>OY728157.1:1841630434-1846630434 GCA_963277665.1 Viscum album | reverse complement strand
GCCATATGGCCGACTTAAATACTCAATGCATTGGAGGTTATAATGTAAACACACATCTAGGTTTATCACGGCACGACCCTTCATTTGGTTTATCACATAACCCCCTAAAATGGCCAAGTACCATTATAAAATCCTAACACATAAAACCAATATAAAGGAAAGAAAACATTTCCACATTTAAAAAACAGTATATCACATAAATACATTGACATAAAAAATCCATTATAAAAACTGTTTTCAATACCAAAATACATACAAGACTATATGGTATATATTTTCCTTTAAAAAACATTACGGCTAGTTAAGGAAGCCAAAGAACAAATAATACTTGCGGAAGCAGAAAGGTCCTTGTCAGCGCTTAAATTAAAAGAAACATTCCTTTTAGTCATTTAGTAAAATTATTCATAGAAAAAGATTCCCTTTTAAAAGTCAAGGGTGTTTATACAGCGTATAAAAGAAAGTCGTGTATTAAAACAAAATATTCCTCAATGAAAAGAGATTGAGACGAAGTCCCTTACCTCGTGTCTGACTTGACTCGATCATTCTTTAATCTAATTAATAATAAACTAAAGTTAATTTATACTTGATTTGGAACCTTTTTCATGTTTATTAATTCTTTATTATCAGTTATTACCTTGTTATAATAATTATGTAATCATTTTAGTTAATAACGTTCATTTTGTCGATATTTGGTACTTGTGTAAAAAATGAACACCTTATATTGAAAAGTTCTCCATGTTTTCAATATTCCATTATCTTCAGAATGATATTAACTATTTAGATATTATATAAATCATCTGTATCTAGTATATATATGTATTTATAACAGTATGTAACATTTTGGAGATAATAAATGAAATACACCAATAATGAAGACGGTAAGCCGTACGTACGCATGAATTATACTTTCATTTATATTTCGTTATTTTATGAAATTAAAACATAATTATATATAGGGATATTATAATTCTATTATAATATCATGCATAAAATCATTAACTCTATCCTTTGTACGTCCCATATATGACACTAATGAGTGCCATCACTTTAAGGGGGCGGTAGTCCACACTTCCTCAAATGAAATTATAATGTTTATACATAAAAGTAACCATAAAGGTATACTATAAAATAATAATACAGAAAAATAAAGAAAAATAATAATATATATCATATATAAATATATTTTCATCTTAATGGCCACCATGAGAGGTGGTAGGAGATAATCGAACAATCATCGTTTCGTGAGGTGTTAGTTTTCCATCCACAGAAACAGTATGTTCTTCACCCATTAGACGAAGGTGTGTGTAAGTGAAGTTATAATACATCTTATAACAACATCCTAGTATATTAAGGATACTGTTTTCATTATAAAATAAAACAATAAAAAGAGTTTAGGGGTTGGAGAAGTAAAATAATAAAAAAGAAGTTAAGAGAAATTGTTACCTTTAATTTGAGTAACTCCCATTGGTTTGACCCAAAATGGGTTTTAAGTTACTTTTTTATAACTTAAGGCTTATAAGTGGAAGAGAGTGATGTTGGGAGATTAATTGGGAAATGTTTGGACGAGCCAAAAGGCATGAGAGGTGTGATGAATTGGATAGAAATGGTCTCTTTTTATAAGGGGAGGAGGGGCTCTTTAGGAATGTGTGAAAATATTATATTATTATATAATGATATTCAGTTTCAAAATGTCCAAAAATCATTAGAGTCGAATATAAGATGACTGAAGATAAAAATAAAATCATCTAATAAAAATCGGACAGGTTTTGGATGTTATTTTAATATTTATAATCTTGTTTATTTAAATGATTTATTAATGAGGAGAACACTGCATCATTATTGTGTGATAAATAATATATAGTATTCAATGTCTAAAAATTATAAAAAAAAGTACCATGATGTAGGAAATCATTTTAGCTTTCCAAAAAAGATTTATAGTAAAATATATTACTTATATAACACCATATACAAATTAATTTTGTAAAATATTTTTGTTTATGTCATTTTTGTCTTTATTTTAAGTTAATTAATCAAAAGTGTCATTATCACTCCCATGGGGCTCAATGGGGTCCAAAAATTAACCCAAAGATGGACATGTTTGTAAATGACTCAAAAAATAATTTTGGATCAGTGTTAAGATAATTTGGAATTATTATAATATTCTTTTTACCTTGAATTACCCTATTTACCTTTATCTACGGTAAATAAAAGTCGAAAGTTACTATTCACCAAAAATTATTATCATCATATTGAACCAAATTTTCCTTAATTATAACAACTATTTATGTTAGATTTTTGAAATTCATCTCAGAGAAGTGGTAAAATTTTATTTAAATGAAAATGTCAATTTTTTAACTACTACTAAGTGGTTTCATTATTCATCAAAAATTGAAGTTTTTCAGAAAAAATACCAACTATTCAGCCAAAGATTTGTTTGATATTCCCAATTAAAAAATTATGTATATTTTTACAAATTTAAAAAATAGAAGTGGCACTAATTAAATTAAAATTAATTTCCACTGTTCAAATAAATAGCGTGTTTCTAAGAAACAATAACTATCAAAAGATTGGCACTTGTTTATGTCCAAATTCAAAGTAAAATTAATTCAAATGAATAAAATTGGATAAAATGGTAAAAATATATTCTAATTTCACTTTAAAAAAATAAAAAATATAATCTAACCATATAAATAAATTATATTAAAACACAATTTTGAATTAAAATACAATTAACTATTCATTAAAAAATGAATATTATCGGAAAAATTCCAAAAATTAACACAATGTAAATTTAGATGTCATCATTCCAAATAAAGGTTTTATTTGGTCAAATATAATTTATTTATGAGACCAAAACTATATTTAATGTGGGTTCAACATTAAAAGGTGGTAAATCGACCTTTTAATTTAAATTATGCTTAAATTTTTATTCATTAACATTTTAGGCCTATAAATTTTATTGGATAAAAGTAAATACATTTAATAAACATGTATAAACATATTTTAGTTAGTTTTGTTCATTCCTACCAATACAATGGCTAGGAGTTAACTACAATTTAAAATAATAATATTGTATTATTAGTGTTCAACGTAAAATTTCAAAGAAACCCGTTGTTACGTATTAGGTATGCTATCGAACATAGGAACCCTTTTAAAGTAAAATTAATATTTAATTCACAAAAATAAATAAACATGAAAATATCTTATTCTTTATTAACCTAGGATTTTACATCCTACCCCGTTTTGGAAATTGCATAATCATAATTTTTATTCTCTTATCAAAATAAGTGTCTGTATTTATCCCTCATCGGATTTTCCAGTTACCACGTTGCCTCTTCAACCATGTGGGTTTTCTACAAAACATTTACTTGGTAAATTACCTTATTCTGAAAAACATGCTCTCTACAATCAATAATTTCGATTGGTTGTTCCTCATAAAATAGATTCTCTTCCAACTGAACTACCTCTGGACTCAAAACATGTGATGGATCTGGTATATACTTTCTCAACATCAAAACATTAAAAACATTGTGTACCTATGATAAACATGGAGTTAAAGCCACTATGTAGAAAATTGATCCTACTTTCTCTAGGATTTCATATAGTCCAATAAACCTCAGAATCAACTTTCCCTTCTTAACAAAACACATCAAACTTTTCCATGGAGAAACATTGAGAAAACACAATATCCTACCTCAAAAGAAAGATCCTTCCTTCGGTTATCTGCATATCTTTTTTGTCTGCTCTGAGCTATTCTCATGTGCTTCTAAATCAGCTGATGTTTCTCTGCTGTGTCTTCTACCAATTCTGGTCTCATTAGCTTCCTTTCACCTACTTCATCCCAAAAAGATGGAGTTCGACAACGCTTTCCATATAATTCCTCAAATGGAGCCATCTGTATACTAGAATGAAAACTTTTATTATATGAAAATTCAACCTAAGAAAGATGTTAGTCCCAACTTCCCTGGTAATCCAGTGAACAAGCACATAGCATATCCTCCAATGTCTGAATTTTTCATTCTAAATTCCCATATGATTGAGGATGAAAAGCTGTATTGAAATTTAATTTATTACCCAACGAATTCTAAAGGCCTTTCGAAAAGTTAGAAGTAAACAAGGGATCATGATCAGATACAATAGACATGGGAACTCCATGAAACCTTAATATCTCTTTAACATATAACCGAGAATGTTTATCAAGAGACAAAGTATCTAGAATAGGAAATAAATGAGGAGATTTAGTCAATCGATCAACAATAACCCAGATTTCATTATTACCTTGATATGTCTTCGGTAATCCAACAACGAAGTCCATGAATATACTTTCGCATTCCCACTCTAGAACTGATAAAGGACAAAGCATCCCGTTTAATAATTTACTCTTTTCTTTAACCTGCTAAAAAATAAAACATTTCATAGTAAAATCAGCAATATCTCTTTTCATTCCATCCCACCAGTAATAATCCCAAAGATCAATGTACATCTTAGTACTACCATGATGAACTAAAAACGGATTACTATGAGCTTCCCATAACAACTCATTATTAAAATATTCATCACAAGGCCCACATAATCACTTCCCAAACCTCAAAACACAATCATTATCAATGTTAAATTCAGGAAACATACCATTTTGAACCAACTCTACCTTTTTATATAACTCACTAACTTCCTTTTGTGCTTGCTTAATTCTATCTGATAGAGATGATCTCACTGACATCTGATACAAAATAGAAGAAAATTATGCACCAAAAACTTCTTTACAAAAGATTATCAAATCAAAAACCAAAGGACCCTATTCCAAACATAACATTGTTAATGAAGCATTAATTTTTCGACTCAAAGCATCAGCCTCTATATTTTCTTTTCTGGAATGGTAATTGATTGTGTAATCATAATCCTTGATTAATTCCAACCATTCCGATGACACATTTTCAATTATTTTTGAGTGAATATATAATTTAAAATTTTGTGATTAGTATATATTTAACATTATACTCTATATAAATGATGCCTCCTAATTTTTAGAGAAAAAACAACAACAGTTAATTCCGAATCATGTGAAGGGTAATTTAACTGATGTGGTTTCAACTGACATGAAGCATAAAAAATTACATGATTATTCTTAATTAGGATAGAACCATGTCCTTTCAACGAAGCATCACTGTAGATAACAAACTCACCATTTCTGGATGGCAGTGCCAAAACTAGTATATTCACCAATATTCTTCTCAATTCCTAAAAAACATCATCACATTATTTTGTCAAAATGAACTTCACAACTTTTCGAGTTAAGTTATTTATTGGACTAGATAACCATTGAAAATTTTCAACAAAGATTTGGTAATAACCTGCCAAACCATGAAAACTAAATATCTTGGTTATATTTGTGGGTCTTTGTCATTAATCAACAACATTTGTTTTTCAGGATCAACATTTATTCCGTTTTTGAATCAATGTGACAAAGGGAAGAATTTTTTTGTAAACCAAACTCACACTTGCTGAATTTACCATAACATTTATTTTATTTTAAGGTTTGAATGATGACCCTTAAATGACTTTCATGCTCCTCTTTACATTTAGAATAAACCAAAATATCATCATTGAACACAACCACATACTTATACAAGAACTCCCAGAAAATTCTATTTATAAGATCCATGAATACCACTGGTTCATTGGTTAACCCAAAAGGCATAACTAAAAATTCATAATGGCCATATATAGTACACAATTCGGTCTTCGGAATGTCTGCTTCTTTTAGATTCAACTGATGGTACCCCAATCTCGAGTCAGTCTTCAAAAAATACTGAGCTCTCTAGAGTAGATCAAATAAATCATCGATATGATGTAGAGGATATTTGTTCTTAATAGTGATGTTATTCAATGTTATATAATCAATGAAATGTCTCATTGAACTATATTTATTTTTAACAAACAATATAGGATCACCCCATTGTGATGTGCTAGGTCGAATGAAACATTTATGTAATAATAACGGCAATTTCTTATTTAACTCTAAAAGTTGAATTTGAGCTATTCGACAAGGGGGTTTTGAAATTGGATAAGCATCCGGAACTAAGTCAATAGTAAATTCAGCTTCCCTATCATGTATAATACTAGGAAAATCATCAGGAAAAACATAAAGATACTCATTTAAAAATGAAAAATCATTAATCTGAACAGTTCCATTATTTTAAACAATATGAGAAAGGTAACATTCATTTCAATGTTTTACTAGTTTCTCAACTTCTTGATATGTCATCAAAATAAAGGGTTCATTCATGTAAACAAACTGTAAATTATTCTAAAATGAAGCCAATTTAGCTCTGCATTCAATCATAGCATGATAAACAGACATCCAATCCATGCCCAAAATAACATCAAACTCTACTAGAGGAAAAACAATAAGTTTTGCAGCTATATTTTTTCCGCACACAAGGATAGGAAGGTTCTTCTATTTTTATTGTCTCAACATTTCTTTCTAGTATTTTTATCATAATTTACATATTCATATCTTGAGGTTCAATTACCAATTTATTATAAGTCCTCTTAGAAATGAATGTGTGTGTATACCCAGAATCAAATAACACATTGGAATAATCTGAACAGACAAAGAGTATAGCTGATACTATTTCATTTGATGGACCAAAATCTGCTGAAGTTCTTGCAAAGGATTTCACCGCCCCTTTCTGCTTGTACTCTGGCTTCTTTCCCTTAGTTGAGTTCTTCGCTGGACACTCATTTTCATAATGACCCATTTCATTACATTTAAAACATCTTATATGTGGCTTTTCATTGCTTTTTTGATCATATTCTCTTATAGAAATGAGAAATATGACTAGACATACCACATCAGAAGCACTTTCCAGACATTGATAAACATTCTCCAGGATTCTTTTTTCCACACTTATCAAAAGTTTGATATTTAATTTTCTTACCTCCAGGATTCTTTGATGAATTCCTTCCCTTTTCCATCCAACTGGACCTCTTATTCTGTTGTTTGTCAACGAACACCTGATCATTGGAAAACTCCATTTCCACATTCTCCGCACATCGAAAATGTTTTCATAACTTTTTAACTCACGTGAGGCTAATGGAATTCGATATCGTGGCTTTAGTCCAGAGTAAAATCGATTTATCTTACTATCAAGATCTCATATGAAATTTGGTGCATACCTTTCCAGTCGGGTGAACTTCACTTCATAAGAAGCCACTGAGTAATCCTCCTGCCTCAATCCCAGGAATTGTTTTTCCATCCTAAGACGAACCACCTTAGGAAAATATTTTTCAAGAATCATACCTTTGAATTCAGCCCAATCATGTGCATAAATCTTGTCACTATACATGATATTTTTCACCATCGACCACCACTAATCGGCTTCACCTTCAAAACGGTAAATAGTGAGACTAACCTTTTGATGTTCTGAGCAACCCATGAAATTAAAAATATTATCTAGTTCTTTAATCCACCCTTCAGCTAGCACATGGTCAGATGATCCTCTGAATAATGGGGGATGTTTCCTAATGAAATGCTCCACTACTGACATGTTCCTCTGTAGTTGATCAGTCTTATCTTGTGCATGGATACAACCACCATTTATAGCATGACATCACTACAAAAAACTGTTCAGTTCCGATTTTGAACATCTCAGGTTGATGATTTGGAAGGTTATCTTCCACCTGATGTCATCCCAACATAGATGCCCGGTTTCCTCTACAGAAAACCATTCTGAACAATGAAATATCTTAGGCTAAGCAACATGGTAATCTGTAAATTCTATATGATTTCAATATTAACATAAATTACTCTATGGATATTAATTTAACAATACCCTAACTCCTAATGTTATCTAAACCAACCTATGATTCCAATTATAAAGACTTGTCCTTGATAAATTACATAATATTGAGTTAAATGAATAATTCACATTGATGAAATTTTTAGATTTGGAGTTTTAGAGAATTATGACATAACTATTACATCTCAAAAGATTACAAAGTAGAAACTTCTACTAAGTGTCCATTTTTTTCATAAAATAAAAACTATTGAGAAAAAGAGTCATGTCTAGTTCCATGTTTAAGACAACATGAATTTTCCTTGACCCCGTCCTCGACCTTATTCCACATTATGTCCAGTGAAAATCATTTCAAAAAACTTGGGATGAGTATAAGAAGCTCGGTAAGGAATACACAAAGAAGAAATACTGTTAGTTTTTCAAAACAACAAGTAAACCATAAATACATTAACATAAGTAATACTTTTCATTTTTATGAATTAGTAAATAATATTCACTGAATAAAAGATCACTACTCACCTTCATTGTAACCAAAATATTACCATAAAACCCATATAAAGAACACATAACATATAAAGGTAACTTGGTACAAAAACATTCTTAAATGGAAAAACCATACAGTTGACTTCCAAACATATCCATAAATGGAATAGCCATATGAACAACATCCTTACCCAATGAATTGGAGGATATAACCTAAACTGTCATCCTAGTTTATCATGGCACCACCCATCATTTGTTTTAACACGTAACCACCCGTCAAATGTCCAAGTATTATTATAAAATCACATAAAAGAAATATAAAGGAAAGAAAAAATTTCCACATTTCAATAACAATATATCACTTAAATATAATGACAAAAAAATCCATTATAAAAACCGTTTTCAATACCAAATTACACAAAATAATATATGGTATTTATTTTCCATGAAAAAACATTACGGATTGTTAAGGAAGCCAAAGAAAAAACAATATCTCCGGCGATAGAAAGGTCATTGTCACCGCTAACATTAAAAGAAACATTCCTTTTTTTCATTTTGTAAAATGATTCATAGAAAAATATTCCCTTTGAAAATTCAAGGGCATTTATACAGAGTATAAAATAAATTCGTGTATTAAAACAAAATATGGCTCAATGAAAGGAGATTGAGAGGAAGTCGCTTACCTCGTGTCCGACCTGACTCTATCATTCTTTAATCTCCTGAATAATAAACTAAAGATTATTTCTATTTTATAAAGAAACTTTTTCGAGATTATTATTCCTTTTATAGCACTTATTACCATGTTATACACATTATGTAATCATTTTTGTTAATAACATTCATTTTGTGGATATTTGGTACTTGTGTAAAAAATGAACACCTTATAATTAAAAGTTGTATAGGTGGTCAAAATTCCATTATCTAAAAAATTATATTAACTATTTATATATTATATAAATCATATATATCTATTATATATATATTTTTTATAATAGTACGTAACATTTTGGAGATATGAAATGAAATGCATCGTTAATGGAGACAGTAAGCCATACGTAAGCATGAATGCTACTTTTATTTAAATTTCATACATTAATGGAATTAAAACATAATTATACATTGTTATATTATAATTCCAGTATAATATCTTACATAAAACTATTAACTCTATCATTTATACATCCCATATATGGAATTAAGGAGCCATATCATTTTGAGGGGGCAGTAATCCAGACTTTCTCAAATGAAATAATCGTGTATACAAAAAATGGAATCCTTAAACGTATGATATAAAAGAAAAATACAGAATAATAAAGAATAAAACATAATATATATCATATATAAATCTGGTGTCATCTTAGTGTCCACCATGAGTGGCGACAGTAGATAATTGAACAATCATCATTTCGTGAGGCGTTAGTTTTCCATCCACAGAAATAGTATGTTCATCACCCATTTGATGAATGTGTGTGTAAGTGTAGTTCTAATACTTCTTATAAAATCATCCTAGTATATTAAGGATAATTTTTTGTTATAAAATAAAGTAATAAAAAGATTCTAGGGTTTGGAGAAGTAAAATAAAAGAAAAGTAGTTAAGAGAAAGCGTTACCTTTAATTTGGGTAACACCCTTTGGGTTGAACCCAAATGGTTTGTTGAAGTGCCTTATGCCTATGTTAAGGATTCTATGTAATATAGAGGTATGTATGGAGGTTAATTGGGCCGAGTTTTGATGAACCAAAAGGATTGATACTTGTGAGGAATTGGATAGAAATGGTCTCTATTTATAATGGAGAGGGGGATCTTTAGAAAAGTGTGAATATATTATTTTATTATATAATGATATTCTATTTCTAAAGGTCCAAAATTAATTATAGTCAAAGATAAGATGCCTCATTGTAGAAATAATATCATCCAATAATAATTGGACAGGTTTTGGATGTTATTTTAATATTTATAATCATATTAATTTAAATGATTTACTAATGAGGTAAACACTACAACATTATTTTGTAATAAATAATTTAATTTATTTGATGTCTAAAAATTATATATAAATACCATAAAGTAGGAAATAGTTTTATCATTCCAACGAATATTTATAGTCAAAATTATTACTTATATAACACCATATAAAAATTAATTTACTAAATGAAATTTTTATGTCATTTTTGTCTTTACATTATGTTAATTAATCTAGTGTCATTATCTCTCCCAAGTGGCTCAATGGGGTCCCAAAATCGACCCAAAGATGACCATGGTCGTAAATTACTCAACCAATAAGGTTTGAACAAGTATTAAGTTAATTATGGAATTATTATAATATTTTTTTTACCTCATATTACCCTATTTACCTTTAATCGCTGTAAAGAAAAGTAAAAAGTTACTATTCACCAAAAAATTATTTTCATCTTATTGAACCAAATTTTACTTACTAATAAAAACCATGTATATAAGATTTTCTAAATTAAATTCAATGAAGTGGTAAAATTTCATTTAAATGAAAGATTCATGTTTTTTAACTACTATTATGTGGTTTCAATATTCATCAAAAAATTGTTGTTTTGCAGAAAAATACAAAAATTTCAACCTAAGAATTATATGATATTCTGAATTCAAAAATGATCTCTGTTTTGAAAAATTGAAAACATAAAAGTTTCATTAATTAATTTAAAATTAATTCATGTTGTTAAAACAAATAGTTTGTTTTTAATAAATAATAAATATTAAAAGATTGGCACTTGTTTATATCCAAATTCAAAGTGAAATTAATTCCAATGACCAAAATAAGATAAAATGGTAAAAATATAATCTAATTACACATCAAACCCAATTAAAAAGATAATATAACCTTATAAATAAATTATAGTAAAACAAATTTTTGAATTAAAATACAATATTTTTCACAATTTATTAAAAAATGAACTTTATCGGAATAAATTCCAAAAATTTACACAAAGTAAATTATGATGTCTCCATTCCAAGGAAGGATTTTATTTGGTCAAATAGAATGTATTAATGTGACCAAAACTATATTTAATGTTGTTTCTCCATTAAAATGTGGTAAATCGACCTTTTAATGTAAATTATTCTTAAAATTCGATTCATTCACCTTTTAAGCGTCTAACTTTTATTGGATAAAAGTAAATACATTTAACAAACATGTATACTCTTATTTTTTTAGTTTTTCTTATTCCCACCAATAAAATGGCTAGGAGTTAACTGCCATTTAAAATAATAATATTATATTATTAGTGTGCAACAAAATATTTAAAAGAAACTGGTGGTTGTGTATCGGGTACGCTATCAAACAAGGAAACCATTTAAGGTATAATTATTCTTTAATTCACAAATATTAATAAATACAAAAATCTCTTATTCTTCATTTACTTTGGATGTTACAAGCTCAATTGAATAAAATAATTATTGAAAATATATTTTATTTTGTTGATGCAATGGCATAGAAATATTCTTATTAAATGAATCCATATGTCAGATATCCAAGGATAAACTCATAACCCAAGAAGTATATGGTGATTTTGGGATGGATCCTCTAGAGAATACTCCCAACAAACTATGAGATTTCAAATATAAGTTATGAACACACCAATACTGGATGATCTCACCAACAACAATGATGCAATGTTTGTTCTTCATCAATGAATTATATGAATCGAGTTTGGATGTGTTATTTTGGTATTTTTTTCCATTCATGATTTCTAAATTTAATTTAGACTAATCCATGAATATATTGTCCCATGGTTTGATCATATTTGTTGGATTGTAATATACTACATGTTTATCAGGATGATTAAATGATTGTGAATAGAACTGATGATTTATTCATTTAATATTCTAATTTTGATGATCCAATATTGACATAACCATTAATTGAGGTTCATACCTCTCAATGTTATTATGATTTTCTCCAACGATTTTGGTGTTATTCATTACACATTCTTCACTCTTAACAGTATTTGAAACCATAGTGAACAATTGATCTTCATGCATTTGATTAATGGAGAAACGATCTGAAACCACATTTAATACATTGAGACAATTTGATGGATTTTATAATGTAGGAATGAAAGGAGATCAAAAGATATTGGGTGTTGAATTTGTATTCAGTGGTAGATTTGAAGAACACCAATTATCCCATTATCAGATAAGACTAAAGGCATGAATAAAATCAATTTGGTATTAGGTTGACTAGAGAAGTTTGGATACAGTGATTTGAGGTGAATGAATCGCTTGATTGGAATATGGGTGATCTAAGATGTGAGTGGCTGGAAGAAGATGAAATTCTCAAAAACCAGATACACACAGCATGTAGTCTCTTAGTATACGGTGTGTAGTCCATACCTGAATGACACAGTGTGTATATGGGAAGTACATGGAAATGAGGGGCAGTACCATGGTTTCATGCATGGCATGTACCCACCCACATTGTATGGGTTTGACAATGAAAATGGGATACCCGGGGTATTGGTACATGAGTAGGGATATACAAGATGATGTTGTGTGTTGGATAATGGATGTAGTACATGGGAGGACCCCAGATGAAACAACATTGTGTGTGTCATTTTCTACACACTATGTTCATATTTCGACATGCCTCACCTATTTTTTCTCTATGTATTGGACATTTTTCATTAGGTTTTTTATCTTCATTATGATTTGAACCATTTCATACTCCAAGGACTACAATCCATTTTGATGGACTTTCGCAATAGAGCTGTGGAAATACCCCAGAGAGACCAATATTGGGAACATCTATTAATCCTTGTGACCTAGGTGGAGCTATTTTTATTGGTGTGACCAACACTATAGTGGTGATGATCTTCTACATAGAGTTTTTATCCAAATTGTGTTATTGGTATCACCCCATGGCCCAGGTTGTGATCATTATCTATGTATCATATTATCTTCAGATCCATAAATGTAAATCCATCCTGATAGTACCAAATAATAAGTACCTTTCATATGAACATCATTATAAATATCGAACTGAAGAGTATGTCATCCCATATGAGTTTGTTGTGGATTCATTGACATGGATTCCTAGTTTTGGAAAAAAAGTGGTTGTGAATTTCTACTGAATTGTGTGTCTTGGTTTATGTATATCATGATATTGTTGTTATTTGTGTTGAAGGAATATACCTATGTAGCGATGGCTGTAAATTCATTTTTTGTATTATTTTTAGTTCTAGATTGTCTTACTGAGTATTGTTATACTCACACCTGCATGGGATTTTCTTCTATGTGTCATGTGTTTTGTAGATGATTGACCTTTTGATGGAGTCCAAGGTGGAAAATGACTAGATGATTCTTAGTGAGACAAGAAAAACATATTTTTGTTCCTATGGATTTGATACTACAGTCCCAATACCATATAAATACAAATTGAACTTGTGTTATAGACTTCATGTGGTGTGAATATATTTGGAAATTTTTTCATTAATTTACTTCCATTCATTCTCTGGGTGAGGGATATAGTTGTATACATGAATTGGTTACAAATTGGATTTTTACATGTAATAATTTTGTGGGAATGGAGTTGTGTGTGTGTACATGTCAATTGAAAATTCCTCCCATGTTATTGATATGAATACCCAGTGCTAGTCACCAGCCCCTGGCCTATTGGAGGTGGGCATTGGGAGTCACTACATGGGCCCTACTTGGATAATTTTTTAAAACTATGATGGTGAACCATTCATATTTATTAATTATTTTCATCTACATATATCATAATAAGTCATTTAATCATTAACCATAGAGAATAAATAATGTGTTATATATCAAAATATAGACATAAAAAGTGTATAAAGACCTCACCATTACATCATTTTTATCTAATAGAATTGAAATGTGGGTTTCATATATGTAAATACTTAATAATATTTTTATCTTTACATATAGTTGAATATCAATTCTCATGAACATAGGATTGGGTTTTTAAATAAAAAGGAAAAGAAACATTCTTATTGTAAAAGACAGTAAAATGAGAAAAAAGTGTGTCTACATAGTTTGCATAAAATGTGATTTTATTACTGTGTTAAAAGAAAGTGGAGAGGGGTCACCCATTGATAAAAGTCTAATATTAAATTAATTCGATAATATAATTTTTTTTTCAAAATTATTTTTTTGGTAAAATAGAATACGTACCACAAAGAGGGTACTTGAATGGAAAGGTAATGTAGAGATTTCACATTCCATGAAGAGTTGTTTATAAAACATAAGGATGGAAGCATGTGGATTTTGATAATCATTGGGGGATAATTGGGAAGGAAAATCATTAGAAATTCTTAGATTATGGATTGGGAGTGATGTGTAATGGTGAAATAGTTGTTTATTTATATCCAAAGTGGAATAATCTTATAATAAATTATTAATAAAAATCTTTGAATTAAAGGTTGTTGAAAATGGAAATCATTTGGATTACACATTGTTTTTTCTCAGAGTTATGGACATTTGAGTCTCAATTTATGATATTTTAATCCAATAAAATGATAAACCATAATTTAATACATCTTTTGTCCGGAAAAAGTTGATATTCCCGAATGTGTTGTTTTTTCAAATAAAATGTTTCATTTTAGAGATTGGAAAATATCTTATAGATTTCAAAATAAATTAAAATCTATAAATGTACATAATATTAATAAAAAATATTTCTTATCATTGATTGTTTTAGTTAATGCTTAGATACTAATTCCAGAAACAGGATGTCATAAAAAACACAAAATTCCCAAAACAATATTTTTACTATTCATTGAAAAATAATGTATTTGTGAAAATTCTAATAAATTCAGTCTAACCAAATTTAAAAGTGCTAATTTAAATTATAACATTTATTTCATATGAAGAATTTATAAATATGGGAATTATATTTTAAATATAAAATAACCAAATTATTTAAAAATATAGTTGAAAAGAAATAATGAAATTTCAAATAGTTATAAATATTTCCTAAGATATTATTTCAAAATTTTGTAATGTATATTTATCTACTAGTGTTTTAGAAGAAAATTTTATTGAAAAATATATTACTCAAAAAAATTTAATTATAAAAAATATATATTTTTTAAATAAAATTGATTTTTATTTGTCTTTATAAATAAATTTATAAAATTCAACTCAATTAGACTGCTTTTTTATGAAATACAATTATAAAAATTAATTTATGGAAAAATGAATTTATTTATAAGAAGGATATTGATATTTATATATCTGAGGCCTAAACACGTCAAACCTTATTACACCTGAATACTCACTATGGGTATGGTTTTAGATTATTTTAGTCTCATTAAATGGCTAGTCTAACATAAAAAAAGTGTTAATCTCCTATAAAATGAAGATATCTCATATGTGATTTCATTCAATAGTCACATTTTAAATCAGGAAATGGGATTGGTAAAGGGAAAAAAATTATTGATGCTACCACCCTTCCATGTTTAGACCCATAATCTTCAAATGGAATGAGTAAACTAGTAGAATCCAAAGATTCCCATTTCAGTATCAATTATCCTTTGACATTACTACTTATAAAAAATGATTTTAATGTTTTAATTATCCACCAGGGGTATAATTTCTTATTTTCATATTTACAAATAGTTTTTTTACCAATGATGATATTTTTCCTATAGTTATATAACAGTCGAATCTGGACACTCACAGTTACCTCTATACCCTAAAAATTCTACTTCATCCTTTCACTCAAAACACACTACAATTGAAAATATGTTAATAAAAAAAATTTAATAAGACTTTTATTATTGTACTAATATTTATTTTCTTTTGTAATTATTTTGGAGTGATGATACTATCATATTTTTGAAATCCATTTATTGCTACTTTAACTTTTTTATTCATATTTTTTGTCCAATTATAATGTTTGGCATTTTAATTTGTATAAAAGAGGACTAATTTAGTGATATTTGTTATTGATAAAATGTTAATTGTGTTTCCATGTAGTTTGTTTGTGAATTATATTATATATAGTAAAAATTTAATTAGGGAAGAAATACCATTTAAAAATTATATGTCGTTACACTCATCCCACCCTAAGAAATTTCACCCTTATAATTTCAAATCATTACATGTTGAGAAATGTTGAGGGTACTTCTATTA
Source organism: Viscum album (assembly GCA_963277665.1). NCBI lineage: Eukaryota > Viridiplantae > Streptophyta > Magnoliopsida > Santalales > Viscaceae > Viscum > Viscum album. The sequence goes on along the minus strand of OY728157.1, from coordinate 1,846,614,027 downwards.
CATTTTCTCCTCAGGTTCAAACAACACATATTAGTATTTATGGTTCCTCCACAACACATTGAAAAGGTGACTATTTCTGTTTCATATAACCTTGTCTTTAGAGACGGAGATCTCTACTGGATTCTCCTCATAGTAGGTGTTATGTTATTTTTGTACAATGTATGTAATCAATATATGTGAAGGATCATGTATGCACATACTCAAGAGAGATTTGTGAAATACATCATGAACATTAGAAGGATTTGTAGTATGGGATTTTTGATAGGCCACTGCTCATATTTGATCAATTATTTCAAATGTTCGAATGTACCCTGGTATAATATTTAGTTTCTTTGCAAATCACATGACTCACTTCCATGGTGATATTCAAAGGAAAACCTTTTTTCCATAATCGAACTCAATGTACATTCATCAATTTTTTGAAAATCTATTATTATAATAATTAGTATATTTTATTTGTTTTTTAAGGGAATTAACCTTTTCTATCATCTCTTTCATAAGAGATGGACCATGTATCCCCTTCTCAGAAACTTCATCCAAACATGATGGAGTTATATATAATGTCCCAAATAGAGATTCAAGTGGTTCCATATGAATATTCATGTGTAAGATGTTTATGTTTGAGAAGTTGAATAATGGAAAATGTTTATCCAATCCACATTTATATTCCTATGATTATTTTGTCAACATATTATTGAGAGACTAAATTTTCCTTTTAAATTGAATAACAGTTTGGCGTCAATAGGTCATAATCATATTCAATTTTGTTTTCATATTATATTGAGTACATCTCTATAATATAGATGTTAACGGTGGATCACGAAGAGGAATTATAAAATATAGGACCCCATGCAGTCTCACCACTTCCTTTACATAAATCATGGATTTGTTTCAAGATTTAAATCTTCCTAGAGGGCGATGAAATGTGTTTTCATAGTGGTTTGATCCACTATAACTTGTATCACACTGTTTAAATTGTATTTTATAGGAAGATGAGTGACGAATTCCATAGTGATAATATACAACTTAAATTTTGGAATGGGTAGTGGTTTGAATACCCCTTTAGGAAGGTGTATATCCATATTCACTTACTAACATGCCATGAACAATGCATTGTTTTTTATATTGTCCCAACAATAATTATCAAGAAGGTCCCTATAGATTTTAGTGTGTCTATATGTATTGAGAATATAGGGATGTCAGATTCACCTATTAACTCATTATTTATCATCAGGTTAGTTGGGACACAAAGGCTGGAAAAATATTTTATTACAAATTCTTGATAAATATTCATCTCATGAAACATTCCATTCTTCACATACTCTATATTCATTTGTTTCAATAGATATTATCTTTGAGATCTCTAAATTTTCTCTTATAAATATAATTGAGATATAATTTGGGATAGATTTTTAGGTTTACATTTCCATAATATTTCAAAGTCTACCCTTATGAGGACATTAGTCGATAGATATCATTGAATCCTCATAATTTTCCTCACAACATCATTTTTACTATATAATGCATCAAAAACATTGTTTTCACTTCTATGGTAACAATGACTAAAAAATTCATAGTCTCTATAATGGTCAAACGATATCATTTTTCTCATGTCCAATTTCATTTTGGTGAATATATACAAAACACTTTAGTGGTATGTTTATATATCACATTTCTTATGATAAAGACAGTGAATCCATATTTTGATATAAAAAAAACTGATGATAACTCCAGGTCATTCATAATATATTTTTTTCCCACAAGTCATTACATATCATGATTTATAATGAATGAACTTTTCATTTATCATGAGTAAAAACCAAACCCATTCAGAGATTCATAACTGTAAATAACAATACACTCCTTGAAAGGATGTTGAGTTAACATAGTTTCATTAACTAATCTATTATTCAGTTATTGTAATATTTTTTACACTACTCTATCGAGGTAAACATGGATCGTTTTCCAGTTGAAATTGTTAGTTTTCGTTAAATCCTTGATTCATTTTTAAATAAACCAATAATATTATTCTTATCTAAGGAATCATCAAATATTAGTTGCAATCATAGGATGATGCCAATCCTATACAACCCTTTTCATGGAAGGTTCAACTGTGATAGTTTAATTGGTTACAATGTTCCCCTTGAACGCAACTTGTAGTATCCAGGAATAATAATTTATAAATTTTAAAAATAGATTCCCCACAATCATTATTTTCAATATATCCCAGATGGGATCTTCGAACTCCTTGTTACATTTAATGTATATCAAAATGTCATCAATAAATCTACAAATGATTTCTAAAGGTAGTACATAATGATAATATTCAAAAAATCCATAAATATAGTGGGGTAATATATCAATAAAAAAGTAATAACAAAAAATAATAATTCATATATATTTTATGGAAGGTATCCTTTGGAATATATTCTTTTCTCACCCTCAACTGAAGATACATAGATCATTGGTCAATCTTGGAGAAGGATTGATCCCCCTGAAATAGGTAAAATCAATCATCAATCAATGGGAGTGGGTACTTTTAGTTCAATGTGATCCCATTTTTTTCTCTATAATCAACTCATCTTTTGATTGATACATCCTTTTAATTTATAAATAGAATTTATTTTCCCCAAGGAGATATGCTCGGTTGCATAAACTCTTTCTCTAAAAGATCATGATTTTTTTTATTTCCAATAACTACATATTTTTCATTCTATATGGGGTCTTTGATATCATTGTGAACATGGGTATGATATAAATTGAAAACACTACCTTTCAATATAGGTTTGGTCTAGTTAACACTTCTTTAAATACATAAATATCTTTGTAAATGATAGGGACATTCTGTATCTTTAAACTTTCATTTCCTTTTCCCTATATACTGATCATATCTACAATAAATGATATGACTTTTTTAATACAGAAAACTATTAGGTCACCATATATATCCATTTAAAATAATTATAGGTTTTCCATTCATTACTACGTAAATTTTTATACTTATGCAGTTCATGATTGCATTATAATTTGAGATCTATAAAATCCCCAATATATTTCTTTATTTCACCATGGTAATGACTAATTTATTTGAGATGGTATTATAGTTCAGAATGTTAATGTTATAGTATATATTCAATATTAATTATATAATAATCCATCTAAGATTTTGGACTGATAACTGTACATCCAATAGTTAATGGATTGATTCAATATTCCCCTAAAATTTGGACAAAATAAAGGAATTAATAGATGATGAATCAAACAATGTACATGATAGCTATGAGAGCACAAAGAGCATACCTTCCACCACTTATTTTGGAGCTTCTACTTTATCTGTCATGTAAAAAAATGCTCAAATTTTCTCCATGTTCATATAAAGAGGTTTTGGGTGGTTTCCCACCATTAACATCTGATATGTACATTGATATGATATGATCCCATGATATACACAATATAATAATTAAGCATGTAGATGGAACTTCACTATAATCACTTTATCATCTATGTTGATAAGTTGAGGCTTCACCACCCCATGATAGGTCCTTGATATATGGTGATATCTTCCACACCTATAGCACATTCAACTCCCAAGAAAGCAGTTCCTCGAATAATTCATCCCACATTTGTCTCATGTTGGATGTTATGCATTATTTCCCCGTCTAACCTGATATAATTTATTCCCACAATTTTAATCATTTTCTATATTGTTTTCAATATAAATATATGACCATTTCAACTCTATGAAATCAAATTCAAAAATTCATAACACTCTTCACTGACTCCTCATATCATTCATTGATTTGATTTTCTAGATTCATCAATAGGTGGGCTCTCTTCCGATGGAAGAATATTTCATCCTTCCCCTTATCATCATAAAAAATATATTGGTGTATCAAGTATGTATTTTAAATATCATCTCATATATTCCAAAAAAATTCCTTCTTCATTATCTCTTTGAATTACATCTCTATTTCTGTTCACATTGAATTGGAAAAGATTAATTTATAAATATTTCTCTTAACTCTTCCAACTCTATAGTGTCGATCTCACTTCATGTCATCATGTTTTTTATTAGTGTCCCAAACTGATCAACTTATCTTTATGAGAGGTATACATCCAGAGTGTATTTTTTTTATGGAACAATGTATTATAGAAAAGATCATTTCTATAAATATTATACAATTCCATGAAATAAATGGGTGATTAGATCAATTAATGGAATTGGTTTTTGACAACTAAAGGAATGATCAAAATATTGTTTCTATCAAGGTGAATATTTTATTTCAGTTTCATTCATTTTATTGTTCATAACTCGAGTTAGTTCATTAATCATTCTAATTATATTTTCCATTCAATATTTCTTTAGAACTCTGTCAATGCATCAACCATTACACTCATCATTTAGGCAGTTCCACCTATTTTATACCAGTTATCTAAAATAAGAAAAAATAGTTGTAAATGTACTACTTTTATGAGTAATATAATTATAAAGGAATTTAATGTCTTAAAACATCATTCATATATATTATATTAATCAAATATAATTAAAATTACATTATATATATATCATTCATTATGGTTTCTAAAAATATTATCATTAACTAGAAAAATCCCCCTATATTGTAAAACTAGGTGTATAGTAAGGCCCATTATTGTGCACCATTTTCCAATCAAGTATAGGATAATTAATTGTTTTCATGTGTTAACCATAGGAACATTTCTATGACATCCACATCAACTTAGATTATATATACAACCAAGTATTTTCATTGATACCACATGATACTCAGAAAAATAAAAATATGGTTTCTTATATCTATACTGGTCCCTTGTGTTCTTCCAAATTTTTTCATGTCATAACTTCCCTAAATAACTACACTGTAATTTGATACAAACTATGTCATCAGGCATTTTTATTACATATATTTTCAATGAATTGTAAAAAATAGATTACCTTTTAGTGTTTTGTTTCTTAGAGAAAAGGTACATAATAAATGGAATCATAAAACATGTATCAAAATCCACTTGAAATACAACTTCATGGGTTCACTCAGACATAGTTTTTCAATTTCACATATCCTAGGGTCATTCATTAAAATAAAATTAGTGACCATTAATCCTTGTAATGAAATACGAAATGGAGACAAATATCAAGTGATCATGAGGCATATCGAAATGATCATGAGGCATAATAGTAAGGCATAAAAAATAGGAATAAAAAATTAATAATAAAATTAATCATAACATGGAGATGTCACTACAATGTTTCAACTAGTCATTCTTAATCACATCTCAATGGATTATTTTTAAGGGGTAGAAGTGAAAATTTCTAAAGTTATTTACCATGGTATCATAAAACATGTCATCTATAGGGATAAGATTATTTACCAAATTCATTCGAGTGATATCAGGGTGAATATATCATATTAATTAATTAATGTTTTCCATATAAAACATAAAAAATAATTTCATTAATAATCCAAGGGGTATATAGATTGATTTTCTTGTCAAAATAATAGAATTAAAAAGATCATAAATACATACCCATTACATAAATTTTAACCCATGGAAAGGGAATATGAGTATCATGAATGAAAATATACGAATAAAATTATCCTGTTTACATATAGATTAATAGACATTGAAGAGAAAAGTGTTTAGGATTTTCATTTAAAAATGTGAAGAGAATATTCTTCTTGAAAAGAGAAAACTTGAGAACTAAATTTATCTGCATGATGATCATAAAACATGGTTATTGAAATTGGTAAAATAATATTGGAAAAGTGTCTCAAATTGATTAATTAATTTTATAGAAGTAATATGAAAAAAATTGGTGAAAAAGTTTTATATTGGAAAAATAGAATACATACTAAAAAGAGGGAACATAAATATAAAATAGATGTGGAGATTTCCCTTACCATGATGAGCTATTCTTAAAAACTGAGAACGGAACCTTAGGTTTTTTATGAAACCTTGGGGAACTCCACGTAATGAAAAATATCCTACAATACATGGATTAATGACTAGGATTGAAGGGGAATTATGGAATGGGAGGTTATTTACAGAAAAAGTGAATTAATTGTTTATTAATTTCCAAATTCATGTCCTAGAAATCTATGTTGTGGAAAATAAAAAACCATTGTATTTCACATTATTTCTCCTCATGGATATGGATATTTGAGTCATAGTTTATGATATTTTAATAAACCAGAATTGAACACCCTATTAGATTCTTCTTCGGGGATAGAAAAGTAGTGATTCCATAAATTAATGTGTTTTATATTTAAATTTTCTATTTTTGACTCCGGATAGTCACATATGATTTTATAAATTTATTAAAAAATATTAAAATAATAAATATTAATATAATTAAATAATTTTCATGTGGATTTCCATTATTTAATTATTAAATCATCATGGATTTAATATTATTACTTCAACAATATAGAAACACCAAAATTGTATTATTATTAATCACATAAAATTATGTATATGATAAAATTTTCATAAATTCACCCTAACCTAATTTAGACAAGTGGATTTACTATAAAAATATTATTTTATAATAATAATTATCAAAATATGAAAATTTTATCTTATATATATATATCCTTATTTATTAAAAAATAGTAGCTTTAATGAACAACATATTTTTTACACTTATAAAAATTACACAGGAATTTATTTAAATATTTTTTTTTAAATAATATTCTAGTAAGAGACTATTTCATTAAACTAAATACTCTTTAAAAAACCATGGTTTATTATTAAACTGTATTTTTTTTTCTAAAAAATATTATTATGTCTAATTTGTATCCAGAAAACAATTTACCAAACTAAAATCAATAAAAAATATATTATATTATGATTTAAATTCATAAATTATATTAATGGATATGAATTTTATTGATAAAAATGAAATTAAACATTGGGAAAATATACTCTAGACATGTTACCACTCATTAAAATAGAATATTCCATATTGATAGGTTGTGGGATGGCAGTAGATTCTTGGGGTGGATTGATTGTCAAGAAAAGAGTGTTAATATCCAATTAATTTAACTTCTACAATATGTGATGTCAATCAGGATTATCTTTTTGAACCATATAGAGGTAATGGTTAATGGAAAACACATTGATTCCACTTCCCTCCAAATATTTGAAAAGCAGGCTTCAAATGGAACAAATCTTCAAGTTCAGGCCACTGATTCTATATTTTGTATCGATTATAATTTTTCATTAAATCATATACACATTAATTATAATGGTAAAAATATCAAAAAAATTTATAGCTTTCAATTGTTAAATTGATAAATGGTCCCACTAAACTACAATTATATGTTTCTAATGGTTATAAAACAATTAAATCCCATTAGTCACATTTACCTTTATACCATACAAATACCTCCCAATTCCTTCACTAATAACTCACTACAATTTCTCTGGGGGTTATATTTACATTTTAATAATACATTGATTTGTTTAGTAATATTTTGTTTTATTTTAACATATTTTTAAATGGTAAAGTTAATTCTAATAGATTGGGATGATCCTTATTTTTCATTTTAGCATTTTTATTTATATTATTTTTCTAGTTGTAATTTTTATATTTTAAATTAGTTTAATAGTGTAATAATTTAATTATCTTTAATAATGATATAAAATTTGGTCAGTCTCCTTATATTTTGTACATGTATAATATTATATATTAAAGAAACTTAATTAAAAATAAAATATAATTTACAAATTTTTATTCGTTACAATATTTGAACATATATATTTGAATATTTTTATGAGAATTTTTATGTATTTTTTCTTATATAGAATAAAGAATATGTTGATATTTCAATTCATTTTGTGGTTATGTATATCTTCTACCTATGACCGGAAATAATTATCTTCCCATATCTACCATATTCTTCTGTTTATAATCTCATTTGAATGAATCATTTAATCAATTATTGCGATATATAAACATTATAAGATCACATTACACTTTATTTTATTAATTATTATTCATTCCTAAAAAAATACTAATTTATGTGATGAATATAAAAGACAACACTATATGAATTCCCACTAATTGTTCTTTAAAATCAAAACCAATCTAAAAATTTTATATTGAAATATATTGGTCTCAAAATTATCCCATTTTGTATTTTACTATCTACAATGTAATGTAAATTTTTAAATATCTAACACTCAGGATATGGTTACTTATCCACTAATTTTAATCATATGTGATCAATCTTAATGTTAGAAAAAATAATCATTGGAGAAATAATACATTATTATCTATAAATTAGAAATAAAAACAATCATCTTATCATATTTCAGTAAAAAATAATAATGACATATTCCCATATGAACAGGAATATAACTTACAAGATCTAGTGCTTATTCACAAATAAAAAATATTAAAAATATACATATATTATAGATACAAAAAAAACATACGAATTTTCCAAATAACCCTTAAAAGTATTCTCTTCCTAGATTTGTGAATCCAATTCCAATGAATATATCTCAAAAATCATTTTTACCTAATTAAAAATACCATATAGAAATTCCATTAACTGATTTAAATTTTATTATTATCTCCCCAATTCAAAACATAATCTTAATACATGAAGTGAATAGGGACATAAATAAATTACATAATATTTGAGGTTTTATAGTTTTAATACCCATAAGAGAACTCAAATTCTTAAAAAAATTATTATAAAATAGTAAATTGAAAATATTATCCAATTTTCCATATCACAAAAAATCAATATTTAGATCATATCTATAACTCCATAGCCCTAAACCCAATCTGATTGTGCTCCAAATAAAAATTCAAGAAGACTCTTAAGTCTGAAACATTCTTTTTATTAATCAAGAGATGGAAAATAGCCCTAAAAAATGGCTTGAAGGGGGTCAAAAGTTATGGAGGCCAAGGGCATCACCTTGTATAATAGAAATACATTCAATCAGATGGGAACATTATGAATAATAGACAACCAGAGGGTCCACCTGGCTTCCCCTATGGGAAATAGAGTCTCCCAAAAAATTTGACCCCCTCCAAATGTGATAAAGAATCCTCCCCTTCTTGGTCTCAAAATAACATCGACGGATCATGTAAAAAAACTCTCAAGGCACCATGTGACATTACTGCACGACTTAAACGAGGACCTCCAATTCTGATTTGACTTCACCCACCAGGAGCATGCTTCTCCTAAAAATCTTAAGGCCTGAGAGGAGATCCCTCGCCTCTGTACCTAAAGAGATTCCCCGACCATAATAGGCACTGATCCCCAGCAGAACTGATCCGCAATAAATTCTAAGCCAACATCGCCCCTCATGGTTCCATTTATACATGAGCCAATCATGTACAACTTCATGCCACTGAGCGGTGGTACCCATATAAACCAATGGAATTTCACACTTTTAGTTGTTGTTGGAGCCAAAATTCAGGACAAAGCGAAATATCCAAGACGGCCCCACGGACTACCTCACGAAGCCTTTTCGCGATGCCCCCCAACACTGCGGCCGCTGCGAAGCAAAGAAGGCAGCACGCTCCGCGAACGCACTTGACGTTCATGGGTCCGTCACGAAGCAAGGGAGGCAGGATGATCAGCAAATGAATTTGATGTTTGCGACGCCGCCCCAAAAAACATAGGCATGACGCTCTGTGATCCCAGTTGGCGTTCGGGAGCCCGCCGCGAAGCCACCTGACTCTTCTTCACGTCGCTTGAGCTCCGCTCCGCAGATGCCTCTTGCCTATAAATACCGAGCAGCCCCTGAGGCCAAACAACAGAAAATCCAACCTTTCGGATTCTCGTCACCCGAATCACAAAGAACCCTTCCACTCAGTGATCCATGAGATGTGTGAGGTACTTCTGCTTCACGATGTTCCTCCCTCTTTCCTCATTTTTATCCCCTCTTTTGAGGGGGATGCCTTTCACAAAGCCTAAGGTCTTTCACGAAGGAAGGGGTTCCCCAAGGGGCCCTGGGTCATCACAGAGCATTTATGTTTCCTGAAACACCCTTCATGTACACATGGTTTACATGATAAGGCAGGATCACTGTACTTCTCAAAACACATTTCTTCTCGACACCTTGCTTCGTGATGAACCTTTTCTCCATGAGGCTGTGCTCTTTAAATTCCCTTCCACTTTGCGAAGCACCTCCCATTTTCAACTCTTCCCCATTCTAAGGCTAAGGCATGCAACTTCATGATGCACACACCTACGAAAGTACCCTCCACCTCGAGGGGCAACAGAGTTCCACAAGGCCCTTGACTATGGACTCCACTGCTTGGAAAATCCATTTCCCGTGTGACCCTCCATGTTTTCATGGCTTGACTTCAAAGTCCTCTGCACGATACCTCCCGTAGAATTTTTGCGCCGAATGCTTCTTCGTACATTCACGCTAATAGCTATTGGTTCATTGCATAACCACACTAATGTGGGCCCCTCGATGCTTTCCTCTGTGACACCCCCTCTATATGGCGTTGTCGGTGCCTCCCCTCCCACAAGGAGAGGAGGGTGCCGGTATGTAAGTCCTAGGGGTGTGGAGTAAACCCACCTCGTCCGAGATGCAAGATGTTAAAATTCCAAGCACCATCTTCCTCAACACACGAGGTTAAAATTTTAATTGGCCTCGCGCCTCGCATGCAGGGACTCCCTACCATGGGCATTCTCCACGCCCCTAGTCTCTACAGGGGATGATTTCCTCCTTAGAGTGAAGTTTTTCCACAGGGAAGGGCATCCACCTTGGTGTAAGCCCCTAGAATTTCATGTTGGAGGTAGTATCCCCACTCCTCCTCACTTCCTATGTGCCATGGCCAGTGGAGGGCATGATAGGGAATGGGGATCCTCCTTTCTTCGGTCCCAAATCCCTCTCCCACTATACTTTCTCGCCATCAGGCTTCCATACTGGAGTACGTCCTAATCTCTCTCTCCCTGGGACAATCCATGCGTAAGCCCCACACCACATCTAACGAACATACCTTTAGCAACATGATCTTCAGGTCTATACTGCATCTTGTTTCTCAAACCGATTATGACTCACGTGGTCTTAGAGTATGAATTGACGATGACACCACCCCTGTCCCGCATGACGTTAAACTATGCCACCCAATCTACGGGGACATTGATCCATGTCAAGGCGTGGTACGTAGGAAGCCTCCAAAAGGTTCAATCCCCACCACCAGTGGATCCCCAGGTCCACATTCACATTGGTGCACTGACGACATGCCACCCGAAGTATGTGGACTTTGATCCATGTCAAGGCATGATACGTAGGAAGCCTTCACGAGGTTGAAGCCCAACAACCATTGGCCCCGACCATCTCTGTGTCGGTGCGCCAAGCCCAATTTACACCCTTCGGTATCCTATAGTGTAAGACCCATACAATCCTAAACTACGTGGTCTTTGATCCATGTCGAGGCATGGTACGTAGGAAGCCTCCCTGAGGTTCAAGACCACCATCCACCCGGTCCAAGGTACTTTTTCATGTCAGTTTGCCCACACCCATCTCTTGTACTAGGTGGTCTATAATCAATGCCAAGGCATGGTATTTCGGAAGCCCCGCGAGGTTCGAGCACATCACCCATCAGACCAATGTCCTCATTCACGTTGGTTCACCGACACACCAATCTCCCGAACTACGGGGAATTTGATGCCTTCTATGGTAAGGTACGTAGGAAGCCTCCATGAGGTTCAATCCCACCACCCGGTCCTTCCAACCACATCGGTTCACCATAAACATTGGGCTTCCTATAGCATAAGCCCAAAATTCCCCTGTCCAGCAAGACGTTAAACTATATTTCACCCTCGTCCCACATGGAATTAAAATGTAAGCCTAAACTATGAGTACATTGATCCATGTCAAGGAATGGTACGTAGGAAGCCTGTACGAGGTTCAAGCCCAAATCCATCGTCCATCCTGATTCTTACCCGGGTCGACACATCCTGGTGAGATCATTCCACTTCCTTCCCCTCCGTATCATCTGGGGAGTCATCCACGTGTTGGACCCAATATCAGTGTTCACTCCAGGGGGTTCCTCAATTTGATACACTCTAATAAGTGTTTCAATCAGTCTGATCAGTCTGCACTGGACGTTAAACTCACAGCATACCCTATGTTAAACATGGTAAGCTGAGGAAAACCATAGATACATTCCTGTGGAATATGATTATCCACGTTTGATGTGGGATGGATCGGGCTTCTGCGCCCTCGAGAAACCCTATAATAAGGGACAGAAGAAAGACACACAAATACCCCATGTCCAGACACACCAGTGATGCCCAGCGTGACTACTCCCCTATCCGAAGGTTTCTACCCTGACCAGACCCGTTGGAATGTCCTGACCAAAGCAGCATAATTAACTGGTGTCCATGAAAATATGGCACCGGGAAAGTTTCACGAACACCGTATTAAATCTATGAGGGGGACCTGGGATAGGAGATGAATTCGGAGGAGGAATCCACGGAAGGAAGAAACAACATCACGTCATTCCATTTCGATCATGGAGCAAGTGTCCCTGAATAAGGTTCAAATGTCGCCCACCTTTGGAAAGCGGGAATGTGGGGCAAAAGCTGCACGTCCTCACAGACGGATGCGTATGCCCTAGCGATAGCATCAGAAACAGAAATGGTAAACCCAACGTGAAGTTATTGTCCTTAATGTGGATATTAGTATCGCTCGAGACATCAGTTGAGTAATGTTTCACCAGATCCAGATATCTGGAGCCAGGTCTTGCCAAGAAAATAGCTGGCATGTCATGAAACTCACCCGAATTTGGGGTAGTAAAAATGTTGGGCATCTCGGTCTGTGACGTTGTCATCGTGGATCCCTCTTACCAGTCATGGAAGACAGAATGGATCTCAGGCACTGGGCGTTGATTTATTTTTCAATCAGTACAAATGAGCTGATCTCCCTGCTTTCAGGAACCCAGTTGCTGCATTCGGAACCCGATCACCTCCTTCCCACCAACGCATGGGCAGGTGAAATATCAACGCGGCTACCCCATGTGGTTCTGCCTCTTCTACGACGGCCTCTAAATCCATGAATAATGAGCGCCCACACCCCTCTCCCCATCGTAAATTATCCAATGAAGGGTAATAAATGACCCTGTACCTAGGTACGTGGACGAGGGGGTCATCCCTATGAGGGACATGGCCCACTTGGATTTAGAGGCATCTGCGCCTCGCCGTCAACGCCACCCACGAGGGTCGTGCAGGGAGCCGCTGCTCCCCACTCTAACCTTAAATCATTTCAAGGGTCTCTCCCCAGAATTACTTGACGACTCCATACCCTACGCCGATGCGTTAGTTGATGTTCGGGCCATCCCGGCCAGAGTTCCATCCCAGGGGTTGCCCACACCAAGCCACGCCAGTGTCGCCACCCATTTCCCCGAGCTGAAGAGCAGGTAGACTGCCTCCCTCCACCACCAGTATCGGCCCGACTGACCCGATGCCAGCATCAGGCACAGGCTGAGGAGGACGCCCATCATGGGGCGTCAACATTAGCATTTACTATGGCCCAATCCACTACCGGCGTGCATCACTAACCCCTTGCATATGCAGAGCAGGGGCAGCTATACGCCTGACCTAGATCGAGGCCCCAAACACCCCACAAGATGGCTATGTCGACTCCCCTAGTCATAGGCATATGTAGTGGCCACCGCGGGCTAACCCGGCAGCAATGCCACCTAGTACGGGGGCCCTCCCAATGAAACTACCATGGAGGATGCGGGACTTTCCCGCTGCCAGGCCCGACTCCGAGGTATTCCCCATGCCACCTTCTACCTGAATGAGGGCCTTTCCTATAGTAGCAACACCCCATATGGGAGCCTCTCCCATTCTCATTACACTGGGCATGGAGACATCCCTCCGGCTATGAACCGCTGGGGTGGGGACGTTGCACATCCAGTCACCCTTTGATGTGAGGACATTCCCCACATCCTTGTAGCAGCCGACAAATTCCCTCCTCATCCTAGAAACCATAGGGGTGGAGATCAAATTCACTTTACCAACACCTAGCATAGAGGTCCTACCCTTGTTCGGTCCGATCAGTATGGAGACCTACCTCACACAGACGTCACCAAGGGAACCAAGAATGGAAGTCCTACCCGTGCTATCGTCAATTATAGAGAAGGCACTATCCACACCAGCACTCAACACGGAGGTCCTCCCCATGTCCCCTTTCACACCTGCCCATGTTCTCCTCACACCCCGGCCCACTCAGGCGGATGTACTCCCCACCCCTACACTAGTGCGACCGAAGGAACTCCTCATGCTGGAATGTGTCCCTTCCCTGAAGAGCCATTCCGGGGCAGGAAGTCGGTTCATTTCTGCCACAAGAAGAACACCAAAATAATTCATACTAAGATCAAACCCGTATATTTCTCAGATTATAAACCAGATTATGACTGAATAGTAGAACCCTCCCCTCGGTCCTCTGTGTCAAGGACTGGTGTAGGAACAAGGTGTATCTGTATCATCCATCCAAAGTGTAAAGTCCACCAAATTCCCACCTCCCTTCACAGGTACATCCAGGAGGAGGAAATTTTGGGAATCCCATATGTTCTGACCATGCAGTCGCCTCCATCATCACTAGAGGTGCCCTCTTCTTTGAAGAGAGATCATGGATTGAAAATTTGGGGACCGATAGCTGCTGAGAAACGATGTGACCCATCACCAACAACCGCAATCCCTACACCAAAAATTCCGGTTGCCAGCCTGTCATATCATGACATTGTGGGAAAGACACCACACTCCCCGGAGGATGGCCCAGAATTCAGCAGTCAGTCAGATCATTCTCTGTATTCTCCACCACCCAGTCTACTGTCTCAGCGGTCTACCTCAATACCGCTACCGGTTCCTCAGATGCCTTCGGTTGACGAGTGGGGAAACACGGGGCCAGAACGTGAATCCGATTCCATGAGATTATGGGACATTCTTGCGGAAGATCACTTCCCATATAAGTTCTGGATGGCAGCAGCGTCGAACTTTTGTGCATAGGAATCCCTCACCCTAGAGGAAGTCGAGTTATTCTGTCAAACCCTATGGGAGAAACACTTTTTTCTTCGTTATCATCGGGTGGTGTACCCCAGGAGCCAAGTTCACTATGAGGAAATCATTGAGCAATGTCATCTGGTAGATTTGGCCGCACTCCCTATGGCCAGTTCCATGACTCATCAGGTCAGTAGAGGACCCTCTAACAAATATGTGTTCAATGTTTCAAGTTACTCTGCAAAATCATCAGGGAGGTTACCCCCCATGTGCAAGTCTGTGGCTGGGGGAAGTACACTGCCCTCCTCTTCAGACATATTCGACGACAACCTGACTCTCTATGCGATATTGAGGACATGCCCCCAGGAAAGGTCACAGTCCACATGGTTGACGTCGTGGACATGGAGGTAGTGATGGAATTTCTCAATGGTGACTTACCCCCGGAGGGTGTTCCACCACTGTTAGACCCACCGGGTTGAGTTACTCATCAGTAGAGTAACCACTTTGGTCTCCCTACGCACACTGAGGAATTGGTACTCAGTCGGAATTTTGGTAAGGTTAAAGAGCATGTCGGATCTATCAAGCACTCTGTACCATCCACTTTAGTGCATAAGAAGGAGGAAGACCCTGAGAAGGCCGCATTGTGCCAAACGGCCCGGAAAGCAGAGGAATCTGGCCCGGGTTCCCCAAGCTACCCACAAGCCTCTCCGCCAGTCACTCCAAGAGCCGTTGAACCCATCTACCATTTCAATGATCCTGACAAAACACTCGTGGTTAGGGATCCCTATTAAGACAGGGACCCCATCCCTGAAGATCCTATGGGGGTAATAATCGCCCACCTCGAGGCGTTGGAAATGCGATAGGTGGCAGTCCCACTTGATGGAAAGCCATATCCAACATGGGTAGATGATATTACTACACCCATGGGTTTTGGGAATCCCATTTTCTCTCCATTTAACGGGACAAGGTACCCAGTGCAGCACCTGGTTAACATTTCTTCATGGTGTGGCCCCATGTTGGGGACTATGGGATAGCAGGAAGGTGCCAAGCTCCGAGGCTTTGTGCAGACATTGGAAGGGCCTGCAATTGTCTGGTACAACGAGCTCCCCGTCGGATTCATGACCAGTTGGAATGACCTTTGTAGGAAGTTCCTCTACCAGTTCAGCTCTACCATCTAGAAGACTAGCATTGCAGACCTCTTCAAGTGTAAATACATTCCTGATGAGTGAGTCGTGGACTTCATCGCCCGGTGGTAGGGGCTCACATACTCACTTGGCATGCCACTGAGTCATTAGCAATTACTGATGATGTTAGTATGGAATCAAAAGACATAACTAGTTCCCTACATGATCACTCAAAAATATATCATAGGGTTCCAAGGCATCCTAGATAAGGTCTGGTGCCTTGAAGAAGCCCTACAACAGGACAGGCTGGCATGTCCAATGCCCCCTGTAATCCCAGAAAATAGGGCTGCTAGAGTCGAGCCCACTACAGCGACCCAAATAGAGGCCCTCAGGTAGCTAGATATGCTACCAGTAGCACAAGCCCCACAGCCTCACTGAGCCCCTCCACCTCAGACCCAGCCTACGGCTCCGCAGTGTCCTCAGAATTAGCAGGCGCCTCCTCATAATGCACTGCCACCATCCAGGCGAGACAATCAGGGTCCACCTCCCCGATATGCCCCTCTAGATCCTCATCAAGACCAGGCTCCAAGGGCCCCCTATCGGAAAAGAAGACACCAGACTTAATCATTCAGTGAGAATCAGGTTCCTAGTTAATTCCGTAGTTCCCTAGAGCATGGGATTGTACGCTTTCGTGAGTGCAGAAGGCCGGTAGAGGCAAATCTCCCTGATCATCCCAACTACTACCCCTATCATCGGATTCTCAGGCACACCCTCAAGTAGTGCTATGTGTTTATGTACTGGATCTAAGACCAAGTCAATAACAACATATTCCGGCTAGGCCCAACCCCGTCACAAGTGGAGGGTGTCTTCATGAGGTCGGATAGTATTAGCGATGAAGGTAAATGGAAGCAGGTTCACAACAACGGATACCAAATGTACAATGAATGGATGGCCCGTAAAATTTTTTCTCAAACCCATGACATCATTTGGGGATACCTGAATCAGAGAAATAATTCAAAATCTATGAACACCACCTCTGCATCATCATCTCTGTTGGGCTCTTCCTAGATGAGCAAGCATCAACAGCGCAAGAAGAAGCAATGTACCCCTCCGATGACATCGTTGTCCCACCCTCTCGGCATCATAATGCCTTATGAGATGGGGATCCCTCCCATAATTCGCTCGGTGGTGGATGATTCTTCGAGTGTCAGTCAATTGTATGCTTCGGTTAACACCATCTGGTTGGTAAACCCCTATATGACTCCCGAAGAGGGGGAACTCTAGGAGACCCTCCCCAATGTCCCCAGTAGACACCAACATCGGTGGATCCGTGTTCACATGGGTCATCATGGGGAACCAGTTGGCACATATAGCAAGGCCGTTCATTCCACATATACTATAAATCAGGCTCAGCGCCTGGCTCAACACGCGCCACCTTTTCATCCAGTGTCAGCAGGACTGCCTCCACCACCGTTTGTCCTACTGGATCAGGCAGAGCCATTTTGGTCGTACCGCGACCATCTTCGCCCCCGCTACAAGTCAACCTCAGGTGCCCGGACCTCATCTGACAACTACTCTTCAGGCTTCGACTAGTGAGTAATGGGATATTCCCAGCACCAGCCAATTGTCGGTCCAGCCAACTGGGCCTGTTGTGCATCCAATCGCAGAGCGGCCTCTTGTAAGATTAAGTTCGCACCTGGAACGGAAGTATGAGGTTCTTAAAAATATCGCCAGAATTCCAGGGAGGCTTTCCATCCTCTAAGCCCTCTTCTTGTCATCAGATATGTGTGTGGCCCTCACTGAGGCTTTAAGGAGCCCCCTCCATTTTGAGACGGATGTAATAGCTGCAGAAGCCTTTCATGCTGAAGTAGTGGAGAATTCAGAATTCCATGCCATCATGTCATTCTCTGGAGAGGATGAAGGCTCTCCCATACATGGTCATATCCACCCTCTATAGATCATTGGTCAGTTTAACAATGTGGAGGTTCGCTGCTGTCTCATTTACACCGGCTCCGGGATCAACCTTATCCTAATGCAAACGCTGTGAAAGCTGGGGTTATAAAAGGATGACCTGACTCCCTCTGATTTAAGGATCATGTGGTATGATAGGATAGAGCAGACCCCAGTTGGCAAGATCCATATGAAGACCCAGTTTGGTGGCCTAGATGCCAGCACTGGATTTATGGTCGTCTCCCAGGACACCGCGGACAATGCATTAATGGGTTGGCCATGGCACCACCTACACACGTCAGTCCCCACATAATATCAATAGTGCCGCAAGTAATACATTAATGGTCGAGTAGGAATACTCCAAGGTGATGAATCTCTTTTAACCTCTTGTAAAGCCCATTATCTGGACGCTGACTATTGCAAGAGAAAGGAAATCACCTCATACTCCTACAAAAACTAGGATCAGGTGATCCTAGAACCTCCTACCCCTATACGGTATTGGGGAGTCCACCCCATGGAAATGGAAGTACGACATAGATGTCTATTTCTCTGGGCAGGGATTAACTGGATCAAGCCAATGCGCCATTAATTCTTCGATATTATCAAGCATAGACCCTATGGACGGAGACCAGATGGGATTGGATTGACTGCCTTCATCGCCATGGTCTCAGTAGAGCGTGAATCTCCTGATGTGCTATCCACTACTGTCCATGCTGGTACCATCCTTCTGTCAGGTTCCCCCAACCAAGGGGAAGACTCACCTACTAGGGAGTCCCTCCCTCATAAGATAAGAAGATGATTTGGAGGACACTCCCCCTGCCATTGAAGAAGGCGTCTCTTCCACGGTCAATGAACTAGTAAAGGTGAACCTTGGTAGCGAGGCAGATCGAAGAACTATGTCGATCAGTGCCAATATGTCCCTCGAGGAGCAGAAAAAGTACTTGGACTTCTTTAAATAGGACCGTGATTTTTTTTCCTGGAGTTACGATGAGATTCCAGGGCTAGATCCTCAGGTAGCTGTCCACCGTCTCGGTCTCCTGACTAACCATCAAGGGTTCATGAATCCTCCCAGAAATATGAACCCTTCTCATAGTGCCATAGTCAAGGAAAAAGATGAAAAGATCATCAAGGACAACATCATCAAGGAGGTCCAGTACCCCATGTGGCAGCCAACATCGTTTCGGTCAGGAAGAAGAACAGACAGATCAATGTATGTGTCGACCTCCGTGATCTCAACCTTCACTATCCGAAGGATGATTTTCTCCTTCTAGTGACAGAATTGTTGATTGAATCTACGACCAGGTTCCAAGACCTATATTTCATCTATGGATACTCTGGATATAATCACATCCGGATGGCCCCTGAGGATGAAGAGTATACCGCTTTCAGAGCGCCCCAAGGGACTTTATGTTACAAGGTTATGCCCTTCGTTATGAAGAATGCAGGTGCCACCTATCAGTGGGCAAGGCATCACATATTCAATCGAATCCTCAGAACATTGGTGTAATTCTATGTGGATGATATGGTGGTCGTATCTCGCCAGCACCAAGACCATCTCAAGGACCTTTAGAAAGTGTTCGGGTTCCTCTGCTCCTGCCACTTGAAGATGAAACTGTCGAAGTGTGCCTTCGGGATCACTTCTAGGAAGATTCTTGGATTTATTGTTTGGTGCCTAGGCATCGAGATCGTCCTAGAGAAGATCAAGGCAATCAGCCAGATGCATCCCTGGGCAATATTCGGGAGCTTCAAGGTCTCTAAGGCCACTTAGCCTACACACACCGATTCATTGCGGATCTGGCCAGAAAGTGGAATCCCTTTTCTCGCCTCATGAATAAGGGAACCACTTATGATTCGAATGGGGAGTGACAGGACACCTTTGAAGAAATTAAGTATTATCTGCTCCAGCCTCGAGTCTTGATGCCACCCATCTTCGGGAGGCTGCTGATTCTCTATGTCACCACCTTGGAACGATCTTTCTTCACCCTCCTCACCCTAAAGAACAATGAGGGTACAAAGAACAGACTCTAATATCTCAGCCGCATGCTTCACGATATAGATACCAGATACCCCCCATTGAGAAGAGATTCCTTGCATGCGTATTCGATGTGTGAATGTTGCAACATTAACTGCAACACAATGAGGTACAGTTGGTCTCCCACGTAAATCTGCTGAAGATCATTCTGAATCGTGCCATGTTGAATGGCCTTCTAGCACGGTTGACAGTAATCCTCCAGCATTTAGATATCAGGTTTGTGCCTTAGAATGTTATCAAGGGGTATGCATTAGAGGACTTTCTAGCTGCCCATCCAACCTCTGCCAATCAGTTGCTGGATTTGGATTTTCCCGATGAGGCAATCCTCTCAGTAAATCATTTCATCCTATGTTGGAAAATGCACTTTGAAGGTGCCTCTCGAAGTCCCACTGGTAGGAGGATCAATGATCCTTGGCTCGATAGAGTGGGCCTAGTTATCCTTTTCATTACCCCGACACAAGCCATTCTTCCGTACTCATTCCTGTTGTCGGAAGGTTGCATCAACAACGAGGAAGAGTATCAGGATCTTACCACTGGCCTCAATATGGGCCTTGAGATTGATGTACCCCATTTTCATGTGAATGGGGATTCTGAGCTAGTCATCAAAAAAGTCAATGGTGAATATGTTGTCAGGATGCCAAAACTCGTACCATTGTTTGAGCGTAACCTCCATATAATGGCTCAGTTCCCTACTAGAGCGGAGGTTACCCGGGTCCCTCGGTCGCATAATGGTCGAGCGGACACTCTGGATGACTTAGCTTCATCACTTGCATATCCCGAGCAAGGTGAGTTGATTATACATGTGGAACACTAGAGATTCATTGCCCCCGTCACCCGAGAGGATGACAGCGGCCTGCGAATAATCCATCTTACCGCCGGATCCTCTACATAGGGACCATCAAGCTCTTCAAATCCAGTGGTTGAAGTGACTCCCAAATAGAGGGCCCCTTTTGTTGAGTATCTCCAAAATGGATGCGTCCCAGCTGATCGGGCCGAGCATGAGCGAATCTGATGCCACGCGCTGAAATTTACTCTCTAGAGTGGTCCCAATTTTGAGAAAATCCTCTATAAGTATGGTTTTGATGGTGTTCTCCTCCGTTGCATTCAAGGGGATGAGATTCCACAGGTCATGCATGAGGTTCACGCTGGCTCCTATGGTGCCCACCAGGCTGGGCCGAAGAATTCCCATAAGATCCGAAGACTGGGGTACTTCTGGCCCTCTATGATCCATGATTGTGTCGAGTTTTCCAAGAGATGTCACACATGACATCTGCATGCTAACTTCATACATCGGCCACCAGAACCTCTACACTCCACCAAGTACTGTTGTCCATTTGTGGTATGGGGACTCGATGTTGTGGGACCGTATCCACCAGTGACCACTCCCCAATGTAGGTTCATCTGGACCGCCACAGATTTCTTCTCTAAGTGGGAAGAGGCAATTCCTCTAAAGGAAGTCAAGGCTCGTTCCATCTTTTACTTCATGATCTCCAATATGATCCACTAGTTTGGAGTTCCTCATGCCGTCCTCACCGATAATGGCACCAACATACAAGCATCTGAGCTTTAAAAATTCTATGAAATGTACAATATCCATTAGAACCATACCTCCCACTATCACATGCAAGAAAATGGACAGATTAAGGCGTTCAACAAAACACTTTCAAATATTCTACAGAAAATGGTTTGCCAGAACAAAAAGAGTTGTCCATATAACCTCCCCAACGCTCTCTAGGCCTATCGGATGACGACTCAAAATTCCACACAGGTGACTCCATATTCCCTGGTGTACCGAGCTAAGGTCATCCTGCCCATAGAGATCCAAATTCCTTCGTTACGCACTATGGTCTATGACCAATATTTTCCAGATAGAGTGTCTAAAATCCATCTAGCTGAATTGGAAGCACTTGCCGAGAAGTGTCTTTGTTCCATGCACAATATGGAAAGGCATCAGAATAATATGGCTCGAGAAATTAATAATAATTTTCACCTCCGCTCCTTTCTACAAGGTGACCTGGTATTGGCCCTTTGAGCACCAATTATCACTGGTAGGAAACCACCCAAGTTGGATCCCAAATGGGAAAGACCTTACAGAGTCCATAGTGTTTACCTCAATGGAGTGTACTCCCTATTAACCATGTATGGTGAGCGTATAAATCCACCCACCAATTCCATGTTCCTCAAGCAATACGTTTTCCTGAACTGGCTATTCTGGAACAACCATAAACTGGATGGTCCTACATGACCTTAAACTGCCGGTCCGGCAAGGCCCTAAACTGCACGTCGGTCCAGCATGACCCTAAACTGTCCAGTCTTGCATGACTTTAAACTGCACATCATCCATCATGATGTAAAACTACGTTTTAGGAACTACTTATGGCTTTATTCCCATCCCTATGGGATATGTAGGAATGCTCAGACATCTCGTATTGAGCCCCTGCCTCAAGTTCTTCTCTTTGACTATCCCCCGAGTCTTGTTCTCTTGGAGGATCCTTGCACGATATGGTGAAAGCTTCCTTATCCCCACTCATGTCAGGATTGTAATGGTCCCACCTTGTGCCCACTCCCCATACTTATATCCTCCTACATCTTCACCGCACGACATTAAATTGCATGACCTTCAAGAACTATGTATGGATTGATTACCATACTCATGAGATATGTAGAAATTCCTAGACATTTGTTTTGTTGGCCCAGCAGAAACTCTAGAAAATTCTCCTTGGGTCAAGTCATATGGTGGGGAGCAAATTCATGCCCCAATTCACATCGATCTAACCTTGGTCTGGATATATGTCTCTCTCCCTGGAGACTTTCTCCCCTTTTAGAGATGTGTAAAGTTATGCTTCACCCACTCTTTAATTGGGATTCCATCACCTTCCCTGTCTGGAAGGGCCCTTGAATGGTATGGATGCTATGCATGAGGGCTCTCTTACCACTTCCAGCCCAGGCCCTTGAGGATGTTGAGAAAAAAACCGATACAAATCCCTTGTTGGGAATATGGTCATCGGTCAATGCTCATTTGTTCCTCCCATTTCAGGTAACTATAGGGACATTTTGTTACGAACATGGTCAAAAGTTGTCCTGTGAAATTGGAACCACCCCAAGATGTCCCAAAAATTGAGTGTAGTTGTTCATTATTCTCCATTGTATTTCCAACCAACAAAATCCCTTTAAGAAAAGCCAGATTTTAGTCCCTATACGACAGGGAGATCCGAGACCGGCTCCTTGTTTCCCACACTGAGCACCGCTCACGTGGGCGTAGAGGCTGTGATGAGGTAGTAACCGTACAAGAGGGAGTATTGCCTTCCTTCTGTGGCCCATCCATAAGCCCCTTGTCCTTTTCGGGCCATGGCACAGGTTCTCTTTTATGTGATTGTATGGCGTGGTATGGGATTATGTCCCCCTTCACGTCAGATTTCGCTCTGTGCCGTACACATCCACGAATGAGACACCTTATCCCCCTTTTCAGGCCCCGACCCTCATCCTCACTTTAAGATATTAAACTGCAAGTTGGTCAGGCCTTCCTGACTGAGGCCCAGCCTCAGGACCCTTGGCCTTTTTTGGGCCCCGGCCCTCGTCCTCACTGTAAGATATTAAACTGCAAGTTGGTCATTCCTTCCTAAATAAGGCCCAGCCTCAGGCCCCTTGGCCTTTTCTGGGCCCCCAGACCTTGTCCAAACTGTAAGATGATAAACTGCTCGTTGGTAAGGCCTTTCTGACTGAGGCCCAGCCTCAGGCCCTTTGGCCTTCTCGGGCCCCCGACCCTTGTCCTCACTGTAAGACGTTAAACTGCATGTTGGTCAGGACATTTCGGCTGAGGCCCAACCTCATGCTCATTGGCCTTCTCGGGCCCCCATCCCTCATCCTCACCGCAAGATGTTAAATTGCAAGTTGGTCAGGCCTTCCTGACCGGGGCCCAGCCTCAGGCCCTTTGGACTTCTCAGGACCCGGACATCTTCCTCACTACAAGACATTAATCCAAAAACTGGTCGGGCCTTCCGGACTGAGGCCCCGCCTCAGGACCTTTGGCCTTCTCAAGCCCCCATCCCATGTTATTACCCAAATTGTACGGTGTGATGCAGGATTATGTCTCTATTCACGTCGAGTTATTCATTGTGCTGTAAACCCCCCTCGTTAAAGTATCCTACCCCATGGGTATCTTAGAGAACTATGCGTGTCTTGATTCCCACCCTCATGTGAATCGAAGGACCACTCGAATGTCTAGACATAGGTTCCGGTCCCATCTCCCAGAAATATCCATTCCACCCTGGCCCCATGGCCTATCATCTCCCTCCTGGATGCCTTTGTCAACCCACTTCGGCGGTTCACCAATGTGCCTAAGGGTACTCTGGTTTAGTACCTGGAGTGTCAGACTCTGCTCGTACATGCTTCCACCAACTTTTCAGGCTTTTTGTTTCCTTCATCAGGGCTTCCATCACCTTTCACACCCGAAGGGACCCCTGAGTGGCATAGATTCTAGGCCTAAGGTCTCTTCTACCATTACGGAACCCCTGAGTGGCATGGATTCTTGGATTAAGGGCTCTCATAACAATAAGGGCCAACTCCCCCATGGGTCATGGACAAAAAAACGATACAAATCCCACATTCAGAATATGGTCAGTGATCGATGCTCATTTGTTGTTCCCGTACCAAGCTAACATGATATGGATACTACATTTCCTCCATGGTCAATAGGTATTCCCCATCACCACGCCAACCCCTTTATTCTCAAATTGTCGGATACATGTTTCAAATCCTCATCAACCTCACAATGTCCAAGTAGAACATCGAAACTCTTGGGACTATTCCTCAGTGCGCATCCGCACTTTAGGAGGAAAAAAGCCGCGATAGGGGAATAGTTTGGGTCATCTTCAATTTTCCCCCTTGAATATATCTCATTTATCATGAATACTATATCCTCCCTTGTTTCCTACACCGAATTTAACTCATGTAGGCTCGGGGATTAGATTAGGGTCCGCCTTTACTTGGGATCGTCCTGCTTCTCCATGTTCGTAGTTCTAAGACCGTAAAATAATATCCTTTCAAATCGCCCCTTCTGTAGAACATCCTTTGTCTTGATTCCCATCCTTATGGGATACATAGGACCACCAGAATGCCTCATTTTTTGGTCCATCTCGGTTGGGAGTTAGTTTCTTCTTCCCATTTCTTTCTTAGCCCTATTTGGGCCCCTTAGCCTGAGGTTCCTCTCTCAGAATTATTTATGGTGTGATGTGGGATTATGTCCTCCTTCACTTCATGTATGTTTTATTGTATCGTACACATTCCCCATCTAGCATTATCTATGCTATGTCTACGCTGTATGATGTTAAAATGCATGCCTGGTCATATCACATGACCCTAAACTATAACATTATTGTCCTGGACGCATGAAGAAAATAACACTGCATCGTGATGTCCTCAAGGGGGCACCGTGTTTGGTATTGGTCACACGACATACCATTTGTCAATGACTGATACAACTTGATTCTTGTGGCGATGCCAGGGCCTGCTACTCTAGGATTATCGCTCTTAAAATAAAAAAACCACTCACCTTAAATGAAAAACAAGATTTATCAAATACTATTTCTCTGGGTGAGAGGGCCACGCCCGCACTCCCTGTTATCCCTACCACTGGTACCTTACCGTTCCACTTCAAGAACTATGTTCAGCTTGATCCCCATCCTCATGGGGTATGTAGGAACGTCCGTTCACCTTACCTCGGGCCCATCTCAACTCTCATTTTCAGTCCCTCGACCTAAAACCTCTCCGAGGAACACGTGGTGGTCGGAACCCCTGGTCCCCATTCACGTTGGGTACTTGTTGTTACCCCACCACGTTCCATCCCGTGTTCCCTAACATCTATGGTCCGAGTTCTATGACCCTAAACTAAGAACTCCCAACTGGAAGGTACTTGAATCCCTATATTTTACACGTCTCATTGCCATATTCAGATGTGTCTTGACAAAGATCCCAGGGTGTGGATTCTTCATAGGGATATTCCCCCCATTTAATTTCCAAGCATTGTGAGCTCTCTATTTGGATCCTCATCCTCTTCCACATCCAAAAAAACCCTCAGACGACATAGATACTAGGCCTAATATCTCTCCATGGATTCTAGTCCTAAGGGCTCACCTACCGTTCTGTGCCAATGTCCCTAAGGATCCTGGACGACATTTGCGACATGGACCCATGTTTCAAGCAAGGTCAATTCCTGACCCTCATTTGTCTTTCCCTATCCCTGGCTAACACGATGTGGATAATGCATTTCCTCTACGATTAACAGTTATACTCCTTGTCACGCCGCCATCATTGTGTTCCAGATTTCAAGCATCATGATTCACACATTTCCATTTCCTCATGTTCATGTGGGATTCAGACATACTCAGTATTGTCTCTTCATGCGTCTAGATGTGCTACATGGACATGTTAACATCATTGGGTGGGTATTCACCGAGCATCCCTTCACCCTAACATGCCCCTTCCCGTGTCAGGAATGTCCCACCACTACTTCTTGTTTCCAAATCGATCATGACTCACATGGTCTTAGTAGTTTTGGTAGGATATGTACTAGCGCGTCCAGACGCTCTCTTTTCCTGCATGACATTAAACTGCGCCCTTGTCCGGCATGAAGTTAAACTACGCTCTCAGAACTATGTATGTATTGATTCCCATCCTCATACGGTATGTAAGAACGCCCGACCACTCTTCTTTAGGTCCAGAATAATTCCCACTCTTCGTCCATCAACCTGAAGAGTTTCATCTAGGGGTACGTGGTGTGATTTTGACTCTTATTCCTCCTTCACATCTGTTTCATAGCTACTGAAACACATAATCCCTGGGATATTCCCTTTCACTTTACATCCAATTATATGACGTTAAACTGCAGGAGTCCATATGTCCCCAACTCATGACACTAAACTGTGGTTCTACCCTGAACAAGTTCAGGATGCCCCATGTTAGTAATGGGATGCAACAAATCCCCTACCAGAGAATATTTCACCTGTCAGTGTTGGTATATGATTACAATTTGCTTCTAGAACTATGTATGGATTGATTCCCATCCTTGTGGAATATGTAGAGACACCCCGGTGTTTTTCCAGGGGCCCAGCCCCGGGAATCATAAATCTTGTTCCTCCCCGTTTCCGGCCCCTGGCCTGATCCCTCGTGGAGAACTATGGAACCGTAATTTCGTCCTGAACAAGTTCGGAATGCCCCAAAATGGCATTGGTAAGCGATAGACCCCTCACCAGAGAGGCCCTGTCTGAAAGAAGGAATGATCCATGATGAAACCGATTCACCCATCTAATGTTCTTCCACCACGATGGTGTAATTTCAAGAGTGTTGGATTTTGTTTGAACAATCCCTCATTCCACGTTCCACACTTTTTGTGCCCCTTATTTCTACCCTTGTCCTCTTTCATGTCTGGAGGAACCCCCTAACTGTATGGATGCACGGCCTATGTCATGCCTACTGTCTTGGGCCAACATTTCAGAAGACTAACGGATGGCATTTGCAACAGGTCCCATGTTTCGAACATGGTCAACCGTCGACCCTCATTTTCTATCCCCACTCTAGGCTAGTACAATAAGAATACTATGTTTCAAATGTGGTCAACAGTTATCCATATAAAAGTATCACAACCAAGAATGTCATCTGATCTATTAGGACCTTGACTAGATGGAAAATGTGATCACCACCTCGATCTATTCTTAAGCCTCCAATGATTTAGGCTCTCCTCTGAACCTGAGGGGTTTATATCAGTGAAAAATGAGATGTTTGATCATCACACACATCTCATCTACACGTACTATGATTACCATATTCTCCTCTAGAGGTGGTGATATAGCTAGTACACCACCTAGTTGTGTTGTCTCTGATACAAACCCATGTACTCATCTTGTAACCTCCCAGATCATCCTCATGATCACGAGATGTAATCATCACTGGTTTTCAACATGGAATCACCATGAAACAGAATATGATGTACCACAATCAACATAGTATAGCTTGTGAGATGGCTCGATATGAACATGGAAAACTTATCCCATTCCTATATGATGCATGGCCAATTATTTTTTCATAAATCTAATGTTTTCATGTACTTAGTCGAAGAGAAAATTTCATGTTCTTGGTGTATGGATACATCAGCCTCTATACCAACACTTGATGGCCTATCCTGAAATCCAGACACAAAACTCTTAAAACAGTTTTCTGAAACCCAACTCATAGACTCTGGGTTCTTATGATAGAATCGACCAACCTCTTATACCACTTTCTCATGATCATTCTCCCATGGCCAATGTCATGACAACCCCAAGCCCACCTCTTATAGGCTTGGGGCTGGCGAATTGCACTTAGTAGGCATATCCCAAATATATGAGGTATTTTTTAGGAACATTTACACATAAACCCAACTGAATTCCATAGATGTAGAGAGTGGAAAAACTATGTAAAGAAAATTTATGCATACCACTAAAACCCAAAAAAAGAGTAAAACTGAATTTAATGTAGTAATATAGAATTGGACTAGAATAGAAGCCCATGAAAATAAATCAACTGGAAATCCTGACCCAAAAAAAGGGTACTAAAGCTTTTGTTGGAATATTTTGTAAACACTTCAGCTCATTTGATCTCAGAAGGCACCTCCTTGCCTTGGGCTTGGTCTTGCTCTGTCTAAGACACCACCAACGTGTCATCCATCTACAAAAGACACCACACATATGGGAAAATCTAGTGGATAGGTGATTAAAACAATACGTTGTAGGGGTCCCCAAAAAAAACAATGAAAAATACCACAATGGGAAACACCACCAAGAAGGTACAGTCATATCAACATTGGTATATGTCATCAACACATATAAAAAGAACATCCAGGAAGACTCAAATAGGATTCAATGAAGTAACATCTCATCCAATAACAACCATATTCTATGAATTTCATGGTAGATTCTCTGAGATCCCACTCCTCAGGTTATCTTATATTAACCATGTAGAGAATTTCTAACAAAAATATATAATACAAAATATAGTCTAGATACAGCTTGAAGTCTCCAGGAGATGTCTAGTCTCACAAAGACTTGAAACATTGATATCACCACCAATCCTTACTAATAGGATTCAAATTAGGGCATGCTCATCTCATGAGGACTCGCCCCCTAAGAGATCAAGACATTAGAGACTTTTGAACAAAGGTCCCGTATATTTTTGCCCCACCCAAAGAGAAAACACTGATATCTGCACAAATTACACTACTTCTGTCATAATGCTGAAAATCATGCACTACCTAGGGACGCATCCTTGATTAGTCACTGAGATATGCTAATATTCAGAGACATTTTGGTTCACTCGGCTACTGAGCTACTAAGGTATGCTCAGCTACCACTCGTCTATCAAGACACTAAGGTCCACTTGACAACTTCTCATATGTCAAGACAATAAGGTATGCTCGATTACTGCTTGTCTGTTGGTCCACTGAGGTCTACTCAGCTACTTCTCATCTTTGGTTTCACTGAGGTCTACTAGGATACTTCTCCTCTATCGATCCAATGAGGTCCACCCAGCTACTCTTAGTATGCTGCTCCACTAAGGTCTTCTCTTTTACTTATTTACTTCCTAGAAAATGTTGTATGCCTGACTAATGCTCATTTTCCAGGCCACTAAGGTCTTCTCAGCTAGTAATCGTTTTTGAGAAAAATAAGGTCAGCTCGACTATTGCTCATCTTTTAGGAAACTGAGGTATTCTCAGGTACATATCATCTAATGGTCCACTGATCTCCGCTTGGCTACAGCTCTTATGCTAGGCCACTGAGGTTCAATCGTCACATCGTTGTCGTCACAGGAAACTATAGTACTTCTGATCATAGAACACTTAATTTCGGGAGAATCAACTCCTCAATATGTCATTCATAAATCAAACACATAGAATAATCACTTCGAGTATGTCAATAGGACCTTCTTTCCATGATGGTACCAAATCCAATAATTGACTATCAATCAGACATACGATTTCATGATATGACCATTTTACTAAAAAGGGGGCGATTGGATCCGTTTCTGGGATGACACGGTCAGACCGACCCGACCTGACCTGGACAGAGGTCCACTGACCTGACCATGACTGAGGTCCACCAACACTAAAAATGTTCGAACTGGCCCATATCTGATCCCATCTCCTTGGCCCAACCCTTACCGGATCGGCCACAAGTTTAGCCTTCTGATCCACCTATGTGCATCCCTCATTCTCTTGCTTGGTCTTCTATAAGATAGAAGACCTTCTAAGGATGATAAATTGTGGGTGAGGTGTGTCTACCTAACAACCCGTAGGAAACTATGGGGTCCACCTCCATCTCTATCAAGCTGTACCTTGGCCCTCCAACCACGTGACGTAGACAAGATTTTGACCATTGTCAGTGCCCCA
This sequence comes from Viscum album, assembly GCA_963277665.1. Lineage (NCBI taxonomy): Eukaryota > Viridiplantae > Streptophyta > Magnoliopsida > Santalales > Viscaceae > Viscum > Viscum album. Next base: position 1,846,583,502 of record OY728157.1, on the reverse strand, counting down.
ATCCACCGCCCATTGTGGGATATCGCAGGCATCCTCACTACCACAGTGTGTGAATAGCATTCTTACTTCTAGCACCATCATAGGTAATATGCCGAGACCCCTTTGCAATACCCATGGCCCCATGTCGTGGGATTTATCCACCACCACGGAATGCCATCGATGGGCACCACCGCATGCCGCTGCTAGCTCCATCATACTGGTGGTTCCTTCCACGGGTAACCAGGTCCGCTCTGGTGGTCTGTTTGGTAATCCACAATAACTTTACGGGTCCTCAGGTCATCATTGTCCTTAATATGGGTTAAATTTTTCCTTATCGTTGATTCTGGGATTTGGTTATGAATAACAGAAGAATGACCACAATGGAGTGATCTGGCCTTGTGTGTGTTGGCCTGATTCTACCATGTTAGAAATTGTTGTGAGATGATTAGCACAATGTTTCTATCCCTTTGAGACCAAGATAAAAAAATACTGCATTCATGAACAAATGTATCAAATATCAACCTTTTGGTGGGTTGATCCGGGTTTTTTGTAAAGAATGAAAAAACATGGAAACAATTTGATCAACAAAAAACCCCTACCTCGAGTTGGATCACTTGTAGACATAGATTAATGTTGTGTTACCACATCTATCTTTGTTCCCCCCAGTGTACGTTGATTCCTCACCGACTGATCGATCCCCAACATCTAATCATTCATCTCCGATGAGAGTGCCTCCTACCAATTTCCCTAGAAAACTCTGGAGTCCTTGAAGAATTCTCTAGAGTTATGAAATCTAATGCTGGATCATGCCCCCAGTAAATGGAGGAAACATTTTAACATGTTAAATAATTTTAGCAGTATGGTTTCTCTTTAAAATAGAATCACCACAAAACATAATTTATGAATGGATAATATGTTGCTTCATCGTTGCATCACAATGTATCCATGTAGAAAAAAATTAAAATGAAATAAAATATACATATTTAAATTTATTTTTTATCCTTTAAAAATTACAAAAAATTTGTTTTACCCTTGACCCACTCTAGTCATGTTTAATTCATGTTTACGAAAAAAAATATAATTAAAAAATCAACGATTGTCTTGGAATTTTAATCTGAGTTACTGTTTTTGTGTAATTAGGATTTGAAAATAAAATATTTTTTATTTAAATTATTTTATTTATGATTACATCCAAATAACAAATATTCACTGCCTACCTGGGCCAACCGATGATATGCTCCTCCTAAGGAAACCATTCCCTCACGAGCTCAATGGTGGTCTCAAATTTTAAATATGAGTTACTATACATGAGTTAAAAGTAAATTAAATATAAAATAATCATATTTTATTATTTTATTTACATTTATATCATTTTTAGGTTATCTCGCTATAGACCCGGACCGACTAAATAGAATTAAAAAATTGGTTAATCCCACTTATTTGAATGCAGCGGTTCTCTAAAATTTATAATTATAGCACACGTTTAAGAGTTATTCTATTTTTTAGGAAAACTACTCACACATGCTATTTGAAATAAAACATTTTTCAATAGATCATTCCAGGAACTCTGGGCCTTTGAATCGCATGTCGTCTCAGCACCAGGTCGTGTAATATTACCAGTTTGTTTGGAAAATATAACTAAAAATCTGACTTGTTACATTCAGGATCCCAGAAACCATGTTTTGTGTGAAAAGGGGAGGCCACAATGATGAAAAAAAGTATGGGTTGAGCAGCACAACTGTGCAGAATGGTCTAATTTTTTTGCATACAATGACATATGGTTTTTTCACAGTTTTCACATAGTTTATAAATCGTGTGGGTAACCATTTTATATTAACCAATCATACATGAAACTATGTGTCTCTATAATTTAATAATTTTAATAATTTTTTGTTAAACATAAATAATTTTTTAAAAATATGGATAGGTTCTATTCACTCAATGCACAGAAAGGAAGGATACCATCTTGAGATATCATCAACCTCAATAAGTTTATTAGATCTAATATCTAGCTAGATATTGATTAGAGCATCAGTTATCTCCATGGAGATTTAACTACAAGGCCTTATCTCCTTTTTTATCATATTTGATTTTTCTGAGATTCAGCATCCATATTTGGATATAGATTTGTATGCCCCAATTTATAATTCTTCATATGTTATTTAGATTTTTTCTATGCCAGGATGACTCATAACTTGACAATGGATGATAAATCATGTCAGAATCTACGGTAGGTGGTCTCATGCCTTTGGACTAAACTCATGTTTTTTGTATATGTTTTAGTGTTGCATGAATTTTTTTCAGGCATCAACATAATTTAAATTGAACCCTATTATATTGTATTGTGTTTTATTTAATTGAATAGGTGTGTTTATTCATGTTATAGGTTGTATATTGTGAATAAGTAACACCCCAAGGACATGTTTACTTGAATGGAATTTTATTAATTAATTTCATGGGCACCCCATTGTGGTGGGCCTTGTCCCTTACATGGGTTGTTGAAATAAAATTTTATATATATGGATTTTGAATGTTTTTACATTTTAATTTTATTAGATAAAGGGTATGGGATGGTTTAATTAAAAATTAACCCATGTATTTCATTTCTTTTTATACATTATGGTCTAGAATTGCCTTTCACATGTAAATATTGTAATGAATATGGATTGATTTGATGGATTAGGATTAAATTACGATAATTAATGATTTTTCATGTTATGTATTGATAGGATTTTTAGTCTTGTTATAGTTATAATGGTCATGTGAGTATGTCAATCGCCTTTGAATTTCTAACACTTGTGAGTTGTGTTTAGACCATACTTTGTATTGAACTGATAAAGCACATGATGTTCATTAACATAATATGCCCACGTGAGATATATGATTTCAAAGAAATTTATTATATTAATATTCATGTTAACCACAATATATGAGTTATAAACACATTATTAAATTAAATTCCAAGAACTTGAGGTTGGCCCTTTCTTGAGTAACTTTTTTAAGTGAGTTATATATTTTAATTCATTTGATTTTGAACATTGAATTTGTAATGAAATGATTCAAAGGAATTGAATTTGTTTAATGATAAGTAGACATGAATAATACATGAGTAAAAATTTCAATGCCATGGATGGACTCATGTGACCATTTGACTTTATACCATTACTGATACATGGATTCCCCTTATAAATCAATAGACAAACTCAATGGTTATTATGATCTTATAATGAGTGATACATGGATCCCAATGAAATTTTACATGGATGGAGTCATTAAGACATGTAATATAATTTGATTGAAACATGGAATCCAAATGGATTACCATGTATAGACTCAAATGGGGCATCACTTTTATGTCAAGAGTGATTCATTGGGATTCCTTAGATGAGTGCAAAGGGAAAACTCAAATGACATGGATTTCATTCCTCACATAGAGAGATATCGAGCTCCTAAGGGGTTACAAATGGATGGGATTGTAGGGATTTTATGGATATTTCACTGGGTGTGATACTCGATTTCCCATATATGAATGTAAATGATGGGATTAGGTTCTATATTGAACTATAAAAAAATAAAATATAACATTTTTCCAATCTATTGAAAAATATTGTATTCTATCATAATTATACTTGATTAGATGGCCTTTTGAGGAATCTCTTATGCTACAAATTACACATAGGATGTCGATATTGAACTAGATCTTGTGACTTATAAATTTCAATGTATTTAAAAATTTTAATTTATTAAAATCAAACATGTAGGATGTTTTTTTATATCTCCATTGCCTACTACATTTATTATTACACATCACCAGCTATATATATATTCACATAATGATTGGAATAGACCATGGGTGGTCACCTACTAAGATTTAGCATCTCAAACTATTAGGGTCATGTTATTTGACCCAAACATATTATAGTATTGAAGGAGTATAAAAGGAGAATAACCCTAATACATGTACTCGATATGATACTTTGGAGGAAGAGAGCATGAGACCACGATGAGAATTGTGGTCCCGCAATGATTCTTTTGTAATTTATATTCTTTTGGGTCATGTATTTTTTATGTCTACTGTGTACCTATTTGGCTATTTTATTTGAAGAATGTGACCTATATCATCATCCTATATATGATATGATTTGTGACGTGATTTATATTATCAATCTTATCCTGATTACATCTATTTTGTCGGTTACTTATTCCGCTACATGTGTTTTTTATTGAAATTCAACTATTAAAAAATCTTCTAATGTGGGAATAGTCTCCCTAAAAATATTCCCAATATCTCACTTCTAGTCGACAACCTTTATCGTGTGGGGAGATATTATTGACAAAATGTGACCCATCAAGCATGTGGAAACATTCAGTGGCATCCAGGACTATGATGCTACAAAAATAATTTCCAAAATAGATAAATAATATAATAGTGGGGATATATATTCTATACATAACTCGAAAATAAACTTGATCTATAGTTTTCATTACATTTATTTAAATGGGAACTCACATTTTACCTTTTTTAATTTTCCCATGGTAACTTGTTTTATTAGTATTTTTAATTTTTATTATCACCAAAAATTAAGTATAACATATAAAATAATATTAATTATTATGATTCAAAATATTAAATCCATTTTATAAAATTTATAACATACATATGTCTGTATTAAATTTAATATTAATCTCTTAAATCAAGTCAAAACATTGGATTTCATTATATGATTTTTCTAAGAAATAGAAGAGATTTTATTAATTAAATGACTATAAATTAAACTTATTTGAATATAAATTCATATTAATGTTTATATAATCTATTAGTTTCATTTAAATGATTCCTCATTTAGGTGTAATTTAACAAATTGTAATTGAGGTTGAATATTCAATTTTAAATAGTTTTCAAAAAGAAATCATGTTTAATCCTAAAATTTAATATATACTAAAATATGTTATAAATATTACTTAAATTAATATAACTGAAAAATATATAATTAAATTATTCTTATGTTACATTTATATAAAATTATTATAGTAATATGTAATTTAGATTACTTAATTTATTTAAAGAAATAATTATTTTTTAAACATAATTACATTTCACCCTTCACTAAAAACCCAGTATATTTTAAAAAAAAAACAATTTTTACAAGAACGTAATATCTATATAATGATTTCAAAAATTATGATCATTTTATAATATAGTATTTCTAAAATTTACAGAAATAATTTATAAAATATTTTCAAAAAAAACAATAAAAATGTACTTCTAATAAATATTTTTATTTAAAATGGTGTGATTATTTTTTAAGAATTTATAAATCTACATATAAATAAAAAGAAAATTATATATATTTCTTAAATAATTTAATCCTATTAATAAAATTCAAGTTAATGGGTATTTTATAACTTCAATACTTAAATGAATATATTTCAAAAATATATTGTGGTTCATTTAATCTATGACTTGTGTGTCATATACAATATCGAACATATTGTTCATTCAAATTCATAGGTTGTTACATTCTATTCTCTTAAATAAATTTCATCCTTTCTATTTACAAATTCTCCTTGTAATAATGTGATTGAAAATTTAAAATTCTCTTATTTGAAACCCCACATTGTAGAATTGGTTAATAAAAATTCCTATAAAAAGAGGGAAAGGGAAATATGAATGTCATCTTGAATAATACATGACTATGTCTCGGGTGGTGTACAATTTTTAGGAATTGAAACTATGTAAATTTGATATAAGTCTAAATAAATATGGGGAGTGATATTTATCATTTATCATCAGAAAGTGAATTTTCAAGAGAAACAAAAATAACGAAAAAAATAAATCTACATTTAATTTAATTAATAATTTTTCAGATCAAATGGTAACAAGAAAAAATATATGTCTCAAAACACATTTCCTAATGTTCAAGGATTATTTAATTATCAAGATAGATAACACCAAATAATATATGTTCTTTATAACATTTCATTTCAAAAACACAATTATATCATTTGGTTGTGTTTCAATCAATATCCACAGCATCTATAATATTTTTGAATGAATAAGAAATATAGTTTCATTTATTTGTAATGCACTAAAATTAACTTTTAAGGAATAGTATGATCTATAAAATATTAACAATATTTTCCTCCATTATTTACATAAATCTTAAAAGATTTAACAAATTGAGATAATACCAAAAAATTGAATGAATATATCAATCTAAATAATTCAATAACAAACCAAATAATGAAGATTGATCATTCCTAAAATAAATAAAATTATATCCAAAATAACCTCAATAACCTCAAAATACAGGTTGTTTTTAACCTCAAATATTATCTTACACTCATCCAATTACATCTTTAAAATACGTTATTACCAAATAGTCCATTACATTAAATGAAACACACACACACACACACACATATATATCATATCTCAATAAAGAATTTCCAAAAATATCATTAATCAACTCATAATCCTAAAAATAGATAAATATTTTATTCAAAAATATTTTTCCCAAAATCATATTAATAATTATCCACAAAATATATTGTGAAAAAAATATCATACTAACTAAGAGATCATGTTGTATAGTTGTAGGTATTTCACCCTTCCAAACATTTGGTTGTTTGATAATTCCCCATAACATTCTCTAACATTATGAGTCATAACCTGAAATGATGGTTATTATTTTTAAAAAACCATACTTAAATAATTTTTATAACATTTTAAATATCTTGAAAAACAAACTGAAAATTAAATTAATAATCAAATAAATTATATACCATTAAAATCTTCTATAAATATTATTTTTCCTGCAATATCAAATAACATTAATTAACTATATTTACCTCAAAAATAATTATATATCAATGGATATTCATTCCCTAATCATGGGTTTTTTTCGAAAAATATTTCTTACTATTAAATAACATTTCTATGTCACTAGTAAAAAACATATTCTTGAATATACTTAAGTAAATACTAATGTTGAACAATCCTCAGAAGGAGTATGATTCTTATAAATTGAATACCATTGATAAATAAACATCACCAATATAGTTTTCTAGTTTCCATACATTGACATTTTAGTCATTCATCTTAACTATTTTTCATTACATAGGTCCTTACCATTTATTCCTCAGAATAAGGAATTCAATCATTTAATAAAATAATTTAACCACATATACAACTTTTATCTATTTGTGATTTCATAAGTTAATATTTATTTCCTTTAATATTGTTATATGAAATATCCAATATTCTTTATCATTTTTTTATGTCTGGATACCTTTCCCACAATTAAATAATTTTCCGGTTTAATTATTGAATTTTACATAGTGGTTCCACTGATATTTTTTTCATTTATAATACATAATATTAATTTTGATATCATAACTAAAACACAATCTTCCACAAAATTCCATAATTTCCTTATGTAATGTGTTTTAAAATTAATAAATGTCCCACTTGTAAATTATAATTCAACATAGATAATTTGGTGTGATAACAGGATGTATAACATCCATTCTCATTATCATAGGCATCATATGAGGGAAAGAATTACCTTTACCATCAAATTGGTTTTCATAAATATTTCTCATATTTTAATGAATTAATGAAAATAATAATGAAACAATATGAAAATTTATCAGCATAAAAAATGAGAAAATTATAATTTTTGTACAAATAAATTGTAAATGAGATACCTATCCTAATTCATGAGTCTCTAGGATTCAATCTAAGATACACAAGGTAACATTTTATATCAGTTTTTCTGTCCTAAATATTTGATGAATTCCTTCATAATGGATTGTAAATAGTTTTTATATTTACCCAAAATTTACCATAGTATTTTTATTCTAAGTGTTCATTAAGACCCATTTTTTAGAAGGCGATTATCCGGTCTATCTTTATATGCCTTTTTTTGGGTAAATATCCCTAAGTGAAATTTGTTCCATATCAACATACACTTGTTTTACCGTTTCAGTGATATAATTTTAAAACCCATTATCTCTATACTTCATCAAAATTAAATGATATTTTATTATAATAATTATTACCCTTATTCTTTTTCATATTATTCTCACCAAATTTCACTATCCTAATACCCAAAAATTAGTTGACCATTCTCTAATACCAAATATACAAACCCATTCCTTTCACACAAATTATTACATGATTTTTAACATTAACATACAATAATTAAAACCTAATAATAGTGAGGCCTATTCTCTTTGGATGTGTAGTTATATATAATGCTAAAAAATGAAAACCATAAAATTGTTAGTTTTTTACAATCAAATGTGAGATTTTAAATAGATTTGAACTCATAAAACATCCTTGATAACAAGGTTATACAAAAATTGAAAGGTGTGAGCTACAAAGACCCATAATGTAATAAACATGATAAAGAAGCCTAAAATGTTAGTCAAAGGCAGAACATGATATCATTAAATTGAAGGCATATGAGTAATCAGGTGGAATCATAAAATAAATAACACGGTACAATATGGACATGTCATCATCACAATTTGTTGTAGAAATAGAAAACATATCTTAAACATAAGTAAACACTAACCACTGAGACAAATCCTACAATGTATATAGTACTATAATGGATTAAGTTCAATCCCCAACCCCATACAAGACCTCTAATGAGACTAAAATATTTTACAACTCATTGGTGGTGCATATAATTTTGGATCCTCCCATATAATTCATATTAGATACAAGAATTTTATTCCATATATGTAAACCAATAATAAGGCATAATAAAATAATTACCTATGGAATGATAATGGGATTCACGGACTTGTACATATCATAATCAATGGAAATTTCATAATAAATATGTTTAATAGATGATGAAAAAATAGAAATTAAAGCATTCGTAACTGATCATTTTTTATGGAATACTGGCACAAATGCTCATCTATGATTTGGTTTTGTCACAAAAAACCCATTTCATTAAATTTTGCTGGAATGAGTTTGTCCTATTTTTGAAAAAAAAATTGTGACTGTCCCATCGCAAAAAACATTAAAAAATGTAAAATCATAATATTAATAAATTGTATTAAAAAATAATAATAGTAATAATTATAAATTTATAAAATAATAGATATTAAAATATTATTATGATAATAAAATATATAATAATAATAATGAAATAATGAAACAATGAAAACACAATACTAACAACAATATAAATGATATTTTAATAAAAAATAATAAATAAACCATAAAATAATATTCATATTAAATAAAAAAAAATATTAATATATCAAAATTATAAAATTATAAAATTATAAAATTATAAAAATTATAAAATAATAATAAAAATAAATAAATAAAATAATAAAATAAAATATTTACAACTATATAAAAAACTAATTACATATAAATTATGCTATATTTATAAAGAAAATAACTACAAAAAATTACATTCAAATATATAAGTACAAAGGTAAATAAATCATTACAGGGAGAGACATGTGGTGGAGAAGGAGGAGCTGGAGGATATGGTGGAGGGATCTCCATCCAAAAATCATGAGTCAAACACTGTAATTTTACATATCATTAAATAATGCTACAACAGATTCCATCGATGCATATCATCATTTTCCTGCTTTTAATATAGCTATTCTTTTTCACAATGCATAGTCTCTATAACCTCATCTTGATCTCAAATCTACTCCTCATATTGTACAGTAGATGCAGATGAATCATACTAAGCTCCCCTTGAGCTGCATTACTACACCATAGCAGTACCATAATATCTCTTAGGAATCAATCATTATTTGATACAAAGAACTCAATCATTGTCGATAAAATACTATGTCAACTGCACTGATGCTACATCATTTAATCTTATTTCGCTATAGGTTTGATCCCTAGCCTCGGCCTGAATCTCAGCCTACGAATGAGATGAAATGCCCTTATATCACAACAACAATTTTAAATTAAAATTATAATATTTAAAATATTATTTGTAATTAAATTTAAAACTCAAAAAGAAAATTTACTAACCAGAATATGACACTGGTGATCACCTCTAATCTCTCTAGTGAAACGATCATTGAACATCCTCATATAAAAATTGAACTCTATAATATCAGCTCGTTCGATTGCCTATATGAGTATAAAATTATCAGTTTTCATTTAATTTAATATAAATTTTAAAAAATCTACATACAATATGTTTTGGATGCATACTTAATTTACGAGTACCTGTTTGATATGTCAGCCCATGTCTCCACTAGTTTTATAAATATTGACAATCTCTACTAAAAAGTAACTCCCATCCTATAAGAACAAAATCCATCCCAAATGTAAGATGATATGTAATCTAGTCGGTGGAATATCATGACTAGTGAAAATCTTGACTCCCACTATATGCATTGTAGTCCACCTCAAATTGTAAAAATATTGATGGAAACACTCACACCTACGACCCTATCTTTCCTCCCAAATCGAGTCTGTCTTGCTGTTGTTGATGTGACATAATAATCACTACAAATAATTAATAACATAATGTTTTTATTTAAATTATTTTCAGTAGTATGAGGGAAAAATGATGTACCATCAGGCTCATCACCAGGGATAACAACATCATCTAACTCACAAATTATATTAGATAAACGTTCATTGACAATATGAAACACAAAAAAATTATTATCAAAAAATAAATAAATACAAGTATAATATATAGATAAATATTATATATGATTATAAAATTTATTTAATTGAATATATATTCATCATCATATTTATATATTTCCGTTTCAATATCTTTATATTCCACCTTAGTATTATCAATTTCAATGGAAATCATCTTCCTCATCTCTTCCTATTTCGTATCTTCTTGTTACAAAAACAACATCAACACCTCAAATCACCAAATATTGGGTTTTTTAACCTTGTCCAATCATTTCTCATGGAAAAACATGGTTTTTGAGATTTATCTTAAAAAATATCAATTCTGTCCACTTCAATGAAACCATTTTCACTTTGGATAAATTGATTTTAATGACATTTCATTTTTATTATTCTCTACTGATCACCAAAATATCATAAAGTTTCATAACAGTTTTCTAAATAAATTTCATGTTCCCGAAGATCAAATAAAAATGGCCCATTAACATCAAGATGTCATTTATTATGAATTAAAATTATTCTACGGTGTTGATGGATAGACAAGCCTCTATCAAAATCCAACCAATAAAATTTAAACATCATTATGTAATTATTTCCAAAAAAACATTTCAATTATTTTATACAACATTTTATAAAAATCAACATCAATTTATCTATGATGAGATAATATCAATTAAACAACAATATTAATTTTATTTGATTCCCATTATTTATGTGTATGAAATTGAAAACCATTCCACACAAATGCATTATATAATTAAACATTTTTTATGGTATGATACCTAATACACACAATAGATTATCAATTTTATCCCCATGTTGAGATACCTAAAAATATGAAAACCATTTATAAATATAACATGTATTAAAATTAATTTATATGTTATACAATATACAATTTATTTTACCAGTTTTTTAATATAAGATGAAAAATTATTTTGTCGACATTCATTAATAGCAGAATGTGTAATTTTTGGAAACGTTATGATTATATTAATAACATATAATCTAAAAATAATATAAATATAATTTAATTTAAAAAATATTGAATTAATGATATGTGAACTAATAGTATAGATGGTTTCATTTTTTCATAGTTGTGAATTACATATTTATGATCCCTATTATGTTCATCATCTGAAATCCGTCATTCATGAACTCCACCAAAGCCTTTTCTAGGCTGACTAAAAAGTGATAATTCTTTTCACATATCATCATCAACATTTCCATAATTATTGATTTAATTTTTATGTATATAGGGGTATTAATATTGAATATAATGATAAATAAAAATAAATTTTCTTCATGTAAATAATCTTTATCAATTTATCAATCAAATAAGGATTTTTTTATATAACGTTTACATAAATGTATGCATGCATCACTCTAGTGAATACATACATCGTATCTTTTTTGGACCTCAACATTTTTCTGCATAAAAATAATGCAATATCCTATTTTCTATGGAATCAATGAATGTTTTTGGGTAATTGTTTTCTAAAATACATACTATTAAACCTACATATTATTGTAGCCTATTATGTGCATTATAGTTTGTTTTCAAATCCAAAATGTCTTGGAGAAATATGATATTTTGGTTAGTGCATAAAAAATCCTATAATTCAAAAAAACTAAAAATCCAATATTTATATATGTATCCATTACAATAAGACAATCATGGACTTTTAACCCGCTAATATGACCATTTCTGACATATCTAGACAAATAGGAAAGAAAACCATCCCGATGACTGAAATTTTCAATCAATTGAAAAAAAATAAAAACGATTTTCATTGGAATATGTATAAGCCGCTTTTGGCATTATTAACATTTTTAATATGGAATTTGGAAACTATTCAAGTTCTGGTCGGGTAAAAATTTGGATAATATCTAATCAGTCCTTTAAATTGTCATTTTTCTTACCAGATTCTTCCAAAAATATATAAAAGATTTTATGAAAAATTTTCTACAAAATATTCCTGAAATCTAAAATGTGACAGATCCACAAATAAGACCAATACGGAATATCCAAAAAAAATCTATCTAATTATTCTCTTCCCCAAATCTGTCAATTTAAAATTACTTTATAAATACTCTAGAGGTAATGAGAGGTAATTAAGAGACAAAATATTTGAACTCAATCCTTGATATAATTGTTGTAGGTACATCTATTGCAATGTTACATTATCTAAAATTATTTATATTCCTTTGAAAAGGATGATTGGTTGGAATAAATCTTCGATGATAGTTGGGAAAAAGGGTTTCTTCCTTTGGTGAGAATAAATTTTTTACTATCTATCATACAGTTTGGACATGATTTTTTACCATGTGTACTCTGGGAAAATTACATTCTATATACCTGGAAGTCATTACCTATCAAAATAAATTTAACTTTAATTAGTAATTTTTTTATCTACATCATATGTATCGACACCATTACTCCATAAAAAATATTACTCATAAATAAATGGATTCAATTAATCATAAATATGTTTTTCTGACATCTTTTAATTAATATGGTAATTGTGATTTATGTCTCATTAATAAATATCCATGGAGGTAAATAGTGTGGAGTTATAAAGACATTACAACCTGAATATTGACAACCATAAGAACCAAATGGATATAAATTGATTGGTGAAAGATGAAATCAGACATTTTGATATTATGATGCAAAAGTTCGATGTAATTGATTAAATGTTTTCCATGAATCACCATATGTCTGATGCTTTATGATATTACTGATGGAAAAATTGATTTTCTTCCATGACATCAATGACACTATTTTATGATATGTAAATAAATACTACAATCTCAGTGTAAGTAGGAAATACATCAACAATTTTACAAGAACCAAATCTGATTTTCCTATTTGAGACTCTTGATACATCGATTATCCATGTGTTAGAAAAATAACTAATAATTACTTTTAACTATAATATAAGATTCAATCACATTAACATACTTTAATCTTATTATAAACAAGACCCAAATTATTAACCAAGAACGTGTTCTTATAAAAAAAATTTGGTAACCCTTTTACTTCAGGTGATAATTCTTTATCAAAAAAGAATATCTAATCATAAAATCTATTCAGCATTCCATTATCTAGTTCAATAGTAATAATATTTTCACCACCTTCATATATTATTACCCTTAAACCAAGATATAAGGCATATTTAGTGCAATTTAATTACTCATAAAATTGGGATGGTTCAAATATAGAAGTTAAATCAATGTTATCCAAGGTGTCAGTTTGTTGAAAAGAAATACCAGCCAGATCATGTTTTAAATTTGATATCATGGTATTTTTGAAACCAAATAATTAGTATATTCTCTAGAACATTCTTCACCTTATAGATATAAAGAATATTCATTTTGAAAAAAAGAAATAGATGACCCACAACACTCTCAAACGTGTCAAATCTTCTTTAGATCACATATCTTAAATGACACTAAAATGACCCTCCAGAGAAAGATTCTCAATTTGATGATACAAATCATAAAAAATATTCAATGCCCTATATATATATAGAATTTATACCAGCACCATTTGGATTCCCATGATTATTTATCCCATTTTGATAATGTAATAAAGACTTTTTTAACTTCCTTGTTTTATATTTCTCTAAAAAAATATCAAATAATATAAACTTTTCTAATTAATATGATATAAAAAAATCACAAAAAAAGTCTAGAAAAATAAAAATAAATATATTTTACTTTTAGATATTATAAATAATATCTTTTAATGATTTTTTTTACTATCAACAATTTATATTTAACAATCACAATTACTTTTATCTAATTGTAATTTTTTAATGTTTACTTCAACTGATTTCTACCAATTACAGTTATTTTTAACAAATTGTTATAAATTGTTACTAATAATTATTACATGTTAATACTATTTATTATTAATTATTAATAATTAACCATAATTATTACTAATTATAACCAATTATATCTAATCATTACTCATTAAAACTAATTAAAGATAATTACCACTATTTACCACTAATTATTACTAATTACTAGTTATTTTTTCTAATTTCACCTAATTTTCACAAATTACCAATATTTTGTACTAATTAAACATAATTTTAAATAATAATTACTAATTTTTTTGATTTATTACAAATTACAACAAATTATAACTAATTAATACTAATTATTAATAAATAAAACTAATTATCTGTCATTATTAGTATTGTTTAATACTTATTAATAATTATTTCTGATTAACAATAATTATTACTAATGACCACAAACTATTACCACAAATTACATCTAATTTTTACTAATTACAATGGTTTTTTCATAATTATGAATATTTTGAAAAAAAATTACCACTAATTATTAGTAATTAAATTTATTTAAAATTAATTACAACTAATTATTACCTATTATCATGAATTATTCTTAATTAACACAAATTAATATTAATTATCACTAATTATTCATAATGATTACTAATTATTATTTTTAATTACTAATTACACATAATTGCCACTAATTTCTATAATTATTACCTAGTAACACTAATTATAACTAATTATTACTTGTTATTACTAATTGTGTATAATTATCAGTAATTATTACATTATATTACATATTATTCTTAATTATTTCTATTTAACACTAATTACCACTAATTATTACTAATTATTATTAATTATTACTATTTATCAAAAATTATGGCCAGTTTTTATAAATTATTAACAATGTTTATTAGATATTCCTAACTGAAACTAATTTTAGTAATTACCACTAATTATTTATAATTATCACTAATTATCCATAATTATTTCTAATAATCACTAATTATTACTAATTATTACTAATTATCATTAATATTTACTAAATATCGCTAATTATTACCAATTGTTACTCATTGTCACTAATTTTGATTAATTATTACTATTTAATACTAATTATCACTATTTAGGACTAATTAATACTAATTACGACTAATTATTACTAATTATAACTAATTAATACTAACAAATACTAATCATTACTAATAATTACAAATTGAACCTAATAATTGTTGAACGATGCTAATTAATAATAAATACTAATAATTTTTACTAATTACTGAAAATTATAACTAATTACAACTAATTTTTACTAATTAACACTAATTATTACTAATTATTATAAATTATTATTAATTATGACTGATTATTACTACTTATTATGAATATTTACTAATTATCACTAATAACCACTAATTAAAACTAATTATTATTAATTATTACTATTGATAGTAATTATTACTAATTTTGAATAATTAATAGAAATTATCAGGAATTTTTTCAAATTGTCACTAATTATAGCTAATTTTTAATAATTATTATTAATTATTAATAATTATTACAAATTACCAACAATTATTATAAATTATCTCTAAGTATAAATAATTATTACTAATTATTTCTAATTACAACTAATTAATAGTAATTATTTTTAATTATTTGTTTTTTTATAAATTATTACTAAATATCACTTAATATTTATAATTATTACAAATTACTACTAATTAGTTCAAATTATAACTAATTATTAATAATTAATACTAATAAATTCTAATTACCACTAATTATTAATAACTATAACTAATTATTTTTAATTACTACTAATTTTTATTAATTATTACTAATTAATACTAAATATAACTAATTATTTCTAACTATGACTAATTATCAAAAAAAATTATTATTTAAAACAAATTATTTATAATTGTAATTCATTATCAACAATTATTACTAATTTCTAGTAACTATTTAAAATTAAAACCAAGTAATATTAATTAATACTGTTAATATTAATTTTTACAAATTATCCTTAATAATTACTAAATAACTCTAATTGATTCTAATTAGCATAAAATTTTAAAAAATAATTTTTTTTTCTTATTACCATTAATTTTAACTAAATGCAGATAATTTAAAATACATACAACTAATTTTTAAAAATTACAGCATATATTCAATAATTAATACTTATTTTTAGTAAATTTTTCTAATTTTTAGTAATTACTATTAATTATACAAAATTATTGCTAATTATCACCTATAATTTCTGATTTTTTTAATTTATAATTTTTTAAAAAAAATTAATACAATTTTTTACTAATTACCACTAATTTATAATAGTTCTATTTATATAGTTCTATTTTTTCTAATTACCTATAAATCATACTATTTGGAACTGTTTTTTATTAAATAGAGTTAATTATTAATAATTACCCTTAATTCATACCAATTAGTGATAATTTTTTAAAATTACGTGTAATTATTACTAATTACATCTAATTATTACGAAATAATGATAATTATTAATAATTACAGCTAATTATTTCCAATTACTACTTATTAACACTTTATTTCTATTTTTTATTAATTTATAACATTTTTTCAATTAATTCTAATTTTATGTATATAATATTTTATATTTGTCTCTAATTTTTACTAATTAAAACTATTTAATACTAATTAACTCTTTTTTAATCATTATCAGTATTTGTTATTAATTTCTAATAATGAATTCTATTTAATACAAATTAAAACTAATGAGTGAAAATTAAAACCATTTAATTTTTAACTACAAACAATACTACGAATTAAAAATAAATATTAATAATTTAAAATAACTGCTACTAGATATAAATAATTACATCTAGTTATAAAGAATTAACTATAATTGTGAATAATTACTTATAAATGACACTAATTACAACAAATTAATAATATTAAAATTTAATTGAAATTAAATTAATAAAATTAAAAAATGAAGCATTTCTTAAATACCTCAGTAATGAATCTTTTTTGTGCTTCAAACCTCAAATTTTCCAACATAGTAAATATTTATACTTCTACTTGAAGAGGGATATAATGGTTGATGAAAAAGAGGTGAATTAGTGACTATAGAAATAAAATTCTGGTGAGACTATAGAGGTAATATTATTAGCGATGAGACTATTTGTGAGGATAATCCCATTGCAAATAGTTTTGGCATTAAATGATGGAGGTGGTGGTTAAAAAACAAATTGTGTTGGGACCCATCACAAATACAAACCTTTCAATAGATTATTTTTAATGGGTAAATGATCTGGTGACCATTACCTTTACATGAGCAATGGTATTTTTGAAGAGACTTGGTTACCGTCACAAATACCCATTTGCTTGTTTTTGCAGGAAGGTGCGTTGATTGTATTTTTGATGGGTTTGTTTACCCCTCAAATAAATTTCTTTCAGAGGCCTATTTGCAACGGGTTTAGGGCTCGTCCCAAATGACATGTTAAAAAAGGTAATTTTTATCATAGTGAACAGAAGTCATCTATTACCTAATCAATGTATGGTATAATAATATATTTATTAATATGAGATATATATATATACATAATATAGAAGAATTTAATTTCATCAATAGTTGTTGTCATTTGTTAAAATATCATCAAATGGTTAAATAGAATACATTGTGACAAAAATATCGATTTCACATTGAAAACACTAGTACTGAAATCCAAAATTTTACTAAATATAAAAACAATAATTAAAAATAAACATGTAAACATATAATGGATTCATCAATGAATTGAGGGTTTTAACAACATGTAATTTTTTACATGTCGTACAGGTTGAAAAAACAATCATTTAACATTGTTGAAAAAAAATTAAAAAGACCCACATTTTGATCATGAAAAGAAGATTTTTAAACAACATTATTAAATATTCCAACTAGGATACAAATATATTCCAAAAACCATTTTGAGAATCCTAGAAATATTCTCAAATTTAATTTTAAAAAACATGAATATTGATTAAAATATAATTTTGAATGAATAGGAAATGAAGTTATCTTTGGTTTAAAAAAATATCACTCATTTTTTGTTTGAAATAGTGAAAAATTGGGTTATTACATGAAATTTTCATTTATAGACAAAGGATATAAAAATATTAATGATCCACCCAGGATTCCCCAGTACCCTAATACCCAACCCCATTCTAACATTTGTTATAGGACATTCCAAATCCCCATTGGTTAGTGACTAGTTCCTGGCATATGAAAATCATTTATTGGGAATAATATTTCCACAAATTAGGGGGTGATATATGTTAGAGGTCTGTATTCACACAAAACTCATGGAGAATGTCATAGAATAAAACATTTAAAATAATACCAAAATAGTACATCAACAAATGACTCAAAATATTCCATGGTAAAAGCTCATACTTCCCAAGAAATAGGCGGATCACATATCTAATGGTCACCTACATCACTCTAGGTCTAATGTATCATAAATTTACATTACCTCCAACTGGAAAATTTCCTTTATTTAGACAACAATAAAAGATATTCTACAAACCCACAATTGAAAAGGCATGTTGTGAGAAAATTATTTTTTCTAGGGTCTCATCTTGTTTTCAATAACAAATACATTAATAATAAACCATCAATGCTTTTAAGTTAAATAAAATAAGGCATACATTTTTTATATATTCCAAAAAAATGCATTCATAATGAAAATGGTCATAGATATTTTATCCTAGTCTGAAATAAACATTTTGTATAAATCAATGATATAATGAAATTGGAATGAATAAAATAGTTCAATTATACATGGATTTTAAGCCTTCGATGAAAAAATAACATAGAACCATGTAATAATCCCAATATAACAACAGTTTCTAGCAATAGGATCCATGAACTATTCAATAAGTTATCTTAGATCAATGTTTGCACGTGTCCATTAGTACATGCTCTCAGATCTCAACTCCCCCTCATTTAAGTCATGCCATCTTAAGTTTATGTTTGTTTCTTAATAGAAAACAATTGTTAGGGGGTAATATCGAAGAATGCCTATGAAAATTACCCCACAACTACCCAGGAATACATTTTAATCAATTAATCAATTAATTATTCATTAATTGTACAATATATCATTTCAAATCATTTCAAAATACAATTTCCCAGTTTCAGTTATCAACATTCATTTATAATAAAAAACTCAATTCATAGCCTGTAATGATTCCATGTGTCTTGAAATCATATTTCATTTTAAACCATTCTTCTCATGCTTCAACATAAAACATTTCATGAAATGAATTTCTATATAATTCCATCAATTTTTCTAAAATTCATACGACAATTTCAATTCTATTTAAATTGGCCTTTTTTCACAATAATAACATCCTTTCCAAAATAAAACATCTACCTGATGAAAATGTGGGATTTTACTCATCCAAAAAATAATTTCAAATAAATTTAAATATATTTTTAAATTCAATCATGAAATTCATTTTTTTAAGTGTTTGATAATGTCTTATATAACAACCTACCAATAATTTGTGATCAAATCATTTACTATAGCAGGATAACCAAATAAGTATAAAAGATGAAGGAGATAAAAAATGGAACAGTCAACAAAAAATAAATAAAATCAGGATGTGATTCAATTATAAAAAACATGATCACATAACTTCCGAATAATGGTATTATATAATAAGAGAAATTGAAAATGATGAAACTCATTGTAGATCAAACACCATTCAGATATGCCAGAATGAGAAAGAATTTCCCAAACATCACGTGGTGTATCCCAATGGGTTCATCATAATAGGATGAATGAAAAAAGAATTAGTAGTAGGCTAAAATACATAAAACATTATTGGGAATTAAGAATTAACTTTGTGAATATTTGTAGTGTCTTGTACATCGAAATAGTCCTCACCTCAGGTTAAACATCCTAATACCTACATATTCCCATTTTGAATGAAATCATATCTTTAAAATAATTAATTTCATAAAACTGTTTAATGGATTTTTATGAGTGATGGTTTCATGTTTTGATTTACATTCCATGAATGAATTTTTTATATAGATAATAAATAGTAAATTCTTATAGAAAAACTTAGAAAAGGACCCCATCTCAACCAAAACCAAAAAAAACCTATAAATCCATTGAAAATTTATATTTAGTCTATATTAAATCAAACTGACATAAAACCCCAAAATTTTCAGAAAAACAAGGGTAAAAAATACATAAATAAGGTGATGGGATTAAACAACATCCCCATTCTAATAATTTTCAATCCCTAGAATTCCTGAAAAGAGTACTTCATATCAAAGTTATAAATCCATTGCTCTCTCTTCAGTTTCTCCTTATCCCACATCTCATGAGAACATGAAAAATGCTTCCAATGAAGATGGACTAAATCTATTTAATTTCCATGAAGAACATTTTTTCATGAATAAAAAATAATAAACTGATTCAACATTATCAATAAATCATGTTCATCATTATGATCATCCAATGTTAAAACATGTGAATGATAAAAAGACACATTAGATGACGTGATAAATAAAATATTTTGTGTATCATATCCAGCAATTTTGGATGTTATAAATTATATTATACTTTATACATTAACAAAAAAATATCAAAAGAAAATATAATCCTCAGTTAAATCATTCCCTGTTTTTTATTACATCATTGATCAAACCATCGTGATACACTCTAGAACACTAGTTAACCTAAAAAACAATAGTATTCATTGACAAGACTAACATATGATACAATTAAAATATTTTCCATCAACATTTGTTAATGAATCAACTAAATAATCACTATCGTCTCTTGAAAAAAACACGGTCCAACCAAGGAGGTTTTATAAATCTTTTTCAAATACAATGGATATCTTCAAGGTCGGCCATCAAAGGAATAAAAAATATCCATCCTAATAGTGGAATGGTAATAATTTTTGTTGGATGACTCAACCATTCCCTGATATACATATCATTCTCCACCAATGTCAAGAATGAATGAAAATATCATTTATAGGAGAATCTTTATAGATCCCTCTATCTAAACATCCGTCCAGGGTCGATATGTCATTATGAAATGAACATGGGATCTCATAGAATAATAATGGCCTCTATAATAGTGGGAAGTAAAAAAGGGATTACTATTATAGATTATCCCCAATGGGACTCACATATATCTAAAAATATCTTACACATAGTTATTTCCTAATTCATCAACATTGGTTTAATCTCAAATGGGTATAAAGTAAGTCGATTTGGTCACACCATCAGTCACAAAACATATTTCATTATGCAACCGAGGGTTATGTATAAATCCAATGAAATAGTCCGTAGATAACATTTCCCATATCCATTTTGATATTGGAAATGGATGATGAAAATAATATGGTATCTAGTTCTTGGATTTCACCTGTTGGTTGGGAGAACAATAAGAAAATTTTTAGCAATCTTCCAACTCATTCATATCCTCTAAAATCAACGATTCCTATAATATAAAAGATTTGTTATTCTTGGGTGTAATATGCACTATAATCTATATAATTCCCACATCACGATCATTATAATATTTAAAGGCATAATATATTAGTTATGGAAACACATTGTATTATTTCAAGAAATTGCTCACTGACTGATTATATCCCAAAAATAATATGAGTGTCCATATTCAAAAAATTAATCATCAAAATAGTTCTCTTAGGTAATAAAAACCATAATATATGTGGTCAAAAAAATTCCCTACAAAATGACCACCGACCTATTCTTTTAGACTCTAAAATTCATTAATGAAATGATATCCCTCAGATTGCACTCTTATTATGTTTCATTCAATTTCTCTATCTAATTTTTCTCAATCAATACATCTTAACAAAAATTATATTATCTTAGGGTGTAGGAAATTTCCAAATCTATAGACTAAAGGTACTCCACCCAAATCATCTCTCAGATTATTTTTTCTATATGGTTTAAGATATAAATCACATTTTCTAGTGAGAAAAAATTAGTCAACTTTTCACCAAAAAGGTAATATAGCCAATTCCTATTTGGATGCATCATAACTATGAATTTGGGATCCTATTTTGATAATTCTTCTCCTGTGTATTAAAATATATAATAACATTTGATACAATGTTATTAAACTGTATAAGGAAAAATCCAAAACCAATACTTGATCAACTATATATGACCGTTTAGATATGTCTGACCTCCCGAAGTGTCCATATCAAAAAAATGTCAATATATGTTTTAGTTCAATAGAAGTACTTTTTCATTTTTAATCCCCAAAAAATATAATCCCATTCCAAGTGAGAATGATCTGTAGAGTTTCCAACATTGAAAAATCCCAAATAAACTGCTGGTAATATCCTACCATGCCCCATATAAGAGTAACCTCAAAGTGTTTAGGTGGTTTCTATAACTTCACAATAGATATCATTTTCTTCGGATCAACTGATATATTATGTTATAAGATCAAGAAGATCACATCCTAAATAGAAAAACTGAAATTCGAAAAATGTATAAAATATAAATGATTTATCAATGATTCCATAAACGATCTAAAACCCACACAAAGTCTTCCCGATAAACGAGTAATCTATGATATATTCCACAAATATATCAATGAACAAGTCGTGGTACTCCTGAAATATTATATTAATTAAATATATAAAATAAACTAAAGAAATGGTCAGAAAGAATGGAACAATAGGGTACTAGTAATGATTGTACATACTTCTGAATGTGGTAATCTAAATGTCAGACTCAATTTTAAAGAAATGGCAATAAATTGATGAATGATAATTCACTGAAATGATAATCAACCCATATAATGATAAAAATGAAAAAATCATTTGAAAAATATTTCATTCCCTAACGTAACTCAATTAATTTTCTGGTAATCAAAACATATAAAAAGTGTTCCTTCAGTTTTCTTGATTAATAGATCATCTACTTCCCAAGGTGACAGAATCTGTCAAATAAAACCTTCCTCTATGAAGTCATCCAACTAATTTTTCAACTCTTTCATTTCATATGGTGATATATGGTAATATTGAATAGACATTTTCAAACAATGATTTACTAAATTAATATAATAATTTCATTATCATACTAATGGAATGCTTGATAAATCAGAAGTAAAAAAATTTGGAATTGTATGAAAACTAGTAAGACAACAATACTCTAGGATTATCCCTCTAAACAAAGAAAAAAATTGATATCAACCTACACAACTCTAGAATGGATGTTCCAACTATATTTGATCTCGGGTCCTAGTCTCCCTAAAAACTCCCCACATCCCATTGGGTGCTGTATCAGAGACCCATCATATAAAATAATAAGTCTAGGCCATAATAAAAATTAAAAAATCTATCCTCAAAACGATTTTAAGAGGTTTTATGTTGGTGAAATGAAAATTCTATTTACAAACAATCTTAAATAAAGTGAAATCATAATAATTACATATATAAACCTTCACTCAATTTTCCAGGGATTGTGGTAATATCTATCACCTAAGTCAAAAAATATATAATATTATTCAAAAAGATAAAAATATTGATTAATTTATAAGATTGAGTTTTAGCTGTCTGAAATAAACTAGTCAGTAAAGATTCTATTATAGATATGGTACCTCTCACTATCACTAGACTCACATCAGCATCTTCTAGAGACTCATCCTCTATGTGAATAATCATTACTTCAATTTTCTCATATTTGAACACCTTATTTCATGAAGTATTTTATCGCACTATCATAAATTTTGGTTTTAATGATACCATTCCACTAAAAATTTCATAAAATATAATGTAAAACATACATTGGCATCTTGATCATCACCAAAAGCTATAGAATGTTATGCCTTAGTACAATATAGTTTCAAATTCGAATCCTTTAACAATTAAAATCATGTTATTGGGAATCTTCCCACAACATCACGAGGACTTGATAATAAATGATATCTAGTACTACAATTAGTGTCATCACACAATTTGTTTCCTTTATATTAACATATAAAACTATAATTAATAGAAAAAATAACTCATGTAGACCCTTAAAGTGTATCTATGTCCACTTCAACCATCAACATTCAATCTAGAACATCTATAAAAGAAGTTATATTCAGTAAGAAAACTTATGACCAGATATCAGGTCATATACCCGTATCAAACATTCAATATCACATCATCTCATTGGAAAACCTTAGTAAAAACTAAGAAAGATCAGAAAAATTGTTCACATATTGTTTCATTCTCTTATCACACTATTTGAGGTTAAGAAACATCATAGATTTTTTAGGAAGAGTATATTGTGTGTACATTTGATCGGTGAAATAACTGAAATGCCTTTTCACTAATCACATTATATTATTGTTCATCCCATTCAAATTCTACTATCTCATGTTATTCCCATCAAGAATAATGATTGCATATTCACTACTATAGATATTGTAATTTCCAATATCATAGAGTAAAATAAATATCATTCAAACAATCATCAAACTATTGATGATCATTCAAATAATGAAAATACAGTAGTCTATAGTGAATAAACACATGATCATGATGCCAATATTCATATCTCTAGGGATACACTATCAGATCCTAAATTATAATGGGTGTACTTACGTGTCCCAAATCAATGGCAGGACCGTTCACTATATAATTTTTTTTTCCCTGGATTATTTTCTAGTCATTTTTCTAAACGAACATCCTCTTATATCATATTCAAATGACTTTTCAGTTGCATGATTCTAAAAAGGGATATATGACTATCGATTCCATCAAGAAAAATTCAATATTTATATTTTATCCTAAATATATAGAATAAATGTAAATGAATACAAATTAAATTAAATTATTAGGAAAGACTCCTTTCCCCAAAAAACAATGTTGGCTCCAAAATTATTAAAATGATAGAAATCCAGAAACTCACACACAACTACATTATAAACCCCTTGAATCAAAAATATTGTCTACTATGAAAAAAAGACAATATAATGACATTGAGGGAAAATTCACCAGATTTACCTCTAATACCACATAATAACAAGATTTATTTGATTCCCTAGTACCATGATATCTGATTCAGCTTTGACATGGAATGATTGGAAATCTGGATCCACACTATTTAGAAACTGTGACATGAAATTATACAAGAATCATGTGTGAATTTTATTATAAAATATACTAGAAGTTAAAAGATAAAAGTTAGTATGTCAACACATCTAATTGAGAATTTACCATAATCAAATAGACAAAATAATACTCAAATAATACATCATAATGAGTTCAAACAACATCAATTGAAAAATCTTAAACATACCATGGAATAAAAAGAAAAAATTTATTCTAATCAACTATATCACACTTTGTACCAATGATCATGAACATCCACCACCTCCATGTGGCACTTTTACTTTGTGTTGAACTTGAATAAGATAATCTACATGATCTTAAAGATATGGGTAGTGTTTTATGTTAAAATACAAGTAGGGTCTATCCAAGTTTTCCATTTAAAATAAAATTAGAATAATATACTAATTTTATTATTTTTAATATAATAAGACATAAAAATATCATATTCTCTAAAAAACATTTTTTTTATAAAAAGGATAATAGATATATTAAAAAATACATGAAAATTTTATATAATATAATTTTATAAAACAATTGGGATAAATAAAATTGATTAATGAGAAATGGAATCTAAAAATACAATAATAAAATATCATTTTACCATTTAACAAGCCATGTGGTATTTTAGATTCTGAGAATAAGATTCTAAAACAACTAAATCAGTTATCATAGTTCAATTTAGGCCCAAGTCCATCATCTCAAACCTTTTCAACTAAACTATCCATTAGTGAACTCATTCCAGAATACGTTTATGTTAGAGTTATCCTCAACAATCCATTGATTGGGGGTCAGATACTTGAATGAATGTCTTAATTTCCCACTAACTACTGAGTCTCACATGTTATTCAATAAATCATTCAATCAATCACAGATAAATAAATAATTTCAAAACAATTTAAAATACAATATTACAATTTCAGATTACAAAATCCTTTCTATTTTCAAAACCAATAAATATGTTTTAATCATTCATCCCTTATAAAATAAATATTCAATTTAATAAATTTATCTCAAGGAGAAACATAAAATAAATTCATCATCCAAATTTCCAAATTAATCCCTCATTTTTAATCAAATAGATTAAATTAAATTTCAATTAGTTTTCTTTCCAATTTCAATTACCTTTTCAAAATAAAACATCTATCATCTCATATCTAGGTTTTGAATATATTTAGAGACTCATTTAAAATAATTATTGTATTTACAGAATTCAATTGTAGTGTAATGCCTGTTAAACACTCAATCATAAATCAATGATCCAATTACCACTTGAAACATGAACAAAAAATGAGAGGGAATAAGGAAGATATTAACCAGGAAATACTTGATCTCAAATCATCATGATTGCAATCATATTATAAAAGAGAAGATGCGATCACATTACTATCATATAAGGGTAATAGAGAGAAGGAGAAAACTACAGTTAGATACCCATTTGAGATCAAACAATAATGAAACATTTCTAAAAGCAAAAGAATCAACCATAAATATTATTTTGTAGCACTAGTCATTTGAGGGAATATTCTCTATATAAAAATTAATGTTTTTTGATTTAATAAATATAAATATTCTATGAATGAGGAATTGATTAATAGAAACCAAAATTCATGAAATGAATATTCCATGTAGTATTTTATCCAAAAAAATAATCATCGTTGTTTAAAAATTCCAATACCAACTTATTCATGCTATCAAAACCACTGAGATAATTAATATAATTTTTTTATAAAACTTTTTCTTAGATTTTTCTATAAAAATATTCACACCGTGAATTAGATTCATGTTGTAAATCTATCGGGAAAAAAAATACAAAACTAGTTCACCTATAAAAAAAATGAAAAGGCCTCTAACTAAACCTAAACCCAATGAGTACCCATTATATATTTTCATGAATTTAAACATGGATTTCATTAAATAAAAAAACATAAACAAAAAAATAATTCATAATAAGGGTCAATAAATACATTTATTAATGTAACATGATATTATAGAAAATGAACTAGTTTAATTATATATTGATCAAATAATTTCTTATAATTGAAATTAAATCATGTAAAATCCCTATTAAAATGATCTTGAAATATAATCCCTTATAACATATGTAGCATTTGAATAGTAAGAACCCCAAATGATCTGAACGAATTTTAACATAAAATATCATTATTTTTGAATGAATCATTATATAATATTTAAGAGGGTAGTATATACAAAATTAAAATGAAATTAGGATATTTAAATAAAATTTGTCTCAATAAATAATCGTTTTTAGATGAACCCCTTAAATCTAGTGCAGAAATGTCATGTATGTTGAAAAATAATCCCTTACTAGGAATTATGCTTCTTTGTGAAATGAAATGATTGCCTATCAATAAATAAAGGTGAGGATCTATGTACTAAATATTGTAAATGATGTGGAAGGGAATCTATAGTGTTTTTGGGGATTTAGGACTATTAGTCATAATCTATGTCATGTACCTATAAGCCTACATGTCATATAAGGGTTCCATCTTATTCTCATAAAAAAGGTGGATTAAAAAAATCAAAAGGCCTTTTAGTCATTAAAACAATTAAACAAGGGGTTTTATTCTTCATTATCTACCGGTGAAAATAATTTTAATAAAAATTACAATCATTACATCTCATGGTGTTAACTTGGTACTCAAAAATTATAAAGAAATTATTTTACGAAAATCCAACCACATTCCTCCCGTTTGGTCGTCAACCAGTCTAATCTATTTTTAAGTTAATTAAAATTTTATTATCGGTTTTTTATCAATATTTAAATGATTTATAAGTGAATTATTGTAAAATCTCTAAAATAATTAATATATGATTCAACTTAAAACTATTATTTCTACTATATATGTTCATTATATCTTCCTATTTTAATTTTGTAAATGAATACTTCTTAATCTTTTTACATGGGGATCAATATTTCCACTATATTGTTCATTATTATATATTATTCTTCCCTTATATGTTTCTAATGACTTACGAAAAATCACATCCAAATTTAATTTTGAATTTTTATATTAAATTTTACAAAAATTAATTTTAATTTCATCATGATTTTAAGTAAATATTTTCAAAGCATACGTAAAAGTATTTTTCATCAATTTCATTACTCTTTATGGATAGATATTATTCACTCGGGACATTATGATATGATACCATCCTGTTAAATTATTTAGAAAGATAATTATAAATATTTTTAAATATTTTTTCAAAAAATCAATTTATTTTTCGTGGGTTAATTAACATATATTGTAATTATGTCACTTTAATTAAATAATAATCAAAATATTCCATTTAAGTGGATAATTAAATTTAAATAAAATGGTTAATTTTTATATTATCTTATAGAACAGATACGTATTGTATTATTTATATGACAGGTTGGACCAAAATTATATATCCATAAAATAATTTGGATAATGTCTCGTTTTTAATGTGTTGAAATGATATAGTTATTTTTTCACCAATCCCAAGAGGGAACCTTCAAAATTTTCCATGCCTAAGGGGGACATGAGTGAGTTGACCAATAAAAAATAATGTACTATTTTTTTGTTCATGTATAAATTTTGATGAGTTTCATATTTTGTTTCCTTGAAATTTGATTTCTAATTTTATCGTAAAGGAGAGTGAATATAACATACTATTTTATTATGTCCATTTTAGGGGAATTTAGAGTGAACTGAATCTATAATGAAACTATATCAACAATGTTTTGACGTTCTTTACTATTATCATAAACTATGTAAATTATTTTCATTGTTTTTTGATTCAATCATCTTATTTATTTTTAATATGATATGATCTATTGACAAACGATTGAATATTGATGATTCAAAGTTTTATAGAACATCTAAATTTATATAAAAAAATAATATAAAATAAATCATTATTTATTTTCTATCACTTTTCATTTATTTATTTTTTATTATATGATCTTATTATCACACACATATAATAATTTTAGAATATTTTATTATCTTCAAATGATAATTCCAATATGTACCCTTACCAACGATTTTATGCTAACATATTATGTTTCTATTTCAACATGTTATAAAAAAGTATATTATATAAGATGTGTCTTGTAGGATTTCATGTGTAGACAGTTTTGGGTTGATTTTTAATACCCATTATTAAATAATATTTTCTTGTTATAATATATAAATTTACTATTTACTGAAATACAAACGGGTATTTTTATATAAAGTGTTCATCCAAATTAACTTAATGAATGAACATAATTTTTCTAATATAAGTTACTATATATATACTTCAAAAGGGATTAATTCTTAATATTGGTTCCCTATATTTCGTATCAATTTCATTATATATGAAAAAAAATTTAAAACTAGATTGGGGGGAATGTGTCTTAGTGCATTATATGTGTATCAATGTTGGGTTTATAGAACATTATAGTTTATGTAGATATCATACGTGGATCATTTACGAGTATTTGAAACCATCATGGTTTAATGTATATAAGGTTTACCGATACTTTATTGTAATTTATTCCTTTTGGGAGGGTAGTGATGGAATTTTATAGTAAATAATTATGTTTTGGGGTTTAATAATTAGTTGCTATATGTATATGTATCTCTTATGATTAAAATGAGATATTTTTTCAAACTTATTTATAAATAAAATTATTCAGTACATATGTTGATAGGAAAAATATTGGGGATAATATGTCAATTGATGTAAATAAAACATATATTTATTTGGAAAATGGATTTATTAATATTTAGATAATTTGTAGAGAATCATAGTTAACATTTGGGTTTGAAAATGGGTTTGATGGAATATAATTTAGGATAATTCACTAACTATTATTATCTTATGGTGGTATATATAATCAATTCTTATCATTATTTGAATGAAATAATTTTCTATATGGTATTTTAAGTTTATTTTTAACTATATATGATTCTATGATTTTTATATTCAATTATCTTATCAACTATCATGATAATTATGGCATTATAGGACAAGAAATATTTGAATACATTTTTTTACATGATAAATATGTAAATTATTTATTTTATTTTTCTAACACCATTGTTTTTAATTTTAGATATTTTCTATAAATATTTTTAATTTAATTTATAATGAATTTTATAGGAAATTTGGAGAACATCATTATATACAGAAAAAATACGAAATCCTTAATGATAAATTGAACGACTACTCTTAAACAAACATCTCGAGTTATGATAAACATCTTAATTATTAATTTTATTTAAAAACCATTGAAAAAAATATAATTTTGTATAATTTTAGATGACACAACCCATGGATTATTTTAAATCCTTGATACTATATGTCAAAAATAATGGAAGTTGCATGGAAGAAATTGTTTCTATGAAATTAAATGTTCTTCAAGTGTTGTTGTGAGTGTTGTAATGTTCTATGAGAATGTAGAGATGTGAAAATGAATAACATTTACAATTAAGTAGTTTAATCATAATCGTTGGTTTAACCCACAATATATTGTTTCATATACATGTAGAATATACCTTATATTAACAGTGGTACCAAATAATGGGTTATTGATGAAAATCAACATCAACATCCCATTTATAATAAGAATATTGTGAATATTATTTCTATAAAAAATACTGAAGTTGTATGTTCTATTACATATCCTTATAACCACTATATGGTCAGGGTGAATATGTTCTTTTATGTTTTTATTTTATTTTTATTTCAGAAAAAAAATTCCTAACTAGTTAGTGTAAAATGTAACTACTAAAGAAAAAACCAAATAAGAAAAAATAGAATAGATGAACATAAAAGGCATTACACTCTATAATTGTATATATATTAATTAGTATGTTCTAGAAGTAATCTAATACCACTCAATAATCTAAATAATATTACTTATGGTTTAAAATATGAAAGTTATATCAATCCCATTAATTTCACAATCTAAATTTGAGAGTTAATGTTCTTCACACATAGTTGATTTGTTATCAATTATGCAACAAAAATTAAATGAATTTTAACAAAAGGTTTCCAAAAAAATTCAGCATTATTCATGGATTATTCACACACTCACTTCTACATATCATATCATATTTTTATTCTATTTCATACACAATAGGCTGAAATAATCTCATTTTTTGTCTCCCACAAAACTATGAATTCTTCTAAGGAAATCTATTTATCACTATCAGTACATTCATGATCTAAAATTACTATATAAAATATCCTCCATTGGTCACATATATTTTTCATATATTCTATATTCATAATACTCAAAAATATATAAATATTTTTAATTACCATGGTTTTTGTAATTCTAACTTCTAGATAACATCTCTTATATACACAACATATAAATGAATAGAAATTACATGCTCCAAATAATTGATATTTCCATTTGATGTCATTAAAATTTTAAACATTCCCAACATAATAAGTCTCATTCCTTTATATTCATTGACAATATATCAAATATGGTGCTCAAATCCATTAAGATCAAAAAATTAAATATTTATATTAAAATAATAATATACCCACGATTGTATGAATAATATCTATTTGTTATGATCATATGTCCCTTAGTCCCTGGTCAAAAACTCACTGTTCAATTGAATATAGCATTCTCTACATTCATATATAATAATTTTCACTTTCATAAAATAAATTCCCATCATAAAATCATTATTATAGTTTTTTATCAGTTTATGTGACCCATACATATATCCAAATTTAGAAAAATATAATTTACATCATTTATATAATAATAGTATATGAATATTTTCCTTCATAACCAAACACAAAAACACACACACACACATATATATTTTTACATAGTGATGTGAATGGTATCCTACCTTTTTATTAAATAACTTTTCTTACATTGGATAAAATATATGATATTTTAATGTAATGTTTCATGTAAATAAGGTACACAATACATTAAAACATATAATATTATTATCTTCCCATATTAAATAATTCATCATGGGTTCATCCTAATTTACTTTTACTGCCTTTATTATCCTAGTGAAATACATCAAAAAATATGGTGAAGTTGAATCCTAATAATGGTATAACCATGTGAGAAAAAATTCATAGGATCTTGAGTCACAACATTATGATCATGAGGTGTAACAACAAGGAATGAGATATTAGGATAAAATAATAATTACAACCTTAATAATAACTTGTAAATGTGGATAAAATATTTAAATGAGACATTCATATCCATATCAATAAGGTTAATCACCAAGGTTTCAAAAATTTAAATTACCAAGGTTATTCACCATGGTATCAAAAAACATGTCATTCCAAGATATTAAATTCATTACCAAATGAATTGAAGAACTATGTAATGTCATTTATTTTTCCGTGCATTAATTTTTAATATTTTTTTGATTAATTACTAGACTAGGTTCTCATAAAGAATATTATTCTGAGACCAGTGGTATCAGAAATCAATTTTGTAAATATGTAATAATATTAACTAGAACCCACCCATTGTTATAATGAAAAGGTGTTGTAACATATGAATTCATTCATGGATGAGAAATTAGAGGGAACCATTAATGAAAATTTATGGGTTCCTAAATGAATAAAATAAATTAAGAATATTTAAATTATTTATTGTCATAGTGAAACATAAGTTTTCTCATTAATAGAATATATATGCTAGAGATCCATGTATTTCTTCATAACCCTATAATTATTTGGAGAAACAACATGGGATATATGGATAATCCTCCCAATGAATGATGAGATCAAGGATCATTGATTGGTTCCCACCAATCTATGTAGATAATGACAATGAAAATGAAGGCGTGACCATTCTTCATTATAGAATGCTCATAATCGAGTTTGGATGTTTTTCTTATTTCCCATTCTTGATTCCTAGGATGAACATGGACTAATCCATTAATATATTAGCCTAGAGTTCAATCGTACTTGTGGGATTGGATTATTCTTCATGTCTATCGAGGTGATTTAATCACAGTGTTTATAAATATTTATTTATGTGTTTACCATTATAATAGTGATGAACCAAGATCAACCTGAATACTAGATGAGGTACTTGACACTCGATTTGATTGTTCTTTTCTCCCCCGATTCTAGAATTCATTGTATCACATTTATCATTCATACATGTTTTTAAAACCCTTATAATCATTCGATCATTCCACCTTTGTTTCTTGGTGGAATTATTTGAAGCCATAGATTCAAAATATGGACCACATTATGGATGTGCGAAGGTGGACTTGACAAATGATTGAATGACAATGGGTGTCAGAATCGTCTTCATCAATGAGAGTGATAAAAAGATATGATCTTGTATTCTGATCCAATTGATGTATAGAATACCATTGATTCTATGTTTAGGAGACCATAAGATATTAGATCTAGAGTTTTAATGTGAACAAATCACTAGAACAAAATCCATGTTCTCAACGACATGAGCGGGTGAAAAAAGACAAATATTTGGAAAACCAAATACTCATTGTCTATAGAATCTTAATACACAACATGTAATACCCAGTTGAATGACTCAGCATGTAAATGGAATGTGAATGGACATGGGGTGGAGTGAATGTATTACCTGCATAGAGTGTACTCCCCTACACATTGTGGCATAGACCACGCACATGGGAAAGCCCATGTTATGGTACGTGGGAAACGATACGTGGGTTTGTGTTGTGTAATAGACAAATCTAGTGTACATGATAAGACCTCATATAAAATGACATAGAATGTGTCTTTTTCTAAGCATTATATACCATTTTTAACATTTCTGGATCTACTAGTCCTCTGTATCATGGAAAAGATTTAGTTTGGTATCTTACCATCATTTTTCTCAGAAGGTGAGTACAAATATTTCCTATTCGAAGGACTATGAACCATTCAATAGTACTTCATTAATAGATTGGATGGAATCTAAATGAAAGGCCAATAGTGGGATCCTCTATTCATCTTTGTAAACTCGGTTGAGTTCTTGGAATTGATGTGTCCATCACTACGTGGGTTTTGATCCTTTACATAGTGGGTTAGACCATATTTAGTTGATGGAATCAACCAATTACCCTTTATGTGTTCCTAATACTTGTATCATATTCTTCTAATATCTTTCAGTGTATATCTATCATGATAGTACTTGATGATTAGTACCTCTCAGATTGACGTCATCATGACTATAAAACTCAGGAGTGTATCCTCCCAGATTAGTACTTCATGGAATCATCATGCAAGATTCCTATGGTTAGTATATAGTTGTTGTGACTTACCACTAGATTGTGTGTCCTAGCTTGGGTATATCTAGATAATGTTGTTTAATGTCCTATAGACATATTAAAATGTATAGATGACTATAATTTGTGTTGTATTAATGGTTTTAGGTTTAGGGGTGTCCTATTGAGTATTTTTATACTCCACCTAAATAATACTTTCCCACACATACGATGTATTCTGCATATGACCATCCTTTTTATGGATTCCTTAGTGGACTAGGACCAGATGGTTCTTAGAGCGACTAGACAGACTGAGGTGTGTTCCTATGGCTTTTAGAAAGCAGTCCCAATACAATTACATATAGTTTGGACTCGTTTTACAATCTTCTTGTGGTGGGAATCTTTTTTTTCCATGTTAATTTAATTTACATCATTACGTACTCTGTTTTGGGGATATAGTGGTTTTTAGGCATTGGTTATATTTTTTTACATTTTAGCATTGTTTTTTCTTGGATATGTGTGTGGGAGTACATGAAAATTGAAAATTATTTCCTATATAGTGACTTTCTAACTTGTTTCTAGTTACTAGAACCCGTGATATTAAAGATGGGATTGGGAAGTCATGGCATGGGACCGATTGGGATGAGTCAAGATAGAGTGGTATCAAAGGTGGTCGAATCAACATTTGGATTAGGTGTCTATGAAAATGTTTGAGGAAACAACGTTTAGGGTTTTGAGTTCATCGTTCAAGAACCGAAATCTACTATTGGTGTGGTGTACAATGTATCCAGATAGTAGGTTATACATGAATTTATTTTCAACTTGGTACATGAGAATAATGGTTGTGAAAAATCATAGTACATGAATCATATAAGAATGGGTTGCGTTTTCCATGTATTTGACGAGTCAGATCTCCAAATATAGTAACTGACCATGGTAAATATATTTAATTTTGGATTCATCTTCAATGTAGGAAAAAATGATTTAGTAACATAACCCTAAGGATAACCCCCCTATGTGAAAATTCTTTGATACAGGTTCATTTTCCACGGATGTTAACTCAAGGTGGTGCACCATCTATACAGCCGCCTATAGATAATCACATGGTATAAGTAGTACTAGTGGATGAGGAGTCTCGGTTGAGAATACTTATTAAATTTCATCGATAGAGACCCTATGGTTATAAGGTGATCCCAACCCACAGGCAGCTACTGATTGGATTGAGGTGGTGACCTAACTCTTCTATCTAGTCAGAACAACAATATATCATATGATGGACCTTATTGGAAGCCTTTTTCACAGATCTGGTGTATTATTGTGATGTTTGACTACCTAGAATTATGGTGAATCGACTATTTCATGGATAGAGTTTGAGAACCACTTCAGAGAGGAGTTTTCACAAGTTACACAGAGGGTTGTGCATATTCAAGTGATTCTTTAGCTCCACCAAGGAAGCATGTGAGTGGATGATTATTCATCAGGGTTCACCAACCATTACATGTACTTTATGGACATGGTTTGAAATAAGAAACTCATGGATTAAACATTAGAGAGAGGTTTTTGTAGATACATATGATCCAAATGTATCCCTATGTTAAATCCTACTTATGGTAGAGTTCATGTTAGGGAATTTTTTGTTTAATGCTTCTTGGCTGAGTAGATATAGCGAGTGATTGTTAGCAATGGGAAGTTAGGAGAAGAGAATATGGAAGAACAAATACAATGTTAGTCTATGGGACCTGGATCTGGGAGACATTTCAGGAGGAGGTCCCATGATAGTGGACTTGTAGTTTTGGGCTCATAGTGTGGATATATTCATGTTAGAAATAGACGATTCTATTCATGTGATGGTAGGGGAAAACATACACGAAATTTTCCAAACTATAATTCTATATACATGGAGAATGTTTATTTTCCACTATGGTTTAGAAAACAACAAGATATTGAAGATCCCTAGGGTGGAGGATGTGACAGAGAATTAGGGAGAGAAGCATGAGGTGGTGGACATTTTGACTTGCAACCTCCAACACCCCTAGGTGGACCATGCCAGTCTTTGGGAGATGGAGGATAGCGTAAAGGATAACTACATTCATTCGTGGATTATGACCTAGTGGCTCTGGGAAGGATTAATGGTATGATATTCACATAATCTAGTAATTTCATTCTCCCCACTTCACTTATTCGAGGCCTATAGATTACGGTTGAACCCTGGCTTGACCATTATGCATAGAGACACCTACTAGAGTAGAATCGATGGTCACACAACTATTTCTATACAGTGACTTGACCCTTGCGGTGAGAGTTCCTGGTGGATCCACTTTTGGGTGAAATTGAAGCATTATGAATTCATTATTAGTATTAATAGGTTATCTATAGTCAAGGAATCTTTTGACTACGTTTGGAGAAAGGTTGGTGTGTCAGAAGTGATGGAACCATGTTTTCCACTGTTGAAAAAAATGAATCCCTATTAGTGTAGGATGGAATCATGCATTGGAGGTTCCAACATCTATTTAATAGCCTATCCCCTGGTGTAGTGGATCTTTTGATTTCCCTGTTTCTTGAAGTGGTGTGGGAGTGTGAGGATGTTATTCTTGATGATGTTCTAGGGTCACCTCCCCATAGATATACATACTTCTACAATGGTCAACACACTAGGATGACACTGATATCATAATCAACATATCATATATCTCTTTTGGAACATCACAGGATAATGGTGATTTAGGAGGAATTTAGGAGGAAAGGCATTGTGAGACCAAGTGTTTAACCATGGGAAACCCCTGTTTTTTTCAAAAATAAAGACAAGTGATTGGGTTTGTATGTGGACTACTAGATTCTAAACCTGGTGGTGGAGAAGAAAAATTATCCCCTACTAAGGATCAATGACCTCTTCTATCAATTGAGATGGAAATGATGGTTCTCAAATGTAGACCTCAAGTAAGGATATCACATAATACAAGTACGGGATGCAGATATAACAAATAAAACATAAAGATGTTGTTACGGTCATTATGATAACGTTTTAATTACCTTTGGCATAATGAATAACCCAACAATGTTCATGGGACTCCTGAATGGGATATTTTATTCTTACATAGACTGGTTCATTATATTCATCATCGATGAAATCCTAGTGTAATCTGTGTACGAGGGAGGATCATGCGAGAAATCTAAGGATAGTTATCCACATACTCCAAGAGAAAAAACATTAAGTGAAACACTCAATGATAGTGTTATGGATTTTGGTGTTCCACTATCTAGGAAATGTTATCTCAGTAAATAGAGTGGAAATGGACCTAGCCAAGGTCAAGGTAGTGTTACCATGAGAGACACCGAAGATATTGACAGATGTGAGGAGCTTCTACGGGCTGGCGGGCTATTACTATAGATTCATATATGATTTATCCAGTGTATTAGAATCTATGATATCTTTAATGTGAATGGGGAATTATTTCATGTGGATAGAGAAGTTTCAGCATGCTTTTTAGTAGTTGAGGTAGATTTTGATGAGCATTTTCTTCTGCAAATTGTCATAGGATGGTGTTGAGTACATAGTGTTGTGTGATGCATCCAGAACCAAAATTTTTGGGGTCATGATTCAGAGGAAATAATTCATTTCATATGGTTCACACTAGTTGAGACCACATGAACATAACTACCCAACCCATGATATTGAGTTATCTGTGGTAGTCTTTACATTGAACATGTGGTGACACTACCTGATGGGTGAGTGTTTTATCTTCCATTCAGATCATAAGTGTTTCAAGTATATCTCTTCTCATAAGGATATGAATTTGAGATATAGGCAATCACTATTGTTCTTCTACAACTATGGCGTATAATTATTTATATTCCTTGGAAGGGGAACGTAGTAGTAGATTCTCTTAGTAAGGTATATAGTTAGCAATTTTAGAATGACGAATCATAGAAATTGGCCTTATTTATTTTATCCTTTTTTGGGTGGAGATAGATTATGTTCCCTCTAGTCGATGGATTTCACCCGTCTACTATTACATCGAGTCAGGGAGGACCAACATGAGGATAATGACTATGAGACCCTAAGCGATCTGATAACCATAGGGAAAAATCATAATGGATTATCTTACTATGGGGAACACATTTTTATTTTCATATAATGGATGATGATTCTAGTGACGGTGTAGGAGGCTGTTCCGTGGGAGTTCCATAAATACCAATTGGTGGTACGTAGATGAGTGGAAAAGATGTACCAAGACATCTGGCATCAGGTTTAGTGTCGGGAATGAATAATGGAGTTGTAGAGTTTGTCCCTCGATGTCAAAATTGTAAGCATGTGAAGGATGAGCACCATGTTTCAGTGGGTGTGGCTCAACCCCGTGAAGTTCCAAAATGGTAGTGGGATGAGACATCTATGGAAATCACGATGGTTTTAACATGTATTTCTAGGGGACATGATTTCATCTAGGAAATTGTTAACTGACTAACCAAGTCATCCCACATCCTAGATTTTAATTAAAATAGCATAGTAGAGATCATTGGATGCCAAAATGTTTAGGATATAGTTCTATTTCATAAATATAAATCGAGAATTGTTCTTGAGTGTAATGTTCTCTTTACAATCTACACGTGTAATGGATTATAAGAGGCATTTGGGACCTAATTATGCTTGAGGATAGTGCTTCACCAATAAAATGATGGCCAGACAGAGTGGTACATTCAGGTTATGGAGGACATGTGGGGATATTTCATGCAATATTTTTTCCTTCATTTGGATGATGACCTACCATTTGTGGATTTATTTTACAAATACGACTACCATTAAACCATTATTATTGACCAATTTGATGCTTTGTATGGGCAGCCTTGTCGGTCACCCGTTTGATTCACTAACCTAGGAGAGTCAGAAATAATTTGCATGGAGTTGGTAGTAGCTATTACAGAGAAGGTTCATATCATACAAGAGTATATGAATATTACAAAAAACCATCATAAGTATTACAATGATAAGTGGAAATATCCTATATAGTTTGAGTAACGATATCATGTTTTCATATTGGATTCATCTTGACTTGAATTATAGAGATTTGGATGGGGTGAAATGCTATCATTGAGGTTCATCAATCATTTATAGAAACTACATAGAGTTGGAATGGTGGTGTACCTCTTATCCCTACAACCCACAACTAGAGTGGGTACACGAGTTCTTCCACGTGTTGCAACAGAGGAGGTACATGCATGACTTATAACACGTTATCGACTAGGGCCAACTAGATATTGAGGATTGTCACGACCCGTCCTCGGGGCCCGTGCCGTGACTACCCCAAGCCCGCCTTCCATAGGCCTGGGGCTGGCGACTACCACCAAGGCGTAAATCCCAACAAAAGGGAAGGCATTGCCTTTGAAAAGTAAACAAGAACCACAGAGTAAGCAAGCGGAAAAGTAAACACTATGTAAAAACTGTAACAAGCTATGCTGAAAGTAAAAGGGGCCGGAAATACAAGCCCAACTGTAAAGTACATCTGAAAGGGGAAAAAAACTGAAAAGAAAATCCACAGCATCGAGCCGTCCTCTGGAAGTCCCACCTGAATTGTGGGTACAGATAGCCTCCACTGCTCCTCGCGTCCACCTGACAGCTCCGAGTACGTCCCGCCCAGTGGTCCAGCTCCAGGTGTCGTCCTGCTCCACAAGCCTCCACCACAATCATCGTTGTCCGTCGTCTACAACCAACACCACGAAGTGCGGGAAAAGCCCGTGCAGGGGTGAGTATAAGCTACTCAGTAGGGACCCCGAGACCCCCGAAGGTCTCCCAAAATCCACAAAGGATAAACCACAACGGAAGACATAATCACGAAGTAACAACCGACACTGATTATGTATATGCCCATACATATACCTAAGTCATCGATTTCCGTTCGGCCCCAACATCCAGTACACACAAGAAAGCAAAACGTATACCCACACAGGATATCACAACACAAACCACAAAGGAGAGTAAACAGTAAATCCACACAGGATAGTTCAACACAAGATCCAGCTCACACAGGTATACTTCTTCAAATGATGATAGAGATGATCAGTTGTATCCACAGATTCATCTAATCCGTCGGACCCATAAAGGATCGGTAGGTACTAACCCCCCAGCAATGACCCACATAGGACCGATCATGAAGTTGGACCCAATGCTATTGGGAAACTCCTTCTCCATCAAGTACAGTGGTTATGCTGCTAAAACCAAGCGCACCTCTGTCGTGGGTCTGCCGCTACAACCAAGCGATCCACTGTGACACTACAACCAAGCGCACCTCTGTCATGGGTCTTCCGCAACAACCAAGCGCTCCCCTGTGCTGCTACAACCAAGCGCTTCCATGTGCCACTACAACCAAGTGCGCCTCTGTCGTGGGTCTGCCACTACAACCAAGTGCTCCCCACTGGGCTATCTGTAACACACTGAGTCATTCGATCAGTAGTCGTCAAATCTCAACCGGCTCTATGGTTCCGCACACAGCATGCTCGTTCTGGGAGGGTCCACTCCATGAGCAAAGGGTCGACGCATCAACTGACATGCAGTCCGAAGTTGATGTATCCCAAGGTGTACCGTAGTGGTCACTGCCGAAAAAACGGAGGATTCCCATACTGTTCTCATCATCATCGCAGTCGAATCCACCGAGGATCTCTGTATAGTCGTCGTCGTCGAAGTCGCATCCAACACTAGGGTTCCCGCACACAGCAAGCTCGTTCAGGAGGGTCCTCTCCACGAGTCGAGAGGCTGATACATCAACTAACACAAGTCCGAATTTGATGTATCCAAAAGTTCTGTATCACCAATAGGAACTCATCGTCGTAGACGGCGCGTCAATCAGACGCCCGATCTGAGAGTTATTGGATTTTTCGTCCCAGGTGCCTGGTTGGTTTTTAAGGCAAAACGAACCCGACCGTACTCCACCTGCGTCCAAACCTCAGGCAGAGTGATCCAAAAGATCAATCTCACTTATAGGAAATCAACAAAGCTGACGACACGTCAATCGGATGTCCGTAGCACAAGATATGAGTGTTTCTACTCCGAGGGCCCGGTTGGTTTCGTGTACGAACCAACCCGGCCGAACCCAAAGTATTCCGAAATGTTGAGTGCGATATACCTAAACAACCGTCTCGATCCAAGGATCGCGTTTCCTCTGACGGCGCGTCGTTCGGAGGCTCGTAGCTCAATTTACGGGCAAAAGACCGAAAACGGTCCGAAGACGGGGGGTCCGGGCCCGTGCTAACACGGCTGGACCCGGTCCGGTTCGGCCAGGGCGTGGCCTGGCTCGGCCGGCCGGTCCGGCTCGGCTCGGCCGAGCGACCGAGCGGCTGGCGCGGGGCGCTGCCTCTGCGGGTCGGAAGTGTCGTGGCCCCCCGCGTGGGGCCACGCTGGATCAAAGGACGCGGCTTTGCCGCGTCCGAGTGCACCGGACCCGCGCCGCCTCCCCCGGCTGTCGGCGCCGCCGTGCCACCGGCGGCTTCCGCGGGCCACCAGAGTCACTCTAGTGGTCCGATTCTGTTCCCGTCTACGCCGCTGCTCCTCCCGGGACTCGTTCTTCACTGCGGAACCATCAAATTTCCATTTCGGCACGTTCCGTCGTCACCTGTCAAATCCGCACAACAACGAAGAATGGCGGAGGGTTATTGGGCCGTGTTCGTTTGGCCCGCATCCTCCGAATTAGATAAAAACCACGGGAGATATTTATTCAACACATGAAACAACAATTTTAATAAATTAAAATTGTTCATATGAATCCGGATCATTAATTTTTAAGAAACGTTCACGGGAATATAAAAAAAAGGGGTATTTCCAAAACAAAATCCCAACCTCGTCAAGTCGTCGCCCGCGGTTTCTTTACAGAATTGGTCGCCGCGGAAGGAGGCGATCGTCGCGTCGTCGCGGTATCCGGTGTTGCGTCGACGAACTCCGAGGTCCAAGAAACAACATATTTAATTTTTAATAATTAAATCCGTCTGTTGTTTTAAAACACAAAGAAGTTTAAAAAAAAGAAAACCGAGATCTCTTACCTTAAACAGAAGATCGAAGATTTCATCGCGGAGGAAGGAACGCCCCAGAAGAATGTCATGGGAGAGGAAACGTCGGCGTTGCGGCACACGGCGTCACGTCGTCGATTTCCACGGGTTCGGCATTCTTCATCGGGGGCCGGCGTTCTTCGCGTTCTTGGCGTTCTTCGCGTTCATCGTGTTCTTCGCGATGGAAATTGAAGAACTATTGGTTTCTGTCAAATCCTCTCAATGATCCTTTTTCGAGAAGTCGTGCGTTGGTCTTATTTTATTATTATTCCAACAAAAGAAAAAGAGGTAAGTAACGACCCATTAATTCGTAGAATTAATTCAACGAAAGAAACTGCTAATTTAATTCATGAAGAAAACCTCCCAATTAATAGGTGCGTTAAGAATTTAAGAAAACGCGTCGGTTGACTTTCATAATGACGGGTTTTCACGGGTGCGTTACTTAGCTGAAAAGGAACAGCGGGACTCGTGCGGGCCCCACCTCACAAATATCCTACCAAGAGGGTAGGATATTTTTGGATAGCATCCTATCGGGATCAACTCAGCTTAAGCCTCTTTTAAGTGGCTTCAAGTGGCTTCCAAGTGGCTTAAGTAAAATACAATAAAGGCTGTCGTACAATTATTTTATTTCTTAACTTTAAGCCCGAAAATTAAAAAAACCACACCTGAGCAAACGCAACTCCGAAAGAGGATTTTCTAAGTAATTACCAGCGCTGTGATTTCATCGGTGCCCTTAGAATTCGATTCCGAGCAATGAATCAAAAGTTAGAAAAACCCGCTAGATCGTTCACTGAAAGTACCCGAGCCAAACTTCGGAAATTAATTCCGGGCACACCGGGCCTCGGAATCATGCGCCGTCAGAAACTGCGTTCTTGTAAAATTCCAATGAAAATAATGAAAAAAAAATTCTTTGAAATTTACTGGTCTTTACATTACTCCCACCATAGGGCTTTACGTCCCCGTAAAGCTTCACCACAAACTTAGGGATACAAAGGCGGTACTGAGCACGCATCTGATCCACCCGCTCCCAAGTTATCTCCTGGAGGTTCCCGAGTTTCCATCTGAAGCACACTAGAGGAATCGATCATCCACATAGGACCCGCTCCTGTTGATCCTCGATCTCCACTGGGACCTCCACAAAAGTCACCCCATCACCAAAGACC
This sequence comes from Viscum album, assembly GCA_963277665.1. Classification (NCBI taxonomy): domain Eukaryota; kingdom Viridiplantae; phylum Streptophyta; class Magnoliopsida; order Santalales; family Viscaceae; genus Viscum; species Viscum album. Next base: position 1,846,539,497 of record OY728157.1, on the reverse strand, counting down.
AGCTCTTCATGGTCAAAGATTGACATTGGGTCGTGCACGTATCTCCTCTGCTGAGATACCTGGAAGACGTCGTGCACCTGATGCAACTATGGTGGTAGAGCCAGGCGATAAGCCACCTTGACAATCTTGCTGAGGACCTGGAAGGGTCTGATGAAGTGTAGAGACAACTCGCCGCTTCAGCCAAGCCTCCGTAATCGACGTCGAGGTGAGACCCACAAGAAGACGTGGTCGCCATCCTCAAACTCTAGTGGCCTCCGCCTCTTGTCAGTAAAAGACTTCTGCTGGCTCTGAGCTGTCCTCATCCGCTCCGGGATGACCTGGACCTTCTCTGTCGTGGCCTCGACCACCTCTGGTCGCACAAGAGCTGCTATGATTTCTTCCTTGCCGACAAGAGAAATCCGGTCTCATCCCCTGGATGAACCAACTTCTTTGCCTAATACAGTCAATCCCGACATGGATGATACTAACCCATACCAGGGATGACGTCGTAAGTCCTCGACGCTACTTCCAAGAGATCCAAACGTTACTCTCGCCTCTAAGGGTTGAGTCACACTGTCGACATCAGTGTGTGGTAACTGGGTCTCCTCCAGTAGGTATCTTTCAAGTGAGGGTCATGTCAACAGTCTAAACCGGAACCTCTTAGTAACAACAGAAGAGAGGTCAGGGAAGTAAATGCCACAAGAAAAGGTGTCTTTTATTACTGCAGCTCAAGTACAAAGACACAAAGCATCTACAAACATACATCAACAAAACTAGAAACAACATGAACAAAGGTCTCCAGGTCTGGAGCTAGTCCCGCTCCTGTCCATCTGCTCATGGAGCACCATGATCGTAGGCTCCAGCTGCCTGAAGCTGAGCTCTCCCATGTCCTCTTGTCCCCTACGGTCGGGGTGAACCACCTGGTGGTGGTGGTGGCAACACCCCGAAGCGTCGTCCACCTCCAGCTGCACGGCCAGCTCCCATGCCATGGCCGCCTGCTCCTTGTGGCCCGCCCTGATCGAACCTCTGCATCTGCCTGGGGGGCCCTTCGTCCATCTGCTGTTCATCCATATGGCGGGTCGGACAGTCACGAGCCATGTGACCAATCCCGCCGCCTGAGTAACACTGCCCTCTCATGGCAAGTCATTGCCCACCCTGAGTTCCTCGCTCAAATGATCTAGAGTCGTGTTGTCGACCACCTGTAGGTCTAGTCCTCCTGGACCCCTGCATCATCTATCTACTGCCCGCTGCAGAAGACTCTGTTGCATCCGGCAAGTGGTGGGTCCTGCTGCTGGAGACTTCTCTGCAAGGAAACTCTCCACTAAGAGGGCTCTCTCCAACACCTCCGTCTGTTTCGGAATGTTGAGGGAGATCATCGAAGCCCTGATCTCGTGCCTCAGTCCGTGCTCGAAGGTCCGGGCACGAAAGAACGGGTCCCGTACCATATCTGTGGAGTAGCGCGAGAGATCAGTAAATCTCCCCGAGTACTGGGCCACTGTCATGCTGCCCTGCCGCAGCTGTAGTAGCTCCTGGATGCGCACCGCTCGGAGGGTGGCTGGGACAAACTCGGAGAGAAAGATGCTCTAAAAGTCCATCCAGAGGAGAGATATCTCATCATGCACCTGGAGCATCAAGCTCTACCATCTGCCTGCTGCCGCGTGCAGGAGGCTCGCTGCCAGGATCACCATGAGGTATGCTAGTGTCCCCACTAATCTGAAAACCCGTACAACTGCCTCCAGCCAGTCCTCGGCGGCCTGAGGGTCCGTCTCCCCGTGGAACCTGGGCGGTCGCTGGCGCTGGAACTCATGCAGTGCAGTAAGTGGACGTGCATCGTCAGCGGCTGGGGCTGGTAGCATCGGTGGCTCGGCGGGTATAGGTACCGCCGGTGCCTCAGCTACCAAAGGGCCCTGTACCGAGTCCTCGACACTCGGTGGGCTCTCGCCATGCACATTGCTCGAAACCATAGCTGTATGCCATCGTGGGGCCATCCTAAAAAGGAAACAGGTGCGCCACGATCAGAACAGTATACCTGGTGAGCTGACATAAAGTAATCACAATGAAAACTTGAAACACACATGCAATCAATGTTTTCATGCATTAAGTCGGAAATCAGAAGTTAGGGTCCTGGTGTACGGATACGTCGGCCGCCGCACCAACACTGGACTCCTTGGACTGATAACCACACCCAATATGCTAAACACTATTGCTTCACATAGAAGAAAGATCAGAGTCTGCGGTAGAACCGACCACCTCTGATACCAATTTGTCACGACCCGTCCTCAGGGCCCGTGCCATGAATACCCCAAGCCTGCCTTCCATAGGCCAGGGGCTGGAGACTAGCACCAAGGAGTAAATCCCAACAAAAGGGAAGGCATTTCCTTTGAAAAGTAAACAAGCACGACAGAGTAAGCAAGCGGAAAAGTAAACACTATGTAAAAACTGTAACAAGCTATGCTGAAAGTAAAAGGGGGCGGAAATACAAGCCCAACTGTAAAGTACAACTGAAAGGGGAAAACAGCAACTAAAAAGAAAAGCCGCAGTGTCAAGCCATCCTCTGGAAGTCCCACCAGAAGGGTGGGTACAGATAGCCTCCACTACTCCTCGGGTCCACCTGACCGCTCCGAGTATGTCCCGCCCAGTGGTCCACCTCCAGGTACCGTCCTGCTCCGCAAACCTCCACCACAATCAGCACTGTCCGTCATCTGCAACCAACACCATGAAGTGCGGGAAAAGCCAGTGCAGGGGTGAGTATAAGCTACTCAGTAAGGATCCCGAGACCCCCGAAGGTCTCCCGCAATCCACAAAGGATAAAACACAACGGAAGACACAATCACGAAGTAACAACCAACACTATTTAGGTATATGCCCATACATATACCTAAGTCATCGATTCCCGCTCGGCCCCAGCATCCGAGCCCAAGCACAACCCAGTCCACACAGGAAAGAAAAATGTATACCCACACAGGATAGCACAACACAATCCACAAAGGAGAGTAAATAGTAAATCCACACAGGATAGTTCAACACAAGATTCAGCTCACACAGGTATATTTCTTCAAATAATGATAGAGATTTTCAGATGTGGCCACTGATTCATCTAATCCATCGGACCCATAAAGGATCGGAAGGTACTAACCCCCCGCAATGACCCACATAGGATCGATCGTGAAGTTGGACCCAATGCTATTGGGAAACTCCTTCTCCATCAAGTACAGTGATTATGCCGCTACAACCAAGCGCACCTCTGTCGTGGGTCTGCCGCTACAACCAAGCGCTCCCCTGTGCTGCTACAACCAAGCGCACCTCTGTCGTGGGTCTGCTACTACAACCAAGCGCTCCCCTGTGCCGCTACAACCATGTGCACCTCTGTCGTGGGTCTGCCGCTACAACCAAGCGCTCCCCTGTGCCGCTACAACCAAGAGCTCCCATGTGCCTCTACAACCAAGCGCACCTCTGTCGTGGGTATGCCTCTAGAACCAAGCGCTCCCCACTAGGCTATCCGTAACACACCGAGTCATTCGATCAACAGTCATCAAATCTCAACCGGCTCTAGGGTTCCGCACACAGCATGCTCGTTTCGGGAGGGTCCACTCCACGAGAAAAGGGTTGATGCATCAACTGACATGCAGTCCGGAGTTGATGTATCCCAAGGTGTACCGTAGAGGTCACTGCCGAAAACACGGAGGATTCCCGTACTGTTCTCATCATCGTCGCAGTCGAATCCACCGAGGATCCTTGTATAGTCGTCATCGTCAAAGTCGCAGCCAGCAGTAGGGTTCCCGCACACAACAAGCTCGTTCGGGAGGGTCCGCTCCACGAGCCGAGAGGCTGATACATCAAATGACACAATGTACGAAGTTGATGTATCCAAAATTTCTATATCACCAACAGGAACTCATCGTTGCAGACGGCGCGTAAATCAGACGCCCGATCCGAGAGTTATTGGCTTTTTCGTCCCAGGGGCCCGGTTGGTTTTTAAGGAAAAACCAGCCTGACCGTACTCCACCTGTGTCCAAACCTCAGGCGGAGTGAGCCAAAAGATCTGTCTCACTTAGAGGAATTCAAAAAAGCTGACGGCACGTCAATCAGACGTCCGTAGCTCAAGATATGAGCGTTTCCGCTCCGAGGCCCCGGTTGGTTTCGTGTACGAACCAACCCGGCCGAACCCAAAGTATTCCGAAACCTTGAGTGAGATATACCTAAACGACCGTCCCGATCCAAGGATCGTGTTGCCGCTGATGGCGCGTCGTTCGGAGGCCCGTAGCTCAAGGTACAGGTAAAAGACCGAAAACGGTCCGAAGACGGGGGGTTCGGGCCCGGGCCGACCCGGCCCGACCCCCCCTGGGTCGGACGAACCGGGTCGTCACGACCCGGTCCGAACTGGCTAGACCCGGTCCTGTCCGGCCAGGGTGTGGCCTGGCTCGGCCGGCCGGTCCGGCTTGGCTCGGCCGAGCCGCTGGCACGGGGCGCTGCCCCCCGCGGGTCAGATGTACCGTGGCCCCCCGCGTGGGGCCCCGTTGGATCAAAGGACGCGGCTTTTCCACATCCGAGTGCACCGGACCCACGCGGCCGCGGGCACCGCCGCCGCGGCTTTAGCCGAGGCGGCCCTATCCGGCGGCGTGCGACCGCCCCCGGCTGCCGGCGCCGCTGCGCCGACGGCGGCTTCCGCGGGCCACCAGATTCGCTCCGGTGGTCCGATTCTATTCCTGTCTACGCCACTGCTCCTCTTGGGACTCGTTATTCACTGCGGAACCATCAAATTTCCGTTGCGGCAAATTCCGTCATCACCCGTCAAATCCGCACAACAATGAAGAATGGCAGAGGGTTGTCAGGCCGTGTTCGTTGGGCCCGCACCCTCCGCGTTAGATAAAAACCACGGGAGAAATTTATTAAACACTTGAAACAACAATTTTAATAAATTAAAATTGTTCATATGAATCCGGCTCTTTAATTTTTAAGAAAATTTCATGGGAATATAAAAAAAAGGGGTATTTCCAAAACAAAATCGCTACCTCGACAAGTCGTCGTCCGTGGGTTCTTCACGGAATTGGTCGCCGCGGAAGGAGGTGATCGTCGCGTCGTCGCGGTATCTGGCATTGCGTCGACGAAATCCGAGGTCCAAGAAACAACAGATTTAATTTTAAATAATTAAATTCATGTGTTGTTTTAAACCACAAAGAAGTTTAAAAAAAAGAAAACCGAGATCTCTTACCTCAAACAGAAGATCGAAGATTTCGTCGCGGAGGAAGGAACGCCACAGAAGAACGTCGCGGGAGAGGAAACATCGGCGTTGCGGCACACGGCGTCACGTCGTCGATTTCCGCGGGTTCGGCGTTCTTCGTCGGGGGCCAACGTTCTTCGCGTTCTTCGCGTTCTTCACGTTCTTCGCGAAGGAGGATGAAGAACTCTTGGTTTCTGTCAAATCCTCTCAACAAACCTTTTTCCAGAAGTCGTGCGTTGGTCTTATTTTATTAATATTCCAACAAACGAAAAAGAGGTAAGTAACGACCCATTAATTCGTAGAATTAATTCAACGAAAGAAACTGCCCATTTAATTCACGAAGAAAACCGCCCAATTAATTGGTGCGTTAAGAATTTAAGAAAACGCGTCGGTTGACTTTCATAATGACGGGTTTTCATGGGTGCGTTACTTAGCGGAAAAGAAACGGCGGGGCTCGTGCAGGCCCCACCTCACAATTATCCTACCAAGAGGGTAGGATATTTTTGGATAGTATCCTATCCGGATCAACTCAACTTAAGCCGCTTTTAAGTGGCTTCAAGTGGCTTCCAAGTGGCTTAAGTGAAATAAAATAAATTTTTTCGTACAATTATTTTATTTCTTAACTTTAAGCCCGAAAATTAAAAACCACACCTGAGCAAACGCAACTCCAGAAGAGGCTTTTCTAAGTAATTACCGGCGCTGTGATTTCATCGGTGCCCTCAGAATTCGATTCCGAGCACCGGTTCAAAAGATAGAAAAACCCGCTCGTTCGTTCACTGAACATACCCGAGCCAAACTTCGGAAATTAATTCCGGGCACACCGGGACTCGAAATCATGCGCCGTCAGAAACTGCGTTCTTGTAAAATTCTAAAGAAAATTAAGAAAAAAGTTTTCCTTGAAATTTACGGGTCTTTACAACGATGGAGTGATTTTTTCTTAGTATCCAGTAGATATTGAGGATAGTAGGAGATGATCCTTCATGGGTGATCAATTTATTTGGTTTTAGTTTGATGGAATCACAATAATCTCAATGAGAGATCTTGGTAGTAGGAGGCTCAGATTCGTGCTCAATACCCTCATCATTTAGAGTAGGACATGTTTTAGATTTTTGAAGAAATAAAGCACCAAGGTGGGAATAATGTAATGTATTATAGTTTTTGATGTAATATATATAAATATATATAGATTTATTTCGAGATCAGTCACTGAGATAGTCTGTGATTCAATGACCCGGGTTGTCAGAAATAAATGTTGGTAAAATATTAAAATATTAAATATCATGCATGAATGGTTTGACTAAAAATGTGGAGTATAAACTAAATGATTTCCCAGATAAGAAATCTAATGGAATAGATGAGTTTATAACAATGGTTATACCATATGATATACCTACCATGGATTGGTGTGGGTCGATTGTTGAAATTTATCACGAGAGCTTAAATGAATAAAAGAATTCGTGAAAATATATTTTATTCTGTTCTTGCAGAGACATAGATATTTTCATATTAAATTTATCCCTATGTAAGAGATATAAGGATATACTTATCACCCAAGAAGTATCTGTTAATTCCAGGATGGATCATATGAGGAATCGTCCCGTCGAACGATGAGATTTCATATCAAAGAAAATCTGACACCAATCTTGGATGATCTCACCAACAAAAACAATGAAACGAATTTTCATCACCAGTCAATGATTTGAATCAAGATAGGATGTGTTATTTTGATTTTTCCTATTATTGATTCATATGATGAATGCATAATAATCCAGGAATATGTTATCCTACTTTTTGATAATATTTGTGAGATTGGAATACTCTACGGGTTTATCATGATGATTTAATAATTTGGATTATAAGTGATGATTTATTTATTTATAGTTCTAATGGTGAAAAACAAATATCTACCTGAACATCAATTGAAGTTCAGACCTCTTGTTTTGATTGTTCTTTTCTCTCATGATTCTAGATTTATTCATTACACATTCTTCATTATTCCACGTATTGGAAAACCTAATGAAAAATCAATCTTCACGCGTTCAATTTTTGGAGAAAGAATCTGAACTAATAGATCATCCATTAAGACAACATGATGGATTTGAGATAGTGGGCATTGATAGATATAAATTGATAGATGATGTTAAATCCATATTCATTAGTAAAAATTAAGAATAATAACTATCACATTTAATGAGAAGACTAAGGAACCAAATAAAATTGATTTGTTTTTAGGGTGACAAGACGAGCTTGGAACTTGTGTTTTGAGGTGAATTAATCACAGGAATGGATTCAAGGTGGTCAAATATGCAATTGGATAAATAAAGAAGGGTTTCTAGAATTCCTGATGCACACAACATGTAGTCCTTTAGTATACGGTGTGTAATCCCTAGTTGAATAACGTGGTGTGTACATAGGAAGTACATGGAAATAGGGTGGAGTACATGGGTTTCCTGAATGTCATGTACTCAACCACACAGCATGGGCTAGACAAACCCATGGGGTTCCCATTGAATTGGAACATGAGTACAAATACACGGGTTGATGTTGTGTGCTGGCACAAAGCCGGAGCACACAGGTGCACCCTGGATGAAAGGACATGTTGTGTCATTTTCTACACACCCTATACCTATTTCAACATGCCTTTCCCTTGTTTTCCTCTATATCTTGGATATATTTCATTAGGTTTGGTTGCCTTTATTGTTACCTAAAGGATGGTATGAACAATTTCATAGTCCAATGACAATGATACCTTTAGTAAGACTTTTAGAATAGATTGGTTGAAATCCCCTAATAGTCTTATAGTGGTATCATATATTCATCATAGTTCCCCAGATGGAGTTTTTGGAATCATTGTAACCAATACTATGGATGTGTTGATCCTCTTCTTTGAAGATTTTTCCAAATTGAGTAATTGGTATCACCCCATAGCCTCAGTTGTGATCATCATCTATGTATCATATTCTAATCAGATATATCTATATATCTCTCTCATGAAAATAACTTATGGGAAGTACCTCTCATTTGAACATCATTAGTAATATTAGACCCAGCAGCTTGTCATCCTAGATGAGTAGTTTGTGCAATATTCGGGCTAGATTCATAGTGTTAGTAAAAATTAGTTGTGAATTACCTTTAAATCACATGTCTTCATTCCTGTATATATTTATATTCTTGTTATATGTGTTGTAGGCATATGAATGTGAATTTATGAGTGTAATTTTATTTGATGTATTTTTTTTGGTTTTTGGTTGTCTTAATGAGTTTTTTTATACTCACACCTGCATGGTCATTGACACCACTTGTTGTGTATTGTGTAGAGAATTGAAATTTTGATGGAGGCCTATGTCGAATTGGACTAGAAAGAGCATCGTGGGACTAAAAAAATAGATGTGTGCTCCAATGGCTTTCTAAAAGAAGTCCCAACACCTTATACTTACAATTTGAACTTGTGTTATAGAATTCATGTGGAGAGATGGTATTTGTCCCTTTTTTCATTAATTTAATTCATTTCATTCTCTGGTTGAGGGATATAGATGTATACATGAATTGTTTACATAGTTGTTTTTTACATTTCTTCATTTTGTGGGAATAGAGATGTCTGTGCATACAGTTACATAGTAAATGCCTCCCAGGTCAGTGATATGTGTACCCAGTATAAGGACCCAGCCATAAACCTTACAAAATAATGAATTAAATGAATAATTAAAATTGAAGAAATTTTCAGGTTTAGAGTTTTAGAGAATTTTGAAAAAACGATTACATGTCAAAAGATTACAAAGTAGAAACTTCTTCCCAGTATCCATTTTTTTCATAAAATAAAAAATCTTGAAAAGAAGTTCATTTCTAGTTCCATATTGAGGACAACATGACTTATCCTTGATCCCATCCTTGACCCTATTCCACATTATGTCCTCTGAAAAACATTTCAAAAACATGGGATGAGAATAAGAAGCTTAGTAAGGCATACACAAAGAAGAAAAACTATTATTTTTTCAAAACAACAAGTAAACCACGAATACAATAACATTAGTAATATTGTTTTCCTTTATGGTGTAGTAAATACTCTTCACTGAATAAAAGATCACTACTTACCCTTTTGTAACAAAAATATTACCATTAAACTCATATAAAGAACACATAACATATAAAGGTAACTTGGGACATAAACATACTTAAATGAAATAACCATACGGTTGACTTCGACACATATCACTAAATGGAATAGCCATACGGCCAAATTCTATAACCAATGCATTGGAGGTTATAACGTAACCAACCGTCCTGGTTTTCACGGCACCACCCATCATATGATTTATCATGTAACCACCCGTAAAATGTCCAAGTTACATCACAACACATAGAATAATAAAAATATAAACATTTCACTAATAATATTTAATTTAAAGTCACAATAAGATATTTCAGGATATTAAAATAATCAATCCATTTTCATAAACCATTTAAAAAGAGATTTATGAATCAAAGTGTCTCATACCACTTTAAATATTTTCATTGAATTATAATTTCAAAACATTAATATCCATATAAATAAAAACTGAATACCATTTTTAAAACATGTACATTAAAGATAGATATTTAGAATAATAATTCTTTTAAACATTTAAAATGGTATTTTAGTTAAAGAGTTTTTAACAAAATGATAGACTCTTAAATAAAAATAATTGAGGAATATCATTTAATCAGAACTTTATAATATCATGCTATTAAAAGGATTTATGATAAAATATTTCAAAGTACAGTATATACACCATATAATAGTTAATTGGTTCCTAACAACAATAAAGTCTCAATGGAAATGTAAATTGAGGTGAAATCCCTTATTAAGATGTTATCCTTAAATTAAAGATAAATAAATCTCATAATTAAGTGTGAAACATATAAATACACCCAATATAGGTGGATATTATGTTTAAAAAAATCAGAGGTCATTCACACATATTCATAGGATGACATATTCAAAAAGTACACGTTGAACCCAAAGAATCGAAATTGGGTTTAGAAGTTCCCTTCAAAAAATTCGACAGCATAACGACATCACTTTAAAATTTTGAAAATGATTTGATGATACAAAAAGGGTATCTCTCACTTTGAAATAAATTTTACATCAATAAGGATATATAATAAAATATCCCAACATAATAAGATTTAAATTAAAAGACATAACAAAAATAAGTCTTTTAAAAAGTGGAGGGTGAAAGGTTCCCTTACCGATTTGGTAACTTACAATACATACACCACATGATATAAGGCTCATACAATGAAGATGTATATACTCATAAATGAAAGTATATTACTCAAATATTACAATAATGGGTAGTACATATATCACACAAAAGGAAATAGTTGAAAATATAGCATGAATCTCACGGGAATAAAAAGTGAGATGAACCCTTTATCACATTGTAATCAACTGAGTCGTATGACCAAAAGTTAATAACCACCAAATTAATGACATAATACCATTATTATAATGACAATAATGATAATATATATCAAATGGAAGTACAAAATACACCACATGCAATGAATAAGTGGCGAACAATTGATATCTAATGGAATTAAAAGTGAGATAACAAAATCAATTACCTCATTGTCTGACTTGACCCGTTCGTTCATTAATCTCTTGAATAATAATCTAATGTTAATTTATACATGCTTAATGATATTTTTAAATTTTATTATTCTTTTTATATTACTTATTACCATGTTATAATCATTTTTTAATCATTTAATTTAATAACGATTGTTTTTCTATATTTGGTACTTGAGTAAAAAAATGAACACCTTATAATTACAAGATCTTCATGTTGTAAGATATCAATTATCTTCATAGATATATTAATGATTTAATTATCACATATATCATATATATCTAGTATATACATGTATTTATAATATTACATAACAATTAGAGGTAATAAATGAAATGCACCATTAAGGGAGATGGTAAGCCGTACGTAGGCATAAACGCTACTTCCATTTCTATTTATTATTTTAATGGAATTATAAACATAATGATACATATTTATAATATGATAATAGTATAATATCATATAAAATATTATTATATATATATTTTATACTTCCAACATAATGCATTAATGAGTCATATAACTTTGAGGGGGCGGTAGTCTGCACTTCCTCTAATTAGATTATCGTATTTACCCACTATGGAAACCATAAAGTATTTATATAAATGGGAAAATATAGAAGAATAAAGAGTAAATAAACATAATATATAGAATATATAAATACATTTCCATCATAATGGCCACCATGAGAGGCGGTTGGAGATATTTGAACAATCATCGTTTCGTGAGGCGTTAGTTTTCCATCGATAGAAACATTATGTTCCTCATCCATTAGATGGAGGTGTGTGTAAGTGTAGTTCGAATAAATCTCATAAAAAAATCTTAGTATATTGAGGATACTGGTATTGTTAAAAAATAAAAGAATAAAAATAGTTTAGGGGTAGGAGAAGTTAAAAAAATAACACAATTTAATAGAAAACAATACCTTTAATTTGGGTAAATTTTTTTTGTTTGAACCAAAGGACTTCTTGTAGTGCCTTCATCTTAGGCTAAGGCTTCTAGGAAAAGTAGAGGGATGTAGGGAGCCTAATTGGGTAGAGGTTTCATGATCTAAAAGTCTTGATAGGTGTGTGTAATTGGTTGGAAGTTGTCTCATTTTATAAGGGAGAGGAGGGACTCTTTAGGAAAGTGTGATAATATTATTTTATTATATAATGATATTAGGCTTCTAAAGGTCCAAAAATCATTATATTCAAATATAAGATGACTCATAGTCGAAATAATATCATCCAATAAGATTTCGACAGGTTTGGGATTTTATTTTAATATTTATAATCTTATTTATTTAAATCTTTTATTAATGAGGTAAATACTACATCATTATTGTGTCATAAATAATTTAATTAATGTGATTTCTAAAAATTAATAAAAAATACCATGACGTAGGAAATATATTTATATTTCCAATTAATATTTATAGTCTAAATTATAATTTATATAATACCATATAAAGTTAATTTACTAAAATAATTTTGTTAAGTTCATTTTTTCCTTTACATTAAATTAATTAATCTAAAGGGTCATTATCTATCATAAGTGACTCCATGTTGTCCCAAAATAGACCAAAATATGCCCATGGCCATCCATTACTCGTAAAATAAGGTTAAGACAATTTGTTAAGGTAATTTAGTATTATTATAATATTCATTTAACCTTGAATTACCATATTTACATTTAACCGCCGTAAATAAAATTCAAAAGTTACTATTCACCAAAAATTATTTTAATCTTATTGAACCAAAGTTTACTTATTAATAACAAACATGTATGTCTAATTTTTAAAATTCAATTCAATGAAGTGGTAAAAGTTCATTTAAATGAAAAAGTCGGTATTTTTAACTACAACTAAGTGGTTTCACTATTCATCAAAAATTGAAGTTTTTCATAAAAATACCAAAAATTCAGCCGAAGATATATTTGATAATCTGAATTCAAAAATGATTTCTATTTTACCAAATTCTAAACATATAATTGGAATTAATTAATTTTAAAATTAATTCCCGTTATCAAAACAAATAGCATGTTTTTAAGAAACAATAACTATCAAAAGATTGATACTTGTTTATGTCAAATTTTAAAGTGAAATTAATTTCAATGACCATCATTGGATTAAATGGTCAAAATATATTCTAATTAAACTATAAAACCAATTAAAAAGATAATATATCCATATATATAAAATATATTAAATGGGACTTTTGAATTAAAATACAATATTTTTCAATATATTAAAAAATGAACATTATTAAAAAATACCAAAAAATTACCGAAAGTAAAATTTGATGTTCCCATTCTAAATAAGGATTTTATTTGGTCAATTCGAATGTATTAAAGTGACCAAAACTATATTAAATGAGGGTTCTCCATTAAAAGTGGTAAATCGACCTCTTAATGTAAATTATGCTTAAAATTAGATTCATTCACATTTTAAGCCTCTAAATTTTATTGGATAAATGTAAATAGATTTAACAATAATGTATAATCATCTTGTATTTATTTTTGTTCATTCCATCTAATACAACGACTAGGATTTAACTACTATTTAAAATAATAATATTATATTCTTAGTGTGCAACGTAAGATTTCAATGAAACCTGTTGTTGCGTATCAGGTACGCTATCAAACATAGAAACCCCTTTAAAGTAAAATTAATATTTAATTCACAAATATTAATAAATATGAAAATTTCATATTATTCATTTATACAGGATGTTACATCCTTACCCCCTTTTTGGAATTGTGTCCTTGTAATTTTAAAATTATGCTCGAGAACTTCATTGAAAGGCCCACATCGAAAAATACTATCAATAAATCTATCACCATAAAATAAGGGATGATAAGTAAAAAGGTTACCCGAGACAATAGATAATAGGATTCCATGAAAACATGGATATAGAGGAGAAAACAAGCCATCACGTTTTGATGGAGAGTGATAGAAATCATGTTTATGAAGAAGTTCACCACCAGAAAATCACAAACATGTGATGGGTTTAAACTTTCTTTGATTTACCAGTAGGAAAAGATAACAGACAAGGTTTTTGTTTTAAGTTACTTTTCATTGAGGAATTTATTTACGAGCTTAACTAATACAGAAGTGAATATACTTACTTGTCATTTAGACATTCATCTTTTACTAGATTTCTAACAAAAAATCATATTTTCTCCAAATGATGTGTATTCAGGATGATTTTTTTTCACATTAAGATACTACAATCAACATCAAGAGAATCACATAATCCAAAAAGGATGAACTATATTTTTTTTTATTTCTTTAAAAATTTACCAAAACCAAAATGGTAAGCACCGGATCAGATAATCCCCAAATAAGGATAATCGTTTATAAAAAGAAATTATACTCTTAATCTCCATAATTTTTCAAAAAAAAACTCAAAGTTCAAAAAAAACCATTCAATAAACAGTTGTCCATAAAATTCTTATAAGTAATCCAAACTATGATTGAAACCCAAATCTAAAAAGTATCTAACAACATAGTCTTCCAAGATAAATCATAAAATTTATCTCCCAATAACATTAGTTACTCTTAAAGTCTCATATTAAAAAGTAATTAACCTAATAACATATCCTCTATGATAGATTAATCATTTCTATAAATAACCCAAAATCAACTTATTATTGATTCATAAAATCATCTAAATAAAAATAATTAGTCATAAAGACCAGGTACATCACGTAGTCCATTGGTAGGCAATAAATACCAGTCGCACTGTGGTTATGGGTTCGATTCTCACAGCTTTGTCTGACGCGATGGGTTTTCACACTGTCCGCGTGTTGTCATTTTTTCCAAAACTATATAATTTTATTGTATTCTGAAAAAGAGATAAATTTATCAAAAATAACCATAATATGTTTTAACCATGATCGTTATCTTATAACATTCATTTTGCCTCCCAAAAATGTATTAACCTATAATTTCATCAAATGCAAGGATCATATAAACCCAAATTATTCTTTATAACTATATCTACAAAAGAAAATATAATTATTCCTTGAATAAAATTTTCATATATCAAAATTTTGGGTTACACATACTATAAAAAGTCTTCTAATGTAATTCCCATCATCAAAAGATCCCTAATACTTTTATGCATTTCACCATCCTAAAATCAACCATAACATTTGAATCCCATATATGTTGACTTATTACACATTCAACATTATTCATGATCCATTAAACATTCCTTTCCAAATTATTCTGAAATACATATTTCCTACAAACAAAATCATGAATCATATCCTAAGATTCAACAATGTCAAAACATATGTTAATAAATAATCTATACCATTCATTGGTCATTGTCAGTTTCTTTATACTCAATCGGAATGGAATTAGGTATTGGAAAAACAATAGTTGTACGATTTTGGTGATCCCATTCCCAAAACATCTTTATAGGACATGTGTTTGTACAATGACCATGCACACCACATTTAAAACATTCAATTGATCCCTCAGAAAGAACTCATTTCCCTTTCCTAGAGTCAATTGGATGCTTCATTTTTCCATGGTAGGTTCTCACTTTATGACCTTTATTTCCACATCTATAGAATCTTCCTGTCCCTTTGAAACATTTTCCTAGGTGTTTCTTTCCACATCTATGATACATAGGTTTTTGAACATACATAACTTTATGATTATTACCTAAACTTCCGTGGGGATTTGTTTCTCACATATATATACGATTCCATATAAAAATAACCAAGGTTCAAGTGGTCAATCATGACTCCAAATAATTGGTTTAGAATAACCACAAGAGTTCTCATTGCAGCGCCCATTTCATTCAATTTCTCATTCATAAAACCGTCATAGTTTTTTTCACATGCATTGTTACTTTGATGCCTGCTAGATCCAACCATTGACTAAAACCATAAAGGTAAGTGTGAGTATATCAGTAAAATAATCATATGATATCTTCTAAGGAGGGTAAATACTAAGATATAATTATTCATGTTATCTTAAACTCATTCACTTTTTGTAAAATAACTATGACTCTTTCTAAAATCCTAACCATTATGGTAATGATACTTATGCTTAAAGAATACCCTAACCTCTAATGTTATCTAAACCGACCTCTAATACCGACTATAAGGACTCTTCCTTAAACCTTACATAATATTGAATTAAATGAATAATTTGCATTGAGGATCTTTTCAGGTTTAGATTATTAGAGAATTATGACTTAAATATTACATATCAAAAGATTACAAAGTAGGCACTTCTACTCATTATCCATTTTTTCATAAAAAAAAACTCTTGAAAAATAATTCATGTCTAGTTTTATATTTAAGACAGCATGACTTTTCCTTTATCCCATCCTTGACCCTATTCTACATTATGTCCTTTGAAAAACATTTCAAAAACATGGGATGAGCTTAAAATGCTTAGTAAGGGATACACAAAGAAGGAAAACCGTTAGTTTTTAAAAACAACATGTAAACCATGAATACTTTAACATAAGTAATACTTTTCACCTTTATGAATTAGTAAATAATCCTCACTGAATGAAAGATCACTACTTACCCTTTTGCAACCAAAATATTACCATAGTACTCATATAAAGAACACATAACATGTAAAGGTAACTTGGGACATAAACATACATAAATTAAATAACCATACGGTCGACATTAACACATATCACTAAATGTAATAGTCATATGGCCAACTTCCATACCCAATGCATTGGTTGTTATAACGTAACCACCCATCCTGGTTTTCACAGCACCACCCATCATATGGTTTATCACGTAACCACCCGTAAAATGTCCAAGTACCATCACAGAACATAAAATATTTCAAATATAAACATTTCACTAATAACATTTCCTTTGAAGTCACTAGAAGTAATTTCAAGATATTGAAATAATCAATCCATTTTCATAATCCATTTAAAAATAGATTTTTTAATCAAAGAGTCTCATACCACTTTGAAGATTTTAATGGAAATATAATTTCAAAACCTTAATGTCCATATAAATTAATACTAAAAAACATTTTTAAAACATGGACATTAAATATAAATATTTACAATAATAAATCATTAAAACATTTAAAATGATACTTTAGTTAAAGAGGTTATAACAAAATGAGAGACCCTTGTATACAAATAATTGTGGAATAACAATTAATAAGAACTTTATAATATCATGATAATAAAGGTATTCATGATATAATTTTTCAATGGATAGTATATACACCATATAAGAGTGAATTGGTGCATAACAAAAATGATGTCTCAATGGAAATGTAAATTGCGATGAAATCCCTTATAAAGACGGTATCTTTAAATTAAGGATAAATCAATCTCATAATTATGTGTAAAAAATATAAATATACCCAATATAAGTGGATATTAAGTGTAAAACAATCAGAGGTCATTCAAACATATTCATATGATGACATATTCAATAAGTACAAGTTGAAACCGAAGAATCAAAATTGGGTTAAGAAGTTCCCTCCTTAAAATTTTACAGCCTAACTGCGTCAATTTAAAATATAGAAAATGAGTTGATGAGAAAAAAGGTTACATCATCACTTTGAGAATTTTTACATCCATAAGGATATAGAAGAACATATCACAACATAATAAGATTCAAATTAAATGACACAACAAAAAGAAGTCTTTTAGAAAGAGGAGGGTGAAAGGTTCTCTTACCGATTTGGTAACTTACAAAACATAATCCACATGAAAGAAGGATCATACAATGAATATGTAAATAATCATAAATGAATTTATATTACAAAAATAGTACAATAATGGGTATTACATACACCACACAAAAGTAAATAGTGGAATATTATTATTAATCTCACGGGAATAAAAAGTGAGATGAAACCCTTTACCACATAGTAATCAACTGAGTCGTATGACCAAAAGTTAATAACCACAAAAATAATCATAGAATACTAGGAATGTAATGAGAATCATGATAATATATATCAAATGGAAATACACAATACACCACATTCAATGAATAATTGGCGAACAATGGAAATCTCACAGAATTAAAAGTGAGATAAGAAAATCCCATACCTCGTTGTCCGACTTGACATGTTCGTTCCATAATCTCCTGAATAATAAACTAATATTAATTTCTAATTTCTTAAGAACCTTTTTAAAGATTATTATTCCTTTTATATTACATATTACCATGTTATAAACATTATTAATCATTTGAGATAATAACAGTCATTTTGTCGAAATTTGGTACTTAAGTAAAAAAAATGAACACCTTATAATTACATGTTGTTCATGTTGTAAGACATCCATTATCTTCCTAATGATATTAATGATTTATATATAATATATATTATATATATAGTATATACATGTATTTATAATAGTACATAACATTTAGATATAAGAATGGAAACGCACCGTTCATGGAGACGGTAAGCGGTACGTACACTTGAACGATACTTCCATTTCTATTTCTTATTTTAATGGAATTAAAAACATAATGATACATAGTTATATTATAATTACAGTATGATATCATATAAAATATTATTAACTATATCCATTATAAGTCCCACATATGCCATTGACGATTCATATCACTTTGAGGGGTTGTAGTCCATACATCCTCTAATTAGATTATCGTATTTACCCACTATGGAAACCATAAAGTATTTATATAAATTGAAAAATATAGAAGAATAAAGAAAACATAAACATAATATATATCATATAAAAAATAAATTTCCATCATAATGGCCACCATGAGAGGCGGTTGGAGATATTTGAACGATCATCGTTTCGTGAGGCATTAGTTTTCCTTCCATAGAAACATTGTGTTCTTCACCCATGAGATGGAGTTATGTGTAAGTTTAGTTTTAATTCTTAACATAACAAAATAAAAGTATATTTAGGATATTGGTGTTGTTACAAAATAAAGGAATAAAAAGAGTTTAGGGTTGGAGAAGTAAAATAAAAGAAAACAATTTAAGAGAAATCATTACCTTTAATTTGGGTAACTCCGTTTGGTTTGAACCAAAGGACTTCTTAAAGTGAATTCTGCCTAAGGTTAGGCTTCTAGGAGGAGGAGAGGGATTTAGGTAGATTAATATGTTAGATTGTGGATGAGACAAAAGGCTTTATAGGTGTGCTGAATTGGTTATAAGTGGTCTCCTTTTATAAGGGAGAGGAGAGACTCCTTAGGAAAGTGTGATAATATTATCTTATTATATAATGATATTCGGTTTATAAAAATCCAAAATCATTAATGTAGAAGATAAGATGACTAATAGAAGAAATAATATCATCCAATACAAATTGGATAGGTTTTTATTGTTATTTTAATATTTATAATTTTATTTATTTAAATATTTTATTAATGAGGTAAATACTATATCATTATTGTGTCATAAATAATTTAATTTATGTGATGAATAAAAAATTATAAAAAAATACCATGATGTAGGAAATATGTTTATATTTAAAATGAATATTTATAGTCTAAAATATAATTTATATAACACCATATATTGTTAATTTACTAAAAGAATTTTGTTTATGTCATTTTTGCCTTCACATTAAATTAATTAATCTAAAGGGTCATTATCTTTCATAATTTGCTCCATGTGGTCAAAAAATAGACCCAAAGATGACCATGGTCGGCCATTATTCATAAAATAAGGTTTGGACAGATGTTAAGGTAATTTTGAATTATTATAATATTCTTTTAAGTTGAATTACCGTATTTACCTTTAAATGCGGTAAATAAAAGTCAAAAGATACTATTCAACAAAAATTATTTCCATCTTATTGAACCAAATTTTACTTCTTGATAACTACCATGTATTTTAGATTTTCGAAATTCATTTCACATAAGCGGTAAAATTTCATTTAAATGAAAAATTCTATTTTTAACTACTACTAAGTAGATTAACTATTCATCAAAATTTGATGTTTTTTAGAGAAATACAAAAAATTCATCCTAATCTACATTTGATATTCCGAATTCAAAAATGATTTCTATTTTACCAAATTCTAAACATATAAGTTTCATTAATTAATTTTAAAATTAATTACCATTATCAAAACAAATAGCGTGTTTTTAAGAAACTATAACTATCCCATGATTGATACTTGTTTATGTCAAATTTCAAAGTTCAATTAATTCCATTGACCAAAATTTTATTAAATGGTAAAAATATATTCTAATTAAACTTTAAAACCAATTAAAAAGATTATCTACCCATATAAATAAATTAGATTAAAATGGACTTTTGAAATAAAATACAATATTTTTCATTATTCATTAAAAATGAACTTTATTTGAAAAATACCAAAAATTTACCCAAAGTAAAATTTGATGTCCCCATTATATATAATGATTTTATTTTGTCAACTAGAATGTATTCAAGTGACCAAAACTATATTTAAATAGGGTTCTCCATTAAAAGGTGGTAAATCGACCTTTTAATGTAAATTATGCTTAAAATTAGATTCATTCGCATTTTAAGCCTCTAACACTTATTGGATAAATTTAAATAAATTTAAAAAAAATGTATAATCATATTTTAGTTAGTTTTGTTCATTCCCACCAATACAATAGCTAGGAGTTAAATAACATTTATAATAATATTATTATATTATTACTGTGGAACGTAAGATTTCAAATCAACTCGTTGTTGCGTATCTGGTATGCTATAGAACATAGAAAACCCTTTAAATAATAATTAATATTTAATTCAAAAATATTAATAAATATTAAAATGTCATATTCTTCATTTATCTGTGATGTTACACTCAGTGGTTGTCACTAGCCCCTGGCCTATTGGAGGTGGGCTTGGGGAGTCACGGTACGATCCCTACTAAGAAGATTTGTGAAAAACTATGAGGATAAACAATTAAAATTTATTAATTCTTTTCATCTACATATATTATTATAATGATTTTCATTAATAAACTTTATAGAATAAATAAGGGGTTCATTATCAAAATCTAGACATAAAAATTTCATAAATACTTCATTGTTAAATCATTTTTAACTAATGGAATTTTAATATGAGTTTCGTGTATGTAAATCCATGAATAAATTATTCATGTTTAAATGTATTTGAATATAAATTCAAGATAAACTATTATTTGGTATTCAACAACATTGGGAAAGAAATGAATATAATATAAAAGAGAGAAAAGTGAGAAAAAAATTTGTGTCTTCATGGTGAGTATAAAATGTGATTATAGTATAATGTAAAAATATAGTGGAGAAGGGTCACCCATTGATAAAAGGATAATATTACAGTAATTGGATAATATAATTTTTTTAAAAATAATTTTCTTGGTAAATAGAAGACGTACCACAAAGAGTGTACATTAATGTAAAAGGGAAGCTGAGATTTCACATACTATGAAGAGTTATTCTAAAACATAAGGAAAACATTGGGGGATATTTGAGAGGGATAATCACATTAATTTATTATAGTATGGATTGAGGGTGATGCAGAATGGTGAAATGGAATTTTAATTATAGACATTATGGAATAATTTTATAATAATTTATAAATATAGTTCTTTGATTTATATTTTGTAAAAAATGGAAATCAATTAGATTACGCATTATTTATTTCCGAGTTATGGAAATTTGAGTCTCATTTAATAATATTTTAATTCACATGAACCATAAACCATTTTTTAATGCTTATTTTTTCATGGAAATGTCTAGAATCCAGAATTTGTTGTTTTTTAAAATAAAATTTTCCATTATAGACTTGGGAAAATAACTTATATTTTTCTAAATTGATTAAAATATATTATTGTATTTAATATTAATAAATACAATTTATAAAAATTGATTGTTGTTAGCTAATTATTATCTAATTATTCTATAAATATTATGTCATAGAAAATACAAAAAAGACAAAACTATATTTTTTTTATTCATGAAAAAATAAAGTATTTGTGAAAATTCTTATAAATTCACTCAAAAATAATTTCAATGTGATTATTTAAAATATAAAATCTATTTTATCCACAAAATTATATAAATATGAGAAATATATTTTAAATATAAAATTCCAAATTATTACAAAATTCATTTTTTAAGGAATATTTACTTTTTTAAGACTTACGAAAATTTTCTAGGATATTATTCCATTTTTTTATAATTTATATTTAACTAAAAATCTTTTAGAAAAATATTTTATTAAAAAATATATTATTCATAAAAATGTGTTTTATATAATAATTTATATCTTTTTTAAAATAAAATTATTTTTTATTTGTGTTTATAAATAAATTTGTCAAATTCAACACAGTTAGACTAATTTTATTTGAGAAATAAAATTATAAAAATAAATTGATGGAATAGTCAATTTATTTATAAAAAGGAAATTAAAATTTATTTATCTGATCCCTAGACACGTAACACCTTATTATACCTAAATACCCAATAAGGGTAAGGTTTTATATTGTATTAGTTTCATGAAATTTCTCGATAAACATCGAATAAGTATTAATCTATTCTTATATGAATATCGCTCATATGTGATTTCATTTAATAGTCACTTTTCAAATAATGATATAGGATTTGTTAAAGGAAAACCCACGTGATGTTATCTCCCTTAATTGTTCAGAACAATGGACTTCAAATGGAATGACTTCCAGTTGTGGCCATCTATTCTCTTTTCATTATTAATTATCTTTTGAAATTAAAATCTATAAACACTAATTCTAATGGTAAAATTATCCACCATATGTATATTTTCTTAAATTAATATTAACATGCATTTATTTTTACCAATGACGATATTTTTTCCTATAGTCATATAATGGTCGAATCCTAACCCTCACAATTACATCTATACCCTAAAAGAAGCACTTCATCCTTTCATTCATAACCCACAACAATTCTATTAATGTTTTTGTTTAAATTTAAATAATATGTTGATTAGTTTATTAACATATTTTCTCTTTAGTAATTTTTATGGAGCGATGATACTATCATATAGGGGAGATCCTTATTTTTCTTTTTTATATGTTCTGTTTTATATTTTTTGTCTAATTATAATGTTTGGCAATGTAATTGGTATAAAATATGACTAATGTAATAATCTTTTTTATTGATATAATCTTTCTTCTATTTCTATATAGTTTCTATGTCAATTATATTATATATATCACAAATTTATTTAATAAAGAAATATCATTTAAAAATTCTATTTCATTACACTCACACCACTATTTTTAATTTTAACCTTATAATTTCAATAGATTATATCGGCTGAGAAATGATGAGGGTAATTCTGACTCATTGCCTCCTCATGTTCAAACATCACTTCTTCGTATTTATGGTTCCAAATAAACACATTAAAAAGGGGATATTTCTTCATATTACACTATCTCTATAGTCAAAGAACTGCACCATAAGCTCCTCATGAGAGTGGTTATGTTCTAATTGTACAAATGATGTAATCAATACATGTGAGGTATCATGTATGTACATCCTCAAGAGATATATGGGGAATAGAAATATCTATCATCAAACTCAATTTTTGTTCATCAATTTTTCAAAAATCTATTATACTACTTCCAAGTATATGTTATATGTTTTTGGATGGAGTTAACCTTTTCTATCATCTCATCCATATGATAAAGACCAAGTATCTCCTTATCAACAACTTCAACCCAACATGTGAGAGTTATACATCACATTCTATATAGATCAAAAAGTTATTCCCTATGAATACTCATGTGGAATTTTTTATATATATGATAACTCGTCTAATATAATGTGTTGATCCAATCCATATTTATATACTTCTGAGACTGTTGTCATCATATCCTTGAGTGAAAAAATAGCCATTTCAAATTGACTATCATTTTGGGGGTAATAGTTCATACTCACATTAAATTTAGTTTTCATATTATGTTAAGTATATCTCAATAACAGTGATGAGATAAATGTATCATGATTAGAAGCAATAGTATATGGAACCCCTTGTAGCCTCTCCACTTCCTTTACATATATAATTTTTTTTTCCAAGAGGTAAACTTTTCCAAACGACGATGAAATGTTTTTTCTTGTTTAGTCAATCCACTATGACCTATATCACACAGTTTACATTGGAATTTATTAGGAGATGGGTGAAGAATTACATAGTGATATTGTACTACATCAATTTTGTTATGGGTTTTTGTTGGAGTTCCCCTATAGGAATTAATCTATCAACACTCACTTGCTAACATACCCAAACAAATTCATGGTGTTTGTTAGGTCCAAAAGGCTGAATACCCTGAGAGGGGGGTGAATCAGGGTATGAATAATTTAAAATTAACGCCCGTTCTGATCTTGTTTTGCTGTCAAGAAAAACACTCTTCTCTCTCTTTCCTATTGCACAAAGTAAACAGAAAGTAAAGAATGCAAAGGACACAACAATTTTACTTGGTTCACCGCAAAGGGCTACGTCCAAGGAGCATACGCCGACAAGTTGTTGGTCGTACCAATTCCGCTAAACTTCACTAGCTGTGGATTACAATGTTTGGGCTAGATCACATCTATTCCCAGGCTCACTGCCTATACAATGTTTAGGGTCAGCTCACTGCTTTCCCAAGGGTCACTCCCTATTTCTCTCTCTCTGGCTCACTGCCGGTGGAGAGGATCACCTTCTTCTTCTTCCTAAGCTCACTGCTCTTGGAAGGAATCCACTCACAGTTTATAGACCTGTAGGTCTTTTCATTTGCATGAATGAATGAATCTTCCTCTGTGTGTAGATGCTCTGTTGAAGTAAAACTTTCACCCGTAGATGAATATCTCTTTGCACCGAAGGTATCGGGCAATGTACCAGCTTCCATGCAGTCCGACAAGCACCGCTGGAAAAAAACCTTACTTAGCACGCAAGTCTACCTCGGCACGCATGTATCAGCGCGCAAGTCACAACGGACGCACAAGTCCTCCTCTGACACTTGCGCGACAGAAGCTTCCTCAACTCCAAACATGCACGACTCTCTTCCTTTTACGCCCAAACCAATATTGGCGCACAACTGCCAACCGGCGCACAACTTCTAACACCGGCGCACAACTTCAACCTCTGGCACGCAAGTCCCACATGCGCAACCACACACACCACTTGCGCGACCACCACAGATGCGCGACGGAAGCTCTGATTTCTCAAATAGTTGATCTCCGGTAAATAATGAAGAGGGGTGGTCCAGTATTTATAGGAAAATTGACCACCCTGCGCGACGGCACGCAAGTCACATGCGCGACCTAGTCTCGACGCGCAAGTCTTCTGTACTTTTAGACACTTGCACGACCAACTCCAAAACTTGCGCGAACCTACTTCCATAGCCCTATTTTTATCTTCTGATTTTGAAAAACATATGGCGCGCAAGTTTCCTATACTCCAAGTCCTCGTCACGCAAGTCCTTTTCTAAAAACACTTTTCTTCATTTGTCGATTTTCAGGCCCTAAAATTTGGCAAACACTGGAAAACAGCGCCACCTTGTTTCTGTTCTTTTGTACCGCCTCCAGATCATCCATTCTTTTTATCGACGTTCTTGAATCAAACATGGATCGTTGACCTCAGCTCTTGAACTCGACATTCCACCATGAAATCCTCTTTGTCAACAAATTTGTATGTCATTGTTTTTCTTTGTCAACAATCACTACTCAGATTTCCACTTTGTCTACAAACACATTCACCTCAAAAAGGCGTCAATGATACCTTGAGGGATTTTTTCCCAACAGTGTTTGATTTATTATGTCCAATCAATAATTATCAAAAAGGTACCTATATATTTTATTGTTTTTATAATGTATTGATAATTTAGAGATATGTGATTCAACCATCAGATCCTTATTTATCAATGAGATTATTGAGACACATAGGCTTCAAATATATTTTTTTACACCTTATTGATCAATATTGATCCAATAAAACATTCCATTCTTCACACTTTATATAATTTTTGTTTCATTTTATCTTCTCTTTAATCCCTCCAAATTTTATCTATTAATGATTATTGAGAAATAATTCGGGATAGAATATTAGGTTTCCCATCCTATAATTTTACAATGTCCAACTATACAAGGTCCTTGGTCAAGGGATATCATTGAATCCTAATAATTATCAGCACAATAGGGTCTTTCCTAATTAATGTATCAGAAACATTTTTTCTATTCGATGGTGATAATGAATAGAAAGGGAAGTCTCTAATAATGTAAAATGATATCCTTTTTCTCATGGTAAATTCCATTTTGGAGAATATATAGATCCAATATTGGTGGTATGATTACATATAATATTTCTCATGATAAAGATAGTGTCTTCAAATATTGAAATAAAAAATAAATAATGTATACTCCAGGTCATGCATATGATATTTCATCTAACTAGTCATTAACTATAAAGATGCATAATAAACCACATTCCCATTTCTGTATTAGGAATCACTAAACCCTTATATAGATTCATAACAGTAATTAATAAATCCTTTATTGAAAGAATGTGGAGTTAACACTGTTTTATTAACTAATATCTTCTTTAGTTCATGGATTATTTTTCACACTTCTCTATCGAGGTGAACATTGATCATTTTCTCGATAAAATGGTTTGTTAATTAAAAATTGATGTTTTTTTAAAAAATCCCTAATACACCCTTCTAATCTTTGGAATCAGAAGATATCTATTAATATTGTAGGATGGGGCCAATCCTATACAACCATTTTCTTGGAAGGGTCAATAGAGATTACTTCATTGGTTACAACGTTCCCCTAGAATGCAACATATTGTAACCATAAATAATAGTTTCTGAATATTCCAAATAGATTCCCATTCCTCATAATTTTCAATATATCACTATGAAGATACTCATACTTCTCATTACTTTTTATGTATATCAAAATATCATCAAAATAACTAAAAATTATTTATCAAGGTTTTCCGTAAAGAATATATTTATCATATAAATAAATACAGTGGGAGAATATGTAAATAAAAAATTAATAAAAAATTAATTCATATATATTGTTTGGATGTTATCCTTTAGAATATATTATTTCCCCACCCTCAAATTTTGATACACAGATCAGAGGTCAATCTTGGATATGAATTGATCCTCCAGAAGTTGGTAAAATTAAACATAAGTCATTGGGAAGGGTATTTATACTTAGATGTCACCCCATTATCTTATATATAATCAACTAATTGTTTCATTGATACATATTTTTTCTTTATAAGGAGAACTGGTTATCCCCAATGAGATAAAATTTGTGGTATAAATTTTTTCTCCAAAAGAGCTTGACTTTTTTTCTTTAATTCCAATAACTCAATATTTTCCATTCTATATGGGGTATTTGATATCAACGTTGAATTGGGTATGATTTCAATTGAACAAACTACCTTTTATAATAGGTCTGGTCTTGGAAAATCTTCTTAAAATACATCAATATATTCTTGAATGATGGGGACGTTCTATATATTACACTTTCATTTCCTTTTTCCCTCTATACCGATCATCTCCATAATGATAGATATGGTTTTTTAATATAGTAAACTATTTGGTTAGGATATATGTCCATTAATAAAACTATATATTTACCATTCAATAACACATATATTTACTTACTTATGCAGTTCATCATAGAATTAAAATTTGAGATACAGTCTATCCCAATATAGTGTCTACTTCCACAATGGAAATAACAATTGGATTTGAGATTATATTTTTGTCACTAAAGTTAATGTTATGGTATCTATAAACATTTTATTATAGGATAATACATTTAAGTGTCTAGAATGATAATTCTACATCTAACAGTTAATTAATTTATTCAATATTCTCTACAAATGGGGATAAAATAATGGTACGAAAAAAACCTCAATCAAACAGTGTACATAATATCTATGAGAGCACAAAGAGAATATCAACCACCACATATTTTGGAGCCTCTACTTCATCTATCATGATAAAGAATTATATATTTTACAAGTTCATATACAATGTTTTGGGTGGTTTCATGCCATTAACATCTAATATGTACATTGATTGGAAGTGATCTCATGTTATCCAAACTTTTTAATCATAAAACCTCAAGGTGGAACATCACTATCATCACATTATCATGAGTTTTCATAAGTTGAAGTTTCACTTCCCCTTTATATTTCCAATAATATGGTCATCTCTTCCGCACTTGTATCAAATTCAACTCCCATAAAAGCAGTTCCCCAAATATTTCTTCCCTCATTGGTCTTATGTGGTAAGTGGTACCTTATTTCCTCTTCTTAGGTGATAAAATTTGTCTCCTAAGTTTGAATACATTTCTATATTGTCTTCAATATAAATATGTGATCATCTAGTATCTAAAAATTATATTGAACCTTCATAACACTCGACACTAACTCCTCAAATATATCATATTATAGATTTTATAGATTCCTCAAAATATGGGCTCTTATATCACGGAATAATCTATAATACATCCCCTTATGATCCATAAAAAATATACAGGTTTATCGAGAATGTCTTGTAATGATCATCTCATAACTTCCTACCAATTAATTTTCCTTGATTATTGGTTCTCAGAATTCCTTTTTTATTTCGATTCACATTTAATTGGAATGATCTAATTAATAATTATTCCCCTAAAATCTTCCCACTCTAAAGTGTCGATCTCCCTTCATGGAATAATTTTTTTAATCATTGTACCAAATTGATAAACTTCCCTTTATAAGCGGTATACATCCAAGGTGTCTTTATTTTTTTGAGAACAATGGATTATAGAAAAGACCATTCCTAAAAAGACTGTCCATTATTAAGAAATAAATGGGTCAGTAGATCCAATGATGGAATGTGTTTGTCGACACATTAAGGGAAGATAAAAAAAAATTTCCATCAAGGTGAATATTTGATTTCATCCTCATTCAAGTCATTGATCATAATTCATGTTAGTTCATTCATCATTATCAATAAGTTTTATATTCCATATTTCCTCAGAACTCAGTCAAAGCATCAACCATTACACTCATAATTTATGCAGTTCCTCCTATTTTATACTATTCAAATAAAATGATTAGAAAATAATGGGAAATATATTACTTTTAGTAATTTTATAATTCTAAAGGAATTTAATGTCATAAAAATCATTCTGAAATATTTTATTAATCTTATATAATTACAATTACATTATATATATATCATTCATTGTGGTTCATTAAAATATAATGATTAACCAAACAAATCCCCCTAGTCTGTCAAAATAATTGTACAACAAGGCCCATTGTTGTGAACCAGTTTCTAATGTAGTATAGGTTAATGTAGTGTTCTAATGTGTTATCTAAAAGAAAATTTGTACGAGAACAACATCAATATATAGTATATAGCAAAAGATGTTGTTTCATTGATAACACATATATAATACTCACCAATATAAAAATATGGCTTCTTTTATTTATACTTTTCCCTAGGGTTATTACTATTTTTTTCATGTCATATTTTTACCATATAACTAAACTTTAATTTGATTATAACTATGAAATCATGCCTTTTATTACATATATTTTCATTACATTGGACAAAATAGATAGTCTTTTGGTGTTTTTCTTCATTCAAATAAGGTATATAATAAACAAGAAACTAAAAAATTTATCTAAATCCACTAGAAATAAATCATCATGGGTTCACTCAATCATACATTTACAATATCTTATATCCTAGGGACATACATCAAAGTAAATTGATGTCCATCAATCCCAGTAATGGAATAATAAATGGAGTCAAAAATCATGTCTTAATGAGACATATCAAAAAGATCATGATGTATAATAATAATGCATAAAAAATAGGAATAATATAAAAATAATAAAATGAATCATAAAATGGAAATGTCACTACAATGTTTAATGTATTCATCCTTATATTTTTCTTAATGGTTTATCTCTAAGGTTTAAAATGAAAATTTCCAATGTCATTTACCATGGTAATGTAAAACATGTCAATTATCGATATTATATTAATTAACGAATGCATTGGTTTGCTAATAGGGTGCATACATCATATGTACTAATTATCATGTTAAATATATTACAAAAAATCATTAATAAAACATGGGATATAAAGAATGATTTTCTTCCCAAAATCATAGAATAAAAAAGAGCATAAAGATATACTAATTACATCAATTTTAACCCATGGAAGTAGAATAAGGGTTTTATGAATGAAAATATCTGAATCAAATTTTCATGTTTACATCTATTTGAATACCCCTTATAGAGAAAATTGTGTAGGGTTTTCATCTTAAAATGAGAAGACAGTATTCTTGTTAAAAATATAAAATTTGAGAAATAAATTTAGCAGCACGATGATCATAAAACATGGTTATAGAAAAGGGGAAAATTATGTGAGATAATGGTATTAAATTTATTAAGGAACCTTATTATAGTAATAGGAAAATAGAATGTGAATAAAGTAATTATATAAGAATATAGAATACATACAACATAGAGGGAACAAAAATATAAAATAGAAGTGGAGATTTCCATTACCTTGAAGGGTTATTCCTAAAACATGAGGACTGATCCTTATGTCTTGATGAAACCTTAGGGAATTCTATATGAAGAAAAATAGACATAAATTCATGGATTATTGACTATGATTAAAGGAGAATGGTGGAATGGGTGGATATTTATAGAAAAGGTTGATTAATAGTATTATAATTTACAAATATTGGTCCTATAAATATAAGTTGTGGAAAATGAAAATAAATTGTCATACACATTATTTCTTCTCATGGTTTTGGACATTTGAGTAACATTTTATGATAATTAAATTGACTAGAATTCAATACCGTTTTTATTAATTCTTCGTGCATGGAAATGTAGTGATTCCACAAATTAATGATTTTAAAATTTATATTTTCCATTTTAGACATTAGATAGTCACTTATTATTATCGAAATTTATTTAAATATATTAATATAATTTCTGTTAATATAATAAAATAATTTTTAAAATATATTTCCACTAGTTAATTTTTATATCATTATGTCTGAAATATTATTACATAGAACATATAAAAACCGCAAAACTGTAATATTATTTATCATAGAAAAATAGTGTATATTATTAAATTCTAATAAATTCACCCTAACTTAATTTATACCTGTTGATTAACTATATAATGTGTATTTTATTAGAATAGTTCTATAAATATTAAAATTTTATCTAATATATATAACATTATTTATTGAAAACTATTAGTTTTAAGGAAAATGAAATTTTTTGACACATATAAAAATTTCATGGGTCATTATTGAAATATTATTTAATTATATTTAAATACTATTTCTTTATAAGACTATTTAATTAATAAAATATTTTTTAGATTACATTTATTTATTATTAAAATATATATTTTTATGTAAAAAATAATATTATGTTTTCTTTGTCTCCAGAAATCAATTTAACGAACTAAACTGATTTAAAAATATATTTTATTATGAAATATAATTCTTAAATAAAATTTATGGAATAAAAATTTTATTTAAAAAAATGAAATTTAACATTGATAAAATATAACATAGTAATTTAACCACTCATTACACTTGAATATGTCATCTAGATAGGTTGTGGGATAGTGGAAGTTTCATAGGGTGGATCAGCTATCATTTAACAAGGGGTAATATACAATAATTTGGACTTATAATATAAGTGATATAATTCAAGATTAAATTTTTGAACCTCGTATTGGGAATGGTTAATGGAATACCGATTGTTCAAACTCCCCCAAATGTTTTAAAAAATGGTCATTAAATGGAATGACTCTCCTAGTTATGTCCACCCATTTTACATTCTGTTTCAATTATTCATTATCATTAAAACAAATACCTACTAATTATAATGTTAAAAATATCAACCATGGTTATAGCTTCCAATATTCAAATTGAACGACGGTCATACTGAATAACTGTTATATTTGACCAATGGTTATAAAATATCCAAATCCCATTAGTCACATTTACCTTTATACCATAAAAATACCACATCATTCCTTCACTAATAACGTACAACAATTCCACAAAAGGTTAAATTTTCATTTTAATAATATTTGATTGGGTCACTAATATTTTGTTTTATTTAAAATGATTTTTTATGGGAAATATGATTATAGTTGATTTGGTAGATCATTATTGTCTAATTTTTCTTATCAATTTTATATTTTTTCCCAGTTGTAATTTTTGAAATTTTATTGGGTTTCATAGATTACTAATGTAATGATCATTACTAATGATATAAAATTTTTTTAGTTCCTCGAAATTTTGTACATTTATATTATTATATATTAAAAAATAATATTTAATAAACAAATATAATTTAATTTTTATTTCATAAAAATATCTGTCCATGTATATTTGAATAATATTTTTTTAATTTTTAATGTATTTTTTCATATATTGAATAACCAATATGTTGATATTTCAATTCGTGCATGAGGTTAAACACTTCTTCAAACTATGGATAGAAATAATAATCTTATAATATATACCTTATCACTAAATTTGGAATATCATTTGATTTATCCATGCAATCATTTATCACAATATATAAAAATTATAATATCACATTACACTGAGTTGTCTTAATTACGAATTATTCCTAAAAACTAATTTATTTAATGAATATAAAAGACAAAACTGTAAGCATTCCAAATAATTGTTCATCGACATGTTCACCAATCCAACAATATAATATTGAAATGTATTGGTCTCAAAATTTTCCCCCTTTGTATTATGTTATCTTCCATGTAATAAAAATGAATAAATCTCTAACACTCGGGATCTGGTTAACTATCCACTAATATTAATCCTATGTGATCTAGCTCAGCGTAGGATAAAATAATCATTTAAAAAATAATAATATATTATCTTTAAATTATAAATCAAGACAATCATTTTATCATCTTCCATTACAAAATATAATAATGGCATATTAACATATAAAAATGACTATATCGTATAAAGAAATAGTTCTTATTCGCACTTCAAAAAAAATGTTCGAAATATACATAGATCATATATTCTAAAATAAAATCATAACTAATTTCTAAACACCCCTTAAATATATTCTCTTCCTAGATATGTCAAAAAAATTTCAATGAATATATCTCAAAATATATTTATACCTATTTTAGAATACATTAAAAATAATCCATTAAAAAATTTAAATTTTATTATTTTCTCCCCATTTGGGAAAAATATCTTAATATATGAAGTGAAAGGGTATATAAATAAAGGACATTATACTTGAATAGGTAGCGGATAAATACTCATTATAAAACTCATCTTATGAAAAAAAATCTTCATATTTGGTATATAAAAAATATTATCCACCATTGCCATCTAATAAAAAACCCAGTATTTATATCAATTTTATATCTTCATAGCCCTAAAACCCAATATGATTATTATCTATATGGGGATGCGAGAAGGCTCTAACAGAGTTATGGATTCATAAGGGGTGGGGACTAGAACTCAATAATCATACAAAAAACATCAAGAATGATATTTTCCAACATAAAATAGGATTCATTGCATATATTTATATATTCATCTTTAAAATGATCAAAACTTTAATCATAAATAAATAATGGAAATATAATTAGTGATAAAACTCAATGAAGACATATGAAAAGTTAAAGGTACAGGTCTAGTAACCAAAAAAGAAAACTGAACTATAAAAACGTACTCCAAATGTCACTTGGGTGACACCCCCATCTGACCAGTATTAACTATTTCCTTATAGAGATAAACATCGCAACCATACTACAAGAACATTCAATTTCATATATCAAATTATAATAAAATGTACACAAATTCATGAGGGAATGTACACTATGTCATATAACATTCTCAGTGGGATCCCACACTTGTGTTTAATATCCAGTCTCTATAAAATAATCCTAATTTTCTCAATTAAATGGTTTGATTGAATGAAAATATGTTAAGAAGTATTATATGTAATAATTGTAATAGATCCATTTTTCAGAGATCCAAAATAAACTAGTTATAATTATTTAAAATAATTATTCTAATAAAATATCAATTTTATCTAAAATTCAATATGAATGAAAAAAATAACAATCCAATGAAAAAATATAAAACATGCATATGAACACAATAAATAGATCTATCTATAATACTCATATAATAAATAATAATGATATACAATCATCTTCCTAATAAATTGGACTAAAGAATATAGTAATTTACAATGATTGAACCAGAAAATAGTGTTATGGTAATGTCTGTAGGACACATGACATAGTTAATCGAGGATAAAACCATGAGTGGACAAATCCATCCCTGATAATAACAGGGGTAAAGGCCAAATACTAAACTTTCTAGAAAAATTTCCCCTCTCATACCATTTATTTCATTAACAAATTCATAAAATAACATTATATTATAATTTTTTTTAATAAATGATGTGAACTACCAATATCATTAAAAATTTATTTGAAAACCCATTATAAAAATACATTTCCAAATTAATTTAAAATACCATTTTATTTTACAAGAACGTTTCAAACCCCCTTTTTTCGAAAATGCTACTCATAAAAAAGAATATATCAATCATGAATGTAAATTTAGAAAACCAAAGAATCAATGTGAAAATATAAGTTCACCCCTAATGGGATAGGTATGTAACAACCAATCTCAAAATCGGGTCACACACTACACATAATGCAATCCACACGAAAACAGAAGAAAAAAATTCTAGAGAAATTAATATAGTTCCTAACTATTATCTAGAAAGGCTAAAAAAACATGAGGGGTTTGAATTTTGTTCCTGAAATTTTATTTTCATATTAAACCACCTTTTTTGTAAAACAATGATTTCTAATAATTTATTAATAACATGTTGTAGGGTAAATATTCCATACCAAATAAATGAATCTGAAACTGGGATTTATTTCTTTTCAAGGAATTTAATTCCCCTAGTATAGTCTTCCAAACCAACTCTCAATTATTTTTATTAGTTTCATAAGAACATATCATATTTTGGGGACTATTGGTTATTTTTCTTTTGAATGCATCACTTAGTGAATGATTATGAATCTTATTACAATAGAATATCAGAATTCAACTCGAATCCATAAAATAATAACACAAACAAATTTTAAATTCATATATGGGGAAACATTACGATGATTATTGATAAAATATAGAGTTGATATATTTTTCCGGTACTTATTCAATACTACTGGTCAATAGGATAAATCTATAAGAGAAATGTTGAGAAATTGAACGCGTCTTGTGGAGAGTCCTCTAAAACAACACTAATGCTAATTGTTATCATATATCATAATATAACAATTCTAATCCCTCTTTTTAAAAAAAACAACATCATAAAATATTCTCACTAATGATTTAATTTTTATCATTTATTATATTATCGTCTCATATATATCTATCTATTTTTTAGATAGCTCATGGTTTGAATTGTTTATATGATAATTCTTGAAAAACTCCATACATAAAATCAATACACATAATCTATAAAATCTTGGGTCAGAGGCATGTACATTTCTCAAAAATAACTAAATAATGTTTAAGATGAATAAATTATCTATATAATGTTTTTCTTTCTTATAATATTTATTTTATTATAAAGTTTTACCAATTATTATCAGTCCAATATTTAATGCTTCCCCAAAATCATTAAAATCTCCCCCTTGTTCTTCTTTACTAATATATATAGATAGCATCATTACCAAAAAGATTTCATATCATCATGTAGCTTAATTTTAAATAGTAATACATGTAAATGATTTATATTGGTAGCCAAATTCACTTATGCTATTATTACATAGCTAGTTTTGCTCATGTATCTAATTTTTCCGCATAGAATAATTAAATTATCCAAATTGATTCACAATTTATTTTTACTCATTTATGAAAATATTTCATATATGATTGGAACAACAAATATGAATTCAAAATTTACAGAATTGATGTATCTGGTTACTCCACATAACTGATTAATTTAACCCATTTTTCTATGAAGCTGACTGATCATGTATATGATTAAACAATATAATATAATTTCTCATAGTTTATTTCTGGATGTATCTAAATTATATAGGATAATCATTTAGGTTTGAAATATTTTGTGACATAATATTATTTGAGCTAATGTATTCATAATATTAAAACATAGTGATTTTAACATCCATAACACCTAAATCATGATAAAACCTAATGGGCACACTAAAAATCATTTCTAATGTAAAATGTGTATTTGAGATCATAAAAATATATAGTATATGGAATATATTGAAATCATTAGAAAATAATAATGCGCCCCTTTTAATTATCAAAAACCAATTATGTATTAACATTTTAATTTTAAAAGGGTTAATCCTATTTTTTTTAAAAAAATACCTTACATATATTTTATTCAAAATTTTGTATAAACAATTTATTTATATCCCTTAATTTAATAGATATCGAACTTTAGATAAATAAATTCTCACCATTTTGATAAATATAAATAATTCTCCAT
Source organism: Viscum album (assembly GCA_963277665.1). Taxonomy (NCBI): domain Eukaryota; kingdom Viridiplantae; phylum Streptophyta; class Magnoliopsida; order Santalales; family Viscaceae; genus Viscum; species Viscum album. Next base: position 1,846,503,160 of record OY728157.1, on the reverse strand, counting down.
ATTTGATTAAACTTAATGTAATAATACCTTATGTTTCCACATTGTATGTAATTATTAAGGAATAGTTTTTTATGAAAAAAATACTTAATTTATTACTTTTAGGGTAATTAAATATGTGATATTATTTGGAAAATGAATATGTACTTATCTAAATAATGAGTTTCAGTAAAAAATATTATACAAAAATTCATTGAAACATATTTATATGAAAAAAATACCAGTATAAAATAAATCCCTAAGAATTTTTTTTGAAAATTAAGGTCGTATTTATTTAATTTTCATAATGTACAAATATATATCCACTCTGTAACCAAAAAATAAAAATACATCACCACAGTCAGATAAGCATAGAATATGGATGGGTTTGAACTTGGTAGGATATTTTGGTGGAGTTACGTTGAATGTGGTTTTAGTTGGGTGGTATTTGAAGTCTCCATTACTGATGAAATCACTTCTTGTACTATTGTAGATGTATGACCACATTCAATTCTAACAAAAGATTTAACATGTTGATGTGAAGCTTTAAAATTGAGAATACTATAATGATCTGCCTTACCAAAACTGAAATCATAGTTTCCAATACACCCGAAAAGTAATTTCAATATAGGATCTATATAAGCTGGATCATTCATTGAATTCTCGTAATCTATGGAATAGTCTACCTTGAATTGATCTTTTTGATATACTGAGGATGGTTCAAATATAATTTCAATTCATTATATAGATCCAATTAACATATTAAGAGGATCAAGGCCAGGAGGCCTCCCTTTTCTCATAAAGAATAAGGATTTAAAAAAATATCAATCCATGTATTAATCTTATAAATTCATAACTTTAGATGAATCATAAATCATCTTTATTAGTTTTAGAAATTAATGATGAACCACTTCTGATAATTCCATTGAATGATTAAAGCATCAATATGAAAATACTGATAGGGCACTTACTTCTTTATGACTGAGAAGTGGATGTATTTATATAGTATTTTGAGATGATAGTTTTTATAATAAGAGATTAATTAGAGTATTATGAAATTAAATATGAATTCCTCTCATTATTTTATTCAATGAATATATCATTTCTTCCATGATGCCCAATTTCATTGAAAAAATATGATCAACATCTTTGTCTTTACAGATAGATAATGTTAATATTATAGCACTGAAATCCCCATGATAGGGATCTGATCAAAAAGACATCCCTTGATAATAAGAAAAAAATTATGAATAATGAACACATTATTGAGTTACATTTATAACCAAATATTTTTCTATAAGAAACAGTGGTATATTTAGATCACATTAGGATTGAAAATTTGATTCCACTTCATAAGATTCACAATTCTAGTCAACAATTTCTCTAAATATCTCCTTTTTTTATGATTATAAAAATAAAGGTTTTCAATGATTGGTCTAATGGATAATATGACAATACCCCCTTTTTTGTTCGATATATATAATTTTTCACCATCCACTATACAAAGATAATCATGTAGATGACAACATAGTCATTCAAGAAAATGCCAACTATAATACTAATATTACATATAGATTCCATGGACTCTTGGAAATAACCCATAAGACCATTATTGAGATCATACAACTGAGATATTGTAATGTTATTACCCTAATTTCAATGGATTTGAGATTTAGAAGATCTCAACTCTCACAACTATATAACGAATCCACTATGAAAATTAGGTAGAAGTGGAGGTCTTGAAATAGCACCTGATGAAAGATTAAACACCAATGTGAATTCAAACTGGATAATTATAATAATTAATAATGTTTATAATTCTTCTTTAATATCTTCTCTAAATGTATATATCTAATCAATGAATTCTTGATACATGATTGATTTCGCAACTGGAAGATTCATGTGGTAGTACATTTGATATAAAATCATAATAGAAAATTAAATGAAATATTATTTAGTATAACATTTGTCATCAATTACTTTACCATTTATTTTATTTCCTTATATTATATAGATCATACCTTAGGAGGAGAATGATGTATAGAAGGGACTCATTGAATACATTTTACCTGCTATATTTTGGATGATAACAACATAACCAACCTTTAAAAATCGTTCCTTGATATAATGGAATCATTGAGTTCATAGACCTCTCAATTAACGAAACATGATCCATATTTAAATAATTATAATTATCAATGATATTATCAAACTCCATCATTACAAGATACAAAAAAAATATTCCTTATTTGAGTCGTCTAAGAATCAAATGACTAACGATTCTTCCACAATAAATATTTGGGGTGGTGACGGTATAGGTATTGTTTGAGAATTATTAATAGTATCCATGAACATAATTCCAACTCTAGAACCATAAATCGGTGATCTAGGAAGAATTGGATCATCTATCAGATGCTCTAATAATGTTTCTAGTCTATCAAATGTAATTTAACAACTATAAACAGTATACAATAGTCATTACACAAGAAATACTAATTTTATTCTCAAAATCTAGTTCCATGATTTATTGAAAAATATAGAAAACATATATATATTGATTCAAATAATCTTCTTATACTTGAATATGAATATTCTTAACCACAAAAAAACATACCACTAGAAACTCATGATCAAATTTTGTATAAATTGTCTCTTCCACATTGCTATAAGGTACCATCATTCTAGGTTATATATCCCTATGTCGTGAGGTCTAAGATGGTTCCCCATAATCCACACCTTTCTGTCCAATTGAATTAATGAAATTTCATGCATATTCCCAAAAATTCAATATTTTTTTTAAAACCGAAAGCATGGTGTAACTTTTGTAAAACATCACTAAATCACATTAATTTTGACACACTTATTTTCACTTTAGGAACTAATAGAGTTGTATAACATAAGTATAATTGTTATGATTTCCTTTTCCATTGAAATAATGTATCATATAATTTACTATGTATATAGAAACATTGTCGTTAAAATTATATATCCAAATGAACAAAATTTATATATCCTAGAATAAATCCTTCTCCATATCACTATCTCTTTAAGAAATACCATATTACAAAATCGTGTACATTATTTCACACTCTTCTAGTAAATACTCCATGTGGTTCCTATTAAAGGTATATGTATTGAACATGAATAAATTACTCAACCATTATAACTCTTTTCCCAACCAGTTTCTGATTCAAAGGCTGTGATAATCCTAATTGATTCTAATGTTGAAAGAGTTCCAATAGCCTCCTCAAAATCTACACTATATTTATAATTATATACTTTAGACAGTACTATATAATTACTCATAGTGATCAGGCAAGGGACAATCATTTTATTATTTTAATCGCATTTTTATATATAATAGGATTGTTTGAGGGTCTATAGACTAATTGAAATCCTTTTTCCTTTTGGACAATTTTTGTTAAACTAGTTTTTGTAAATCCCATATATAATCTACTAAGGATTAATAAATAGGGTTAGGATTAAGCTAAGATAAAAATGAATAAAACTATACAAGGTTTCATACTCCCTATTTAGTTTAAATCCCTTCATATAATCTTTCAATTATAGATTATAATGGATGGATCATATGTTTTTTATAATGTATAATAATTTTATATTATGGTTCTATAGAATCTGTACTTTTAGAATATATTCTAGTAAATAATGTTACAGCTCTTAAAAATATATTTTTTAAAAGAGTTGTTCATGTATCATGATTTCAAAAGAACAACTGTGTTCCTCAACATTACATTTATGGGGGATCCAAGGGATCACTTTAAATAAACTTCACATAAAATAAATCATTAATAATAACAAAGAATTTATTAAAATATATTTATTCGATAACTTTATAAGAATTTACAATGATGGTAACTTCATTATCCTTTAGATCAAAATTTAATAAAAATTATCATTTCTGTTTTGAATATAAACCTCACATACAAATACTTTAGATTAACCATGCCTTTGTTTTATATATTTCCATAGCATATAATTTTTTTTATTTAATATATCTCTAATTAGAACTCATGTAATTATATAACATGTTTTATTTATTCCTTCATTCAAAATATGAGTAGGAAGGTTAAATTCAAATAACATTGTTCATGAAATATTATGTGATATCTTTTTTAACAATTAAAAGAATTTTTTTTGAGGTTTCAAAGGGAAAGAAAAGTATGTTTGATACCATGTTTTTAAAAATAGGCATTTAAATCAATGTCTTTAAATTATCCTCCACGGTATCTTCTTATAGTAATAATTTTTGAATATTTCTATTTTTGAACAAGTTTTCACAAACTCATAAAAACAAGAAAATCATCACTTTTAACATATAGAAGTAAAACCCAATTAAATCTATATAAATAATATATCAAAACATAAAAAAGGTTTCCCTATTTTTCATTAAACTCTATATGGAAAAAAATACATAGGAATTAGTTATATGTGTTTATAAGTAGAAACAACCTTAAATAGTTTATAATATTAATTATATTTCTTTCTTGTTTTTCAAGACTCGCATAAATTTTTTTGTCAATTTAATTTGGGGTATTTTCTAATATATATTCAATTTTTATTTTTATCATAGAATAGAAATTATAATGTCCTAATATTACATGATATATCAATGATTTATTTTTTTAGAATTTAAATAGATTAATTTATGTCTACTCAATGAACTAATGATAATAGTATATACATTCCCTTATAAATGAGAGTAAAATTTATGGGGTTTATCATTAGAAACTAAAAAGTTGAAAATATTGAAATAAAAAAGATAACCATCAGCAAAATGATGTAAAATAATTATTAGGTTATTATTTAATCCTTAATTATAAGGAAAAATGTTTATGAGGACTGAACATGGGTTTTCCATAGATCTAAATCCCATTATGTTTCCTTTATCATTATTACCAAAATTAACATTTCCAATATCAATTTTTGATAAGCAGTGGAAATTATTGAAATCACCACTCATATTTGGTGAAGATCCACTATCCATATACCATTCATAATTGATTCCCTTGTGATTTTTTCCTATAATAAAATATCAAATAAGAAATTGGTTTGGTATCCATATTTTATATGGTATATAAATGTTTGTATGTAATGATTTTGGAACCCCAATATCTTTTTTTAGTCCGTAATGTCCATAACTAAATATTTGAATAATTTCCTAGAGAAAATAATTTTTAAATCCTAAATTTTTTTCAATTTTTAAGTAATTTTTTATGTATAATTCAATAACTCTATACAATGAAAAAAATTAATTTAAAATAAATCATCTTATAATTACTAACTAATAATTTTTTTAATATTTTTTATTCTCCCCTTGACTTTAGGTTCCAATTTTATTTTTATGTGCTTTATTATTTTGAAGGATATATTTTATATAATTTAAACCCATATTTAAAACACACGAATAATTTTTGAAATCCTGATTTTCATTTTTCAAATTTTCAATCATATTTCCACTTCCACTAAATGATGTCGAAAAATTTTCTAACTTGATTTTTAATTTTGAAATTATTCTTTTATGTCCTATTATTTATATACCATATAAATATTGGTTTCTTTGGATATTTATTTTTTCTTTTTTAAGGATTCATTCATAGTTTCTAGAATGATATAATAATAATTTAATTATTTATATGAATAATAATCACATTCATATTAATATTCATTGTCAAAAGTATTATATGAATGTTTATTATTAGAATATTGTTTAAAAAAATGTTGGACTTATGAATATAGTTTTAATATTTTTATTAGAATGATATAACATTATCATAATCCATGGAAGAAGTCCATTTCTCTTTCAAGTATTTTAAGTATTTCTTATTGTACCCATCATTCTTGAAATACTTTATCATTGACTATTTCTTATCTTTTGGTTTTGTAAATTCTAGTCTAAAATGTCTAATCATCATGCATTAACAACACCTCACTTATTTGGAATGACCAAAAATATTATTATAATTATTGAATGGATTCCTTAATAATCTAGTGTTATTATAAAAAATTATTAATTTCTATAGAATTAGAGAGATATCAATATAAGAATCAGAAATTTTTGAATTATCTTTATTATATGATGTTAAAAATATAATTTCTTGATATTTTATATACTCAGTTGAGAATGATACATTTAGAATTTTGTTACCCATTTAAACTAATATGATATATGCATGTTCAGATCCAATCCCTCCCATAGATATCATAAGCATGCAAATCAGTTATTTTATATTTAAATTCTTGGAGTCTATTTATATTCTAATATAAAAGAGGAATCCACTCTATTTGGATGATTGAATTAATAGAAGAATCATTGATTGATATGGATAGGTAATTTGTACACTAAGAATAGAAACATTTATTATAATATCATATTGAATTATATTTAATTTGATGGTTCTCCCTCCTTACGTAATTATGAATTTTTTAAACTATAGTTTTGTATTATAATATCAGAGAGCTCGACCGTTATTTCTACCTTAATAATAAAAAGACACAGTAGCCAACATTTCATGGTATTTTTTTTTCATTTAGGAACATTATTAATCTCATTTGGATGTAGTCCACATATTTATACAGATCAAATAATTATAATTTAAATCATTATTATTATTAGTATTGAAATATCATTTCTGTTGTTGGGTTTTAAAAATATTATAAGGTTTCACCGTATTGAGAAAACCTATAAACTCACGATCTTTGGATAATTAATTTTTCATGCATTCTAATAGCCACAATTCTCATCAATAAAGATGGGATTTATTACCATCATCATGAAATCTCTGTTCTGAGCCATTGTATCCATTTTAGAAAATTTATTTATACTTCATCATTTGATAGAAGAGATCCTAGTAGTCAGAACCTATGATTCCAATTATTTCATGGAAATGACAGAATAAGATATAGTGGTAATTGAGTTCATAAAATTATCATTTCACAGAAACATGCCATATATTTGAAATAAATGATTACTATTATTTTCATTATCATAAGAAGCGATAAAATAATGAACAAATAATACAAGAAACTATTATCAAAATTTAAAGGGGTTTAAGGAATATAACTCCCATTGTCCACTGCAACAACCTTTTTATTCACATGATAAGATGTTTAAACAAGATTATTACTTATTCATGGGAATACTACTAATTTATCTACAATCTACACGACTATGTGTAAGAAGTAAACTATTGATATTGTAGAAAAATAGATTTTAATCAGAATCTATAAATGATTAACAAAAAGATGAATATACATTGTTTTACATTGACCCATTATAAATAATGTTTACAAAATAATTTTTTATAGGTTAATGAAACATGTAGACGATACAATGGATAGAATGACAAATTTTCAAGGAGGGTGATTAGAAAATAATTTTATCAAAAGGATAAACTAGTAAAAAATAAAATATGGCATATATCACACAAATGTAGATCAAGATGTTTCGTCTTCTTTTTCATTAAAATACATCATACATGAGATATCTGAAATTATTCTTAATATCAAATCGATTATTCTCTTATTATATATATATATCATTAATGTATTTTATAGTTCATGTTTTATATTTTATATTTGAGATTCAATGTAAATATTCTTAATTAAACAAAAAAAAACAGGATTCATAAAATCCAAGATTGGAGACATGTATTTTTATTTAAAATTCATAGAAAAGTAAATTGCCATTTTATTTATTTCATTTCTAGTTATATTATTATTATTATTCTTATTATTATAGTTTATACATTAAATAGCTATATATCATTTAAATATTTAAAAAAATCAGTAAACCATATATCATGTGCGTAATGGTAATAAATATTAATTTTATCACAACATAGTCGATTGCAGATCATCATGTAGTTGAATTTAAAATTTCAATTCATTTAGATTATTTATCTAAATTTACAAATATATATAGGTCTTCTTGGAATAGAAAACATTATTCCTATATTCAATTTTTTTACATGGTCAAATTGAGGTATGTTAATTTATTTATATAGGATTTTAAATTATATACAAAAAAAAATTGGTTTTTTGAACCACTTAGTACATTTCACCATATACCAAATTCTTATAGTTGATTACTCCATCTAATAAAATCATGTAACCAATTTATATATGAAATTTATTTCTCACATTGTCAGTTGAATTAAATAGGATAATTTATCATAGTTGATTTCATGACATAACCAATTTAGGTAGGAAATTATATTAATAAGTATATTTTTATCGATTTTGAAAATTTTATCCCATGTCTCTAGGATTGTAAACATAAGATTTTAAATATCCAAAATAAATAAATCATGTAAAACATGACTAAAACATTTAATAAAAATAACCATTAATGTATGAACGGTATTTGAGATCATCTAAAACTATATTCATTTGAGTTTTTTTAATAAAATATACTAGTATAGCAATAATAAAAATTATGAAAACATATAATTGAATTCCATAAATAATGGTCATTTGAGAGGTTAGACCAGAACATACCATTAGAAATTAATATGTTCCACCACAACTAACATAAGAACCATTCATGGTATGGTGATCATAGAAAACATATAAATGTGATAGAATAAGAATCATAACAAGATCTAAAATCCATAAATTATACACCAACACCACTAATAGAGACATGATAAATTACGGAAACTATATTGGAATGAATAAACTATACAAAAAAATAAAAACACATCAATTAGTGATCAAACATGATAAGGATGAGTCCAAAAGAGATTGAATATCCCAAAAACGTTGGTTTTATTTTAAGGATTTAGATAGATATGACACAATAAATTAATGAGGATTTATGTAATAATTTCAAAAAATTACACTATATAGGAATTCTTCTTATCATGAATCCCATATTCATGGAATGAATTACATATATACATTGTTTTAGAAAAAATGAATCACCTCAGTTTAAAAAACGAAGAGACCATATTAAAATGTTAATATAATTCATATCCGGATCCCATTTTATTTCATGATCCTATACAATGGATACATTGTTAAATAACTCATATCATGAATCAATTTCATGGTATGAATTGTTTTTGAAGAAGGCTCCCAACAATTCCCCTATATAAAACTCCCAATTCATCTATAATGAATTAAAATTTGAAAAACATTCTTAAAAGGTAATAAAACTATAACTTTAACTAAGATGTTAGAATTATCCACTACAAAAGACATTCCATCCACTAAATTTCATATTAGGGATGGTAGATTTAGATTGAAGATTATCAAATTTTTTCTCACTAATGATTCAGAATCCCATGTCTCTTGAGAATCACATCCCTACCACCACAACACTTTAACGAGTGGAATAGAATTCTCTTACATGATATTCATATGACAATAATGATATCTAATTTTTTCGACATAATTATATCTTCTTTATCCAAATCATTTTCATCATATCTCAAAACATGGAAAGGAATGGGTTGGTGCTTCTAGAGCTTGGATATGTTAAAAAAATCACAAATATGGGTTAGTTGATCCTATAAAACAAACTGATAAGAGAATTGATTATTACACTACGTTATCTCAAATGGTCTTTCAAATAATAGATAAAAAATCCACAATTCACATGATGAAATTGAACCAACCATGGATAATCCGTCAAGAAGGTTATTTACCTGCGTAAAAATATGAAGAGTAATTTTGATGAAGCACATATGTTTTTTGAATTTTCACTATTATCAATAATAATTGTTCATCCTGACTTCATAATGATAAATCATTAACGATATTCATTCCTATAAGATATGTCTTTCCAACCTATACCTAATAAATAGGTTACGATCATAGGAAACTATAAAATTCTCCAAATGGTTCAATTTAGATAGATGACCCAACAATGATACTATAAGAAAAAGAAACTAAACCTTATTGGATTTCCTACTATCGAACAAATTACAAGATAGAGACATGGATCATATCCTATATGATATGAACAACACGTGACATGTATCCATATATATTTGTATTTTACACTATACTCAATATGAACATATTTTGAATCACCTCATTGAGTGTCTTCTAGAATCTATAATTACACATGAGATCCCTATCCATGTAAATGGAAGAGTGAACTGCATGAGGCTTCATGATATCTTGTATATATATCCTACTATGATATTCAGCTGAAATTGTTTCCATGATCATAATTAAAGAGATTTATTTCAAAAAATAATGAATCATATCCCAGATAGAATTGATTCCTCATGGAACTCATTGTAATCTTGTAGTGACGTTCATTGCCTCATTATCCCATTTCCTAAACTAGAACCAAAAGAGCTTCATATTCATTAGCTGGTGGTAGGTGTAACAACATGCCACAAATTTAGTGAGGTCACACATTATACATGATTACCATAAATTATATCTCATGTTATAATTCATATTCATAGAACCTCATAGAATAGAACATGATGAATAATGAGAATAAGAAAACATTTAGTTCCAAATTGATTATGGTATTGAAAATTGATCCATTATATGTAATATACCATGTTAAGGGAGAGACCATTCTAGAACAGTCTCCCCATAATAAAAGGATTTCCAGATTTCAAATAATGCATCATCCAATTCAAAACCCTATACAATTGACTCAAAAAAGGATGATGATAAAAAAATACTATATAGAATCAACAAATTCATCAAATTTTGCATCTATATTAAAATGTGGAAAAATAAATATACGGTTCTACCAATCCATGAATTCCAAAATAACATATGGAGGAATGTTCCAACTGAGAGTATTAATATTGACATTCCCCTTCTCCAGTGTATTAGTTATTTTAATATTGAATGTATGAATATATTTTACCCATAAACTCATTATTAGATTCATGTACTAAAAAAACTAGACTCTTATATTAAAAAAATACATTGAAATACTTGACAAAAATATGGTTCCATCTACTCTTATGTTCATACATTACTTCCAAAATATCTAAATCATGGATGGGGTAGTTATTCTCTTGTTGAATGATCTATATAAATCCTTTATAAACATCATGATAATACTACAGAAGAATATAACCTAGAATAGATCTAAATGAACCACATTACACTACATTGTAAAGACCCAAATATCCTTTGGATTTTTTTTAAATTCATGCGAATTTTATGAGTCCACGGTTTCTGACGGTGCTTGATTCTGAGGCCCGGTGTGCCCGAAATCAATTTCTGTAGTTTTGTTTGGGTACATTCAGTAAACATATGTGTGAGTCATTCTATCTTTTGAACCGGTGCTCGTAATTGAAATTTGAGGACACCAATGAACTCACATTTCTAGTATTCACTTAAGGTGACATTTACCGCAGTTGTGTTTTTTCGGGAGTGATTGTTAATTTTTTGGGGTTTTTAGGTAAAAAAATTAAATAAAATTAGGTTTTGCATAATTTTATTTGGATGTTCGTTAATTTCACCAAAAGGAGGTTGGTGGTGGGGCCCACCCCCACATAACTTCCCATGGGAGGATACCATGTGGTGGGTCCCACACGAGTTCAAACTCATCAAATTCCCTTTAACTCCTTGAACCCCCAATAAAGGAGGATGAAAATCCATTTATTAATTTTGGAGCCTCTTCATCTTTTCCCTCCCATTTAATGAGCCAACCCACTTTTTAATTAATGGATGTATTTTTATCTATTTGAATTCATTAAGCCATCCTTTTAATGGGTGGTGTTATTTTTATTTGATGTTGGTTGGACATATTACCTGGGGAGGATTTGGAGCATTATAAAGAAAGCATTCTTCCAATGAAGAACACTAAAACACATAGAACATCTCCAATAAAGAACAATGTCCTATCCGATGTAGAATGAGGAAGACACTTGAGCCCGGGATCAGTGGCATGTGACGGGCGCATCGTACGACACCGTCTTAAATTCTCTTCCCATGACACTGTCAAGGGAACATTGAAATTGAGTTAGGGTTTTGAATTTGAGTTTTAATTCCTTTCTATTAAGTTCTTCATTTCCCTTGGACAAAAAAACTGCATATCGACCCCCGAACATGTCAATCCGCAGAATGGATGTTGATTGCGGGATGGGTTAGAGATTATGTGGGTGATTGTTTCTCATCTAGTTATATGCTGGATTACTGTTTGATCCTCTACCGCGGAGGGCGCACGCTAAGGAATAACTCCAGACCCTCCGCCAATTCATTCCTGATTCACGGTTTGATGGGCGATGGGTGAACAGAATGGAAACCCTTATTTTAGGTTGTCTTAGTGATGAACATGACCCGAGGAGGCCATAGGCACAGACGAGAGGCAAAACGGACAACCAGAACGACTCTGGTGGCCCACGGAGGAGCGCAGCGGCGCGGGTCGCCGGTGCGGCAGTGCCAGTGACCGGAGGCAGTGGCCGACAATGTCTGGCTACCTATGAGAGGTGGCGCCCCTCGCACGCTGCAACACCATCTGTGGCGGCGGAGCATAACCCGCATCCAAGAGTTCCAAGAAGATCGGGTTGCGCCAGCTAGCGCCGCCATTACGAGACACCATGGGGGGTCGCACCCTCCCATGTTCCGTGCGCCCTACGCGTAACGCGCTCCACCAGCTGGCCGAGCCGCGCGGGCCAGGTTGCCTGCCGCGTGGGTCGGGCCTACCTCGCGTGGGCTGGTCCACAGCCGCTGGGCCGGGCCATTCTATACCGGGTTAGACCTGGATTCAATTCGGGTCGACCCATTTTGGGCCGACCAAGGGTGGGTTGGGCCGGGTCGGACCGGACCCAGACCCCCCTCTTCGGACAACTTTTGGTTTTTCTCCCATAACATGAGCTAAAGACCTCTGATCAATGAAATGTTATATGCATAGTATTCCTTGGTCAAAAAGGTCGTTTTGTTATATCACACTCAATGTTTTGGCATTGTTTGGGTATGGTCAGGTTGGCTAAAACCCGAAACCAATTGGGCCCTCAGAGTGGAAACACTTATAACTTAATGACCAGACGTCTGATTGACATACTGTCTGTCGTGTTGGGTTCTTGATGATGAGACTGAACTACAGGGTACATCAACTCGAGGTTTTGTGAAATTTTATGTATGTAAACTTGATTCGAGGAGAGGATGATCTTGAAATTGATAGTGCTGTGTGCGGGAACCCTAGAGCTTACTGCGACGACTACTGTACCAGAATCCTACGTGGGTTCGACAGTGACGACTACTATACCAGAATCCTACTTGGGTTCGATAGTGAATACTACTGTATCAGAATCCTACATGTCTTCAACAGCGATGACTATTGTACTGAGATCCTTTGTGGGTCCGACAGTTCTGACTTCAGTTCCTGTATCCTGTGTGGGTCTGACAGAGTAGCTGGTATTGTATCCTATGTGGGTTCGATAGCTTAGAAGGTCATGTATCCTGTGTGGGTCTGACAGCTTAGATAATCAGCGACTACATCTGATCATCTCTATCGCTCTACGAAAAATGTATACTTATATGAGCTGAGACATGACTTTCAATCATTTCTCTTCGAGGTGATTGAATTTATTTCTGTGTGGACTGGGTTGTGCTTGGGCTTGAGAGTTGGAGCCGAACGGTGATTGATAACTTAGGTATACGTATGGGAATATACCTAATTTGGGTTGGTTGATACTTTGTGGTTGTATTTTTTCTACTGTGGTTTATTTTTTGTGGATTCTGGGATACCTTCAGGGGTCTCGGGGCCCCCTACTGAGTATTTTTATACTCACCACAGCACGAGCTTCGCCCGCACCTTGTTTTGTTTTGTGTAGATGATGGACAACAGTGATCGAGGCTAAGGGTGACGGACCGGCGGGCAGATCGGAGCCAGACTAGACGGGATGTACCGCAGGAATGAGTTATTTGATTTCTGTACCTACCCTTCAGGTAGGATTCCCCAGTGGACGATCCAGGATATTTTTTCCCTTTTTACTTGTACTTGTACTTGTTTTCAGTTTGGTTTGTATACTGGCCCACTCACTTTTATCACACTTTAATTTTCTATTTTAGTACTTGTTGCCTCTATTGCTTGTGTTCAGACAGTCTGTGTGTTACAGGTTAAAAGGAAATGCCTTCCCTTTTTATCGGGATTACACCTTTGGGGCTAGTCTCCAGCCTTTGGCCTTTGGAATGTAGTCTTGGGGTAATCATGGAAGGGGCCCCAAGAATGGGTCACGACAAATTGGTATCAGAGGAGTTGGTTCTACCACATAACATGGACTATTATTCTTTTAATGGAAATAGTGTTAAGTGTTTTGGTTGTGGTTATCAGTTTAGGGAAACCAGTTTTGGTGTGGTGGCCGACGTATCCATACACGAGGACTCTGACTTCTTATCTCCGACTCAGTGCACGAAATCAAAAATTGCGTGGGTGTTTCCTTTGAAATGTTTTCTTCATGATTACTGTGTTTCAGCTCAACAGGTATAATGTTTTAACCGTGACACACTTGTTTCTCTTCAGGATGGCCCAACGAAGGCAGCCAGCAAGGGTTCTGAGTTTCTTATGAGATAGTAGCCCGTAGAGCAACGAGGCCTCGATGTAGGGACCCATCACAACAGAGGTACCAGCAGTACCACTCCCCACTGGACCACTGATACCACCATCTCCAGTAGCAGAGAGTCCACACCGCCAGAGTGCATAGCATGAGTTCCAGCGCCAGGGTACACCCATGTTCCGGGGAGAGACGAACCCAAAGGTATCTTATGATTGGATGGAGGTTGTAGTGAGAGATTTCATATTGGTAGGTACACTATCCGACCTCATGGTGATCCTTGTCATGAGTCTTATGCATGAAACAACAGGAAGATGGTGAAGCCTGATGCTGCAGGTGCATGACAAGGCATCATTACTCTGGGCAGACTTCGAGAGTCACTTCCACTCTGAGTTTATTCCAGCCGCCCTTCGTGCGGTGTGGATTCAGGAGTTACATCATCTTCATCAGGGCATCATGACAGTAGCTTAGTACTCAGTGAGGTTCACTGACCTCTTGCGCTACTCCACACATATGGTACGAGACCCGTTATTCAGGGCACGTGCCTTTGACTAGGGATGGGACCAGGTTCACCTTCACCAGTGAGAATGGAGGCTTAGTAGCGCAGGATGAACTAATGCAGAGGATGGGGAAGCCGATCACACATCAGTTGTATAGTCTCATCCTCGGAGCGGTTGATGTGAGGAGTTAGAGTTTTCCTTTTGTGGTGGATCAGTACACGGATATTATTCCCGAAAATGTTATAAGACTACCTCCTCACTGAGAGGTAGACTTCTACATTGACCTATACCCCAGGAAAACACTGATATCTACTCCAGCATATCAGATGGCTCCTGCCGAGCTTCATGAGTTGTGGGTACAACTAGGGGACTTACAAGGGAAGGGATTTATCCAACCCAGTGTTTCTCCTTGGGCATCTACAATTTTGTTTTCCAAGAAGGCAGATGGGAGCTTGTGAAAATGTGTTGATTACCATCGCCTGAATCAGGTGACAGTGAAGAAGAATTACCCACTCCTAAGGATTGACGACCTATTTGATTAACTCAAGGGAGAATGATGTTTCTTGAATATAGAACTCGGGTATGGATATCACCCGCTCAGAGTTCCGGATGACGATATGAAGAAGATGACCTTCAGGTGTCGGTATAGCCGCTAAGAGTTCTTGGTTATGCCATTCGGCGTAATCAAAGCACCAACAGTGTTCATGAGTCTCATGAACAAGATCTTCCTTCCTTATCGCGATCATTTTTTCGTAGTATTCATCAACACCATAATGATTTAATCGACTACTCAGGAGGAACACACCTACCATTTGTGGGTAGTAATGGATAAACTTCGAGAGCACCATCTTTATGGTAATCTCTCAAAGTGTCAGTTCTAGATTACAGAGGTTAATTTCATGGGACATTTCATCTAAGAGTCTGGAGTTGTAGTGGATCTAGTAGAGATCAAGGCAGTACTGTCTTGGGTACCACCCACGAGTGTGACGGAGGTGCTGAGTTTTTTGGGACTGGCTGGGTACTATCAGAGATTTGTGTCAGAATTCTCCAGAGTTGCTCCACCAATTTCAGCATTGATGAAGAAAGGGAAACCCATTGTGGGGTCAGATAGATGCCAGCAGAGATTTCAGGAGTTGAGATAGAGATTGAGCAGTTCTCCCATCCTGAGGCTACTAGAGGAGGGCGTAGGGTACATAGTCTACTGAGATGCATCAGGAACTGGACTCAGGTTTATCTTAATACAGGAGCGAGTAGTGATCATGTATGGTTCATGGTAGTTGAGACAGCATGAGAAGCAATACACTAACCATGACCTGGAGTAAGTAGCATTGGTCTTTTCCTTGATGATGTGGCGGCACTACCTAATGGGCGATCGTTTTACTGTCCACTCTGACCATCAGAGTCTCAAGAACATCTTCTCGCAGAAGGACTTGAACCTAAGACAACGGCGATGGATCATGTTTCTCCAGGACTATGACTTCAAGATAGTATATACTTCTAGGAAGGGGAACATTGTAGCAGATTCTATCAGTAGGAGATCATCCATTCAACAGCTAGAAGAGGCGACAGAGCAGCTGGCCGCATTGCAGATATCCTTTATGGATAGAGATGGAGCAGCCTTTCAGTAGTCTCACATAGTCACTGTATACACCCGAAGCATGAAGTACATAGACATTACATTACTTTTGTGGAATACTTAGTACATAACAAAAACAGACACACAAGGACCGTAATAGTTTAGTGTCTTGGGAAACATGGATCGTAATCTTGTAATCATGGTGAAGGATCTTCAACATCTCCAATAAAGATCTTCCACTTTTTGTTTCCTTAACTAACACCTTTCTTTTAATCCTGGGGGACAAATAAAACATAAAAAGGGTGAGCTCAAATGCTCGGTAAGGGTAAGCGTGGATAAAATAAAGCATACCATATACATTTGAACTTAAAAATATGAACATAATGTTTAAACATCAAAATCTTGAGCAATGACATAAAACATGGAAGTACATAATTCATAGATCATAATGGAACATAAATCATGATAAAATAGCATGGGAATAAAACATGTAATTGTGGAATCCATTAAGAACATGTAATGATTTCCATAGTAGCCAAGGCATTGCTTCCAAGACCATCTTAGTGGACAAAGTCCCTTTCTGAATCGAGTTCACTCCCCGTTCTAGTCCTGTAATACTGAACCGGATTAACTTACCGTTCCAGCCATGTCTATATCATGAGATATAAATCCTTACCCAATTCATTGGAGGGAGAAATAGGTCCCACCCATCTCATAATGAAATCATTCTTACTTGTGCCACAAAATAAACATACATCATTCATAATAACCCAATAAATAAAATGGGTTTCATAAACATCATCCCATCATTACATAATCCATATAAAATAAATGGATATCATTTCATAATAATAAAAGTGAAACCATGTAAATCATAGAGACATTATACTTGAAACATACACATATGAAATAATTTCATCTTAGATGAAAAATGGTTTTGATAAAACACATGAAATGAATTCTTGAGGAAAATATCCTTTCTTCTTCAAAATCATTTTCTTTTCAGAAAATGTCATGCAATTTTAAAAGAAAAGGATTCTGTTGAAAATGGTCATGAAATATTTTTGGTGGAATGTTCATGAAAATAAGGCTTTATAAAACCTTAAACATCCTTTCATGCCGTATCCGTTAAAAAAACATTCTTCTCGTACTATTGTTGGAAAAGTCAAAAAGTACCTTGTAGGGTTAATAAAAGAATGATTCCTTCCATACCATGGGGTAAAAGTCAAAATGGGTAAAATTAAATTTAAACATACATGAATACACTTTTATAAAACATAGACATGGATGATAGCAATAACCTTGGTAAATACTTACAAATAATCAATCTGGGATAAAAATGAGATTTGCACAATTATCCCTTACCTTAGGTCTGATATGCTTCGTACGTATCCAAAACTCTTGTGTAATGATTTAAATAATACCATTGACTTATTAATGAATCACATTCATTTTTATTATATCATATATGGTTCACTTATGACTTTATATTACCCGTTCTTTTATAAATTCATGTTAAAGTAGCGTTTTGGGTAAAATCGTTTCATTTGTCGTTCATGTTTTAACTTGTAATTATTCATATGATTACTTAGATCATGATTAATTAAATCTAGAATATAAAACATGATTTATATATAATATCTATTCAGAATATACATTTATATATAATATATTGATAAATGGAAAGAAATACACCGTTCATGGAGATGGCAGGTCGTACGTGCGCATGAATGCTGTTTTCATTTCCTTATTGAATTGAATGGAATTAAGTAGATGACATAAATATATATATACATAAATCAAGTAGCATTATTATGTCATATATTTCATGATTACTTATCATATATACTATATAATCATTTTTGAATGGTTATCATGGAGAGTGAATCTCATCGCGTCGTGGAGACGGTATTTCATATGTACGCACGAGCGATGATATCATTCCAATGATCGTGGAGTTGTATTAAAGTGTATGTATAATATTAAAGAATCAATATCACTTTACAATAATCATATTTATTTACTAATTTCACAATTATACCCATCCATGTAAGGTTATGGTGGAAAATAGATTACACCATGGCGTGGAGACGGTATTCCGTACGTACGCACGCGCGGTGATTTCTTTTTCTGTAGGACGGATAGATGGTGAAATAGGGTTGTTTGATACATATAATAAAATATCAGTATATGAGTGATACTGATGTTATTACTTCATAATTAAACAACTAAAGAAGAAAAAGTGGAAGAAGAATTAAAGTTGAATGAATCGTTAACGGACATTAACTCTTCTTTGAAGCGCATCTTTGAAAGCTACACTTAGGGAACAAAAATTGGTCTTTGAAGAAGACTAGAACCTCTAGGATGTTTCTAGGGAAGTGGAAAAGAGAATTTGGCAGGGGTTGGACGAGCTTGAAGGTTCAAAGTGGAGTGAGGAAGAGAGGGAGGAGGTGCCCTTTTATAAGGGAGGAGAGGGGCACCTTTGGAAATATAAGGAATATTAGTTTATATTAAATCCCAATTCCACATAAAAACTTCCAAAATGACTCCTATACGAATCTTAGATGATACAGGGTTGTAATATCATCAACCAATAAAATTCATACATGTTAGAAATTTATTTTAAACATTATCAACTTGATTTATCCTTATTTAATCAATTTAATTTTATTTGTGGTAATAACATTCTAAATTTTAAATTATTACAAATAATTACTTATTTGTTGTGAATTTTACATAATTGGATACATTATAACATTTTAGACCATATAAATTTATATTTATAATTTTTATATTTTTTTGTGATTTTTGAACAATTTTATAATATGCTATTTTTATAAAATAACAATAGTGTCAATTTTGAGACTATTAATTTATTTGAATTTAAATAAAATATATACAGAAGAAATGTTCAAAATAAAAGATTTAATAGATTCATAAAAGGTCATATGTTTATAGAAAATTAGTGGATCACATTAAATAGTTCATATAATATTTAGTTTAATATTTTTAAAACCATTTATTTGATATTTCTCTTAATAAAATAATTTCAACATCACTATTATGTCACCTTTATTGATAATTATTTAATCCCAAAAAATACTAAATAAATTCATATGATGTAGATAAATTCATTATTTTTTTGGAGACTACTTATATCCGATGTTTCATGAATTTTATCACTAAACTAAAATTATTAAACTTATAATATTTAAGAAAGTGACATGTTGTCACTTTCATTGGTTTTAATGATAATTAAATTATTTCCATGGAAAAAAGTCCATTAAATGAATCTAATCCGACCCTTAGGTGATATGGGTCGACTTTTAGTCATCCAATAATATTTTGGCAGGTGTTATGGTAATTTTATTATCTTATATTTACCCATAATTACCGGATTTTCCTTTAACTATGCTAAATAAATTTTACTGTAGTTACTATTCATAAAGCCCAAAAATAAAAAGTAGCTTATTAACATAATTTGGTCCCAATGATTCCAAATATGGAATCCATTTTCCAAATTCAATACACAAAATTTGCAGAAATTAAATTAAAATTAATCCCGTTGTCGAAAGAAAACGGGTTTTTGTTTAAAATATAGCAAAAGATTGAATTGAGCTAACCTACGAATTGAAGGTAAAATCATTTCTAATGAAATAAATTATATTAAATGGAAAAAATATATTCTATTTATACATTAAAACCATTAAATATTATAATTTAACCACATAAATTATTACGATGAAAAAAGTTGTTTTTAATTAAAATATAGCGTGTTTTTACTATACATTAAAATATGAAAGTTATCAGAATAATATGAAAAATTTATCCAAGGTAAAATTTTATATCCTGATTACCAATAATAATTTTATTTTGTAAAATTGAACTAATAAACATGTCAAAAACTTGATTTAATGTGAGTGCGCAATCAAAAGGCGGCAAAAATGCATTTTTTTAAAAATACTTATTTTACCCGAAAAAATTATTTTGTTCACATACCATGTTCTAGAAAATGCGTAAGATGAAATAATAATTTTATAACATTCAAAATTTAGTTAATACTATTCATAAAGGCTAGTTTATAATAATATTATAACGATATATCATTGTTTAGTGAAACCTGATATTGTGTACAACACACGCTATCGAGGAAAGTCATGATTGTGTGTAATGCAAGACAAGTCAGGGTTGCGTGTTGTGAAAGAATCCATCGTTGTTTCATATAACATAATCCAACCATATTTCATTTATACATTGAATATATATATATATATACACTCAATGTTGCGTAGAATGACTATTATAAAACGAACTTGAAATTGTGAGTAACACAATCTAATAACAGTGTTGTGTATATTTCAAGCTAATACTGTGTGACGTATAGCACAAAATAATCTTGTTGTAGCATAAAACACATGAAATCAAATAAATTAAAAATAATACTTATCATAAAATATCGGGTTGTTACATTCTACCCCCCTTAAAATGAATTTCGCCCTCGAAATTCGTTGGGGTTGTAAATGGTTTTCTACTTGAAGGTTTCTTTAATAGAAACCCACATCTTAAAAATGAATACCAAAACTTGGATTTAAAAACTAAAGTATGAAACGTAACGGTTACCCAAATTAACTCATCACTGGGATTCCACGTAGGAGAACATAGGTGAAAATATGGATTTGGAAGAAAAATCTAACCATCAAGTTATGATGGAGAGTGGTAGAGAACATGGTTATGAAAAAGCCAGCAATCACAATGTCATAAATTTTTGATGATCTAGGGTACCATCTGATTCATCTGATATAAGGGATCTAGGGAAACATTTTTAGTTTTCAAGATCATTTCCCTAATGTTGAAGAATTTGAATTAGAATAAATACTTAATTTATTTTCATACAATCTCACAGTTGTTCGTGCCTTGAACAATTTCCACATCATATCATAAAGAAAAGATGTTGAATTTGTTATTCAAAAAGTGTTAACAGATCATGTGATAGAATGACGGGTCATTCCATCCGTCTCAAACAAAATTTTAGAAAAAGTTATTAAATATACAAAAGTCGATCTATAGGGAGATTAATCATATATGGTTCCTAAAATGGAGTTATACTTCATATATCATACTGAGTAATACAATAAAACTAGTTTCTACTAAATAGGGACTTCTTGTAGGCCAGTGGTAGGCGATAAAGGCCAGTCACACTTCGGTTGTGGGTTCGATTCCCATAGCCTTGTCTAACGCGATGGGCTGTCGCATGTCCTGCAGGTTGTCCTTTTGGTAAAAGTACACTATTATAACATTACAGAAATAATTTTAAAAAAAATTTATATCCTTAAACAATACTATATGATGTCCGAAATAACACTTTACAATCTTTAGACTTATCCAAAATATATCTGTCCAAGCTCATAGTATAAAGAAAACAATTACTGGAATGGTCACATAACAAGAACGTGAATAACATCATTTATCATATGATATGTCTTCTTGGTCACATTACAAACATGTGAATTCCTTAATCATTTATTCTATTGCAACATTAATTACCACATGACCTTAGTTGAAAACATGAATGCTGTCAAAAGTTGTCTATTTCCACATTCCAAAATCCCAAAAATTCTATATACACAAACCATGATACCACTTAGTACTTTTATCAACCATGAGCTCATGAATACTATTAAACATATTATATTTTCTTTATCCCTTAATTATGTTCATATCATATGCTTTCCAAAAATATTTCAATCACTTTTCATGGTTATCGATGCTATATTCTTATGGAAAACCTCAATGGACCAATACATAGATATTCCAATATACCATAAAATTACATCAATACCATTATTCTTTAATTCCATCATATTCAATGATTGTCATGGAATAATTCCTTCCTTGATTTATATATAACCTCTTAGGTCAGGGCATTGAGTTGGGTAATGCCCATGTTCTCCATAGATAAGACATTGAAATCCATAACAGTCTGTCACTCTATGTCCCTTTTCTCCACACAGATAACATATGTCCCTCCATTTGAGGTATTCTTCAAGGTTCTTCTTCCATTCATTAAAAATCTCAATCTTCCTTTGTTTATTCTCCTCAACATGTGAACATGCATAAAATTCTATCTTCCTCTTATTTGATGAATTAGGCAGACCACTAAATTTCACCTGATTAATCATATATCGCGATGACTGATTTGGCATAATCACAATATCTTTCTCTCTAGGAATTTCGCAATTTTGTTTCGCATGGTCACAAATTTTTCCATTGGATTCAATGTTAACTGAATTCCTTATGGTTCCCTCCATTGACTAAAACACAAAAATAATTCTATGAGAGGAAAAAATAATACAAGGAAAATAACATAATCAAGGGGGAGTACCTTCAACATATAACATACTAGGATTAATTATAATATCTTTACCTTAATTCTAGGACTACAATCTATACTTATACTTAACCTTAGGGACATCCCTAGACATACCTTTGAAATATCTCTAGTGATCTCACTAAAGTTCTTGCATCCTAGTTTCCAAAGGTTGACTAAACCACAGCTCTGATACCAACTGTAGAGAACTGAAGCTTAACGTATATAGACATTAAATTACTTTGGCGGAATACTTAGTACATAACAAAAACAGACACATAAGGACTGTAATAGTTTAGTTTCTTTGGAAACATGGAACATAATCTTTTAATATTGGTGAAAGATCTTCACCATCTTCCAAAAAGATCTTCCACATTTTGTTTCCTTACCTAAAACCTTTCTTTTAATCATGGGGGAAAATAAAACAGAAAAAGGGTGAGCTCAAATGATCAGTAAGGGTAAGCATGGATAAAATGAAACATACCATATACATTTGAACTTAAAAATATGCACATAAGGTTTAAACATCAAAATCTTGAGCAACGATATAAAACATGGAAGTACATAAGGCATAGATCATAATGGAACATAAATCATGATAAAATAGCATGGGAATAAAAAATTTAATTGTGGCATCCATAAAGCACATGTAATGATTTCCACAGTAGCCAAGGCATTTCTGCCAAGACCATCTTAGTGGACAAAGTCCCTTTCTGAATTGAGTTCACTCCTCGTTCCAGTCCTATAATACTGAACCAGATTAACTTACCGTTCCGACCATGTCTATCTCATGAGATATAAATCTTTACCCAATGAATTGGAGGGAGATATAGGTCCCACCCATCTCATAAAGAAATCATTCTTACTTGTGCCACAAAATAAACATACATCATTCATAATAATCAAATAAATAAAATTGGTTTCATAAACATCATACCATCATTTCATAATCCATATAAAAGAAATGGATATCATTTCATAATAAGGAAAGTGAAACCATTTAAATCATAGAGACATTATACTTGAAACATACACATATGAAATAATTTCATCTTAGATGAAATATGGTTTTGATAAAACACTTGAAATGAATTTTTGAGGATAAATCCTTTCTTCTTCAAAATAATTATCTTTTCACAAAATTTCATAAAATTTTAAATAAAAGGATTTTGTTGAAAATAGTTATGAAATATTTTGGGTGGAAGCTTCATGAAAATAAGGATTTATAAAACCGTAAAAATCCTTTCATGCCGTATACGTTAAAAAAACATTCTTCTCGTACTTTTGTCGGAAAAGTCAAAAAGTACCTTGTAGGGTAAATAAAAAAAAGATTCCTTCCATACCATGGGGTAAAAGTCAAAATTGGTAAAAATGACTTTAAACACACATTAATACATTTTATAAAACATAGACATAGATTATATCAATAACCTCAGTAAATACTTACGAATAAGCAATCTCGGATAAGAATTAGATTTGCACAATTTTCCCTTCCCTTAGGTCCGATATGCTTCGTACATATCCAAACCTCCTGTATAATGAATTAAATAATGTCATTTACTTATTAAAAAGTCATATTCATTGTTATTATATCATATATGGTTCACATATGACTTTATATTTCCCGTTCTTTTTTAAATTCATGTTAAAGTAGCGTTTTGGGTAAAACATTTCATTTGTCGTTTGTGTTTTAACATGTAATTATTCATATGATTACTTAGATAATGATTACATAATTCCATAATATAAAACATGATTGATATATAATATATATTCAGAATATACATATATATAATAGATCTATAAACGGATAGAAATACACCGTTCATGGAGACGGTAGGCCGAACGTACGCATGAACGCTGTTTTATTTTCCTTATTGAATTGAATGGAATAAAGTAGATGAAATAAATATATATATATATACATAAATCTAGTAGCATTATTATGTCATATATTTCATGATTACTTATTATATGTACTTTATAATCATTCTTGAATGGTTATCATGGAGAGTGAATCTCATTGTGTCGTGGATATGGTATTCCGTACGTACACACGAGCGATGATATCATTCCCATGATCGTGGAATTGTATTAAAGTGTATTTATAATATTAAAGAATCAATATCACTTCAAAATAATCATATATATTCATTACATTCACCATTATACCCATCCATGTAAGGTGGTGTTGGAAAATAGATTGCACCACAGCGTGGAGAAGGTATTCCGTACGTACGCACGTGCGGTGATTTCGTTTTCCATGGGATGGATAGATGGTGAAATAGGGTTGTTTCATACTTATAATAACATATCAGTATATGAGTGATACTGATTGTATTACTTCATAATGAAACAACTAAAGAAGAAGAAGTGGAAGAAGAAAAAATGTTGAAAGAATCGGTAATGGACATTACCTCTTCTTTGAAGCTCCTCTTGGAAAACTACTATTAGGGAACTAAAATTGGTCTTTGAATAAGACCAGGACCACTAGGATGTTTCTATGGAAGTGGAGAAGAGAATTTTTCAGGGTTTGGCCGAGCATGAAGGCTCAAAGTGGTGTGAGGAAGAGAGGGAGGAGGTTCCCTTTTATAAGGGAGGAGAGGGGCACCTTTGGAAATATAAGAAATATTAGTTTATATTAATTCCTAAACCCACATAAAAACTTCCAAAATGACTCATATCAGAATTTTAGATGTTATAGGGTTGAAATTTCATCAACCAATAAAATTTAGTCATGTTATAAATTTATTTTAAACATTATCAACTGGATTTATCCTTATTTAATTATTTTAATTTTATTTGTGGTAATAACATTCTAAATTTAATATTAGAAGAAATAATTACTTATTTGTTTTTAATTGTCCATAATTGGATACTTCATAAAATTTTAGACCATATAAATTGAAATTTGTAATTTTTATATATTTTTGTGATTTTTAAACAATTTTATAATATGTTATTTTTATGAAATAACAATAGTGTCAATTTTGATACTATTCATTTATTTGAATTTCAATAAAATATATACAGAAAATATGTTAGAAATAAAAGCTTTAATATATTCATAAAAGGTCATATGTATATATAACATTAGTGGAGAACATTAAATATATTTCATATAATATTTATTTTAATATTTTTAAAACCATTTATTTGATATTTCTCTTAATAAAATAATTTCAACATCACTATTATGTCACCTTTAATGATAATTATTTAATCACTAAAAATTCTAAATAAATTCATATGATGTAGACACTATTATTAGAATTCTGGAGACTACTTATATCCGAATTTTTATGAAGTTTATCACTAAACTAAAATTATTATACTTATAAGATTTAATAAAGTGACATGTTGTCACTTTCTTATGTTTTAATGATAATTAAATTATTTCCATAGAACAAAGTCCATTAAATGAATCTAATCTGACCCTTAGGTGATATGGGTCGACTTTGAGTCATCCAATAGGATTTTGTAAGGTGTTAGGGTAATTTTATAATCTTATATTTACCCTTAATTACCCAATTTACCTTTAACTATGGTAAATAAATTTTACCGTAGTTACTATTCATAAATCATAAAAATAGAAAGTAGCTTATTAACATATTTTGGACCCACTGATTCCAAATATGGATGCCATTTTTCCAAATTCAATACACAAATGTTTCAGAAATTATATTAAAATTAATCTCATTGTCGAAAGAAAACGGGTTTTTGTTTAAAACATTGCAAATGATTAAATTGATTTAACCTAAGAATTCAAGTTAAAATAAATGCTAATGAAATAAATTATATAAAATGGTAAAAATATTTTCAATTTATACTTTAAAACCATTCAATATTATAATTTAACCACATAAATTATTACGATGAAAAAATTTGTTTTTAATTAAAATATAGCGTGTTTTTACTATTCATTAAAATATGTAAGTTATCATAATAATATGAAAAATTTATCCAAGGTAAAATTTTATATCCTGATTCCAAATAATAATTTAATTTTGTAAAATTGAACTTATAAACATGTCAACAACTAGATTTAATGTGGGTGCACCATCAAAAGGAGGCAAAAATGCATTTTTTGAAAAATACATATTTTACCAAAAAAAATAATTTTTTTCACATACCATGTTCTAGAAAATGTGTAAGATGAAATAATAATGTTATAACATTCAATAGTTAGTTAATACTATTCATAAAGGCTAGTTTGTAAAAATATTATAACCATATATCATTGTTTAGTGAAACCTGATATTGCGTACAACACACGCTATCGATGAAAGTCGCGATTGCGTGTAATGCAAGCCAAGTCAGGGTTGCCTGTTGTGAAAGAATCCTTTGTTGTTTTGTATAACAGAATCCAACCATATTTCATCTATACATTGAATATATATATATATACACTCAATGTTGCAAAGAATTTCTATTATAAAATGAACATGAAATTGTGAGTAACACAATCTAAGAATAGTGTTGTGTATACTTCAAGCTAATACAGTGTGGTGTATAGCACTAGATAATCTTGTTGTAGCATAAAACACATGACATCAAATAAATTAAAAAGAATACTTGTCATAAATTATCATGTTGTTACAGTCACTCCTCCACTTCTTCATGGAGTCAGAGAGGCAAAGCGTGGGGACATTGACTGTGAGACGCAACGTGCTCAGATAGCCTCATGGCAGGCACCTGCCAGATTTTATGAAGGTGGGGAGCACGTCATCCTTTTCAAGGGACATACCATGGTACCATTTTCAATACAAGTAGAGGTGTTGAGGGAGTTCCACACTTCCCCTCGAGCTGTACATCTAGAATTAGTGAATATGTATCAGGACCTCAAACGACAACACCGGTGGATAGGTATGAAGAAGGAAGTAGTAGAGTTTTTCTCAAAATTCCTCACTTATCAGCATGTGACGGCAGAGCACCAGGTTCCAGCAGGCTTGGTACATCCCTTAGAGGTCCCAGAGTGAAAATGGGATGGGATATCCATGGATTTCGTGATAAGGTTTCCACGTACATCTAGGGGACATGACTCTATCTAGGTTATTGTCAACCGACTCACCAAGTCGGCCCACTTCCTAATGATAAGAGAGTAGTTCTCAGTAGAGAGATTGGGATGCCTCTATGTACAAAATATCATACGAATTCATGGTGTGTAATTATTGATCGTCTCTGATCGTGATGCTCGTTTCACTTCCTGGTTATGGATGGGGTTGCCCGAGGATTTCGGGACGCAGTTTTCTTAAGCACTGCCTTCCATCCTCAGATGGTCAGACTGAGAGGACCATTCAAACTCTCAAGTTTATGATCTGTGCATGTGTCCTTGACTTTGGTCACAGCTGGGAGGATCCCCTACCCTTGGTGGAGTTTACGTACAACAATATCTACCACTCCACCCTCGGGATGGCACCTTACAAGGAACTATATGGCAGACATTGTAGATCGCCTCTATGCATGATTGAACCAGGGGAGTCAGTACTTGTAGGACCAGAGATGGTGCAGGCTATGACGGAGAAGGTGCAGATCATCCAGGAGCGGATGACGACTGAAAATAACAGAAATAAGTCTTATGCTGACAGGAGTCAGACACCACTGGAGTTCGAGGAAGGAAACCATGTTTTCCTATGTGTCTCACCATGACGAGGTTTGCCGAGATTTGGAAGATGTGGAAAGTTATCTCCTCTATTCGTTAGACCATTCCAGGTTCACATTTGGGTAGGTGAGGTGGCTTACCGCTTGGCACTTCCATCTCAGTTGCACCGGGTGTAGGACGTCTTCCATTTATCTCAGCTGAGGATATACGTGCACGACCCATCCCACATCATCGACCATGGAGAGATAGACATTTATGACGGGGAACATTCATGGAGGTCCCAGTGAATATTTAGTATTGAAATGAGCGGGTCCTTTGTGGATGGTTGATTCCTCTAGTGTGCATTCACTGGCAGCACAAGAACCTCCAGGAGAGCACATGGGTGTAGGAGGCTCAGAAGCATTCTGAGTATCCCCATTTGTTTCCATAGTATGTGTTGTAGCTTATGGGGACGTAAAGCCCAGATATGGGGAGAATGTAAAGCCTCGGAAATCCTGTGGAATTTGTTTTAAATACATGGGAATTTTATGAGTCCATAGTTTCTGACGACGCTTGATTCTGTGGCCCGGTGTGCTCGGAATCAATTTTTCAAGTTTTGTTCGGGTACATTTGGTAAATGTATGTGCGGGTTTTTTTATCTTTTGAACCAGTGCTTGGAATTTAAATCTGAGGTCACTGATGAACTCGCAATGCCGATATTCTCTTAAGGAGACCTTTACAGTAGTACGATTTTTTCGGGAGTGGAAGCTAATTATTTGGGGATTTTAAGTAAATATTTAAATAAAATAATGCGTTGCATAATTTTATTTGGATGGTAGTTAATTTCACCAAAAATAGGTAGGTGGTGGGGCCCACCCCCACATAACCTCCCATGAAAGGATATCATGTGGTGGGGTCCACAAAAGTTCAAACACTTCAAGTTCCCTTTAACTCCTTCAACCCCCAATTAATGAGGATGAAACTCCCTTTATTAAATTTGGAGCCTCTTCATCTCCTCCTTCCCATTTAATGAGACAACCCACTTTTTAATAAATGGATATAACTTAATGAATTTAAATATCGTTGAATTCATTAAGCCATCCTTTTAATGGGTGTTGTGATTTTTATTTGATGTTGGTTGGACATATTACTTGTGGAGGCTTTGGAGAATTAGAAATAAAGTGTTCTTACCATGAAGAAAATGACGAACACGAAGAACATCTCCAACGAAGAACAACATCATCTTTGACGTTGAAGAAGGATGACACTCGAACCTGTGATCGGTGGTGTGTGATGGGCTAAATTTACGAAGTCATCTTCGAATTCTCTTCCCGCATCACCGTCAAGAAAACATTGAAATTGAGGTAGTGTTTTGAATTCGATTTTTAATTCCTTTATTTTATGTTCTTCTTTTCCCTTGGATAAAAACAAAAACCACTGATCGACCCCCGAACATGTCGATCCACAGATCATATGTTGATTGCAGGATGTGTTAGAGATTAAGATGGGGTTTTATGGTTTAATTATATGCTAGATTACTATTTGAGCCTCTAACACGGAGGGCACGAGATAACGAACATGTCCATACCGTCTGCCAATTCGTTCTTGATGAACGATTTGATGGGTGATGGGTGAACAGAATGAAAACCTTGATTTGAGGCCGTCGTAGTGAAGAACAGGCCCCGAGGAGGCTGTAGGCACAGAGGAGAGACAAAACGAACCACTAGAATGACTCTGGTGGCCTGTGGAGGTGCGCGGCGGCATGGGACGTCGGGGCGGCGATGCTAGCGACCAGAGACGGCGGCTGACACCGCCAAACTGCCTAGGGGCGTCAGCGCCCCACATGTGCCACGGAACCGGCTGCTGTGGCGGAGCAGAACCTGCATCCGTGAGTTCGGGGAAGATCGGACGGCTCCAGCTGGCACCACCATTACGGGACACTAGGGGGGTCGCTCCCTCCCATGCTCTATGCGCCCCCGCGCATAACGCGCTCGGACAGCTGGTCGAGCCATGACCTTCCGGGCGGGCCGGGCCACCCTCATTTGGGCCGTGCCATAGTTGCCTGGCCGGGCCATGCCCGCCAGGCCAGTTCGTGCCTACCGGGCCGGGCCAGGCCACACCCTCCCAAGATGGACCTAGATCCGGGTCGGTTTGACATGGTTCGGGCTTCCCCAGGGCGGGTTGGGCTGGGTCAGACCGGACCTAGACCCTCCGTCATCAGACCACATTTGGGTTTTTGCTCATAACATGATCTACAGACCTCTGATCAATGCACCATCATTTTCGTAGGATTACTTGGGCCGAGAAAGTCATTTCGCTATATCACACTCATGGTTTTGGCGATGTTTGGGTACGACCGGGTTGGTTCAAACCTGAAACCAACTGTGCCCTCGGAGCGGAAACACTTATAACATAAAGACCGGACGTCCGATTGACATACCTTCTATCACATTCGTTTTATTATGATGAAATGGAACTACGAGATACATCAACTCGAGACTTTATGATAGTTCAAGTATAGACACTTGAATCGAAGAGCGGACCCTCCCGGAATTGAGCGTGCTGTTTACGGGAACCCTAGAGCTGGCTGCGACGACTACTGCACAGTAATCCTACGTGGGTTTGACAGTGACGACTACTATATCGGAATACTACATGGGATTTACAATGATGAATAGTGTACTAGAATCCTACATGGTCTCGACATCGATGAATACTGTACTGGGATCCTCCATGGGTCTGACAGTTCAGACTTCTATTCCGGTATCATGTGTGGGTCTGACAGAGTAGCTGGTCCTGTATCCTGGGTGGGTCTGACAGCTTAGCTAGTCCTGTATGCTGTGTGGTTCTGACATCATAGATGAATAAGTGACTACTTCATATCATCTCTATCACTCTGCAAAAGATGTATACATGTGTGACTGGAGTCTTGACTTTAAATCATTTATCTTCGAGGTGATTGACTTACTTCCTGTGTGGACTGGGTTGTGCTTGTCCTCGTGAGTTGGAGCTGAACGATGATTTAGAAATTAGTCATATGTATGGACATATACCTAAGTAGGGTTGGATGATACTTTTTGATGGTATTTATTTTATAGTGGTTTATACTTTATGGATTCTATGAGACCTATTGGAGTCTTTATGTCCTCTACTGAGTATAGTTTCACTCACCCCTGCACGAGTTTTTCCAAAACCTTGTTATGTTCTGTGAAGACGACGAATGATAGTGATTGATTATGAGGGTGATGGACAGGAGTTAGATCAGAGCTAGACAATATGGGATGTACCGCAAGGGAGAGATGTTCGAGTTCTGTACCTACCCTTCAGGTGGGATTCCCAGGTGGACGATCTAAGATCTATTTTCCCTTTTTACTTGTTCTTGTAATTGTTTTTCAGTTGGGTTTTTTACTGTCCCACTTACATTCACCACACCATACTTTTCTATTTTAGTACTTGTTGCCTCTACTTCTTGTGTTCAGACTGTGTGTGTGTTACATGTTAAAAGGCAATGGCTTCCCTTTTTATCGGGATTACGCCTTTGGTGCTAGTCGCCAGCCCCTGGCCTATGGAAGGCGGGCTTGGGGCAGTCATGACACGAGACCCGAGGATGGGTCATGACAACATTTCCCATACTAGTCTTAGTTAAGGTCAAAATTTTAGTTTATGAAATAAACTATCTCAACTCATCAACATTAGTCTAGTATTTTTTACTTTATTTGACCATGACCCCTTTTATGAAAAGATAAGTAAACCATGACAACTGATTCAAGAAATCATTGATGAATTTAACATAGTTTCCAACCATAACATGGATGATTCATATCTAAACGATATTATATGCTTCTTCCAATAACATGACAACCATCACCTTTATATGAACGACTGATCTACCATGGTAAGAAATCATGTTACATAAGAACATCACTACATAGATCTATTAATTTTGGATTGATATCTATAATTAATGATAGTCAATTCTTAATATTTACAAAACCTAATTCAGTTGGCCATCATTCTCAATATCAAATCTCAAATAAACTCCAATATCATCAAAAAGAACTACTAATAAGGTTTCATGAAAATGATGGAATATATAGTTTATAAAATCCTTGAAAACTAATTTTGAATTAGTTTTTAGAAATGGAATCAAAAAATATACATAATGGCTATGCCTAATCCTAAATAAAGCCATTAAAATATTAGTATCCCGATACATAAGATAATGATAACACAAATAGTAATCAATTTTGGAAATCCACTTCACCCTATTAAAATTATCAACCAAGTTATCCAGATTGTGTTAATGAAAATTATTATTAATAGTCACCTGGTTTAACTTCCAATATTCCAAATACATATAATGTGAACCATCATCCTTTATGGATATATTAAAACGGGATACGCATCACAAAAATTGAAGGAGAAAACCCCATTCACCAATAGTTTACCTTACTAGATCAATAAATATATTGTCTCATTACATGTTATACAAAACGAGGGTATCCAAATCGACTTCATACAAAAAACAAAATCAATCATGAACTCTGCCTTAATAAAATATTGAGGATATGATATTTCATCTAGTAGCTATTAGGGGATGTCTCCATGTAAAATTGAATTATTGTTAAAGATGTATTTTAATCAAGATCTACTATAATAGACGATAAATAAACTTCTGAACTCTGGGCATGGCAGTTATGAATGACTGAACCTCTGATCCCAATCTACCTGAATCACATGAGAGATCCATTTTTTATGTATAGAATAAAACATGAAGATGGTAAATATAAATATTTCCGTGAAAAAAAATAATTCACCCAGATGATGATGATGTAAAAACTGTGTAGATTGTCCACCATAAAATACCAAACTAAAACCAACCCATCCATTGATAGATAAGAAGACATAAATCAATCACCATGATTCTTTATCATTCTAATAGGCATATACAGATCTATATAAAATTATGTATTCTCACTTTTATGTTTTAAAACGTCAATAAAAATAAAATTCATAACAGAGTTTTCAAACACAATGTAAAAGAGTGATGTTTCTATAGAATATTAAAAATGATGGTACCTCTCACTATCAATGGGTCACCACTGGGCTATGCCATAAAATCATCCCCAACATGAACATGCTTCAGTCCTGAAGCCTTTAAATAATGTTTTATGTTCTTTGATTCTTCAAAATCTATATATTATATATTGGGGATGATTAACGATGAACATGATTGGGGAATAAAAACATCTTATAAATTCATCTAATAATGGCCTTAGTGGATACAATAATTGAAAATCATCGGGGTGTTTGACAAGCATGCTATAGGCTCTCAACCTAGACACACTTAATGAAATTTATGGTTAAAATAATGGCAACATATACCGGATCAATGGATAACCACTATAAGAAACTACCTCTATAACTATTAAAATTAAATTTTTTACTTCATCTTATTCGATAATGTGCCACCAAAACCACCAATATTAAGAAGAGAGTAGGAAAATCACCCATTATTTCATTCCATATCAATGTTATCCATTATAACCATTTATAATATGTTAACATATGTTGAAACATATATCATCAATACATTAAATCATCTACCATGTTGCAATCACTATAGGAACATCTATGCTTTTAACTGATCAATCATCATTGACTATAGAGAAAAAAATGAAAACCGACAAACGGATTGGTGTACTCTGACTCAAAGCATTCACATAATATTAAATAGTAGAACTCTAAATATATTTCCTTTATCATAAAAAATAGGAATAAATGGTGATATAATAGTTTATTTAAACTCTTATAATACAAATCTAACATGTTCTTCAACCTATACTATGAAATCCCACCATAACTTATTGGGACCATCATGTCTAAAAATTTCACATTATATTTTTTATCCCATAGTGTCTCTAAGAAGTCAAAGATCGTATTTATAATGTCTATAGAGACCTCTACCTCTTGGGTCCTTTACATTCCATTGTATAATGGTTATTTACATTATTGGGACACTTTACCAATATCTTAATCTCCCTCAACTCCTTTTCCTAGTTGAATAGATTGTTTGTAAATTCATGGTACATTTTTTCTGATGGTGATGTGGGTTCGCCTTGAGAACATATCAAACTACTCCATCATGAGAAAAATGGAAGAAATATCAGAGGCCTATGAATTAAAACTAAATGGGTTTAAAATTATTAGAAAAATTAATATATTATTCTTAAACTAGAATTAAATAATCAACAAATGATATTTATGTCAATACCCAACAAAGGATGCACAAAACACAACATATCATGGTAACATGTGGATAATTCATGTAGGAGTATTCTTGGAAATCACCACAACCAACCTATAATGTAGAAAAGTATCATATCTCATATTTAACAAATTTATAATAGTGATTATAACGATGATATAATACCAAGTTGTCACATCCTATATTGGAAAACCCATCATACATGGATTTTTGCAAGGACATGGAATGTTAGAAATCGAATTCTCAATCACCATAAGTTAGAGACTAAAACCAGAGCATTATACAACAACATAAGGGAATTATTTCCCCCAATTAGAATCATGACACATGATATATATATATTTATAAGGAATAAAAACATTATAAGATTTATAAAAAAATGTGGTGAACAATGATAATGATACAAATAAAACAAGAGAGATAAAAACAACATTATACATGTCTAAAAATAATGAAGGAAAACAATACATCAAATAAAACATTATGTACCATGTGGGATACAATACACCATCCCACCACCATCTAATTGTACCTAGATTATATTGATCTTTCCAACTCACCATTACTCCACAAATTTTCATATATAAAAAATAAATTAATGGAATACACATAACTGAGGGAATATTCAGTCTATGAGCTAAACAAGACAATTATAATCCCAACCAAGTGTTTTATATTTGTTCTATATAAAAATTCTGGAAAAATTATTATTTTAGGAAAACATGTAATAATATGTAGTAAAAATGTTTTTTTATAAAAATATGTTGTATAGTTCCCAATTTCCCATAGTTCTATAAAGATATATGTAAAATAGTTTCAAAGAATAATTACAATAAAATAATTACATTTATCAAATACAATTTATCAAAGCCAAAATGAAAAAAGCGAAAGAACAATTTTAAATCATTCAATGAATCACAATAGATAATGTTTTATGAACCACACATAACATTAATAAGATTACCTCACACTCATGTCCAAAAGACACATGGCCTATGAAATAGAATAATGAACCTTATATGAACTCCATAAAAACAAAAAAAAAGAGTCCTAATACTACACATTCCAAATAACTTCATAAAGCTTACCATGTTCATTATTTATCTATTAATTTGGAAATGGACAATCACATTACACAATATAGATCCAAGAAAAATTATCGCCAGAAAATTATATGAAAACCCCATTCATAAATTAAATTATTTTTTCTTAAAAATATCATTTTCATTTAGAAAAATGAGGGGAAAATAATAATTTATTATAAACACATTTCACAAAAAAAATCAATTAATCATTCCAATTATTTTGTAAATTGTTTTATTAAACTAAATTCAATTAATGTTTCATCTCATATAGAATAAATATTGATCCATCTACCTCAAACATGGGTCACACACCTCCTGAAACATGATAAACACAACATGTTTTGACTGTAATATCTAGATCAATTAATATAAAAACTATCTTCTGTTATCACTTATTTGAATCTAATTCCGTATGAAACTGGGATGGAAAATATTTTATACTAACACATACCATGTGAATACCACACACCGCACCACATCCAACACAAGGACCATATAATGGTGAATGAGAACAAAATTGATATATAAGGGAATGATGAATAATAATCACAAGATCACAAGTGTCATATCGTTAGCCCCACCCCACTTCTAGAACCAAGATAATGAAATAAAACTGTATGAGAAAGAACATAAAAAACCAGGAAGTGAAACCAACCAAGTTAGAGATAAAATGCAAAACTAAGGAGTTCAGAATGGATTGAATCATTGAAAAAATAATTGTTTAATTCAATGGTTCATGGGAGAGATCATATGAATTTGAAAGTATGAGTTTGTATATATGTAGATTAAACATAGTAAACATGAATGATTGATAGTGTTCATCATAGATTCACAACATAAATCCCTTGAGTTACATGTACATAAAAAATGTGGTTTCCTCAATTTAAAAATAAATATTCTATAATTAAAAATTTTAATATTATACACTTAAAAATTTATTTACATGAAATGAGCATGGTTCATCGATTCTTACCCAAAAATATCATGACATGAATTATGTTGTAGATGTGAACTGGACCAACTTCCAGCGTCATACACAACCCAATTAGAAAACACCCATTTCATCACCAATACCCTCCAAACACTCAAAAAGGGATATTTAACTATAAAAATGAGTTTAAATTTTACCAAGATTAAACTAAATTAATTTTCCATGATCCTTGATGAGTTTATATTTAATATAAACAATAAATATTGTTTAATACTAATATAGATTATATACGAGATTGATAGAAATTTTATTATGACAATCCTAATAAGTTGCACCTTCATATCAAAAATTTCTTTCTAAAAACTCATAATCTTCTATAATTTTTTTCTAAATTATGTTAAAGTCACATAAATATCCCCTAAAGGACCTTGTTTAACTAAAAATTACATCATTATATTTTAACTAATACATTTTTATCCAGAAGGGAAACTCGAATTGATGTGGATCCTCTCTCATCGACCCAAACTAACTGGTTTGCATCAATATATCCATGTAGTTTCAATATTACAAGATAATTATATATTATCCACTATTATCTACTACACTTATATTATGTAAGAACTATTCTCCCTGCCAAAAAATGTGACATTTTTGGATTATATAGAAATAAGGATAAAGGTTAACTACATATAATAAATCAGGTCTAGAATCTCTTAAATACAGACGGATTATAATAAAATTTATTCATTATTTAAGATCATGTTCCCTTATAATTTCCTCTTTAATTATATTTCTTCCAACTTAGATACGGTTCGATATAGTTTTGTTATTTCCATTCCCAGTCAAATTAGTAGTTTCTTTGCATATATTTCTTATGAATAGAAAATTTTATTCATATATTTAGTGATTTTAAATCCATGAAAATACCAAATTTCACAATTTATATTAATTTCACAAAAAATATCCATATTTTTTAAAAAATATTCAAAATCCTATTAATTATTCGCATCAAATATGTTTTCATCATCTTAAAAATAAAAATTATTAAATTCTATTTATTTTATTTTATGTAGTGGTTGTAAAAAAATCCTTTATGAATGGTAAGATTCATTATACATGAATTAATCTTGTAATTGTATTCTCTTGGGTTTTGTTTTAACCTGTAAAACGATTATTATATTTACACACATAGTTGTATTCTATACTGAGAATAGAACAACTTATATAATCATAATATTCTTTTTCTTCTGTCCCTTTATTGAAAAATTAATATTTTAATCCTTATAGAAAATCATATATTTCTATTTTATAAAAATATTAAGATTTTTTTGATGGTTTCAATCATGAAACAATAAAGGGTTCACCTCAAATTTAATTCCTTCAACCTATGAGTATCCCTTATAAACCATCTACTCTATGATTCATACAACTTCCCAACATTCATTAAATTTTTTTTGGAGAACCTAGTTTCTTCCTATATTTGTTTCATCCACAGGTTTTTGTATTTTCTCTCAAGTTTAATTTTTATCAATATAATACAATTAATCGGTCAATTAATAGATCTACTCATTATTCAGTTTTGATTTGTCAATATCTATTGTATCAATGATTGAAAAAATTGAGTTCAATGAAAGTGTTCTCATTTTTATTTTTGGTTTAAACTAGTTATTGATAATCATTAACGTTTTTTTATATTTCTTCCAAATTCCTCATCCATGTATTTGATAAAAATGTTATTTCATCAAACCATTAAAATTTTGAGACTTCATATTCTCTGTGTACAAGATCAATACATTCAAATCAAGAAACATATTTGTCCTACATCTTAATAGAATACAAACATTTTTATTTTTATTTAGAATATTTATTTTCATCTAATATTATATATATTTGACTTTATAGCACATTGAAATCTTCAAAAATAGTGATTAATTTAAAATAATTTTTTTATCATAAGCATACTCTACAATTTAGAGGGTATTCAAAGAGTATTCAATCAATAACTCGTTAATCAAACATGCCATGACTCCCAGAATTGATAATGATAATATATTGCATAAAAAACTATATATACATTAAACCAATGATATTTTTTTAACATAACTCTTATTAATAAATTTATGATTTTGTATATAGAAGCCTCAAATTTGATTTCAGGGTAGTGAACCAATACCATATATCCTGTAGAACCAAGATGTGTCATGTTTAATCAACAAGGATTTATAAATCTAAGGCAATAATATGTTATTTCTTTCATCCAAATTTATCTATGTTATTAGTATGGTTTACTAATCTCATGAAAAATACAAAGTATCTAAATATATCCTTCAAACCAATTTAGTCTTAATCACTGTTATAAATTCAATCCTTTAGTATTCTGTATCCAAAATCTTTTTTAGTACATATAATCGAACTATTGAACATCTTGAAGACCCCTAATGTTTGTTTCTGAACATAATAATATAATATGAGTGATATATTAAATAATTAAACTCATAAAATTGTCTTTATTTATTTATTTCATTCAGAGATTGTAATATATTCAAGAATCAATTATCCCTAATGGATGAGATATATGTATCAACACTATCTTATGTATAGTGTATGAGATGTTTCCTTTTTTCCAAATGAAATATCACCAATATTAGCTTCTAATCTTGTTTGGGACGTCAAAAAACATCTTACATTTTTTAACCTTTTGATTTTTTTTCACATATGACCATTCCTTATATATACTATTTTATTTATTCCATTCATATGTAGAAATAATGAATTATGTTCATCTCAATCCTTATAAAAGATTCAAATATTTCTTGTACTAATGACAGGAATTCTTCATGATCAATATATTTTATAACTAATCAATATATTCTTATGAATAATTTGATTTTGTCATCAATAATATATGTATCAAATAACAAATTATGTCCCTGTCTATCAATAAATAAGGATCTTCTAATTATAAACTTCACTTTTACAATGACAGTAGATGTAATGAAATTTATTATGGGGGAATAATCATGTCAGAATGTCATTATTGGTTGATTGTATTCAATAATAGTTCACATATGAGCAACACCAACTGTATAATAACCACATTTTTTTATTATTGTGCCCTTGCGAATAGATTAAATAACAAGGGTCTTTTATTTAATTTTTCATCCATCTATTAATGTAACTATGATATTTTTATTAAACATTCATTGAAATAGTAGAATCAATGGATAAAACTTTTATAGATTAATGGTTATATCATAATTGAAAAATAAAATTTACATTAGATGAAACATTTTGTTCCAAAGCATTAATATTATTGGTTTATTTGAGTCTATCTTCATTATATGGTATGAGTTATACTCATTATATGTTTCCAAAAGCTTATATATTCATGGTTGTGTTTAATAATGAACTGAAACATCAATTTTTATATATAAATATAACAAACATCCATATGTCTCCATAAATATCATCTTCAACATTGGAAAAAACATGCACCCAAGATCTGTGAACAAACATTCCATCAACATTTAGACCATCAATCTTGATGAATTATTCCAATAAAATTGATGGATAATAGAAATTTCCTTCAATATAAAATAATTCTTCCCATCCCTAAACTATTCTCATGTTTATGTAGTTTTTTCATCAAAATTTTATTTCTTTTACAATACTAAATTCTAGAATTTTCATATTTTAGAAAAAAAAACAGTTACAATGCCATTATTTTTCTTCCCATGATTCATAAGAATGTTCTCGTACATTGTATAAGATCATTTAGCTTATTTTTTTTATCCTGTATAGATTTATATTTAACATTGGATTCACTATCTTCATGATTTCAATTCTCAATGCTGTAATTTTCACATTCATCATCAACCAATTTCTATTGAAAAATATCTTTGTCATTCTCATTCATCGTTATCTCTATTTAATACATATATTAATAGTTTCAGGTTCATTAAAATTATCTTTAGAGATTCAATATGTTATATATTCGTAATTTTTTAGTATCCATCATTTTAATGTATTCTATTTTGATGTTTATGATTGATTTTTTTTCAGAGTGTATAAGAATATTTTTTGGAGTTTTCTATTGCGATCAGTGTTTGTTACTATCTTTGAGGGGAATTTATGTTGTATGAGTGTATCTTAAAATGTAAATGTGTCAAAAGTAACAATACATGGAAATGGTTAAATTGTAGAATAATTTTTGGATGTAATGTAATTTGTCATTTTGAAACTCGAACATACAACATAAAATCATTGCTGAAGTTAATTTCCCCACAGGAAATTTTATTTACATCATAATTAAATTATGGTAGATTTACACAGTTATTTTTGGATTTATGATGTAAAAACCTCATGAACAGTGGGGTTTAAACCTCATTTTCAAAAATTCATGGGTCAATGGTCATTCAAACATTCTCCCTCAACCCTATCCATGTCTTAGATGGTTTTTATATTTCCTCTCCCCACGAGAGGATTGTTTTGGTGTTTGAGATCAATTATTATTGCATTATGTATTGGTCGATGAGTATCAGTTATTATTATATGATTAAATTAATTGATGTAGTGGGGTTTAGAAACATTTATAGTATTTATTGATCATGTATAGATTATTTTTTGATTCTTTTAGATATGGGGAATGATAATCTTCTCAGGGCCCACTCTCATGTTGGTGGTTGGGTGATGGGAGTGTTTAAAAATTTATATTGGGATAAATCTTCTTATATGACATTTTCATTAATATAAATTGTTTTTGATATCTTAAAATAATTTTTATTGTCTCCATTGTTTCCTTTGTGGTCCCTCCATTATTCATGGATATTTTTTAGGTAGTGTTCAAAATGTGATTGAGGTGGGTGGTTACATATCCATATTAGTTCATGTGAGCCACTAATTTATGTTAGTTTATTAATATTTTCCTATTTTTGTATGATATGGTAGTATTTAAAAATATTTTCCACACATTTTGTTAATGAAATACAATTTCCAATTATGTTTGAAATAGAATGTTTAATGAGTTTTAAAAAACAATATTCAGTTAAAAAAAGTTCATTATGTTTCATTTTTAAATGATTTTTCTATTTTTAATGTATTTTTTCACGCAAGTCAATGAATCTGGAACTCACAAGGGTGGTGTGGTATTGAGGATAATATTTTTATATTGTAAAGAATGTTTACATTTTGTATTATTCTTCCATTCTTATAGCGAGATGAATTTAGATCTAGGACAAGAAATTATATTTTATGAGTGTTCACATTTAAGTATTACATGATACCCAAGACCATGATGCATGATATCTTGAGGCATTTAGTGAGCATTGTTCAAGGAATATTCATGAGTAACCTAGAAAACCTAATAATGAGTTTTCTATTGTGTGTTTATTCGTTATGTGTTGGATGTATACTATGTCGACATGATATAAATATTTTGATAAAATGGAAATGATTGCTGGATTTATGATTTGAAAATTTTTACATAGCATTGTTTTAAAACATTGGAAAAATGGAAACCATTTACCCTACGTTTGATATATAACTACTTCAATTATTATCATGATATGTTTTAAATATTCATGAAATTAGATTTTTTGTATAGATTCATGATATGAAGAAACATGGTGGGATCCCACTGAATCTATTTAGATCACACCCGGAATAACCATTTCTTTATGGGTATAAGGGGTATTTTCTATTGAGGTAGGTTAAGGAAGGGTATTGAACTAAGGTTGTGAGATTTCTATTAGTTGGGTATTGGTAGCTGATAGTGATATGATGTGTTGTTATTCACCTATCATGTTGATTAATTTACTATTTTTAGTTGTTATTTTAGTATTAGAAATGTACCATGGGGTTTGGGTTATTCACCATGTATTATATCCTTACCTTTGTTTGTCATTGGTTAGGGTATATTTTTATTATATTTATCTTAGAATTATTTTCAATATAGTATATATATATATATATGTTTCATTATTTGTTTTATGCTTGAAAAAATCACTCCATATGTTATTGTCTAATTCTTGGGTTACAATCACCAACCATTATGGAGCAGAAATGTCCTTCAAGTCTGTAGAAGATTAGTTTGAGTACCATCTTCGAGGGTATCAAAGTTTTGTCTAAAAATTTGTAACATAGGATTTTGATTTTATGAAGATTCCATGATATGATATTTTTTTGTAGAATATATATTGGATTTTTTCCATTGTTAGATACATAGTGACGATTTCTTGGGTAAAAACTATTGTGATGACACTCAATTTACCTTGAAATGTTGGGATATTTTCCCTTTTTGTTGAGTTTTGTGCATGATATCTATTTTTTTCATTTTGAATATAGTTGTTCTGAGATTTTCATACTTTTTGATCATTTTAAAAAGTTATTATTGTATTGAAATATGAATTATTAATTTATTATTCAGATTTTGTAAGAGTATTGAACATTATATGCTCCTCATGGGAATCAACCTTTGGTCTTGAATATTACAGAGG
This sequence comes from Viscum album, assembly GCA_963277665.1. Classification (NCBI taxonomy): domain Eukaryota; kingdom Viridiplantae; phylum Streptophyta; class Magnoliopsida; order Santalales; family Viscaceae; genus Viscum; species Viscum album. The sequence goes on along the minus strand of OY728157.1, from coordinate 1,846,459,881 downwards.
GAATCATGTGACTAGTTCAAATCATAAAACATAATGTGTCATGACATCAGATCATATATGTTGACCTACATCCAAGAGGTGAGGATGATAGAGACCAATCACGAGTGTCCCTACATGAGACTTCCACATCCATTATGTGTATGAATAAAACATAAAAGGATGAGGACTATCTAAACAAGATCATTCTGGTCTTCAATGTTTTGGATACTCTGGAGGCTATCAAGGTGAAGTGCATTATATTCAGAAATTAGGGTCATAAAGAGTGCTAGGTGGATTCAATGTTATAGGTAAGACAAAAATTTTGTTTGGATTGTAAATTTTTATAGAGAATATTCATTGAGTTGTTCTACCATGAGTCACTAGTGATAAATATTTCTATGGTATTCCACTATTTACACAGGGGAGGGTGATTATTGTTGGAGTACACAAATTAGTTTGTAGTGAAATTTATTGGATTTTGGAGGTGGTTATGAATGACTGGTTTACATCATAGAAATTAAAATATGGTTTTATAACCAAAAATACAATCAAATAAATATAAGAAAAATCATTGTACCTATACATTTATGATAGAAAGGGCTACAGAGTAAGTGGTGTGTATGATGGGAATGAATGGTTATTCTTTCCCTTCTATTTTATATAGTGGTATTTTTAGTAGCATAGAAGAAAAGAAGATGAATTGGAATGTTCATATAAAGAGTAGCCGAGGTAGGGAACATCCATATGCATACTCGACACTATCAAGGACCTATATCTGTATGCCTCTTACGTGATAATAGTGTATTAAAATATGTGGTGACTCGATACACTTATCCTACACCATCAATGATTTGTAGTGTTTGTTTTCTTCCAGGCCATCAAAATTGGTTATGGTAGGATATATATCAGATTCATTATAGAAACATGTCCTCAGTTAAAAAGGACTATATATTGAAATTATATTCATGAATTACTACAAGGCTACATCCACATTTTTAGGAAGTGAATTACCTTTATGAATTGGATTCATTTTTTTAAGGTTGAATTTGGTCTGATGATAGTTATATGTGCCATTTTTCCATATTATATAGAAATTAAATTATTAAAAACATTTGTATCAAATCCATTTATATCTTCCCATTTTTTAAATGTGATAAAACTCATAAATTGGCTCATGTATTTTGTTATAGATTTAACAAAACATCATTGAGAGAGGATGAAACTTTGGATTATATTTCTATCATGTTCCCTATATTTAAATGACCATAGTCAGTATAGAATATTATTATTCTTGATAAGGATCTATTTGATGTTACCATCATGATGAACTAGAATCATTCTTTCCATGCTCTCATTTATTTTCATAATCAGTGAGTTTCATTCTTTTCTAACGATGAGAGTTCTCTACTATTCCATGTAGATTGGTATCTGTGATCAGATCATGCATGACCATACCTTTGAGAGCTGAAGAGTTATTTATTTTTCATTGCAATTTTTATTAATAACATTTCCATGGGTTTATATCTTATTATGATTTTTAGGATCATCCTTGATTTAATCCCATAGAAATTTTTGGGTCTGTCCCTATTGAGGAAGGTAGACTTTATGATGGATTTTGATCTGGGTATGAAGTTGATAATGGTGCCATCTTATTTTATGGAGATAATATTGAAGAAATATCTCATGTTTTAGTTGAGTGATATAATAGAGAATCATTTTTTCTCTATTGATTCAACATGGGAAAATATCCTCTCTTTTTGAAGAAGGTGGATGGTTTAAATATTTTTTGTGTGGAATATAAAATGTGATGGTTATTAATATATAACTTTTACCACATGTGTATGACTTGATTTAATAGTTAGGTAGGGAATGTTGGATTTCAGTGATCACTATTTTGTCAGGTTATCATTAGACCAGGTTGGGGAAGTATTAAATATTGATGTTGAAATTCAAGAGATGGTATTTCAAATATATATATATATTGTAATGGAATTTGTTATGAATAACTCTCCTAAAATATTTATGGATTTTATAAACTAAATATTCCACTAGTTTCATTAAGTGTATTTATAATTATTGTGGTCATATACTTAATTTTTTAGGTTTGAGAATGATCATGAGCACTCTCTGAATATGTTTTCGGCAATCTTGAGAAATCATTGACATTATGAAAATGTTATAAAATTTAATTTCTATATTTTATAATTGAGTTTCAAAGGATGTATTATTTTCAAAACGTGGCCTATCAATCAATCCTGATATGGGGAAGTCTTTATTTCCATGAGAGGAGACACAAATTCATTGTGATATAGAGAATTTGAGGAATTTTTTGATACAATCGATAGATCCTAAAATAAATTCCAACATTGATTTCACCATTAACATATAATTCCATTACTATGGTGATATTAATATGGGATTTTTAGTGTCAGGAATTTTATGATTAGTTTAAATGACTTATAACATCAGCAAATACTATGAACTTAACAAATCTCAGAAGGTTGTATGTTGTATATTGTGATGCCTCTAGTATTAGTTTTGGTAGAGTTATTCTGTTGGATGATATTACATAGTAATATATATCTTAAAATATTTGGTCACATGGGACTTATTACTCCACTAATTACTTAGTTCTTGTTTTAGTTTTGAATGCACTTAATTTTCAGATGTATTATCTTTTTTGGGTAGAGGTTCACAATAATTTGTAATCACAAGAGTCAATGATATATTTTATATTATGAATAAAATAATATAAGATAGCGATGGAGGGAGGAGTACCTTCAGATGTTCTATTTTGACATAGCCAACCCCCTATGGAAGGAGAATGCCATTGTGGACACTAATATAAATGTAGACACATCAAAAGACGTTTTTGAATCTGTAGAAGATTAGAACCCAATGCGGACATTCACTTAGTGAAATTAGAATTTTCAATAGGATAAAATGGGTATGGATAAAATAAGATATAAGTTATCTTCAAATAACATTGAGTGTTATCAATTAATTTTATATTAGGATGATGCCATTAATGGATTGTGGTAAAACAAATATGGTTGGGAAATTATTATTAGTTTTCCTCTCTCCCTCTGTATATTATGATGGTGTTCTATTTTCTAGGGATTGGTTTTTTAATCCTAGATTTAGTGCTTATTAATGTGTTTTATTTCATAGTTTATTCTGGTTCTATTATATTGGCATTACGTTGATATAATATATCCTGAGAAATAGTTTCTGGTGGACAAATAAAAATAATTACATTACTTATTATGTGTCTCACTATTATATCTACTAAATTAAATAGTATATAATTTGAAACAATTTTATTATCTAAACCCTTATTATTCCATTTTGGAAATACTATGTCGTTTCCATTGATTTTTTTATTTCCATGGACTCCAAAAGGGAAAATATCATTATGGGATGTGGTAGATTGGTATAGAAAATATACTAATATAATTTTGTTTTTTTTAAATAACGTTAGTTATCTATAAGAGATGTTTGTATAAGATATCATGAGGTTACATGGGGTTACCCATGACATTATATTTGATTGGTATCTTAGGTTTACTTCATTGTTTTGGAAGTGTCTCCTAGAGGAAAGGGGATTGTTGTCTAGTTGGGTTCAACAAAATATACAAAAAACGTGGTTATAAAGTGTATTGTATTTTGATCATTGAGAATTTTATATAGTCTAGTGTTTTGGATATTTTTGGATCATGGGATAAAAATCCTATACTAGTTTATTTTTATCATAATAATAGTTACCATTAATTTATCAGAATGGAAACCTTGAGCATATGTGTAGTTTCTAATTCATGTCCCCACTTTGTTGTGTATAGGTTTTATAATCCTATTATTTAAGACTTTTTATAATTATTGAGAAATTAGTGATTATTTTGGATATTAATTAACATTTGGTTACAAAATAGAGTCATAGAAAAACACATGTGGATCTACAATTTCAATCATTAGTGTTTCCATTTGAAACAATTTTTTCTGAAGCTTTCACCACATATGGGTCCCTATAAGATTATGAAATTGGGATATCCCGATATGTGATATGTTGGACCATTTTAGTTAACTTAGTTACCCAATGATGTTTCACATAGGATATCATTTCTTCTTTACAATATGTCCATAAATGATGTTTTCTACATACCACTTCTTATGATATTTAATTTTTATCCCTCTCGCGTTCTTACTTAGTAAGAGATTGAGTTGGATCCATGAGTTTAAGTTATAGAGATTACAGTACATATCAATGGTTATTTATAGAAATTAATCTACATGAAGACTATTTTGATGATAATATTGGTATTTTAACATAGATCGTATTATCATGATTAATGGAAAAGAAAAACTTTAGTGAAAATGTAGTGAACACAACTATTTCTAGAGCACCCTTATTTTATATGATATCATACAGATTCAATTTTTAATAGTTGGAAGATTATAATATTTTGTAATTTAAGTTACTCTCATTTGATGAATAAGATAACAATTTTTTGGTATAGGGGGAATAATGATCATAATTTGTTTTACAGGGATATGTGTTTTGTGATTTCTATATGTTGTATTCCTGAAATTAGTGTATTTATTACAATATAAATGTGTCACAAGGAACCTATCACAGAAACGATTAATGCTATAAATCCTTTATTATTTAAAAATATTTTTATGTTTCCAAAACCATATATTGAAAATAAAATCATCCATTGGGATAATGTATCCTGAGGAAATTTGATATTCATTGTATGAGAATTATAATGGGTTCATCTAGTAAAAATGGGGCTTGTGTAATAAAATATTCATTATTAAAATTATTTATATACAATTTTAATAAATCGTTTAGTTATTCATTATTCCTCCCTTCTCCCTTAACCCTATATCTCATCCATGTGATTTGGGTTTTTTCTTCACTTTATATGATCCTTTTTTGGAACTCAATCTATAGGTTATTTTTACTTCATCTCTCCCAATAAGATACCTTTCTACATATTCATTTATGTTGACTGTGGTAGTGGTTTTGAGACACATTTATAGGAATCCATTATCATGTGTTGACTCATAAATGATTATTATATATTCATTGACTGATTTATTCTGGTCTATGACTCTCTTAGGTGTTGTTCCATGATAAATCTTTTTATTATGGTATCATATGGTATACCATATCCGATGACCGATTCATTAATGGAATGAAATTATGATATTTGAAAATAAATGTTAGGGCCCCACATAGTTGTCTCTATATTCCATATAGTAATCGTGTATTTGGTTATGAGCTGTGTTTGAACCATGTTTTTGGTGGGTGTATTTGTATCATAAATGTGATAAGTGAACAATTTTTCTGTTATTTTAACCTTTTAATATTATCTTCATGATATTGAATCATTTATTTCTATGAATGATATTTTTTATGTAAAATAGGTTCCCCCATTTGGTAAAAGAAAAGTGATTTTTAGTGCATTTTGAAATGGATTTGGAATTGATTTTTCAAAGTTGGGTATGATAGAAAATCATTGTTTTAATATCTATTGTGAATTTTATAATCCATTAAGAAATGATTTATATTATTCACATGGTAGTCTTGTGTAACAATATTCACAACATTACTTTGGTATTCATGTAGCATCTTGACCATGTTAACCATTGAACCAGTAGCTCGTCTGGTAACAATATTACATAAATCATTCCGCTATGTATGAAAGAGTTAATAGACTAGCATTGATAGTCAAAGTAATGTTAGTGGGATGACTATAAAATTCATATATAGAATTTTCAAAACAGTATAACAATATATAAATAGATGAGAACAGTGGAAGACAATTTCAATATCAATTGAATAAAGAAAATGGACAACACCAGTTTATATAATGCATGTATGTCATGGTGATACATTTTTAAAATCATTACACAAAACACAATGCATTACATCTCAGTATAGAAATTTATAAAATACTACAAGCCTAGAGAGAAATACCCATTAGCATCTCAAGCTTCCACTCAGTCCATTGCTCCTAACTCTGAGGTACATCAATCATCAATAATCTAATCCCATGATCCAGCAAACAAGAGAGTCTACTCTAGTACCCAGTGCAATGGAATCCTGAATAGTATGAGAGATATAAATATCAGTTGTTCGAGACCATCAATTTTATATTTAAATATAGATAATGTAATGAAATGAAAACCATGTGAATGTATATCTAAACCATAATAAAGTTGAATATATTACCAAACACCCATCCAGGTTCCAAAGAGAATCATGTTGATGATAGCTGCTTCGACTCAAAACCAAAATAAGAGTCTGAACATGGAATATATACATTTAAAAAATTTATGATGATATTTTTATCGTATAATTTAATATTATTTTTTTAATTAATTCAAAATATATGGTTCTCGTGGATACTCATACGTCAATAATAACTTCGTCTCTTACTACGGTTTGAAGCATTCTGTAGGTAATATCATATCTCAATACCCGATTCTTGTCGACGCTTATTGTATTCGAGCTGCTCTATAATCTCCGAAATTGATTCGAATCATAATGGAGTTTGAATATTCTCATGTGAGTCAAGGACATAGAGTTCTATTATTTCTATTTTTTATTTCCATATTTACAAGAAACATTTCCAATGTTACCAATTTCACAATCATATGTAAGATGACAATGTTACCATGCTTACCCAATAATAGAATGATCATGTTCCCATTCTATTTACTGATTGGTATAATTACCATGTTACCATGTATACATTTCAATTTACAATGACCTTTTTCCCATTCACATTTCTCATAAGTATGATGACAATGTCACCATTTGTAATTCTCAAATTAGAATGATAGTGTTCCCATTCTATTTAATCATAAACATTATGACCATGTTACATTTTTTGATTCTCAGTTATTAATTATTGTTTTCCTATTCTTTACCACATAATTACTTTACCAATGAATTATCCACCACAATACCAATACTAAATGAACAATACACTAAACACCTCAAATAAATTATTTAACTCCACAATTAACTAAGTTCACAATCCCCATTGATTAATTAATTCATTAATTAATCAAAAACAAAATTCACATCCCATAATTAATATTCAAGAATTAATTATCTCATAAAAAATAACATCATTCCATTCTTAACACCATAATGATATATCTACAACACATTATCAAAGGCACCTTATTAATTCACAAATCATTACCTCATCTCAATCAATTCAATATTTCGTAATTAACCCCTTGATTAATTATCTATATTACAATGTTAAACCATATAATTAATTTACAATTAATTACCTCAATAAATCATGATCAATAACTCATAATTAATCCCTTGATTAATTATATACATTAAAATCTCATAGAACACAATTAATTCACAATTAATAACCTCACATCATCCCACTCAATAAATCATAATTAATCCCTTTAATAATTATAAATATTACATTCTCAAATCACACAATTAAATCACAGTTAATATCCTCAACTCATCCCTCTCAATAACAAATAATTAATTCCATCATTAAATATCTAAATTACAATCTCAAAACACATAATTAATTATCAATTAGTTACCTCAACTCATACCATCCAATATTTCCTAATTAATGCCATGTTTAATTATCTACATTACAATATCACAGTAAATAATTAATTCACTACTAATTGCCTCTAAATAACCCACTTAATATCTTTTATTTAATACCCTGACTAATTATATGCATTACAACTTCCAAGAACATGATTAATTTTAAATTAATTGCGTTAAATCATCCCACTTCATATCTCATAATTAATTCCCTGATTAATTATATACATTACAATCTAAAATAAAATAATTATTTCAAAATTAATTACCCCATATCATCCCACTCATTATATCATAATTAATTTCTTGTTTAATTATATACAATACAATAAAAAATCACATAATCAATTCACAATTAGATACCTCAACTCATCCAACTGACTATCTCATGATTAACAATTAAACCATGTGAGTTAACATGTGAAGTAGGTAATACATCTCCTAGATATGAAAACCACATTACCATTATTTAGACAGCTTCTACTCACTATGAAAGCATTGGAAAAAATATATCTGAATGCTAAGAAAACATATCAGTCTAATTGCACTTTCTTTAGCTTGATGTAAGTTCACCTTATTTGGAGGGTTTTGATTACAAAAAAAATATTTTGTAATCTAAAAAACCATTTAACACAATTATAAATTAAATCTATAAATTGATGTCAAATTTTTCAACTACTACAAAAAAACAAACAGTAAATTTTAAAAATTAAGCAATGTTTGGAACCCTACCCTAATGAATTGGCTAAGCCAATGATTTCTAACTCAAACTGCAACCCAATACCATGGATAAACATAAATATTCATGTGTGATCATACTTGGAAAAGATCTAAACACCTTATACAAATAATTGGAACAAAATATTAGTTCGGTGAGGAACAACGTATCACAAATTAATTAACCAACACTCTAATAAACAATAATAACCTAATTGAGGGGGGTTGAGAAACCAATTATCAGATATATATTCTTACCCCAATATAAAGCGTTGAACTAAATTGAGTCGATCTACTTCTCCTTCAGTGTCGATCATTAGAATATTTACCATCGAGACCCGAGACAGCTTCTACACCAATTAGAAACATAATAATTTAAGAAATTGATTTAGACCCGGTCTTAGGGTTTCGACCTTATGGAAATCATGTAATGGATATCTAAAATGACTGATATGAAGAATGAAATGCATTGAGAAAGACTAGATTCATCGAGACAACAATTTTATTGAATATTCCAAGGGGAGAAGATTATGTGAAGAGGATCTGAGGGAAGGGGTCATGCACCACCTAGGGGAGATTAGGGCGGTTCCACCTCACCCAGTCTTGGCACCCCTCCCTCATTCATTCCATTCTATTAAGAAAATAAAAAAACTAATTTTATTAGAAAAATTAATATAATAAATATAATAATAACAATGATAGTATTACTATTACAATTTCATATTACAACACATTGATAAACACAAAAATCATAATTAATCACTATTTAATTAAATTATTTCCAACACCATTTAATTAAATAGATTCTTAAATACACCATTATTTAAATTAATTCTCTCAACATCAAATTTATTACAAAAATCCATGATTTTTCACCAATAAATTAAATTCATATTAACCTAGAATTTAATTAAAAAAACCCCCCAATTTCCAAACATTTAATTAAATACCTTTTTATTATTGAATTTAATTAAATAATTTAACCCCAAACATTAAACTATGTAGGCAGCACGATTTTTCTAACACAGTCTGTGAGGCTATGCATAGGTTGTACACCCACTACTGGATACCTGGAGTATCCTGCACAACTAAACCACATGGATTGACTAATCTTGAACATCCCATGAAAATTCCTTTGCCTCACCAATAGAAAGCCGCAAAGTTTGGCCCACACGATTAGACCAACCGTGACTACCCATGATAATTATACTACCTGGTCTAGTGGGACCAAAACCCAATTAGCCACCCAAGAAACCCATTTATCCTTTACCCAAACCTAATATAAACCCTTTTAAATATCCCAAATTGAAAAACATCTACCCAAAACATTGTTTTAAACATAACAAATCCAATAAGAGAAAATGCTAAAAAAACACTCGTATTTTAGCCCCATTCAAAAACACAATACATTACAATATACCACCTTAAAATCTTCTCATCCCTGGGAAGACATCATGAACTAATACAATATTAAAAATCCTTCATGGACATGATGTTTCACTCGAATGATCATTTTTTGTTCCTGTATGCCAAAAACACCTTCAACCATTTCATAAGCTCAATTGGTTAAGCCTATAAAAACCTGAGCCAAATCTCAAAACCCAAATCAAATCCTTGCAGAGACATTTAACTAAACCCACATAATGAGAGACACAATCCTTTCATCATTCCTTCAACCACCCTTTCACTGGTGGTTTCCACCAGTGGTCATAATATTTAATGAGAAGCTACAAATCCAAAACTATTTCCTTAAAAGATGTTGACAACCAATAAACCCACACTTTCCCTTAAACTAGTGAAGATCATATAGAATGATTCCTTCCCCAGCTGCTTGTACACCTTCATCCTTAGATGACCTACAATTAAATTCTTGAGTCAAAGATTCACTTAAGATATTTTTAAAATTTCGTGCCCCAGCATGAAAAAGGTTATTACCCAAAGAACCATGCATCCCGCATACAACCCACATAACATCCACTTATTCAACCAAACAGCTTTTAAAACCTTAACGATTCGTAAGACTAGTTCTATATTAGTGTTTCTATGATGGGGTCAAGAGAGGGTACATGCTCATCACATTCATAATATAACAGTAAGAGTAACACCGTGTCACAAAAATGATCAGTGAAACTACTACTGGTCGACTCTTTAAAAAAATTATCCGCTACCCCTACCAACACAACATCAAAAAAACCTAGATTCATATATCTTCCAAGGTATCTTTATTCATTCAAATCAGTCAAATAAAACTCTTCCAAAAACTAATTGATATTACAAAGGGATTATTATACCTCCAACTTCATCAAATTCGTGTTTCCACAAAAGCACTGACACATATACCATAACTGATGTGACACTACCCACCTTAAGAGTGACTATTTGATTAGAATGAACGACATTCCACAGTCAAGCATGATATTTTAAAAACACCTTAAACACAAGTGTGAAATTCCACAAACCATGATCACCCAATAAACATTTCACATGATGGCCCAAAATTAAATCCAACTGATGTGTCAAAACACTAGATTCCCAAAAAGACCTCCTGATCACTAGGATGAACTTACCTTAACACCCTAATCACTCTACTCTGGATTTAACCAGATAATGACCTTTATATCGTCAGATTCCACAATTACACTGAACCCAACATGTTTGATACATCACCAAACTCTCGATGCTTCCACGTATGTCAATATATTCTGCCCAATGTTTACAAATAACAACATCACATCATTTCAAACAACCATAACTCACATGACGACACACTGAGTCATCTAACGAGCTGAACGAATCATTCCTCAAATCTTATTCCCATAACAAGATTCAATGTACAACAACTACCCATTCAAATTAGTGTTTATTTTTAAATCCAAAAGTACTTATAGAGACGATGACACCCAAATGGAATAAAGGTCAAAATATCACAAAAAAGACATGGCTTCTCAAGTACTAAGGGTGATACCTACTGCGGGCTGGACACTTACAAAGTATACACGTCGAATATATCACAATGTCACGTAAAATATAATTTACGAGGCTCAAAATCCTATTTTAATTTACATCTATTTAATTAATTTTTTTCAGCTTCTAATAATTTAATAAAATTTAAAAAAACCACAAGTACTTATCACAATAAAGAACACTGTTTTATAATAGTTCCCCATGAAAAAAAAGCAATATATAACCAAATACTATGGTACCCCTTTTTCCCAGTTATATGGTTCTCTTATAACTTATGAAATAAACTAGCTCCCATCGTAAATTCAATCAAATATTTTCCACCCAAACATTTATTTACACGTCATAATAGCTATAACATATTATCATAATAAGTAAAACTAAAACATGCTATAACACATAATCAATTCATAACAAAAATAAATGGTTATAATAGAGGAATCATGGAATATAATAATCTAAACGTGTTATACAAGAGGGCATGATAAATCAGTTCATGACACGGAATTCCTTCCATGACACATAATCAAATTTAACAAGCATCCTACTAATGAAACTTCTTGGCATGTATCATTCATGTCATGTTATTTTTATCTGATGATATGATTCATGTATTAAAACATCCTTTCCATATCTAGTCAGGGAAAATTTCCAAAATTCCAATATCAATATGTACTGGAAAATACACCAGTCACCCAAGGTGAAATAACATCAACTGTATTATAAAATATCATAAACATCAATACCCAAACTTATCGAATAGGTAATTTCCTATACATGGGGTGATCAGTCCCAGGAATAGCTATTTATTTAGTTCTCACACATTCCATGCATCCTTTCTACCAACCCAAAACATAAATTCAAAGGAAAAAAAGTAAGAAAATTGAATCTCTGATACCACTTTGTAACATCTCAACCTGGATTTCAATAGAAGCAATAACCAAATTAGTAACTACATGACCTCAATCACATCTCCCCGTATGCCAGATGCTGTCAACTGTAAGTGATGGTCTATGTATAGTTAGTGGGGAGAATATACCCTCATAATCATATTTTTTTTAAAAAATTACCAATATATAAAAATATGACAAAATAATAGGACAATTAAAATTTCAACTAAATAATAAATTGTCCAATGCCAATTTATGCAAGGCCCTCATGTAATTTTGATACATATCTTAATAGAGTAAAAATTAGAATTTTTTACATCTCAGTACAAAAATAGTGAAAAAGAAATACTCCCTGAGGAAAATTTCAATGAGATTCGAGACCATCTACTCAGTCCTTTGGTCCTAACTTCTATGTATAACAAAAAAAACATGCAAGTCCCAAGATCATGAAAACTAGAGAGTCAACTCGGGTACCCCAGTCAAACAATGGACCAAATAGTGTGTGAGATATAAATCATAGTATTTTGGGACCACTGGTTGACTAGAATAATCTATAAAATAAAATAAAACAAAATATTGTTCATTTATATCCCACCAATGAAATGATTTAATAAATAAGCAACAACATGTCCATGTTCTAATGATACAACTGTAAATGATACATGCTTCGGCACGTAGATGGAATAAGAGTCTAAATAGGGAATATATATATATAAATAATTTTGAATGAACTTATTATCACACTATTTAATATTATTAATTTAATAAATTCTTAACTCCAAGGTTCACATAGATACCCATACCTCAATACAAACTTTTTCTCATACCAAAGCCTAATGAATTCCCTAGGTTAAATCATATCTTAATACCAAATTCTTGCTGAATATATAAGTATTTAAGGTGCTATGATATCTCAGTTTTTGATTTGACTCTTGATAGAGTTTAAAAATTCTCATGTGAGGCCATGTATCAGAGTTCCATTATTTCTATTCTTTACTGTTGTATTTTTATTAAAAATTTAATGATATCACACATTTATGTAATATGACAACTACCCCATACTTACCCCTAAATAGAATGATAATATACCCATTCTCATTACTCATATGTATAATTACCCAATTACCATGTATTCTTCTCAATTTGGAATGACCATGTTCCCATTATCTTTACTATTAAGTATGATTACTATGTTACCATTTGTAATTCTCAATTTCAAATTTAAAAGTTTCCATTATCATTAGTCATAAGTATGATGACCATGTTACCATATTTACTTCTCAATTTTGAATGAATGTGTTCCCATTCGTTTCAAAAAAATTAATTTACTAATAAATTATCTACTAGATACCATTTCTAATATAATAGTTTGTTAAATGCATTAACTCTATTAGTTAACTCAACAATTATCTAATTAAAAAATTTCCATTAATTAATTTAACAATTAATTAATCAACAACATAATTTACATCACATAATAAATTTTACTGAATTAATTATATAATTATAAATATCATATATCCATGGTTAATCCCATAATTAATTATTTAAAATAAAATTATAGGGAAATAATTTATTCCGAAATAATTATCTCATCTTATAAATATCATTATATCCTAATATACCTCTAATTAAATATATATATTACAATATCAATGAAAAAAATTAATTCACAATTAATAACATCCAATCAAATAACTCATTAACTCATAATTAATCCCTTGATTAATTATAAACATTATAATCTCAAAGAATATATTTTATTCACAATTAGTTACCTCAACATATCCCACTCAATAAATGTTAATAAATCCCATGATTAATTATCTACATTACATTCTCAAAGCACGCAATTAATTCAAAATTAATTACCTCAACTCATCTCACTCAATAACTCATAATTAATAACCTAATTCCTTATCCACATTATAGTATCAAAGAAAATAATTATTTAAAAATTAATTTCCTCAATTAATACAACTCAGTATCTCATAATATGTGCCATGATTAATTATATACCATACAATATCAAAGAACATATCTATTTATTAATTAAATACCTCAACTCATTCCAACTCAATATCTCATAATTAATGAGTTGATTAATCATCTACCTTAAAATATTAATGTACAGAATTAATTAATTTTTAATTACCTCAACTCATCCCACTCAATATATCATAAATAATTCCTTGATTAAGTATCTACATTAAAATCTCTAAGAACATAATTATTTCAGAATAAATTATCTCTACTCCTTCGAATTAATATTTTAAAATCAATGCCCTAATTAATTATCTACAATACAATCTCAAATCACATAATTAATTTAACTTTAATTATCTCTACTCAACCCACTCAGTATCTCATAATTCCCAGTTAACCCATGTTCATTAAAAGAGTAAATATATCTCCTATCTATGAAAACCATTTTAACATAATTTAATCATCTTACATTAATTTGGTATGTATAGAAAAACTTGTAATAGAAATCTAAGAAAACATATAAGTCAAATCGTTATTTTTTTTAGCATGAAGGAATCAAAGCTCTATTGAATGGGTTTTATAACAAAAACATGACTTTTAAGTCAATGAAACCATTCAACACAACTCTCAATTAATTATAGAAATTTCAATGAAAAGTTTCAACAACAAAAAATATACAGCTACTGCATTTTATCAATTACGCAATATTGAGAACCCTACATCAACGAATTGTCCATGCCAATGTTTTCAAACTCACACAGTTACATGCTCATGGACACACGCTTCTATATAATTTTGTGTGTATACTTGTAATTCATCACAACACCATAGGAAAATAATAAGCACCAAAAATTAGTTTGGAGAGGACCAATACACACCATATTAATTAACCGTAACTCAAATAAACCATAATCATCTAATTCAAGCGGTGTGAAACCAATTAATGAGAATATATCCTTACATAAAAATGATGGAAGTGAACCAAATCAAGTGGAACCACTTATCCTTTCGGTGGAGGTCATTGGAATGCAGACTAATGGGTCCTGAGATGTATTCCACACTATATAGATCCTGAAGAATCGATGAAACAGAATGAATCATGAACCTAGGGTTTGGCCTAATGGAAACATGGAGACAGAGAGCCAAAACATTCAATGAAAAGAATGAAATGCATAGACAAGGAAATACCTCAACCAAATGGACAACATTCAGTAATAATACAGGAGGAGACGAGCATGCGAGGGGGATTCGGGAGAAGGGGTGGTGGGACACCCATGGGAGAGATGAGGGGGGGGGGTCACCCCTCACCTAGGCCTTGTAATTCTCTCTATTTTTTCCCTTCTAATAATAAAGTAAAACCAAAATTTTATTATATGATTCAATATAAAAATAATAATAATCATCATCATCTTCATATTATTATTATTATTATTACTATTTAATTTGAATCCTCTTTGAGAAAACCCAAACTCTTCATTTCACAACATTTAATTAAATTTATTCCAACACCTTTTAATTAAATGGATTATCCATTCCACAGTAATTTGAATCAATTATCTGAACCACAAATTTATTAAATAAACCTCATATTTTACAACAATTAATTAAATTCCTATTAACCGCTTTTTTAATTAAATAAAAACCCATTTCACAGAATTTAATTAAATCCAATTTCAATCACCATATTATTTAAAATATTTATCCCAAAACATGAAATTGGGTAGGCCACATGGTTTGTCTCACATATTTGAACAGATAATGTGCAGACCGTGTTTCTACTACTCGATACCTAGAGTATCCCACACAGCTGAATCACATGGTTTGACTAACCATGAGTAGCCCGTGTGAACGCCTCTTCCTTACCTATATCAATATGCACAGTTTGACGGGCATAGTTTGTCCCACCGTACACAACCTGGGAAAACTCCACATCCTATTATGGTGTTCCCAAAACCCATTTATCCACATGGGATGATCAATGATCCTTTACCTAATCATGACTTTAATACATTGAATGATCCCGGCTCATGTGACATCAACTCAATTATTGGTTTTAAAACTAACCAATCCAATGAAACAAAAAGTTAAAAAAAAATTCTATTTTATCATGGTTATTAATCACAAGACTATAAAATTCACCTTATGAAATGAATGAATTAAGGTTTTTTGGTTTCAAGATGTTAGTATATAAATATTTACATAAAGACATGAACACCATTCATTATTTTCATTCATGGAATACACAAATATAATATAACAATCAATTAATTTTGTAACACAAAGTATTCATATATCAACCACCATAAATCCATGGTTGATTTTAATAATATATTTTGGTTACAATAATTTTTCTCTTTAACCATGTTGTAAGACTTAGTATTCAATTGATTCCACATAGCTCTACTTTCATATGTAACACTTTTCCATCTAACGTAATAAATTCACAATTATGGATGATTCACATATGTAGAATATTAGAATAATTGGTCCACGTAGCTATCCATATTCCTCTGTGATATTTTTTTCTATAATTATAAATTAATTGGTTATGTAAACTACCCTATGTAACCAATAACATAACCAACATTTGTATATGTTAAAATATATTCCCAAAAATATTGGGATATGATGTTGTTTATTCATATATGCAGAGGATATTATGTATAAAATATGTATGTGGGTATAAAAATTCATATAAGTGGTTGAACACATCTTTAACTAGTTACTTGAAATCAACATCATCAATTTAATATTGTTTACATCATTAAATATCTATAGTATAATAATCATGATCAAAATTATAATGATATATAAAATATAAAAATCATTTTTCCTTAAATCAAATAATTTATGAAGAACTCATAATACGCTAATTAATTAATGCATTGAAAAAAATACAACAATATAAAATATCACACATCCAATTCACAAAAATTATTCATCACTCAATTAGAACAACACGATGCCTCTTAGTATCAAAATAATTTTTACGTTAAAAAAATGTTTTGTAAGGGAAACTTTTCATTCACTAATGAACATAAAAATTCTTATTTGATTATAGATATACCTATTACTTTAAATCTGGAATGTTTTCTGATGACATTAAATAACCACATAAATGGTATGATGCCTAATTATCTGTTAATTCTTACAATTGACTGATGATTTAAATGAATGAATATTTTGTGTTTCTAAAATAATTTGGTCTCAATTTTCTTACAACAAAATTTATTATATTCTATTTTGAATGATTTGAAATATTTTTTGGCATGGATTTTACCACTTTGTAGAGAGTCTATATTAATAATAGATCTAGGCATGTCAAATTTTATAATATCCTTTTTAGGGAATGGATAAATATGAACTCTAAATGGTAATTATTTCTATCAATTGAGTCTTAATACAACTCATAATGAGAAATTATATCATAAATTTGTGGATAGATATAATATCATATGGTTAATATCATGGTAAAAAAATTATATTTCTAGTTATATTAAGGATAGAAACATTAGTTTCTCATAATTAGTATTTAAAAAATTAGAGATATCCATAACTTTATTATTTAGTATGTGATAATTAAAACTAATATGACATAATTTATCTAAGAATATAATATAACACTTCTACATATTAATATATTTTTTGTTTAATTAGTTGGATGAGTTTGAGCTATTATAATGAATATAAAACCAAACTAAAGTGAATAATTATTAAATTCTATAAAAATTTTATGACATTATTATATTGTTTAATGAAACATAAATGGTTTAAATTCAAATAAGGAAGTATAATTGATTTTAAAGAGACGATATTGAACAATTTTTTTGAAATAAGAATTTTAATTAAACATAATACTTTTAAGAACATTATAATAATAATATATTTTGATAATTTTTTTAAAATTATAATAAATATATAATGAACCTGAAATTTCAATTAAAATTTTTTCATAAATACTTTTGGAATTTTACAAGTCCACAGTTTCTGACAGCACCTAATTTCGAGTCCTGGAGTGCCTGTATTATTGTTATAAAATTTTATATGGGTACGTTCAGTGAACGTAAGAGAGGGATTTTTCTAACATCTGAACAGGTGTTTGGAATCGTAATCTGACAACCCTGATGACCTCGCAGCACTGGTATTCGCTTAAGGGGACCTTTATCGTAGCAGTGTTTTATCAAGAAGAGAAGTAAATTTTTCAAGTTTGTTATTAAAAATAAAAATATAAGTTAGATATTTTTATTTGGTGGGTGGTTATAATCTCGAAAAGGAATTTGGAGGTTGGGACACACCCCACATAACCACCCATGAAAGGATTTAGTTTGGTGGGTCCCACATGATCCCAAACCCTTTCACCTCCCCTAAACTCCCTTAAACTCCCCATTAACACCCCTTAATTAATTTGACAACATCCCTCTTTTAATGTGAACTCTCCACCTCCCTCCATTGATTATTCCAACCCTATCAAATTAATTAATTAATCTCCATTAATAAATTAATTAGTGTGTCAAAAATTCATTTTGAACTGTTTTGAATTGCATGGCAATGTGTATATATTGGAGGGCCTTTTCTTATATTTGTTTTGAAAATATTTTTGGGAAAAATTCGGGAGAAAAACTCTGGGTGGAACTTCCTTTTCTCGACGAAGAACATTTTTCTTCAACAAAGAACATCCACGATGATGAACCTGAGGAACTTCTTCCACGATGCTTCCTCTTCAGATTCACCCCAACGTTAACGAGTCTACGTCGTCATTGAATTATCTTCCCGCGTCTGGACAACGACTCTTCCTCCAACGTTGATGGGACACCACTGTTCTCCTCGACACCATTTTCCATGATGCCTGACTACCATGATGATCATCTTCTACAGATCATCGACGTGAGACGTAAATTCCAAGGTAGGGGGTTTGTATAATTTAAATTGAATAAAGTATACCTTCGTTCTTGTTGAATGCAAGTGATCGTCTAAGGCCATTTGTTACTGCCTAATGCGGAGGGCGTAGGTCGACCAAACACGGCCCGATGACCCTCCATTGTTTCTTATTTTTAATCGCGATGGATTTGGTGTTTGAAGAGGTGGAATCAACAAAAGTTGGCGATGATCAGGGCCGGCGACGGCTGAAGACGGTGGTGGAAATGGCGGACGCACGCCGGCCCGAAGAAGACTGCAGCACAGGGTGCCGCGTGGAACGGAGACCGCGGACTGCAACCATGGGCTCCTCGGCCGAAGAAGACCAGGCCAACTAAAGCTGGATGGGAAGGAAGAACCATGGCGCCTCTCGACGACGCGCTGCGAAGGAACTGCGGCCCGCGCTCCATGGGCTGCTTCAGTGGGCGAACTAGTCGGCTGCCTGCCTACCGGGTTGAAGGAGGCCACGAAACCTAAAGGTGTCGCGTGGGAGAAAAGTGGATCTCCTATGCGGGCCACTCATGCCGGGAAGACCGGTTGTCTTCATCCATCCGGGCAGGACAGGCGGTGCCACCCGGTGCGGATGTTGCAATAAACCAGCCCCCCCGTGCTTCACTCGGCAAGCTGGCCGAACCGCGGCAAACCGCAGGCCCTGCCGCGATCCGCAGGTCCGGGCCATGCCACGCTGGGTCAGGTTGCGCCCCGCTAGGCCGGGCCACAACCCACCAAACCCGGTCATGCCCCACCGGGCCAGGCCAACCCCCTATCCGGGTCGGACCCGCCGAGCCAGGACGGGCTGACCCGCCAGCCCACTGGGCTTGACGGGCCGGGCCCGTTTCACTTAAACGTGTATAACTCAAAGATCGCGTGTCCGAACAATGCACCATCTGCGGAACTAGGATCCTCATGACAAGATAGTACTTTTTCGATAAACTAAGTGAGTTTTGGACAACTTTGGAAAACGGCCGGGTTTGAACAAACGTAATTTCGACCAGGCCCTTGGAACGGAAAAGCCAATAACTCTCAGATCGGGCATCCGATTGACACACCGTCTGTCGCGTTGGGTTCCTTTTGATGAGACATAATTTTAATATACATAAACTATATAATTCATGATTGTTGATGTATCAACCCCCTTTTATCGAGGAGTGGACCCTCCCGGAATCGAGTGTGTTGTGTGCGGGAACCCTAGAGATGGTTGTGACTGCTTTTACTACTGTACTGGAATCCTTTGTTGGTTTGATATTGATGACTGTTGTACTAGAATCCTCCGTGGGTTCGTCAACGAGGACTACTGTACTGGGATCCTTCGTGGGTTCTACAACGATGACTATTTTTCTTGTATCCTATGTGAGTCCAGTAGTTTTGACATTTGTACATGTATCATGTGTGGGGCTGACAGAGTAGCTGATCTTGTATCTTGTATGGGTCTGACATCATAGTTGGTCTTGAATCCATTGTGGGTCTGATAGCTTAGATGAATCAGTGACTACATCTGATCATCTGTATCACTATACGAGAGATGTATACATGTGTGTGCTGAATCTTGACATTCAATTATTATTCTATGACGTGATTGACTTAATTCCTATATAGACTTGGTTGTGCTTGGGCTTATGAGTTGGAGCAGAACTGAGATTGATAACTTAGTTATATTTATGGGCATATACCTATGAAGGGTTGGTTCATACTTCGTGGTTGTATCATTCTTCTGTGATTTATCCTTTGTGGATTTTGGGAGACCTTTGGGGTGTCAGGGTCCCTACAATGTATCATTATACTCACCCCGCACAGGCTATTCTCGTACCTCATTGTGTTGGATGCAGATGACGGACAACGTTGATGGAGGCAGGGAGCGGACCAGGATCGGACGGTACCTGGAGGTGGACAACACGACAAGACGGTACACGGAGCAGACTGATGGACGCGGAGTGATGAGGTGGACATATGTACCTATCTTTCATGTAGTATACTCAGTGGACGTTACAGGAGCTTTCCTTTTTAGCTGTTGTTCCTTTTTCAGTTTTACTTGCTTCCATTGTACCTGTACATTACTATTGGGCTTGTATTTATGGACCCTTTACATTCATCACTACTTTTTGTATACAGTTTTCACTTAGTGTTTACTTTCTGTTGCGTACTCTGTTGTGTTTGTTTACTTTCATAATGGAAATGCCTTCCCACCTTAGGGATTTACACCTTTGGTGCTATTCTCCAGCCCCTCGCCTATGGAAGGCGGGCTTGGTTTAGTCATGACACGGGCCCTGAGGATGGGTCATGAGAAATTGGTATCAGAGGAGTCGGTTCTACCCCAAAACCTAGGACTATGATCATTATTTTCTATGAAACAATAGTATTTAAAGTATTGAATGTTTTTTTTCAGTCCAGGGTGTCCAGTGTTGGTGTGGCGGTCGACGTATCCATACACCAGGACCCTGACCTATGATTTCAGACTCAGTATACGAAAACACTGATTGCATGTGTATTTCATAAGTTTTCATTGTTATTACTTTGAGTCAGCTCACCAGGTAGACAATTTTGACTATGGCGCACCTATTTCTTTTTAGGATGGCCCCACTAAGGTAGCCATCTAGGGTTCTGAGTTACGTACCAGATGCTAGCCCATAGAGTAATGAGGCCTCGGTGCAGGGCCCCATCATAGTGGAGGAACCAGTGGTACCACTACCCAATGGGCCACCAATACCACCATCTCCAGAAGTAGAGAGTGCATGCCGCCTGAGTGTGTTGCACGAGTTCTAACGATAAAGGTCGCCCCGGTTCCACGGAGAGATGGACCCACAGGCAGTTGAGGATTGGCTGGAGGATGTCGTCAGTGTTTTCAGATTGGTAGGGACACCATCCATCCTTATGGAAATCATTGTCGTGATTCTCTTGAACATAGCAGTAGATAGATGGTGGAGCCTGATGCTCCAAGTTCATGATGAGGCATCTTTACTATGGATGGACATTGAGATTCTCTTCCGCTCGGAGTATGTTCTAGCCACCCTTTTCACAGTGCGGGTTCAGGAGTTACTTAATCTACTGCAGGGCAGCATGATAGTAGCTTAGTACTCAGCGGGGTTCACCGACCTCTCACGCTACTCCACAAATATGGTATAGGACCCATTCTTCAGGGGCCAGACCTTTAATTAGGGACTCCGGCATGAGATCAGGGCTTCAACGATTCCCCTCAGCATTCCGAAATAGGAGGGGGTGATGGAGTGAGCCCTTCTAGTGGAGAGTTTTCTCACTGAGCCGTCACCAGTGGAGAGACCCACAGCAGGATGACATGTAGTGGAGTCTTATGCGGCGGTAGTAGATAGTTGACATAGAGGTCCAAGAGGACCAGGCCATCATGTGGGAGGCCTCATGATACAGGTTTGGTTGTGTGAGGCACACAAAACAAAGCAATCTTTATGAGAAGTAGGAAATTCTATGCATGCGGCGGGAAGGGAAACATGGCTCGAGACTGCCCGAACGATCCTGTAGACGAGCATCAGACAGTAGAGGGAACTCCTAGGCAAAGTCAGAGGTTCTACCTTGGTAGTCCACTGGCAGCAGGTAGATGAGGCAGAGGAGCTGGCCTAGCAGCAGGTGGTGGATGACGTTTTGAGGATCTACCACCACCACCACCACCACCATGAGGTCCACCCTGATCACAGGGAGATGGCGGACAGAGGCAGACTCAGCTCCCGACAGTTGAGGCCTACGACCACAATGCACCTGAGATGATTCGAGGTACTATCTGTGTCTACTCCACCCTTGATTTAGTACATATAGACACAGGTACGAGTCATTATTTTATTTCTGTTTCCCTTGTTCGGAACTCGAATATTCTAACAGAGCCATTGGAATAATCCTTATAGTTAGAGACTCCTATGGGAGAAGACTCAATGATTACGAACTGGTGTCGGCAGTGTGAGCTTACTCTAGCAGGCGAGATCTTTGGCTGGGATAATCTTGTAGTAGCGTCGAGGCAATACGACGTTATCTTGGGTATAGAATGGTTATCTACAGTCCATGCTTAGATCGATTGTATTAGGACCAAGGTGCGGTGTGTCCGCAAGGATGGGACCAAGATCACATTCACCGGTGAGAAGGGAGCCTTCACTGTGCAGGATAGACTTAAGAAGAGGAGAGGGTAGTCGACCACAAATTAGATGGCTGGTCTCATCCTTGGAGCAATTGATGTGCGGAGTCTGAGTTTTCCTATTTTGGTGGATCAGTATGCGGATATTTTTCCTGACGATG
Source organism: Viscum album (assembly GCA_963277665.1). Classification (NCBI taxonomy): domain Eukaryota; kingdom Viridiplantae; phylum Streptophyta; class Magnoliopsida; order Santalales; family Viscaceae; genus Viscum; species Viscum album. The sequence continues at coordinate 1,846,436,574 of OY728157.1, read as the reverse complement.
TCCCAGGACTACCTCCTCAATAGAGGTATACATTTACATAGACCATTACCTCGGGACAACACCAATATCTACTACATCATATCGGATGGCTCCCTCTGAGCTTTGTGAGCTGCAGGTACAGATGGAGGACATGTAAGAGAAGGGATTTATTTGACCCAGTGTTTCACCCTGGGCTTCTCCGATTTTGTTCACCAAGAAGGCAGATGGGAGTATGTGACTGTGTTTTGACCATCGTTGCCTGAATCAGGTGATCATGAAGAACAAGTACCCACTCCCAAGGATTTATGACCACTTTGGTCATATCAAGGGAGCACGATGGTTCATTAAGATAGTCCTCAGGTCAGGCCATCACTAGCTCAGATTTCAAGATGAGGATGTGCAGAAGAGGGCCTTTAGGTGTCATTATGGCCACTACGAGTTCTTGGTTATTCCCTTCGGAGTTACCAACGCACCAGAAGTGTTCATGAGTCTCATGAAAAGGTTCTTCCAACCTTACCTCAATTGATTTTTCATAGTCTTCATCAACAACATAATGATTTACTCAACTACTGAGGAGGATCATGCCTACAATTTGTGTGTAATACTGGACACAGTCCGAGAGCACCATCTTTATGGTAAGCTCTCGAAGTTCCAGTTCTATATTCAAGAGGTTCACTTCTTGGGACACATCATCTCGGAGGCTGGAGTAGCAATGGATCCATTGAATATTGAGGTAGTGCTTGCTTGGGAGCCACCCGATAGTGTGACGGAGGTACGGAGTTTCCTGGGACTGGCTAGATACTATCGGAGATTTGTGCCAAACTTCTAGAGAGTAGTTGCCTCGCTTTTAGCATTGATGAAGAAGGGGAAATAATTCTTGTGGTTAGAGAGATGCCAGTAGAGCTTTCAGGAGCTAAGGTAGAGGTTGACCAGTGCGCACATCTTGAGGCTACCAGAGGAGGGTGTTGGGTACGTAGTTTACTGCGACGCATCCGGGACCAGAATCGGGTTTTTCCTAAGGCAGGACTGAGCAGTGATCGCCTATGGTTCATAGCAGTTGAGAAATCACGAGTATAACTACGCTACCCATGACTTGGAGTTAGAAGTAGTGGTCTTTGCCTGGAATATGTGGCGGCCCAATCTTATGGGAAAGCGTTTTTTAGTATACTCTGACCTCCAGAGTCTCAGGTACATCTTCTCGCAGAAGGACCTGAACCAGAGATAGCGGTGATGGCTCGAGTTACTCTAGTACTATGACTTCGAGATAGTCTATACTCCTAGGAAGGGGAACGTAGTAGAAAATTCTCTCACCAGGAGATCAAGAATATAGTTACTAGGAGAGGTGACGGAGCTGCTAGCCATGTTGATGATATCATTTGTGGATAGAGATGGAGTAGCCTTTATACAGTCTCTCACAATCACTCCTCCACTACTTCAGTGGATCGGGGAGGCATAGCGTGGAGACGTTAATTGTGAGATGTGACACGCTCAGATATCCTCTGGGTAGGCACTTGATGGATTTTCTGAAAGTGGGGAGAACGCCATTCTCTTCAGGGGATGTACCATGGTACTAGTTGCACTATAGGAGGAGGTGCTGAGAGAGTTCCACGCTTCCCCTCTAGCGTTACTTCCAGGAGTGGAGAAGATGTATCATGACTTCAAATGATAGAACCAGTGGCCAGGTATGCAGAAGGCTGTAGCCGAGTATGTCTCACGGTGCCTCACCTGTCAGCAAGTGAAGGCAGAGCACCAGGTACCAGCAGGCATGGTATTACCTTGGAGTCCCAGAGTGGACGTGGGACATGATATCCATGTATTTTGTGACAGGACTTCCACGTATATCCAGATGCCACGATTCTATCTAGGTGATTATCGACAGACTCACCAAGTTAGCCAACTTCCTACCGATCAGAGAGCAGGGATCAGTAGAGGGTTTGGGACACCTTGATGTACAGGAGATCATACGTCTTCATAGAGTTCCATCGACGATCATCTCCGATCGGGATGCACGCTTTACTGCCCGACTTTGGAAGGGGTTTCAGGAGGCATATGGAATACAACTACGTCTGAGCTCCGCCTTCCTTCCTCAGATGGATGGCCAGACTAAGAGGACCAGTCAGACTATCGAGGATATGCTCCATGCTTGTGTCCATGACATTGGTCATAGCAAGAGGATCACTTACCCTTGGTGGAGCTTGCGTACAACAACAGCTAGCACTCCACCATCAGGATGGAAACTTATGAGGCACTGTATGAATGACCTTTCAGATCACATATGTGTTGGACTAACCTTGGGGATTCAACACTTGTAGGACTGGATATGGTGGAGGCTATCATAGAGAAGTTGCAGACCATCTAGGATCAGATGGAGACTACACATAGAAGACAGAGTTCATATGATGATAGGAGATGGAGACCACTAGAGTTCAAGGATGGAAACCACGTCTTCCTACAGATCACACCTCAATGAGGTCTACTGAGATTTGGAAGAGGCGGAATGTTATCTCCATGCTTTATTGGGCCATTCTAGGTCCTCAACAGAGTTGGCTAGGTGCCTTTCCGCCTAGAACTTCCACCTCTGTTGCACCGGGTGCACAACGTCTTCCACATATCTCAGCTGAGGATATACGTGCATGAACCATCCCACATCATCAACCATGGGGAGATAGACATCAATGATGGGGTGACATTCACGGAGGACTCAGTGGAGATTGAGGATGGCCAGGAGTGTGTCCTATGTGGATGGTCGATTCCTCTGGTGTGCATTTGCTGGCAGCATGGGAACCTCTATGAGAGCACATCGGAGTGGAAGGCTCAGATGCATGCTCAGTACCCTCTATTTTCCCCTAAGGTGTGTTGTAGATTTATGGGGACATAAAGCTTTGATTTGGGGGTAATGTAAAGACCCAAAATTTTCAAGGAAATTTTTTTCTTAAATACTTTGGGATTTTACAAGTCTGCAGTTTCTGACGGCACCTGATTCCGAGGCCCAGTGTGCCCAGAATAATTTTCTTATGTTTTATACGAGTACGTTCAGTACACGTACTTGTGGGATTTTTCAATCTTCTGAACTGGTGCTCGGAATCAAAATATGAGGGCACTGATGTACTCGAAACTCCAGTATTCACCTAAAGGGACCTTTACCGTAGTAATATTTTATCGGGAGGAGAAGTTAATTTTTGAGGTCTGTTATTAAAAATAAAAATATGAGTTTGCTATTTTTATTTGGTGGGTGGTTATAATCTCCAAAAGGATGTTGGAGGTGGTTCCACACCCCACATAACCACCCTAGAGAGGATTTAGTGTGGTGGGGCCCACACAAACCCAAACCCTTTCACCTCCCCTAAACTCCCTTAAACATCCCATTAAAGCCCCTTAATTAATATGACAACATCACTCTTTTAATGTGAACTCTCCACCTCCCTCCATTGATTGTGCCAACCCCGTCAAATGAATTAATTAAGCACCCTTAGTTAATTAATTTTTGTGTCAACAATTCATTTTTAATTTTTTTTATTTTCATGGAAATGTGTTTATATTCGAGGGCCTTTTATTATATTTGTTTGGAAAATATTTGTTGGAAAACGTTGGGAGAAAAACTCTTGGTGGAACATCCTTTTCCCGATGAAGAACATCGTTCCTCAATGAAGAACATCCCCAACAAAGAATGTGAAGAACTTCTTCCATGAAACTTCCTCTTCGGACACACCCAGACGTCAACAAGTCTACATCGTCTTTAAATTATCTTCCCGCATCACGACAACGACTCTTCCTCCAACATTGACTGGATGACACCATTCTATGCGATGTAGTTTTCTGTGATGCCCGACTACCACAACGCTCGTTTTCCGCAACTCATTGACGTGCGACATCAATTACGAGGTAGGGGGTTTGTATAAATTAAATTTAATAAATTATACCTTCTTTCTTATTGAATTCAAGTGATCTTCTAAGGCCATTTGTTACCGCCTAATGCGGAGGGCGCAGGACGAACGAATACACCCTGATGACCCTCTATTGTTTCTTGTTTTTATTAGTGATGGAGACGATGTTGGAAGAGGAGGTCATGACTGGAGTTGGCGATGATCGAGGGATGTGACATCCAAAGGCGACAGAGGAAACGGTGGCCGCACGCCGGCCCGAAGAGGACCGCGGCACTGGGTGCTACGTGGAAGGGAAACCGCAGCCCACAACTACGGGATGCTCAGCCGAAGAAGAACCGGCCAGCTAAAGTCAGATGGGCTGGAAGAACCATGACCCCACGCTGCGGAGGAACTGTGGCCCACTTCGGCAGGTGAACCAGTTGGCTGCCTCCCAACCAGTTTGATGGAGGTCGCTGCACCCGAAGGTGCTGTGTGAGAGAACAGTGGCCCTCCTCTGCGAGACGCTTGCACTGGGAATACGGGCCGGCTTCGGCCAGACAGGCAGAAGAGTCGGTGCCACCCGGCACTGCCGTTGTAAAGAACCCCCCCCCCCGCTTCGCTAGGCCAGCTGGCCGCGGGCCGTGCCTCGCTGTGCCGGACCGCACCCCGCCGGGCCGGGACGTGCCCCGCTGGGCCAGGCCACGCCCCCCCGGGCTGGGCTGTGCTCCACCGGGCTAGGCCGACCCCCCAGCCGAGTTGGACCCACCGATCCAAGACGGGCCAACCCGCCAGCAAATTGTGTCTGGCCTATTTCAGTTAAACGTGTATAACTCAAAGAGCGCGCGTCTGAACGATGCACCGTCTATGGAACTAGGACCCTTGTGATGAGGTGGTCCTTTTTAAATACTCTAAGTGAGTTTTGGACAACTTTTTAGAACGTCTGGGTTTGGAATGAGCAAAATTACAACCAAGCCCCTGAAATAGAAATGCCAATAACTATCAGACCGGGCGTCCGATTGACGGGTCGTCTGTCGCATTGGATTCCTTTTGATAAGATGGAACATCGAGATACACCAAATCTGGACTTCGTGATAGTTGATGTATCGAACCCCTTTGTTTGAGGAGCGGACCCTCCCGGAATTGAGCGTGATGTGTGAGGGAACCCTAGAGCTGGCTGTGACTGCGTCTACTGCTGTACTCGAATCCTATGTGGGTTCGACAGCGACGACTACTGTTCTGGAATCTTTTGTGGGTTTGACAGTGATGACTACTGTACTGGGATCCTTCGTGGGTTCGACAGTGATGACTACTATTATTGTATCCTGTGTGGGTCCGATAGTTTTGACCTCTGTACTTGTATCATGTGTGGGTCCGACAGAGTAGGTGGGCTTGTATCCGGTGTGGGTCTGACAGCTTAGCTGGTCTTGTATCCTATGGGGGTCCGACAACATAGATGAATCAGTGACAACATCTGATCATCTCTATCACAATAAGAAAGATGTATACCTGTGTGAGGTGAGTCTTGACTTTCAATCATTATTCAATGATGTGATTGACTTAATTCATGTGTGGACTGGTTTGTGCTTGGCTCGAGAGTGGGAGCCGAACTGAAATTGATAACTTAGGAATATGTATGGGCATATACCTAAGTAGGGTTGGTTGATACTTCGTAGTTGTATCTTTCTTCTTTGGTTTAACCATTGTGGATTCTAAGAGACCTTTGGGGTCTCGGGGTCCCTACTGAGTATCGTTATACTCACCCCTACACGGGCTATGCCCGCACCTTCTTGTGTTGGATGTAGATGACGAACAATGTTGACGGAGGCAGGGAGCGAGCCAGAATCGAACAATACCCATAGGTGGACCACATGGAGAGACGGTACATGGAGTGGACTGATAGGCGCGGAGTGCTGAGGTGGATATCTATACCTACCCTTCATGTAGGATACTCGGTGGATGTTCCAGGAGCTTCCCTTTTTAGCTGTTGTTCCTTTTTCAGTTGTACTTGCTTCCATTGTACCTGTACATTACTGTTGTGCTTGTATTTCCTTCCCCTTTACTTTCAACACTAATTTTTGTATATAGTTTTCACTTAGTGTTTACTTCCTGTTGCGTACTCTGTCGTGTTTGTTTACTTTTATAAAGGCAATGCCTTCCCAGCTTATGGATTTATGCCATTGGATCTAGTCCCCAGCCCCTAGCCCATGGAAGGCTGGCTTGGGAAAAATATTATCTTAAAAATATCATTTTAATTCAATATTATATATAGTTTATATATTTTATAAATATATTTATTTTAAAATTTCTATTTTAAAAAATAAATTTATTTTTGAATTCAATGTTTTAATATAATAATAATTTTATTTTCTTTTATTTTGTAAAAAACAATATGGTGAATGGTTAAAAAATGGAATCTATAAAAACTATTATTTTATGATGTTATATTGATATAGTAATATAGTAAAATTTCAAAATGACATTTTGAAAAATGAAATGTATATTTATAAATTGATATAATTAATTAAAAAATATATTATTTAACTTATAAATCTATTATTTGAATTTTGAAAATCTAAATAATATTTATATTTAAATAAAACCTTTTTTAGGTTCTCTTTTAATAAATTAGTTGATATTTCCCCCAAGTTTACAATAGAATTTTAATATATATATAATCCTACATTTCTTTAGAAAGAAATTTAATGATTTTATTGAGTGTTAAATCATTTAATATCAATATTGTAAGTATAATCATACAACAAATATGTTAAATAATGAGATTGTAAAATAAAATCCTTACCATATTGGTAACATTAAAATAAATAAAAAAATTATTGAAACAACATTATATGGATATGTGAATAAGTATAAAATTTCAATGAATAATTATAAATAGAATTAATATTATATATATACACCACCCAAATAATCATGTGGTGAATGTGGCTAATGTCTCAAATAAATAACAGTGATTCAAAAATCCATTACAACATTGATAACATATTTATTTTATTCCCATTGAATTAATGTCATTAAATTTTATAATAAATATCATAGAAATAATAAAATTTCATGTTAAAACATGTTATAATTTTTTTGTATAGACCACACAAAAGAAAACATTGGTTAATATGGAATATGTCCTCAAAAATAAGAAATGAGATGAGAATCAGTTATGACATTGTTACTTTTAAATAAATATCTCCTGAAATAATATTTTCAAACAAAAAATTATATATAATAAATAAATAAATTCAACATATAATATTTTTTAACTGAAGTAGTATCAGCATATCAAAAAAATTTGGTGAATATCAAACCCTTGGTCCCAATGAAGGAAATTTGGGATAATAAACCCCTTACCTCATGTATTGAATTTATTAATACATATTAGAAAATAAGGAATAATACTTATAGGTTGAATATATATATATATATATTTATAATTGATAACAATAATAAATTATAATAAGCCATATGTTATTTACCTTATAAAAATTAACTCTTTATTAGTTAACAATTCATTGTTAAAAACAATTTTTGGTAACAAATGATACTTATTTCATGTATGATTTTTTGGTATTTTAAATACTTATGGATTGATAATTATTAACTAATAAATATAAATTTATACATGATATATATAAAATAAAAATTCTCAATATTTTTTTATGAAACCCATTAAATATATATATATAAAGTGATTTACATCATTCACTGATATAGTAGGTTATACGTATACTTGAATGTTGTTTTAACATTCTTGACGGTTGGAAAATAAGAAACATAAATAATAAATTTCCAATAAAAAATATTTTATATATAGTATATATCATATATATTTACTATATATATCCTTGTTAATATCCATATAAAAAAATGAAAAATGATTCAAATTACCTTATGGAGGCATTACTCCAAGAGTACACATGAACGAAATTATCAATTTCCAAATATTTGTATAATAAGAAGTTTGTTGCTATATTATAATTCAAGGAGTACAAATGTATGTTAAATATAGTAAATAAATTTTTTATACATCAATATATCCATACTTTAGAGGTGATGATGTAAAACAAATTACATTGTTCTATATGGTTGTAGTCTTTTTTCCACACAAACTATGGTTTCATTCAACATTTTATAGAGGAGTAGATCGGTATATGTTAATAAATTTACTATTTATAATAATATTTTATGGAAGATACTTATTATATCATATAATATTTATATAATAATATTTTAATAAGGAAGTAGAAGAAACAAAACAAAGTCCCTCTCCTTTGAATGAAACCTATTATTAGAAAAACATCTATATCCTTAAACCATATTCCTTTTTAAGGGATTTAATATTAAAAATAAGGAATATTGTACAAGGGGATGGAATAAAATAAGGGATTTTGATAGTTATTGAATAAACCAAAATGATTTTTATGTTATAAAAATATTAGATATAGGGGTCCTAATAATAAGTGTGGGAAAATAAACAATTCGAATTTTTGGAAAGAAAGATTTATACCAATTTTTTAAACATTCTATCATGGTCTAAAATGAATAATTATTGAAGCATAGATTTTATAAAGTGATTTTTTTAATGTAATATGATATTTTCATGTTATTAGGTTATTTTAGCACATGTCTTTTTAGTTTCATCTCAATAAACATAGTTTAATGGTAACCTCTATAAATAATTCTTCCAATATATACTATTCATATACGAAAAAATATATTTTCAATATATTATAAAATCTAAATAATTATGAAAAAAATTAGAATCACTTTTTCCAAATGCAATTCACCTATATGGTAGAGCATACATTGAAATCAATCCAATATATGTTAAAAACAAATTCCAAGGAAAATGTATTTAAAATAATAGAGATATTTATAAATATTAATTCCATATAGAATTTATTAATAGGAATAAAATTTTACTAATAATAATACATTATAATTAATGTTGGTTTTAAGAAAATTTAAAAAATATGTAACTTTGTAAATTCATCAAAATAAATGGTAGTTTTTTAATAAAAACACATATTTTCACTAATGATAAAAAATTCATTATTTTAGGAAATAATCTATAATTTACTCTGAGGTAGTTTTAACACATTTATTTTAAAAAGTATTAACAATTTTGAAGATAAATTCTATAAAACATAAAAAATAATTCTAAAACAATTATTTCAGAACAAATAAATAAAATTTGAGAAAAATATGGAACAAGATAAATTCATTATAAAGACTTGTGTATATTTCAATAATGTGTTTGAGTTATATAAAAATTCATAAATAGTTTTAAAAATGTGGGTATTTATATTATGGCCTCCAAATTTTACATCTATGTTATAACAATCTTGTTTAAAAAATAATATTTATAGTATATAACAGTTCACTAAAACATAGTGTTTGGTAAAACATAATTTATTAATGAAAATAATGTTATTCAGAAAAAAATATTTCAAAAACTCTATGGGTATTATTATGAAATAATCAAAAAAATATTTTTTCCATTCAAAAATTACTATAGTTTTGGTATGCCTATACAGATGTGTTTATAATAGAGAGATTAACTCAACAAACATTTAGTAGCATCCCACCAAACTAAGGATGATATGAACCATAATCATGTTCATGGGTCATTCAAAAGGCAGCAATACAATTAAATTTTCTATATCAATGAATATTATTTTCATGGTAATTGAATTCCCCTTGAAATGTTCCTCTTTTATACAAATTTAACAGTTAATAATAAAGGAAAAATGATGATGTGGATTACAAGTACCCAATAAGATCTCATTTTGTATTCTATGAAACTATGATGTTTGAGAGTATATTAGTTTATCGTTATCATATATAAGTATGATTGATTCTTGGAATGGATGTAATGTTCAACTAATGAGATCCATGGACACTACTATTCCATATTTCAACCCCATGGTAATCACTACCTACATATGTCAGGTCGTAATATACAATGTAACACAGTATATAGGGGTGAATTGGGTCCTTTTAAATTCTTCCAAAATTAATGATTTTGATACCCTCGGAAATTAATGTCAATATAAACTATTATTCATAAATATTAATGTATATAGTGGATAAATAGAAAGAAAGAAATAATCATTCTATAGTGTTTTAAGGGAAAAATATCTCCCAATGCACACTACCAAATTCTATCTCTGTGAACTTTTTAAATTTCACTTGTCTAGTACTCTAATAACAAGTAAAAAATCCACTACTATGTGTAGGGAGTTGAATTAACTTCAAATTGGACTAATAATATAGTATTCTGGTCTTATAATTGTGAATCAGTTATCGACATCATATATAGAGAATATGATACTCCACCACAGCTGAGTATGAGAAGTTGAAACTCAAATAAATAAACCGAGAATGATTTGATGAAACTTGTTGAATATTACAATTAAAAAAATAATAAATCAAAGTTTATGTATCATCTTATTCAAAAAATATAATCTTCATGAAATAATGTTTCTGAAGTGATTTTGGTTGCAGATAAGATATTCAATTTAATAACAACAATAAATAACCTAGTAGTTGCACACATACAGTAGAACATTATTAATCATGCCTTTTACCAATGTGTAGTCTTTTCTAAGATATTCACTCTCTAAAGATCTGTACAAGGATATTTTATCAAAGAATGATCATATATGAAAATATTTCACTTGAAAATTCTTGTATGAAAAAGATACACCGATTTAATATAAAAAGAAAAAAAATCTTATTTTAGAATTCCCTATCCACAGAAGACGCATCAAAATTCATAGGGATTAAAATTTAAATACACGATGACATTCATAGGTTCCCATAATAATATCAATTAAAAAATCCATTGAATATGGTTTATTGAATAAAAAATTTGATTTAAAATAGCATGTAATTCTATCTAGTGTTTTACAGATATACTAAAAAATGTCACAAATTTGTATCTCTAATGTTAAAAAGTCAAGAATAGGATCCCTTAATAGAATGAAAAAATATGAAATTTATGGAAAAAATACATAGCATTTTTTCTCCTAATTTAAGGTTGAAAAATTGAGGTTGATTATCCAAATGTTTCTCTCTAAAATATAATGTTCTTTACATACGTAGAGTTTTATAACCATACTTTATCCTCTTGAAAATTGTATAGTTCCTTTTAAACTTAATATTCCCTAATCAAATATTTATCTCTTGAAAATTTATGGTTACATTTAAATATATGTTTTGTTAACCATACTTTTCATATAATCTAGGGTTGAGATAACACAATTTCATCTTCTAGTGTGAGGTTGAATACATTCGTAGGGATCATTATCAATATGCACTGCACCAAACAAAGGGTTAATTCCTTACGTTATGCTAGTCCATGCATGGTTCGAAATATGTTTCCAGAATGAATGAAAATGTATCACAAAATTATTAATAAATATTTATTATTAATTCAATGCTTGAAAATATTTTATGAATAAATATTATGAAATATTAGTTCCTTGAAATACATGAAAACTAAATCATTGTGATAAATAGAAAAGGGATTTGTAAGCATCAGAATAATAAAACATTATAGTGTATTTTTGAGAAAATACATTCCCAACCATTTACCCTCTTTTGATGATCACAAAACCCATAAAAATATTTGTAACGATTATAATTTTGTAAAAATATCTAAGGAAAATACTTATAACATTAATTATATTTTACAATATTATTTCAAAAAAATAAAATATAGTTTTTATATAATATTCACCCCATTTTTTGATATAAAAAATAATGTTTAGAAAAAAATGAATAAATCATGTTTAATTTTTTATATAACATTAAATGAATGTTTGAATTTACAAGTCATAGGAATAAATTATGGATTATCGAATGTGTGATAAACCGAAAATGATATCAAATAAAGCATTAAAAAATAAGGATAAAAAATTTTTTATAATAAAATCTGTATAAATAGAATATAATGTTTTGGATATAGAAAACAAATCTAGTAATATATAATGGTATGGTTAGGTTTTGGCTCAATTAATAGTATTGTAGGGATCTAGGAAACATAAAACACTTCTTCCAATACTTTTATCTATACTTGTAATCATTTAGAATAATTATCTCACAATAAACTTATCTAAACTCTAGAATACTTACTCACATGAAGACTTTCACCTAAATTGACATTCAATAATTCTTGGAAAATTTCTTCATGCTATATGAACTGAACCAACATATCACACAATTGGTTGAGTGGATGTCGATTTCCAAGTTCACTTGCTGTCAATTTCTCATTTAAAAATATCAGTTTTTCCATGAAAAATGAAAAAGGATTACTATTTCATGGAAGGTTTTTAGAATGATCATTCATATTAGACACAATTTATATAGCTTCTTGAAATATTCTAATCACATATAGTGTGGCTAAAGGGTAATAAGTTGAAGTACAAACTTTTTTAACACTCCCCTTTAAGGACTCAAACTTGTTTCCCAAATGCAACATCAAATTTGGGAAATATTATTTAAAATTAGTCTCGGAATTGATTTTTCCAATTTGATATAGCATCTCCCTAATAAAATAATAAAATAATATTTTTGAACTTTAGTTTCCATTAATTTACTGAGGTTATGTCTAAAAAGACTCAAAATCCATCTTTAGTACTGTTGAATTCTATTATTCATTAAAATAAATCATAGATGAATCTGTCTATTGTTTAATAAGATAATTCTCTTCTAGAACCTTATTAAAAATAACCACAAGATATTTAATTTGTTTATTCAACGAATCAGATGTCTATTCCTATGAATTAAATTACCGATCAACAACCACAATGAAAAATATATTAATAACATACTTTTCAATAAAAATTTCACTAGAATAAAACGTATTATCAAGTTCTTATTTCATTTCTCCAAATACAGATCCTGATCTCTCCAATTACTGGTCAATGGATGAGATATATTGATCCTCAAAAAGATATGAAATCTTAGTTGCTGATATTTTTAATTTATTCTCTTCTTGATAAGCCTTTTCCTGAATAGATTCAACTCGAACAACCTCAACTGTTGTTCTAAGAACATCAGGAAGATCTCGAATCATACTTTCCTTCTATTGATCATCATATTGAAATGGTTCTTCTATATAAAACAAATAGAGATATTCTCTTTAACCTAACGATGGTTCATTAGTTGGTAGTACTTTTATATTCCTTGGTTTCATAACTAGATCCTCTATAAATTCTTTTTATTCTTCTTCCACTGCACCATTAAATCTAGAATATCTCTTAGCATATTTTTAAACTATTCTTGTCCTATATTTGACAATTCCTTCATATCTCACAGCACTTTTCTCCCCCTGAGAAAATGGTCCAAAATTTTGTTAGTCGTATTCTCATACTGGAATAAGATAACAATTCATAGTTCCCTAGTAAAAACCAATGATCCTAAGAGTACTAGCATTCAGGACATTACTATGATGACATGATACTCTTGATAGGAACAAACAAATCATATTTTTCTTAATTATAATCAAATAAAGTATATGTCTATAGGGATAATATTACATTTGAGCCTTTTCATGACAAAAATAATTCAAATATCTCAACATGTATCTTGTAAAACTAAACATGATTTTACTTATGAATAAGAACATAATATACATGTTTGGATATAATATTTCTTCCATTTCAGCTACTTGTGGGAAAATTACTTCAAAATCCTTAAATAACATATTCCTTATATTTATTGATAAAAAATGAAATGAAATAATATCAAAAGTTATATGATTATTTTTTCCAATTGATCAAATGTCAAAATGAAATATACCTTGATGAGTAAATTTCAAAATCTGAGCTATTTCTACAAATAAAATTGAAAATTCTTTATCTTTTATTTTTGCAGTTAAAATATATTTTGTTTCACTAAAAGTGAATTGAACACTACTGAATAAATGATTCAGTTATTTCTCATAATCAAACCCCATATTCACTTCATTGTATAAAAATTCAAATCCATTCATGACATCACTTGCTTTAAAAGAGATTCATCTCATACAACCACTCAAAATATATGAAATCATCTTGAAGAATCATTCTTGATGGAACTCATTGATGCTTCAGGTCACTAGGTTCTACCTTATCTATTCTATTGTTCTTATCCATTTCTAAAAATGGAATGCTCTGAGGTTTTCATATTCTTGGGTTTTAATTGAAAAAATTGTTTATATTGAAGAAACGGTATGAGAAACAAATGGGTAAGGTTAGTGGAATGGAATTTGAATGATAATAAAGTTTCCCTAGTTTCCAGTGTCAATTAAATAGTGTAATTATTAATTTTTATAAAACAGGTGACATAAAAGCTAAAAACTAATATATTTTACAAATAAATATCACGATTAAAAAAAATTAATCAAGTTTTAACAGATTTAAATACTCTTTATAAATTAAATAACTTAACATAAACTTATTTAAAATAAAATAAAACCAAATCCTCCTTAATAAAATCAAAACTAGTAGTGGGAAGTGGTTTAGTGAAAATATCAGCTAATTTACATTTATTATTATGAAAATTTAAAGATATATTATTTTTAAGAACATGATCTTTTGGAAAATGGTGCCTTATATCCTGTTTTTATTCTGAGAATGACTTATCAAATATTCAGAAAAATTATTACACTAGTATTATAAAATAAAATAAGAATACTCTTAAAATTTAGTCCAATGTCGAGTAGAGTTTTTTTCATCCATAAAACATTCACACAACAACTACCATATGAACCATATGTCACCTCAGTGGTTGATAGAGAAACTAAATGCTATTTTTTACTAGACCATGAAATGAAATACTTTTTAAAAATTTGATTAGTTCATGAGGTACTTTTTATAGGTAATATTATTACTCCAAAGGAATAATTTGAATAAGAAACCATATTTAAATCTTTTTTTGGGTAAAAAATAAACCTTTTTTAAACAAGGTATTTAATTCAAGTGTATAAACATAGTCAGTTCTGGGTGGTCTAAACCAATGCAATATAAATTTAAAAATAGGGCACAAATTTTTTAAAAAATCAACATCAATTCTATCATCCAAATACTGAGAGATACTTATCAGATTTTTCATCATCCCTTGAACATAAACTACCATAATGATAGATATGGTTTTCTAATCACTAAAAGATAAAGATCCATCTATTTTACCTTTGGAATTATCTACAAATGTGATATGACCACTATATATTAGATTCAGTGTGTGAATATTTCATGGATCTCCACTCATATGACTTGAAAATCCATTGTACATATATCATATATTATTTCTATTCTTATGGCATGTTACATGAAAATGTATTTATGGAAATGTTTGTTTTGGTACCCACACTTTCCTAGGTTCAGTAGTGTTAGCAAGAAGAGATCTTGGAATTCAAAACTATTTTTTCTCCATAACATAGGTAATTAGATTTGGATAAACTATTTGAAATGAATGCTATTTTAATTCCATATATTTGAGGATTTATAATATAACTGTTATTTTTCACATTCACTTTCATACCACAAAAATAACACATTTAATTTTTTGAATAGGGAAAAATAATTTCTATAAATTTTAGATTTATTACCCTTACTTCTTTTAAATTACATTCATTTAAAATATTTCATTAAATCTATTTTCTCATTTATTAAAAACAAGAGAAGAACTTATATATTATTCTATATAATCTTTTAAAACATTGTTTTTTTAGGGTCTATATAATTTGATATAGATGAGTTAATTTTTTCAATTAACTCTTGATGTTGTTTCAGAATGGTAACTTCTTTAAATAAAAAAATATTCGGAATTTTCTTTAAATATTTGTTCTTTTTTAATAAATAATCAAATTTCCCTTCTGAAATACAATAATAGGAAGCTAATATACACATTGAGAAACTGGAAAAACCAAAATCAGAATTGGATGTGTAATAAGGTTGTTCCTTTTTTTATTCATCCTTGAAGCACATATTGGCATTTAAAATTGATTATTATTTTTCTGAATCATATTTAGAGGAACTATTCTAGTCTTCGAAAACACCCCAGTGTGCATTCATTTCTCCTCTAGCTTTATATTGATAATCATCATTTTTTGATATCTCTTATCTATATTTCTCTTTTAATATTTTATCGGAGGATAGTCAGGTCTAATATGACATAAATTATCGCACTCAATGTGTATAACTTATTTTGAATCCTTCTCAACATTGTTGATTTATTTTATGAATCCTATTTTTTTAATTATAAACCTTGCTAATATTTATAGCAAACTGAGACCGTTCTATTTCAGAATCTGATGAATAAAAATTCTTCTTTTTTCTATCATCCAATTTCTTTTTTCTCTTGGTTTCTGAGATGTTACCTTTAGATTAGTGTTATCATATTTTTATAATTATTCTATGATCATTATGTTCGTATTGTATTGAAGCATCATACTTCACCAATGTACCAATTAGTTATTTCAATGTTAGATATTTGACAGGTGGTGATTTTCAAAGACAAGCAGATATTCCATTCCATTTAAGAGGTAGTACTGTCAATACTTTCAATGATTAATTAGATTGTTTTTTTGGTTAACCTAAGGATATAATATTATTGATAATTTCTATATTTTTTCCATTCCTTTGTGTGGTTATTTCTCCAAAAAACATCATAAATGTGTCAAATTTTATCTTAGTTGTATCATACATTATTTTTCTCACATTATCTATCCCTTCATATGAAACTAAAATAATTATACATATTTCACAAGAAGTAGGGCATCGCCGAACTAGATTGAACTCATCAGGTCCAAGACCATAGATAAATGCAATCGTAGATTATGAATACATATCATATTCAACTAAATTTCTAGAATCCCATGTTTCTAGTTACTTAGGAATCTTATAAGGACTATTTAATTTAAAATAAACTCTTAATCCATGATTTTTTTATATATAACCATCCTTGATTTCTAGAAAACATAATTTTCACTATTAATTTATGGAACACCAACCATGGACATCCCTTATCTTGGATAAGCCACGTATGCCTTTTTTTAGACCATTTATATTTATCTTCCTATAGCATTATCTAAAATCTATCCCATAATACCAATTATTTGGTCAAGATATAAAAGTAACACACAAGAGGGATGAATTGTGTCATTACAAATTCTTCAACAATTCATGATTTTGACACCCTATATAATTTATTTGAATCTTTATTGTTATTCTTCTATATGAAAATATTTATTGGATAAACAAAAATAAATAACACAACATTTTACAGTTTTTTGAGGAAAAATGATTGCATTGTCCGCTCCACCAAATGAACACTCTGTGAGCTTGATGAATTTCACTAGTGTGGTCTTCTTTTCACAAGACCAAAATCAACAACTAAGTAGAGGTAGTTGTCACATTTACACAAAAGAATAATAAAAAAATTCTCCTATTTGTATAATAGATAATTAGTTATCCACATAATAGGTCTAGAAGTTTATACTCCATCACAAGTGAGTATGAGTAGTTGAAACTCCAATAAATAAAATGTGATTATTCAGTTGAAACTAGCTTCACTTTACAATTGAAGTCACTGAAACTGGCAGTTGATTGATTATATTCTTCTGAAATGATATTCTTTAAGAAATTATGATTTTTAAGAGTTTCCAATTTCACATAAGATCTTCGGTTTAATAATAAAAACAATATAGAGTAACAACGCACTTATATTATACAAAAATTTAACATGTATTCCACTGAATTGTAGTCACTTCTGATATGTTAAATCGATGTAGCACTGTAAAAGGATTTTTTATAAGAGTATGATCATATAGGAAAATTTGTTTCCTGAAAAAAATCATATATCAAAAATGATACACTAATGGAATATATAATGAACAAAATAATTCATTAGAATTTCACATACACAAATGATTCCTAAAAACTCATAGATATTCAAATTTAAATAATTATGGGGAGTCGTAACATCCCTTAGGTATAAATGTGAAAATATTCTATTAATATGATTCTTAGAATCTAATAAAATGAGTTTTAAAACATCCTGTAACATTGTAAAGTCCATTACCGATATCATGCAAAATATAAGGGATTTAAATCTCTATCATTGAAAAGTCAAATATAGTGTTTCTTCCCAAAAATGAAAAAATTACAAATTTTGGTTTCAACTATGTAGAATTCATTCTCTGAACATAGGGTTGAAAATGTATGGATGATGATCCATACATTTATATCTAAAACATAATGTAAATTACTTAAATAGGGTTCTTTTACCATATTTCCTTCTCATGAGAAACATAAGGTTTTTTTAAATGCGTGGTTCTATAACCATAATTTTTCCACATGAAAAATGTAGGGTTCATTTTAAACACAACGTTCATTAACCGTACTTTTCATATAATGGGGTGTTGATATACCATAAACTTATCTATTAGTGTAAGTAATAACACAATATTAGTTATCATTATCTATAGGTGCTATAAATAACATTGGTTTTATTCTATACGTTATGATAGTCCGCGTATTGTATAAAATTTGTATCTAGATTCCATAAAAATGCATCATGAACTCTTTAGTAAATAATAATTGTGAATTAAAATGTTGAAAATAATTTCAATATAAATATAAAATAAATATTGATTCTATGAAATACAGATAATGTATAATCAGTAGTAAAACAATAAAAGATATTTGTGAGAATCAAAATCAACATAATATATAGAGTATTTTTGAGACAATGCATGCCCAATAACATATAAACCGATATTTTATACTAAATGTTTTAATCAGTATTTCCCCATCTCAACCATGAATATTGTCATAACCATATTAGAAGTTATAATTTGACAACCATTGGGCCATGCTAAACTGATAAAAAATCATATATCATTGGAAACACTTATCGTTTCTTTATTAGTACTTGATATAGAATCATATAATTAGTACACATCCCTATTCTACCGTTTAACATTGTAGGGAAATAACATGTTACCGATAAGGGAAACATACCTATCAGATTAATTAATTCACATCTTAATCCTTAGGATGTATATTTAATTCTTGTAACATTGGATGTTACATATGGTATATAGGAATATATGTTGTTTCTGAACCTAGATAATATTTCCTATCAAACGAAATCCCCTAATATGAATGATTTTTGGACTTTGATCCACTATGAGTAGAATATATGAATAAATTTATTTCTAATTATCCATATGTAAAATAACATCTACATATAAAATGATGGCCTCAAATGTTCTATGACATGGTACCACAATACACAATAATAATTTTATTTTTCATCAAAAAAATAATTATCTCCAATAGAAGTAGTGAAGGAATCCCTTATCCAATAACAATAGATGTTAGTTTTATAACTAGTCAAAAATTCCTCATACATAATCACATCAATGATAGTCTTTTCTAAAATAAAAAAATCCAATAAATTTACACACATGGAAGAAATAATTGGATAGTCTTTAAATCTATTGAGGTTATATACATTATTTCTTGGGGATATGTTAAGATAATACTACTAATGGAAGAAATTAAATAGGATGTCTAAACTAGAAAAAACATATGTATATGTGAATGAATAAGAAGAACCTTAATAATATAAAGAAGATGAAAGAACAAATACAGTCAATACCATAGATATTACCATGTAAGGAATCTATCCAGCATTATTTTACACCCAAAACACCATATAAACAGTCCCATTGTAATCTCCATGCCTTAACCTATTGTTCAAAACCAACTAGATCACTGAAATCTATGGAAACTATGTCTTCTACTACAGTCTCCTATAAATATCATTTTCTGACCATCCTAATCTCATCCATAGTTCATTTGGATATATGTTCAAAATATGGATGGTCATACAACCTATATAAAATTCCTTTTTTACATTTCAAACAATATATACTATAATGACCCTGTCACATATATTAATATCACTAGATATATCTTTATTCCACAATGGGAGTAGAATATCAATTAAATTTCCTTAGCTATTTATTGATGCCCTAGAACAACTTCATTGATGTCATATTTCAACTTCTAAATGTATCACCCACAAATATAAAAGTGTTTCACTCACTAGTCTACTTAGTGATGGAAGAGGTCTAGATGAGATGTCATCATCTAGTCCCTTAATAACTATAAGGGCTTTCAATAGAACATATGAATATGTTTTTTAGTTGAAATTTCCACACATGATTCCTCCACTTGTATCAATTTATTTTCATAAACATATGATTATTTTACATATTATTCTAGGATAAGTGAGAAAAAATAAAATAATATCTATAAATATAGAATAGCATGAAGCCACTATCATTATTCCTTGATAAGGATCCATGAATTCATTATAGTGGACTATATTCAGTGTGTTAAGTAATAATTAACCTTATAGAAGTCCCTTTATTATCACCCATGTTATACCCTTATTATTTAAGACAAGATTAGTCATTATCCATCTCTTATGAGTCGATTAAATTAAGATAAATATAATAAATTTCTCTACAAAATGTATTCTGAGTCTCCACCCTTCCCATACTTCCCTTGAAAATTATATCCATTCCTTGGAATCTTTGGGACCTCAATTTTTTTTGAAGGGTATGGGATGTTGAATAAAAAATTCCTAAGAAAAATTATCTACATTCGTCCCACTCTTATGTGATTTCCACTAAAAACATGTACAAAATGGAAGACACAATCCCAATAGTGGTCTATTATATAGACCTCTGGAGAAGCTAATAGATCATTATCATCTGAATTATACAACATGTATATAGTCACTACAATAATTTTGTCTCATGTAAGAGTATTCTAAAATATTCCCCTATGTGGCCTCAAGAGATTAAAATAACTTGAAATTATCTAATATTAACCAATGAGTGCTTAAAAACACATTTATTGTATTATATGGAATCACAAATCAAACAATTAATAATATTATAAACATGCTTCACATTACAGGGACACATCCTAAGATGAAACCAATGACTATACCACTGAAATTTCATCATAACCCCAATGTACTGGCATAAAAATCATAGTAACATAAATATATTTATATGACAAGGTATAACATTCTATGATTTAAATAATTAAATTTCATCTATAATACATCACGAGATAATATAGGATATATTTGTTTTAAAATTTAATCAATTAAAAATAAATTAATGAAAATAAATCATATTTGTGTTATATGATTCTATGTTCATACTCTTGGTGATGAAACATGATGATGATCCATAAAAATTTATCAACATAAAAAATCTATTAATTAACATGAATCTATAAAATCACAACTAATAAAATGAAACATATCATTGATAACATAGAGTTCCAATGTACATATATAGGCAATAAACATATATGAATCCACAATCTCAATGACACTAAAATAATCTCTTTCCAACCATTAGAAAAACATAGTGAATATACCAAAATAAAATAATGGAAGACCACATATGATATAATATTATAACACACCAACCTGAATCAATAGGTGTAGAAAAAGTTATCTATGAAATCAGGAACACATTTCTATATGTCAGAGGCTTACAACTAATTGTGGGGACATGAAGTGTTATGGGATGACTATAATGACATTTTCAACATCCATGTATCACATAGATATACAAATATAAAATAATGAATATTATCTTAATAAAATAATACATGTAAAAACAATATATTGTATTAATATGGAATATAAGGTGTCATAATATTAAATAAAAAATATCCCCAACTCTTGTAGATCAATACCTAGAATAAGGATAAAATAAATAGAAGATAAACTGTGGGAAAATTACATAATCTATACTTGCATCACTTATATCAAAAAAATAACATCCCACTCATCATCTCAATACTGAAACCTTTACCTTCATTGGATTGATGAATATAATGTCTTTATGAGCACTGGGGTTCTCGTGAAAGGTTCACATACAAACACATTAAGACCCAAAAAGTGAATTTTTAAATTTTTTAATATAATTTAGAAATATATGTTCGATTATTTCAAATAAAAATGTCAAAATAAATACCATGATTTAATTCATCATGCAAAAACTAGTCTTCCACAAACATAGCTTCTACATGATTATTCATCATTCTGGAATTAAGGTCATAAGTAATCATTTCCCTGACTTGATCGAGGATATAGAGGACACATTTTCATGATAGATTTATCCAAATATCATATACCATAATCCAACATTTAAGGAATAATTCCACACCAATCTCCATGTTTATTTCACGATCTACCTTTATGGAGTAGTTATCTAGATTTCAAAAAAAATCACCACCTCATTATTATTCAATTCCACATCAATATACTTAAAAATGAAATTAAAAATAAATATATGGTAACTAATACATATAGATTAACCCCATTTATATAATGTAATAAATATTCTAAATCATAGTCCTCTTCAAACATTACATGTCCATTCCCACATTGGATGAAAATTACATGTTTTAATGTAATTCATTATGACACCTAGATCCATTGTCTATCAAAAATATCATTCATGTCCCCATATAATATGGATAAATCTAACCCATTTATAGAATCTCTGATATCTCTATATCTGATGTATGATATCTATCATCCACACACTCATCCACATTAAATGAATAATATATCAAGGAATAAGAATGACATATAAAGAATGGTCACATGGTACCCAAACACAAAAAAAATTGGACTATATAATGAGTAGTTCTCATGGGATAGACATTGTAAAATATTAAATACATACCAAACAATTTAATGTGAAATCCCTATGTTGAAAGGATTAGACCATATGAATTATTTTTTGAAATACAATAATTTTCACAGTAATCAAGTTTGTACATCATTGATCTATAGATCCATTACCAAACCATAAAATGAAAAATATATTAAAATTATCCATATTTAAAGAACATCATGTGAGTAAATAAAATAATTCTTTCTGAATTAGAACCTCCTTTATCAAAACATCTTCATCCCATCAAGAGAAAAATGTGGCCTCTAATAGATCTTGTCAATAATCATTTAATTATCCAATAATTCTCAAAAAATAACATTTTAATACATATTTCATTAAAAGGAAACTATGAATTATGAATCCTAACTTGGAAAATAAGGTGTTTTAGGACATACCATCTTAGAACAACAATATGGAATCCATAAGAATAATAATATCATTAAATGGTAATGAAATGTGGTGAAGAGAGAAATAATATACTTATAAGAACATATTCATACATTATTGATGATCTAGGGTTGGGAAAATTGAGGGAGTTATCAAATAGGGTCTACGAGGTGAAAATATTATGGCACCCCTGATTAAATATTCATTTCTTATCTAAATGTAGGATATATGATTCATCAGATGGATGGTGGAGGTTGGAAGGTAGCTATAGAGAGAGCCTATGATACTACCATTTTCCATTATCATGTGAGTGGTCCACCATCCATGAATTGTAAGGCCTTCATTATGTATGTACATAATCATTTAATCCATTTTCCCTAAAAATATGATCTTTGAATCTCCAAACACCTCTAAAAAATATAAAATTCCAAATGATGATAAAATGTGATACAACTAAATGAAAGAACAATGTTTCATAAAATAAGAGTGTGTTATATAAATATACATCTAGGAATTGATTATGAAAACGGAATCCCCGTTTTATACAATACTATTGTATTTTACATTCAAAATACATGTTACAATAAATTCATTCATTGCTTGGGTGAGTGTATCATGTTGAAAATTTTTCTAGAAAATAATGTCCTAAATGACCTATTTTAGAAATGTTTTGATTTTAAATATATTATTAATTGATGCATCATTTATAATATCATATCAACGAAATTATAGTACTTAATAAAAATAAAATATTAAAAAGTGATTCATTATAAATTGAATATATTGAGTTATTATGACCTCTATATATAAAATATTAAATTATATCAAAATAAATAATGAGATTATAATTTAGACGTCTCATGGATCATATTTTTTAATTACTATCATCACTATAAAAAAGTACATTTTATAATAATAAAGAGAAAGAAACCAATTTTTTAAAATAACTAAATATGCGATGTATTGTTTAATATATTTGTATAAATTAATATGTGGTATGTTGGGTTAAATATGTTTTTTATATGACCATAATTAATTATAATAACTAGTGATATATTTTTTATAAAATGACCATTTTAGTAATTGTATATTATTAACAATAATGAGTGTTAATTATTGGGGAAGGAAAAAACCCTAAAATAATAACATATAACCATCCCTTATGAAGTATATTTATTAGATATTATAAATTAGGTAACATTATTGGGGGTTTCTCTAGGGAAATATTATCCAAAACAACAATTATTTAGGATTTAGGGATATAATTTACAAGAGAATATTGAGTTTATCTAAATCACAACTATATTAATGTTTACCCAACCAAAACATGGATATACTACCATTAAAAGTCATTATAAATTTTTTACTAAAATTTACATTTTCAAATTAATGTATTTATATGGTAATTAAGAAGTTCTCTAGACCTCATGAGATAATGTAATAATTAAATAATCAACACATAAATTATAAAAACTACACTAAAAAACAAATAAATTCATACACACTCTCATTTATCCTCAAAGAAAATATGGATTTAATATTTTTATATATATCATGGATTCTATAATGGTATGTTCCTTCTCTAATAGCTATGTTTCAGTTTGGGGAGGTAAGAGGTGTATGGAGGAGCCTATATGTGATTGGTGGAGTTGGAGCAGCATCAATATTATGATAATAATTTTACACAACGAAAGATGGATTTTCAATTTAATATAGATGATTATGGATTGATCTTACAACTTGTAATGGAATATGTTTTGTGAGTATATGGGAATTAAATGTGTTAATTGAATAAGAATTTTTTTCTTCCATAATTTAACTCCATATCGAAATTCCACAATTTTCAATATAAAAATATTTTTCAAAAAATGTTTTCATTTTACTGAGTTAGTTATCTAGACACATTTCTTAATTACAAAAAGTTATTATTTACACATTATTATGGATATTTATAGGTTCTAAATTAGATTTTTGGCCAATAATACACCCATTCTGTTATCACATATTCCTCATGATTTTTAGTAACCCTAGGAGATCATGGTGAATCATGCAACCATATTATCCTAATTTGATCCTCGGGTTCTAGTGGATGACCATTGGTGAATCCTTTTGAGTTCTCCTCCCAATGACAATACATCCATTTTGTAATTAATTTTATTTCCTCAACATTGGTATAGTTTTTTGGTATGGGTTATGTTTTAGGGATATTCTTTTGATTACCCTTTATTTTTTGTTGGTTGATTCATGGGGTTTTTCATATTGTTTTGGTTTTTGGGTTTTTCCACCTTTACATATTGTGTACACCATGTTAAGGAATCTTCTATAATATAGGAAATCTATAATTTCTGACTTATTTACTTCTTTTTAGAGGGGATAACATTTATTTACAATAGGGAAGTTAAAATGCACTAGATAAATAAAGATAAATTAACTATAAAACGATTTTATAAGGAAAGGGATTTAATTAGAAAACAATTACAACATTGATATTGTTATTATATTGTGATTTTATGTGCTGAGTTCCCCTATAAATCATATTTTGATGGGATATTTTTTATTTGTCATTTTTTTTATTATAGATCCTTTTTTACTATTTTGTATCACTATAATATTGAAATTGGATAACCAATTATATATTAAAAAATGGTTTCAACTAGATTATACCACGTATGATAATGAAATAAAATAAAGATATGTAATTTAATAAAATTTCTTTGATAAATAATTAAATATTATGTTGATTTCATTCAATGTATGGATTGTGGAATATGGGGATTTTTTTGGACATGGAGTTGGGTGGTTATGAGAATGTTTTTTCCCATGTAGTGGGGAAATGATGAGGTCGGTTTTCTATCCATGATGTGGGGTGGAAGTGATGGGAAATGTATTGAAATATTGATGTGTTATGGTGGTGATATGGGATTCGATTTCATTATAATGATGATGTTTTATTTGTTTTTTTTTATATTTTGGGTCATTCTAATTGCATGTATAGTAATAGAATTGGTAATAATGATCAAATGAATTCTGGTAGTTAAATAAATTATTGTTAAATGGTAAATGAGTTTATTAATAATTAAAATATGATTATTATTGATTATTATTTTAAATGAAATGAATGGGATGGATAATCAAATTTTACGATTAGTGGGAATTTTCTTGGTGGTGGTGTTCATTATGTGGTGTTCAATATTTACAGGTTGAAGTGAATGTGTTGGTGGTGTGAGTTACTTTTTTTTAAACCCATAGGTTCATCTTATGTGTGGTTTTATATATTTATACTTAGGATTTATAAACGATTTCTCTATACACCACACCCACAATAAGAGTTATGTGTTGACACCCATATATTTACACAGTGTGTGTTTTCAAACATCCTAGTAACTATGATTAATAGATAGCCACCTTCAAATTCATATCGTATCTTCCATCAAAGTAGATATTCCCAGGATGTGATGGTTATAGGTTTAATAGTGAAATAGGTTTTAGGCCTTGTGCTTATTATAGAGACTAGGTATGACAATGTTTTGGGGTGGTGGCTTGTGTTTCTTCAAGTGATATGTGACATGACCATGCTCTGAGTTGGTGGTCCATGTGTCTTTAATAATGATTTGATATGAATATTATATGACGAAACATGTGGTGGGGTTCATTTATTATAGATGAAAGGTATAAGGTTATAATCCTTCATGTTCAAGATACTATACCTCTCAATATATAGTTTTTATGTGAATTCCATGGTTTTTGGTTGAGATATGATGTGAAAATGTTTTGGGGATGTGGCTCATGTGTTATTAGGTGAATTGGTATATGGGAATAATTTTGGGTGGATTATTTTTGGGGTGTACATTGAATGTTTATGGATACATTATGGTGTCATTTATGATCATGAGAAATTACTACTATGGTAATAATTTGAATTTGTTGACCTTGGTGTTTTCTGAAATGATGAGTTTTGATCATGACATTGGATTGTGGCCCAAGTGTTTTTGGGAAAAATATATGTGAACCTTCAATAAGTTGTTTTGTTGTGTTTTTTCTATAATAAGTTATGTGAGTGTGTTGTGTGGTAGTGGTATATGTAATTTAGATGAGATGGGAGTCCCCTGATGTATGATGATGAAAATCCATAGTGGAAAATCAAAGGAAAAGTAGTATTCAGTACCAATTTACCAATATGAATCTAATTAAGTTATTATACCTGGATTTCATTATTTGGATATAATTCCATAGTGAGTGTGTTCTTGGATATTTTACTGGTTTATGTGTTACTGGATTAAACTATTTATCTTGGGTGCATTAAAGTTCTTCTCTAACATGTACATGGGATAATATGGTTTTCCAAATGACTATTCATGATTTTTAACTATAAATATAATAAACTAAATTTAATTTTTTAGGAGGGATACATGGAATGTGATAGACAGTACCATCATAGAACATTTGGTTGTTATTGTGTCATGACTTTATCTATTCCTTGGGTTTTTTCTCGTCTTATATCTATACCTATTTCAATTATACATGAATTGTGCGAAGGTTGTGGATTATATATTGTTATGTAATTTATTTTCTTTCATTGGATTCATTAAATATCACAGTACTATATAATTATATATTTTAATGCCTCTTATAAAATGTGGTTTATATACAGTCAGTGATTTTTTACTACCCAGGTTTTATGGGAGGTGAGACTCATGGGGGTCATTATCACTCTCTATTCAATGAAGTATATTTTTGAGGGATGGAATAATGATATAGTGGAATCTAATGTTTGAAAATCGAGGGATATGATAGGTTTTTTAGTATGTAAATGTATAGAAAACATGTTTTTGTGTTTCTGAAGTTCTATTTTACCTAGTTTCATGAAATATGCAAGGATACTGGCTATGAAATGAGAAATTAGGGCCCCCATGATCTAGTGTACAGACTATGATCTTATTGAATGTCTAATTGAGTTCTGATTATTTATTGGGAAATGCTCTATGTTTGGTATATGAATCATGATGATATAGATTATTAAATTAATTTATGTGGTCCTGGGGAGTTAAATTAATGTAAAATGAAACGAAAATAAATTAGATTAACCTTAATTAAATTCTATTATATTGGTATTAGAATATTATCCTTTATTTTCAAGATTAGATCTTGTTGAAAAATGAAATTTTATTTATGTTATTTAGTTTTAAAATGATTCTCTAGTTGATCACATGGAAGATGATATGGTTGGGGAGGATCATCAGTATAATAGGATGTTGGACACTTTTCATAAGATTGATTTATAGAGGATTTAGGGTAGCATTTCTAATGCGGATATATAGAGAGGGTTGTTGGAGGTCAATATCACCTTATATACGATATTATCTACTTAATACTACTAGGTTCCTTTGTATCTAGTATAATTTGAGGAGTTTCTAGTTAGTGGTGGAAACAATTTGTGGATGAATGAAAAGGGCACAATGTTTCATGAATCAAATTTCCAAAATATTTACAAATATAGAATCTTTGAATGAAAATTATGTAATTAAAGAGGAAAGAGATTATTTCTCTTCAATTTTGGAGTATGTTAGGGCATGATACCTAGATTTCTATTATATATCTATTTCATATATCCCTAGTTCTTTTTCAGAATGGGGAGTCTAGTGTTATATGTATTTTGGAGGCACCCCATCCATAAATCCAATATAATGTTACACACATTATGTTTCCATCAATTATGTAGGTTCCAAATAATAAAGATTTGATCATTTGGATGCACTCACAAGGATGTTTTCTATGAGTGTGAGTATTCATGATACTTGGAAACAAATCTTTAATTGAAAGGTATCAGGAACACAGACCATCGAGTTTTAACAAGTTTGGAGTCAACCTCTATAGAGTCCATTCCTGCTCCTTGAGATAATAGGTTTTCATGATTTTTTAGTAACATCAGGATAAAATTAATTATTTATGGTGTTCATATGAATCTACAGAAACGGTTCCTAATGGTTCAATGATCATGGTATTATATATGTAGTGATGATTAGTTCTATCCTCTGACGTGGTTTCAATCAAGTTTATTTTTAGTAATATGGGAAATATACTTATGATCTTCAATGATAGAATGGGGAAGGAATATTTATAATACAATATGTTCCTAAATTTCAAGGATCTCAACAAGATAATGTTCACAGTGTTTTTTATCTAAAAATATTTATAAGAGTTTGTGGTGGTATGTTATATATGGTGGAGGCCGAACAATCTAAGAGGATAAAGGTTTTTTATGTATGATTAGTTTCTTTTCAAACCTTCTTCAGTACTTTTATAATTTAGTATCTTGAAAAACCTTTCTTACACCTTCTCTATTACATTTTTTGGGACTAGATTTATATTGGATCATCATTACCCTGGTGGTGACCACACCAATATGAGTCCTTGATAAATTGTCTAATGTGTGTTAGGGGTGTATACTAAGGATGTCACCATATTAGTAACATGAAGAACATTTAATTAATCATATTTAACAATACTATATTATCCTCACCATCAATTGGTATTATTATTTTCATTAATATATTATCTAATTTTGGAGGGGACACAGGTTCTTAGATCTGGATGGTCAGTGTTTGTTTTTTTTATTACTACGGTTGTCGATTTGATGGTAGTCCTATAGGGGATCTTAATTTTTGGGTGGAAATTTTTTTTGTAGAGTCACTTCACACAGGGGTGTGGGAGATTTTAGTTTTTAGGGATTTTTTGGATGTTCTCCTTGTTGAGGTGTTTATAATAAATGGTTTGTTTGATGTTGAGTTCATGTTATACTTTCTTAATTGTTCTTCTCCGATTTTTATTTAGCCTTATTATATTGGGCCTTTAGAGTTATAAAGTATGTGTATTTATATTGATGATATGATGTAAAATGGTTGTTTCAATCCTTTTGTGTCTCTAGGACATTCTCTGGAGTTGTTCTATAAGAAAAAAAAAGGGTATATAAGGATGTTTATAGTATAATAGAGGTTGAATCATGTATCAGTCAAAAATAATTATGCATTTTTGAGAATATATGATATTACCAACCAACTGAGATAGATGAGTTGGTTTTCCATGATTGATATGAGGACATGCTATCACTAGTTTATGGTGAAGGGGATTTATGTATTACAGACTTCATTTATATAGATGTATGATTAATTTGAGTATGTAGTCATTCTATTTAGTGTCACTAATTCACCTTCTAGGTTCATGGGGATCATTAAATATATATTACATGAATTCCTAAACAAGTTAATATTCATGTTAAATAATGAAATATTAATCTACTCAATGTTTTATGTTCTGAATAATTATCATTTTAGACATATATTTTAAGTTCATTGACATGAAAACTCTTGGGATTTTTTATAAAAGTATATCTTATAGAAACGAGATGACTGATTCCATAGGAATGTAGTATCATAATAGGATTTTGATGTAGATCATTGAAATGATGAGTCATTTATTCCATGGAGTTCAGCAAATAATGTGACCTAGATTCATAGCATCCTTCAACTCATGGGATGTGAATGGTAGTTTTCACCTGAATTATCTTGATTTTTATCCATTTTAAATTATTTTTATAGGAAGGACCAAGATTCGATGAGGGATAAAAAATTCTAGGATTTATTTTGTTACTTATTGGGGAAATTGGTATGTTCTCTTGTTCTTTAGTTTCCCATGATGACTATATTTCATGAGATGATTTTGACACATCCCATTGTGACGTTATATGAATATTGTTGTAGCATAGACCCATTATATTTTATTTATCTAGGTTGTCACACAC
The DNA here is from genome assembly GCA_963277665.1 of Viscum album. Taxonomy (NCBI): domain Eukaryota; kingdom Viridiplantae; phylum Streptophyta; class Magnoliopsida; order Santalales; family Viscaceae; genus Viscum; species Viscum album. The sequence goes on along the minus strand of OY728157.1, from coordinate 1,846,405,763 downwards.
CCAATAGTGTAATTTTACTACCCATGACCTAGAGAAAATATTTTTTGATTTTCATAGATTATATGGTGGAATTACCTCATTGGTAATTGTTGTGAGGTTTTTATGGATATTAAGAGCTTAATGTATATCATTTTACGGTGATTTGAATCTATAATAGTGGATGTGGATGGATTTTATCTAGGATTTTGATTTTGAGGTCTCATACTCCACAGGAAAGGGAAAATTTGTGAATGATAAATTCAGTAGAAAATCATAAAAGTATATTGTTCATGAGTATAAATGATTTGGAATAATTTTTACCATGCTTTCCAAATCTTTTAAATTAATTTTTAATAATTTTATTAATTATTTTTTGGAACTTTTTGTTAAATATTAGTATTATTTTATTTTTATAATTAAATTTATTAGATAATCATTTTTTATAAATGATTATGTATTTTAATCTTTTAAAATAATTAATTTATGTCATTTTTATATTTTATATTATTACAATTTTTTATTATTTTAGAAGATTTAATTTGCAGACTTTATAACAATACAACATTCTTATTATTTAATGAATTAATCTATTTAATTGTATCAAAATAAATAATTAATCACATCAACATTTAATCTTTTATGTTTATCATTTCAACATTTAATAATTTTATTAATTAATAAAATATCATTTAATAATTTTAATTTTTTTAATTTTTTTAATTTCATTTATAATTAATTCAATTATTTAAATTGTTCTATCAAAATTAGTTTGAGAACACATTAAATTAAGTATTTTAGTTTATAATTATTTGTTTTAGAAATAAGTAATTTATATATTTTATAATCATTAATTTATAGTCTATAATAATTACTTTAATTAGTTAATGTGATTATTTTTAATAATTTAATTTTTTAATTTGAATGATTTATTAAAATCGTTGTTTTTATTACATTAACTATAAATAATGTAATTTATTTTTAATTTAATTTTTAATTTTTATTTAAATTATGTTTAATATTTTGAAGTTTTTTATCATTTGAATAATTTTTCTCTCTTTCATGATATTATTTATGTTTTATGTTTAAATTGTATTAATTAATTCTTGATTTTGATTAATTAATTATTTTTTTATTTGAGTTCTCATTTTAATTCATTTTGTTTCAGATTTACAGTGGCCCCTTTTTTTCTTTTTATCCCACTGTTACACCTCCCTGTCTGTACCACAATTTTATCCCGACTGTATCACCATTTCCATTCTCTTACGGTGCCACAAAAAACCCATGACACCGGTATAACCATTTCCTACTCTTAACTATGACAATGTTTCATTCATTTCATTATCTCACATGCCACTATTTCCACCCTGTTCATGTATAACAACAACATTTCTTACCACCATTTCCCTCACCTAGCCACCATTTCATGTCATTCTTACCTTCACCAAAAACCCAACAATAGAGACAAAACCAAAATCACAAAAATAGAAGTACACTAGCAGCAACAAAATTATCCCAAAAAACTAAATCTTTACAGACCCCTTAAAAATCTTTAACCAATCTATATAATTATATTCCCCAACTCATATGTGAAAATATAAAACCCCCCAAATGTCAATTTTTCCCCTTTCTATAATTTTCCTGGAAGAAAAAATCCACTTGAACCCAACCCATGAGCACCGCCATTGAGCCTCTGCCAACACATCTGCCCCCGAAGTGGACTCCATCTATACCATCATCGATGCTCGAGTGAAGATGCGGGTCGAGGGTCACCATGGAGGAGTTTCTGAAGCAAATGTGAGTCAACAACATGCCGCCAGAGGAATCGTGAGCCGTGAAACTCTAAGTCACAGTGCGATGGAGGATGAGCTTAGTGAGGATAGATAGAGATGTGCTGAGGATATCGAAGAAACACTACATCCCTTATTACATCATATAGAATGTGAAGGGGGAGAGAATATTAACTTTAAAAACACTAATGAAACATCACTAAATATAAATAAAAATATTAATAATGAATAAATAAATTAATAAAACATAATATTAAATAATTTAATAAAGTTACTATATTAAACATAAAAGATTAATAAAAAAATTATAAATAAAATTTATTCAATTAAATAATATCTTAATATTTAATTAGTAATTAAAAGATTACTTTTTAAATTAATTAGAATTATAAAAATAAAATTATTATAAAAGAATAAAATAATCAATTCATCTTAATTAATAATAATTTAATATAAAATCTAATAAAGATATAACAATTAATTTACAGTTATATTTATTTAATAAATTAATATTAAATATTAATTTTATTAATTTTATCTAATTATAAATTAAACAACAATATAATAACATTTTATAATCATAATAAAAAATTTAATAATTGAAAAAATTGTAAAAATAATCACTTATATAATTTTATATTTAAGAATTATTTTTTGGTTTTAAATAAAATAAATTATATATCCTATTTAATTAGATATTATTAACTAATAACATTTAATTTATAAATTAAAATTTATTACTAATACGTAATTTTTTATGTTATCGTGCTTTTAAGTATATTTACTATGTTGTGTTGTCCCTTATTTGGAGGTACATACATGAGACAAATTCGCACCAATGTTCTTTCAACTAACTCACCCCGAGTTGGTTACATGGGTGATTCTAAAACAATGTGTGGTGCACTAAAAAGTGAACGTGTGCGGTGAAACCATGAAGAACCAAACTAAGTCAGTGGGAGACATGGGGTGATATGTAGAACATGATAGAGGCTTAAAAAAAAGAGAACTGTGAGGATTTTTAGAGATGAATATCATTCAAACATTGCATGCCATACATTTTGAGAGCAGAGACTCCCAGGAGATCAAAGAGCAGCACTGGAGACAACTTGGGGACGAAGGAGCCCAAAAGCAGAGAATCACTACAGATATCTTTCCTCCATCTATCCTTAATTCTTATACTCAATTTTAATGTGTTTTTAATGTTGTAATCAATATGATCATAGGCTAATAATTTCTCAATTTGAGAATTTTAAAACATACTCTTTTATTTAATATAAATATTCACATGCTTTTCTTTTAACAAAATTAGAATTAGTTGGAGAAACTGATGCAGTTTATCAGGATTAAATTTCTAACTCCCAAACTATTTTTAATTTTTTTAATTCATTATTCATTTGATAGGTAGATTTTGAATACATTTATTGACACTTTAACTATCATAAGAAATTTGAATTTTATGGTTAGTTTAATTCCAGTTTTATCTTTTTCAATTTCTATAGCATATCACTTATGTTTTGGTTTAGAGAAATCCATGCCTTATTTTCTTCTTTTTGAGTTTAATGGTGGAGATTAATCTTCATCATTTCATTGAGGAGTGATTCAATACAATTCTAGGGAGAATACATCTATTCAAACTAATTATTTATAATTTCAGAGTAAATTTTTGATTTGTTCTCCTTTTTAATTTATGTTATTTATTAATTTACTATTTTAATTTAGTATATCAGTATGTTAGTGTAAGATTTAGTTTCATATTCAACCTTATTTTTTCATCCTGTTTTCACCAAATCATAAAAAAATAGAAAAAAAGGTAAAAAGTAAAAAGTTTTATTCCGCCCTGCTGACAATAGTGAGGTTTGTTTTCAATAAACCTTTGAATTACTCACCTTTATTACTTTGGGTTCGACCAACACCATTGTGCTAGTGCAGCAGTTATAAATATTATTTTAAGGGCCATAATGACATCTAGACTCACCAAAATGTGGCCATGTTGCTGTGGAAGGAATGCTCTTTTTTAGTATGGTTTTGAAAAAAATCAGTAAAAACATATATAAAAAGATCTGCATTAAATGAAATTGTGAACTTGAGTATACTGCTTGTGTGTACAAAATTCTACTTGTTCTGTTGAGATTTTGTGTTTAATATGATTCAAATAAAAAATGGTTGATTTGGAACTATGTTGTATTTTTTGCGACTATTATGGGTCCAATGCCTGAGAGTGTTTTTTTAACTACCAACATGAAACATCTTTCTTTGAAGAAAATACACAGAATTATTATCCCAAACCTTAATTCTTAGAAAAGTGTGATCAAATATTACCAGTGATAGAAGTTCGTGAGGATATGCAAGACACTTACCTAACTCAAACCCATGAAATAAAAGCTATAGATTCTCAATTGAAAGATAAAAAAACATTAATGGGAAAAAATATGCTCTTAGAATTACATAAAATTGTTAAATAATAGAAATATGTTGAAATGAATGAATTTAAAATGTATATAAAATATTTGAAAATAATTTTTAATAAGAAATTGAATCTACACATGGGTTACAATCAATATATTCTGAAGAATCTTATTTTGATGGACCAAAATTTGAAATAACCAACTCAATATATAAATAACACAACATTGAATATCCCAATAAGTACATAAATGTTGTTGAGGTGGAAATTTTATAAATTTAACATAAATAGATTGAAAATGAAAGCACAGTTCTCATCATGATTCTTACATTGGATAAAAATTAAAATTTAGAAACTTTGACAATGAAATCAATCGGGATGAAGATAAATTAGTAAATGTGAGCATGATTATAAGGACCTGACATTAAAACATTACATAATATTAAATTAAACGAATAATTCACACTGAGGATCTTTTTAGGTTTAGAGTTTTTGAGAATTAGGACAAAACTATTACATTTCAAAATATTACAAAGTAAACACATCTACTCAGTTTACATTTTTTTCAATAAATAAAAACTCTTGAAAAAATAGTCATGTCTAGTTCCATGTTTATGATAGCATGTATTTTCCTTGATCCCATCCTTGACCTTATTCTACATTATTTCCTAAAAACATTTCAAAAAACATGGGATGAGAATAAAAACTTCAGTAAGGGATACACAAGGAAGGAAAACTGTTAGTTTTAAAAAAAAAGTAAACCATGAATAATTTAACATAAGTAATACTTTTTACCATTATGAATTAGTAAATACTCTTAACTGAATAAAATATCACTACTTACCTTTTTGTAACCAAAATATTACCATAAAACCTATATAAAGAACACATAACATATAAATGTAACTTGGGACATAAACATACATAAATGGAATAACCCTACGGTCGACATCCACACATATCACTGAATGGAATAGCCATACAGAAAACTTCCATACCCAATGTGTTGTAGGTTATAACATAACCACAAATCCTGGTTTATCACGACACCATCCTTCATTAGGGTTATCGCGTAACCACACGTCAAATTTCCAAGTACCATTATAAAATCATTACACATAAAACAAATATAAAGGAAAGAAAACATTTTTAAATATAAATAAAAATATATCACATAAATATATTCACATAAAAATCCATTATTAATACCATTTTCAATACAAAAATACAAAAAAGATTATATGGTATTTATGTTCCTTGAATTAAACATTACGGCCTGTTAAGGAAGCCAAATAACCAATAATACTCGCGGTGGTGGAAAGGTCGTTGTCGACACTTGCATTAAAAGAAACATTCCTTTATGTCATTTAGTAAACCACTTCATAAAAAAATTCACATTGAAAAGTCAAGGGTGTTTATACAGCGTATAAAAGAAATTCGTGTATTCAAACAAAATATATCTCAATGAAAGGAGATTGAGATGATGTCTCTTACCTCATGTCCGACTTGACCCGTTCGTTCTTTAATCGCCTGAATAATAAAATATAGCTAATTTAAAATTTCTTAGGAACATTTTTCAAGTGTATTATTCCTTTTATATCACTTATTACCATGTTATAAACATTATATAATCATTTAAGTTAATAACGTTTGTTTTGTCGTTATTTGGTACTTGAGTCAAAAATGGACTTCTTATAATTACAATTTGTTCACATGGTAAAAATTTCATTATAACCAGAATTATAATCATGATTTAGATATCATATATATCATATATATCCAGTGTATACATGTATTTATAATAGTACATAACATTTTGAGGTTGCAAATGAAATGCATCGTTTATGGACACTGTAAGCTGTACTTACGCATGAACGCTACTTTCATTTCTATTTTGTATTTGAATTAAAAAATAATGATATATAAATATGTTATAATTACATTATAATATAATATATAATATCATTAACTTCTTTCTTTATATATCCCACATATGGAATTAACGATTCATATCACTTTGAGAGGGCGGTAGTCTGCACTTCCTCAAATGAAAATATCATGTTTACACATAATAGAAACCATAAAGGTATGTATAAAATAAAAATACAGAATAATAAAGAAAACATAAACATAATATATATCATATATAGATATAGTGTTATCTTAATGGCCACCATGAGAGGTAGTATGAGATAATCGAACAATCATTGTTTCGTGAGGCTTTAGTTTTTCATCCACAGAAACAGTATGTTCTTCACCCATTTGATGGAGGTGTGTGTAAGTGTTGTTAAAATAAATCTCCTAAAAACAACATAGTATATTTATGATACTGGATTTGTTATAAAATAATGGAATAAGAAGATTTTAGTTGTTGATGAAGAAAAATAATAGAAACGAAGTTAAGGGAAACTGTTACCTTTAATTTGGGTAACTCCCTTTGGTTTGAACCAAAATGTTTTGTTGAAGTGCCTTTTGCCTAAGGTAATTCTCCTAGGTGGAAGTGAGGGATTTATGGAGATTAATTTGGAAAAGTTTTTATGATTCAAAAGTCTTGATAGGTGTGTGGAAATGGTTATAAATGGTCTCATTTTATATGGGGGAGGAGGGGCTCTTTAGGAAACTGTGAAAATATTATTTTATTATATAATGATATTAAGTTTATAAAGGTCAAAATATCATTAGAGTAGAAGATACAATGACTCATGGTCGAAATAAAATTATCCAATTAGAATTGGATAGGTTTTGGATGTTATTTTAATATTTATAATCTTATTTATTTAAATGATTTATTAATGGGGTAAACACTGCATCATGATTGTGTCATGCATAATTTAAATTATTCGATGTATGAAAATTATAAAAAAAATACCATGATGTAGTAAATATTTTTATCTTTCCAAATAATATATATAGTCTAAAATATATCTTATATAACCCCATATAAAAATTAATTTTTTAGACAATATTTGTTTATGTCATTTTTGTCTTTCCATTAAGTTACGTAAAATAAAGTGTAATTATCATTCATAAGTGGCTCCATGGTGTGTCCCAAAATAGAACCAAGGATTAACATGGTCGGCCACTACTAATCCAATATGTTTAGAACATGCGTTAAGTTAATTTTGAATTATTATAATATTTTTCTGGAATTACCCTATTTACCGTTAACCGTGGTAAATCAAAGTAAACAGTTACTATTCACCAAATAATATTTTCATCTTATTGAACCTAATTTTACTTACTAATAACAACCATATATATCTAATTTTCAAAATTCAATTCATAGAATTGGTAAAATTTTATTTGAATGAAAAAGTCAGTTTTTTAACTACTACTAAATGGTTTCGCTATTCATCAAAAATTAATGTTTTTCAAAAAAATACCAAAAATTTAGCCTAAGATATATTTGATATTCCAAATTCAAAAATTATGTCTATTTTACCAAATTCTAAACATAGAAGTGGTATTAATTAATTTAAAATTAATTCTCGTTGTAAAAACAAATAGCGTATTTTTATTTAATAATAACTATCAAAAGATTGGCACTTGTTTATGTCCAAATTCAAGGTGAAATTAATTCCAATGACCAAAATTGGATTAAATGGTAAAAATATATTATAAATAAACTTTAAAACCAATTTAAAAGATAATATTACCATGTAAATAAATTATATTAAAATGCAGTTTTGAATTAAAATACAATATTTTCACTATCCATTAAAATAATAACTTTATTAGAAAAATTCCAAAGATTTACACAAAGTAAATTTTGATGTCCCCATTCCCAGAAAGGATATTATTTGGTCAAATATAATGTATTAAATTAACCAAAACTATATTAAAAAATTGTTTCCCATTAAAAGGTAGTAAATCGACCATTTAATGTAAATTATGCTTAAAATTAGATTCATTCACATTTTAAGCCTTGAAATTTTATTGGATATAAATAAATATATTTAAAAAACATGTATAATAATATTTCAGTTAGTTTTGATCATTCGTTCCAATACAACAGCTAGAAGTTAACTTCCATTTAAATTAATAATATTATATTATTTGTGGGCAATGTATGATTTCAAAAAACTCATTGTTGTGTATGAGGTACCCTATCAAACATAGAACCCCTTTAAAGGAAAATAAATATTTAATTCACCAATTTTAATAAATATGAAAATGTCTTATTCTTTATTTACCTAGGATGTTACATCCTTCCACCCTTTTGGAAATTGCATCCCCACAATTTTTATTCACTTATCAAATAAGTGGGGGTATTTATCCCACGTAGAATTTTCAGATTCTCATGTTTATTTTTCAAACATGTGGTATTTCCAAAAATAATTTACCTGGTTAATTACCTTAGACTGAAAAAGTTCTCTCTACGGTTAATAATCTGCATCGGTTGTTCTTCATTAGAGAGATTCTCTTCTAACTGAACTACCTTTGAACTCAAAACCTGAGATGGATCTGGTATATACATTCTCAACATAGAAACATGAAAAAGAGTGTGTACCTAGGATAAACATGGAGGTAAATCCACTATGTACGCAACTGATCCAACTTTCTCTAGGATTTCATAAGGTCCAATGATCCTTAGACTCAACGTTCTATTCTTACCAAAACACATCATACTTTTCAATGGAGAAACTTTGAGAAAGACATGACCACCAACCTCAAAATAAATATCCTTCCTTCAGTTATCAGCATAAATTTCCTGTCTGTTCTGATCTGTTCTCATGTGCTTCTAAATCAATTGAACATTCTCTGCCATCTCTTCTACCAATTCTGGTCCCATATGCTTCCTTCCACCTACTTCATCTCAAACAGATGGAGTTCGACAACGCATTCCATATAATTCCTCAAACAAAGCCATCTATATACTGGAATGAAAACTGATATTATAAGATAATTCAACCAATGAAATATGTTGGTCCCAACTTCCCTGGTAATATAGTGAACAAGCATGTAGCATATCCTCCAATGTCTGAATTTTTCGTTCTGATTGACCATCTGATTGGGGATGAAAAGTTGTACTAAAATTTCATTTAGTACCCAACGACTTTTGTATGCCTTTCCAAAAGTTATAAGTAAACCTAAGATCAAAATTAGATACAATAAAGAGGATAACTCCATGAAACCTGATTATCTCTTTAACATACAATTGAGAAAGATGATCTAGAGGCAAAGTATCACGAATAGGAATGAAATGAGTAGATGAAGTCAATCGATCAACAATAACTCAAATTGCATTATTACCTCAAAATTTCTTTGTCAATCCCACATCTCAGTCCATGTATATATTTTCACATTTCAGCTTTGGAACCGGTAAAGGCTGAAGCATCCCTTTCGTTAATTGCCTCTTTGTTTTAACCTACTGACAAGTCAAACATTTCATAGTATAATCAGCAATATCTCTTTTTATTCTCTCCCACCAGAAATACTCTCGATAATCTTTGTACATATTAGTACTACCAGGATGAACTGAAAATGGAGAACTATGAGCTTCACATAACAACTCATTCTTCAACTTTGAATCACAAGGCACAAAAAACCTCTACTCAAACCTCAAAACACAATCATTATCAATGTTAAATTTATGAAACTTACCCTTCTGAGCCATCTCTAAATTGTATTGTAACTCATTGTCTTCCTTCTATACTTGCTTAATTTAGTTTGATCGAGATGATCTCACTGACACCTGATACAAAACAAAATAATTTTCTACACCAACAACTTCTATGAAAAATTTTATCAAATCAAAAACCAAAGGATCTTGTTCGAAGCATAACATGTTTAATGAAGCCTTAATCTTTAGACTCAAAGCATTAGCCACATTATTTGATTTTCCCTGATGGAAATGGATTGTGTAGTCATAATCGTTGATTAATTCCAACCACCTCCTCTGTCTCATGTTCAATTATTTTTGAGTGAATATATAATTTCAAATTTTTTGATCAGTATATATTGGAAATTTTACACCATAGAAATGATTCATCCAATTTTTATAGAACAAAACACCAACTACATCCAAATAATGTGTAGGGTAATTTAACTAATGTAGTTTCAACTGATGTGATGCACAAGAAATTACCAGATCATTTTGTATTAGGAAACAACCAAGTCCTTTCAATAAAGCATCATTGTACATAAAAAACTCACCATTTGTGTATGGTAGTGCCAACACTGGATCATTCACCAATATTCTTTTCAATTCAAAAAAAAACAATCATCATATTCTATTGTCCAAATGAACATAACTCCTTTTTGAGTTAACGTAGTTATTGGACTAGATAATCGTGCAAACATTTCACCAAAACTCTGATAATAACCTTCAAAACCAAGAAAAGTATGGATCTCAGTTATATTTTTGGGTCTTGGCCATTCGTCAACAACTTTTGTTTTAGAAGGATTAACAGTTATGCCATTTTTTCAAACAATGTGACCAAGGAATGAAATTTTTTGTAACCAAAACTCACACTTGATGAATTTCCCATAAAGATTATTTTATTTTAAGGTTTGAAAGAAGATCCTTAAATGACTTTCATGCTCTTATTTACTTTTGGAATATTCCAAAATATCATCAATAAACACAACAACCCTTTATCACCTCAGTCAACTGATCCATCGCTGCAACAAAATGTTCAATTCTGATTCCGACCATCTGAGGTTACTTATTTGGAAGGTTGTCTTCCTCCTGAGTTCATCACAACATAACTGCCTTGTTTCCTCTGTAGAAAACAATTCTGAACACAAGAAAAATCATAGGTGAAGAAACATTGAAATCTATAAATGCTATATTATTTCAATATTACCATAAACTAATTTATGGACATTTATTTAACAAAACCCTAACTCCTAAAGTTGTCTAAACCAACCTCTGATACCATCTATAAGGACCAGGCCTTAAAAAATTACATAATATTCAATTAAACGAATAATTCACATTGAGGATCTTTTTAGTTTTATATTTTTAGAGAACTAGGACATAAACTATACATCTCAAAAGATTACAAAGTAGACACTTCTACTCAGCTTCCATTTTTTCATAAAATAAAAACTCTTGAAAAAAAGAGTAATGTATAGTTCTATGTTTAAGACAGCATGCCTTTTCCTTGATCTTATCCTTGACCCTATTCTATATTATACCCTGTGAAAAACATTTCAAAAAACATGGGATGATCGTAAAAGGCTCATTAAGGGATACACAAAGAAGGAAAACTTTTAGTTTTTCAAAACAAGTGGTAAACCATGAATACTTTAACATAAGTAATACTTTTCACCTTTATGAAGTAGTAAATACTCATTACTAAATAAATGATCACTACGTACCTTTTTTAAACCAATATATTTCAATTAAACTCATATAAATAACAGATAACATATAAAGGTAACTTGGGAAATAATCATATTTAAATGGAATAACCATTTGGCCGACTTCCAAACATATCACTAAATGGAATAGCCATATGGACGACATCCATACCCGATGCATTGGAGGTTATAACGTAACCACCACTCTTGGTTTATCACATCACCACCCGTCATTTGGTTTATCACGTAACCACCCGTCAAATGTTTAAGTACCATTATAAAATAATAACACATAAAACAAATATAAAGGAAAGAAAACATTTCCACATTTCAATCACAATATATCACTTAATTATATTGACATAAAAAATCCATTATCAAAACCATTTTCAATACCAAAATACATAAAGGAGTATATAGTATTTATTTTCCTTAAAAAGAAACATTAGAGATTTTTAAGGATTCCAAAGAAAAAATAATACTCGTGAAAACGGAAAGGTCATTGTCACTGCTTACATTAAAAGAAACATTCCTTTTTTTTCATTTAGTAAAATACTTCATAGAAAAATATTCCCCCTAAAAATTCAAGGGTTTTTATACATAGTATAAAAGAAAGTCATGTATTAAAAAAAATATGCCTCAATGAATGGAGATTGAGACGAAGTCCCATACCTCATGTCTGACATGACCCGTTCGTTCATTAATCTCCTCATTAATAAACTACAGTTAATTTATAATTGATTAATATCATTTTTTCAAGTGTATTATTCCTTTTATATCACTTATTACCATTTTATAAACATTACATAATCAATTATGTTAATAACATTTGTTTTGTCGATATTTGGTACTTGAGTCAAAAATGGACTTCTTATAATAACAAGTTGTTCATATGGTAAAAATTCCATTATATCCAGAATTAAATTCATGATTTATATATCATATATATAATATATTTTAAGTATATAATTTTCTTTATAATAGTACTAAACATTTTAAGGTAGGAAATGAAATACACTGTTCATGGAGATGGTAAGTTGTACGTACGCAAGAATGCTACTTTCATTTCTATTTTTTATTTGAATTAAAATATGATGATACATAAATATGTTATAATTATAGTATAATATCATATATAATATCATTACATTCATCCTTTATATGTCCCACATATGGAATTAATGATTCATATCACTTTGATAGGGCGGTAGTCCGCACTTCCTCATATGAAATTATCGGGTTTACACATAATGAAAACCAAAGGTATGATATAAAAGAAAAATATAGAAGCATAAAAAAAATAAACATAATATATATAATATATAAATATAGTGTCATCTTAATGTCCACCCTGATATGTTGTAGGATATAATCGAACAATCATTGTTTCGTGAGGCGTTAGTTTTCCCTCCACAATGACAGTATGTTCTTCACCCATTTGATAGAGGTGTGGGTAAGTGTTGTTCAAATATATCTCATAAAGATAATACTTGTTGATTTATGAAATTTTTTTTGTTATAAAATAAAGTAATAACAAGATTTTAGTGGTTGGGGAAGTAAAATAAAAGAAAAGAAGTTAAGAAAATTGTTACATTTAATTTGGGTAACTCCCTTTGGTTTGAACCATAATTGTTTGTTGAAGTGGCTTATGCCTAATGTAAGGCTTCTAGGTGAAAGATACGGATGTAGGGAGGTTAATTGTTCAGACTTTGGGAAAGCCAAAAGTCTTTAGAGGTGTGTGGAATTGGATAGAAATGATCTCATTTTATAAGGGGGAGGAGGGCCTATTTAGGAATGTGTGAAAATACTATTTTATTATATAATGATATTCTATTTATAAAGGTCCAAAAATTATTAGATTCAAAGATAAAATGAATCATGGTCGAAATAAAATCATTTAATATGAATTGGAGAGGGTTTGGATGTTATTTTTATATTTATTATCTTATTTATTTAAATGATTTATTAATGATGTAAACACTACATCATTATTGTCTCATAAATAATTTAATTTATTAGATGTATAAAAATTATAAACAAATACCATGATGTAGGAAGTATTTTTATCCTTCCAATGAATATTCATATTTAAAAATATAACCTATATAATCTTATGTAAATATTAATTTACTAAAAGATATTTGTTTATGTCATTTTTTTCTTTACATTAATTTATTTAAAATAAAGTGTCATTATCGTTCATAAATGGCTACATGGGGTCCCAAAATAGACCCAAGGATGCCCATGATCGGCCATTACTCATCGAATAAGTTTAGGACAAGTGTTAAGTTAATTTTTAATTATTATAATATTCTTTTTATCTTGAATTACACTATATACCTTTAACCATGGTAAATAAAAATCAAAAGTTACTATTCACCAACAATTATTTTCATCTTATTGAACAAAATTTTACATAATAATAACTACAATGTATGTCTGATTTTATAAATTAAATTCATAGAAGTGGTAAAATTTCATTTAAATGAAAATGTTAGTTTTTTAAACTACTTCTAAGTGGTTTCATTATTCATCAAAAATTGATGTTTTTCCAAAAAATACCAAAAATTCATTTGAAGCTATATTTGATAATAAAAATTAAAAAATTATGTCTATTTTTCTAAATTATAAACATAGAATTGGCATTAATTAATTTAAAATTAATTCTCGTAGTTAAAAAAAATAGCGCGTTTTGAAGAAACAATAAATATCAAAAGATTGGAAATTGATTATGTCCAAATTCAAATTCAATTTAATTCAAATAACCAAAAATGGATTAAATGGAAAAAATATATTCTAATTACACATAAAAACCAATTAAAAAGATAATCTAACAGTATAAATATATTATATTAAAATGCAGTTTTGAATTAAAATACAATATTTTTCACTATTCATTAAAAAATGAACTTTATCAGAAAAATACCAAAAAATTACACAAAGTAAATTTTGATGTCCCCATTCCCAAGAAGGATTTTATTTGGTCAAATAGAATGTATTAATATGAACAAAACTAGATTTAAAGAGGTTTTTCCATTAAAAGGTGGTAAATCGAGCATTTAATGTAAATTATGCATAAATTTTGATTCATTCTCATTTTAAGCCTCTAACTTTTATTGGATAAAATAAAATACATTTAAAAAACATGTATATTCATTTTTTAGTTAGTTTTTTTTCATTCCCACAAATATAATAGCTAGGAGTTAACTTCCATTTAAAATAATAATTTTATATTATTAGTGTGCAATGTATGATTTCAAAGAAACCTGTTCTTACGTATCGGGTACATTATCGAACATAGCATCCCCTTTAAAGTAAAATTAATATTTAAATCATAGATATTAATATGTATGAAAATGTCTTATTCTTTATTTATCTATGATGTTACAATGATTGCTAATAACTCTCCAGCCAACATTACTGAATTTTTAAAAAATGAACCTGAACTTGAAATGGTAAGTAATTTAGAGGAGAATATTAAATTAGAAAACATAGGATCTCAGTTTCAAGACCCTTAATAGAAAACCACCCTACCCTATTTTGAAACATTAAACACAATAATAACCTTTAAAATGTATGATGTATAAGATGATGACATGGTCTTTGGGGAGAGATTAACTAATGGAATTTCATTTTCATCTTCAAAAACAGGTCATGTTTCTGAAACATTGTGTACTGAAATTATGATCATTGATAACCAAACTGGGGAAAAAATTTAAATTTGAAGAATCTTGTAAATTAATTTATTGATGTTGAATTAAAAATTTATACCCCTGAACTGATCTTTCAAGAACAGTGAAAGCATTTGATTTGGAAAAAGTACTCTATGAATGTGAACCAAAAGTTCAGGTTGGGAGAACAATTGATCTAGGCAAGATTGATTTTTCAGAATAAAAAGTTGATGATTTTATGTTAACTGATGATGATATTTTTTAAGATATTTATAATATTGTCAAAAATTAATCATTGTATTAACAAACATTGACTCATTCCTCTTTTTCACTTACACCCTCAACTGATTTGGATGCTGAATCATTTCATGATTCGGAGAGTAGTATAGTATGAGAGAAAGACTTGAGTTTTATATTCTGTAATGCTAAACAAAAAACTATTGATCCCCTTCTTGATCCAAATATTCATAACTCACCCACAAGAACCCTTTTTGTTGACTTTGACTGCGTTGTAGTTGATAGAGATAGCCATGAGAATATGGTCATACCACTAAGAGCACCATGTTCATTGTTAAAACTTAATGTGAATTAAAATTTTGATAAATTTGATCATAATATGGAAGTTCATATCACCATGTACGCAATTATTAAATGGGGCTATTTATGGGTTATTTCAGGCTATGAGTGTTTAGTTTCAGTTCTCTTAAGCCACTGAGCCCAAATATTTCATTTATATATTAAAAACATTTGGGCCAAGAATATGAGGTGGTTATGATTAAAGAAACATCATTTTCCTAGTGTCTATATTTAATTATAGGTGAGTTCTGATGGGGACAAAAAATCCAACACTTCATGGGAGGAAACCCAAAAAATTTCTTATTTTCAGTAAAAATCATAATTAAATAATGACTTAAAACTCAGTGTTTCATGGTTGTCAACCCAAGGTTCATGCTTGTTTTTAATATTTCTCTATTGTTCATTGAATAAACCTCTACTATTTTTTATTTTTTACTCTTCGTTTCTACTAGATTTGTTCTTTCTCTTATTGGTTCTTTATTTTCAAGTTTCCTCTATGGTTGTTTTCAAAATAGATTTAAATTCACATTATGGAGCTTTATTTGGACAAAACATTTTGAGGATTTTATTTATGTTAACATATGCATTCATTTTATGCTCCAATTTACGTTAAAAAATATAAGTTTCATGTTCTGTACCATTGAAAACATTTTTTTCTAGATTTATATTTTTTGAATAATTCTGACATATATCACCATGCAAAAAACATTTCTTGCATGTGCTTATTGTGTTTAAAAATTTATTCTACATTTTTTGGGTTGTTATATAAAATTTGGAATGTTCCTTCTTACTGGAAGATTGATGTTCATTTTTATTAAGATGGGGGGTCACTCATATGGATTGTTATCATTTACTGTCATTTTTAGGTTATTCTGTTTAGAATGCATTTTTATGCTCTATTGAACATCTTATTGATCACAATCTGCTAAACGGATACACCCTATTCATTATACATATCATTTTTTCATTTTTGAATATGTTAACTATATTTCAAATCATTTCATCTAACTTCATTAAATATATTGTGAATCCATAGTATTATAATATTTTTGTGGAAAAAAATATTCTTTTGAACTCTACTAAAACCCTTAACATGTCATAAATCTACTAAAATGAAAATCTTTTTTGATATTTGATATAAGAATTGATCATCTATTCAATGGAATTCACAATTTGGGCTACATTTGGGTTTGAAGTGTGTGGAGGGGTTCAACATATATTTATCTAATCTCTACTTTATTAAAATCCCATCAGGTCCCACTGCCAATTCCAAATTTTGTAAAAATGGTCATTTTTATTCAAATTTCTTGCACAATTATATACTTCACATTGAATTACAAATGGGTATTTATAAATCAAAATCCCTTATTGGTTTTTAATATTTTATTTTATACTGAGACTTTTGTGGGTGGATGATTATTGATTGAACATGATATGAGGTTTTAAGAAATTTTGGTATAGGAACTATGTTTTTTGAGTTATATGGGTAAATTTTTTTTGGAATTGTGATCATAACACTGGGAACTAGAAATATGAACTCTTTACTAGGGGAAACACCTTTCTTTTTATTTTAGAAATAAATCACCTTAGTGAGCCTGTAGAAATGGTTTTAATATAGATCCTTTGAAACTGGAGTTAGTTGGGCATTTTGGATCCCATAGTGAATCACTGAGACCATAGGGAATGAGTGTGTTCATGTTTACTAATAAACCTGTAAGAACCCAGTTTTTTCTATAAAATACTTTGGAATATTCTTGATATTATTCCAGAGCAGCGCCTTCAGACGGCGTGTGATTCCGAGCCCCGATGTGGCCGGATTTAAATTTTCATTGCGATTACACTGCGCACACCAAATAAATGGGATAACTCCTAAACTGTGATCCGAATCAAGAATATGAGTGGACGAATGGGTCTAAAATGGGGTATTTACCCTAGGAACAACATAAATCATGTCAGCGCGGGACGTTTGGACCCCTCACCCGTTAACTGAATGTTAAATGGATAATTAAAATAATTAATTTATTCATTTAATGGATTAAACTTATGTATCTCTTAAAGGGTGGCTCGGATTGGAAAATCGAGGGCACCGTTGTGTCCGTAGTCTGTCGTTTACCCTAGGAAGGTTGTAACATTCACGGGCACATGCCTTCTGTGAAAAATGCCAGCAAGGGCATTTTCGTAATTTGGCATCCTCGGGCGTTGAGTTTAATAAATTTTGAACGGAGCCTCAGATTAAAATTTCGACACCGCCGTTGTGCTCGGGAGGTGATGTTTACCATAGGGGAAGCTTTATCTTGACCGTGCTTGAAGTTTCAAATGCTGGTTAAATTTGGGGGTTTAAGTTAATTAAATTTTTTATTAATTTTCTTATTTAAACACCAACTCACCCCCTCCTCCCCTGGATTCTTTTCTCTAGAGGATGAAGGTAACCAAGGAAGACCTCTCCTTCTCCATCCTCTCCTCTCTAAGGTGTTGCGGACGGCCGACGGATCGTCACGAAGAGACGGGCTACGCCCAAGAGGTAGGGTTCTTGCTTCATATTTCAATTCCTACGTCCCTCTTTGAAATGCTTATTTTGTGCCGAATCTATATCGTGTCTGTGAAAAAATCCCATAAACTCCAAGTAGATCTTATATGTTTTCTGACGCCAATTTCGGATCGAAATTCTGAACTCCAGGGTGATCGCAGATGTCCGCCGAAGGTGAATCGGGCGTAACTTCCCCATGCGTCATCCAATTCATGTGCCGTTAGTGGTAGTGTGACTCTGTTTTCAATGTGGCCTTTTTAAGAACAACTTTGGGTATCTTTCGGTGACTCGTGGAGAGGGACAACAAAACACCCTAGAAATACTACTATTATTATTATTTTCAATGGTCTGATCAAACGTAGCTCTTACATGGGGCGTCTGATTAACGTGTCTTCTATGGCAATGTGATCCTCGGATCGAGACAGAGGTTTTGAGATGGAATCAGAAATTTTTAATTCCCGAGACGAGGGCACAGCGGTGCGACACGTCCGCTAAGTACTATTTAGCGCCTCACTAATGTTTTTGTTTCGGAGGGCACGAGCGCGTCCGGAGTCCGTTTTGAGCACCGTTAGTGGCGTTGTGACCCTGGAGTTGAGACAAAGATTTCCAAGGGGTTTTCAGGCATTGAAACCAAAATTGAGAGGTGGTCCCCACGAACTGTCTTTTATAATACGAGCAGTGTTTCACAACATTTTCATCGGACATCCGTTCGGGTTGTGCGACCAGTCAATTTTAGGTGTTTTTGCTGAGGGAATTGCATTGGCGTAGTCTGACCACTTTAATTATGCACGGTGGTGCGGGCCCCACAAGTTCTGTTTTGGGAGTTGACGGTGACATCTAGCTTTATCACCGAGTGCCTGTTTGGACAAGTTAATATTCAATCTTGTATAATTTTTCGAGAGGATTACAATGGTGCGATCTGTTTGTATGTTCGAAGTCTCCTTTGAGATCTCATTTAATGTGGAATCATGAAAGGTGCTCCAGTGTTGGTCCTTCTTGCTGTTTTTTGGAAGTGAACCCTTGGCATGTGATCGCGTTCACTCCAGTGTAATTGGAGTTGATGTTTGAAGAGATGTGGTTGGTCGTGCTGCAACCATGGAGGAAGCAGGTTGGCGAATTACGTTCTCTCCCTTTGCGTGGACGTTGGGTGTCATGTGCAAGATAGCCTTTGGGCTAGAGATTTGGTATACTCTGGGAGTATACAGGAATTCTTGGAGGTACATGATGTAGTATGTTCTTGAGAACATTGGTTCTAGGTTGGGAGATGAGCTGGGTCACACGTCGTGTGGTCCCCATGTGTGTGTCATGTTCTACTTTATGTACGTTTAACCTCTCGTGGCATATAGGGTCCTCTTGTTCACGATGGTTTAGACCAGTAGGGTTGAGTGGTTTCCCCTAGTTTTGTTCTGGAGTTGGGTGGTTGCACGATACCCACTCCGAGTTCTGTTAGCCAGTGTTGTACCATCAAGTAGGAATGGACAGAGCAGTTCCGGGTTTACCCTCCAGTAGAGACTAGGCAGTGGGTTGCACATCGACTTCTCCAAGTTTACTCTCCAGTATATACTAGATATTGGGTTGCTCACTGGCTTCTAGGGTTTACCCTCTAGTAGACACTGGGCAGTGGGTCACCCGACGAACTCTTAGGGTTTACCCTCCATCAGAGACTGGGCAGTGGATCACCTGATTACACTTGAGGGTCTACACTCCAGCAGGGCTGGGTATTGGGTCTCTCCTCGTCTTGTTCTAGGTCTACCCTCCATAAGGGTTGGGCAGTGGGTCGCCTGTTGACTTATTCTAGGTATACCCTCCATCAGGGCTGGGAAGTGGGTCTCCTGATGATATATTAGGGTTTACCCTCTAGTATGGCTGGGCATTGGGTCGCCTGATATCTTATTTTGAAAAAACTTCAGCAGGGCTGGGCAGTGGGTCACCAAGTGGCATTCTAGACTCATTCCTTTTTATTAGGCTAGTCTGTGGCTTTCCTCTGTGATTAATGGAGCAGGACCCTTGGTTGTACGATTCAGTGATGGAATGACTTGGACTTTGAGGAGACCTCTCGACTGCGGGGCAGTGACGAGATGTGGTTTTACTTAATCCTGAACTCTTAAGTACAAGGGGTGATTTCCTCACCGAGATGCATCCTTGTGACGTGACCTAAAACTGTGTGGGCGAGTCAGTGCCACCCCAAGAAGATAGTGTCGAGGTGCGGTGATTTGAGCCCCTTGATTTGTAGTTAAGGGCAACGTGCAGGATACTGGGCATTGATGGTGTTTACATCTGGGACTGTTGGAGACTCACTTTTCATGGGCTGAGCTACGGGATGGAGATCCACTTACGGTCTTGTTTGATCTCTTTGATTGAGTATATGGATTTGTATATACCTTTTTTCGATACCCACTTCTTGGGTTTGGTTACTATCCTTCTAGGATAGGCGAAGACGCGCGGGGTATGCCACGTGCTTTCCGTGTCTAGATTCTTGTGGTTGGACGAGTCTACTCTCCTGCCATAGGTAGCGAAATCTCGATAGGAAGTTCATCTTCTCACCATTCCAAGATCCTTCTATTAGGACGAGTCTATTACCTTCTTCTTGTTGGGTTGAGTTGTACTCTTTATTGCACTCTCTGTTGTACTACTTTTGTATTCTCCGTTCTATCTACTGCTCACCTTTCGGTACGTCCATTGTTGCTCCCTTGAGCCTTTAGGGTATCTTACTGGGTATTTTTATACTCACCCCTACTTGGGATTTTCCCGCACTTGGTGTGACCTTGCAGACGACAGACAGGTTGGTCGTGACTTCAACATAGCTTAAGAGTTTGGGAGCTTGGACCGTATACGGTGGTCGGAGTCGGGTTCTAGGTGGTGGACCCTTCCAGCTATTTTTCTTTTGTTTACCTGTTTCTGGGTTGTGGCACTTTTTGGTTGGGCATGTGTTTTTTCCATTTTCTTTTTAGTTTACCTCCAAATCATTCTTTTTACTGTTAGTGTTCGATGCACTTTTGTGGTTTTTATATATATATATAGTAGTGGTACTTTATTTTTCTTTTTACTCTGCACTTCTGCAATGAGTGGGCTACGTGTGTGTGTACAGGTACTTAGGAAAAGGCCTCCGTGAGTTGTTATGCCTTCGGCACTATTCGCCAGCCCCTGGCATATGGAGGCGGGCATGGGGTAGATGCAGCTCGAGTCTGGGTAGGGTCGAGTCGGGACAAAGTTGTATCAAAGGTGGTTCGTTCCTTGGGACATTGTGCAGACCTCCCTAAAAAGGAATTGGTGTGGATTTAGGAAAACAGTGTTAACGTGTCTCGATAGCAGCTCTCTGTCCAGGGAGTCTAGTGATGGTGTCGCGGCCGATGTATCCATTAACTCGGACCTTGATAACCTGCTTGTCGACTCAGCATGCTGAGAAACTTGTTGCAGGGAAAAAAATTTTGGGCATTACATAGGATTGAGTCTTGAATGTCCTTCTTAAGTCAGCTCCCCATTGTTGTTATTGGTATATAAATTATGCTCATCTGATCGCGAAACTCCTTGATAACAGCCAGGAGGTCTCCGTGAAGATAGCCAGCCAGGATACTAGCTTTGGTTCGTGACGACGACCCTGTTAGCTACGAGGCCACAGTCCAGGACCCATCATACGAGCCCCTTCCTCCGGGTGGGCCAGTAGCATCACCCCCATCTGCTGAGCAGTGGATAGCTCCAGTAGAGAAGATGGGGCTTGAGCGCAGGTTGAGCGAGCACCGTGAGTTCCAGCGGTAGATACCACTGAGGTTTGGTGGTGAGCTAGACCCTCAGGCAGTAGATATGTGTCTAGAGATAGTGGTTCACCATTTCAGGCTTGTGTGGACACCAGCAGATCTTATGGGGGCTTTGGCCGCCAACCTTTTTCCACGGAGAAGCTGAGCGTTGGTGGAGTCTGGGGACTCATTTCATGATGATTCTTTGCTTTCGTGGGGCGACTTTCAGTTGTTGTTTCGTGAGGAGTTTTTCCCCTCTTTCTTACGCTCCATTCGGAATTAGGATCTTCTTCAGTTTCAAAAGGGAGGGATGACAGTGGCCGAGTATGTGACTAGTTTTGCAGACCGTGCATTCTTTTATCTGTACATGGTCCATGACGACAACTTCCTAGCACTAGCGTTTGAGAAGGGTCTCCACAGAGAGATTCCTGCTACCATAGTACCCTTGGTCATTCCCACTTATGACGGGGAGCTAGAGCAGGCATTGGTAATAGAGAGAATCAAGTCATGCTCTACAGTTGGTGGTGGCGGTAGGCTTGACAGAGCCGAGATTTATTCCACAGCTAGCGGACATTGGGTGATAAAACCTCGACGAGGGTGGATTTCAGATAACCGGACTCAGGGGAATGGTCGTACACCACAGTGGAGCCAGAGTTCACCAGTGTAGCCCGGAGAAAGTCGGTGTTATGACTGCGATGGGCGAGGTCGCTTGGCATGAGACTACCCGACCAGGCACACTGAGAACATCGGGCAGGCAGCAGGTGCAGCACCGCGGCAGAGGCAGCGCTGTGATCAGAGTAGCGCCCTGATAGGTGGTGCTAAAAGAGGAGTGGGAAGAGCTGGTAGTGGGAGATTGCTTTATGAGATCTACCCATCACCACTAGATGGTCCACATCAGGCTCCGGGAGCAGATAGTTGGGAGCACTGACAGTAACGAGCTTAGAATGTCTATGACCCTGTAGAGCATGAGGTGATAAGATGTACGCTCTACAACTGTTTTCCTTTTTTGTAGTAGAATTGTTAGGCTATGTTTGTGAAATACTTTTATCCCTTCTTTTTATTTGAGGTGTTACCAGGGTGGCGTGGGGCGTCAATTTAACCCTGTGTTGGTAAGGTAAAAGGCGTGAGACCTTTTTCTTTAGTTGATGGTGGTGACTCCTTCGCCTTTCAAGCGTGTAAGAGAGCCTTAGTCGTGGGACATCTATAATGGAACTTTGCGTGACCATATATCCTTGGGTGTTCCACTATATGGATATTCTAAAGGAGGGAATCATCGGGCCTTGTTCTAGGTGCGGGCGGTGATTCCAGTCATGACACGCGATATAGAGGTTCGATCGGGGAGGTGAGCTACCTCCAAGATCCTTTGGGCTATTTGAGACCATGCGAAGGGATGGAGAGGTTCCCTAACGCCTTACCCTAACCCCAAAGGCAGGTTTCGGTGCACGAAATCTCCCACATGACTCACCTAAGAAGAAGTGTGTCTGCTTCTTATGCACGTCATCGGTAAGGGCAGACTTCACGTGAACCGATCAGATCCTTGGGTCTGTGTGCGGTGGCGTGGAACTGTACAAGAGTTCTTCTGGGTACGAAAGAGCCAGGTGTGGGCTTCGTATCCTGATTTTTTCCCTGGGTTTGCTTTTCGGGGACAAAAATATTGACGGAGGGAATGATGTAAGAACCCAGTTTTTTCTATAAATGTCTTTGGAATATTCTTGATGTTATTCTAGAGCAGCACCTTTAGATGTCGTGCGATTCTGAGCCCTAGTGTGGACGGAATTATATTTTTAGTGCGTTCACACTGGGAATGCAAAATAAATTGGATAAATCCTAAATGGTGATCCGGATCAGGAATTTGAGTGCATGAATGGGTTTGGAATGGGGTTTTTACCCTAGGAACAACATAAATCATGTTGGAGCAGGACGTTTGGACCCCTCGCCCGTTAACGGAACATTAAACGGATAATTAAAAAAATTAATTTATTCGTTTAATGGAATAAACATAATAATCTCTTAAACGGTGGCTTGTATTGGAAAACTAAAGGCACTGTTGATTCCAGATCGTTCCGTTTAACCTAGGAAGGTTGTAACATTCATGGGCATGGGCCTTCTGTGAAAATTGCCAACTAGGGCATTTTCATAATTTGGATGCCTTGGGTGTTGAGTTTAATAACTTTTGAACAGGGCGTCAGATTAAAATTTTGAGATCACCGTTGTTCTTGGGAGGTGGTGTTTAACCTAGGGGAATATTAATCTTGACTGCGCTGAAGGTTTCAGATGCGGGTTAAATTTGGGGGTTTAAGTTAATTAAAATTTTATTTAATTTTCTTATTTAAACACTAACTCACCCCCTCCTCCCCTGGATTCTTTTCTCTAGTGGATGAAGGCAACCAAGGAAGACCTCTCCTCCTCCATCCTCTCCACTCCAACGTGTTGCGGGCGGCCGGCGGATCATCGCGAAGCGACGGGCTACGCCCAGGAGGTAGGGTTCTTGCATCGTATTTCAATTCCTACGTCCCACATTGAATTGCTTATTTTGCGTCGAATCTCTATCGAGTCATCAAACAAATCCCATAAACGCGTAGTAGATCTTATATTGTTTTCGACACCTATTTCGGATCAAAATTACGATCTCCAAGGTGATTGCAGATGTCCGCCGAAGGTGAATCGGGCATAACTTCCCCGTGCATTGTCCAATTCATGTGCCGTCAGTGTCAGTGTGACTCTATATTCAATGTGGTATTTTTAAGACCAACTTTGGGTATCTTTCGGTGACTCATGGAGCGGGAGAATAAAAAACCCTAGAAATACTTTTATTATTATTATTTTCAAAGGTTTGATCGATCGTAGCTCTGACATGGGGTGTCTGATAATCGTGTTGTCTGCGGAAATGTGATCCTTGGATCAGGACAGAGGTTTTGAGATGGACTCGGGAATTTTTAGTTCCCGAGATGGGGGCTCAGCGGCGTGACACGTCCGCTAAGTATTATTTAGCGCCTCACTAATGTTTTTGTTTCGGATGGAACGAGCGCATCCAGATTCCGTTTTGAGCACGGTCAGCGGAGTTGCGACCCTGGCATCGAGACGAAGATTGCCAAGGGTTTTTCTGGCATTGAAACCAGAATTGAGACGTGGGCACCATAGCCTGTCTTTTATACTACGAGCGGTGTTTCACAACTTCTTCATCGGACGTCTGTTCGGGGCTTGTGACCAGTCGATTTTGGGTTTTTTCCAAGGGCAATGCATTGGCGCAGTCTGCCCGCTTTAATTCCACACGGTGGTGCGGGACCCATGAGGGTCTCTTTGGGAGTTGATGGTGACTTCCAGCTTTATCACCGAGTGTCCGTTTGGACAAGTGAATAGTAAATATTGTGTACTTTTTTTGAGAGGATTACAACCGGGCGATCCGTTTGGATGTGTGAAGTATCCTTTGAGGTCTCATTTAATGTGGACGCATGAAAGGTGCTCCGGTGGTGGTCCTTTTTTCTATTTTTGGAAGGGAACCGTTGGCGTCTGATCTCCCTCACTCTCATGTGAGTGGAGTTGATGTTTGAAGAGAATTGGATGGCCATGCTGGAGCCATGGAGGAAGCAGGTTGGCGAATTACATTTTCTCCCTTCGCGTGGACATTGGGTGTCGTGTGCACAATATACTTTGATCTAGAGATGTGGTATACTCTAGGAGTATATGGGAATGCTTGAAGGTACATGATTTAGTATGTGCCTGCGAACGTTTTTGCTTGGTTGCGAGATGAGCTGGGGCCACACGTCATGTGGGACCCATGTGTGTGTCATGTTCTACTTTACGTATGTTTGAACTCTCATGACATAGAGGGTCCTCCTGTTCACGATGGTTTAGGCAAGCAGGGTTGTGTGGTTTCCCCTAGTTTTTTTCTGGAGATGGGTGGTTGCACGATACCCACTCTGAGTTCTGTTGTCCAGTGTTGTACCATCGAGTAGGAATGGCCAGAGCAGTTCTGGGTTTACCCTCCAGCACAGACATGGTAGTGGGTTGCTCATCGACTTCTCTAGGTTTACCTTCCAGTAGAGACTGTGTAGTGGGTTTCTCACTGACTTCTAGGTTTTACCCTCTAGCAGATACTGGGTAGTGGGTCACCCGAAGACCTCTTAGGGTTTACCCTCCAGCAGAGACTCAGCAGTGGGTCACCCGATGACTCTTGAGGGTCAACCCTATAGCAGGGTTGGGTAGTGGGTAGCCCATTATCTTGTTCCAGGTCTACCCTCCAGTAGGGCTGGGCAGTGGGTCGCCTATCAACTTATTTCAGGTCTACCCTCCAGCAGGGCTGGGCAGTTGGTCACCTGATGATGTATTAGGGTTTTCCCTCCAGCCGGGAAGGGTAGTGGGTCACCCGATATCTTATTATGAACTACCCTCCAACAGGGATGGGCAGTGGGTCACCCGTTGGCATTCCAGACTGAGTCCTTTCTACTAGGCTAGTCTGTGTCTTTCCTCCGTAATTACCGGAGTGGGACCGTTGGTTGTACGGGTCAGTAATGGAACGACCTTGACTTTGAGGAGACCTCTCGACTGTGGGGAAGCGATGAGGTGTGGTTTGACTTAATCCGGAACTCTCAAGTATGAGGGGTTCTTTACCCACCGAGACATGTCCTTCTGATGCGACCTAAAACCATGCGGGAAAGTCAGTGCCACCCAAAGCGGATAGTGTCAATGTACAGTGATTTAATCCCCTTGACTTGTAGTTCGGGGAAGACGTGCAAGATGCTAGGCATTGATGGTGTTTACTTTTGGGACTTTTGGTGACTCACTTTTCTTGGGATGAGCTACGGGATGGAGATCTCGTTATGGTCTTGTTCGGGCTCCATGATTGAGCATATGGATTTGTATATACCTTGTTCTGGTACCCACTTCTTGGGTTTGGTTACTCTTATTCCAGGAGTGGCGAAGACACGCAGAGTATGCCATGTGGTTTCCTTGTCTAGCTTCTCGTGGTTGGACGAGTCTACTCTACTGCTATAGGTAGCGAAAGCTCGGCGGGAAGTTCATATTCTCATTGTTTCTAGATACTTGTGTTAGGACGAGTCTACTACCTTCCTCTTGTTGGGTTGAGCTGTACTCTTTACTACACTCTCTGTTGTACTCTTTTTTCTATTCCCTTTTCAATCTACTGCTCACTATTTGGAACCTCCTTTGTTTCTCCCTCGAGCATTTGTGTATCCTACTGAGTATTTTCATACTCACCCCTGCTTGGGATTTTCCCGCACTTGGTGTTCCCTTACAGATGACAGAAAGGTTGGTTAGGACTTCTGCGGAGCATAGGAGTTTGGGAGCATGGACCGAATAAGGTGGTCGGAGTCGGGTTCTAGGTGGGGGACCCTTCCAGCTATTTTTCTGTTGTTTACCTGTTGGTGGGTCGTGGCACTTTTTGGTTGGGCGCATGTTTTTCCCCTTTTATTTTCAGTCAACCTCCAAATATTTCTTTGTAATGTTAGAGGTCGATGCACTTTTGTGGTTTGTATATATATATAGAAGTGGTACTTTACATTTATTTTTAATCTGCACTTATGTATTGAGTGGACTGCGTGTGTGTGTATAGGTACTCATGAAAAGGCCTCCCCGAGTTGTTATGCCATTGGCGCTGGTCGCCAGCCCCTGGCCTAAGGAGGCGAGCTTGGGTTGTTGCGGCTCGATTTCAGGTAGGGTCTATTCGTGACAAAACCACTATGCACAATGAATAAGTGAATATGCATTGTAATGATCACATTTTACACGACTTGGTAAAAATAAAATAAAGTATCTAGGGTCCAAAATGAGTTCATTAAGATAAGGGGAATGATGAACACCAAATGATGAAGGGGGAAATTGGTTTATGTGGTAATTATTTTTGTTTTATCAATAAGGTGATTTAAAAAAATATTTATATTTATTCTTGGAACCTAGGTAATGAGTCAATTTACAATGTTTCTCTAGTTAAGTTTTTAATTCCACAATTATTTAACATGTTGTCTTGCTTGGACATAAAACCTAAACCTGCACTTAATTGGGTCACTAAAAGAGTCACATATGAGGCAAGACTCATTATTTTATACATGATTTTTTTCTCTCTCGATTACCCTTGGAGTATTTGTTCTAGGCAAGGAATCTTCTGAGCATTTCATTTCTAGAGCCAATACTCTATTTTTCAGTCCTCTGTTTAAAGTGTTTGACAACCTAAATTTTGAGTTGAGTAATATATACACATTACTATTTTCTAAAGTTATCAATACATGAGATTTTAGTTATGAAAAAAAATGTTTCATTGTGGGAGAATTTTATGTGGCCTTATTTTCACCTAGTTTACCACAACTTTTTATTAAATTTTTAATAATTTCATATTCTTTTCACTTTTGATAAAAACAAGTACTTTTGTGCTGTTATAATAAAATTTATTAATTAATCATATTTTATAATTAATTATGTATTTTATTAATTTAAAATAATTAATTTAGATCTTTCTTATATCGCATAGTCTTACAATTTATTAATTATTTTTGGAGTTTTAATCTGCTTACTTAATAATAGTATGAACATCTTCTTATATAATCAATTAATATATGTAATTATATTTAATTAAATTATACATTACATCATATTTTAATAATTTATGCTTATCTTTCTAACATTTAATAATTTAATTAATTAATTCAATCTAATTTTTTAATTTTAATATTTTTAATTCAATTTTTAATTCTTTATGTTATTAAAGTTGTTCTATCATCATTCTTTAGAGTACATATTAAATTATGTATTTTATTTTATAGTTATTTATTTTAGAATTAATTAATTATTCTATTTTTTAATTAGTAATAAACAGTCTATTGTAATTTATGTATTTAATAAATGTTATTATTTTGAATAAATTAATTTTCTTATATGAATGTTCAATTTAAATCAAGGTTCTTATTACAATAACATTAAATGATGTAATTTATTTTTAATTTATATTTTACAATAGTTCTAATTTACATTTTACATTCTTAAGTATTAAATAATACAATTTTTGTTTTTTCATAAATTTATTTTTGTTTTAAGTCTCAATTTTTTTAGTTAATGATTGTTTTTAATTAACTATTTAGAGTGGTTTTTATTTATTTTTTTCTTTTCCTTCATTTTGTTGAAGATTTAAAGTGGCACAATTTCATTTCATTATTTTCCCACTGTTACACTGCCATGTCAGTGCCACCGTTTTTCTCAGATTGTCTCACCATTTCCATTACCTTATGTAACCACCAAAAACCAATGACATCGGTGGAACTGTTTTCAATCTCTTAACTATGCCTTATATTCATTCCTTTCGTTGTCTAACTTGCAACCATTTCCACCCCTTTGTTGTGTCACAACAACATTTCTTGCCAGTATTTTCCTCACATATCCACTATATTTTTTCGTGCCTACCATTCCAAATAGCATAATAATAGAGAAAAAACCAAATCACCAAAACAATAGTACACTAGCAACATCAAAATCAACCAAAACAACTGGATCATCCCATACCCTTCTACAAATATGCAACCAATATTAAACCACATATGTTACTCAACTCAGATATGGAATCCTAAAACACAAAAATATCTTGATTTTCACTTAATATTGCTTTGCTCAAAGCCAATATCCACTTGAACCCAACCCTCAAGGGTTGCCATCGAGCCTCTACCTACCCATCCACCCCCAATGTGGACCAAATCCTTGTCGATGTCGGTGGTCGAGTGAAGATATTGGACAAGAGATGCTATAAAAGGGTTCTGGAAGCCACCGCGAGTCAACTGCAAGCCGCCGAATGATAAATGAGACATGAGCCTCTACATCATTGTGTGAGGGAGGATGAGCCAAATGAGGAGAGAGATAGAGTCATCCTATGGATACTGATTCATCTCTCTTCCCCTATTCTGTCTTATAGAAGGGATATGGGTAGATACGATTAACATAATAAAATCAAAGACACTAATCTAAATAAAAATAATTATATTAAAAATAAAAAAAACATTTAAAAATTATAAAAATAAAATAAAATTATTATTTTAAACTAAAAATGTTTATAAAAATAATTTATAAATAATATTTAATCAATAAAATTATACTTTAATAACTAATAAATAATTATAAAATAAATTTTTAAAGTAATCATTATTCTGATAATAAAATTTCTAAACAAAACAAATTTATAAAATCATCTTAATTAGTAATAATTTAATTTACAAATATAATAAATATATAATAATTTATTGTTAATAATATTTATTTAATAAATGAAAATTAAATAATGAATTTCATAATTTTATATCATTATAAGTTAAATAACATACTAATAACCTTTTATAATCTCTGTAAAATATTAATAATGTTTTATAAAACAATTACAATTACAAATTTTATAATTTAATATATAATATGTAATTTTATTTTTTAATTTATTGAATAAAATATTTTATTAAACTAGTTATTATTAACTAATTACATCTAATAGTGTAATTTAACATTAATTTTAATAATCCATTCTTTAAGTCATTGTGCTTTTAAAAATAATTACTATGCCTTGTTGTCCTTTATGTGCAGGTACATGGAGGATATAAATACACATTCAGGTTCTTTCAACTAACTCACACAGAGTTAGTTGCATGGGTGATTCTAAAACAATGTGTGTTACAATAAAAGGTGAATGTGTGTGGTGTAATAGGGAAGAAGAAAACTAGGATTGTGGTAGAATTGGAGTGGCATACAACACATGACGAATACTTTTAAAAACCTAGAAGTAACGATTAAAGGGGATGACCCTTATTCGAACATTCCATGCCATAATTTTTGAGTGTGGAGACTCTGAGGAGATCCATGTGTAGCATAAGAGACAACCTATAGACAAAGGAGCCCGAGAGTAGAGTAACACTATGGGAGTCCTTCCTCCCACTGTCATTAATTCTAGAAAAACAAATATGTGTGTTTTTAGTGTTATAATCAATATGATCATAGATTAACACCTTCATAGTTCAATAATTTTAAATCATACTCGTTTATTTCATATATTTCATCACATTATTTTCTTTTTATGAAATCAGAATTCGTTGTAAAAAATGATTCAGTTTCACATATTTAAATTGTTCAGTCCTTAACTAATTTCAAATTCATTAATTCAAGATCAACTACTGAGGTTGATATTGAATACATTTATCATTCATTAATCTATCATAAGAAATTGAAATTTGATAGATATTATAATTCGGATTTATTCCTTTCCAATTTCTACAGTAGTTCGATTATGTTTTGGAGTGGCGAACAACAAGACATAATCCTCCACATGTTGAGTATCATAGTGAGGGATATTCTTCATCATTTCAATGGTGACTTATTCAATACGATTTTGTGGTGAAGGAATCCATTTGAACCAGTACTTTATAACTTGTGAGTAAATTGCTGATATATGCTCCTTTGTCTTTACTGTTATGTATTAGTTTACTATTGTCATTTAGTTTATATGTACATTAGTGTAGGATTTAGTTTCTTAGTAAAACTTGTTTTCTCATATTGTTTTCACCTCATCATAATAAAATAAAAAAATGTTTATTCCCCACTTCTGAAAAAAGTGGTATTTGTTTTCAATAATACATTAGATTACTCACCTTCCTTCTTTCAGTTCGACCAGGCACCATTGTTCTAGTGTAAGAGTTATAAATAATATTTTGAGGGTTGGGACAACCACAGGCCTCACCAAAATTTGGAAATTTTTTTTGGGTAAGGCGCATTCTTTGTGACTATGGTTTTGTAATAAAATATATATATATATATATATAATCTTCTTCAAAAAAATTTGTGAACTTGAGACTACTTTTTGGGTGTACCAAATTATACATGTTCTATGGAGAGTGCATGATTAAACCGATTCAAATAAAAAATTGACGATTATGAACTATACCGTGTATGTTTTGGTTGTTATGGGCACACTTCCTATTTGTCTGTCTCTAACCATCGGCAACATTCTGCTTACATTGAAGAAACAAAACAAAATGTTGAGCACAATCCTAACTTCTTAGCAATGTGTGATCAAATATTATCAATGAAATATGTTAGGGAGGAAATGTGGGACCCATGGTTAACTCAAACACATGAATTACAATGTAGATATTATCAAGAGAAAGATAAAAAACGTGAATGGTGAGAAAAAAGCTCTTATAATTTGAGAAAATGGTTAAATAACCAAAATAAGTTAAAATTAGTGATGTTGGAAATTTATATAATGATTTGAAAATAATGTTGAATAGGAAATTGAATCTGCACTTCAGAAAAACATTATAATTTTAAGAATATTATTTTGAAGAACTGAAATTTTAAATAAACAACTCAATAAATAAAGAAAGAATCATAAAAAATATGAAACATAAATTAACTATTGTTGGGTTGGAAAATTTTGAAATTTTACTAAAATAGTTTAACAAAGAATGACCAGTTCTTTTTTTGATTTCTACATTGGAGAAAAATTATAGTTTTAGAAACATTGAACATGAAATCACTCATGTTGAAGAAAAATAAAAAAATGAGAACATGATTTTTAATAATTCTTCACAAATCAATACTGAAATCTCAAACAATAATCTCAACCCCAAAATGAGTCGTACATTAGAAGAGAACAATATACATAAAAAATAGAATCTCAATTTTTTGAACCCACTTTGGAAACAAATCTTCCCTTTATTGAATCTTTAGACCCAACAATCACTTTTATGATCTTTAATGATAATGATTATGGCATGGTATTATGAGAGAGATTAAGTGATGAAAATTCATTTTCAACATTAAAAATTGATCATGTTACTAAAAAATTGTGTACTAAAACTGAGAAAACTATTAGAGAACCATGGGAAATCTTTTTGAATATGAGAAATCTTGACAATGACATCATAAAAGGTTAATTGAAAATTTCTCCCCCTAAACTGAACATTCTATAATATTCAAAAACATTTTATTTTCCAAATGAACTATTTGAATCATAACATGATGTATTGGTTGATAACACAATTGATATCAGCAGTATATTTTTTTGAAGCAGTAGATATTGAGTGTAATTTAGCTGATGTGGATCTTTTGTATGATATTTACAATACTGTAAAAACTAAATCTTTGTATGAACAAACATTTAATATTTCTTGTTTTTCACTTCCATATTCAATTGAGTTGGGGGTTGAATCCTTACATGATATTGAGAGTAGTTTATTATGGGAGAGACAATACAATTCTAGTTTCACTGATTCTTTACAACACACTATTGATACCCATAATGAAACTATTATTAAGAACACTCCAAAATCACACTATTTTTTTATTTTAATTGTGTTTTAGTTGAGATAGATATCCATCAGAATAATCTCATACCCCTAGGATCACCTTGTTCAATTTTTCAATTCAAATAAATTCAAATATTGATAAATATGAATTTAATCTTGAATATGACAGCACAATTCCAACAACTGTTAAAGGGTGTTATTTATGGGGTATTTCTAGCTATGAGAGTTTAGTACTAGTGTTATTAATACTAGGAGGCCACAAATTTCATTATTATGTTAAAAAAATGGTCTTAGAATATGTGGTTGTTCCTAATATTGAAACCACTTCCACTTATTGACTATGGTTGATTCTTGTTGATTCTGGTTGTAGACTATAAATCTAACATTTCATGAGAGGCAACATGTGATTTTCTTATTTCTAATAAATAAAAAATTTGTATTTAAATGAAGTCAAACTATTGTCATAAAACACATTGCTTCATGGGAGTCAACCTATGGTTAATTCTTATTTTTAATTGTGCTTTTTTTACTTTGAATAATGTTTTTCTATGTTGTATTTTGTACTCTATGTTTCTTCTAGATTTTTCTTAACTCATATTGGTTATTTATTTACAGGTGATTGTTGTTATTGTTATCAAAATGGAGTGAAATTTCAATACTAGATCTTTAATTGGAATTTTTTTAGGGAAGTATGTTTTGTTAAATTCTGCATTCATTCTATACACCTATTTCATTTAAAAAAAATATGATATAGGTTTTGTACCATTGAAAAGCGTGTTTTTTAGCTTTATATTGGTGAAAATATTTCTTGTTATATAAAACTATGATAAATACTTTTCTGCATGAGATGATTTTTAGAATAAAACTTGGTTAATTATTCTAGTTTGTTAAATAAATTTTTGCATGTTCCTCCTTGTTAAATGATTTTATTTCATTTTTATTAAGAGTGGGAGGGTACATAAATACTGGTTGTTATCTTTTTTAATATGATTTAGGATGGGGATTTTATCATGCATTTTTTTGGTATATTGAACATCTTATAGATCCTAATTTGTTTAACTACTACACCCTATTCACTATTCCCCTATATGTTTCATATGTAAATATTTAATCTATGTTGAAACTTTTTGTCTCTACCTTCATGAATAATCATGTGAACTTGTAGTATAAGAATATTTGTGTTTCAAAAAATATACTTTTAAACTCCACTAAAACCCTTAACATGTCATAAATACACTCAATTGAAAATCTATTATGAAATTTAATATCCAAATAGTTCTTCTCGACATTGGAATTCCACATTAAGAAGAAAGTTGGGTTTTATGTGTGTTGAATGGGTTAACATATATTGAGCTAAACATGTCTTAATTAAAAGACCACCAAGTACCACATCCACTTCAATAATTTTTTAAAAGTGGTAATTTTTTTCACAATTATATTATACTTTTAGTATTCACATTGTTTTACAAATGGTTCCTACCTAAGGATAGTTCCTTACTTGTAGTTAAGATATTTTTTGAGACTATGAAATATGTGGGAGGATGATTTCCATTTGAACATGCTTAGTGGGATTACAAAAAAAATGGATTAGGAACAATGTTTGAGAGGGATATGGGAAACATTTTTATTGAATGTTGATCATAACCTAATGAACTAAAAAAATTAACTATTTCTTAGGGGACACACATTTCATTTAATTATTAAATGAAATCTCCATAGTAGTCCTATGGAAATTGTTTTTATATAGATCTTTTGAAACTGGAGTAGTTTGGGCATTTGGGATCCCTCAAGGAAACTTTGAAACCCTAGGGACTAGGTGCCTTTAGGATACCAAATCCTTATGTACACATTGAATACGTTCATATGCAGAGTTCTCAACAAAAGATAAACAATTTATAAAAAATAAAACAAATATTCTACGGTCATGAAATCAGTACATTAATGTGAGGGGAACACTGAATTCCAAATGAAAGATACAATTGGTTTATATTGGAATTATCTATGTTGTATCAAGTATGTGATTAAAAAAATTATTTTATTTATTCTATGAACCTCTGTGATGATCCAAAGTACAATGTCACATTGGTTATGTTTTTAATTCCTCGTTAATTTTACTCGTTGTCCCTCTTGGACTTATAAATTATGATTGGATTGAATTGCGTCACTTCGAAGAGTCACATATGAGGCAGGACACCTTATTTGATAGACAATTATTTTCTCTCTTGAAAAGGCTTGAAGTAGTTTCTCTAGACAAGGCATCATTTGAGCATTTCATTTATGGAGACTATACTAAATTTTTTAGTCCTCTATTTAAAGTGTTTGACATGTTAAATTTTACGCTGAGTAATATATACACATTTCTATTTTTCAAGGATAATAAAATTTGGAATTGTTTGAGGAATAACAATGTTTATGTGTGGTGGAATTTGATGTGGACTTATTTTTAACTAATCTACCACATCTTTTTAATTAATTTATAAAAAAATTATTAATTATTTTTGAAATGTTTTGTTAAATATTTGTACTTTTGTAATTGTGTAATTAATTTTTTTAATTATACAATTTAAATAATAATTTTTTTATTTTAATATTTTAATATAATTAATTTATGACTTACATTAATTTTATAGTCTTATAATTTATTAATTATTTTAGATGATTTATTCTGATTACTTTATAATAATACAAGATTCTTTTAATTTAATAAATTAATCTATGTAATTGTGTTTTATTAAAAAATTCATTACTTATTATTTGAATCATTTAATATTATATTTTTTACATATAATTTTTTTGATTAATTCAATATCATTTCTTAAATATAATTTTATAAATTAAATTTTTAATTAATTCATTTATTTAAATTGATCTATCAGCATTAGTTAGAGTAAACTTTAAATTATGTCTTTTAATTTATAGTTATTTGTTTTAGAATTACATGATTTTTCTATTGTATAACCAGTAATTAGTACTCCACATTAATCAATTTAATTATTTAAAGTGATTATTTTGAACAACATAATTTGGTTATATGAATTTTTAATTTAAATTTTTGATATTATTACAATAACATTAAATGATGTTTTTGATTTTTTAATTTATGTTTTAATTTAGTTTTAATTTAATTTTTATGTTTTGATGTTTTTAATAATTTAATTAATTTTTTTTCTTTCAGAAATGTATTTATGTTTTAAGTTGCAATTTTTTTAAATAATTATTTTAAATAATTATTTATTTGGATTGTTTTTTATTTATGTTTTTATTTTCTTTTATATTGGTGTAGATTTATAGTGGCACAATTTATTTTCCTTGTTATCCCACTGTTACGCTGCCCTGTATGTGCCACTATTTTGTCCTGGATCTATCACCATTTCCATTACCTTATTGTGCCACAAGAAACCCATGATACCAGTGGCACCATTTCCAAATCATAACATAGACATTGTTTCATTCCTTTTACTATCTCACTTTCCACCGTTGACACCCCTTTGTTGTGTCGCAAAAACATTTTTGGGCATCGTTTCCTCACCAAGGGACCATTTCCTATCATGACTACCATCAACAACAGAATAAAAATAGTGACAAAACTAAAATTACTAATACAGTAGTACATATTAAGCACCAAAATCTCCCCAAATAATCATATTTTTAGACACACTTTTTCAAATCATAAACCAATATAAAACCAAATCTATTCCGAAAATCTATTCCAAAAAGCTAAAACTTCCAAAGGTCAATATTTACAATAACTACTGCACTACTCAAAGGTAATATCCACTTCAACCCAACCCCCATGTGCTGCCATTGAACCTCTACCAACCAATCTGCCATCGAAGTATACTTGATTCGTGATGTCGTCACTGGTTGAGTGAAGTTGTAGGATGAGGGCTACCGTGGAGGAGTTCCTAAAGCGATCATGAGTCAACTACAAGCTGTTGGAGGATCCGCGAGTCATGAACCTCAATGCCATTGTCTATGTTGGGAGGAGCTGAGTGAGGAGAGAGAGAGTCGTGCTGAGGATATTGACAAAACACTCATTCCCTTGTAGCCCCATAGAGAAGGGGAGGGAGAGAGAATATTAATATTAAAAAACTAATGAAACTAAACTAAATAAAAATAATAATACTAAAAATAAATGAATAAAATAATAAAACAAAATATAAATAATTTATATAAAACAAATATATTAAACTACAAATATTAATAAAATAAATTACTAATAAAATATAATCAATTAATTAAAAATTAAGAATCTTATTAATAATTATAACATAACTTTTTAAAATAATCATAATTATACAAATAAAATTTGTAAACAAGAATAAAATAATCAATTCATCATAATTAATAAATATTTAGTTAATAAATATAATAAAGATATAATAATTAATTGTTATTAAGAGTAATTTAATAAATGAATATAAAATAATAAAAATAATAATATTCTCTAATTATAAAATAAATAACCTAATAATTAAATTTTAGAATTCTAATATAATATTATTAATCATTGATTATATAATTAAAATAACAACATTTATATTTTAATATTTAAAAATTAAATTTATGTTTTAAATTAAGTGAATAAAATATTTTACTAAATTATATATTATTAAATAATAAATTTAAAACAAAGTATTTAACATTAATAGTAATAATAAATTCATTATGTTATCCTTCTTTTTACCATATTTATTTTTTCTTATTGTCATTTATGTGCAGATACATGTAGGTGAAAAATTGTAACGCCCCGACCCCAGTTACCCAGAGTCGGTGCATTATTACATAACATTGGCATGATCACAAGAAAGATCAAATCTCGAAAGACCGATTGGTTTAGTAGCCTTGGAAACACTAGATATAATCATAAGTTTTACATTACATCATAAAATGAAAAACTACTACAACAACATAATGTTTCCACAGTCCACACTATAATCCCCTCATAATATCCTTGAAGGTCATTCATAACTTACTTCTTCACATCCTGGGAAAAATAAAACATAGAAAAGGGGTGAGCTCAAATGCCCAGTAAGGATAACAATATAGCGGAAACTTTCATAAATAAGAATAAACATTTAAGGCAATGTATAACTAAAACAAAAGCCTTTCAAACATGAACTTTCAATATGGTATGGCATAAATAAAATGAAATAATGCCATTTACTTATTCACATGGATATTCTACTAATCGAATAATCACATGCAAAAATCAATAACCACTTTCATAATGTTGGAATGCATAATGCTAAACCTTAATTTCTTTTCAAGGCCTCGTCCCAAGACCTTGGGGCTAACTATAACCGGAACCCAACCCGGAGTGCCTCTAATAACCGGACACCAACCCGGAGTGCCTCTAATAACCGGACACCAACCCGGAGTGCCTCTAATAACCGGACACCAACCCGGAGGGCTTACTTTTACCAGTCCCGAACCTGGAGGGCTTACTTTTACCAGTCCCCAACCTGAAGGGCTTACTTTTACCAGTCCCCAACCTGGAGGGCTTACTTTAACCAGTCCCCAACCTGGAACATACTTGTCCAACACATTCATATGAAGTAAAGATTGAAATATAACATAAACATTCTTATTGGAACTAGAATACGAAATGTCAGTACTTTCACCATAAACTATGAATGGTATAAAAATAGCACATCTACATTCAAACATATCACAAAACCTTCAAAACAATATAGAAGTTTTGTATCATAATAAATCAACTTCAAATAATCTTAAAACCCATAAAAGGATGTTGACATAGATGAAATCAAAATTATTTTTAAATAAATATCTCCTTTTATTTTGAAATCATTTAAGATCCATATGAAATCAAACATTTTCTTTGAAAATAATCTTATAAGCTTTTAAGGGAAGCTTTGACGATTTTATAATGGCGGAAAATAACCGCACCCGCCATATAAATTAAAAAAACATTCTTATCTTAATTCTATCGAAAAGGTTAAAAATCACCTTGTTTGGAAAATGACGGAAAGATTCACTTATAAACCTCTTATAAAAAGTCAAACAAGGGTATAAATGACTTTAACCCATATTATTTTAAATATTAAAAATGTTTTGAAATACATTTTGAAGAAACATGGATGTGGATGATAACGAGATCCCAGTAGATTATTACGTATAAACAACCTCGGATAATGAAGAGATTGTGAAATAACCCTTACCAATTTGGTAACTTATGAAACATACAACCCATGAAAGAGGTATCATACAATGAATATGTAAATACACATAAATTAAAGTGTATTACACAAAGAATATAATTATGGGTAGTACATACACCACACAAAAGGTGATGGTGGCAATATGGCATGAATCTCACAGGAATAAGGAGTGAGATGAAAACCCCTTACCACGTTAATCGACTGAGTCGTATGGCCAAAAGTTAATAACCACCAAATGATTTACAGAATAACATGAATATAAATAGAATCATGATAATATATATCAAATGGCAGTACACAATACACAACTTTCAATAATTTAGTGGCGAACAATGGAAATCTCATGGAATTGAAAGTGAGATTAGAAAATCCCTTACCTTGTACTTTTCCTTGGTTGGGGTAGGTTAACCTCCTGTATAATGGTGAAATTGTTGTTATTAAATTATACAAGAATCATATATAATAATATGATATCATATATGATCTTTTAACATTGATTTGTTAATAATATCTTAGAATTATCGTCGTTTAGGGAGTTAACTTACTCATTTTCTTTTATATGTTTTGTTACATAATCCATGGTTGTTGTATCTTATTCATATCCAGAATGATATCTAGTCCTTAAACATCATTTTTAAATCATCAAATGATAATTATACTTGAATGGATACGATGGAGAATGAATCTCATCGCGTTCGTGGAGACGGTAGTCCATACGTGCGCACGAGCGACAATATCATTCTTTTGATATTAAACTAATATATAAATGGATGGTATATCATATATACAGAATCATTAACATGTTATATTTATTATTTACATGAGTTACACATCATTATTATACCCATCCAAATAATATTATATTGAATAACAATTACACCACGACGTGGAGACGGTAAGCCGTACGTACGCACGTATGGTGACATGTTATTCAAAGGGTGGATAGAATACTGAATATTAATGTACCATATTTATAATAACATCACAGTATATGTGAGATACTGGAGTTATTATTTTATAATGGTAAGAACAAAGGAAGAAGAAGTGGAAGAAGAAATGAACTTGGAGAAGGGTGGTGAAATCATTACCTCTTCTTCGGGTTCTTCCTTTTGATTTGATCAAAAGGGCTCCTTAGGTTGGATTTATGATCAAACTAAGTCCTCTAGGTTGTAGGGAGGGATGTTGGGAGAGTATTTGGGCAGATTTTGGCCGAACCAAAAGGCTTTAGAGGTGTGAAGAAATGAGAAGGAGGAGTGCCCTTTTATAAGAGGGGTGAGGGGCACCTTTGGAAAAGCTAGAAATATTAATTTATATTAAATTCATATTAGGTTTCTAAAGGCTCCAAAGTTGATTATTCAAAGGTTAAGGTGGGGATAGGTCGAAAACCACTCAACCAATAGAATTTAGACAGGTTTGGGTACTTATATTAACCTTATCTTTAAGTATTAACTCTAAGTTAATTAGTTTCACTTTTACAATGTCTCTTTGTATTTTTATATAATATGGTTAATAACTTACTATATACATCCAAACGACCCCCAAGTGGTCCATTAATGATGAACCTATAATGATATAATTCTCTTGGCCGAACCTTAGATTTTTAGGAATTTAATATCAATTAATAATATAATATTTGTTTTAAGAACTCTTTTATGTCAATTTTTACACTATTCAATAGTTGATTTTTGTGAAACTCATAACAGATTGATTACTTCAAAAAAAGTCAATTAAATCAATCATAATATATCATATTATCCTATAAAATTAGTTTAATTCATTAAAAGTTTCATATTATATTTATTTGGGTATTTATAATATCAATTATTTTAATTTTTCACTATTATAGTAATTACTGCATCATCATTGTGTCATAAATAAAATACATTATTTAATGTCTAAAAATTATAAATAAAATATAATTATGTAGGAAATCTTTTTATCTTTCTAATTAATATTT
Source organism: Viscum album (assembly GCA_963277665.1). Classification (NCBI taxonomy): domain Eukaryota; kingdom Viridiplantae; phylum Streptophyta; class Magnoliopsida; order Santalales; family Viscaceae; genus Viscum; species Viscum album. Next base: position 1,846,364,353 of record OY728157.1, on the reverse strand, counting down.
ATAATCTAAAATCCAACATATATAACCCTATGTAACAATTGTTTTTCTAAAAGATATATGCTTGTGTCATTTTTGTATTCATTTTAACTTAATTAAAATAAAGTGTCATTATCACTTACAAGTGGATCCATGGGGTCCCAGAATCGACCCAAAGATGCCCATGGTCGACCATGTATCAACCAATAGGGTTAAGACACGTTTTAGGGTAATTTAGTATTATTATAATATTATTTGTTTAACCCTTATTTACCGGATTTACCCTTAACCATGGTAAATAAAATATTTACCGCAGTAATTATTCAAAATGTCTAAAAATAAAAGTTACCTATTTACACAATTTGAACATCCTGATTCCAAATATGGAATCCATTTTCCTAAATTCAAAACACAGAAGTGGCCGAAATTAATTTAAAATTAATTCCCGCTGTCAAAACAAAAATCGTGTTTTTAAGAGATAATAACTATCAAAAGATTGACACTCGTTTATGTTCGGTTTAATTGTAAAATTATGTCCAATGACCAAAATTATATTAAATGGTAAAAATATATTATAAATATACTTTAAAACCACTCAAATTCATAATTTATCACTATTAATTATTTTGATTAAAAAAGTTGTTTTTAATTAAAATTTAGTAATTTTCACTATTCATCAAAATATGAAAGTTATCCGAAATGTACCAAAATTTCACCTTAGGCAAAATTCGATATTCCGAATCCAAAAATGAAGTCCATTTTCAAATATAAAATATATATAATTTCAAAAAGTAGGTATTACTATTCATAACGGCTAGTTTGATTAGTTATGGTGTGTTAGAACTCGGTGTTGCGTACAACACACGCTATCACATTATTCAAAGAGAAGCGTATCGTAGAAGCTTGAGATGTTTCATTTTAAATTTTTGATGTCCCCATTTAGTCAAAAAGTTTAAAATATAGTATTTAAAAAGGGTTCACTATTAAAGTTGATAAAAGTGCAATACTGAAAATGAATTTGTTCTTGCATTATATCTAAGAAACTCATAATATGGATTCTAAAATTATAAGGATTATATAAACATTAAAATTTATATAATACTATTCATAACCTCTTTTTAACGGCTTGTTTGGTAAGTCATGGTGTGCTTGAACATGGTGTTGCATGTAGTGAAAGTTATTGAATTATTTTGAAGAAGTAACACACTATGAAATCTTGGGGTGTTACAAAAATACTCATCCAGGTTCTTTATACAATCTCTTGCGGTGTTAGATAAATGGGTGATGCTAAAATGATGTGTGGTGCACTAAAAGTAGCATGTGTTAGGGTTTAATGGTGAATAACTGAACTATGATTGTGGGATACATGGGGTGACATGCATAACATTACAGATACTTTAAAAATATAGAGTAGTGAGGAATCAAGTGGATGACTCTTATCCGAACATTGCATTCCATAATTTCTGACAACAGAGAGTCCTGGGATATCCAGTAGAAGAACAAGAGACAACCTAGTGATAATGGATCCCTAGAGAAGATCAGTACTAGGGTATTCCTTCCTACAATAGTCATTAAATATTGTACATTATTTTAATTTGGTTTTAATGTTGTAATAAAATATCATCATAGTATAATACTTTCACAGTTCGGGAATATAAAAACTAATAGGTTTATTTCTTATAATTATTCACTGGATTTTCTTTTAACAAAATTAGAATTAGTGGGTGAAACTGATTCAGTTTCTCATCTTTAAATTGTTCACTCCTCATCTATTTTCAAATTCATTAATTCAAGATCAACTAGAGAGGTATATTTTGAATACAATTATCTGCGCTATAATTTTCCTAAGAAAATGGAATTTTTGGTGAGTTACTTCAATTTTATACTTTTCCAATTTCTACAGGATTTCAATTATGTTATGGAGTGGTGAAATCCAAGACATAATCGTTTGCATGTTGGGTTTTTTGGAATGGCAGATTCGTCAACATTTCATTAAATAATGATTCAATATGAAGTTGTGTAGAGGACTTTTATTCAAACCTCTAGTTTAGAATTCCACAGTAAATTGTTGATCTGTTCTCCATTATCATTGTTTCTATGTATTATTTTAATTTTTTCCTTTGGTTTATTCGTACGTTAGTGTATGATTTAGTTTTGTAGTCTACCTTTGTTTCTCATTCCGTTTTCACGTCATCCAAAATAAAATCATAAATAATATCTTTTATTCTCCACTACTGAAAAAAGTGGGTTTTGATTTAAATAAAACTTATAATTACTAAACTTCTATCCTTTTGGATCGACTCTACTCCACAATTCAAGTATAGGAGTTATAAATATATTTTTAGGGTCGTGATGACCTCCTACCTCACCAAAATTTATCACCGTCAATGGGGAATGCACGCTCTTTATGACTAAGGATATACAAAAAACTAAATAAAATATATATAAAATAATATGAATTAAACAAATTTGTGAACTTGATTCAGGTGCATGTGTGTAAAAAATTATACTAGTTCTATGGAAAGTGTGTGTTTAATCTGATTCAAACAAAAATATATATGATTTTGAACTATAAATTGTATTTTTTGGCTATTATGGGCTCACTAAATGGTAGTCTTCTGATAACCAACCACAACATATTGCATAAAATAATGAAAATAAAAAAATTCATTAGCCTAACCCTGACATCATACCAAAGTGTTATGAAATTTTATCAATTATATATGTTAGGGAGGATATGTGGGAAACTTGGTTAACCCAAACCAATGAAATACAAGTTAGAAATTTTCATGGTCAAGATCAAAAATGTGAAAGGTAAGAAAACATTCTTTTATAATTACAAAAAATAGTTATAGAAAAAAAGTTCAATTGACACTCTCTCTGTGAGGTATTAGCCTTTTAGTATCGGGGGCCTGGTTGGATTCGTGTACGATCCAACATGACCATATCTCAAATATACCTTGAAATTTTGTGAGGTATTCTCATAGGGACCGTCGCGTTCCAAGAAAACTCGCGTCATTGACGGTTTGTCAAATGGACATCTCGGGCCAATGATATTGCCAAAAGAATGTAACGGTTAGTAGTGGGCCTCGGTCTGGTCCGACCCGGTCGAACAGACTCAGACCAAACTAGTATGGTCCGACCCGCTATGGGCCAACCCAGTCGTACCGGCTGGGTATGAACCGAACCGTTGTGCGAGTCAGCCTGCTAGGTTCGGCCCGGTCCCCTGGGCCTGGCCCAACAGACTGTGGGGCCAGTTTGGCCTATTGTTGGTTGCATAGGAAGCTCCACCTGGAGTCCGGGGCCAGTTCGGCCAGCGCTGTGAGTGGCATGGCTTGACGGATCGGTCCGAAAGGTCGGAAGGCAACCAGAAGGCCGTGTGGGGCGTGAGCAGTCTAGTGGGGGCACCGGGCAGGGCGTCAGGAGGTCGCGCAGACCGCGTGTAGGCAGGCAGGGCACTAGACATGGTGTGGGTAGGCCGCACAGGGCGCGGGGCAGGCCGTCTGTGCAACGGGCAGGGCGAGCGGGGTGCAGGCAGGTCGACGGGGTGCCAGGCAGGCCGCGTGGGGCGCCGGTAGGGCGCGGGCAGGCCACTGGGGGCGCGGGGCAGGCTAGCTAGGCACCAGGAAGGATGTGCAATAGGCCGTGCGGGGCACGCGCAGGGCACCAACCGAGTGCAGGCCGACTGCGGTAGGCCAGCGGGGCGCATGGGAGGCAATGGGCAGGCCAGGCAGGGCACGCGGGAGGTCGGGGGCAGGCAGGGCTGGTCGGTTTAGTGTGGGCTGACGGTGGATGACTGGGAGCATCGGTACGCCGCAGGGGTGGCACAATTCACGGAGGTCATGGGTAGGACAACCTTTGTTGATGCCGAATTTTTCGTCATCACCTCATCGCCATGCCGAATAGACATCACAAATGATTTATGGAGGGATTCGAACCATGTTAGTTTGTCCCACACCCTCTACGTTTAGAGGTGATAACAATTGGTGCGTATGTATGAAGCACAACAACCCTCGATCTTCGTTTTTGAGAGAAAGGAAGAACATAGATAATGATCATAGTTAGTCAAATGTAAACCCCTACCTTTGATTCTTCGTTCGTCATTCGTTGACATAGTTGAAGAAGAAGATGAGGTTATCCTTCGTCACATCTGCCGCACTCTTCCACTCTAGAATTCACATGACGGTTGTGGAAGCAGTTCCATATCGGTAGGTCACTAGGAAGAAGTCATTGAATGATAACTGTTGGCGTTCTTCGTTCTTTGTTGGGAGAGTCCTTCCTTAGAGTATGAGGTTCCTCGTTGAGAGAATTCCCTTCAATCTCCCAAGTGAATTCGCAGTACCAAATAATAGATTACATAATCTATTATTTCATTCGCACAAATTCAAAAAGATAATTAAATTAAAAAGTCTCCTCCTCGTCAATTCACTTGTGTTGGCACGTATTAATTGGGGAGTTGGAAACAATTCAAAATGGAGTAGGTTACCCTTAATTGTGGTGGATTGGAAAAATTAAATTATGCATTGGACTAATTAATTAATGTGGAGGTGAGGGAACCATAAATGATAGAGGAGGTCAAGGAACTCCCCCCGTCATTAATGAGAGGAGTTGAGAGATTTTCCACTCCTCCCATTAATTGGGGGGTTTTAGTCTCGTGTGGTCCCCACGTCATAAACTGTCACGGAATGTTATTTTTGGGTGGGCCCACCACAATAACCTCTCCTCAGAGGTTAAGGCGTGGTGTTCCCTCCTCCAACTCCTTTGAGGTGGTTTTAAAAACCCAACCTCCACATGGAGGTTAAAATAAAATAAATTTTTATCTCACATTATTTCATTAAATTTTTATAAAAACACAAAAACTAACTTCTAATATCGATCAACTACCGTCGATATGGAAGTATACTTAAATGTATACATGTGTTGTGAGTTCAAAGGTATCCTCAGATTTCTGTTTTGAGTATCGGTTCAAAAGTTATAAAAACCCGATCGTACGTTTGTTGAACGTACCCGAACAAAACATCATAAATTGATTCCAGACACACCGGGTCTCGAAATCAAGCTCCGTAAATTATCATAGACTCTTAAGAATCCCATGTATTAAAAAATATTCCATGGGATTTCTGGGTCCTTAAATTCTCCCAAACTCATGGCTTTACATCCCCGTAAGCTACAACTGAAACTAAGGGAATAAATGGGGGTACTGAGCACACATCTGAGGCTCCTGTTGCTATGTGCTCTCTTGAAGGTTCCTATGCTTCCAATGAATGCACACTAGAGGTATCGACCATCCACATAGGACCCACTCCTATCAATCCTCAATCTCCATTGGAACATCTATAAAAGTCTCCCCATCATTGACGTCCAACTCTCCATGGTCGATGATGTAGGAAGGGTCCTTTATGTATCTCCCCAATTGAGATACATGGAATACGTCATGCACCCGATGCAAATGAGGAGGAATATCTAGGCGGTGAGCCACCTCGCCTATTGTACAGAGAATCTAGAAAGGCTCGACGAATCATGGAGATAAATTGCCGCCTCAACCAAATCTCGGTAGACCTCGTCAAGGTGAGTCCCTTAGGAAGATGTGGTCTCCATCCTCGAACTCCAATGTCCTCCATCTCTTGTCAACATACGACTTATTTCTCCTTTGTGTAGTCTTCACCTGCTCCTGGATGATCTACACATTCTCTATGGTAGCTCGTACCATCTCTGGTCCCACTAGTGCTGACTCCCCTCGGTCAGTCCAGCACAAAGGTGATCTGCAAGGTCTCCTGTATAATGCCTCAAAAGGTGCCATCCATATGGTGGAGTGATAGCTGTTGTTATAGGAAAACTCCACGAAAGGTAAGTGATCCTCCCAATTGTGATTGATGTTGAGGACACATGCATGGATCATGACTTTGAGAGTCTGAATGGTTCGCTCAATCTTACCATCTTCCTGATAATGGAAGGTGGTGCTCAGATGAAGGTATGTCCTGAATGCCACTTAAAACCCCTTCCACAGCTGGGAAGTAAACTGTGCGTCAAAATCTGATACAATTTCAAAGGTATACCATGTAAACGCACAATCACCTGCACATAGAGGCATCCCAAGCTCTCTACTGAATCATGTTATATGATTGGTAGGAAGTTGGCTGACTAGGTGAGTCGGTCAACGAACACCCAAATCGAGTCATTACCCCTAGATGTATGTGGAAGTCCCATCATGATGTCCATGGATATCGCATCCCAATACCACTCTAGGACCTCTAAAGGTTGGACCATGTATGCTGGTACCTAGTGCTCCCCCTTCACTTGATGAAAAGTGTGGCATCGAGAAACAAACTCCACTACCACTTTCTTCATTACTATCCACTAGTTCTATCATTGACGGTCTTGGTACATCTTCACCACTCCTAAAATGTACCACTAGATGGGATGTGTGTAACTCCCTCAACACTTCCTCTTGATGTGCCACTGGTACCAAGGTACGTCCTCTGAATGGGATGGATTTCTACCCACCATCATAAAATCCATTTGGTGCCTACCCTGTGGATATCTGAGCACGTCATGTCTCTAAGTTAGTATCCCCATGTTGTGGCTCCCTGACTCGCTAAAAAAGTGGATGAGTGACTCTATGAGACTAAAGGAAAGCTGCTCCATCCCAGTCCAAATAAGAAATATGTAAAGAAGAAAACTGCTATGTCGCCTCTCCTAGAAACTGTATACCAGATCTCCTCATGAGAGAATCTGCAACAATGTTTTCCTTTCCATGAGTATAGACTATCTTGAAGTCATAGAACTAGAGGAACTAAAGCCAACGTCGATGTATTTTATTCAGGTCTTTCGAAAAGAAGATATACCTGCGACACTTGTGATCAGAGTATACGGTAAAACGTTCGCCCATAAGATAGTGTCAGCACATCATCATGGAGAAGACCAATGCTGCTAACTCTAGGTCATGGGTAGCATAGTTCTTCTCATGCTGTCTCAACTGCCGAGAACTAGACACAATCACTGCTCGCTCCTGCAACAGGATACACCTGAGTCCGGTCCCTGATGCGTCGTAGTAAACTACGTACCATATGCCTTCCTCTGGAAGACTCAAGATAGGGGCACTAGTCAACCTCTGCCTCATCTCCTGAATTCCCTTCTAGCATCTATATGACCACACAAATGGTTTCCCCTTCTTTTTCAAGGAAGTAATTGGTTCTACTACTCTGGAGAAGTCTAGTACGAATCTCCGGTAGTAACCAGCCAAACCCAGGAAACTTCGTACCTGCATCACACTCTTGGGTGGATCCCAATCACGTACTACCTCGATCTTCACTGGATCCAATGAAACTCCAGTGTCCGAGATGACATTTCTGAAAAAGTTAACCTATCGGATCCAAAACTAGCACTTTGAGAGCTTACCATAAATCTGGTGCTCTCAAAATGTGTCTAATACTACCCTCAAATGGTAGGAATGATCTTTCTCAGTAGTCAAGTAGATCCTAATGTCATCGATGAAGACTATCAAAAAGTGATTGAGGTATGGCTGGAAGATCATATTCATGAGTCCCATGAACACTACTGTAGTGTTGGTTATGCTGAATGGCATAACCAAGAACTCGTAATGGTCATACTGACACCTTAATGACATCTTCTATACATCCTCATCTCGAACTCTGAGCTGCTGATAACCTGACATGAGTTCTATCTTCGAGAAAGACCGTGAACCCTTCAGATAATCAAATAGGCCGTCAATCCTTCGGAGTGGGTACTTGTTCTTCATGGTCACCCAGTTTAGGTGACGATAGTCGACACAAAGCCTTAAGCTCCCATCCGTAAAATGGTCCACCACTATAGTATTACTCGAACTCTCCATATAAACTACTCCAAGGGTAAGGCAGCCCAACTGATGAGTGATCGATAACACCCTCCTCCGTGTAAGTCTATCCTATGTTGTAAAGGCTCTCTTCTCACTGGTGAAAGTTAACCATGTCCCATCCGTGTAGACACAATGCACTTTGTGCCTAATACAGTCGATCTGAGCATGGACAGTAGATAACCAGTCTATACCCAAGATGACATCGTAAGGCCTCAAAGCCACTACGAGGAGATACCAGTCGAATATCTCACCTCCTAGAGTAATCTCACACTGTCTGAACCAGTGCATGGTCATTTAGTCTTCTCCTGTAAGAGTCTCCAACCGTAAGGATCAATCCAACAGCTCTATCTGAATCTTCAAGCTCCAAATGAGGGAAGTGGTAATAAAAGAATGACTGGAACCTATTTCTATAAGATATGCAGCTATGGTAGAGTAGAGATAGATCGTACCTTGAATAATCTATAAATCACCATGATCGTAAGCCTTAGTAGTCTAGAGATGAGCTCTCCCCGGTCCACCTTCTCCCTGCGGTCAGGTTGGACCTCCTAGCATTGGTGGAAGTAACACCTCGAATCGTCGCCCACCAGCTACTGCACGACCAGCTCCTCTGACACATTTTCCTGCTCCTTGTGGACTGCCTCGATCGAATCTTTTTCACTGCTGTGCGGTCCTTTGACTATCTGCTGATCATTCGAACGGCGGGTCAGACAGCCATGATCCATGTGACCATGCCCTCCAAATGAGGAACACTGCCTACTCTTGGCATGTGTGTCTCTACCTCGGGATCCCCGTACAACTGATCCATAGTCATGTGGTCATCCACCCATGGGTCTAGTCCTCTTGGACCTCTTCGCCATCTGTCTACTACCAGTTGCAGAAGACTCCACTGCATGTCGACTAGTGTTGGGTCTTTCTGCTGGAGGCATCTCAGTAAAGAAACTCTTCACTAAGTGGGATCTCTCAAACACCTCACTTGCGTCGGGATGATGAGTGATATCACCGAAACACTAATATCTCACCTGAGTCCTTGATCTAAGGTATGGGCCCTGAAGAATGGGTCCCGCAGCATAACTGTAGAGTTGCACGAGAGGTCGGTGAACCTCACTGATTATTGAGCTACTGTCATGCTAACCTATTGAAGATACATTATCTCATGTATCCGCACCACACAATGGGTGGTTGGGACAAACTCCTCCCGAAATAGGCTCTCGAAGTATGTCCATAGTAGTATCATCTCATTATGCACCTAGAGCACCAGACCCCACCATCTGCCTTCTACTTCCTGAAGGATACTCTCAGCAAGTATCACCATAAGGTCTTCTGGTGTCCCTACCAGTTTGTAGACTCTCACCACAGCCTCCAGCCAATCTTTAGCCACCTATGGGTCTATCTATCCCCTAAACATTGGTGGCCTCTTGCACTGAAATTTGTGCAATGTGCTTATGTGGCATGCATAATCTACTGCTAGCACTGGTGGAATCAGTGGCGTAATAGTTATTGGTACCACTAGTGCCTCTTCTAGAAATGGGACCTGCACCGAGGCCTCCTCGCTTGGTGTTCAATCTGTGTGTATGAATTTTGGGACTGTAGCTGGTCATTCGCAGGGAGGTATCTGGAATAAATCAAATGAAACACGGTCAAAGATTATACCTGGTGAGCAGTCCTGGTTTAGCTGACATAAAGAAAAACTTTAGAAAACTCACATGAAATCAGTGTTTTCGTGCACTGAGTCAGAAATTTGTAGTCAGGGTCCTGTTGTATGGATACGTTGACCACCATACCCACACTAGACTCCATGAATTGGAAACAACACTCGATACCATTAAAACTATTTCTTCACAGAAAAATAGATTAGAGACCTAATTTTTGCGGTAGAACTAACTCCTATGATACCAATTTGTCACAACTTGTCCTCAGGACCCATGTTGTGACTACCCAAAGCCGCCTTCCAAAGGCTAGAGGCTGGCGACTAGCACCAAAGTCGTAAATCCCTTAACTGGGAAAGAATTGCCTTTATAATTAGTAAACACACAAAATTACAGTAAACCTGGAAGAAAACACTATGTAATAGAAACTATATACAAAAAGGTGTGCTGAATAGAAAAAGGGCCGGAAATACAATCCCAATAGGAATGTACAAGTACAACTGAAAAGAAAGTAAAACTGAAGAAAATTAAAGCAGCTATTGGTTCGTCCTCCGAGGTTTCCTACGTGAAGGGTAGGTATAGATAGCCTCCTCATCACTCTACATCTATTAGTATCCTCCATGTACCGACTAGTCGTAAGGTCCACCTCTGGGTATCATCCAGTCCTGCTACTCTGATCCACAGTCAGCACTGTCCATCGTCTCCAACCAATACAACAATGTGTAGGCATAGCCTGTACTTGGGTGAGTATAACGATACTCAGTAGAGATCCCGAGACCCTCAAGGTCTCATAAAAATCCAACAAGGATAAAGCACAAATTATGAAATCAATAGATAAACCCACTTAGGTATATTCCCATACATATACCCAAGTTATCAATTAATCCTTCTCAATTAAGAGGTAAAAAAATAGTTACTAACTCAGCTCAACAAAGATCTTATTCTTGGGATAGTATCAATCTGAACCCTCAGTTGGTGGAGAACTCCTCCTATATCAAGTAGAGTGGTCCTGCCACGTCACACAGAGGTGCTTCCCATTATCATAGACTGTTGATGTACTCCTCCTGTTGAGTATCGTGGATCTTCCGCACTCAAAGAGAGGCGCTCCCTGTAGTGGGTCTACTTGGATCACATAGAGGTGCTCCCCCTCGTAGCCTACTAAGGTACTCCACGTGTCAAGTATCGCGGGTCTTACACTCTCACACATAGGTGCTCCCTACCGTGGGTCTGCAGCGACACCAAGGCGCTCCCCACTGGGCTAGTCGAATCACTCCGATTCAAATCACTCAGCAATCGCCAAGTCTCATCCAGCTACTAGGTTCCCGCACAAATGTCTGCTCATCTCTGGAAGATCCGCTCCACAAGATACTGGTTGATACTCCAACTATCACGAAGTCCCACGTAGAATTATATCAATGGTCCATCTCATCATAGGGGTATCAACGCAACAGACATTGCGTCAATCCGATACACGGTCTTTGAGTTATTAGCCGTTTAGTCTTGGGGCCTGGTTAGATTCGTGTACAATCCAACCTGACCGTATCTCAAATATACCTCGAACATCAGTGGGTAATTATCAAAGGTACCGTCGCATTCCAAGAATACCAGCGTCATTGATAGTTCATCAAATGGACATCCGGTGCCAATTATATGGCCAAAAGAAAGTAACGATCAGTAGTGGCCCCCACCAAAACTAGTCTGGGCTGACCCGGTCTGGGTCGACCCGGTCAGACCCACAGAGTCTGACCCAGCCCGTTGGGCGGGTCATCCCACTAGGTTCGGCCCTATCCACTGGGCCCGGCACAGTGGACTGCGGGGCCAGTTCGGCCCGGAGGTCACCACGTAGGCGACACAGATTAGTGGTCGAGGCCGGTTTGGCCTGTCACGACTCGCCCTCGGGGTCCGTGCCGTGACTACCCCAAGCCCGCCTTCCATAGGCCAGGGGCTGGCGACTAGCACCAAGGCGTAAAACCCAGTAAAAAGGGAAGGCATTGCCTTTGAAAAGTAACCAACTCCACAGAGTAAGAAAGCGGAAAGTAAACACTAAACAAGCAGAGTACAACTGAAAGTGCGGAAAAGTAAATGGGCCAGAATACAAACCCAAACTGAAAGTAAAGTACAACTCGAAAAGGGAAAAAAACAGCAACTGTAAAGTAAAAGCCGCTACTCCGAGCTGTCCACCGGAAATCCCACCTGAAGGGTGGGTACAGATAGCTCCTCTGCTCCACGGGTCCCGCCGTCCGCTCCGTGCACGTCCCGCCCAGTGGTCCACCTCCGGGTACCGTCCCGCTCTACAAGCCTCAGCTAAGTCAACGCTGTCCGTCGTCTGCAACCAACACAACGTAGTGCGGGCGAAGCCCGTGCAGGGGTGAGTATAAGCTACTCAGTAGGGACCCCGAGACCCCTGAAGGTCTCTCAAATCCACAAAGGATAAACCACAAAGAAAAGTACAATCACGAAGTTACAACCGACACTGCTTAGGTATATGCCCATACATATACCTAAGCCATCAATTCAGATACGCTCCAACCTCCGAGCCCAAGTACAACTCAGTCCACGCAGGAAAGTATACGTAATCCACAAAGGGAAGCAAAATATAATCCACACAGGATTGCACAACACAATCCACACAGGAAAACAACAGGATTCAGCTCACACAGGCATACTTCTTCAAGGACGATAAAGATGATCACTGATCCATCTAAGTCGTCGGACCCACGAAGGATCGATAGGTAACTAACCCCCGCAGAAGACCCACACAGGATCGGGCTCACACAGAACCTGTAGGCGCTGGCTCACACAGAACCGCTGAGCGCAAGGACCCACACAGGATCGGGCTCACACAGAACCTGTAGCACTGATCCACGTAGGATCGCTGAGTGCTGTAGTCGTCGTCGTTGAATCCACACAGGATCTCTGTACTGTCGTCGTCCAATCCACACAGGATCTCTGTACTGTCGTCCTCAAATCCACACAGGATCTCTGTACTGTCGTCAAATCCACACAGGATCTCTGTACTGTCGTCGTCAAATCCACACAGGATCTCTGTACTGTCGTCGTCAAATCCACACAGGATCTCTGTACTGTCGTCGTCGCAGTCACAGTAGCAGTAGAACAGTCGCAGCCAGCACTAGGGTTCCCGCACACAGCAAGCTCGTACGGAGGGTCCGCTCCACGAGCCGAGAAGCTGATACATCAACTGTCACAAAGACCAGAGTTGATGTACCCAAAAGTTCCGTATCGTCAACAGGAACTCAACGCAACAGACGGCGCGTCGATCGGACGCCCGGTCTGAGAGTTATTGGCATTTTCATCTCCGGGGCCCGGTTGGTTTTTAAGGCAAAACCAACCCGACCGTACTCCACCTGCGTCCAAACCTCGGGCGGAGTATGCCAAAAGATCCGTCTCACTAAGAGGAACACTACGCGACTGACGGCACGTCAATCGGACGTCCGTAGCTCAAGATATGAGCGTTTCCGCTCCGAAGGCCCGGTTGGTTTCGTGAACGAACTAACCCGGCCGAACTCAAAGTAAACCGAAACCTTGAGTGCGATATACCGAAACGACCGTCTCGATCCAAGGATCGCGTTGCCGCAGACGGTTCGTCATTCGGAGGTCCGAGGCTCAAGTTATGAGCCAAAAACCGAATCTGGTCTGAAACGGGGGGTCCGGGTCCGGGCCGACCCGGCCCGACCCCCCCCCCCCCCCCCTGGGCGGCGCGGCGGCCGGCGGACGGCGGCGGCGGGCGGCGGCCCGGCGGCGCGGCGGCGGGCCGCGGTGGCGGCGGCGGCGGGCCGCGGTGGCGGCGGCGGCGGGCCGCGGCGGCGGCGCCGGGCGCCGCACGTGGTTGGCACGCGGGGCTATGCCCCGCGTTTTTCTTCAAGGCGGCACGGCCTTGAGCCGTGCCTTTGCCAAAAAAACGGCCCCCGCAAGTGGGGGCCGGCTTGATAAAACCGGGGGGCTGTTGCCCCCCCTCTTTAATTGAACCGCCCCCCTCATTAAGAGGGGGGTTTGTTGAACCGGCCGGGGGATTTATTCCCCCGGTTTTTATGATATCCGGCCGGCCAGCTGGCCGGCCGGTTTTTACCAACGGGACCGGAATTTCCGGTCCCGCCCTCGACTTCCGACGCCGGCGGCCCGGCCGCCGTTCTCCTCTCCCGCCGCGGCCCGGAACCGGCCGCGGTGTTCGTCGTCCGGCGCGGTGTGACGGCACCGCGCCCCTTTCGTCGTGCCATGAATCCTTCCAACACGGCGCGACGGCGTCGCGTTCTTGAAGACTCTCCTCGGCGTAGCGCGGTGGCGTTGCGGAAAAATATAAGCATGTTCATCCGCGTGGTGCGACGGCACCACGCCACTTGCTTCCACCCGCATGAATAAAACGAGAACTAAGGAGGGGGGGTTCGGCCGTGTTCATGCGGTCCGACCCCCCTCACGTTAAATAATAACATAACTAAAGAAAATCCAAAAGCCTCACGTTTAGTCATGCTAAAATCCATGATTCAAGAATGGAATAAAATAATCAATAAATAACATCCCCTACCTCTGGTTTGAGATTCAAAGAATCTTCTACGTTCCGCGGAAGACGGCGTCGCGGAAGTCGGGCGTCGCGGTCGTCGTTCGTCAAATCCGTTGACGAAGAGTTACGTCCGATGCGACACGTTGTTGGCGGATCTTCGTTTGCCGACGAAGAAGGCCCGAGGAGGATGCGGCGTTCCCTCTTGTTGACACCGAGGACGAAGAAGAGAGGCGTCGTTCTTCGTCGGAGTTTGAGCGTTCTTCGTCAAGATGAACGTTCTTCGTCAAGATGAAGAAGATGGAGGAGGAGCTCTCAAATGAAATCCACACAAGTTGGCTAACAAAATAAAATAAGGTCTCTCCTTATTTTATTTACCAAGCCTAGGAATTCAAAACTTCAAAATTCAAACATAACACTTAATTAATTAACATGTCATGTGTAATTAATTTGATGTTAAGTTTACAAACAATTAAGAGGGAGAGAGGGGAGTTTAAGGGGGATGTTGAGAGGTTTAGGTTCGTGTGGGTCCCACCACACTTAATCCTCTCAAAGTAGGTTAAGTGGGTGTGGGTCCCACCCCCAACTCCTTTTGAGAGGAGTTAACCTACAAAAGTGAAATAAAAAGAATCCACATTTTTTTATTCAACTTTTTATAATTCTCCCAAAAACTAACTTTCGTCCCGCAACAAACGCAACTCCCGAAAGGGTCTCTTTAAGCGAATATCGGCGCTGCGAGTTCATCGGTGCCCTCGGATTTCAATTCCGAGCACCAGATCAAAAGTTAGGAATTCTCGCTCGTTCGTTCACTGAACGTACCCGAGCCAAACTTCGGAAATTAATTCCGGGCACTCCGGGCCTCGGAATCAGGTGCCGTCTGAAACCGCGCTCTTGTAAAAATCCAAAGAAAATTAAGAAAAAAATTTTCCTTGATTTTTACGGGTCTTTACATTACTCCCACCTCAGGGCTTTACGTCCCCGTAAAGCTACATCAAAAACTAGGGAAACCAAAAGAGAGTACTGAGCACGCATCTGAGCCTCCCGCTCCCATGTGCTCTCCTGGAGATTCCAGTGCCGCCATCTGATGCGCACAAGAGGAATCGATCGCCCACGCAGGACCCGCTCCTGTCGATCCTCTATCTCCACCGGGACCTCCGTAAAAGTCGCCCCATTGTCAACGTCAAGCTCCCCATGGTCAATGATGTGCGTCGGGTCGTGCACGTATCTCCTCAGCTGAGATACGTGGAAGACGTCGTGCACCCGGTGCAACTGAGGTGGTAGAGCCAGGCGATAAGCCACCTCGCCAATCCTGCTGAGAATCTGGAAAGGTCCGATGAAGCGCGGAGATAACTTGCCGCCTTGGCCAAATCTCCGAATACCACGTCGAGGTGAGACCCGCAAGAAGACGTGGTCGCCATCCTCGAACTCCAGTGGCCTCCGCCTCCTGTCAGCATAAGGCTTCTGCTGGCTCTGAGCTGTACTCATCCGCCCCTGGATGACCTGGACCATCTCAGGTCCCACTAGAGCTGCAAGATTTCTCTTTTGCCGAAAAGAGAAATCTAGTCTCATCCCCTGGATGAACCACATTCTTTGCCTAAAACAGTCAATCCTAACATGGATGATACTAATCCATACTAAGGATGACGTCGTAAGGCCTCGACGCTACTACTAAGAGATTCAACCGTTACTCTCGCCTCCAAGGGTTGAGTCACACTGTCGGCATCAGTGTGTGGTAACTGGGTCTCCTCCAGTAGATGTCTCACAAGTGAGGGTCAAGTCAACAGCCAAAACTGGAACCTCTTAGTAACATTACGATAGAGGACAGGAACGAAAACATCACAAGGTATGCGTCTTTTATTATTGTAGCTCGTAATACAAGACGCTACACAAAAGCAACAAGGAACCAGAAGTACAAAGGATGTATCCACTAGTTCTGCTCCTGTCCATCGGCTCCCAGGGCTCCATGATCGAAGGCCTCGGCTTCCTGAAGCTGAGCTCTCCCCTGCGGTCGGGGTGGACCTCCTGGTGGTGGTGGTGGTAGAGCCTCAAAGCGTCGGCCACCACCAGATGCTCGTCCAGCTCCTCTGCCTCGTCCGCCTCCTCCCTGCGGACCGCCACGGTCGAACCTCTGCCTCTGCCTAGGTGGTTCCTCAACCGTCTGCTGCTCCTCCGCATGGCGGGTCGGGCAGTCACGAGCCATGTGGCCTCGCCCGCCGCATGCATAGCACTGTCTTCCACTCGAAAGACTGGCTCCGCGTTGTGTGCCCTGCACTGCTGAGCCAGTGCCCTGAGGTCTGGTCTGTCTGGACCCCTGAGTCATTCGCCGACTGCCAGCTGCAGATGACTCTGCCATGTGCCGTCCTGCGGTGGGTCTCTGTGCTGGTGTAGACTCAGCAAGGAAGCTCTCGATCAGAAGGGCCCGCTCCAGTACTCCTGTCTGAGTCGGTATGCTGAGGGAGATCAGCGATGCCCTGATCTCGTGTCTCAAACCCTGCTCGAAGGTCCGGGCCCGGAAGAATGGGTCCCGTACCATGTCGGTCGAGTAGCGCGAGAGATCGGTAAATCTCGCCGAGTACTGAGCGACCGTCATGCTGCCCTACCGCAGCTGTAGAAGCTCCTGGATACGCACCGCACGAAGGGTGGCTGGGACGAACTCCGAGCGGAAGATGCTCTCAAAGTCCGTCCAAAGAAGAGATGCCTCATCGTGCACCTGGAGCATCAAGCTCCACCATCGTCCTGCTGCTGCGTGTAGTAGGCTCGCAGCGAGGATCACCATGAGGTCTGCTGGTGTCCTCACTATCCTAAACACTCGAACCACTGCCTCCAGCCAGTCCTCTGCTGCCTGGGGATCCGTCTCCCCGCGAAACCTGGGCGGTCGCTGGCGCTGAAACTCATGCAGTGCGCTGAGGCGACGTGCATCGTCAGCGACTGCTGCTGGAAGCATCGGGGAATCGGCGGGTAAAGCTACTGCCGGTGCCACTGCTGACAAAGGGCCCTGCACCGAAGCCTCGTCGCTCGGTGGGCTGTCGTCTCGCTCGACTCTCGGAACCCTAGCTCGCTGCCTTCGTGGGGCCATCCTGAAAAGGAAACAGGTGCGCCACGGTTAGAACAGTATACCTGGTGAGCTGGCACAAGTAATCACAAGGAAAACTTGAGACTTTCATAAAGCAGATCAGTATACCCGGTGAGCTGACACAAGTAATCACAAAGAAAACTTGAAACACACACGCAATTAATGTTTTCGTGCATTAAGTCGGAAATCAGAAGTCAGGGTCCTGGTGTACGGATACGTCGGCCGCCGCACCAACACTGGACTCCCTGGACTGATAACCACACTCAATACGCTAAACATTATTGCTTCACATAGAAAAGATCAGAGTTCGCGGTAGAACCGAACTACTCTGATACCAATTTGTCACGACCCGCCCTCGGGGTCCGTGCCGTGACTACCCCAAGCCCGCCTTCCATAGGGCAGGGGCTGGCGACTAGCACCAAGGCGTAAAACCCAGTAAAAAGGGAAGGCATTGCCTTTGAAAAGTAACCAACTCCACAGAGTAAGCAAGCGGAAAGTAAACACTAAACAAGCAGAGTACAACTGAAAGTGCGGAAAAGTAAATGGGCCAGAATACAAACCCAAACTGAAAGTAAAGTACAACTCGAAAAGGGAAAAAAACAGCAACTGTAAAGTAAAAGCCGCTACTCCGAGCTGTCCACCGGAAATCCCACCTGAAGGGTGGGTACAGATAGCTCCTCTGCTCCACGGGTCCTGCCGTCCGCTCCGTGCACGTCCCGCCCAGTGGTCCACCTCCGGGTACCGTCCCACTCTACAAGCCTCAGCTAAGTCAACGCTGTCTGTCGTCTGCAACCAACACAACGTAGTGCGGGCGAAGCCCGTGCAGGGGTGAGTATAAGCTACTCAGTAGGGACCCCGAGACCCCTGAAGGTCTCTCAAATCCACAAAGGATAAACCACAAAGAAAAGTACAATCACGAAGTAACAACCGACACTGCTTAGGTATATGCCCATACATATACCTAAGCCATCAATTCAGATACGCTCCAACCTCCGAGCCCAAGTACAACTCAGTCCACGCAGGAAAGTATACGTAATCCACAAAGGGAAGCAAAATATAATCCACACAGGATTGCACAACACAATCCACACAGGAAAACAACAGGATTCAGCTCACACAGGCATACTTCTTCAAGGACGATAAAGATGATCACTGATCCATCTAAGTCGTCGGACCCACGAAGGATCGATAGGTAACTAACCCCCGCAGAAGACCCACACAGGATCGGGCTCACACAGAACCTGTAGGCGCTGGCTCACACAGAACCGCTGAGCGCAAGGACCCACACATGATCGGGCTCACACAGAACCTGTAGCACTGATCCACGTAGGATCGCTGAGTGCTGTAGTCGTCGTCGTCGAATCCACACAGGATCTCTGTACTGTCGTCGTCCAATCCACACAGGATCTCTGTACTGTCGCCGTCAAATCCACACAGGATCTCTGTACTGTCGTCAAATCCACACAGGATCTCTGTACTGTCGTCGTCAAATCCACACAGGATCTCTGTACTGTCGTCGTCAAATCCACACAGGATCTCTGTACTGTCGTCGTCGCAGTCACAGTAGCAGTAGAACAGTCGCAGCCAGCACTAGGGTTCCCGCACACAGCAAGCTCGTACGGAGGGTCCGCTCCACGAGCCGAGAGGCTGATACATCAACTGTCACAAAGACCAGAGTTGATGTATCCAAAAGTTCCGTATCGTCAACAGGAACTCAACGCAACAGACGGCGCGTCGATCGGACGCCCGGTCTGAGAGTTATTGGCATTTTCGTCTCCGGGGCCCGGTTGGTTTTTATGGCAAAACCAACCCGACCGTACTCCACCTGCGTCCAAACCCCGGGCGGAGTATGCCAAAAGATCCGTCTCACTAAGAGGAACACTACGCGACTGACGGCACGTCAATCGGACGTCCGTAGCTCAAGATATGAGCGTTTCCGCTCCGAAGGCCCGGTTGGTTTCGTGAACGAACCAACCCGGCCGAACTCAAAGTAAACCGAAACCTTGAGTGCGATATACCGAAACGACCGTCTCAATCCAAGGATCGCGTTGCCGCAGACGGTTCGTCATTCGGAGGTCCGAGGCTCAAGTTATGAGCCAAAAACCGAATCTGGTCTGAAACGGGGGGTCCGGGTCCGGGCCGACCCGGCCCGACCCCCCCCCCCCCCCCCCCCCCCCCCGGGCGGCGCGGCGGCCGGCGGCGGCGGACGGCGGCGGCGGGCGGCGGCGCGGCGGCGCGGAGGCGGGCCGCGGTGGCGGCGGCGGCGGGCCGCGGTGGCGGCAGCGGCGGGCCGCGGCGGCGGCGGCGGGCCGCGGCGGCGGCGCTGGGCGCCGCACGTGGTTGGCACGCGGGGCTATGCCCCGCGTTTTTCTTCAAGGCGGCACGGCCTTGAGCCGTGCCTTTGCCAAAAAAAAACGGCCCCCGCAAGTGGGGGCCGGCTTGATAAAACCGGGGGGCTGTTGCCCCCCCTCTTTAATTGAACCCCCCCCCCCCTCATTAAGAGGGGGGTTTGTTGAACCGGCCGGGGGATTTATTCCCCCGGTTTTTATGATATCCGGCCGGCCAGCTGGCCGGCTGGTTTTTACCAACGGGACCGGAATTTCCGGTCCCGCCCTCGACTTCCGACGCCGGCGGCCCGGCCGCCGGTCTCCTCTCCCGCCGCGGCCCGGAACCGGCCGCGGTGTTCGTCGTCCGGCGCGGTGCGACGGCACCGCGCCCCTTTCGCCGTGCCATGAATCCTTCCAACACGGCGCGACGGCGTCGCGTTTTTGAAGACTCTCCTCGGCGTAGCGCGGTGGCGTTGCGGAAAAATATAAGCATGTTCATCCGCGTGGTGCGACGGCACCACGCCACTTGCTTCCACCCGCATGAATAAAACGAGAACTAAGGAGGGGGGGTTCGGCCGTGTTCATGCGGTCCGACCCCCCTCACGTTAAATAATAACATAACTAAAGAAAATCCAAAATCCTCACGTTTAGTCATGCTAAAATCCATGATTCAAGAATGGAATAAAATAATCAATAAATAACATCCCCTACCTCTGGTTTGAGATTCAAAGAATCTTCTACGTTCCCCGGAAGACGGCGTCGCGGAAGTCGGGCGTCGCGGTCGTCGTTCGTCAAATCCGTTGACGAAGAGTTACGTCCGATGCGACACGTTGTTGGCGGATCTTCGTTTGCCGACGAAGAAGGCCCGAGGAGGATGCGGCGTTCCCTCTTGTTGACACCGAGGACGAAGAAGAGAGGCGTCGTTCTTCGTCGGAGTTTGAGCGTTCTTCGTCAAGATGAACGTTCTTCATCAAGATGAAGAAGATGGAGGAGGAGCTCTCAAATTAAATCCACACAAGTTGGCTAACAAAATAAAATAAGGTCTCTCCTTATTTTATTTACCAAGCCTAGGAATTCAAAACTTCAAAATTCAAACATAACACTTAATTAATTAACATGTCATGTGTAATTAATTTGATGTTAAGTTTACAAACAATTAAGAGGGAGAGAGGGGAGTTTAAGGGGGAAGTTGAGAGGTTTAGGTTCGTGTGGGTCCCACCACACTTAATCCTCTCAAAGTAGGTTAAGTGGGTGTGGGTCCCACCCCCAACTCCTTTTGAGAGGAGTTAACCTACAAAAGTGAAATAAAAAGAATCCACATTTTTTTATTCAACTTTTTATAATTCTCCCAAAAACTAACTTTCGTCCCGCAACAAACGCAACTCCCGAAAGGGTCTCTTTAAGCGAATATCGGCGCTGCGAGTTCATCGGTGCCCTCGGATTTCAATTCCGAGCACCGGATCAAAAGTTAGGAATTCTCGCTCGTTCGTTCACTGAACGTACCCGAGCCAAACTTCGGAAATTAATTCCGGGCACTCCGGGCCTCGGAATCAGGTGCCGTCTGAAACCGCGCTCTTGTAAAAATCCAAAGAAAATTAAGAAAAAAATTTTCCTTGAATTTTACGGGTCTTTACATGGCCAGTTCCATGAGGGGTGTGGCTCAGCAGCTAATACCATGAGGTCATCAGGGCACCAACAGGGCGCCTGTAGGCCGCGCTGGGTGCCGGAAAGGAACCGAGAATGGCACACAAAGGCAGGGCGGGGCGCGGGGCAGGCCGACTGGGAGTCAGGCCAGGCGCGTGGGGTGTCGGGTAGGCCGGCAGGGTGTCATGCAGGGTGCGCGGGAGGCTGCCCGGGGTTTGGGAAGGGCATCGGGAGGCCGCGCGGGGTGTCGGTAGGGCACGAGCATGGCGCAGGCAGGCCTGTGGGGCATGTGGGAGGCCACGGGCAGGGCGAGCTGGGCGCGCGGGAGGCTGCAGGCACACCTGGCTGGTTGGTTTAGCGCAGATTTGAACGGTGAGGGCCGGTGGGTTTTGGCCAGGAGGATCGGTGCACCGCAGTGGTGGCGCAATTCACGGAGGCCACAGGTTGCACATCTTTTGTCGATGCCGCTTTTTTCGTCGTCGCCTCATCGCCATGCTGAAGAGACATCACAAAAGATCCGCAGAGGGAGTTGGGCCATGTTAGTTTGGCCCACACCCTCCGCGACTAGAGGTGATAGAAACTGGTTCGTAAGTATGAAGCACAAAAACCCTCATTCTTCATTTTTGTGAGAACGGAAGATCATAGGTAAATATCATACATAGTCAAATGTAAACCCCTAGCTTCGATTCATCATTCATCGTTTGTTGACAGAGTTGCAGAAGAAGACGGGGTTTTCATTCGTCACGCCCGCCGCACTCTTCCACTCCTGAATTCGCACGACGGTTATGGAATCACATCCGTGTCGGTAGGTCACTGGGAAGAAGTCGAAGAAGGATCACCACTGGCGTTCTTCATTCTTCGTTGAGAGAGTTCTTCATTGGAGGATGAGGTTCCTCATTGAGAGATTTTCCTTCAATCATCCAAGTGAATTCGCTCTGTCAAATAATAGATTACTTAATCTATTATTTTGTTGGATTAAATTCTAAAAGGGAATTAAATTAGAAGGGATCCTCCTCATTAATTCATGTGTGTTGGCACGTATTAATTGGGGAGTTGGCACCAATTCAAAATGGAGTAGGCTCCCCCTTAATTATAGAGGATTGGAAAATTTAAATTATGTGTTGGCCCCATTAATTAAAGGAGAGGTGGTGGCACCATAAATGATATAGGAGGTCAAGGAACTTCCCACTCATTAATGAGTGGAGTTGATAGATTTTCCATTCCTCCCATTAATTGGGGGGTTTTAGTCTCATGTGGTCACCATGTCATAACCTCTCACAGAAGGTTATGTTCGGGTGGGACCTACCACCATAACCTCTCCAGGGAGGTTCAGGTGTGGTGGTACCTCCTCCAACTCCCTTGAAGAGGTTTTAACTACCCATCCTCTACATGGCGGCTAAAATAATATAAAGTATTATCTCACATTATTTTATTAAATTTTTATAAAAACCCAAAAACTAACTCTTACTCTTGATCAATTGTCATCGAGATAGAAGTATTATTAAGTGAATATAGATTATGCGAGTTCAACGGTGCCCTCAGATTTCTGTTCTGAGTACCGGTTCAAAAGTTATAAAAACCCTCTCATACATTTACTGAACGTACCCAAACAAAACTTCATAAATTGATTCCAGGCACACCGAGCCTCATAATCAAGCACCATAAATTTTTGCGGACTCGTAAAAATCCCATGTATTAAAAACATTCCATGGGATTTCCAGGTCTTTACAATTATTGTGTAACATAAACATTTCTTTCCCCTATTACCCTCACATAGCCCTCATTTTTTGTCTTGACATCCTGTACAAATAACACAACATAAATGAAAATGTCCAAATAAATAAAATAGTAGTACACTAGCAGCACCCAAATCATTCCAAACAACAAGATCTTCCCACGTCCTTTTACAAATATATAACAAATCTAAAACCAAATCTATTTCCCACCTCAAATATGGAAACCTAGAACACCCAATGTTATAGATTTCCCCTTACTACTACGTCACACGAAGCAATGATCCACTTGAACCCAACCCCTGAGCACTTTCATCAATCCTCTACCAACCCATCCACTATTGAAGTGGACTCAAGTCTTATCGTTGACGCTAGTCGAGTGAAACAACAGGATGAGGGCTATCGTGGAGGTATTACTGAAGCCATAAAGAGTCAACTGCATGCCATCAAAGGATTCTCAAGGTGTGCGCCTCCACCCCACTATGTGAGGGTGGAGGATCTCAGTGGGGAGAGAGAGATTCATGTTATGAAGATCGATAAAACCCTCCTTCCCATGTGGTGTAGTGGAGAAGGGGGAGGGGAGAGAAGTTTATCATTAAAAAAATGTCATAGTAGACTAGAAAAAAATAAAAATATTAATAATAAATAAATAAAATAACAAAATAATATAGTAAACAATTTTATTAAATAAATATATTAAACTAAAAACATATATAAAATTTATTTATAAATAAAATTTAATCAATTAAATTATACATTAATCTTTAATTAATAATTATAACATCACTTATTAAAATAATTATAATTATAATAATAAAATTTTTAAACAAAATTACAACAATGAATTCATAGTAATTAATTATAATTTCTTTTAAAAATATAATAATGATATAATAAGTAATTTTTAATAATAGTAATTTAATAAATGAATATTAAATATTAAACTTAATAAATTATTATATTTATAAATTATGTAAATTAATAGTAGAATTTATTAATACTAATATTTTATTACTAATATTTCATAAAATAATTAAAATAATAACCTTTATAATTTAATATTTAATAATTATTTTTATGTTTTAAATTAAATGAATAAAATATTTATTAAATTATATATTATTAACAACAAACTTTTATTTAATTAATGTAACATTAATACTAATAAGTAATTCATTATGTTATCGTGCTTTTGATTGTATATTATATGCCTTATTGTCGTTTTTTAGGGGTAAATGCAGGAGAAAATTACATGTCCACGTTCTTTCATCTAACACTCACCGAGTTAGTTACCTATGTCATTCTAAAACGACATGTTGTGCACTAAAAAGTTCACTTATGTCGTGAAAAGTGAATAATTGAACTATGTTAGTGGGATGCATGGAGTGACATTCAACACATGACGGAGACTTTAAAAAAACAGACAAGTAATGATTCAAGGGGATGACATTCATTTGAAAAATTAACAACATAATCTTCAAGATAAGATACTCCAAGGAGATCTAAGAGAAGAACTGGAGACAACCAGGAGACGAAGGATCCTAATATCATAGTTCCACTTGGGGAGTCTTTCTAGCCACTTCCTTTAATTTTTGTACTCAATTTCTATGTGTTTTCAGTGTTGTAATCAATATAATAATAGGCTAATACTTTCTCATATAGGGAATTTTTAAATAAACTAGTATATTTCATTTAATTATTTATATAATTTTATTTTTATGAAATTACAATCAGTTGGTGAAACTGATTGTGCTTCTCATCTTTAAATTGTGCACTCCTCAAATGTTTTCAAATTCATTAATTCAAAATCACCTACCGAGGTAAATTTTGAAAACATTTATCGACACATTAATTGTCATAAGAAATTGAAAATTTATGGAGAGTTTACCTTCGTTTTTCTCAATTTCAAATGAATTTCATTTATGATTTGGGGTGGCGAACTCCAAGACATAATCTTCGGTGTGTTGAGTTTCATGTCGTGGAAAACACTCCAGCATTTCTTGGAGGAGTGATGCATTAAGAAGCTACGGAGGATACATCCGTTAAAACCAGGTGTTTAGAATTTCTGAATAAATAGTTTATCTATACTTTCTTGGCTATGAAAATATTTATTAGTTTATTAATTTATGTTAGTTTATCAGTACGTTATTGTAAGATTTAGATTCTTAGTAAACTATATGTTCTCATCTTGTATTCACCTAATTAAAAAATTTTAACTATATATATATAAATTAAAAAAGTTGTGTTTTCCAATGTTGACGATAGTGGGGTTTGTTTTCAATAAACCTTATAAGTACTCACATTTCATGGTTTGGGATTGACCCTTCACCACTATGATAGTGTAGGGGTTATAAATATTATTTTGAGGGTCGTGACAACCATTGACCTCGCTAATAATAATTTTTTTGGGAGATGGGGGAGTTGAAATACCTAAACCTAGATGTGAGGGTGAAAGTGGTTGGAGTTATTTGTTTATGATATCAGTTTAGACTCTTCTAATGAAGCTGGAGGAGGAATATGAGTGGGGAGAATTAGTGGTAGATGTGATATGTGATCGGGTTGTCCATGTCATTACATCAGGTGTATAGTAATAGGATTGTCAAAATCATATGTTGTTTTATAAGAGGATTTAGTTCTTGTAACAATACCTGATGGAGTCCATCTTCAATTTCGAAGACATCATTTGTCTATCAAATTAGATGTTTCCAATATTTATCTTCAATCGAGGATTTTAATTTTTACTGTGGAAAAAATGTGAAATGGTATTGTATTTTACTCTATTTTTGAGTTTCTTGTAGGAATTGGAGGTTCGTCATTTTAATAATGATTTTTAGAGTATTTAGAAGTCCAATAATAGAAATGTGGGGAAATCTTGATGGATTTCATCATAGGTTTTTCCCAATCATAGGTGGGATATAATTGTTTTTGTAAATCATGGATCGTTTGATGAAATTGGCCCTCTTCCTTGAAATGTGGGCATTGATAACTATAGATGAATCTTAAAGTTGGTAAGTAGTTGAATTTTTGAAGTTTCATTTAGCTTTGAGGTCTATTTCTCACATATTAGGATACTAAAAATACTTCATGAGTTTGGAGGGAATAGTTCTTTGCTTTTGGAACTCAGCTCTACGTAAGCACAATATTCCACCATTAGATAGATTGGAAGATGTAGTGAACTATCCAAAAATTCAAGGATACATTTCTAGTATTTATCATAGAATTTGGAGGAACTATGTACAAACAAACAACATTGGATGAATTTTCATATAATAACAGGTATCAATCTTCTATTGAATAATATTATTCTATGAATTTTGATGGGTTACCATGTCATTATCTCTATTTATAAATAGCAGTTGGCGTTGAACCATTTCTCGGTTAAGATTTAGTTCATTGAACAATTGAGAATTTTCACCATGGTCATGATATGATTAATGTATTCTAGTATGGGAATAAATCTCACAAAGATCACAAGAGTAGGCCCTTATATTTTAAGGATATTAACCACATGTTTTTATTGGTCACCACTCGATATAGATAGTAGTGGTTTTGAATTCAGAGTATGTTGTATTGTAGGTGTGTTTTAAACATTTTAGTGGTTGGGGTGAGTAGTGGTGTGGAATATCAGTTAGTGTTTCTATAAGTCTTGAAAAAATCCATGATGTATACCATGTATGTAAGATTTTTAGTATATTTAGAATGTCTCCCACATATTTTACTAGGGTGATATTTGTATTTGAAAAAATAAAATGTTCATGGATCGTCCATTAGAGAACATTGATTATCGAGAAAAGGTGTTGTGTGGAATATCAGTTGGTATTTTGGGTTTGGTTCTCTCTGTTCATCCATTTTATATGATGTTTAGAGCTTTCTATTATATCATATTTCATATTTGTCATAGTTTGTATTTTATGAAAAAAATTCACCTTTCAAAAAGGTGTGGAATTGATATCTAATTGAGATGTATTATACAATGATACAATTAAAATCATGAATGTGGGTTAGTCACACCTTATGTGGAATTTTTATTAACATATAGGATTGAATTAAATTAATCGTATGTTCAGGGTAGTGTGGTTCATTGTTTGTGATCGTAGTTATTCTATGATGTCTGATGTTGAGATGGTTGTGAAATGTTTTTAATAAATTTGGTAGTTTTTTGAATGTTTTGAATGATGATTTGTTGTGTCTGATGAGGGGTGGTGATATGGTTGTGGAGTTATATGGTTTATTTTTCTTTTTTTTTTGGGTTTTTCATTGTGAGTTTGTCTGGTGGTACAATTTACATTATTGTGATATCTCTGATAGATATCTCATGTAATAGTTTTATGAACCAATTTTTCATTTCTTTATGTATTGTTATGATTATATATAGAGGGAATAATTTGATTGGTATATGATGTGATGGATTATTCCTTCCAGGATCAGATATTTTTTTGTCTAAGGAAATCATAGGCATTCAATGGAGGATATATGACATTCAAATGAGTTAGATAATCAATAGTATTGTCATTTTTATAAGAAATAATTGGAGGATTTTTATCATTAAATAAAGCTTCATGAATTGTATAGACAACATATATACTGCTTATATTTAGAATGTTGTTTGACATAGCTAGTATTTACACTATAATAACCACTTTTATATCATATGTTAATTCCATCCTGAAAAGAGATGTGTTTGAAAAAAATATTTTACAGCGTGGTGATATTTTACATCATGAATTACGGGGATATATGGATTTTGAAACATAAGAGTATTTTATACGTCTTATGTTGGGAGAGATGTTGGTTTTAAATTGGTTATGTTTTGATCATTCTACCCAAATTCATCCCTCACACCTTACAATCATTTATGGAGGAAGCCTAGGTGATCATGGAGGATATTCTATCTCTCATTCATATAAATTGATTGTTGGTTTATAATGGATACTAGTTGGTGATCTATGGTGTGATATCCTCTCTTTTATGTGGTTGACCTTATGTTGTTCTTTTGGTAACCAATGTGGTTGTTTGGTTTTGGATTTTTTGTGTGGGATTTTATTCTTGTAATACCTAATGTGGTGTATGATGATTGATGGGGTTTTCATGTGTTTGTGGTTTACACGAATTTATTCAATGCCTTGAGTTCCACTATATGGGTATACTATGTAGATTAATTAAATATGGATTCTGTATAATCTCACTCACAATTATCCACCAAATTTAGTAGGTGGGTTTTTATATAGGAGTAAAATGTATGAACTCGCTCCATTTTTATTGGATTCCATCCTCAATGGGACATCCTGTGCCCTATGTTTAAATGATACTAACCAGATGGTCCAGGAAGAAACCCACACCATATTGATGGTTCACTACCATGCAGTATAGGTATTGATTATTGCTATTGGGAGCCTTTTAGATGGACCTATGTGCCTTTTATGTGAGGTTTTATGTGTCCTATTGATCCACTTCTATAACGAAAGGTAGATAATAGATATATAATTATATGGACTAACTCCTAAAAAGGATGAATATGTTTGTTGTGGTTGTGTACGTCACGACCATTGGTAATTGCTGAACAAATGATCAGTGGGGAATCACGATATAGAGGGCCCTTCGGGTGGCCTTTATGGTTTGGATATTACGATTCTGATGGTAATCTCGATCTAATGTGTTTGACACCTAGTATTGAATTTGTTGGTTTAGTAATGGATCCCTTTTCACGGATGAAGACTCGGCCTGAGTAGTAGGATTGGAATTCATTTGTGAATGCAAGAAGTATTCCATTGGATCAAATGGATTTTTGGAAGGATGGGTATGAATATAAGACAAAAATACTACCATCAATGCAATATCTAATCTTATTGAACACATGCATGATAGATTGTATCTTTCTACTCTTCCTATTTATAGATAATGGGGAATAGATGATGACTTATAGGGTCATATTTTATAAGGGATCACATCATTTTCACCATTTTATATTTATGTTAATAAAACATGTTTCCAGAAGGTTGATTTCAAGATGTTTCTTTTTGTGTATTCAATCATTTCAGGTTCATTATTTTTAATCTATTTCAAGTGTGTTTTTTCAGGGTAAAAAAGACACCCAATATTTCTATTTCCATGAGGGACTATCTTTCCAAAGGAATGAATTTTTTGGAAATTTTTTCCAACAATTCTTAATAAAAAATATTCATTGGGAGAATGTGTGGTTGGGCTTATCAGACCCTTTGGGGGGAATTATTTCATCCTACGAGATATTATGATTGATTTAAGATATGTTCTAGAATACTTTATTAATTCCCTAGTATGATGTGGGTCACTGTTGAATTAATTATCAATTATTAGAATTTGTGGAAATTAGAATCATCAATATTTATTTGAAGTACTTAATCAATTCGTATATCTATTATTATAAGAGGTTAACCTTAAATGGAATCCCCTTATGTAATAATGAGATATTATTAGGTTGTTATTATAAATATTCTTGTTTTCTAGCCATAGCATGGGGAACTTTTGAGTGGTTCTTCATCCAGGTAGAATAGAGTTGTCCGGATGTTAGGATCAGTCCCATGAGATGAGAATCCTACTTATCATTGTGAATGGAATAAAAACCCATGTAGTTCAGTTCCAGTTAACAGGGAACAACATACCTTCTATGTTCAAGTGATGAATACCAAGGTTTACAGTTTAATATCATTCAACATTCAGTTTAAAAGAAATGTTCTTGGTCAAATTTGAATGTGGAACTTATGTTTATGTATACTAGAGAGCCTGGAAGGGATATGTATTCTGATGGTGAATTAGACCCACTAGGAATGTTGCGTAGAATGAATATGGTTGATTTGGGGTGTTGGGTTTTTACATAGGGGAGGCTTCCTATGTATCCCATTTGGATGGTAATCAAATACCACAATGTTTGGAGAAGATGACCCACATATATATTTGGTACTCTAAATATTTGTATCATATGTGATTATTCTCCTTTAATAGTATTATGGTTGGGCTTACTTTAGAAGAAGTTTCTTGATGGTAGGTTGTTTTGAGGCATGTCATGACTCATAGTGATTTGGATAGTTTTTTGTTGCTTATACCTAAAGAGTATTATCATTGACCTCAAACTATTGGGATACACCATACTTGTGTTGATTATAGTATGAATTAGAGTTTTCATAGTTTAAATATGCAGGTGTTACACTCTACGGTTTTCTTTTGCGAAATTTTGTTATGATTTAGGCATACTCCTAAGGAGGATTCCAATAGGTTGGGTTGGGGAATATTCTTAAAGAGGATGCAATTGATTGGTTGGGGATTACACATGGAATGATTCCCAAGGGATTAAGGTCATGTGGATGTCATTATAAACATCTACCTCTAATCCCACGTGATTCATTATCTGTGTGAGAAATAATAGGATGTGGATGATCATCTGAACCACAAAATATACATTACCCTAAGCTTGGATACATTATCTTGAGGACTCATGCCTAGGGAGGCAATCTGATGGGAGATAAGAGAATGATCTGGAAGAATTTCCATCCTCAAAACATGCATCTAAGCAAGGGGGTTTTGTGATCTAAGATATCCTATAATCCCAAATGGGAATTGATGATCCATGCGTAAATGTGAGAAACCTGATGATGTGAATGATCTGAAAAATCACAAACTTCTCCTCCTCTACTAGTGGAAGATGCAAGGGGTACAATGAGAGATGGTAAGAGCTCCAGTTCCCACCCCCTCTCTAATATATTTATCCCGGATATCCATATAGAACTAACCAACATGTTATATCCGTCGAGGTTACGAAGAGAAATAGTGAATCATACCATAAGAAATGATTGGAGATTACATGAAGAGGGATTATGTGAAATTGGTTATAAAGAATTAGAAGATGATTTTTATTCCATGTAAAAGAGGAATATCAATTGTGATTCATACCCTCACATAATTAAACTAGAGGTTTTAGGTCTTAAAGACGATAATGTTAGGTAATCATCATAATAATATTATCCGAGAATGGTAACTCGCTGAAACATTTCATAGTTTTGGGGACATCTGTCTATGGTATTGAAAATACACATGCACCCAAAGTAATCTATATATCATGTGGTACACAAGAGGGAAACCGATGACCCTAGTAATGAAAATCAAAATGAGAGACACAATGGTGTTCCCTAATTATTATAGTTAATGATAAGAGGATTTGGTGGGGGATTAAATTTGGAACCCTTTTGAAAAGGTATCCAA
Organism: Viscum album; assembly: GCA_963277665.1. Taxonomy (NCBI): domain Eukaryota; kingdom Viridiplantae; phylum Streptophyta; class Magnoliopsida; order Santalales; family Viscaceae; genus Viscum; species Viscum album. The sequence goes on along the minus strand of OY728157.1, from coordinate 1,846,333,354 downwards.
ATTAAATGAGGTACTACCATTAATGGATTTAAATAGGGGATAATCAGAGTCTTGGAATGGATTGAGGCTAGGGAGCGATAGGGGAGGGTCATACAGGTAGCCCTATGAGAGAAGATTAATGATCACACAAGGGTTGATTTTATCAGGTGGACCATGGAAAGGTGATGGTACCTAATGAAATGGACCACCTAGGAACTATAATTTTATGAGGCTTTTATCAAGCCTTGAAGTGTTTTTAATTGCGTTTCTAGATTTTTCTTACAATGTTTCTCAGTTAGTGAAGGGAAAGTGACATTAGTGTTCATTAATGATTGGGGAGAGATTCCCTTGTGAATGTGTGGTGTATTTTAAACCATTGTAGGACATTAATTTCTATACCAGTATATCATTCCCCATTATTCTTATTATATTGGACTACCTAGAATGTTTTTGAAGGTTTGGTTCAATGGACTAGGGTGAACAGTGCATCAGGAAGGCTTTAAGAAATTTAGTCTGGGAAAATTAATACAACATAAATATGGTACCGTAGGTTAAGGGACTCGTTTTCTTAGGTTTAATAGACATTGGTGCTATTTAGGGGAGGCACACTGGATGATTTTCAAATCTGTCACATAGGCCGATGTGCAGGTACCCGGCTAACTGATGTTGCTTGGGGGTACCTGCATGACTATCTCATAAAAATTTATTAATCCTTTTCCTTTTTCATTTCTATTCTTCTATTACCTATGATACCTTTTCCCTTTACTCCATTTCTACCATGTGAAAAAATGGTGAGTCAAGACTGATAAAAAGAAATATTTTTCTATATATAGTTTTCTGGACTTTTAATGTATAACTTATTTTAAATTGAATTTTGGAACTAAATAAAATATTATATTTAAAAATTATATTTATTTATTTATGTGGAATATAAAATTATACTTTGGGTGTGCTTTCGTAATTTTTTTAGAAGTTTTATTTTTTGATGAATAACGAAAAGCATTTAATTTTATATAAAAACTAAATTTTCATCTATTTGAATGATATATTTAATTTTTTTTGATAGGTTATAAGGTTCAGATAAGAAAATTTTACATCAATAAAAAATGTTTAGATAATTATGACATTTTAAAATTGAAAATGGATATTAAAACATTTATAAGTATTGAAACTTTTTAATTTAAAACCCCACAAAGACATTGAGTCCGTGGGATTAAATATTAATTATTTTCATGCACTTCTAGGATTATAACTTCAAAAAATTGATTACATATTTTGAATAGGAATAATTTTTAATTTATAATATGTTCAACATAATTTTTTACCATGATAAAATATTAAATCTAATTATTAATAATTATAGTGAATATAAGAAAAATTTTCATAATAAAAAACTATACTATAAACATAATTCCTAAAATGACCATGGAAATTTTCTAAAATCCATTTCAGGTTCATATTTTGACCCTAACCTTTATTGGATCATAATATCAATATTTTTGGGGACACATTCGGTTGAAAATTCATGGGTGTAATTACCTTTTAAAAACATACAAGAATTGAACTCCCGAAACACAATAAAAAGGCACACACCCCTCATAAATATTCAATCATTTCAAGATATTTTTGTTTCCCAAAAATAATATTATATTCTCTAAACATCCCTCCATTAATCCTAGAATCATACCATTGGTAATAAATCTAACCAATAAATCCATTTGGTGAAAACCAAGAGATGTTACCCAGAGAAGAGGTAACATCCTTCATTAAGTTCCTTTGATTTATATTCATTCTCCATCACCAAAATTATACTTATTAAATGATTATATTATAATATAAATATATTTAATATATATAGATGTTTATTTTCAATATTTTAAACCTACACTTATACACGCATCCATAAAATGTGTCACAAACATACCGTTCTTTCATACGGTGAACTATCACCTCACGAAATAATATAATTCATTTTTTCCTGTACCAATTAACATGGTTATTAATTTTTATGAAAAATATATTTATATATTATATTTATTATTTATGTATTATTCATTAATTATCATATAAAACATAGCTTCATTCATTCTGTTTTTGGGTAAATATGGTAACTTTGTTTGAGGATATCTGGACTATTGCCTCCTAAAAGGGATGTGATTCTATAACATATTATATATAACATATTAATTATGATTTTATTAAAATTCTAGGATATATTTTAAATTAAAATTCAACATTAATTATAATATATATACATATATTTCATATACCCTCTTTCATTCAAAATAACAATAAAATGGAAACATCATTCATTCGTTCGTACAACCTACCATCTCTATGAACTATGCATTACATTTCATTTACCTAGATTTGATTAATTATTATAAATATTTATAAAATGAATATATATTATATATAAATAATTTTTCAGATTTTGGAAATATTTATTTCAGTATATAAGTAATAATATTTTGAATAACATGCTAAAACATCTAGGATAAAAAAGTGATTATTACCCCAAATGATGATTTAACATGGGATTATTAATAAATATGAAATATAAAGCCATAGGTGATCAAGATATTCTATAATATAAAGGAATATAGATCTTTGAATATTTATAAAAAAATTATATTTGTTATTCAGGATGTTATAAAATGTACAAAGAATGATTGGACTTACAGAATAGGTTTTTTAATCTCACTTTTATTTTCTGAGAGACACAATAAGTGTTCCCATTATATTTTCTTAATATGGTGGGTATAAATCCCATGTATTTATTCTATGATTATTATACCGAATTTAGATTTATTTTTATATTATCTTTTTTCCTTTCATTCATTCTGTTTATGTATCAAAAATTACCAAATTGGTAAATCAATTTTATCTCAATTTACAATCATTGAGACACATGCCATGTTATGAATGTGTTTTTTTCTGTGAGTTGTATATAATACCTTTGATATGTTATATCATGAATATAATTATTTTAATTATATATTATTATTATTTTATTTCCATTATTTAAATTATATTATAATTAAAATTTCATATATTTTAATAGTGTTATGCTACAATCTCACCGTTTAACAATATTTTTTTTAGTATGCCTGAATTGATGAATTATTTTGATAAATTTGTCAATAAATTCCATTAATTTTCTTAAAAATGTTAATGAATGTAATATCCATATAATGTTAAAATTGTTCCACTATTAGGTACATAAGATAAACAATAAAATATTTTCCTGAAAATCTATTATTATTTCTCATTTCGATTGGAAGTCAATGTTTTATCAAAATTGTATTTTTTAAAAATGTTTAAATAATTGTTTGATAATATCCAATTATATTTAATATAAATTATTACCGATGTATTTCCTTTTTTAATAACGTTTTTAAATGAAATAATCTTGTATTTTAACTATATAACACTTTTATAAACATTTAAGGTGACAAATAGAATATTCAGCATGTATAGATATACTAACCATCATGAATTTTCTTTACATGATAATTTTTATAATTTTGCAAATGTTATTATTGTAAAAAAAACATTTAATATCAAATAAAAATTACCTTACATTATGTTTTAGATAAAAATGGTTTTCAAAAATGGTTTTCTATTTATAAAGTGTTTTAAATGATTTTCAATTATTCTATATATGTTTTTAAAATGTTAATTTCAATGAAAATGATTCCAATGATAGCAATGATTATTTTATAAGTTATAATATTATTTTACAAGTAATGTTTATAAAAAGTATTTCATGATTCTTATATATGTTTCCCCAGAAAAATGCTTACAAAATGATTTCATGGTTATTTTAATATTTTAAATGTTATTTTAAATGAAAATTTTCATTAAAATGTTATACTTTTTAAATTAAATTCAATTTTTAATGGTTATTGATTCTAAAAAAAAATCAATTATTTCTCATTATTCCATTATATGTTTTCATTTTATATTCAAGGAAAATGATTTGGAAAAATATATATATTTTAAAAAGTTATTTTAATAAAAAAAATTATATTCCCTGAATTATTTTAAAATCTCTCTCCAGAAATAATGTTATCCATGATTATATTTTATTATTTCATAGGGATATGGTCAAAAGATAGATTTAATAATATTTCATTGAATGGTTTTGGTTTTTATGGCTTCATCCTTAGGAATCATGATTATATTAAAAGGGTTAAACCATGAAAAAAGATTATGAAAACTACATCTTTTCACTAGTTATTGACGGATGAAATGATTATGGAACCTATCCATTTAATATAGTATATCATATAATTATATATTTAAAATAACTATTTTATTACAAGGGTTATGATATGATTTTTATGTAACTGGTCTCTTTTAATGGTTACTAATAAGATGAATTTTTTATGTAACATGTATGCATGAATTCTTTTTGAGATGGGTGGAACATATATGTAACTACAACATATTAAAAAAATTATATATAATGATTTAATGATGGGAAATTTCCTATGGGATTGATTAAAAATCATATACAAGGGAATCCAGATCCAAAAAAGGAAATAGTTGTGTCCCGAACCACTATGGGAACATGGGGAAATTTGATCCACTATAAGATGATGAGGAAACATAATCAACTATGAGAATATAGTGAAACCATATCCCTTATTAGGAATTTACTATGACAAGGGATGGTTGTGTGTCCCATCCTATATGCGCAGTCCCCCTGAAGCTCACTATTATTTTTTGGAAAAGTCAGTATGACTTATTCTGAATAATGTTAAATTTTTTTATGTCTGCCCAAATTTTTTTGTAGTATTCCTATTTTTTGGTCTTATGGATTATGCATTTTATTCGCTTATTAATCATTCGTATTAACAACCATTTTTTATTTCATGATTATTTAAATGGCATTTCATATGAATGATATGATCTTTAAATTTCATTCTCATGTTCTCAAACCCTATGATCATGTAATTATTATGTATCTCCTTTTTCATCCATAATGATCATATATGATCACCCCATTCATATGATTTATTTACCCCAACTATATATAAATATTTTAAGAATACGTGATAATGTGGAAGATCTTTGTGGATACACTAAAAATATTTCACCTATTTAGTTGATTTTTCTTCTGGATTCTAATGACACTAATCTATTTCGATCATTGGGTATTTATTTTTAAAATTTGATGAATATTAATCTGATATGACATAAATTACATAAAAGTTAACACTATGTAACTATTATTGGTATTAATGTAATGGTTTATTATCCCATTAGAAACTAGGATGATAAATACTTAGTGTGATCCCTATGGATTTTTCTTAGGATTTTTCTATAGATGTCCCTAAGGATTATTCTAAGGATGAGTTAATGTTTAGGAAAATTTACAAGAATTTTGTTAAAATATTAAAAGAGTGGTTTCATAGAAATAAATACATGTTTGGACATTAAATGTGGATTTGTCTATAAACAATGTATATTAGTGTAACAATCCTGAAAACAATGTATTGTTCTTAACTCAAAAAAGAAATTTTTAAAATGGTAATCGCAACACACCTGGTTTAACACTCCCAGGGGATATGTATTATGTATTAAAAAAACCATAAAAACCATCATTAAGTATTAAAATATGATATGACTATGAATAACCAAGGATACACCGTTGTTTCTATAGAATAATGGATAATGTGTATTGGTTTAGACATCATATAAGTAATTATTTTCATGATTATGTGGTTTTATACTATGATATGTGTTTCTCACACATTATATTATAGTATTAGACAATATAATGAACTAGAGTGACCTGAGATAAAATTGAATATTTTAGTTGTGAATGTATGGGAATTATATGAATGTATGTCCAAAGTGGATATCCCCTGAAGAGAACCAGGAATGTAGTATGAGTAATGATTATACATCTTAAAATAATGTTATTGGAAAAGAATTTTAAAGGTATAAGATTTTATAACAGTATTTTTTACGTTACACATAAGTCTAATGATTAGATAAAGTTAAGGAAACAATAATATATAAGTAATATTTCATATTAAATGACAAGTGGTATTACTAAACCAGATGATGACGCCTGAGTCATGGTTTAAGAATAAATATGCACGATTGATTTGTATATGATAAGAATGAAATTTTTATGGTATATAAATCATAAAAAATATAATTATTTAAATTATATGTTTTTATTATGTATTGAAAAAAATAAGTTTAATGATGATGAATGCATAGAAATTTAATTTAATGTAATGTTAATACTTTGAAATAATGGAAGGTAACCCTCTATGTCTTCAAGACATTGAGAAATGTTTCATTAGCATGGATAAAGAGATAAATAATTTGAATAACGTTAATTGGATTTTATATAAGACTTCAGAACTAAAAAATAACTTTTTGTAAATATTGTTTATGCTATAATGGAAAAATTCTATAACTTGTTGTATTTAAGGAATATATACCAAAATCATTGGAATAATGAATAGTTCATGTTTTCCCAAATAATATATGGTATTTCATGTTATTATAATGTTTTTATATAATATAAATTGATTTTATTTCCATGATTTGAATATAAAAACCACGAAATACATTTTGGTATATAGGGGATCAATGTTATGTTAATTAGATGAACTTTTTTTTTTAATTTTTTTGATTTTAATATTTCATAAGGGTTATCTGGTTTACCATTTATGAAAAGATTATTTCATACATTAGATTATGTTTGAGAGTTTTGCGTTACTATCCCACTATATGGGGACTTATGAATATTTGATAAACTCTGATAACCATTTATTGTGAAAAAATGAGACATGGAAATATATATCATGCTATTTATGAATCTTATGATCTCGTAGTTATTTAGGAATAAAAAACTCAGCTACATTCTCTAGAGAAAGAGATAAAGTAAGAATTAATAAAGTCACAACCATTTGGTGAGATTATTATTATATAATGTAATGGAATCATGTAATTATACATTCTTTTTAATGTTAACCAACATTAAGAAAATTACCTTACTCCAAAAAAATTATCCATGTACCTTAATGTTCGAAAAATCATATGACCACTTAGATCATCACATATTTATGGATTTATGATTATCAATATTATCCTAAACATTTTATCTATTAATCTCTATCCAAACATGATAGTTATATTTCTCTTCCTTGTACATGTTTCACCTCCCACCTATGTTCTCCTTTTTGTAAATCTATTTATAAGTTACTTTGGGTACTATAATGTTCCCAAAATTAACTTTATAAAATATTATTTTGTGTTAAATTCATATGTTGTGGGTTTCTATAGATAAAACATTAAATTATAATACAATTAATAACCTATATTAATTTTTGGGTATATGTTCACATTAAGGGTGTTCGAATATAACACACCGTTATTTTGTGAATTATAATTTTCGATTGAATTCGTTATTTTGTTATTATTCATTTTATGAATAACTGAATATAGTTTTTTATATGAAATAAATAAGTATTGCTTGAGATATATGTGACAAAAATTTAATCATGCACTACACGCAACACCAATATTGTCTTGTGGTATGTGAAACACTATGTTTTCATTCTCTTATACATAATACTAAGTCCCTTTGATAGTAATTATTAAATTCAAGGCCGAGTTTTACAAAACAACAATATATTAAAAAATTATTTATTATAATAATAAGATATAAACTAGTTTTTGAATTGGAATTTATGAATATTATAATCATGATTAATATAATATAATTTTTATAAAAAATATATGATGAATTCTTTGATTACCAATTAAATAGAAATTAAAATATAAACTCATCAAATATAAAGAAAATATTTTTATTCAACAAAAGGTGGATTATCAAAATAAATTAAATTAATTACAATTAGCTAATTATATTAATGAAATATATATGTTTTATAATCATTAAATTGTTTTATACATTCATATAATATATTTTATAGGTATAAGATAAGAAAAAACTCAATTTCATGCAAAAAAACCTATGTTTTCAAAAGAATGTTTCACCACCTTTTAATAGAGAGTAGATTTTAAATATAACTCACAGAAATTGATTAAAATTTATTTTTCAAAGTTAAAATCATTATTTGAATTTAAATATCATAATATAAATTGTTTGAATTGTTGTTATTTTCCGGAGAAGTTTTATTTTATATTGAATAGTGAATAACAAATAATTTTAAATCAAAACAGATTTTTCGTCATATTTTATTAAATAGATAAATAAAAACATTGATGATTTTTTAAGTTAAATTATAATAATTTTATATCAATTAACCCATTTTATGTCATTGGAATCAACGTCACATTGAATGTTGAAACAAAAATATTTCAGTCTTTTGAAATTGTTTACATTAAATACCTTTTTTATTGTCGCATCTACAAGATTAAATTTAAATTAATATCATTCAATTATGTGATGAAAACATGAAAAAATGGATTAAATATTTATATTGAACATAATTTATAATTTATAATTATTCAAAAATATTCCGGAACCAAAAATATTAGCGAAACAAATTAAAATTAATTAAAATTATTATAGAAAAAATAGCTTCACGAAGGACTAAATCATAAACATATGGCCCATAATAACAAATAATCTTTTTCAGAATCCATTTTATTTCCATATTTAGACCCTATAATTCATTATTATAGATTTGGAAAGTTATTGGAAAAACATTTCTTAGGAAAACATTAGTGGAATTATCATTGCAAAATTTTAAAAGAATTCCACTCATCATCCACTATAAAAATGAATTCTACCATCCAAACTATTCACTTATCTAAATACATTTTTTATCTCAAAAATAATAATCAAATAATTTCCCAACATCACTACCATTATTCTTTTATCCTCTCTTTTTAGAATATATCAACCCAATGATTCCCTTTCTTGAAAACAAAGAGAAACTACCCAAACAATATGTTATATCAATCATCTGGATCCTTTTTTTAATTTTCATTCTACACCTTCTCATATATAATTATTGTATAGTTATTTATTATCCTATATATCCCCAAAATACATAGATTTAATTTTTTTATGTGTTTGACCTATACTTACACACACGTCCATCAAATGGGTAATGGACATAATTCTCTTCTGTATAGTAAGCTACAACCTTAAGAAATTTTGTTATTTGTTTTTCTTTTACTGCCTCTCATGGTATGTAAATTTGATAGAAACTCTTATATTATGTGATATTTATGATATTTATGATTTATTATTATTATTTAATTATTATATAAAACATACCATCATACATTCCTTTTTTTAAATACAATAACTTGTTTTGTGGATGCTTGGACTATCTTTTCCTCAAAGCGATGTGATTCATTCACACATAACATGGACTGTATTAATGATGGGTAATGTAAAATTATATGATATATATAATATAATAATGATAATGTAATGATAATAAATATTCATAAATATTTTTTTTTCATTATTTCTTTCAAAATATAATTAAACGAATAGAACGTTTATGTGTAAGTGTGACCTACCATCTCCTTAAATGGTGTATTCCATTTAATTTTTTTATATTTTATTGAATATTACATATAGTTATATACTTCATATATATGATATATTAATAATTTTTAACATTATTTATATAATTAAATCATTATATAAGTTAATGGATCGATAAGAGCAAGTACAAACTTGTACGGTAAACAATATTGTTATTACCCGACACATTGCTTTAACATTAGATTGTTAATAAGTGGTTAATATAAATTCATAGGTGTATCATATATGTTATTACATATATTAATATGATAATATTTGTTATTTATAAACAAATATATCTTTTATTAAGTATTTATGAATGTGTTGAAAAAAATTCATGTCTTATCGTAATGGAGTTCTTGTTTCATATTTATTTTTCATGAGACGGAAGCCATGATTACATTCAATTTTTTATATGTAGAGTGTATAAATATCATTAATTTTTTATATTATTATTATACATAAATTTATAATTATTTACATATTTATTTTATGATCTTTCTTTCATGGGGTTTATGTTTATAAAGGTACTAAATGGGTAAAGTAAGTTTGTGTCAATTTTCCTACTTTGATACACAAGCCATGATACATACCTATGATTATATGTGATGTGCATATATGAACTTTTACATTTCTCACCAAGAATAAATTTATTTTAATATTATTTTATGCTTCATGTTATGTTATTATTTCCATTTTATTATTGTTAAAATTTCCTAAAGTGTAAATTTCTATTGTGACAATCTAAACATTTATCATGATTGTTTATGATTATTATTAATTAACGAAATATTATCATCCATATATCAATATAACTAATTAATTTTTTAAGCCTATGTTTATTCATGTTATATCCATATAATATTACAATTTTCTAACTATTTGGTAATTAATATAATTATGAGAATGTGTTTATAAAAATATGACATTATTTTATCTTTTGGTCTGAAATGATTTTTTTTTCAAAACCATTTTTGGTATATAAAATTGTTTTTTCAATTATCATATTATCATTAAAGAAACATTTTACCAAATTATTTCCATTTTTTCATGTTTTTTTATTGGTAATAGTTTTCTTTTTTTTATTAGGACACTTATCTAAACATTTAAGGTGTAAAAGGAATGTTGAGAATGTTTGGATTTACCCACTTCCATAACTATCAATTAAATGATGCTTCCATTGAATGGTAAAAAGTTCAGCTTTAATAATGAAAATTTTTCCCTCATATTTGGTAAATTTTTTAACTTTAAATTTTATTTCAAATAAAAAGAATTTCAAAAAAATTTATTAATGCTTATAAAGACTATTAAATAAATTTCACAAATTCCATTATATTTATTGAAAATATTTTTTTTAATATAATATGATTTAAATGATATAAAAAAATATATTATATGATTATAATTTATTTTTAAAGAAACATTTTTCTGAAAAATATTTCATGTTTATTTTATATTTTTTCAAGTAAAAACTTTTTCAAATTTTTTTCTAGATTCATTATAGTTTTCCAAATTTTTATTAATGGAAAAATATCTTCAATGTGTTTTATGTTTTAAAAAATGTATCCAAAAGTGTAAATGCTATTTTCTTAATAAAAATTTTTTAACAATTTTTCATGATTATTTAAATTTCTAAAAATTAGTTTCATGGAAAAGGATTTTGAATATTTTAATTGTTTTAAAAATGAAATTCATTGAAAATTTATGCTCCAAGTCATTATTAAAAATAAATCACTATCTAAAATGAAATAATTTGTTCTATTTTATTAGTTTTTATGAATACATTCAATGCATACAATTCATATTATTTACATGAATGGTCATTTTTATGGATTTATGTGTATTAATAAATTTTATCTTCAACGAGTTATATCATGATAAATTCATTTGAAAACTACTTCCATTCACTAGTTATTTAGGTATTAATTGATTATGAAACCTATATATTTTCCCTATATAATCATATGATTAAATGTTTTTATACACATATCATTTAATATTTTATTATATGATGTTAATTAACCCATCTATTTTTATTGGTCATGATATGTTAACTATTTTATGGAACTCAAATGTATGACCTTATTATGTTATTTTTGTGACCTCTATCTCCCTATAGTAAATTAGCTAAAGATTCATATCTTATGATATAATGATGAAAAAAATTATAAGGTCTTGATAAGAATAAGGAAATATGTGCGTCTAAATCCAAAATGGGAATCATGTATGTCTGAATCAAATATGGGACGATGGGAAAACCCGATCCACTATTGGAAAATGGGGTATCCTAATCATCTAGGGGATTATGGGTAAATTAGATACCATACAGGCAAATGACTTCAACTATTGATGGTGTGGTGTGAATCTTATATATGTATCCCACATGATTTTCCCTATAAATTTTTTCAATATAATCCTTAACTTATAAGGAATTATGTAAAATATTTATTTTCCTACCACAATTTCTATTTTTCATTCCTATGTTATGGTTACATGGATTATGAACTTAATTCTCTTATCATTAAGTTATTATGAACTTCTAAAATGTATAACATAATCAATCATATGATTCTTGAAATGTAGGGTATGCTATTTAAATGTCATTATCATGTTCTCATAACAATGTTTTCATGTCATGCTTATGTATCTCCTTTGGTTACCCTTATATAGAATCTGAGCTCATCTATTTCTTATATTTCCTTTCCTTGGTTTATGAAGAATTTTTTAATGTATATGTACTAAAGGGGAAAATATTTGTGGGAGATATTGAATATATTTTACCACATTAGATGAATTAATGCATGTTTCCAAATAAACTAAACTATTACGATCCATAATCATATGTTTTTTTAATTTTTTCAATATTCCACTAAATATCATAATATCCATCTATGATAAGCATGTGTCTCTATAATTTGTATCTGTGACTATAATTTGGGAATTCAGGTCTTTTTTTGGAATTATTCCTTCAGTGTACAATTAATGTTAAGGGTTACCACTCAAGCTATTGGAAAAGGGGATTTAAAATTAATAAATAAGTAAGGGAATCATGCTTTAGGGGAGGGTGTGTGTAATCATGATAGTTTAATATTATTTTTATAATAAGGATATTACAATTTATTATTCAACTAATGTTTTATTCCTAAATTATTTATGGAATGATTTTTGACATGTATACAAATTTTTACTATTATAGTTTCATTTTATGAGTATATTAAGTATTAATGATGATGTTAATGTTATGGGGGAAATAGTTCTGGTAATTTACATTGAATTAAGAATGTTTTCACAATAAATGAGTTTAATACATATGTTTCCATTATTGACTAAAAAATTAAATATTTTTGTATTTATATAATATATTTTCAATATGTATGTTTTGATAATCATCAATTATATTAAATTGTATAATTATTCATGTAGATGTTTTGACCTCATCAAACAAGAACCCACTACAATAAATTGACAATTATGATTATGAATGTTAAAAATTTCGGAATAATATAATTATTGATGAATATTTTTATTGTTATTAATATATTGTAAATTTGAATAATAAATATTTTATAGTGGTTAATAAATAATAACTATACTATATGAAAAATGAGTTACATTAGTTGGTAGAGAAATATTTATACATATCCCACAATTAACGGTGTTTCTTCTCAAGGAATAAGAGGGAAAATAATTAGAATGAAAATATTATATTTATTATGAAAATTATATTATATATGTCACATTATTTATTCAATTACATAATTATAATCCAGAAATGGAGGTAGTGGTGGAAAAGGATTGCATTACTTCATGGAGGTTGTATTTCGTTCGAAACATGAAGGATGATTTATTTTTTCTGAATATAAAATTAAAAATGTGGTAAATAGTTTTTATCATATCATAACAAATGTATATAAACATATTACTTACTTCATTTTATAGTAATTATAATATTGAATTTAGGAATGTAAATATGATAATTAAATTTGTTTGTAAAAAGGTAACAATGTTCAAGACATTGGATTTACATTAAGAAATTTATTGTGAATGGAGGTCCTAGGAGATTATATTTTTACCTGGGGATGAATGAAATTTAATAAGATTATATAGTATTTAAATTTTGATATTTTTTTGAAACAAATCTTTAAGAAAATATTGATTGTGTTCTGGGAGGTTCCTTTTATAAGATGTGAGATTGATGTTTTATTTGATATTTCAATAGAATATAAAGATATCACACTATTCATAAGTAGTCATGATAAAAAAATGGATAATAATTTTGTTAGGAATAATAATTTTGTTAGGAATAATAATTCTGTTAGATATAAATTCTATGTATAAGTAAAATTATTCTTAACATTACTATATGCAACACATAAAACAAAATTTCAGGAAATGGGTTTTTAAGAATTAATTTATCTCTTGGATTAAATTATGACTGTTTTTTATTCTACTGATTTAAATTTGTTTATTATAAAAATGTATATCTATTTTTATTTAAATAAACACAAATAAAAAAATTTACAAAATATAATATTTACTTAAAATAGAATATAAAAAGAATTATTTTAAAATATTATCAATGTCAAAAAATTGTTAATTGTTGGTTTTATAAATTAAATATAGCTTCTTTGTTTAAAATTTTCTTTTCAGATAATAAATACAAAATTTATCACATAAAATCATATATAAACACATATTTTATGATATATTTATATGTTCTTTGACTAAATTAAAAAGAGTATTTTTTTTAATATTTACGTAGAAATAAATTTAACCTAAAGATAATAGAATTTAATATTAACTAATATTTTCATTTTATATTCAAAATTTATATTTACATTATCAAATCAACATCTTATAATTTTTTATTTTAATTTTTTATATAAAATATTAAAACATTATGGCAATAAAATTTTATACAAGAAAATAAGTTCACAAAGTATAAATCAGTTTTAGTCATATATCATAATAAATACTTATAATATTTTTGTATTTTTGATATATATATTATTCATATCTACTATATTTTTTATATATAATATATTTTGATTCTCAAAAAATTAAAAAAATGTCCACTTTAGAAAAAATAAATTTAAATCATAATGTGATCTTATTAGTTGTATGGTAACACTAATTGAATATTATCAATGAATTTTTATTTAAAATGATATTTATTTTTTGTAATATTTCTCAATGTGGTTAACATTAATTATAAATTACAAATTATTTATTATATAACAAGGATTATATAATGATTGATGATTTTTTATGGTTTCATGTCATTTATGTGTATGATATTGATCACATTATTATTCAAAAAGAAAAATGTAATTTTAATTATTAGGGTGTTACATTCTCCATCCATTAAATGAATTTATTATTGAAAATTTTATTTACAACATACCAATAAAATTATATAAGGAAATATAAAATATTGAAAGTACTCTAAATATAATTCCAAATGAGTTTCTAACATAATATATTAATAGAGAATTAGAAACTAATATTTTAGATTAATTATGTTGTAATTAGTCCTCAAAATGTTATCACATATGTTAAAATTTGTCCATCTAGTTTTATTTTTCACTGGATGATATTTTTTGAACATGCAATTTGTAGGATATCTATAATAGTAAATAAAGTGAGTTGGATGAATCTATATCATAAAACTGCATTTTATAATACTTTTTTAGTAGTTAAATAATGTGTAATGGTATTAAACAACATATATTGTCCTTCAAATAGATCCCATGAATTTATTACACAACATGGAAATGATACATAAGGGATTTTTGTCGTGTAATGTGAAATATAAATCTTTTTAATTCAAAAGGAAATATGTTTTCCCGAGTAATATAAAATAGTGTAAGTTCATAACCTATAAGGTGTTAAATGATATTTAATTTTCTATGTTAAAACTCTTATTGAGATGTACATGTACCTATGGATTAATTCTTCTTTATAGAACACTCCCCATGGATAGATCTCTTACCTTATGTGTTTTTGGGTGACTCTATTCAGTCCAAATATCTCTTTTCAGAGATTGATCATCATGAATATGTTTTTCATATCTATATGAAGGCCTTCCTCTTAGTTTTTTCCCTCTTGTAGTTGCGTCACACTTTATGGTTGGGTTATATTGTTGGATCAGATTTTCTATCAATTCATTTTAGTCTATTTTGGAACCTTGTTTTCTAAAGGTCATTATTTAAGTTTCCAATACCCATTGTAAATGTACGATAAAACATATATATCATTGAGGTAGGTCAATCTATCCAAGTGTTAAAATTTCATGAATAACATATTATTTTTATTTATTCCTCGATTTTTGAAATAAAATATTCATGTGTTGAAATTAAAACATGACATGGTGTGTGTTTTAAAGGGGATTTTCCTTGAAAATGGAATTTCTTGAATTTAGAATAAAATATACATTAAATCCTAGAAGCAAGATTGGCTTTGATTTGACATAGTTTTATAAAAATTTGAGCTTGGTTTTTAAAATTCAATTTGAAAAAAATAATACAGAACGTACCTTGTGTGTAATGATAATGATAAATGGGTAGCATTAGAGTCTGTAAAACCACTAGGAGGTAACCACTTTTATATCATTAAACTATCAAAATAATTGATATTAATTGGATCCATCCATATATATTTTTAGTCTCTTGAGGGCCTATTATGTATTGTTTTATAAGATATAGCCTGACTGGAAGGTGAATTATGGTTTCTAGTTGTTTTTTACATGATATATTATTTATTATATTTTTTATAGCATTCACTTTTATATAAAAATTTTATACATTTTTATTCTTACAATGTGCATGTTTCTTTTACTACAAAAAATATGAAATAAAAGAAAAATGTCTAGGATTATTTGAGAAATGTTTTAAAATTTATTTATTTAAAAAAATTCATGTAAAACTTTTTTTATGCTATATTATCGGAATTCTTAATATTATAACATTAATATATTAATTGGTGGATTCATGTTGGCATCTGTTATCATGCCCTACATCTGGTAATAGGAAGCATTAGACCTTGTTTTTCTAGACATAGTTAATGTTAAGGGTGTTTCATAGTGTATTGTCTTTATTTACATTGGTGTTTCACTTTTAGTGTGGTTTATAGGTCACCATTTTCCATATGTATACTAGTTCTCATAAATAAATTTTACATTTTAGTTTATCCTATTTGTATTTTTTGTATCTCTAGTTTTTTCTACTTTGTACTCTAGTAGTGTGTCTTGTTTCCCTATTATAAAAGACTTGTTTTGTTATCATTATTTTACCCCATAATGTATTGGGGTTATTTTATTACCAGTTTTGATGGCCTAGGATGGTGTGTTAAAATTTGGTTTCAAAGGGGATACTCTGCATGAAGTGTGTCATCACATCCAAGGTTTGTTTATTTTTCTTGGGTATACCATAATAGGATCATAAAAATCTTAATAGTATGTGTGGAAAAGGGCCCAAGCCATCTCACTCATGTGATTGAATTTGAGTTTCCATATTTTTTTCATAAAACAATTACAATTTCCATGACACGTTATTTGGGCCCATTTAAATGAATTTTATTGGTTATTTACATTGTTTTACATATACATAATTTTTGGGGACTTGGTATTTGTCTATTAAGTTGAATAAAATATTTGGGGAGTTTATTTACATGGGACTATTTCTTTGAAGAAGTGTTTTTATGGCTGAATTCATAACTAAATTAATTTATTATTATTTTAATGAATTATTCTGAATTCTATAATTTGGGTTAATGGTTCTGGAATGTTCTAATTGATGACTGGTTATTGTCTTCTATTTAAAAAATATTGAATCCAAGAATAGATCTTCCAAATATGATATGGGAATACATAAGGCATATTCTACAGGAGGATCCTCTAGTGGAATCTTCTTTGGTTTATTAAGGGATCCATTTCAGTCATACATTAGGGTTAGTGGAAAAAATAAACATATGAAGGGTAGTAAATCATGGTTCTTAATTTAAAAATAAATATCCACCAATCATTCATGCTGTAAAAGGAAAATGTGATTTAGAAAAAATTATTAAATAGATTTATAGAATTGTGATCAAATTGAATATTCCTAAATATTATTAGTTTGTTTTTTCCATGTATACTCTCAATAGACCCTGAAGAAGATGGTCGGACTCTATAGTGCATGTTTCTTTTCAAGAAGGCCATATATTGTTTTCTTTTTGGAAAATAATCAATCAAAAGGTCTATCGTGAGATGATACATTGGGAAAATACCCAAGAGATTCTTTCCAAAGAGAATGGGTAGCATACAATTCTAATTTTCTCCACCTATTTTTATTATTTGATGCATATTTCACCAGATCTTTTCATGAATGATCATTTCATGGCTCAAAGGTTCAAGATAGAGTTGTGTACTTATATTTGGAAAATTATAGTTTTTTTCTTCATAAATTTATGGAGGTAGATGAAAAATAATATTTGCATATTGAGAGAAAATAGGGAAGGAATGGTTGGTGTGTATATTTTGTGACTGTAAGGGTTATCCTGATTACTTCTTCTAATCATAAAATGATGCAAAAGAGTAGACAATGTTTTGTAGGACCGATTTAAGGGGATTTTTCATGGAAGAAACATGTAATTTTCTACCACTATGGGAGGTGTGGTATTACATTAATCATTGTACAAAAGATAATATGACTTTTCATATTTTTGGGTGATATGGCTATCAAAAACTTTTCTAGAACATGATTTTCGGATTCAACAAGACAGGATACACATTCACTAAGGGATCTAATGTTCATGTTGATGCTTCAAATGAAACTATGAATCATCCTCTGGTCAATGGGGATATCATGATTTCCATTTATTAATTAATTTATATTTAATAGTGTGGGAAATATGAATCTAAATCAGTGCAATCTATATTCAGATGTATAATTCTTATTCCATCCACTATAGTGATAGATTTATTTGATAAAGGTTCCACTAATTTTTTTATATCAGTATTTTTAGTTGGCATATTGGATGAGAATTTGTAGAAAATTACATTCTTATTGGGTTATTCAATAACATTGGGTAATCAGCCCGAACAAGGTTTCATGTTCCACACATGTCATGTGAAGACAACTAATATTGAGTTGGTTTTTTAATTTATAATATCTTAATATTAAAAATGTTGACATAATTATCAACATATATTGAATGACCAGTGTTAATGACCAGATAATCATTAATCATCTCCACAAACATTTGGGTTCCTCTAATATGGATAATAATTTTTTCATGTTGAGTGGGACTCTAGATAAGAAAGGGAAATCATAGTCATTTCATTTACCAAGAAAAAATCATTACAATTTTTAGAAATGTTCCTTGATGAAATTGACCCCTTCATTGGAATTCAGATACCTGATGTTATTGGTGTATAACCTGAGGTATTTAGAAAATATTTTTTCAATATACCTCCATATATAGATGTCTATTTTACTATCAAACTACTTCCAAGACATATTATCATCTCAATACAAATTATCGAATGAAACCTTATAATTTTTTGGTCTTTATGATGAACCTTGAGTTCATAGACGTGAAGGGATTTATTCATCTTATTATTTCACAATATCATTCAATTGTACTCTTTGATATGAAGGAAAATAAAGACATAAATATTTTATTGAATACCTGAAGTGAAATTGAGTGACCATTATATACAAGTATCCTGTACCCAAAACTAAATATCTATTTGATCATTTTATAGTGGCATGTTAGTTTTGTAAGATTGAAATATGGTCTGGGTAGCACCAGTTTAGAGTCTTCTAAGAAGACATAATAATGAAAACAATTAATATTCTATATGGGTATTTATCATTTATTAATGGGATCTGTTCTTATACCCAAATTATACCATTGGGATTCTATAGCTATTTTTTTGTAACTCAAATGTAATGTGAAGAGAATTATGTATCTTGATGGATTCAATTTACAGCACTGTTATGATTTTGGGGTTGTTTAGTGGTGATATTCGGTCACATGCAAACCATTTTATCTAGACAAGTCATATATATTGTTTATGCTATTTGTATAAATTGTATCTATTAGTGATTCTTGTTTTTACTCTATTTATATGTCTTATATTACTTTTATACGGTACTTGTTTTTTTACCTCACTCTATAATAGGATGATTCTGGTGGTTGGTTGGGTTTACCCATGTTAGATTTATAAATGTTTTAAATTATTTATCTTATTTTACAATTCAATGTTAATTCTATAAAACATCCTTTTCAAAACATGAATCATCTTCTAATTATTTTGAGATAAACACCTTGTTATTTCTTCCCACATTTTTTACATGTACGAAATTAAATACTCATTCATTCATAATGTTTCCCTCCTAAACATAAATGATATTCAATACATTTATTCCTTGTATTATTTATTAATTTATCATTTTTGGCACCATTAATGAAAACTTTTGATAGTTTGCCTTCTAGAATCAAATGAATTTTCACTTTAGTTCTTATAATGTTAGGTTTCTTATTTAGATAGTATATATATTATATTATATATCCACCGTTGACTTGATTACTTTGAGTGTAAACCATTACTATAATAAAATTTGATAACATGAATGATTATGAGATGAATATAATTATTTTATGATAATGATAAATTCATTCACATTAATGTTCTACTCTTAGAAATTATTATATTATCATTTAGTTCAACCAAAATCACGCTCAGTTCAAGAATATTTTTTGATTTTTTTATATATTCTATAAGCATATTCCTTAAAATATTAAATTCATTATACTATAATATAAAGGGAATGTGATTAACAAAATAATAACCCATGATAGTTAATATCCTCGTGTGCAGTCTTAGGCTGACATATCAAGAACCATATGGAATATTTTATTAATACACTACCAAACATTATCAATAATATTAACCCAAGATAGATCAATTCCATCACTAGATCCCATTTATTTGAATAGATATATATTTAATTTATTTGGTAACTGTTAAATATATTCTTTACCAAATCCTTGGGATGTTATTATATACATGCAATAGTAACATAGAATAATCCCCAGGGATTTCATTAAATTTATCTTATCCCAATCAAATTAAATATAAAATATTTATTAAAATTATGTAATGTTTCACATATTCCAATAATATTTTTATTAAATATTAATTTCCAATCATAGTGATATTTACATCCTCAACTTATGGCACAATATTCTTAAATTTTTCTAAATCTTCCTTTGATATAATTTGATAATACCCAGACCTCAACTCCATGATTCAGTACTAAAATAAAATATATATCCTATGGAGTTTTATATAAACTATATATTTTATAACTTATAATCTCTGATTTGGTTTCTATGAACCATAAATTACATACCTTCCTTGAAATAAACTATATCATCCCATAATTACATGATTTAACAAAAATATTTCATTAATTACATCCCGCAACATTTTTTGTTAAATGTTTTATTTATTTATAGAAAAACATTAATAATGCATATTATTTATTAATTTAGTGGCAATTAATCTACACTATATATGAAATTGTTTAATCCATATTAGGTTTTCAACAACTCCAAGAAATTCAAAAAAACAATTTTCTATTAAAAAACTCATGTGTAAAAAAATTATCATAATCTGGGAAAATGGAAACATAAAATGGGTGATATAAAATTTTTAGTAAAGGAAACATATTTATCAGAATCTATCAATGGTTGAATAATATGGTAAGAATAAATGAATGTAAAATAACTCCAATTAATTAAACACATGATATCTAAATAAATCTAAAGATGACATAAAAATAAAACAACCACATTTAAAATAATTGATGATTTTTTGGTGATTGAATATATTATTTCAATAATATTATTCTATAAATACCAAATTCATGAAATAATTCATTTCATCCATGGTTCTCCCAAGATATTACATTATCATCATTGTCACAACTAATAAATCATTAATTTTTTGCATAGGCATAGTAATAAAATTCCAAGACCATTTGTCTCATGATACCACCCAATTCTTTGAGGTTCTATATAATATCGTGCCCCACATATCACATCATTTTATCCAATTACTCCACTATAGGAAATATATGGATAAAAATTATATTCACAATCATTATTAATTAAAAAATATCTATATTGAAATTAATAAATATATTATATCAATATTTTTCCCCTAAAAAAAGTGATACCATGTACATAAAACAGTCATATATATATAAGTTATTTGATTAAAAAATAAAAAATAACCATTCCAAAAGAATAAATAGGCATATATATCTAAATATTAAAAAAATTACTTTTAATATTTACCTAAACAATTATTTGATTTACTTTTTATGTAAGTGTCCCCAAAACTAAAAACATTTATAGAATGTGGTTTTTGGTTATTTATGTTATTTCCATAAAAAATTGATTCATTTCAATTATTTGAACACCATTTAATAATATGATGAAAATATAGAGTGTTGTGATATAAAATTGATTTAATAGAAAATAATGCAACTAATCAAGGATGATTTGTAATAGATACAAGGTGATAGATCTCCAACAGTTTAACCTCCCAAAATATTTTAGGAATAAATAATGATTAATTCTAGAAATTATATTTCTAGGGATATAAATATCTTTTACAAAAATTTAATAATTTATGTGAAAAAAATATTATTTATAGATTTTTTTTACATTTAAATAAATGAAGACTATAAGTGTCCCATTCACATTAAATTTTAATAAGGTGTTATTGAATAATTTAATAAAATAAAATTCTAAAAAAGTTGGAAAATTAATAGGTCCATGAAAACCCATAAATTTTATCAAAATAAAATTAATTATTTGGATTAAACATTATATTTTAAATGGTTTAAAAATATTTTTAATATTTTTAAATAAAATACAGTAAAATTAACATCATAAAAATAGTAATAAAACAAACATTTGAAAAGGGGAAGTGAAATATAAAATTCACATGAGATAATACCTAAATGGGTTTAAAAAATAAATTAAAACATTGGTGAGAGTGAA
The DNA here is from genome assembly GCA_963277665.1 of Viscum album. NCBI lineage: Eukaryota > Viridiplantae > Streptophyta > Magnoliopsida > Santalales > Viscaceae > Viscum > Viscum album. The sequence continues at coordinate 1,846,310,775 of OY728157.1, read as the reverse complement.
AATTATTGACTATATGGGGATATTGTCAATAAAGAGGATTCAAATTATTATCCACAATGATATGATTTTTATGGAATAATTTTTTTCATGTGAAAACAATTGAATAAAATTATAATTTTCCAAAATATAAGATTAGAATGTACCATGAAATAATAACTTATGGTTGATAAACAAGTCATGAATTAATAATTTCAAGAAGAATGTCTTTTACATGAAAAAGGTATATGAGTTACATATATAATTATTTTAAAGGTATCATATGAATCATAGAATATAAGAGGGATAAAATGAAATTTACATTAAATTTTCATGAAATTAATGATATTTATAGAACATGGTGAAATTGTGGTTGTGAATACTGTATATATGGGACATTATCGTGTGCAATGTCAAACATGTTAACGAATTTGAAAATGAGAAAATTAAACCCATAACATGTTTCATTTCTTAGTTGAAGGTGTTGTGACCTCCTATAAAAAAACATAAATATGTTAATATTATATATCATAACATTATGAATATATATATAATATTTATTTATAATTATTATATATATATATATGTATCTGTTACTTATTATTTTTTTCTGATATTATGATTGATTTATATTGATTGTTTTGACTAGTTTCATAGTGGATTAGTTGTTATTCATGGTTCTCCTAAAGATATATATATTTAAATAAGTAAATAATTATTTTGTTGTTTTATAAGAATATATAATTTTATAATTTCATTTCTTAATTATTTTAGTCATTACTCATTATTTTAGAGATGACGATGGGAATTTTTTGGTAATTTTTAGTAAATGGGTGGCATTGTCTTAAATAATTAGTTTAATATTAGTGATAACATTACAAAAAAAATATATTTATTTATATATTGATAAAAAAATATTATTTATAATTAATATTTATTATGAATATATTATATTAAATCATAACATTGTTCAAGTATGTTGTTCGATCAAATGAAACATGACCATAATATAATTAATGAATGATTATAATAATTAGAGAATATATTTTTTAAATAAATTTTTATTATTGAATAATTATGAAATTATTTTTATAATTTTATGGTGTAGAATAATGTTTGATGATTTATTGATGAATAATTAATAAATAAAAAAATAGATGAGGTACATTGTGAAGGTGAAAGTCCACACAAGACATGATTAATGCTTTCATTTATAAAAATTATGAAAATTAAATGAGTTAAATTTTGATTTTAATCTTAATAATAAATATATTATAATATATTTCAAATTTAATCTTCAATACAACACATATTTATATATAAGATAAGATTTGGGGAAAAACATTAGTCATAGATTCATGGAGGTTTTAGTTTTTACAAATAATGAATGTCATTTTCTATTTTCCAAATATAAATGGAAAATGGTTGTAAATAGTTAATAAAATTTTATAATAACATTATGTTTACCAAAAATAGGTATTTCATTATGTAGTAATTATTATATTTCTTTTTTAAATGTAATAATGAAAATATGTTCTTAAAAATTTACTCTTGTTGGGTACTTGGGCATTCTTTTAGAGATATCTTAGAAAATTGAAGACATAGGACAATATAATGTTACATGAAGAAAATGGAATAATGAAAATTGATTCTTCTATAAGGAATAAGGGTATAGTCTTAAGAGGATACCATTTTTTGTATCCACCAAATTGAGTCCCCTTTTATTAGTGTTGATTGTTTCATTTTGTGAAATATTTTAAAATAATATAAATAGATCACATGTTTCAAAAGTCAAGAATAGTCATACATACGTTATTTTATATTGTTTTAGTTTTTATGGTCAATCATACAGTAACCATTCATTTTAAAAAATATTTCAAATTTTTTGTATGTCTATTACATGTAGAATTTTCACTTTTAACAAGTTTTTTTTACTATGGTAACATGATTTTGCATAAGAAAGTGCTTTTTTAATTATTAAAATAAAAATAGAATTTATTAACTAAATGTTACCTAATTATTCATGTTTTGACATGAATTTTTTCTAATAATATTTTTACTAATAAAAAAATCAATTTTAAAACTAACACATATTACATTGAAATTAATTTTTTTGAAAACGATTAATGGTTATCGATAATTTTTTAGGATGAAATTTTTTATATATATAATTTTAATTATATAAAGTTGTTGATTATAAGATATAAATTTACATTTTGGAAATTAGTAAAAAAAATATAGATTTTAACAAAAACAATATTTCAATAAAAATGATAGAAACTATTTTTTAATTGAAAATATTATGTAATTCCATAAAATGGTAATAAATGTTTTCTAAAATTAATAAATTATTTTCAATATTTAAAAATTTCGCTCATTAACATATATGTTTTCATGGAAATTTTATTGATAAATATTTTGTAATAATTATTTCATGGTATATCCCTAAACATTATGATTGTTTTGGAAATGGTACTTTTTAATATTAACATAAAAATCCTTTATTTATAAAATATAGAAAATCTTCATTATATGATAATAATTTTATTATAAAAAATAATTTTTTTTTATTTTTAAAATTTTAAATTCTAGAATTTTCTATTTTATATCTTAAAAAATAAAATATAACGATAATTTATTCTCATAGAAATGTAATTTTTTCAAAATATAAATTTTATATATTATAATATCATATTGATTTTTGATAAATTAAATGTTATTATATCATATATTATACTCGAATAAAAAATATACCTTATCTATAATTTATTTAGATTCAATAAATATTTTCATAAATGGATTAATTTAGAAAAAAATAATTCTTGAGGTGATATACTTACTTATCAAACTACATTATTTTAAATTTGAAAATGAATTATTATTTAATATAATCTTAATATACACATCTATTAAAAAAATTTATTACATCTAAATATATACGATAACAAAAAAAATTGAATATTAAATTTTTTTGGTTTACATTGGTTCAATGTTTTGTGTTATACAGAATTTTGGTTACATTAAAATTTAAAATAAAATATGTAATTTACATTCTCAAGGTGTTAAAATGCTCATTATCATCATAAGAAAAAAACAAATAGTAATTTCACTAACATGAAATACTTCTATTTTAGTGATATGGGAGATTACACTAATAAAAAATCTAGTCTCTTATAGTATATACATTAAAGAGGAATGAAATTTATGATCAACATTTTTATACTATCATGGTTTAATATTAAGCTCAAAATGATATGATAAAATAATTCATTATATGTATATTTTTTTTAAAAATATATATTACTTTAGTATGGTCTTATTAAATTTTTTTCATACATATTTGAAAAAAATTCAAACACACTCAGATACATTATAATATTATTTTTCATTTAAATCAACATGTGGCAATCTTTTTGAAACAAAGAAATATTATTTATTTTATAATTTAATGATTTGGGAGTATCTATTTTTAAAAATTATCATTATATTGATGATATATTATGTCATAATTTGGTGGATGCGTTATCTTTTGAATTTTATATCTATAATTTTTTATAGAAATAAATATGTTACGATTGGTAAAATATATATTTTATTACTTTTCATTATAGAGGATATTGAATTACCTAAAACATTTAAATATCAACATGAATTATATGATCATATTTTACTCATTAGAGAGTAATTATATAAAATGAAATGGAAAATGGAAAGGAAGAATTATAAAATAGATTATATATATTCATTTTCAAATAATATAATGATTTATTTATGAAAAAAATTGATTTATATGAACATACCATATATGATATAATATTTATTTATCTTACCTCTAATGAACAACCCAGATCTAAGACTAAAATTTAATTACTCAAGATGATTTAGTTTTGTTAAAGATGAAATTTAAAGATATATGTAACAATTGTTCCATTCATATGTAGTTTCACTATGGGGAGAAAAAATTTAGTTATTAAATAAGAAAAATATTTTTATAAAGTAGTTCATTGATCATATATAAATAAATGAGATTGTTACAATATAAATTATACATTGAAACATATTCATATAATTTGGGATAATCATCGTGGGGATTAATACTTCTCAAATTTCACTTTTCTAGTAATCACCATCTAAATTTTATATGGGTGATACAACAATGATGTCCTTTTGTTTGACATATAGTAATTATGAGTTTAAAAAATTATACGTTGAGGTAACTTATATAATATTTATGATTATTTATTGGGTCAATAGAGTATCCTTGTATTATCACGACAATAATTTGGAGGTATTTATTAATAAAACACTAGAATACTCAATGAGTATTGAGAAGCATGAAACATATTTTCAATTCATGTATTGATTTCTAAAAAATATAGTTATATGGGATACTTATTAGATTTCAATATTGGTTGAATCATTAATATTTAATAGAAATATTTTATGAAAAAATAGATTATTTGTTGAGCATTCATAATCAATTAACTTTAATGATTTACCACTACAATGAAACACAACTGAAATACATATTTTCCATTGATTAGATGGATATTATTAGTGTGATGTTAACTTTTTTTATTACATAATACATTAATAATGACTATAAAAAATGGTGTTAAATTAAAATTGGAAATCATTTGTATTAATATTTTTTGATAATTAAATAGGTGATTTCTAAATGCTCCCTTATTGACTCTTCCATCTTGTAAAATAATTTTTTTTATTAACTATAACATGTCATGGAACTGATATGGATGTTGTCTATTGAAAATGAAATATACATGACCTAAAATTATTAGCAATTGTAATCCATTAAAATTAATTAACAAACTAAAGATTTAGAGTTTTTAGTAGTTATATTTTCACTGAATATTTAGAAATAGTATATCGGTATAGAGAGATGTTATATATACACTAAACACAAGATTTTGAAATATAAAATCACACATGTAGATTTAAATATTATGGAAAAAAGATGGTTGGATGTACTTATGGATTATGATTTGTCTATACATTATCCTATTGGGAAAGAAGATAATGAAACATGTGAATTTCAAAGGGAAGACAATGGTATCATATCAATGGTTCGAATAAGTACTGATTTAATTCTATAGGTCTTTCTAAATATGTATTTTGGTAACATATTACAAGAGAAAACTCATTTAGATTAATTTTAATTACCCAATAATTTTTATTTTTTGTTATTATTAAACCTAAAAAATATTTTGCGAATAGACAATACAATATCCAGAATGTGTGAAGTTTGAAATATTAAGAGTTAAATATTCTTGAGGATATATTATAATAGTAATGTTAATGGTTTATGTACAAATACAAACACCTTCTTTAATTAAATATATATTCTATGAAGAAAATTGTTCACATTTCTATATTTATCCTCAAAAGAATAGGATTTTAATGGTTATTAGATATAAATTTTTGATGTATAATATGAAGTGTGAGACTATATATTATACATAGAGATTAATATTATGTAAAAATTTGCATCATTAAAGATAACATCCCAAATGATCATTGGAAAATGAATGCATAATAGAGTGTATTTGGGATAGTATTAAAATAGATTTCATTACTTAGCTACCCAAGACATATTTGTGGAGTAATTAAATATTTATTATTATTTATCTTCAATAAATTTTATTATATTTTCATGAAATTTTAGAATATTTACATTATGAGTTTTTTCTTATTGTGTATATAATTATATTTTTGAGACAAAATTATATACCCTTATCAATACTAATATATCATGATCCATGATTCATGTCATATTACTAAAGGATTCTTATGAATATTTTAAATCCATTTAATAGTATTTCCATGAAAATATAATCGTTCAATTGATGGATAAAGGTAATGCATCACAACATTAGGGAACTTAATAAGGTCATTTTCACTAGAATTCAAATGATAATTGGATTAATATTTATATAATATAGAGTTTTCATTCAATAATTTCTACTACCCTATCATCAAAATAAAACCACATGATACAATATATTGAATATTAATTTCAATATATATATATATATATATATATATATATTTGTCTGTGTGTGTGTTGGTATTATATTATAGGGAGTAATTCATTAGTTTCATAAAATTCTAATAACATTGAATATAAGGTAAAATCCATCACAAATCATTTCAAGGATACAGGGAGTAGTCAAAAAAATATACTAATAATTGAAGGATGGAATTTGAAATCCAAATAGGGGATGTTAAACTATTTGGGAAGTCTTTAATTAATGTCGTTATGATATTTGCAGTGAAAGGAAATCTAATTCTATAGTACATTGGGTAGTCTGAAGCATTGAATTGGATATGGGATTCCGAATACCATTTATCAGTTCTGAAAATTCTTTTTAATAGTGGATGCTGTAATCCTCATATAATGTTTATTTATGTATATTATAAACCCTTCACACATCCAAAATGTTGATCAATTTAAATTTGATCATTATTTATTGAATAATTACGATATGATTTAAATTTATTTTGTAATATTTAATGTTTTATAGAATAAAGAAACTCAACTAGCGTTGTTTTATTAAATGAATTAAAAGCTATTGTATTTTACATGGAAACCATGGGATGTAATAATAAGGGATTATCCATATCTATTTTATGATTTCCATTAAATTTCATGAAATACATTTTAATAAGTGTGGGAATGTAGTATGTGTGATATTACATAATATTTATATAAAAATAATTCCTTAAAATTAAAAAAAAAATTATTAATGTCACATTTTTAATGAATGAATAATCGAAATAGTGTAATGTGAGTTTGATATAGATGTTAATGGGATCGTATTGTTCAAAAAATATCACCACTAATATATATATATATATTAAGAATATATAAATAATTTACGTATTCAATTAACTACAAATCATATGTTTTATTTTGGGCACTAATATGAATAAAATTATTAGATGTCTGAGTAAATATCATTAGTTATACCCCTTGGGAACTATCAATATTTTTTATATATTCATTATCATGTCACATTTATTTTATTATTTTGAAATAAATAATGATCGTTAATTGGGGATGAAAATAAAAAAATATATAATATAATAGTTTTTATTTCTCATGGGATGAAAAATTTTCAATGTATCACTAATGTTTTCTGAAGAATAATATAGAGAAAATCATCAACAATTGATGATTGATCAAAATTCATTCTAGTAGAAGTTAATGTTAATTGAAATAATTATAATACCAATAATCCTTAAACTACCTCATGAATGTACCACCGTTAATTTCATTACTATTATAAATTATTCTACTATTATATTTTGTTATTTATCTAGTAAATAATCTTTAGTAATGTTTAGATTCATTATATGATGAAGTATTTTTTTCCAAATACCACATTTCTATTATTTTGATGAAGAATATTTAAAAGTACAAATATTTTTAATTGTATGGTGATTTTTATAAAATGTGTTCATTTTTGGATATAGGATGTAAAAATTATATATTAGATGACATTTTATGTACTTTGTTTAAAATAATGAAACATTGTATTAAATGTTGTAATATAGAGAAATATGTTAAATATGACATCATATAAATATATAATAATGAATAAAATCATCCAAAATATTTCTATTTAACCAAATCTATATCTAATCATTATATTAGATCATTATATGAAGAAATATGGAACAATAGGGTAGTGGATAAATTGAGATAATGAAATAGCATAATATTACATACATTAATCCACAAATCTCCTCTCATATAACCTAAAAATATGCATCTATTATTTAAATTTATAGTCATTCCAAATGAAATATTATCTCCCCATAATTCACTCAAAGACTCTATATCATCTCTATCTTCATTCATAAGTGGATTTGTTTATGATGATAATCGTATATAGCTTATGAAGCTGGAGGGTGGAAGGGGTCCTTTTTCTCTCTCATTTCTTTTCATGTTTACCCTTTGACTATAGTATCCTTTTAAATGTATAGGTTATTATTCGATTATTGTTTTAATATCATAATTCTTATTTTCAATTGTAACATCCTAGGTAAATAAAGAATATGAAATTTTCTTATTTATTATTATTTTTTAATTTAATATTAATTTTACTTTAAAGGGGATTCTATTTCCGATAGCATACTCAACACACAACAATGAGTTTATTTGAAATCTTATGTAGCCCACAACATTGAGTTATACCAAAAAATAATATTATTAATTTATTATTTTAAATGATAGTTAATTAATAGCCATTTTATTGGTGGGAATTAAGAGAAATAACTAAAAAATGATTATAACTATTTCTTAATTTCTTTTAAATTTATCCAATATGTCTTATAGTCTTAAACAAAGAATGAATCAGATTTTAATCATGAAATAATCTAATATTGTATAAAATGTCGATTTACCGTCTTTTGGTGGTGAACCCATTTTAAATCTAGTTTTCACAAATTTATATGTTTTATTTGACAAAATAAACCTATTATTTAGAAGCGGGATATCAAAATTTACTTTTACTAAAATTTTGGAATTTTTCTGATGATGTTGATTATTTAATGAATAGTAAAATATACTCCATTTTAATTCAAAACATCCATTTAATCTAATTTATTTATATGGTTTGATTATATTTTTAAATTATTTTAAATTGTAATTGGATTATATATTTATCATTTAATAAAATTATTGTAATTTTATGAAATAACAGTTTTTAATTAGACATAAATACATGTCAATCATTTGAGAGTTATTATCTTTTTAAAAGACATTTCTAGTTTTGACAATGGAAATTAATTTTAAATTAATTAATGAAACTTATATGTTTTTAATTTGGTAAAATAGAAATATATTTTTATTTCTGAATATCAAAATTATCTTTGGGTGTATTTTTTTGTATTTTATTGAAAATGTTCTATTTCTTCCAAAGTGAAAACACTGCATAGTAGTAAAAAACAGACTTTTTTATTTAAATGAAATTCTACCTCTTATGTGCTTTTAATTTAAAAAATATGACATAAATATTTATAATCAGTAAGAAAAATGTGATTCAATAGTTTGAAATTAATTTTTTGTGAATTGTATCTTTTGATTTTTGATTACCGCGGTTAAAGGTAAATATGGTAATTCATGGTAAAATATTATTATAATAATATAAAATTATTGTAATACATGTCATAACCTAATGGGATGATTCATGGAAGACCAATAATATCCTTTTGTATAAATTTTGGCCATATAATGATATTTGGGTAAGAATATGACATTAGTAACCTTTTTTCAATGTAAAAATAAACCTATCATAAACATGCATTGTTTTTCCAAAACAATTTTAATGTGGGGTTATATAATTGATATCATTTTCTATAAATATTAACTGTAAAGGTAAAAATATTTCATAAATCATGTTATGGTATTTATAATTTATATAAATCAGATAAATATATTTGTGTATGACACAATGATGATGTGATGATTACCTCATTAAAATAATTTCTAAAATAAATGACATTATAATTATTAAAATAAATTTAATTTGAAATGTTATATGCCATACACTAATTTTATGGATGATTATAAGTTTTTATTTTTAATTAATGAATATTTTTAGAATTGATCTTTTTGTTATTGATTTTGAAAAATTCATGGTATGAATAGTATATAAATTGACATAAATTTGTTTATTAAACAAATATTAATGTTTTAAATGATATAATAATCAGAAAAATCTAATATTCATCCAAATTAATTATATAAGGTTTATAATGTCATTAATGTACCACTTCTGGTTCAATTTGAGTTTTAGGGTAACTTTATTAACCATATATTATGAATATACAAGAAGACATGGTAAGAGTTAAATTAAATAACTAAGGGTTAAAGCTAAATGAAGTGGTTAAAAATGAATCAATAACTTTTCTAAACCCTATTAGTTGAGATTTTTATAAATAAAATTCATCTTATGTACGAATTTAATGATTTTTGGACCTTTTTAAACTAAAAATCCTTTTATAATAAAATAATAATTTTTAACTTCTATAAAAAAACACCTCCTCTCCCTTATAAAAGGCTATCACCTATAACTCATTACTCACACATTTCAAGGATATTGGCTCATCAAAACTCTACTCCAATAAACTCAAAAAATCCCTATCTCCCTCTTATAATCCTTACCTTAGTCATAGGATAGTTAAATATATCCTTTTGGTTCAAACCAAAGGGAGTTACGCGAATTAAAGGTAACATCTTCTCTCAAGTTATTTCCTATTATTTTCCTTCTCCGACCACATAAACTATATTTATTCCATTATTTTAGAACAACACAATTATCCAAAGTATAATCATATGTATTTATGATAATTATTCGAACTACCGATCCACAAACCTCTCTCTAATGGATATGAACATATTGTTTCTGTGGACAGTGAACTACTTCCCCATGAAACGATGATTGTTCAATCGTCTCCTACCACATCTTATAGTGGACATTAATGTGGAAATTTAGTTATATTATATATATATATTATAATTATATTATAAATATGTTTGTGTGTTTTTTCATTTATATTATACCTTTACGGATTTCATAATGGGAAAATGCGATAATATATTCGAGGAAGTGCGGACTACCGCCCCCTCAAAGTGACATGACTCAATCAAGACATATGTGGAACATAAAAACGATGGAGTTAATGAAATTAAATATGATATTATATTGGATTTATAATATACCTATGTTGGATTATGTTTTTATACCATTAAATATGAAATAGAAAGGAAAGTAGCATTTTTGCGTATGTACGGATTACTGTATCAATTAACAGTGCATTTCATTTCATATCTCTATATGTTATGTACTATTATAAAAACATATACATTTTAGATATATAATATATATATATTATATCAAAATCAAGAATATTATTATGTAGATAATGTACTTTTGACCACATGATCAATTTTCAATCAGAAAAAGTTCATTTTTGACTCAAATACGGAACATCGACAAAAAGACTAATATGAACATGAAAAATTATATGATTATTAGAGAAAGGTAATAGGTGATATAGAAGGAATAGTAAACATGAAAAAGGATATGAAGTATTTTTAATTAATCTATTTTTATAATTTATGTAGATAAATAATGAACAATACATGTCAGACACAACTTAATAGGTTTTCATCTTACTTTTTATTCTAGTGTGATTCTTGCTATATTTGACACTATTTCATTTTGTATGGTGTATGTACCGCCCATGATTGAATTATTTTTGTAATATAATTTAAATTATGGGTATTTACATATTCATTGTATGATTTTCATTCATGGGGTTTTTGATTCATTAGTTACTAAATCGGTAAGGGAACCTTTCACCATCATCTTTTAGTCAAAGACTTATTTTCTTTTATTTATTTTAATGCCCACTTTCTTGTGTTATGATATGTTCTTATATATTATTATTATTATAAATTTTATTTCCATGTGTTTAGAAACCATTTTCCCTCACACCAACTCATTTTCTGAATTTTTAAGTGACATCGTTCGGTAGTTTAATTTTCATAAGGGAACTCCTTAACCCAATTTCCATTCTTTGGGTTAAACTTATAATTCTTGATTATGTTGTTATATGAATATGTGATAATGAACTCTGATTGTTTTACACATAATAACCACTTATATTTGGTTTATTCCTATTTTTTATACATAATTATTTCATTGAATTTTCATTAATCTAAGGATATGATCTTTGAAAATGACTTGGTCTCAATATAAATTTAATTGAGATTTTTTTGTTTTTATACACCAATTCACTTGTATATGGTATATATACTTCTCTTTGAAATATTATATCATGAATCTCATAATTCTCATGATATTATATGCTTTAATTAATGTTATTAATCAATTAATTTTATTTAAGTGTCTCTAATTTTTTTATAAACTATTTACCTAAAATATATTTTTAAATGTTTTAATGATTCATTCTTATAAATATTTCTCATTAATGTTTGTGTTTTAAAAACAGATTATGGGATTAATTTTTGTGGATATTAATGTTTTTAAATTACAATTTCATGAAAAAGTTTTAAAGTGGTATGGGACACTATGATTAAAAAATATCTTTATTAAATTTTATAAATGGGTTAGAAAAATGATTGATAAAGCATTGATTATGTCAACATCTTGAAATGATATATTGTGATTTCAATGTAGAAATGATATATTTACATTATGTTTGTTTTATGTCTCATTAATATGTTATTTCTATTGGTCATTGTTTATATATATGGGTGGTTATGTGATAATATTAGGGTTGGTGAGACCAATATATCTCTCAAATGCATTGGGTAATGTAAAAAAGGTAAACGTTAATGTTTAATTTAAAAGATTTAGGGAATATACATGGACAGTTTTTACAAATGTATCTCTTATTGTATAAGTGAAATCTAAATTATAATTATGTTGTGGATTCCCCAAGCTACCATTATGATTTATGATTTTATTTGTAATTCATATATCTTATAATTTTCTGAGGCAAGCTTAAGATATTATGCTTTGATATTGAAAACTATGATTTTTATGATTTTTCAGTATTCATGGACTATTGTTTTATTTCATTAATCTATATCCATTACTGAGACTTTAGCACTCATCCATTTTTTTTGAAATTTTTTCCAGAGGACATAAAGTGGAATAGTGTGAAGGATGAGATCAAGGAAAATATCCTTAATGTAAATTATTGAGTTGTAATTTGATATTTGTGGCTCAATTCATTAAAAATATAAACCTGAAAATATCCTTAATGTAAATTATTAAATTAATCCAAGATTATAAAATTTTTAAGGATGGAGCCTGTCAGTTGGTATTAATGGTTGGTTTAGATATCATTAGAGGGTTGGATGTTATTTAAGCATAAGTGACATAACCATAATGGTTAGGATATTAGAATGATTCATAGTTATTTTTGAGGTAATAAGTGATAATTACATTTTTGGATGGGAAATTAATGGTATTAGATAACCCTTGTGGGTAATGTATGATATGGTTTTTTTAAAAAAATTATCTATGTTTTTTTAATGTTATAAAATTATATAGTTTGTGAAAAATAACAACCCCGAGTAATGCTGAAAACCCATCGTGTCCGGCAAAGCCGTGAGAATCGAACCCACAATGGAAGGGCGACAAGGGCACATCATCTACCACTGTCCTATGCGAAGTTTTTTGTTAGTATGACTTATTCTATTTCGTTTAAATATTATATGAATCAATAATAAGTTGATATTTGGAACATATGTTTTATCAAATGGATATACTTAGTATTGGAAATTGATTTGGTGATTAATTGATAATGTTTATTTTTGAATACATTCTGTCTTTTGGGAACACTATGTGTTTATGGAAAATAGAATACAATGGATCTCAATTGTGGATTAATGGTTGAAATTTTATTTGGGAAGAATCTATGTTTTTATTGTGGAAATATGTTGATTTTGGTTATTTATGGAAATGATTAACATATCATAGAGAATATGTTATTAGGATAATTACAATTCAGTTTGAGACTTTAAGAGCAGACAATGTTATTTGGAGATAAATGTTGTGATTTACTATAGAAGACTATGTGATTAAATCCTTTTGAGATTTGGGTTTCAATATTTGATTGGATTATATTGATGGATTTTAATGAAAATTGTGTATTCAATGGTCTTTATAGGACTTTGGGTACTGTTTGTTGAATTTTGGAGATTAATAGTAGTATTTCTTTTTATAAAAGATTTTTATTTTTAGGTATTATCTGATCTTTTAAAAATCATTTGGGATTGGTTGACTATCTAAAGACAAGGAAAATATATAGTTATTTTTTTTGATTATATGATTCTCTAGAAGATTAATCTATCAATTCAGGTGTGACCAAGTTATCATGAATAATCATCATTTATAAAAAAAGGAGTTTGTGGTATAATTTTATTAAAGGATGGCACTCTACATGACAATTAATTATCTTACCTTATGATATTAGTATAGGTATTAATAAAAATATTCAACTATATAAAAATAATATTCAAAAAACATTTCATAAGCTATATTTTATTAACAAAAATTTACCCAACCAGAAATTTATGGTATTATGGTGGTTATCTTTTTGTGATCTATTTAGCCATCACTTTCTTTTAGTCTAGGAGACTTATTTTTTCTTCCATATCCACATTTTTCAACATGGAATCCAAGTATGGGTATTATTATGTGTCCTTTTCACTTATCTTTATTTCTTTTAATGTGATAATTTTATTGGCTCTTTTTCCGATGTGAGACTTTTAATGATGTTTCCAAGCCCAATTTTATAATTACGAGGAAAAAATTCCCAAAATGGGGGAAGCATGTAACAACACATGTGTATAATGAATATGAAATTTTCATATTTATTAATATTAGTAAATTGAATATTAATTTTACTTCAATGGGGATGATATTTCTGATAGCTTACTCAACATGAAACAACGAATATCTTTGAAATCATACACTGCACACTATATTGAGTTATACTGAAAAATAATATAATAATATTATTATTTTAAATGGTAGTTAATTCTTATACATTTTAATAATGGGAATTAATATAACTAACTAAAATATGATTAAAAATGTTTTTATATGTCTTTTACATTTTTCTATTAAGTCTTAGAGGCTTAAAATAAGAATGAATCCTATTTTCAGAATGAAATATGATAATATTCTTTAAAATGTTGATTTACAACATTTTAATGGAGAACCCATATTAAACCTATTTTTATCACATTTATATGTTCCATTTGACAAAATAATCTTCTTATTTAGACTTAGGATATCAAAATTTACTTTGGGGAATGTTTTGTTATATTTTTTATAATGTTTATTTTTTAATGAATAGTGAAAATACTCCATTTTAATTCAAAAGTGTCATTTCATCTAATTTATTTATATGGTTAAATCATCTATTTAAATTATTTAAAATTTTAATTATAATATTTTTTTATCATTTCATCTAGTTATTTTTATTTTATGTAATTTTACTTTTTAATTATACACAAACACATGTATATCTTTTTATAGTTATTATTTCTTAAAAAAATGCTTTCTTTTTTTGACCATAGAAATTAAATTTCAATTAATTACTAAGATTATATGTTTTTAGTTAGTTAAAATATACATCATTTTTTGAATGAGGGATATCAAAATTATCTTTCAGTGAATTTTTGTTATTTTTCCGAAAATGTTCCATTTTTAATGATTAGTGAAAACACTACGTAATAGTTAAAAAACATGAATTTTCATTTAAATGATATTTTACCCTTTATATTAAATGTCATTCAAAAATCTGGCATACATGGTTGTCATCAGTAAGTAAAACTTGGTTTAATATGATGAATATAAATTTTGATGAATAATAACTTTTGATTTTTATTTATCATGGATAAATATAAATAGGGTAATTCAAGATAAAAATAAAATTTTAATAATATTACTTTAACTTAACACTTGTATTATCCTTATTTGATGAGTCATGGAAGGCCAAAAAAACTTATGGGTAGAACTTTTGTTCATTGAAAGTCATTTGGGTAAGATAATGTCATTAATAACCTTTTATTTTAAGTGAAAATAAAAATATCCTAAAACATGTATTGTTTTCCAAAACAATTTTAATTTTCGGTTATATAATTGATATCTTTGAATATAAATAGTAATTAGGTAGGTAAAATTATTTCATATAACAAGATATTTTATTTATAATTTTTAGGCATCAAATAAAAAATTTATTTGTGACACAATGATGATATTGTGACTACCTCATTAACGAAATTTTTAAATAAATGATATTATAATTGTTAAAATAAATTTATTTTGAACATTTTTATGCCATACATGAATTTAATGTATGGTTATGACTTTTTATATTTGAATTAATTATGTATTTTCGAATTGATCATGTTTTTGTGTATTTTTAAAAGGTCATGATATGAATAGTAAATAAATTGACATAAATGAGTTCTTAATAGAACTATTATTTTATTAAATGATACAATAATCCTAAAAATATATGATACATCCAAATTAGATATATAAGGTTAATAATGTCAATAATGTACCACTTGTTTTCAATTGGCATTTTATGGTACGTATATTATCCATATAGTATGAATATTCAAGAAGACATGGTAAGAGTAAAATTAGTAAACTAAGGGTTAAGGCTTAATGATAAGGATAAAAATGAAAACAAAACTTATTTATAACCTATTAGTTGATAGTATTTAGAATAATAATCATTTTATCGTCAAATTTATTGAGTTATTTAACTTTTGAAAATGAAAATTCTTTAATAATAAAATAATATTTTCAAACATTCCAAAAGTGCCCCTCCTCCCCCTAATAAACGGCCATAAACTCTAACCCATTACTCAAACCTCTCAAGACCCTTGGATCATCCATACTCGGCTCAAATAATCTCCCAAAATCCCTCTCTTATCCAAATATGGCATTTCTTATGGCTAAGTAAATTCAATAAAGACTTTTAGTTCAAAACAAAGGGAGTTACATGATTTAAAGGTAATGTATTCTTTCATGTTCTCTTCTTTGATTTTCCTTCTACAACCCCCTAAAATATTGGTATTAGATTATTTTATTAAAAAACCAGTATCCTAAATAATCTAGGATGATGTTACTAGAAGTATTATAACTACCCTTTCACACACTTCCATCTAATGGATACCAACATATTGTTTCTGTGGATGGCGAACTACTGCCTCACAAAACGATGATTCTTCAAACTTCTCCTACCACATATTATGGGGGATATTAAGATGAAAATTTATATATATGTGATATATATATATATATTTATATTATTTATATTTTATCTATGATCCCTTATTTTTCATTTAAATCATAACTTTAAGGTTTCCATAATGGGTAAATGTTGTAATTTCATTTGGGGAAGTACAGACTATCACCCCCTCAAAGTGTTGTGACTTGTTTATTACATACATGTAATGTATAAAAGATGGAGTTAATGAAATTTTTTGTGATATTATACTGGATTTATAATATTCCTTTGTATCATTATGTTTTCTTCCCATTAAATATGAAATATAAATGAAGGTATCGTTCATCGGTACGAACGTCTTACCGTCTCCAAGAACAGTGAATTTTGTTTCTTATCTCCAAATGTTATGTAAAATTATAAATTAATATATATATATATATATATATATGAGATCTAAATCATTAACATCATTATGGATATAATGTACTTTTTACCACATGGAAAATTTGTAATTATAACAAGGTCATTTTTAACTCAAGTACCGAACATTGACAAAATGACTAATATGAACATGAATAATTATATGATTACTATAAGAAGGTAATAAGTGGAATAAAAATAATAATAAACATTAAAAGTTACTTATTAATTTATAATTAACATAATTTTATTATTTATGAAGATATATAATTAAAAAGGCAAGTCAGACACATGGTGAGGGGTTTTCACCTCACTTCTTATTCCTGTGAGATTCATGATATATTTTCCACTAATTCCTATTGTATGGTGTATGTAATGAAAAATATTTTATTATTTGGGTAATATAATATAATTTATGGGTATGTAAATTTTCATTTTATGACCCTTCTTTCATGGGGTGTATGTTTCAAAAACTATCAAATCGGTCTGGGAAACTTTCACCCTCATCGTTTAGTCAAAGAATTATTTAACGTTATGTCTTTCTATTTTCTTTTACTTAGTTTGGGATATGTTCTTATATATCCTTATTTATGTAAATTTTATGTATATGTTATTAGAATCCATTTTCTATCTCATCAACTCATTTTCTGAATTTCTATGTGATGTTGTTAGGCTGTCTAATTTTAATAAGGTAACTTCTTCACAGAATTTCCATTCATTGGGTTGAACTTCCACTTCTTTATTATGTTGTGATATTAATATATGTGAATGGCCTATTATTTTTTTACACTTAATATCCACTTATATTGGGTGTATTAATATTTTGTACACATAATTATGTCATTTATTTTTCCTTAATCTAAGGATATGATCTTTTCGAGGGACATTGTCTCAATTTACATTCCATTGAGAATTGATTGTTTTCATACACCAAAAAACATTTGTATGGTTTATATACTATAATTTGACATATTATATTTTGAATCTTTGTATTTTAATGATATTATAATCTTTGATTAATGTTATTCCTCAATTATTTGTATTCAAACATCTCTCATTTGTTTAAGAACTATTTAAGTAATATATCATTTTTAATGTTTCAATGATTTATTCTTATAAGTGATTATTATTAATGTTCGTGTTTTAAAAATGGTTTTAAGTATTAAATTATATGGACCTGAATGTATTGAATTTAAAATTTCTTTTAAATATTTTAAATTGGTATGGAACACTTGGATTCAAAAATAAAATTATTAAATGTTTTAAATTGTTTTGAAAATGGATTGATAAAGAATTTATTATTTCAATATCATGAAATGATATGTTATGTTTGCAATTTGGATATGTTGTATTTAATTTATTCTTGTTTTATGTGTTATGAATATGTTATGGATATTGGGAATTGTTTACAAATACAGGTGGTTCCATGATAAACCTAGGGCAGGTGAGCCCAAGATAGCTCTCCATTGCATTGGGTAATGTGATGGAGGTAAACATTAATATTTCTCATAAGTTATTTAGGGAATATATTATGATGGGTATTCCAAATGTAACTCCCTATGTATCTCTAAAAGCTAAAATGTTAGTATGTTATGAATGTCAAAAGTTACCTTTATGATTTATTATTTTTATGAGTTATTCAAAATTATTATGATTTTGTAATCAATGTCAAAGAGATTATGTTTTATGATCGAAGAGTATGATTTATTTTATTTGTATGTATTCATGTACTAAAGTTTTCTTTCCTTATTCTAAATCCATTACTGAGCATTTTATTCTCGTCCCTTTTTTTGGAAATGTTTTTTAGAAGACATAAAGAGGAATAGGGTAAAGGATGGGATCAAGGAAAAGTCATGATAATTAAAACATGGAACTATACATGTTTTTTTATTTTAATATCTTATTTTTGAAAAAAATTGATACTTAGTAGGAGTGTCTACATTGTAATTTTTGGGATGTATTGTAATAGTTATGGCCTAATTATCTAAACCTTTAAAACTGAAAGGATTCTCAATGTGAATTATTAACGTAATTCAATATTATATAATTTTTATGGCTGGGGGATTACAAAGATTGGATATGAGTTTCAATTCAAACATTAATTCTATCAAATTATAATCCATTCAAAATCAATTTTTATGAAAAAAAATTATCACAAGAGGCATAAAATTATATATTATCACATGATTAAAAATGCCTATATATTACAAATAATATTTGTATTATGGATATATTATTTCATATATGCAGTCTTTTCTAAGGAAGGATGATGGATAGGTAGTATTTAGAGACACTATCAAGACTCATGTGTATTATACTAAATGTTATCACATGTTCATCATTGATATTAAAGCATATTACCCTTGATGTTTCACCATATTAATATTTTATATCCTAAATATATATCAAATATGTGTGAATACATAATTCTACATTTATAATGCTTTTATAATGAAATTCCTTCAACTCTTAGAATTTTAAATATAATTACTCATCTGTTAAAACACATTCATTTACTTAATCATTATTAGTACGTGATAATTACCATTTTATATTATTTTTAAGATAATTGAACTTATTTGGAAAACATGATCCCAAATTTATTATTAATAATATTTACATGAATTCAACAAGAATATAATATTAATTCTTTAATATTAGATGTTACATACATCCATGTATAATCTTTTCATATATATAGTAAAATCATTTAAGACATGATTCATTATGAAATTATTCTATTTATTACATAGTTATTATTTGCTAAATATTTTTCCAAGTATATATTATGAAATTTTAGTGATACATTACATTGACCAGAATAGGTCTTGAGAAAAAGTTATGTTCAATCTCTTTTTAAAACAAATAAAATAACATAATTTTATTATTATTATTTTCATTCTGATCCTCCAACGGACAAGAGAAGTGTGTGGTCAATGTTGTGTCAAGCCATTAAATGGATTGATACTTCAATATAAGTAACAAAAATGTTGAGGAATTAGGATTCATCCTTATTAATTAGACATCATTAATTTCCAACATCGTTACTTACACTCCCATCTACTATTTATATGGAGCTTTAGGAGAGGTATCGTCACTGCTTCTCTAAGCAACAAAGTGTTGACCAAGTGCTGAGATTCCAAACCCTTAGAGGACACATCCAGTTCTTCCAGGCGATGAAGAGAAATCGCAAAACAAAAACCAAAACTTGATGTACGAGTGGCGCTTTTGAATTCTAGTTGTGGAGGATGGAGAACACCAACTTGCTTCCACAAACACATGCTCACCATCGTTCTTGAGGTAGGGGTTTGATTATTGTTTAAAATCAAGTGAATCTCTTGAACCATTTAATCATACCTCTTGATTATGGTTAGACATTGAGAGCATGAGCATAATTAACCCTCCCCTAACCCTCCACTACTTTTCTACCCTTTCACCCTCCGTGGTAGACGACCGGCATAGAAGAACCTATCAGCTATAAAGGAGACGGTGATACCGACCCTCTACGATGGATACAAAACACTAATGCACGCCATAAGAGGAGGACGTGACACAAATTCATGGAAATCATCGAAGAAGTAGGCACTATAAATCCATGGAGAAGGTGTTTCGCACCATCGTGCACCACCGGGGAGCAAGGGGTTGCAACACATCAGCTGTGGCGGCCGGAGAAGGCGGCTAACACATCGACCATCCACAAAAGGAGAGGCGGTGAGACCCGTGTGCCATCGGCAATCGGGGAGGTGGTGCGACCAGTATGCCACTGGAGAGGAGAGGGTCATAGCCAAAGCCGTAGCAGAGCGCAAACCTATGCCTTCGACGGGTTTCGTTGCAATCAGGTGGTGCCTAAGTGGTGCTGTTGTTTCATAAAACCGAATGTCTTCCAGGCCGTTTGGGATTTTAGGGGGAAACATATTCACTTTCCATATCGGGCGGACCCTAATCCACCCAGGGTTGCACCGCCTATAGACTGTGCTCCATGCTGGCCGGGATTCCTGCCTAGTAGGCCTCGAGCCTGGCAGGACGTGCTATAACATAGTTCGGGGTGCCCCTTTGAGTGTTGGCTACCAGCAGTCTGAGCCCCCTTACGGGTTGGGTCGCCCCCGTACGGGCTGGGCTACCTCATTACAGGTGGGCCGCCCCTTGTGGGTCAAGAAAGACCTCAGCCCCAAAGGTTGAGCCCGCCATGGCCCAACCCAGACCAGGTCAGGTCAGGTTAGTCCGACCGGGTCGGACCAATCACGGGCCCCACAGGGCCCAAAAACACTTAAATGACCATATCTTGAGAACCAGATGTCTGTTTGATTATCTGTCGAAGGCATTGAGATCCTGATATTAAGAGAGTACTTTTGGTATATTATAGTTGTGTTTTGGAGACAATTTGATTATGGCTGGGTTGGATCAAACTCAAATCCAACCGGGCCCCCAGAACTAAAACTCATATTACTCACAGACCTGGCATCCGATTGACACACCGTCTATCATGTCAGAACCCTTACAAAAAGGTGGTCCTCTGGGTTACTCTATTATGGTGTTTAGTTGTATTTGAGGTATGATCAATATCTTGAGAAGCAGATACTATGGAACTCAAGCTCACCGGGTGTGAGGATTCTTATGGCTAGTTGTAACGTGGAGAAAGAACATTGATCCTTTGTGGGTCAACATCTATCAAATCTTATGTGGGTCAGCTCTCAGTGATCCAATGTGGGTCAATGCATACTGATCTTATGTAGGTCATATCATATGTGGTTTAGTGAGGGTTATTTAATTATCAATCCCATGTGAGTCAGCGGGAGTTAGTTACTTATCGATCCTGCATTGTTTAGAACTAGTGCTACTTAACAGAATAAGATGATCTAACTTATGACTAATTATTTGTATATCTGTACTTATGTTTTATCTGGTGTGATCTGAGTCTTCTACCTTTTTGGTGTTACATTTTTTGTACTTTTATCTTCATGATGATACATGTGAGGTACTTTTATCTTCGGGATGATACATGTGTGGTACTTCTACCTTATTGGTGTTGCATATGTGGTACATTTATCTTTGTGATGATATGTTTGTGCTACTTCTATCGTCGCAATGATAAATGTGTGGTACATCTATCTTCGTGGTGCTACCTATGTGGTAATTCTATCTTCATGGTGTTACTTGTGTGGTACTTCAATCTTCGTGTTGATACATGTGTAGTACTTCTATCTTTGTGGTGTTACCAGTGTAGTAATTCTATCTTCGTGGTGTTACCAGTTTGGTACAACTATAATCATGGTGTTACCTATGTGGTACTTCTATCTTCGTAGTCTTACTTGTGTGCTACTTCTATCTTTGTGGTGTTACCAGTGTGTTACTTCTATCTTCATGGTGTTTACACTGTGGTACTTCTATATTTGTGGTGATACAAGTGTGGTACTTCAATCTTCATAGGGTTACCTTTGTGGTAATTTTATCTTCATGGTGTTAACTAAGTGGTACTTCTATCTTTACGGTGTTACCTATTTGGTACCTCTATCTTAATTGTTTTGCATGTGAGGTACTTCTATATTCATGGTTTAATCTATGTGGTACTCCTACCTTTGTGGTGTTTCCAATGTGGTATTCCTCCCTCATGTGTGACATGATTATATCTTGATAACATAGGTATATGTATTGGCATATAGAAAAGTATAGTTGTTATTTAATGCTTTGATTTGTGGTTTTTCTTTGTTGTATTTCCATTGTAGAACTCTGAGAGATCTATGGGGGAATATGTCCCTACTGAGTATCATTATACTCACCCATGAATGGGATATGCCTACAACTTTTTGTGTCTTGTGTAGATGATGAGCCGTGGGGCTGAGACATGAGGGAGCTAGGACTAGGTGGTACTCAGAGGGGACAGGATGACATGGAGTGTTGTGGAGACGAACTATACCGACCCTTTAGGTGGGATCCTTGGTGGACGATCCATGAGCATTTTTTACATTTCAACTGTACATGTACGTTTTTTAGTTGTGCTTGTATTTCGACCCCTTTTTCATTCAGAACTCCTTACTTTTAGTGAACATTTACTACAATATATTATGTTTTGTTTCTTCTTGTTTTGTTCTTGTGTTGTGTGTCTGCATTTGTTAAAAGGAAATTCCATCCCATTTTGGGGACATGTCTTTCCAGAGCTAGTCGACAGCCCCTTTCATATAGAATGTGGGCTTGGGGTAGTCATGGAACGGGCCCTGTGGGACGGGTCGTGACAAAGTGGTATTAAAGGTGTCAATTCTACTGATTGCTAGGACTCTGATATTTTTAATGGACCAATATTTTTACGTTTTGTGTGTGTGGTTTATTGTTAGGGGAGTCCAGTATTGGGTCAGTAATGGACGTATCCATACACCAAGACCATGATCTCTGATTTTTGACTCTATGCACGGAAAAACTAATTTCGTGTGTTTTTGGAAGTTATTTTCCTTTGTTTATTTGGATTCATATCACTAGGTATAACATAATGATCATGGAACATCGTTTCCTTATCAGGATACCACTGAGTAGACAACCATGTATGATTCCTAATAGAGTACATGATAACGGCCCACCGAGTGATGAGGCCTTGGGGCAGGGCCCTCTTATGATGTTAGCACCTTCGGGTGGTGTACCAGATATACCGATTCACATTCATCAAAAATTACAACCAGTGCTATTGGTATATGAAACATATTGGCCTAGCGCCTTACACGTGTTTCATCATCAGATACCCCATAGTTTTCAAGGAAACGCCAACTCACAGGTGGCTAACAAACATCTTGAAGAGGTGACTGAGTTTCCATCTACCCAGGGCACCATTCAATAAAATGGTGGTCCAAGTAGAGAGCCTTCTATGTGGATCAACAGGATGATGACATGGTTTAGATTACCCAGATCTTGCGAAGAGGTGACTTTTTATGTGGAAAAGATCGAGAACCTTCCTCTATGAAGGGGGAATTTTTCTATAAAGAGATAAGGGATGAGTGTTCCCTAGATCTTCTACAACATCAGTAGGACAACATGTGGGTAGCGGAGTATTCATCAATGCTTACCAACCATCCCAGGTACTCGATGAATATAGTAGTTTAGTGATTTGAGGCTCCAACATCTGACAGAGGTGACTTTAGGGACATCTGAGCCACTACTATTCGTCTATGCATTCCTAATTATGATAGGGTGCTAGAGAGAACCTTTGTGGTTGAATATTCTTTGGTAGAGTGGATGCAGCCAGTGAGTGTTAACATTGGGAAAGTAGTAAACCGATGAACGTCTCAGAGAGTTAGGAATGTAAATTACTTTGGGAAGAGGTAGTTATAGGTACAGATGAATCTTCCGTGTAGCGTACGTAGAAGTGGAACTGGGATATTGGAATGAGGTGGTGTACATTTTGACATGTTACAACCACCACCCCAATTTGGTCTCAACCATGCTCAACGAGCTGGAGGATAGGGGAAGGGTGCAGCTTCATGAAGTCAAGGTGTGAAACGAAAGGGCTCTAGGAAATACTCGAGTTATGGTATGTGTCTACTACTAGCTATCGTATTAATAGACATAGAAACTAATCATTCCATCTTTCCACGTATCATGTTCAAGACCTAGAGATTCTGGTAAAACCGTTGACTTGAACCTTATGTCTAGAGATACCTTTGGGTGGAGACTCGATTATCACACATATGTCGATGGTGTGATCTAACCCATGAGGTGATAGTTTCGGTTGGAACCCTTTGGTGGATACGTTGAGGACTTACGACATTAGTATTGGTATGAACTAGACATCCATATTTCATACTCTAATTGAATATATTAGGAAAAAAGGTCTTGGTTTATCTAAAACTTTGGAATGAGGTTTTCCGTGGATGGTGAAAAAGGAAAACCAGGCCGCACGAGATGAACTCAGGAATAAGACGGTGAAACCGATCACTCTTGAGTCATCCAAACTTACCCTCATGGTAGCATAAGTTTTTAGTTTTCAGTTCCCAACACGAGTGATAGAGTGTGGGGACTTTGACATCAAGGCTCGGTGTGCTATGATATCATTAGGATAGGCACCTGATGGATTTACTAATGGGGGGCGGGGAGCATGTAATCCTCTTCAATGTATACGCCATGGTGCTAGTGATGATTTGGGTGGAGGTGCTAAGAGAGATCCATGCATCCCCTTTAACAGTACATCCTAGAGTGGAGAAGATGTATCAAGACTTCTGGCTTCAGTAATGGTGGCCAGTGATGAAGGAACCAGTGACATATTTTGTATCAAGATACCTCACATGTCAGTAAGTGAAGAATACATAGAGATGGAATAAGTCTTATGCCGACAGGAGATGAAGATCCTTGGAGTTCGATGAGGGAGACCATGTCTTCCTAAGAGTGTCACGTCGATGAAGATTGTAGAGGTTTTTCCGATGCAGCAAGATATCTACGAGGTTCATTAGACCATTATAGATTCTTAGCAGAGTAGATGAGGTGGTGTACTATCTATCTCTTCCCCCATAGATGCACCAGGTGCATAATGTTTTCCAGGTGTCACAGCTGAGGAGATATGTGCATTATCCATTGCATGTTATTGACTAGGGCGAGTTAGAAATTGACGATAGGGTGAGTTTTTCAGAGTTTCTGGGGGAGATAGAAGACTGATGGAAGAAAGTCCTTTGTGGGAAGTCAATATGTCTGGTTCATGTTCACTGGTAACACGGGAACCTTCAAGAGAGTACATGGGGGAGGGAGGCTCAGATTCATGATCAGTACCCCCATTTGTTCTCATTATCTATATTGTGGATTTCAAGGATGAAAATCCTTTTGTTGGGGAGAATTTAAAGACCTATATTTTCTATATAATTATTATTAATTATATTGAATTATTTCAAGACCACAGAATCTGATGGCATGTGACTCCGAGGCTCGGAGTGCCCAAAATGATCTGATGAAGTTTGGTCAAGAATTAATTAGCGTGTGTAAACATTTATCCTGAAAAAGTGGAATAACTTGTGAATGG
Source organism: Viscum album (assembly GCA_963277665.1). NCBI lineage: Eukaryota > Viridiplantae > Streptophyta > Magnoliopsida > Santalales > Viscaceae > Viscum > Viscum album. Next base: position 1,846,284,575 of record OY728157.1, on the reverse strand, counting down.
TTGCTCAGATCAGAAATCTGAGATCACCATTGCGTTTAGGATAGTATTTTTACCCAAGGTGAATCTTAAGTTTTTTCATTGCAGGCCTCTAGTGAGAAAACCCGAAAATGGAATAAACATAAATAAAACAACTATATAAAGTTATTTTATTTTTGAAATGCTTATAACTCATGAATGGTGACTTGGATGAATATTATGATACTGCCACTGAGCTAATGAGGGTATTCTCTCTTTAGGAAGATAATAACATTGGCTGGATCATGCCACCAATTAAAGGTAGTTTTTTGACGTAAATAATATAATTATTTGACAATTATTTTCTAGTAAAATATATATCATCTAAACAGCAACTCAGATTGAAAATCCGAGAGTACCATTGAGCTTGTGAGAGGGTTTATATTTATGTGGAACCTAACCTCGAATAGCACGAGTCGAGGCTAGCTGTTAATAATTTTCTAAAAAAAATATTCAGGTACGTTCAATAAACGTGGGAGCGACATTTCCAATCTTTTGAACCAGTGCTCAGATTAAAAATCTGAGGGAACCGTTGAATCTGCATAACTGGGATTCGCTTAAGGGAGAATTAAATTTGACTACAATAGGACTAGAGAAAATGATAATTTATTTGAAATTTTGAAAGAAATAAAATAAAATAATTTTATTATTTTATTATTTTATTTTCATTCTTAACATCTAACGAAGAATTGGAATGTGGGGCTAGCGATGTCTCAAGCCATTGAATGGAATGACCCTTAAATCCATGTAACAGCAATGTTGGGGATTTAGGAAGCATCTTAATTACTAAGCCACCATTAATTCCCAACATCGATACTTACCCTCCACCTCTTCTATTTATATGGATCTTGAGGAGAGGTATCATCCCTGCTTGGACAAGCATTGAAGTGCTCACCAAGTGCGGAGACACCAAAACCTTGGAAGACGAAGCCGGTTCTGCGGGCGGTGACGAGCAACACTGAACCACAAACCAAAGATTGATGATTAAGAAGTGTCGTTGGAAGCTAGTTTAGGAGGAAGGCGAATACTGATCCACTTCCACAAATGCGCACACACCATCATTCTGCTGGTAGGGGTTTGATTCTTCTTTAAATTAAAGTGAATCTCTTGAATGCTTTAATCCTCCCTCTTGATTATGAGCTGACACGGAAGGCGCATCACTAACGAACTTGGACTGAACCCTCCTTTACATTTCTAGACTTGCACTATATGTGGAAGACTATAGGTGCGACAGTACCGAACCACTACGAAGGAGAGGGTGGAAATGACAGACTATGAATGAGATGACCCACCGATGTACACCTCAATAGGAAGCCACAATACAAAGACGCATCATTCATTGGTGCAATGAGCACCTGATGGCCTTGGAGGATTTATGGTGCACTGTAGCGCACTGCCAGTGAGCAAGGGGATGCTACTTGTCAGCCTTAGTGGTCAGAGAAGGCGGCCGACACATTGGCCAGTTGAGGAAGGGGAGGCGGTGTGACCAGCGCGCTGCTGGCGAGTAGAGGGCCACGGCCGAATCCATTGTAGAGGCTGAACCTGCACCTCATGAGAGTTCTGTGGTGAACGGGTTTCACCTACATGGCACTAACGTTTCACAATACTGAACAACATCCAGGTTGTTTTAGGTTCCGGGGGGAAACATCCCCAATTGCCAGATCGGGTGGACCCCGCTCCGCCATAGTTTGTGACACCTACATACCATCATATGTGTGGCCCAGGACTCCTGCCTAGTATTCCATGTTCCTGGAGGGCGACACTCCACCGTGGGTTGGCCCAACACTTTGTCGGGTGCCTTCCAGCGGGTTGCGCTCCCTTGCGGGCCATTCCGCCCCATTGCGGGCTGGTTTAGGCCCTTGCAGGGTGGACGACCATTTTGTAGGCCGGGCATCCCCTTAATGGTTGGGCCAAGCCTACCGCGGCCCAACCCAGACCAGTTTAGGTTGGGAAAGTCCAACCGAGTCAGACCGAACTCGACCTCAACCAGGCCCAAAAACACATAACATTCTGAATATTGAGAACCAAACTTCTATTTGATGATCTGTCTGTGGCTTTGGGATCCTTGGATCGAGATGGTCCTTTTATTATACTCTACATGTGTTTTAGAGAAAGTTTGAGTATGATCGGGTTTTATTGAAACATAATCCATCTGGGCCCTCAAAACTAAAACACTTATAACTCACAGACTAGGTGTTTGATTGACACACCATATTTCACGTATGAACCCTTACAACATGGCATCCCTTTAGCTTACTCATTTTTAGATATTAGTGGTGGTCGAGGTATTTTGATATCCAGAGGGGAAGATTCTATAGAACATGATCACACCAGGTGTGAGGAATATTGTGGCTAGATGTAACGTGAAAAAGAACATCGATGTTGTGTGGGTCAGCAAATATCAAATCCTTTGTGGGTCAGTGCTCAGCGATTCTGTGTGTGACAAGGCATACCAATCGTGTGTTCTTTAGATCCAATGTGGGTTAGCGTGGGTTAGTTACCTATCGATCATGTGTGGGTCAGATCTTATGTGGGTCAGTGGGGGTTAGTTACCTATCAAATTTGTGTGGGTCAGAAGCAGTGCTACTTAATATAATAAGATGATCTAGCTTACGACTAATCATCTGTATTTCTATACATAAGTTATATCTGGTGTGAGATGAGTCTTCTACCTTCACGGTGTTACCTGTATGGTACATCTATCTTCGTGATGATACATGTGGTGTACTTCTATCTTCGTGGGGTTACATGTGTGGTACTTCTACCTTCGTGGTGTTACATGTGTGGTACTTCTATCTACAGGGTGCTACCTATGTGGTAATTCTATCATCCTGATAATACTTGTGTTGTACATCTGTCTTTTTTGTTTAATTTGTGTGGTAATTCTATAATCGTGGGTTTTCCTATGTGGTACTTTAATATTTGTGATGATACATGTGTGGTACTTTTATCTTCATTGTGTTTTCTATGTGGTACTTCTATCATCATGGTGTTACCTGTTTGGTACTTCTATCTTGGTGGTGTTAGTTGTGTGGTACTTCTATTTTCATGGTGTTACCTATGGGGAACTTTTATCTTCGTGGTGTTACATGTGTGGCAATTCTATATTTCTGTTGTTTCCTATGTGGTACTTCTATCTTGGTGATTTAACCTTTGTGGTCCTTTTATCTTCGTGATGTTACCTATGCGGTACTTCTTTCATCGTGGTGTTACCTGACTGGTACTTCTATCTTCGTGGTGTTACTTTTGTGGTAATTCTATCATCATGGTGTTACATGTGTGGTAAATATATCTTTGTGGTGTTACATGTGTGTTACATCTACCTTTGAGGTGATACCATTGTGGTATTTCTCCCTCACGTGTGAGATGAGTATATCTTGATAACTTAGTTATAAGTACGGGCATAAACCTAAGTAAATTTGATGTCTATCACTTCGTAATTTTAGTTGTGTTATTCCATTGAGGTATTTACTTTATGGAACTCTGAGATACCTAAGGGGTCTCAGAGTACCTACTAAGTATTGTTATACTCACCCCTGCATGGGCTAGGCCCGCACCTTATTGTGTTTCCTGCAGATAAAGAGAAGTGGGGATGATACTTGAGGGAGCTCGGTACATGTCGTACTCAGAGGGGATATGCTGATGTGGAGTGTTATGGAGACTAATTGTACCTACCCTTCATGTAGGATCCTCGGTGGATGATCCAAGAGCTGTTTTTTACTTTTTAGTTGTACTTTTACCTTTTTCAGTTGGTCTTGTATTTAGACCCCTTTTTTCAGCACCCTTTAATTTTATCACACTTTTAATCATCAAATTACTTTTTGGTGGTCCTATTTGTGTTCTTGGAATGTTTGTCTATACAGGTTAAAAGAAAATTACTTCTCATTTTAGTGATACACCTTTCCGATGCAAGTCTCCAACCCCTATCCTATGGAAGGCAGTCATGGGGTAGTCATGGCACTAGCCTTGGGGGACAAGTCTTGACAATACCATACAATTCAATTACTAAGTTATAACTGTCATATTTTAATAATATATTTCATAGGTCATTTATTCTTGGTGTTGTATTTCATGTAATATATCAAACATAATAATCACATTTCATTATATTGAGGTGTTACAATTTTTCTATAAATTTAAAATAATTAATAAGTGGGTATAAATATAAATTTATATCATTTAAATTCAATTTCTCCCAATAATCATCATTGAATTAATGATATAATTTTTATATATATAGATCCAAAATGGAATATTATATGAATTACTAATAATTGGTCATATATAAAATACTGGTACTCAATGAACAAAAAGATCAATGTTTATTTAAATCCCATACAATTATCACAATAATAAGAGCAAAATAAATAATAATAATATATAAATATATAAATATTCTCAAGTGATTTCAATGTTATTAAATCTCATAGATTATACATAATGATTTTATAATTTTTTTTATAATAACCCACTATTTATTCTATAAGGATTTGTATTATTTGAATAGTATTTAAAAACATTTTTAAAAAAATATTACATAAAACCTACAACAGGGATACATTTTTTAACTAATATATTCTTTTAAAAAGTGTATAATATATCATATATTTTGGAATACTTTTTTTAAACTATTTACCATTTTTCAACCTTACTAATCCCCAAATATATAATACAATATTTTTCACACATATATATCTTTATATAATTGAAATTATACATATTAATAAAAATTGATTCTAATAAAATATTTTAGGGATCTCATAATAATAAAAAAATAATTATAAAAAAGTAATTTCATTGTAATATATTTATTTATTATTTTGAAAAATCACATAATGTGATTCATTATTATTATAATCGATAAGTATGAATATTCTTCACATACTTCACATAAAATATGATTTTAAACATATATTAATTCAATAAACTCGTGTGATTACATAGTTAGTTTCTCCCTCTTATTAATTAATACATATAAATGTGATAATTCACTAGTATAAATTGATACTACACTTCTTATTTTCTAACCCCCATAGTATCATAAATCATATACCAAATTTCATTCTCCACTACTTTGGATGTAGTATAATGGTTATAATGATGAATAATCCTAAACATTATATAATTTTTGATTCACCATTAAAAATAAATCTTTAAAATACAATAGAAAATGATAAAATAAAATGTCATTATAATATATTTGTATTTTATAGAATACTAGGAAATTTGAAATGAGATGAATGTTTTTATTTCAATAAACACAGCATTTATTTATGTTATAGTTTTTTTTAAATTGTCTCTAAACTGTTGAACAATTGTGGTTCCTTTAATTGTAATGTAATATAAATTTAATAAATATTTATAATATTAAAAAATGAATACAAACATGATATATATATATATATGAAATAATTTCATGTTTTTAAATATAACTTTGTCAAAATATCATATCAAATAAAACAATAATGTTTCATGGATAGATGGATCAATATCTAAATAAAAATTATTAAATGTATATAAATAAAAGTATGAAATCAGGGACATGGAAACCCATGATGTTTACATATATTTAACACCCATTAGAAACTATAAAGTGTTATTTTTGGGAATAATATAAAACTAGTAATAATCATATAATGTAACACCCCAAGATTTCATGGTGTGTTATTTCTTCAAAATAATTCAATAACATGCACTACACGCAACACCGAGTTCAATCGCACTATGACATACCAAAAAAGCCATTAAAAAGAGTTTATTAATAGTATTAACTAAATTTTAAACTTTATATAATCCTTATAATTTTAGAATCCATATTATGAGTTTCTTAGACATAATGCAAGAACAAATTCATTTTCAGTATTGCACTTTTGTCAACTTTTAATAGTGAACCCTTTTTAAATACAATATTTTAAAATTTTTGACTAAATGGGGACATCAAAAATTTAAAATGAAACATCCCAAGCTTGCACAATACTCTTTCCTTTGAATAATACAATAGCGTGTGTTGTACGCAACTTCGAGTTTTAACACACACCACAACCGATCAAACTAGCCGTTATGAATAGTAATACCTACATTTTGAAATTTTATCTCTCAAAATGGACTTCATTTTTGGATTCAGAATATCGAATTTAGCCTAGGGTGAAATTTTGGTACTTTTCAGATAACTTTAAAATTTTGATGAATAGTGAAAATTAATAAATTTTAATTAATAACAACTTTTTAAATAAAAATACTTAATAGTGATAAATTATGAATTTGAGTGGTTTTAAAGTATATTTATAATATATTTTTACGATTTAATATAATTTTGGTCATTGGACATAATTTTACAATTTAACCGGAAATGAACAAGTGTCAATCTTTTGATAGTTATTATCTCTTAAAAACACGCGATTTGTTTTAACAACAGGAATTAATTTTAAATTAATTTCTTCCACTTATGTGTTTCGAATTTGGAAAAATGGATTCCATATTTGGAATCAGGATGTTCAAATTGTGTAAATAGGTAACTTTTATTTTTTGATATTTTGAATAATTACTGCGGTAAATATTTTATTTACCATGGTTAAGGGTAAATCCGGTAAATAAGGGTTAAAACATAATATTATTATAATACTAAATTACCTTAAAACGTGTCCTAACCTTATTGGTTGATACATGTTCTAACATAGGCAGCTTTGGGTCGATTTTGGGACCCCATGGAGCCACATGAAGGTGATAGGGACACTTTATTTTAATTATGTTTAAATGAATACAAAATTGACACAAGCATATAGCTTTTAGAAAAATAATTTTTACATAGGGTTATATATGTTGGAGTTTCTACTATAAATATTCATTATAAATATAAAACAATTTCCTACATAATGTTATTTTATTTATAATTTTTATAGATTACATAATTTAATTTATTTATGACACAATGATGATGCAGTAATTACCATAATAGTGAAAATTTAAAATAATTGATATTATAAATACCCAAATAAATATAATTTGAGACTTTTAATGAATTAAAATAATTTTATAGGATAATATGACATATTATTATTGGTTTGATTAACTTTTTTCTAAGTAATCATTCTGTTATGAGTTTCACAAAAATCAACTATTGAATAGTGTCAAAATTGACATAAAAGAGTTTTTAAAACAACAATTATACTATTAATTGATATTAAATTCTTGGAAATCTACGGTTCGGCCAAGAGACTTATTTCATCATAGTTTTATCATTAATAGACCAATTTGGGGGTCGATTGAATGTATATGGTAATTTTATTAACCATATAATATAAAAATACAAAGAGACATTGTAAAAGTGAAATTAATTAACTTAGAGTTAATACTTAAAGATAAGGTTAATATAAGTACCCAAACATGTCTAAATTATATTGTTTGAGTGGTTTTAGACCCATCCCCACCTTAAAGTTTAAATAATCCACTTTGGAGTCATTATAAACCGAATATGAATTTATTATAAATTAATATTTCTAGCTTTTCCAAAGGTGCCCCTCACCCCTCTTATAAAAGGGAACTTCTCCTTCTCATTTCTTCACACCATCAAAGCCTTTTTTTTCAGCCAAAATCTGCCCAAATACTCTTCCAACGTCCCTCAATACAACCTAGAGGCATTAGTTTGCTCAGAAAGCCAGCCTATGGAGCCCTTTTGATCAAATCAAAAGGAAGAACCCGAAGAAGAGGTAATGATTTCACCACCCTTTTCCAAGTTCCATTCTTCTTCCACTTCTTCTTTCTTTGTTATTACCATTAAAAAATAATAACTCCAATATCATATATATACTGTGATGTTATTATAAATATGGTACAACCATATTCAGTATTCTATCCACCCTTTGAATAACATGTCACCATACGTGCGTACGTACGGCTGACCGTCTCCACGTCGTGGTGTAATTGTTATTCAATATATTATTATTTGGATGGATATAATAATGATGTGTAACTCATATAAATAATATATATAACATGTAGATGATTATGTATATATGATATACCATCCATTTATATATTATTTTAATATCAAAAGAATGATATTGTCGCTCGTCCGTACGTACGGACTACGGTCTCCACGAACGCGATGAGATTCATTCTCCATCGTATCCATTCAAGTATAATTCTCATTTAATAATTAATAATAGTATTTTAGGAGTTGATATAATTCTGGATATGATTAAGATTCAATCTATCCATAAAAAAATGGCTTACATAACAAAACATATAAAATAAAATGAGTAAGTTAACACCCGAAACGACGATAATACTAAGATATTATTAACAAAGCAATGTTAAAAGATCATATATGATATCATATTAATATATATGATTCTTGTATAATTTAATAAAAATTATTTCACAATTATACAGGATGTTAACCTACCCTCAACCAAAGAAAAAGTACAAGGTATGGGTTTATTTCGCAATCTCTCCATTATCCGAGGTTGTTTATACGTAATAATCTACTGGGATTTCTTTATCATCCGCATCCATGTTTCTTCGAAATGTATTTCAAAACATTTTTACTATTTACAAAGAATATGGGTTAAAGTCATTTATACCATTATGTATTTTTAAAGAAATCTTTCCGTCGTTTTCTAAACAAGGCACTTTTTACCTTTCAACAAATTTAAGGTAAGAATGTTTTTTAAATTATACGGCGGGTGCGGCTATTAACCGCCATTATAAAATCGTCAAAGCTTCCCTTACAAGATTATAATAATATTTTAAAAGTAAATGTTTTATTTTATAATTATGTAACTTTTAAATGTTTTCAAAATGAATATTTTAAGAATTTTTGAAAGGTACTCTTTATCAAGATCATAATTTTAAATACTTTTAAGATTTAAATTTCTAAATATTTTTATTTAATGTCCATGTTTTCAAAATGATATTAAGGACTTATTTATATGGACATGAAGGTTTTGAAATGATATTTATTTTCAAAAGTTTCAAAGTGGTATGGGACACTTTGATTCAAAAATCACTTTTAAATTACTTCGTTTATAAATGTGTGACTTTTCAATGATTTCGAGAAAATAGATATTTCTCTCAAATAGTTTTGATTTCATCTATGTCAACATCCTTTGATGAATTTTAATCTTATTTGAAGTTGATTTATTATGATACAAAACTTCTATATTGTATTGAAGGTTTTGTGAAATGTTTGACTGTGGATTGCTATTTTTATACCATTCATAGTTTATGGTGAAATTATTGACATTTCGTATGCTAGTTTTAATACGAATGTTTATGTTATGTTTAAATCATTTCATATGGGAATGCATTGGACTTAATATGTGATGGGTGTAGCCCTCTATAGCTCCTCGATGCATCAGTAGGTCTCATGAGACAAACTACTGTCTTGGCACAAGGCCTTGGCAAAATCTTATTTGTAGTCTTGGCACGAGGCCTTGGCTATGTGGTTATGATAGTCTGGCATTTTGCATTCCATCATTATAAAAGTGTTTATTGATATTTCATGTGATTATTCGTTTAGTAGAATATCCATGTGAATATGTAAATGGAATTATTTCATTTTATTTTTGCCATACTATGTTGAAGTTAAAATTTAAAAGGCTTTTGTTTTAGTTATACACTGCCTTAAATGTCTATTCTTATTTAGGAAAGTGTCCTCTATATTGTTATCCTTACTAGTCATTTGAGCTCTCCCCTTTTCTATGTTTTATTTTTCCCAAGATATGGAGAAGTCAATTAGTAATGACCTGCAGGGATAGTATGAGGGGATAAGAGTGTGGTCTATGGAGACTATATTGTTGTAGTTTTCATTTTTATGATGTAAAACTTTATGAATATATCTAGGGTTTCAAATGATACTAAACCAATCGGTCATTCAAGATTTTATCTTTCTTGTGATCATGGAAATGTTATGTAATATTGCACTAACACTGGGTAACTGGGGTCGGGGCGTTACAATTGGTATCAGAGTAAGTTTAGTACAAACCTTGGAAGCTAGATTTAGATAAACTCCGATTAGAGAACATAGATTTAAGATGGACTTTGAGGATTAGTATAGATGAACTTCATAGAATTCTTGTATTGTAGAGATTTTGTGAGTTTTCTGAGCAATACATCCCTGTCTGGATACGATCTGTTAGAGGCGGCTCTGGCACAGATGTACCTAGGGGTAAAACCCGAAAACACCGCTTTGAGCTAGACTCAAACGGGAACTAGTGCACGACAACAGGCCTTGCTGCACTCTTGGTTACGACACTCCCGGGGGATATTCTTAGGATAATTTTGATCTTCTTTACAAACAATTATGAAGGGTTTATGAGTATATACTTCCTCAAAGGAGACATTTTTATGATTGTGGATTATATCCACAAACTATTTAATTTATGTTATGTGTTTAACATGTTTGGGATTAGGTATTGTTATTCATAAACTAATCTATTGTATGCCATTGTTTAGAAATGGCGCCCAGTAGAAGGAATGAGAACTCCAGCAATGCACATGATACAAAGAGAAAGAAGAATCATATATTTCATGGTCTTAAGCTATAATTTATAAGAGAAATAGTCTCGCATGTATTATCATCATATAAAGAAATAATATCATGTGTTGATAAGATAAGTAAAGAGTTTACTGAGTCCTATGGCTTTGAAGGGAAGCATGAGAAGAAAAGGATGGAAGAGATAAAGATGGATAAAGGGAAGAGGGAAAAGAAGAATTTACCATATGTGATAACTATGGAAAGAAACACTCTGGAACTTGCCGGAAAGGAATGGGAGTCTGTTATAAGTATGGAGGAAAAGGGCACAAAGTATGTGACTGCAAGGGTAATAAAACCGTTTCAAATGTACAATGCTTCATTTTCAAGGAGTTTGGACACTATGCAAGCCTATGTCTCAGTCATCAGACTATGCCGCAAATGATGGTATTGGATAATAATAAAGTTATGATACCACCACAGATGAAGAGAAATGATTAGAGTTCTTATGTTGATTATGTCATTTGAGTGTTGTATCAACAATGTACTTGTTATAATAATTATGGAGTATATAAGGATTTTACTGCAGTACTATTTCATTATGGACTTGAGATTGTGTGGAACAAAGAAAAGTGACTCAATAGCATGATAAATTTTGGGAAAATATATGGTTGAGGGAAAGATAAACCATAATATGGTTCTAACACAGAGGTAGTGATTTTAGAATAATACATGATTGTTTTGGATATATTATATTAGATATTCTTGACTACCTTGAAATTGATTAATTATTTGTATATTCCATCATTGTTGGGGTTTACAACATTTTTGGATTGAAGGAGTATATCTATTTTTCTATAAGGAATAAGGGATCATGAATGTAATCAATAAGGTTTTATGATAATTCAGGATGATGCAATGTTTTAAAAGAATACATGACGAAGGTGATAACATGTTATTACACGGCAAAAAAAGGATCTTCATTGTGTTTACCTTCATTATAAATTTTGGACTGATGTATTTTTGATAGTTCTAGTTTGGATGATTTTGGATTGCCATAAAAGGACAACGCGGAGGTCGGGTGGCAACCCGTCACGTCCGGAAGGCCACGAGACATGAACCCGCAACCGAAGGGCGACAAGGGTGTATCACCTACCACTGACCCACGTGATATCCATGATTAAATAATGTAGTTTAAAAAAAAGATATTGTAGATGATTTATAAATCCATTTTTTTTGGAACCCTATACGAATAGTATAAATACAATATTTTTTTACGTTCTATTATCTTTTAGAGTGAAAGATGAGTTTCTGGTAGAAATTAGTTAAAAGATAGAACTCTACTTTTCAAGAATATATATTTCTTCTTCTCTTATTCCATGAAGAAATTAATTCTTGTACTTTATTTAAAGAATCCCTAAAACCAAAAATGTGTTATCCTAATACCTTATGTTTTGTTGAACTGATGGTATTTGGAATCATCATAGATTGATGAATTTAAGGACCTCAATTTTATACTTTTTTGTGATTGATGACCTCAATCACTACCTATAAATATTTATGTTTTTCCTCCAATTATATGTCTCTAATTTCCACCAATGTTCTCCTAATCGAGATCATAATTTGGTGGTGACCCTTTCATTTCTATTTTCCTCATATTAAGACTAAATTTTAGAAACCCAATTTCTGATGTGGGTTTTCCCACAAATATATTTTCTATTTTCAACCTTTTATTTTCGAAAAAAATTTCAAATTGCGAGGACACAATTTATTGAAGGAGGGAAGAATGTAACACCCCAAGATTTCATAGTGTGTTATTTCTTCAATATAATTCAATAACTTGCACTACATGCAACACCGAGTTCAATCGTACCTTGAATTACCAAAAAAGCCATTAAAAAGAGGTTATGAATAGTATTAACTAAATTTTAAACTTTATATAATCCTTATAATTTTAGAATCCATAATATGAGTTTCTTAGACATATTGCAAGAACAAATTCATTTTCAGTATTGCACTTTTATCAACTTTTAATAGTGAACCCTTTTTAAATACAATATCATAAACATTTTGACTAAATGGGGACATCAAAAATTTAAAATGAAACATCCCAAGCCTCCATGGTATGTTTTCCTTTGAATAATACAGTAGCGTGTGTTGTACGCAACTTCGAGTTTTAACACACACCACAACCGATCAAACTAGCCATTATGAATAGTAATACCTACTTTTTGAAATTTTATCTCTCAACATGGACTTTATTTTTGGATTCGGAATATCGAATTTATCCTAGGGTAAAATTTTGGTACTATTCGGATAACTTTAATATTTTGATGAATAGTGAAAATTACTAAATTTTAATTAAAAACAACTCTTTTAATCAAAATAATTAATATTGATAAATTATGAATTTGAGTGGTTTTAAAGTATATTTAGAATATATTTTTACGATTTAATATAATTTTGGTCATTGGACATAATTTTACAATTAAACCGGACATAAACAAGTGTTAATATTTTGATAGTTATTATCTCTTAAAAAACGCTTTTTGTTTTGACAAAGAAAATTAATTTTAAATTAATTTCTGCCACTTCTGTGTTTTGAATTTGGAAAAATGGATTCCATATTTGGAATCAGGATGTTCAAATTGAGTAAATAGGTAACTTTTATTTTTAGACATTTTGAATAATTACTGAGGTAAATATTTTATTTACCATGGTTAAGGGTAAATCCGGTAAATAAGGGTTAAAAAATAATATTATAATAATACTAAATTACCTTAAAACGTGTCCTAACCTTTATGGTTGATACATGTTCGACCATAGGCATCTTTGGGTCGATTTTGGGACCCCATGGAGCCACTTGTAGGTGATAGAGACACTTTATTTTAATTAAGTTAAAATGGATACAAAAATGACACAAGCATATATCTTTTAGAAAAACAGTTTTTACATAAGGTTATATATGTTGGAGTTTCGACTATAAATATTCATTAGAAAAAGATAAAACGATTTCCTACATAATAATAGTTTATTTATAATTTTTAGAGATTATATAATTTAATTTATTTATGACACAATGATGATGCAGTAGTTACCATAATAGTGAAACTTTAAAATAATTGATATTATAAATACCCAAATAAATATAATTTGATACTTTTAATGAATTAAAATAATTTTCTAGGATACTATGACATATTATGATTGATTTAATTAACTTTTTTCGATGTAATCATTCTGTTATGAGTTTCACAAAAATCAACTATTGAATAGTGTCAAAATTGACATAAAAGAGTTTTTAAAACAAATATTATATTATTAATTGATATTAAATTCCTAAAAATCTAAGGATCAGCCAAGAGTCTTATATAATGGTATTTTTATCATTAATGGACCACTTTGGGGCCTCTTGGATGTATACGGAAAGTTTATTAACCATATAATATAAAAATACAAAGAGACATTGTAAAAGTGAAACTAATTATCTTAGAGTTGATACTTAATGATAAGGTTAATATAAGTACCCAAACCTGTCTAAATTCTATTGGTTGAGTTTTTTTAGACCCACCCCACCTTATCATTTCAATAATCCACTTTGTAGCCATTAAAAACCGAATATAAATTTATTATAAATTAATATTTCTAGCTTTTCCAAAGGTTCCCCTCACCCCTATTATAAATGGGCACTTCTCTTTCTCATTTCTTCACACCTTCATAACCATTTTTTTCGGCCAAACTCTGCCCAAATACTCTCCCAACGTCCCTAACTACAACCTAGAGGCCTTAGTTTGATCAGAAAGCCAACCTAAGGATCCCTTTTGTTCAAATAAAAAAGAAGAACCCGAAGAAGAGGTAATGATTTCACCACCCTTTTCCAAGTTCCATTCTTCTTCCACTTCTTCTTTCTTTTTTATTATCATTCAAAAATAATAACTCCAATATCATATATATACTTTGATGTTATTATAAATATGGTGCAACCATATTCATTATTCTATCCACCCTTTGAATAACATGTCACCATACGTGCGTACGTACGACTTACCGTCTCCACGTCGTGGTGTAATTGTTATTCAATATATTATTATTTCGATTGGTATAATAATGATATTAACTCATATAAATAATACATATAACATGTTAATGATTCTTTATATATTATATACCATCCATTTATATATGATTTTAATATCAAAATAATGATATTGTCGCTCGTGCGTACGTACGGACTACGGTCTCCACGAACGCGATGAGATTCATTCTCCATCGTATCCATTCGAGTATAATTCTCATTTAATGATTAATAATAATATTTAAGGACTTGATATAATTCTGGATATGATAAATATTCAACCTATCCATGACAAACATGGCTTATGTAACAAAGCATATAAAAGAAAACGAGTAAGTTAACACCCGAAACGACGATAATACTAAGATATTATTAACAAAGCCATGTTAGAAGATCATATATGATATAATATTAATATATATGAATCTTTTATAATATAATAACAATTATTTCACCATTATACAGGAGGTTAACCTACCCTCAACTAAGGAAAATTACAAGGTAAGTGTTTATTTCGCAATCTCTCCATTATCCGAGGTTGTTTATACGTAATAATCTACTGGGATTTCTTTATCATCCACATCCATGTTTCTATGAAATGTATTTCAAATTTTTTTTACTATTTAAAAATAATATGGGTTAATGTCATTTATACCCTTATGTGTTTTTAATGGAATATTTCCATCGTTTTCCAAACAAGGAACTTTTTACCTTTCAACAAATTTAAGGTAAGAATGTTTTTTTACTTATACAGCGGGTGCGGCTATTTACCGCCATTATAAAATCGTCAAAGATTCCCTTACAAGATTATAAGAATATTTTAAAAATAAATGTTTTATTTTATAATTATGTGACTTTTAAATGTTTTCAAAATGAATATTTTAAGAATTTTTTAAAGGTACTCTTTATCAAGATCATAATTTTAAATGTTTTAAAGATTTATCTTTCTAAATATATTAAATTAATGTCCATGTTTTCAAAATGATTTTAAGGACTTATTTATATGGACATGAAGGTTTTGAAATGATATTTATTTTCAAATGTTTCAAAGTGGTATGGGACACTTTGATTCAAAAATCTCTTCTAAATTACTTCCTTTATAAATGTGTGACTTTTCAATGATTTCAAGAAAAGAGATATTTCTCTCAAATAGTTTTGATTTCATCTATGTCAACATACTTTGATGGATTTTAAGCTTATTTGAAGTTGATTTATTATAATAAAAAACTTTTATATTGTATTGAAGGTTTTGTGATATGTTTGATTGTGGATGTACTATTTTTATACCATTCATAGTTTATGGTGAATGTATTGACATTTCGTATGCTAGTTTTAATACTAATGTTTATGTTATGTTCAAACCATTTCATATGGGAATGAATTGGACATAATATGTGATGGGTGGAACCCGCTGTAGCTCCTCGATGCATCAGTAGGTCTCATGAGACAAACTAGTGTCTTGGCACAAGGCCTTGGAAAAATCTTATTTGTAGTCTTGGCATGAGGCCTTAGATATGTGGTTATGATATATGGAATTATGCATTCTATCATTATGAAAGTGGTTATTGATATTGCATGTGATTATTCGATTAGTATAATATCCATGTGAAAATTAAATGGCATTATTTCATTTTATTTTTTCCATACTATGTTGAAGTTCAAGTTTAAAAGTCTTTTGATTTAGTTATACACTGCCTTAAATGATTATTCTTATTTATGAAAGTTTCCCCTATATTGTTATCCTTACTGGGCATTTGAGCTCTCCCCTTTTCTATGTTTTATTTTTCCCAGGATATGGAGAAGTAAATTGTGAATGACCTACAGGGATAGTATGATGGGATGAGAGTGTGGTCTATGTAGACTATATTGTTGTAGTTTTCATTTTTATGATTTAAAACATTATGAATATATCTAGTGTTTATAAGGATACTAAACCAATCGGTCTTTAGAGATTTGATCTTTCTTGTGATCATGCCAATGTTATGTAATAATGCACCGACTCTGGGTAACTGCGGTCGGGGCGTTACATATAAACTCACATATTATTAAAAAAGTGTTATTAAATATATATTTAAAAACTAGTAGAAACTAAAAACATATGATATAGAGTTAATAAATTTAGTAGATCATTTCATAATACCACCCACCAACCAAATTCATTGGATACATAGGGAAGATACAAGCTCATAAATGAAAAATATATATATTATACTAAATTGAGTAATTATTTAATTAAAATGTGGTAAATTAATCCAAAAAAATTATGATTAAATCCTCCCATAATAAATAAAATACAACAGGTTTATTAAAGTAAATATAATTTAACATACATTGAAAAATACTCTATAAAAATAGAATACATTAAAATAATATAAATTCAAAAATATAAGTTTTAATTCCCCAACCCAAACCTCCACGTGTGAACTAGAGTTCTAAAACACATCATGCATGCCTCCCCATATACAAGAGGTTGTCGACAAGTAGTGAGGGTTTATGACTATTAGTGTTGAGGACAAACCCTCATTATCATATCCTAGTAATAGTTATAATATTATAGAATATAAATTAATATAATAATATGAATAACCTTTTTGAAACTATGAAAATGGAATTCGAGTAATAAAATAAACAAATTTCTCCAAATGTAGCTAAAAACATGACTAAGATTGGGATAGGTAATAATAAATAAAACATTAGTAATACTACAATTTATTTCAAGGGTTCACTCTAATATATGTGATCCTTGGCTCAAATTTCTACCAAGGGACCCTTAGAATTTCAAGGATCCCTATACATGATGTCTTCATCTGAAAAACAATTCCCATAGAATATGTGGGTAAAACCCATTATAGCACCACAATTATGCCCATAACAAAATTTTCATATATAATATGTTTATTTCATGATATTAATAATTAATTAATAAAATAAAAAAAATTAAAATCGTGTATTATGTTATCATGCACGAACCATGACACCAAAACCCCTTGTTGTATCTTCTTTGGCTCCATGTCTGATGGATGTGGAGTATATTAGTAAAATTGTTACTAAAAATAGGGTGATCTATATGTCACTCTGTATCATCATGTAAGTGAGTATTCTTACTACTTGGGATCCACCGGTCATCGAGTTGAAACACTTAATAGTTTCCATAAGTTATTGAGTGTGGGAATCTTCCTCTGAATCCTTAAAGAATTGGGATTTTTCATCGTAAAAAAGATAAAAATATATATTATTATCATAATCACTTGTCATGCATACATTGTCACGACCCATCCTCGGGGCCCATTCTGTGACTACCCCAAGCCCGCCGTCCATAGGCCATGGGCTGGAGACTAGCACCGAAGGCGTAAATCCCGATAACTGGGAAGGAATCGCTTTTATAAAAGAAAACAAACACTACAGAGCACAAGTGGAAGTAAAACACTAAGTACAAAAAAGAAGTGCTGAAAATTAAATGGGCTAGAATACAAACCCAACTGAAGTACAGCTACAACTGGACAAAGTAAAACAGAAAAAGACAACAACTTGAAGAAAGGAAGCAGCTCTAGGGTCTTCGTCCTCGGATCCTACCTGAAGGGTAGGTACAGACAACGCAGCTCCTCGGTCGTCATCCTCAGATCCTACCTGAAGGGTAGGTACAGATAGCTTCCACAACGCTCTCACCTGTCAACCTCCCCTGTGTGTCGTCTCATCGCGAAGTCCACCTCCGGATACTGACTCGTCGTGTGGTCCACCTCCGGGTACCGTCCAGTCATCGAACACTCAGCCTCCGTCAGCGCTGCCGTCGTCTATAACCAACACAACGAGGTGCGGGCATAGCCCGTGCTTGGTTGAGTATACCGATACTCAGTAGGGACCCCGAGACCCACAAGGTCTCACTAGAACCAACATGGATAACCACAAATAAGATCACAATAGATAACCTCTACTTAGGTATATTCCCATGCATATACCTAAGTTATCAAATAACACATCTCAATCATGAGGAAAACACCAAGACCATGAAATCAACAGATAACCACTACCCAGGTATATGCCCATACATATACCTAAGTTATCAAGTGACCCATCTCAATCATGAGGTAAACAAAAAGGTCAAAAGTCTCAGCTCAAACTAGGATTTTCGTTATCGAAACTGTAACTGCTGACGAGCCCCGTCTCTGGAGTGTACAGTGGTCCTGTCAGGACTCCGAGGTACTGCTCACTAACCTAAGACTGCTGAGGTACTGCTCCTATCAAGTACCGCGGGCCAGCCACCCAAACACAGTAGTGCTTCCCGCTGGGGTATGCCACCCAAACACAATAGTGCACACCCCCTAGTAGCCTGTAGAGGTACTCTCCAGACGAGTACCATGGGTCTGCACTTTCACAGAGGTAGTGCTCCGTCCGCTATGGGTCTGCACCCAAACAAAGTACTGTTCCATCCACTGGGCTAGTCGACTCCCTCCAAGTCGGGTCGGTCAAGCAGTCGTCAGGTCTCAGTCGGCTACACAGTCTCCTTACTCTTCATGCTCGTCTCTGGGAGGGTCTGCTCCACGATCTACAGGTCGATACTCTAAGTATCTCAAAGTCTCATGAAAAAGTATCTCAAAGGACCGCCTCATCATAGAGGTCTCAACGCAACAGACAACACGTCAATCAGACACCCGGTCTGTGAGTTATTAGCCTTTTCAACCCAGGGGCCCGGTTGGTTTCGTGAGCGAACCAACCCGGCTGTATCTCAACTGTACCCCGAACTCTCATAGGGCACACTCAATGGGACCGTTTCTCAACGTGATCACCAACGCTGATGATGGTTCGTCAAACGGACGTCTCGTCTGAAAGATATCAGCTTTTCCGTTCCAGGGGCCCTGTTGGATTTCGGGTACAATCCAACCCGGCCACTATCCAACAGTAACCAAAACTCTGGCGATATATTCCAAAAGTTACGTCTCCTCAAGTGGAAATCAACGAGACAGACGGTGCGTCAATCGGACGCCCGATCTGTGAGTTATTGGAGTTTTCGTTCTAGGGGCCCAATTGGTTTCGTGAGCGAACCAACCCGACCATACTCTGAAGACATCCAAACCTCAAGCGGAGTTTGCCAAAAGTTCCGTCTCATCAAGAGGAAACCAACAAAGTCGACGGCATGTCAATTGGGAGTCCAGAACTTAAGATATGAGTGTTTCCGCTCTGAGGGCCCGATTGGTTTCGTGTACGAACCAACCCGGCCAGATCCAATGTTCTCCAAAACCATGAGTGCGATATACCGAAACGACCGTATCGATCCAAGGATCGCATCTCCATGGACGGCGTGTCGATCGGAGGTCCGTAGACCGAGATATGGGTAAAAGACTGAAAAGGGTCTGAAAACGGGGGTTTCGAGCCCAGACAGACCCGGGACGAGACCCCCTGGGTCGGACCGACTGGGCGTGGCCCGGCCCGGCCCGACGCACTGGCGCACGGCGCCATCTGGCTTGGCCGAACGACCGAGCTGTTTGGTTTGTGGGGGGGGGGCACTGCCCCCCATGTTTTGTAACCATGGCCCCCCTTAATGGGGGCCGCTAGCTGGTCGGCCGGGGGTTTGAACACCCGGCTTTCCCATTGTCCAGCCGGCCCGCCCCTGCCAGCCTGTTTCCGGCCACCGGTCCTGCTCTGACGCCGGCGGCCCATTTCTGGCCGCCATTTCCCATGCTCCATCGCGGCCCGGTACCGGCCACGGCCTTCATTCTTCCAGTGCGGCGCGACGGCGCCGCGCCTTTCCTCTACAGCCCCGCTCTAGTAGCAGTGCTTTTTTGGTTCTCCGGTGCGGCGCGACGGCGCCACAACATTGTTTAATTTCACGGCGTGGCGCGATGGCGCCGCACATTCCTTGCCGCACGATCCCGCACAGTGCGACGGCACCGTGCCATTTCCCTTCCAACCACATTAGAAACCAACATGGATAATGGAGGAGGGTCAGCCGTGTTTGTGCGGTCCGACCCCTTCTCGTTAATCGAAAACAATTGTTCATATTCCATGAAGAACGTCAAGTAGTAATCACGAACAAAAATAATTATATAAACCCCTACAGTTTTCCCACAAACAAGAATTCCAAACCCGCAACATATTCTTCATGGATCAACTTGATGTTTAGTTGATCCGCATTCTTAGATTTAGAAGGAAGTAACATGGGGTTCATTAATATTCACAAAGCAATTCCCTACCTCGACATTGCTTGAACAGATGTTCGTCGAACGAGGATTCTTCGCGGAAAGAGGCGTCGCGAAAGAAGATGTTGTCAGTTTCGCGGTAAGAGGCGTCGCGGAAGGAGACATCACAGAATGAGACGTCGACCTCCGAGGAATCTGGCGTTCTTCGCGTTCTTCATGTTCTTCGTGTTCTTCAACAAAGAGGATGAACAAACTCAAGTCTCCCTTAGATTTTCTCCCAAAGCTCTCAAGCAGCAATCCTCCAACCCAAAATAAAATAAGTCCCTTACTTATTTTATTAACACAACATAAGGTTTTAAATTCAAGAGTTTGAAATTCAAACACTCACATTAAACACACTTCATTAATATCATAAGTTATCAAAACATCAGTTATCAAATTAAAATGTGAGTTGAGGGAGTTAAGGAATGTGAAGGGGTGGGGTTCGTGTGGGCCCCACCACTCTCATACTATTCTATGGGAAGTTGGGTAGTTACGCAACTTCCACCCAAAACATAAACCCACTTACAGAAAATAAAAATTGTAGTAATATTTTTATTCTATATTCCACAGTTTTTATCAACCTCTCTCGTGAAAATGAAACTCCGGAAAAGGTGTTTCATAGCAATTACCGGCGCTGCGGTTTCATCGGTGCCCTCAGAATTCGATTCCGAGCACCGGTTCAAAAGTTAGAAAAACACGCTTGTCCGTTCACTGAACGTACCCGAGCCAAACTTCGGAAAATGATTCCGGGCACACTGGGCCTCGGAATCAGGCGCCGTCAGAAACTGCGTTCTTATAAAATTCCAAATAAATTTAACAAAAAAAATTTCCTTGAAATTTCTGGGTCATTACACTACTCCCACCTCAGGGAATTACGTCCCCGTAAAGCTTCAACACAAACTAGGGTCATAAAAGCGGTATTGAGCACGCATCTAAGCCATCCGCTCCCATGGGATTACCTGGAGGCTCTCGTACTGCCCAAGAAAACGCACTTGAGGAATCGACCATCCTCGTAGGATCCTCTCTTGTCGATCCTCGATCCCCACTAGAACCTCCGTGGAAGTCACCCCATCGCCATCGTCTAGATCCTTATGGTCGATGATATGCGAAAGGTCGAGCATGTATCTCCTCAGTTGAGATACATGGAAATTGTCGTGCACCTGGTGCAACTGAGGTGGATGGGTCAAGCGGTAAACCACCTCACCTTCCCAGCTGAGGACCTAGAAAGGTCTGTTGAACCTCATAGATAACATGCCGCCTTGGCCACATCTCTGTAAACCTCATCGAGGTGAGACTCGTATAAGGACGTGATCGTCATCCTCGAACTCTAGAGGTCTCATATTCCTGTTAGAACAGAAACTCAAAACGACTGCTGCCACGATGGTAAGGTTGACCGACTCAGGAGTGATCGGTCACACCCTTATGTGCATGAGTTTATCCTGTGCTTCCCGAGGTTTACATTTCACTTACAAAGGAAAACCCATTCTGACATCGTAGTTAAACCACATCCTTTTTGCCCAATACCATCAATTTGTGTATGAACTGTGATTTCCCAGTCCATACTCAAACCAACGTCTTACGGCCTTGACTCTGCCACCAAGAGATTCCGACCGAAACTCTCGCATCTAGGGTCTGACCACACTGTCGGAGTAAGTGTGATTTTTGAGTCTCCTCCAAAGGTATCTCCAGGCGTGAGGGTCAAGTACACGGCTTACCGGAAACTCTAGGTCTGGGACAAGATTTTTGAAAGCGAGGAATGATTCATATCGATGTCTGTTACTATAGAAGCTAGTAGTGGACATAGAATGTCCCTTGAATCATTTTTAGAGCCATTCGGTCACACTCCTTGACCGCATGCAGCCACACTCTTCCTCTGCCCTTCAGCTCCCTGAGCCTGGCGGGGATAACTTAGGCGGGTGGTTGTAGCTTGTTATAATGGACACCACCTCATTCTACCCTCCTATCTCTGCCTCCACATCTGCTGCTTCGAAGACCCATCTCTCCTTAAAGCTTCCTCTTCTTGAAACATTTAACACACTCGAGTGTCTACGACTGGTGTTGGTATCCTATTTCTTACCACACTATGCAGTCTTCATCCGCTCCTGGATGATCTGCACCTTCTTTGCCTACGATCTAAAAGAGCTGCTAAAAATTTCTCCTTTGTCGAAAAGAGAAATTCAGTCTCATCCCCTGGATGAACCACGCCCATTGCCTAATACAGTCAATCCTGACATGAATGATGCATTTGTTCCATGGATGATGTCGTAAGGCCTCGACGTAACTACCAAGAGATCCAACCATCACTCTCGCCATTAAGGGTCGAGTCACGCTGTCGGCATCAGTGTGAGGTCACTGGGTCTCCTCCAGTAGAAATCTCGAAAGTGAGGGTCAAGCCAACAGTTTTTGACCAGGACCTCTCAGTATCAACTAAACAAAAGGACAGGAAAGCAAACATCACAAAGTTAAGTGTCTTTTTATTATTGCAGCTCATAGTACAAAGACACAAATACAACAGCAATATGGAACTAGAAGTACAAGAGACGTATCCACTAGTTTCGCTCCTGTCCACCTACTCCTAGAGCTCTACTGCCTTTTCCACTACTCGGCTGTTGCTCAAGCACTCGTTGTTGCTTCTGCCTCGGTTGCTCCTCCAACGCCTGTGGATCGGCAGTGCAGACAGTCGGATAGTCACGTTCCAGGTGACCCTTCCTGCCACATTCATAACACTTCCTGGTCCTCGTACGACTGGCTATGACCCCACCCCGGGTGCCCCGCACAACCGGTCCTAAATCCCGAGATCGCCCAACTGCTGGTCTGGTCTTCCTTGACCTCTGCATCATTTGTCTACTGCCCACAGATGACTCAGCTACAGATAGAAAAACAAGCGGCAAAGGCATTAGCTCTTTAACATGCTCAGGGTGTAGAGCTACTGGCACAAACTCCACCATGAAGAAGGTCTCTAAGTCTTCCCATGTGAAGGTCATCCCATCGTAAAACTAGAACACGTGGCTCCACCACCTGCCTGCTGCTGCCTGAAGAAGGATGGAAGCAAAGATCACAATGAAGTCTGCTAGCGTCCCCACTAGCCTGAAGACTCTCACCACATCCTACATCCAATCCTCAGCAGCCTGTGGGTCTGTCCCTCCCCAGAACTTGGGTGGCCTCTAGCTCTATAACTCGTGTAGCGCACTCAAGTGGCGTGCATCGCCTACTGCTGGGGCTGGTGGCATCGGTGGCCCAACGTATGGTAGTATCGCTGGTGCCTCAACTACAAGAAAGCCCTCTACTAAATCCTCGTTGCTCGACAGGCTATCTGTATGCACATCCCTCTGGGCTCTAGCTGGTCTTCCATGAAATGGAATCCTGAAGGAAACAACGTATCACGGTCAAACGATTATATCTAATGAGCTAACCTGATTTGACCTGTTTTAAGGGAAAACCTTTGAAAACACACATGCAATCAATGTTTTTGTGCACAAAGTCGGAAATCAATTGTCAGGGTCCTGGTGTATGGATATGTCGGCTGCCCGCACCAACACTGGACTCCCAGAACTAAAGACCACACTCGGTACCCTTAACATTATTGCTTCACAGGAAGAAAATATCAGAGTTATAAGTTCTGCGGTAGAACTGACTCCTCTGATACCAATTTGTCATGACCTGTCCTCAAGGCCTGTGCCATGACTACCCCAACCCTCCTTCCATAGGCCAGGGGCTGGAGACTAGCACCAAAGGCATAAATCCCGATTACTAGGAAGGCATTGCCTTAATAATGGAAAACAAACACCATAGAGCACAAGTAGAAGTAAAACACCAAGTACAAAAAAGAAGTGCTGGAAAGAAAATGGGCCAGAATACAAACCCAACTGAAGTATAGCTACAACTAGACAAAGTACAATAGAAAAATTCAAAAACTGGAAGAAAGGAAGTATCTCCTGGGTCATCGTCCTCGGATCCTACCTGAAGGGTAGGTACAGACAGCACAGCTCCTAGGTCATCGTCATCGGATCCTACCTGAAGGGTAGGTATAGATAGCTTTCACAATGCTCTCATTCGTCAACCTCCTCTATGTGTCGTGTCGTCGCGAATTCCACCTCCGGATACTGACTCGTCGTGTGATCCACCTCCAGGTACCGTCCGGTCCACGAACACTCAGCCTCTGTCAGCGCTGTCATCGTCTACAACCAACACAACGAGGTGCGGGCATAGCCCGTGCAGAGGTGAGTATAACGATACTTAGTAGGGACCCCGAGACCCTCAAAGTCTCACTAAAAACAACATGGATAACCACAAAGAAGATCTTAACAGATAACATCTACTTAGGTATATGCCCAGGCATATACCTAAGTTATCAAGTAACCCATCTCAATCATAAGGAAAACACCGAGACCATGAAATGAGCTGATAACCACTACCCAAATATATGCCCATACATATACCTAAGTTATCAAGTGACCCATCTCAATCATGAGAAAACAAAAAGGTCAAAAGTCTTAGCTCAAACCAGGATTTTCATTAGCGAAACTGTAACTACTGAAGAGCCCAGTCTTTGGAGTGTACAGTGGTCCTGTCACAACTCCGAGGCACTGCTCACTAACCTAAGACTACTGAGGTACTCCTCCTGTCGAGTACCGTGGGCCAGCCACCCAAACACAGTAGTGCTTCTCGCCGGGGTATGCCACCCAAACACAGTAGTGCACACCCCTAGTAGCTTGCAGAGGTACTCTCCGGACGAGTACCGCAGGTCTGCACTGTCATACAGGTAGTGCTCCATCCTCCATGGGCCTGCACCCAAACAAAGTAGTGCTCCATCCACTGGGCTAGTCGACTCACTCCAAGTCGTGTCAGTCAAGCAGTCGTCCAGTCTCAGTTGGCTACACGGTCTCCGTACTCCGCACGCTCGTCTCTGGGAGGGTCCGCTCCATGAGCTACAGGTCGATACTCCAAGTATATCAAAGTCTCTCAAAGAAGTATCTTAATGGACTGCCTCATCATAGAGGTCTCAATGCAACAGACGACGCATCAATCGTACGCCCGTTCTGTCAGTTATTAGCCTTTTCGTCCCAGGGGCCCGATTGTTTTCGTGAGCGATCCAACCTGGCCATATCTCAACAGTAACCCAAACTCTCATAGGGTATACTGAAAGGGACCGTTTCTCAACGTGATCACCAACGCCGCTGACGGTTCGTCAAACGGATGTCTTGTCTGAATGATATCTGCTTTTCCATTCCAGGGGCCTGGAAGGATTTCAGGTACAATCCAACCCGGACACTATCCAATAACAACCAAAACTCGGGCGATGTATTCCAAATGTTCTGTCTCATCAAGAAGAAATCAACGAGACAGACGGTGCGTCAATCGGACACCCGGTCTGTGAGTTATTGGCTTTTTCTTTCTAGGGGCCCGGTTGGTTTCGTGAGAGAACCAACCCGACCGCACTCTGAAGGCATCCAAACCTCAAGCGGAGTAAACCAAAAGTTCTGTCTCTTCAAGAGTAAACCAACAAAGTCGACGGCATGTCAATCGGACCTCCAAAACTCAAGATATGAGCGTTTCCGCTCTGAGGGCCTGGTTGGTTTCGTGTACGAACCAACCCGGCCAGATCAAAAGTTCTCCAAAACCTTGAGTGCAATATACTGAAACGACCATCTCGATCCAAGGATTTCATCGCTGCTAATGGGGTGTCTATCAGAGGTCCGTAGCCCGAGATATGGGCAAAAGACCGAAAATGGTCTGAACACGGGGGTTTCGGGCCCGACCCGAGACCCCCTGGGTCGGCCCGAACCGGGTCGACCCGACCCAGGCCTGGGTAGCCTGGCTGGCCGCGGCCCGGCCTGGGCGCAGCCCGGCCCGACCGAACGACCGAGCCGTTTGGTTTGCGGGGGGGGGGGGGGGGGGTTTCCCCCTGTGTTTTGTAACCATGACCCCCCTTAATGGGGGCCGCTAGCTGGCATGCCGGGGGTTTGAACCCCCGGCTTTCCCCGTGTCGGGCCAGCCCACCCCGGCCAGCCGGTTTATACTACCACGAGACCGGCGACGACTGGTCCCCTCCCTGCTGTGACACTGGAAGCCCGTTTCCGGCTGCCGGTCCTGCTCCGACGCCGGCGGCCCATTTCTGGCCACCGTTTCCCTTGCTACGTCGTGGCCCGGTACTAGCCGCAGCCTTCATTCGTCCTGTGCGGCGCGACGACGCCGCACCCCTGCTCCGGCCGAGGTGCTTTTGCGGTTCTCCGGTGCAGCGCGACGGCGCCGCGACTGGGTTCAATTTCACGGTGCAGCACGACGGCGCCGCACATTCCTTGCCGCATGATCTCGCGTGGTGTGAGGGCACCGCCCCATTTCCGTTCCAACCACATTATAAACAATCATGAATAATGGAGGAGGGTCGACCATGTTTGTGCGGTCCGGCCCCCTCTCGTTAATTGACAACAATTGGTCATATTCCATGAAGAACGTCAAGTACTAATCACGAACAAAAATAATTAAATAAACCCCTACAGTTTTCCCGCAAATAAGAATTACCAACCCACAACATATTCTTCACGGATCAACTTGATGTTTAGTTGATCCGTGTTCTTTGATTTAGAAGGAAGTAACATGGGGTTCATTAATATTCACCAAACAATTCCCTACCTCGATGATGCTTGAACGGAGGTTCGTCGAACGAGGATTCGTTGCGGAAAGAAGCGTCACAAAAGAATATGTCGTCGTCGACGCGGTAAGAGGTGTCGCAGAAGGAGACGTTGTGAAAGGAGACGTCGACCTCAGAGGAATCCATCGTTCTTCATGTTCTTCACGTTCTTTGCGTTGTTCATGTTCTTCGACGAAGAGGATGAAGAAACTCAAGTATCCCTTAGCTTTTCTCCCAAATCTCTCAAGCAACAAGCCTCCAACCCAAAATAAAATATGTCCCTTACTTATTTTATTAACACAACTTAAGGTTTGAAATTCAAGAGTTTTAAATTCAAACGCTCACATTAAACAAACTACCTTAATATAATAAGTTATCAAAACTTAAGTTATCAAATTAAAATGTGAGTTGAGGGAGTTAAGGAATGTGAAGGGGTGGGGTTCGTGTGGGCCCCACCACTCTCATAATATTTCATGGGAAGTTGGGTAGTTATCCAACTTCCACCCAAAGCTTAAATCCACTTAGAGAAAATAAATATTGTAGTTAAAGTTTTATTCTATCTTCCCCAATTTTTATCAACCTCTCTCGTGAAAACGAAACTCCGAAAAAGGTGTTTCTAAGCAATTACCGGTGCTGCGGTTTCATCGGTGCCCTCAGAATTCGATTCCGAGCACCGGTTCAAATGTTAGAAAAACCCGCTCGTCTGTTCACTGAACGTACCCGATCCAAACATCGGAAAATGATTCTAGGCACACCGGGCCTCAGAATCAGGTATCGTCAGAAACTAAGTTCTTGTAAAATTCCAATGAAATTTAAGAAAAAAATTTCCTTGAAATTTCTGGGTCTTTACACACTCACCCTATAATGGAAATGTATTCAATGAATGTCACATATAATGTGTACAAAATAGTAAACCAAAAGATTAAAGATAATACAAAACATGGAAAATCAAGATAAATAAATATTTATTGGAATCAAGAGAAATATATTATCATCATATAACAACATTTTAATCAATTTAAAACATCATAAATTAAATACATGAAATTCTCATGGAATGAATGTTAAAATATGTGTGACACATCAACTCACACACCCATATATTATTACCACTAATGATGAATAAACCATTGAAATTCATGAATCAGTATATGAAAAAAGATAATATGAGATCTCGAAATGGAATATAACATTATTCCTCATAGATTTTGACGTCGACCTAAAATTCCATCATTGGTGTTATCACCCAGAACTCGCTCAAATTTCCACTGAATGATATTGCATTCAATGAGCAAAAAAGGATGAAATTCATCAATGATGGACTTTAATATTCTTTTTATGAAGAAATTAACAATTCATTCAAAATAATGATTAAGGGATAAGAATACAAAAAAATGATCTCAATGTTACCCTAATTAAGGTAGATAATTGTTTAATAGATGAGAGTAGATCGTGAAACAAGGTGTGTTGAAGAATATATGCGGAATTAAAGTGATCTTGTCATAAAACACTATTGTAAATGATGAAATTTAATGATCTAGAGGGAACTAAAATACATTATCCATGATGTAGAAGGGACCACTACTACATAGATCTATACTGATTTGAGAACAACAATGGTGTAAGTTAATTTCTATGATATGGAGTCAATTCTATAAGCCATCACATTTCATGGAATGATATCCAAAACATAGATGATGTTTTGGTAATATAAAGTGTGTATTGTATATATATTCTTTGTGATAACCCCTCCTGAATTCATTCCATAAAATTTCAAGAAAACAAAAAAAATTGATTCATAAATTGATCATTTAAACACATGACTCATGAAGACCAAATATATAGACCTTCTATCTTTAACAGTTGAGGAGAGTGTTTTGTATTATTCTCTATGTAATCATGGTTTAGCCTCCCCAAATATTTTTCTAGTTAAAAGATACGATGTAACATTCATTGATATTAATCACCAAGTCACAATCATGTCTTATATATTTTGTAATCAATTCTATAGAACCACTATAGTGGAACTACATATACTACGGGGTGGCGAAGCCTTTTTTGACTAGTATGGTCACCAAACACACATTTATGATTCTAGAAGGCAAAATCCTTTAACAAATATGTATTAACTGAAAATTTCATTGTAAAATAAGAAAATATTTATTCAAATAATTGAACAAAATGTATAAGACATAAGAATTTCCCCCATTAATGACATCACATTCTCATGAAACATCATTAAGTTTCTTACATAGAAAACATAGGACTTTAAATCAATTATCATCCTCCCACTCTCATGTCTGCTCTAAAATACACCCATTTCACTAATGGATTTAGAAAAGTGGCTCAGTAATTTCTCAAAATAATTTCAATATATAGTCTATGATCTGAATTAATAACTCCTAATATGATTCATATATATCTATATCAACATACTCATAGTCAATGAAATATGCATGATCAAATGTGTACTAATGTATCATAGATACATGAAAAAACATTGTGCATACTTTAAGAGAATTAAGTATGGTCTAAGTGTTATGCCACTATCCCAACCAACTCATAAATTTTAGAGGCCACAACATAGTATGGGATGAGAATTTGATTCTTTTGTAAATGATTTTGGACTAACTGGGGAGTCACACTAATGAAACCATTATCACTAATACAAAACAGTAATTGGAGTCTCCTCAAGTGTGCATATGATTGATGCAACCATGGAGTCATTTATAACCACATATTAATTAATTAAACCATGTCTGAGGTATTCTTAATGATAATTTTAGAATCAAATAATATCACATCTGCCTCATGCTAATATAGTGGTGAGCAGAATGACCATCCATAGAGAGCCTCTAATATCTCATTTTTCATTGAATCATAAAAAATATTATTTTAATAGAACTCCACTATGTCTATGTGATCATACTGAGTTCCAAAAATGTATATAAAACAACCTATGATCATATCCCCCAACACTAATATCAACAACTATCAATCAATTTCTACATGAAGATGGTATGAAATACTCATAATCTGCTAATTACCAGAGGCATTTTGCAAGACATTAAAAACTATAATAAGAAACACGATTTTATATCGATTGTGATTCTCATGGGGAATTAATGTAATTTTACTGTCTCATATAGTTAATTCAAATCTATAATATTTACCAAGTGAGACTTAAAGAAATGTAATAAGTGATAATCATTCATTATCCAATATAAATTATCTCAGATAGAATTATGAATCCCTGGGGTCTGGGGTAACCCCATCGTAATATACGACATCTTGTCATTCCAAATCCAAATTGACGCTAGATGTAGCTAAAAAACCCCCACCTGGACATTGGTGCTCATCTTTTACTCTAAAAAAGTTATGGATTTGGGAAACAGTACTAGTGATTTCCATCTCTTAACGTCTTTATACATATTTTTTTCATAAGGGTGTTCTACCCATTAAGAAGTATGAATGTCTCTATAATATTCTTATCTGATGAAAGTATGGAATATAAATATACCATTAACAAGGATCCCATTGTCATCACTCAGTAACAACCAGTGTATCATATCACCCTAATCTATATATACTTGCATCACAACCCACTATGGGTCCATCATCTATAGAGACTTTACTCATTCTACCAGAGAACTTGGGACCAATACTGGAGAAGAATTGATCAATTCATGATCCTCATAAGCTTTCATCCTCAACTCATCAAAAAATATCTTCAAGATAAAATTATCCTCATATAACTGATCACAATTCTATGGAGAAACCATTGTATTCTAGGTAAAATCTTCCATGATAATGTTGGGCATATCTAATGCATAATCCATCTCGGATCCCAATGTCTATATATACTCTACATAGTGAATCTACCTCATATATTGGTATCTCTATGTGAGTATGAAAATAATTATCTTTGGGTAAGTGTATATAATTAACCTCTATTTGAATATGTAATGTTTTTAATACTTTAATTCAAGGACCACAACTGCTTGTTACATGTCTTGTGTAGCATAGTGGAATCTCATGGTTTCATAGTTGACATGAAACATAATATAACGCCTTCTCCATTTTCACCAATACCAATTCAAATATATTTATAGATTCCTCACAATATATATCATAAATTATTGTAGGATTGGTATGTATAATAAATAATTTTTTTTGCAAACCTTCTATCATGCTTAATAAATTACACTTCACACTAGTATGGGCATTGAAAATCTACTCCCTTATTTTCCTAAGCAGTAATAGTGATTGATAAATGAGAGATGTATTGGGTAAAATTGGTATTAAATAAAAATAAAAATAAGAACATCCTCATCTAAAACCCATTCTATGGATGTTATATTGACATCACTACTTACACTTTCTCTAGTTCCAATAATATACCCGCATATGTCTCTACATGACCCAAGATCATAACATGCAGAATCCATTTGTTAGACATTAACATCATGGAAACAATTTGACATGATCGACGAATAGTGAGGAAAATATTGATGTATATATCATGTTTGTCAAGGATATGTGAGTAGATAATGATTTGATCATTGAACACCATAAAAAATGAGTCTAAGATATTGTGGAAGATGAGGTCCATGAGATCCATTAACACATCTGTAGAATTCATCAATCCAATCATCACAACCATGTAATCTTATATCACATAAATTATCTAAAACACAATATTTTTGTATTTTCTATTATATAAATAAAATACGGTGATAACCTGATTAGAGAAAAATATTAAAGAACCCCCAAGATTCTGAAAACACATTGAAATGATAATCAATAATTGGAAATGGATTTCTATTCTTTACCAAATCTTTCATCTATATCTAGTATACTATAAAGAGTTTATATATTATAACCTATTTCTTCAGGAACAACATAAGTTAATGCCACATTGAAGTAGATAGCCTAAAAAATCACATATACACTATATAATCATGGTATAGAAATATCAATTATATCCCAAATTATTCCATTTTATAAGAAGTATGAAAATGGATCCCAAATCCTTCATGCGATCAATGTTAATTTCATCTCATATATAATGAGTAGGGCATATGATGTTACAAAAAAATATTCACTAATAGAGATCACTTACAATATAAAATGTTTCAGGTTATTCCTCAAATTCTAATGAAAGATCCTAGTATTTCAACTAATATTTTATATTCATTAGATCTTCACATATCTGTGTACCATTATGTGATTAAAAGGTAATAGATTTTAGTATAAATAAACGTGATCATGGAATATTATTAACCATTATAAGACAAGAATTTTATCAAATCTTGTTGTCTCTATATTCATAATACCCCAATGATTTTTATAACATTAGATGATTATAAGAGACTACGTTAATCAATAGTGTTGATATGCATCCCAAACCAATGGTGTATCATGAAAAAATTACTCACAAGGAATCATGATATTTTAGTCAATACCAAAGAAATGTTTTGAAAAAATGAAGGAATGATATGAAATAATATCAAACAAGGATGTAGATAATGTATACTTGGTAAATCATGTACCCCAAATTTTATGTGTTCCCTTATCACATTCTTCTAGAGTCAAATATAGTTATAAATCAGAACCATCCCCAGCTCTGCAACAATATCCCGGTGACATATGAATTGTCTGAATCAACATATGAGTCTACTATTTAGGACTATATATTGATTTGTAGGATGTATAAATCATATTTCCCCATATGTATTCCATAATACTTAAGGATTTAATTAAATACCATTGGATACTTTCTATCATGACAAATTAATGGAACTATATTTTTGTTTATCTATATAACATGAGATAATGACCGCCTCTTCCACAGTTGTAGCAATAGGAAACTCCTCATATAGGTATTGATAAAGAAATATTATACCCAACCATTGATACATTACCCTATTTTATGTAGACAGACATATTCTTAATTATTATATAACATTGACTCAGGGTGGTATTAGGTGGTCTTCCAATCAGAAATAAAAAATAGAAGAAGACTGACTACTTGATCCACCTCTAGATCCTTCTCTAAAATCAATGTATTATAGAGAAATTGGGTTTATAATTTCATATTAATTTTCCCAATATACCATATCCACCCCAATAAATGCATAATATCAAAAAAAGTTATTCTTCATTCCCAACAAATATTGGAGAAAAGGGAAGAAGATTTGTGAAGCATGATGTGTAATAAAATAATATCTTCTTTCGTTGATTAATCTATTTATGTTTTTGTACTCTGTCTAGCTTCATTTCACCAAGAATTAACTCCTAGGAGAATATTTCCTTAAATTTATCCCATGTGAGACCCTCCAATATTCCATCCAAGAGAAAACAATCCCACTAGTGCCTAAAATCACACTGAATCATAACAATCAGACAGTCACCATATAATAATCTTGTTGTACCTACCAAGTTGATGATCCTCTCAAAACATTGAATCTTTTTCTCGATATTTAGAGGCCCATAATGTTTTCGAATAATGAATGATTCTAGAAAAAATTTATAATTCATTGTAAACAATTTTCTTGGCGACTCTAATACATTGGATGGATACTAGGTGGGATACTCATGCTTTAATTTTTAATTCCTCCTAATATATTGTAGATAGTGTGGGAGCATGATCTCCATCCCCATTTTATAACGAAGTCCATCCCACCATTCCCCTGTTTTATAGAATCATCTATGACACAAATATAACATTTATGAATGATTGGAGTCATAATTTTAAACCCTAACATGTCTATTTAATCAAAATAAGGTTTTCTAATGACACCACACATATCCTAGGGAGTAATTCTCCAAAAACTCAACTATATTTTTTCACCACTACAAATTAGTCAAATTATTTTAAAAAACATAAAACCCCACATAGTTCAAAAAAAATAATGAAATATAATGTTCTATAATAATGGTATATAATACCACACTTCCAAGGAACTATTCCAAGTTGGTATTAAAATTCACAGAATTTGAATATAAATTTAATATCAATAAAATAATAGTTATTTGATGAATGCAAACCAATATACCAAACCATGATAAAATAATTAACTTGAAATTTTTTCAAAATAGTTACACCAATACTATATATCATAAAACAGTGTCTTAGTATACATAGGCAAGTAAAGAGAATTTAAACTCCCTAACCAAGTCCCACTCAACTATCTCATTTATAGAATGTCCAAGGTTAGTCCAAAATTAATTTATAAAAAATTCTATTATACCATTCTTTAACACTCCACCGTGAACCACAAATTATGATCTATAGTGTTACATAACCTCATGCACACTACTCTATATGATATAGGATACTAAATACTAGCAAGGATATAATTGTTTCAGAGGGGAGACTATACGTTAAATATCATGATTCGTAAACACTAATAATATGACATTATATCTTAATAAAATAAATTATTAATTTGGTTAAACATTTGAAATCTATGTAGATGACACAAAATTTTTAATATACACCAAGGGATCCCATAGTGGTAACCCAAACAATAGTAATTGTGTGACATTTAATGATAAAAAAACAATGTGAATACTCTGGAGTGTTTACCAATACCTCTCCCAATTTCACTCAAATTAAAATAATCATCTACCAGGGGATCCATTAAATTTTGTGGATATATAGACATCAAGTTTTCTTATAGACCAAAATTCATGTATGGGGTTTCAGTAATTTAACCTTGAACGAAACCATCAATTGATCCCCAAAAAATATTAACATGTATAGACTATGTATTTTATAGAAATTATAAATATATAAATAATCATAAGAAATTTTATTTCACATATTTTGTGGTCATGTGCTAACCATGCTACCACATTCCTCTGTTCGTATATTCTTTAGAACCGTATTATAAGGATAACATATATTTTGGAAAGAACCACACTATCAACATGTATACTGACATATCACTTATTATCATGAAGGAGTAATGTAGACATGAAACTCATTATCCACCAGGAATCATTCTGAAAATCTAAATAGGATCCACAAGGTATAATGTGTCAAAAATTACTTATATTTATTAATTTATTGACTTTGGACTAGGACTACAAGATATCATCCTACATTGTCACAAATTTTTTTTTTTCACCTGACCCCATTACTAAAAAACCATACCACAACAATCACTTGTAAAATGTAGAAGGAACCAAACCTCAAATGAAAAAATGAACAAGGTAAATCCAGATAAAAAATATATAATATCATCATTGGAAATATAGTATCTTTATATAGTGAGATGTTAATAAATGTAAATCAGGAATAAAGATAAATTTTAAATTCTTTCATAGAGATGACCACACAAGGGAAAAAACATCGATGAAGACACCCATAATTAATTACAATCAATCAAGAACACATCCTTGTGAATAGAATAATAACACCATGGAAACAAGTACATATAAAAGCCTCTAACTATAATTAAAATCCAAAAAATAATTTTCTTTATATAAATATCATGTTTCATTAATTATTTTATCACCCAAAAACACTTTGACACAAAAAGATATTATTACAGAACTAGAATGGTCAAGGATTATTGTGATCATTTATAGACTCCATGATTGGATAGAAGACAAAAATATCATTTCTTTTAGAATTAACATGATAGAACAGATCGACTATAATATCTCCATACGGTACCAATGCACCTGAAAGGTAATATGGCATATATGACTATAAAATCACGATACACCATATATAGAAGAAACATTAAGGCATATATTTCCTATAAAAAAATACCACCACCAAACAATCCAATACTATGTAGTGTAGATAGAATATAAATTCAAAAAATGTAACACAAAATATAAAACTATGAAAGAGAACTCTTTTGAGTCATTAGCCAGTATAGTTGGAGGTGGAGTACTGTAAGATAGAGTTGTTTCATAATCCCTTTATAACTATTTCAATGATCTCCTAAACATTTTATACGGTTTTGTTTTTATGGGAAAATTTGAGTGACATTCAACATTGAAACTATATTTAAAAAATTATTTAAAATACATTAAGAACATCACTAAATTAATACTGAAAATGATCATGTAAATGCTTATATTTTGAATACTAAATTGGCAAACCATAAATATATAACTAATATAGAGAAGTATCCACATAATGGTATTAGTCACCATGGATTATGATCAATGAATAACCCATCACTCCAAATGATAAGTTGTATCCTCTATTGGTCTATATCACAACAGCATGTCCTTTTTCTATATGGCAAGGAATCGATTCCACATCACAAATCAAGCACAACCAACTCAACTGTAGAGTTGTGTTGCCTATTTTTCCCATGAAGGTCACCAACCACACTATTATTCTACTCATACGCGCAATAATTTACCCAAAATGGATCAAAATAATAAAAAATTGGAAAATATGGAAAAAACCATTCAATATTTGATACTTTTTGGGAATTATTAGAGTAAATATTGATGAATTAATTTTTTTAGTTTTTTAACATGTTATATACTGACATAATAGGAATGACATATTATTTCATTAGAAAATATACTGACCAATGAAAATATTACATATGAAAAATAATTTTCCATCAATACCACAACATTTTAACAATCATGAAATCAATATAAAAAAATAAATAATACCTATCCTTTATAAAGAAATCATTTAAATTGAAATTATATATATAAAACATGAAAATGAATAAATATCTATTTATATATTTAATAGATGATATATAAGAATTCAAAAAACAATTATTATAAATAATCATATATATAATATAAAATTTTATGTTTTTTATATAAATAATATCCTTATATATACTTTATAACAAAAAACTCTATGAAAGTTCAAACTTTAATGATTCAATTATTTATTATATTACCCCATACCAAAATACCAAAAATAGGGGATCTGTCTCACAATTAAAAGGTTGAAATTTTTTATTGACTCTGAATGTGATATAATATGAATTTATTACCTCAAAATTATATTTTCCATCTTGTTAGATAGAGCACGAATTGCATGAAATAGAAGAAATGATAAATATTAAATAAGAGAGGAGTATCTGATTGAAAATACATTTCCTAAAAAATAAATGGTATTAAATACTCTATTAGTCATATTTTTAACTTCGTTCTGGTAAAATTATTACAATCCAATATCACACATAATAATATTTTTATCAGTGATGAATAAATATATAGAGAAACTAGATAGTCTTGATATAATATAAGTCTTTCAAATAAAATTACAAGGTTATTTGATTAAAAATTCAATGATATTTAACATGTTCTATCCATCCTCTCTATTTCAAAAAATTATATGTATTAAGGATTATGTTCTACATTATTCAGCATATAGGATTCTCCGAGATCTGTTTCATTCTTGTGACTCTATTTGATCGAATAATTTCTCAATTACAGTATACCCCCTACAAACTAATAAATGATGGTATTATAATTAAATTATATATCCCTATAACTTAACTAATGATATAATTTATCCATGGG
This sequence comes from Viscum album, assembly GCA_963277665.1. Lineage (NCBI taxonomy): Eukaryota > Viridiplantae > Streptophyta > Magnoliopsida > Santalales > Viscaceae > Viscum > Viscum album. Next base: position 1,846,246,677 of record OY728157.1, on the reverse strand, counting down.
TTTTTATAGCATATTCATTATAATTATTTTATAACCAATAATTTAACGTTGATATCCTTCGATATAATAATAAATGGAATTTCTTATGTCCCTATTTATTCCGTAAAAAATATAGTATATGAATTATGTGAAATATATTATTATCTATATTTTATTGGGATAATCCATATAATGATGCACTATTATGTGTTGATTCAGGATATTATCCTTCCAAGTGAATGATTCTATCAAACCCCATATCCAAAATTTATGACTAAAATTTCTGTACAACAGCCAAACTAATCAACTATCCAATATATATTTATCCATGGGTTTTAAAATATTATTTAGATAATCTTAGATATATGATTGGTTTTTATGGTTCTATAAACTATGATTTTGTGTGGGGCCTTAAAAATTTATGAACTATGGAAGCCCAAACTAATTTCACCTTCTGTGACTATGTCATGATCTAAAAAATCATATGTAATGATTTAGATTATGAAAATAGTATTATGATTTAAAAATAGAATCCATTAAATATAATGATATTACTGTATCTATTTCATATATCTACCCATCACGAGAAACACTACTCTCCAAAAATTATTTTGAAATATTGTTCAGGTTTCAATAAATATTTGAAGTGATGTTAAACATGATACATTAAAATAATATCATCTAAAATATTAGATGATCGAGGTGGAGTGTATTCTCTTTCATCATTATATGCTCAAATTGATACACCCCAAGAATAAATCCATATTTATTTACATCAATTAAAATAAATAAAAATTACATCTCACAAATAAAATTACAATCCCATATGTTAATGGTTCAATGTATTTTATGATGTTTAAGAAAACAGTTATATTTATATATTATTTAGCTAACAAATCCCATAATATTTTCCATACATTAATTCCCTCTAGAAATTCATTTAAATTTTAGTACCTATAAAATTAGAATCATGAGAAAATATAGATTAAATATTTATTAAGGAAAAAATAGTATAGAATATTTATGATGGTTTTGATTATAAGTGTGTCAAAAAAACATAATAATGGGATAAATATATGATTAATATATTTATAATATCATAAGAAATAATTGAAATCCTTGATAGAATAAAATATATCAGAAATTAATAATATATATTTCAAAGAGGATCATTAATGATGCATTGATTATTTTCCAGGACATGGAATATTGTAATAAAAATTATAAACCATCGAAAAATTTAAATAGAATGTTGAAAAAATAAATGTTTATAAATCATGACATATTTTATGTTAAACTACAATGAATATAAAAATATGTCTAATTAGGAATCAATACCTTCATCCCATAATATATTAGCCATCAAAACCCATGACCCATAAAAGACTCATAATATATATATATCATTACCCATAAAATTAGTTTCATATTAGAATAACTATCACATAATGATAATCCACCCATATGTGTGACCAAGTAAATCAATCATTATGTCCTCAAGAAAAACCAATACAAAAATATTTGTTACAAAATAAGTTCAAATGGTTTCATATAAGATAAAATCAATAATTTATTTACTGTACATTAAGAATTAAATAAACCACAAAAAATATATCATAAAAGGTACAATAGAGTAATACTTGATATATAAATATGTGTATATTTTTTTGAATCCAAACTCATTATTTTTATATTTTTTAGAACAAGTCATTATAGTTACATTAATTTGGATGATGTGATAAGGAATCCACATATATAAATTTAATCTTTATTTTAAATATTTTTTACTAAAATATAATACGAAATTGACATAAATATATTTTTTGAGATGATTGAAATTAGTGCATTATATAAATATATATGAGAAATGTAAAACTAAAATGAAGACAAAATGAAATTATCAATAAATAATTAATGAAGAGAAGGGTTACAATTTATTGGAGTTCATATTTATGTAAAAGTTGATATATAAAAATAAGTTCACAATTTGATTGAATTTTTTAATTAGGATTTATAAAAATACACTATCGCATTTCAATAAAAATTATCCCACTCTTGGTTATTTTCGTGTTGGATAATACTCTCTTGCATCAACACCACCACCAAAATAAATTTTATTAATGTATTCCATATGAATTTCATGAAATATATATTACTTAGGAGGAATAAAATAGAATTAGAAGAAGTTAGTACGCCACAGTATTAACCAATTTATCCATTATTAATGTCAATGAACATAATAAGAGAAATTATGTAAGCATATAAAACCCAATAAGATTATATGCCCCCATTGAAAAATAGTGATAATAGATTTGTATTTTCTGGATTTAAGAATCCTTGGGATGAAAAAAAAATGAGAGAGAAAATTTAAAAAAATGAGTATATAATATATATTAAAAAATGAATTCTAAATAAACCAAATAAAACCCGCTTTATCATTTTAAATGGATTAATCCTTCGAAATAATGTGGAAGTAAAAATATATAATTATGGGGGATGGTTTACTTATAAATGTATTCTTTGAAGGATAGTTAATTATATGATAGGTAAATAGAAAAATCTAAAATTTTATAATTTTTAAAATTAGTTTCTCTATTTCATTTAGATTATTCCAAATAATTTCATATTCTTTGGACACGATATGTAAATTTTATGAATGATTTACTCTAAGAAAAAATTCTGGAATAACAAAAAATTCTATATTCCTTGTGTTAATTTAATATGAATTAATCACATTGAGAAATAATTTATTTCTATAATATATAGTCAAATAATATTTTTATAACTTCACATTATCAATCATAAAATATTTCGCTCATTCAGATAAATAATTTATGATACATGGCCTCACCATTAATTTTTTTTGAAACTATGAACAAGCTCCATGGCAATAAAAACGATCATTATTTATGCCTCATATTTCGACAATTATAAATTTATTCTTATATATAAAATTTACAAAACAATAATCAATTCTTAAAAGATATAATTAATCAATATTTACTAGTGTAAAAAGTGTCCCATTAAATTTGTAAAATCAATTAAAATCATAGAAAATGTAAAATTATTCAATTATAATAAAAATTCCCAAAATATTCCACAAAAACATAATAAGTGAAAATTACCATTGAAATATTAAATTACATGGCTTTTTTAAAAAAATTGTGATGAATCATATTTTTTTGATGAATATGTCTTATTTTTATCTTGTATGATGAGTAAAATTAGAATGTTTGTAGGCCCATATGACATTAAGTCCAATAATAGTTTGGACTATAGGCCATGGGGAAAAGAATACCCATACCTAGACCAAATGTACAATATTTTTGTCAAAAGACCCCAAAATGGAATAGTAATGGTACGTCACACTTGCTACCGAAAATCTTGTTTAACACTAAGATGTTTTTATATAATTATCTCAATAATTTTAATTTTAATATAAATTGTCATTCATTAACACTGTGGAAATTAAATATATTTTGAGTTCATAAAATTAATTAATTAATATTTATGAAAAAATTAATTTGAAGCATATGATTAATCTATTTAAAATTTTTTCTTATATATTATGTACTGATAAATTCATTTGATTCATAAAATAATTTTAGGCATACATTTTATTATTTAGTTGTTATTATTCACCCCTATTAATTAAATAGCTTCATTGTAATTTTCATATTCCTATAATAATATTTAATTTTTCATTTCAGCTATGTGTTATTGGTTTTATATACTATTGAAAAATAATATTCATCGTCCCTATATATTGATTATAAGTTCTCACTTTTTTATTAAATAGTAAATTATAATTATCAAATTCTTTTATATATTTTCCATTGTTACAAAAATGTTTTTATCTGAATAGAGGAATCATTTTCTATCATTTCCTTATAAAGAAACCAGAAACAATCACATTTTTAGGTCAGAATCAATCTGTGATATGAGGGGAATCAGTTGCAATGCATTTTAAAATTTCTCAATGATGGATAATCATTTTTCACTATTTATTCCATTAAAGGATAGTAGTAGATATACTTTGGACTATATGGTATCAAATTATCAAGATAAACATGTTATCCAAATAAAATAAGGGATTTAAAAATTCATTTGGAGTTCATACTTCCTCATCCAAGGGATATTTAGATTCTATAGATTGATATAGACCTTATTATAAATTAAAAAATACATCTTCCTTATTTTTTTATTAAATTATTTAATTATATATTTATCAAGTTTAAAAATTTTAGGAATGGTGGGATCTAAAATTTATGATCTTGATCTATTTTTCATGTAAAAGTTATTTATCAATGATTTGATTTAAAAATATATTTTTTTTATTTTTGTTTGAAAAAATCTCTACACCTATAAATTTTTCCTATATTACGGTCTGTACCATTAAAAATCATAATGTGTGTTCATAAAAATTAATAATTGTGGTCTTATGGGTCTTATTTTTTATACCAAATTGATGTTTTTATGTGAAATCCATGAAATAAAAAACCCACCAACCCAAAAAAGATAAATTAAGTAATGTAATATGTGATGAATATCAGTATAATGTGTAATTTATGAAGGATTAGTAGTGGTATTTTTCAATTTAAAACCACAAATAGATTAATAACTATTCTAAACTAAATATGAAACATATATCAAGAGATGAACATAGTTGAAAAGACTAAAATGAATGAAATTGAGGATTCTGGACTATTGAAAATTTTGATAATATATCCCTATAAAACTTGTGGTGATATTATATACTTGATTGTACACTAAAATATGCTTACCATAACACCATTGAAAGGTGAGCCTTATATTGTCACATATCTGAATTTGCCAATATATAATGATGTCCATGATAAATAAATGGATTATATACTACAAAAACAAGTTTATTAACTAATCCTAAATACCACACTTCTTGATTAAAAATTCATTTATGTATAAATGTTAATGTATGAAATTTTTTATGAAAGAGATTTATATGTATCATTTACAACATAAATTCTTCCTCAATCATTTATGTGTTGGTTTTTCGTGAAAAAGGGATGTATGGGGGAACAATACTCTAATCTAGAATAAAATGTCATAATTTAGTATGAGGAAACCAATTTCGTCATTCTAATTCCAAAAAAAATATATAATAAAATTATCTTCAATAAAAAGTATGTTCTTCTTTAAAATTTTGAATTAAATAAAAAGAAAATGTTAGATAAAAAATATTTGTCATCTAATTTGACCATCCAATCTCTACTACACCATCATTAACTCATATACCTCTAAATATACAATGATTAAAATATTGATCCTCGAAAAATATATTATCATTCCTTTATCTTCTAATAAATTTGTAAATAACCCAATATAACACTAATAAAATTACTTTAGTCAAATAAAAATGTGATCCTGTGAATATTTTTCATTGTAGGTGATTTTAAACATTTTTCCCAAACTGACACCTGAGTGATATAACTAGACATTACATCCTTCATGTTTTCATGTATATAACATCGAAGTATTTTTAACTACCACTCATTCATCTTGAATTGAATCCAGGAAATTGTAACATGGAAACATTTAGGGGATTATTTAACAAAAAAATTCATTATATGATAATATTTAATAGCTTATGATATATACCTATTATAAATATTGATGGCCCCCTTAATTTAATTTCAAATTGAAAAAATATAGAGAAAATACATTTTAAATAGATATCCAGATGTCATAGGTTTGTCCATAAATTTATTTTAAAATGATGGGGGATTATATATCATCACTGAGGGGAAATAATTTTACATATCACAATATAGAATTTGCCTTATTGTATGAATTATTTTATGGAAAACATGTCACACATCTTATTCTTTGTTCAATTCATCCCATGTGTCTTTTTTACAGTATGTGAATATTTCTATATTATTATGTATCTAATCTAGTGGGAAGTATCCCATTACACATGATGTCTTCATGATTTGTCCATGTAATATTAGATAAACTTATCTTCATCACTATGATAAATAATAATTAAATATTAATTTTACAATATTTTGGTAATTGAAGACATATTTATTACCACTTAGATCCTTCAATAAAATATTATTTATGACAATCACCCTCTATAACTAAACATATTCACTGAAATGAAATCATAATTCTTATAAATAAAATTTATCATGTATCTATTAACAACCAAGAATATATTTATCTATTGTGTTTTATAAGAGAATATATCTATGTATCAATAATTTCTTTTTGTAGTTTCCCTTGTTAGAATGTTAGGTATATCTTTTATCCCAAAAAACCATAAAATCAGAAGTATAAAACTCTATGAAAAATTAAATAACTTAACATTAAATTTCAATTCAACTTGTATAAAAAAATAAATAGAGGAAAAAATATATAAACATTCAATATTAGAATTAAAATTTATTCAAATAAATTTTATTAGATATTTGTAATTAGATAATTTGAAATATTAAACCAAAAATCAAAAAATATATATAAAATAACTTTATGATATGATATTTCACTGAACTGTTTAATGCAGTTTTTCATAAAATACATAAATGGTAAACAATTGATAATATGATAAAATTATTACAAAAAAATACTGATATTTAAAAAATAATCAATGAATAATTATTACAATAAAAATGATAAAAATAATTATATTTATTTTTTGAAACATTTGATTAAAAAAACAAATATAATTTACAATAATGATGTTAGAAATATTTATTAATATAAATCGACATTAATACAGTCACTCTTAATCAACTAATTTTTTATTAGATGAATCTAGTAGTAGTTTTTAGGCATGATTATCATATATCTGGGTATTATTTGAAATGACTATTTCCATTATTTATGAGATCCACCGTTTCTAGAAACATAATAAAAAACATTGGATTCCCCATTTTTGATTAGAGAAGATTAAATTTTTATAGAGATAATTATTTATCATGTATTCAATCACAAATACTTGAAATTAATGATTTAACATAAAACTTTGTTCATATTTGAAATTTTTTTATCAAATTTATTAAAATTGACAATATGAATATTAATTTAATTCGGTGAGAATGCATTGTGTTACTCACATCACTCTATGATAAAGAGTCACATGATTCATGGGAATTATGAATCAAAAAAATATGGACATAACTCTGTGATATCCATGTTGATGATAAGAAATTGACTATGTCATGGTCAAAAATGTACCTTAATTAGCTTAAAGAACATATAATATGAAATGTAAAATTTGTTGATAGTTTAATTTATTGATAGAATGAATATTAATGCTCAATTTTAAGAATTGTTGATATTTTGGATGAATATACTATTTAGAATATTATGATATGAATCCTACTAGATAAACAATATGTGAATATTTTACCCCTTTATGATTAATACATGAATGGGTGTACAATAATAAAAATCAAAAATATTTTTATTTCATTTTATTTGAGAATAGGGCCATCATTATTGATAAAAATAAAAATAAATAATTAGATATCCATAAATAAATTGTGAGGAATAAATTATATTATTTTGATAAAGACACATAAGGATAAAACGGATGTCCAATATGATTCCATTGATGTTTAAAATTAATCTACTTATTATAAAATGATATATAGTGATTAATATATAAATATTAAGTATATTTATGATTTAAATTCTTTAATTTTTGAAATACATTGCACTTTTTAGTAGGTTTCCTTAAAAATTATATATAAGATGATAATGGTAATCATTTTAAATAATTATCCATGCAGAAAGAGATGTAAAGTGGACAAACTCTAAGATTATTCTTCAAAGAGAAATGGAATTAAAAAAAATCAATAATTGAAAACCAATATTTTTATAAGGAATTAAAAATATAGAAAAAGAACTAAATGATTGAAGGGAAAATGAAATTCATTTAAAAATCAAAATAGTTAATTAATTCCAATGTGAAGGGAATGAATAATGGTGAAGAAAAAAATAAACCGATAAGGACAAACCAAATGTGTTTAAACATAGAGTGGATCTCAAGATATGTATGGAATAAATGGTAAAACCGGGAAGGGGAAAGAATTATTGTATACTAGGGAAATATTTTTTATTGGAATCAATAAATTCCTCAAATGGTAGTGAAATGATAGAGATGGAAAATGAGTTTAAATAAGGATGTCATATCAAATGTATATTAGAAATCTTGTTTACAATTACAAATATAGTGTCCTAGAATGAGGATTTTAAGGATATTGTTGTTATGATAGAAGAATATAAAACATTATTTTGTTAATATAATGTTGTAGAGTTAAATATTTAACATTTTTTTAGGAAATTTTTAGAAGAGTATTTAATTTTGTTAATACAGATAGAAATCATTGAGATAGTTTTTTGGTTCCTATAAAAATTATTTTGGACTCTCATGTTTCCAATATTAGTTATTAAAATAGTGACAAGGGAGTATAAAAGGTTATTACATCACATAAATCATATAATAAATACACTACAATGGTGAATGATGGTGATATTAATTCAATATGTTTTTTGGAAGCAATATAATATAAAATAATGTCAAAAACTCATTATTAAGGAAACGTATATGGCTCCTATACATGAATATGTTATGAATAATTAAAAATTTATGATCTGATGAGAATCATGTTTTTCCAATTTTGAAGAATATATTTTCTATTTGACGAGATTATGTTTTTGAGTAATAGATGGGTTTTAGGGAATTGATTAACATAAATTTTATTAGGGATATTATAATCACTCACTCTCTTAATTAAAGAGAATATTTTTATTGATGGAAATTAATTATGAATTTCAAAGAGGCCTTCCAAATCAATATGTCAAGGAGGATGTTTAATTTAATATATATCATGATTCTCATTAGGATAATTTTGGGAGGTGTGATCATTCTAGAGACAAGTCATTAAAATTTCTATCCATTCTGAATTAATTTATAAATAAAAATAATATTACCAAATATTTAAGAGAAATAATAATTAGTATCATTATGTAGTGTTTTGGTGGCCTATATGTAAATAAATGGATATAATTAGTGGATACTCAAAATCGGTTTCTTACAAAACATGACCAATATTAAAAATCTGTTGAATAATATCACATTGCAGAATAGTGGCACGATAACATTTTAAAATGATGATTCACACAATATTAATAATGTTTAATATACTATGATTTGTAATATAAGATATAGATATGTAATACATATTGATGTTTTTTAGGTTAATATCTCTATATGTTAAGAACATGGTGATAGTGTGAATGCATTGAAATTTTTGAATAATTATTTTTTCATACCTAATTTGAAAGGAAAAACTATTTTATTTAATGTTCTGTGAAATAATATTAAAAATTGAATTTATAATGATTTAAATTTATTCATGTGAGTATATAGCTGGAATTAAATATCTTTAATATGGTACATAGTAAATGGGGAACATTAATACAATTAATAATTTCATGTATCATCTTATGAGAAATCTATCATTCATAATATTAAAAAATAATCTGTTTTTTACACATGATAAGTTAAATATGGTGAATAAGAATCATAAGTCAGTTGAAATTAATATACAGAAAATTGTTCTGTTAGATATATGATATTGTCGTACAATAATTTGAATAAAATATATAAATGAATAAAACAATTACATTAATTCATTGAATTATTTCACATGTATGAGTTATGTCCAATGTATTCCAAGGAAATAAAAATATCTTGAGAAAAAAATCAATTTTATATGACTTATGTGAATAAAATAATACATGTGTATAAAATATTCCAATCTGATTATAGAATTGAATTCATGTATGGAATGATCAATGAATATCCTAAGAATGAAAAAATATATGAATATATAACTGAATATATGTGATAAAAAATATACTCACTATGTGAATGGATTATAGTCTGGTATACATTGAATGAATCATTCCATAATATAATTCTGCCTCAATATATTTCAATAGACACTCAACAACCATGTTATTCATTATTTTTAATGTATTGAATAATAATAATATGTATAATATTTTTAATATCATAAATTCAATATAATTTTATAGTCAAATTATATCATAAGAATTTTTATTGATTAATGGAGACAATAATATAGATGTTTCTTTTTTATGTAGGGTGATACTATAGATGATTTAGAATTTTTTTCATAACATTTAGAATTACATTGAAATTTATATTGATGAAGAATATTTGGATGAGGATTTTCTACAATTCAAAGAAAATCAAAACATTTTATTCTGAACAATACTCTTACATATAATAGGTAGATATTATCAACCAATAGATATTTTATATCTTTAAATCATACCATCATTTATTCACATTTTTTAAAATAGTGTGTAGATGAAGAGTTATAATGAGGGTATTGGATGTAGACAAGAATGAAGATTATAACCAAATTGTTAATAATGATGCATGGGAATTGATTTACAGTGTTTTGAATAAAAATATTATCTAGAAAAATTTGGGTTTTAGAGTGAGCTCAATGAGAAATGATATACCATAGAAAGTAAAAATAATATTGTTTTCAAATGAAAATATCAAATTAAAGGTATTTATTTTGAAAAAACTTATGATCCAACAACAAGCATTTAAATTATCTAATTCATTATTGTTATTTATTTCCAGTATAATATAATGTTTTCTATATGGATGTTATGTTACTCTTTGTTATTTGTGAACATGAGAAAGAATCATTTTTTGATCAACTGAAAAGATAAAACACCTGAGTAATTTTACAACAAAATTGGTAACTTATTTGAGATGTATATGATTGGTGAGATGGTATTTCTATTGGGTCTAAATGTTCTTAATGCATCATGTTCCATTCCCCACTCATCTGGTAAGTATGTTTTTGAGTTACATAAAATAATTAATATGGAGTATTAAATATATGTTTCCACTCATATATAAATTTGGACAAGGATATCCTTCGATAAAGAAGGAATCTTTCTCAATCAAATTTTTATTGGATCATTAGAAACCTACTATATTTAAATAAAATATTTATAGGAATTTTGTTCATAATTACTCATTCTGAATGATTTCAAAGAAGAATTATTGGGTCCCTTATTATTAGAGAAACATTGATCTTGAGTTATATGAATATAACTTTTGATTACGTCTTATTTTATGACAATTATTCATCGTTATAAATTTATGTCTATAAAAATTAAAATCAAGGAGGTTATGTTTTAGATCATAAATCCGAAATTTGGGCATTCTTTAATTATAGGGGGCAGATGAGATTCTTCAAACTTCAAAAAAAAACATTTTATCTCCCTTATCTCTATGGAGTCTGAGTATGTTATCAAATCCCCATCCACAATAGAAAAAACATGAATAATTTTATGGATTAACGATATGAGTGTTGATCTTTCAAACCCTTTGGAGATTGGGTGTGAAAATTATTGTGCAATTATCTTTTAAAAGTATTAATTATTACATTTAATTTTGATGTATGCTTCCATCATGTACTGCATTATCCATGATAATTTATAGCACTCTAGATATTTTTTATAATTTATTTCAACCAAAGTAAAAGTAATGATATTTTTATAAATATTGTCCTAAATGATTTATTCGAAACTATGAATGAATTATTAGTAGTGGATTTATTCACACAATCCCATTATATTTTCATGGTTATTTTGAAAAATTAAAAACATTTAAAATTTTGACCATGGGACTGAATACAATATGATCTCTTCATAAAATTTTAGAGATACTGTAGTTTTCTTTTCTTACGATCATAAAGGGGATAAGAGTGTATAAATATTATAGATATTGGGGAGACTAATTTTTTAGTATATATAATTTAGAGAAGTTATCATGTGATCATTTTTATTTTTTGTAAAACAATAATGTGGGATTTCAGATCCCTTTATATGAATAAAAAATCCTATATGTGAATTGAAAAAAGGGGGTTGACATATTCCTATTAAAACATGATCAAATAGAATTAATTGTATATAATGTGATTTTATTTTCATAAAACTATGTTTTAATCCAATGGAATGTTTTTATAGAAATTTTCATTGTATTCCTACAACGATTTCATTCTAGAAAAAATTTATTAATATTTTTTTGATGTTTTTGGGTTATATGCATTGGATATGTAACATATAGACATTTCTAAAATTTACAAACTATTCATTTTTTAATTCCATTTTTAATGAAATAATGATGCCCATGGGAGTGGATGATTTTTTGGGGTTTTTTGGGAATGTTCTGAGCCCAACGACATGAAAATTTGAAACGGAATACTGGGCTGCATGATTAGTAGATATCGTGCCACCCTGCCAGCACTATTTCCCTAAACCATCTAGCTATAGATAGTGGGGTGATATGTGATGAATGTTTTTCAATATTATTGAAACCCCTTTTTCATGCCCATACGATACATTATATTCTTTTGACATTATCAATTTTAATGTGTTGTGCATGGTAAGACAAACTAGGAACCTAGTAGTATAGGCTGCACCCTTGAAGAAATTTCATAGTACACAATAGGTGAATGGTTTGAAAAACAATGTGGCTAAACCATTTTCCGCTTCATTTGATGGTAAAATACAAAAATTTTCATTAATTAATGTTTTATACCGAAATTATTCTTTATTGTTTTTTTCAATATGATTGTCCTACTACGTAATGTGTGAGACCTCTTCCTCTTCCCCAATTCAGAGGGGTTATTGATAAGTCTTTCAATAAGTCTCCAAATCATTTACTATAATGTCCTTTGTATGTCTCCTTGTAAGCTCTATCATCAAAGACATTATATTTCATGTTTCATCCATCTTCTATTCTGTCATTTATGTGAGACTGCCTTTGCCATTATTTAGGGTTTATTGTGATTTACTCATTTTCATTCATTCTAGATCAATTAATTCTTTGTCAACAGATGAGTGGATTTATAGTACATAAATGTAGGAAGAATTTGTCATTCATGCATGTTTTATCACTATTTAAATGTGATTCCATTATGGAACATGCTATATCATTACATAAATACTTAAAATGTTTTAAATAAATTTATTTAACAGGTTCCAAAATCCCTTTATGACCCAACTTGATAGATAAATCATAAATTGATTCTTCGCCTCATCGTTGGCCACCCATTTGGGTTTTCCCACCCTCAATGGCCTATATTCCAACTATTGGGATGGTATGCTTCAGGTGTGTATGTATTTAAGAACATTAGAATAATTCCATAATAAGGGAATTGAATAAATATTCCTATATAGCCATGGTATAGGACCTTGTTCTTGGTTCCAATTACTTTATAATTTAATTCACGCGCTTGATTCTTATTCGTAGATTCAAATTAACTTATATGGAAATTCAATTTTATGATCCTTATAGTTATTCCTTGTGCCTTTCATAAATATCATTCATTTAGCTTATTCCCTTTTTATTATCCCATAGTATATGGTACTAGATTGTATGTTATGCTTAGGAATGATTTTTAGCATGTGATATTGACATACCTTATTGTTTACATGTGAATATAAATTATATACCTTCTGATATTTGTCTTGGTTTCAACCCTTTTACTGATAAGTGTTAGGAGAGAAGACGAGTCCCCATATAATTATTTCTTGGATGCACTCTCCATTCTTGTATGGATCTACATGACATGCCGATAGAGATATTTGGTTCACTTTGTATGGGATACGAGGGAGGAATATTCAATCTTGTGAGTTATATTGGTTCACTATGGGAGAAACCACATATGTGATCATTGTAAATATGGCTATTCCATTCCTAGGAAGATACCCAATCCCCTTTGTGAGATACATTTTAGGGACTCATAGTCACAATTCCATACATGATATAAGGGACGCCTCTATGGGTTCCCATGTATAGACTCAATAGTATGGATTATATTGGAGATGGTTGTAGAAACCATTGGGATGCATATTAAATCCCTTTGGAAAAGCTCATGAAACCATCATTAGATATGTCAATTTTTTTTGATCACATGTTTTTCACTTATTCATACTATACGGATGTGTGAATGATGACATGGGGATGTGACATCAAAGGAAAATCACGAGCATGGGGTCTACCTTTAATGGTTGCTTAATTTTTATATTCTATATATTTACCAAATCATTTGTATAGGTAACATGGTTCATAATTAAGGAATATGACAAAGTAGGTGGTATCGGTTGGACATACATTTAGGGACCCACGATGAAGTACATATTTATGAAGTTATCTATTTCCCTAAATTTATTATTTAGGTAATGATGTTCATTAATTTATTGAATGAATTGGATTGATATTGACACCATTGGTTGTGGACATCAGAGAATTTATTTTACAGCTTTTATTGGCCTTATTTGGTACCAAATAATTCTTCATTATTGTAGATATTAATAAATATAAGTATCTGTCTTCTAAATCATGATTTTCTTTTAGGTTGGAGTATTGTTAGAGGACTATGCCTATGCTCGAGATAGATGTAGTTTCACATTTTCCCTTTTTTATATTTTCAATTGATGTGGTATATTCTTGTATTCATATTTTTACTTGTAATTTAAATTATATAATGATCCATGAAATACCATCATCATCATTGTTTATCTATTAATTTTAATTCAGATTCCTCATGTTACTTATTTCAATTACATAATCAATAGTGACTATTATACTAATTCTATAATTTATTGTTTCTTATTCATATTTATATTTTACACTCTAATCAATGAAAAAATATTCTCCCAATGGATACATCCTAGGACCTTCGTACTATTCAGATGCCTATTTCATTCGGGGAGGCTCACTTGACATATTCTGGCCACATTCTCAGGTAACTGATAAATGGCACATGGGGCAGGAAACTTAAAATTGGTATCATAGATTCTTTTTTCCATATTTCATAGTGTTTGGATTTATACATTTGACTATGAAATTATAATTTGGTAATGAGCCTATCCCTAGGACTATCTAACTCACATACAGGGGAATCCCAAATTTCAAGGGATAGTTAAATGCTATTTTTCTTGGACTGTTATTGTTTTATTGGTTTCACCATTTTAAAGGAACATTCATTGTGTTTATTATATTATCAAAAAAATTGATAACATTATGGTATTTCTACTAATATATAATAATTAAATAAGGTTTTTATCAATGCATTAATCAAACTATGAACCATATGATTAAAATGTAATGCATAATGTTGGGAGATATCTATTTTACAGAGTGAATATCATGGATTTACAAGAATTTTTCCTTATTTGATTTCAACATATTGAGTTGTTCATAATTTCATTATATGACTAGAAAACAAAATTGATACTTATTGTGCCTTCCATAACCTCATAGTGTTCTCCTGGATAATTTAAAGTAGACACATTAACTTTTCAATTGTGGAATGTAGAGCAATGACCATTGGTCACATGGGATAGAACATGTTTTGTTTAAGAATAATTTGGAGTAAAATTTCACATTATAATGTTATGGGCATTAATAAATTTAAAATGGTTATCCATATAATTTGACCATTAAAAAAGAGTTCAAATTCCTAAAATAATTAAAATGAATACCACCTATAAAATGAAAATGTCACTTATATATTTAATGTGAGACCTTAATCCAGACCTAACCTTAGTAGTGGGAAGTATGTCATGTATCTTGAGATTCTTTTATGACCTTCACTCCTTACCCAGACCTGACACCGTGAGTAGGAAGATGAGTATTTTTCATTATTTGGATCGCTATATTCATGTCTACATTGTATCTCTTTTTTTATTAATATTTATTATCTATTGTAGATAATTTTTTAAGTGGGTCTTGTAAATTGAAGATTTATTCCACTACAAAATCCCCATGACGTAACAACCCAAGCTTCCATAGTATGTCTCCCTTCAAATAACGCAATAGCCTGCATTGTACGAAACTTTGATTTTTAACACTCCACGACCAATAAATCCATTCATTATAAATAGTAATAACCACTTTTGGAAATTTTATAAATTTTATTTTTCAAAATAGACTTCTTTTTTGAATTTTTAATATCGAAATCAGCTTAGGGTGAATTTTTGGTACTTTTCAGAAAACTTTCATTTTTTTATGAATAGTGGAAAATATTAATTTTTAATTAAAAACAAATTTTTTAATATAAAATATTTCTAGAGTTTAGTTATACACTTGAGTGGTTATAAACAATAATTAGATTATATTTTTATCATTAAATATAATTTAGGTCATTTTATTTAATTTTACATTTAAACTAGACATAAACAAGAGTCAATAATTTTATAGTTATTATTTTTTAAAAACGCGCTTTTTGTTTTGACAATAGGAATTGATTTTAAATTAATTTCTACCACTTCTATGTTTTGAATTTTAGAAAATGGATTCCATATTTGGAATCATGATGTCTAAATTGTGTAAATCTAAAACCTTTATTTTTTTACATTATACATAATTACTTCGGTAAATATTTTATTTACCATGGTTATAGGGTATATCCGGTAAATAAGGGAAAAAATAATATTATTAAAATATTAAATTACCATAACATGTTTCATATTCCATTTTTTGAAACATGTCCAACTGTGGGCATCCTCAGGTCGATTTTGGGACCCTATGGAGCCACTTGAGAGTGATAATGACAATTTATATTAATTAATTTAAAGTAAAGAAAAAAATGACATAAACATAAATATTTTTTGTAAAAAAAAATTTAAATTGTGTCATATATGTTATAATTAAGTATATAAATACTCATTATAAATATAAAATGATTTCCTACATAATTCTGTTTTATTTATAATTTTTATACATTAAACAATTAAATTTATTTTTGACACAGTGGTGATGTAGTAATTACCTTATTATTGTACAAATCTACTAAATGGTATTATAAATATAAAAATAAATATAATTTCAAATTTTTTATGACATAAACGAATTTTATAGGTTAATATGACATTTTAGGGTTGATTAAATGTATTTTTTTTATGTAATCAGGTTGTAATAACTTCCAAAAAAACCAAATAGTAAATAGTGTCAAAATTGATATAAATGAGTTTTTTAAAAAAATTTATATTATTAAATTATATAATTGTCCAAAAAATATGTGGTTCTACAAAAAAACATATATAATGATAGGTATATAATTACTGAACCATGTGGGTTACTTTTCGTAGTTTATAATATTTTTATCAATAATATAATATAAAAATAAAAAGACACATGGTAAATGTAAAACTATTTAACTAAGTGTTATATCAAAACGATGATGTTAATATGGTGACCTAAATCTATCTAAAACCTATTTGTTGAGATTTTTTCAACACATAACCACCTTATACTATAAATAAATTATTTTTAGACATTAGGAACTGAAAATGTGTTATTATAAAATAACATTTCACGGTTTTCCTAAAGTGACCCTCACCTCTTTTATAAAAGGGAACTTCCCCTTCTCTCAAAATCACACCTAAAAAGCCATTTTTATTGGACAAAAACTGACCAAATATCCTTCCAACATTCCTCCTTTAAACCCAGATGCATTATTTTGATCATAAATTCAACCTATGGAGCCCTTTTGATCGACTCAAAAGGAAACACCCGAAGAAGATGTAATAATTTCACCCCCCCCCCTCTTTCAAGTTCATTTCTTCTTCTACTTCCTATTTATTTGGTGTTTCCATTATAAAATAATAACTCTAGTATATTATATATAATTTAATATAAATATAAAAATGGTTCATACATATTAATTATTCTATTCATCATATGAATGATAATGTCACCATACGTTCGTACGTACGGCGTAGTGTCTTCAAGTCGTGGTGTAGTTTGTTATTCGAACAATTAATTATTTGGATGGGTATAATAATGAGTATAACTAATGTAAATAAAAATTATAACATGTTAATTATTCTGTATATATGATATACCTTCCAATTACATACGATTTATCCATTAATATAATGATGTTTTCGCTCATGCGTACGTATAGATTACCGTTTCCACGAACACGATTTGATTCATTCTCCATCGTAATAATTGTTGATTAATTTTAATTTTATGATTAAAAATAATTTCTATGAACATAGTGTCATTTTGTATATGAATAATATAAATCCTATCCATAACAAACATGGGTTATGTAACCAATTATATAATGGGAAACGAATTAGCTAACACCTGAAACGATGATACTTCTAAAATATTATTAACAAAGCAATATTAGTGGGTCATATATGATATCATATTTATGTATGTAGTTCTTGTATGATTTAATAACAATTATTTAACTATTATAAAAGAGTTTAATGTACCCTATAGTAAGTAAAAGTTCCAGTTAAGGTTTAATTTACAAATCTCATTATTATCTAATGTTGTTTTTATGTAAGTTTCTACTGGGACCTCTTTATCATCCACATCCATGTTTTCATAAAAACGTATTTAAAAACATTTTTACTATTTTCAAGACTATGAGATAAAGACATTCATACCCTTATTTAACCTTATATGTTCTAAAAAGAATATTTCGGTCGTTTTCCAAACAAGGTATTTTGTGACCTTTTTGAAAAAATTAAGGTAAGAATGTTTTTTAACTTACTGGGTGGGTGCATCTATTTTCAACTGTTATAACATCATCGATGCTTCCCATATAGACTTATATAAATATTTTCAAAATAAATTTTTTCTTTTATAAGTATGTGAATCTTAAATGGTTCCATTGTATAAAGAAGTATTTCTTTCAAATAGTTTTCATTTCATCTATGTCAACATCCTTTGATGGATTTTAATCGTGTTTGATGTTGATTTATTATGATAAAAATCTATTATATTGTATTTAAGGTTATTTAAAATGTTTGATTGTGGATGTTTTATTTCTATACCATTCATGTTTTATGGTTAATGAATTGAAATTTCGTATGCTACTTTTAATATGAATGTTTGTGTTATTTTTCAACCATTTCAAATTAGGAATGCATTAGACTTAGTATGTGATGGGTGGAGCCCCCGGTAGATTTTGGGTGCATCAGTAGGTCTCATGAGACAATTAGACGTGGAATTGGATGAGGCCTTTCCCAAATTGATATATGGTTTTGGCTGAGGCCCCAATCATTTATAGACCTCTTGGCCAAGGCCTTGACATGATGTTTCAGAATGCCCAGCATTATAAATACCCCTGTTATGAAAATAATAAAGATATTTCATGTGGTTATTCTACTAGTAGAATACCCATGATTTTGTTTTTTATGGAATTATTTACTTAGCTCATATTCCATTCATAATGTTTTCATTTTTATTATTTGTAAAGTCATGTTTTTTAATTATTTATCATGCCTAATGTGTAAGTTATCTTTTGCTGTATTGCATACCCTTATTTTTCGTTTGAGCTCACCCCTTTCTTATGTTTCATTTTCCCAGGATATGAAGAAGTTAGTTATGAGTGACTTTTAGGAATAATATAGGGGTCTTTGATGTTTCTAATGGAATAAATTAGAGTTGTATTTCCTTTCATGTTGTAGTGTTGAACTTTTGTAGGAATCTTGTTTCCAATAATACTAAACTGATAAGTATTTCGGGACATGATTCCTTGTATCATGCCAATGTTATGTAATAAAGCACCATCTTATGGTAATTTTCGTCAGGTCATTACAATTGGTAGCATATAATGTTTTGTACTATCCATGGAAAGTAGATTTAGAAAAATTCAGATCAGAGAACATTACCCTAAGATATACTTTGAAGATTAGTATAGAAGAACTTCCAAGAATTTTGGTACTGTATAGATTTTGTGATTTTTCTAATAAATACATTCTTGTCTAGATACGAGAAAGTAGAGGCAGCTTTTGCACATATGTACCAAGGGGTAAAACCTGAAAACACTACTTTGAGATAGAATCTAATGAGAACTAGTGCACGAAAACCAGCCTTACTGCACTCTTGGTTATGACACTCCCGATATGGTTTCATTCGATAATTCTCATTTTCTTTACATACCATTATTAATGATTTTTTAGTATATACCTACTCAAAAAAATTATGATTATTGGTTATATCCCTATATTGTTCAATTTATGTTAAGTGTTTTACATGTTTGGAATTATGTACTGTGATTCATAAACTAATCTATAGTATGTCATTGTTTATAAATGGTGTCTAGTGGAAGGAATGAAAACTGTATCAATGCACGTAATCTATATAGGTATTTACCTCCTACTCAGTATAATTATAGTTGAACTAGCGATGCAATTGGTGCAGATCGTATTATCACCATATTGAGACAACTCACTCAGGTTAGGAATAATAACCTTTCCATATAGAGCACCTTGATCCACAACGTGGTGGATCAATGTTATACCGCTTCATAAGGAAGAAACCACAATCATTCAATTGGAGTTCAAAACCATTTTGTATCTGAGCAATTGATAAATTAAATAGAGAAAATATTTCATTCTTTGGGGAGTAGCGAAAGTGAAAAAGTTTTCAAGGCAGTTTATCGCCTCACGGGAGATGTAAATCAATGGTGATCATTAATTTAAATCATAAAGGAATATTAAGAAGTATCAAACATGGAACAGAGGATGAATAATAGTATTTTCTCAAAAAAATACTTTTTCATGGCCATTGAGGGAATATGGAGAGACAATTTCTGAGTCCGAGGAAAATGTAAGATTAGAATGTCGCTAAGTCTGAGGTTAATTTTAAACAGTAATAAAGGCATGCTACAGATTATATATGTAACCCAAGAAGTAAGATTAATATTTTCTTTGATGGGTTGAAACAATTTCTCTATCGACCATTAGTCTCATACTCCTTCTCATCGTATGTAGATATTATTTCATGTGCTATCAGGATAGAAAAGGAATTTTTACGTCTTGTGATATCAAAGATAAGAAAGGGAAGAATAGATCTTCTGAACACTCAGGAAATGGAAATAAGGGGAAGGAGGGAAAAGTTGAATATCCATCCAACAGTTAATGTGGAAAAAACACCATGATACATGCTTGAAGGGAATGGTAGTCCATTACATGTGTGGTAAAAAATGTCACCAAGCTTGTGATTTAAAGGGTAAGAAAGAAGATGTCAATGTTGAATGCTATAATTGTAGAGAAATGGGTAATTATGAAAATGAATTTCCTACGTTCCAAAATATCTTACCTCAGAAAAGGACATGGGAGCAAGGCCATGCTTATGTGATCCCTACTGCTGAGGTTGAAGCTCCAAAAGAGGTTGTGGTAGGTAATTAAATGGTTTCCTCAAGTTTAGCCAATGAATTATTTAATTCTGTATCATCTCATTGTTTTATATCTTCCCATTTTGCTAAGAAAATTAGATAACTTCAATTTAACTTAACAAGGGAGTTTTTAGTCAAAACACCGAAGGGAAGTGTCATCGCAACAACGTTTTGTTAATCAGTTTTTATTGGGGCATATAAATGTTATTTATCATTGGATCTCATCGTCATACCCATGAATTAATTTGATATAATCATAGTTATGGATTTGCATTCAGACCATGATGCAAAAATTTATTTTATGAAGAAGGAGGTTATAATTTTCGATGATGATAAGGATTACGTTATTTTTAGAGATGAAACGTCACTAACTGATTCTTATCTAGATCCACCCCAGTAGCGCTACTAAATTCAATTATTGTGGTGGAAGAGAATAAAATAACTATGGTCGAGGAAAAGAATGTTCAAGTAGTGGATGTACCTATTTTGAAAGAATATGCTTATTTGTTTCGAGAGGATTTACTTGGACATCATACGGAACATGAAATTGGGTTGTCCATTGATTTAATTCCTTGTTCATGGACCACATCGAAGACCCCATATAGAATGGCCATTGTGGAATTAGTGGAACTAATGAAACAACTATAGTAATTGATAAATAATGGATTTAATCAAACTACTGTTTCTCCATGGGGAGCCCCTAATCATTTCGTTACGAAGAAAGATGGATCTATGAGGTTCTATATTGATTATAGTGAGATCAATGTTATAACAATAAAGAACAAGTATCCCCTACATCACATTGATAATTAATTTGACCAACTTCCAGGAGCTAAATATTTTTCAATGATTGACCTTCGATGTAGATATCATCAGATGTGTGTGAATAAGGAAGAAATTCCAAAAACAATATTTCAAACTAGGTACGGGAATTAAAAGTTTATAGTAATGCCTTTTAGACTGACTAATCCACCCTTTATCTTCATGGATCTAATGAATATAGTTTTCAAGGAATATCTTGATGGCTTTGTAGTGGTATTTATTGATTATATTTTGGTATACTCATAAATATATTAAGATAATGAAAATAACTTGTGCATTATCATAAGCACTCTTGGAAGAAATAAATTATATGGGAAATTTATCAAGTGTGAATTCTGGATTTAGAAGATTTCTTTTCTTGGCCATATTGTCTTTAAGGATAGAATATCTATTGATAATTCAAAGACCATGTCAATCCAGTAATATCTATCACCGAAGAATATAAATGAGGTACGCAGTTTTATTGGTTTAGTAGGTTATTAGCAACGTTTTTTACAGAATTTTACCCGATTTACTAACCAATTAACCGAGATCAATCATAATGGGGTTAAATTTGTTTTGGAAAATAGAGTGTGAATAATGTTTTAAATAACTTAAGAGAATACAAGTTAATGATCTTATCTTGAATCTACCATCGAGGAATTATGGGTTTATTATTTATAGTGACGACTCAAAGAAAGGACTTGGTTGTGTCCTTATAAAGAATTATAATGTAATTTCTTATACAACATGGTAGCTAAAAATTCATGAGAAAAACTATCCTACTTAGGATCCTAAGTTAAACACTGTAATCATTGCTCTGATGATATGGAGACATTATCTCTATGGTGAAAAATGTAAGATTTATACTGATCACAAGAGTTTAAAGTTTATTTTATCATTGAAAGAAATCAACATGAGGCCAATACGATGGCTTGAATTACTCATGGGTTATGATTTCACTATACACTATCACTCGGGGAAGGAAAATAATGTGGAAGATGCTTTAAGTAGAAAGGATTAGGGAGTGTGGAAGAATATGAGAGTTTAAAGGGATCCAATTTTCATGGATCTAATAAATATAGATATAGGAATAACCATAGAAGGTGAAACCTCAATACGTTTTCAAATGGTTACCAAACCATCTTTACTATAAATGATAAAGAGTTCTCAGACTGATGATGAGGATTTTCAAAAGAAGATTAATGTTTTCAATGACGGTGGATTGAGTGACTTTATATATGAAGATGGAATTTTCAAATTTGGGAAGAAACATTGTTTTCCTAACATACCTGATCTAAAAATGGAATTTTTGGATGATTCTCATAGCTCCAATTCACTTATACACTCTGGGAGAACCATGATGTATAATGATTTGAAAGAAAAGTTTTAGTGGGACAACATGAAGAGGGAGATTGTTGATTTTTTGTCAAGATGTATGGTTTGTGAGCAAGTGAAAGCAGGAAGGCAACATCATGGAGGAGTCATGCATCCTCTCCCCATACTTGAGTACAAATGTGAAAATATTACGATGGACTTTTTCATGTGGCTACCAAAGACTCCTAGAATGAATGATGCAGTATGGGTCATTGTTGACCATCATACCAAGTCAGCACATTTTCGTGCTATACGAGAACATTTACCACTTGAATATATGGAAATACTATATAT
The DNA here is from genome assembly GCA_963277665.1 of Viscum album. Taxonomy (NCBI): domain Eukaryota; kingdom Viridiplantae; phylum Streptophyta; class Magnoliopsida; order Santalales; family Viscaceae; genus Viscum; species Viscum album. Next base: position 1,846,222,963 of record OY728157.1, on the reverse strand, counting down.
TAATGATGTTGTAAGACTTCATATAGTAAACCTATCTATTGTTTTTGATTGTGATTCCCATTTTACATCATGATTTGGGAAACGTCTACAGAAATCCCTGGATACTAAACTTTGTTCGAGCACTGCCTACCACCTTCAAACAGATGGAAAATCTGAATGGACTATTCAAACCATATAATACATGTTTTTATATTGATCACTTGACTTTCAAGGAATGTGGGATCAATATTTACCTCTGTTAGAAGTTTCCTATAACAATATCTTCCATTCAAGTATTCAGATGGCACCATATAAAGAATTATGTGGAATGATATGTCAGACACCAACTTGTTGGGATGATGTTAGTGAATGAATATTTGTAGGCTCAGAACATATTGAGGAAATAATGGAAAATGTGAAAAATATCTAAACCCACATCAATGTAGCTCAATGTAGGAAAAAGATCAATAAAGATAAACAAAGGAAGGATTTAGAATTTCAAGTAGGAGATTAGTTTTTCTTGAAGGTATCTCTATGGAAAGGTGTTATAAGTTTTGGTATGAAGGGTAAATTGAGTACCGGTTACATCAAACCTTTCCATATTATAAAATCAATTATATTTGTATCTTATCATTGGAAAATTCCTTCAAGTCTCTCCAAAGGTCATGATTTTCATCACATATCATTGTTTAGAAAATTCATGCCTGACCTAATTCATGTACTTACATATGAGAAAATTGAATTGAAACCTGATCTGTCTTATTGTGAAAAGCATGTCAAAATTCATGATACTAGAGAAAAAGTGCAGAGAAACAAGATGACTCATCTGGTAAAATTTTTATGGAAAAACCATAAGATAAAAGAGGCAATGTGGGATCCTCAGGAAATTATGATGAAGAACCACCTGAATCTATTTATGAATTAATATATTAAAAATTTAGAGGATGAAATTATTTTAATGAGGTGAGAATGTGACACCACAAGCTTCCACAGAACATTTCCCTTTGAATAATTCAGTAGTTGCGTCGTACTCAACTTGGATTTTTAACACACCATGACCAATCAATCTAGCCATTATAAATAGTAACACCCACATTTTGAAATTTTATAAATTTTATTTTTAAAAATTGACTTCTTTTGTGAATTCAGAATATTGAATTTATCTTAGGGGGAATTTTTGGTACTTTTTCAAAAACATTAATTTTTTGTTGAATAGTGAAAAATAATAAATTTTAATTAAAAACAAATTTTTTAATCAAAATAATTTATATGTATAATTATAAATTTTAGTAGTTTTAAAGTTTCATTAGATCATATTTTTCACATTTAATATAATTTATGAAATTTTATGTAATTTAACGTTTAAACAGGACATAAACAACTGTTAATCATTAGATAGTTATTATTTCTTAAAAACATGATTTTTCTTTTGAAAATGATAAATAATTTTAAATTAATTTCTACCACTTCAATGTTTTGAATTTTGAAAAATGGATTACATATTTGGAATCATGATTTCTAAATTGTGTAAATAGGTGACTTTTATTTTTAGACATTATGAATTACTACATAAGTAAATATTTTATTTACCATGGTTAAAGGGTAAATACGATAAATAAGGGTTAAAATTAATATTATAATAATAATAAATTACACTAACATGTTTCATATTCCTATTTTTGGATACATTTCTAACCATGTACATCTTTGGGTCAATTTTGGGACCCCATGGAACCACATGGGAGTGATAAAGGCACATTATATTAATTGATTTAAAGTAAAGACCAAAATGACAAAAACATATATCTTTTAGTAAAACAATTTTTAAATGGAGATATATAAGTTATCTTTTCTACTGTAAATACTCATTAGATATGTAAAACTACTTCCTACATATTTTTATATTATTTATAATTTTTAGACATTAAATAAATAAATTTTTTTATTACACAATGTTGATGTTGTAATTATCTTATTTATTAATGAATCAAATAAATTGTATTATAAATATTAAAATAAATATAATTTCAATGTTTTTATGAAATCATAGAATTTTATAGTTGAATATGACATGTTTTCGTTGATTTAGTTTATTTTGATAGAAGTTATCAAGTTTTTATTACTTTCACAAAAACCAAATACTAAATAGTTTCAGAATTGACATAAATGAGTTTTTAAAAAACAAATATTATATTATTAAATAAAATAATAGTCCTAAAAATATAAGCTTCTGAAAAAGAACCAATATAATGATAGGGATATCATTTATTAACCACTTGGGGTTCTCTTGGATGTTTATAGTTTGTTAATTTACCATATAACATAAAAATACAAAGAGACATAGTAAATGTCAAACTATTCAAGTGAGAGTTAAATCTAAATGATAATGTTAATATGGTGACCTAAACCTATATAAATCCAATTTGTTGAGATATTTTATACCTTTAACCACCTTATCTTCTAAATAAATCATTTTGGAGCCTTTAAAACCCGAAAATGATTTTATTATAGAATAATATTTCAAGCTTTTCCAAAAGTAACCCTCACCTCCCTTATAAAAGGGAACTTCCCCTTCTCTCAAAATCACGCATCCAAAGACATTTGGATCGGCCAAAATCTACCCATATATCCTACCTAAATTTCTCTATTCATTCTAGAGTCCTTTGTTTGATCATAAATCCAACCAATGGTGCCCTTTTGATCAACTCAAAGGGAAACACTCGAAGAAAAGGTAATAATTTCACCACCCTCTTTCAAGTTCATTTCTTCATCCACTTATTCTTTTTTTGTTGTTTACATTATAAAATAATAACTCAAGTATCTTATATATACTATGATTTTATTATAAAAATGGTACAACCATATTCATTATTCTATCCATCATATGAATGACAAAGTCACCATACGAGCGTATGTACGGCTTACCGTCTCCACACTTTGGTGTAGTTTCTTATTAAAACACCTCATTATTTATATGGGTATAATAATGAGTATAAATAATGTAAATAATATATATAACATGTTAATGATTCTATATATATGATATAACATCCAATTATATATGATTTTTCCATCAATATAATGATATTGTTACTCATGCGTACATACAGATTACCGTCTCCATGAATGTGATGATATTCATTCCCCATCGTAATCATTCAATAATACTCATCATTATACTATTAAAAATAATTTTTATGATCATAATATCATTTTGTATATGTGTCAAATATATCTAATCAAAAAAAAACATGGCTTGTGTAACCAAGCATATAAAGGAAAACGAATCAGTTAACACCTGAAACGATGATACTACTGAAATATTATTAACAAACAATATTATAGGATCATATATGATATCATATTTATTTATACTATCTAGTATAATTTAATAAAAATTATTGAAATATTATACAAGAAATTAACATACCCTCGTCCAATGAAAAGTATAAGGTAAGGGTAAATTTCACAATCTCTTTATTATCTGAGGTTGTTTTTACGTAAGTATCTACTGGGACTTCGTTATCATCCACATCCATGGTTTCTTAAAAATGTATTTTAAATTTTTTTCACTATTTACTAGAATATATGTTAATGTCATTTATACCCTTATTTGACATAAAATATTTTGAAATGAATCTTTCTATCATTTTCCAAACAATGTACTTTATGACCTTTTCGAAAAAAATTAAGGTAAGAATGTTTTTTTAATTATATGATGGGTGTGGATATTTTATGCTATTATTACATCATAGAAGCTTCCATTACCAACTTATAAAAATATTTTCAAAATAAATGTTTTCTTTTATAATTTTGTGACTCTTAAATTGTTTTTATGTAGAAAGAGGTATTTCTTTCAAATAGTTTTCATTACATCTATGTCAACATCTATTGATGGATTTTAAACTTGTTTTATGTGGATTTATAATGATAATAATCTTCCATATTGTATTGTAGGTTTTTTAATAATTTTGTCTATGGATGGGTTATTTTTATACCATTCATTGTTTATGGTTAAAGTATTGAAATTTCATTCACTAGTTTAATAATAATGTTTATGTTATGTTTCAACCTTTTCATATGAGGAATGTATTGGACATAGTATGTGATGGGTGGAGCTCATTATATCTCCTCGATGCATTTTTAGGTCTCATGAGACAATTAGACGTGGAATTGGCCGATGCCTTTTCCAATTTGATATATGGTTTTGGACGAGACCTAAATTGTTTTTAGAAGCCCTGGTTGAGGCCTTGACAAGATGTTTCAGAATGTCCGACATTATACATTCCCCCATTATGAAAATAATGATGATGGTTCATGTGGTTATTTGACTACTATAATACCCCTTATTATGTTTTATTATGGTATTATTTACTCCTATCATATTCCTACCATAATGTGTTCATGATTATTATTAGTAAAGGCATGTGTTTTTAATTATTCACCATGCCTAATGTTTATGTTATCTTATACTATATTTCTTACCCTTACTGAGAATTTGATATCATCTCTTTATTTTGTTTCATTTTTCTGGATATGAATTAGTTTGTTATCAGTGACTTGCAGGAATAATCTAGGAGTCTTGGTTGTTTCTAATGGAATAAATTAGTGTTTTATTTCTTTTAATATCTTAACATTGAAATTATGTATGAATAATATTTCAAAAAATACTAAACTGATAGATATTTTGGGACATGATTCTCTATATGATGCCAATGTCATTTAATTATTCACCAATGCTGGGTAACTGGGGTCAGGGTGTTACTCATCATGTATGCACAGATAATAGAAATTAACACACTACAGAGGTGGTGGGCCATAACCCACCCATAATATCTCTCTTAGTTACTCTTATGAAACCTTCTTTGGATCTTCCACTAGGTGTCATTTCTCAGATCTATGATACTTTTCTTCGGTTCATGTTGTCTATTTAGATGGAATCCTTGGGCTACCTCTAATTTTGAAGAGCTGACTCAAGAATTTTTGAAAAGGAATATTGAAATCTTCTCATGGAATAATATATCCCAAGAAAATGATTCTTTGTTATAGTACATTGTGACATTATTATTCCATTTTAAGGTGACTACAATGCGGAGGGTAAATCTCGTTATATACATTTTACATGATTCAACCAAGCACTATTGAGAAATCATATCTCGGTTGATTTTTATCTGGAAAGGTTCTTGACATACATCTCAATAGCCTTATGAAATAACTTCCTCCCACAAAATATGATGGAGGATAATTCCAAGGATTTAATGCATCATTATTATGGTAATGTGATTATTATTGAGAATTCTATAAACTTAAATATGTTCCTGGTATCATTTAATCTATGACCAGTGATGAGTTGATTAAAATGATTCATTTTAATGATGAGCTTGGGCATGATGCCTTCATGAAAGTGAATATATTTAAATTCTATACGTTTTAATAAAAATTGAATTAGTCCATAATTATAGAACATAGCCTGAGAGAAGAAAGAAATGTGATCCAGGGTGGCTATGATCCAAGGTAGGGAAACATTTCATCTGGATGTAGGATATATCATTTTGTTGGTGTACATGGGGGTGGTTCTAACTAGGCGAAACAAATTTACTTCCCCATATTGTGCCAACATTGTGGAATTTCATTACATATGAATCCTCATTAGATTAGAAGTATGATTGAGGTTGCAGGTTATAGAAGGACTGGTCACCTTTAGTGCTTCTACCGGTCAGTTCCTATAGCATTATTGTGAGGGGATCTATATGAACACCTATATAAGGAATATTATCCAAGAATCCAAGTCCTTTTGGGAGGTGAAATTCTTCTAGATGATATATATGAGGTGGTGTTTGTTATGGCTAAGTTAGTCATTCCCCGTTGTATAAGTGTTGGTAGAGTGGGTCTACATACGAATGTAAGGAACCATCTCAAGTCTTCCGTGTAGGCCATATCTATGCAGTGAAACCTTCACCTAATGAGTATAATCTCAGGACATATCCTATATAGGGTTATATTCATGTATCCTCAAAATTATTTTATAACCTTTTCAATACATGTCCATAACACTATTTTATATCTGATGTGGTTATATTCTTCATGTGTCTTACAACTGAGAACATTTGTGGAGTCTTGTCTCTCGACACACCTCTAGGGGTTAAAACTAATGGAAGACTCCAATGTCATTAGTTTCCCTTTAAATAGATGGGTGCCATTTTTTATGGAGTTTCATCATCATTTATGTTATTGGATTCGATGACATTATCATTATGGACTGGATTGTGTCACATCATTCCCAAGTGAATTTCTATCATTGACGTGTGTTATTCACATCACACGATGGAAACAAGTTCATCTATATGGGTGAGTTGTTTGTTAATGTGTGATATGCTATAACCAATCGTATTGGTATATGATGAGTTATATCTCATATGGTTTTTATATTCATGTGTGATCATGGGAAATATGTTGTATAATTTCCTCAAGTATTGGATCTTTTCATGGATGTTTTTATGGATTATTTCATTGGCTAACTTTATAAGAGATATGTCTAGTTTTCCATTGGGTTTTTATTCGGTGTAGTAAAAAAATTTATTCCTATGAATATGATGGAAGATAAAGACCTCAGATAACTCAAGAAGTATCTTTAATATCTTGAGGAAAATTGATTAATCCATACTAGAACATTGTTAGGGGGTTGAACTATCATTTTCTCCAAGAAGTTATTCAATTAACTTATTTTTGTCAAGCATTACTTAATACTAAAGCAATTCATATTAGGGAATTAGTATCATATTCCTTGGATAAAAAACTTCTTTGACCATCACCAAGGAGAAAACATTATCTTCAATATCAATTTGAGTTTATGATACCATTAGGTTAATGTTGGAAATAAGGTATACCACATATATTTTCAAGAGTAGTTATAGCATGTCTGAATATCTGGTTATGTCGTTCTGTTTAAAAAACACATCAGGGGTATTAATGGATTTGATGAATTATCCATCCACCCATATCTTGATTAAATTATGGTGGAATTTATTGATGAATCCAGAGTGTACTCGTTCACTAGAAACACCCATGAAAACCATCATGATATCATGATAAATATACTAATAGAGAAATGGATATATTTAATGTTCTTTAATGTCCACTTTTGGATCAGAAATTTTCACTTTTTGGTTCATATCATATCCTATGCATGCTTCTTTGTTGACCCAAATAAGGTAAGCATCATTTCTTCCTAGTATTATCCCAATAATATGATTTACATACAATGTTTCTTATTATAGGTAGCCTATTATAGTTGTTTCATCCAGGATTTATCACACCTAAAACTTCCCCTTTTGGGATTGACCATGAATGGTGTGAAATTCTAATGGATTGATTCTTTTGAGATTTCTTTATAGATGTTAAAGGGAACACATACATCATTACCAACCCTCATTCTTATTTAGAGGGTAATAGGATATACAATTTAATGTGATCCTTTAGGGACAATGATATGTGAAATTCTAATGAATGTCAATCAAGTTGTAGAGTATTTAACACACCATTTAAGGCCTCATGAGGGGAAATATATTTCGTATAACCTTTTGCATGTAGTAGTGGTTCAATATCATTATTGTGGGAGGAACTATATATTGGGTGGGTGATTTTTCATTTACAAGAATCATATGAGTATTAAATATATTTATATTTACAAAAATAAGACTATGAGGTAGCACAGGTGGGTGGAATACTTTCAGTCATTTTATTTTGAGCTATTTTAATAACATAGAAATGGAAATGTCAAAGCTTATTCCTTGATCCCAAGTACTCATAAGTAAGTCATGAGGGAGTCGATTTGTGAGTGGTTATTGATGGATTCTTTTCTTTGATAACCTAGGGTTTTTGATATTGAATGAGAATCCAATTATAGCAAGAGTAATAGGGACATCCTCTCTTATTTAGTGGGATTAGATGAGACATTTATCATATTCTTAGGGCCTAATATTGAGAGAGAAAGATTCAAATGGGAGAACCCACCTCCAGTATGGGTTGTCGATGTAATTATGGCTATAATATTTTGTGGCTGTGTTTGTGTGGCATTAGATGTATTGGGAGAGTCGATGAGATAACTGCATGCCTCTATTGGAAAGTTCATCCTTATAATATGAATATGTTTAAGGATATATGAAATCAATTTTGTATTCTAGGTACGAAGAGGTAGATATCATGATTATCATTCAGTTATCCACCATTCAATAGGAGAATACAGAAAACTAGTGACATGTTGGACATATACATCATCTATCTATTCCTAATAGTAATTTGAATTCTGTTACTATGGATTTTGTGACTATGTTGCTGAGATCCTTTCCTAGCAGTGATGCAGTATGGATGATCACTGTTAGTGTAAAAAAGGTTTCACACTTCATAATAATCAATGAAACATTATATATCGATGATTAAGGGTGTATTTATATCTGGGATAGGGTGTTTTTATGGTATACCGCATTCAATCATTTAGAATTGATATTACCAATTTACATAGTTTCAAAAGGGACTGGGTTTAGAGGTTTTATTGTGTTTCAATGAACAGTATCAGTGGTCAATAAGACTATTCAAGGATATTATTTTTTCCTCCATATTTTATTTTCATATCTCTTTTGGAAATAATATTCCAATGGTTGCTTTTTTCAACAATAGTAGTTGTCCTGAACTGATTCAGATGGCTCCATACGAGGCCCTTTAAGGTAGGTCCTATTGTTCACCTATATACTAGCTAGAGGATAGTATGTACACTCTACTAGGTCCTCATCTCAATTTGGATAATTCAAAGCATTTCATGTTGATTCAAATTCAAATGGATTTATTTCAGTCTATGTTATAGTCTTATAGCAATTTTCATCATCAACCACTGCAGATTTAGGCGAGACATAATGTCATTCAACATGTATCTCTAATATTGGGTCATAATAAAAATTAGAGATAAGTAATGTTATTATCACCTTTATTATCATATTGATATTGTATAGAGGGTTATACTTTTATCATATCAATTATAGGAAGCTTAGAGGTTGCATTAAATGCATGTAATCCTCTATGTATTGCAGCATCAATAGTATCATGTCGAACCATCTCATTTTTTTGACCATGAGACTACAGTTATAGAAGGGGATTATTTTTTAAAAGAAAATATCATAAGTGACATTGATCTGATAATAAATGTTCTTTATTGTAGTTTAGTTCCATTAGTCTATATTTTATAGTAGAATAGATTCATACATGATGAGACCTTAGAGCAGGAGGCTGATGTACATGTAAATTGATTAATTTTTTTCTAATGATGTACTACCACCATCATATGAGAAACATATGGGAGTTTTTTTCTTATTAATGGAATTCTATAAAATCTTGACATTTATTAATGTTATGAACCATTTTTTTTAAATTTCGTTGGATAGCCCTGTTAATGAATTTTTTATGGAGTCAAGGATGTTTTGTGTGTGTCTTGTTCTTTTTCGGAGCCCAAAGCCATGGAAAATTAATTTGGTAGACTGAGCCACAAAATTTTTCAGAAACTATTTTACACCAGCTTCACAATTAAGAAGGAAATCTATAGTTTTTTATAGTGGAATTTTTCACATTTTCTGCACATTTAGGAAAACTATGCACCTAGTTGTGTGTGGTACCCCCTTAACACATTTTCTTGGAACACTATTGGTGAAATGTTTGTCAAATTGTGTGACCAAACCATATACCCCTTAAGTTATGGTTAAATAACAATATTTATCTTAATGAATATTTAAACAGAGCTTTTCTTCATCCCCCCATTTCACCAATGTTAATCTCTTACTCTTTCACATGTGATCATTCTTCCACCTCCCCTTTACATTTTTTTTGATAACTCTGTAAATTGGACTCCAAATATCATCACATCATATCATTTAGAATTATATATGTATTCTTTATAATCCTCTCCCTTCTATTTTATTTTTCAGTCATCCTATGTTGTGAAATTTAGTTTTAAACACTTTTTTCATATTTTCTTGGGTGTTGGGGGATTTGTTCATTATATTTTTTCCAATATCAATTCATGATTTGAGAATGAATAAGTGGTGTTATACTACATTTCTTATGTTGTATTATGTACATTTTACTTGTTTTTTTCACAATTTAAATTATTATTATTTTCTTCATGTGCCATATCATTCTAGCAGATACATCATAATTGTAAAATATCTTAATTATGTTGGTTAAACATGTTATTTGTGAACATAAATTATTTATAAAACCAAATGTGGGTTGTTCACCTCATCATTGGCCAACCATTTGGGGTTTCCCAAACTCAATAGACGATTTTCCCATGCTTGATATGATAACCACTATGTGTTTGTGAACTTGAGAGTAATTGAAAAACTATGGGATTGAATCAAGATTGATTTATGGACTTGATATAGGCCCTTGATATTGATGTCACCTATTTTATAATGGATTTAATATACTTTATGCATCAATGTAGATGTTACATGGATTATATTTAATTTATTATACTTATTCCAAACAATTATGCCATTTTCCTTGCATACATTTTATGCAATTTTTTATGTCCTTTTATCTTATGACATAGTTGATTGGCATAAATTTTATTTTATTCATGGTAATGTAAGTAATTATGTGATATTGTAATGCCTTAATAATTAAATGTGAATATGATGTTATGTATTGTTTTTTCCTTGTTTACTATCATTCACCTACTATAGACAGTGAGACTACATGGTTCTAGATTGAATGAAATCTGAGACGGCCATTTCATGCTTGTTTGGATCCACATGACATATCAGGAGTGATACATTCTCTTACCTTTTATAGGATCCCTGTGAATAATATTTATACACATGAGTGACATAGGTTCTTTATGGGAGAAACCACAGACCTAATGATTAGCAATATGGATACTATAGGTCTTAGGGGATTTGTGTGCCCCTAACTGAGATCATTGGTATGGACTCAGAGTCACCATGTCATGATTGATACAATGGATTCCTTTATGGTTTTCCTTGGATGGAATGAATGTTATCGGTTATATTGGAGATATTTGTAGTTACAATTGATATTTTTATTATATCGCATTGGATGATCTCAGAACACCATAATTGGATTTGAATAAAAAAAATTTTCATCAAAAATATTTTTTCATATTCATATTATGATAATTACTCAATTGTTACAAGGCAATGCGACCACAAAGCCGAAGAAAAAGGTTGGGTTCTACCCACCATGGATTCATCTTTCATGATGGCCTATTTATTTACATATCTTTATATATGTAATATGGTTTAAACATGCATCTGAGGCCAATGTAGGTGGTATTTGTTGCACATACATTTAGTAACTCAACCCAAATTGACTATTTACGTATTTAAATATTGTGTTTCATTTATCATATAAACCACATTATTCATTAATATATTTTATGAAATGGATTTTTCTAGAATCCATTTATTGTGGACTGATGAGATTGTATCTCACACCTGTATTATGCCTCCTATGGTATAGAAATTGACCTCATGATTTCATGTATTGTAAAAGGTAATAACTCAGCTTCCGATTTATGATTGTTAGTCTAGGTTGGAAAATGGGGAATAATATCCATCCGATGATTGAGATGCACATAGTAGCAGTTTTTCCATTTTTTTATATTTTTTCTAGCACGTAGTATCTGAATGTATCTCATGTTTCCTATGTACAATCATTTTTATATAGATCCAAGATATACCATGATCATCATTTTGAATATATTAATACTTATTAAGAAAAATATTATTCTTAATTTCTCTTTCATGAACTATTGGTACTTCTGTACTTCTTATATTATTTCATCCTTATTAATTATATATTATTGATATACTCTAATAAAAAATGTCATATTAAACTCTAATATATACCCTAGGACCTCAGTACTATTCAGAATCCTTTTGTAGTCATGGAGGTGTTCTTGAGGTCTTGTGGCCACCATCTTGGGGAACCGATAACTGAATATCGGGTTGGATGATATTGGAAACAATACCATTTATTATTTTTAATCACATTGGAGTTGGGTGGATATGAATAGGATTGATCAATATGTTTTTTTTATTGATCAAATTACATTTTGTGAAGGGTGATTATCTCTCTCTAGTATCCACAAGTTTTTATAATATGGTAATATTTGTATCATTTGTATAAAGGGATAATGATTTATTTGTTATTATAATGAAATAAATATATCTAATATGAGAAGTATCAAACCAGAGACATATTTTTCATGTCCTTATAAATATCATAAAATAAGAGTTAATAATATTTATAGGATTTCATTAATAGTTTATTATACTATGAGAATGAATATTATATTATTTGAGATTGATAATTTGATATTTTGATATGCATTGATGTGATGGTAGATCTGATTATATAATTATGTTATTAATATTATCCTATGAGAATTCAATTTCATAATAGTTTGAAAATTGAGTGGTATTGTACTTTGACAAAATGGTTCACACCATAATAAATAATGAATTGTATGAGATATAATGTTGTTATAATGAGTGATATTAATGTTTGAGAATTTTTATTTCCCTAAATTCAAGGAATTCTGTAATTTATTTTCAACATGATGATGAGTTTGTATATAAAATATCATTATATTATTAGTTCTTTATAAATAAATCATGAAATAATTAAATATATGGTCACATTGTAAAACATTTCATGACCTATCCTAAAAGGACACATGATTCAACTCTCCATGCCTGAATCCAATAGATCATGGGGTAGAGACTAGTGTCGATTAGGAATATCAATATCATGGATGGACATAGCCTATCTAAATGTACACCCACACACACAGAAACACAGATATATAAGCCCATACAGTTTTGAAATGATAAAACAACTGAACAACAATTTATATATACACCTAGATCCAACAAATAGAGTAAAACATGAACTAAATGATTGTAAACATTTCAATATAAAATCTCACAAAAAATCATCTAAATAAAATTTTAAACTTAATGTAAAACAATGGACTACTGATATGATATGATAGTAACACAACTCAGGCTTCCTATTATTAGGAAGGACTATCTTGTCCTCATCTATCTCAAAATCGGTTAAAATTTATATTATCTTCACAAGACACAAAATGTGAGGGAAATCCTTTAAAAAATTATAACAAGAACTAGTAGGACATCTCAAATCCACAAATAATTAAAAAAGAAATATATTAAACTACACACATTTATATTTCTAAAACACATATAATAGTAATATATAGATATACTCAACAAATACACAGAGTCTAAAGGTGAGTCATAATATTAATTCCATCTAACAATTCTGCCTTGAATGTTCCAAAAATCACTAATTCATTGAATCACACACCAAGAGTCTATTTGAACTAATTATTTCCATCCGAGAGGTAGTATTCATTGGGTCCCACCATAGTAAGTACACATTGATAGTCTAAAGAGATATTATACATAGATAAAGATCATTCCCATGTCTGTAGGAGTATTCCAACAACTCGATATTGATTAATGCACAAAGCTAAGCATCGACACCCACATAGTGTTGGTCATGAAGATAATAAGAACTACACCTATGGTGTTAATATCAATATATCATCTCACAAAGGAAGTCACATAAATATTCCAAACCTTCTTTAAATTATGTCCTTCAAAATGAATGATTTTTCTTATGTATAGATTCAGATTCAATAACAACCCTCAATGAAATGATTTGGGGAATATACCCCACAGTGACATATCAATTGTATAGTGGAAAAGGAATCTAATACAATTTTATGAATAAATAGAACATAGTAGAAATACATATTATTTCCCTTTGACCCTAGGGGATACCCGTGTGAAATGTTCATGTCTAGTGTATGTTTCAATGTAATAGTCACAACATGTAAAAAAACCTATTCACTCTATCAATGTATTGGTACATAGGTAAGCTTGTGTACACTATGTCAATCCATTTCTATGTGGGAGTACATAGACATCCTATTCTCATGTACACCATATTGTGTCAATGTACACTATATGGTTCACTTTGGTCCACTATAGAGGGGTAGCATGACATTTTATACAATTACATGTTGGGTGATACTTATCTCCTTCTAAAACTCTAGTTGCCACTAAGTGGTGGACACACAACATGTGGCTCTGCATTACATGAACTGTAGTTCAGAAATTTACAGAATCCTATATCCATTTAAAACATTGTTTTATGACATTCTAGCCATCAATCTGGAAACAACCTCTGTAGAATATCGATAACACATCCCTATCAAGTCATTCCATCATTGAAAAATAGGACATTTCCCATAGATTCATGTGAAAAATTGGTTCATTCTTTGTTCCTTGTTGTTCATTGAAGAACACAAAATCATGTACCCAAAAACCAATAGATCATCCACTACTTCCATATTTGCACCACCGCCATGTCGTGTCGATTCATGATTCCCAATATTATATCATGTCACCATGAAATGAGTGTGCAATGATAGATTCCTTAATAGATACCATACCGCGTGCTAAAGAACAATTCCAATAATGAATGAAGAAATCATGGGATAAAATCAAAAGGATGAATCATGATGGCTGAATAGTGATTGATGTTTTTTATGTTTATTTTTTCCCTATAAAATAAAAAATGAATAAATGATCAAAATACACAATTAATTTTTCCAAAAATAAACATGCAAATAACCCAACCGATTATATACATGATATGTGAATAAATATTTTTTTGATTGATTCATCTTCTACATAGAAACCGTAAACGGGGAATGATACCGAATAAAACCACATTATAAAATGATATGGATTGATCAATGATGTATAAGGAAGCATCTTCATTATCTTTGATGACATCCTTTGATTTTATTTCACATCGATCGCTACTCTACAATATAGTTGATGTTAATATGAGAGGTATCCTCCAATTCTATCTATAATGGATCTACAATGGCTATAAATTAATGTCAATAACACTAGAATTAAACCCTAATGTTATACTTAATGTCACTTCACCCGCTATGTCAAAATAACATAAAATATTTAATTATTATATTCATTATTTTCACGTGATAAATTCTATACAAACGCCTTATTTCCAAAAAAAAATTATGTCACATCTTAATAAAAACCCACATCTTAAACCTAATAGTGACTTCATATTTTTAATCTGAGACATGTATATATGTTATTCCACTTATCCATTAAAACAACACATGCTCACTATTTATTATATTTAATATATTTCAAACATTTATTCCAGGCATACCGGGAATTAGAATAATAAAATATTTCAGTGCATGTTCGAAAAAATAATCCATAAAATTTCCATAAAGTAATAATTGGAAAATATGATTTATCACATTATCCCGAGCATGGGGTTACACATACATGAAATTCAAAAATAAGATTCAAAACCAAGAGATATATTTATTGAATAATAATCTTTCTCTCTAACTACAATTTCCTCTCATAGTGATTCATGTGATACCACCGGAATCACAAATAATGAATCACTCAACCTTGAGGGTCTATCTCCAATTTATCCCCATTATCTACAGGTTACTCTATAATGGTTTCTTCATCCTTAATGTTGATCTCACCCAAGTCAATATCGTATTCTATGTCATGATTGTAACTCATCAGCTACGACACATGCAATATGATTTGTACCATTTCTATCTATGTATATAGATATAATAATTATACCACCATTTCATGTATGTAGAGTATCTTGAATGGGAAAATAAATCTTGAAGATACCATTCCACCCTATACAAATCCTAATAATTCATATCATGGTGAATACAATAGGAATACATAGTCTCTATACTCAAAGTCAATGTACATTATCATCTTTCTTCCTTAGAATCTGAATAGATCAGTTAAGTCTTCATATATTATTGGATGATATGAAACTTCTATGTAGTTTCTCACACCAATTCATAGCCCTTGAGTACTAACTCACTAAGGACAGACACCCAATGTTGGGATCTATAAGGTCATCGATACAAATCATTGAGAGTTTCCACAGTGATGGTTGAATGGTAGTCGTTGTTGTAAGGACACTCCACCAGTGGTAGGAGATCCTCCAAATTAGGTAAAATGTATATCATGCATGCATGAAGAATTTCCTCCAGAACCTGAATAGTCTTATCTATCTGGTCGTTAGTTTACTGGTGAAATTTTATTTTCAATATTAAATGGTTTCTAAATACATCACAAAATCCCTTCCATAATAGGGATGCAAGTATAGAATCATGGATAGAAATGACTATCGATGGAACTCCAAGGAGTCATATTATATCATGAATTTAGAGGCATCATCTTATTTGTACATAGTTTTTCATCTTAATATCTTTGAAGTGTGTTGAATTGGTGAGTCTATCATGGATAACCTAGATGGAATCACATCTTATGTATGTACATGGAAATTCCACAATGATTTTCATTGATATCCCATATGTATTTTCCTCTGAATCCTCAAGGGTATTTTTAAATCCTAACAGAACATGGTGATCAGCCTCTACTTGCTATCAAGTAAGGCACTGAGAGAAAAAATATATAACTCATTTATTTATCCTTGGATAACAAAACTGATTTTTGATCTCCTTATATGAATTTTCCATTCCTATATATATTAACAATGTAGTTTTATAAAAATATTTTCAATCCACCACTCGAAAAAGAACTAATACCCTTGTTAATCCTATAAAAAGAATGATATTCTCCCTACACTTTGAAATACCCATCAGGAGCATGTCTAGTAGATATCTAGGTATATAGGGTCACATGGTTATAATCCCAATGATCTTCCTTGATATATAAATATAAATATAGAGGGGTAACAGCCATAGAGTATAGCTTATATTCTCTATCTCCATCCATAAAGTATTACTGTAATGAGGCTAACTAATATGACAACTCATTCAAAATCTACGAATGTGATATCATGTATAGGTAATATGATACAAAATTACCATTACAAGGAGGATATACAATTTTGAAATCATAATCCTATAGTAAATATACCCATCACCTTTGTCTCAGGTAAAAATCATTCTGGGAGAAGATATACATGAGATAATTGTTATTAGAGTAGATGATAAACAACATGCCCACTAGGGAGTGTCACAACGTCATTACTGTGAATAATACCATTGATAAAATAATATCATGGGACATATATTTCATTTAATGTGGTCTCAAATGATGTGAACCATATGTAATAAATATCTAACTATTCATCTGAACACATCCTGGACTGATTCTGAATGCATCACACATCCTTACGTACTCGACACCATCCTATAGAAATCTTAAATCGATGTTCTTTTCAAACTCAGCATCGACTACAGAAAAGCCTTCTAGCATCTGTAAATACACATTAAATAATATCCATTTCAGGTCAAATATGTCTTGGTTGTTGATATCAATAAGAAATCAGTTATGAATCATCAATAATAACCTCCCAAACTAAAGAATCTCCACACCTCCATCACACTCTAATTCGTCTCCTAAACTAAAACTACCTCGACCATGGTTGGATCTATTAGCACTCCACCTTCTAAAATAACATTTCTCCAAAAGTGGAACACATGAATCCATAACTAGAACATTTTTTTCATATCATAAATTCTTTATTCTCAGATTACTTCTATAACTAACCTTAATTTTCTAACATGATCCTATTTATACGCTGAGTACATATCAATATTATCGATGAATATTACCCTGAACTGGTCTAATAATTATTGAATAAACCATTTCATGTGTCCCAAGATCATTTTTTGGGTGTTCACAACACCAATGGGTATCATTATGTAAATCATTGTGACTGTAATGACATCAAAATTACGTCCTCAATAAAATGTTGTCTTATATGAGAAAATTCTGATAACTTGACCTAAGGTAAAACACTAAGAACCATTGAGCATCTCTCAATAGATCAAATAGGTTATCGATCCACAATATTTGACATAAGTTCTTAATATACACATATTTTAAGAAATGATATTCCGCACATCACATCATACTAATGTCATCCTTCTTGGCGAACCTATTTTGGTTTCTTAGGATTTACCAATGGGTCTAACAAATATATTCCTCTATAAGTCCTCCAATTTCACCCTTAGCTCGTGAAGATCTGCATGATCCATCTAATATCTTGAAATAGATTTTGATTTCGTCTTGGGGTGTTGATCAATGCAGAAATATATTTATTGGTTGGGTTCTAAACATGGAAGATACTCATAGATGATGCCACATCACTCATCCACCAATATTGGAAACTGAAAAATCACAACATCCATTGCGCCAAGATTCATTTTAGAAAACTGATGAGTAATCAAATCAACCCTCTTATTTAAGAATCCATCATGTACTTCATGGATTCCATTTTCACCAATAAAGGATAACCTAGTTTGATCACTATGGTTATAATAGATTCTCTACCTGAAATAGTCAATATGATCACAAAAAATGGATAACCAATCCATTGAAAATATTATATAATAATGCCACATCACTAATACAATGAAATCCCAATTGAAACTCTCAACTCCATGATTAAGGTCACACAATCTACACCTGTGTAGGGTCACTTTGTTATCTCCAGTAGGAAGATCCAAGTGTAAGGGTCAAGACAAGGGCTCAACCTTGCTCTCTATGTACCAAAAAAATATATTTAGAAATAAATAAATTAGGATAACATGGGTTCATTAGTATTGTATCTATATAAAGGAAGACTCGTATCATAACTCAAATCATTCCCCATGCCTCGTGGTCATATGATTTGACTTCTTGTAGTTTTCCTTGCCCCAATCCTCCAACTTCTTAAGCCTGGTGTGGAACACCTTGGGTTTTTTGTCATAAAAAGTCAATGAGACTACCACCTTCAACTGTTCACCCATATTATCAACCACATACTCTACCCAATAGACCATTCAATTAATGCCACTACATTGACCTTAGTAGACTATATGTATTCTCCCAATCATTTTTATGTCGGGTTGGACAATCATACGAAAGATGTCCCCTACCATCACATGAGTAGTACCACCCCTTATTTGGATGAATGGACCCATAAAGTGATACTTGATCCACATATACTATATCCATGGAAAACCTACTAAAATGTCCTGCACATCTAGGTCCTTATAACTAATGTTGGATCCATTCTGCCGAGGTATCGACCTTGTCATTCCCACTACTACATACCATTGGTCGTATCTCCTCATCCAAGAAACATTCAACCAAATAATCATTATTTATTAGTACAACATATGTAAAAATAAATATAGGGATAAAACTATCTTGGATGTCTCCACATATCCCTCAATCTATGGTATGATCCTTAATGAAGTAGTTACTACCCAAATCAATCGATTACATGAAAATGTTGGTAAATCTCAATGAATAATCAACTATTGTCATGATGTCCTATTAGGTATGTAGAATGTTTTGGATTCATACATCTAATATCATTTTTCTATATCACTCCCCTCAAAAGATAAAATAATTCAATGACCATGATAGAGGTTCCTCATCATGAGACAGGGTATCTAACATCCACAATCAACCTACTAATCCATAATGAAGGCTCCCCATTATGACTACCTTTTGATCTACCGGTGTGCTAAAAATATGGGAAACTCGAGTCACTGCCTCAATATTGTCCTCCCCTATATATGTTTTATGCTAAACTCGGAACATAAGGGGTCTCTATTTCTAAAACCAATAAAGATCACTAATCATGATCACCTCATCCACTAGAACTATGAGTACCATATATTGCACTATATATGGTGGTATGGATGGAACACCACCAAGATAAAATATCACCAGAACTGGTCCCTGTATCATATACTCATCGTTGAATGGATAATGCATTTGTTCCTGATACTGAATCCAAGACGGAATTCATCATAGAGGCATCCTGATATAATATATGATGTACGAGTGTAAACAGCTATATCGATATAGACGAATCCAAAATAACTTTGAAAAAAGTTTATTACATTGTGTCTAAATTGCCATTTTGTTGTTGAAAACACTTTTATCATTTATCAAGTCAAAAATAAGGTGATCAAAATATTTTTGTATGGATTCATTGTCTACTTTATAAAAAGTGGACTTCCTATCCAAAAATCCACACATAAAACAATTTAAACTATTTGCACAACCCAATTTCATAGACTTCAGTTCATATATAGAAACAACTCCTATGATATCACTCTTTCACAACTCAACCCAATGGGGCCCACGGTGGGACTCCCCATGCCCACGTCCCAATAGGATAATGGTTGGTGACTAACATCGATTTGGCATATAACTAATATGGGAGGCCATAACCTATGTACTTGTACAAAATCACACATCTCTAATTCCATATTAAGATAAAATTTAAAAAAAATTGAACAACCATTCATGCACACATATAAATCCCATAACCACAGTGTGATTATAAGCAAAGGAAAGTAATCATGTCTAAATACAAGCCCAAAATAAAGATTATCGAATCAAGTCCATCTTGAAATTAATATTTGGGTATGGTTTTCATGATATTGTGGGAACACACCTCGACCTATCTAATTTAACTAGGAACTTTATGTTCATAGCATATATTGGTCCTTATCAAGAATGTTGATCCTTTATAAAAACATGACATGTGAGGAAATTTCCCATGTATGGGTAAATATAATAATATATATATGACACCCTAAACCCAAGATCATTCAAAATAAGAATAAATTCCTCCCTACATAGGTATATTTCTATAAATCATAAAACATTAATTTAAATATATACTCAATAAATAAACAAAATATAATGATATTCTACTACCAAAATTAAGTCCTTGGATTCCAGCTATAAGGCTCCACAAATCACTTCTCTGGGAGAACACACTCTATGATTTTGATAATAATGATTTTATATGTATGAGTGGATGTTATCCTTAGGTATCACCCTCATAAGTACATGATAAATTTCTAAAGAGATATGATACACAGATGATTATTACACTCATGTCAATGGGGTAAACCAATGAATCAATATATATTATCCATCTATGTATACGACCAAAGAAATTGTAGTTTTGGGGCAAAGAATAACATTAACTCAACCATTTACAAATATAAGAATATATTATATCACACAGAGCCTCATCAATGGATTCAAAAACTCTATCTATGAAGTCTTACTAAAGGGATCAATATCATATGTGTACAGTGTGATTCCATACTAACAATCCCTGAAAGGATATAGATAAAATATCCTAATGAATCTTTTAAATGATACAAAGGATAAGGGATCGAAGACAAGTTTTTAGGAGTACACATTGTGTAGTTGGGACACATGACCTTTAGCTTCAACCTGAAGCTCATCACATATGAATGATACATGTTCAGTGTCCCTGTCCATGTAATAGTACATGTTCTATTCACCTCCAATGTAATCTCCCTGTGTAACAATACATGAGTATTTTTTTGTACACTAGGTCAAAGTTGTGTTCGTTGTGGAGTACATGACATTCTCATGCCCATGTACTACAACATGTTTTTTGTACCCTCTAAGGTACTAAACCTTCCTCCATGGAGGGTTCACATGTTGTGTGATAGTGTCACATTCCATTTGAAACATATCTCATTCTAAAACCTTATTTACCACTAATAGGGGCCACATTGCTTGTGGATCCCCAATTTATGGAATGCAGTTCAGAAATTTCCCGAATACCGTGTCTATTTTAAGTTTCTTCAGCTGAACCTACAATCCTTAATCCAAAAACTATCTCTTTCAAAATTGAAGAAAAGAGCACCGTAAAGACATCCCATCGTCCAACAATAGGGTTTGTCACTTTTATTTTTTTTATAAAAATGTGATCGTTGTTCTTTCTTCAATTGATACCAATGAGAATGAATTTATGTACCAAAATAAATATAAACTACCACCACATATATCATTTCACCACAATCATGTCATGCATATCTTGAATCTAAAATATAGGATTGTTTCACCATGAAATGGGTTCACAACAATTTATTCCTCAGTAAATGTTGAACCATAGGTAAATGAATATCACATGTGATTAATGATGAAATTGGCGGAGACAAGAACAAGAAAAAATATAAATTAATAGAACATGGTTGATATTTGTGTCGAGCTAGATTTTATTAAATTAGAATGAGTATTGAAGAGATAATCAAAATGAGTGAAAAATTCTTAAAATATAATCCCACAAAAACACTATCACCCAATACACACGATTTGAGAATCAATTCATTGGAAAATTGATTAAAATTCATTATAGAACCCATAAATGAGGATAGAAACTCTACCAAATGTTTTTTCCTCTATAGGGATCGATCATTGATGATGAACGTAGTTTTTTCATCCTAATTGGTGAGATACTTTGATTTTGTAGCACGTTGATTGCGAATCAACAACTTGATTGTTGTTCATTTGAGATAGATCCTACCAGCCTCTTTCCAACAGCTCTTCAACGGTTCTTGGATACATGGAAAACCATAAAATTTGATCATAATGGTCTTCATAAAGACATGTCATTATCTATCTCCAAGTAAAATAATTTATTTAATTATTTTATTCATTTTTCTTGTGTGTTAAATATCTACAAATGCCATGCACCAATAAAGGTTACGTCACACCTAATGTAAATACCATTCACTAAACTCAATGATTCCCCCTATTTCTGATCTGGATAATCATTTATTTGTTATTCCAATTTTTCTGGAAAAAAATATCACATTCTATTTATTATATTTATTATGTTTTAAACACTAATTATGGGAACACTGAGCCTCATAACCACACTCCATCATTGTTCCTGGTCTGAAAAATAATCAATAAAATAAGATTAAATTATAAATGTATGACACAAGTCATTATAATGATAATAATATGTACTCAAATATGATTATTTTTATTCATTGTATATATTTTGAATATGATATCTGTGACATAGTTTGAAACATCATTTTTTAATGCATTGGTTTGTTATAAAATAATAGTGTCATAACTAGAGTTTTTGAAGAGGTGTTTCGTGATTAAAAATATGTTCAATCATTAAATTAAGATAATTATTTATAAAATATATAGATGAAAAAGTGAATAAACTATATATTTTTTTAAAAGGAAATATATCTCTAAGAAGTAAAACATGGTTAAATTATTGATTATCATTGTTCACCCTTTCATTTTTAATCATGATATCATCATTTTCATTGTTGTTTTCCCTATGAATTGGTGTTATTTTGTAACCATTGATTTTGTACCATCCTTAACCAAAATAGAAGGTCTCATCGAAAAATCCTTGTGACCACATGTGAACCTCCACGTATGAAAGAGGCTACTGACTAGTAGATAGGGTCTAAGTCAATAAATGGGGATAGTATAACCTTTGTGTCTTGTCATCAAGAAGTGTAATGAATAAATAATAATAATAATAATAATAATAATTAACATTCTAGGTAATAATGTGGAATCGTAAAATTAATGTTTCATATAAATAAAAAACCCCGTTGTAAAAATATTGAATAGAAAGTATGTAGGTGATACATAAAAATATAATCATATAAATTTTCATTTGTAGGTAATATAGATTGTTTCACCAACAACTCCATTTCCATTATCCAATACTCAACCATCCTATATATATCCATGTAACTTCTATGGATACCAAGAAACAAAATATACAAGCCTACCAAAATTTCAGTGTCGGGTTTGAGTTCAAATAATCAATAATACAAAACCAATGAAACCTTAATAGGTTTTCACGTGTATAAGAGTGTATATCATACTAATAATTTATTTCTTACCAAAAAACAAAATCAATATGAGAATTTTTCAACTATATATGATTCCAAAAACTATAGTTATACATAAATTGAAACCATTCTAGAAGACATATAAATTTATGGGAAAATATCCAAATTAGATACAACATAAAGTTTCTCAATAGCTATATAGGCCCAAGCCTCCATGTAAAACCAAACTAGGTCATCATGCCCTGACACGTTCTCTATAAAACGTCACATAGACCATCACGCCCTATATATTTATGGTATGTATGATCACTCATGAATATCATGCTCCACTTTCATCACATATTGGTCTGATAACTCATGATCATTATATTAGCATGATAAGAAACACTTGTACATCATTCCACATCATCCCTATTATTCTAATCATCAACTCACTTGTAGAATCTAAACATGATTCCCCTCTAATGATATCAAGGTATTCCAATCTTTATTGTTACATTGGTACCATACATAACACAAAAAAAACTAATATACCAATATTATCACATAAACAAATGGAATTATAAACATCATTTCATGTGTGTGAGAAATTCCATTCAAAGGCAAATATATGAGGCTCAACATGATCTAAAGAAAAAAATGCATAATCATAATATTTCAATCAAACAAGTCTCATGGAAACACACAAAATTATATGAATAAAATAATAATAGAGGTTAAGTCATTCAAAAAACACATATCATGCTAAAATCCTATTCGTGTTCCAACAAATACGGAGCATGTAATCTCAAAAGTTTTTCATTTTCACATCATGGATGAACCACCCTATTTGGTTCACAAGATGCAGTGGAATACTAAAAATTCAATAACCCATGTTCTAGTTCATTATTATAATAATCATCATAATTAAAGGGTATGATTATTGTATAGGTTTCGTTGAACAAAAGGCATTTATTTTAAATCAGAAATAAATAAATTATCATATGTTATGATAATATCTCCCTCTCGGACAATTTCTAAAATATTATTCTATAAATTCTCTCACAATATTCTCTAAAATAATAACTAAAAATACAAATTTGATAATATATAATTATATTTTTTTATAAAACATGGTGTATTATATGTATTTTGTTTTTGTAGAACAATATAATGACACTTGAATATTTTTATAATTATAATTAGATAAATTTTTATATTTTTTACTTGATAATTTTTCTTATAATTACCCTTGGGTAATTTTTTATTACAATCTAATTATTATTATTATATCATTTTTTTAAAATTAGATAATTTTATGTTGATAATTTTATTTAAAAATAATTTTTTTTAAATTTATTATAATTATATTTTTATAATAATATTTTGATAATATGATGAAAATATACTTTTATAATTATTTTAATTATCATTTATAATTCCATGAAATTATCTGTTGACAATTCAAGAAATCATAAATTGATTGAGAAATATACTTTGATCATTTCTATAAATTAACCACTTATAATTATATTTTAATAATGTTTTATAAATAATAATTTGATAATTCTTTATTATTAATTGTCAATAATCTCCCTCAATATCTATATTTTGATAATTTATTATAATTATAATTAGAAAATTTCAAATAAATTATCAAGGTATTATTTGTGTTAATAATCTATGGTAATTTGTGAACTTCCTCTTAGGTAAATCAATGTGGTTATCCTAGATACATAGATTTGGTTACCCTTATATAGAAAAAATAATATTTTTGGTTTTTTTACAAACTATCCCTATGTAATTTAGGTTTTATTGACTTTCTGAAGAAAAAAAGTTTCTTGAAAAATTATGATGAATGTTTATGGAATAGAAATAAATAAAATATTATATAAGAAAATAGTGTTATAGGAGATATAAGAATATAGAAGATGTGCAACGTTGGAAAACCCAACATGGGTCATCCTAGGATTTAAAAACCACACAAAAAGGATTTTTGGGATAATAAAGACTCATGGATTCATCCCATAATTAAATATTATTCATTGGTCTATTTTTATAACCCATATTGAGAACACACACACCATTTAATAACCATCAACTCAGTATTAAATTTTAAATTTTTTTCACCCAAATCATAATGGAATATTCCTTAAAGTCATCAATTTAATGTTTTGAAATTTTTAACTGGTAAAAATAGATTATTTCCTTGTTTTTTATATCATGGGTGGGGGCTATGGAGTTGTATGACATTATCTGAATGAAAAAAATGATACAATAATTTCGTAAAGAACAAAAATTTAATGTTTTAAAATAATAATAATTTATTTAAAAGTTGTAAAAGAGTTTCTCATCACATGTCATGTTACATAAATTTAGAGAAATAGAAAAGTTTTCTCTTACCCATGGAAAACCCCCATACCTAGAATAATAGTTGTATTATATTTTTCTGATGATGAACTATTTCGGAGATATTAAATTATTTTTTGAAAAATATATGATAGAAATATTAAATAAGGTATGCTCACATGAAATCTGTTCATACACTGAAAAACACAAATGAAATGTCACGCCTAGGGTTATCCTCAAATCTCATACATGATAGTGGCCTTATATTTCTAATATAATACAATATTCGGTATATATAATGTTTTTAAAAAATACATGTTCTTTAAATATTATATGTTTAATGTTTTCATTATTTTAATGTCGAGGCACTATGAAACCTAGAACATCATGCTATCGTAGTGACTCACTCTAAAAATTTCCCATAGATTATTCAATGTTGTTGACATGGATTTTTCCCTTACAAAAAAATTAAATTGTCTATTAAGTTATATTCATTGAAAATTTAATGTTTCATAAAAAATAATCATAAATTATTATCAATGAGGGATTTTTATCCCAAAAAATTGGGGTAATTACAATTCATTATATCTATCGACTTATCATCCTCGATAAGTAGTAGTTGTAGTCATATGAGAACATATCATTCCAATAAGATCAAAAATCAAACTCATTATCCTATGAATCCTCGGTCATTCAATGATTCCACGGAAATTAGATGACTAGTCCCACATTCCATCAAAGTAAATTCTTACAATAGTCTAATATCCACATTAGATTCTCCTCAAGCAATGAATCTAGTTTATACTGAACATCATCAGAGTCTATAATATCGGATGGATCCACTATGTACCTCTAATGAAAATAATCATAGAACACATTATTCATGACTCAATAACAATTATGAATGACAAGATGGTATATCAGTATCCCCCTATATTTTGTGATCTCCAACGGTCCCATAAAACATGGTTCTAGAATTAAATACATCCATTGATATTGTTACCATAATCTATGGGTCAGTAAAAAATATCTCCCACAGTGAAGACCAATGGTGTCCTAATATGGTCAGTATTTGTTATTTGTCCGCATCGAGTGGTGGTTAACCACTTATGAATTAGTTGAACTCTCTTAGAGGTCCCATATACCAAACAAGTCCCTACTAATACTCACTCCCCTACCTCACTATATCATGTCGGTGACTAAAAAATCCACATATAAAGAGCCTCATTATGTTCTATAGCTAGGGGATCATTCCACTCCCCACCGACATATATGATGTATGATCCAACCATATACTCTAATATGAACATAGTCAACTCAGACTGCCCATCTACCAGAGGATGATTTGTTTTTCTCAATATCAAATAAGTACTTATTACCTTTAGTAAGACAAACAAAAAACTACAATTTAAAATATGCATATTCTTGTTAATTAATTCTCTATATAACTCCATGTGATCATTATATCTCATATATTTAATTATATTCATATTCTATTATTAGGTATGACTATCTTACTGGTAAAAAGTGTGAAAAATTTTCTTCATTTAATCATCAATCACCCAAAAAGTGTCACAACTCTTCAGGGGCCTTGGTAAACCCATCAAAAATAACCCCCATGAAATCCAATGACCATGAGATATGGATTTACCATATCCATAATAATGGATATACCAACCATCTATCTCTGATAAACTAAGGTTTCACATACGCAATCAACGACATATTAGATAAATGTATGTTAGGGAAACATAAATATATCGGTAAGTAAATTTTAGGCATGTCTGAAATATCTAATGAGATCTCCAGTAATAATTATAAAGAATATTAAAAAGACATGTTAAATATCATACCTAATATAGTAATGTGTTCTTAATCACCATATATTTGATTTTGATCTATTTCATAACGTCGGTCATCCTCAACACCATGACCCTCTCTATAACTCACCTGAGTCTTTATC
Organism: Viscum album; assembly: GCA_963277665.1. Taxonomy (NCBI): domain Eukaryota; kingdom Viridiplantae; phylum Streptophyta; class Magnoliopsida; order Santalales; family Viscaceae; genus Viscum; species Viscum album. Next base: position 1,846,194,863 of record OY728157.1, on the reverse strand, counting down.
ATCTTGGATGGCTATTGAGGGTACCATACTATTATTAAATTTAGTGATTGAGATTTTATAGAACCCCCATGAGATTATGATCATGATTATATTTATAGATGTACTAGATGTTTCTTGTTATTCTGTATTGGTGGAATTTTCTCTCTTGTTGTTGGAATGATGTATGATAATTCTGCCTCATCCAACATTTTTAACATTGAGTACCTCTCATCTCCATATGTGGTTGTGTTGAGTATCTACAAAACACTTTCTGTATGCCACTACACTTGAATGTGTTTTATAACTTCCTCTTTCTAATATCAATGGGAACACAATTAGTGAGATAATGCTCATTCACTATCCAAGTATAACATGAAAGTAATCATGTTTTCTTATCTCATCCAGACCCTTATCACCAGTTAGAGCCTTGAGAAGCACATGATTTTATATCATTAGGTGAAATATACCAACAAAACTTTTGAACTGTGTCCATAATCCAATGATTAACATCCGAGCATTCTATTATTCTCATTTAACAATAGAGAAATGTGAAGCAATTGTGTTAACAAAATAGAGTATTCAGAGATATTTATAGAAGGGTTTTGTATATCCATTTTCCGTAAGGGATGATCTAGAGTCATCATTCTATGAATATACTATTCAAAAAGAATATCCTTAAAGTACATAAATGTAAGACATTCTTATCTCCCACACAATTTATTGAATTCCACCATGAATTGGTGGGTCTGTGGACCATAATGGTTTCCATAGTAACTCACTCTTGATCAATGATCTATAATAGCACAAAAAGGATCTTGATATAGTCTATCTAGTCCAACACATCTGGTATGAAAAAATTTACATGGAATTCTGAAGGATTATATTGTTTGAAATGGATGGCTGGTAATGATCCTATGAATATATAAAACATGGATATGAACAAACAAAAAGTTTTCCAAATAAAATGGATATATTTAATGGATCACTTTTATTAACCATGATTGTGTTTTTTGTACATCCTCGCACACCTCATGTAATTGTAGGTTTATATCTTGGGCTACAGAAAATTGATGTCCATTCACACATCTCTGAGGTGGAATCTATAATGCAATTATAAAATTAGAAACTTTAAAATTTATTCCTAGTCTATGGGATCCCAAAATTTTTCCATATTATTCTACCCTCAAACATGATTATAAAACTCATTAAATTAATCATTTCTCCTATCCTAGAATGTTAGTCACAAAATTCATATATATACTAACACCACAATAGTATTTGTTCAACTAATTAATGCTAGTAATTATATATCACACAACAATTCAATAGACGTATCAAACAAGGAAGCTATTTAAAATAGATATTACAAAAAATGATAATTAATGGAACAACTAATAAATTGTGTAAATACATTTAAATATATGGAAATTGATCATACATTCATATTAATGAAAAATTATCATACATGAAATATCATAAATCATATATCACAATAATATGCATCACTCATTCAGATAGTATTTATCTCTAATAGAAAATAAAAAAATCATATTTTATTGAACACTCAGAGGTCCACTATACAATTTTGGCTAGGAAATTTCATAAACATCATACACAAGTCCCAACAGTCCTACATTGTATGAATAATGTATCATCCCTGGGATAAGATAATATCAATTAAATGAATCCTAAACCTCTTATACCATTTTTGTAACATGACATCCTGATCTATGATGTGTGCTCCAAAATTCAACCTGGCCTCTTGAACACCACACCAATTACAATAGGAAGATGAATAATAGTGATGGACAATGTCTGGTCATGAGAAGATTACAACCTATATATGATATCATCAAGAATAATAATAAATAGACAAATATTGAAATGAATAATAAGTATAACCCTATAGAATAGTTAACTAATCATGTAAAATAAATATAATGCTCTTAATTTTTCAAACCAATCCAAAAAGTAAGAAGTGGACACATTAAGAGATAGAAAATAAAAAAATCAGGTCATATAATGTCTATAATGCACCATACCTTCCACATTCTCTACTTCTCTTCCATCTAACACAATGAAATTTCCATTGATCAGATATAGTGTAATGAAATCTACATGTGCACTAAAACTCTATAGTAGGTTGTGGGTAAAAATTTCATATTGGAAAACACTAATTCATCATTATCAATTTTTTACATTCATAAGAATTTACCAAATAATAATAAATAAATGTACACAAAAGGAATATCCAATATAATAATTTATATGCTAAAAAAGATGTACCAAATCCTAACTATACATTCATTGAATCCTTATTAGAAAAAAATAAAATAATATCAAAAACATATAAATGTCAGTGCCATAATAAAGCTTCTCAATAGTCGTGTCTGCTAATACTACTATGTTAAACCACCCCTGGTCATCATTACCCAGTGATATCAAAATTTAATTACACATATACCATCATGAGGAACTATTTCCACGAATGTATGATCAATTACGGCCTTCATTCAACATGGTTATCACATTCTAGTTTAATCACACATGATCATCAATCCCCTATGACAAGACACATTATGAAATCATGTTTCATCATCATTATTTGTCTCTTCATAAATTCACATGAATCATATTATCATGCTTCCCCTATAGAGCTACAAAGATATGATGGGCCCACCTATCACATTAGAACTTTTCACAACACTGAAACATAGCATATTCAAAGAATATTACAAGGAATTGATGTCATCATGTATAAAATATCAGGATATTGATAAAATACATATAAACACACATTTAAAAAACTCTACGTGGTTTAAAGAACAAAAAGAAGTATAGACATAATATGTCAATCCATCATGTCTAAGGGCAGAAAATGCACCCACAAGCATCCAAAGATAAGAAAGGGTTAATCTATAAAAAATACCATATCATGATAGAATCTTGTACGTGGCCCCAAATTGTATCGAACATCTGACCATAAAATTCATATAATTTAGAGGAAGGGATAAATTAACCTTTTTCATTCGTAAGGAGTAGAATCCTAAATAGTCTAGAACATGCACTCATGGGACACATGATCTTATTAATTTCTATTTCAACATTTTAGGTTCATCTTGAGTATATAGAACCAATCACATTTATTTTATTTAATGACATATTAAAATATCACATGAGATGATGCATTCTTTCTCCAATATAATTTCCAAAATAACATTACAGTCATTCTATCAAAATATTTACCTTATGGAAAGTTGTACTACAAAATTTTATAATTTATATCCTTAAATTAATTTTAGAACACATTTCGAATTAGTTATTAGCATTATTTAAAAAATCTATATAAATATGATTAAATTTTTTGATAATTACCCTATGATAAATTGTTAACATTTTCTCCTAATTATTTTCCATATATTTAATATACGATAATTTGTGGAACTATATTATTATAATTTTCCTTAAAAAAATTCTTTTATAATTAAATAATTATAATTTTATAATTTTATTATATGTTACCTTTTATAAATTAATTAAATTTCCTTTTTTATAATCAACATTGGATATTCTAGTGAAATTTCCATTTTATTAATCATATTATTATCATTAATATTTTTTTCCATATTATCTTTTATTCATTCAAAAAATTATATTTTGATAAAAAATAATACATTAAACATTTCCATAAATTTCCCATTCATAATTATCTTATAATATTTTTTGAAGAATTATCATTTGATAATTATATATTATTATACTATGATAATGGAATAGATTATTTTTCTTTTAAAAATTATTTATAATTATTATTGGATAATTTCAAATAAATTATCCATTAATATTTTTTATAAAATATAAATAATTTTTTAAAAAATTACCCCATGATAAATTTGAGTTAATAACCTGGATAATTCAATGTCATTTCACATTTATGAAAAAAAATATCATTTTATAATTTCTTATAGATTATACCTATATTAATATGGTTTTATCAAAATATATAAAATAACTGTTCACAAATTTGGATCAATTTTTGTGGAAGGAAAATAATAAAATAAAATATAATAATACAATCCTATAAATTCTATGCATAAATGATAGGTAGCAGCATGGAAGCACTATATTCTTGAGAAGTCCCATTACAGATCAATGGGGGATTTACTGATAGTGTGAAAAGAATTTTTGGGATTATCAAGACTCAAAATAATCAACCCAAAAACAAAAGCAATGTGGTTTGGTTATTTCTATAACCCACATTGTGCTCATATCCCACATTTAAGAAAAATCATTTAAATATTCAAATGTAAACATTTTTCAATGTAAATTAAAGGTAAAGTGATTAAATTAATCCCATTATTGATTTTACATTTTTAACCATTTAAAACAGATGATATAGACGGTTATTAGGTCATAGGGTGGCATGGCTATAGATAATTTTCACCAGAGTGGCATGATGCATATTAATGGGTAAAAAAAGTAAAAACCCGAATATAATATATTCAAATAACAATAATATATTATAAAAGGAAAGTATATTTTAGTATCACTTGAATTTTTATAAAATTCCAAACATGAAAAAAAAATTAATTTTTTTAATGGTATACCTCATATCCCAGCCAAATTGTGGTGTCATATTTCGTATACAGTGAACCTTATATAATACATTCAGGGGTTTAAGAAAAAATATATAACAAACATGTTAAATAATTTATCCTCTCATGTGACCTAACCAAATTCTCATCAAACATAAAATTTATAATGTTAAAAGGGTATAAACATCATCCCAAACTTATCTATGATCTTTTAATTCTCATACAAGACACAATTTGGATGATATTTCAATTTTTAAAAAATAATTTTTTCATAATATAATATATTTAATATTTATATTGATTATGCACATAGGGTCAATGTGTCCTGGAATCCGATTCTATCTCGTTGTTTCATAATAAAAATATTCCATATTATATTTATTGGTATTAACATGGATTTGACACATAAAAATACATTAAATCATTAAATTATTTATTTTTATTGAATAATATAGTTTTCATAGAAAAATAATAATAAATTATATCAATGAGGATTTTTACTATCATTACTAATTAAATATATTAAAAATTCATCACCATAATGTTGTTGTATTCATTAAGTGTACAATCATAAAAAAATAGATATTATATTATGTCTTTTTCTAATTTTTAATAGGGGTAAATTATGATATTGATTTTCACTATCTAATAAATTTGGTATCCAATATAAATTATTTATATTTTCAAAATTACTCTTTAGGTAACATTAATTAGTAAAAATAATGATTTCTAAAACCCATAGATAATAGGGTATCAATGTTTTTCAATTTTATCAACGTGTCTCTCCCAATAAACTCCAGTAAAAAATGTAACTATGATGATTTTAATTATATATTTCATCTAATGATGCTACTACTGGGTACAAGAGGCTAACTTTTAGTTTTTTCAATAATATCATTCATCTCGGCTCTCCATCCCTTTTAACACCAACAGACATATCCTTTTTCTCTACCATACATTGAAAATGTATCCTAAAATATATAAATATGGTCGATTTTTTTGATTATTTTAGGGTAGTGTTGTATATATGTAATATAAATAAAAGATGAATTTTATTTAGAGAACAATGTATGTCTATAATGTTTTTCTATGATGTATTAATATAAATATAAATGAAATTAGGAAGACATAATAGAACTAATATTTTATCCATTCTCTATATAGTCATAAAGATGTCATAATGAAATTGTTAAAAAATAAAATTGTATAATCTATAATAGTGACCAAATTATTGTTGGAAGAAAAATAGATATTCATTCATATGTATTATAAGAAACATTAAACAGAAATCACTAAATTACAAAAAAAATTGAAAAACATATTCATATATGAATTTATTTTGCATTGGATGAAAATTTCTATCAATAATGTCAAAACAACTATTTATTTTCATTATATGTTAAGATGACTTAAAATTATTTTAATATACCAATGGTCATTATAATGATATCTCATTTAATTTCAGTCAATCAATATTTTAATCATAATATATTTAATAAGAAATAGTTTTCATGTTTCATAAATAGACTATAAATCAGAATTTATAAATTTCACTTAAAATTCAAGAAAAATTAATTATTGAACATCATAGTTATAAAAAAATTATTTTTTTAGTTACTATGTATAAATAAATTATTTGAAATTTTATGAATAAATTGCAATTTTTCTTCTTATATAATATTTATTGTGCAGACTATTTTCAATATGTAAGAGTAACTCTGACAAAATTTGTATCTATTATTATAAGATTCTCATAGATAAGTGTAATATTCTCATCGATGGACATTTAATATATATATGCATGATTGTATACATTTGATTAATCCTAAAAAAATTAGACCATATGAATAAATATTACTTAAATAATATCTTAAACATTTCAAAATGAAGATATTGATGTCTAAATATTTTAATATGTTTGATTCTTGAATCGATGAATTTTTAAATTTATTTTAAAATATTTAAATATAATTTATATATTAGATTCATTACATTATGAAATATCAAATACAATATATAACAATATATTTTAATAATAATGTAATATTAAATCCCATATACGTATCAAATAATATATAAACTAATGATAATATATTAAAATGATCACCATGAATTCATTGATAATATATAATATATAGACAGATAATTGAGATATGCATAATACAATGTAATTAGAAAAATAATAATAAATTGTCTGAGATTAAAACATAGAGTGTTCAATTGTATGTGAGTAAACTACAATAGTATGAAAATCACCACCATTTTAAAGATTGAAAACCCTAAAATATAATACATTACATTTAAAATATAATGTATTTAAAAAATAATATTGTGTGTAAAATTGATTGATAATGTATTAATCTACCCCTTCTGATATCTAAAAAATAATCTAAATAAAATGTGGTAAAACATTTAGTATTACCTAGTGAATGAATTAAAATTGAGTGAGGGGTGGAATGAAATGATCAAAAATAAAATATTTAAATATTATCATTTTAATAATACTAATAACATAGTTAAAACAAATAGATAATATAAATATTATAATATAATATAAAAACAAATTATTTGGAAATTTTATCTAGTTTAATAATATCTCATGGTTTATGATATACATTATTATATTCTACATCATTATTTAAATATATTATAATTATGAAAAAGGTTTGGGTGATAGATTTTAATTCTCCAAATAACATATCATTATATTTAGTTGATCAAATATTCATTTCATTCAATATTTCTACTTTTATTTGAAATCATTCAGTTATTTTTTCTATTATATAATTATCCTTCCCAAACTAGAGAATTAAATGATTAGTGGCATCCAAAGTAGAACATGATGTGGGATTAGGTAAAACTAGATACATGACGGGTGAAACCCTAACTTATATCAAAATATATATTTCTTTTCATTAATGTGTTAAACAACATTCAGAATATTAAATAAAAAAAATTATATGATAATAAATGTATTATTGGATTATTATAAAAAAAATTTAAAAATTATATATGTGATTAATTTGATGGTATGAATATGAATTATTTAATTATGAAAAATGATTTCTATAATTCATCCATAGTAACAATTATATATTAATTCATAGTAAAGATGTATTCTAATTTTAATTAAATGTATATAATAAATATAATACCTATTTTATTAAGAATTTTATTTTATTCATATTTTTGAATTTTTTTCACTAAAGAATAATATATTGATCACTATTGATTATTGATAAAATATATTGATATTTTACGTTACCAAATTCATAATAGTTTTGAATATATATTTTTTTGGTTAAAAATGACGTAAATATTTTTTTAAGGTAAAAGACATATTTTATATACTAGTTTATATTAAGTGTGATGTATATTTTAAAATAATTTTCTATTAATAACAATGTATGAATTATTTTTATATAATTTGTAGATAATATATTAATTAAAATACATTAATAATCACAAAATGGTTGTTACTATAAAAAGATTCATTACAAAATAATATTTATCCTTCAATATACATTTATAAAAAGGGTTTACACAATTCGAGCACAAATATTAAAATTAATTTTTTCAACTTCCAATAATTTTTATATATTAAAATGGATTCCCTATTTTCAATCATCATAAATAATATTATAAAATAATCCCAAATAATCAAATATGCATAATAAATAGTTAACATGGTTAAAATATTCTTTCCACAGTTTTGGATAAACTGTTTAAAAAAAGTGGTTTACCAAATAAACAATACTTAAAATATAAAGATCACATTAGTAATTATAATTGTATAATTGTAATTTAATTATATTAAAAACAATAGACGTTTCAGATATGTTTTTTTTTAAATAAATCATTTCAAAAAAAAGAAAAAATCTAACCAATTAGGTCATTGTTCATGGTAAGATCAGAAGATGTTAACATAATATTTTAAATCCCATATGTCCAAATATTTTCATCAAAATATGAATTTATAATGTTATAATTAATTAAAAAAGATAGATCATGTTGTCTATAATGCTTTTAGTTAGCCTCTATAAGATATTAATAGTTACACTTTAGATAAATATTCACAATAGTGGTGTAATCTCATTAATTAAAAAAAGATAAACAAACCTTACTGTTAATCAAAATAATCCACATTGATCACAAAAACTATTTCAGAAACAATAGAGGTGGTAATTCCATTTTATCAGATAGGAATAAATTTTCTACTCTAAAGTAATTTCTATGATCTCACTATATCTAGATGTACCTAATATTTTTTGAAGCTCCATTTAATTTATATTTGATCCAGCATAAAAAATAATTAGTCCAAATGAGTTCAAAAGTTTCTTAAGGTGTATGTTAATTAACTATAACAAATAAAATATTACTAATGGTATGATCATGAGTCTAATTTTCAAAAAAAAAATATTTTAATAGAATTTATGTTGTTCATAGAAACTATGATACCAAATAGATCTTAATATAAACCAAAATGAGTTTTCTCATAAATTAGTTTGTTATGGATGGTCTATATAAAATGGATAACTTCAAATATTTTGGGAAGGTTGTGTTTTATAAGATATCAGGGGAGGAAAATCTTATTAAATACAAATATTTTTCTCTTGAAGCATGGAATATAAGGAATCAAGACCTCAAAAAAAATAACTTGTGTCCATTAAGAAGAAGCAACACCACAACTAGAAAATAGTGATCAATTTCATCCATATATTAATGAAATATGACACATATTGATAAATTATTAATGAAAATATCTCTAGGAAATAACCAATATTAATCTTGAAATACATAACCATCGGTGTAATGGAATATATAGATGTTTGAATCCAACTTCGAATTAAACTCTTATCTGAACTATTTGTATAAATTTTCATGGAAAATTTATAGACAAAAATTGAGTATATCCTTACATTGGGGGGAAGATTCCCAAACTCAATTGACATATCCATTAGTGATGTTGAAATGTATAATCATTTCATCGATTTAATAATGAATCATTTGTAAATAATTATAAATTTTCTCCCTAATTATGACATTTTTGTTATGTTATGGGTATAGAGAATTTTACTTACATAAAAGAGGGGTACCTATCTAGTTAACTTGCTATAAATTGGATGATTATATTATTTTAACAATCCAATTACAATTATCTAAAATAATAGAGAAATAACTCTTATAGGTGTGAAATATTTAGGAGTCTACATAGTTTAAATTCATGGTTTTGAGCTTGTTTAGAAATTAAGATGATAGAAGACCTAATGCCTATGAATTATCCTTAATGACCCTCCACGTGAAATTATCAAGTAATGATTGATTAAATTTTAATATATTTTTAATTAAAATCCATATAATGTTTTTATAATTATTACATATATCCCATAGGAAAACCACAATCCTTCTCTAAATAATGATTCCACACCATACAAAGTTTTGTTTTAATGGGTTGTTCTTATTAATGATCATTTCCCAACATTTAGAGACCATAAACATGTATAAATATTATTATATAATAAAAAATTTCACAATATTGGACATACTTTTCATATATAATGTCCTTCCTTTCAAAGAATCCAAATAATTAAAAATTTAGATAACAATTTGGGAAAATGAAAAAAACATGGTTTTCCAAAAAAACATACAGATACCATGAAAAGTTAATTGAAACTCTCTTCTAATTCCAAGTTTATTGTGGATGTAAATATTTCTGGACATATGAATATTTATTAAAATTTATTAGATTGGGCAAATACCGTAAACTTTTTTTCATAAATTATATTAAAATATTGATACAAATTACTAGAGTATGACATATATTATTTGACAAGGTTTCATATATTTATATGTTTTATAGTTGAAACACTTATGAAATGGAAACATATACTTTTGAATTATCTTCAGCACATGATCACTCATGATCATCTAATAAATTCTAGAATCAAATCAAATTTTTCCTTTAATAATATATGCCTTCTTATTCTCTACTGAAGACCATGTCAAAATTTCTTCAGGTGAGTTTTGAAGGAATAAACATGTAGAATATGTAACTATATTTTCTGATCTATATCAATTATATTTCTTCTATAACAACATAGTAGTCATGTATAAAAATATTAAAAAAATATATGTTTTCATCATAAATATATATAAATTTCCTTATTTTAATGTTATAACCATCTTATTTCCATTAATTTTAACAGAAAATAAAAACATAGTTCATGCGTATGGGTGAACTTTCATATCAATGAAGCAACGTCCTTTATTATGCTTCATAATATCTCATGGATCATTATATAAATGGATTTAATGAATATATATTTATTTATTATAACATATTTATCATATTGTAATGGATAAATTCTATTTAACTCAACACCCTCCAATCCATTGAAAAACAATAATGTCTCTTGGGAATATGTGTAGACTACCACTTAAACAAAGTGATGCGATTTGTCTTTAATTTTTACTTAATGTGGATGTTAATGTATTTTTATTTAATAAATATATATATATATATGAAACTATTTATATTATAATGATTCTATATGTATATATAATTATTCACTATTCTTTCTTCCATTTATTCATTAATGAAGAGTTCACTCATGATTATGTATGGACTATTGTATGCCCAATATGATGTAATTAATTTTTCATCACCATGATATTTGAAAATAAATAAATGAATATTTAATAAAGACATATGATACTTATTACATGATTAATATCCTAGATATAATTAATCTATTACCAATGATCATGGACCAAAACCATTGAAATAATACTTGCATGGGATAAAGAATAGAGAACACCCAAATGTTAATTATATTGAATAATTATTAAAAAAAGTGTAAATGGAAATTATATGTTAAAGATAAATTGAAAAAAATGTTGAATATTTTTACAATATAGATGAATAATAAATTTCAATGCATTATATTCAAATATATGATAACATATTGAAAAATTAGGGACCCATGCTAAGGATTTTGTATGCAATCTAATTTTAATGTATTATTTCTATACATGAATATCATTTAGTGGTAATAAAAAAAATTATTTTCTCTTAAAAATATATATTTTCCTAATCATTTTGAATTTTTCATTTTTTATATTTCCCTTTTATTAGCCTCTATTTGGTTCTTAACACAGTTGAAAAAATGTTTTATAGTAATCTCACCACATTTACACTTTTTAATCATGAATCATTCTATCCAATGTCAACAATAATAAAATTATTTATAGAATTTTATTAATAAATTAATTTTTAATATTAATATTCACTATGGTTTAATTAATTTAAAATTTAACAAATGTAATTTTTCAATCCTTTTTTTAAAACTAACTATTTAATTTTTACAAAGGTTTGAAAATAATTTTATATTTTAATTAGTATAGAAACAATTTGTATTACTATCATCATGTACATAATTCATCTTGAATATTAAATTACATCAATCCATGTTTTTATAAATAAAATCATATATCATTTTTTGGGTAACATGTGTTAAAATTATTGAGATATAAGGGAGGTTTTACAACACTAATAAGGGAGTCTATATCCACTGTGTTTTTTATTTTATTGTCATAAAATAAAAATCAACAGACCATCTAGAATCATATCAATAATAATGGGTTTACAACATTACCTAAATTTAGAAAATTTTAATTGCATTGGAATGTAATATTTTTATATGGTTTGGTCTCAATGTGTTCCAACTCATTAAAGTTATTTGTTTGAAACCACAACACATATTGTCCACCATAATAAAAAGTGGTTACATCATACAATCTTGAACAATATAGAGTAAGACTATGAATTAAGAAGACCATATGGATCATCATCTATACACAATATGTTACGAAATGAATTCAAATTAAAAAATATTGTTTAGTTTTAATTTCTATTTTTTTGTAGCAAATGAACAAACACATTTTCTTTATCCATAAATATGAATTTATTATAATGTGATCAAATATTAAAGAATAAAAAAAATGATATAATCTCAATATATATGACCAATATCATCTAATATTCTTTAAAATAATAAAACATTTCAAAATTAAATTGATATTTATGAATATTCCTTCATTATTATAATTCATTTAAAATATAAATGATCACATGCATATACTATTTTTTAAAATAACTTTGAAAACGCACATACAAGGGAACTTTATTTCTCAATTAAGTATTTTTCATCTTAAATGAAACACTCAAAATACTTCATCAGAATCGTATTACAATTATAGGATCATGTAATGAAGATTCACTTTATTCTTATGAACTATCATGAAACACCTTCATGCTGTAGTTATTTATATATATGTTACACCATATTTAATTCCTCAGACTAAGGACCAATATTACCTCAGGAATTTTCATATAAAATCTATTGTAAGGATCACAATAATTGTGTCATTAGATATTATATCCATTTCATAAACATGGATAATGAGATAAATCCCAATTATTCTATCTAAAAAACCCCTAACCTTGTTATATAATATTATTACATAATTTATCGAGCTATGTGGGTGATTTTATTACCCTTGGATAATAATTTACCTTAAATATAAATAGTATCAAAAAATGTCTGTAACATACCATGATATTTACTAATATGTTCACCATCGTGGGCTCCCAGTTTTACTATAATTAAAACAACTTTCTATGCACTTAATTTCCAGTAAATGTTTATTTGTTGAAACATGCATATTTTTAAATTTCATGAAACACAACATATGATGGAAATGTGTATAGATTAATTGGATTCTTTATGAAATAGATTAACGGAAACTCAATTTTTGAGACTTAGGGTATCCATGATGGGATTTATTGACCTATTCTATTCATTATTTCATGTTTTAGTGAAATGTGATCACTCAAGGTTCATTGTAAAATCATTTACTATTCTTATAGTTGAATATAAAATCTTGTGACAATAAATATCATACTTTTAGAGTGTCATATTATTTGAAAGAACTCATTTATGAATGTTTTATATCACATTCATTGTTTTAGGATGATTTTAATTGCCTTATTATCTCAGTTTGATTTTTAGGGGTGGACAGAATAAAAAAATTCAGGCATAAAAAACCTTCTTAGGTTGAATGAAGAAGATGCTGATATAGATCCTTGAGATAGTTCAGGTTTCTAATGATCAAAAGAACATATTATATCATTAAATGTTAAATAATGTGACATATTTTTTATACACTTTTTTCACCCATAGATATTATGATCATCTTCTAATTACAAAATAATATAGGTGAGATCATCCAATAATTGATATAGATTAAGTGTTGTATCCTATAGAAACCTACACAAAAAATAATCACTATATGTTATGCCACATTTTTGGGTCCACATGGTAAACCACATGTTCACCCTATGAACACATTATCCCCCAAATCACTTATTGAGTTTACTAGGAACACCCTCATTAAAACCAATTCCACATTTGACTAGCTTGGATGACTGAACTCTCGTATTGTAATCCAAGTCCCACATATTCTATTGAGGTGGGACATATATTAACCTCTGAATATTAATTTCTTTATAATGTCCAAAAATATATAATTTAAATAATAACATTCATAAAATATAATTTCAATCCATTATTCTATATAATTATCTAAATAAAATTATTCATCTTATTAGAAAAATATTTTAAACAATATTTCATATTAAATATTATTTTTATGGTCTTAAATATTCATCCACATCCAATGTTTATCTCATAAAACTCATCATTTTATTGTGAACTGTTTTATGTCATTTTTAAGAATATTTATTCCCAAAATTATTAGATGGTATCCTTAATTTTATTTCCTCAACTGTCACAATCATTGTGCCTCCCCAAAATTCATTATCACATGTATGATAGACTAAAAATAGTTTCAATATCATCTGAATTAATATGTCTACTATTTTATGAAAATAATTACAATATCATCAACAAATACAATTGTTAATTATTATCCCCTTCTATAGGATTTCTCAATAAATAAATCAAATTAATGAAAACACATAATGATAATTTATGGCTGATCATTCCTCAATGACAAATGTATTACTACTACACAACCAGGCATTTTAATGTTTTTGAATGAATCCCATATCTAGTTGAAATGAATATTATATTTATGTTAAATTGAGGATAGCTCCAAATTATTATAAAATCTTATCCATCGTTTTTTAATAAAAAAATAAATAAGGGAAATAAATATTATCCCCTTATATAAATATGATTATACTTCTCATTCATTTATATTAGTGACATGTTATAGCATCATTACTTGGCATTGTTCCCAAAAAGTCCACAACACCAGTAGTGCCCTCTAATACATGATTTTCTGTAAAATTATTATTCATCCCTGAAGATTGTTCTATCATAATTCCATATAAATTTGTTTTTTATATTTTGGGTTGAATGATCTTCAGTAATAATACCTTTATTCCTTTTATTTGGAATATATTTTCACCCCATTCTTCTTCATCCGTAATTGTGTTAAATTTATTTTGGAACCCGAATTATTTCAGGTGATATATTTATTTTTATATTAATTGGGATTCGATTTAACCTAATTCTTTGAAATCTTATTTTCCCCATATTTTGTGGATTCATTATTGATATCAATAGTCTTAATAAAATATTCTCTAATATTATTCAAATCATTGTAGGATTAAAGACATTTTGATTGTATCATTGACTATTTTTCTGTTTTCCTATAAATTCTATTTTTCAATTCCTTTTAATATTTTTTCTATTATAGATAATTTTAGTTTGTATCTCTTTATCGTATTTTTTTAGAAACCCACATTATTTGTAAATTCACCATTTACTTAAACTATAATTTATTTTAATTTCAATATTATCCAATCTTATTTCTCCATAATTGAGTTTTAATGACTAAAATCACATAATTTATTTATTAACATATTCTATTACTCTATTAGTTTACTTTTAACATCTTCAGTACTAGATATATCAAATCCAATTTCCATTCAATATAAGAAAATATATTTATCTTTTATTCTATTCTTTTTATGCAAAAAAGGTCATCTTATTTTCTCATAAAGGCTCTTCTTAATTTTTAAAGAACATTTAATTGTTTCCACTAAATTTGGTTGGATCATTTCTATTTTTCCCAATTTTCAATATATATTGATATCATTTATCTCATGTTTATAAAATATATTATTAATACCATAAATATGTGATTATGTAAAGTATAATTATAAGACATTGGTTTTTTCATTACACCTAAACAGTCAGTTTTTTTTGAACTATTTAACTCAATATAAATAATTCGGTTATAAATATCATATTCATATTCATCATTAGATTGACTTGATTATAGAATTTTTTCATTTGTAATTACGATTTTCCCTAAGGCCTTAAAATACATCTCAAAATTGATATTCATAGTGAAATATATGAGTGTTCAAATTTTATAGGTAGTGATATTTCATTTCAATTCATTGAGAGAATTATATTGAGTATTTTAAATTGAAAAAAAACTAACTTAAAAACATTTGTAAAAAATTAACATCATTATTTTAGAAAAATAGTTGAATCATATAAATTTCCACTAGAACCTAAAATATTTCTGATAATTTCACTATATATTGTGACGTATAAATTTATATACTCATCTTAATCCATCCTATTATCTATAAATTCAAATCTCAAAATTTTTAGTTTCACGTCCTTAACTATTAAATTTCCATCATAATTTCATTCAAATTTATCAACAATACCCTTAGAATATTTGATTCCCATTAATATTGTGTCATTTTTTTAGAGACATCAAAATACATTTTTTAACATTTATAACAACATTAATATCACTCTTATAATCCAATAAAATAATAGAATCCTAATAAATATTTGGTAATACTATTGTTTCATTGTATTTAACATCTATGACACAATATACGACAATGGGTAATATATTATTTACACAACTATGATAGTTATTTATAAAATATTTTCAGAAAATGTGGTTATTAACAAAATTAATAATTTCAATCATTATCTCTATATAGATCTTGTCAGTGGGAATCTATGTTATGATATTAATTAAAGATCACAAAGATTTGTTTCACCACTATGTTGTGGGGAATTAATGATTAGTGATATTTATTTTTTTATATTAATTTAACTCGTTATTGGAAACTTATGATCTGATCCACTATTGCTTTTAATATACCATAATTTGTTTTTTAAAAATAGAACATGGATACATTTTTTGAATATATATATGCCTCAATTTGATCATACACATTTCTGTGTTTATATAGATTCCCTAATTATTTATTTTTTACTATAATAATGTTTCATTACACCATAAAATATTCACTAGTAAAGTGTCTGTCATATTTTTGGGTGTCTCACTAGGGAAATATAATTTCACATACTGATAAGTTATTAATTAGAATAAAACAGGAATTTTTATTTTCGAATGATTGTTCCTTCATAAACTATTTGTGAAAATACTTATTTTTGAACTTCATGATGAACTTAATTTTATATTCTCATTTATAACCAAATCATGAAGAGATATAATCAAAATAAACATCCTCACTATCATATGATATTATTTAATTGAATAGTAAATTTTTCATTTCTAATATTATCTTCCAGAAAATTATGCGATAATTTTAGTTCATGATCATGGTATATGATCACTTACAAGTATATTTTAGCAAATATTTGTCGACATATTCTAGAATGAATTATCATATTCTATTTTAAATATTATTATTGTAATTTTAAAAAATAAAATCCATTCATGTGAATACCCTGAACATAACGATATCATGTGATTTAGTGTGTTAATATATTCTAAATATTCATGAAGTACCTTTAGGTAATAGTTATTAAAATATAGGTTATACTTCAGTTCATTCATGATACCCATGAAATATGGTATTTCAATAATTCTTGTATCAAAAAAATAAGGGGATATTAATAGGTGTGTTATGGGATATCAAATACTTCTCATAAACAATGAAAGGTGGATCCTTATACTCCACACATAATAAGAAAGCAAACAACTCTATCACAACTCTTCTTTTTCATAACCAGTGGTAAAACACAACTACTATATTTTTCTCTTGAATAAATGATAAATCAAACACAAACAAATGAACTTAAACAATAATATTCTATCTATGTTTATATTTCAATTTACTATCATGGAATCTATGTTCTAATTAATTCAAGAATTATTTAATAATTCAAATGGATTGAAAATTTTATGGTTCTATAACAAATAAAATTTTTAATCATATGTGATGAATCTTATTAACTCCTCAAGGATATCACGATTATCTACTTCTTGTATTTGATTAATTTATTTATTATTCATTCAAAAGAGGTTATATGGTATGGGATCCTCATGATTAAAATAGTCCTTAAATGATGTTTCACATTCATGTCTCTCTTTTTAGGTATTTTATCATTTTATTTTTGGCTTGTCTTTTACCCCCTAGATTTCATGTTGTCGTTGGGAGAAAAAAATGGTGTTTTGGGTGGATAGTCTAAGGCGCACGGTTGGAACACAGTTATTATTAACCATGTGAACAATCTAGGTAACCATGATGTTGGAGATAGAACCTATTACATAACCTCTAGATGGTTTTGCAACACAGTTGAGGTGTTCGTGCAGTCTGGATAGATCTTTCCCACATTTACAACTTGGTTTATTAAACCATGCAAACAATATGTTTGCACATTCTAGATCATGAAAATAAATTTATTTACTATTTTACCATAATGAATCAAACATTTCATTTCTCTTTTCACCCCAAATAAGTATTTTTTTTCCATATAAAGCCTCAAGTATTCTTCATGCTCCCTTGGCACACGTTTTTAGGGGTTTTGGTGGGAGAGACCTCAAGAATCATCCACTAAGTGGATTTCCCACTACATTCTACTTCATATTTAGGGTTTCCTCCCACTTTATTTAGTTTCTATTTATCTTGTATCTAGGTTTTCGTCCCTAGTGTTTAATATTAGGGTTTTGAGTTTGATATCTTTGATTAGGGTTCATTTTTTCTTTCTAGTGGTGTGGTTTATGATTAACACCAATTTTTGTGATTTTTGACATTAAAAGTATGTTTTAACATATATAAACATTATTTGGTGAATTATTTCTCTTTATTAATTAATTTCATATGATCTTTTGTTACTATTTGGTGTGTGAATATAGATTTTGAAAGCACTAATCATGTGTTTGATTTTTAGGTGCCATGGTTATGTGAAATGGGGAGTATTTTTATGGTGAAACCAAGTTTGTATCACATATTTTTTTTATGAATTGTGTAATAATGTATTTAAATCATGAAAGGGTTGAAAATTGTGTTTTGATAATGTTCTCGTGTACTAATTATTTTAATAGTGATTTTGGAGTGCGGTTTGTTTTATAAAAAAATGTGAAAAATTCAGGGAATTGTTATATGAAATTTGAAAATGGTTTATTAAATGATATGAAAGGTGAAAAAATGATATCAAACTGTTTCGTTGTGATTATAATATTTTAAGTGGGGTATTGATGTGAAAGTGGTATAATGTGACATGTGGAACATCCTTAATCACAAAAGGGAAGACCAGGTATCCAGGTGGCGGACTAGGACTATTGGGGTTGTGATTAGGAAGTGATTGTAGAATGATTTCCATTAGTGGGATTGATGATGAAAAAACTATATATATGTTGAATATAATCTGAGACCAGTAGAACAGTAGATATTTCAATTCTCATGTGGCTCGTACATGAGAAATCCATTGGTAGTGGTTCCTATACCACATATCACTAAGATAAAAGGTAACTAGGACCCCACTACTAGCTAATTCCTAGAGTTAGTTATCGTGATTAGTTTGTATACATGATATTTCACTAACCATCACCATATGGTAGTGTTTGATTGTAAATTTTTAGAAAAAATTGTGTTCTCCATAAAAAAAATCAATAAATTTGTCTTTCATTTAGAGATGTTTTTCTTAAAAAAATTACAAGCACACCTTTTTGTAAAATAATTCATGTTATTTTCCTTATAATGATTATTGCATTGAATGTTTTCATGGGTAGAAAACTACATGGATTATGATGACAATATACTTAATCCATTGGTTATAAGTATACTTTATAATACTTGCAAAATGTAAGGGATAGGATTATAATGATTTATTACCGGGTTACTATCTATTTTAATGGTGTAGTGTTGTGGAGGATTCTTGAGGGAAATGCCCCATTGCAAATTGGTGGGTTTTGGGACATAATTTTACCCCCTTTTTATTGTAACCCATTTCGGTGTTTATCTAAACTAGGTGTCTCTATTTTGAAAAAAATGTTTAAGGCTTGTTTGGTTAAAATTTCAGATTCATTTTATTAAATTATCATGGTTGTTTTGTATATAAAAATTCAGGTAAATCATTACCAAGAATTGTTTATTATACCCTGGAACTTGTGCTAGCCTTTGGGGATGGGGAATTACCTTCGGGCCATGCCACATACAAGGTTGGTTGCAGTATCGGATGACGAACTGTCTTTGATTGTGAAAAATGGTATCTGAGGATGTTTATCTCGTTGGTTCATTTTTTGGCGATGAGTCGGGTTTGACAGGATCAAGGACCATAAGGGCTTGTAGTTCTATTTGCGAGTAGAGTTCTTGGACAACACATCATGTGATAGACATCGAGTCTCATTGATATGTTCGGATTTGGTTTGACTTTGTTTCCAGGTGGTGCGTGTAGGCTATAGACTACACATGGACACTAGGTGGGGAGATAACTCTATCTTAACTATGAGAGTAAGCTAAAGATATTTCTCCCACAAAGCGTGATAAAAGTTTTCGGTAATCTCTATTTTAGTTTTTTCAAGAACTTGGATTGGTAGAAACTATTGGTACTGGTTTGGGTAGAGTGGATGAATCTAGTCCTAGGAAACAAAAATTCTCATGATTTTCTGACGAACAGTCCCATTTCATTTCTGGGAAATGATGATCTGCATGATTCATAAGATTTCCTCACAAATATATAGATTATTTTTGATTTTCTTAACACTCCTGAGGATGTCATAGTGAAATGTTATTCATTCTTGCTAGAGGTCCCCTGTTGAAGGTGGTCGGACTCAGTGATTCGAATGGGAATCATGAGATGATGAGATAAAAAGATTCCAAGACAATATTCAATGAGTAGTATTGTCCCTAGGTCCTAGCCAATTCATGATCCTAGGAGTTCGTGGATCATTCCTATAGATATAGTATGGTGATGGAATGTTCTAACCATTTTTCTGAGCTAGTTAGGTGTGCACCTAATATGGTTTCTAATGATTATATGATATATGAAATGTTTGAGAATGGGTTGAAACCCAAAATTTACTCATAGTTCTTCTCCTTCAATATTGGAACCTATGTTGGGGTAGTTAGTAGTGAAATCATAGTCATGATTGAATAAAAAAGAATTTATTGATTTTAAAAAGTGGTTTTAGCAATGGGATGTGGTATCTCATCAGAGAATTATAGGATTCCATAAGATAAAGGGAAGAAAGGAGGTTGTAATTCAGTTCATCCTTCCAAGAAAATTTCATCTATTACTTTTGATGTGATATATGTTTTGTTCCATCGTTGTTGGAGTTAAATGGACAATCAATCATCTTGACCATATCCCCCTATACCTTTTCCTCAATGTTTAATTATGGGGAACTTATTGGGTTTATGCTGAAAGACGCGTCCATACTAGAGTTTAGTAGGATCTATGGCTTCTAGGGGAGTGTATGCTTAGTTAGAGCAGAACTAGATGGTGGGGTCCTAGTTTAGTAGTCATGGAGGCATGACCAGATCATGATAGGTGTATATCATGTTCAGGGTAGTGTCACATGTGATTTTTCATTTTCAAGAAGAGACCAGATATCATTATGATGTAGATTAGGCACAAAATGATAGGATGCAGGTCCCACAAGAGTTCGAGGAGTCATTTTGATGGATTCTACTATAGAAACTTTTTTATTTGATACATATGGGTCTATTTCCTTTATCTCTTCTTGTATTGTGGATCTATTGGATTTTCCAATTGATATGTTTTCTTGTGTAATGGAGTTAGTAATGAAGATGAGTATAAAGATGGAGCAGGTTCTTAGGTGTCCATATTGTGCACTAACCGTGTGAGGGGTTTAAATAGAGTGGGATTTTATTGTCATGGACATAGACCTATTTTATTTGATCCTTCTCAAGGATTGAATGGTCAACATAAAAGATCATATTGATTGTTAAAGGTGGTGGGTGAGTTTCGTTGAATCATATTAAAATCCTTAGGTATTTCTTTTGGAATGAGATCCTCTATTCTGTCATATGGGACATCCACATCCAATGTTGGTAAACTTTATCTTTAAGTTATCATCACTAGAATTGGGGGATGATGGTGGTTATCTTGAGGTTGGACTACCTTGAGTAGTGGATGAGTTCCCTAAGGTATTTTGGATAACTTTTTGGGATTACCCAAAGAGTATGATGTGGAGTTCTCGACTGATTTTTAACTAGGAACACGTCTTATATCTCTCACCCCATATCACATGGACACAAACAAATTGTTGGAATTAAAGATACAGTTGGATGATTTGTAATCAAAATGGTTCATCCACCCAAGAATCTATCCTTGGGATTCTCTTTTCATATTCACGAAGATAGCTAACGAATCCCTCCATTTGTGAATTGATTTCTAAAATATGAATAAGGTAACTGTTAAGAATAATTTCACTATTCGTCAAATTGATTACTTCTTTGATCAACTAATGTGGTAAAATTGGTTTTTCAATAGATATTTGTGTTCTGGTTAACACCAAGTCATGTTGAGAGAGGTGGACATCCTGAACATGTCTTTCTGAATCAGGTACAACCACTTTGAGTATTTGGTCATGCCTTTTGGGTTGACCAATCCTCCATCAATTTTTTACCCATCATTAATAGAGTGTTCCACCTGTATCTCGACACATTGAGTTTGGTATTTTGGAGAGACATACATTTTTATTCTAAATCTGAGGAGGAGAATCAACATAACTTTCAGATCATTTTGGGGACCCTATAGGATCATAACCTATATTCCAAGATATAAAATTACACATTTTGGATTAGGTAGGTGAAGTTTTTGGGTCATGATATTTCAGATCAAGGGATTTTAGATGATCCTGAGAATATTAGCGTAATTATATCATTGGAGAAGCTGAACAATATGTTCGAGTCAGAATTTTTCTTGGTATGGAAGTTTATTATAGATTTTTTGGAGGATTCCTCTCTGCTTTCTTGTCTATGACTGAACTCACATGAAAAACTTTGACGATTGGGTGGATGCTGGAGTTCCGGGAATCCATTCGGGAGCTGAAGCAATGGTTTAATATTTCTCCTATTTTTCTCCAACTATGCCCACAGATGGGATAAATTGTTTATTTCAATTCTTCAGGTATGGTTCTCGGGTGCGTGCTTATATAGGGAGATCATGTTGTGGCATATGGATGCTTCTAACTCAGACCAAAATAAAATAATAACCCAAACCATGAATTCTAATTGGTAGTGGTTATATATTCATTAAAGACATGGATCCATTTTCATGGGTAAAAATTTGTGGTTTAATATGACCATAAAATTATAGCACACATTTTCTCCTAGAATGATGGGAACATGACACATTATCATTGGATTGATTATTAGTAGGGATTCAGCATTGGTATTATATATTCCATGGGTAAGGATAATTTGGTGGTTTTCACCTTGAGAAGAAAAATACCAGTACATGCATTAAGTATGTCTTGTGATATGTGGACTATGATGGGGCTCTTTCCCTAGATGCACTTGATAACAAAGTAGTTTATCAAAGTATCATTAGTGGGATAAATTCAGTTGACTCCCTTTATTTTGAGATTATTTAGTGGGAACAGATTGTTGATGAGCTATGTACACAATCTATATATTTTATTCATGTTGAGGAGACATCCTATAAGTGAGATTTGCCTCATTAGGAAATTTTTTTCTTTAAAGGTCGTTCATTGGTGTCGTTGTCCCTGAGGAAGGTAGTGATGAAGTATAGACACCATTATTTGTGGGAAATTCATCTCGTGGTGACGAATATTTGTTATGATCATCCTATATAATTTTGGTGGCCAGGAATGATGGAAGACATAACTGATTTTGTAACGAGGTTTTACACATGCCAGTAGGTAAAGGCGGATCATTAAAATCCCTCTTGTTGGATTCATCTATTTCCCATTCCTATATGGAAGTATAATGAGGTCACCTTGGATTTTATTGTTTTGTTTCATCGTAAACCACTGGGAATGAATTCCATTTGGTTTTCGATTGATCACTTGACTAAATCATCCCATTTTATATAGATCAAATATACAACTAATGATGATGAGATCAGCCAATTGTCTATTCAATAAGTGGAATTGTTTTATGGGGTGACTTCAGCATTTGTTTTCGATAGAGATCCCCATTTTTCCTCTCAATTCTAGAAAGACCTTTGGAAGGCATTGGGGTCATAGATTATGATGTGTACGGTGTACCATCCACAAACGGATGGTCATATGGAGTGGGAAAATCATATTCTGGAGGATATGTGTCATCCATGTGTTTTGGATTTCATATGATCATGATAAATCCAACTAGGATTGGTTGAGTATTATTATAATAATAACAACAAATCTTCTATTTTAATGTCTCCATTTTAAGCCCAACATTTTCAGCCATGCTGGTATACTATTTATTTGGATGAGGAGGCTGAGACCTCACTTTTGTGACTGATCCTTGTGGAGGAGACATATGAGAAAGTAAATTTCATTAGGCAAGGATTATTAATAGCCTAGAGTCACCAAAAATTGTATGTTTTACTGAGGTGTCAATATCTTTAGTTTTCCATGGGTGATCGAGTATTCTTTAAGGTCACCCCTTGCTTGGGTCCTCCCTATTTGGGGATGTTTGGAGAGATAACGCTGAGTTATGTTGTGTATTTTTATATGATCAAATGAATTGGAATGTTGGAATAATATTTATCTTTTCATACTCAGTTGATATCAAATCATTACTTATTTCATGTCTCTCAATTTAAGAAGTATTACTCTATCATATCCAATGTGATGAATCAGGATGATTTGGATATAGAACCTTCTTTTTCAGTGTTTGAGCTGTCAGTGTGAATTGGGGATTCCCTAGGTAAGGTGATTCATGGAATTTCTATTCACGTGGTCCATGTCCCTTAGAAACATGAAAATTACGTGCCTGAAACATGGGAGTGGAAGTCATGGGATGAGAAGGAGTATCCAACCTTGTTTACTGATCAAGATTTAAGTTGAATTTCTAAGGGATAAAATTTTTCATGTTGGGGAGAAATGTATCATTTTTATCTTTAGTATTAGGTATATACTCTTTTTATTTTTGTTATAAAATTCCAACGAGGTGTCCTTTTGTATTTCAGGAGAAAAATGGAGGTTTTGTGGAAATAACCAGGCGCACTGTTGGCACACTGTTAGTAGTAATTGTGCACCCAACCTTGACAACCATGTGGTAGGAAACAAAACCTATCGCATGGCAGTCGAATAGTTGTGTGTTGTAGAATAGGTGGTGGAAAAATCTAGGAATACCTCTTACATGGTTATTGAATGGTTTATTAAACCTTGCAGAAAAATTGTGTGCATATTAAAAGTCATTAAAAACAATATTTACTATTTTTTCATTCCGTAATTAAATAAATTCCACCCAATTTCTTCCCCACACCAGATTTTCATCCATTGAAGGCCTACACAATCCCCCTATCACTCTTGGTACAAATTTTCTCAAGGGTTTGTTTCATGAGAAACATTATGTATCATAAATTAAGGGGATTTCATCATTCTTTTTCATTATATTTATAAGTGTTCCCTCTATCTTGAGGTTCTATATTTATAGTAGCTAGCGTTTCATCACTAGTGTCTAATGTCAGGGTTTTACTTCAATATATTATAATGGGGTACATTTTTTCTTTCTTTTGGTATGATTAAAGTGAAATTAAAAATTCACAAAAATTATTGGGGGCTCTAACATCAATGTTAGATGGTTCCCATAAATAAACATTATTATTTGAATTAATTTTCTTGCTTAATTAATTTAGAATGATCATTGATTATTATATGTGGTGTAAAATTAGTTTTTTTAATCATTTAACTTGTGTAAGATCTTTATGTGGAATGTTTACGTGAAATATGGTTTGTTTTTTGTGTAAGAACTAGTTATATCACTTGTAATGATTTATTAATTGTGAAATATGTTAATTAAATTATGAATATGATATAAATTCTATTTTCATAAGGTTTAGGTGTATGTTTGGTCTTAAATGATGACTTTTAGATGGTTTTCTTGTGCAAAACAATGCGAGATTTCCAGGAATTGTTTTATGAAAATTTAATTTATTTTTCATTATATTAAGGGTAATAAGCATGTTTGCTACCTGTTTTTGTGTAATTAAAATATTTTATGTGGGGTTTTTATTTTCATGTTGTATTATGGGACATGTGGAACTTGATTGATTATAAAAGGGAATCATGAGTATTTAATAGGGGGACTATGATTAGTATTCTAGTGATTCAGAAGTGGTTGTGGTCTGGTTTTACTTATAAGGGTTTAGGATGAAAACACTAACTATATATGAAATATCATTTGAGACCACTAGAACATTGGATATTGGTATTGGATCATTCATTAGAAGGTTGTAGGTAGTGGTTTCTATACCACATTTCCCTGAGAAACGAGGCACCTGGGGTCCCACTACTGGATATTGAATAAAATTTGATCCCTTGATTAGTGATCATTGGAAATATTTCACTTACCATCGGCATATGGTAGTGTTTGGTATTAAATTTTTAGAATCAAGAGTGTTCTATTTGAAATTATTTTATTTAAAATTGAATTTCATTTAATTTTTTTTCATTAAATGGTTACTATAATTCCTTTGTGTAATATTATGCATGTTGTTTAACTTATAATGCTTAGATCATGGAATCATTATTGGGTATAATACTACTGGGCAGAGTCTCACACCAAATTTACACCTTTGGGTGTAAAATGACAGGGTAGTTTTTGATATAGGTAAGGGAAAGGCTTTTTGTAATGGAGGATCAGGTTTCTAGTTATTTCCATTGTGTGGTGTTGTGGAGGTGTCTTAAGGGAGATTCCTCCTTTCCATGTTGTTATTTTAGAGATAAAAATTCTGCTCCTTTTTATGAAACCCTTTTAGTTGTTGATTTAATCTAGGTATCACAATGCTGAAAAAATTGTTTAAGATTTGTTTGGTTGAATTTATAGATTCAGTTTAGTAATTTCTTTTTGTTTTATTATGTTTATAAATTTGGATACATTGTCCCCAGGAAAAGTTTATGATACCTGGGAATATGATCCAGCCCGTGGGGATAGGGAACGCCCTTCGGGGCATGCCACAGACAGGGTTAGAGGCCTGTTCGAATAACATCCCATCTTGGTTTGTGACATGATTCTATAGTGATACATGATTTTATAAGGCTATTAATGGGATATTGGCATCATTTTATTATTGAACCTGTATACATGCCCAATTGTATAACATGAAATGATTGTATCATATTTTTATATATACTCATTAATAATGAATGAATTTTTCCTGAATAGAATTGGGATTATCAAACATGTAACATTAGCTATATTTCATCACTATAGATAAAAAAACGATGAAAATACTATATAGAAAATCTTCTGAAATAGAAGGAAGGATACGATGACCGGAAAGATTGACATGTATTAGATTAATTGTTACTGAACAAATATATTATTTCAAAAAAGATAATCCATTATAAAATTTTCTTCTTCTCTTAAATTCCACATTTATCATGTGTTCTTCTTCACATTTCTTGACAATATAGCCCACATGATTCACCACACAATCCAAAAATAGGGTTGGTAGCCACTCACCCCATCAAAGACATCCACATTTTTTCAGTACACCACATTGTTCTTTTCACCTAGAAACCCACATGTGATTATGAAATTCACACCCATGTAATTTTTATGAATGTTATTAGTGTCTCAAAAAACTAACATTGAACCAAAGGATGACTTGGTTGACATTTTCCCCACATGGTAGACATATTACCCCATATGCGGCTGATGTTGGTCCATTTTTAATCAAGGTATGACCATTGATTAGATAAATATATTAATAAAATTATATATAATAATTATTATTACATAATAAGTACCAATACATTCACAAATATAATAATCACTATCAAATTATTCATCATCTCATAAATCATATTCCAAAATATTAAACATGAGAAATATTATTATGCTCAACATTCAAAATTAATTTACAAACATATTATATTTCATTAAACTACTCATACAATAAATAAATATTTAATCAACCTGTATAAAATATTTATTCTCCCAGTTATGGGTCATTTCTGTAAATGTTAATAATTTACCTATTGTAAATATTACTAAACTATAAACACCATCAAAAAATTTGATGAACTAAAAGGGTATTCAAAATAATTTTATTTAATTTCATAGATATAAGATTAAAAAATTATAACATCATCAAAAAATAAAAATTCCCATCAATAGGTACTAATATAAAATGAGGTTTTACAGTTGATTTTATATATAATTTTATTATCTTTTATAATTTTTTTTTTCATTTATGAAAACAAGATTTAATTATTTTTATTCATTATCAGGGATATTGTATTTTGATAAAATCTATTTCCATTATCAGTAATGAATTTGATTATGATGTTGTAATGGTGATATTAAAAATATCATATCATTTATTTGGATTATATTTTATATGATGATACAATAAATGTTTTAATGATCTTGTTGAATACATATCTATGGAATTAAATATTTAATGGGTGCACCCTAAATTTTTATCTATATATATAATTGTGTAAGGATTAATATTTCAGTAGATAATAATAAAAAATAAAGAGAGTTAAACAATTAAGTAAATAAAAATAAGTTCGGAAGCGATCCCAATCTATTATTGGATATTGTTCATAATGTGATAATGTTATTCTATGTGGGACTTGACAAATTAAATGATTATTTATTCATATTTTTAGGCACAAAAAAATAATATGTGTTCATCTGATTATGATATGATACGATGTATCATTATTTATTTTTGATGATTCCACACTCTTATGAAATGTATCTCTATTTATGACATTGTATTATACCATGAATCATTATTTATGATACATGAATACTAGTTTATTAATTTTACGGTATGATCATATTTTCATACTTATTTTCATATATTATGCACATATATGATTTTAGATTGATTTATCCCTTGTTTACATATTCTAACCATAATAAATCACCATTTATTATAATTTAATTTTTAATAGGTTATCAATAATGGTGTTTATTATCATATATCTATAAATGGTTCTATAAGAAATGAATTTTGGGGAATATTTTGATGATATTTTTGAAATATATAAGGATGTATAATGTATCCAAATAAAATAAAACATTATTTACACGGCTATTTTTATTAAATATATTAATTCTTCATCTAAAATAATAAAATTTGTATATATGTTATTATTGGTAATCCTCAACTAGTATCATACGTTAATTAAGTTATTTTAAATGATTATGTTTTTTGGATAATATGGATATATCCTATAACAATATATTAGGAACTAAAGGAAATATATGAAGAACCTAAATAGACATAGTTTGATATAAACATGTAAAACTTATTAAATAATTGAAATAATTTTTATTATTATATGAAATTTTACTCTAATTCACGATGATTGATTTTGACACTATGATTTCGAGTTCTATATAATTGGTGGAACCAAAAGAAATCATGTTATTAATGAATGTAAAATCTAATTTAATAACTATCCTCATTAGAAATGAAATGAAATGGGAGCAAGGATATGGAATATTTCAGTTATTTTCGTCTGTGGATACCAATATATGAATGTAAATAGGATTAATATAGAAAATAAAAACATCCAATGGAAGTAACAAATCAATATTTTGTATTCTAAACACAAATTCCTACCTTATTTTGGTGTGTACATTGATCGAAATATCAATGAAATAGGGATAAATGTTATAGGGAATATAATTTTTGTTATCTATTGTTAATAATAAGATAAAATTGGCTGGTCAATGTATCATTTGGATGGTGAATTCGATCAATGATGGACTCTAATAAATAATTGGTGGAAAATGGAAAAAATGACCATGTGAAATTGGAAGGGTTTAGTTGAGTATTTTTTAATAATATATTTCATGAAAAGTATCACAAAAATGTAAATAATAATGATAATGAATGAACTAATACCAACGAGAAAAAGATCACCAATCCTTTAAGTTATGATTTTATATTTATCATTAATCATTGATGAAAAACGATCTATTCATTGATAGGTTTGAACCAATTCTCTTAAAGGCATGTTATATAATTGTCTATGATAGTTATAATAAAATAATTTTATGTTCACTAATGTTAGAACTAGAAAGAAAATATTGTCATCAATTTCATGATCTTGGGGATAAGAATACAATGGTGTATTTTTTAGTAAATTATAATAATAAAACCCATATAAGAATTAAAATAAATGTTTTTTCATATAAATTTCATGGAATGAAATACATGGTATATTTCCATATGGGTCTAGTTAATGTTATAATCATTTATAAATAATTTAATTCATAATTTTATTTTTGATTTGATGTGAAGGGGGAAATCAATGAAATAAATGGAGAGAGATCATAAAATAATGTACAACCCTCACTCTAATGCATAAATTGCATGAAATATGGAAATTATTGACCTAGGGTACGAACATGAGTGTTAATCATGAAAATCAGGATTTAGAATACATATAAGACAAGAGAAAAATGGGATTCTCATGTGATCCCAATCACTAAAGTGGGGCATGACAGTAATATGGTGATATGTATGCATATCATCCACAATATAATATGAAATGTGTTTCTGATTCATGTGATACCCAATAATTTAAATATAACTAATATTCAAATAATTTCACATCACTACCCCTTTGAATGGATGTTTTATTATCAATGAATTCATGAAATTTTATGATAACCCCATCACATCTTTTTATCTCCTCGGTGTTAGATGTTGACAAAATTATTCTCCCTTAAAATCATTTTTTTCTTCTCTAATTTAACAATATATATTTTTTGGGAGTTTATTGGATCCATCTATTTATATATTATAACAATTTCTAATGATAAGAAGTCCCATATGATATTCCAAATCATATTATGATTATCTATCAATACTAGGATGAAATGGAACATCTAAAGGAAATGAAATCAATTATATGGGTGATTTACCTATTCATTAGGGGTACTTATGTCAAATGGTTATATATTATACCAACAATGAATATATTCAAACTGTATGGGGATATTTAAATAACATTTCCTATATATGTACATTTTATTCCTTTTAATAATTATTTTTACCTTTTATAAGTACACATACATAGTTCTATATGAATTTTAAAAACACGTTATAGGATGGACCCAATTATATTTCACGAATATATGAATAAAGTAAAAGATAATAAAAAAGGAATTCATATATTCTTTAGTATGACTATGGGGTGCACAACATTTTTTAAGAATAAATAATATTCAATTATCCTTTTAAATTCCCCAATAAAAGATAAAAAAATCATGATCATGAAAAATTATATTCTAGATAATATTTGTATATTATTTGATTGACTTTTTAGATATTAATTGATTTCTACAATTGATATTTGTTTTTTATATCATCAATTGAGGTTTATGATGTGGGATATAACTGAGAGAAAATATTCACAATTTATAGTCATTAATAATTAAAATTAATTCAATTTATAAATCATATTTTTGTTGATATCTTCATGGAACTAATTAATATATAATTTAAAATTTAACTCAATTAGTTCATCAATGATTTTTACATGATATTATTATATATTAAAATATAATTTTATATTATGAAGATCATTTGATAATTTTTTTATACATAATGATGAAGGATAAATTTTATGAAAAATTTAGTATGTATGAATTATTTATGTAGAATGTATAATAAATTCGCCATGTGGTCACAAAAAATAGTATATCGTTGGATCATTTAAATATAGAAATAGTAGAAAAAATTTCACAACCACAAAATGTGATCGAGATCAATTTTTTTTGGAATGAATAGATATTATCAATGAATTGTGAGAAATTTCTCACAGATATCATATCTAATAAAAAATTGTTTCAAATCGGAGCCTTGTTCCATTGTATTGTAAAATGTGATGAAAATTTATTAAAGATCAATAGATGGTTAATCATTTATTATGTGAATGAACTATATTCTTGTGGATAATGGTTTGTTATTTTGAGTGATGCATTAGTTATGTTATGGTATATGTCATAATGTGTAATGGACTATTTGTATAATTTATCTCACATAAATTGTAGAGTAGTCAGATTGATAAACGAACATATTATTAGGAGCTGACATCAAAATATTATATTTTAAAATATGTGTGTGTTATGTTTATCATGAAAGGTGTGATATATATACCGTTCATATAGTCAGGAATAATATATTCACATTGAAAGATATGAATATATTCAAAATGAAATTATTATAATTTACTTATGATTAATATTTCTCAATACCTTACCACTATAGGATATTGAACAAGGTCACTAATATTATGAGTTGGAAAAGAAGTTCTAGTCTATCAATGATGTTGATTGAATGATATCCAATACATAAGTATTTTATTAGTATGGACCCTAAAATCAAAAGGATATGGGAGATACTTTTCTTCTCCCAATTTAATGTTCTAATATCACCTCTTATAATGATTAAATATGCTATGGGGGAAGATGTTGAAATGTGATTTAATTAATGATTATTTCAGAGATCAATGTATAAAATTATGGAATGATCAGATTTTGAACCAACTATATATTCCATTAATTTTAAAACTAAATCATGAGAGATTGGATGAATAATATATATAATCATTATATATTCAACCTTTCTCTAAAAATATGTCTATATATCTCAATAATAATTTTTTTAGATATTACTATGTGGGATATTGTGTTTTATATATATTGATGCCTAGTATGACAGCAAGTTAATGTAAAATTTCATAATTATTAATGGATTCTGTAAACATTACCCACAATAGAAAATAAATGTTAAAATATACCCATTTATTTCATTTTAGGAGTCCCCAATATATCAAATTTCCACATGGACATTTAGGTTGTATATTATTTCCCAAAAAATCCATCACTTTATATTAATAGTAGTGAATGTTTCTTACTCAATCAACCTTTCATGATATATATATTAAAGAATTATTATGAGTTCGTAGAGTAAAACAGTCAATTTTACATGAAGGAGATGAAAGGTTTAGCTAGTTATTTTGAAGAATTATTCAATTACCTATTAACATTAAAATCATCTCTATCAGTATATATAAACCCTATACTAATTCTCAATATAATGGGAACATTAAATCACTATAAGATATATAGATTTCATTGTCAATAGATTTTATAGGTGTTTGTGATGAATACATCCTTATTGTAATATTTTTATACAATAATAGATTTCATTCATCAATATAGAAGGATCCCCATGAATGCCCCTATTGAAGGAATCTCATAATTCCATAATGCAGCTATAAAATTGTGGAAATTAAGGTATTTTATCAAGACTTATCTTGTGAATAGAAAAAATCATGATGGATCTATTCAGAAGCATATAATTGCAGTTTAGAGGAGAAAGAAAACATATTGTAATAATCAATTTCATGATCATGAATCACTACATGAAAAAAAAATCATTATAAAAAGTGTTTTATCAGTTGGAATTTAGTCTCTATATAAACCACAAAAAAATAATTTTTTTTCAATTTAGTAGTGTGTTTTTAAATACAACCCCTAAAACCCATGAACATAATTTTTTCAATTTTAAATTATATTTTAGATGCGGGGTTTATGAAAAACATAGATAATGATATTGAAATATTATAAAATATTATAAATAATAATAAAACATATTTATTTATTCTTGTATGATTATATAAAATTTTTTATAAATAAATAATTATAAACAAAAATAAATATTTGTTAATAAAAATATTATTATAATTTATTACTAATTAATAATCAATTTAAATACATATATATAGATTCATACATACACGCATATATACCTATATATTAATATCATACTGAAAATTTTCTATAAATTGAATGTATTATGAGATGTTGAAAATTAGGCTTTAAAATAAAATGACCATATCATTTGATCCAAGAGTATGTTTATGATATAAAATCTATAAAATCTATTTTTAAGAAAATAATTTACATAAATATTATATAATAATGCATCTATAGTTAATAATACTAAATTATTTAATATTCTAGGAGTAGTTGAAAATGAAACATCATCATAAAACAACCATAAATTTTTTCCTAACGTTATTTTGGGCTCCATAAGTGGTTAAATCAAAACAGGACATTATCTTTGAGTAATATAACCAAGGTATAGTGAGTAATATATTTTTATATTGGTAAAAAATCCATATAAGACCTTATTAATTATGATTTAAAAAGATATACCCTCATTTTTGAACATTTGATGGAATTTCATCTTCATTTAGAAGTTTTATATTATGAATTTTTGGATATCAATTATCTTTTCCAATGATTTTACATTCTAATCGATATGATAGTGATGATGTTGGAGTGGTTTTTCCATATATGGTGATTTATTATATATTTATGTTTTATATGTGTGTTTGTTTAAATATATTTAAGTATATTTTCAATTAATTATTTTATATTTAAAAATTATATTTTATAAATATATGTAGTTATATATATTTATAGATATATATATTTATATTTATCCATATATGAGTATCTTTTGAAATTTATAAATATTTATTTTTATTTTGGTTTGTATTTTTTTATATTTTATGGGGGTGTATATATTTTAAAATGTTTTAATTGATAATATTATTTAAATATGTGTATATATATATTTATATTTATAAAATTACATTTATATATATATATATATCTGGTTTTATGCATACTTATGCAGTATATTTCTATGTTTATACATATATACTTGATTTTAGTAATACGTACACATATTTTTATATATTTATAACTATTTATGTACATTTAAATATATATATATATATTTACATATATTTTTCTGGAATATATATATATATCAATGTGTTTGTATAAGTATGTAATTATATAACTTAATTTATATTTTTATATTTTTATAATATATATATATATATTGTCTTTAAATAAATTTAAATATAAATTAAATTAATTATTAATTATCAATTATCAATTTATTATTTTGTTTGATTATTCAATATTTATTTATTATATATTGATTATATATTTATGGGTGTTACAATGTAACACACTAATATATTACAATAATTATTCATCATTATTAAATTTGATTTTTTTGATATAATTATTTATACACCACACTGATTTTAGATGAAACATTGTAAATTGTTGAAGTATTATTATTGAATGTGACTATAATCACATAGTCCATCGATTGGTGGGATTTAATTTGATTAGATGAGTTATAAAAAATATTTATAGTATTTTTTCATATTTAAATTGTATTAATTGATTTTTTTTAACTACTAAAATTTTAGTAATTAAAATAAATTTATATAATACATAATTTTTTCATCAATGTTATAAATTTATAAAAATTATATATTTTTAAATTAAATAAAATAAATTTATCGCTAATAAGAAATGATGACACATATTTATAATGTATATAAAAATTTAATAATCATATGTATATATATTTATTATAAAATGGTTAATATAGATGATTAAATCATTTTCATATAAATATATATATTTCTCCAAAAAATGATTTTATACCATGAAATTTATTTTATTATAATAAATTTTATTTATCAATTTTTTGGAAAAATTATAATTAAATTTTTTTTAAAAAAAAATGGTTAAATATATTTACATTCATCTAATGGTTTTCATAAGGGAGGGAATGTGTATAAAATTATTTTTTATTCAAAAAGTATTTTTCACTAAAAAATTATTTTTATTTGTTTTCTATGTATATTGAACAATTAATATCATCAACTTCTTAAAATTGAAACCATTAAAATTAATTACAGTTTTGTAATATTATTAATTAATATTAGTTAATAGTGGGGACTTGAATTTTAGCCAAAATGAATAGTTACCATGCAAAAAGATAGTGTTACCATAATGAGGGTGTAAAATTTTAAAATTCGGGTTATCATATTAAAAATATTTAAAATACCAAAAAAATAATTAAATATCATTATTTATTGTATTTATAAGTAACCATTTTTATGTTTTAGAGTATGAATATTTGGATCAACTTTAATTTGGAAAGGAATATATTTTATAATAATGATATAAGTGTTTTGAAAATTTCCATCCACCCCACAAATAAAATAAGGGTTCCTATTTTATCATCTCCACACAATTAAGAATTTTAGTTTTGGTAAATCATACCCAAATATAATACTTAATTTCCATTCCATGTCATATAGAAACTTTTTCTTACCCAAATACTGTCTCGATATTATAAATATGGCATCCTAAATGAAGACAACTGAAGAATTTGTAATTGTATATATCGATCTTTTTTTAGTTTGTTTATTATTTAATTACCCCCATGTACTATATAACCATATAAACATGATGAGATTTGTATATGTATTATTATAATAAAAAATAAGTTTATTTTACTACCATTTCTTATATATAATATATCAAATAGAATATAAAAACACTGCTCATGTTGTTGTACAAACTATCATCTCAATGAAGTGACATTTTTATTTTATTTTCCATCACTATATCACATGTATTTTTAAATGGTTTGATTTAAAATATTTTAATGTTAATTATTACATATTTATGATCCTATAATGGGGAAATATAATAAATATTATAATCTAACCATTCTTTGTAAAAACATTCATCGCTCATTCGTACAGATGGAATACCAACTCCCAGAAGATATGTGATTTATTTTCCATTTATAAATAATATTTTAGTTTATAAAGATATATTTATTATATAAAAATGATAGTAATTACATTATTAAAATTCATTAAACATATACTATTATTGACATATCTTTTATTCCATTCCATGAATTCAAAAATAGAGCACTTGCATACGTGCTGACTAAGCTCTCTATGAAGTGACAAAATAAATTTTTCACTGTGCCATTTTATTAATGTTATAATAATATATTTTTAGTTAATAGATACAATATTCATGATATTTTTAATATTTATATTTGATTAAAACTAGACCAATGTGCACAGACAACAATTTTTAAAATTACACAGTCATGGTAATATAAACGGTCAGTAGCCAAATATCAATTTCAGTGATTAATTGTTAAAAAAAATATATATTGAATTTTTAAGAGATTGTTATATTTTAAAATATCAATTAATTTTTTTATGCTGTATATTTAAAATAAATATATATTTTGGAAATAATAGGAAAAGATATAGAACATAGAATTTCCATAACTCAACTATATATTTATACTATATTCTTGTTTTTTGATTGGGTTTATATGTCCTTGAATATTCATTAAAAGACTTTATTAGTAATTATATCTCAAATCCGATATATTTTATTCTCATATACCTAAATTTGGTTTTATCATCATTTCTAATAATTATCCTCTATTTAGAACTTATCATAAAAAATAAAATGGTTTTATCAAAATCTGACATTATTTCCTCTTTTATGTAGAGATTCATTCACTTATATATCCATGTTCTTTGTATTATTTTAGAAAATTTTATTTCATATACATACTAATATTAAAATATAATATTATTAACAATTATATTCCTAAAAAATATTTAAGAAATTTTTATAAAATGTTTTCCATATGACTCCCTTTTGAATTCTTAAAAAATTATTATATGAATGTTTTCTATCAATTTATATAGAATGAATGGAATATACCTCTATAAAATCATTCATATTTTGTTATTCATAATTAAATAGATTAAATATATTTACAGTGAAAATAATATTCCCACTTTTTAAATACTTTTTATAATTTAAATATAACAAATATAGATGGATTATTTCAATTGATTTATAAATCATATTTAAAATGATTTTAGAAAAGTGATTTTTTTTTATTTTCATCATACATTAAAAATTAATATTATTCAATGTCGATATGATATTATAAATCCATATAATTAATTACATGGATGGACTATGATTCTGATTCTTGAAGGAGGATTCAATGAAACTGACTTCTTCCCACTCGTTAACTATGCAATAAGGAAATGATGAATGATATTTATGATCTTGTGTCACAAATAAGTATGTTTTTAATTATAGTGATTTTTTTTATGAGAATCACATAGTCATATAATTCATTGTAAATTTATTTATATCTCATAATATAAAATTTATTATGCAGAAGTGTTAACACATTTTAAAAATGAAAATAGATTTGTGTTTTAAGCTAGTCTATAAAGAGAATTTAACCACTTGGAGATAGTGGTTTTGATAGTGATCGTTTACTAATGAAATTATTTTAAATTCATATGTTTATTTTATGAAATCTTATGACATTGTATTATTCATATGATCTGATATCATTACTTATAATTAAATATTTATTATTAGACACTCTTTTGGATCTTGTATCTTGTTGTAAGAGAATTTAATGCTATGACTCATGATTTATGATATATTGATGATTGGGAATGTATATTATAATTTATGATCATAATATCATTTAATTTTATTAATATTATTATAAATTAAAAATCCTTTTGATGTCTTCCATGATTATCCATATTGATAATCAGACCTCACATTTCATTAGGTTTCAATTTTTCCTAATGATTATTGATAGTTTAAAGAATGATGTGTATAAGAATGTTACTATTAGTAAATAACAATACTGGAATATTAAAAATCATTATTTTGAAATGTATATGTTGTATCTAATCTCAAAATATATTAAACATTTATATTTTATTGGAATTATTAATTGTATAATATATAATTATTTCATCTAAAATTGTGAAATATGTATATAATTTCTTCTCTGGTCACCTTAATGGGAGAGTTATCATATTATTTTTTCATTTCATAAATAACATCACTCAAAAAAATCTAAATATATAATATCAAAATTCATTGGATTTAATTCTAAATGTACATCAGTGGTGAAATGATTTTTAAATTTATAAAAAATAAAATATTCATCTTCCATTGATTGAGAAAATATTTTTTTTCATTTACAATAACAATAACTCGTTTCATAGTTGTTAGGTGATTAATATCCACATCTTCATCAAAGAAAACATTATTTTTCAATTTTAATAGACGATCCCTATAAAAACAATCATTTTATCGAAATTTAATAGTCACTAGTCATTTAATTTAACTTATTTTTCCCAAATAAATTTATTATCTTTTGTTTCATCAATATTAATAGTCAGTAGTTATAACGACCCATACTTTACAAACATTGTTATTACTTCAGAATTGAAGCACACTTATTGCAACATATAACAAAACCAAGAAAGGACTGTATAGGTATAGTGTCTTTAGAAACTGGGAAACATAAACAACTGGTTCATAAAGCATCTACTTTGCCTCCCATTTATTTAATCATATCTAGAGTCCCATTTTGGAATATTCTACTTAATAACCTTCTTCCTGACCTGGGGAAATAAAACATACAAAAGGGTGAGCTCAAATTCTCAGTAAGGGTAAACAAAAGAAAAATCAATCACATCATATACATAAGCACATAACTTTTGGAAATCTTAACCTGCAAAAGAGATCATAATTTCATAACATGGGATAAATCATAGTAGTGAAATGTAATCCCAATAATCATAACATAAAAAATGAAAAATTTTGTCATACACACATAATCATAGAGAATCATTACTTATTTGTCAAGACTCATTTCCAAGACTATCTTAGTGGACAATGTCCATTTCTGAACCTAGTTCACTCCTCGTTTCAGTCCTGTTTCACTGAACCAGTATAACCTACCGTTCCCGCCATGTCTATCTCATGAGATATAAAATTGTTACCCAATGCATTGGAGGGAGATATAGGTCCCACCCATCTCATAATGATACCATTCTTATGTGTGCCACAAAATCATAAATCATACATCATTGCATAAAACATGTAGTAAAAATGGGATTCCTAAACAACATGACATCATAAAACAATTCATATAAGATAATGGAATTCATAAAAATATTTCCATAACCACATAATCAAATCCATGTAATAATAGGGATAGAAATAGAACCCTATATTATCTTAGATGGATAAAAATTTTGATAAAACACTTGAACTCCATTCTTGAGGAAAATATCCTTTCTACTTCAAAAACACGTTTCCTTTCTTAATATGTCATACAATTCTAAACTAAAAGAGGTTGATTAAAAATAAACTTGAAAACTTTTAATGGAAGATTCTTGGAAATATTGTTTTCAAAATCCATTCATGCCGTATAAAAAAACATTCTTCTTGTACTTTTGTTGGAAAAGTCAAAAAGTACCTCGTACGAAAAACGACAAAAGATTCCTTTCATATATTTTACTTAATGATAACCGAAGGGTAAAATTGGATATAAACTATTGTAGAAGGATATAAAAATTACATATTGAGAAAACAAGGATGTGGATGATAAAATACACCCCAGTAAATGCCAAAGTATAAACAATCTCGGATAAAAAATGAGATTGTGATATTTCCCTTACCTTAGGTCCGATATGCTTTGTACGTGTCCAAACCTCCTATATAATGATTTAAATAATGTTATTGACTTATTACAGAATAATACATATTTTTATGATATCATATATGGTCATATTATTAGCTTCTTAGTAGTAACATTTCATTGCTACTTGTTATTCGGGTGTTTATAACTTTTTGTTCATATGTGTGTTTTGTCGAATAAATTCTTATTATTCTCTTTAGGTTATAGATACCTCATTTCCAGAATGGTATTTGTGTAATATATATCATATTCATTCATTCAATTCATTTATATAATCATTATGAAATGAAGATCAAGTAGAACGAGTCGCATCACATCGTGGAGACGGTATTCCGTACGTACGCACGAGTGACGATATCGTTCCTATGATCATGGAATTGTATTGGAGTGTATGTATACTATTTCAGAATCAGTATCACTTTATAATAGTCATATATAGTCATTATTTACACCATGATACCTATCCAAGTAAGGTGGTGGTGGAAAATAGATTACACCACGGTGTGGAGACGGTATTCCGAACGTACGCATGCGCAATGATTTTTTTTTCATAGGATGGATAGATGGTGAAATAGGGTTGTTTCATACTTATAATAACATATCTGTATATTAGTGATACTTATGTTATTACTTCATATTGAAACAACGAATGAAGAAGAAGTGGAAGAAGAAATAAAGATGGAAGAATCAGTAACAGACATTACCTCTTTTTTGAAGTGCTTCTTTGAGACCTCATTTTAGGGCACTAAAATAGGTCTTTGAAGAAGACTGGAACCTCTAGGATGTTTCTATGGAAGTGGAGTGAAGAAATTTTCAGGGGTTGGCCGAGCATTAAGTCACAATGTGGTGTGAGGAAGAGGGGGAGGAGGTGCCCTTTTATAAGGGAGGAGAGGGGCTCCATTTGAAAAACTAAAAATATTATTTTATTATAAAGTCAAGTTAGGTTTTAAATAGCTCCAAATTGATTTATTTAGAAGCTAAGGTGGGGATGGGTCTAAATCCCCTTATCAAATAGAATTTAAAAAAGATTAGGTTCCTATTTTAACCTTATCATTTAGATTTAACATTAAGTTAAATAATTTTACTTTTACCGTTTCTTCTTGTGTTCTTATACTATAAGGTTAATAAACATACTATAAGAAGCCAAACGAACCACAAGTTGTTTATTATTAATATATATAACCTTATATATGTCATTTGGCCGAACCATTGATTTTTAGGAATAAAATAACAATTACTAATATAATATTTGTTTTAAAAACTATTTTATGTCAATTTTGACACTATTTAGTAATTAATTTTTGTAAAAATCATAAAAGAATGATTAGTTGGAAAAAATTTAATTAAATCAATAATAACATGTAATATTAATCTAGAAAATTATTGTAATTCATAAAAAGTCTCAAATTACATTTATTTTGGTGTTTATAACATCAATTATGTCAATATTTCATTAATAAGATAATTACTGCATCATATTTGTGTCATAAATAAATTAAATTATTTAATGTGTAAAAATTAAAAATAAAATACGATTATGTAGGAAATCTTTTTAGCTTTATAATTAATATTTATAGTCGAATTTATCTTATGTATAACACCATATTAAAAATGATTTACTTATTAAAATTTGATTTTAACTATTTTAACCCTTCTTTAAATAAATTAATAATAAATGTCCTAATCTAATCCAAGTGGGCCTAATTGGTCATATTTTACTCCTAAGGTTTCTTTTGGTCGAATTACACTTGTCCAATATAATTAGGACATGTGTTAGGGTAATAATAATATAAATTTTACCCTCAATTACCCTATTTACTTTTAACCGGGGTAAATAAAAGTAAAAAGTTACTATTCACCAAAAATTATTTTCATCTCATTGAACCACATTTTACTTACTGACATCAACCGTGTCTCTAGGATTTTTTAAATTCTACTCACAGAAGTGGTAAAATTAAGTTTTATGAAAAATTCAGTTTTTTAACTACCACTTAGTGGTTTCACTATTCATCAAAAAATTGAAAGTTTTCAGAAAAATACCAAAATTTCACCCTAGGATAATTTCGATATTCCGAATCCAAAAATGAAGTCCATTTAAAAAAATAAAATTTATAAAATTTCAAAAAGTGGTTATTACTATTCATAACGACTAGTTTTAATAATATTTTATTAGCATATCATTGTTTAGTGAAACTCGGTATTGCGTACGATGCAAGCTATCGAGGAAGGTTGCGATTTAGTGTAAAGAAAACCAAGAAATTATTGTGTGTAGAAAAATATTCCTTTGATGATTTATATAACATAAAAGTCTTGGGTGTTACATTCTACCACCCTTAAAATGAATTTCTCCCTCAAAATTCAGCACTTTGTAACAAAAAGATGAGGATACCTCTCCCTCATCATATCCTCAAGCTCCCATGTAGCTTCTTCTAATTAATTTTTCCTCCATAAAACTTTCACCAATCGAGTGGTCTTGTTTTGTAGGAATTTTTCGCTACGATCCAGATTCTCTATCAGTTGTTCTTCATAAGAATGATCTTGCTCCAGCGGTACAACTTCTGAGCTGGGTATATGTGGAGGATCAGGTATGTACTTTCTCAGGAGAGATACATGGAACACATCGTGAACTTGAGAGAGATTTGGTGGAAGCACCAATCAGTAAGCTACCTTCCCAACACGATCCAGTATTTCGAAAAGACCGATATATCTAGGGCTCGACATCCCCTTCTTTCCAAATCTCATAACCCTCTTCTAGGGAGATATTCGTAAGAACACTTTATTACCCACTTAAAACTCTAGGTCTTTTCTTCGGTTGTCGGCATAACTTTTTTGTCGACTCTGAGCTGCTCTTATGTGTTGTTGAATAGATCTGACCTTTTCTGCCATTTCATCAATGAGATTGGGTCCTAATAGCTTTCTTTCACCAACTTCATACCAGCAAGTTGGAGTCCTGCATTTCTTTCCATAGAGAGCTTTATAAGGATCCATCTGAATACTGGAGTGAAATCTATTATTATATGAAAATTCCACCAAAGGTAGTTATTGATACCAACCACCTTTGAAATCCATAGAGCAAGCTCTCAACATATCTTCTAGAGTTTGAATTGTTCTCTCA
Source organism: Viscum album (assembly GCA_963277665.1). Taxonomy (NCBI): domain Eukaryota; kingdom Viridiplantae; phylum Streptophyta; class Magnoliopsida; order Santalales; family Viscaceae; genus Viscum; species Viscum album. The sequence continues at coordinate 1,846,151,217 of OY728157.1, read as the reverse complement.
GACTGACCGTCTGTCTGAGGATGATAAGCAGTGCTGAAACTCAACTCTGTATCCAGAGTATGCTGAAGACTTCGCCAGAACATCAAGGTAAATCTCGGATCCCGATCAGATATAATAGAAAGTGGTACTCCATGCAATCTTACCACTTCCTTTACATATATCCTGGCAAGCTGATCCAGAGAGAAATCCTCTCTAATAGCAATGAAGTGTGCAGAATTTGTAAGACGATCAACTATGACCCAAATAGCATTATTGTCTTTGGATGTTTTAGGAAGTCCTGTGACAAAGTCCATAGTGATGTTTTCCCATTTCCATTTGGGTATGGGTAATGGTTGTAAAATCCCCTTAGACTTCTGTCTCTCAGCTTTAACTTGTTGACAAACCAAGCATCGAGAGACATATTCAACAACATCTCTTTTCATGCCATCCCACCAGAAGTACTCTTTTAGGACCCTATAAATCATCGTGCTTCCAGGATGAATAGAGAATGAAGAACTGTGAGCCTCATCCCGTAGCTCCTTCTTTAATTCGGGGATGGGAGGAGCACAAACCCGATTCCTGAACATTATTATCCCATCACAATCAAGGTTGAATTCAGGAACATTTGTCACCTTCTTTTGTTACCCAACATCTTCTTTTTGTGCCTCTTTAATCTTCACATGTATAGATGGTTGAACATTCATTTGAGAAAGATACTATTTTTACCCTTTCATTATAATTCCAAGATCCATCCTTTGTAAATCCATAAATATTGGATCTTTTGTGAGCCTCATCATGGATAAACTAGCATGGTCTTGTCAAATTAATGACTCTTCCACCTTTTTTGCTTTCTCAGGGTGGTAATGGATTGAGCAGTCGTAATCCTTAATCAGCTCCAAACATCTTCTTTGGCGCATATTCAGCTCCTTTTGTGTGAAAAATATACTTTAATCTTTTATGATCAGTATAAATATCACACCTTTCACCATAAAGGTAATGGATCCAAATCTTTAATGCAAATATTACCGCAGCAAACTCCAAATCATGAGTTGGGTAATTTTTCTCATGTATTTTCAACTGTCGTGAGGCATAAGCTATCACCATATCATTTTGCATAAGAACACACCCCAATCCCTTCTTGGATGCATCACTGTAGATCACAATCCTTTCTCCACTACAAGGCAGTGTGAGCACAGGTGCACTGGATAACCTTCTTTTCAACTCCTTGAAATTCTCTTCACATTCCTCCGTCCAAACAAACTTAACTCCTTTCCGAGTCAACTTGGTGAGTGGATTAGATACTCGTGAAAAATCATTCACAAAACGTCGATAATATCCAGCCAAACCAAGAAAACATCGGATCTCAGTTACTGTTGTTGGTCTCAACCATATTTCGATAACCTCTTTTTTTGCTGGATCCACAGATATCCCCTCTTTTGAGATTATGTGACCCAAAAATGCAACTTTTTGAAGCCAAAATTCACACTTGGTAAATTTGGCATAAAGCTTCTCCTTTCTCAGTGTCTTCAATATAATTCTCAAGTGATCATCATGTTCTTCCTTGCTCATTGAATATACAAGAATATCGTCTATAATGACAACCACAAACTGATCAAGATAGTCTCTAAAGACTCTATTCTTTAGATCTATGAAGATAGCAGGGGAATTAGTAAGACCAAATGGCATCACTATAAATTCATAGTGTCCATACCTTGTACGGAAAGCCGTCTTTGGTATATCCTCTCTTTTGACCCTTAATTGATGATACCCTAAACAAAGACCAATCTTGGAAAAGTATTGAGCTCTGCGTAATTGGTCAAATAGGTCTTCAATGCACGGGAGATGATATTTGTTCTTGATAGTGATCTTGTTAAGTTCTCGATAATCAATGCAGAGTCTCATTGATCCATCTTTCTTCGTAACAAACAGAACAGGTGCTCCCCAAGGTGACACATTAGGGTGTATGAACCCCTTATCATGATTCTTTTGGAGTTTGTTCTTCAATTCCTACAACTCAATTGGGGACATTCTATCAGGTGTCTTTGAAGTAGGAAAAGCACCCGGTATGAGTTCTATTGAAAACTCAACTTCACGATTCGGTGGAAGACCCGGTAATTCCTCCAGAAAGACATCATCAAACTCTAGTACAATCGGCATATTCTTAATCGTGAGATTATCACCAACCATTTGAGATAAATAACCTTCATTTAGTTGAATCAATACCCATAAAATGAAAGAAATTTCCACTAGAAGGTTATGTTCATCCTTGCATCGATAGACGATCATAGATTGATCTGGAATATGAAATGTGACTTCCCTTCTTTGGCAATTGATATGAGCTCCATGTAGAGAAATCCAATCCATGCCAAGAATCACATCAAATTCCACTATCAGAAGGATCACAAGATTTGCAGGAGGCAATTTTCCACAAACTTCAATCAGATAAGAATTATAAACTTTTGATGCGACTGTTGTGCCATTAGGTGTTGTCACAACTATCTCAACATCTAATTGTTGAGGTAATACGATGATACCCTTAGAAATTTTTTCAGAAATAAAGGAGTGGGTGGATCCAAAATCAAATAAAACATTTTATACTTTAGAGTGGATGGTAAGTGTACCTTTCACCACATCATTATCGTACTCCACATCGCTGATAGAAATTTCATGTGCTTTCCGTTGTCTTTAGCCTTAAGAGTTTGTTGATGTCGAACATCATCATCAACCCTTGGATTAGGGCATTTATTGGCATAATTTCCCATCTCCCTGCACTTGAAACATTGATGTGTAGTAGGTTCATTCTGTGTATCCCTTCCTTTGTTTGCATCATTAGTCATCTTCTACCCATCATCGCGGCATTCAAATGCCCGATGACCTTCCTTTCTACATTTGAAACATTTACTTGTTCCTTTAAGACAACTCCCTCCATGTTTCATTCCATACTTTGAGTATAAGGTAAAGCTCATCTTCTTTGTAGTGTACTCTTTAGATTTTCTTTTGAATTCTATTTTCCTCTTCTTATCAAACCCATATGACTGATGGGTTACTCCAATCTTCATCTCAACATTGAGAGTACATCGAATGATTTCCTAGTAGCAATTGAAGTCCCTTATGGATAAGGCCCTTCGAAGAGTTGGTTTTAACCCACTAAAGAATCGATCGATCTTACTCTCAGGTTGGATAATAATACCAGAAGCGTAGCTTTAATGTCTTGTAAAATTTGCTTCATAGGTACCAACAGATTCATCATCCTTTTGCTTCAGTTCAAGAAACTCTTTCTACATCATTGTTCGAAGAATACGAGGGAAGTACTTATTGAAAAATAAGTTCTTGACCTCGTCCCATTCCATGGACTCAATTTCATCCCTTTGCCTCGTATTCTTAATAATATTCCACCATTGATCAGCATCACCTTCCAAAAGATACACTGCTAAGATGACTTTATCATGCTCAGAACATTGAAGAAATGAAAATATCATTTCAGTTGTAATAATCCATTGTTCAGCAACTAATGGATCAGTAGACCCACTGAATGAGGTGGACGTTGTCTCATGAAGGATTCAACATAATGTTGCTCCTTCCATTGCTCATTTGGAAGTCCTGCATGATTCATAGCTTGAGAAAGTTCTGTGAGAATGGCTGTAAGATTTTGCATTCCAGCTCCCATAACGTTTGGTTGCTCAGGGTTACAATCATTGCATTGCCCGTCACATTCTGCATTAACACGGTTCCTTCGGGTTCCAGCCATTGACTAAAACCAAGAAGAATAGTGTGAGCAACACTAATTATAATAGGAAAACCACATATTCAAGAATAAAATTTCACACTTAAGGTCTTATCCTAGGTTATTCATGGCCATTTCTAAAACACTAAGATTGTGTTCTATGCTTAGACTTATCCTTAGGGTTCTTACTAAGTCTTTCACATCCTAGTTTCCAAAGGATGACTATACCTTTCCTCTGATACCAACTATAACGACTCATACTTTACATACATTGTTATTACTTCAGAATTGAATCACACTTATTACAACATATAACAAAACCAAGAAAGGACCGTATAGGTATAGTGTCTTTAGAAACTGTGAAACATAAAAAACTGGTTCATAAAGCATATACTTTTCCCCCCATTTATTTCATCATATCTAGAGTCCCTTTGTGGAATATTCTTTTTAATAACCTTCTTCCAGACCTGGGGAAATAAAACATACAAAAGGGTGAGCTCAAATGATCAGTAAGGGGAAAAAAAGAAATATCAATCACATCATATACATAAGAACATAACATTTGTAAATCTTAACCTGCAAAAGAGATCATAATTTCATAACATGGGATAAATCATAGTAGTGAAATGTAATCCCAATAATCATAACATAAAACATGAAACTTTGTGGCATACACACATAATCATATATAGTCATTTCATATTAGTCAAGACTCATTTCCAAGACTATCTTAGTGGACAAAGTCCATTTCTGAACCGAGTTCACTCCTCATTTCAGTCATGTTTCACTGAACCAGTATAACCTACCATTCCAGCCATGTCTATCTCATGAGATATAAAATCTTTACCCAATGAATTGGAGGGAGATATAGGTCCCACCTATCTCATAATGATACCATTCTTATGTGTGCCAAAAAATTATAAATCATACATCATTGCATAACCCATGTAGTAAAAATGGGATTCTTAAACAACATGACATCATAAAACAATTCATATAAGATAAAGGAATTCATAAAAATATTTCCATCACAACATAATCAAATCCATGTAATAATAGGGATAGAAACAGTACCCTATATTATCTTATATGGAAAATAATTTTGATAAAACACTTGAACTCCATTCTTGAGGAAAATATCTTTTCTACTTCAAAAAACAAATTTCCTTTATTAATATGTCATACAATTCTAAACTAAAGGAAGTTGATTAAAAATAAACTTGAAAACTTGTAAAGGAATATTCTTGGAAATATTGTTTTAAAAATCCATTCATGCCGTATAAAAAACATTCTTCTCATACTTTTGTTGGAAAAGTCAAAAAGCACCTCGTACGAAAAATGACAAAAGATTCCTTTCATATCTTTTACTAAATACTCACCGAAGGGTAAAATTGGATATAAAATATTGTATAAGGATATAAATATTACATATTGAGGAAACATGGATGTGGATGATAAAATACACCCCAGTAAATGCCAAAGTATAAACAATCTCGGATAAAAAATGAGATTGTGATATTTCCCTTACCTTAGGTCTGATATGCTGTGTAAGTGTCTGACCCTCCTGTATAATGATTTAAATAATGTTATTGACTTATAACAGAATCATTCTTATTTTTATGATATCATATATGGTCATATTCTTAGCTTCTTAGTAGTAATATTTCATTGCTACTTGTTATTCAGGTGTTTATAACTTTTTGTTCTTATGCGTGTTTTGTCGAATAAATTCTTATTCTTATATTTAGGTTATAGATACCTCATTTCTATAATGGTATTAGTGTAATATATATCATATTCATTCATTAAATTAATTTATATAACCATTAAGAAATGAAGATCATGTAGAACGAGTCGCATCACAACGTGGAGACGGTATTCCGTACGTACGCACGAGTGATGATATCATTCCTATGAACGTGGAATTGTATTGGAGTGTATGTATACTATTTCAGAATAAGTATCAATTTATAATAGTCATATATAGTCATTATTTACACCATTATACCCACCCAAGTAAGGTGGTGGTGGAAAATAGATTACACCACGGCGTGGAGACGGTATTCCGTAGGTACGCACGCGCGGTGATTTCTTTTTCTGTAGGATGGATAGATGGTAAAATAGGGTTCTTTCATAATTACAATAACATATCAGTATATGAGTGATACTGATGTTATTACTTAATAATTAAACAACTAAATAAGAAGAAGTGGAAGAAGAAATAAAGATGAAAGAATCGGTAACGGACATTACCTCTTCTTTGAAGTGCTTCTTTGAGACCTCCTTTTAGGGCACTAAAATAGGTCTTTGAAGAAGACCAGAACGTCTAGGATGTTTCTAGAGAAGTGGAGAGAAGAAATTTTCAGGGTTGGGCCGAGCTTGAAGGCTCAATGTGGTGTGAGGAAGAGGGGTAGGAGGTGCCCTTTTATAAGGGAGGAGAGGGGCTCCTTTAGAAAAACTAAAAATATTATTTTATTATAAAGTCATGTTCAGTTTTAAATAGCTCCAAATTGATTTATTTCTAATATAAGGTGGGGATGGGTCGAAATACTCTTATCCAATAGAATTTAGACAAGTTTAGGTTCCTATTTTAACCTTATAATTTAGATTTAACATTAACTTAAATAATTTTACTTTTACCGTGTCTTCTTGTGTTCTTATAATATATGGTTAATAAACTTACTATAAGCAGAAAAACGAACCCCAAGATGTTTATTATTAATATATATAACCTTATCTAAGTCATTTGGCCGAACCATAGATTTTTAGGAATAAAATAACAATTACTAATGTAATATTTGTTTAAAAACTATTTTATGTCAATTTTGACACTATTTAGTAATTAATTTTTGTGAAAATAATAACAGAATTATTAGTTCAAAAATAGTTAATTAAATCAATAATAACATGTCACATTAATCTATAAAATTAGTGAAATTCATAAAAAGTCTCAAATTACATTTATTTTTGTGTTTATAACATCAATTATTTCAATATTTCATTAATAAGATAATTACTGCATTATCTTTGTGTCATAAATAAATTAAATTATATAATGTCTAAAAATTACGAATAAAATACCATTATGTAGGAAATCTTTTTATCTTTATAATGAATATTTATAGTCGAATTTATCTTATGTATAACCCCATATTAAAAATGATTTACCTATTAAGCATTGATTTTAACTATTTTTACCCTTCTTTAAATAAATTAATAATAAATCTCCTAATCTAATCCAAGTGGGCCTAAATGGTCATATTTTATTCCTAAGGTTGTTTTTGGTCGAATTAAACTTGTCCAAAATAATTAGGACATGTGTTAGGGTAATAATAATATCATTTTTACCCTTAATTACCCTATTTACTTTTAACCGTGGCAAATAAAAGTAAAACATTACTATTCACCAAAAATTATTTTCATCTCATTGAACCAAATTTTACTTACTGTCATCAACCGTGTCTCTTGGATTTTTAAATTCCACTCACAGAAGCGGTAAAATTAAGTTATATGAAAAATTCAGTTTTTTAACAACCACTTAGTGGTTTCACTATTCATCAAAAAATTGAAAGTTTTCATAATAATACCAAAATTTCACCCTAGGATAATTTCGATATTACGAATCCAAAATTGAAGTCCATTTTGAAAAATAAAATTTATAAAATTTTAAAAAGTGGTTATTACTATTCATAACGGCTAGTTTTAATAATATTTTATTAGCATATCATTGTTTTGTGAAACTCGGTATTGCGTACGACGCAAGCTATCGAGGAAGGTTGAGATTTCATGTAAAGCAAGCCATGCAATTGTTGTTTGTAGAAAAAGTTTCCTTTGATGATTTATATAACATAAAATTCTCGGGTGTTATAGTAGTTCATCTATTAAAAACACATTATATTTAATAATATCTGAATTATTTTCCTAAAGAACATTATATCATACTCTTACATCTGCAATATCCTATAGATCATCCCTTATATTAGATTCTAAATTTTAATATTTGAAATTATCCAGTACATTATATTCATATCCAAAATTCATTAAAAAATAAACCATATCAATGTAGAATTCTATTTCAAAATATTCACACTCAATAAAAAACTCTTCAACATAATGCACCACCATTGTAGTATCCATGTTTATTATTCAAATTTATCAATATATTATTAAACTTTCTTCTTAGTTGAATCCTTATTATTCAAGGAAATACTATATATATATTCTATCATCTTAAAAAAATTATCAAATAATTTTTTTTTTAAATTATGCAATAATATGTAATTAAACGCAATTTCATTTTCCTCTAACATTATATTAATCATCCTTCTATATGGATAGAAGATAATATTTTATTACCCTTGGATATAATAGTGTATGTATATGTGAATTTATAATTGAAAAATCACATTATTTTCATCTAAATAAAATAAAATAATTATATATATATAATGATATAATCCATATTCAAATTTTATATCTCCTTGAGTTATTCCATTTTGAATTGACTTCTCATAATTTTTTTTATCTTTTCCCATAATTATAATATAGTTACCCAATAATTTCATACATATTATTACCTCCTTTTTAACATAAATATAATTTAATAAAATCAATGTATGGAAATGTACTAGTGTCTATGGGAGAATAGGTTCATAAAAAACCCTATGTGGGACTATAAATAACAAGAATATATTTTGTTTTCCATAATGAGATCTTAAATAAATTATATCTCCTAAAACTACATGGGATAACTTAAAAAATACATAAGAGAAATGGGTGAGATAAAAATCTTAGTAATGGAATAACATGATATGAAAACATAACAACTGAGGACAAGGTATAACATGATATCATAAAAGGGAAGGATCGATGGTAATCATGTGGGAGAATAACATAGTGAATATTATATCACAAGATCATTGAATCCAATGAATTTTGGAAGTGACATATATTATGACAGAAACATGTGACGAGGATAACTGCCTTTAGAATATCACATGTTAGAAAAAGACCATAATTGATTAGGTTTAATCCCTAATACCATACATAAAACGTTTTGAGAATAATGTTTTACCCAATCAATTGTAGTGGAATCTAGGAACCATAATGATAACTTGTTTATGATCTATGTGTGATAAAAAAATTAAGGTAATCATAAAGAATAATCTTAATATGTCACCATAGAATAAAGGGGGTTGCATTATATTGTACTGTATCATACCCAATAGGAATTTTATAATAATGTAATTTGAGAGATGAACCTACGGAATTTATGACCACATAAATGTAATGTAGATTAAGCTATTAATATATGTGAGAGACACAAATATATTATATATAATCAATTCAAAACACAAATAAATGTTTTCACTGATGAAAATATCATTAGATGATTATATGGTATATTTATTGAGAAAATTACCCTTTTCTCTCTTCATTCACATCATTAAAATTTAATTTTTTTAAATTACTATATAACATATTTTCTTTTAAAAGAACAATGTATTATTATAACAGATGCTTCGAATATTTTATTTTTCTGTACAATGGGTAATTATATAAAATTAATACATGTTAAAATAAAATTAAATTCACATTTTTATAAAATGGTTCAAAAGTACCATATTTGGAAAATTGTAAGAAGATTTATTTCACACCAATTGATAAAAATTCAAAAAATAGTAAAAATTTATTTAATAATGAATTTGTAAACTATTTAAAACTTTTTTTAATATATTTTTAGAATGCATGGACATGGTAAGAAAACAATTCTGACCAGAGTGATAAATAAAAATAATCATTCTTAAAACAGTTTATTCAATCATTTTAAAAACCAGAATGATTAAAAAGGATGTATTATACGAACATTTAATAAATAAAAGTGAGTAAACTAAATGTATATTGTTGTACCATTAACAAATAATATCAGTTAATCCAAAATTCAACCATAATCAATATCAATTAAAATTTGACTGAAACATAAAACCCTAAATCTTTGGTTACTTTTGAATCATAACACTCATAAATGAGGATTATGAAAAATAAAATAAAATAAAACTATTTATGAAGGATTCATGATATTATTTATAAGGGCACAATAAATGAATAATTTAAACAAAATTGTGTAATATCATGACTTTTTTTAGTGATATCTCAGGAAACATTGTCGGTAAATTTTGTTTTTGTTAGGTAAATTTATTTGACTCATGACATGGACTATGTTTGGGTGGATTTTTTATAAAAAATAATAAAAAGGTGTTGTGTGAAGTTGGAACATGGTTAGAGAAAACTTCCCACCCAATCCCATGTAACCATGTGACCCTAGGAAGTGAAGGACGCACGATTGGCAAAGGGTTGGTGAATGGTTTACCTAACCGTGTGCCTTGGACCAGAAATAAATGTGCACAGTTATTAATAACACACAAATTAATTTCAGAATTCTCAAAACCCCCTAAAATCATCTTATTCGACCTTATCTCAGGACTAGACATTTTTGGATGATGTTAAAGCTTTTTGTAGGAATTCTAAGGTCATCTAACCTCTTTTATTCACTACTCATGGGCCTGAATCAAATATATTCTCTTATCCTAGTAAGTGGATATAATCCTGATGCATGTCCCAAACATTATTCTCTCCTTCCATGATATTTTGGTTGAATTTATCCTCTATATAATTAGATTTATACTTTTTTGGTGAGATCTAGGCCTAGTATTCTAAATCTATATCTATACTGATTAGATCTTGATATCCTTGGTCTTAATGTAGAGATTTATATCCCAACTTTTGATATATTTCATTGGGATGCTTTGATTTTGGGGATTTTTGTAAAATGAAATTCCACCAATGAATTGAGGATAGTGGTCTAAAATCTAATTCACATAGTCATGAATTTGATGTGTGTATGGAAAATTGTAGAATTATTTGTTTTTTTATCAATTGAATTATTAAATTGGGTAAATTTCATTGAATAATTTGTTTCTCAATGCATTATTGAAATGGATGATTAATTGAGGATTTATTCCTAATATTAAGGGGTTTCCATATTAGATAATTAATTTTTTGGGAAATTGATTATAAAATTTTTTGTTGTAATCTATATAATTATAAATGGGACTACTTATGAGATATTTAATAGGCTAGGTTGAGATAATTAATCATGAATTTATTATTTTCCGTGATATTATGATATAGATAATTAATTATGTAATTAATTATGAAGAGTTGTGATTTAGAATAAGACAATTAATTCTTAAGAAAATAAATATGGGATTTGAATTATGTTTTTGATTAATTAATTGATGAATTATTTAATGGGATTGGGATGCCTAATTAATTGGGGATTTAATTGAAGATATTTATGTATTTAACATGTTTTTAAATTAATAATGTAATTGAGGTGGTTAATTAATTATGAATAATGTATGTGTGAATGAGTGGGAACATGATCATTCTAAATTGAGAAGTGTAAATGCTAACCCATTAATTGAACTTGTACATAAAGGAATGAGAACACGATCATTAAAAAGAGAAGTATAAATGGTAACATGATCATTGTACTTATGGGTAATGGAATGATAACATGGTAATTCTATTGGGATATAGGAATGGTATCATGTTCATATTACTTATGAATTTTTTTTGTAACTTTGGAATTTATGTGTGAATGTAAAGAATGTTAACAAAGGAAATATGAAATATTGTCTCATATGATGTTACGTTTAAATTCTTCATGAGTTGAATCCGGTATTGAGAAACCACATCTCCATTGAATTATTCATGCTCTAGCATGAGTCATGGCTTGTATTAAGATATGATATTACTAAGGGAACCCTTCGGGCTCTAGCATAAGGAGATTCTAGTATATATGTATGAAAATCCATGAAAACACTAGATTTAATATAGATAAATAATGAATAAATGATCATTCAATAACTAAATATTTATGACTGGTATTTTTTATAGAACTACTTACACTATCTTTTCACTACAGTTTGTTTATACAACATCGGTGGTGGCCTACTAAGTTGTACTCCCACCCTACTCAGGCTACATGATTGGTACCCAAATATACATTATTTATTCCTAACATGTTAAGTGAAATGTCACTATATTAGATTTATAATTTGAGGATAGAACGTGGATAAGGTAACCAGACATGGTTTTTCACTTTATTGAGAGTATTTAGTTTCTTTAAATTGAGTAAAAATTTAGACACATTGTTACTTAATTTAACACAATGTGTTTCTCATCTAGTTTAGTACTACATTTCTAGTTTTTGTTATCTCATGAAATTGTTACAATTTATGATTATATATGCTTCCAAAATTTCTTATCTAATTTCTCTCGTATTTTTTCCAATTAAAAGAGGGTATAGATTCCACATGACTAACATTCCATACCCTATATACTAGTCAACTGCCCCAAGCATATGGGGAGGCACACCAGAATTCATGTGACCAACCGTCTTGGGCTCCATTGTGTTGTACCTATGACGATACATTACAAATTGGACTCAAATGAGTTTTCATTATTCTTCTTTTGTCTTACTATTTGGGGAAAGGGTGATAGGATATTAAGAAGAGTCAGGGCTTTGTAATGAGCTCATTCATGGGTGTTGTAAAAACTTTTTTGAGGGAAAAAATGAGTTCTTATGGTGGGATTGTTGTTATTTTTGTTATCTATTATAGTTTTCTTTTATCTTACCTTGGGTCATTCAATTCTAGTGTGACATGATTATTGTTTTGGATAATTTTTTAGAAATGATTCGCATCCTATAATGGAACAAGAGTTAATCTATCATGCATCAATGTAAATACTAAAGATTATTGTTACATGAAACATTTTAGGAATGAATGGGAAACCCGATTATGGGTAATTTGTTGAAATGGAACTGATTTCCTTTTTTAGGTTAAAATGAGAAACTGATGCCTATCATGAATTAAACAATTTTGTGAAAATGTTGTGAAATGAAAACAAATTCGGTGTCTAGATGAGAAATTTAATTATGATAGTGTGTCTATAATTAATAACAAAAACCTAGGAGTAGGATGGTTATTGGTAGTGATATCACCATCATTTTGACTGTTTGAAAAAAAATAGATTGTGAAATAGTTTGATTATTCATTTTACCTAAATGGTATAAAGTTGTATTGTGAGACCCACGACGTATGTTTGAAATTGTATAAAATATGCCTCCATGACTCTAATTAAGGGGATGGCTGAGGGGAATGTCTAGTAATGGTCTTCCTATAATAGTATACAAGGCACTAATGGTTCCTAGTGAAGAAATATTGGAATTGATTGGGGTGAACATTTCTCTCTTCAATAAATTCATTAAAATACACTAGTGTGGGTTGTAAAAAACATGCTTGAGTTGTCAAGGGTATTTCAGTTGTATCACCCTATAAATTTTACTAATATGGGTTAGATTGAGGGATCTGAATACTGGGTATAGTGAATTGAGAAAATACTTGACCATTTGGATAATATTCATAAGATAAGTGTCAAGGTGGACACTTATATTCAATGAGGATTGTTGAATCATTGGAGTAAATTCAGGTGCAACTTGAAAAACTAATGGTATGTTATAGAATATATTATTAGAGAGGTTCTTGGATCACATCTATCCAGATACATTGTGGTAAGATAAATATACATAGTTCATGCATCTGACCCTAGGGAGCATGTCCGTGATGGATTATTCTAGATGCATCAATGATCTGCAATTCTTTCCTAGTGATTTATAAGTTGATGAGGAAAGTATGGAAAAACATTTTCAGGATATATTTATGTGTTATATTAAGACACAAGTCAATATATTATGATTAAAGAAGAATACTAAAGTGGTGGATCAGGTTCTCATATGTAAAGGGACACATGAGAGGAATCATGTACTGGCCAGATAGTTTTTACTGGATGATTAGGCGGTCCAACATTAGAGAGAATGAAGTATTTTAAGAGTACATAGATAGGAGGATTGGTTGGATAGGACCACATTCGGGTGATAATTGACCATTGTGGTAGGCTAGGAAACTATCTTCAACACTATATCCAATAACCACGTGAGTGATCGTCCTATGGTAATATGGTCACCTATAGAAGTTCCAAAGGTCATTGCGATACACTAGTTTTAATGGATCATTTGGGAATAGTCTAAGTGTTCGATGAGGTCTTCTACACCATTTCAGAATAGATGTTTCATTTCTAATCTTAATGGTGGTAGAGTTTTTGGACATGGTATTAATGGGTTTGATAGCCCTTTTTTAATATAGTGGTGATAAACAGGGGAGCCAAACATCAGCATAGGGAATATGGGCATACAGTTACATGCAGTGAAGCCTACACTTGGGGAGATCTTGGTTGGGACCTTGACAGTGAGACATATTATTCAAGAATATTCAACTTTAGTTAGTTCTTTATTGGATATGGGTGACCCTAATACCGTTATATTTCAAAAATAATAACTAGTTTGATCCTGGAGTTGGCGTTCCTGAGTAAACATATAACTATAGATACACCATTGAGAACACAATATCGAGACATCTGTCTACCCTAGGTGTTTACATTAGAGATAAAGGAATATCATTTTCTATCAATATATTTATATTTATGATACGACATGGTTTGACCTGATTATGGGTAAGTACTGGACATTTTCATACCAAGAACACATCAATTTTTAACATTGGAGTGTTACATTTAAATTTTTTAAGGGAGACCTATACATTCACCATGGAGAGTGGGATATCCAAGCAGGCCAATCATGGAAAATTACTCAGCAACATTGAGATCTCACAACCTATGTATCATCTATATTACTAGATAATAGTTTTTTAGTAATGTTTTCATTCCAACAGTTTTAGAACTATTTTTGGATGTCTTTCCTGAAGACTTCTCTAGGTTACCATGTAATGTCCTAGATTTTTCCATGTATTATTTTAATATTATATAAGAATTAATTTGGGACCAGACTCTAATATGGCGTGCAGTTCCAAGGACCGGTGAGACCAAAACAAATGTTTAAATTAAATTTAATAATTAAATTACACGCGCATGCGTTTTTACAGAAAAAGTGGAATAAATCCCGAACGGGGGCTCGGATCAGAAATATGAGGGAACTGTTGCGTTCAGAACAACGTTTTTACCTTAAGCGAGGATGAACTACGGCCGGCATAGGTTGGTAGTGAAATCTGGTTTTTGGTACGTAAGGGTAACAAAATATGTAAATAAAAATATTTTATTCTACAGTGAAATATTTTAAATCTGCTACAACTGATATCCCTTAACTTTTTAATTAATGGTTGGTGCAAGGGTCCAGGGTTACAGGCCTCATAACCCTGAAACCCTTGGCGGCTCTGGAGGCTCTGGAGAAAACCTCCCAATGCGGCGACGATGACGCAGTGACAGGATCATCGCTGACGAACGCCGCAAAATCCAGGTAGGATGTTTAAATTGTGATTTTTCTTCCCTATTTTTTATTTCCAAGAGGAACGCGGACTAATCAACAAGAAGATTAGTCGTGGATAGATCATTCTTATGGGATGGGCTATTGAGGAAATCATGGGGATTTTATTCTTGAAATAATTTGGTTTTCGTTCAACCTTCTAATGGTGAAGAACCAAGATCGACATGAACATCGATTGAGGTTCGTCCCTCTTGATTGTTGTGATTTTCTCCCCCGATTCCTACATGTTCTTGGTGTGTGTTCTATGCGTTCTTAGATGGAATCGATCGTTGCTCATTCATTTGTTTTCGCAATGATCTGGAATCAAAGATCCAACCTCGAGATAACCTATCGGAGGTGCGACAGTGACGGCGGTGGACAAATCGATGTGGTTTGGAATTCCAGTTCTTCGAGTGTTTTCATTCTGACAGATCGGGACGCGCCATCAAGGCCGATCAGGAGCTCGAAAATGACAAAATCGGTTTTGTAGGAGCAGGCGACCCCAAATCCGGAGATTCGAGATGATCAGACAGTTGGATCAAGATCTGGAGGATCACCCAAGGCGCGCGGGCGAAGATGAAGCTTTTGGAAAATTTCCGACTACACGTCGTGTAGTATGGGCTACATGGCATGTGTTCATAGGAAGATTTAACTAGTGTGTACTTAGGGAGTACACGGACATGGGTAGGGTACACAACCAAGGACACACCGTGTATACCCCCCCATGGCCAGACCTGGCCAGATACATGGGATACCCCGTGTACTGGTACACGGGCAGGAAACACGGACACGGGAGACACATTGTATGGGCACATGGTAAGCGTACATGGAGCGATCCCTAGATGCTCGGACACGGGGAGTGATTATTCTACACGTCATGTAGTTTCTTTCTATCTGACAAGCCTAATGACATGAACTGGTTACAAAGGTAGTATCCGGGGTCAAGAAACATGGCGTGTACTTTTTCTACATGTCGTGTAGTTTGGTTTTACTCGGCTTGAACGAATGACATGGGCCGTTTACATAGGTAGTACCCGGGGCCAAGGAACATGGAGTCTAGCTATACTACACACCGTGTAACCTACGGTTGAGTTTGATATAATCCTCGGTATGGACTAGATTTCGGACTATGATGAAAAAATTTATTGTAAGAATAAATAGGTTATGATTCTTGATTATAAGGATAAGGAACACCTTATCTTTAGAGCAGAATCATCACCACCTAATTCTTATTTAGATACACCACCAGTAGCTCAACTAAATTCAATTATTGGGGAGGAAGTGAATGAAATGACCATGGGTGAGGAAAGGAATGTTCAAATAAAGGATGTACTTGTTGTGAAAGAATTTGTAGATGTATTTCTGGAAGATTTACCTGGACATCCTCCAGAACGAGAAGATGAGTTTTCCATTGATTTAATTCCTGGATCAAGGCCTATATCAAAGACCCCTTATAGAATGGCCACTGTAGAATTAGATGAACTAAATAAACAACTAGAGGAATTGAGCAATAAGGGATTTATTCTCCCTAGTGTTTCTCCATGGGGATCCCCTTTTCTTTTTGTTAAAAAGAAAGACGGATCTATGAGGTTATGTATTGACTACATGGAGATCAATGCTATAACAATAAATAACAAGTATCCCCTACCTCGCATTGATGATTTATTTGACCAACTCCAAAGAGCTCAATACTTTTCAAAGATTAACCTTCGATCTGGATACCATTAGTTGTGTGTGAAGAAGGAAGACATTCCGAAGATAGAATTTCGCACCAGGTATGGGCATTACGAGTTTACTGTAATGCATTTTGAATTGACTAATGAACCCTCTGTATTCATGGATCTGATGAATAGAGTTTTCAAGGAGTATCTCGATGAATTTGTGGTGGTATTTATTGATGATATCTTGGTATACTCCAAATGCTACAAAGATCATGAAAATCACTTACGCATTATCCTGAAGACTCTGAGAAGACATAAGTTACATGGGATGTTTAACAAGTGTGAATTCTGGCTTCAGGAGATTTCTTTTCTTGGCCATATTGTCTCTAAAGATGGAATATTTATTGATCCCTCTAAGACCAAGGCAATCCAAGAATGGCCAGCACCTACGAGTTTAAATGAGTTACGTAGTTTTATTGGTTTAGCAGGTTATTATCGACGATTCGTCCATAATTTTGCCTGATTGGCTAACCCATTAATGAAGCTCACAGGTAAAGGGGTTAAATTTGTTTGGAAAAAAGCGTGTGAAGAATGTTTTGAAGAACTGAAGATAAGATTAGTCAATGCTCCTATATTGACTCTACCACCGGGGAATGATGGGTCCATTATTTATAGTGATGCATCGAAGAAAGGACTTGGTTGTTTCCTTATGCATAATGATAGGGTTATTGACTATGCACCACGATAGTTGAAAATTAATGAACAAAACTACCCTACTCATGATCTTGAGTTAGTAGCTATGATATTTGCTTTGAAGACATGGAGGAACTACCTCTATGGTGAAAAATGTGAGATTTATACTGATCACAAGAGTTTGAAGTATATTTCTCACAAAAAAACTCAACATGAGGCAAAGGAGATGGCTTGAATTGCTGAAGGGTTATGATTGTACGATACACTACCCCCTGGGGAAGGCAAACAAGGTGGAAGATTCTTTGAGCAGAAAAGATCATGGAGTTTTGAACAATATGAGAATTGAAAGGGATCCAATTTTCATGGATCTAGTGAAGATGGACATGGGAATATCCAGGGAAGGAGAAACATCAATGCTTTTTCAAATGGTTGCAAACCCATATTTACTAGAAAGGATTAAGAGTTCTCAGACCGATGATAAATAATTTCAAAAGAAGATTAAAGCTGTGAATGATGGGAGACTGAGAGACTTTGTGTATGAAGATGGAATTTTGAAATTCAGGAAGTGACTTTGTGTTCCCGATATACCTGATCTAAAAAGGGAATTGTTGTATGATGCTCATAGATCCAATTTCTCTATACATCCTGGGAGCACCAAAATGTATAGAGATTTGAAGGAACATTTTTGGTGGGAAAACATGAAGAGGGAGATTGCTGATTTTGTGTCAAGATGTATGGTTTGTCAATAAGTGAAAGCTGGGATGCAACACCGTGGAGGAGTCATGCAACGTATTCCCATACCGAAGTGGAAATGGGACAATATTATGATGGACTTTGTCATGGGGATACCAAAGACTCCTAGAAGGAATGATGAAATATGGGTTTTCGTTGATCGTCTTACAAAGTCAGCGCATTTTCTTGCTATAAGAGAAGATCTACCACTGGAACGTCTAGCAAGACTATATATTAATGAAGTTGTGAGACTTCATGGAGTACCCATTTCGATTGTTTCTGATCGTGATCCCCGTTTTACTTCAAGATTCTATAAGAGTCTTCAGAAATCCCTGGATACTGAACATCATTTGAGCACTGCCTACCACCCCCAGACAGACGGACAATCAGAACGGACTATTCAAACCTTAGAAGACATGTTTAGATCCTGCTCACTTGAATTTCTGGGTATGTGGGATCAGTATTTACCTCTAATAGAATTTTCCTATAACAATAGATTCCATTCGAGTATTCAGATGGCACCATATGAAGCGTTATACGGAAAGAGATGTCGTACACCAACCTGTTGGGATGACGTTGGTGAAAGAAAACTTGTAGGCCTAGAACTGGTGTAGGAAACGATGGAAAAGGTGAAGGTAATCCAAAGTCACATCAAAGCAGCTCAAAGTAGGCATAAGAGCTATGCCGATAATCGAAGGAAGGATTTGGAATTTCAAGTAGGTGATCTTGTTTTGCTGAAGGTATCACCATGTAAGGGAGTCATACATTTTGGTACGAAAGGTAAATTGAGTCCTAGGTACATCAGACCTTTCGAAATACTAGAACGAATTGGGTCTATAGCTTATCGATTGGCAATGCCACCAAGTCTCTCCAAAGTTCACGATGTGTTCCACGTATCTCTATTGAGGAAATACATGCCTGACCAAATGCATGTTCTCACTTGCGAGGAATTAGAACTGGAACCTGATCTGTCTTATTGCGAAGAGCCCGTCAGGATTCTTGATACGAGAGAACAAGTACTGAGAAACCGGATGATGAGTCTGGTAAATGTTTTGTGGAGAAACCATTTGATGGAAGAGGCAATGTGGGAACCCGAGGAACTTATGATGAAGAACCAACCAAGTCTTTTCATGTGATAAGTATTCTAGAAATTTCGAGGATGAAATTATTTGAATGAGGGGAGAATGTAACACCCCAAGCTTCTATGGTACGCTTCTCTTGGAATAATGTGATAGCGTGTGTTGTACGCAACACCGAGTTCTAACACACCATAACTAATCTAACTGGCCATTATGAATAGTAATACCTACTTTTTGAAATTATATATATTTTTTATTTCAAAATGCACTTCATTTTTTGATTCGTAATATCAAATTTAGACTAAGGAGTGATTTTGGTACTTTTCGGATAACATTAATATTTTGATGAATAGTGAAAATTACTAAATTTTAATTACAAACAACTTTTTTAATCAAAATAATTAATACTGATAAATTATTAATTTGAGTGGTTTTAAAGTATATTTAGAATATATTTTTACCATTCAATACAGTTTTGGTCATTGGACATAATTTTACAATTAAACCACACATAAATAAGTGTCAATCTTTTGATAGTTATTATCTCTTAAAAAACACGCTATTTGTTGTGACAGCGGGAATTAATTATAAAATTAATTAATGCAACTTATATGTTTGTAATTTTGTAAAATAGACATCATTTTGGAATTTGGAATATCAATTATAGCTTAGGGTGAAATTTTGGCATTGTTCTGGAAAACATTAATTTTTGATTAATTGTGAAACTACTAAGTGGTAGTTAAAAAACTGAATTTTTCATAAATCTTAATTTTACCGCTTCTGTGAATGGAATTTCAAAAATCCAAGAGACACGGTTAGTATCAAGAAGTAAAATGTGGTTCAATGTGATGAAAATAATTTTTGGTGAATAGTATCTTTTTACTTTTATTTACCACGGTTAAAAGTAAAATAGGGTAATTAAGGGTAAAAATGGTATTAATATTATCCAAACACATGTCCTAATTCTATTGGACAAGTGTATCCCGACCATAAACAACCTTAGGAATAAAATATTATTATTTGGATCCACTTGGATTGGATTAGGACATTTATTATTATTTATTTCAAAGAAGAGTTAAAAGAGTTAAAATCATAGTTTATTTACTAAAACATTTTTAATATATGGTTATACATAAGATAAATTCGATTTTAAATATTCATTGGAAATATAATAAGATTTAATAAATAATGATATTTTATTTATAATTTTTAGACTTTAAATAATTTAATTTATTTATGACACAATGATGATGCAGTAATTATCATAATTATGAAAAATTAAAATAATTGATATTATAAATTCCCAAATAAATATAATTTGAGACTTTTAATGAATTAAAATAATTTTATAGGCTAATATGACATGTTAGGATTGATTTAATTAACTTTGGTCGAAGTAATCATTCTGTTATTAGTTTCACAAAAATCAATTATTGAATAGTGTCAAAATTGACATAAAATAGTTTTTAAAACAAATATTATATTATTAATTGATATTAAATTCCTAAAAATCTAAGGTTCGTCCAAGAGACTTATATCATGATATGTGTATCATTAATGAACCACTTGGGGGTCGCGTGGATGTATATAGTACGTTTATTAACTATATAATATAAAAATACAAAGTGACATGGTAAATGTCAAACTAATTAACTAAGAGATAATACTTAATGATAGGGTTAATATAATGACACAAACCTGTATAAATTCTGTTGGTTGAGTTGTTTTCGACCCATACCCACCTTATCATTTAAATAATAAACTTTGGAGCCATTAGAAACCGAATATGAATTTATTATAAATTAATATTTCTAGCTTTTCCAAAGGTGCCCCTCACCCCTCTTATAAAAAGGGCACTCCTCCTTCTCATTTCTTCACACATTCAAAGCCTTTTGGTTCGGCCAAACTCTACAAAAATACTCTCCCAACTTCCCTAACTACATCCTAGAGGACTTAGTTTGATCAGAAAGCCAACCTAAGGAGACCTTTTGTCAAATTAAAAGGAAGAACCCGAAGAAGAGGTAATGATTTCACCGCCCTTTTCCAAGTTCCTTTCTTCTTCCACTTCTTCTTACTTTGTTATTACCATTCTAAAATAATAACTCCAGTATCATATATATACTGTGATGTTATTATAAATATGGCACAAACATAGTCAGTATTCTATCCACCCTTTGAATAACATGTCACCATACGTGCGTACGTGCGACTTACCGTCTCCACGCCGTGGTGTAATTGTTATTCAATATAATATTATTTGGATGGGTATAATAATGATGTGTAACTCATGTAAATAATAAATATAACATGTTAATGATTCTTTATATATGATATAACATCCATATATATATTATTTTAATATCAAAAGAATAATATTGTCGCTCGTGTGTACGTACGGACTACCGTCTCCATGAACGCGATGAGATTCATTCTCCATCGTATCCATTCAAGTATAATCATCATTTGATGATTTCAAAATGATGTTTAAGGACTTGATATCATTCTGTATATGAATAGGATACATCCTATCTATAACAAACACAGATTATGTAACAAATCATATAAAAGAAAACGAGTTAGTTAACACCAGAAACGACGATAATTCAAAGGTATTATTAACAAATCAATATTAAAAGATCATATATGATATCATATTGATATATACAATTCTTGTATAACATAATAACAATTATTTCACCATTATACAGGAGGTTAACCTACCCTCAACCAAGTAAAAGTTCAAGGTAAGGGTTATTTCACAATCTCTTCATTATCCGAGGTTGTTTATACGTAATAATCTACTAGGATCTCTTTATCATCCAAATCCATGTTTCTTAAAAATGTATTTCAAAACATTATTATTATTTACAAGAATATTGGTTAAAGTAGTTTAAACCATTTTTTGACTTTTTATAAGAGGTTTATAAAGGAATCCTTCCGTCGTTTTCCAAACAAGGTTCTTTTAAACCTTTTCGACAAAATTAAGGTAAGAATGTTTTTTTACTTATACGGTGGGTGCGGCTATTTTCTACCGTTATTAAATCGTCAAAGCTTCCCTTAAAAGCTTATAAGAATATTTTCAAAGAAAATGTTTTATTTTATAAATATATGACTCTTAAATGATTTCAAAAATAGAATGATATATTTCTCTAAAAAGTGTTTTGATTTCATCTATGTCAACATCCTTTGATGGATTTTATGCTTTTTTGTAGTTGATTTATTATGATACAAAACTTCTATATTGTATTGAAGGTTTTGTGATATGTTTGACTGTGGATGTGAAATTTTTATACCATTCATAGTTTATGGTGAAAGTATTGACATTTCGTATGCTAGTTTTAATTCGAACGTTTATGTTATGTTTAAACCTTTTCATATGGGAATGCATTGGACTTAATATGTGACGAGTGGAGCCCACTATAGCTCCACGATGTATCGGTAGGTCTCATGAGACAAACTAGTGTCTTGGCAAAAGGCCTTGACAAAATCTTATTTGTAGTCTTGGCAAGAGGCCTTGGCTATGTGCTAATGATAGTCTGGCATTATGCATTCCATCATTATGAAAGTGGTTATTGATATTGAATGTGATTATTCGATTAGTAGAATATCCATGTGAATAATTAAATGGAATTATTTCATTTTACCTTTTCCATAATATGTTGAAGTTCAAGTTTAAAAGGCTTTTGTTTTATTTATACATTACATTAAATTTTTATGCTTATTTTTGAAAGTTTCAGCTATATCGTTATCCTTACTGGGCATTTGAGCTCACCCCTTTTATATGTTTAATTTTTCCCAAGAAGTGATGATGTAAATTATGAATGACCTGCTGGGATATTATGAGGGGATAATAGTATGGATTATGGAGACAATATGTTGTTGTAGTAGTTTTTCACTTCATGATGTAATGTAAAACGTTATGAATATATCTAGTGTTTCCAAGGCTACTAAACCAATCAGTCTTTCGAGATTTGATCTTTCTTGTGATCATGCCAATGTTATGTAATAATGCACCGACTCTGGGTAACTGGGGTCGGGGCATTACAATCTGCATTGGGACCGCTCCAAAATGATTGCGATAAACCACTAAAAGGATCTCCCTCAACTGAAATTTTCATCGGAACCTTCAGTAATTTTGGATGATAACAAAACAATCGACCACTTTCGGTTTGCAGGATTTGGAACAGAATAAACCTGTATCACTTGTGATGCCATTATAAACTGTTTGTATTTGTACCCTTCTTTACTAAAAACAACTTTCACAAATCCCCATTCTTCTATTTTAACACCACTTTTGTTATCAATCCATTTTCATTGAAAAATCAGCAATTGAAATGTCGTATAATCCAACTCCCATATTAGATTGATAATGACAAAGTATGACATATTTGCATAAATTGGATTTATGTCCTTACTTCCAGAAACATGCATCACTTCAGCCATTAGTGTAACTCCACTATTTTGCATGGTACTATCTTCATCATGTTCATCTATATAGAATGTATAACCATTAATTACATAACCACTATAAGATAATACATACAAACTTGGTCCAGCAGCTAGCCATAGAAGATGTTCTGAAATTGAATTCAAATTTTCATCCAACTACATAAAAATATGGTTCTGAAACCATCCTATAAATTGGTGATTATGTGTATCTGATAAACATTTTCAGCCCTCGATGGATTCAAATTCCTAATAATTTCTTTGTGAGTTTCAATATATGGAGCAACCTCCTAACTGTTATGCAAAACATAAAGATGAGCCTGCTCCCGATCTGTAATACTGATTGTCACAACTTCTCTTCCAGAAATTCCATCACCCTCAATGCGTCCAGTGTGACAAGATTTCAAGAGACCAATGCTTTCCACATCAGATATGTATTCCGTAAAAAATTCAATGGCTTCCTCAATAATATATCACTCCACTATACAACCCTCTGGCCGACTTCTATTTTTGACATACCCTTTCAAAATCATCATATACCGTTCAACATGATACATCTATCTATACTTCACAGGATAACAAAGTCTAATCTCTCTCACCAAGTGAATCATCAAAAGAACCATCATATCAAAGAATGTTGGCAGGAAGAACATTTCTAATTCACATAATTTGAGGACAATTTCTTTTTCCATAGCTGCCAATTTTCATGGGTCTAAAACATTTCTACCATTGCTACAAATATGGCTTATAATAGTGCTAAAAACGGACTTTAACAGTGTTAAAAAAGCGTTTTTAATCTCTACGAGGATAAAGGGGGGTCCCCTTTATCATCGCTAAAAATAGTGCTGATAAAGGGGGACTTTTATCAGCGCTCAAAAAAGCACTGATAAAGGTAATATTTATCATCGCTATTTTCAGAACTAATAAATGTATAATATATCAGCGCTATTGTGAGTGCTAATAAAAACTACATTTAGCAGCACTCACAATATCGCTGATATATTATCCATTTATCAGCGCTTAACTAGCGCTGATAAAAGCCAAAGATCCTATCTAAAACCAGAGCCTGCACAGAACCTGCCCAGCACCTGCACACATTACAGCACCTGCACATAGTCCAAACAAAACCTTAACACAACACACACAACACCCACACACAATGCACAGAAGAACAAAAAATGATACATACATTTAGTTGAAATCATGAATACAAAACCACACACTTCAATATACATTTCAAACAATGTTTAATTTTGTTACGATTACATTTATCCAACAAACAGTTAAAAAACAATGACGTTCCATCCTTTTTGCATCCATCCACTCTAAAAAATTGCCATCCATGGCAGCGGTTTCTGATCAAAGAATTTGAACTGAGGAAAAAGATTTCACCTACATAATAAAACAAATATTATGTTAGTAATACAATAATGAAATAAAGAATGGGGTTGTTAAATGGAATTATAATAGTGAGGCACAAAATATAAAATAACCAATTAGACTAGTGAGGCACAAAACATAAAACAAATATTATGTCCCCCCATTCCATAAAAAATAAGCACCCCTTCCCCCTTCCCCAGCACACCCCCTATACACTGCCCACCCCCGAGCACACCCCCTACCCCTACACACTCCCTGCCCCCTAAACACCCCTTCCCCCTTGATAGAGCAAATATTTTCAATTAATTTATTTTTAATATCATTGTTTTAAACCCAAAAAAGTGTTCCTCTAAGATGAATTGTTTCATTTTTTTGATAATGGTGTTATTTTGAGCTGAATAGTAAAAATTGGCCATTTTGGATTTTTAACAGTTTTAAATAATTTCGGTAGTTTGGCCATACAATTCTCTACACTGATCCAAATTGCAAAATTATATCTTTTCCAGATTCTGCACATACAAGGAATCATTTAATATATTTGGACTAAAATCTGAATCTGCCATATGAAAGCTCAAAAGAAGCTCCCAAGTTGGATCAAGAAAACTGTTTTCAGTTCTGCCTATTTTTGATATGGGATCCATAACTCATCCACTGTGGGCCCAAATCATATGAACTTCGGTGGGTGGACGCAAAAGGAGTTTTGCAGCATCTTTTTTGAAGGAAGCACCGAGTTAAGGGGCATTTTATGGTGTCATTAAAGCACCCTAATCCGGAGGATTTCGTTTTGGATAGTCTGACTGGACAGAATAAATTCTCATAGTTAAACGGCCATACCTCTCAGAATACATGTCCAAATCCGCTGATATTTTTAGGGAACACGGCCAATGGAATTATGAACAACATTCAAGAAGGTCTCAACGCGTGAAGATGTCATTTATTGGGGCTACAACTCGTTGATATTCGGGGGAAATATTCTGGCTATAAAAGGAGGAGAGCTCCAGCCTCTCAAAGCATCCATTCTCCATCCCATTCCTTCTGGGACACCAAGAAGGAGAAATTTTCAGCTTTCTCTTTTATTTATTTTCTTTTTAATAGTTTGTTAATGCCTTATTCTTCGCCATTCAACTCGATTACCCTTACCATGGTGGGGTAAACATTTGGAGTGATTGGGGAAGGGTTGGTTTTCTACATTGTAATGCTTGAGTTCTTGGACGCAAATGAATAAATTTCTTTCTTCTTCAAAGTTGTTTTCAATTTATTATAGCAGATTTTATAATCAAGTGCGATCTTTCTTGAATATTAATTCCTTTATTTATTTTTTCCTTGGTAAAATAATCAATATCTCCCTCCACTAATTTCTGGTTTATATACGATGGAATAAACCAGGAATTAGTGGTGAAGTACTCGACGATCGTCAGTACGTGTAAAAGGTGTAGTGAATGTTCTTGATTGTTTGGGACAAACAAAGCCCGATCGGGAATTGCCCATTTCAATTAAGGATATTCAATACAACTATTTTACACATGGAAGGAGAGTTGACCAAACCAAGATCTTGGTAAGGTTTTCTCTCACAATAACAATTTCACCAAGGAAGTGAGAGGAAACGATTGTGGAAATTCACTTTAATCAACTAAGAAGAAGAGTTTTGAATTAAATTGAACAAGGATAGCATTATAATTAGGAAACCAACCCAGAACTAATCACCCTTTTAATTTCATTGTTTTTTAATCATTTGAATTTCAAATTTCCATTCACAACATTTTTACCCCCGTTTTAAAGTGACAACCCATTTTGTGTGCACTCCTCTTCGGGAGAAATCCTAGGTCAACCACATTACTACATTTTAACTTGGGAAAAAATTGTTTTGCCACGCCCTACAACAGGCGTGCGTCAAACTTGGCGCCGTTGCCGGGGAGGTAGTGCCACAATTTATTTGTAATGATTTCACCTTTTCAAATTTAATTTTTTTAAAAAAAATCTTTTACCATGTTGTTTTCAAATGATTGTTTTTTTAATTCATGGAACAATTACCCACCAGTGAAATAACCAATTATTGAATCACCGTGGTCTATAGATTATAAAGTTTCTTTCTTCGCAAAACAAATTCGGGGAGCTCGAATCCAAATCGTAACAGAGGATGAATTCAAGGATCTCATTGAAAACTTTAAAGAGAACCTCGAATACCCAGTGTTGGAGGCTTTGTCAAGAGAATTAATTGAACATCAGGAGTATTTTCCGGAATTTTATCAAGAAATGATCAATGTAAAACACCAAGAAGAAGATGTTCATAAGGATATTGAAGCCCAATTTGAAAGAATTAGTCAAACAGTTCAAAACCTAGAGACGTCAATACAGTGGATAGCGGAACAAGTACATGCATCCCAGGATCCAAAACTGGAGCCAGAACAAGAACCAGAACCAGAAAAATTGATGGAAGAAGTATCCTCACAAATCCATCAAGTTGAAGAACCCATGGAGGCCTTAATGAAATTAAAAGAAGATCCATTGATCCCATCTCAATCAATGTTGGAGAATATTGATGAATATGATTTAGCTATTGAAATGCATATGGGAGATAAAAAAGATCTGGATAACTTCTGGAATGAGTGTGAGGAACTTCTTGATCCAACTATTCCTGATAATGTAGATGATTCAGCAACATTGAAGAAAGAAACCAACCAAGCAGTGGAATTTGAAGAGAAGATAGAGGAGTCTGACTACCTACCTCTATCTATGGAAATTCAACCCCAAGAGACACCTCTCTTTGAAGAAGAAATTGAATCCAAACAAGATCAGGGAGTTAATCTTTTCATAAACTCATTATCTTTTGATTTTTTTGATACTGAATTGAGTATTACCTCCCCTTGTTTTAATTTTTCAGATTCATCCAACACTTGTATTTCCCTGGAGGGAGAATATGCATCTGAAGAGGAACATCTGGAGCTCCCCAAACCTGTTGAAAATATAATGGAAGGACTACATGAGAATATCAAAGTGAATTTTTTGGAGGAAAACGAGACACAAGCTACTTACTTTGAAAGGGATGAATTTGATATTGATTCTTCATGCTTTATTTTTTTCAAATAGAATTAAACTCTGACATTCCCTTTGATTTTTCCCCAGATGTATCATACCTTCAGCAACCACTGGAGAATAAAGAAGATGTTGTTCATGAGGAACCCAAGAAGGAGGAGGCTCTTTACTTCATTCTACCCCCACCATGCAAAGTGTACTACATTGCGAAGGGGGTGGATCTGGTGTACTCTATCTATGGAGTCCTCCTGAACAAGAAGAATGAAATGAATGCTGGGAAGATCCACATGTGGTGGTTCAAATCAAAGAAAACTCATCCACCATCAGATTGGGGATAACATATTAGAACTGCCCCTCTGGAGGCAGTCAAAACCCAGGTCCCACTTGGGGGATTAAACCAAGTTTTATCCTTCTATTATCATCCTATTTCTATTTTCATTTCTTTCAATAAATATCTTATGTTTTGTTTTGTACTTTTATTTGTAGGTTTTTATAGTGAAACACTTAGGAGGTTAACTCAATGTTGCAATGCAAATAAATCAGGTTGTACCTCTCCTTCACATTTTCTTGCTCGTGTGATTCAATCAGAAATCTACTTACATGTTAAATCCACTTAAATTCATCGAGGACACTACATCATTTAAGTGTGGGGGAGGGAACCTTTGTAGTATAGGATATTCATTTGATGTATGTTTTTTTTTTTAAAATGTGTGTTTTCAAATTTTTGTGTTTTTATTTTTCAATTTTTGGTGTGTTTCTAAAACTTTCGAGCTGAAATGATTATCAATACCATTTTTGAAACCCATTTCAATGAGTGAACCAATCTATTTCATGAAACTGATCTTAAATGAATGCTGATA
This sequence comes from Viscum album, assembly GCA_963277665.1. Classification (NCBI taxonomy): domain Eukaryota; kingdom Viridiplantae; phylum Streptophyta; class Magnoliopsida; order Santalales; family Viscaceae; genus Viscum; species Viscum album. Next base: position 1,846,122,187 of record OY728157.1, on the reverse strand, counting down.
TAACTTTGTTTCAAGTTCAAATCTTTTGGAATTTAATGAAAAGTACACTGATTTTTGAAACCCTGGCATATTTCACTGTCTGTATCTTTAAGATCACTTTCCTATGAGGCCTCTGAACCATTTTTGTTATATTCTTTTCATTCACCTCATTTCTTGAGAGAACCAGCCCATACTTGCTTAAACCAGAATTTGATTTATTCCTTTCAAAATCTGAGGGATGGGGTACATGTGTTTTAAATGATTGAGGAATTTATTTTCTTTGAAGCCCCCTTTTCAAAATAATCATTTTCATTATGGCCCACCTTTACATTTATCCTTCATTGTAGCCCCTATTAGCCATGAATTGCCTGTTAGGTTAGCCACATTACAAGCAAATTTTCCCTATCATACCTGCTCTTGAAGTAAAATTTCATGATCTAGTTGAACTTAAGTGTGGGGGAAGATGTCTTGTGGTGTACTACCTCATTTGGTTATACTTTGGGTGGAAAATAAATTGTGGAAGAGATGTGTGTGATGCTGAAAAATTATTCTGTTGAAAGCTGTGCGTTTTCTGGAGCTTTTATGACATGAGAAGCTGTGCCTTTCTGGAGCTTCCAATATAAAAAGAAAGCTGTGCCTATCTGGAGCATTAAAAAAATTATGTTTGAAAAGATTGAAATGTTTGCTGATGAGCTGATTGAATGATGATGGAGCTTTTTTTCAATAAAGGGGAAGTGAAGGAGACCATATTTGAGTGAAAACTAGAATCTTGCAATTTTGCTTCAATAAGAGCCAAGCCTTCCTTTTTCAGCCTCAGAACTTTTAACATCTAAATCCTACCAACCAGAAGCCACAGAAAAACCCTGAAAAGTCCTCATCAGAATCACATGTTCTTGACTCACATCAGGTGGAGACGTAGGAATTTATCAAACCTATGGTGACTCTTGTGTGAGTTTGGATGAGAAAAGCCTTGTTCAGCCTTTACATTTGTGAGATAAGAGAAAATTGATGTGAGGTAGGTGTTTTGTGTGCATGGGATAATAAATGAAGTGGAAATATATTAAAATCTTAAATGGAGAACTTGAAATAACGGTTTTTGATGAGGTATGATATCTATTTGTTTGTTGAAATTGATTTGATTGATCTAATTGATATGTGTTTTGGATTTGATTTGATTTGATTTTTACTTGTCCAGGACTCCAAGTGCTAAGTGTGGGGGAATTGATAGAGCAAATATTTTCAATTAATTTATATTGAATATCATTGTTTTAAACCCACAAAATTGTTCCTCTAAGATGAATTGTTTCATTTTTTTGATAATGGTGTTATTTTGAGCTGAATAGTAAAAATTGGCCATTTTGGATTTTTTACAATTTTACATTATTTCGGTAGTTTGGCCATAAAATTATCTACACTGATCCAAATTGCAAAATTCGTTCTTTTCCAGATTCTAGACATCCAGGGATTCATTTAATATATTTGGACTAAAATTTGAATCTGCCATATGGAAGCTCAAAAGAAGCTCCCAAGTTGGCTCAAGAAAACTGTTTTCAGTTCTGCCTAGTTTTGATATGGGATCCATAACTCATCCACTGTGGGTCCAAAGCTTGTGAACTTCGGTGGGTGGACGCGCAAGGAGTCTTGTAGCATCTTTTAGGAAGGAATCACCGAGTTAAGGGGCCTTTTATGGGGTTATTAAAGCACTCTAATCCGGAGGATTTCGTTTTGGATAGTCTGACTGGACAGAATAAATGCTCATAGTAAAACGGCCATACCTCTCAGAATACATGTCCAAATCCTCTGAGATTTTGAGGGGACACGGACAATGGAATTATGAACAACATTAAAGAAGGTCTCAACGCGTGAAGATGTCATTTATTGGGGCTACAACTCGTTGACATTCGGGGAAAACATTCTGGCTATAAAAGGAGGAGAGCTCCACCCTCTCAAAGCGTCCATTCTCCATCCCATTCCTTCTGGGACACCAAGAAGGAGAAATTTTCAGCTTTCTCTTTTATTTATTTTCTTTTTAATAGTTTGTTAATTCCTTATTCTTCTCCATTCAACTCGATTACCCTTACCATGTTGGGGTAAACTTTTGGAGTGATTGGGGAAGGGTTGGTTTTCTACATTGTAATGCTTGAGTTCTTGGACGCAATTGAATAAATTTCTTTCTTCTTAAAAGTTGTTTTCAATTTATTATAGCGGATTTTATAATCAAGTGTGATCGTTCTTGAATATTAATTCCATTATTTATTTTTTCCTTGGTAAAATAATCAATATCTCCCTCCACTAATTTCTGGATTATATACGATGGAATAAACCAGGAATTAGTGGTGAAGTACTCGACGATCGTCAGTACGTGTAAAAGGTGTAGTGAATGTTCATGATTGTTTGGGACAAACAAAACCCGATCGGGAATTTCCCAATTCAATTAAGGATATTCAATACAACTATTTTACACATGGAAGGAGAGTTGACCAAACCAAGATCTTGGTAAGGTTTTCTCTCACAATAACAATTTCACCAAGGAAGTGAGAGGAAACGATTGTGGAAACTCACTTTAATCAACTAAGAATAAGAGTTTTGAATTAAATTGAACATGGATAGCATTATAATTAAGAAACCGAACCGACCTAATCACCCATTTAATTTCATTGTTTTTCAATCATTTGAATTTCAAATTTCCGTTCACAACATTTTTACCCCCGTTTTAAAGTGACAACCCATTTTGTGTGCACTCCTCTTCAGGAGAAATCCAAGGTCAACCACATTACTAAATTTTAACTTAGGAAAAAATTGTTTTGCCACACCCTACGTTAGGCGTGCGTCACCCCTTTCCCAGCACACCCATACCCACTGCACTTCCCCCTGCCCACCCCCTACATATTTCAAAAGAACCCAGCACACCCCCTACCCCTTCCCCCTACAACTATTCCCCCTTCCCCCTCCCCCAGAAAACCACTCCTGCCCTCTCACCCTGTCCCCTACACATCATAAAGAAAATACCTTGTATGGAAATTGTGCTCAATTTACATTATACACATCATATATATCAATTCATTCTCATGTACTTTCATTCAATGTAAATACACATATATAGAATATCTACATCTCATAAGAAAACCCTCTTTAAAATTCACAAACACATTAAATCCATTTGAAAACACTCATCACACAACATTCTCATTTATTCAAACACATTTAAAGGAATTAAACATGAAAATCCACCAGAAATACGACTGCATTCATTTTAAAAAGATCATTCAAGTCTATACACACCCCAAATTCATTTGATAACACATTTTAAACTACACAAACATTTCATATAGTACACATAGAAAGAAAATACAGGATAATAAAATCATTATATAATTTAAAAGCATGAATAACCTACATAAAGCATGGAATCTTCCGAAATCTGCAAGAAAACATAAAACCACACCTCCACAATACATTAATAATTAGTGATTAAACATTAATATTGAATATATTAATGGAAACCCATGTTTATCTTGTGGTATTCCATGATTTCAACATCCCACAAGGATAGAGGGTCATGATTTAATGTCTTATAGAGATGTAAGACTAGGGTGGATCAAAACTCTTATAAAGGTGGATCAAGTAGGTACATCTCTAGGAGGGAGCACCTGGAATGTTTACCTGATAGATTGATCAAAACGCCCAATGAGGTCTGACCCAAGTGTGGTGCATCACATAATGGTAAGGTTTCTCATTTTGAAGAATTATTCGGACGCCACTAAGGGAAATAAAAGAGGGAAAATAATTGAAGGTGTACCCCAGTGAGGGGGTCACCATGGTTTACCAGTGGTTGGGATTTAACCTCATGGAGGCTTCCTACGTACCCTACTTAGAATACAAGGATCAAAACCCATATATTTAAAAGAGGTATGTTGTGGGTATTACCCATGGTTAGCTTACCTTCACACTAGTAATACTCTTGGTTGGATGAGTATGGGTCTTGTGGGGCTTATACATTGTCAGATTCTCTGGTTCTTCCAAGAGTACCAATGGGATGAATGAGTCATACGTGCTAAGATGGACCATGTGAATGGCGTGATCCTTGTAAAGAGGCATGAGCCACAAAAAACACATGGAGCTATCTGTAAACATTATTTATGGTGGCCATGGGGCTTATCAGCTCCCCATACCTTCCATAAACACCTCAAAACATCACGAGGACTAGATTCTATATGATGGTGCATCACAGGGTTGATTCTTTTAATGATGTACTGGTCATTTGGTCTTGGATTTCATCTCAACCAGCCTTTCCCTTACATGAATTATCCTAGGACACATATTTTGGTTCCAAAAAATCCCTCAACGATACTAATTATCTCATGCATCTACCTAGAAATAATTGTGCAAGTCAAACAACAACACATGTGCTCAAATACAAGTTCAAACAAACGAGATACCGAAAATGGATTTTGTTGATCCTCTGTGGTTTCGTCGTTCACCCCGTACGCACTGCACACCATCATTCCTTACTTCAATATTGATTTGTTCAAAGATCAATAATATGAATCTGGGGATAGAAAACATTGAGTAATAAATTAAGATTTCAATACATCGGAGAATTCTCAATTCACCAAAGAAGGTTGGAGGATAATCAATGATCATATATAGATAACCGAAGTGGTAGGAATTCACCTTCATCCTATTTGTGTAGAATCTTCCATCTGGTATGTTGCCCATTCGTTTCTAAACACATGTATATCATCTTCTGAATATGAGTTTTTATGACAGTCATGGTATTACTGAAAAAATATAAATACACAAAGGATTAAAAAATATTTTTAATTAACATGTAATTATTTTCGAAAATAACTCATCAGGGATGCTAGTTTGTTGATGAAATACGATTTCATTCATAAATTTACAAACATAATAACCACAGTCCTTTCTGTTTGATTGTTTTGGACACTACAGAAACATAGACAACAATATGTAATTTTTTTCATATGTGTTTGGATAGTGAATTGTTATTATATATACCCAGATACTTTTCCAGTTGTAGTTCTTGTAGGCATGCTCATCCTTATGCCATTGATTCATTCCATGCATTAGACGATATTGATGCACCGCCCTATCCTAACAGAATCCTCTTTAAAAGATACCATAAATTATATAACTTGATTTTTAGTTTTAAATTGTTGGATCTAGTGTATTACAAATTAACAAACGCCATCATTCGTGGTCGGTTTGTTGGATATCCATGCATTGAATCCAGAAAATAAATCTTTGGAGTATCCAAATTGACTGCAATCATCATCCAATGCTCCCTAAAAATACAAAAAGGAATAAGTAAAGACAGAAATAAAAATATAGTTGATATGATTAAATTGTAGAGTTTTACCCCTGAATCATTGGTATTAAAAAGAAACTGTCATCCGTAATTTTGTTTTCAAACGATTAGAGAAGGGATGACATTATTGCAGCCTCTTTAACAGAATCTATTTCGTCTTTTAAAAATGTGGTGTGAGGACTAAGGAGTTCAATTTTTTTTCATGGGGAAATCCCTTCAATTTTTTTTCATATATACGTCTGCAACAAATATAAAATGTATTTAGTCAAAATTATCAGAGTATATCAGCTTTTGTAAAATCAAATCATGAAAACTTACCTCATGTATACATTTACAACTGAGGCGCCTAGCCATTCATACTTGAGGAGTTCATTTACATTTTCATCACTAATGAAATCTGATATCTCCTCTCCATACATATATTTTTTGAAAGAAACTATGTGAGTACTTCCATCTTTCAACTTTGTATACACATGATCCTATAATGATATTAACTATGGATATAGAACGGGCGGGGTGAAGGTGCTCTCAGTAGATCATTTCAATCGGTTGGTTGATCCTTGAGATAGTTTTGAGCTGATATTTCATTTCACCCCACAGTCTTTGTCATTCTGTAATAACAGTCATCAGTTCAAACCTTTTTTCATTAAATATTAAAGGTCCAACTTGAAAAATAAATATGAAATGGATACCTTTTTGTAGAAATGTTTTTTTACAAGAACTGTCGGCCACACGATGAATGTTCCAACAGCTTGTTCAACTGTATGAATTTATTCATCGTCATTTGGAATAGGTAGCTCATCACTCGGCTTATTAGCTACGTTAATTGACACTCTAAGATGATATTTCGGAAGCTGTCTGTTGTTTAGCATGTCGTTTTGCGAATTGAACATAGTAGCCCTCGCTACAAGGAGATAGGTGGGAGTTGATATATATAAATCACATTCATTTTCACCCTATGGAATATTAGTACAGGAAAGGTATCAGTTTCTATGTAAATCAAATTTCATAGAAACAATTATTAAAACAATGATTACCTCATCTAAGTCAGGTTTTTAGGGGAATGGCTCGCCACAAAGCTGGTGGGGGTGGGGCGAGATCGTCACACACAGGTTTTTGTTGAGTTGTTTCTTCTCTTTGCCTCTCCCCCATCAATTTTTCTATCATCTCTCTCTTGTATTGTAATTATTCAGGAAAAATATATAATTGTTCTTGCATCTTTTCCATTTTTTCATTTTGACCCTCCACTTGGTTTTGTTTTTGAAAATATATTCGTGGTGTCACCCCAAAACCCGCACCTCTGACACGACCATACTTTTCTGGCCGCTTCAAGGCAGCTAAAAGTATGTCTGCATCTGGTGCAGTTGTTGTTGATTCTTGTAACTATTTCAGATAGAAAATATAGAAAAATAAGTAGTTAATGTAATGTAATATCTATTTAAATAAACTCAAATTTATATTATGTCATACTTACACATGTTTCCCACACTTTTTGTGTGTTTTCATCTATCAATCTCCCCACTTAATTTACACGAGCCTCCTACCATAGCACATGGCATAGGATGGATATGGATTTCGATTTCGATTCATCAATCTGCATATAAATAGAGAAACATGGTTATGGTGTTTTTTTCTGTCACATACTAGTAGTAGGGTAGATTTAAAAGTCGTACCAATTTTTTTTATCAAGTTCAGCGTACCCCATCCATGCTTTACGGTAAGGGTATGCTGGATCTGTTGCGCGTTTTTTATTTTCAGCACTCAGTAGCTTTTTCATAAATAAAAAACTATCAATCAGAGTGATGAATACAAGAAAAAGTCAAACAATGTATTACCCCACACAATGTACCTTAAAATTATGCTCCCCACGACGGTTTCTAAACGCATCCCATGCTCCATGGGATATCAAGTTTGCGTAAAGAGGATGTGGATGTGGATTGATTTTCCCTTCTACATCTTTATGATGATATTTCGTTAAAATTGTGCAGAAGCCTCTATGAATCCTTCCTGAAACTCTTAATACATATTCCTTGTGAGAGACATCTACTATAAATGCACTCTGCAATGGATGATGAAGAGTAATTCAATGTTTTGGTATTTTATTTTATTTTAATAAATTAAAAAATGATATCATAATATTACCGTAATCTCTTCCCACATTAGTGTCTTTAGCCTAGTGAAAACATGGTTCCACGAATTTACATCAATCAGCATGCGTTGCCAAGTGATGATTCCAATGTAGCTACTAAAGATGGCTTTGTTGGGGTTAACATGTTGGCCTCGCTTATTCCATCCCACTTCAAATTTGATGCCTTTTGCTTTTGCCTTAAGGATTTTGGCCAACACTGTCAAACTACGATGCTCTTGAATTTTTTTGCACTTTTAGGGTTTTATTTACTACCATTTACTCATAAGTAGCATCAATATCTTCCCCCGGTGCACTAGCATCGGCAATGGGACCAGCAGCAATAGGTTGAGAAACCTGTTGTACCTCAGTACTGTGACCAATAACAATAGGTTGAGAAACCTGTTGTTTCTCTGCACTAGGAAACCCAGTATTTTTTTGAGAAACCTATTTTTTCTCTGCAGTGAGACCACCAGCTGATGGTTGAGAGACCTTTTGTGCCTCGGGATTGGGTGAATCAGCAGGTGCAAAAGTCATTATCTGTAGAATTGGATTAATATATAATTTTGATTACATAAAAACAGCAGCGAACATATAATATCATAACGTAACACAATGTATATTAAAATAAACAAATATCCTGATTATTATACTATCTTTTTTTTCTTTAAAGGCTGAAGTGATTTGACTCCTCTATCAACTATGTAAATTCCTTCATTGTGGTCTCCTGTGACATACAAAACGTCATCTACATTTGGACCACTGCGAAATTATTGTGAAGTCCCTTTAAAAGTGACATCCTCCATTGAACTTTCATCTTACCCTTCATTTATTTTGGTCGATAACAGAACAATTGACCAATTTCGGTTTGCGGGGTCTGGAACATAAAATACTTGTACTTCTTGTGATTCCATTATAAATGGTTCTTCTTTCTCCCCTTCCATACTAAAATCAACTTTCACGAATCCTAATTCATATATTTTAATAGCAGTCCTGTTATCAACCCACTTGCATTGAAAAATCGGCACTTTGAATTTCATATAATATAACTCCCATATTCGTTTGATGATGCCAAAGTATGACATATTCCCATAAATTGGATTTTTTTCCTTAGCACCGGATTCATGCATCGCCTCAGCCACAAGTGTAACCCCACTATTTTGAATGGTACTGTCTTCATCATGTTAATTAGTATAGAATGTATAACTGTTAACTACATAAGCATTGTAAGATAATATGTACACACTTTATCCTCCGTTCGGCCATCAAATTCGTTCTGAAATTGAGTCTGGATTTTCATCTAGCTGCTTAAAAATATGGTCTTGAAAACATCCTATTAACTGTCGATTATGTGTATTTGATATCCATTTTTCAACCCTAGAAGGATTCAAACGCATAAGAATTTCTTTGTGGGTTTGAACATATGGGTCAACATCAAAACTGTTATGAAAAACGTAAAGGTAGGCCTGCTCCCGATCTGTAATATTGATTGTGACAACCTCTCTTTTAGAAATTCCTTCACCCTCAATCCACTCAGTGTGACGAGATTTTGGTAGGCCAACGATTTCCACACCAGACAAGTATTCGGTACAAAATTCAAGAGCTTCCTCAACAATATAATGATCTGCAATAAAACCCTCTGGCCGACTTCGGTTTTTGACATACCCTTTCAAAATCTTCATATACCATTTAATAGGGTACATCCATCTATAATGTATAGGACCACATAGTCGAATCTCTCTCACCAAATGAACCATCAAATGAACCATCATATTGAAAAATGTCAGTGGGAATAACATTTTTATATCACATAATATGACGATAATTTCTCTTTCCATAGTTGGCAATTTCGTCGAGTCTATAACTTTCTTGCATATAGCTATGAAGAAGAAACATAGCTTCATTAATATATGGCAGACATTCCTGGAAAAAATGCAACGTAAAGCTATAGAAATTAGATCTTGCATCAAAACATGGCAGTCATGTGATTTCAGACCCTTTAATTTTAAATCTCCCATTGACACGATGTTCTTGATATTTGATGAATACCTCTCTGGAATCATTATGTCATTCAAGAAGATGGAAAACTGATATCTCTCCTGCCTGGAAATAGTGTATGTAGCAGGAGGAAGAAATATTCATTTTTCACCCTTCACTGGTGCCAACTCTTCTCATATTCCATATCAACCATGTCCAATTTAGCCTTAAATCCATCCTTTGTTTTGCCGGGTGCAATTAGAAACGTGCCGATGACACTATCACATACATTTTTTTTCAACATGCTTAACATCAAGAAAATATCTGACATACATACAATTCCAGTATGGTAATAAAAAAAAACTTATCTCTTTTGCCATCCAGTTTTCGTAAGGTTTTTCGAAAACAGTTTACCAAAAGTAGTGTCCAAATATTTCACTTTCTCAAACATTTGATCACCTGTTAGTGGAGACGGTGTTGTACGTTCCTCTGAACTTCTATCGAATGATGTTTTCCAAGATCAGTACTTATGTCATCAGGGTAGAAATCTACGATGTCCTAGAAACACGGTTTTTGATGATTGTTTCGACCTAATTGAATGTGTACCTTGTTCGCAAACGGGACACACTTGAGTTACTTTAATGCTATATCCTGACAAATTTCCATAAGCAGGAAAGTCATTTATCGTCCCGTACAACATGGCTTTCAAAGTGAACTGTTCATTTTTTTAAGCATCATACATCGTAACACCTAAATCCCACAATATTTTCAAATCCTCGATCAATGGGGCCAAATAAACATTAATATCATTACCTGGTTGTTTTGGTCCTTATATAAGCATAGATAACAGGATGTATTTTCGTTTCATGCATAACCACAGTGGTAAATTATAATTTACCAACATAACCGGCCATGTACTGTGACTGCTACTTTGAAAACCAAAAGGATTCACCCCATCTGTAGATAACGCCAGACGAAGGTTTCTCAGCTCGTTCCCAAATTTTGGATACTCATATCAATTCTCTTCCACTGAGGAGATTCTGTAGGGTGACGTAGTTTACCATCATTAAATCTTGTATCTGCATGCCATGTCAATTGTCTTGCAGTCTCTTCACTTCCATATAGGCGTCAAAACCTAGGAATGATTGGAAAGTACCATGCAACTTTTATAGGACTAGAATCATCTTTCTAGTATTGGGAAGCACCACAATTTGGAAATTCATTAAGTGATTTGTGGTCCTTGCGAAACAATATACAGTCATTCGGGAAAGCATGAATTCTTTCAAAGATCATACCCATCGATCATAGCATTCGTTTGGCATCATATGTTCATCTTGGGAGTTCGTTATCTTATGGGAGCATGTCATTCAGGAGAGAAAGTAGTTCGGTAAAACTGGCGTCACTCCACCTGTTGACTCCTTTCAAATTATACAGCTTCAATACGGCTGACAATGATGTATATTTAGTGCAACCAGTATACAATAAATTTTTTTTCACAACTCTTTAACTTCTCAGACAATTTTGGGAAATCACGAAGTTCATCTTCAACTATCCTTGTCATTTTCTCAATACGATCTTCATCATCATTCACATCTGTAATCACACCCTCCATACTATCGTCTTCACTGTTCACACTTATAATCATATCAGATGATCTATAAAATGTCGTGTTCTCTGAGTCACTACCTACATTGGTTTTCCCCATGTTTATTCCAACATGTATATCTTTGATCTATAACGTGACAGATCAGGTGTTCTTCCAACGCCTCTGGACTAATTTGTCTTCAATAACAACAACATAAACACAAACAAAGGATTTGAGAAGGGTCACATGCATGATCTTCTGCAAACTTGATAAACTCTTTCACGCTATATTCATACTCTTTTGTCAACCGATTGGCATTCATCCATTCTTTATTCATATTCCTCGTCTTTATGGGTTCGATCTCGAGAACTTGCCTAATATTATGTTTTTATTAATTAGGTAGCATTGTCTAGGTTTTATAAAAACAAATCATGGTAAAAATTCCTTTAAACACATGTGAAATCCCTATACATGGTGTGTCCAGTAGGGTGAACATCGTGTATGTATAAGATACCTAATTTAATCTGACATATATAAAATTTATTCCAAGTTATTCTTACAAAGACTGAATGATGCCTTAGAAAATACATGACCTGCGAACAAGAGGAAACCAATGAGTAACAGGAGAAAACAGTAATAAATATGATGCTATCTCAATGTACTCAAGGTGATGATAAGATTTTGGTCAAGATCAACTATGGGTTGGGAGTACACTAATACTTAATTGAAAAAAACTACTAAAAACTGATCCAGAAAAGGATGAAATATCCTATTCATCAAGTCCCTTAATACATCCAATGCCTTAATTAAACCAAAAATCATTGCTAAAAAATCATGCAGGCCATAAGTACTCCTAAAACCTTTCCATGGTAGGTGCATCGATGTCCAACTCATCTAATGGTATCCTAATGTCAAATCTATCTTGGAGAAGATCATATAACCTCATAGATGATAAATGTGACTATCAATGCGTGGATGAGGAAACATATTCATGACTCTCATCAGGTTCAATCTCCAATAGTCAAACAAAATAATAAATACCAATCAACGATCTATTTTAGAGAACTATAAAACCCCATGGTAAAGTACTATGCCATATGAAACCATTATATTCTATATCATCAAATTGGAATTCAAACAACTGATGCTCTTTTGGTGTTATTTTATAAATTGTGATAGAAACTGAATTTTCATCCAAAACCAACTAGATTATAAAGTTTATCTCTTTATTAAGAAGTAAATTTTATACCTCATGAGTGAGAACATATTAAAAACATAATACCATGTGGGAAAAATATTCCTACATCATTCTAGCAACATCTACAATATGCCTGACTATTTGAGCCATTAGGGTACATTAAATATATAATTATAACATGCTATTTAAAATGAAATGTGGAAATAGGAAATCATACAGAATCCTGATAAAACCATAATACAAAACATATCACCTAGTATGTCTGTCACATATAAAAATAAATAAATTAGAAAAAAAACATGCTACAAAGCATAAAGGTACCATTAAATACTTAAATAGGCCAACTTGTTTTAGAAATTGTTTATCTTCATCCGTGCAATGTTCTTGCACCCATGAATTTGAAGGTGAGTATGCGCACACGATTTTTGACCTTCATAGAGAATATTTTCTGGAAGAGTATAAGAGACATGAAGAAATGAAGATCTTGCTATTCATTGTGGAAATAGGCCTGTGCAACGTGGCATAAGTTACAATACCTGCAAGTTGTAACTTAGGCCGTGTTGCACAAGCCTATTGCCACATTGTTTGTAGCAACAACATTTCCTCCAACACTCTAATGATCTTCAATGCTTCATGTCTCTTATAATCTTCCAGAAAATCTTCTCTAAGAAGGTCAACTATTGTGTACGGATACTCACCTTAAAATTAATGGGTGCAAGTTCAAGGAATGTATGAAGATAAAAAATTTATAAATCAAGTTAACCAATGTATGTATTTAATGGTACCTTTATGATTTGTAGCATGTTTTGTTCTAATTTATTTATTCGTATATGTGACAGACATACTAGGTGATATTTTTTTTATTATGGGTTCATCTTTGTCTAATCCTATATCTATGAGATTATGCTGTGTGATGAAAATTAATATGGATCCATCATAATTTCCATTGGGATAATATTTGGGAATCCATATAACCATAAGATTAAAAACTATTTCCTTTGTATCTCATACATAAATATTCAACTCGAAGCGGTAGAACATACCGCACATGGTAAGTCAAAATAAAAAAAATGAAAACAAGGGTTGGTTATCCACAGAAGTAATCACAAATAACCTTGGTAGACCTCTCACACATGTGAACCATCCTAACAAACCAATTACCATATACTTTATCTTAGAGTCAAGATATCCCTATGGAACCTATAGGGTATCCAATTCCACATCATTCACAAACAACCCACTTGTGTTGCTAAATATCAATAACATCTCTTATTTCGACACTCATCACTAATTATGAATCAAATCCCTAGACATAATCATAATCACATTAAGACCACACTATCTATTATGGAAATTCTTACTGGAATTAGGCTCAAGATATAATATCATTTCTATCTAACATCTATATTCAATTTTTGGTCCCCACACACACAATATATAAATAATATACCAAGGTAATACCATCCATGGAATTCACCTCCCACCTTGAGAGCATGAGAAGGATGAGGACGAGGCGACGATGGTTGTGGCAGCGAGGGTGTAGGCAGCGGTGGCGGCGGAGGCGGAGGCGGCGGAGGCGGCGGCGGTGGTCGTGGCAATGAGGGTGGAGGCAGTAGAGGCAGAGGTGGTCGCGGTAGTGGGAGCGGGGGCGGAGGCGGCGGTGGCGAAGGAGAAGGAGGAGGACGAGGAGGACGAGGAGGAGGAAGGAGGAGGAAGGAGGAGGAAGGAGGAGGACGAGGAGGATGAGGTCACGCGGCGAGGGGCCTGGTTCAACTTCCGCGAGAGCTTGACCGCGTGCCAGCAAGGATGGCCTGTTAGGGTTATTAAATAAAAACCGACAGAACCTTTATCAGCGCTAGTTAAAAGCACAAATAAAGTTATGTTTTATCATCTCTAAAATAAAATCATAGATAAAACATTCATTTATCAGTTCTTTTTTAGCGCTGATAATGTGCTACCTTTATCAGTGCTAGAAAACGCGCTGAGAAATGTAATGTTTATCATCGCTTTTATATAGCACTGATAAAGGCATACCCCGTTATCATCTTTTTCTATTTAGCACTGATATAGGGCAGCGCTGACCTTGCCCTGTTTTGTGGTAGTATACATATTGCTTTGAAAAAGAAACAGCGTTTGGTTAACGTATGACGAACATTCTTGGGTAAAATGAAATGTAAAACTATAGGAATTAGATCTTGCATCAAAACATGGAAATCATATGATTTCAAACCTTTTAACTTCAAATCATTCATTGACACAATGTTCTTGATATTTGATGAGTGCCCCTCTGGAACCTTTACATCATTGAAGAAGTAGCAAAACTGATATCTCTCCACCCTAGAAAGAGTATAAGCAGCTGGAGGAAGAAACATTCGATTTTAACCCTTCATGGTAGCCAACTCTTCTCTTATTCCCATGTCAACCATGTATAACCTTGCCTTAATTCCATATTTTGTTTTGCTATGGGAATTTTGCAACATTCTGATAACACTTCCACATACATTTTTTTTCCACATGCATCACATCAAGAAAATTTCTGACGTACAAACAATTCCTGTATAGTAATTCAAAAAATCTGATCTCTTTTTCCAACCAATTTTCGTAAGGTTTTTCAAAAATGGTTTACCAAAAATAGTGTTCAAAACTTTTACATTCTCAAACAGCTGATCACTTGTTAGTGGAGACGGTGTTGCGCGTTTTTTTGAACTTCCATTGAATGATGGCATCCAACATCGGTACTTATGATGACAAGGTAGAAATATATGATGTCCTAAAAACACAGATTTTGATGAATATTTCAACCTAATTGATTCTATATCTTCTTCGCACATGAGATACCCTTGAGTTCTTTTAATGCTATAGCCTGAAAAATTTACATAAGCAGGGAAATCATTTATTGTCCCATAAAACATCGCTCTCAACATGAAGTATTAACTTTTATAAGCATCATACAACATTAAACCTGAGTCCCACAATAACTTATATTCCTCGATCAAAGGAGCCAGATAAACATCAATATCGTTACCTGGTTGTTTTGGTCCTGATATAAGCATAAATAACATGATGAATTTCCACTTCATGCATAACTAGGGTGGAAATTTATAATTTACCAACATAACAGGCCATGTACTGTGAGTGCTGGATTGAAAACCAAAAGGATTCACTCCATCTGTAGATAACAGAAGACGAAGGTTCCGTGGATCTTTTCCAAATTCAGGATACTCATGATCAATTTTCTTCCATTGAGGAGAGTCGGACGGATGACGTAATAACCCATGTTTATTTCTTTTATCTGCATTCCATGACAATTGTCTTGCAGTTTCTTTACTTCCTTATAGACGCCTAAACCTTGGAATGATTGGAAAGTACCATACAACTTTCGTAGGATTGGATTTATCTTTCTTGTATCGAGAAGCACCACACTTTTGGAATTCTATAAGTGATTTGTTCTATTTGTGAAACAGTATACAATTTTTCGGGTAGGCATGTATTCTTTCAGAAATCATTCCCATTGAGCGTAGAATTCGTCTAGCTTCATATGTCTGGCTTTGGAGCTCATTATATTTCGAGAGCATGTCATTCAAGAGAGCAAGTAGTTCCGTAAAACTAACATCACTCCATCTGTTGCCTGCTTTCAATTTATACAACTTCAGTAAAGGTGACAATGTTGAATACTTAGTGCAAGCAGCATATAATGGCGTCTTTACACAACTCTTTAACTTCTCAAACAAATTTGGGAAATCACAGAGTTCATCTTGAATTGTATTTGTCATTTCCTCAATACGATCTTCATCATCATTGACATATGTAATCACATCCTCCATACAGTCTTCATCATTATCCATATTTGTATTCATATCTGATGATCCATAAAACGCAGTTTTATCCCAGCCAATAGCTACATTTGTTTTTTCTCCGTGTTTAGTCCAACATTTATAACTCCGATCTATTCCATGACATATAAAATGTTCTTCCAACTCATCTGGAGTAAGTAGTCTAGAATAACAACAACGTAAACACTGACAAAGGATTTGAGAAGGATCCTTTACATGATCCTTTTCAAACTTGATGAACTATTTCACTCCGTTCTCATACTATATTCTTAAACGATTATCATCCATCCAATCTTTATTCACCTCCAGCCTATTTGAATCTCAAATATTATTATTTATGGTTCAAGTACACAAAATAAGAATTCAAAATACAGAATAATAGAACCACTTCCTTATAAAAATGGAGATTAATAGAGCCAAACCATTAGTATTTATTCATCTTCATTAAAAATAATTACTTTAGATTCATTATAGTTTCCTCAAATCACCCCAGACCAAACACAAGAATAATCAAGAATGATACATATACCACTCCTAGGTCTCTTCCCTACATTCAATATCATCATGCCTAAATACTCATTGTTGGTGGAAGTGAAACTGTTCCTGATGATCATGCCAAGAAGAAATGGAAACCAAAAGGGGGAGTGAATCAAAATACCCCAAACAAGTTGGAAAAACATGGTATTTGAGAATATGTTAGTGGCTTTCATGTTGGCTAGACACCTATCAAATAGACTCCACAAGCGGTGATGGCCCCTACAGTTGTTGCAGCAGGTGAAACTGTCAACTAAGAAGCTGAGATCAATGAGGCCCTTCCCAGCCATGAACTGAACAAACTCCATGATGGCCTTCCTCTAGAATGGGCTTCTACCTCTCCTTTCCATTGGGTTGAAAATGACATTAATGTCACCCCTAACAAACAATGGATGGTGGTCAGGATCGAAGGTATTTTTTTTCAAAAGCACAATCAATTCCCCTCAGTTTTTTAAAATACCAACACCATAAACCATTTAAAAACGAGACATTTTAATTTATTTTGGAAATCATTCCCAAAAAAATTCAATAAACAAAAACATGCCATACCATTTGGAATTTTATTTAAAGAATTAACTTATCTTTATTTTAAACCAGGATTTTCATTTATAATATCAAATCCACCAATGGTATAAGGAAACCTAATTTATATCAATGAAAAGGTTTAATTCACAACAATATACCATCCATTCCATATATTATTTTCATTAATAGGGTTATTTTGTGGTTCAAAATGATCAAATAATGTATAACCAACTTCAAATGGATAAAATATGAATTCATGAAACACATGAATCCCAAAAAGAAGATATAGTATAGAAATACCCACTTGGAATTTGAATGAGTCTACTCAATTGAGGAACATCATACATCTCCAACTACATCGATGCTTTCTCAAATACAACGACACCACTAGATAGATAGTGGCCCTCACCAAGAACATCATACATCTCCAAATAAGAGACTACAACCAATAACCATGAAGAACATAATAAGATGGAAATATACTAAGAACACATCCCTTCACCCAAATAAGAGACTACAACCACTAACCATGAAGAACCACTAAGAGTATAATTTGAAACCTAAGGAACGGTACACCCAAAACATACCAATGAATTCAAATGAAATACTTTCAAAACCAAACCATTGAAATCCTCAAATGTTACTAACATCAAACCCCATCATATCTCCTAATAAAATTCTTTGATAACACTATTTCATGGCCTATACCCATTTAGACCCCTCTATTGGTTAGTAGATTATAGTGTAGTGACCCACTAAAACCATCCTCCAACATGTCATGGGTTAGTGAATGCACCGAGGGTATTTATCACTACCATGGGAAATGTATTTCTAATAATAAATAATTGATATATCTTAACATCAAGTTGTATATATTATTTTTCGAATGATACCAAGTGAAAGTTAGTATGGTAAATATGTGTGAGAAGACATTTTTGGTCTAAGAGGGGATATATCCTAATGAGTGTATTTTGGATTCACAAAAATATGACTCTATGTGGTATAGGGTTTTTTCAACTAGTAGTAGTATGGACCACTTAGTGAATATGGTCCTCTATGTGTGGGAATGTTTTCATTTAGAGTATGGCCTAATATGTATGGTTTCCATAGAATAAGGCCCATTTGATTAGGATATTTGGGATCATGGGTAATTTTCGGATGCCTCTAATAGGGAAATCACTCAGGCTTGAATCTGTTTCCTTGGGATAGCCACAATCCTCATAACCTACCTTACCAATTTCGAAAGGTGGAAAGAGTCCACCACCATGGTTGATAATATTGTCCCCTTGATTGGAATGGGAATATGGGATGTTAGATATTCCTTTTATAGTTTCCTTCTTGGAGTATGATTCCTATTCTGGGTCTCTGATCCAGATATAAGACATGTTTATGAATCTAGTTTTTGGTTCTACTCTCTAGTGGACACAAGTTAATTACAATTATAATTCTAGTTACAATGAATGTACTTTTATTTGAATATAATAATGCTGATGAGTGTATTGATAAAATATAAAATACATCTAAAATTGAGGTTTTTAATTTTTCATTAGATCAGGACATGAGGTGTATTATCTGTAATACATGAGTCATACCATGATTCATAATTGGTAACTTATTATTAATGTAGAAGGAATTCAAGTCTTTAACCTCTATAATCTTATGCTCATTACACAAGGTGGATCACATTTTTCTTGTGAGGAATATACACCAATTTAGTTCATAAAATATATTCATAGAACATAAGGATTTCTATATTCATCAACTAATGAATCGTGTTCTTATCACACCAGGTAAGAAGATAAGATAATATACTAAGGGAAGTGTTTAGAGATCGTATGGTCATCACATAGGGGATTCTTTGGCACATCGTCTAAGGAATCTCATGCTCCTCATGTGAGGTATAATCCTAGGATCATTACCTAGGAGATGAATAAGAGATCTTGTGATCATCACTTAGGGGATTCTTAGGAATATCCTCTAATGAATCTATTTATAATCTCATGAGGTATAATCAAGGGAACATTATTTGGGAGATAAATAAGATCTCATATTCCCATAACATAGGTAATTCATATTCTCGTCACCTAAGGCAACATAGGACTATCACCTAGAGTTGGATGTTTCCTGAATTAAGAGTGGTCATAGGTTTATATCTCTGTAAAGGAACTCACATATTTTAATTTTAGAAGAGGTAACCACCTGATACACTCATCACGTAGGGGGTGAGCATAGTTTTATAGCCACTGTTTCATTTTTATGCATGAAGTTATTCAATTCCCACCAAACCCTTTTCAATTTCATCATTAACAACTATATTATAAGTCACTGGGAAACTAAAAGGAAAACACATATCAACTAACGATGTCATATCCCACAATAACCCACTCATTACATCTTTTTAACAATGAAAAGGTTGTTGCTTCCCCACTGCACGATTTACCACCTCAACCATCTCAAATTTCCCCCCAATGGAATCTATCACAACCAAACTAACAAAACAATTCTCAAAAAACCCCACCAAAAAACTATGATGATTTTCAAAAATAAAAGAAAGCAAGCACCATGATCTTGAGAAATATAATGAAAATTAGTCAACACATGTGAATCATCCCCTTTACATCATTTTCCATCAAGTATGGTTCATTTTCATCAATCGTTCAATCCATAATACTCACCCATAGAATAAAAAAGCATATTAAAAAATGATATACAAATGGGAGAGGAGAACAATATTGAAAAAAGATTTGGAAAACATGCCTTAAAGGAGGTCCAACAAACCAAAGCTTGAAAGCGTTGCGGGCTGCAGAGGTCCGAAAAACTGAAGCTCGAGGGCGGAAAAGGTCCGGCAACACAAACTCAGCAGGCGGCGGAGGTCCGACAACAAGAAGTGAGGGCGGTGGAGGTCCGGAAACGTGATCTCAGCAGGCGGCAGAGGGGAGTCGAAGGGTTCCAGTACCGCGAGAGCTTTAGGTCGTGATAAAACGAGGGCACTGTGGGACCGACTTTATAAAGAAATGAACTATGGTTTTTTCAGCGCTAATATTTCAGCGCAGATAAAGGTGTCCTTTATCAGCGCTTTTTTAGTGCTGATAATAGTACCCCTTTATCAGCGCTACAAAGCGCTGATAAATCCTTACTGTATCAGCGCTAAAATTTTAACGCTGATACAGGGAGTCTTTAATAGCGCTTTTCTAGCACTGATAAAGGGCTTTTATCAGCGCTATTTTAGTGCTGATAATGGTTACCCTGTATCAGCGCTAAAATTTTAGCGCTGATAAAGGATTTCATTATCAGCGCTTTTCTAGCGCCGATAGAGGGCCTCTTTATCAGCGATGGAAAAGTGCAGATAAAGAATCCTTGTATCAACACCAAAATTGAAGCACTGATACAAGGTTTATTTATCATTGCTTTTCTAGCGCTGATAAAGAGGCCCTATATCCACACTAGAAAAGCGCTGATAAAGAACTCCATTATCAGTGCAACAATTTTAGCGCTGATACATGGTAACCTTTATCAGTGGTTTTTCTTAGTGCTGAAATAAGGGGGGTGCTTCCCTTGACCATTTTTGTAGTAGTGTTTGGGTCATGATTGATTGTTTGACCATGTTATGTTACTTTATCAATATTAGAGATACACAGAAGGTGGATGAGATGAGTCGTTTGTATGTTCAGGAGGTGGTCAGACATCGTTGTGTGATGTCAGTAGTTATTTCTAACAAGGACCCCCTATTTACCTCTCAGTTTAGAGGAGGCCTCCAAATGGATTTTGGGTCACAAATTAATATGAGATTGGCATACCAGCTTAAGAAGGACTGCCCGACGGAGTGGGTGAAATATATTCTGGAAGACATGCTTTGCGCACGTGTGTTGGATTTAGGGGCTTCATGGGATAGCCATTTCAGACAGGTTGATTTTTCTTATACTAATAGTTACCAGTCCTCTATTAGAATGGAATCATTTTAATGGATCTATTGTTAGACTTTTTGGTCTCCTTTGTGATGGGTTGAGAAAGGCGAGATCTCACTTTTGGGACCGACCATTGTACAAGAGACCTCTGAGAAAGTCGTGTTGATCATACAACGATTACTGAAAGCTAAGAGTTGCCAAAAATCTTATGATAATTAGAGGCAACGTGATATTGAGTTTTCAAAGTGTGACCGGTTGTTCTTGAATGTAGCCCCTCTTTGGGTCATCGTCGCTTGAGGAGGCCTTGGAAGCTGACGTTGAGGTATGTTGGGCCTTTCAAGATTAATGAGTGGATTGGAATAGAGGCTTACAGGTTAGTTTTTCCTTCTTAGTTGATGTTGATTCACGATGTATATCCTGTCTCCCAGCTAGAAAATTACAATCCCGATCAGTCACTTGTGTGGGAGGAGTTGGCGATAGATCAAGATATATCAGTTTTTGAGCGGCCAGTGCAGATAGTGGATTCTCAAGAAATGGTGATTCTTGGGAATTCCATTACCTTAGATTATATTCTATGACAACTTGGGAATGAAAAACATGAGACTTGATAACAGAAGTCATGGGTTGAGCAAGAGTACAAATTTTATATTATCTTATTAGGCTTAGAATTGAAATTTTGAGGGTGATAATTTTTTATGATGGGGAGAATTGTCACATCGGACAACGCATTCAAGAATGTTTTTAATTATATTTTTTATCTCATAATTCTATCTGATTTTAATAATATTTTGTGTGAAATCCAGGTTAGTCCGATAAGAGTTTTGTGATTTTGTATCGATAAATGAGCATCATCTTCAAATATATCTGATGTGCGGGCAGAGCACGGGCGAAGTCGTTTGGATTCGCTAGTTAAAATGTGGGCGGCCCAATGCACAGATGGTGAATTAACCTAATAAAAATAAAATTATTATAATTAAAACTATTATTGTCATAATTTTGATTATTATCATTATTACTATGAGTGTTATTATTATTATTATTAAATTTAGTTTTGGTTATAATATCTTTTTAGGTTTTATTTGATTTTTTATTTCCAATCTCTTAATTTTTTATATTTTTGTATTCCATTATTTATTTTCTTTTTATTTTCATTACCTTTTTCATTATTTTCATTCCTCTCACTTTTTTCCTTTATTCTATATTCTCCCTATCATTTCAAATTGTTCACAGTATCCCCACCTCTTGTCACACGTGGAATATTTTCTTCTCTAAAACCCTACATCACGGCTACATTTCTTCCCCCATCGCTGTGGTTCTACCTCCTCTAGCACCCAGCCCGCTGCTCTCGCCGGACCAGCCTCGCACCCGCCTGCCCGACCTCCTAACACCCCCTGCTCCCTCACACCACCTAGCACGACCCTTTACTCTAACTAAATCTCACACATCAGCGCCATTCATTCTCCAATCCAGCTGCCACAATGAGCCGCGATGCCCTACCCTGCTGCCTCACACCCAACCAGCTTCGCCCAACATTTCTGCACTACACAGCCTCTTATAGGGTAAAATAACTGTAGTATGGTCTTAAAAAAATGTGTAGCGATTTATTTGACTGTGTGAGTAGTGCAGGTTGAGTTTTGGAATATATCTCGTGTGCGTAAAGTTCCAAAATAGTTTTTTGTGTTTGTGAAAGTGTGGCGTCGAACATCGATAATACACTTCTATTTTGTGCATTTGACTTTAACAATCATGTGAACATGGAACTGTTGAGAACAAATGGGAATCCTAGTTACTAGGTGGGTGGACTAGATCTAGTGTGTTAGTGATACAGGAGTGGCTTTGGCCCAGTTTCACTTAGCTAGATTCACCATTACAACACTAACTAATTATTGGAAGTGGATTGGATAACACTAGGTTATGGATGTGTTTCCCTACTAGAGGATCATGCATGAGAACATATATTATTGTGATTCCTATTAATTTTTTCACCCAGACACGCAGTTCTAGGGTCCCACCCTGTCTTTCCTTTGCTAGTACCTATAGGTCCTCTCCCACATTAGTGGTCTTGTATTACATCGCACTCACCGTCAGCATATGGTGGGACTTCTGTGTGGCATGAAAGTAAAATTGTTCTATTTTTTAAAAAAGTCAAATTTTATTAATTTTTTAATGATGTAAAAGTGGTTTCATATATAAAGGATAAAATGTTTTTTATTCATAAATATCAGTTTCTTGTTAAATTTATTTTTATTGCAACTGTATCCATTAGAATTGTTAAAGTAGTAATTTCTTTTCCTTGGTTAAAGTTTAAACCATATTATTATTTAAACATTATATGTGGAGCCTTTTTATTTTTAGAACCATGATGGGTTATTTCTTACACCATACTTACACCCTTGGGTGTAAGTATATTTTGTCATGTTAGATGCAGGTAATAGAAAGGTGTTTGGAAGCAGTGGTACAGGTTATTAGAGGGCTACTTGGTGCGGCGTTGTGGAGGTGGATTGAGAGTGGAGTACTCTCACCATGTAGCGGTTTTTGTAGTGTTTTTTGGTCACCTTACGAAGTGATAGATCTTATTTTGTTTTTAGTTTAACATGCAACTCAAATTTTTTTTTTTGGTTAAAGGCATGTTTGGTTTGGACTTTTAGCTTTGGCCTATTTTATATTATTGGTTGATTTATTTTCATGTTTTTATTCTGGTAAAACTTTCCCAATGATAATTTTGATACTCAAGAACTTGTGCCAGCCTGGGGTGGTTGAGAATGCCCTTCGGGCCTTGCCATAGTCTGGGTTGGCCATCGGTTCATATGGCGACCCGACTTGGTTCGTGAGAAAATTATTAAATGAAAATTTTAATTAATAACTAGAAGATAAAAAAATTAAATGTTTTTATTATGAAATTATCAAATAATTTCATATAATGGAATTTCAAGTGTAATCAATTAAAATTAAAAGGAGGTTGAACAAAAGTAAAAATTTCAGCTATGGGAATGGTTTTAGTGGTTGTTCCACCTTTTGGCGTGGCTATAGAAAATGTCTATAACTATGGTTTTAAAATCCTATGTCTACTACTAAAATATAGAAAATATGGACTATTTACACAGTTTTAGAAACAATGAAAATATGTCACACAGTTTTCCACCACGGTTATAGGTATAATGACATGATTTAAACCTTGGCTATAGGGTCTATTGCCATGGTGGAAAACCATGTCTACATCCCATGTTAACCGGGGCAATAGATTTATAATAAAAAGTTCCCAACTAGATTCTATCTTCTTACCTCTGGTATATGAACCAGTCAAATTACCACTACACAACATTTTCCTTTCTGAATATATATATTGATATATATGTTATTGTAAATATAGACTATAGCATGTTAACTATGGATATAAAACATCCCTTTATTCTTTGTGGGTTAATTTTTTCCCCACAAGTGTGTGAGACCTATTTCCATGGTTTTAATGAAAAATGTATATATAAAATAAAAATTAATTATATTTAAATAATTTAATTAATATGTGGATATATCCCATAATGAATAGACTTATAGACTGTGTTTTAAGTGTCTATAGACACCATTTTGGAAACTCTGTCAATAGCTTACACAGTTTTCCACTATGGCTATAGGTCTATAGCCACACATTAAACAATGGCTATAAATTCTATTTTTATGGTGTAAAACCACAGATATATCCCTTTTAAACCATGAATATATCCTTGGAATAAATAATTATATCCATGGTTTTGGAAAACCATGGCCACATGTCCGTGGCTATAGCCTAGTTTTCAAGAAGTGGAAACTTAAACCCTTTTAGGATTGGTAACATGTGAATCAAAACTCATATGAATGTATTAATTTAGTTTTACCATAATATATCACAATTAATTAATTATTCATGATATAATAGGTAAATATTCATTATACTCACAGTTTAAATGAAATTAGATGCATAAAAGATCTTGTTTCTTCAAATAATGATGTTTTGAGATGAAACCCATGCAGCAAGTCCAACTATTGTAATGTAAATATTTTTCAACATATATTTATTTATATTAATTATTTTTATTAATATCATTTTACACATTTAATTACATATACTGAAAATAATCATTCAAATTATTTTAATGATATTAATAATTATTTAATATGATATCTCCCCAACATGTTTTATGAGGAGGACTAGTTCATAATTTTAAAATGACATTGATGTGTTGAACATGGTAAAATGGGTCATTAATACATAATCTATAAAATATTAATAAAGAAAAAAGTATCATTTTGATAATTAAAATATACTATTAAATGTAACTATGGAATATGGTTATGAAAAATGAATTACATTGTAATCAGGATGATGGTATGTCATATGTATGCGTGTGTAACGTTTCCATTTTTCTATGATAATGATTGAAAGAAATTTATTGTTATTTAATCCATCATAAATGATAATAATATCATAAATATCATATAATTTCATTCAATATAGTTATATATACCATACATGTTATACAGAAATTAAAAAAATCACATCTCTTCATGAGATAGTATTCTAACGATCCCATGATAAATGTTATTATTTTCCCATAGATCGTGTGGTACAAAGTTAAACCATACACTAAAATCATAAAAATAGTAAAATGTAGTGAATATAATATTTAAAAATTAATTACTTCATCATTAATAGCATTTATAGGACATATTGAAGAATAAATTACATCAGTCTTTGAGGCGGTGGACTGTCACACACATAAATAATAATTTCATTTCCCATTTGATGAAGGAGGATATATATAAATTCTATATCATCTATATAATAACATATAGTTATATATGATATAATGGTTTTAATATATTGTAACATTTAATAAATAATTTAATTTTTTTATAATATGTAAAATATAAGGAACTCAGCGAGGACAACTTACTTGGAATTGAAGAAACTCCCTTGTATAGAATATTGTGTACAAAATGGATTGTCATTTTGGGAAGAAAAAATTCTATAGAATGTGGATAAGGAAGAAGGGTAGAAATTATGGCACAGATCGGTCAATAGAAATTTACTTATCGGGGTAAATATGTGATCAGAGGATGTTTCTATCTATAATTGATTGGGGTTGTTATATTTTAACTACCCAAATGAGTTAAATGATGTGAATCCACTATTATGATAAGTGACTAAAAGTTTATTAATAAATTATTATATTATATCCAAGTCCTATACATATAATTAATACTTAAAATAAATATATTATATAAATGTTTAACTATTTACTTATATAGTTAATCACATTTACTAATTAATTTATTTTTCCATGGTAACTAGTCATTTTTCAACTATTTTTACTATTCATTACGACACAAAATCAATTTAAAATTATTATATATAAAAAATTATATTTATATTTATCTAGAATCCATTTTATAAATCAATATTCATAAAAGTTTCATATTTTACTTTAATATAAAACTGACAAGTGTAATGAAAGGGTGTTTTCTAAAAATAATTTCCAGGAATTGGTTTTTCACATTATGTCAATGAAAAATAATCATCATATTAATAATTAAAATTCATAAATTTAGATTTTAAATATTATAATTTGATTTATATTATTCTTAACTATGGTTTATTATATTTAATTAATATGCGGAAACATTATAAATAATATAACTTACTTCAAGAAATAATTCCATAAGACAAAATTATTATAATAAAATACTATATATATATAATTTAATTAAATTGATTATATATGACTATATAATAACTATTCTATATTTTAAAAAATTAAAATAATAATGTTACATTTTAATTACTAGATTTATTACCAATAAAATGAACATGTTCAAAATCAATATTTTTCACTATTCACTGAAAAATCAACATTTTCTCAAAAAATATCAAAATTTCACCATATTTAATTTTTCATATTCTAGATTTATAAAATAATATAATGTTATTAAATTAAATTATTTATGGTTGAAAAAATTAATTATCATATTTTCTCACAAGAAGAAATGTAAATCATTTTTGATGAAATATTTTTTTATAATATAATATCATTATAACTAATTGAGATAATAATTAGATATTACAAATATTTTTATATAATAATTTTATGTACAAATATTATATCTGTTAATAATATTCATAATCACAATTTTATTGGCCAGGTTAATCATTTCTGCATGTGGGTGGTAAAAAAACATTATCAATTTTAGTATAAGTGAATGTAAACAGTTTTACATTTATATTTGATTTTATAAAATTTGTAATGATTCAAAAAAAGAATAAAAAATTTACTTACGAAATATATGTTAATTTTCAAAAAATTCAAAATAATTTTTATAATAAAATTTTAATTCATAAAAACATAATACTTTCTTCAAATCCATATTAATTTGAATTATCAATGTGAAAATGACATCTTTGTCAAAGAGAGATCTTCTCCTTAATCCATTGGTAAAATTTATATTACATATTTATGATAAACCAACAATAGATAACTTAATGTATCTCACGATAAACATGATTTATAGGTTCTTCATTATTGTATGGATTTCAATAAAAAAGGATAATGATTTAAGAAAATTGAGTTTTTAAGACAAATGATCAAATAATTGAATATGAATGTTAAATTAGGAATAATTACATATAATTTTTAATGAGAGGTTTTCATGTAAGAATAACACACTGAATATCAATTATTAAATTGATAAAAAAACAT
The DNA here is from genome assembly GCA_963277665.1 of Viscum album. Lineage (NCBI taxonomy): Eukaryota > Viridiplantae > Streptophyta > Magnoliopsida > Santalales > Viscaceae > Viscum > Viscum album. The sequence goes on along the minus strand of OY728157.1, from coordinate 1,846,094,466 downwards.
AGAACATAATGATAATATTGAACAACATGTGGTCTTTATTACATATCATGAGTTAATATTATCTATCACAGAATTGATATTATGTATCATGGAATTCATAATACGAAATAAATAATAATTAATTTTAATAATATATATGATTTAAATATTTAAGAGTTCATACATAATAATATGTGATCAATATATAATAATAAATTATCATGTTATAAAAAAATCTTAAACAAAAATTATATACTCATTTGAAATCTATAAAACTGATCTAACATTTAATAAAATGAAAATTTACAATGTTATAGGGCTATGTGATATATCTTATAATTGATTTTAAAATTCAAAATTGTATTTCTATTTAAACTTTTTTTATGAATTATATGGAAGGTATTCATTATATCAATGTTCCTAATTAAAAATTTGTTTATTAGTTATTTTTAAATGTTGATAGAACAAGTGTTGCCAAATTTTATAGGAACATGTTCAAATTTGAATCCAACATCCTCTGATGTTCTATTAATTGAAAAACAATAACACAAAAAATATAATGTAAAACATAATTATTTTTATTAACTGAGAAGGTAACATAATTTTGATTCTTATTAGACTCAGAAGAAATATATTTTCCTAGGAATGGGAGGTGCTTACGGTGTTTTTTAGTCTAGTTAGAAACCACCAAAGTAATCATTAAAATAATAAATTATTTGAAATCCATATATGTTATAAAAGATTAATAATAATATAATAATTACGTTATTTTGAAATTATTTTGGGAACATTCATATGAAATTCTATAGGCTTTGATATGAATATTACACATAGACAGTCACGACCCGTCCCTCGAGGATCATGCCGAGACATATCCCAAGCCCACCTCCGAAAGGCCAGGGGTTGGCGACTAGCACCCAAGGTGTAAAAATTGAAGAGAGTGGAATTTTCCCAATTACATATTCACATGAACCCACAACCACATCCCAAATATAGATAAGTAAACAAACATTCCACTAAATAACAACTGAGTACAAGTCCAACTTAAAGTCAAATTGGCCAAAATACAAACCCAAAAAAAGACTAATTAGAAAACATGAAGTATAAAAAAACTATGGATGTTGTCCACTAGAAACCCCATATGATGGGTAAGTACAGAGCATCTAGTGGATGTTGTAGAATTGTTTCCCACCTTCCAAGTCTCACGGGGTTCAACTGGGTTTGGGGCCATCAATTCCTCTATCAAGGTGGAGGTAATCTGCAACAGACAGAACACAAGATGGCGAAACCCGTCCATGGGTGAGTAAAAAAATACATAGTAGGGACCACATAACCAAATTAAATACCAAAAATCAATCCACATACAAATTGAAAGGTGTGATCACCAAGAATGATCATGAACCATGACAGCTCACACCAAGTATATTCTATAGTAGGAATGTAAAACTATAAGTCATATCATAGATCACCATGGTATGTTAGAGAACTCCTCGTCAATGAGTAAAGTGGTCCTTCTGTGTCACATAGAAACTTTTTCACACTATCCATAGACCACTGTGATATGAATCCCTGATTAGTTCTGTGGGTAAGCTGGGTCACAAAGAAGTTGTTCCCAACAATGGTCATGTTGGGTCACAAAGAAGATCCTTCCCACATGCCATACTGAGGTACTCCTCTTGTTGAGTAACATAGGTCTTCCAGGACACACAAAAATCACTCCTCACCATGGTCCAACTAGTTCACATAGATGTCGCTTCCCACTGATCCATAGTATCTAATTCACAAATGGTTGCTCCTCAACAGTATGTAGGTATCAACCAACAACATGATTTTTGCACGTAGCACATTCGAACTCGAGATAACCACTCCTCCATCCATTCATCAAATTTTAGCATCCTTGAAATCCTCCATAGTGTATGGAAAAATATCCCTCTCATCTTGAGGGACTCAACACTGCAAACGGTTTGTCAATCAGATGCCTGACTTCCATGTTATTAGAGTTTTTCCAAAAAGGGGTCGGTTGGGTCTAGGTTCGGTCAGACCCCATCAGAGAAACTTGACTTGGATGGACTAACCCGGCCTGACCCAACCAGAGGACCACCAACCCGACCCGAACCTTCCCCGACCTTGGTTCGGCCTGCTGGGGCGGCCCGCATCTTGTCTGGTCCGCCTGGCTGAGATGCTTCAGGAAGCCATGTTCGGCTTCCTCCTTGCCCCCGGGTCATCCATGGGGCCATCTCCCCTCCCACGGATGATTGACCATAGATTTTTCCACATGGGACACGATGCGGTTCCACATCCACCTACCACCAGCCATAGTGCCTTACTGCACTACCATAGTTGGTTGACTGCGGCACTCTCCCGGCGCGCCGCTGTGGAACACCACTGCCGGTGTTGGTGTTGTGGCACGATCTTCTACGAACCACCAGGTTTGCTCCGATGGTCCATTATTCGTGCCTCATGCACGTATTGCCTCTAAGGGATCCCCTCTTCACTATAAAGGCTTCATATCCTCCTTGTATCTATTTTGTGGATGTGTCCATGAAGAACAAAAAAGAGGAGAGGCTTTGGACTTTTTCGTGTCACCCAGTGCTCTCCGACATAGAGGTTTAGAACAGGGGATTCTTCGGATTATATATTCATCAAAAAATAATTAATTATCATTTGAAAAACCCAAGAATGACACTCTCCTACAAGAATTCATGTTCCATAGATCAAACTGTTCGTGGGTTGGTCCATGTTCACCATTTTAGAATAAGAACATTGGAAAATGTAAAATAAATAAACCCCCACCTCGATCGACGTTCGTTGTTAAAGCATTCCTCTATTGAGGATTCGAGCTATATTGGCATTAATTACTTCACAGTCCCATTCTTTTTAATGTGTTGATGTTGTTAGGGATCCTGTCGGTGTTCATCATTCATCATTAGAGGTAATCCTTTCTATATGTGAATCAGTGTATTTCCATGGATTAATTATCATTCCCCCAATGTGTTATCCTATTAAAATGATTATATGTCATTGTATTTCTGCTAATCAATGACATCACATTGTTATTCTTCAATAAATGCATCCTTATAATGAAAAAACAAAGACCTTAATGGGATTCATTTAATACACCACCTTGACGCACTGTATTTCCACCGTCCTTCACTCAACAGCGAGGGAGGAAAAACAAAATAAATTTTCAATTTATTTTGTTATTTTCTAAAAAGTCTAAAAACTATCATTTCTATCCAACTCTCTCAAGTCAAATTAACATCATTTCTAGGTGAATACCAGCATTCCAAGTTCAACGGTTCCATCATATTTTCGATCTGTTCAACAGTCCAAATTTAAAAAAACTCACTCAAACGTTTACATAAGTGAACTTAAAAAAAGTTCAAAATTCCATTATGAGCTTAACGGGCCTCAGAATCATGTTCTTTCAAAGCGTGTGGTCTTGAAATATTTCCATAAATTTTAAAAAAAGTTTTTTGGAAATTTTAGGACATTACATTCTCCCAAAATTAAGGGATTACATCCCCAAAATCTAAAACAAGGTCTAATAAAAAAATAGAGGTACGGAGCACGAACTTGAGCCTCCGCTCCCAGGTTTTCTCTGGATGTTTCTTGTGCTGCCACCAAACATGAAACAAATGAATAGACCTTCCATGAAGGACCCGCTCATATCAATCCTCAATCTCTCCTGGGAACAACACAAATGTCTCCCCATCTTCAATGTCCAACTCACCCCATTCATTGATGTGTGATGGGTCATTATATACCATCTCAGTTGTGACACATGAAAAACATTGTGCACATAGTACATCCTTGTGGGAGAGATAGGTGGTATGATACCTCACCAACTCTGCTCAAAATTTGGAATGTTCTAATGATCCTAAGAGATTGCTTGTTGTCTCATCCATGTCTCTGCAATCCTCATTGGGGTGAGAACCAATTGAACAAATAGTCTCCCTTCTCAAACTCCAAGGGTATCCTTATTAGATCGATATAAGATATATACCTACTATGTTAATTAATCATCCTCCCTTTGATAATGTGAATCTTCTTAGTTGTAGCACGTACCAAAACTTAATGCATGAGTGCCGACACACCAAGGTCTGTCCAGCTTAGAGGTGATCTGGCTGCACGTACAAGCCCTGAAAAGCTGCCATGCCAATAGTGGAGTGATAGAGATTATTGTATGCACACTCCACCAATGGTAGTTGGTTCTTCCATGTGTGACCATAATCAAGGACCCAAGCGCGAAGCATGTCCTCCATGGTCATTATGTTTTCCCCATCTGAATACCTGTCTGAGGGTCAAAAGCTGTGATGAAGAGCAGTTGAGTCCCAAACACCTCCTGTAATGACATCCTCAATTGGGATGTAATACATTAATAACAAAATGAGACAATATTCTAAGTCACCATGTTTAGTCACACTATCTTCCAGATTTAATGGCTCTGCAAGACCTCTACAGATCACAGCTCTCAGATGGGTTGGAAGTGGGCGAACATGGTTAGTCAGTCAATGATCACCGAGAGAGAATCATGGCCCCTAGACAAGAGTGGTAACCCATTCACAAAGTCCTTGGAGAAATAATCCTACATTAACTATATGAAATCATGTGGTTTTTCCAAGCCTATTAGAACCTCATGATCAATGTTCACTTGCTGAAAATTGAGGCATCATGAAACAGACACTATCAAACCTTTCTTCATCTCTGGACACCAGTACACACGTTAGAGGTACTGGTACATCTTATCCACCACATGATGTACCTATAAATATGATCTATTAAAATCCCTTAACACCTCCTCCAACAATGTCACTGGTACTTCGTTGCGTCCTATAAAGAGGATGATGTGCTCATCAACTATCGAAAATATACCAGGAGCTTGTCATGATAATAACTATGAACAATGGGCCTCAAAGTCAACATCTACAAGATGTGCCTCCCTAAATCACTATAAGAGTGGGGTACTGACAACAATTGGCTAAATTTAAGCTTCACCAACATCATCCTTGAAAGATAATTTCATTGCAGATAGTTGGTATGTCGCCTCACTTCATAGTTGTATTCCAAACCTCCGGCTAAACTCATCTGCCACCACATTTCCCTTCCTAGAAATATAGACTATCAGAATGTCCATGTCTTGTTGGAACTCCAGCCATCACCAATTTCACATGTTTAGGTCCATCTGTGAGAAGATATACATGATAATCCTATGATCAGAGTAGACATTAAACCACTAACCCATTAATTATCTCTTCCCATATTCATGGCAATGAAAATTGTAGCAGAATATAGATCATGGGAACGTAGTTTTTCAAATGTTTCCTCAACTATTTTGAGTCGTAGGTGTTCTCCACTCACTCCTACATTATGAAACAATCCATTCCTATCACTGATGTGTCACATAAGACTGCACACCCAAAAAACTATTTAGAAAGTCTTACTATGGGGCACTCATCAGTCCCCGTCTAAGCTCTTGAAAACTCTTCTAACAGTTTTCCACACACATGAAGGGTTTTCCCTTCAATTGAAAGGATAAAAAAGGTATTCTTCTCTGAAAATTTCAAGCACGAACCTCCATTATAATTAAACCAACCCCCTGAAACTCTGCACCTCAATCACCCTTTTTGGTGGCTCCCAATCAAGCACTGTCTCTATATTATCGAGATCCATTGCAACTCTATCATCTAAGATGATGTGTCCTAGAAATTGAACATATCGAATACAAAAATGGTACATTGAAGGGTTACCGTAATTATTATTCCATCAAAGTGTATAAAAAACTATCTGAAGGTGTTTAGCATGCAGCTCCTCTGACACGAAGTACACCAAGATGTCATCAATGATGAATACTAAAAAATTATCATAGTAAGGTGGTAAGATAATGTTTATGATTCCCATGAAAACTAATGAGGAATTGTTCATGATTAAGGGTATCCCCAAGGGCTTTTAGTAAAAATAATAGCATCTGAAGGCTATATTCAGTTAGTCCTCATCATGTAATTGATGCAGATGGTAGCCTGATCTGAGTTATATCTTTGAGAACCAACTCACTCCCTTCAGCTAATCGAAGTGGTCATCGATACTTAGTAGTGGATATATGTTATTCACAGTCACATGGATTAGGCATTAGAATTCCACGCATAGCCTCAAGATATCATCTACATTCTTGGAAAATAACACTAGGGATGCCCATGATGAAACACTGGGACTCATGAAGCTCTGCTTCTGCAAGTCCTACAACTATACCCTCAATTCATGTAGCTCCATGGGTCCATCCGATATGCCAATGTGGATATCAGTTCCATCCCTAGGTAAAGATCGATGCAGTAATCTACCTCAATGTGAGGAGGTAGTCCTGGAACATCCTCAGGAATGACATCCTCATACTTTTCCACCACTACTAGAAATATTGGACTCTTCCCGTCCTCTACACCAATGATGAGGCTAGCCAATTTGAGTTTTTTTGGATTAACCCTCCTCATAGAATGTCCATCATGTGTTAAAAAACTTCCCTTCTCACTGGTGATGGAAGACTTGGTCTCGTCCTCAGGGAGAAACCACACATTCACCTAAAATAGTCGATATGAGTATGGAATGTAGTTGACCAGTCCATACATTATATGATTACCTAAGGCCTCGACACTGCTTATAGGACATCCCAGTAGAAGCTCTTGCCTCCTAGAGTATTCTCACACTACCGACACCAGTGTTAAATCATGTAATACAAACCCATAGGAAACTCTAAATATAAAATTCATTCCAGTTGCTCGACCATAATCTCCAAGATGCAAATGTGGTCTATGGAAAGGAAATAATGAGTAGCACATATTCCTATGAGAATAGAATGTAAAGTGGAGAGGGAAAATAATTGTACCACTATTCATATATTGAGTTCCTTATCTATAGGACTTTATCGCCTGATGCTAGTCTTACCCCTGTATTTTAGCTCCCTAAGCCTGTGGTGAACCTCCTGGGGGTGGTAGTGGTAGCACCTCAAACTGTCATACACTGCATGCCACTCGGCCTGCTCTCCTGCCACATCAGCCACCCCACAGTCCTCCTCACTCGAACCTATTTTTATACCTTATAGGTCCCTCGACCGTCGGATGATAATCTATGCAGTGGTTCGGGCATTCCGAGCCATGTTTTTCTACCCGCTTCACGTGAGGCATTTTCTGGTTCACAACTCACTCCTTCTACTCTGGGTGCCATGCACTACCAACCACGAGCCATTAGATTTCCCCTGATGGACCTGGCATGCATGGGCCCCTATGTCTGCTGCCTTCTTCTCACTACTAAATACTATGTAGCTTGGGATCTACTGGTGTATCTGGATTTTGGTTCCATCTCCTCAAGGAATCTCTCTACAAAAAGGGCTCTCTCTAGCACCCCAAGCTGATTAGGGATGCTAAGAGACAGTATAGTTGCCCTGATCTCCCGTCTGAGCCCATACTCAATGGTCTGATCCCTGAATAAACAGTCCAACCCCAAACCTATGGAGTAGAGAGAGAGATTATTGCAAACATTGATGAGTACTTAGCCACTGATATGCAGCACTGATGTAGGTGAAGCAACTTCTGAATGCGTACCGAACACATGGTCCTGAGGAAGAACTCCTCTTCAAAAATACACTCGAAATATATCCAGGTGAGGGTATCCTCATCATGAATATTGATAGTAACTCTCAACCATCTCTCTATTGATCCCCATTGAATTCTCGATTCCCAGATCTGTATATAGTCAAGCAGTGTACTCTCTTAGCTAAAGATGTACATCATTTCCTCCAGCCGGTCCTTAGAAACCTGAGGATCTACCTATCCCCTAAACCCGGGAGGTATCTATCTCTAAAACACATTCAAGGAATAGATTATGTGTACATCCTCGACTAGTAACACCAATGGTATATTTTCATAAATGGGTGGTAGTTACATCGGTGCACCACCTAACATGGCCATCTCTAACACTATTCCCTGAACCAACACCTCTTCGCTAGGCGTGCTGTCTACATGATAACATATCAGAATCCTAGATTGTTGTTGGCATTGAGGCATCCTGAAATAGATCATGATCTACCACATTCTTAATATTATACCTTGTGACCTGAATCTTATTCAATATTACTATATGGAGACACTAATGAAAACAATGTTTTCATGTATAGAACTGAAAAAGAGAATGCAGTGTCTCGGTGTATGTCCACATAGGTCATTGCACCAACACTGGACTCCATGATTCTGAAATTAAAATTCAAAAAATTCATCCTTTTTTTCCAAAACAAAACAAAATACCATTGGTATTTGAAGTATAAACAACGTTTCTGATACCACTTTTTCATGACCCATCCCCGGGGCCAGTGCCATGACATATCCCAAACCCACCTTCTATACCGCTGGGGTTGGAGACTAGTTTCCAAGGTGTTAACCTAAAAGTAGGAAGAATTTTTCTAAGTAACTATTTTTATGCACACACAACCACATCCCAATGTTGAAAAATAAAAAAACATGGCACAAAAAAACCCCATAGTACATGTACAACTGAATGTAAAATGGGATAGAATAAAAACCCAAAAAAAATTTAACTGGAAAATAGGAAAGTACAAAAAAATCAATGGAATCCATCCACTAGAAACCCCACTGAATTTTTATGTACCGAGTAGCTATTGGATGCTATATAATATTACATTCCTTCTTGGTCTCATTGGGAACCACAATTTCCTAGGACACTATGTCCATCAATTCGGTGGTGGTCTACACTAGAAACAACACATGAAGGTGAAGCCTGTGTAGGTGTGAGTAACAAAAAACTCAGTAGTTGTCCCAAGACACATAGTAAATACCACAATGTAAAACACAAAAAAACACAATGGATGATCACCAAGAATTATCATGAAGTAAGACTAATCACACCCGATATATACTAGTGTAGGAATTTAAGACCATCCATCGTATCGTAGAACACCATGGGCTACTGGAGAACTCCTCCTAAATGAGTACAGTGGGCATACCAGGTCACACAAAAGTAGCATACCAATAAAATTAGATTTTTGTGTTACTTATCCCGGATGAGTGCCATCGGTATGTTGGGTAACAAAAAAGTCTCTCCCCACTATGATAATGTCGTGTCACACAGAAGACGCTTCCCACTAGCCATAATAAATCAATCCTTATGTAGAGTATCTTGGTTATTTAAGGTCACACAGAAGTTGATTCCCACCATGGGCATGCCTGGTCATAGAGAAGCCTCTACCCACTGGTCCATAGTATCTGATCCACATAGGGTCACTTGTTAGCAGTCTTTAGGTCTCATACAACCGCATGGTTTCTGCACGTAGCACGCTTGATCATGGGAGAACCACTCCCCAATCCAGTTTTCAAATTTCTACATCCATGTAATACTCTATAGAGTATTCCAAAAGATATGCCTCATCCCGAGGGTTCCAAAGCTTCAAATGGGTTGTCAATTTGATGCTCGTTTTACAGGTTATTGGCATTTTTTCAAAAAGGGGTCTGTTGTATATGGGTATGGAACCAACCCGTTGGAACAACCCAAATTGACCTGAAACCAGGCTGGACTGAGTCCATCTCGTTCCATCTTGGTTCTGTCCTGGCCTGTTGGGGCGGGTATGGATTGTTGGAGCTGGTCCGGCCCGTTATGGTGGCCCGCACCCTTTCAGGTATGCCTGGCCGGGTTAGAGCTAAAAGCTGTATTCAGCTTCCTCCCTACCTTTCAGGTCATCTGCAGGTCCTTATCCCCAACCATGGTCGATTGACAAAAAAATTTCCACATGGGACATGATGTGGTGTCGCGCCAGAGGTGCACCAACACAACAGAGTGGTTGCCTCCACCAGCCACCATTTGCTGGCCCAACTGGTGACCTTACTGCACCACCATGGTCTGTTCACCACAATTCTCTACCAGTGTGTAGTTTTGGTGCGGCACCACCCACTCGAGGCTTCCAGTAGGTTGTTCTACAGACCATCTTATCCTCTCTGGTGGTCTTTTCTTCAGAACTCTTGCACCTATGGCCTATGGGTGATCCCATCATCCTTTGAAAGCCATCATATCATCCCTTTTGACATTTCTAGGATGCATCCATGAAGAAAGAAAAGCAAATGGGCTTCAAAATTATTTGTGTCAGCCTGTTCCCTTTGCATTAGATGTTTAAAATAAATGAGGCTTGGGATTATAGTACTATCAACAAATATTTAAATCTCAGATAGAAAACCCAAGAAAGAAACATTCCTATAAGAACGCATGATATGTATACTAACATGTTCATAGTTTGGTCTACATTCATCATTTAATAATAAGAATGTGGGGAAATGTACAATAAATAAACCCATACCTTGATCGACAATATTTTTCGAATCACTCCTCCCTCAAAGATTCACGCTCTGTTGGCATTGGTCATCTCCCAATCCCATTCTACGTAAGGCATCAACGTTTCTATAAATCCTATGGGAATTTTTCATTCTTCATTAGAGGGAATCATTTCTGTAGGTTCATCAAGGAATTTCCACTGGTTAATTCTTGTTCCCCAACACGTTATCCTATTAAAAAGATTACACATCACATTGTTTTTATTACGTTGCGACATCGCATCGCTAAAATATAACTCTCCACCCCCAATTTCCCAATGTTAGTGCATTATTACATAACATTGGCCTGATTCGAGTAATCATGTCCCAAAAGATTGATCAGTTTATTATCCTTTTAAGCCCTAGATACATCTATAAGTTTTAGATTACATCATGAAATAAAAACATAAACAATATTTTGTCCCCATTTAAACATAGTTATATCCTTACCCTATCCTGCAGGTGAACCATAAAATACCTTTTTACATCCTGGGAAAAATAAAACATAGAAAGGAGTGAGCTCAGATGCTCAGTAAGGATAACAATATAGGGGAAAATTTAATAAATAAGTATAAATATTTAAGGTAATGTAATAGACTAAAACAAAATCCTTTTAAATATAATCTTCAGCATAATATGGAAAATATAAAATAAAATAATTCCTTTTACTTATTCACATCACTAGTAGAAATTAAAGCTATATCCACGGACCTATAGCCACAGTTTTATTGGTATGTGGCTATATATTTCTAATTGCCACAGTTTAATTTAATAACCGTGGCTATACCTCGTGTCTTCCTATTTGGTATCGGGGTCCCGAGTCGCTACTCTCGCTCCCAGATTCTTCTCCTCTTGATGATTTCTCCTCCCCGACCTCACCTAAACATCGTTCCTTCTATCCCCGAAGGTCTTGGTTGGAGAGGGCCATGCTGTCGCTACAAACCTGAATCCCATCTGTTTCCATTTTCGGGTTTAGTGAATCGTGATTCCCTCCATGGGTTTGTCTCTGGATCTGTTCCATGAACATCAGTCGAAGAGCATCGCACATGGGATCATAGTACACCGATAATCGTAAGCCATCTTCTCTTCCCATCTCTCCAATTCTCTACATCTCGATCTATTCAGGTATCTTCTTTCGATTGATATTAATCATGGAGTTCCTCGGTGTCAGTCTTGTGATAGTGACTCAGATTCTTCATTCGCTAAATTTTTCCTTCTAGAATCAGGTGCCTTATCGATTTTCAGTTCTCTGTAATGTTTTGAAAGTACGTTTTCTTTTTCCGAGAAAATCACACGAGTCTCCAAGACGTTAAGAGAATGGAGCTTGTTAATTTTTTTTAATTTTAGGTTTTTTGTGTCATCATTTTCACGAGAAACAAGTCAGTTGTAATGAAATTATACTACTTGTGATGCCCTGGGATTGTTTTCCCTACCGTAGAAATCGTGACATGGCAAGGTTGAAGTTCCTTGATATGGAAAGCAGTGACCTTACATCATGCTGCAGAAAGGGAATCCAATAATACGGCTGAATGATTCAAATTTCCAAGAATAGAATTTTCATTTATTTTCAAACTGATCTGAAAAAACAAACTACAGTTACAATATAAAGTTGATAAATTGGAAAAGAAAATAAACAAAAAAATATAGTTCTCTGTATAAGCATGGGGGAGAGATTCTGCATAGCCTTTACTGAAGCCACACACCCCTTCCATCTCTATCCCTTCCCCATTTATTCTGTGTACTCACTTCTCTTCTTGGCTTGCCCCTCCTCCTCCCACTCATGCTCAGCCTCCCCATCATGACATCCATCTCCCCCATTTCTATTATCCAGTGCTCCTCCATTGTTCCCCCGCTCATGATTTCCAACAGGTTCACCTCCCACTCCCTTTGTCATTCTCACGAGGTTTTCATTGGTGTGCCATCCCACTCGCGCTGTTGATATCCCATAACCCTCTTCCATTATTCCTTCGTCTTCCCCTCTCTCCTCATCGCGATTTCACTCTTCCAATTCTTCATTTTCTTGACCTCCGCTGTTCTTCCCACCCTGTCAGCCTCAATTTCACTAACATCATCATCTTAATTCTATAGTTTTCACTGCATCTCACGACTCCATCTTCCCCCTCTTCATACCTCCACCCCGTCGTGACTTCGCTACTCCATGTTCACCACTATCGATCTCCTACTCAGTGCAAGTTACCAATTCCAAATCACCTATTTGAAAACCACCACTATTTTCCCTTTCTCCTCGTCCTACACATTCACCATGATCAGCCACCCAAATCGACGGTTAGCGCTGCTTCTCGAGACTCCATCTTCACCTCTTCCAATATCTACAATCTAGGGTTTCGTAAGCTACAATATTAAGTCTCCAAAATCTAGGGTTTTTAGTCCTTCGTGCTCGGCTACTAGGGATCCATCCCCACTGAATACCATAAATTCCATCTTGTACCTCTGCTACGGTAACTGAAAAATCATTCACTACAGTTCATCCTCCCGAATCCCCTTAGCTCATCATATGTTTTCTATTTCTCCTACTATGTCAAAATATTTCACTCAGGTACCCTTAAAATTCACTGCATCCTGTTCCCTGATTCCCTCAAGCGCGTGATTTCTATCCATATCTACTACTACTCTTACTGCTCAATTGAGTTTAGAACAATGTGTTGCTCTACCCGCAACAGCTATGTGTTTCTATACACTATTTGACTATTGTATTCACTGTTAGTTTTTTCATTGATCATACTGTGTGTTTCTACTACATATGTGATTCCATATTTATATGTGTTCTAACAGTTCATGCTCCTAATATATAATGTTCTCAATGTGCTTTCAGACACAGTATAGAGACACAATTTCCCTAATTACCTTACATTGTTAATTGTATTTTTATATTCTATCTTATATGACCTATAACAGTGTCTGTGGCTGTTTAATTTTTCTTTGCAGTGATGGATAAGATGAAGCGTATTCATTCCAACTGAGAATGATTCGGTGGATGAAAAAAGAGACCCTATACAGTATTATCTCTCAAACTACATGACATCAATGAAGCAGGTAGTATCCATTTTAACATTACCGTATATTATACATACATGTGTTAGGCCACAAGGTTTTATTTTTTAGTAGACGCCGCTATAATTTTAAATGATGTATCATTCATGGGAAGCACTGGATAATTGCGACTAACCAACTACACACAACTTCATGTTTGGTCTATATTTTGTGGGTTGATATAGATTAATTTATTTAAACTAACTTTCAATTTTTTTTATCAAAATATTAATCAAGTTTTTAGTTTAGTTTTGTTTATTTAGAAATATGTTTTATAGTAGTTAGCATTTTTATCATAATGTATATTAAAAAAATAATTTTGGTGCAAGATTTTTTTTCCATTTATAATTTCAATTCATTAGGATTTGAATCTTTGTTATTTTGTTAAATGAAGATGGGTCACACTCCCACTAGATTTGCATCAATACATTATTGATTATCCAAGGTCTCTAACTGGTATAAGACTTTCCAGTGATCTTCATCAAATTTTAATGTATTTCAATTCTATGTTGTGGTTTGATGAAAGAGTCAACTAATTCAGAGGTAAAAAATCTCCAATGTTTTCATTGTTTTTTCCACTTAGTAAAATCAAATGGTATGAATTTTATACTCTAACAGAATACCTAAATCCATCATTCTTTATGATAGATCTATGGATGTAGGAAATGTTTGTGATCTTATCCACCATTGAAAAAAATGTTCACTCTTATGATTTGTGTGCATTCTTCAATTATTTATGTATAATTACATTCTATGATAATATATATATATATATATATCATTCATTATACAATTAGTCACTTCTAAAATAATTACGTTCTATTTTATTTAATTTTCTTCATCAATTTGGTGTTAATTTTGTATATTAATTTAATAATATACATTATAATGAAATTATATGTTTCTAATTTCATAATAATTACATATTTCATTCACTTTTCCAGTCACCAATCACTAATGGAATTCATATTGTGAATACTGAATAATATTTTTCTTCATCCTTAATGAATTAAGGTCGTTATATTGAATCATTTCATTAATTTTATGATACATTAGTTTAAATAGTTCTCATCTGTTTTTTATTTTACACGCCATGAACATTTTCTTAATAAAAAGTCTATATTATTTTTTATATATTTTTTGCAATGGGTGTTACAGAAAAGTCTCATTGTTTAGTTAATTTAAGAATTGTCATTTTCTATTTATTGTACATTTTAATTCATAACTATAATTTGGATCCAATTCTTTGATTCATTTACAATTCCATTTTTTTCATTTCCTTTTCCATTTATTTATTTAATTTTTTAGATCTGTATTTTTAAATTGTAATTCATTAATTTATTCTATTTTAAGTTAAATTAATCAGTCTACTTCAAATAGGACATATCTATCTGATTCAATTATGAAATAAATATTATACTAATTTTGATACCTATATTGAATTGAAGAATAGGTGGAAACCAAGTTGGAGGGGGTGAATTATAGAAATGATATTGGGCCTCTACTGGGAAGGTAAGAAATGCTTTAGATCTCGACCAAGATTCATTATTGCACTACAATTTTTGATCAAATTGAATTTTTGTGTCTTTTGTGAGGTACCCCAAATGGATCAATGTTGTGTTTGACATCAATAATTGAACACTGCATCATTCAATATATTACACAGTAATTAATAATTATATATTGTGTATTATTCAGCATACTAATAAAAGTTCATATGGTATATCAAACTCTAATATACATAATTTTTTCCCCTACGTTTTTAGAAAAAACATATTGATCATTAAAATAATAAACAATAAAAGAATTGGAACATACCTCTTTGAAATATTATCCATGTTTAGATGATGTTTGGTTCAAATAATTACACCTTTTAGGGCATCAATATTACATTATGTTACTTTCTGTTACTGCAATGCATAGTTCATTGGGAACTAAAGATATGTCTTTTGTAACTACAATTCATAGGTCATTGGTAACTAAAGAGACCACTCTTGGTCGATTTTTCTTCAATCTAGCTATTCTGAGTGCCTATGTGCAAAGATCCCTTTACTGGACAGGGCCAACACGCCGCAGTCACGCCGCGGTCACGCCGCGATGACGCCGCGGTCACGCCGCAGTCACGCCGCGGTCATGGCGCGGTCACGCCACGATAATGCCATGATAATGCCTTGATTTGGCCCTTCTCCAGCCACATCCAGCCCACACCAGCCCCCTTCCACCTTCATTTCATCCCGCTGCCAGCAGCCTGCAACAGCCCCCCTGCCACCTTTGAATCAGCCTGCACCATCCCCCCAGCACCTATAACCAGCCCCCTTCCACTAGCAGTCTATCCCCCTTCCACCATCATTCCCGCACCCTTCCTCTTGCATTCGATCCCGCACCAGCCCCCAACCACCTGCAATCCAGCCCACACCAGCCACCACACCAGCCACGACACCAGCCACCATACTAGACACCACATTTCAAACTCATGAAAAACATGCATGCCAGCCCTCTTCCACATGAAAAATATCCCCAGCCACCAGTTCCTTCCCTCACTAGACCTCTACCTCCTACATACTATCATGCACCAGCCCCTTCCACATGCCCAATAGCCCCCATCCACCTACAATCCAGCCCACACCAGACCTCTTCCACCTATTCCTGCCCGCACCAGCCCCCTGACATCCCCCGCACCAGCCACCACACCAACCCACAGCCTCCTGCATTCCAGGATGCGCGAGAAAAATTTCATGTAAATCACAAAAAGGAAAGAAGAGGGGGGGGGGGGGTGTGTCCAAGGGCTGTCCGGTAATGGGGGGGGGGGGTGGTTGGGGGGTCTATAGAAAATGGGGTCAACCATAGGCCAACCAAGGATGACCACTTCTTAGGAAATAATGAATGTTTAATCACCCATCCCATTGTAGCCAGTGAGAGTGAATAACACTCACATGGAGTGCCTAAGGATTGTGGGATTCATAGTTCTAGCATGGATGTGCTTTGGTTTGATCACGTATGATAAGTGGGTATGTGGTATAACATAGGGAGGAATGACCATATAAATCCCATAGTGTGTGAATGTGTATCAATGTGTCAACCCCAATGCCATATCGAATGTAGGGAGACATACTTATGTATTACTAAGGAGTAGCAGTATGAGCGTATTATTGATTTTGGAATAGATATATGTGGAAAACTTTTCATCCACATAAAATTATTCATATATAACTCCATCTATTTGATATGTTTATTTGAGCTATCTATCAAGCCAAGAAGTTGTATTCTTCCTTAAGCTTCATCGGTGAAGCTTCAATACACAGTTCTTCATGTCATAATGATTAGTGATGAAATTCATCTCGTCAAATCCTAAGAGGGGATGAATATGTTTTTAAGATTCCTCAACTTAATAATCTAATGTTAGTGGTGTATTTTATTTTCAAAAACAGTGAATAGAAAATGGTGGCAGTGAGATTTGTTTTACAAAGATGGTGTCTTTCGTAATTGGGAAAAAAAGAAAGTTCAATATTTGTGTATGGTTTCTATGAATTCATATAGATTATTTCTATAAATTCATGTTTTCATTATCAGGGTTTGATTACACAATCCAGTGTATGATCCACACTATATTTCAGGAGGGACATGAAGTAGTTTCCACATATACATTTATTACGTGATGTATATAAGTGCGAGCTTAGTTGTGTGAGAGGGGGAAGGAAGAGACATCATGTATTATATTATACCATACCTGAATGTTAAAATAAATTGATCATATTAAATGTAACAGTATAAATTCATGAGTTTTTATGATGGAGAAAAATAATGAAGTTATTGTTAAGCAGTGAGTTAGGTGAAGAGTACAAGAAATAAAATACATAAAATAATATACATGAATGAGTTTGTTTTCATGGAAATGAAAGTAATTCATTCATTATAAGTGAGTATATTGTTATTTTTTGTATCTAAATGTATTAAATTGAAGGGGGTTCGTTGTTTCTTACATTAATAGGGTTTGAGAAAAGATCATGTGATATATTTTTCATAAATATTGTGTAGTGTTTTGAGACAAATCTGGGTGTAGTATCAGAAGATTTCACACATGATAATTTAGTGATTAAGTGAGGCTAAAACATTAGGAGAAGAAATAAAATTTTCCTAATCATGGTTTCCTTTACCCAATTGATCATACAGAAGTTACTAAATTTATTAAGAAAAGTCTACATAAAAGGTTTGTTTCTGTTGAATGTATTTGAAGTTGTACATTAGCAAATAAAATATAGAAATCCCACTGAGGAAGATCATGAAATAATCATATAATTGATCAAGATAAGAAGAATGACCTTGTGAATAGGGGGACCAGTTATTGAAGAGGATCAACACTAGGGGTTATAACCATTAAATTGTTCTGGGTCTAACAAAAGGAGACAAAAGAGTTGAATCAATGGGTGTATAATTAGGATCAAATGGAGTATTAACTAATGGGGGTATAATCTATTGATTTATAAATCATTCTAATTAATAATAATATTATAATGGATAATCTATAACTGGGGTATGTATAAATAGTTTTAGAAATAGGTAAGTGTTATTATTGAACAATATAAAAATATTTTCTGTTATTTTTCATTTAATTATTTCATTTCATATTGGATCTACTCATCTTAATAGGTGATAGAGGTCCAAAATCCGAAGGGGACAGGGTGGCGGGGGGAGGGGGTGGGGGACAGGGGGTATGGGGAGGGTGGAGGGGGCATGGGCATCGGGCCGGGGGGAGGTCTTCTGAGTAGGGGGAGGGGGCAGGGGGCAGGTCTGTAGGGCAGGGGCACGGGGCAGGGGGAAGGGGGCAAGGGGTAGGTGGAGGGGGGAAGGGGGAAGGGTGGGGGGGGGGGGGGGGGGGGTTGGGGGCAGGGGGAGGATGGAGGGGGCAGGGGGCAGGTCTGTAGGGAAGGGGGCAGGGGCAGGGGGCAGGTCTGCAGGGCAGGGGGTAGGGGACAGGGGGCAGGGTGGAGGGGGGTAGGGGGCATGGTGGAGGGGGAATATGGATGGTTGGAGGGGTTAGGGGGTAGGGGGTAGGTCTGCAGGGCAGGGGAAGGGGGCAGGTCTACAGGGAAGGGGGCATGGGGCAGGTCTGCAGGTTAGGGGCAGGGGTAAGGGGGAAGGTGGTGTGTGGAGGGGGGCAGGGGGCAGGGTGGAGGGGGCAGGGGGAAGGGGGATGTCTACATGGAAGGGGGAGGGGGAAGGGTGAGGTCTGCAGGGCAGGGAGAGGGGGGGAGGTCTACAGGGCAGGGGGAGGGGGAGGGGGTAGGGTGGAGTGGGGAGGTCTGTAGGGCAGGGGGCAGAGGGTGGTTTGCAGGGGGGTCTGCAGGACACCTATGCTGCGACTACTGACAGTGCAAAACAACATCAACTCTCCCCACCATCACACAGTGATGATATGGTGGACAAAGCAGTAGTTCAGAATCCTTTTTGCAATATGCAGATAGATGATATTAGCAAAACACAACACATGCAAGATGATGATGAAGGTCTGGAACTACAATAGACACATACAACCATCAACCCCTGCTATGGATGAATTCACCACTCAAAAACTGGGTGACCAATCTGGGGAATCTGATCCCATAAAACCAGAAACACAATGGATAGTGGTACAGAAGGAAACTAAGAACAATCAAATGCACCAAGAAGAGGTCATAAAATGTATGAAAAATAATCATAGCTCTACAAACCCTTCAAGGAATTTTTAGGGAAAAAATGTAGCGACACCTAAAGAGCATTCTACCATGCAATTAAGAAAATCCAAGCGTGGAAGGAATTCTAGAGGTAATAAAAACAAAGGGACTAGCCCCAAACGTAAGTATAAATGAATATTTTATATTGGAACTGTCAGGTTATTTCTAACCCTGACACCATCAAAACTTTAAATAATTATCATTTTACTCATAAACCGACGCTTTTCGCTATCTTTGAACCTAAAGTCACTTTTTACTTTTGGATTTAATATTCTTGACAAATATAGTTATAATTTTATAGGAGAAACTTCCAATAATAAAAATTATGATTCTTTGTGGGTCTTTACACATATCTCTATAGATAAAATTAATATATTTAATGATGATTCTTAGTCTTTGACATGTGAAATAAACTTGCATGATAATACTTTCTGTTGTACTTTTGTGTATTCCTGCAATAAATATCAAGACAGAGGAACCTTGTGGCACATTATATCCTCCCTTAACAACACTATTCATGTTCCCTGGGTCATTATCATTAATTTCAATGTTATCCTTGGAAATAGTGAAAAGCAAGGGCCCTTTCACTCAAACACTTATATTAAATATTTTAATCACTGTATTGATGATAATAACCTTGTCGAGATTAATCTGGTTGGGGATAAGTATACCTGGTATAGAAGGCAACAGAATAGAATTTTAGCAAGTAAAATTGACAGATCTTTCACAAACTTCAAATCTCTTGATAACTGGAAAAACAACTCTAGTATTACATTACCTAGGATTAATTATGATCATCATCCAATTTTGGTGAGCATCAAGACTAGAGACCTCAAACATATTCTTCCTTTTAGATTCAATAATACATGGAACACCGTGGAGGATTGTAATAAAATTGTAAAAGAAACTTGGAATTCGATCAATTCGAATGATGCATTTGTATGTCCAGGGGGTGTCTAGGAGGGATGGGGGCTATCTAGGGGGGTCTGTCAGGGAGGGGGGGTCTTTCCAAGAAGGAGAGGGGGTGTCCAGGAGGGGGGGGGGGGGTTAGTCCATAAAGGAGGGGGGATTTTCCAGGGGGCATGGGGGATGTCCAAGGGGGATGGGGGTGTCCAGGATGGATAGGGGGCTTTCCAGAGGGGGCCTGTCGGGGGGGGGGGGGTAAGTCACGTAACAGTCACACCGCGGTCACACCACGGTTTGGACCTGCTTCAAGACGACACCCCGTGACATTTCGCTGGGATAGTATTCCATGATTCTTGTGATAAATTTTGACACTAACTAATCACAATTTCTGTCGGCGGGGCGACGCCCAGAATGTTGCCCCGCCTCCTCCTGCTCCCTTCGCTCCTGGATGGAAGATGCTGCCCCGCAGATGTTGCATGACTAGGACAACACGCCTCGGTCATGCCGCGGTAATGCCGTGATTTGGACCTGCTCCTGCCTGGAGGATGCTGGTGTTGTCCAATAATAAACAAAGGTCTCACAATTGTCTCTCTCCTTGATCGAGTACTCACAAACAGCTTCCAAATTAGTCAACAGACTACATATTCCTAAGATTTATATATGGATTTACAAAAGAATATATAACAACCTTCATGCTCAGATCATAAAAAAATATCCATCCTTTACTTATATGTGGAAAGCATAAGATTCCCACATTTCCTTAAATGGGAAAGATATTTATGGGATTGTCTAAATATACAATGTAATTGAAATTCTAGTAAACATTGATCATTAGGTTTTCACCTTGATAAGGAATAAAGTCACATTATTAACCGATGTCCACATGGAGATGGAATCGATAACATGATTCATGGGCATGTGTTAATTATATAAGAGAAATTGTTGGATTGGTGTTGCCAGATCCAGTTGGGCCGAATGCTTGTGGCCTGCAACTGTCGCGGGTCGAGATCCGTAGTGAGATCGTTGGGGGTTGTAGGGGGAAAGGAACCCCTTCCTCGGGGGCCGAAGGCCCCAGGAATAATTTTTTCAAAACTGTAGAATCTCTGACCACTATAGCACTTTTGAAAAAGGGGTCCACCGTTCACTATAGCGACGTGGGATTATTTTTCAGAATATTGATCGCCTTCTCCATTTTATAGACCATTTTTGGTCTAGGGATACCATTGGAAAAACCTCTGTAATTTGTGGTCCTAAATTAGTGAAGTTATGCCTCTCCGTGGATGTAGGATTATTCCCGAACCACATAAAATTTTGTGTCCTGTTTCTGTTTTCTTTCTACATTCCTCTTTCTTTTCTCGTTTCTGTCGTTGCGCCTCCTGACGATTCTGCAACAGATATATAGACTAGGAAATGAAAACCATAAAGATATGTTTTAAACTCCCATCCTCCCATTTCAATGAAAGGTTCCATCATCATAAATCTTGTGGCGACATGCTGATTTCATTAAAAAATTATGCATGTGAGACAAGGATCATGACCATCCTAGTGTAGTCTAATATAATGGTCTTGATGTAAACCTACAGAAAAAATTGATGGAACTAAGATGAATCCATTCTCCTTGATCATATAGAGGTTGAATATCATTGGGATTAAACATCAGGGATTGGTGAAACCATTTAGAATTTTGTATCCTTAAAAAATTATATAATGAGTAACATAGGGGTGGGGGTTGAAATGTGTTCTGTTTTAGTTTTAGTTTTAGTTTTTTATTTCATATTACATGGCCAACTGTATTAGCATTCCAGGGGGTTGCAATGTGTTCTGTTTTAGTTTTTGTCTTTGATTTAAAATTGCATGATGTACTGTATTAGAGTTCCAGGAGTGGGGGGGGAGTGTCTAGGAGGGGGGGGGGGGGGGCTTTACAATGTATTCTGTTTTAGTTTTTTGTATTTGATTTCATATTGCATGTCCAATAGTATTAGCATTCTAAGGGGTTACTATCCAGGGGAGGGGGTGTCTAGGAGGGAGGGGGAGGGGAGGGTCTGGGGGGTGTCTGTCTAGGGGAGTGGGGGATTTCCAAGATGGAGGGGGAGTCTCCAGGGGGTGTTTGTCTAGGGGAGGGGGGTGTCTGTCAAGGGATGGAGAGAGTTCTCTCTAGTGGGTGTCTGTCCTGGGGAGGGGGGTGTCTGTTCGGGGGGGGGGGGTGTCCATCCGGGAGTATCTGTCTAGTGAGGGCGGTGTCCAAGGGTATCTTTCTAGGGAGGGGGTGTTCTGTCTAGGGGAGGGGGGTGTCTGTCCAGGGGGGGGGGGTCTATCCAGGGGAGGGGGTGTATAGGGGTGTCTGTCTAGGGTGGGGGGGGGGTGTCAGTTTGTGTGTGTGTGGGGGGGGGGGGTCTATCTAGGGGAGGGGGTGTCCAGAGTTGTCTTTCTGTCTAGGGGGGTCTGTCCTTGGTGGGGGGGGGTGTCTGTGAAGGGGAGGGGGTGGGGGTGTATCCAGGGGGTGTGACAGATAGGGGGGACTGGTAGGGTGGGGGGGGGGGGGGTCTGTCCAGGTGCGGGGGAGGGGGGGTGTCTAGGGTGGGGGGTGTCTATTTGGGGGGGTCTGTCCAGGGTTGTCTGTCCATGGGAGGTGACTATCCGGGGGGTCTGTCCAGGGGAGGGGGGTGTCCAGCGTTGTCTGTCTGCCCAGGGGGTGTCTGTCCTGGGTGGGGGGTGTCTGTTTTGGGGAGGGGTGGGGTTGTGTCCAGGGGGTGTGGAAGAAAAGGGACAACTATCAGGGGAGCGGGGGGGGGGGGGTATGTCTAGGGGAGGGGGGGGGGTGTCCAGTGTTGTCTGTCCAGGGGGTGTCCAGGGGTGTCTATCTAGGGTGGGGGTGTCTGTCTGGGGGGGGGGGCATCTATCCAGTAGAGGGGGGTGTCCAGGGTTGTCTGTCCAGGGGAGGTGGCTATCCAGGTGGGGGGGTTTGTCTAGGGGAGGGGGTGTCCAGGGTTTTCTGTCTATCCAGGGGGTGTCTGTTTAGGGGAGGGGGTGGGGGTGTGTCTAGGGGGGTGACAAAAAGGGGGGACTGGCAGGGGGTGGGGAACCAGGGGAAAACAGGCAGGGGGACGGGCAGGGGGAAGATCCGGATGGAAAATAGGGGGGAGACATGCAGGGGGTGGCAGGGGGACTAGTAGGTGGGTGGATGGTAGAGGGACAAGCAGGGGTGGAAGGAAGGCCTGCAGGCCTACTGTGTTTTTTATTGAACATTAATCTATAGCCACAGTTTCTAACCATGGCTATAAGGCATGTTTGTGTTTTACCTTTTTCCACTATTTTAAACCGTGGCTATATGGCTTTCTCAACAGTTTTAAATCGTGGATATAAGGCTTTAGCCATGGTCTGAACCGTGGCTATAAGGCTTTAGACATGGTTTTAAACCGTGGATATAGGGCTTGGCCTATATCCACGCCAATACCAGACACGGTTCATTGAACCGTGGCTATAACCTATAGCCATGGTTTTTGGGCTTATAGTCATGGTTTGAAACCATGGATATAGCATAAATTTATAGTAGTGCATGGATATTCTACAAGTTGAGTAATCACATGAAATATCAATAGCAACATTCTTAATGATGGAATGCATAATGCCAGACTTCATAACCACATAGTCAAGGCCTTGTGCCAAGACTACAAATAATATTTTATCTAGGCATTATGCCAAGACATTAGTTAGTCTCATGATACCTACTGACACATAGAGGAGCTATAGCAGGCTTCACCCATCACTTACTAAGTCCAATGCATTTTCATATGAAAAAGTTTAAACATAACAAAAACATTAGTATTAAAACTAGCATAAGAAATATCAATAATTTTTCCATAAACCATGAATGGTGTAAAAATAACACATCCACAATCAAACATATCAGAAAACCACCAATACAATATGGATGTTTTTTATCATAATAAATCAACTTCAACCAAGCTTAAAATCCATCAATTGATGTTAACATATATGAAATCAAAACTTTTTTTAGAGAAATATCTATTTCTATTTTGAAATAAATTAAAATATATATAATTACAAAAGAATTTTTTTTTAAAATATTATTATCAGATTTATGGGAATCATCGATGATTATATAATGTAAAAAAATAGCCACACCCACCATATAAGTTAAAAAAAGACATTCCTACCTTAATTTTGTCAAAAAGGTCGTAGAGTACTTTGTTTGGAAAACGACAAGAAGATTCCTTTCAAAACATATATGGTAAAATAAGGTTATACATGAATTTAACCCATATTATAGTAAATATTAAAAATGTTTTTAATTTCATTTTTAACATAACACAATTGTGGATGATAAAGAGGTCTCGGTAGATAGTTACATAAAAATAACCTCAGATAATAAAGAGATTATGAAATTAACCATTACCGTGTACTTTTCATTATTTGTTGGAATGTTAAACTCCTGTATAATAGTAAAATTATTTTTATTAAATTATACAATAACTATATAGATAAATATGATATCATATATGATCCTGTAATATTACTTTGTTAATAATATTTCAGTAGTATCTCTATTTCGGGTGTTAACTGATTTGTTTTCCTTTATATGCTCGGTTACGTAAGAAATTTTTTATGGATAGGATGTATTTTATTCATATACATAATTATATTATGTTCTTTAACATTATTTTTATTCATTAAATGAAAATTATTCTTGAATTAATACGATGAGAAATGAATCTCATAGCGTTCGTGGTGACGGTAATCCGTACGTACGCATGAGTGATAATATCATTATATTGATGGTGATATCATATGTAATTGGATAGTATCTCATATATACAGAATCATTAAAATTATATATTTATTAGTTAACTCAGATATACTCATTTTTATACCCATTCAAATAATGAATTGTTTGAATATCAAACTACACCATGAGGTGGATACAGTAAGTCGTACGTATGCACGTATGGTGACTTTGTAATTCATATGATGGATAGAATAATGAATATGGTTGTACCATTACTATAATAACATCATTGTATATAAAATATACTGGAGTTACTATTTTATAATGGAAACAACAAAGAAAGAGGAAGTGGAAGAAGAAAATAATTTGAAAGATGGTGGTGAAATTATAACCTCTTCTTCAGGTGTTTCCTTTTGAGTTGATCAAAAGATATTCTTAGGTTGGATTTATGATCAAAATAAGGCCTATAGGTTGAATTGAGGGAAATTTGGAGGATATTTGGGAAGGTTTTGGCCAAGCCAAATGGATTTGGAGGTGTCATTTTGAGAGAAGGGGAAGTGCCCTTTTATAAGAGAGGTGAGTCGCAATTTTGGAAAAGATTGAAATATTATATTATTATAAAAAACATATTTTCAGTTTCTAATGGCTAAAAAATGATTTACATTGATTATAATGTTGATATGGGTCGAAAACCTCTCATGTAATAGGTTTTAGAAAGTTTTGTGTCACCATATTAACCTTATCATATATATTTTACTCTTAGTTAAATAGTTTAACTTTTACCATGTATTATTGTATTATTATAATAATTGGTGAATAAACTTTCTATAAAATTCCATGAGAACATCAAGTGGTTATTTAATGATATAACTATCATTATATAAGTTCTTCGGCATCAACTTATAAATTTAATACTATTATATAATTTTCTAATATAATATTTGTTTTGAAAACTCATTTATGTCAATTTTGACATAATTTTCTATGTGGTTTTTTGGAACTCATCACAACTTGATTAATTCAAAAAAATACATTTAATAAACTGTAATATGTAATAATCACCTAGAAAATTCTTTTATGTCATAAAAACTCTGAAATTATATTTATTTTAATATTTATAATACCAGTTATTTTATTCGTTCATTAATAAGGTAATTACTACATCACCATTGTGACATAAATAATTTTAATAATTTAATGTATAAAATTTATAAATAAAATAAAATTATGTAGGAAATATTTTTCTCATTCTAATTACTATTTATAGTCTAAATGATAACTTTTATATCCCCATTAATTTTTTTACTAAAAGATATATGTTTATGTTATTTTTGTCTTTAATTTAAATTAATTAATTTAAAGTGTGATTATAACATTAAAGTGGCTTCATGGGGTCCCAAAATCGACCAAAGTATGACCAAGGTCGGACATGTATCAACCAATAGGAATATGAATAATGTTAGTGTAATTTAATATTATTATAATGTTATTTTTACCCTTATTTACAGGATTTACCCTTTAACTATGGTAAATAAATATTTACCGAAATAATTTTTCATAATGTCTAAAAATAAAAGTTACCTATTTACAAAATTTGGACATCCTAATTCCAAATATGGAATCCATTTTTCCAAATTCAAAACATATAAGTGGTAGAAATTTATTTAAAATTAATTATCATTGTCAAAACAAAATGTGTGTTTTTTAAGAAATAATAACTATCAAAAGATTGACACTTGTTTATGTGAAATTTAAAAGTGAAATTACATATAATGGCATAAATTATATTAAATGATAAATATATAATCTAATTAAACTTTAAAAACACACAAATGTATAATTTAACAGTATAAATTATTTTTATTAAAATGTTGTTTTAAATTAAAATTTAGTATTTTTCACTATTCATAAAAAATTAAAAGATTTCATAAGGGTACCAAAAATTAACCCTAATCTAATTTCAATAATCCAAATTCAAAAATGAAGTCCAATTTTAAAAATTGAATTTATATAATATCAAAAAATGGTTATTTCTATTTATAACGTCATGTTTGATTGGTCGTGGCGTGTTAAACACCGAGTTGTGTACAACGCAAGCAACTGCATTTTTCAAAGGAAAACATACTGTTGAAGTGTGGGGTGTTACATTCTCCCCTCCATAAAATAATTTGGTCCTCAAAATTTCTACAGTATTATTTCATAAAAATATCTGGGTGGTTCTTCATTATAAGTTCCTCGGGATGCCACATTGCCTCATCCATCTTATGGTTTCTCCATAGAACTTTTACCAGATGTGTCATCTGCCTTCTCAGCACTTGTCCTCTCGTATAAGGAATATTGATAGGCTCTTCACAATAAGAAAGATCAGGTTCTAGTTCAATTTCTTCATATGTGAGTACATGCTTTGGGTCAGGCATGTATTTTTTCAATAGTGATATGTGGATCATATCATGAACTTTAGAGAGACATGGAGGCATTTCCAAATGATAATCTACAACTACTATTCATTAAAGAATTTCGAAAGTTCTGATGTACTTGGGACTCAATTTACCCTTATTATTGATATGTATAACACCCTTCCATGTAAATACGTTCGTGAAAACATGGTATCCTACTTAAAATTCCCAATCCTTCCTTTGGTTATCAAAGTATCTCTTTTTATTACATTGGGAATCTTTGATGTGGCATTGAATAATCTTCACTTTTTCCATTGTTTCCTTAACATGTTCTAGGCCTAGAAGTTTTCTTTCATAAACACCATTCCAAAATATTGGTGTTTGACATCTCTTTCCATTTAAATCTACATATAGTGCCATATGAATACTTGAATAGAAGTTATTGTTATAGGAAAATTCTACCAGAGGTAAATATTGATTCCAAATACCTTGAAAGTGAAGTTATAAAGATATAAAAATTTCATCTATAGATTGAATATTCAGTTCAAATTGTCCATCAGTTTGAGGGTGGCAGGAATTGCTCAAACGATGTTCAGTATCCAGGGATTTCTGAAGAATTTTCTAGAATCTTCATGTAAAATGGGGATCACGATTAGAAATTATCAATATGGTTACTACATGAAGTCTTACAACTTCATTAATATATATTCTTTCTATATGTTCAAGTCAAAAATCTTCTCTTATAATAAGAAAAGGTGATGACTTGGTAAGACGATCAACAATGACCCATATTGCATCATTCCTTCTAGGAGTCTTTTCCAGCCCCATGACAATGTACATCATAATAGTATCCCATTTCCACTCAGGTATGGGAAGAGGTTGCATGACTCTTCTAGGCTGTTGCCTTCCAGCTTTCACTTGTTGACAAACCATACATCTTGACACAAAATCAACAATCTCCCTCTTCATGTTGTCCCACAAAAAATTTTCCTTCAAATATCTATACATTTTGGTGCTCCTAGGGTGTATAGAGAAATTGGAACTATGAGCATCATCCTATAATTATGTTTTTAGATTATGTATGTTAGGAACATGATGCCACTTCCCAAAATTCAAAATTCCATCTTCATATATGAAGTTACTCAATTTCCCATCAATCACGGCTTTAATATTCTTTTGAATATCCTCATAATTAGTCTGTGAACTGTTTATCATTTCTAGTAAAAATGGGTTGGCAACCATTTGAAGAAGTATTGATGTTTCACCTTCCATGGTTATTACCATAACCATATTTATTATATCTTTTAAAATAGGATCTCTTTCAACTCTCATTTTGTTCAAAAATCCCTGATCTTTTCATCTCAAAGATTCTTCTATCTAATTTACTTCCCCAGGTGGTAGTGTATATTGCCATCATAAACCATGAGTAGTTCAAGCCATCATATTTTCCTCATGTTGAGTTCTTCCTGTAAGAAAATATATTTCAAACTCTTGTTATGAGTATAAATATCACATTTTTCACCATAGAGATGGTGTATCTACATCTTTAGAGCAATGATTACGTATATGAACTCAAGATCCTGAGTTGGATAGTTTTTCTAATGAATTATTAGCTGTCGTGATGCATAGGTAATAACTATATCATTCTATATAAGGAAAAAACCATGTCCTTTGTTTGATGCATCACTGTAAATAAAAAAAACTATCATTCCCCGATGGCAGAGTCAAGATTGTATCATTATCTATTCTTATCTTCAGTTCTTCAAAAAATTCTTCACACTGTTTTGTCCAAAACAATTTAACCCCGTTACGAGTGATCTTGGTTAATGTGTTAGCCAATCAGGAAAAATTCTGGACAAAACTCCATTAATAACCTGAAAAACCAATATAACTACATACATCTGTTATACTCATTGGTTCTGGCCATTCTTGGATTTCCTTGGACTTTGAAGGATAAATAGAGATTTCATCCATAGAGAAAATATCACCAAGAAAAGAAATCTTTTGGGGACAAAATTCACACTTGCTAAATTTCCAATATAATTCATTTCTTCTATGAGTCCTTAGGATAAAGCATAAGTTATTTTAATGATCTTCATTGCTTTTTTAGTATACAAAAATATCATCAATAAATAACACTACAGAGTCATCAAGATATAACTTTATAACTCTTTTCATTAGACCCATGAAGATAGGGGTGCATTAATCTATCCAAAAGGAATTACTGTAAACATGTAATGCATGTACCTAGTTTGAAATGATATTTTTAGAATGACTTCCTTCTTCACACACAACTGATGATATCCAGACCGAAGCTCAATATTTGAAGAATATTGAGCTTCATTAAGTTGGTCGAATAAATCATCAATGAAATTTAGGGGATAGTTGTTCTTTATTGTTATAGCATTAGTCCCCCATTATCCAGTGCACACCCTCATAGATCTATCTTTCTTCTTGAAAAAAAGAATAGGGACTCCACATAGAGAAACAGTAGGGTGAATAAATCCCTTGTTACTCAATTCCTCTAGTTGTTTCTTTAGTTCCACTAATTCAATTATGTCCATTCCATATGAGTTCTTCAATATGAGCCTTGAGCATGGAATTAAATGAATGGAAAACTCAGTTTCTCACTCTGGAGGAGGTCTAGGTAAATCCCCTGGAAACAAATCAATATATTGTTGCACAATAGGTATGTCCTCTATTTGAAAATTCTTTTCCTCACACATAGTTATTACATTCTCTTCCTCCACAATAATTGATTTTAGTTGAGCTATTGGGGGTGGATCTAGATAAGAATTAGGTGCTGAAGTTTCTTCTCTAAAGATAAGGTACTCATTATCAGCATAGAAAATTATAACATCCTTCTTAGTATAATAAATTTTCTCATAATGGTCCGAAATCCAATACATAATGATGATTATATCAAATTTAATAATGTGTATGATGATGAGATCATCATATAAAGAACATTTATTTTCCCTAATGGGAAATGGTTCACAAAACTTTGATGCATTGATACATCCATTAGGTGTTTTGACTGAAAAATCCATTGTTAATTCAAACTGAAAATATCTAATTTTCATAGAAAACTGAGAAGATATGAAATAATAAGATGATCTGGAATCAAATAAATAATTGTATAGTCTTGAGGAAACCATTAAATTACTTGCCACCATGTCTTTCAAAGCTTCAACTTCAGCTATAGTGATTTCATAAGCTTTTCCATTTTACCTTGTCCTTTTCTGGGGTACGTTCCCTTAGTGCTTATGACATTCATTTTCATAATTACACTTTTCTCTACAAAAGTATAATTCAACACTGAGATCCTCTTTATTTACCTTGCAATCACAATATTTTTTGCCTTTTCCCCCACACTTGTAATTGACTCCCTTTCCCTTCAAGAAAGTACCTGGGTGTTTCGCCCCACATTTACTGCAGGATGCATATTCAACTTTTCCTTTCATCCCCTTATTTCCATCTCCAGAGTGTTCAGAAAATGTCTTCTTCTCTTGATTTGCTATGAACTCATAAGACTTAGAGGATTACTTTTTTATCTCGATAGCGCATTAGACAATATCTTCGTATGACGAGATAGATTATGGGATTAATGGTCATTGGAGAAATGGATTTAACCCATCAAAGAATCAATAAATCTTACTACTTGGGTTATTATATAATATGCAGCATGCCTTGTTATCCTAGTATAGTTAGACTCAAACTTTCTACATTCTCATCCTCCTTTTTCCTAAGACTCTGAAATTTTATTTCCATATCCACTTCATGGCCACGAGTAGTGTAATTTTCTAATAAAATCTCTTTATACTTCCTCCATTCCATGTTTTATACTTCATCATCTTCCTTTGGGGTTTGGATTAATAACAACCATTGATCTGCATCACCTGTGAGGCGATAAACATCCATAACAACTTTTTCCCTTTTGCTATTCAATAAAGCATTAAATATTTTCTCTATAGAACTTATCTATTACTCATCTACTAATGGATTTGTAATAACATTGAATTTTGGTGGTTGTTTCCTTATGAAGCAGTATAACATTGATCCTCTACATTGTGGATTAGGGTGCTTCATACAGGTAAGGAAATTATTCATAACCTGAGTGAGTTGTCCTAGTATGGTGATAAACTGATCTGTTCTAATTGCATCACCAGCTCCACTATAATTATATTGGGTAGGAGGGAAATCACTATATGAATTAAATGGGCTACTACATTTTCCATTCCTTCCACTAGGATCCATTTCTAAACAACGTCATACACTATATTAGTTTATGAATTGCAATACATAATTCTGAACTTGTAAATCATTTAACATAAATTGGATAGTTTCTGGATATAATCCATAATAAAAAAATGTTTTCCTTGAGGAAGTATATACACATAAACCATTAATAATGGTTTATAAATAAAATGATAATTATCCTAAGCATATCCCCCAGATGTGTCGTAACCAAGAGTGAAGTAAGGCCCATTGTCGTGCACCAGTTCCCGTTTGTGTCTAGATCAAAGCTGTGATTTTGGGTTTTAACCATAGGTACATCTGTTATAGTTCCATCTCTACCTGCTCATATCCATATAGGGATGTATTTCTTGGAAAAATCAAAAAATCTCTTCATTACCAAAATTCTAGTAAGTTCTTCTATACTAACCCTCAAAGTCTATCTTAGGGTAATGTAATATAATTAGAGTTTTTTTAATAATATCTTCTAGGGATTGTACTAATATTTTTCTGATAACAACTATAACTCCCCGACCCCAATTACCAAGAGTCTGTGCATTATTACATAAAATTATCATGATATAAAGAATCATGTCCTGAAAGACCAATTAGTTTATTATCCTTGGAATTACTAGATACATTCATATGTTTTACCTTACATCATGAAATAAAAAAATAACTTTTTTTCAAATTTTGAACACACATATATTCTTAACCTATCCCTGTAGGTCAACCATAAAATACTTTTTTACATCCTGGGAAAAATAATACATAGAAAGGGGTGAGCTCACATGCTTATTAAGGATAACAATATTGTGAAAACATTCATAAATAATTATAAAAATTTAAGGAAATGTATAAGACTAAAACAAAATATTTGTTAACATAAACTTATGAATAATATGGAAAATATAAAATCAAATAATTCCATTCAATTATTCACATTGATATTCTACTATTCAAATAATCACATGCAATATCAATAACCACTTTCCTAATGATTGAATGCATAATGTCAGACTTCATAGCCACATAGTCAAGGCCTTGTACCAAGCCAACAAATAAGATTTGGTCAAGGCCTTGAGCCAAGATAGTATTTTGACCCATGAGACCAACCGATGCATCAAGGAGCTATAGAGGGCTCTACAGGTCACTTACTATGTCAAATTTATTCCTCATATGAAAAGGTTTAAAAATAACAAAAACATTCATATTAAAACTAGCATACAAATTGTCAATACTTTATCCATAAACCACAAATGGTGTAAGAATAAAACCTCCACAATGCCTTCAAAACAATATGGAATTTTTTTATCATAATAAATCAACTTCAGACAAGATCAAAATCAATCAAAGGATGTTATCATAGAAGAAATCAACACTTTTTTAGAGAAATATCTCTTTTTATTCTGAAATAATTTGAAATCATATAATTATAAAATAAAGCATTCATTTTATAAATATTATTATAATATTTTATAGGAAGCTACGATGATGATATCATGGAATAAAATAGCCACACCTAACTTATATGCTAAAAAAAGACATTTTTACATTAATTTCTTTGAAAAGGTCATAAAGTACCTTGTTTGGAAAATGATGGAAAGATTCATTTCAAAAAATATTTGGTCCAATATAGATTTAAATGAATTTAACACATAGTATAGTAAATAGTTAAAAAAAATTAATTACATTTCTAAAAAAACAAAAATGTGGATGATTAAGGGGTCCAGGTAGATACTTACGTAAAAACAACCTAAGTTAATAAAGAGATTGTGTTATTAACCCTTACCATGTACTTTTCCTTAGTCGATGGTTTGTTAAAATCCTATATAATAGTTAAAATGTTGTTATTAAATTATAATATAAATATATACATAAATATGATACCACATATGTACTTTAATATTACATTTTTAATAATATTTCAGTAGTATCATCGTTTCAGGTGTTAACTGATCAATTTTCCTTTATATGATCAGTTACGTAAGCCGTGTTTGTTATGTAGAGGATTTATTTTATTCATATTCTGAATGATATCAAGTTATTATACAATATTTTTAATCATAAAATGAAAATTATTCATGAATGATTACAATGGAGAATGAATCTCATCATGTTCGTGGAGACGATAATATGTACATACGCACGAGGTATAATATAATTATATTTATGGTAAAATAGTATGTTATTTATTGGTATATAATATATATAAAGAATAATTAACATGTTTTATATATTATTTACATCATTTATACTCATTATTATACCCTTCCAAATAATGATGTGTTTGAATAACAAACTACACCATGACATGGAGACGGTAAGCCGTACGTACGCACATATAGTGACATTGTCTTTAATATGATAGATAGAATAATGAATATGGATGTAATGTTTTTAATATAATATCAATGTATATATAATATACATGATTTTTTATTTTGTAAAGGGGAAAAAATAAAGGGGAAGTGGATGAAGAAAATAACTTGAAAGAGTGTGGTGAAATTATTACATCTTTTTTGGGTGGTTCCTTTTGAGATGATCAAAAGTGATTTTTAGGGTCACTTTGTAATAAAAATAAGGCCTCTATGTTTAAGGGAGAGAAATTTTGAGGATATTTGGGTAGGTTTTGGCCAATTCAAATGGCTTTGTAATTGTGATTTTGAGGGAAGGGGAAGTTCCCTTTTATACGAGAGGCGAGGGGAACCTTAGGAAAAGATTGAAATATTATTTTATAATAAAATAATTTTCGTTTTATAATGGCACTAAAATGATTTATTTCAAGGATAAGGTGGGTATGTGTTGAAACAATTTCACGAAATAGGTTTTAGACAGGTTCGGGTCATTATATTAACCTTATCTTTTAGATTTACCTATCTATTAAATATGATAACTTTTACCATGTATTCTTGTATTGTTATAAAAATTGGTTAATAAACAAACTAAAAAATGATAAGAGACCCTCAAGATGTTAATTAAAGATGTAACTATCATAATATATTTTCTTTGGAAGAACCTTAGATTTTTAGAACTATTATATAATTTAGTAATATAAAATATGTTTTAAAAACTCATATATGTCAATTTTGACACTATTTAGTATTTGGTTTTTTTGAAAGTTATCAAAACATGATTACCTTGAAACAAACACATTTAATCAACAATAACATGTCATATTTTCCTAGAAAATTCTTTTATGTCATAGAAATGTTGAAATTATATTTATTTAAATATTTATAATACCACTTATTTGATTCTTTCATTAATAAGGTAATTAATACATCACCATTGTGTTCTAAATAAATTTAATTGTTTGATGTATAAAAATTATAAATAAGATAAAATTATGTAATAAATCATTTCATCTTTTTAATTATTATTTATAATATATATTATTACACATATAACCCCATTTAATTTTTTTATTAAAAGATATATGTTTATGTCTTTTTTTCTTTACTTTAAATTAATTAATATAAAGTGTCATTATCACTCTCATGTGGCTCCATGGGGTCCCAAAATCGACCCAAGGATTCCCATGGTCAGACTTGTATCAACCAATAGGAATATGACACATGTTAGGGAAATTTATTATTATTATAATATTATTTTTTACCCATATTTATCGGATATACCCTTTAACCATGGTAAATTAAATATTTACCGAAGTAATTATTCATAATTTCTAAAAATAAAAGATATCTATTTACACAATTAGTATATCCTGATTTCAAATATGGAATCCATTTTATCAAATTCAAAACACATAAGTGGAAAAAATTAATTTTTTTTGTCAAAACAAAAAGCAAGTTTTTAATAATTAACAAAAATCAAAAGATTGACACTCGTTTATGTCCAGTTTAAATGTAAAATTACATTCTATGAAATAAATTATATTTAATGGTAAAAATATATTCTAATAATATTTTAAAACCACTCAAATGATTAATTTAACACTATGAATTATTTTTATTTAATTTTTTTTTAATTAAAATTTAGTATTTTTCACTATTTATAAAAAATTGAATGTTTTCAAAAAAGTACCAAAAATTTACCCTATGCTTATTTAAATATTAAAAATTCAAAAATAAAGTAAAATTTGAAAAGTATAATTTATAACATTTAAAAAAGTGGTTATTACTATTTATAATGGCTAGTTTGATTGGTCGTGGTGTGTTAAAACTCCAAGTTGCATACAATGCAAGCTACTGTATTATTCCAAGGGAAATATACCGTGGATTCTTGGAATGTTACATAAAATATTTAATTTATGAAACAACATAACGGTTACACTATAATTAATATGATTTTATGCTTCTGAAAAACGATCCATTGATGAGATTCATTTAATGTACCTCATCACAACATTGTAGCGCAGCCGTCCGTCACTCAACTGGGAGGGAAGAAAAATAAATATACATTTTAATGTTATTTAATTATTTTAAAAACATTTTGAAAATTGAATTTTCATTTCAACCCTTTCCAGTCAAGGTTATGTCATTTATATGTGAATCCCTGCATTTTTAGTCAATGGTGCCCCCATATTTTTGATCCGAGCACCGTTTTAAAAGTTAATAAAAGCCCTCTATCACTATTAATTATATAAACATAATAAAATTTAATATTCTATTACAGACTCACCAGGACTTAGAATCACATGCCTTCAAATAATGTTGTCTCGAAATAATTCCATCTAATTTAAAAAAAAATTATACAGAAGTTTTGGGACATTACAATGACAGTTAACAGACCTAATGTCTAGTCTAATTGAAGATACCTAGATTAAACAACTAATTATTCCTATATATAATGTTATATCCAATATTATTTAAACATCATCCTTATAATGTTGAATATATGAACTAATAAGAGTATATCAATCCTATATATTAATATCTCAAAATAATTTAGTAGAGATTTCATAAAACTTTTTTGACATAATATAATCGTTCAAAATGATTTGACTACCCAAAAAACATCATGTAGACCATCTTAATAATTTAGTTATCTTGTTTCATATTTTTAAAATTCATTAAAAAATTATATTTTTTTATAATAAATAAACACCATTGAAATATATTTAATCAAGAAAAAATATAATAATTATTTTTTCATAAACATTGTGTGATATTTAAATATTCATAAAATAAAATTGATTATTAAAAAGATCAAAATATATAATTAAATAATCAATATTCATGTTTATGAAAATATAAATATTCGGTATGTTTTAATATAGATGAAAGAAAATTTATTATTTTAATACTATGAGTTTATTCTATATAAAATTTCTCAATAAGAAAACCATTCAAAATTGTATATTCCACATCGAGGAAGAATATTTTAAAATCCATACGTGATTAATAAAAATGGAGGATTCTAATGGATTCATACCAAGAATGAGTGAATATGTATATCCAAAAGCCATCTATTACATTTGGTTTTAAAAATTTTCAACTTTACATTCTGTAATCATACTGATTATACATAAATCACCCTTATTATTTTAAAAAAACTCACTATGACCAAACTAATGGATAATCTGATTATATATTAAATAATTCCCAATAAGTATTCATTCAAAATTGATTAAAATATTATTTTATATCCAAAATGAAGAATTCATCACTAAAAAATTCATCTATTTTTTAGGTTATTTGTTTTAAAGAATGGAAGAAAACATAAATATATTACCATAATCTCTTATAGTTTTAACACAATCATCTAATGTACCAAATACAATTAAATGATTTTTTGGATCATTCTTTTCTAGGATGAACACAATGACATCCATTTATGTTTTTTCTAAATAGGAATTCATTTAAAATGAAATCTTTTATCCCTATATTCTATTTTATAATTTATATGAACATAAATTATTGATTAAATTATTGATTCTTCAAGTATATCAGTGGAAGGTAATAGTGAATTGGATAAAAGTTTTCAAGATTATCCTCAGTGTTTAGGATACAATCTTTTCATGATAAGAATTTATGGTTTTGAATATTATACCCCATTTTAAAACACATTTAGTCTATTTATTAAAATATTAATCATTATAACACTTATTATATAATAACAATCAATATTAATTACCTATTCAAAAAAGCGGATAAATATATTTATAATTCAAAATTCTAGAAATTTTATTGAAATTTATATATCTCCTTCTAAAAACTTGTTATATAGATTATTTAACAACCCAATTAAGTAAAATAATAATATATTTTCATATCTATGTCTATTTATTAATTAGATAGTGTTTTAGAGGCTTAAAATGAGAATAAATCCAATATTAAGCATAGAATACTCTAATATTTTTAAAAGCTTGTTTTACCTCCTTTTGATGGAAAACCATTTTTAAATATAAATTTTTAAAACTTTATATGATCTAATTATCAAAATAATCTTATTCTTTAGAATTGGGACATTGAAATTTACTTTGGATAAATTTTTGGTATTTTTCTGACAATGTTCATTTTCTAATGAATAGTAAAAAATACTGCATTTTACATCAAAACTGATTATTTATTGAATTTAATTATATGGTTATATTATATTTTTAATTGGTTTTAAAGTGTAATTATAATATATTTTTACCATTTAATCCAATGGTGGTAATTATAATTAATTTTACTTTGAAATTGGACATAAACAATTGTCAATCTTTTGATAGATATTGTTTCTTAAAAACCTGCTATATGTTTTGACAATGGGAATTATATTTCAATTAATTACTGAAATTTCTGTGTTTGGAATTTGGTAAAATGGATTCCATATTTGGAATCATAAGGTCCAAATTATGTAAATTATACTCTTTTGTTTGTGGACAACATGAATAGTAACGTCATTAATTATCTTTAATTATCGTGATTAATTAGTAATTGCGTTGTTAAGGGTAATAAAATAATATCAAAATAATATAAAATGACCCCAAAATGTGTCCAAATTCCCTTTTTTGAGTCATGGTCTACCATGGGAAGCTTTTTTTTGAACTTGAGGGCCGATGGAGTCACATGGGTGTGATAGTGACATTTATGACATAATTTTTTAAAAAGAAGAGAAATATAACAAAGGTTTGTATATCCAAAGTAAAAAAATTAATTTTGTTTAAAAAAACGATATCTTAGACTATAAATAATAATTTTAAATCTAAAAATATTTCCCACATAATGGAATTTTTTTATAATTTTTAGACATTAAATAAATTAATTTATTTATGACACCATGATGATGTAGTGATTACCTAATTAATGATCGATTTAAATAAAATAAAAAGATAAGGTAAAATATACGACAAAAACATGTCAAAAACCAATTGGATGGGTGAATTTAGAACCCTTATCACCTTATCCTCAAAATATATTGTTGTGGGACCATTAAAATCCAAAAATAATTTTATAATAAAGTAACATTTCAATACATTCCAAAAGTGACCCTCCTCCCTCTTATAAAAGGCCCCCACCTATACCCCCTTAACCACACATCTCAAGACCTTGGATTGTCCAAATTCTGCTCATATTATCTCTCAATATCTCTCTCTTACTCTTAGAATCCTTACATTGGGCAGAAGTCTTTGAAAGGAAGCCTTTAGCTCAAATCAAAAAGAGTTACCCGATTTAGAGGTAAAGTCTTCTCTCGAGTTCCCCTCTTATATTTTCCTTCTCCACTCACCAATATCTTCTTATTATTTGATCCCATAATAACACCAATATCCACAATATACTAGTATTTTTTTATGATTAATATTCTATATACACTTACACACACCTTCGTCTAATGGTTAAAGAACATATTGTTTCTGTGGGTGGCGAATTACTGCCTCATGAAACGATGATTGTTCAATATTATTTTAAAAACTTTCATGGTGGCCATTATGATGTCACTATATTTATATATGATATATATGGTATTTATTTTTTCTATATTCTTCTGAATTTTATTTTTAAATCTTATCGTTATGCTTTTCATGTTGTGGAACTATGATAATTTCATCTGAGGAAGTGTAGACTACAGCCCCCTCAAGTGATGTGAATCATTCATGCCAAAAATGGAATTTATAAATAATGTAATTAACGAACTTATGTTACCTATATAAAAAATATATTATACTGTAATTATAATATATATTTGTATCATTTAGTTTTAATTCCTTTAATATGAAAAAGAAATGAAATTAGCATTCATGCGTATGTACGACCTACCGTCTCCATGAACGGTGCATTACGTTTTTTTATCATCAAATGTTATGGAATAGTATAAAATTAATATATACTGGATATATATGATATTTAAATCCTTAATACCATTCTAGAGATTATGTACTTATAACTACATGGGCAATTCTTTTCAAACAAATTTATTTTTGACTCATGTATCGAACATCCGCAAAACGTATGATATGAACTCACATAATTAACTGATTATTATAACATGATAATATGTGATATGAATTGAATAATAAACATTAAATAATTTCCTAAAAAATTATAAATTGACCAAATTTAATTATTCATTAATATAAAGAAATGAACAGGACAAGTCAGACTTGAGGTAAGGGACTTCGTCTCAATCTCCTTTCGTTGAGGCATAATTCAATTTATATATGAACTTATTTTATTATTTGTATAATAAACCCTTTTTACTTTTAATTTCATTCAAAAGGAATATTTTGACATGAATAATTTTACAAAACGATAGAAGGAATTTTTTTTTCTTACATATGTGGCGACAAAAACTTCTCTGCCACCGTGACCATTATTTAAGTTTCAACTTCCTCTAGAAGACATAAATTTTTTAAATGAAAAATAAATACCATTTTTTACTTTTTATTTATTTTGGTATTTAAAATGTTTTTGATAATGTTTTGATTATATCAATGTGTTGTATTGATATCTTGTGACTCAAATGTGGAAATGTTATGTTTCCTTTATGCATGTTTTATGTGATACAATTATGTTATGGTTCTTGGGCATTGTTTATGATGTCGGGTGGTTTTGTGACAAGCTAAGGGAAGGTGAGCCTAAGATAGCTCTCTAATGCATTGGGTAACACGATGTAGTTAAATGCTAAGGTTTCTCCGAAGAGATTTAGGGAATATACTGTGATGGGTATTCCAAACATAACTATGAGGGTTACTCCCAACGTAGAAATGTTATGAATGCCTCAAGTTACCCTTATGTATTTTGATTTCTATGAGTTATTCATAAATATTATTATCTCATTAGGTATGATAAAGTGCATATTTTTTCTGAGTAAAGTATGATTTCATTGTTTCTTATGTCTACATGGACTAATGTTTTCTTTCTGTATTTTTATATCCCTTACTGAGCTTTTTATGCTCATCCTAGGTTTTTGAAATGTTTTTCACAGGTCAAGGGAAAAGTAAATGATGTGATGACAGTGTTAAGGAAGTGTTAAGAAATAAACCATGTGTTATTTTAAATATGTTTCATTTGGTGAAAAAAAAATGAATATTGTCTTTGATGTAACCACCTTGTTTAAATATGGAATGTAATTCACGATTTATGATATAGTTATCTAAAACTCTAAACTTGAAAATATCCTCATTGTGAATTTTTATAATAACCCAAGATTAAGTAATGTTTAAGGTCGTGGCCTTATGGTTGGTATCAGAGGACAATTTAGATAACTTTAGGAGTTATAATTATATTAATTGATTATCCAAAAATAATTTTTTTCACATTATGGTCAAATTTAAATGATATAGCATTTGAAGATTACCAGGTTGCTTCATCTACGATATGTTTATTCAGAGTGGTTTTTTGCAGAGGAAACAGGGAAGCAGTGCTTGGATGGAATACATAAGGAAATGACCTTCCAAATCAGCATCCTGAGATGGTTGGAATTGGAACTAAATAGTTTGTTGCAGTAATGGAACAGTTGACTCAAACGATAAATGGTGGTGGTATCCATGCATGAGATCATCCATATCAACCGCAGAGGTACATGTCAGTAGTGGAACATTTCATGAGGCAACATCCCCCATAATTCAGAGGATCATCTGACCCTGAATAAGCTGAAGGGTGAATTAAAGCACTGGAGAATATTTTTGATGTCATGGGGTGTTCAGACAATCAAAAGGTTAGTCTTGCTGTTTACCGTTTGGAGGGTGAATCAGATCAATGGTGGTCGATGGTTAAAAATATTAGGGATGCTGACGAGATTGATGCTCTTGATTGGGATGAATTCAAAGGTATGTTTAATGGGAAATAATTTCCTAAGGCTGTTCGACTTAGTATGGGAAAATAATTCTTGGAATTGATGTAAGAGGATGACTCAGTGGATTCTTATGAAGAAAATTTCACTCGATTGGCATGGTATGCTCCAAATTTTATCAGATACCTTGATAGTAAAATAAATCATTTTTACTCATAATTAAAGCCAAAATATTAAAGGGCATTATCATCTCGTGAGTTCAATAGTTATGAAAAGCTTGCTTGATGTGCTGAGAAGGTGGAAATGGAGTTTTCTGATGATCAACTGTTCTATGACAACCAACAGAAGAAGAGGCCGAAGTGGGAGGAGAAAGGGAAGAATCCTTCAAAAAGGATTTATGGTAAGAAACCATAGATTTTCAGTTTGTGATAAATGTAGTAAAAAGCATGCTGGGGAATATAATTTGAATTCTAGAAAGTGCTTCCAATGTAGTAATATGGGACATAAGGCTCGTGATTGCACTATAAAAGATCAGGGTAATGGTAAGACAAAATTTGATTTACAGTTAGTGAAATGATTCAAGTTCAACGAGATGGGTCATTATGAAAATGAGTTTTTGACAAAGAGCTCGAATGATGGAAAGCAGTCAGACTACAAGTAGAAAGGTGTGGTGAAATCCTTTTCAACTACTTCAACAGATGTTAGGCCATCAAATGAAGTGGTATCAGGTAATTTGTTTGTTTTTTCAGATTATTCCAATCTGTTGTTTGATTCAGGGTCTACACATTCTTTCATCTCTGAAAAATTTTATAGTTAATTGGTAATTTCATCTCATGAAATTACTCCTAAACTTGTGGTAAAAACACCTATGGGAAATGTTGAGGTAAAAAGAATTTATAAGAATCTTCCTATCCTTATCCGTGGAAAGAACCAACTTAAAAACCTTATTGTTTTACCTTTAGTAGAGTTTGATGCTATCCTGGGTATGGATTGGCTCTCTGTTTACCATGCTAAGATTGATTTTAGAGCTAAAGAAGTTTATTTTCAGAAATACTTTCAGTTTGTGTACAAGAATGAACCCTTACTATTGATAACATATCAAGAGGCTGAGAAACTTATAAAAGATGGAAATAAATGTTACCTTGCACATTTTATTGAAGACAAAGAAACCGTTCAGATTAATTATGTTCCAGTGGTAAATGAGTATCCTGATGTTTTCCCAGATGAGTTTCCTAGAATAATACCAGATCGGGAAGTTGAATTTACGGTTGACTTAGTTCTTGATGCTAACCCAATTTCAAAACCCCCTTATCGAATGACTCAAACTGAACATTTAGAGTTGAAGGAGAAATTTCAAGATTTATTAGAGAACGTTTTCATTTGACCGAGCTCATCACCTTGGAGTGATCCTAAATTATTTTTTAAATAAAAGATGGTTCAATGAGACTTTTCATTGATTATAGAGCCTTTAATAACATCACATTTAAGAACAAATATAATTTTCCTCATATCGATGATTATTTTGATCGGCTATATAGAGCTCAGAAATTTTCAAAGATTTACTTGAGATTGGGGTACCATCAGTTGAAGGTAACTGAAGAAGATATTCCGAATATTGAGTTTTGTACAAGATATGGCCATTATCAAATTTTAGTTATGCCTTTTGGGTTAACCAATTCACCTGCTATATTCATGGACCTTATGAATAGAATTCTCCAAGAGTTCTTGGATAAGTTTGTGATTGTTTTCATTGATGATATTTTGGTGTTTTATAAAAGTAAAGAAAAGCATGAAAGTTATTTAATGGTTATTTTGGAAACCATAAAATAAAATACCTTATATAGAAAATTCAGCAAGTGTGAGTTTTGGTGGTAACAAATTTCTTTCCTTGGTCACATTATTTCTAAAGATGGAATAACTGTTGATCCTGCAAAAATAATGGTTGTTGAAGAATGGACAAGACCCACAAATATAACTATGATTCATAGTTTTCTTGGTTTGGCAGGCTATTACCAAAGGTTTGTTAAAATGTTTTCATAGTTGTCCAACCCATTGACTAAGCTAACTCGGAATGGTGTTATGTTTATCTGGACAAAATAATGTGATTATTGTTTTCAGGAATTGAAAAGAATATTGGTGAATGCTCTAGTATTGGAACTACCTTCTAGGAATGGTGAGTTAGTTATCTACAAGGATGCTTCATTGAAAGGACTTGGTTGTGTCCTAATGTAGAATGATAAGGTAATTGCTTATGCTTCATGTTAGATGAAAAATCATGAGATAAATTACCCTACACATGACTTGGAATTAGCTATTGTTGTTTTCGCATTAAAAATTTGGAGGCATCATTTGTATGGTGTAAAGTGTGAAATATATATTGATCATAAAAGTTTAATGAATATATTCACTCAAAAATAATTGAACATGAGACAGAGGAGATGGATATAATTAATCAAGGATTATGATTACACAATTTACTACAACCCATGAAAAGAAAATAAAGTGGATGATGATTTGAGTCGATAAAGTAATGGTTCATTAACCATGCTACGTTTGTAACGTGATCATTTGGTTAAGGATTTTATGTATTTTGTCTTGGAAGTTGTTGGTGCAGAAAAATATTTTGTTTGTTTCAGGTATATGTGAAATCTTCTCTATCAGATAGAATTAAGCAAGTACATAAGAAAGACAGTGAGTTGCAGAAAAAGGTAGAGCTGGTTCAGAAAGTTATGTTACCAGAATTCAACATTGATTATAATTTTGTTTTTAGATTTGGGAAGAGATTGTGTATGAATTGGGATTCACATTTGAAGAGGGAGTTGTTAGGTGAAGCTCATAATTCTCCTTTTCCAGTTCATCCAGCCAGTACTAAGATATACATAGTTTTTCGAGAGTATTACTGGTGGGATGGAATAAAAAGAGATATTGTTGATTTTACTGTGAAGTGTGGGACTTGAAAACAGGTCAAAGAAGAGTGGAATTTACTGAAAGGGTTGCTTCAGCCTTTACCAGTTCCAGAGTGGAAATGAGAGAATATATCCATGGACAACGTTGTGGGATTACTGAAGACACCTTGAGGTAATAATGCAAGATGTGTTATTATTGATCGCTTGACTAAATCATCTCATTTCCTTGCTATACGAGATAATTTTTACCTAGATCAACTTTCTAGATTGTATCTTAAAGAGATAGTCCGGATACATGGAGTTCCCCTATCCATTGTATCTGATCGTGATCTCAGGTTCACTTCTATCTTTTGGAAAGGCCTTCAGAAGTCTCTAGGTACTGAATTAAATTTTTGTACAAATTTTCATCCTCAATCAGATGGGAAGTCAGAACGAAAAATTAAGACCTTGAAGGATA
Organism: Viscum album; assembly: GCA_963277665.1. Taxonomy (NCBI): domain Eukaryota; kingdom Viridiplantae; phylum Streptophyta; class Magnoliopsida; order Santalales; family Viscaceae; genus Viscum; species Viscum album. The sequence continues at coordinate 1,846,049,534 of OY728157.1, read as the reverse complement.
TTCTATGTGCTTTTTTGATGGATTTTCATGGAATTTGGGACCAACTTCTTTAATTGGTTGAGTTTTCTTATAATAACAGTTTTCATTCCAGTATACAGATGGAACCATTTGAGGAATTATAGGGAAGCAGTGTCGAACTCCAGATTTTTGTGATGAAGTAGGTAAAAGGAAGTTGATGGGAATAGAATTGGTAGAAGGGATGGAAAGAAAATTTCAATAGATAAAGAAACACACGAGACCAGCTCAGACCAGGTAGAAACGGTATGCGAACAATAGGAGGAAGGATCTATCATTTGAGGTAGGTGATTATGTCTTCCTCAAAGTTTCACCATGGAAAAGTGTGATGTGATTTGGTAAGAAACGAAAGCTGAGTCTAGGGTTTATTGGGCCTTATGAAATTCTGGAGAGAGCTATATTAGTTGCATACCAAGTAGCTTTACCTCTGATTTTATCTAAGGTACATAATGTTTTTCATGTTTCAATGTTAAGGAAGTACATGCCAGATCCATCTCATGTTTTGAGTCCAGAGGTAGTTCAGTTGGAAGAGAATCTATCTTATAAGGAACAAATTGTCCAAATATTTGACCAAATGGAAAAAGTGTTGCAGAATATGGCAATTCATCATGTAAAGTTTTTTTTTGGAAAACCACATGATTGAAGAGGCAACATGGGAATCTGAAAATGAAATGAGGGATAAATACCCCCACTTATTCGATAAGTAAATAAATTTTAGGGACATAATTTCCTAAAGGGGGGAAGGATGTAACATACCAAGTATGTAAAAGAATAATATATTTTCATATCTATGTCTATTTATGAATTAGATAGTGTTTTAGAGGCTGAAAATGAGAATAAATCCAATCTAAATCATAAAATAGTCTAACATTTTTAAAAGATTATTTTACCACCTTTTGATGGAATAAGATTTTTAAATATAAATTTTGACAATTTTATAAGCTTTATTTGTCAAAATAAACTTTTTATTTATAATTGGGATATTAAAATTTACATTGGATAATTTTTTTTTTTTTTCTGACCATGTTCATTTTTTAATGAATAGTGAAAAATACTGCATTTTACTTCAAAAATGATTCTTCATCAAATTTAATTATATGGTTAGATTATATTTTTAATTGGTTTTAAAGTGTAATTAAAATATATTTTTACCATTTAATCCAATGGTGGTCATTATAATTAATTTTACTTTTAAACATGACATAAACAATTTTAAATCTTTTGATAAATATTGTTTCTTAAAAACATGCTATTTGTTTTGACAACGTTAATTATTTTTAAATTAATTAGTGAAATTTAAGTATTTGGTATTTGGTAAACTGGATTCCATATTTTGAATCGTAAGGTCAATATTATGTAATTAAGACTCTTTTGTTTTTAGACATTATAAATAGTAACTACAGTAATTATCATTATTTATCGTGATTAATTAGTAATCGGGTAGTTAAGGGTAATAAAATAATATCATAATAATATAAAATTCCCCCAAAATGTGTCCAAATCCTCTTGTTTGGGTCATTCCCGACCATGGGAAGCTTTTTACTGAACTTGAGGGCCCATGGAGTCAAATGGGCGTGAAAGTGACATTTATGACATTATTTATTAAAAAGAAGAGAAATATAACAAAGGTTTGTATATCCTATGTAAGTTTTTTTTAATTTTGTTTACATAAATGATATATTAGACTATAAATAGTAATTATAAAGATAATACTATTTCCTACATCATGGTAATTTATTTATAAATTTTAGACATTAAATAAATAAATTTGTTTATGACACCATGATGATGTAGTGATTACCTCATTAATGAACGATTTAAACAAAATGAGAAGTTAATTTAAAATATAAGACTTAAACCTGTCGAAAACCTATTGGATGGGTGTATTTCGAACCCTTATCACCTTATCCTCAAAATATATTATTGTGGGACCTTTAAAATCCGAAAATTATTTTATAATAAAGTAACATTTCAAGACTTTCCAAAAGTGACCCTCCTCCCTCTTATAAAAGGCCCCCACCTCTACCCCTTACCCACATCTCTAAATCCATTAGATCACCCATAATCTAAACATATTATCTCTACAAATCAATATATTACTCCTAGAATCCTCACTTTGGGTAGAATCATTTTGAAGGAATCCTTTGGCTCAAATCAAAAAGAGATACCCGATTTAGAGGTAATGTCTTCCCTTGAGTTCCTCTCTTTTATTTTCCTTCTTCACTCATGACAATATTCTTATTATATGATCCCATAATAACACTAGTATCATCAATATAATAATATTTTGTTATGATCAGTATTCTACCTACACTTAAACACACCTCCTTCTAATGGTTAAAGAATATAGTGTTTCTGTGTGTGGCGAATTACTACCTCACGAAATGATGATTGTTCAATATTTTTTTAACTCCTTTCATGGTGGACATTATGATTTCAATGTATTTATATATGATATATATAGTATTTATTTTTTCTATATGCTTATTTATTTTATTTTTAAATCACATCGTTATGCCTTTCATGTTGTGGAACTACGATAATTTCATCTAAGGAAGTGTGGAATACCGCCCCCTCAAGTGATGTGACTCGTTCATGCCAAACATGGAATTTATAAAGAATGTAATTAACGAACTTATGTTTCCTATATAAAATATATATTATATTATAATTATAATATATATATGTCAAGTTTAGTTTTAATTCCTTTAATATGATAATGAAATGAAAGTAGCGTTCATGCGTACGTAAGGCCTAACATCTCTATGAATGGTGCATTTATTTTTTATCTCCAAATGTTATGGAATTGTATAAAATGAATATATTCTAGAAATATATGATATTTAAATAATTAATACCATTCTGGAGATGATTTACTTATAACTACAAGGGAAATTCTTTTGAAACAAGGTTTTTTTTGACTCATGTACCGAACATCGACAAAACGTATGATATGAACTCACATAATTAACTAATTATTATAAAATGATAATATGTGATATTAATGGAATAATAAAATTTAAATTATGTCCTTAAGAAATTATAAATTGAAAAAATTTTATTATTCAGGAATAGAAAGAAACGAACAGGACAAGTCGAACTTGAGGTAAGGGACTTCGTCTCAATCTTCTTTCGTTGAGGCATACTTCAATTTATATACAACCTTCTTTTATTAGTTGTATAATAATCCCTTTTGAAAATTAATTTCATTCAAAAGGAATATTTTTAAATGAATCATTTTACTAAACGACAAAAGGAATGTTCTTGTCTTACATATGCGGTGACAATGACTTCTCCACCACCGTGACCATTATTTGAGTTTCGGCTTCCTCTTCAATTCATAACTTTTTTAAATGAAAAATAAATACCTTGTTTTACTTTTCTTTTATTTTGGTATTGAAAACGGTTTTAATAATGATTTGATTATATAAAGGTGTTGTATTTATATCTTGTGGTTGAAATGTAGAAATGTTATGTTTCATTTATGCATGTTTTATGTGATATGATTATGTTATGGTTCTTGGGCATTGTTTATGAAGTTTGGTTTTTCCATGATAAAATAAGGGCAGGTGAGCCCGAGATATCTCTCAAATGCATTGGGTAATGCGAAGGAGTTAAATCGTATGGTTTCTCAGAAGATATTTAGGGAATATACTATGATGGATATTCATAATGTAACCATGAGGGTTACTCCCTACGTAAGAATGTTATGAATGACTCAAGTTACTTTTATGTCTTATGATTTCTATGATTTGTTCATAAATCTTATTATTTCATGAGGTATGATAAAGTGCTTATGTTTTATGAGTAAAGTATGATTTTATTGATTCTTATGTATAAATGGACTAATGTTTTCTTTCCGTATTTTTATATCCTTTACTGATCTTTTAATGCTCATCCCATGTTTTTGAAATGTTTTTCACAGGTCAAGGGAAAAGTACATGATGTGATGATAGTGTCGAGGAAGTGTCAAGAAAGAAACCATGTTTTATTTTAAATATGTTTCCTTTGGAGGAAAAAATCAATATTATTTTTGATGTAACCAGCTTGTGTAAATGTGGAATATAATGCATGATTTATGATATAATTCTCTAAAACTCTAAACCTGAAAAGATCCTCAATGTTAATTCTTGATATAAGCCAAGATTAAGTAATGTTTAAGGTCGGGTCCTTATAGATTTGTTCTAGGTCGATTTAATTTTATTTAAACAAAAATATTTGAACAAAATAAGTTCAATTTGTTAGTTTCAAACTTGTAACAATGGATAAATATCCCAGAAATAATTTTTAATTTTTTTCCACTAGATCAATTTTGTGAGACTTAAGTAAACAATACAATATTCATTTTTATTCATCATAAATAAAATCAATTTATATCTCAAAAAAAACATTACCATGAAATAAATACATTCATTTATATAATTCTACTAAATCTTGTCATGAAAAATCCTAGTCGAATAGTTTTGAAGGTTTATAAATCGAAACATTAATGACTATTTGGAAATATAACATTTGTTACATTCACATATTTTATGCATCAAATAACCAATATTCATCAATAATTATTCCAAAATTAGAAAGTATATTATTTTAAAACAACTTTATCAAACAATAGTAATTATAATGTCCAAGTAATCTAGGAAAAATCCAAAATCCATTTATATTTTTAATAAAAAAATTATAATTTTTCTACCCTATGATTCTAGATAAAAAAATTATTCATTTTATGTTTATGGTCTCAGAAAAAAAGTGAATTAAATTCATTAAAAAATACCAATTATCAGTAATAACAATAGAGTAACCATCACCACCACATTGAAAAATAGTTATATGATTGTGAATTAACTCTTGAATAAGGAGATTATTTTCAATGATATATCATTTCTATTTCCCAATATATCAAACACTATTAAATATGATTTAATCATTTTCTGTAAATGAGACATGGCCATATATAGAGTATAAAAATAATCCCTTTTTCAAATATTTCATATAATCTCCTTTGTGGGGAACCAATATACATAAAATTTAGAATATTACATTATAAATATATACATAATAAATATCAACCATTTATATATTTGGGTACCCATATTCACTTGGTTCAATCAATGTTAATAATTTAAGAAATTAGAATAAAAACGACTTCCATAGAGAACCATTTATAACCATAAAATAAGATAAATGTTTAGAAACATGAGAATTTTCGATAATAGATAATTGAGCCAATATCAATCATTAAAAAAAATCCCAATGACTAAAAAATATTTAAAAATATTATTGTAGACCAGGTTTTAATTTTTTAAAAAATGAATAATTTAATTTTATAAAAGATTTTATTTTTTCAATTTCTTATATTCCCTAGTTTACGTTTCGAATCATTTTGATTTACATTAATTTTATTGAGGTACCCTTCCCCTTGAGTAAATATTGTTGAATAGATATCTAAATTATAAAAATCTAATAAAAATTAACTTATAATATTATTATTCATAGCACAAGTGGATTTAACACTACTAGATTTAAACTTCAATAAAACATGTCAATTATAAGAAAAAACTATTTATTTGGAATAATAAAATAACATGATTTCATGTTCGATTAATCATTTTTAGTTAATGAATCATGCTAATAATATAGAAAAAATTATTTTTATTAATAAATTAAAATGTATAAGACTAATATTCTTGTATTGAAAAAAATATACCTACAATGCTTGAGCCAAAAAAATACATTTTGTCACATTAGTCTTATTTGCCAGCTATAATAATATAATGTTCTTCATAACTATAATCCTAATAAGTACATTAGGTGGAAATAATATCTCTTTTTTTATTCATATAATAATATTAAATTGTAATTTATTATTATTTTTTTCTTTTATGTTGATAATAATATTGAATGATATTCCAAATTTACCTGGATTCATAAAATATAATCTATTTTGAATTTTTATTGTTAATGTTTAATTTATTAAATGATTTTATGAATATATTTATCCAATGCTAAAAGATATTAAATATCAAACATATTTTTAAATATTTATCTCCAGATTATTAAATACTTGATTCTACTCCATTAGACGAGTTAGAAAATATTTCACTGGCCTTTCTCTCAACCTTCGATATAGTTACATCAAAAAATAATTATCCTTCTTAATGAGTATGGTATCATCAAATTCAATATTCATTTTAACATCATAAATAATGTGTTTAATAAAAAATTATCCATTTTCAAATAACTACCTAATGTGGAAATTCTAATAGAATTTGAAATGTCACACTATAGATCAAGTAAACTGTTAAAACAATCAACTATTGAATTTGTTTTGGTACCATAGAACCCAATGTATAAATATTATTTATTATTTTAGGGTTAATAATTTTTATTTATTTTATTCAATTCCTATTAAAAATATTTAATGTATCAATCTAATAATTTATATTAGTATTCTGAAATTTTCTAACAATATTAAACAATTCATGACCAACAACAATAGTTACCCCAAAAAATATAAAATCTTGCATTTTGTTACACATTTAAATATATTATGTCCAAGTGTAAATATAATAACATTCATGTATTAGAATTTAAATCATATTAAAAACGGTTTTCTCAACTCCAAATATCAGGATCGCTAGTAGGTACATTTTATGATTATTATCATTATATAAAATATAGTCAACAAATTTCTATGAAAGATATTTATACATGTATTATTACGACCATGTTTCTCATAATTATATCAGAGATATCAGAATATAAGAATACCTTATCATTTTTAATCTATTCTAGTAATAGAGTTAAATTATTGTCTTTCAACTATATAGTGTTGAGAACTCAAAAGGACAACTATGATACCAAGTGTTATCCCAGTTGTAAATTACAATCAGTCATTTAAGGGATAAATCTATATCCTAAATTTCTTCCTAAAAAATGATAAAGTCATCGATTAAATAATTTACAAAGAATGTGTTCATTTATATAATATATTATGAAGCATAAAATTAATAAATTAATGATTGTAAATCTGAATCTTTTATTAGGTTTATATTTTTTGATGGACGTTTTCATACTCCACTAATCCAACACCAACAACAAGTAGTGGTATTTTATTAAAATCCTTCTACTTGTTATGTTATTTATGTATGTGTAAAATAATATTTTAACTTTACATATTATAAGATCACTATATAAAGAAATGATTCTTGTATTTAATAGAAAGACCAATATTTGGTATTTATAAGACATAAAATAAGAAATTTTCACTTATAAAATATTATATAACTCATAGAATAGAATTAGAGTATTGGTTCGTAGTTGAATAGATGTATAATTGACTAATTATTGATCATTATTATAGAATCATGCGTGTTCTAAGCATGTATCTCAAAGGATTAACATAAAAATATAAAATATTAATTAACAAAAATACATTGTAGTATTTTTCCACACTTATTCTCATGATCTACCAATTCATGTAGAAGTAGGTGAATAATTGAAACTTATAAATAATTTTTATTAATCATATTAGTGTAATTTTAAAGCTAAATATTATTTTATATTTATTAATAAAAACATTATTGGACATCTCAATATATATAAATGTAATTCTTTGATAGTTATATATAATATGATTTATCTAATTTAGATGATAAATTTAAATCAGTTGAGTTAAAATTATTATAATCTAATAAATTCATGTAGGAATATTTTTAATTAATGAAAATACCATCACTCCCCATTAAATATATATCAGAATAATAGTATAAATAAATTCTATAAATTGGGAGATATTGTATAATAATCAAAATCAATTATAAATAATTGTTCGGTATATCATTATCCCCAAATATCATGAATTTATCATCAAACTTGAATAACAAAATACCATACAAAATAATAATATTTCAACTTTATAGTTCTCATATAATAATAATGGATATATATATATTTGCTGAAATTTGAACATTTCTTCATAAATAAAATCTATCACTATCCAAATTATATATATGCAAGATTAAATATCACTAAAAGTTAAGATATAATACTAATATTTTCATATGATTGAGTAAATATCACATAAATAACATATTATTCTGATATATAATATTTTATACATTATAATGTTCTTGAAATTAATCTATATAAACAAATAAAATATAAATAATTAATAATTAATATATTTCCTTTCATCGTTATTAATGAAGTAATATATGAGTAAGTATATTCGTTCTATCAACCAAAAGTGAATATTTTTTAATAAAGTTCATTTTTACTAGATATGTAATGTCAAATAATTCATGAAATATCTAATACATAAAACTTATTCTTATGTTTCATTGAATATGTATGATTATGTTATCAATATGTCAAAATTAACAAACAAAATCATGAAGAAAAAAAATTATAAATTAGAATGTCTTGAGATGAGAAAATAAACATATAGAAAATCTAAAATATTTATAATGATACGTTATTATGAAAAATATAGGATATTTGTGGGAATCTAAACATTGGATGTGTTAGTTTATTTGGATTCACTACAAATTCTAGATATTTGATCCTTCTAATTATTTGTTTCAAGTTGTTATTAATGAATTATATGATTATATATTCATAAGTTACTATTTTTTGAACATTATAATGTTATATTTTCTATTAATGTGAAAACTAAAAGAAAAAAATAGTACTTTTTTCATTGGGTTTAGACAGTACTACTCACAAAAAGTTATATAACCCATGGAACTAATGGTATTATATCTGGGATTATTAATATATAAACATTTAACTTCATATAACATAAAAACATTTCTCGATAATTTTGATCCTCTATAAACATTTTATACATCTCAAATGATGTGATAAACTTCATATCCAAGGGATTATAAACCATATAAATTTGTGAAATTAAATAAATAGTAATTTCAAAACATATTATAATGTATTAGAATATAAAAATGATGGATATTACGAAGAAGAAGATTAAGATAACACTTAAACACCATAATACCATATGTTATCATCATTTTTAATCTTAAAGATACATAAGATCATAAAAATATAGCAATGTAATAGTGAAATATATTAATTGGAACATAATAAATCACAATAATAACTGAATATGCGTTCATGACATAAAATTTTGTAGCACATTAAAAAATATAACATAACCATGAAACCATGGAATTTCTTGTAAATATAATGAATTATGAAATTTGGGAATAATATAAAAAAATCCTAAATATTTGGAACAATCATAATAAAAAGAAACACATTATGTGAAACCACTTTATACAAAAGCATATGTAAACAAAATCATTATGTCTAATCCATAAAATTTATTCAAAACCATTATTAATATATACATGTGAAAAAATTCATTATTTCTAAGAAGAACTATATCAAGAGAAATATGATAAACAATTTTCAATTGGGGGTAATATAAGTCCCCACACATCATCAACCCTACATATGTGTTCAAATTAAAAATAGTCAAAAACATATCATTGAAACCCATGAAAAGTGAATGTTTCTCTTAAATTAATCAAAAAATCATATAATAGAATCATAGTAAATCATTGTTTAATAAAAATATAAATTTTTATTAAGAATAAATATAAAATAAGATATATATTCTTTCCAAAACATCAATTCTTGAAAACTGTAATAACCCACCATTTTCCAGCTATTTCTCTCTTAGTGTATTTCATTTTAGCCTTGGTGGATGGGTCCTGTTCGGAGATGAAGAAATTGTTTTGGATAAAATGATATAATGTTTAGGTATGTATTCTGGTTTTAATTAATTGATCATGTGTATAATGGGATAACTCATTCATGGGTTGTTGGAGAGATGAATATCATTAAAAAGTTTTCATTATTTTGTGAAGGGAAATAATTTGAAAAATCCACTACATGAAATTTAACCATTGTTCAATTAGTTTACACATTTGGTAATTGATTGGGGTTCTAATAAAAATTTTATGTTATGTGTTGTTTGGTGAATCCCATTAAAAAAATTTACACAATGTGTAATCAAATTATACTATGTGTAAATGCACGTACTATAGTTTTAATCATGTTATTCAGTTGATTTTTGTTCTAATCTATTATTGCTTATCTCCACTTGAGCCTAGTGAATTATCTAAGAAATTATAGGGTGCCAAATTCCTTTCTTGAAGTCCCATTTGTGTGAGAGATCATTGGTATGTCATCTTGGTTAGGATTATTATGTATCCTCCTTCTCAAATAATATTAGTAGAATCCTTTGACCAATAACATTGTTGGTTTTGATCATGATCAGTTTTGATCTTGGAGTATCTTGAAATCATCCACACCACCTTCATTAGAAAGGTTTTTGTTATGAAGAATTGTTGGATCTCTTGTTAAAGATTAGGGGTATAAATTTTGACCATATGGTATTAGAATTTTCAGGTTTATAAAATACGGTTTTCATTCCAATGTAGTGTGCAACTAAATCATTTTTTTGGATTATGTTATTAATTTATGTATATTATTTTTAATTTGATTCCAACATTGCTTATGGATACCCATTGTGTGACAACAACATTGAATATAATTGAACTGGATAATTGTGTTATGTATGTCTAGAATAACATGTTCTCTAGGATGATTTAATATTATAATATCTGTAAATTTTAGATTATAGTTTTTTGATATAATGGTTAATCAATTTTCAATAATATTTTCACTGGTATATGAATGAATAATGTAAATTCACATAATTAACCATTGAAAATTGTAATGTGATATGGTGATATCAAATATGAATAAAATAGAATATGTTTCGTGCTGTAAAACTTATATATTAGGCTCACCACTAGAATGTGGACACATATATGATGTAATTTTATTATTGATTGGGCTTGGCCAACTCCCATGTTTTAATTCTAATAAATGGAGTTATATGCCTTCTCCCATCATGTAATACATAGAGGGATTTGAACTAGAATGTTGTATTTATTAAATAGAATTGAACTGGATTCATTGTTTTGACATAACATAGTTATATGGAGGTGTTTGGAATAGATATAAGACATGGTCAAAGTTATTCTTGAATTGAACAAGAGTATTTTATTTTTACCATGGTTATATGGTTATGGATGGTATAATTATAAGAAATACTCAGAGAAATTCTAACACAGAGAAGAAGAAATTTGTTGTTGTATTATATTATTTGTTAAATTAATTAATACATATCATTATAGATTTATTTCATAAAATTATTATCATAATTTCTTTGATTGGAAATGGTGGATTAAGCCTATTGATCTATACTCATAACATATTCCAGACATAGTTTATTAATCAAGCTAATTTCATGGATGGCGGTTAGGACAATGGAAGATGATCTTGTTGTTGATTTTTGTTTGTTGTGTGGATAGATTTTGGATATGGGAGCAACATGGGGTTCAAGACCTATGTTTTTGAGTATTTTATGCACATCTAGTTTCTTTCGTGTACTATTATGACATGGTATTTAGATACATTCTAGCACACCATTAAAATATTCCATATCTATGTAATGTATTGTTCAGATTTATTTAATTATTGATTTCTTCAATGTGTTTAATCTTATTAATCAATTTTATTATGATTCGTTACTACTTATATAACACTTCATATCATGGGGTATCATCTCCCAACTATATTATTCCCACCATTTATGCTAGTCTAAGGCCTATGGAATAAGAAGAGACATTCTTGAGGTCTCATAAACAATCATCTAGGGCCATGTGTAAGAGGTCTTGATTGGGAGATGATACAAAGTTGTATCAAAGGGGTATATTTTTAATTAATTTTATTTAATATTTTATAAATGGTAGATAGGATACATGAATATGTTAGATCATTTAAATTATCATGTTCATTTGAGTCTCTTACCCATGTATGGAAGAAAAATCTAAGTACCCAGGGATATGATTACTATTTTCTCTATGTTATTGTTACAACTGGTGTTTTTTTACCTCTGGTGATTCAGATGTTATATGAGGTTATTGTTTTATGATGTTATTATTTCTTTTATTTTTTTATATGTGGGTGATAAGGTATAAGCTGACAATACATGCATCATAATAGGAAGATTGGGATATATTGAAATGATTTTAAAATAATAGGGTTATAAATACAGTTTTTATATAATTTATACTACACTATTGTACTATAACATTAGATATTTGGATCATTGGATAAATGATATTAGTTTAAGGGTCATAAAAAAATAATTGTAATCCATTTATAAAGAATCCTAGATTTAGTGGTTCTTAGTTTTTGTCACATGTTGATGTTGACCTCCTTTTTAGCTAGTTATATAAGATGTGTATTTGACATATAAATAAAATTCCTCCTCTTCAACCCCAACTTGAGCATCACGATAGTTGAAATCAACATTCTCCCAACATAGGTGAACGTGAACATTATATAGTTCTTAAGGATAAGATGGATATTTAGCTTCAAAATATCTTCTTGAGGGTAATGTGATCCATACAAGTTGAGTCAGTTCATACATTTCCTTTTATGTATGAGATGAATCGAGAGTTTGAGGTTAAGAATCATATTATATTACTTGGGAAGGGGGACCATAGGTTTTCGAGTTCTAGATTGAGTTGCTTCAGATAATTTTTAGGCTTTTCCAGACACACATAGATAGGAATTTGAAGTTTGTTGCGTATGTGGTTCATGGACCAACCATGCATTGTTGGGATATTCTTAATGAAGTCAGTTTAAATGTTGAGTTATATTAGAAGGTACTGTAAATGGAGATTCTGGACCATTTATATCATTATTCCATGATGAAAGGAAGATCTCATGAGTTCATACATCTAAATTTGTGGGGGGGGGGGGGGTTCATTACTGTACTATGATAGATGTTTTACTGACCTATAGTGCTTTATCCCATCGTTCAAAGTTGCTGACATCTCATGGATGATAGATTTATAACATGGTATTTATTTTAAGAGCAGGTCATAGGTAAAAATTTTCCATTAAAACTATGTTGAGGATGTGACAAATCATGTATTCATTACAGAAGGGAATCTGAGAGAGGCCCCAATTTTTAGCCAAGATGTTTTAGTAGTGCAGTTTGGGATTTTTTCACCATGTGAAATAATGTTTCGTTATGATAGTGTTAACTGAATAAGTAGTGGGTGGAATTTTTAGGGTGGTGGGAAACCATCTCAAGAACATGAGATGTTCTAGTGTTATTTTAGTGGAATGTTTGGACACAAGTGTCTACAGTGTACTGAACCTTCCACAGAGAGTCATATCTGTGGAAGACATGATAATATTTAGAGGGTCTGTGAAAAAATTATATATTAGACAAATGGTAGAAGATTAAAACAAAACATTGAATATAGAAGCTACACATAACCCCTAAGTAGGCTAATAGATGGATAGAATATGCCATTTAAGCTGAGTTACGGGTTTTGGTACCCCATGTCATGAGAAAAAATATCACATAATGAAAATAGTTCAGTTTAGTTAAACTGGATCCCAGGGAAGACATATATGTTAGTTTCACATTATGTAGACTACATATGCTAATATGGATGCCGTAATTTCTTCCATTAGAGGTCTGAATATTTTATCACCTACCTTATGTTTCCATTTTTAATATAGAATAATATGGTTATTTTCTATCATATCATTTTGTAAATTGTTTGGTCTTGGACATTGAATTATTAGATCGTGTTTTAACAATTGACACAAAAATTGGAGTGTGGTTTGAAAATATAAATATTTCAAGGTGTGTTATATAGATTTTGGTGGCTTCAATTACTTTTGGGAACTATTTATAATAGAAATTATTAGATTTGAATTGATTCTTGTTATGGATTGGTGAGTTATACCCAAGGATCATATCTACTATTAAAAAATGGGAGTTAAAATCCTATCTCTGGAAGGAAGAATTTATACTAACCATGTTGAGTGGGATCTTCAACTGGTCACGCGAGACCAATATAGTGTAGGTTCGATTGTCTCACAGATCAAATAGTCGGTATTTATCTACATAATGGTGTAATTATGCAAGATTTTTTCCCCCAGTGGTAAATTTTTTTGGGATGTTTCCCCCGATGATTTACATGGATTTCCATGAAAATAGAGAGATCAATTTCATGATTGAGTTGGTTTCGTGAGAAGATCCATTTTCAACCCTCCATACTAAACATAAATAGTAGAGCTTTTAGAGTTTATTGTGTAGTTGGATGATCTAGAATCAAAATTCATCATACTGCTAATATATATGCTTTGTGTTCTACCTTTTCTCTTCTCCAAAAGGGTTTATGGATATTTTCTCTATTATGTGGATTATCATAGATTGATCAAGATCCCATCCATCATCCTGTATCCTATTCCAAACATCGGTTATATATTCTACGAGTTTAGATTTTCTATGATATTATCCATGATTGATTTCATGTAATCATATAATTATTTATGGGTGAGATCATCATACACACATTTGACTACTTTTATATGTAGGAAAGGATTGTTTGAATTCATAGTGATTCTTTTTAGGTTAACTAATGCACCTGTAGTATTATTGGAAATAATTAATATGATATTCCATCCTTTTCTATACCGGTTTGTAGTAGTTTTTATCAATGATAACTTATTTTTCATATGAATAAAAGAATTCATTCCAAATATATTGAAATCAACTTGATTACACTGATAGAGAATCATCTTTACACCAAATTAACCAAATAAAATTTATGTATTAATTAAGTGCACAAAAAGGGCCATGTAATATTAGAGGAAGAAGTGTATTTTGACCTCGATAAATTCACAACTACAATATATTGAGAATAAAACAAGAAAATATTCAAAATTTGGGGAATTCTGGGCTTTTTAGGTTATTACTAGTTTTTAATCCATGATTTTCCTATTTATATTTACAAATTTATGGGATTCCCAGAATGGGTGGAATTTTTTATGGTATTATGAATGAGATAGATATTTTTATGATCTGAATAGTAAGATATAATCAACACATATCCTCACTTTACATGTTCCAGGTAATGTATGTAATATATACTGTGATACATCAAGAGTTTGACTTAGAGATGTTATAATATAAGAATAATTGGTGGTGGGTTATGGATCTAGGAAGATGAGACTGCATTATGGGAATTAAACTACTAATGATATGGATTTAACATCACTAGTATATTCCCTGATGTTTTTTAGAAACCATCTCAGGGTGAGTGCTTTGTGTTGTACACATGTAAAAAGAGCCTTAAGTACATCTTTTCCAAGAATGAACTAAATATACAATATATGAGGTGGGTTGATGATATATAGTCAATCAACATTGAATTTTAATGTAAAATAGATAAGGGAAACGTTGTTGATGTTGATTTGAGTAGAAATATAGAGACAATGATTGTATGGCAGTCTTGTAATGGGTGGTGGAAAATGGGCCTCTTTACAGTCATGCATCTGGAAGGTCAAGAATCTCAGGGGTGGGTATCTCAAATCCATCATCTATTATACCATTGATTTTTGACCAATGTATGGATAATTAGTTTTTTGATTCATAGGGACTAGTTATGAGGGAAAAATTATATGGTGGGTTGATCCCATCCATATGGATTGTTGATAATAAATGTTATTTTTCTTGTGTCTGCGTATGGGTTCCTACAAGCATGTGTGAGGAGCTAACAATGGAGTTTCATGTTTCTATATGGGTGGGAAATCCTAGTTTAAAAAAGTCATTTTGTGATCTCCATAGACATTAATGGTGTCCTTGATTTAATATGGAGGATTAAAGATTCATGTATATATGATTCACTTGTTAAAAAATGATATATGTGTATCATATGACATCTTTTATTTTCCAGCCATTACCCAATCAAGAGTGGAAATGGGATGAGTTCAAGATGGATTTTGCGATAGAAATACTTAGGAAAACATTATGAAATGATATTGTATTCGATTTTTTTGGAGCAAATGATTATGGTTTCCCACTTCTAACCAATTAGGGAAACCATCAAAGTTGATGATCAGGGAAATATTAATGTGTGTTTGGTGGTTTGGATTCATGGCATTTCAAGGAGTATAATTTCAGACAGATTCCCTTTTTTCATATCATTTATCTTGTAGGGTGTTCTAAATTTCTAGGGATCATGAGTTATTTTCATCACATCCTATCATCCACAGACTAATGGTAAAAGTTAGTAGACTATTGTGGTGGTGAAGGATATTATACAATCATGTGTTTTTTATTTTTATAGTTCATTTGACCGAAATATAAAAATCATGGAGTTTCTATATAATAATAGATTCTAGGCATTGATACAAATGGAAATATTTTATGACTTGTATGGTTGGTCATGTTTTTCAACTCATTGGATTCTTGATGAACGTGAGTCATCATTTTTTGGTCCTATTATTATGAAGAAGACATAGAAGTAGGTACAGTAGACCATAAATCCTATTGTGACTATACAGAGTAGGTACAAATCATATTACAGAAATAAGATATAACCTTTGGAATTTGAGGTTGGTAATCATTTTTTTCATTTTGGATTCACATATATTGGGGTATATCCGTATTAAGAAACAATTTAAGCTAGCGCTTAGGGTTTTCCAACCATTCTAAATAGTGGAAAGGGTCTTTCCTATGATGTACTATTTATCCCATCTAAAGAGATAGTGTTGCTTGAATGATATATCCTACATATTTTATTTATGAATATATCACATAAACCCTTACCATGTTATATAATTAGACAACATAAAACAGTTTGTTGATGTATCATTTGAGGATAATCTGAAATGTGTTATGGATTGTAGTGAGAAATATCTTCATGGTAGGATTATATTGTTGGCTTGAGAGAAATTCTGTCATGGAAGAGATCTA
Source organism: Viscum album (assembly GCA_963277665.1). NCBI lineage: Eukaryota > Viridiplantae > Streptophyta > Magnoliopsida > Santalales > Viscaceae > Viscum > Viscum album. Next base: position 1,846,032,634 of record OY728157.1, on the reverse strand, counting down.
GAGGATACCTAGGATACGAGTTTATATATGAAAACATATCTGCCCAATATGTTTGATGATACGTCATTGTGATTACTAGATTATCTCTTGATTGAAATATTGTCAGGTGGGGAGGTTGAAATATCCATTCATTTTTCATTTTTGTATCTCTCTATGTTTTTCATTTTAGCGTTAATATTATAGTATTGTTCATAGAAGGAGACCCTTTGTTGGATAAAATGACATAATTTTCCAGAATGTATCATTTGTTTTAATTTATGATTTCTTGGTGTAAAGGATTAAGTGTTTTTGGCATACATTAGAAGTTTAGAATCATTAAAATTGGTTCAGATTCTTTAAAAGTGAAATGGGTCTAAAAATAAATGGAAATACATTTACACACTATATAATGGGATTAAAAATCATGTAATTCTATAAGGGTTATAGTAATAAAAGTACAATTAGATAGGTTTTTTATAAATTTCAATTAAAGACATTGGAAGGATGTGTAAATGGATGACCAATTGTTTTAAACATGTTGTGTGAATTATTTTCATTCTAGTCCACTTCAGCTTCTCCCCACCCATCCCTAGAGAAATTTTAGGCAATATTAGGGTTCCAAAATCCCTTCTTAATTTCCAAATTTATTATAATTAAATTGTATGTCCACTTAGTTGGGTTTCATACTTATCATTGTTCTTCAGCAACTATTGTAATTAAATTCCTTCCCCAATTGTGGTTTTTGATTTCGATGTTGATATTTTTAGATCAAATGACCCCTCACAATCATCCAAACGTTTTTCCAAATGAGAATTTTCCAATGGAATTATTTTCAGATCTCCAAATAATGGTATTGGGTCTAAATTCTAACCATATGGTTTGATAACTATCTTTTTTATGTACTACATTGATTTCCGCAACATTGTACGCCACCAAATAAATTAATTTATATGATGATATTATTCCTTGAATACCTTTTTATCAATTATATTCATAATAGGATTACTATTACCCATATTTTGAGAAATCCATTGAATATAATTGAATTGGATTATGTATTTAATTATTTTTGGCATTATATATGACCTAGGGTGATTTATTTTTAATGAATCCCTAAATTATTTCTTATTGTTTATTGATATAATTGTAAATAAATTGTGACTTAAATTGCAATTGGAATATGAAGTAAGAATGGTAATTCATATAATTGACTATTGGGAATTGTGTCGTGATATTGTTATATACATGCTGTATGATAGTGATTGTGCACCATGTTGTAATTCATATATATTGAGGATATCCCTGGAAATTGAAAAATTATATTCTAATATAATGATATTGATCATGCTCATCATAGTACAATAATGTTATTTTTTTATAGAGTGTTATATTCCAGTCCAATGATATAATGTTTATATGACTTCAACCCAGATTGTTGTAATAATTATAAGTACATGACCTAAATTGATTTTTATGACATTAAAATGGTTATCTGGTGGTGGTAGGAATGGTCCAAAGTCACTCTCAGATATATTATAGCATAGTTCCAATGTAATATATTTTTATCATGGTTATATGGGTGTGATTGGAATGTTCATAAGACATGATCAGAGATATTCTAGAAATGAGAAGAAGAAGTTTATTAATTTATTATATGGATTGTTAAATAAATTGATACCCTTATTTATCACATTATTACAAACACTTCATATTAGAATATTTTTAATACAGTGTGGTGTTGACTTACTGATTTATACTCACCCAATGTTTAGATCCCTATTTGGAACCTGAGAATATTTAAGGGATTTTTGTTTGGAAAAGGTTAAATGACCTCAAAGTTGTTTTCTAGTTTTCTATTGGGAAGGGTTTAGATATGGGAACAACATGGTGTTTGAGACTCGGTACATTGAGTCTTATATTAGAGTGTTTTAGGCATTTCATTATTGTCATAGCATGACATTTACATAAAATAGAGAATTCCATTATATTATTGCATATTTATTTATTGTATTATTCAATTAGATTTAATGTTTGTCTTCCAAAATATACTTTCACTTATTATTTATGTATAATCATTAATGGTTTTTAATAATATGACACTTCATACATGGCGATATTGTCTCCCCACTATAGTAGTCACTCCCTAACACAATTCATCATCCTCTAGAATTTGAGGAGGCATTCATGAGGTCTTATAACAAACCATTTCTCACTATGCGATATATTGATAGATTTTTGAACATTACAAATACATGGAGAAAAAAAATATATTAAAATATATCAGTAAGCCTTTTAAAACATATATAATTGATGTAGTGAAATTGATATTCATAAAAACAATTATGGCGGGAAAGTGAAGAAATTTGAAAAAAATAATATAAATATATCAATGTGAAATATAATTTAAAGATATAATTTATTTAAATAATTCATTGAGATATAATAAACTATTTTGAATGGATGAATTCCTTTTTTTAAAATATTTTGAAATGGATCTATTTAGAAACAAAATTATAGAAATGGTAAATGTCACTTTTTTTAAAGATAAAAATTGTGAATATAGGTATTATTGGAAGTAAATAAAATGAGTTTCTATATGGGAAATAATAAAATTAATCATATTTTAAAATAGGTATTTGGATAAAAATACATTGAAAATGATTGTAATGAATAATATAAAAAATTTTAGTTTCTAAAAATATATTCACCGAGTAAGTTGAAATAGTTTCGAACCACGATTTCCTAAAACAATTAAATGAAATAAGATATAACATCACAATATTGTAATATAATTATATATAAAGAGATTATAATATATTATAAATATTTTTTTAATGAAAATTATTTGATTAATAACAAAACCCTTAATAAATGAAATATTTACATAGATAATGAAGGAGTGATTTCCAAAGAAAGATGACTAACCAAATAGATAATTTAAATGTTTCAATGATATGTAAATATTTTATCCAATTAATAAGAATCCATTATTGAAAAATAATGACTATTAATATATATAATAATTACCACATGAATATAAAATTTATTATAAATGTAAATTGATTGAATTTAACATATAATTGAGAGAATCAAAGGCTAATTTCAATGACATAAAATATATACAAAGGGAATTTAGAAACATGTTCAATAGTATATATGTTTAATATATCATCATTATGGAATCATTTTCGTACTAATAGATTTATTCTTATCTCAAGGATGTGTTATCAAATGGAAATGAAAGGTGTTTATCACCTTAATGTACTTTAATTAATAAATGTGGAGGAGAAGACCACTTACCATTTTCATAAGATACATAATAATTTGGATGACTCTATATAAGTTATATACCTCCTTGAGAGAGATTAAAAAAGGTATAGGGAATGTAGATCCATGATAGATTCATTATTTATGTAGTGGGATGAACAAATGGCTAAGAGAGAGCTCCTTTTATAGTCGAAAAAGGGGCCTTTACATGAATATTGATGTCATGTATGTGGTAATAATGGAATCACATATGTATTATGTGGGTTCGGTCCATTTATAAAATTATTTTAATAAGTGGTAGTCATGATAGTGAAATATGAATTTAATACCTGAAAAGAATTTGTAGAATATTTGTGTGACATTTTAATTATAAAATAACATTAGATACATCATTTACCCATTTTAATAATTATTAATCTATATTAAAAATTAACCATGGAAATTAATTTTTAAAATAAAAAAATTATTTCAATTCCTACAAAATTTTAACATTTTTATCTAAATGTTGGATCTAATGAACCTAATTCAATTTATTATTATGTTAAAACTATGTTTTCAAATAAAAAATACTTTTTTTTAAAATTAATTTTATTCCATAAGTAATATTAATAGCAATAATCTTTTATTATCTATATGATTAGGTTTAATACATCTATATATGTGTTAAAAATCATATTTTAGTCCCAATTAAATATATATACGGAATTACAAGAGATCTTCTATTTCGGAAGGTATCATTATTTGAAAAAGTAATCATTTTACCATGAAAAATGGTTTTTCAATAAGCTATCATAATATTTATTCATAAAAACATAGTTTTCCTTTCAAGGTATGTTGGAATAACTGATTATAAATTTTAATTCAATTTCATTTTTTATTTTTCTAAATATTTACAAATAACATTTACATGCTAATGTGTTATCTATTATTATTATTATTATTTTTAGAAAATATTATTTATCTTATAAAATATAAAATATTGGTATATATTTCAATCATAATGTTATAAGTTATTAAAATTTTATTATAATAAATAAAATTTTACAGAAAAAAGGTCTCATAAGCTTTATGTTATTCCTCTACTTTAATTAGTTAATTAAACAATTATATTTTCAATGATATTAATTTTAACAATTGAATTGATAATCTATTATCTTGGAACAATAAAAAAATAATCTTATGATTATAGTATTATTATTATAACAACAAATATGTTTTCATGTTAAATTTTTTAAATTATATTATTACATATTTAATATATGTCACAAACTATAGTGGAAAATAGATAATATTTAAAATCGACCATTAATATTGTTAACAAATCTTTATTCATATTTCATATATTAGATAATTATATAATTTGAAATTATATTTTCAAATATAAAATATATTATATTTTGTTAATGAAAATACTATTACATTCATAAAAAAGAACACTAATTTTATAAGAATAATATTTTAATAATATTTTTACATTTACTATTGTTTTAAACATACTAATTAAATTTCATTATTTATATATTATTCATAATTTATTATATAAATATATATCATATCATTTTGACTCTTATAAAATCATTGTAATTCAACATCATGATATAATAGTGATACATAATATTTATATGTTATGGATATATCTCTATTTTTATTTTTTTCCTATACAATGTGGACAAATATATATCGAAAAAGGTTTTTATATATGGAAAATATTGATTGAAACATTATGTCATTAAATTTATCCACCTCCCATAAATAAATTTCATAATATAATTTTTTTATCACTTAACGATGATAATTGTTAAGGGTATCAACAAGATAGATATCACATGATATGTAATTTCTATGTTTTTACATGCCATAATTTTTAAAATAAGATTATTAAAATTATATTTTCCTTCCTAAAAGGAATATCAAAATATTGATTTTTATTCCAACAATTTTTTATAAACACACCACATGATTAATTTAATATAAGATAACACTATCATCCATGGTGTGACATATGATAACATATTGATTTGAGTTATGAAATATTATTAATATATTTCATTAATTAATATATAATTTATTATAATTATCTTTTTTCTAATGTCTATGATGTTGAAAAGACCATTATCTTTATCAGCCTTTATTTTATTGAATCACCTTGGATAATGCCCAAAATACTTGTTTCTAAATAGTTGGAAATTATAATCATATATTTTAAGGATCATATTTTCACCCTAGATTAACTATTATAAGAATGATATGAAATCCTTCACCTATGGAAAAACGATATTTTTCCATTTTATTAATAAAAAAGGGTTATTATTCCACTATTAATAACATGTAATAAGTTGAATTATTATCATTAACAAAATATATTATGAGATTATATAAAAACAATTACTATCTACATTGGTTATTCTTGGATTTGGTTTTTATTTAGATTTATAATCATGAATTATGTTATATGGGTGATCTTATCAATAATATTTTCTACATGATATTTTATCTAATTGATTTTCACATTTGGTTCATTAAAGTGTTTTTAATATTTTTCCATGTTTTGATAATTCCATATAGATCTAGTCATTACTAAAACTAAAAGGGTTATTATATGTTGATTAAAATATTATATCAATATAATTTCAATATGTAACAATAGAATATTTAACCTTAAAATATCAAACAATCATGGATTTCAATAAATATTTTAGGTCAATGTATATCACTCTTCATTTTACATATATCATCCAAATTTATCCTATAAAATTATTTATTAATCCAAGTTTATATTTAGTCGAGTTATCTGATAATTAACATCATAATCACTCTTGTAAATATGATATAAATATTTCATAGTTGATTATAAAGAGATAATGATTAATCCAGGCACATCCCTTGGGAGTTCCAAACTAGGTGTGTTATAAGGCCTATATTTCATGAACTATGAGATGATAAAATTAATATACAAACTAAAATTTTCACAGTTATTACACATAGGTACATCTATATAATATCATATACCAATATATAATATCTATATATGTATATAATTGTTAATATGAAAAATATATATATATTTACCAAATAATCAGTATGATATCCAATAATTTCACTCATCCCTTAAAAGTTTCCATGTGAGTTTCACAAAGTTTATTTATAATATTCTAAAAAAATAAATTAATAATTACCAAAAAAAATATTTGGTGAATTGTTTGAATCATTAATAAATAATACAATTATACCACTTATTAATAAATACATCTCACAAATAATCCCACAACTTAAGGACCTATGGTTTTTTGTTTTTATGGGATTATCTATATGAAAATATTGTTTTATAATGCATCAAAATATATTTTGATAATCATTCACCTCTAAAATATTTCTTTACATCCATCTTTATATAGTAATCATCATAAACCATTTATTAGAAAATTAAAAAAGTTGTGATATCAAATATTCAATTGTATGAAAAATATATCATAAATTATTATATAAAAAACATGATGGAGAATATTAGGTTGTTGGTAAATATAATATTATAATATTATAAAATCATATTCTATAATCATAACTCATATCATATCAATGTAAATAATAAAAAATTAATGGGTAAGAAGAGAAATATTTTATGGGTCAAAATATATCCCAATGATCATATAATATAAAACCCTAAAATCATTATTTGGATGATGTTAAAAATTACGATTAATCACGAAATCATAGAATAAATTGTTAATGAAATTAATCATTAATATTTTGTGTAACTTGAAAAACAATATTAAAAATGTGGAACAAAGAAAATCGTAGGAAGAGCATTGTTATAAAATAAATTATCCCTATTCCTATCAAAAATATTTCATTATTTCCACAACCAAAAATGTGGGTCAACCCATCATGTTCAAGATAGTGATAAAAAACAAATCACTTTAATACCTAGATTTATTATGATATGTAGGCTTCAACAACTGCATTTTTTTGTGATATAGGACACCACACATTCATCACATATACATATGTGTCCCAATTAAAATAAATTATAGATATATCGTAATGAACCCATGAAAATAGAATGGGTATCATAAATAGTTAAAAATACATCACACAACCTAATAATAAAACATAATTGGATAAAAAAATGTCATTTTCTAAATGAAATCGTATCATAATAAAATTTATATATGAAGAAAAAAAAGATCAATTTATGAATTTAAAACCATGGTAAAATGATATAAGTGAGAATTTGTTCACTAAACCTTAAAAATATTTAGAGAAAATATGATGTTAAAATTATATTTAACAACAAAATTTAATAATGAAATAAAATAAATTTTTAAAACCTTAGTATAATGAGAATAACTATATGATAAATTAAAGATATAAATTTTTAAAAAAATATATAATTAGATATTACTATTTTTTATTATATGAATACACCATTAGTAAAATATTTTAAAATATCATCTTTTCAATAATTAAATCATTAAAAGGGTAACAATAAAATTTTCTATATAATGATGTATGGAAATATAATAATCTAAATTAAAAAAAATTATTTTCAACTAGGTAAATGAGGTAATTTGTAGGAAGTAAAAAATATTAATATAGAGAAGGATATTTTTAGATGAATGGGTTTGATTTCTAATAAACAATAATTTTTTATGAAGCAATATATTATTCATGGAATATGACTTTAGAATAAAAAAATAATTTCAATATATGATAATTAAAATAAAGAATAAAATCATCATAAGGTAAGATAATTAAATAATAAGATTCCGTAATCTTGTTATAGTGATTATGTCTGAAAAAAATTATTTCAGTTGAGAAAAACACCATACAACCAAATAATATTAAAATAAAAGTCATAAAATTATTTTTAAGGAATAATAAAAATACCAAGGATTATTGAAATGGAATCATAAAATTAAAATTGTATATAATCAATATGGAATCATTATTATTGTAAATGACAGATTATGAACATGAAGAAGTGAAATCACATGGAAATCAAAAGGCTTTTAACAAAACAATTTCATGGATTTAAAAGTATAGGGATATAATATGGGAGTCTATTTAGTATATTTTTTACTATTAAAAAAAGATATTATAAAATTATTTTATTGAGACAGAAGAGTAATTGATTTTTATTTAAGAATATATTAAAAAAAATGATTGATTAAGAACACATGTTTCATACTCTATTGTATATAATAAGGTTTTTTTCATGTGAGGTACTTAAATAGAAGCGTAATAGGAGAACAGTTAACTGTTATTTAGTTTAAAAAAGATTTATAGGGATACTTATAATATTAGGAACTCGTTAGGATAGATTTATAGTGGGATTAAGAATAGAAAAAATTTCTTAGTTCTAGTTATTCGTAGATGGATGAGTGAATGGGTGAAAGTAAACTACTTATATAGTGAAAACATAGGGTATATTCATAGAAACTATGTTATGTAGGGGGTATGAATGGAATCACATAAGTGTTTTATGGGTATGATATGTTAATAGTATTAGGTGAGGAAATTACAAGAGGGACATATGGGTTTGGAATTAACATCAAACAAGGATTTCCTGGATGTGTAATTGAACAGTTAATTGTTAAATGAATATAGATTTCATTTTATTAATTTAAAACATAAATAAATATGGACAATAAATATACCAATGTAGTATGTTTTAAACAAATATAATATGACCATTTGATGATAACTTTGGTACTATTTAATATAATTGGGTCTCTATTTAACCAAATTCAACATATAATTATGATAAAAATAACTTGTATGTTAAAACATTTAGTATGTAGAAAAAATTATAGATTTATTATTAAGTACACTTAATCATAATTGAAATTTATTTCAAATAATATAGGTGTTAATTTATCATTATACGTGTTAAAAATATTTGTATACCCATACATTAAAATAGATTTAATTTTTTTAAAAATTTAACTTTATTTAGGAATGTATAATTCATTGAAAAGAAATAATCATTTTTCATGGTAACTAGTTTTTACCAATGATAAATTAATGAATATAACTAAAATTAGTTTTTTATTTATTATATTATTTTCCCCACTAATATTATATATTAATTCCATTTCAATTGACACAATTTATTAAAATGATCAAAATTAATTTCAAAATTCTAATGTTTATTGTTTTAATTTTAATTAAAAATATTATTAATGTTCTGAAATATAAAAAATAGTTTTTTAATTGAAAAATAATATTTTAAAATATATAATATTATATTTTATGAAATATCACTATTCATGAAAATATTTTCACAATTTTATTATTATATTATTATACACGTTATTTTATTAAAGGAACATTATTATAAAAAAGATATTTTTCACCATTATAACCTATACATAATGATCATTGAATAATAAAAAAAGATGAAGAATATATAATATTTATTAATCCAATTTTTGAAAATTATGGATTCAAAATAAATTGGGATAAAGTAAGAATTAAGTATGTTTAAAATCCCAAATATACAGTGGGAAACACTTTGTATTGGAATCTAGATTTTTAAAATGTGAAATAATCATTATTCTTATTTTCTATCAATTACGAATTAATATATTTGTAATAAGTAATTCATATTATAAATATATTTAATGATTATTTATTAATAATATACATTTTTCCTTAATGTAATCCACTAATTGTAGAGAAATACATTTTTTACATTCTGTAAGTTTCAGATTTTTCTTAACTACACTACTTAAAATGAATTAGTATTAAAATTATTCATTATTTTCATTATATGAATAATTCATATTATGGTTACTCATATTACCTTTTAGTAATTCAATGTCTATGATATAACTATTATATTTACATTTATATTTCCCCAATATATTTCTAAATTTATTTATTATTTCTGCTTTGTGGAATGTTAAATATATATAACACAATATTTATTTATGGAATTGATTAAATGAAATCCATGGTCATTAAAATGCACTAATTGTTATGTATGTCCGTAAGATGTTCCATTTATAGAAAATTTATTTTTAGGAATCAGATTATTCCATTAAAATGAAAATAAAGGATTGCATCATACATTCAAAAAGTATTTTATTTTCATTATAATTTCACAATGGAATTAGAAGACAAATATATATCAGGATCAAAAAATAGTCTACTCTAAGAGAAAAGATAAATCAAAATTGGAGGCTACCACACAAAATTATATAATGACTACTACTCATTCTCAGGAATACTAGATGTCTATCCTTGAATTTAATACTTTAAAGGCTTGTATTCAGTCGACAAACCCTACATGGTCAATAAAAACATATCATTAAATTGAGTCTTAATTTGACATACATTCTATATATTTGGTGAATCATTTGGAAAGTACTACAGAGAGTAATGGAAAACACACTCACTATGATGATTCTAATTAGAAAGTGTAGGTAGTGGTTCCTTAAAAATTAAATGACAGAATGAAACTCAAATATGGGAATTTTTTCAACTCCTACATTGGAGGAGGGGTGTAATACTGGGTAGGAAAAGTTCCTAAATGTTATCTTTGGTGTTTCATACTATCATCCAAAGAAAAATCCATCAAATGTTGTGATAAAATTATAGGACCATACCATATTTATTCCAAAACATCAAATCAAGAACCTGCTAGGAAAACTACACAATATAATAATTTGCAAACTAATGATTTTTAATAGGTGAAGGATTGACACATTTTACAGTGTAATAAGGCTGTCACTACCTTTGATATTAATTCCAAGTTGTATGGTTCCTTTGTTTCTGCAAATCCGAAGTCCTAGATTGTAGAAGACATCAATTCCCTCCTCTATAAAAAACTGTAGAATCTCATAAGATAATAAAGAAAAACCATTTTATTAAAGTAATTATTCATAAATCCTTTTAGTTACAAGGATAATCTAGTACTGAGGAGGAGGTTCAAAGTAATGCCTATGAAATTAATGCTGATGAGATGATGGATTATGTAGCTATAGGCCTACTTGATGATGGTAGTGGACCTTGGATTCAGGACAACTCATGGAGAAGAGGGTGAAATACTCAGGGTAGAGGAGAATGCTCTTCACATCACATAATGAGAACAACATCTAGGGGAAGCTAATTTGTTGATATTTTCATGAATTCAGCCTTGACACTCCTCCCATGTTTATTGCATTATTTTAGTATAAGTTCAGTAGTGCCTCATCTTTAAAAAAAATACTAGGTAATATAGAATTCTGGGATTGGTGGATGGTTCAATAATTAATATAGTTAATCATATACATCAAAAACATTATTATTTTATAGAATATTAGGTTAGTTTAGGGGTAAACTAAACATTAATTATTAATATTTAAGGGATTTAATATTCTATATATTTATAAAAGTATATCAATACAATTTTGGAATGTAATGAATTACATATACACTCAATAATTATACAAATGTCCTTTATACTACTATTTTGAATTATTTTATTTACCTAGATATGATTTTATATAGTATATTTGGTGGATCAATAATATAATAATAGTAAGAGATACAATATATTTTATGTTTTATATTCACCATTTTCCCTATTTTTAATATACCTCTCGCGTAGAAGCATGCTCGATAGGATTTTGATGTTGAAGGATTTTTATCTGGAATCTAAACTAATGAATTTTTTAGAAGGAATAATTGATTTGGTATAAAAATAAAATCTATAAAACTATATGAATAAAATATAAAGATTAAATTTTATGGTAGTAATAATATATCCACTCATATGGATATATAATCCATTTGTTTATAATTGATATGATTTTTACTATAATATTTCATTTTATTTATCAAATTATTAGGGATTTTATGGTCATATGATAAGTCCTGAGATATTAATAAAACATGAATTAGTTTTGAACCCTATGGTATTTTTTTTCAAAATTTATAGATTTTAAAAAAATTATAGTTGGTTTTTAAAGTCATAATTTTTTTGATACAATTGGATTTCGTATAAAACAACATATTTACAAAAAAAATTATCGTGATGGTTTTATTTTTTTTTCAAAATGGGGGTTTTTTTATTTTTAATAATGATATTATAATTAAATACTGCATAAAACGATAAATATTATTATAAAATTATTAAATAGTTTTATTTAGGAATTTAATGATTTATAAAGAAAGAATAGGTTTGATAAAGAAATGGATTGAATTGTTCTTTTTGTAAGAGAATTATAGATCATTGAATAAAAATTAAATAGTAAAGGCAATCATCTGAATAGATTACGATCTCTTATAGATGTAAGCATAATAAGAATTTTTCGTAGACTACCAAATTAATCATTATGGATTTATTATATGATATTTTGATATGATTTTAATTTTATAGATATTATTTATAAAGTATTTATTAGTTTTTTACTATGTTATAACTGAACCCAGTTGGTTTTATAATGTATGTAGAATAACTAGGTGAGTATCTATTTATTTCTATTTAACCATTATAATTCCTTTTAACAAGAAAATGTTTAACCCTTGATCTAAATAATTATTTAAAATTTATTATATTTTCAAAAAATGAAAATTATTTTTAAATTTTTGGTTTTGTTTTACATGGGAATCCATTGTAGTTATATGAAGACTTTTTTGATAATATTTTACTGAACCTTACTTGAATATGTTGGCATGTGTATATATGGGAACCTAAAATATAGTTTGTTAATTAAAATAGATTGTGTTATAAATTAAAGTGACTTTTTCTTAATGGAATTTTTAAATTCCCTAAAATACATTTTTAATTTATCTTGAGAATATATACAAGATATGTATACCGTATCAATCAATTATTCCCATATAAATACATATGGATTAATTTTCCCTATAAATTCTCGACCCAATTTCACATTTTTCAACTAAAACCTGACTGGATACCATGGTACACTGATAATGGTTCCAAATTGGACAAATCCAAGAGGGAATTCATAAAACCAATGGGATGGAGAGTAGAACCTAGAATAATATAGGAACAAAAAATTACACTTTTCCTACCTAATATTGAAAAAATGATATAGGATTTTATACCAAAATTATGTAGGGATAATGTAGTTTAATCAAATAGGTAAAACAGTAACCAAATAATAGATCATAAAAACACAATTTCTATCAATGGAAGTCATAGAAAAATGATGTAATAGGTGAATCAGATCTACAGAGGTGACCTCCATCACTCTATGTCCAACGAATCAAGTAGAATCCCACCTTTAATCAGTGATTACCCATAACTTCTACATAGAATAATATTATCTACAAATGGATGATGAAAAAGGTTGTTTTTTAGAGAATTAACGTAGTAGGACAACCCAAAAATTCAATTAAAATTCGTAAAAAATAAACATAATTTGGTATTCAATTTAATAAATCATGGAATGTCATGGAATTTACACATTTTCAGAAATTAAATATTTTACATAATAAATATAGTAGAACTGTTAAAAAATTGTGAATGAATAATTTATATAAAATATGTATATAAAAACAACTATCATGATTAAAACATTTTTAAATCAATGCAATATATAATAATGTCAAAAAAACAATGCACATTGTTTATATTACCAATGTTATATAAGTTTCTTATTGTAGGATCATAAATTCTCTCAATCATCATTTGGGATTACGATATATATAATCAATAAAATCAACACTCAATTAGGTGATCCATTACATGAAATAATATGCACCCCATTTAGTGAACGTAAGATGAGATCATACCTAAAATGATTTACATAGTACTATCATAATCAATATATTTCTATAGATTCAGTGATTTAGTGTGCTTTCCCTAACCATCCTTAACTATCTATCATCCCATGTTCAAAAAAAAAATCAATCATATAAACATCAATTATTCCAATTCATTCCATTATTCATACTTCTATTGAGAATTTACCTTTCAACTTTCATTTGAATTTTAAAAAAATCCCAAACATTTAACAAATTTATTCACATTTAATTCATTTTTAATTTTTTGTAAATATATCCAATAACCGAAAATCATTCATTTCATTAAATCATCCTCAAACTCAAGCCTTAATTTTTCACTAAATCCCCTAAATAATTTCAATTAATATTTTTTCACAATTCTATAATCATTTTAAATCTATCATCAAATAAAATCAACTTTTATTTTAAATAAATTAATAACCCATTTTATATTTAACATGAAATGTAGTGTTTTAATTTTCAAGGAAATTCCTTATAGACACACATACCATAATATTTATTTTAAATAAAAACCTATAATGGAAACGCCAATGAGAATGGAGGTGAAAGATCTCAAGAAATAAATATTGTAATAAAGATTCAAACAAATAGATTATATCCATCCAAAATATTGTGATATATCACTCTCTAAGTATGAGAGAAGTGGATATTACATAAGCTACATGAGATGAGATTCACTTACTGGAATTAATTCAGAAAAAACAATGGTACTTCGATTCATGGTGAGAATGGGTTGGAGTATGAAAACTCACTTCATGAGGTCTTCCAAACACCAAGGTATAATATTAGGAGAAAATAGTGTTTTTACTGTATTAAACTGTGTGTCACGTTTTTTTTAATTAAATTTTATTTGGAATTAAAACCCATGCACATTATTTACCAATAGGGAAATAGAGGTAGTATTAAACTTCTCCCTAATGATGTTCCAAATCTAGAATTCTAAATATAGTACAATATTTTTTCATATTGTTTTTTTAACCATGTTACAACCATGAAATCTTGTAATGTATAATGGTTCACCATTTTGATGGGAATCCACGTGCTTTGAATGAACTATGAACCCCTTATTATGGCTCAACATATTCAACACATTCTCATATATCATACCAAATGGGTTTCGCTTACTATGATCCAACCCTTCATTGATGAAAAATTAATCCAAATTTTAAAAACTTTTTATCAAGTATCCTAATAAAATCACCGCACAATGTATGATAAAATATTGAATGAAGAACAACCCAAAATAGTCTAACGAGGCATTATAACCACCCAAATAGAAGCAATTTATTTTCTAAAGAATCATATCAGGAAGATTAAATATAAATAAGGTTATACAAATAATCATAATTAATTTTTATTCATCCCATGTCCAATGAGAATTAAAAATATGTTGTTATATCACACAGACTAATGAAATAGTCTTCCCATGATGCAACTTCATCTCAAAATCATAAATCCTAAAATGATTCTAAGTCGTGGACAAATCATGTTCAACATTAGGATCTTCACACCCAAAACATGATAATTCTTAGAATGATACAACCTAAGCTATGATACATGAAACAGATTTTGGATCGATGTAATCAATAGTGAAAATGTAAAAAGGTAATACACTTTCCCCACATTATCAATAATAAAAAAGGACCAACAAAACACAGTGCATGAAATCAATATTTACCAAAACATTGGTAACCCAAAGGATGCAAAAATATCTGGAACACATAATCACCAACTTAAAACTCTAATAGTCCACTATGATGATCTTAATAGTTTTTGTAACAGCTAGCTCCCTTTACCAGTCATGGATGAATCAATTAAAAATTAATCATCGTTTCTTGTAAAAAACATAGTCCATGAATAGAATCATCACCAATATCTTACCAACATAATATAAAATTACTTTGATGGAGAAAAAAGGTGTCAAAATAAGCTGTTATGATAGTGGTATTGTAACTATATTTGGTTAAAAAAATCGTATAGTCCCAAATTGAAATAAAAAATCCACTAAATTCATGTATGGATGAATGTGTATTGTACTAAAGAATATGTATAGGTAATTATATCTTCAAATAAAACACTGAATGATATTTTTTCTCAACTATACTAAGGATCACATTTTCTCTTAGAGACCTCCCCAAAAACTCTAAGTACATTAATGATCATTATCAGAGGCTGTAGAAAAATAATCTCCCTAGAAATAGACAATATAATTGACCTAGATACAAACTAAATCCTTAAGAATGGTTTAATCTAAAATGGGTATAATGTGATCTGATTTGGTCATTTGATTGGTCAATACCCATATCAAATTTATACCTTGAGGGGTTTATAGAAACTCAACTACAAAACATAAAGATATATCTCCACATTTCTATATTGGAACTAGAAGAATCTGAATAAAACTCAATGGTCTCTGGTATTCATCCATGACCTTCAATCATGAATAAAAATGTGAAAAAATTTAAGTAATGTCACATCTCATATATATCCACCAGAATGATTATAACATATCATCGAACATCATTGTGGTACCAGGTTGAACATCCTAATGAGAATTATTGAAATAAACTATAAAAAATATCCAATAATTAAAAACTACTACATATCGGTTCTGGAATGAGAAGAAAACCTCTGAATAGAATAAAAAACTATCAATAGTCTCCACACTATAATATGACCACCTAAATCTATAAAATTCATCATGAAGAATGATATTATAATTAATACTCTTGATAAGAGCGATTTTCAAGTGAATTCATTACATTATAATGTCAGTGTCATCCTATCTAACATAAAAATGATAATGAACAAAGAGTGACACTATATTCCACAAGTTTGGTTATTCCATCATATTTTAGGATATTATATTCCTATACAACACATCAGGAATTACATTCTCCAAACTAATGGTGTAGAAAATTTCAATATCAACATAATATAGGTACAAAACCAATTGCATACTTTGGAGAATAAATTGTTTTTGAGAGAAGTTATTAATCATGAATCAGTGATTAGAATAGATAATATACATTTTTCAAAAAACTAAATAACATAAACTCTAAATATCATGTTTTATATATGTGGGTTTGAGACCGCGGGTCATACAATTCTTCTCATGTTATCTATGTTATCTGAAACCATAGTTTAGAATGTGATCACACTACATAAAAAAGTAGCCTAAACTAAAACATGATGTGTCACAAAAGACAAAATCTCCTAATTCATCATATTGAAGCGTCGACAGTAGTGAAAATTTCAAAAGAAATTTAAGAAAATATTTCTTTAAATATTTTATATCTGACATGTATTTCAATCTATATCAAGTGAGAGCGGTCATAAGAGAAGATCTATTTGAGAAATCTTTAGTGAGCCTATGGTAATAGCACCCCAGGCCCACAATGGTCTATTTATGAGAAATAGTATATGGTTACCACAGGTCAAAAAATCATTCCCCATATCTAGATCAAATGTTTTTCCAAATTCTAAATACTATTACCCAATGATATTTACATTCTTAATATAGATTTTACATTTCAAAATCTTCATGTATTGTTGGTTATCTCAAAAAAGCTCTCGAAATACTCTCATAAGACACACATGATCCACCAAAATTTTTGGGGAAAACAATATATCATCCTCAATGACCAATAAGAAATATTCAAGGTACTCGTAAAAAATCTTATTCAATAATGAATCGAAAACTAGATGAGTATTTTTATGATCCAATATAATAAAAAGATATTTGTAATAGCCAAACCTACTTATTTTTGTTGTCTTATGAATGTATGATTCTTTAATTATCAATTTTCTATGACCACATTAATGATTAACCATTCAAAAATACATCTCCCCATTCGGATTATCATAAAAATATTCAATATATATAAATGAATATTTGATTTTTATAATGATGACATTGAGATTATAGTATTCGACATATGTGAAAAGTTTCCTATAAAATTTTTTCCTAAAGGAATCATATGTGAAAAATTGTGACAAAATCAAGTTTATAAATCATGTCCTTATTAAATAATAATAATAAATTTTATCTCCTTGGACATAGTTTATGTCATAACGTATGAAAGAATTGAAAACAACTTTGTACTGTGTATTAAATAAATGGATAAATTCACCACTCAAAATAGTGGATACCTAGAAAAATAGAATGGAAAACATTATGAAACTCATCTATTACATGATGCCAATCAAAAATAAAAAATTACCAATCTAGGTCAAATGAAATCACAAATATTATCATACCCAAATCTATAAAATGTTGTCATTATTTAATCAACCTCAAATACAACTCTACCTAAAAAATTCAACACCCCTATTTGAGGGTATTAAAAGATACATATGAAAGATTCTAATAAATATTTGAAAAATGATAAATCTATTAATCTATCCCACGTATGAGGTTAATTGATTTCAGGTAAAAACCTATGAAATACATGTATTCTCAATACCTGATAGAGATAAAACTCAATGGGGGAAATAAATTTTTTGTTATCATTGTTCCTAAGTGTGTAGTAATACCCAATACATCGGAAAAAATAATCATATAATAATTTAGTAGGATCATGAATCTAGTATATATAAACGAGAGAGGCGAACCATAATTAATTATAGGTTTCAATAAATAATATACTATATTGATAGTACCACTCAACATTGTTAGACTTACATTACATTTCTAGGTAGAGTTATCCAATAAATGTTTCATATTCATTCTGGAAACCCCTGGATGGAATTCATTTATTATTGAAACATATTATTCCACCACAAAATACTATAAGCTAAAGATACATTTTCATTTTATATTGTAGAAAATATGTGATAGATGTTTTTTAGGGGACCCGACTATCCGCATGAACTATTGATATTGGGTTCCTTAATGAATACCTAATTTTAATTCCCAAACACGTTACATTTAGTGAAAGTGATATGGCTTTATCCACGTACTGATGGTGGTATGGATATTTCCTTTTTTTGACATTCATGAAAAATAAAGATATTTTCAATAATTATTAATTTTCTCTAAAATGTACTAACCAATAATTACAAACTATCAATTGTAAAGTTCTAATGTATTTAGAATAATAGGTTCTTATTATATAAAACATTATATTAATATTTTATTTTTCATAATGTTATCTAAAATATAGTAGAGCACCTAAATATAATTTTCATAACCTAAGGGATACCTTTTGAAAGGGATAATAAAAAACACATTATGGTAATAAACATAATAAAGAATAATAACATTTGAGTCATGGTATAACAATATATCATAAATGAGAAGGTGCATGTGTAATCACATGTAATAATAATTTAAAGAATATGATGTCATAAGATCATGTAATATTATGAATTTTGGAAGAAACATATAACATGACATATTAAAAAGTCATGTATAACTAACAAGAAGACATCATATAGTGGAAGAAGTTCAATAATGTATTATGTTCCCTCCCTAATCTCATACATGATATATCATGAGGCTAAAAAATCCAAATGTTTTAGGAAGCTATATAATTATGTTACCATCCATCACATTCATTTTATTTACATATATATATTTATTCCACATAAGGATATAAATCATATGTCATGACCATAATAATTTTCTATAGAATAAAAAATGGTTTAATAATATTTCATTATTGCATTTTCAATGGAAATTTCATTGTGATGTTATTTGAGAAATGATCACAATGAATTATTACATAATAAAATGAAGGGAGAGTAGAACAGATATATTTGTGAGATACATATATATATAATTTAGGGGAAATAAATAACATAAACATTTTTTTTCATATAAGAAACTAACATTAGAAAAATTATTATAATTATGGAGTAAAATAACAATTTCATATTTAGTGAAATCAAATAATTTCATCATAAATGGATAATTATATTAAAATATCATTTTGAACATTTCCCTAGGAAAATATCATTTCACTTTATAAAATATTTATTAAAAATTTAAAACACTAAAAATATTAATGATAATATTTTTTAAAAAATCCATTTAAATATAAATAAAAATCCTTGATAAATTTAGAATCCATGATGGAAAAAGAGTTCTGTTAATACCAAATATGTTAAAACCCCAAAGGACCATTTCACAGTTTTTCATAAAAAGTAAAAATTTCTCTTTTATGGACGATTAATGGAATAATTTTATTAATTTTTCATAAAAAATAAAAATTAAGGTTAAACGTATCATTAATAATTAATATTTTAGAAAACATGGATTTGTAAGAAGATGGATTTTGAACTGATGAAATAAATGATGTAATATTTTAACAAAAACTTATTATTAATTTATGTCCAAAATGGAGGAATATGTTTATATTACATGAGAATAACATGGAAAACAAGATTAGAATTAAATGAAAATAGATTATTATATAATTAACAAACAATCTCCATCAATTAAAACTAAATAATATGTAATCCTAATAAAAATTTGGTTGAAACATAAACCCTAACCACAGTGGTAACATTTAGATCATAACATCCAATGAATGAATTGGATGAATTATGCCTTAATCTATCATTTTGTTGGATGGATTTATTATATAGTATATAAAGGTGATGTATATATGATATTTCAATCAAATTAGGTTCATAAAAAACTATATCTCAACGAATAAAGTTTCAGATGAAACCCGGACAAAAATCATATCATTTATCTGTGAGTTGATAAATGTTTTCATTATTAGTACATAAATTTATTCCAAAAAATAAAATTTTATATGAAACATTATGAAACAATATTTCATTTTGCATATAATATTTCAAAAAAACAATTATTTTTGTAGATATCTCACCCAATTAATGTTTATTTTGCTGAGAAACCACTTATATTGTGATTAGATTTAGTTGAGCTCCTTTAAACATAAATTATTATTGTTTAAAACATAATATTAACCTGTAAAATTACTATAATAATATATATAATTGAATATATTATCCTATTAAAATGTATTATTACCTACCTGTTAATAGTTGTTCATTATCACAGTTGTTTTGGGAGTTAACTTCATTGTATTCTCAAGCATGTTCTGTCATGAATGTTGATATATTGGAAATAGAATCTACTTGAATCATCAATAGAATTATAATGATGATATATGTAATATTTTACATATTGTAATCATCATTAAAAACATTATGGAATTTTAAACATTAATAATTTATATGATTGATTTGTTGAGATGGTTAGTCGTACGTATAGACGGGTGATGTCATCATTCCAATAATAAGACAATGCGTATTGTAGTGGATTGTATACTAATTATATAAGATATATATCGGTTTATTTATATCAAATATATTAATTAAATGTATCTGTTATTAACTTCCATTTAATGTGATAGTGAAAAATGATTCACTTCCCTTTGTGAGGGTAGTTCGATATTCACATGAGCAACATTATCATTTATTCATCAAATGCTAAGATAAGAATATAAAAAAATTTATATTATCTATTAAATAATATGTTATGATTATCATATATTAGTATACTATTTTTCCTTATTAACTTTAATGTAAAGAGTAAGTGAAAAATGAATCACATCACTTAATGAGGCTATAATCCACCATACACACAAGGGAGATTATTACACTCTTTACGGAATGGATAGTAAGAAGGTGAATTTGATATATCAATTTCACAAGTAAAATTATTTCATAAATATCATATATAAATTTGCACAAATAATCCCAATTTGAGAAGTGGTTATGGAAAACAACATTTGTCTATTCACAAGGCGGTAGTACTCAAAACACAAGATCAAAAATTTCATTACACATTTGAGGGGAGGGGAGTTAGTCACATGTCATAGAGTTAACATTGAAACACCATAAATATTTTTAAAATATAATTTTTATTATATCATCTGGGTTTTATAATATTTTAATGACATGGAGTAAGAAATAAAATAAAACACTTAGTTATCAATTTTACATATTCTCCTAGAAACTTCTTTTGATTACAACCAAAATCATTCATAGGATGGAATTATCAACAAATAAAATTCTATATCAAAATGTGAGGTAATTAAGGAATTTATTTAGATATGAATTTTATATTCCAATGTGTTTTTGATGTCAGGAAATGAAATGACTACAGGTGAACTTTTATAGGTGGGGTATAGGAAACACATGAATGTTTTTAAATGATAGAATTCCACCCATGTTTTTTTAAAATAATATCTAAAATGAACTATTTACATACCCAATATGAAATATTTTCTCAATATGGATATATAAAAGAAATTATAAATGTTCAATTTCCTTTTTAACAATTAGATTTTTATTTCAGCCCACTATTAAACACACTTTTACATTAACTATCATAAATAGTTTTATTTATTTTCACTATTCATTATAGTAAAAAATTATATTGAAACTATTTGATAAAAAATTAATTATTACAAATATTTATTCCATTTTTAGAAATTAAACTCACATAATCAGAATAAGTAAAATAGAAATGAAACAAGAAGATGAATAAAAAACGTTTTCCAAAGAAAAGCATTAAAAAGGTTTTAGAAAGTTTTAATATACTAATTTAGTTTGGTATTTTTTAAATGAAAATATTTAACAGGAAATTAAAATAGTTTTACTTATTTTACATTAAAATAAATTTAAAATATAATATATTATAGATAAAAATTTAAACATAAAGGAAGTTTAAATAATCATTATATATCACACCATTAATCATTTCATAAAATTATTTTTTAATATTGAATTTTATTTCATTTACACCAAGTATTGTGTGAATCACAAGATATTAATACGTTTTAATTTATTAAATAATAGATTAATAATAATTGTTTTGTGGTGTTAACATCTCTTTTAATATTTTTATTTTTTATCATAAATAACATTTTACATGATATTAATATTTTAAAATATTAGGGTGTTACATTCTACCACTATGAAAAAAATTATTCCCTCAAAATTTTATAATAATCTCAACAATAGAGGTATTAACATGTTGAGAATATCTTTTTTGGAAACTAAAATTATAAAGATGGATAATAAAATTTCCTCTAATTAATTGTGAAATATAAATATTATGGTCATTAAAAAAACACCCTTCTATTGTAATATATTGGAGAATATGGGTTGGATGTGACAAAAATGACTTGGAATAAAATTGGAATTTCAATTAAAGAGTGATATAAATCATTTATCAAAACAAAGTAAATTATCAATGGAATATTAATGACATAAAAACCATAAATCTATGACAATTTAAAAGATAATTGAGTTGTCAGTAATGATTGTGAAAAGATATCATTCTTATTTCAAGTTAATTTTGTTGTTGTTGAGGGAACCTAGTATGATAGATATTATAATAAGATATGAATAACAAATATATTTTAATTTTATAAACAAATATTTTGTTTGTGCTTAAATCACAATCCAAATCAGCACATACTCTAGTAATGAATATCCAATATTATTTTTTCCTAATCACTAAAAAAACATCTAAATGATATAAAAAATTACACTAAATAATAACAAGATATTACTCATACCATTATGAATATCGAAAATGGTTAGCAAAGGATTTCCCATATAATAAAATATTCTCTAACATAAAAAAGGTATCTCCTAATTTTTAACATAATCAATTACATGCATCTATATCCTTTAAACCCATCATATTATATATCAAAAAATGCAATATCATTCTTCCCAATGAATCATTCTCCTTAATCCACAAGGTTATATATAGTTAAACTCAGTAAAACATCCCATGATATATCATTAGTTACCTAAAATCAAATTATATATAACCTCAAAAGGGGATACAAATCCATACAAAATATTATCAATCATTAACTGATAAACCCATGATGATATCCATGTGTATTATTATAATCCATCCTATATATAAAAATTATTAAAAAATTATTCATATTCTTAGATGTTTCAGGATTATTATAACTACAAAACCATTGGTAAAAATACTTCTAAAAATTAATTATTTTAGCCACTAAAAATTATCAAACATAAATATTAAATATTTTTATATTAAAATTAATTTCATTTCTCAATTAGGTTTTAACACCATGGAGGTTTAGTTTCTTTGGATACTAGAAAAACAATCGTCTTATTTTTTTTAATGATATTTCACTTATCCCATTATGATCTTCCCATTTAGAACACTTCATTGACATACCCTTCTTAAAAAAATTATTCTTAACCTAGGTAACGAAATCATATGAAATAAATACCTAACATGGTTTGTAAGGGTAATCATGAAACATATCAACCATAGATTATATTATATAATAATGTATGTGTAATGGTATGAGATCATAAATATAACTTATGACGTTGATACAAGATTCTATCAAAGAACTTAAACAAGATCCATGGAATGAATCTGGGATATTCATTAGACATTAATCATATTTAAATTCAATTTACCTAAAAAATGAGATATTACATTTGTAACAAGAAATATATTTTTGCAATACACAAAATATTATAACATTGGGAGCTCATATAAATTGAAATAAGATAAATTATTAAGTCATTGACAAGAAATAATTCCAATTCATATACATGTGGACATGGAACCATGGCCACACAAATCCTTATTGATAATAAATCACAGTCTATACATAACACTATGAAAATTTAATCATGTTTATACAAAACATTGTGATCATGTCATTTGGTTGACACATAAACCTTTAAACATGTAATCAGGTTCATGTATAACATTGTGAACACGTAATCAATTTCATGAATAACATATTTTGCAACATCTCGGGTAAATAAAGAATATGAAATTTTCATATTTATTAATATTTTTTGAATAAAATATTAATATTACTTTAAAGGGGATGTTATTTTCAATGGCATACCCAATACACAACAACGAGTTTCTTTGAAATCTTACGTCACACACTAATAATATAATAATATAATTTTAAATAGTAGTTAAAGCTTTGCTGTTGTAATGGCGAGAATGAATAGAACTAACTAAAATATGATTATACATGTTTTTTAAATGTTTTTACATTTATCCAATAAAATATAAAGGCTTAAAATAAGATAAAAATCAATTCTAGGCATAAATACTATCATATTCAATAAAAGGTTGATTTATCGCCTTTTGATGGAGAACCCTATTTAAATATAGTTTTGGTCACTCTTATATGTTAAATTAAACCAAATACAACTCCTCTTTATAATCAGGACATCAAAATTTACTTTTATTATCTTTTTGGTATTTTTCCAACAAAGTTCAATTTTTTAATGAATAGTGAAAAATATTGTATTTTAAGTCAAAACCTACTTTTAATATAATTTATTTATATGGATAGATTATCTTTTTAATTGGTTTTAAAGTGTAATTAGAATATATTTTTACCATTTAATCTAATAGTGGACATTGGAATTATTTTCACTTTGAAATTGGACATAAACAACTATCAGTCTTTTGATAGGTATTGTTTCTTAAAAACACGCTATTTGTTTTGACAACAGGAATTAATTATAAAATTAATTAATGTAACTTATTTGTTTTGAATTTTTCAAAATAGACATCATTTCTGAATACGGAATATCAAATATAGATCAGGGTGAATTTGTGGTATTTTTCTAAAGAACTTCAATTTTTGATGAATAGTGAAACCACTATGTGGTAGTTAAACAAACTGTTTTTTCTTTCAAATGAATGTTTACCGCTTATGTGTATTGAATTTCAAAAATATGACATACATGGCTGTCATTAGTAAGTAAAATTTGGTTCAATGGGATTAAAAATATTTTTTTGGTGAATAGAAACTTTTGAGTTTTGTTAACCGCAATTAGAGGTAATTCGTGTAATTTAAGATAAGAATGATATAATAAAAATAATAATATATCTTGAAACATGTCCTAAAAAATTTTTATAGGTCATGGACGACCAAGAAAATCCATTTTCCAATTTTTGGGACACCATGGAGCCACCTGGGTAAGATAATGACATCAATACCTTTTATTTAAAGTAAAAATAAAAATATCACAAACATGTATTGTTTTAGTAAAACAATTTTTACATGGGGTTATACAAGTTATATTTTTTACTATAAATATTAATTAAATAGATTGAAATATTTACTACATCATGGTAATTGATTTATAATATTATGACATCAAAAAAATAAAATTATTTGCGACACAATGATGATGCAGTGTTTATGTCATTAATGAATGATTTAAATAAATAAGATGATAATGTTTAAAATAATAACCAAAACCTGTCTAATTATTATTGGATGATTTTATGTCGAACATGGACCCTATTATACTATACTTTAATGATTTGTGGAGCTTTAGAAACCGAATTTCATTTTATAATAAAATAATAGTTTCAATATTTCAAAAAGAGACCCTCCTATCCCTTATAAAAAGTCCCCACTTCCTACCCATCTATCACACTTCTCAAGCCCTTTTTATCATCAAAAATCTACTCAAATAATCTCCCAATATCCCTATATTTATCCTAGAATCCTCACTCTAGGAATAAATTTCTTCAAGAAACCCTTTTGGTTCATACCAAGAAGAGTTACGTGATTTAAAGGTAATGTCTTCACATGTGTTCTTTTGTTTTATTTTGCTTCTCCAACCCCCTAAAATATTTTTGTTCCTTAATTTTGTATCAACACCAGTATCTTAATTATACTAGGATGTTTTTATGAAAATATTTATAGCTACACATACACACACACCTTAATTTAATGGTTAAAGAACATATTGTTTCTGTGGATGGCGAATTACTGCATCACGAAATGATGATTATTCAATCTTCTATTAACACCTTTAATGGTGGCTATTAAGATGCCACTATATTTATATATGATATATATTGTGTTTATATTTTCTTTATACTTCTTTATTTTTCATTTATGACATACTTTTATGGTTTCCGTTATGGGTAAACGCAATAATCTCATTAGAGGAAGTACGGACTACTCCCCCTCAAAGTGATATGACTTGTTCATGCCCTACGTGGAATGTATAAAGGATGGAGTTAATGATATTATATATGATATTATACTGGAATTATAATATAACTATGTATCATTATGTCTTTATTCCTTTGCAATATGAAACAGAAAGGGAAGTAGCGTTCATGCGTACATACGGCTTACCGTCTCCATGAACGATGCATTTCATTTATTACCTCTAAATGTTCTGTAATATTATAAATACATGTATATAATAGATATAAATGACATATATGATATCCAAATCATGAATATCATTCTGTATATAATGATCCATTGACCACATGAACAACATGTAAATATAAGAAGGCCATTTTTACTCAAGTACAAAATATCGACAAAACGAACGTTATTAACATAAATGATTAAGTACTTTTTATAACATGGTAATAATTGATATAAGAGGAATAATAAAATTGAAAAAGTATTTGATGAAACTATAAATTAAATTTATTTTATTATTCAGGAGATTAAAGAATGATCGAGTCAAGTCGGACATGAGGTAAGGGATCATACCTCTCCATTTCTTTTTAAGTACAATCTTTTATGTCGTTTCTTTTAAGCTCATATTTCTTATGTTTGGGGATGTTCTTTTATATTAATCATTCTGTAAAATTTATGTTCATATTATGAGAGACCCTATTTGATCTCATAAATCCATTTTTATAAGTTTTAAGTGGCGTCGTTAGGCTGCCGAATTTTTGTAAGGGATTTTTCATCTCACCTTTAATCCTATGAGATTTATGCTACATTTGCCACCATTTAAATTGAGTGGTGTATGTACTACCCATTATTATACTCATTGTGTAATGTAATATCATTTATTAGTATTTACATCAATGTTTTATAGTCCTTATTTCATGGGGAGTACATTTCGAAAGTTACCCAAGTCGGTAAGGGAACCTTTCACCCTCCTCTTTTTAAAGGACTTATCTTTGATATGTCTGTTAATTTACATCTTCTTATATTGGGATATGTTCTTCTATATCCTTATTGATGAAAATTTTATATTCAAGTGATGTGATACAATTTTCTCTCTCATGAACTCATATTCTGAATCTTAATGTGACGTCGTTAGGCTGTCGATTTTTTGCAAGGGAACTTTTTAAATCACTTTCAATTCTTTGGGATAAACCTATACATCTTGATTATGTAGTCATATGAATATTTTTGGATGACCTCTGATTGTTTTACACTTAATATCCACTTATATTGAGTGTATTTATTTTTTTCACACATAATTATGTAATTGATTTGTCATTAATTTAAGGATACCGTCTTTGTAAGGGACTTAGTCTCAATCTCCTTTCATTGAGGCATATTTTGTTTTATACAAAACTTTCTTTTGTACGGTGTATAAACTCGTTTGACTGTTACGTTTATTCAAAAGGAATCTTTTTATATGAATCATTTTACTAAATGACAAAAGGAATGTTTTTGTCTTAAGTATACGGCGACAATGACTTCTCCACCACCATGACCATTATTTGAGTTTCGACTTCCTCATAAGCCATAAATTTTTTTATGAAAAATAAATACCATGTTTTACTTTTCTTTTATTTTGGAATTGAAAATGGTTTTGATAAAGTTTTTATTAGATCAATGTGGTGTATTGATATATTTTGATTAAAATATGGAAATGTTGTGTTTCCTTTATGCATGTTTTATATGATACGATTATGTTATGGTTCTTGGGAATTGATTATGAAGACGGGTGGTTTCGTGAGAAACTAAGTGAGGGTGAGCCTGATATAGCTCTCCAATGCATTAGGCAACATGACAGAGGTAAATGTGAATGTTTCTCCTAAGAGATTTAGGGAATATACTATGATGGGTATACCAAATGTAACCATGAGGGTTACTCCCTATATAATAATGTTATGAATGACTCAAGTTAGCTTTATGTATTATGATTTCTATGAGTTATTCATAGATATTATGATTTCATGAAGTATGTTAAAGTGCTTATGTTTTATGAGTAAAGTATGATTTCATTGATTTATATGTATACATGAACTAATGTTTTCATTCCGTATTTTTATATCCCTTACTGAGATTTTTATGCTCATCCCATGTTTTTGATATGTTTTTCATAGGTCAAGGGAAAGGTACATGATGTAATGATAGTGTCATGTAAGATTCAAGAAAGAATCCATGTTTTATTTAAAATATGTTTCCTTTAATGAGAAGAGTGAATATTGTCTTTGATGTAACCACCGTGTTTACAAGTGGAATGTAATGCATGATATATGATATAATTCTCGAAAACACTAAACCTAAAAAGATCCTCAATGTGAATTCTTGAAATAACTCATGATTAAGTAATATTTAAGGCTGGGGCCTTATAGTTGGCATCAATGGTTGGTTTAGACAACTTTAGGGATTGTGAGTTTTTGTTAAACACATAGTCAGTCCCAAGGTCTATTATTTCAATTATATCATAGTTTTCTACCTTTTTCACATCAGGGAAATTCAGTTAAAAATGGGAGGAGGAGTATCTCAAATGACATTCTTATCTCTCCCTGATGATATGCTTGCAATAATTATTGCAAAGTCATGTTCAGATGGCTGTGAAAATTTTTCTAGCATACAACTAACTTACAAGAAGTTGTTTGAGATATCAAACACCTCCACTATACCTCATTATCATCGTGGATCTTGGGTTGTATTTAATAAAATCCTATTTTTACAATATTATCATATTTTCAAGAAAGGTAAATATTATAAAGAAATTTTCAGATATTTTACCTTATCACAATATTTTGAGGCATATTATGATTTGAAAACATTTTGATGAAGAAGGAGAAAATTGTGGAACCTATATGTATTTTCTTCTACAATATAGTATCTCAACAAATACCTATGGTATTTTAAAATGAACATTAATTGAAAGTTTCAACTCAATTTTGGTCTGACTATTTTATAGAAATCATTTTTTATCAGATGTTTTGAAATTATATGTCATACATGATTATTTTCAAAAAGTGTTTTTCTGTGAACACCCATATGACCCATGTTGTACAAGGTGTGTCTGGATGGAGGAAGCAAATGATTTTGATAGATCTCTAAATCATTGTAGCGATGCATGGACCTTATACCTGTGAGAACAAGATGACAATTAAACCCAATGGACACCATGATCAAGGTATGATGTTCTTCATTTTTTGGATAGATTTATTTTATCTTATGATGGTGAAGGGAGACTTCAAGAAATAAGATGTTTAGATCATAATGAATTTGGATGAAAATGAGTGGTATAAGGAAACCATTGAGGTTAAAACATGTTTGGGTTATTTTTGAGATTTATAAAAAGGAAAACCCATAAGATGGGTGACAACCCATCGCGTTTGGCAATGCCCCATGAATTGAACCCACAACCGAAGGACGACAAGGGTGAATAGCCTACCACTATCCTACATGAAGTCCCTGGTTAATATGAATTATTATTTTTGGTTAAAAGATTTTATGGATCAAGAAGAAGTTGATTTTGGGAACTTTTATTTTATCAAATGGATATCCTTAGTGTAGGAAAATGATTTGGGGATGAAGTAATAACTATTATTTTAGAATATGTTCTCTATTTCATGGAAACAATATATGCCTATATAAAATAGAATGATTTGAGATTTCAATTGAGGAGAACTGGAGGAATTTTATTTTGGAAGAATCTATGTTTTTATTATGGACTTATATGATTTTGGTTTATCTATGGAAATTATTAACCTATCATGGAGGATATGTGATTAGGTTAATTACTTTTCAATACGATACTTTAAGAGTAAATGATGTTATTTGGAGATAAATTTTATGATTTACCTTGGAAGACTATTTGATTAAATCCTTCAGAGATTGGGGTTTCAATATTAGTTTGGATTACTTTGAGGAATTTTATGGATAGATGTTTATTGAATGGTCTTTGTTGAACTTTAAGTATTGTTTGACAAATTTTGGAGATTAAGAGTAGTTTTTCTTTTTATAACGGATTATCCTTTTTTGGTATAGTCTGATTTTGTACTAACAATTTTTGGTTTTGGTTAAGGTCTAAAGAAATGGGAAATATATAGTTCATCTTTTTTGGGTTAGCTGATTCTCTAAAAAATGATTATAGTGCTCTTAATATGAACAAGTCATCCTGAAATACTCATCATTTGGAGAAAATATGAGTTTGTCTTAGAAATATAGTAAAAGATGAAGTCTACATGACAACTAATTATGTCTCCTTATGTTTTAGTTAATCCCAAAAATAAATTATTCAATGAAAAGAAACTTTAAACGAAAACATTGTCTGTTAACTTTTCCTACTGGGAAATAAAATACTGTTAAACCCATTGCAATTTTGTGAATTTCAGGTGGTTAACTTTCTCCTAGACATGTTTTCTATTACTCTCTATCAGAACATGACCCGTTGTTTTTTCTTCCATATCTATGTTTTCTGTACGGGGAATCCTAATATGGGTTATCGTGGGTAACATTTGTACTTTTTTTCTTTTAATGTGATAGTTTTATTGGCTCGTTTTCTGATGTGGGACTTTTAATGAAGTTTCCATGACCAATTTTAAAATTGCGAGGACACAATTTCCAAAAGAGATGAAGGAGGTAACATCCTGGGTAAATAAAGAATATTACATTTTCATATTTATTAATATTTTTTGATTAAAATATTAATATTATTTTAAAGGGGATGTTATGTTCGATGGTGTACCCTATACACAACAACGAGTTTCTTTGAAACCTTACGTCACACACTGATAATATAATAATATTATTTTAAATGGTAGTTAACACCTAGCCGTTGTAATATAGGGAATGAATATAAATAACTACAATATGATTATACATGTTTGTTAAATGTTTTTACATTTATCCAATAAAATATAATGTCTTAAAATAAGTAAAAATTCAATTTTAGGCATAAATACTATAATATTCACTAAATGGTCGATTTATCACATTTTGATGGAGAACCCTCTTTAAATATAGTTTTGGTCACTCTTATATGTTCAATTAAACTAAATAAAATTCTTATTTAGAATCGGGACATGAAAATTTACTTTGTGTATCTTTTTGGTATTTTTCAGACAAAGTTCATTTTTAATGAATAGTGAAAAATGTTGTATTTTAAGTCAAAACCTCCTTTTAATATAATTTATTTATAACGATATATTAACTTTTTATTTGGTTTTAAAGTGTAATTATAATATATTTTTACCATTTAATCCAATGGAGGTCATTGGAATTAATTTCAGTTTGAAATTTGACAAAAACAAGTGTCAGTCTTTTGATAGATATTGTTTCTTAAAAACACGCTATTTATTTTGACAACGAGAAT
The DNA here is from genome assembly GCA_963277665.1 of Viscum album. Lineage (NCBI taxonomy): Eukaryota > Viridiplantae > Streptophyta > Magnoliopsida > Santalales > Viscaceae > Viscum > Viscum album. Next base: position 1,846,000,267 of record OY728157.1, on the reverse strand, counting down.
TAATTATAAAATTAATTAAGGAAACTTATATATTTTGAATTTTTCAAAATATACATCATTTCTGAATACGGAATATCAAATATAGCTCAGGGTGAATTGGTGGAATTTTTCTGAAGAACTTCAATTTTTGATGAATAGTGAAACCACTAAGTGGTAGTTAAACAAACTGATTTTTCGTTTAAATGAAAGTTTACCACTTATGTGTATTGAATTTCAAAAATATGATATACATGGTTGTCATTAGTATGTAAAATTTTGTTCAATGAGATTAAAATATTTCTTTAGTGAATAGTAACTTTTGAGTTTTGTTAACCGCGATAAGAGGTAATTAGTGTATTTTAAGATAAAAATGATATTATAAAAATATAAAAATATCTTGAAACATGTCCTAAACTTATTGGGTAATTCATGGCTGACCAAGAAAATCAATGGGTCAATTTTTTGGACCCCATGGAGGAACTTGGGTAAGATAATGACATTAATTCCTTTTATTTAAAGTAAAAATAAAAATTTCACAAACATGTATTGTTTTACTAAAACAATTTTTAGATGGGGTTATACAAGTTAAATTTTTAACTATAAACATTAATTATAAATATAAAAATATTTCCTACATCATGGTAATTTTTTTATAATTTTTAGATATCAATAAAATAAGATTATTTATGACACAATTGTGATGCAATGTTTATGTCATTAATGAATGATTTAAATAAATAAGAAGATAATGTTTAGAATAATATCCAAAAATTGTCCAATTCTTATTGGATGATTTTATTTCGAACATGGACCACCTTATCCTAGACTTTATGTATATTTGGAGCTTTATAAACTGAATTTAATTTAATAATAAAATAATAGTTTCAAGATTTCCAAAAGAGCCCCTCCTCTCCCTTATAAAAAGACCCCACTTCCTACCCATCTCTCACACTTCTCAGGCCCTTTGTATCGCCCAAAATCTACTCAAATAAGCTCCCAATATCCCTCTCGTCATTCTAGAATCATCACCTTAGGCATAAATCTCTTCAAGAAACCCTTTTGGCTCAAACCAGGAAGAGTCACCCAATTTAAAGGTAATGTCTTCACTTGTGTTCTTTTGTTTTATTTTGCTTCACCAACCCCCTAAACTATATTTATTCATTTCTTCTGTGACAAAAACAGTATCTTCATTATACTCAGATGTTTTTATGAAAAGTTTTAGAGCTACACTGACACACACACCTTAATCTAATGGTTAAAGAACATACTGTTTCTGTGGTTGGCGAATTACTACCTAACGAAATGATGATTGTTCAATATTCTATTAACACCTTTCATGGTGGCCATTAAGATGTCACTATATTTATATATGATATATATTGTGTTTATTTTTTCTATATGCTTCTGTATTTTTCATTTATGACATACCTTTATGGTTTCTGTTATGGGTAAACGCAATAATCTCATTAGAGGAAGTGTGGACTACCGCCCCCTCAAAGTGATATGACTCGTTCATGCCTTACGTGGAATGTATAAAGGATGGATTTAATGATATTATATATGATATTATACTGGAATTAAAATATAACTATGTATCATTATGCCTTTATTCCATTAAAATAGGAAACAAAAATGGAAGTAGCGTTTATGCGTACGTACGGCTTACCGTCTCCATGAACGGTGCATTTCTTTTCTTACCACTGAATGTTATGTAATATTATAAATACATGTATATACTGGATATATATGAAATATATGATATCCAAATAATGAATATCATTTTGGATATAATGATCCTTTGACCACATGAACAACATGTAAATATAAGAAGTCCATTTTTTACTCAAGTACCAAATATCGACAAAATGAACGTTATTAACTTAAATGATTACGTAATTTTTTTCACATGGTAATAAGTTATATAAGAGGAATAATAAACTTGAAAAAGTTTCTGAATTAAGTGTAAATTAACTATAGTTTATTATACAGGAGATTAATGAATGATCGAGTCAAGTCGGACATGAGGTAAGGGATCCTACCTCTCCCTTTATTTTTAAGTACTCTCTTTTATGTCATTTATTTTAAGCTCATATTTCATATGTTTGGGGATGTTATTTTATATTAATCATTATGTATATAATGTTTCATATTACGAGAGACCCTATTTGATCTCATAAATCCATTTTTGGATGTTTTAAGTGGCGCCGTTAGGCTGCCGAGTTTTCATAGGGGATTTTTCATCTCACTTTTAATCCCGTGAGATTAATGCTACATTTTCCACCATTTCCTTTGAGTGGTGTATGTACTACCCATTATTCTACTCTTTGTGTAATATAATTTCATTTATGAGTATTACATCAATGTTTTATAGTCCTTCTTTCATGGGGTGTACGTTTCGAATGTTACCCAAGTCGGTAAGGGAACCTTTCACCATCCTCTTTTTAAAAGACTTATCATTGTTATGTCTTTTAATTTACTTCTTATTATGTTGGTATATGTTCTTCTATATCCTTATTGGTGAAAATTTTATTTCCAAGTGATGAGATACCATTTTATCTCTCATTAACTCATTTTCTGAATCATAAAGTGACTCCGTTAGGCTGTCATATTTTTGCAAGGGAACATCTTAAATCAATTTCAATTATATGGGTTAAACCTCTACTTCTTGATTATGTCATGATATGAATATGTGTGGATGAACTCTGATTGTTTTACACTTAATATCCACTTATATTGAGTGCATTTATTTTGTTCACACATAATTATGTAATTGATTTGTCCTTAATCTAAGAATATCGTCTTTGTAAAGGACTTTGTCTGAATCTCCTTTCATTGAGGCATATTCTGTTTTATAAACATCTTTCATTTTTATGGTGTATAAACCCTTTTGACTATTATGTTTATTAAAAAGGAATCTTTTTATACCAAGTGTTTTAATAAATGAAAAAGGATTTTTTTTTGTCTTATGTATGCAGCGACAATGATTTCTCCACCGCCGTGACCATTATTTGAGTTTCAGCTTCCTCTACAAGGCATAAATTTTTTTTTTGAAAAATAAATACCATGTTTTATTTTTCTTTTATTTTTGTATTGAAAATATTTTTGATAATGTTTTTATTTGATCAATGTGGTGTATTGATATCTTGTGATTGAAATGTGGAAATGTTGTATTTCCTTTATGCATGTTTTATATGATAAGATTATTTTATGGTTCTTGGGCATTGTTTATGAAGATGGGTGGTTCCGTGATAAACTAAAGGTGGGTGAGCTTGATATAGCTCTCCAATTCATTGGGTAACGTGATGGAGGAAAACGTGAATGTTTCTCCTAAGAGATTTTGGGAATATACTATAATGGGTATTCCAAACGTAACCATGTGGGTTACTCCCTACAAACGAATGTTATAAATGCCTCAGGTTACCTTTATGTGATATGATTTCTATGAGTTATTCTGATATCTTATGATTTCATAAAGAATGTTAAAGTGCTTATGTTTTATGAGTAAAGTATTATTACGTTGATTCTTATGTATACATGAACTAATGTTTTCATTTCGTATTTTTATATCCCTTACTGATCTTTTTATGCTCATCCCAAGTTTTTGATATGTTTTTCACAGGTGAAGGGAAAGGTACATGATGTGATTATAGTGTCAATGAAGAGTCAAGAAAGAATCAATGTTTTATTTAAAATATGTTTCCTTTAATTAGAATATTGAATATTGTCTTTGATGTAACCACCTTGTTTACAAGTGGAATGAAATGCATGATATATGATTTAATTCTCTAAAAAATTAAACCTGACAAGATCCTCAATGTGAATTCTTTAATATAAGTAATGATTAAGTAATGTTTAAGGCTGGGGCTTTATAAATTCAGTCATTATTTATCCATTATCAAAAAAAATCATTATAGGGAGAAATAGTTCCCACCAATCACTTAATATAAACCTATTTGGGGTAGAAGATAAATCATTATTCATTATATCATAAACAATGAAAATGATCTAGTTTCATGAAAAATTTATTATAGTATATCCTAGGGAAAAATGGGTTTGAAATAAATCATGACATTATAATCCTAAAAAATAAATAGAATTCATAGACATGGTATCCTTGGAACATATAATCAGTAATGATTATGTAACATGATAGTATGTAATCTAATATGGAAAATTATTTTGATGAATCAATTTGAAATTTTATTGAGGAAATTATACTTCCCAATTTGAAAAAAAATTAATTTTAATACTTTTGTAAAATCATTTTAATTTAAAACAACACTCGAAACATGTTATGAATTAATTAAAATATTGTGTTGTCATGATAAAAAAAATGTCAGGCATGTTGAAATAAATATTCTTATAAAATTATGGATATAAGTAAAAAAAATATTGAATATAAAATGATTATTATATTTAAAACCCTTTATAAAATGTTTGAGATGGGTAAAAGTCTACAAAAATTTATTTTGGTATTGTTAAAACATTTTTCAAAACATTAGAAAAAAATATATGGAAGGAAAATGGTTTTTGACAGAAGAGTGAAATATATTCTGTGTTCTTTCAAAATATCTTTTTTTGTTCATTGGAATAAATAGAGAAAAAGGAGATTAAAATTGGAATTCACCAGAAATAACAAATATATAAAAACATTAATGATTTTCTTGATTTTTGTAACATCATATTTCATCGCCAAAAACAAAATGAAAACAGTTTTGATGAATGGTTCGATCAGGACATAAAATCCTTACCACTATTTTAACATATGATTCATAATACCGTTTAAATAAAAAAAAATTCACAATATATTTCAACAATATAATTATTTTAATTATATAACATGTAAAATTGGTTGTATATTTATCTCGTAAATAATTATAGGTGTATAACATAACATAAGTATGAAATAATGAAAATATAGGTAAAAATATCTTACCACCTTCAAAAGTATTTAAATTTAAACAATATTTTAGACATACCCTTAAATCGATTTGTATATTCATAAAATTTTCATGATAATTAAAATAATATAAATTAATGGATATTTTATATATAAAATAAAATAAATAGTTTGTGATTATGGTATGTGTTTCATAGAAGTAAAAAATGTTTAAAAACCACTTTCCATAATTCTATAAATCCTTCATACAAAATCATACATCCTATATAATAAAAATATGATTTTTATGAATATATTACAAAACCATTAAGATTTAAATTTTACTATATATGATTTAAAATTTTCATTTTAGGACCCATTTATGAACCATTCCATGATAAATCACCTTCTGGGCAATAACTACGATGTTTTTCATGTAATTTTTGATATTTTATATATCACTCAAATTAAATTGATCAAGGATCCGTAGTCACATTAATTATAATCATTATATAAACAGAATATAGGTACAGAATATATGTTTTTATCATTATCCCTAACATTTGGAGATAGGAAATGAAATAAAACATTAATAGAGATGGTGGACCATATGTACGCTTGAAGTATATTTCCATTTTCTCTGTGGAAAGAAATAATGAAGGGAAAATAATATATTAACATTATAGAATAATATTATTTTAATTTATATAACATATTATTATTTATTCAGACCCTTATTACGATATATGTAATGTGTATGTGGAAAATGAATCACATCACTTTGCAAAGGGGTAGTATGTTGTACACTAAAACGAAATTATCGTATCCACTACAGAATGGGATGTTAGAATATATATATGATATACTAATTAAATAATTATAATATATCTAAAAAATCATATGTATGAATTTAATTTATCATTAATACCAAAAACATGAAACCAACATGAATACACATTTCATGAGTTTGTGAGGCGATATTTCACCCTCCACAGAAGAAACATTATTATTTTCCAAAAGGATTGGATGTAAGAAGGATGAAATGGAAATAAGATTACATAGGAATAATAATATCACAAATATTATAAATTAAAATTATATATATCTTTATATAAATCAATCTGATATAGTATTTAGTGACCACTAATATTACTTCACGAGGATGTAGTTTGTAGTATGCATGAATGATTATTTCATATCCCATTTAATGGATTTGAATCAGAATACATGTAATTACATTAAAATAATATATATATATATATATATATGAAATGTGTGTTATTATTTTTTAATATATTTATATGATTTAGAGGATTTATAAGAATAATTAAAATAAAACATACACTTTTGGAGCATTACAACATCTTCAAAAAAACATAGAGGCTTTCTCTAATGCCTTCCTAGATTGGCTTTATAACATCAAAAATTTCTTATGGGACGTGATCAAGGAATTATGGAAGATATATTTGTAGTCATTTTTTATCCTTATGGTTTTGGTGTTTTGATTAATAGAAGATAATGGGTGTCCTTTTATTTGTGATGTGAGTGGCATAGTTGTGTGTTTTGAAAATAAAAAAGGTGTACCCACATTTTTCATATTCAAATGGGATGTAAAATTTGTCTTTATAAGAACATAGTGGTGAAAATTTTGACGTAGTTGTAGAAAATTTTTTTATGGAAAATTTTCTATGTTATATTAACACATATTCATTTCGTTTAACCCATCTTAACTTGTTCTGACCTTCACTTTGGAAATTATATTTAACAGTTTCTATTATTCATTATTGTAAAAAAATTATTTTTTTGTCATATTAGATAATATAAATTTTTAAATTTCCAATTATTGAATCTATTCTTCCGAATTTATTTAATTTAAATTGAAAATTTTAATTTTATATTATTCTCATAGATGATTCAAAAATATTTTTTCAAAAGGGAAAATGTTTAACTCTTTTAAAATTTTAATATAAAAAAATATATATAATATATTCAGATTACAAAAAGGTGATTATTATATATATGTATATATATATTTTTACATTTTAATTCATATTAAATATGTTTTTTTATTCTAAATTCCTTGAATGAAAAATTAATTTTAAATAAAATCCAATATTTATAACTTTTCATTAAAAAATTTATTTGTTTTAAAAGAAAATCTAAAAATCACTATAAGTTCTTAGAAAATGATTTTCATTATTCTTAAATAGTTCTTATTTTATGTTCTAATTAATTGGTCAAAATGAATTAAATTTATATTCATTTTTAAACTATATTGTAATTATATTTATTAAATCCCATTTACACAAACCATTCAAATATGTATGTTATCTCTATCATATTAAATAATAATATATTAATAGTATGACGTGTTTAATTAAAACAGATGGTTTCATGTAACATAACAATATAAAATTTATTTTATTTATTTAAAAAATAATAATATTTTTGGGGGGTTATAATTCATGAATCCCAATACATAAAATTTTAAACTAATTAACTTCATTTTTTTAATAACATAGGTTCTTGTTTAGTCTACGAGATAACCCATTGTACAGGTCATCTACTCAGATATTTCCAATGTTCCCCATATATATATCATCAAATTACATAGAAATTAATTTATCAATGACCTCCATTTACACATAGAAAACTTCTTACTATCCATTTTAGATATTCTTCAATGTTCTTATCCCCACCTAATTGATTTTCATGAATTTGAGTCTCCTTTATTCTACTTTTGTTACAACATATGTTTTTTAAATGTTAAACCTCATATTATATTACTTTTTAGGTACCTAATTAATGTAAAATTTGATAATAATATGTCATCATAGATTATTATGTATATTAATATACTCTAGTCTAGTCATTATAATTTTTTTTATTGTCAACACATTACCTATAAAAATAATTATTAACCTAGCTTCTTCAGGTTACCACCATTGACTAAAACCTTAAATTGTAGTGCGAGCATCCAAATTTATAATGGGAAACAACATTATCCTAAAAAAATATTTATTACATGTCTATGTCCTGAAACCAAATTTTCATTTAATGGAACAAAAATATTATCCTAGGAATATTATGGAAATCATCAATTCATATCAATAATTATGGTTCATAATGTTTTTTTCAATTTCTAAAAAATAACCTATGATAATGGAAAACTATGTTCATATTAAGGCCCCATGTCTTGTTCTAGGTAACGATCGTGTCAAGACTAATTTACATTTTTAATAGTTATTTACCCTTAGTAAAACTATTCTTGGAACAGTTCCACTTATAATATCTAAATAGAGATGTAATTTCTTGGAAATCAGATGATATATAATTTACCATGGTTTTAAGATATTATCTTATAGATTTTATTATTAATAGTCTTCTCTCTAGGGTTATCAAAAATATTTTCTCATCGATGTTTCAAATTTTAAATAATTACTTCATTTGATAACAACAATGATGAACCCTGACATTTCACTAATTATTAAATGATTCTAAAACATAATTATCAAATAGTTATGACACTAGAATCATAATTTACTAGTGACTTTAGATTAATTTTTTCTTAATGCATAAAACATGGAATCCTCATTGTATATTCCATAGTTTGGTTTTAAATTCCATTAAATATCATAAATCTTCATCAGATAACCAAGGGAATTCAAAAATAAATGACTAATCCCAGAATCCTAGTATGTGAATAAATATGTTAAATATGTATAAAATGTCACTCAAAATAATATCATGATATCACAAAAGATATTACACTTGAGTAATCACATGGAATCATAATATAATGAAGGTTGAATCAATAGATAATTGCATAATATGAAATTTGGATGAAATGAAAAAAAAATGAATTAATATTCATTGAATTATAACTAAAAATAAAAAATACATTTTTGGAAAAATTCATATAGTGGGTTAGGTTAACTCTTAAAAAGCATCCAAAACATATCACGAGAAAAAATAATTCCCCAATGCATTGGATTTATTTATAATTCCAGGACCAAAAATCACATTAATTTCATTTATAAGGATATATAATGAACATAATGGGATAAATAATAGGTAATGAACATATGAATTCACCATCTAATTAAAATTGGTTGAATATTCATTTATCATTTCTTATTTAAAGGAAATTTCTTAAAGAAGGAATTTGAGAAATGATCATAAGGAATGAATTACTCCATCAATGTAATTGATAATTATAACACCCTATGTTTTTATATACTAATATATTATAAGAAATTAATATTATCATATTGTTGAATTACATGGTAAACAATGTTATGATTTCATTATATGAAAAATAGAGTTTAACAGATGTTATATGTGACAATGAGTTTAAAATTATCATAAATATTATTAAAAAACTATTATAATTATCTAGTATCCCTTGGAATGGTGTGTATTAAAAGGATTAACTAATACATAAAAACATGGAATATTCATGTTTAAGAAATTAATTCCTCTCTATCTAGTAAATTTTAAATGAATCTAAATAACTTTTTGAAAAAAATGAAATTCCTTTTTGAAATTACTATTCTTCTATAAACAAAATATTTTATCTCAAAAAAATAATCAGACCACTCTTAATGAAAAATTTTATTCAAAGGTATATATTATGTAATAAATATCTCATTCAAAATTAATGTTATCTTTTTTTATAGATAAGATATAATATTAATTCAAATTTTATGCATAACAAAATGTAATTTTAAAAATACAGTTTTACTGCATTTTTATGGCGCACTTATTGAAATTTTAGGTATAAATATTTAATAAAATTTATTTTAAAAAATAAAAAAAATATTTAAAATAGGAAAATAAAAATTAACTTTTATGTAATTTTGGGTATTTTTATTGGGAATTTTATTTTTTTATTAATATTAAAAAACTGTGAGTTTCCAGTGAAAACTACCTTCTATTCCAATATTTTATATATTTAAATTTCAATTTTATTTATTTTATAATTAAAATTAGTTAAATTATGTTTCAATTAAAACAATTTAGTTCATTTGAATAAATTTCATATAGATATTTTATATAAAATATTTATTAACATTTTTACATTTTGATAATAAAAATGTAGTTTCTCATTTTGTCTGAGAGATTAATTTTAAATTAAATTATTCCACATATATTTGATGAATTTTGGAATATAGATTATATATTTTGAATCATAACTAATGAGAATTTATAATAATGAAAAAATTATTTTTGAAAATAATTATTTGTGAAAACAGTTAAAATTAATTACAATGATTAATTAAATAACAAGTTTACTTTGAGGTTTAACATAAATTATAATGTATAAGAATGACCTAATAGTTTTCCATACCCCATTTATTGGACTTATTTAGATCCTTGTTAGCTGTTTATCTAATTCTATTAGTATTCGGATATTATACCTTCTATTGGACCCATATATTATGTTTTTCAAAAAAAGAAGAAATGGATCGTTATTTATTTTAATTTCTATAATGATTTTCAATACATAAAAAAATTTGTAAGAACCCGAATCTTCTTTTCAAGTATGTTTTTCCTTTTCTGGTAGTTATTGAGACAAAGCGGAAAATCTAGAAATTTTCGGTGTGTACGCCGTGTCCTTTTTGAGTACACGCCGCGTACTTCGATGACACAGGAAACCGTGTTCTTTCCATGTAATGGCCACACACACGGTAATGTAAGGGTGACTTGGAGGCTGCCTAAAGAGGAGTACGGAAAAGTAATGTACATGTCGTGTACTCCAGAAGTACAGGCCGTGTACTTTCTTTTTATTTCATTAAACGGACTGAGGTCGCGTCTAATCCCAATTTCTATCTTCTTCTTCACCTAATTTCGTCCAGAGCATTTATGGATGCCGAATCTTCTCCAAGACGCTGATCCATCACTAGATATCCCAATCAAACACCGTCAGTTGCAATATAATCATAGCGGTGAGTTCTTGGTATTTCTTTTTCCACGTTTCCTGATTCTTTTTCTTATGATAGTTATCGTAGGTTGAACGTTTTAGAAATTTTTGCAGATATACTCCGTTATAGGCCGATTCACGGGCTGGGGTTCAATTATATCAATCTTTTAGGATAGAGGTAGGTGGTGTGTTGCCTTACGTTGAATGTATTTGAGTTTTTGTGCAAAAGTGCCGGATTCCCATGTTTTGGGTATCCCGAGTTAGGGATTTTGGTCATATTTTTTAATTTCCACAGATTTCTTGTTATCTTAAGGTTAATTGATAATAATTTATTATTTTTTTCATGTTTGAGGATCACCCCATGGGTTTTATCCATGTTTGGATGTTTATCGTCGTTCGGAAAAATTTTCCTACAAGGCAAACCCTGTTGCAATTGCTAGTTTGCTTGTTATAACTGATTGCATGTGTTACCTACTGTTTTAATTATTTTAATGCATTATAGCTTTTATCCAAGTAGTTTATAAACTTACTTAGGGATGCTGGCAGTCGATTAAGCATGACTGGACTGCTCAGGGATACGAGAACCTGGTGCAGGAGACCGAAGAGGGAATAGACGATTAAGTGCATCCCTAGGGGGTCTGTTGGAATTAGTTTCGTACGCAGAAACTACGAGAATTGGGTGCTTCTTAGAAGTGTCCTTAGTTTACGCACATATCGAAACCATAGGAGGAATTAGATGTACGATCTTTCTTAGAGAGTCAGTTGCTATTGTTGCAAGACCGCGGGGGAATCGATGTGAGTGCTTCCCAGCTTTTCTGTGCCTTTGTTTGTTTACTTGATTATCGGGGTCTGGTAGTTTGAGCCACCCAGAGAGTTAGTGTGAATGTGGATTTTTTGGTTAGTTTAGATGAGTCTATGATGCCAAAGTAAAAGGTTGGATCTATTGTCCCACTTGTTTGTTTTGGTAGTCTTTTGATGCCTACTATGTTACTAATTTACCATTGAATAGAGTTCTTTTCTAGATTACTTGGTTTTTTAGTTAAATGAATGAATGAATTGTTAAATTAATGTGAATTTTAATTGGTAGTATTGGTAACTTTTGTAATCCTAGTTCATTAATACATTTAATTTCATTACTTCCACTATATTACTCACTGACAGTAGGGCACAAATCTTGTGGTGGTTGCCTACTGGGACTAGTCTCACACTCTGTTTGGGTCCTTCTTTTCAGACCAAATAGGTTATATGGTTGTAGGTGTAGATAGAGACGATGTCCCTTTTAATTCATGTACATGATTGTTGGTTGGAGCTGGAGAGCATAGGACCGAGCTTAGAATTGCGATGCTACTGGAGTTACTGTTTACTTTTCATACTTTGTTTCTCAGTTGTATTTCAGCACGTTGTTGTGTTTGCTGCTTTCCTTAGATACTTGTTCCTATTGCATCGTTATCATCTTTACTATATATTAATTACTTCCACTATTTATTTTTAGTTATTGTATGTTGTTTTCTACTTCCACTATTGACTATTATTTCCTTTCCCTTGTATACATTACCAAATGAGGGCATAGTTTTTCCAAAAAATCACCAGGGACCTCACTGCTAGTCGGTAGCGTATGGCATTTGGGGAAATGCGCTTGAGTTCATGTAGAGAACTGGGTGCGGGGCACCAGTCGAGTGGCTCTGGATTCAGGTCATTTCAAAGTGGTATCAGAGGAAGGCTCATTTATTTTCTATTGACTTACAATTTAGCGACATTAGAAAGGGATAAGACGGAATAGGTAAATGGTAAATAGCTGTTCCCGGGAGTTCTAGAACCTGTGTACAAGGAAAAAGACAAGATACCTCGAATATTACAATTTTTGAGTTTTGAAAACATTATAGTTTAATTGACTTCACCATTGGTTGGTGCACTTGTGTTGTGATTTTATTGTTTATATGATTGTGGTTCTATTTTATTGCATCCCAATGAGATAATGGTATTCCATCTCATGCATTATATAGGCACTTGTTAGAAAATTACATGTAATGAATTTTTCCATGCCATCTAAATTGAATTAGAAGTATCATACTGTTGTGATATAATTTTTGATAGAATAAGAATGATGTTGTGATCGCTGCTGTAAAAGAATACATGCTATATTGATAGGGTATTGTTTTTCAGAGCTTCTTTATCATGGACACCAAAACATTGGTCTTAGTGGTGCTATGGGACCTCGAGGAACATAATTTTGTGGATCATGAGTTTGTTATACTGTTTACATGTTATATACATTGTTATGATGCCATGATTTGATTCGTTGGGAGTATGTGCCCCCACGGATCGGAATTTGGAACATAGATGATTGTTTTAGTGTTTTTTCAGTGGTTTTGGGGGTTATTGTATGTTTACTACCTAGAAACCCAGACAACACGACGTGTGGTCTTATGAACACATGCCATGTGTTCTTCTGTTTGGGAAGAACTTCTTTTCATGGTTACACACCGTGTACTTTCATGTACACACTGTGTACATGCCTTCTGTGTGACCTACCCATGTAGTTGAATACATGGGTTGGGAAATCCACAGGACAACACCCCGTGTACCATGTTGACACACCGTGTAGTAGTGGTACGTGTACTAGTATGTGTGACTAATGACACAGACATGGGAAAATTCATAAGGACACATCGTGTAGTGAACAAACACGTAGTGTAGTTTCCTGCTGGGCTAGTCTGTGTTCATAGTCATGTAGGAGTAACCGGGTAGGGAGAAAAATGGTTATTACACTCCATGTAGTTTGATAACACACTGTGTAGCTGAGTGGATTACATAGCCATGTATAGTCAAGGTACACGCCCATGCTAAAATTTTAGGAAACACGCCGTGTAGTTGTACTCCAAGCCGTGTAGTCATGTTTTCCCCAAATTTTAGAGTTTTTCCCTCCCGTTACACTTTAATCTCTTAATTTGCAACTGTTTTCGTTGTTAATGAAGGTATTCTTTTGAATGTGTAGACTCATGTCGCCAAGACGTCCTCCCGTTGCACGTCAGGAACCAGGCAGTGACCGTAGGCCTGATACGGTAGATCAAAGACTACCAGTAGTTCCACCTATCATTCCAGACATGGCACCTACAGTGATTCCAGACACTGCTGAAAACAATAAGTTTTGTGAGGGTTTCATGAGATTCATGCAGACCTTCTAGGGATCTCAGCATCCTTCTCCGTCTATGGCAGAGCTGACGTCGGTTTTTCAGCAGGACCATCCTCCCACGTTCACTGGGGATGGGGGACCACAAGCTGTAGAGTCAGGGCTAGAATCCATGATATTCATCTTCAAGCACCTACAGATGCCTCCGGAGAAGAGTGTGAATCTTGTGACTTATATTCTACAAGATTCCTCTAAAATATGGCGGGATGTGGTTTCATAGGTAGGGAGCTAACAAGCTATGGCTTGGGACGAGTTTCAGTGTATGTTCTAGGACTTGTTCTACTCGATGAAAGTAAGGGCTAACAAAGCCATAGAATTCATGAACCTGCAACATGGTACTCTCACGGTTATAGAGTATTACTCTCATTTCAAAGAGTTATAGAATTTCACTGTCGTTCTGTGGAATGAAGAGCTGTTTTTAGCAAGGAAGTTTGAGGAAGGCCTCAGACCAGACATCATATCACATGTGAACGTCATATAGTTGGCCTCTATTACACTGATAGTCATCCAGGCACATATCAAGGAGAGAAATCTGAGGGAGAATAGAGTTGTGGACCAGGGAGGTTCAATATCAAGGGCTGATTCATTTCATATAGACAGTAGGAAGTGCCACCGAGAGTCTACACGATGTGACTCGAGGAAGTGAGGTATTTCTTCTGGTGGACGAGATCTTCCTTCTGGAAACCAACTGGTGTGATATCCATGTGTAAAAATCATGAATAATAAGCCTTCGTGCCAGGGAGACCTAGTGAAGTGCCGATCTTGTGGAAAGATGGGTCATTTGTAGCATTTCTACAAGGCTTTCCTTCCAGCAGCTAGTGAAGAAGGACCAGTTTCGACTCCGCATACAAGAGCAGGATTACCAGTTCCATAGCAGACTGGGGGCTGGAGTTCTTCAGGTCATTAAGGCCATGGTAGAGGCTGTGGATGCAGTGGCCAGGCACAGGTAGGGTCAGCTCAGGGATCTCAAGCTGCTACAGAGGGTCGCGGTGCAGTCTAGACCTTTGCGGTACAGTAGATTCATAAGGAGCAGGATCCTGGACCTTCTACAGTTCGAGGAATAATTTTAGTAGCCGCAGTTTTATCCTCAGCACTTTTCGATGCGGGAGCTTCTCATTGCATTATTTCTGTGCATACTTTGGAAAGACATAGACTTACTATTTATACTTCTGAGGATATAATGACACTAGACACTCCCTTGGGAATTAGAATGACTAGCGTGCGTGAGTTCTTAGACTTTCTCCTTGAGGTTGGTGGGTGACATTTTTCATGGAATCTCTATGTTTGGGAGGTGACAGGCTATGATTTCATTCTCGGGATGGACTGGTTAGTTCCTTTACAGGCCTTTTTTGATTGCTATCGATGTAGGGTGAGTTTCACATCACTGGAGGTAGGATCTTTTCTTCACAAGGGCGAATGGGATGTCCAGGTGAGCAGAGATGGACTAGAGCATCATGGGTTGGGCGGTGTTATGGCCTAGATTGTTAGCTTATATCTGGATGACCAGGGGACTTCTCAGATATATTTTCCCTCAGTGGTTGATCACTTTCTATATTCTTTTCCCGAATATTTTCCGGTTTTCCTCCAGAATGGGAGGTAGACTTCTCTATTGAGCTTATTTTAGGAGCATCACTAGTATCCATACCTTCTTATAGGATGGAAACACCTGAATTACAGGAGATCAAGAAGTATTTGTAGGACTTGCAGGCAAAGGGTTTTATCTGACCCTATACTTCTCCTTGGGGTTTGCTCATTCTGTTTGCAAAGAAGGTGGATGGTACATTAAAACTTTGTGTGGATTTTCGAAAGATGAACCAGTTGATAGTCAAGAACTGATATCCATTTCCATGGATATATGATCTCTTGGATTAGCTTCAAGGAGCCAGAGTGTTCTCGATGATTGACTTGAGATCCTTCTACCATCAGTTGCGTGTCAGACCATCTGATATACCTCTTACAGCCTTCCGGAGCAAGTATGCTCTGTATGAGTATTTGGTTATGTCATTCAGTCTAATGAATGTGCTTACAGTTTCCATGGTGTTGATGAACATTGTTTTCCCGTCCTTACATGGATTCTTTCATGGTGGTTTTTGTGGATGATATCTTGGTGTACTCTCATACTCGACTTGACCATGCTACCCATCTTGAGATCATTTTATGTACAATGAGGGAGTATCCGTTATATGATAAGCTCTCAAAGTAACACTTTTGGATGGAAGAGATTCACTTCCTGGGTAATTTCATCTAAGATACAAGAGTATCAGTTGTTCTAGAGAATGTGAGAGCAGTAGTTACCTTGGAGAAACTGAAGAATATCTTCGTGGTATGAAGTTTCTTAGGGCAAACTAGTTACTACAAGCAGTTTATACAAGACTTATCATGCTTAGAAGCACCATTGACGAGATTGAATAAGAAGTGGGTGAAGTATTTTTGGTCAGCAGCCAGCGATTCAGCCATTGAGAATCTAAAGGGGAGATTGACTTCAGCACAGATTCTAGTTTTTCCATAGTCGGGAAAGAGTTATTTAGTTTTCTGTGATTCATCTGTCAT
This sequence comes from Viscum album, assembly GCA_963277665.1. Classification (NCBI taxonomy): domain Eukaryota; kingdom Viridiplantae; phylum Streptophyta; class Magnoliopsida; order Santalales; family Viscaceae; genus Viscum; species Viscum album. The sequence continues at coordinate 1,845,983,746 of OY728157.1, read as the reverse complement.
TAGGCTTGGAGTAATACTTTTTTTTTCACGAGGATCGTGTTGTTTCATATGGATCTCGTCAATTGAGGCCACATAATAGGAACTATCCTACGCACAACCTGGAGATGGTTACAGTTGTTCCTGTTTTTCATTGTTGGACACATTATCTTCTGGGAGAGAATTTTGTGGTATATACAGACCACAAGAGCCTGAAGTATATCTTCACGCAGCGTGACTTGAATCTAAGATAGCGGAGGTGGGTTGAGTACCTACAATATTTCGATTTCAAGCATGATTATATGTTTCGAAAAGGCAATGTTGTGGTAGATTCACTGAGTAGGAGGACATAGATACAGGCAGTTCAAGAGGCCAGGAGTGAGTGGAAGCTTATGGCTCTATTCTCTAAAGTGCATTTGGAGGTGCACGATAGACATGGTCAGAATTTTATTTCTTCTGCAGATGTTACCTCTACCTTTCTTGATCAAGTTCGAATGAGGTAGCTATCAGATTCTGAATGCCTAGTCCTACAGGAAAGCATGTTAGGAGAGGTCCCTCTTCACAGATGGACCATAGGCGAGGGTGAAATCTTGCGTTTCCATGGATGTGTATGGGTGTAAGAATATATACATGTTGAGCTAATGTGATACATTCATTCCTCAGTTTGGGCAGTTCATCTAGGCGTCATCATGACGTATCATGATCTACATCGCCAATATTGGTGTCCAGATATGAAGAGCGATGTTGCTAGTTTTGTCATGAGGTGTTCCACCTATCAGTAGGTGAAGGTGGCGCACCAGTGACCAGCAAGGCTTTTACATTAGCTACCCATTCACGAGTGGAAGTGGAATGATGTTGTGATGGACTCTGTGATAGGTTTATCAAGATCTCTTCAAGGGAATGACGCGGTATGAGATGTCATTGACAATATCACGAAATTTTCTCACTCCAAACCGATTAAAGAGACCATCGGTGTTGATGAACTTGGATGGTTAAACATCCGTGAGATTTTACACTTGCATGGGGATCCGAGTAATATCATTTCAGATGGGGACGCCCGGTTTAAGTCACATTTCTGGAAAGGGATATAGAGGGATTCGGTACATAGGAACTTCTGAATACATCTTACCATCCCTATACAGATGGCCAGTCAGAGCGCACGATTCAGGTGCTAGAAGACATGCTACGATCATGTGTCCTTGATTTTGGCAGTTCTTGTGAGAGACATATACCTTTAGTGGGGTTTTCATACAATAATATTTGTCAAGCAACTATTTAGATGGCACCTTATGAGGCTTTGTACAGTAGGGCATGCCGATCACCCTTGTGTTGGCTGAAGGCAAGAGAGACAGCTATGATGGGACCTTATCTTATTCTGGAGACCACAGAACAGGTGGAGTTGATTCGGAAAAGTATGGCTACTGCAAAGTCTCAGCAGAAATCTTATGCTGATCAGCGGAGACGACCTTTGAAGTTCAAGGCCAGAGATCAGGTTTCCCTATGTGTTACACCGAGGTTGGGACAAAAGAGGATCAGGAGACAAGGTAAGATTTTAACGAGATACGTCGTGCCATTTGAGGTTCTAGAAAGAGTTGGGCTGGTTGTTTATCAGTTACAGTAACCTCAGAGGTACCAGGCTATGCATGAAGTCTTTTATGATTCTCAGCTTCGATGTAATTTCTCAGACCCATGCCATGTTTTTCAACACGAGGAGGTTGAGATGGAGCATGATGCATCATTCGAGGATGAATCCTATAAGGATTTTTGATCATAATGCAAAGGTACTCTGTGGCCAGTCTGTTCCTCTGGTATGGGTGCTATGGCAGCACGACCGTGTACAAGATGAGAGTTGGGAGAGGGAGGCCGATATGCGGTCATAGTGGCCAGAGTAGTTCGAGGTTTCCTCTTCTCCACCTTTTTAGGGAAATTCAGGGACAAATTTCTTTAAGGGGGATGTTTTTAAGAACATGGATCTTCTTTTCAGGTATGTTTTTCCTTTTCTGGAAGTTTTTTAGAAAAAGAGGAACATCTAGATATTTTAGGAGTACAAGCCGTGTACTTTATGAGTAAACGCCCTGTAATTCGATGCCACTGGAAACGGTGTGCTGGCCGTGTCATGGACAGACACACTGCCGTGTAAGGGTGACTTAAAGGACACCTAATGAAGAGTATGGAAAAGGAAAGTACAGGCTGTGTAATCCAGAAGTACACACTGTGTAATTTATTTTTATTTCGTTAAACGGACCGGGGTCACGTCTAATCCCTATTTCTATCTTCTTCTTCACATAATTCCATCCAGAGTGTCCAAGGAGGCCGAATCTTTTCCCAGCCGCCGATCTGTCACCAACTATCCAAATCGAACACCGTTATTTGCAATAGAATCACAACAGTGAGTTCTTGGTTCTTCTTTGGTCACGTTTCCTGAATCTTTCTCTTATGAGAGTTATCTTAGGTTAAAAGTTTTAGATTTTTTTTGGATATACTCCTTTCTAGGCCAATTCAAATTACAAGGTTCAATTATATCAATCTACTAGGATCAAGGTATGTGGTTTGTTCCCTTATGTTGAATGTCTTTTAGTTTTTGTGCAAAACTTCTGGATTCCCATGTTTCGGGTTTCCCGGGTTAGGGATTTTGGTTCTATTGTTTAACTGCCTTAGATTACTTGTTATATTAAGGTTAATTGATAATAATATATTCTTTCTTTCATGTTTGAGGGTCACCCCATGGGTGTTATCCCTGTTTGGATGTTTATCATTGTATGAAACAGTTTTCCTGTAAGGCAAAACCTATTGCAATTTCTAGTTTTCTTGTTATAACTGATTGCATGTGTTTCATGCTGTTTTAATGCTTTTAATGCAGTGTAGCTTTTATCTCAGAAGATTTGAAACTTACTTAGGGTTACTTATAATCTATTACGCACGACTGGACTGCTCAGGGCTATGAGAACCTGGTGCGGGAGACCAAAGATGGAATAAACGATTAAGTGCTTCCCTAGGGGGTCTGTTGGAATTAGTTCCATATTCAGGACCTACAGTAATTAGAATTTGTGATTCATAGGAGTGTCCTCAGTTTACTCACATATCGAGACCACATGAGGAATTTGACATAAGAGCTTCCTCATAGAGTCTATAGTTATCATTGCAATACCACAGGGTAATCGACGTGAGTGCTTCCCAAAGTGTTCGTGCCTTTGTATGTTTACTTGACTACAGGGGTCTAATAGTTTGAGCCACCCAGAGAGTCAGTGTGAATATGGATTGTTTGGTTGGTTTAGATGAGTCTACCAATCCAAAGCACAAGCTTGGATCTATTGTGCTGCTTGTTTGTTTAGGTAGTCTTTTGATGCCTGTTGTGTTACCTGTTTACCTTGGAATATAGAGCTTTTCTAGATTCCTTGGTTGTTTATTAAATGAATTAATTAATTATTAAATGATTGTGAATGGTAATTGGTATGATAGTTTACTTGTGTACTCTATGTTCATTACCACATTTACTTTCATTACATTTGCTATATTAATCATTGACCGTAGGGCACAGATATTATGGTAGTTGCCTACTGGGATGAGTCTCACACCCTGTTTGGGTCCTACTTTTTGGCCCAAATTGGTTAAATGGTTATAGGTGTGGATATGGATTGTGGCACTTCTACATCAAGTACATGATTTCTAGTTGGGGATGGAGAGCATATGACTCATCTTAGGCTTGCGACTCTACTAGAGTTACTGTTTACTTTTCGTACTTTGATTCTCAATTTTATTTCAGCATGTTGTTGTGTTTCCTGTTTCCATTGATACTTGTACCCACTGCATCATTATCATCATTACTATATATTCATTTCTTCTGCTGTTTGGTTTCAGTAATTTTATGTTGTTTACTGCTTCCGCTATTGACTGTTATTTCCTTTCTCTTGTATACATTACCAAAAGAGGGAATAGTTTCCCCAATGACTCACCAAGGCCCTCACTACTAGTTGGCAGCCTCTGGTGTTTGGTGAAATGTGCTTGAGGTCATGTGGCGAACCGGGTGTGGGGAACCATTTGAGTGGCTCCAGATTCGGGTTGTTACAAAATGAATATGTTTGGTTATAAAATTATTATGAAATATAAATGAGGTTTTTAATCCTAATAATTTATTTTAAAATTTTTAGATGATATAATTACATAAATTCTTATGAAAATCCAACACATTAATAATTTTAAAATTAATTAAACATATCAAATGGCACTAAAACATTAAAAGTGAAGTAAATTTAATAAATTATTATATTAAATTTAATTTTTAGATAAATATATAATTCTAAATAGTTTTTAACAAATTGTATTATATTTCCATTATTCTCATGATGTTTTCCAAATTAAATAAATAATTTCAAAATTGACATTAATTCCAATTTATAATAAATGCTAATTTAGTAGTTGATTTGAAATTAAAAAAAAATTCTTATTTTATATCACATAAATTTTAAATATAAATAAATGTAATATATGTTCCATTCAGGGAATTATTTTAATATTTTAATTACTATATTAACTGTTTTATAGTAAAACATTCATTGCATAGTTATGGTAAATCATTTTTTCTTCAGAGTTACCTGATCAACTGTTAATTTTTATATTCAAAAAAATTATATATATATTTTTACAAGTTTTTAAATATAGTTAAAATATGGGGTTCTAAATTTTATAATAATTACAACTAAATTTTAATAATAATTAATAAATTTCATTAGTTTCAAATTTAGTAATCTTGATGAGAAACCACAATGGAAAAAATATTGAAACAGATATGTTAATGACGAAATTTATAAAAGTGGATTTATTTTTGGGAGGTAGAGGAATGAATCGAAAAAATAACCCTAACCAATATTATTATTCTATTTTGGATGAACATGAGGTTATTGATACATCCAAACAGTGAATAAATTTGAGTATTTATAAGAATTCCCCTCTTCATCAAACATAAAAGGGTGCTAAATCTACCCGTTATACACAAATCTGAAGAAATATTTTCTCAAAAAAACACTAAAAATATAACATCATAACATCCCTCACCACACCGTAGAAGCCTTATTTTTTTTTGAAAAGAACATTCCCTTTAAGTTACCAATGTAAACCAAAGGAGGATATAAAAAAAATATGTAATGTTATATTAAAGGGTTTTATTTTATTTCCTTCTCAATATCCTAAAATTATTTATATTTATATATTAAATAAAAAATATTGTATCATATATATTTTTATAATCTATTATCAAAAATTTATGACTAAAAATGACACACACATCCATCAAATGGGTTACAAAATCATTATTTGTGTGTAGAGAAGACTACCACCTCATTAACCGATGTCATTCTTTAATTATGATATATATGATCCTTATTATTATATTATTATAATTTTTTTTATTATATCATACTTACCTGAAATCTTTACATTATTTGGTAATATGATAACATTTTGTGTGTGTAAAAAAGACTATAGTTTCACTAAACAATGTAAAAAGATTATTCTAGATGTGGAATTTATTAAACAGGGGGATAATATATATATATGTGTGTGTGTGATATATATATGAAGTTATAGTTATAATGAAATGGTAATATGCATATCTCCATTAATTTTGATTTATTTCAAATAACATAAAAATTCAATGGAAACAACTTGTATACATATGTATGGCCTACTATCACCATAAATGAGGTAATCCATTTCCTACCTCTAAAATTTATGGAATACTGAAAATAAATATATAATGAATATATTTGATATGTATACCATGGATTAAATTTTACAGATGATGAAACTATGCTCTAGGTAAGAGGACCAAAAAATAAAATTCAAAACATGGACAAAAAAATTGTTATTACCCAAAACAATATATTATCAAGGAATTATTAATAAGAAGGCAAGAAAAATACATAATAAGATAATATATGATATGATATAAATGAATATGGATTATTTATATATATATAATAATCATTATTGATTTTATTGTAAATTTCAATGAGTATTAAGTGACTCAAAACCTATGGTCGATGATTTCAGACCCACTTTTACTTTCTGTGAGACAAATTACATGTTCACCACACGTTTATTAATTATAATATGTAAAAATACAATGAATTTATTTTGTGATGATTATAAATAAAATTATTGGTATTTATATTTACATTTTGGGATCTATAATTCATTCAATTTATGTTTCAAAATTTACCAAATTAGTAATTTAATTTTTTCTCAATATTCCTTCATTGAAGATGATGTTATGTTTTGAACCTGTATTCCCCAATAAAATTTATATTATTCCCAATTGACCTGTTATATAATTAATATCATTCTTTTAATAAAATTTTATTATTCTAGTAATTTTATTCTTTATTTTTAACTATGATTCATACTTAACAATGTGGGTAGAGTTTGTTGGTATAATCATATCATTCGGTGAAATTATTCATGATTAAGTATCTAATGATGAAATATTAGGATTTAACTCATAATAATTATAATTAATTATCATATCCTTCAGTTATTTATGATATATATTTTATGGTATCATTTTTCCAATGTTTGTTACATATTATAATTATGAATTTGATTTAAGAAAATATAAATTTATTTATGTCTTCAGTCATAAATATTTCTTCTTTAAAAATTATTTTTTCTAGACGTGTTTTTAATGTATGAAATTTTATTTTTTATATATTTTAATGAAAAGGAATTTTTAATTGTTTTCTTATTTAACTTTTTTTTTAATTTTTTTAAATAATCTTTTTTTTATTTTTAATGGTTATAATCAATGAAATGATTTTTAAAAAATATACTTGTTAAAAGTGTTTTGAATAATGTTAATATACTTCTTTAAATGTTTTGATGGTTATTTTGAATGAAAATTTTTGAAACTTTTTTTATGTTTTGGAATTTATTATTCAAAATAGATAAGATGTTTTCCATGTGAAATGTTTTAATTTTTTTTTAAATATTCCTTTCTGTGTTTGCAATGTGGTTTTAAAATAAAATAATTGTTAAAATTTTTTATGTTTTAAAAAGTGATCTTTAATGAAATGTAATTTTATAAGAAAGTATCCAAATGATCATTAAAAATAATTATAAATATAAGATGAATTACTTTGATATTTTTTATGATTTCTTGTAGAAATGAAATGAATACATAAATTATATTCATTATTTGAATGAATAATGAATAAATATATATGTAGTTTATGATACCCATTTCTCTTCAACAATATATACAATGATAAAATGTTTATGAAAAAATCATATTATTAGGGTTTATCATATGTTGATATGATTATTAAAACAATATTTTTACATTGGTTATGAAATGATGTCATTTTTTTGACACGCATTTCATTTTTTTAGTTACAATATGATGAATGTTTATAATATGTTAGCACACATTTATACAATATTACTACTAGAATTGTGAGACCTATATCTCCCTTAAAATTATTGGGTAAATAATTATATATCTCTATATATAGTCATTGATGTAATAGTGTGTGAACCCTAAATAGTAAGATAGTTTCTCCATTATGACGGTTTATGGAGTGAACCCATTACACTAAAAGGAATGGGATGTGACTGGGGATGGTGGCGTGCCATGCCCACTAGGTGTAAAACCAATTAAGTGTCTGCATAATTTTTTTAAATGAGCCTTTTATTTTGCTGAATGATTTCATATGATTTTTTTGTATGCGTAAAATTTATTTCCTGTAATGATGCTATGCTTTCATGTCTCAGGTTCTTTGAGTGTCTTATCACTGAAGTCTTATAGTCTCCCAATAATATTTCCATGTATGATGATTATGATATTTTATATGGTTGGTATGGTTCTAAAATGATATTTTCATGTTCATATGCTATTATGTTTTGGTTTTTCATACATATCTCCTTTATTTACCCTTTCAATGAATATATGCTCTCCCATTCTTATGGTTCATTTCTTTATGTTTTGATGAATGGGTATAACTATGAATTTTAAATGGAAAGATAATTATGTGAGAAATTGAAAATATTCTAAAAAATTAGAATAATATGATTCCATGAAAAAATAGTTAGTAAATATTTATAGTCCTCATGAATGTGTTTATGTAATTTAATTATATTCATATTAAAAGATATACTATCAATGTAAGAATATCCTAGGCCTCAATGTATGGTATCAATGTATGGTTTAGTACACATTTTGAAACAATGAGGAATTTTTTTTGAGACATTTGGGGATATTTATAAGGATATTTCATGAGATATATCTATGGATAAGTATAATAATGAGTTAGATATTACAAAAAATCACTGTGAATTTCGGTAAAAGATATGGAATGTGGATCCCAATAAATAGATGAATGTATGAATACTACAAGTGGATGTGGATCTGACATAAAAATACTAAGGAGTAACAACCTTGAATGAAATTAATTGACCTTGAGACAAATGGGAAGTAGTTCATGAAAAAAGGTATTTATTTACACATTCTTTAAATCTTCTAAGGGATATTATTTTGAAATTCACAAACACTTTATGAACCATAAATAAGGATTTTAATTGAAGATGATAATAGATGGCCTAGGGTAAGCCTATCGTGTCATGTATTTAGAAGAAGGTTTAATGATTTATACATACTATAATTGATTTGTTATGATTATGTGGTTTAAAATATGATAAGTATTTCTCACACTATTATTTTTTATTTTAGTCAATCACATGAACCAAAAATAACTAGATTAAAGTTCAATGTGATGTAATTTTTTTTGATGAGAAGAAAAATGTGTTGATGACTGGAGTGAAGTACGTTTTGTGTATGCCAAATCAGTTCTCATGGATCATGATTAACAATGTATACATTAACGAACACTCTGAATTAAAAAATATGAGAAGGAAACAGTTAACTTATAGACTATGTAGTTTAGACCATGGAGGAGAGAACATTCAGGTTCTAATGTGAAGGGAATTTGGGAATAAACACCCATTTGAATTTCTTGAAGAATGGCATGATATTTTGACTATAAAAAAGAAAAACACAATGAATATAACTATAAATAAAGAATAAAGATTCATGTTAACATAATAGATGTGAATTTTGGTATCTACATATTACAATCAATTGATGAATGATTTAAATGTGGAATGTATGAACATTATAAAAACTGATTTTTGTTGTTGAAATTAGGAGAAGTGAGTGAAATAGAAGTAATAGAAAATGCATATATTTTTGGACGATGAAGATACTACAAATAAAATCATTATATAGTAAAGTATTAAATAAGAAGTTGATTAATATTAGTTAATTTGTTTATACATATGTGGGATAATTTATCTATTTATGTATTAGAATTTGACGATTATTATATATTAATAATGAAATATAAATGTAATGTTATGTATAAGTTTTTCATTAATGATTTCAAATCGATATGTTGAATAATGATAATACACTAGAAATATGATTTAACAAAAATGTGATATTTTTTGGAAATAACATGGTTAAGGTAAATATAAGATATAAAAACTTCCTTATGTTGAGATAATAATTTTTAGATAAAGAAATGATTGATTTGTAAAATGTAAGATAGATAGTACTAGATAACATGGAACTGATTAATGATATTTTTAAAAGGTTAATTATTTTATCATTTATAATTTTTATAAAATTTTTTTGGATATAAGGAATATTTAAATTAATATTTGATATATATAATGAATGAAAAATCATTTTTATTTCCAATATGGTATTATATTAATTCATGTTTTTATAATGTTTCAAAAAATTTCATGATGGATGAATTCACATGTTTGGGATGAGATAATCAATAGACCATTTCTTTTATATAGGGTCTCAATGTTAAAATGATTTTATTCAACTTGGTAATTTTTTTTATAACTTATGAATGTCCTTTGGGTTACATGGTTAACCATTTAGGGAATGATTTATGTTAAGCTTCATATTTGGTTTTATAGATTAATATATTACTTCACAATATAAATTATTATCAATATTATAAAACCAATTTGAAACCATTTATTTTCTATGAAGACACTATATTAATGGAATGAATTATCATTATAATTATGGATCATATAATAAATTAAATAATTATACATTATTTCAAAGAATATGAGATGAATTGTAAATTTATCAAAGAACTACTATAGGGAATGACTGTTCATATGGGTTGATATCAAGTAAGTGTATGTCATATTGAAAATTCATCAACTTTAAAAATAGATATTCCAATAAAAAAATTTCTTATTGTCATAAATTTTAAGTATATCAATGAAATTTTTTCAGGAATCATGGGTTTATGGCTTTGTGATTGTAAACATCCTTCATAAGATTATATCATTATCTCTCAATCAATATTAATGACTTAATTTTCTCTTTTATGAACATGTTTTTAGTTCCCACAAATGTTTTACTTTTCGAAAACCATGTTATGTGTCATGTTTAGATTTTTTATGTTTCCAATAATATTAAATTAAATTTTATTATTCTTTTATGATACTGGATTAAATTAAATGAACATTCAATTATTTAAACATTGATGATGGAGACTAAATTTAAATGTGAAATATATTTTTAGGGGGTAGAATATTACACCCATAGTTTTTATAAATTATTATTTTTCAATATATTAATATTATCTTATGAAATTCATTGAGTGATGAAAAATGTTAGGTTTTAAATCTATAAACTAGTTCGATTATCAAGAATTTTATGCAACAAGTAGTAAAAATGAAACATGATATATTATTAAAATTATATTAAAAATAGAATCTAGACATTTTAATAGTGGGTATTGTAATAATCAACTAAAATATAATAAGATGTATTACGATGTTTTACAAAAAGAATTTTTTAGTATAAAATTAATTTTAAATGGATGTAAATACTATTGGAAAATAAATAAATTCATTTTTGGAAAAACAAAATTATAAATCATAAACACGTTATACCTCAATAAAATAAACAAACCAAATTTTTTGAATAATTTTAGGGAATTTTATATATAATTTATCCACGAAAATATTTAAAATCAATATTATATTTTTTCTATATAATATATAAGAATAAATCCAATTTTACACATTGAATTATGTATTAATCAAAAAATGGTTTTCCCCCTATTTAATAGAGTACTTATTTTGAAACAATTTTTTGAAAAATTTATCAACATTATTAGAAAAAATAAAATTAATTTTTGAAATGTTAATATCAAAATTATCATAGAGTAATTTTTTGGTATTTTTTTGAATTTCAAATTTTTTGATGAATAGTGAAACAAACTATGTTTTAATTGAAAACTACTTTTTTTATTCAAATAATTTATATTGTTAAGTTATATTTTAAATTTGTTTTAAAAGATAATTCCATCAATAATATATATATTAATAAAACATTGTTCATTTCAGAAAATTTCATATTGAAATGGAATTTAAAAAATTATTATTGTCTCGAAATTTTCAATTTTAATGCTTTCTCTTCATGTTTGAGGGATTAATATAAAAATAATTTCCCCAATTTCTATGGTTTTAATTTCAAAAATCGACTACATATATTGGTAAATTATAGTTCATTACATATAATTTGTTAAATTTACATTTTTCAACTAGCATTTTAGAAAGTAGTTAAAATTAATTATAGTGAGTAAATAAAAAACGAGTTTACTAGGTGGTTTAACATAGAATATAAGGCTAATGATTAAGCCAAAACATAACCAAAATAATCTATTTGAAATAATTTTTTTGAGATTTGTATATAATTTTATGTGTTTCGGGACACTTTTTTTGGAATGTGAACTATATAATAATTTATGTAAAGGAAAAGGAAAAGATTTCATTTCTTTTAATTTATCTAAAACATTGGAATATGGAAGAAAATATATAATTTCGTTTATAAATATTATTTGTAAAATAAATGATTTTTTATCATTATAATTTATATTATATTTTTATAGGTTATAAATTTACCTTAAATTCTTGTGAAACACCAATATATGAATTATTTAGTTAATAATTAAATATATTAAAATATAATAAAAAACTAAAAAGATTGGTGAATTGAATGAATTATTTTATTAAATTAAATATTTAAAAGAATATATCATTTGAAAATCTATTATTATAATGTATTCTAATTCTATTATTATTTGGATATTATTTAATTAAATTAATAACTTAAAATTTTAAAATAATGTTCTTTTTATAATAAATGGTATTTTGTTAATATTTTTAAAATGAATAAAAATATTATCATGTGGAACATGTTTTTTAAATATTAAAATATATAAACTAAAGTAAATTAATTGAAAAATTATTCTATTATAATAGCTTCACTGACTCTTAAATTTTAAATAATTTATTATCACGATTATGGATAAATGTTTGCTTTTTCGATTTATATGAAATTTTGAAAAAATTAATTTACATAAAATATTTTATTCACATTGTATAAAATAGTTGTGATATATTATAATAAGTGGGTATCAATTTTATAATATGTGTCAGATTAATTTGTTTCATAACAAATAAATTACCAAGGGTAGAAATTTAGTTACCTTAAAAATAATCAAAAATTGAAAAAATAAATAAATAATTTTTTATTTTAATGAATTGATTTGTAAAAATTCAATTATAAATAGAGGTAGATGTTTTTATTAACAAAATAAACCATCAAATCCATTAATATTCAATTTTAGAGCCACATTTGGTAAGGTAGAACTCTTTATTGTGAATACCTTTGATTATTTATAAGAATTATACTCCTCTTAAACAATAAATGAGAACTCACTCTCCAACATCTCCACACCTATAAATCAATTTTTATCATCCAAAAAATGAAAATATAACTATAAATATTCACTTTCCATCACATAGAGGTATAATATTTGGGAAAAATAAAATATTTTATGGTTTTTGTGAAAACTAATTTAGAATACCCGAAAAAGGTGTAATGTTCTTATAAATGTGTTTTTATTTTTATTCTTTCCCAATGTACATAAATTATATTTATATAAATAATATTTAAAATACTTATTATTTTATATTTTTTGTGATTTTTTGTGCATTTAATACCTATAACCATACACACATCTATCAAATGAGTTACAAAATCATTATTCGTGGGTACGACAGACTACCGCCTCATGTACCAATGTCCTTTGTTTTTCCATTACACCCATTTATTATGGGGAATAATTATGGGAATACTATTTATTTTATATTTATATGATATATATTACATTATTTTTATTTTTTATTTCTAATATTATGAATACATTCATTAATTATATAATGAAGGAAAATGATAACTTCATAAGTCTGTACAGCGGACTTCTACCCCACAAAGTGATGCAACTGATTGATGGAATACATGGAATCTATTAGAAATGATATAAATAAGAATATTTAATATATATTACATATGAATTATAATATATTTAAAATATATATAAATAAATCAATTATTTTCATTTTAATTATTATAATATGATAAGACAATTGAAACAATGGTCATGTGTCTGTTTGGAATATAATCATTGTGGGTAGTGTATTCAATTTTGTTTCAATAATTATATAGAATGATATAAATAAATATATAATTAAAATATATGATATTAATAAAATTGTATTAAATTCATATATAATGTAACCATTATTAACGTAAGAGTACAAAAAAGGAAGAGTCAAAAAATGTTCAAGAAACAAAAAAATTATTACATGGAAAGTAACATTAAATTTTTATTTTTTTAAAAAAGTAGTAAAATATAAAACTAAAGTCATATATAAAAAGATACACATAAATATGGTTATTTTAAATAATTATAATTTTTTTATTATACAGGATGTATGAATGAGTATGATGACAGAAATGGTTTACATTAATGGATTCTCGTCTCACATTTAATTTATAAGATTCAAATGTCATGTTCAACACATGTTTATTAAATGTGGTGTATACCCTACCCATTAATTTAATTGATGATGATTATACATAATTTTATTATTATTTATGTATCTATATTTTGTTTTGTATTTAATTGGGGTTAGGTTTCAAAAGATACCAAATTATTAAGGGAATTTTTTCATAATTTTTGTTATTTGATGAAGATGGTATGTTATGAACCTATAATATTTTAAGTGATTTTTATTAAATCCCATTGACATTTTATATCACATATTTACAACATTTCAAGATAATTTAGGCGTTATTTAATTTTATTATTTCTTGGGAATTTTGATTCAATTTTACCAAAGTGGTAAGAGTGTATTTCTATAATCACATCCTTTATTTGGATTGTTCATGATTATGTGTACAATGTGATGATATCATGATCCACCTCTAAATATTTCTCATTTCTTTTCTTCTCTTCATGTTACTAATTCTACATATATATCATGTTATCATTTTTCCACTCGTTGTTACTTATGATAATTAAGAAAAATGAATTCAATAAAATATAACTATATTATTATCATTAGTCATAAATATATTTTTATCCAAAAAAATGTTTTATAAAAATTTATTCAAATAGTAAATTATTTAATTTTATTATCAATTTTATGTTAAATATTTTTTTAAATGTTTTATTTCTTAAAAAAATTAAATTATATTTAAATAATCTTTTATAATTTATTATGTTTATTTTCAATGAAATATATTTCTAAATATATTAATGTTTAAAAAAATATTTAAATGATTTTAAAATTTTCATTTATATTTTTTCAAGATTATTTTCAATGAAAAGGGTCTTTAAAATGTTTTATATCTTAAAAATAATTTTTCTATGAGGAATTAATATTGTCACAATGAAATGTTTTAAATTTTGTTCTAATATTTGTTATAACTATTATAAGTGGGTATCAAAGAAACTAAAATTTATTAATTTTTTCAAAAAAGTGATTTCCAATGAAAGGTTTTTTTATTATGAAAATTTCCAAATGATCATTAAAAATCAATATCTATCTAAATTAAAACCCTTTGATATTGTTTATGAATTACTTTGGATATAAAAAAAGGAAGCTATAATTATTATTTATCTAATTAAATTACGTTTACGATGAAACGTTTTTTATGAAAAAAATTTGTCTTCCACATGTTATTCCATGATAAAATGATTTTCAAACCAAATTCTTCCCCTTATTTATACTATAATGAAATGATTATTAAGAATATGTCTTCTACAAACGTTTTGACATTATAACATGTTTTTTATGAACATTTCATTTTATGTGTTATGATATGATAAATATTTATAATATTATGGAACACATATGCATGATTTAATTACATGATGGGTTGTACCTATATCCCCATCTAATTTGTTGGAAAATTATTTTCATATCTCATGTGATATACATGGATATAATGTGGTTTTAACCTGGCATTGTAATGTATTTTTTTCATTATGATTATTTGGGGGAGTGAAAAATTCCACTATAAAGAAAGGGTTGTGTTTGGAGATGGTGTTGTCTTCTACCCTGTAAGTGTATCCCCAATGAATAACCCAAATATATTCTGGAAATGGACCTTGAATTATATTTATTGGTTTTATATTTTGATCTGTATACCAACAATATATTTCTTATGACGATGTAATACTCTCAAGTTTCATGTTTATTGATTATCATATCATTCAATTCATATGTACTCGAAATATTTGTTTCATGACTTTGGATTATGATATTTTATATGATTGGTATGTTTTTGAAATGTTACTATCAAGTTCTCATACACTAATGTTCATGTTATTATTATGAATCTCTTTCAATTACCCTTAGTCAGAATATGAGCTTATCATTTCTTATTTTTACTATTCATTAGTTATGATGAATGGTTTTAAGTAGGAGTACTAAAATTGAAGATATTTATGGTATTCAATGAGAATCATTCGCCAATTTAAAATGATATGTTACCATGTTTATAATGGAACAAAACTATCATGGTCCCAAATCATTTTTTTGGGTAATATAATGATTATTCACCATAAAATATTTAATATCAATGTAAATAAATCATGGATCTAAATAAAAATAAATTAGATATGTTGGTGAGATACTTATATATATAATTTATAATTAATCTATAACATAAAAAGATATATCAATAATTAAAATACAATAAGATTAATTTAAAAAAATTACAAAAATATCATTTTCCATTTTAATATATTAAAAAGAATTTCATCATACATGGAAAATGATTAAGTAATATCAATTTGAATATTCGTTGTGAAAATTTTCAATTCAAATTTTAACTGAGTTATCTAAAATATAAAATCATCTCAAAATAATAAATAATTTTTTAAATGGTCATTGAAGAAAATAAGCAATGTTTAAAAATTTTAGTGGTTATGATAGTCGAATAGTTATGTTCATAATGAATTATTTTAAAACAAAGGTTCTATTCACATTTTAATTTAAAATGTGAAATAGTATGTTTATAAAAAAATGAGATGTTTTATTTTAAATCATTTTTAAAAAATAATTGTAATACACACATTAAATAATCATATTGAAAATTTATTGAAATCATTTTTACAAATCATCAAATTGGAAGAAGATATATTTTTAACCGAGGATTCAAATGAATTTAAATATTATTTAAAATAAGTTCTTATT
This sequence comes from Viscum album, assembly GCA_963277665.1. NCBI lineage: Eukaryota > Viridiplantae > Streptophyta > Magnoliopsida > Santalales > Viscaceae > Viscum > Viscum album. The sequence continues at coordinate 1,845,967,129 of OY728157.1, read as the reverse complement.
AATTTTATGTACCAATATGACGAAAAGGTACTATTACTTGAATACATCATGAATATAAAACAAATAATAATCTTAAAAGGGTTTATTAGATATTGGAAAAACAATTTCCTTCAATGTATATTAAATGACATGAAATTAAAACAAATCTAAGGATTATAAATAAAAACGTACATCAGAAAAAAAAATTATAATCATAACCACTATATCATTTTACAAGCTCCAGATGAATCGATCCACCATGAAAGAACCACTCATATCGATCCTCAATCTCTATAGAGAACTATGAAAACATCGACCCATCATCAATATCCAACTCTCCCTAGTAGATGAGGTGAGAGGGATCATGCATGAACCATATTAGCTATGATATATGAATGAAATTATGCACCTGGTGCATTTATGGTGTGATATTTAGGCGGTATTCCTTCTTACTAACTATGCACAGTTTCTGAAAAAGTATGAATATCATCGGAGAAAACTTGTCTCCTCAACCAAACCACCGCAATCAATATTGAGGTGGGACCCAAATAAACATATGTTTTCCCACCCCATACACCAAGGGCCTCTATATCCTATCAGAAAACGATTTATGTCTTCTCTATGTAGTCCTTTACCACCCCTAGATGACTTGCACCTTCTCTGGGGTAGCCCGCACCAACTCTGGACCCATGAGTGCTGACTCCCCATGGATTGTCCAACATAATGATGATCTTCATGGTCACTTATATTGTTCATATAATAGTTCCATACCATGATTGGAGTGGTATCTATTGTTGAATATGAACTCCATAAGTGGTAGGAGATTCTCCCAACTATGTACGAAGTCTAAGATACAATAACTAAGGAAGTCCTCTAATACATAGACATCCGTATCTATCTGAGCATATTTTAGGGGTTCAAAAGTCATGCTCAAATGAAATAGAGTCTTGAACACCTCCTTCAATTCCTACCACAGTAGAGATGTAAAACGTGTGTCTTGATCTTAGACTATCATCAATTGAAACCCATAGAGTCAAAAATTCTTTTTCACATAGAGGAGTCCCCATCCCTTTTCTAAACCCTTATCCAGGAAGGGTATAAAGTGGGATAACAAGGTGATATAGTAAACAATCATCTAGATGGTATCATTCCCATTTTATGAGGAAAAACCATCATTAAGTATAATTAGATACCATCCCACTTCCATTCTGGTACCTCATTTTGCTTAGTCCATCCTTCTTGGACCTGATGCTCTGCCTTTATATGTTGACAAGTGAGGAACTATTAAATGAACTCTTCTACTGCCTTCTTCATCCCGAAACACTAGTACTATCATCAGATATCCATTTACATTTTTTCACATCTAGATGTACCTATAATGGGGAGTTGATAAACTCTATTAGAACCTCTTCACATAATGACACTGGTACAATAGCGTTCCCCCTGAAAATGATGGTGTGATCCTGGCCAATAGAAAATACATTTGGAGATTTTCTTGGGTACAACTAAGCATGTCAAGCCTCATAGTCAAAATCTACAATATGTTCCTCCCTAACTCTCCGTAAGAGTTGGGTAGTTATAGTCATCGACTAATGATAAGCATCTCTTTCATTATCCACAAAGTATATCCATATCGTGGATAACTTCTCTGATGCATCACACAGTAACTGCAAATTGGATATCCTACTAAGAACATACACTACCACATTTCCATTCCTAGGTGTATAAACTACCACGAAGTCATATTATTCGAGGAACTACAGATCACCACTTCCTCATGTTCTGGTCATTATAGGAAAATATATACCTATTACTTTTGTGGTGAAAGTATAAGGTAAACCGCTCACCCATGAAGTAGTCCCACCACATCCTTAAGGAAAAATCAACCACTGCTAGCTATAATTAATGGGTTGCATAGTTCTTCTGGTTCTTCCTTGACTTCCATGAATCATATGCGATTACTGATTGCAACTGCATTAATACACAACCCAATTTTGTCCCTAATTTATCACTAAAAACTACATACCTAACACCATCCAATTGTAGTCTCAAAATGGGGGCACTCTTCAGTCACTTCCTTGCTCCTAGAAACTCTACTGGCACTTCTCCATCCACATAAAGGGTTGTATTTTCAGTTTCAAAGCATATAAGGTTGCTGCTACCCTAGAAAATTCATTCACAACCCACTGGTAGTACCTAGGGAAACCCACAAACCATCGTACCATAGTCATTTTCATTTGTGGCTACCAAGATACAACAACTTATATCTTTCCAAAATCTAATGCAACTCTAGCCTCCGAAATGATGTGTCCACGAAATTGGACACCCGAATCCAGAACTAACATTTAGAGAGCTTCCCATAAAGATGATCCTCTTAGTGTGTATCTAGTAATATCCACAAAAGTGTACCCTACTCCTCCTTCAGCATTTATTACACCGGGATGTCATCAATGAAGGCCATGAAAAATGGTAATGGTGAGGTTGGAAGATCATGTTCATTTGTCTCGTGGAAACTTACAGAGAATTGGTCAGGATAAAAGGATTCACAGAGTCCTCCTAGTGAAAATTCTGACATCTGAAGGCTGTCTTTTGTATATCCTCATCATGTACATGGAGCTGATGATAGCCTGATCTGGGGTCTATCTTTAAGAACAATATTTATCTCTTCAGATAATCCACGAGGTCCCCAATCCTAGACAGTTGGTTTATGTTCTTCACATCCACCTAGTTCATGAAATGGATGTCCACATACATCCTCAAACTCCAATAAAAAATATTGGAAAGAAATTTGGGGATTCTTACGGTGAAACACTAGTCCTCATGAATAAATTCTCCTATAAATCCTCCTATTTTAACCTCTACTCATGATACTATGTGGGAGCCATTTGATATGATGGTGTGGATATCAATGTTGTCCCCATGAGAAATAAAATTTAGATGTAAACCTCTCTACGATGAATTAGTCCATGAAAATCTTTTGGAAATACATACTAGTACTCTCCCACCACTATAAGAAATTGAGGACTCTTCTCTTCCACCACACCAAGGGTGAGACTAGCCATCGGGTTAGTAGTTGACTTCACCCACCTCCATGAATGTCCATCTTTTACAACATTATAACTCTTCTTTCTACTGAAGGAAAACATGATCCCATCCACTAAGACACACCACACTCATTGGTTAAAGAAGTCGATCTCAGCATGAATATTGGATAACCAATCCATACCTATGAACATTTCATTATGCATGACTTTGTTACTAGAAGATCCCATCCAATGATCACACCTCACATATAAATCTCACTCATCTGGATCTAGGGTTCAATCATCGACTCCCCTCTTGCTGGAGTCTCTAACAATATGGATCGATCCAACAACAATACTAGAATCTCTGAGCCCCAAACAAGGTCCATTACAGGGAATGTGTGACTGGAACCATTGTCTATAAGAATTGAAGCTATGGTGGATATGTCACACATCATACCAGTAATCATCTCTGTCACACTATGGTTGTAGGCGGCCATATCCTGTATCTGGGCTCTCCCATGCCCACTAGATTTTAGAGCCCATGGTGGACCACTTGGGGGTGGTGGTGGTACCAAATCAAACCTCCTCCCACTACCAGCAACACTGGCATCTCCCCTTCCACGTATGCCACCCTACAGACCACCTCACTCGAACATCTAAATCTTCTTCAATGGTCCCTAAACCGTCTCTCGATAATCTGTTCAGCGAGTTAGTAAATCACGAGCCATGTACCCCTACCCACTACATGAGTATCACACCCTGACCCTATCATGATTCCCTCTGACCCAGGGATTTAGTACCATTGATCCTACATCTTGGGGTAATCCCCAGAAATGACTGGCCCTCTTGTCCCCCTATGTCTTCTTCTTAATAACCCCAACATAAGACTCTACTACCGAGGGCTATTGGTAGTTATTTATCCTATAACCTACTCCTCCATGAAGATATACATGTGTAGGGATCACTCTAGGAACCCATCCTATGTAGGGATACTATGCAATATCCTAGACACCCTGATCTCCTAGCATAGTCCCTTATCAAAATCTTGAGCCCTATGGAATGTGTATGACACTATATTATTAATGTAGCAAGAAATCTTAGGGAATATCGATGAGTATTCCATTATTGTCATTCCACTTGGTTATAGGTGTAGTAACTGATGAATTCCCACTATGTTTATCATCACTGGAATGAACTCCTCTTGGAAGAGGCACTCAAATTATGTAATGGTGAGGGTTGCCTCATCGTGTATCTAGATCACCAAGCTCCACCATCCACTGGATGAGCCCTAAAAAAGGATCACATCTTAGATCACCATCTGGTCGAGAGGCATCCTTACTAGGTGAAAGGCTCGTGTTACCACCTTGATCCAATCATCTACCACCTGGGGGTCAGTATCAACCTTAAACCTAGGAGGTCTCTACCTCTTGAACCCTTGTATGGAACTGAGACTATGACATCTTCTACTAGTAGTACCGGTAGAAACATAAGACCAACTAGTGCAGGGAATGATAGGGTACCTACTGGTGGGTCCATCTCCAATACTGGTCTAGGTATTGATGCATCATAATTAGATGTACCATCCCCATGGTCATTCACTACAACCCTCACTGGTTGTCTGCGTGGTGGCATCCTGAAACAGATCATGAGGAACCATGTTCAATAAGTTATACCAGGAGATATATCTCAACAAGGACATTATGAAATGTTCAAATTGCTTATTGATTCTTGAAACTAGTGGTTTCATATACCATGTCAAAAAGTTGAATTTAAGGTCCTATGTTTGGATAAGTTAGTCGCCGCACCAACAATTGACTCTTTAAGCCTAAAATTCCAACACCAAACATTTAAAATTGTATCCCCAAAATAAAATAAATGAGACTATATGTTTATGGTGGGACCGACTACCCATGATACCAATTTTTCATCAACCATCACCTGGGACCCATGCTGCGACAACCCCAATCCTGTCTCCCGAAGGCCAGGGGCTGGCGACTAGCTCGCAAGGCAATATCATGCAAGTGGGAGGTGGTAGCAGTGTTCCTGTACACACACACACACACACACTCAAAAACACAACAAACAATTCTAAAAGGGAAAACACGCATTCCACAAAGAAAAACACTGACTATAAAATAGTACAAGATGAATGTAAAGGGGCCAGAATAAAAGCCCAAAAAAAGACAAGATAAAAACAAGATAGTAAAATGGCCTCTATAAATCTCCCCATAGATGAACCTACTGAAAGGGTAGTTATAGAGTAGATCTTGGATGTTGTAGGAGTATGCCTCACTTTTCTATTCTCACTAGGCATTGACTTGTCCTTGACAACCATTGTATCTATCAAGGAATTGATTGTATGTATAAGAGATGACAGGGGCAGGAGAATCCCTTGAAAGGGTGAGTAACAAAATACTCATAAGGTAGCCACAACTAAAAAGAAACACCACAATGGAAAATTAAACGTTATGGGATGGAAAAATCAAACATGTATAACTAAAATTATAGAATGTAAGATTATCAGTCTTAAAGCTAAACATCTTGAACAACTGGGGGACTCATCCCAAATGATTCACTAAGGTTTGTTTGAATTCCAAGCCACTGAGTTCCACTCAGCTATTGGTCCATTAAGGCCCACTTATCTACCATTCGTCAGTTATGGCACAAAATTCTTCTTGGCTACAACTCATATATCGGGCCATGGATGTCTACTCGACTAATCCTCATCTATCGGGCCACAGAGGCCCAGCTGGCTACTACACGCCTACCGGGCCACTATGTTCTACTCGACTACTTCACATTTGTGCACTTAATTCTGGGAGAATCAAATCCTCAATCCATCATTAGTTTCCCAAAATCCACAAAAAAAACACTTGGAATTTTTTAAAATGGGCATCTCGTCATGAGTGTCCTAATTACACAAACAGACCGTAAATAAAATGCACAATTTGGATGTTACAGATGTTATAGTTAAAAGGGGTCATTGAGGTCTGAGTCTGGTCCATCATGGATGGACTAACCAGGTTTGCTAGGCCTGGCCAACCCTCTCCTACTCAGCCCACAATGAGCAGTTCGAGTTGTCTTGCTCGAAGATAATGGCAGTCGATGTGTCTTCTCTAAGAAAATGCGGCAAGTTCACCATGTGACCACCCCATGGGCCATCATGGGGGCCTCCTACTACATCTTCTAGAGACATCATTGTCAGGTGTTTTCATTAGCCCTTGTCTTCCACCCTATGACTGATGTTACAAGGAAACCCATAGTTGTGGCATGTCGTCGGTGCACCCTTCCACGTGCCGCAATCAACTGTCACCAGTGGGTCCCTCTATGGGCCACCAAACTTTCTCTGGTGGTTTGTTCATTGATATTCAATCACTTTTGGGGGTTCTCGGGTCGTCGTCGTCCCTACAACAGGGTTAGATTATCATTTTTGTTGATCGGGGGGCTCGATCACGAAAAACACAAGAACACCCAGAACAGAGGGATTCGACCTTGTTCGTTTCAGCTTGAGTTCTCTGTGTTAGAATAAAATGCAAAGTACTAACAATATGTTTATATCCCATCGAGCCCGAGACAAAAAAAATCTATCTCTTAAAAATATACGACCAATAGATCAACCTATTAGTTGGTTGATCAATGTTCATTGATTATAATGAATGAACGAGAAGAAATTTTATAAAGAACCCCTTCCTTGAGGATGGATAATTCATCGGTGTAAAATGAATTGATTTCCTTCACCATTCCTTAATTAATATCCCATTATTATCATTGGAGATTCTTATGAGGATAGAATAACAGAGGGATATTAGTGCTTATCATCACTGGCGATTCATCAATTGTCCCTAATCAACATCAAATATTCAAGTCTTGAACAACTTGATCATGACAATTATCCCGTATTTGATTAACCAATTAAATAGGAAAATATTTTTCAGCATCTCTCTATTTTTTGTGTCATTACATTACTAAATTTTTGGAATGTTTGTTTATTACACTAAAACTGAATTACAAATTTAAATAAAACAAACTAAAAAATTATTTTGTTTTTCCTTAAGAAATTTTATTTTAATATAATTTATTTAATGTATGAAAATTATATTTTTCCCTTGACCTACATCAGACAATGTTAATACCATTTATAGGTAATTTCTTCTTTCTATATGCAATGGTGCCCACATATTTTTAATATGGGAACCCATTGATATGTTTTCTATACAGTTCAAATTTACTATTTTAAACTGGCATAATACTGTTCAAGCATTTATTCTGCGATCATCACTCCTCGAAATCAAGGGTCTTATGGGAGCCTGGTCTTGAAATAACAAATATAATTTTAAAAAAATTATATGGAATTCTACGACATTACAATGATATCATTTATTATAACAACTTCTCTTAGTTTCCTCTAAAACTATTCCGAGGATGAATTTTTAACAAAATAAAAAATATGGGATGAATATTTGGATATAATGATGTTATTTGAAATTTTTATCATTGAACCAATAAGGTCTTAATTGTTTTAAATGATTTTATAGTTGGTGAAAATTTGTATGTGAGGGAGAGGATAGATAACAAATTTTTATAAATTCGAATTCCATTAATTTTTTTCTCATGCTAATATGCTCTATAATAGAAATTATTTGTTCCATATAATATATAAGGTATAAATATGAATATATAATTGTTATTATACATGTATTTATTTAATTTTAACCCTTTTCAATTTAGTATAACCCCCAGTAAACACATTTTTACATTAAACGCAATATATAATTTTTACTATTTTCATTATCCATTAAGGTGATAATTAATGTTTTCTTTTTTTGATTGTATAAATTATTATTATTATTGATATGGAATTCATTTTTTCAAATTAATCACATATATGGAGATGAATTTAAATTAAAATTTAAACTGTAGAGGCGTATAAAAATTGTCTTTTATGGAAAAAAATTAAAAATATTGGAAAAGTTTTTTTTACTAGAATTGACAAATAAAATGATTCTAATCATATGAATTAGTAAAATTGTAATATATATGACCTAATTTAAATATAAAAACTATTTAAAATAATATATAACGTTACTATTATTTTAAATGGAAAATAATTTGTAAAAAAATTCTTATTTTTCACTATTCATAAAAAAAATACTAATTTCTAAAAATTATAAAAAATACACCCAAATATAAATTTCACATTTAGATTTCCAAAAAAAATGTTTTTTTAAATAAATTTAATAAATTTTAAATTTTTATTTTTAATTATGGTCACAAAGTGAAAGTAATATACATTTTTAGAAAATTCATTTTTCAGAAAATATTTATCTTTCATTACAATAGTTCTTATTTTATTTATAATATATATATAATTATTTAATTTATTTTTATAATTGTAAAAATATAATTTTCATAATATTGTTAGGCATATTCATACCCTCAAAATAAATAGATATGTTATAATTATCATGTTAAAATAATAATAATTTAATTGATTATATTGTTTTATTTAATCCCAATGTTTGGTGAAGTGAAAAAATTTGGAAGTGAATGAATTTATTTAAAAATAAATATATCATAACATTTTTGGGAGTTACATCCTATTATAAGAAGCGTTATTCATTTCATATACCATTGTGTACATTGTCTTACACATTTGAAATCTCATGGAGATATATGAACCACCATTATACTCTTCATCATTTATCTTTTTGTTAAAGGAACCAATAAATTTTTAGTGGGGAGAAAATGATGTTTTGTCAATAATGAGTTTATATCTTAGTTAATCTCATCCATCGACAATATAGCTAGCTCATCAACACAAAATTTTTGGTTCATAATGACAAATTCAGTTCAAATAGTTATTCAATGACCCATTTCAAATAATTGAGGCATAAATATATCATTCATCCCTACCACATGAGAAAATATAGCAGGCTCAGAAAACTGTTCACATACTTTCTCATAGTCCTCTCACTCATTTAGAGAACAAGAATCTCCTTGTATTTTTATAAGACCACATATTAAATATAAAACTGATAAATTAAAATGGATTTTATTTATTTATAATCCAAGCCTTCATATTTATTAACTATAATTATTGAATCTCATAATATACTACTAGTATACATAATCATGAATACATAATATTTCACCATTATACATTCTCAAATATATAAGAACTCAAAAAGAAGTTGTACAATTTTCAAACAAAACTCATCATCTTCTTGATTAGTAGATCCTTGGATATAGGGATGATTTTCGTAAATAAAATCCTCAAATTGATCCTAAGATTCATCCCTTGATAGTATCAATTCTAGAGATTTAACAGTAACTAGTGCATGCACATATCATATATCTTGGATAGAATACACCACAATATTAACAAGATTCTATTATACTATTAGATTATACTATTGTATTTACCAAGAATTTTCCGCTTATGTAATATTCAAATTCTTTCTTAGATACATAATGTTAACCAATATCAACATACAATACTAAAACAACGACAATGATACTCAGATCATAAACAAAAATAATTAAAAAAGAAAGTCAATTCAATCATCATAATTAACTAATTTTATTTACAAAAACTCCAATAAATGGTCGGTAGGGGACATGAATCTGATGAAATTATTACACAATGAACATTTCCACAACACACATGAAGACATATATCTTGTCAGAATGAGAACTAGCCAGTCATATTCTGGTAACTAATATCGACGTCCCAAAAATCATACAATCTATCTACCTGGAAATCCAAAAGCTTTATATAGACACCATTAGATGGTGCACAACCTTCCTTTCATACCGAATTTTCATGAACTCACCTGGTTACCCTTGTATAATTCTAATAAATACCATCTTGACATATACTAAAGAGTATTGTCAATCCTCCTAGGACTGTGACAAACACTAGTAGTTATAAAAGAATAATAAAAAATCCACATAAATCTCGTAGGTAAATGATACAAGAAAAAATTACTATATTCATCATTGATAAAGGAGGAAAATAAAATATTTAAAACAATACCCAAACAATAGATAATTAAACAGACAATGAATGAAAAATCATGTCAATGAAAACCCATGTAATTAGTAGATCACACATCCACCATTCATCTTCATCATTGGAAGTCTCTATAATCAGGAAACCCCCCCCCCCATTCAAGTAAAAAAATTCCATTTTACTTGAGCATGCATAAGATAATTTATATATTACCATTGGAAAATTTTGGTGGATTAAAAAAAAGCCTAAAAAGATTCTGTTAAATAACCCATAAGAGATTATGTAATAATGAAAAAATTATTCTATCAATTTAATTAAAATAACACATGAAATAGAATACACATAATTTCAACAAAAGATATCCATTAAATATTATAAGTATATATATACTATAAAATATAATTTTTTTAAAATAACATTATATAAAATTAGTTAAAATGAATAAATCTAGTATATAATAAATTTCTTGTATAAAAATTTCAAAAAAACATTATACTAATAAGTTCGAATTTATACCAGTTTATCAAAATTAGATAACCACGCTTCTCAATCATCGTCATGTTTTGAGATAGGTGTGCATACTCAAATTGAAACCCCAATTTGGAAAAAATTATATAAAAACTGGGACACATTGTGTGACATGTATGAACCCAAATCTTCATTCCAGTTATGTTTTCCTTTTCTGGTCGTTTATATGAAAAAGAGGAATGGATGGAATTTTTTTAAGTACACGCCATGTACATTATGAATACACGATTTGTACTACATTCCATTGGAGGCAGTGTGCTGTCCATGTAATGGACACACGCACATCTATGTGGGGTGACCTTGAGGCCGCCTAAAGTGGAGTACAGAAAAGAAAAGTACACGCCATGTACATCAAATGTACACATCGAGTATACTCTTTTTTTCATTAAACACACTGAGGTCACATCTAATCACCAGAAATCTCTCTTTTAGGTCTCGTTCGACCGAGAGAACTATAAGTCCATGAATTTTCAACAAAACCCCAAACCAGCATCCGTCCTCCGAATCAAACATTGTCGGTTGCATTAGAATCGCATCGATGAGTTCTATTTTCACGTATTGCACCATTATCTGTTTTCTCCTCTCCCCTAGGATATAATGGGTTTAATGTTTTAGATGTTTTTTAGATCTACTGCATTCTAGGTTGATCCAAGTGCCGACAACAGAGTATATCAACCTCCCAACGTCGAGGTAGGTGGTTTGTGCCTTTCCATTGAAATTATTTGAGTTATATGTCCAATTTCGGCCAACACCCTTAATCAGGGTATTCTGAGTTTACCACTTTACCCCTGTTAATTGTCTTCCATGTTTGTATGCTTGAGTAGAGGTTATTTGTATATTAATAGGTTTGATTTTTATGTTGGGGATGTGGTTTCCCAAGAATGTTCTATTTGTGACCGTTTGGTCCTACATAGCCTTTTTGGATGCCTTGCCTATTTTCCCATGCCTTGTGAGGTAGGGTGAATTGTTTGTTTTCTGAAATGCTTGATATGTTGTAGACTGATTAGAGAAGTAGTTCTTGAGGTATAATTTTACTGCATTGAATTTTTTTTGACTTACACAGGGCCATGAGAACCTGGTGTAGTATAATATATGTGGGATTCACCGAGTTAGCTTCCTCAGAGAGTCTTTGAGCACATTAGGCTATAAAGAGAATTGACTGAGTGGGCTTCCATAGAGAGTCTTTGAACCACATTGGGCTATAATGGGAATTGACTGAGTGAGCTTCTCAGAGAGTCTTTGAACCACTTTGAAAAATATGTGGAATTGACATAGTGAGCTTCCTCAGAGAGCATAGGACCACTTGGTTCTATAAAGGGAATTGACCTTGTGAGAATCCTCAGATAGTCATTGAATTACATTATACTATAGAAGGAATTGACCGTGTGAGCTTCCTCAGAGAGTCATTGAATTAATTTTGAAAATAACAGTACTTAACTATGGGTGATTCCTCAGAGAGTCTTTATATATTCTTAAATCTAAACCAAAGGGTGGATCTTTTCTTTATAGGGGAGAATGGGATGACCAAGAAAGCAGAGCACGACCCGGTCATCATGGGATGGGAGGAGTTATGTCATAGATTTATAGTCTATATCTGGATGCCCTGGAACATCATAGATAGAATTTCTTCTAGTGGTGGATCATTTTAGGGACATCTTCCCATAAATCTTTTGGGTATGCCTCCAGAGCATGTGGTAGAATTTTATATTTATCTTGTTCCAGGAGTGGAATCAGTGTCCATTACTCATTTTATTATGGATAAACCAGAGTTGTAGGAGCCCAAGAAGTAGTTGGAGGAGTTATAGGCCAAGGGTTTCACTTGTCCCAGGACTTCTCCTTAGGTTTCACCTATCCTATTTGTGAAGAAGGCAGACGGTACCCTCAGGATTTATTTGGATTATCGGATGCTGAACCAGCAGACAGTCAAGAACTAATATCCCTTTCTTAGGATTTATGATATCCTTTATCATCTTCGAGGAGCCTGGGTGCTCTAGAGGATTGAATTGAGATCTTGTAATCATCAATTGTTCTTTTGACCATCAGATATACTTCTCACAACCATTCGGATAAGGTATGGTCTATATGAGTGTATGTTTATGCCGATCGGTCTCACGAACGCGCCTGTAGTTTTCATGGAACTGACTAAATGAGTGTTCCATCTATACATGGATTATTTCATGGTTGTCATTGTGGACGATATCTTGGTTTACTCTCACACTCGACATGATCATTCCATGCATCTTGAGATCATTTTGAGTACACTGAGAGAGCATTAGTTATATTCTAAGCTCTCAAAATGACACTTTTGGATGGACCAGAATCACTTCATGGGTCATGTTATCTCAGAGACATGAGTATAAATAGTCCCAGAGAAATTGATAGCAGTAGTATCTTGGAATCATTCGAAAAATGTCTTTGAGGTATGAAACTTTCTAGGGCTAGCTGGATAGTTTAGAAAGTTCCTTCAGGACATTTCACACTTCACAGCCCCACTGACGAGTCTGACTAAGAATGGTGCAATGTTCATGTGGTTATATTCTTTTGAGTCATCCATTCATGAGATAAAAGGGAGGCTTACTTCAGAACTGATACTAGTATTCCTAGATTCGGGAAAGAGGTATATTGTTTACTATGATGAATCAGGTATTGAGCTGGGAGTTGTGCTTGTGCAGGGAGAATGAGTCATTCCGTACGGGTCTCAATAGTTGAGGCCACATCAGAGGAATTACTTGACACGCGATCTTTAGTTGGAATTAGTTTTTCATTCCTTACGCTATTATAGACACTATCTATTTGAAGATAATTTTGTGGTTTTCACCGACCACAAGAGACTCAAGTACATCTTCACTCAGCGTGATCTAGATTCCGTACATCGAAGGTGGTTTGAGTATTTCAGTCCTTTGATTTCGAGCTTGCCTATACACCTAGGAAAGTCAACGTAGTGGTTTATGCGGTGAGCAGGAGTACTTAGATATATGTATTTCAGGAGGCTAGTAGTGAGTGAAAACTTATGGCTCTGTTCTCTGAGATGCATTTGGAGGTGCATGACGAACATAGGCAGATGTTTCTTTCTTCTATAGCTATTACCAACACTCTTCTTGAGAAAGTGAGAATGAGGAAACTATCAGTTTCAAAAGTCCTAGTCCTACAGGAGAGCATGTCAGGAGAAGATCTTATTCCAAGATGGAACACATGCGAGGATGAGATCTTGCGTTTCCAGGGGTGCGAATGGGTTCCAGCAGTCATACACGAGGAGCTAATGCGGGACTTTCATTCCTCAGTTTGGACAGTTCATCCAGGAATCACCAAGATTTATCATGATCTACGCCGTCAATATTTGTGTCCAGGATTGAAGATAGATGTTTCTGGTTTTCTCATGAGGTGATTCACCTGTCGACAGGTGAAGGTGGAGCATCAACGACCAGTAGGGATTTTACAATAGTTACCCATTCCCAAGTAGAAGTGGAATGGTGTCACGATGGATTTTGTGAATGGTTTGTTGAGGTCACCTAAATGGAATGATGCATTTGGGGTTGTCATTGATAGAATTATGAAGGTTTCTCACTTATTTATGATCAAGGATACCTTCAGTGTTAATGAGCTGAGACGTTTGTACTTCCGAGAGAGTATACATCTGAATGGATTTACACACTGCATTATCTCAGATAAGGATGCACTTTTTACTTATCAGGTATGGAAGGGGATTCAAAAGGCTTTGGGTACATAGGTACTTTTGAGTACTTCATACCATCCCGAGACAGATGGCCAGTCCGAGCATACGATTCAGGCGCTTGAGGACATGCTCCGAGTATGCATTCATGATTTAGAAGGTTATTGGGAGAAGCACGTTCCTCTTGTAATGTTTTTCTACAACAATGGTTTTCAAGAATCTATTTATATGTAACCTTATGAGGATTTGTATGGTAGGCCATTCCGATCACCCTTATTTTGGATGGAGGCAGGAGAGGCAGCTTTGTAGGAACCTCATCTTGTTCAAGAGACCACAAAGAAGGTAGAGTTGATTCAGAAGAGGATGGATACAACACAGTCTTGACAAATGTCTTAAGATGATCAGTGGAAACAACCTCTGGAGTTTGAGGTCAGGGGTTAGGTTTTCTTGCGTGTTACACTAAGTTTGGGATGAAATAGGATTACGAGACAAGGTAAGACTTCACCGAGGTACGTCGGTCCATTTGAGGTTTTGGAGAGAGTTGGGCTGGTTGCCTATCAGTGGCAGTTATCATAGAGGTACCGAGATATGAACTATGTTTTTCATGTTTCTCAGCTCCCCAATTACTTTTTAGACTCATCTCATGTCTTTCAACCTGAGGATATTGAGCTCAAAGTGGATTCATCAATCGAGGATCATCATATCTCGATTGTTGATCATAGTTCAAAGGTTCTCTCTGGCCAGTCTGTTCCCCTGGTATAAGTGCTATGAAATCACAGACGAGTATAGGATGAGACTTAGGAGAGGGAGGCCAATGTACGAGCATAGTGGTCATAACTATTCAAAGTTTCTTCTTATACACTGTACTATGGAAATTTGGGGATGAATTTCATTAAGGGGTGATGATTTTAAGAACCCAAATATTTTTTCTAGGTATTTTTCCTTTTCTGGTTGTTTTTGAAAAAAAGAGGAATTTATAAAATTTTCTGAAGTACACACCCTGTACTTTATGAGTACATGCTGTGTACAAAATTTCCACAAGAGGCCGTGTGATGGCCATATAATGGCCACACATGTGGTTTTCTAGGGTGACCTGGAGGCCGACTAAAGAGGAGTATGGAAAAAGCATGTACACGCCATGTACTACAAAATTACACACCGTGTATTTTTTTTTCATTAAACATGTCGGGGTTGTGTCTAATCACCAGAAAGCTCTCCTTCTAGGTCTCATCCACCTGATAACATTGTAGGGCCGCAAAACTTTGACGAACCCCTGAGAGAGTGTCGATCCACCGAATCAAAACCATCGACTGTGTTGGAATCGAATCAGTGAGTTCTCTTTTCTCCTATAGCAACATCTTCTGTTTTCTCCTCTATTATGATATATCATGGGTTGAATGATTTAGAAATTTCTTTAGATATACAACATTATATGTTAATCAAAGGTCCGAAACAAGAGTATATCAATCTCCCAATTCCGATGTAGGTGTTGTGTGCCTTTCCATTGAAAGTATTTGAGTCATTTGTGCAATTTTGGCCAATACCCTTAATCAGGGCATTGTGGGGTTACAGTTTTACCCCTGTTAATTTCCTTCCATGCTACTATGCTTGAGTAGTGGTTATTTGGATATGAATAGGGTTTATTTCTATGTTTTAGATGTGGTTTCCCATGCATGTTCTGTCTATGACCTTTTGGTCCTTCTTAGCCTCTTTGGACACCTTTCCTATTTTCCCATTCCTAGTGTTGTATGGTGGAGTGTGTGCTTTCTATCATGCTTGATATGTTATAGACAGATTCTCCAAGTAGTTCATGAGGTTTACTTTTTCCATATTTCATTAGTATGCCCATGGACTTACACAGGGACATCAGAACCTGTTGTAGTAGACTATAAGGGGGATTGACTGAGTTAGTTTCCTCAAAGATTCTTTGAGATCTCTGTGCTATAAGAAGAATTGACTAAGTGAGCATCCTTAGATAGTATTTGAACCACTTTGGGCTCTACGTGGAATTAACTGAGTCAGCTTCCTCAGAATGTCTTTGAATCAATTTGGGATATAAGGGGAATTGACTGAGTGAGCTTCCTCAGAGAGCCTAAGACCACTTGGGGCTATATGGGGAATTGACCTTGTGAGCGTCCTCAAAGAGTCTTTGAATTACAATAGACTATAAGGGAAATTGTAAATGTGAGCTTCCTTAGTGAGTCTTTGAATTACTTTTGACTACTAGGGGAATTTACTGTGAGTGCTTTTTTCAGAGAGTATTTATATATTCTTAAATCTATACCAGAGAGGGAATGCTGCGTATACTTCCTACAGGGTTACCATGCCTGATTAGATACTTATATGATATGATGAATATTTTACTGCTGAGTACTTCTTGTTTACTGCATCATTGCTTATTACCTGCCATATTTAGTCATAGACTATTAGACATAGATCTTTGGGTCGTTGCCTACTAAGATTTAGTCTCACACCCTGTTTGTCCCTTGATTTTGGGACCAAACTGATTATATTTTTGTAGGTTTATATAAGGTAAAGCACCCTTCTAATTCAGGTTCTTGATTGGCTATAGAGCTGGAGTGCATGGGACAAAGCTATCGATTGCAATGCTGTGGAGCTGTTCACTATTTTTCTTTTGTAGTTTGTTTTTGTACTATTGTATTCTAACATTGTGATATGTTTGGATGCTTTCCTAGACATACGCATCATGCATAATTCATATATATATATATATATATGTGTGTGTGTGTGTGTGCTCCAATTTATTATTTCTAGCCTTTCACTGTTTACTTTTGTATGGATTATTACTGCTTCTCCCATTGTATGCTTGTTTCAATTCTGATTTGTTACTCTGCTAATGAGGGCATTGTTTCCCCACTATCATACCCAAGGCCCTCATTTCTAGTCGGTAACCTATGGTGTTTGGGGGAATGTGGCTGAGGGTTTTTGACCAACTGGGTACAAGGCATCTCTGGGCGGCTTCTGGAACCGGGCCGTTACAGGAGATCATGTTGAACATGGTTTTGTTAGGGTTTTTATCATCATTCAAATATAAGTAGTAATATTAATAGTGTTATTTTTCAAATTATACAATAAATATACATGATCACATGTGAATCAAAAAACAAACATCAAATCTATCATGTGAAAATAAATCATTTCAAATAACATCATCATTTACATTTCTATTACAAAATTATAGTGTCATCATGACATTTCATTTCAAAAAAAATTATATTTTTTCACAAATTAATTCCCTTTTAACACATATTTTATTCTAATAAAATTTTCTCAAGAATAAATATTCAATAATTCTTTCAAATCAAATTCAAATTCATGAAATAAATTACCAAAAAATCATCCAAAAATTTTCAATTCCATTGAATTTGTCGTTTTTCACAATTGCATAGATTTTTATAATTATATTTGTTTACATGGAATTTTTAATTGGGTACTGTAAAATTAATTAAAAACTAAATTCAAATTAATAAAAAATAAAATTTTTCAATTACAAGGTAATGCAATTTGGAGAACCCTATAGTTAAACATGTGATTAATTGAATGATAATAATGGGAACTTCAATGAGAATAATGGTGATGGATATCATAAGATCATCCCAGTATCAATATAAATTGAATCAAATATTATATACGTTAATAATTAGATACTATGTCAATAAATAATAAGGATAGAATATCAAATCGAGTCAAACTACAAGAGTAGACAATCACATATTAGAAGATGATGGAATAAAAACAATGAAACATCAATCTTCTAAGAGAAGTAGTTTGAGGTTACAAATCAATTATTTAGAGCCTCCAATGACAAAATACTCATATTATTTTATAATGAAGTTATTAATTTTAAATCAAGGGTCAATGTATTAAATATTTGGTATATAAAAAACCATTATCTTGGATTTGTATATAGATAATATTATTAGTAGAAATTAGGTTCCCTAACTAAGTGCCCATGCAAGACTTCGAGATGGGATACATAGTTTGGATGCCTTATTGTTTTTACAATTTTATGACTAATAAATTTGACACTATAAATGTTTTCATAGATTGGATGGGTGTCCACATAGTGTTAAAATGATTTCACCCACATGTAGTGGCTCACCATTTGCCACATGTTTTGAATGTCTAAACTGTATGTGTTTATTTATTCATGTGCCAATGTGAACCACTCCTAATGTTGAAATTTTTTTCAAACATCACCCAAAACAACAATAGAAAAAACAAAAAACAATTTATGGTAACTAAAAGTGTAATTGTATAACTAAAACATGGAATATGGGTGTAACATTTTTTGAAAGTTTAATTTTTTTAGTGGAATCATGTGCATCAACCTTTAATGTGAAAGATCTCTCTGTTTACCCCTAAAGAGAGAAAACATTTCCCTAAAAGAAGAAACATGAAATATATAAGAAAAAATATTATTATCCATTTTAAATGAATATTCCTTTC
Organism: Viscum album; assembly: GCA_963277665.1. NCBI lineage: Eukaryota > Viridiplantae > Streptophyta > Magnoliopsida > Santalales > Viscaceae > Viscum > Viscum album. The sequence continues at coordinate 1,845,948,444 of OY728157.1, read as the reverse complement.
ATAACCATTCAATAGGTATATAAAATCTGAAACTCAATTTGAATCTTACATAGGTTCTACAGGGTCACTCCAAACAAGCATTTGACTCATGTTGAAAATAATTCCTACCATATTTCTAGGAGCTATTCATTTTCATAAGGAATTAAATCACCTAAAAATTAATATTTTCCAAAACCACATTGGAATACATGAAAATTTTAATAAATATATTCCATAGTTAATTTGTACATGTGATGTATTTTTTAAATATATCATGTTGTATTATATTAGGTATTCAATGAGAATAACATGGAATGTTATTAAATATATGTTTTATTCTTTCAGGGTATAATTTTTTTTACTATGTTGATATTTTAATGCTATTATATTATCATATAATGGTATATGAAATTTTAGATTAATATTACTATGGAATATTTTAATGGTACCTTGTGATTAGCATGTAAGCTGAAGAATGTGAAGGCATATAGATATTGAATATTATATTTCATTTTCTAATTCTCATAATCCATCACTGATAATTGAAATTTCAAATGAAGAAACATATGAGATAATATATGGTCATTGTATGATAAATTCAAGGATTATATTCAATCATAGATTATAAAATTTCAAACTAAAGGAATTATCTTATACAATTTATAACATATAAGTAAATGATTTGTTGTATTGGTGGAGTTCTTGGGTCCTATAAATAGTGAGAAGGGTCCTGAAAATTTTATTAATGGTTCTATTAGATTATCAAATGATGGAGACATAATTTTATTATTTAATTTCTTTCACAGATACAATCCCATCATTTTGTAAAGGAAAATCCATCCAAAATGTTGGATGATTCATTTTATCCATTAAACACAACATAGATGATGGATTCTTTTAGTTTCATCTTTGGGGTTTTTATAAACCTTATTTTTTAACACAACAACTCTAGTAATCAACATTGTATGTTACATAGATATTATTGATTTTCTATTATAAAACTTTTTTATTTCATTACATATAGATCTTTAGTTTTATGGTTACATATTAAGTTCTATTAAAGTTTCATTTATTTATAGAAACCTCTCGATTTATTTACAAAAATTCAATTCCATTTGATTCTAAAAATCATGTTCAGAACATATTAAGTATATATATTTCATATTTAAAATTATAATATATAATATAAAATTTGAACTATGTATTATTTTACCATATATGATATGTTATGTTGGGATATTTTCTTATTATACGATATGTGATATTGTATAGGAAGATCCAGTTTGAATCATTCAATTTTGAATATATTGTATGATATGATATATTGGATCCTAGCATATGATGGTGTTTATATGAATTGTTCATAAATATTGAAATAGAGCATTGTATAATCTTTATGTTATATGTGATATAATAAAATATGATTCTTTGGTTATAAAAGAAAAATCAAAATTCATAGTGTCTTATTGAAAGACGTAACTGAAAAATAGTTACATATGAGATAATGATATAAAAAACATGACCGATAATGTTTCATTTTCAATTATAGACCATGAAATGACAACTATAAAGAGTGATATAATATATGAACTGAGTCATGTATTATGAAATGTATATATTGATGAATATGATATGAAAGGAATTTTTTTTAAAAACATTAAATCATATAATAAAATAAAAACTTATAAAATATATAAAAATTAATAAAAAATTAATTTTGGGGTATTTATTTAATTTATAAAATGTGTATTGATTTTTATGGAATTATAAATAAATATTAATTAATAATTTTTGTAGATATTATAAAACAATCTACATGTTTTTATATATTTCAGAATATTTAAAATAGAAACAATATTACATTGAATTATGAAATATCAATAATTGTTAATTTGAATATTTTTAAATAGAATGCCTTGTTTTTAACAATTATTTTAATCATACCAAAAGTAATTTTTTATGACTAATATGGTGAAAATTAAAAAATTTATTTTGTGATATTTTATTATTTTTTAATATATTATCATATTACACTTCAAATAAGAAATATTTGTGACGTAAGTACCATATATTAAAATAAATTCCATATAATGAATAATATGAACACTTTTATTTTGGAATTATTAATAATCATTTCATATATATTTTATTATGGGATGTCTATAGTTCATTGATAAATATTAATGTGTTTACAATGGATTTATTTGTGATTTGTTCATGATTTTTTATAAAATGTCTAAATTTATATAATGGGAATTTATTTCATGATAAAGCATGTTTTATTCATAGAGATGGTTGAATAATTATTGGAACATATGATTGATTTAGATTAACACGTTCAATTTACCCTAAAATTATTATAGATGATTTTATGGGGTTATATAGTTTGTATGAAAATTGATTTAGTTTTCTTCTACCTTAACTTTTGCATGTATTATTTAATTATTTTTAAATAAAAATTTGAATACTATTTATACACATTACCTGAGAAATTCATGATGAAATTGAGTTCAATCATGGGTAATGAACTATTGGTAGAGGGGAATTCTAGATTTCATAATTATTATCTACCATGAAAAGTATGGGTTATATAAAAATCACTCTATGATTACTCTTATGGTAATGTTTGGTTTCATATTATTTTTAGATTATAGATTAAAATATGTAATATACATTACAACAAAGATTTATTACCTATGTGTAATAATATTTTTTTTATTTAATTTTATTAATAACATAATATATTATTTGTTTGAAGATATAAACATCATTTTGATTTTAAAAAATATATTTGGTGGAATGAATATGGATAAAATCAATGTCATTAAAATAATAAATACATGTTAATGGAATACATTATATACGGTGATGATAAAAAAATATCACCATCAATCACATACTGTCGTATACCATTTAATCTAAACATATTTAATTACACTAATTATATAGTGATTGTGACCCAAAAGTTTAGGTTCCAATGGAATATTTTGTGTCCACTAGGAAAAATATTGGTGGCCCTAATGATTAGGGAAAATATCATTTAAAGATATTTCTGAAATAAATAGATACGAAAATAAAACCATTTTTATATAAGAGGAATATAGTTTAGTGATTCCATTTATTATATTTTATTAATTAGAATTCCACTACAATATAAAATAATTATATCTGATATGATTATCATATTTTTTGTACATACCTACATTAGAGGGAATAATGTAGTCACCAAAGCTAGTGGGAAACATAGACTCAAGTGCGTGTCCCCATATGGAAGAGGATATTGGCTAATAAGGAGTGTCTATATTGTTATGGTGGGGAGACTATATACTCATAATAGAGTGGTAAAACTGATATAAACAAGATAATAAATTGTAAAAGAATAAAAAATAAATAATATAAAAGTATAATTAGATACAATAATAAAATAGTGGACGTATAAACAACCAGTAATATGTAATAATAATCACCCCATTGTAGGGGTCATATAATAATTGATTGTAAGGAATTGTGATAAAAAAGAATGATATAGAGGATATAGGGACATTAATATACATGATTCCATACACAAATCAAAATTACTAAAATAAATATTCACAAGAATCTGAAGTATATTCTCAGTCCTAATATCACACTCATAATACTACATGAAAAATAGACCAAATATATATGATAGGGTTCTTTTCCTTATCCATAGGTGAAATCATAAGGTTTAATCGATTACTAAGGGAAACCTTTGTTGGGTGTTCTATTAACATATCATATCCACCACTAAAGATGTCTAGAACAGTACAATAAGATTATATAACATAGTAGTAGGTATATATATAATAGATACTAAACAATGTTTGAAAAATAATTAATTGTCAGATGATGATCAAATATGAATCCTGACAGACGTTGCCTAACTTAGTATAGGATTCAATATCATTTATTAATTTATAATATATAATTAATATTATATATATGTAATATTTATACAAGTATATATTCTCTATATGTTTGGAAAATTATAGGAATATACATGGATACAAGGTTCTAGATGGACATTTTATGTATCTCAGGAATTTCTGACAAGTTTAACAAGCTATAAGATTTGATAGGGGTACTATCCCTGAGTTTCACTAGAATTATACAAATTATATTCATCACATTAGAAAATGGAGTGAACCATCATTCCCAATACCTATGAAAATTGAATGTGGGATGTCATTCCAATCATCAATTTGACTATAAATGGTGTAAGATACCATTCAAAACACCAAATGTAAAGGATCAAGAAAATCCATCCCCAATAATTTCATTAAACATTGTCCACTAATCATTATACATGGTCTAATAATAATAACCATTATTGATTACCTCCAATAATTTATAATAACTTAAACCAATCTATCCATGGGTGTCACAATTTAGAGTATTTATGTTTGTACATCGAAATCAGGCATTGTGGACTTCCCACCCACATCCATTAGAATAAATTATTCCCTTTTTATTTAAAATGAAATAAAATTATATTTTATACTCATTATAGACCACTTGGATATTTTTTGGTTTAATTAAAAAATTAACTGAAGTAGTAAATTCATTCAACATACCCAAAGAGGTGGTATCCAAGTTATAGGAAATATCTAAAGAATTAATACATGTGTATGGAAGTTCTATAAAGTTGTTTTAAAAATTAATGATGTAAAAATTGTTTCTATGGAAATATGTGATAATTTATAGTGTGCGACACAATATAAAAATGAATTAAAACATAATATTTTGGGAATATTTCTAGACCACTATCATTTGGCATGTAGGAATCACTTTGTCCTTTTTTGACACATTAATAAATAAATAATAGGATAATTTGGGTGAATGGTCCAATGACTAGGAAGTAGGAAATATTATCTTTAAATAAAATAGGAGAAGATACTGGAAGATAAACTATGGTAGAAATGAATATGATTATAGAGCTTACTGTTACGAATCTGAAGCACCTAATGATGATCTGATCAGAGTTAGGATGGCAGATCTACCTGGATGAATAACTATGAATGTAAGGGAGAGATCATGTGAGATGATTGTGGGTACACATCAGCTAGAGGAAGGAGATAATGACGAGGTGAGTTTTTATAAACTTTTAATGAAAAATGGTAAATTTTAATACTTCTTAATAGGTGTATGGTTTACTCAAAGGGTTTTCCAAACCATGCACAAATGTTTTGTAACATTGTCTTATGAATTACATTTCTCACATGTCTAGAAACTTATTAGACTAATCTTTCACATACCATAATATTTTCTTAGATCACATGAATAAAATAAGGTGCCCATCCATGCATCCAGAGTCACATAGTTTTATCAAAAAATGTTCCCCTCTCCATCCCTTTAAAATACCTTAAATGGTTTGGGAAAACCATTAAGGGTCAAGGAAATGTTTTGTTCAAAAAATGTGACTATCTAGATTCCTTCATAATACAAGGAGGTTGTCTTGTAATAAATCCCATAATATTCTAATAAATTTCATAGGCTATTGGGGATACTCACTAGGATGAAAACTAGAATTTAAACTAGAAAAAAAATGTTTTTTACCATCGTGAAATGTCTAGTCCTTGAAAACTCACCTCCTTAAAGAATATCATCCCATGGTTGGCCTTTTTTGGGAAAAAATATCTCATGGTATCATAGAAGCATTTGTGAGGTGATCGTGTTTGTTGAAAATGCGGGCCTCCATGTTGTGTTTGTTGAAAAAATACCAAGATGTCAAACTTGTTGAAAAACAGGGTTTACAAGGTGATTTTTTGCGTTCAAGAGACGTTGTTGGATATTAATGTTTGATATAAGAACCTCGAAAAAGGAATTTATGATCTAAATATGATACTAAATGTGAATATAGAAGGTGGCACCATTTTCTATTGTTTGCCAAATTTTTGGGCCTAAAAATAGGAAAATGGAGATATTTGTTTTTTTGAAAAGGAAGGTGCGAACAAAATTAGAGCGGTTAGTGAAAAAGAATGTGGTGCACGAAATATTGTCATGGTCAATGAAATAGAAGAATTGAGATTTTCAAACAAGAGGTATTTCATGATCAGAAGCTCAAAAATTGGAAATGGCATGAGGTGAATGAAAATTTGGAGCGTTGTAGGAAATATGGTGTTGCGAAGAAGATGTGTTTTTCATGCTCAAAATTGATTACACACACAAGGAAAGTTTTTTCGAACAGGGGTCAATTTTTTTTATAAATATGTAATCACCCCACCTAATTCGAAGTCGCTCAGGACATAGAGAGTATCTACTATCTGGAACATGAAATTGGAAGCATGCAAGTGAGTTGTGCATAAACGACAAGTCATCACCTAAAAAAAATTTGGAGTAAAAAAAGGTTTCACATAAAGGATTTTTGTTGCGTGTAAAAGAAGTGTTGAAGAATAATGAAATGGTTGCGCATAAAAAATACTATTTAACAAAAAATTGGTTTTGCGTGAAAAGTGGATTTCACACAAAAGAAATGAATTACGATCAAGGAGCAGTAAGTGCTGCACGTAAAATTTGGGATTGCCCGGTACACATGGTGCGAAGTGAGATTAAACTATGAGTGAAATTTGGACATCAATAGATCATATATAAATAATTAAGAAATCAGAATAAAATAGTGATAATGAAGAGACCTACATGTCTATAAATTGTTAGTGAATATTCTGAAGAAGCAGTGAGAACACTTCCGTTGAGAGAGCTATGATCTTTCATTTTGTGGGTAGTTGTAAACTAGAAGGCGGTGAGTCCACTTCGAACATTTTAACCAAAAGTTAAATTATAGTGGATTTGGTACATCGACACATTGACGGTGTATTCTCTATGAATGTATCATAGTGAGGGTAAACCATGAAAAATTGTTGTGTCTAGTGCTGATTTAATTCATGTTTATATTTTTAAACGGAAAAGAGAGAGAGAAGAGTTTTTCAAAATAGTAAAACAAGATCCAATGTGGTAACTGTTTAAATTTTGTCATACCCTTATTCATCCTTATCTCAGGGTATCTCACCTAGTGGACCTAACATATTCATATGGTAGTAAAGGATAATTTGGGAGGAGATCTATCCACAAATCACATATTCTAGGCTCCAGTTCAAAGTTATCATCAAGTACTCAACCATAATTCCAAAGAACCTTTACTAGAGGAACTAAACATTCTATGAGACACTTCCCAATTTGATACACAATATGCATTTTTGGTCCTAAATTAGTTATCCACATCTAAATCAACCTCATTATGGTGTAAAACATTCATTGAGTATATATAATACTTCTGGAGTTCATAAAAGTGAAAATTTGATTCATCGACCTGTATTTCTATGGAAGTGCTATATGGTAATCCACTACACTAATTTAATATACAAAATCAATGGGATCAATGAATCTAGGTGATATCTTAACATACTTTTTAATATTTAAATTTTCTAACCAAGGATAAACACAAATGAATATTTTATGAAAAAACATGAACTCATTAGTCCATTGAAAATTATTGGAATATTAATATTCTATCTATTCGGTTATCAACATATTCTTCCTAATTAACTTATTCTACACTGAATTATCCTAATGAATACATGGTAATAGTAGTGTTGCCTCCAATTCCTCTGACCATGACGAAGGTGATCAGTATAATTGAATTTTTAAGGCCTCATATATATTGATGTACATTGTAGATAGAATTATATATTAAAAAGAGAACACAACTAGGGTTATGTGTTTCTCCCAATAACCAAAAGAAATCAAGGACACATGCATGAAGAATTTCCTCTTATCCCTAAATAATTCTCTCAGTTATATTATCTATCTAAGGGTGATATGTTTTGATCATAATCACTTATATATAGATGTCCTTCTACATCCATTTTCATGTTTGATAAATTAATTGATAGTCTCTTTTATATTTCATTGAATGTGGATCTCTCTGATGATAAATGACCACCTTTACCAATATCCACACTAATTAATCTACTTATAAGGGTTATCAAATAGGTATGAATTGTGAATCCTTCTCCAATCAACTAAAGAATAACTATATTGTATCATTCAATCATATATATTTATGAAGAACTATAACAATGTATATACTGATGTAATCTCATTACCAGTTGGGAATAATAAATGAATATAACAGTTATGCCAATAGAAAATGTTATTATATCAAATATTGGTAGATGGAACACCAAGTAGAAATGTAGACTACATCTTATTTCATACTAAGAAAAAAACACTAGTGATGTAACTCTCAATACATATTCTGTTGGGGGATTATGGAAATTCCACATCGAAGGAGGAGGATCAAAAAGAACCCATCTATAAGGTGGTCTATATACCTCTCTCATCATGAGGCATTATCCGGGGGGATTACTGAGGGACAGATAACATGGAAAGAAAAATCGATTGGGATAGGCCTAAAGTGGAAAATATAAGGATCGTGGCCTAGACATGGCCATTACAAATGTTATGAGAGATAATGTCTATTAATTGTTCCAACGCGAATTTTGGTCCCTTATGCGGGGTATTTAATTCCATGTAATAAGGTTAAACTTCATGGAAGGGTTGTTGGATGAATGCCCAAAATGTATTCCCACTGTGAAGTGTTACACAATGCAAAGAGGCGTTAAATTTATTGAGTTATTTAAATGATGTTTTTAAATATATAGTGACTGATTTCTCACTGTACATAAATTTCATGGATGTAATGATGTGTAATAGAGTAACACATCATTTAATTCATCAAGAAGGGATTTTTATGGTGTGGTTTGGGTTTTGGGTTCCTATTTGACAACTTGTTATCCTTTGGACTAAATCTAAATCTCCTATCTGGCAATTATTAGAGAAACTATTTGTTCCCTATTGATATATTCATCAATAAATTTGTGTTTTAGTTGTAGTTCATCTCTTCAGGTGAGTGATAATTCATTTAATTCATTGACATTGATTATGGTAACATAATATTCATGCTTTACATGATCCATTATTCTAATTTGGTGCTTCTTCTTGTCTTTTTCTAGGATTTTTTGTGTGATCACATTTTGGAAGTCATTCCCATGTCGGTTGGTGTGTGGTGGTAGTTCATTCTTGAGGTATGTGGTGTTCCACTTCTTATGTAATCCTCATTCTGAATTGGAACAATCATAAGATGTTTATTGGATTCTAGGGTGTATTTTCCCATTGTTGGGTCTCGTCCTTGGTGGATTTTGTTGAGGTTATGTGTGACCCAATATTCAATGAATATTGTTATGTCACTATCATATTTTTATGAACTTTATTATTTTTTTATAAACTGATTTATTAAATTATGTAGCATGATTTTTTGGTGTTTGTTTAAAATAGAGTTGAAAGAAAAACTGGGTTTCCCTGTTTGTTGATAAATAAAAAATAAAATGGTAATTTTCAAAACATGGAATTGGAATTGTGAATTTGTTTTGAAATGGGTTTTAAAAGAGTTAGAATCAATTATGAAAACTATAAAAAAGATTTCCATGGGTACATAGGTGGATGGTTAAGATTTAGGCCATTTTTCATTTTTTATTATCAGAATGTTTTCCCTTTGGGGTTTCCTCTATTTCATAGGCATGTTGTTCTATTAGACTGATTTGACATTTGGGGATGGGGGTTTTACTGATGGGGTATTCTTATACTTTTAATTACTATCTTTTAAGAACCATATTGTTCACTAGATTGATTGTGGTATGAGTAGCTTGCAAGACTGACCTATAGTGATCCTTGGTTATGCACTCATGATTCAGTTTTTTTTATTGTTAGGTAGTTTTAGACTTGATATTCATGTTTATTCTTTAAAAAAATTGATATGAAAAATATTGATTAAAACATATATTGTTTGTTTTTATTTAGAACTATAATAAAGGGGTAATTATTTTCATGTTTTATATAAAAACAATTTACTACTTATCATGCCCTGATTTAATTAAATTGTGCATACATGAATTTTCATACATAAATTTGTTAGGGAACTCATCGGTGGGATCTTGATGTGACTATTAGGTCACAACATGCACATCTACTATATTTGGTAAAATCCATTGTATAAATTACATTGTAGTGAAATAAAAGGTTCAATTGTGAGATTGTGATGTTTCCTGTCATATGGTTTGGGTAACGTGTAGTGAGATAGTGGGAGTTCATAAATGACATCACATGGAGTAGCTATTTGGTTCTAGTCCTCTGTAGTTGGACATTCTATTTAGATTTTTCCTTTACTTTTTTCATTTTCATCATTTATGATATCATTTTTATCCACTCCAAATTCAAATCCATTATCCCAATGCCCTCCAAAGGTGATCTTAGAGATCTGTAACCCTTATGGGTACTTTTTTATGGTTTCTGATCATCGTTGTACATTTGATGTTATTCCAAGGTAAGTATTCTCTTTGTTCTTCATCTCTTCTACTCTTTCTCTTATATCAGGTTCAATAAATTATCTTCAAATTTTATTGGTCTATATTCTATGCAATTGGATCTTGTATATAGGGTGTGTTGTGTGGTCTTATACACCTTCATTCTCATTGAAGGGTTCAACTGTGAGTGTTGAATTTTAGGGAAAATTTATGTGATTTCATTTCATTTTGACCACTTGAATAACCTTCAATTTACTGATTTATTTCAATTTTTTATTTAAATTCGATAGATAAAAACTTATTTCAATTTACTTGATAAGAACCAATTCCATTTAATTATGTTTTTTGAAATCATTTTTCCATGAAAATTAGGAAATAATCCCAATTCCATTGAATTAGAGAGTTTTAATGGAAATTGGTCGATTTAAATTGTTTTATTTATGTTATAGATTTTATAAATCCTATTTTAACTAAAATTTTAGATTTTAAATATTGAAATAGAATGTGAAATTTGTGAAAATTGGGTTTTAGTTTATTTTAAGCATTGGATAATGGATTAAATTTTTTTGATAGAAATATAGTCATTTTAAATAGTAAAAGAAGAATGTTTTTTTTATACAAACTTTTGGTTTTAAATGGAATATTTTCATTTCATATGGGGGAATTAGGTTTAATTTTATTTTAAATAGACTTAAAATTAATTGGGCTTCATTGATTGTATAATAGCACATAAAAGAATTTTGTAGATTTTGAGCTATTTGGACACACTCTACATGTATAAGATGTTATAATATATAAATTTTTTAGGTCATAACCCCAACATTATTTTGAAGAGGATCCTATGGTTAGTTTTATATGGTTATGTGTATAAACATATTATCATGATATCCTATGAAGTGCAGAGTCCAATATCCTGGAACATTCATACCTATTTAGAAGATGACCATGTTTCTCGCCTGTATTATATTTGATATATAAATATATTCAAATGTTGTTGAACTAAATTAGTTGAAATATGGATATTAAAAATCTATTTTTATTAAATTTATAGGGCCTTATTTCAAAAATATTCTATAACTTTTAAATACATTTCGTAAATTATTTTCCTTTTTTAATAGTACAACAAAAAAACATTATATATGATTTAAAATGAAAAACTAATTGATCCAAAAATTTAATGAATTCATCTAGTATATCTATTATTGGAATATGGTATTGAATACCTTGTGAGAACCTAATGAGATTTATTATTTCACACCCTACTTATTCCTTATGGTGTGATCGATTATCTCTTTCCATGTTTGATGAAAGAGAAAGGATATCTTACTGGAGGATCCATGTTTTCAGTCTTGGACATTGTGAGTTATTTCCAGAGTTACCGGGGTTGGTTTCCACTATATTTGTACATGGGTTGTAGTAATTTGGGTTTTAATTTATATTTGACTACTAGTATGTCAGTCAAGTGGAGTTTATTTTATTATGAATATTTTTTTTGTTTTTTTACATCAACATTTTTTACAGAAACAAAGTTGACCAGCTTTTAGTTTTTATGATGCTAGGTTATAGACACCAACCAATATGGATCATGAAATCACATTTTTCTATTTGAATGTTGACTCAATTATATCCTAAAGTAGAGTAAAATCATATATTAATCATAATATTGATCCTGTTAAATTATCCACTGGTGACTGGGTTTTCATGAATGTTCATCCCCGGTTCGGTTACCGTCATCTTATAAAATAAGTAAATTTGGATTCAATGTATGTTAGATAGTTTGAGCTCACTGATCATCTCATAGAGGTAGCTTATCAATTTTCATTATCATTTTAGTTGACTGGTATTCATGATTTTTTAAAATGTGAGATCTCATGAAGTAACAACATGATCCTTCTCTTGTTCTGATTTGGGATGAAATTTTTTTGTAGAATGATGTTTCTTTTTTGAAGAAAATACTTGAGATCATAAAATATCTAGTGGTAATATAGTTTGGGACGTTGATTTTGTTTATAGAGTACTATATAAACATATTTTGGGTTCTCATAAGACTTGGGAACATTATTCATTGATAAAAGAGCAAGGGGCTCACCTTTTTTAATGGATTAGATCATCCACATGACTTCATGTGAAAGGAATGTATTTATGATGGGGAGTTTGTAACATCTCCTTACCAGTCTATTTGGTAAATCTTTAAGTTCATTATGGTTTCCCAATCTATCATTGTCTTCATATGGATGAGAAAGAATTTAGAGGATACCTATAACTATGAAGTCACATATCTGAAATACTCTCAAATTTAACTAGCTTATTTCTTTAGGATACAAGAGAATTTAATTTCATGTAACTATGTTACACATCATGTAATGGTTTTGAGATGCAATTTATGAAAGGAATCACATTGTAAAATGTTATATGATAAAATTAGGTGTTGCACATTGTTTTTTTAAACAATATGTTTTTAATCCCCGGTTATGGAGTTTTTATCGTACTTAATCATTGTGGACATCACGAAGTGTAAAGGAGTTACATATAGTGTAATTCCCTGATAAGGTTAGTTTTAGGGTATCATTTGGGTTTTTTTCAATTATACCACATTTAATCCTTTTATCTCAAAACAATGCTCATATCCTCCAATTTTTGAAGATTATGATCCTTTCTGATCAATCCATTTTGTTTTCATTCTCAGTTATAGTTTCAGTGAGTGGCTCCCGATAAGATATATTTCCTCTTTATTTTTACCCTTGACTATGGACGATACCTTTGGTTGTGTCATCTGATATGTTGATTTAAATTGTAGCTTCTTCTTGTCTTCTTCTAAGATCCATTGTGTGATCTCGTTTTGGAGGCCGCTCCCTTGTCACTTGTGGTGTGACAGGTGTTCGTAGTGGAGTAATGTGTTATTTTCCAAATTTTCCGGTCCTATTTCTTAACTAAATCAATCCTAAGATGTTTTTATTGGATCACTCATATCTATAGAATAATCTCCATCATTACATATTTTGTCATTCCTTTCAATTTCTAAACATTTGTATTAGCTTATTCTAAGAATACAAATTTGACAGCCATCATAGTCAAGCCTATAATATGGAATACTAAGCCTGATATATCATGAATGAACTGTATGTAATTGATGGATAGCCATAGATATTATTTTATGTCCAATAATTTATCATTCCCCTCCCATAATACAATATCAATCATCATATCTAACACAAATTAAACTCCGTAATCCTAGATGATGTGACCTAGGAAGTGGAATTTATTGATACAAAATTAGAATGCAATGAGATTTTCAGAATATTATTGCTCTCTCTGAGTAATCAACATATTATCAAGATGTTGGGAATGTATGTTTTTAGAGTGATAAATAATTTATTCTATCCACATATACTAAAAATATATATATTTACATGTGGAAAAGATAATTCTTTTGATCCATGAGATCATATCACTAATTTTGTGGGACCAAATAACATCAATAGACACCCATAAAGACTATAAATGAAATAAAAAGTAATAAGATCTATGTTGAAGGGCTTGGCATGCTCTAGATGATATATGAACTTCAATTAAATCGTGTATATGACTCATGTTACTTAGAGCTAATCGTAGTAGTCTCTTATATGATGATTTCGATACCAATTCAATACAGTAATCAAGTTCAACCATTAGTAATCCACAAAATGGAATAAGGTATGAACCACCATCATCAAAAAAGGACCATTGAACAAAAAAAAGTTGTTTAACGGTGTAAATGACTCATAGACTCCATATCATTTGACTATTTCATGAGCTCCAGAATCAATGTAGGTGCTCTCTTATATGGTGGGATGTACCCTGGTGATTCTCCATGAACAAACTCAATGGTGAATTATACATCACACACAAGATGTATCCCAAAAAAGTTATAATATATGACATCCTTAAAAAATACCCCAATGGAGGGAAAAGAACATGTCATAACCATTGATCATTCAAAAGTAGAGTATTGATCTTGGCTATCACTCTACCCACACATTGATTCTTAGGTCTATCCCATGACTGAAGGACATCCAATTCTCCCATGTGATCATTTACACTGTCCACTGGTGATGCAAAAAACTTTTTCAGAGATAAAAATCAGAATGGGTAGTATAGGGAACTAACAAAACTATACTATTATTTACATGAACGCTTTCACGATAAGGAAGAAATAATTCCACATAAAATGGTAACTACCGATCGCTAGGGGAAAATCCTTATATTGGTGAACACTCTATGATTGGATATCCAATATTTTTATCAGGTGTCATGACCACACAGAAATATTATATCTTTTCAGAATCAATATGAACAATTTACATCGATATAAAACAGTGTTAGGCATATTTTTCAAATAAAGATTATTATTATTTAGATACCACTATAGTTGTACCTCAAATAATAAATCATCTAGAACTAAACTATTCTGGAACATGTTACATAACCCATAACTGGACTATGTCATTATCCTATGTCACAACCTGACTAACATCCGTAGGCCCTCCCCATTATAGTTATGAATCCCTGGTCTGATTCCATCAACCACAACCACCACCCCACCTTGAGTAGAATATGGTATTTCAGGTGGATTTCTAGAAATACACTGCTTCTCCCATTCTAGAGTGAGGAGTTTGTGTAAACGATATTTCTATAGATATTTGTGAAAAATCACTATATATAAACATGATATTCCCTATGTATCTGCAACCACTTCACTCAACTAGATCCTTGATCCACAAGGGTTTCATATGCCATGAATTCCCAAGCTGGTGACATATATGGAAGCTATCTGTATGAGTCACAGACCATATACTAACACTATGAGAAACCTCTAAATTTATATTCCATCCTAAAGAAGAACTACGATTTTTTATAGGTGATTAACCTACCTTTATCACACTATCATATTGCAAAATGACCCCTTAAATAATGAGGGACTCATTGAAAATTTCAGAAATAGTTTTAAACAGCAAGGAATTATCCTATGATAATATGGCCTATACTACCCCTATATAAAATTTCCATCTATTCATGATCTAATCACTAGATAGAGTCAGTGAATATCAATAAATCTCAGCACAATGGATTAAATACTCAATTAAAGACATAGATCCCTAATAGATGTTAATGATCTCTCTATCTCAGTCATCGCTATATGTTTGTGGGAGAAAATAACCATAAAATATCATATAGAAGTATCTATTGATTATATCTTGATGTCATTATACTTTGGTAATGAAATAAAACCATCACATGGTAGAACCACATAACATATAAGGAGATATCTTGGCCCTCGACTCTGGTGGCATAACCCAATGCTCTATATCCTATGGTCCAGTTTCCCTAAATAGTTTGTATAATGAAAATACTAGAATTATGAATTAACATTTTCTATTGTCAGGGTAGGTTTTTGAACATCATTTATAGATTGAATGATTTTAAAGAAACCCTCTCAAAAATGGGAGTACATTCACACATCATTATTCATTGATAATTCCTATCATGGAACTACTAGAGGCATCACATGAATACCAGGGTCCATCACATTTAGAGCATGGTCATCATCACTATCCTATAATATATCTTGTGGATGACATAGTGGAATTATTTTACAATAAAAATTCATATCTCATAAATGAACTTAATATTTGAAAAGATTACTGATATATGATTTCAATAGGTATAATCCATTCTATTGAAATTATCACACCTCTATGTATACTCTTATATATAGGTCTATGTGATAATGGAAGACCATATTGGTCCATATGTAATGTAATAGAAACCAAAAACTACCCCAAAATATGGACATGTTCATGACTAGGTCTCATATAACATGATATATATTCCATAATATGGAGTTTCAATTGAATGTTATAGAATAAAACACCCTTTACATTGAAATGTACATACATTTTAGAGGTAAAAATTTCATTTGGAATATTTAATGTTACTTATTTTTTTACACTCTTTATATATATCTATAAAATAGTGAGCATTTATATGGATCACCATTCCGAAAATATATAAATTTATGCCGCTTATAATTTACAATTGGCATTTCATTTAAATATATCCTAATCAATACATAATCTATCAGAATTTAACATATCATTTGAAATGATTTTATTATTTGAATCACAATTCAAGATTTATAAATGTACTATTTCCATAAATTACCATTGCAATTTAAGTAATCCAATCAACCAAAGTTGTTTCTATCCACAAAAACTAGTACCTATATAACTGATAACATGTTAAAAATCGAAAATTATAGTGTCATATTCAATATATTTGGGGAAAAAATCAAATTGATGTGGAAACATCAATTAATGTATTTATTTTTTCCATAGAATAATTGTTATCAAATTTTACCATATAATAATTTAGAAACAAACTATATGAAGCTATAAAATTCATACATAATGTAAATTTGGCCTGATAAAATATATAGAATAAATGGCCTAATGTGCCTACAAATGTGCAAGACATGATAAAACATTATTATACCAGGTTAAATAAAATCAAGTCTATAACAACACAACCCACAATAAAACCACTATTAAAACATTTTCATCACCCAAAAGTATAATCATTACTAATGTAATAGGAATTCTCAAAGAACAATAATAACTTATCACATGTAATTTGGGTCTCCCCTGTATGTCGGTTTAGTAGTCCTTGGAAATGGCTCATTATAAAATCACATTACATAATATTCAAATTTAAAATTACCAAAATATTAAAAATAGAAATGAAAACATCCATGATACTATTTTGTAATTTCACATCCCTTGATCGACTAAAATTATTACCTATGCTAGTGGGTATCATTTTCTTAATATCACCACCCAATATTCCTAACACATACAACTACTATTGAGGAGAAAAATAATTAATTTGGGGAAAATACACACTTATATCATAGTGAAAAAATATATACCATTAAGATAAATAATATATATAGAATAAAATATATCCTAATTAAAAACAAAAATTAATACCATAGAATAATAGGGGATGTTTTAATATCCATGAAATCTTAATTATAATCAATCTACGGGTAGTTCATATAAAAATTGATATCACGGAATGTTGATGTACAAAATAGCTATACATAGGGTACATGGAATGTGAATATATATCATTCTACACAATAATACAAAAATACCAAAATATTTCTCCACTAGCATCACATGATAATTGTGATCCTATGTTCTCAATGCTCCATGCTATAAGAAAAAGTCTCCAATCATACATGATATAGATCTCTCCCTTATTCACACCTATAATCATAAGGTCTAATTGGGAACCTCAGGTGGCCCAATAATGGGTAGAGATGAACTCATTAAGCCTCCAAAATGGTTTCTTGAACAATATATTTAGTGTACATATCATAATTGTGAGTATGTATAGTAGAAAATAAAAAAATATGGGAAATAAATACTAGTTTGCGTAGGTTATTTTAAGATTGCAGTCTCAATTATCCTAATTTTTCATAGTCCAAAATATATTTATTTACCATATATATATATGTAGATATATATATGTGAAATATGTGTAAATTTTTATACACTCAATATTCATGTTTTTCTTTAAGAATATTCATGGATTTTAGGTGTTACCATGATCTGGGTTGTATCATAGGCATCTAGGACAAGTGTAAAGAGCTATATAATTTGAAAAAGATATTATAAATTCATCACACGTCAATGAGATATTTCATTTTCACCACTTTAGTTAGTGCGGTGAGTCTTCATTCCCCTCACCCGAAGTAAGAAAAAGTGGCACATTAAACTATCAACTATGTGAATGTATATGTTTTGAGACTCCATGCCTGACACCAAACATAATGGGG
This sequence comes from Viscum album, assembly GCA_963277665.1. Classification (NCBI taxonomy): domain Eukaryota; kingdom Viridiplantae; phylum Streptophyta; class Magnoliopsida; order Santalales; family Viscaceae; genus Viscum; species Viscum album. The sequence goes on along the minus strand of OY728157.1, from coordinate 1,845,930,207 downwards.
AATGAAATTTTATGCTCAACTATTCTCTTAAACATTTTCCACTAACCAATTTTTATGGTTTAATTATAATAATGACGAGATATTACATCTATGAATTTATAATAATTTTACCATATTTGACCACGGGTGTCACAATATATATATATTTTAATTATAAATATATAACATGTGGTGTGGAAATTCAACTGAACTACATTAAAAAAAATTAAAACAATTTGATTTATAATGAAAATATATTTCATTTCAGGATCAATCTAAACCATATTTCTTGTAATCAGGTTAATTATACATTTTAAACAAAGGTGTAAATTTATTTAATGAACCCAAATGGTTGGTATCAAAGAGATTGAAAAAATTTAGAAATTAAATATGATTTTACTAAAGTACCACAACATATTTCAGTTAGTTAATTAGGTATAACACAATTTATGTCAATGTGAATAAATTTCCAACATCTAATAAAATGACAAAATGATATAAAACATTCAAAAATTTAGGGGATGTTTCTAGGCAACATACCAATGGATCAAACCACTATCCTAGACTTTTTTTCTCACCATTATCGAGAATGAGTGGGAGAAATAAAACGATTAGAGAAATCACCTAAAAATAGAATATATGTGTTCTCAATAAAATAACATAAGTGGTGGGAAGATATAATATGATATGATGGAAGTGTAGTAGATAGATTACCCTAGGGGATCTGAAACCATGATAGTGATTCAATGTGAGTTTGGATGAAGGATCTATTATTATTATTATACTGTAAAAGAAGTTAGAGCTAATGATATTGGAAAGGGTGAACATGTATAACAAACAAAAGAGAGAATATGAGGTGGGTTTTTATATAATTTAGAGGAAAAATATTAATTTTTCCAAATTCATAAATGGTGCATGGTTTATCCATATGGTTGGAAAAACTGTGTGTCAATCATGCACTGACACTCTGTAAGGGTGGATCCCTCTCACGTGGCTACCAAAAAGTTGGACTAACTATGTAAAACCTATGTGATTATCCTTTCTGTCCTGTATGAGATAAGGTTCATGACCATAAATCTTGGGTCACATGGTTTGACCCAACCGTATGACCCTATCAAGACCTTTCAAACAAACCACACTGTTTTTTCAAACAATATAGACTCAAGTGTAGAGATTGGTCAAACCATGTGACAAACATATTTCTTCCAAAATGCATAACTTCAGATTATTAAGAATCAAAAAACTCTATTGAGAACATACATTGGTTGTAGGGGATGCCCAATCTGATATAAATATAATTTCTAATGAATTTTTTTTTCATATCATCATGAAATGAAGGGTCATTATAGTCGTGTACATAAAATAGTCATGGATTATTTTATGATCTCGAATAGGATATTTCAGGAGGATAAAGGGATCATGGACCACAATATGATATTTTATTATTTTAACGGAATATAATTGTAGTGGGATAAAAATTATTATATTCCCATATCAATGTATTTATAAATTTTATAATCAACCAATAAAAACATTTTTGTATATTTAATTTCCTCAGAAAAATTAAACATGAAAATTTATTACTGTCATTGAGAAAAAAAATTCATCATAATAATCATTCATGAATTGTATAGAAACATGAGAATATTCCTCAAGAAATAATGAATTTTCCTTCTGTCAGTGAAAAAAATCACAAAGTAGAATCAAATTGATTAATCTAACAAATAAGAAAATTATTACTTTATTAAGAATTTTGAATATTCCCTTGAATTATTTAAATTTATTTTTAATAAAGTGCATACCTATATAGAAATCCAAAAAGAAAATATAGATTCGTCTAGTATGTTAGAAAACCATATAATATTTTATTATGAAATATGTAGAAATAAGAGATATGATATCACTATTTCATTACTTTTTATATGATAAAATGGAATATCCATCTTTATTGAATTCTTCTATATTATTCATCAGATAAATGACAGGGAGATACTATGATAGAATTTCATGCATTAATTTTCCAATTCTACATTCTTTATACACCACTTGTATGGTTTTGATAGGTTATTTTTAGAAAATATATAAACGACATTAATAATATGTTATTGATCTTATCAATAGTATGAGGATTCATACGATGTAAATAGTAGGTCCATGATAGAGTGTTTTATTTAAAGTGTAAGAGGGTAAGTGATCAAACCCATTAAGGAAAAGTATATCAAAATGTATAAAAATGGTTCTTTTTGTACTATGTCAATGTATTTTAAACATATATGAGGTGGTAGGGATGAATAATAATGTCTTTATATGGGATATAATATTTTTCAATAACATGCATTAAAATAATACATCATGGGGATTCTATGGTATGATATTGATGTTGGAGAAATTAATTATAAGATTATGAATTGTGAAACACAAAAATAGTATATTTTATAAGTGTTTTAGATTTATAATTGGTGTGTATAGATTGAAGATTAAGGTGGTTCTTCTAGCGAGCATGGAATAAGCAAACATGGTTACTTTAATCATTTTCAAGGATGGAACATGGAAAATCAGGATCTGAATCTTGTTGGGAACAATTGTCATTTATTGTGATGTGAAACTCATATGATATATATATATATACGTGGTGTGAATATATTGGATTCATTTTATTTGAATATTATCTTTTTAGATGTTATCAATTCCTCAACGAACATCACCATCCTTAACATTGGAGTACCATCCCTTGAAAGATTCCTCAAGAAGAGAAGAGTTGCACACATCTCTACAAATCATGAGGATATTGAGGAGTAGAAAATTATTTTAAAATAAACAATTATAGAAAATTTTCTCCCTCATAAGAGTAAATATATATAAAGATACAATGTTCTTGTTTGAAAAAATATTACAACAATGGGTTTTACAGATTGAAAGATGACTGTAATTTAAAGAGTGTATTTTCACATTGTGTTCCCTTCTGACAATACTATTATGATATCATTGAGTTTCAATTCCATAACTCTAATTAAAGTAATTTTAAGGATTTTGGAATGGGATAAGTACATTTTTCCTTTCAATGTAATGAACACTCAGACACATGTTTGGGTTGACATCTACAAACATAGTTTGTTGTTATAGAATCCAGGAATCTTCTAGTATATTGATTCAAAATATGGATGCATGATTTGAAATTATAATAAATAACTCAACCCGTGGTTTTTACATTTTTAATGATTCGTGGAAAAATTATACATGGATTCCACCATGAATGTGGAAATAATTCTCACCACAATTTATGAAAGCATTAAATTAAATATTTTGTGTAAAACAAATTTATTAGTGGTTGAAATTCCTTTCCATCCTTCATCAGAATGAAATAGGTCCAATTATTATTGGGAATAAAATTTTAATTTTTATGATAATCTCTCCATTATAAGAGTTTCTGATAAGTGTATGGGGAAGGCCTAACCTCTAACATTCCCAATTGTTATTTATCTCCTAGAATGATGAGGGATTCCCTTTCTAACTTGATATCTGAGAACTCACGCCATCATTAATAGGTCCATTCTAATTTTGATTCATCCTCTAGTGAAGAGTATAATTTAATGGATCATCAGTTGTATGGGCATGTTTTATTTATATATTGGACAATGATTCTCATGATCTTTATCTCTAACAACTTTTCACACCTCTTGATTTATTTGATAAGCTCGATATCGTATATTCAGAACAACTTGTGGAGGACCCTAATAGTAACCCATAACTCTTTAATTCTTCAAGTTATGACTATGTGGTTGTAACTCTAGTGTAATTTAGAAATTCATATTCACCTTTCACATCTGTTGACAAGGCTGTTAATCAGTTTAGGAATTTTTTTGGTTTACATGTAACTCTAATGATCGCATCAAGGATGTTAATGTGAATATTAACTAGAACCCATGTAATGGTACACATGATCTCACAATTATTACCTCCTTTCTTTCATATGGGGTGACAATATCTTTTCTTAATTAGGATGGATCCATAAGGGATGATTCATTTTATGAATTATATAGTTTCTAGCAGAGAACATGGATAATATACTATATATTCACCAATGATAATGGAACATAATAATCTAGAATCTATTCAAATGATGGATAATAAATTTTTTTCCTAGAAATAGAGCACCCACATGAGCATCTTTATGTCTATAAAACATTTTTGGAATTATCTATTAATCAATATGATGATGCTTCTATACATTCCAAAGAAGATATGTCTCTTGTTAAATACTCCTAAGAATAAGAAAATGATCCATCATAGGATAAAAACATAACTATAAGTTTTATTCAGATTGGGAAGAGGACCTAGATGAATGAAATAGATAATCCCTTTTATCAAGTTCCCACAACCAAATTATCCAAGAGAAGGACTCTCGAGACCACACAATTGGGTAATGTTCAATACCTTAACAAATTCACCCCACTAAGCATGGATTTATTGAATGATGATTATGAAACTCTTCTATCAAATGACACCCCATGAACTCCATGACTTACTAGACGAAAGGAATGAAAATATAAAGAGTAAATGGAAGGGAATGAATAAGGATTATGTTTTATCAAATGGGGAAGTAAAAAAACAAGGGGCATGAAATCCATTAATAATTTATTATATTTTATTTGAATTTTCATGGTATTGGGAACTCTACCACGGTCACTTATATGAGACACTTTATTGTTAAGAAAACAATGAGGATTGGTCTTACTAAATGAAAGATTAGTTTTTATAGATGGAACGACTTTAACAGGGACACTATATTTTACTCATTCTTTTCAAAAATCTGAATTGAGAATGAATGTAATAATATTTAAATAATAAAGAATGACAGTACCATCATTCAATATTGTACTATAAATCAACAAGATATCTTTCTACATATTGGTATCTATGGAATTATGATATCCTTAACCTTTTTTGTGCCTACAATTATTATATTATAAGAAGAGATATATGGGATTACATAGAAATGATATATGATCAATGGCCACATATTTGGGTGATTTTTGGTGATTTAAAAAATATATTATAGATGGATGAAAAAATCGGCACACACATTAACATGGTGAAAGCTTTTAATTTCTCTTATTATATTGATATATGAATCATGTTTGAAGTCACAATAGTGGGTGGTGATTACACTTTGTTCAGGTACCCTAAATGAATTTCAGTCAACTAAAAGTGACAGTTTTTTTGTAGAGATTAATGAAATAAATGAATCATTTGATGTATAAATAATGATTCTTAAATAACTCCACTCTAATCAAAATCTAATTATGGTGTATATTTACACCAGTAAATATATGTCAGATCCTCTCCCCTTTATTTTCCATAATGTTTGACTTGTTATGCCTACTTACAGAGAGATCATCATCAATAATGAAAAAACAGAATATATTGTTATCCCTCTCTAAAAACAAGTAGAATGGTTTAATCATCATAAAATATTTAATCTTTTATAGAGAAAATATTCATTCACTAATATTGATAATTATTTCATGGAGACAGAGAATCAAATTTTTCAATTTCAAATTGCCAATTAGTTTTAAAATGATTATTCAATAGATGAGTAAAATGTTTTATCAAATATGTTTTACATTATTTACCAAAATGAAAGGTTGAATAGAAATCAATATTATATCAGATTTTTGTAGGAGGGTAACAAATATACTTGGATATATCATCCTTTTCATAGGATGTAGAAGGTATGAAGAGGGGTCACTACACATAAAATTTATTGGTCATTATACCGATCATAAAAAACAATTTTGAATGTTGTTGTAAACTACATTTAATGATTGTAGTTGGATAACAGAGATGATAATGACCACAAGATGATGCATAACATCACATATACTATTTATGACCATAATAATACGCTGTTTTCTAATTTTCTTAAAGAGATGGAAATAATTTTTTCCTTATTTTCCTGGAATCATGATAGAGCTGAATGACCTTATTAAGTTACTAATAATTTATTTAATTTATATTAGGACATTGTACAATATGATGTCAGAAAGGCTTGGATAGAGCTCATTAATAATTAAAATATTCCCTGTGTTGTTAGGGTCATCTATAATTCACTGATTCCAAAAAGGTACAATCTAGTCGATATTAAATAGTTCAGTCTTGTTCCCAAAGGGAACAATATTCCAATGTTTATCCTCAAAATGATTTCTTCAAAGATGGGATCTATTTAAATGCTCATTATCACTTCAAATTAATTTACTTTTATAACTATAAGATGTATTCCAATTTTTGCTTTCACTACCTCAAAAATATATCAACATTATGAAGAAATCACTAAAAAATTAGAGCATTACTCTTATGATTAACATCTCACATGATATCTAAACTATTAAATTTAGTTTTATCTTCGATCTTATATGAATGAACAATTTATTGTGTGATTTCATACATTTATTTAGAACTATTTATAAATTTACTGAACTCTAATTCTTGTTAACGCATCCCCCATAGGATTTTTCAATGTTCCATGGGTGTTATGATAGGTTACTTTATCAATGGTATTATTTTTGATAAGGAAAAGGTTTATTTGATTATTTTTAATAATGATCTTGAAAATATGGTCATTTTAGAACTATTAATAATGAAATGGTTTCATTCACCCCATCACATCTTTATTATTACGATGACATTAACCAATTTGGAAAAGATAATTAGAATTTTTTTATATTCATTGGATCTTTTCTTATTATTATAAAGCTTCTATATAGGTTATATTTCAGAATCAATCATCTTTAGTGTTTTGAAATGTAATTCTTATCTCAAAGAAAAACAATATTTTTTTATGGAAGTTGGAATGAAAAATGGAACCCTACTTTTCACTTATTTTGTGGTCCCCTTTCATGGTAAATGTAAAATGATGCTATCTTGAGATAATATATTATTGAATCATTATTTTTATTGAAATATAAAAGGCGAAGACCATGTATAATGAAGGAACTTTTTTCCCAATGAATTCAAAATGAAATTATTGTTTGTTTATGCTTTCTCTATTTATTATTTTCATAAAAACATTATTAATGATGGTGAATCCTTCAAAAGAATTTTTTTTTATGGAATACTAATGTATATGAATGGATTCTCATTATAGTGTATTTGATGGAATGTTTCAAGGCAATTTAATTGGAAGAATTTGGTATTATGGATTTGAAAACACTCAATGAATCTCATATTAATAAATACACATGGAATTTATTGACATCTTACGATAGCTCTATATAATTTCATTCAAATATATTTATAGCTAAAATTATGAGCAGATAATAAATTTACATTATATCTTCAATATTTATAGCTATTTAACACTCATATAGTGAGATTATCCAATGTTCACAATGTCTTTCCAGTAAATAATAAACCCTTTAATTTTATAAGAAATCATAGATATAAGATCCAATTTTTTATGGAATGTGTTTCTGACCTTATATATTGAAACTCTCCAAATCTAATTCTCATGAAAATGAAAATATTTTAGTCCTCACATCTTCTCAAATTATTTTTTAATTGCATAGGTATGTTGATTTTGAAATTTATATGATCATATAGGCTATAAAAAATAATGTGATGTTTACTACTATAGAGTATTATAGATGGAATTTTATTGGAAGTCCAAATTATCGAAGAATATATAGAGTTTCATATGGACCTTCATATCCCAATCCAATATTCTAGTATTTTGGAGAATCTCAAAACACAAGAAACCTCTTCAATGTCTAATACAGATAGATTAGGTTCATATTACATATGTGTGTCACCTTTTTATGAATTATGATAAATTATTTGATAATATTTGTTTGTCATGTAATCTATCACGAAACAAATTAGAGGATTTATAGACTATTTTTACTTTCAATGAGGTTGGAGAGATTTTATGAGTAATTTAAATCCATATCTATATCTATTTTTGTGTACATATTAGGGGAATGTCTTACACAACAACATCTATTGAAATTACATATATAGTGAGTGTAAGAAATCGACAGTCCATTGATAATAATCACCCATATATGAATGAAGTACAAAATTTCCTTTATATGTAGGTCATGGCTATCTCCTAGGTCTAAACATGTACCATCATTAATGAAATTTCTGATATTTTTATACAATGAAATATTGGTGTCCATGTACGGGTTAGGAAACTGATGGTTTTAAAATCCATTATGAAGTTCCCAGATTTTTGTGAATCACTGAGAGGGGGAGTTGTGTATCAGTGACACCTTTATGCTGTTTAAAAACTGATTATTTTCAATTAAACCTCTGTAGTTAGTAAAAGAATCGATCAAATCTTCTTTTGTCTCTCATCCTATCCCTGAATTATGTTGTAAATATTACGTCATGAAACATAAGGATTTACAGGGTTCAGTTTAAGGACCTACTGCATGCTGTGTTGGTTATTCTCCCCAATACAAATTCTCCACTATAATCAGATGAAAAATTACAATGGTCAATATAGAGTCACACTATATCTCTCATAAGTCCCACATGAGGTTCTTTATACGGATCCCCACAGTGTTACTAGAGTCACATTGTAGAGTCCCATAGAAGTCTTCTTCTCCACCATGAATCACACAGTGTTCTTCCAGATCTCGAGTCACACAAAAATCTTCTTATATTGATTCATCTTTATTAACTGTATATTGATCTTATGTTATTCCCACGTGGGATTTATGAATCATACATGCCCGTGTATCTCTTAAAGGATCTTCAACAGCCTTTGGAAAGGTCTGTTGGCCTTGCTCAATTATTCTAGTAAACATTCTAATCAGTCATATATTCAACAATGCCAAGGTAATTATTTCTTATTCTGATAAAGTCTCGGCCTCAATATTGTGAGTGAAAATAGTGAACACAACTTCAACAAGAATATTGACTGGTAATAATGATATTTCATATTGTCAGCACTGTCTCACTTCATGAATAATCAAATATTATCAACTCTGAAACAAGAACATCTTTTAATAATGTCTTGCTTCAGTCTCGTTTATCATATACTTCATGCATGGATTCCATGACATCCATAATTTTAGTTTTTTGGTATCTCATTTGTTTTCACACATCCATTAGTTTAAGAAAGAATTCATGAATGTATAACATGTTGTTTGTCAACATGAACACACATTTTTCACTTCTACAAATATTGTAGGTTTAATGTGCATGGTTCATGCCAATACACATGCAGTGTTCACTTGGTTCTTCTTTCTAAATATGCACACATTCATATTCTTCTTCTATTATTATTTTTCACACACACAATTGTTCTTTTTTATTTGTGTTATTTCTATATTAATCATGTGCATTCACTTCCTTTGTTATGGGTTCATTGGAAAGCATGGTCTTGTATGGTATTCTGTATATTTTAGACAAAAAAAATTTGCTACCCGAATGACCCTCCTTTTCTTTTTCTTCTCAATCTTTCACTTATGCACACTATCAATTACACCTGGATGAATGCAAAGACATTATTATTAGAAACATGCAATGTAATTCTTCTCATGTGCACCTACAAAGACTTTTCCTTACATTGTTCTTCCCTATCCATTCATACAGATGAACAAAAAATGTTATTCATTCTCCTTAAAATGTAACTCTCTATACATACACACTCCCTTATTCTTTTTATTTCCAACACAACCCTGATTAATATGATAAGGGTGTGTGTGGGTTCTTGTATGGGTCGTTCCAATAGGTTGTAGTTATCATCTTTTCTCTGTGACAGTCATAGGTTCAGGGCTCATTTTTATCACATAGAATGAATGTGTGGATCTTCTTCATAGAAACAAGAACGGTTTCTGGATCCATCATCACAAATTATAGAAAGGGTGCAAGTGCACCACTAGCGTACACATGTAGTTAAGTTCATAAAAACACGATGTGGGTTTGTGAGAACTTGTCGAGTGATCTTGGATTTCTTTAGCACAGAGGGTGAGACTGATTCCTTCTTCGAAATGATGATTCAGAAGTACATAGAACCCATTGAACACATGAGGATACATTCTCCTTTGTGTATCAAGGTTGTGTGGAAGAATTCTTTGTACGATGATCTGTTTTATAAAATATAATGTTTTTATCAATGTTATAAAAACCTGAAACCTTAGTTAGGGGGCTCTATATTTATAGGTGAGGATGTATATTTCTACATGTTAGAATATATTAATTAAATCATATGAGATATTCTCATTGAATAATTGAGATCTTTGGTTCATTAAAACATTTAAACATTGTGTGATGATATTCCGAGATTTGAGGAGTTTCTTTTTTGAACATGATCCCCTTTTCAAGTTCATGTTATAATGTTCACATGTATCTCATGTTAAATACAAGCTTGAATATTACACATGGCTTAAGAGGATTTTCTTTCCTCGACCTTCTTTGAAATATATCAAATCATTCCATGTATCATATCGTATCTATTCAGAGTCCAAAATAATTCTCACATGATGTTCAGTTATAGTCCAAGGAGATCAGGTCATCTACATTGGTGAGTAGTGGTGGTGGAATCACATAATGGTGAGATGAACAATATGATGCATTTTTATCTGTGTTGGACAACTCTGGTTCAAACATGTAGCTTTCAAGATGGATAGGCAATAGAGATTAGACTTCTAAATGTGGGTGTGATGTGTGGCCATGATTACATGCGGGATGAGATGAAGGTCTCGATTTTTTTGGGTATTTAAAATCATATCCCACATAGAAATGAAGTATTGTAGGGATGTGATTTAAATAGCAATCTGGCCTCAACCCATCACTATATTACTCTGCCTCTCTCTATGGTATCTCCCCATACTATGTTTCCCTTCCAGGAATGCTCTACAACCACCATATTCTCTGTCACCGTGTCGACAAACATGGTGGATATCTCACTGTTCTCCCATGTGCCCCTATGGGGGCACTCATATACATTAGCCTTTCCCCAGGCTCTCCTTGGGGTTCCTGGCTAGCCTTAATGACCTCCCATGGGTACAGTTGACCGTGTCCCGCATGTGCCTTAGGATGAGACTGTCACCTGGTTGGTGGCTAGCCTAATTTTTTATGTAATTTCATAAAAATAATTCTATGCATAAAAGTAATGTCCACATAGTAATTCATAGAAGCATGGCCACCTCATTAATTCATGCACAACCTCTCCTTCAAATTCCAACCCTGTGAACTTTTCCTTCTTATTTCCATTTTTTCATTTTCTTTTTGGAATATGAATTCCAAAACCAATTTCTCATTTTTCTTCATCAAACTGGGGATGTAACTCTTCTTCAACACCTCATGCATTGAAAAAAAATTCATGGAAACATTATAGTAAAAAATGTGTTATTTTTAACACATGTATTTGTCCTTGACAATCTGTACAATAAATTATCTGATTGTGTTCAACAACATTAACCAATTAGATGATATTGAATGGATATTCCATATTCCTCATGCAATCAAGTATTTCATGGACATATTAAATTATTCTAGAAAAGTTTCACTCATTAACCCAAGTCTTGGAACATAAAACCACATCAATAATAATCTTATTTACTATGGAGAATGATCAACCATTACATCCAATATAATATCCTACTGATTCTCCAAGTGAAATAATATTTGGAACAACTATCCCTCTTTAATCATAATTAACACCACAATCACTACCTTTCCATACACATATTGACCCATTATTAACAACAAATGAAAAACTATGATCTAAACTCCCCCTTTTTATTTTTTTATCAATTTCACACAATCACACTTTATATGGGTTAATTTGTGTGCCAATGTTTTCTATTCCTTATTAGAAACCAAATCAAAATGTTTTGTGGGGTCTCTTCAAAAACATGTTTTCCTCCCATTAAAGAATATCATCTTGATTATTTATAAGAGATGGATGATTTCAATTTTTTCACATAGGAATGAGCCTTTAGTTTATTAACTCTATGTCTACATGGGTGAACTAGGTGTAGAAAACAAGAGAGTTTTGAACAAAGTTTTCAATGCAGTCCATAATTAACCATACTTGTGAAATTATTCTCAAATTATATCAATTCTTATCGAAGGTGTTTCAAATACTTAGATTTTATGAATTAATTTATAAATCCTACACATACTTTACCAAAAATATTAAAAATTTCATGTGAAAAGTTAAATATCCCCCTTTCATCCCATATTATCGTCAATCAAGCACTCCCCCTTAATTTACATGATTAATAAAATAAAAAACAAGGGATGAATGTGTGATTGGAATACCTCATGTTCCATCTTCTTGAGATGATATTATTTTCTGGATATTTCAGGAAACCATCCTTAATATCAAATCTTTAATGTCCCCCACCCTCAAGGGGTGAAATCCTTATGATTGACCCTATTGAAAAAAATACTCATATAATATTCAAGATATTCACGTTGATAAATATTCATTGTGGAAAATTCTTAGTATTTAACCAACCAAAAATAATTAGTCCAAAAAATTGTTCTCCACATTTTTTAATCAATTCCTATATTGAGAATGACCTTTACCTTCAATTACATTCAATTAAACATGCATATAAAATAATATAAGAAAATGATATGGAAGAAATTTGAGATTTTTTATAGGAGTAATTGGTTTTAGAATTTCTTCTCATCCCATGAAATCATTTCCCAAAAGCATTAATGGGTCTAGTACTCTCAATGTTGATGTATCCACACCAATTATCTTTTTCATCATTCATTTTTATCATGGAAACATTACTTCCATTCACCTTCAACTTCTTTGGATTTTTTTCCTAACTTCTACCAATATTGAAGTAGATTCCACTATTGTATGATTTTCAATATTAAACATCTCTGTTTGACCTGGTAAAATATTTATACATTTTTTTCATGATGTTCAACATTCATTAACCTTCCACATAGTACTTTTGAGGCACTTGGGTTTTCATGTGATGATAACCAATAACGAAATTCAAACCCATCTTCATGTGGAATAATACGTTTCCCCTATGCATTTTCACTAGATCATATATTCTCTTCAGCTATTGGAAGTTCTATAAATATTTTCAATTGACTAGTCCAAGTAACTAAAAGTTCTTTATAAAGATATTCTGGATTTGTGGTTCAACATGGATTCTTAAATGTTTAATAGTTACCTATCTTAGGAAACATATAAAAATGATCTTTAGGAATATCTTCAATAAATCATATTTTCTTCTTCATTGATTCTCCTTTTATTTTCATATTTCTCCAATTTATTTCCCTATATTGTTTGTATTGATCCATTTTGTGACCATTAATTCCATTGTATAAGAATATTTTCTTGGTTGAAACGAAATTATTTGAGTCTAGAAAAAACATATTCTTTTGAATAGTTTCTTTCATAATTTTCTTGACTTCATTGTTTTTAATATTCCAAGTGGAATATTTTCCAAATATTGTTCTTTTCTTCTTGAATTGTGGTTGAATTTTAATCTTATATACATATTCATTTTTCATGGTTTGACTAAAACAATATTCATCAAAATTGTTACCACTTCTATTGCAATTATCATAGAAGTTCTCAAGATATTCAAATCTGTTCATAATAAATAGATTCTTATTTATCTATGTATTTTTTTTTTGCATTGTAGGTTTCATAGTTTCTTCACATATACATTAACATAATTTTGGATCTTCATAATATTCATATATAGACACATTATGCTAGAAATCATTGGCCTAATGCCCAAAAATCTGACAAAACCAGTAATAGCCAATAAATCTCCGTCCTTTTCTTGAGCATCAATCTGGCTATATATAGTACATTTTTGTTTCTGAAGTTTTATTTAATTAATTGGAGCATTGTTCTTATTAAAAATTCTAGTATCCATCTATTTAATTTTCAGGGATGTATCAACATATTTATCAATCCACTTCTTTACAGATTTTAACACTGACCTTTTACATTCAGATGAAAATAAATTAGTACAAATAGAAATAACTGGGTTATGGGATACATTCATCAAGAAGGATGTTTCCATTGGATTAGAATATTATATAATACCGCTTATGGAATCATATTTTACAGTGAAATCATGAGTGGAAAGACATCTTCTTTCTTCAATTTAGGAAGATCCAACTTAGAGGGATTGCTAATTCTTCAATTTGACTTACGTCTCTAAACACTTCTTGTTAAGAGAGTCTTATCGCCCTTAACTAATCCCAACATACATTTCCAATTACACTTTGGATTTATCAATTCTTATTCATCCACATTTCTTAATTCTTAAAATGTAAAGTCATGCTCCATTACCTTGTTATTCTACTCTTCCAACTGGGAAGCATTGAAAACCGTAAGAACATTAGTCAATTTTTCAAATGCATAGAATGCTTCTAAAAATAACATCTGAAATAATTATTTATCACCAATACATCCCAGAAAATCATCAAAAATATTAGAATATATTTCATTAAAAATAGATATTTTTTCCTCCTTTTCCTTCCCAGGTATTGTGAAAGTGATGGATATGCAAACCCTTTTACACATTTCCTATTTTATGGAAATGACTTTCTATTAAACCTATACATTTTTCAATTTAATATAACTAATTTTTACTGTAATATGTATTTAAACTTCTCATAGGATATTAGTTAGATGATTTTTGAGTACAGAATGATGACCACTAATTGATCTATCATCATTACAACTTGAACATTCTTCCTCAGAAGAAGAATAATAAAAAGTGTTTCCAAATGTTGTTTATTTCATATTACCCTCAGTAGAATGTGTCTCCCCATTATAAGTACGATTATTTTTCATCTTAATTTACCATTTTTTCTTTCAATTATTTTGAGTATTGGTAGAAATCTCCATTTTAGGATTCTCACTCATTTCCAAAAATATTTTCTTCATAATGACTCCCATAGTTCTTTTATAGGTAAAAATTCCCTCAAACCAATTGAAGTGACCAGATCAGTTTGAATCATTGAGATGGGGAGGGGGTGAATTATTTATCCCTTTAATCTGTTAAAAAATATTTTCTTTTCAATTAAACTTCTATGGATGATTAAAGCCATGATCTACTCCTCTTGGGTCTCTAAGCCAAACCTCGAATGATTTTGTAAATATAAATGAACCGAACATGATGATTTACATGGTTAGGTTCAAAGACAAACTCCTTTATATGTTGGGTTTTCTACCGAACAAATATTGTCCACTATAAGAAGATGAACAATTATAGTGGTCGATACGGTGTCACAATGTATATCTTCTATGTCCCATAGAAGGTTCTTTTTCTGCATCCCACAATGTTACCAGAGTTCCACGAAAGTATTCTTCTACTCCATGAATCACACATGGTTTTTCTAGGTCTTGAGTCACATTAGATTATTCCTTCTATGAATCCAAATATTTCACTATAGATTGATCTTAAGATCATCCAACATGGTCTTGCTGAATAACACATGCCTGTGTATTTCTACATGAATCTTCAACATCCTTTGGAATGGTCTGTTGGCCTTGCTCAATTATTTTGGTCACCAGTCTAATTATTCCCCTCTTTGAAAATGCTCAAGAAATTTAATCATCTTCCGATGAAGATACGTCCTCTTTATTATTTGTGAAAATGTTGTACACATCTTCTCCATGAATATTAAAAGGATTGAATGATATTTCACAATGTCAGCACTATCTCACTACTAGAATCTGCTAGTAGTATCAACATATATACAAGATGTTCTTTTAATTAGGGTTGGATTTAGTCTCAGTTTTCAACTACTTTATTCTTGGATTTCATGGTATCCATACTTCTTGTTTTTTTGGATATCTCAATTCTTTTTATACGTGCATGTGTTTATGCACGAATGTATGCATGTATAACATATAGTTTTTCAACCTAAGCACACACTGTTCACTTGTATAAATATTTTAGTATCAATGTGCATTGGTCATGTAATTACACATGCACTATTAACTTGGATCATATTTTTCAATAATAAAACAATCACTTTTTTCTTATTTTGACCTTTTTCAAACACACAATTTCTCTTTTTTATTTGTGTTCAATGTATATTAATCGTGTTCATGAACTTCTTTTTTTATATGTTAATGGGAATGAATGGGCATTCATGGATTCTTGTATATTTTATATAGGATGTTATGAAAACCCCATTCCCCTCATTTTATTCTTCTTATCCTGCTTTCATGTATGCACATTTTCTATTGCACATGGATGATTGGAAACATGTTCTTCCTTGCAACCTGAAATATCCTTCTTCATATGTGCACATACAAAGATTTTTCTTTATCTTCATCTTCTCTCCCTTTTCAAGCCCACAAAATATGAAAGTTATTCATCTCATTAAAATGAAATTCTCAATGCAGACACACATCCTTTTTCTTATTGTTTCTCACACAACTTGAATGGTTATAAAATTCATTTTCATGGGTTCCTAGATCGGTCGTGCAAATAGGTGGGAGTTCTTAACTTTTCTTCATGACACACACGAGTTCACAATTCATTTTTTCATCAAGTAAAAAGTATACATGGATCTACATCATAGAACCAGGATGGGATCATGTCCCTATCTTCATGAAGTATATCAATGGTGCTTGTGCACCAGCTATGTACATGAAGAATTACCTTCATGAAAACACTACGAGGGTTCATGGGAACCTATCGCGTTCTCTCTTATTTCTTCGCACAGAGGGTGAGACTACTTCATCCTTATCAAGGATTATTTGATATTGTATAGAACCTATTGAACACATGTGGAACCCTTCTCTTTCACATAGTAAAGATATGTAGATCAATTCATTATATGATAATCTATTTTAGATAAATAAGATGTTCTCGCAATGTTTTCAACAATAGAACCACTGGTCGAGGGATCTCTATTTATAGGTGAGGATAATAATTTATCAATTGTCAAATCTATTATTTGTATCATTGAATATATTTTCATTTAATTACCAAGATATTTAGTTCATTAAGACATTCAAACTGCATGTGAAGATATGTGTAGATTTGTGAAATTTCCTTTTTGAACGAGCTCGCCTAATTCACATGAATGTGATAATGGTCACATGTATCTCATGTTAAATCCATGATTGAATCATTAATGTGGTATTAGAATCATCATTTTATTGGTCCTCATTGAAATTTTATAAATCATTGCATTTATGATATAATATCGATTCAGAGGGAAACATTTTTCATCATATGATGTCAATTGGTCATCCATGGAAATCGGATCATCTACACCGGTGAGTATTGAAGGAGGAATCACTCATTGGAAAGAGTACGAATACAAAAATATTGTAGAAGCAACTGATAGATTGGGTTCAAAAATGCAGTGAACCAGATGAATGGACAATGGAGATTTAATCGCGAACCGCGGATGTGATGGGTGGCCAAGAATAAATGTAGGATTAGATGGATTACTTGGACTTCATTAGTGATTTTAAAATCTATACCCACATCTAAAAAAGTGGCATAGAGTTGAGTATTAAATATCGATCCACCTCAACCCATCGCCATTTTACTCCTCCTCTCTCTGTGGTATCACCCTGTATCGTGTTTTCCTTACAGTCGCTCACTACACCCACCCTATGCTCTACCGCCACACTAACCCACACAGTTGTGCTCTTTTCGTTATCCCATAGTCTCATGTAGTCACACTACTATGCACGGACCTAGCCCCTTCTCTCCGTCTGTATCCCGGCTTGCCTTGAAGGCCTCCCTTGGGTGCGGTTAACCCTATCTCGAATGTGCCTAGGGTTGAGACTATCAGTCGGTCGGTGTCTGGACCAATTTTTTTTATGTAACCCCGTAAAAATTATTTTAATAATAAAATTATTTGAAACAATGTAATTCAAAAAATCATGGACTCTTCATTAATCATTTCACCTATTCAAATTCCAGCCCTATAAATATTTCATTCAATTTACACTTTGTTTCTATTTCAAATATGAATCCCAAAACACAATATTCATCTCCCTTCACCCAACCGTGTATGGATGTCATCTTCAAATCCTCATTCATTGAATCACAATGCTTGGAAACATTACAATAAAAAATGTGTTCTCCTTAGCACTTGTCTTGGTCCATGAAGATCATAATAAGAAATAATCTGATTCTATTCACCAACTTTACCCAAATAGATTCCATTACATGTATATTCTGAATCCATTGTGCAATAAAATATTGCATGGAATTCATAAAAAGATGTAAAAATTATCATTCATTAAAACATATACTGGTACATAGGATCTGTTCAAAAATTGTCTAATTTACTCCAGAAAATGATCCAACATGATATCCAATGTAATTTGATACTTTGACATAAGAATCAGAACAACTTCCCATTAATAATCATCATCGCCACAATAATCACTGCCTTTCCATGCACATATTGAAAACTTATTGACAAAAAATGAAACACTATGATCTACAAATTATATTTATTCCTCCGATCTATTAATGGTTGTGAGATAAAATGCATGGGGATTCTTCAGGTGCACAGGGGTCCTCAAGATTTGTGGCATGTTTCACACTCATTGGGGCTTCAATAGAGGTTGTTTCAATCACATCATTGGCAGTGGTTCTTCTTTCAAATATGAATTGTGGGTTAGGATTAAATCAATAATATATGTTTGTCAATATTAATGGAGATATATTAGGTTAGAATATTATTATACATCTTCACTGCATTTTTTTAATACCTAATCTAGAATGTTATGTGGGGAATTCTCCCTTTGGGGATTTAATGTATCCAAGAAATAGATCACATTAATCTAAATGTCACTCTTGTGTATAGGGAATAAAATCAGGTAGAAGATTATCTATAGAAATGTTAAATTGCGGAGGAATGCTCAGGATAGTCTTTTATCATCTCAGAGATCTTCTCTCTTTTTTTACATTGAATCTTGTGGTTCCTTATATTCTTGTTAAAGTAAAACCCCTCTAATTCCACTATACCTATATGATACTAATTTACTATACAAATTTTTTTTCCCAAGAACCTTAACCTTATTGATATATATATAAATGAAAAAAAAATTATTTATTTTTTTGAAAGAACATAAATTATGATTCATGTAGGTATGTACCAAGTGTGTTTATTCAGAAAATTTATGTAGAGATTTTTTAATAGATTTGAAGTATTAATATTTGATATTTTGTTTTTATCATGTTGTCAATATTTTTTATATGATTAATAATACAGAATATATCATTAAATGTGAAGCGATCACATTGATCTAATTAATTAATTTGGTTATTGTGATTATTGTTTCTTGTGTAAGATATAATATTTTGTCAAATATATTTGTTAAAATATGAAAATATGATATCCTACAAACAGTAGAAAAATTATTTTATGAAAAAAATTATTAGTCATATAATAATGCTAAAATTTCATAGATTTTCTTGTTATATAGTTTGTATAATATATTTTTTTTATATATCAATATTAATGGTAATAAATATTTTTTTTCTAAACATAAATCAATTTTTTTATGTATATGATATTTCTAAAATGTAATTTTTATGAGACTGGACGGAATATGTTTATAATTAGGAATTTTTAATGTGTATCTAATTAAATATCATATGATTATAAATAAGATGTGATAGTCTCATTACTTTGAAAAAGTTTTTCTGTATTATTATATAGGTGAGAATAAGAATTGATACAGTTTTTATAGAAATGATCTTTACGTATTACTTTGATTAGTAATTTTCTACAATGATGAACATATAATGTGTTCTATGATTAAAATAAATGTTATTGACATCATATAATTTAAAATTTTAATGTAATGGATATTGAGATTATAATTCAAAGAGTTAGAAATTTTAAATGTGACTCCTCTGATTTTTTAATATTCAAATTAGTTTTTTTTCATAGATGTTATCCCTTAAAGAAGTTTTTCATAGGGTTTTTTCAAATGGTCACATAGAGATGTGGAAAAATCATCAAAATTGTATGATTTTAGTAAATCATAATACTTATAAAGTATAATGAATTATATAAATCATTCATAAGAGATGTGATTCCAAAATATTTTAATGGAATTGATAGTATACGCTTTAAAAACTCTAAAAATATAAGAAATGTATCATGTTATAACCATGGTAGTCATTACATAATTATTTATTCATGTTGGTTTACGCTAAAATTTGAACTAATATAATGAAATACCTATAAATGTATGAATTTTAGTTATCGTAAATAGATTTTCAACCAACTGTATTATATAATATGATATAATGATAAAAATATCATGAGTAGAATTTCTTATTTAGATATTGAATATAATCTCAAATTAAAAAAATAATATATCTTTGTAGGATAGAACATGAAATATACTAAATGAAGTGTTATACACTTTATGTTTAACACTAAAGGGGTGACTATTTTTGTACAATTATTTCAATGTTACCTAATAGTTATAAATTTCAATTCCTTAATTACACATCATTCAAATTGGGCTAATCGAGGCATTGTTTGGTGTGTAGTTACCATTTTATTATTAATGATTAATCTCGATGGTATTGTCACTATATTATGACAAGTATAACATTTTTTTGTCAAATTATTTTAAAAATATATGAGTTTTTCTACACCTATATATGTTTTTTTTATTTTTTTATTGACTGGATGATGTGTATGATAGTTTCTCATCAATTATGGTGAATGACATGCGATATGTTTATCCATCATGTAAGAGTAAACTCAATGATTTGAGAACATATTAGAATATATAAATTTTTTAAATACTCCATGTCCCATATTGTCTTAATATAATAGGAAAATGAATCATGTGTAAGTTAAATATTATTTGATACATATGGTGGAAACATTTATCAAGATAAATATGTTAGATGGGGATCACAACTGATAATTATTTAATATATGTAGTAATGCCTCTTTATGGGAGGATTATCATTAGGTATTTTTTTGAATTTTTTTATTTATATTTATTTTAAATTCGGTAATGGCGAGGTGACATGAGAAAAACATATATATAAATATTAAATTATTTTGAGTAAAATTAAATAATATTTAGAAAAAAAAAACTAATGAACTAAAAACTATTAGTTTCATTATAGACTATATAATTAATAAAATTATTTTATTTGAGCTCTTAATAATTCCCCACATGGATTTTGACACATGAAAACCTTTTTTGAAATATAGTACATATTATCATTTATTAAAACCTAGGAAAGGTAATCATATGAGAGGGTGAACTTATATTATTATAAATGTTAAACATGGTATATATCAATAATTTATCATAAGTAAACATAACATTAGTACATGGACACATGAGTATACAATTTTTTGTAATATTAAAAAATTCATGCATAAATGAGAATATCTCATATCATATGTGTCATGGAAGAAAATTATCCATTATAAAAATGAAAAATTATTTTAAAAAACCAATTTAAAGTTCTATGAAAAACCTAACATAACCATTTTTCATATGATAAAATATTATACAATAATGATCATTTGATATTTTTATATTATATATGATTTTTTACTACCAAAATCTCATATCATAATGGATCAGAAATATTAACCATCATCTGAGAAGATAATTGAAAAATCAATAAGACTTTAAATATATAATATAATGGATCGTGCATTATTACAATAATACCATAATGTCTTATATCAGATATTATTACAAGAGTACTTATGTATATTAGATTAAGAATTATTACAAGAATACATTAGTACAAACATGAGATATAAAACCAGTTCCAAAAAATTCTAGTTATATAATCAACCCCATCATGGATGAGAAGTAAAAAATCCATCTTTGTTCAGTAAGAACATTTAATTCATGATTATATGATCACATAATTAAGGCAAATAATGAAATTTGTTTCTTGAGGACATTCATAATGTACCATAACATGATATGCGTAGAAAGAAGGTGGACGGTATCATTAAAGATTATCCCCTATGAAGTATAATAATTATTTATGGATATTAAAATAGATAAAATATTCTTTTATAATATAATTTTCAATATTCCTTTATAAGAAAGAAAATATTATCATATTCATTTATTAACATTTGAAAACTAATAAAATTCTATAAAGTAAGATTATATTTTCTCATTGGAAGACCAAAGTAACATTTAAAGGACAAAATTTTATGTATAAAATATACGATTGCGGGAAAATATGTTCCCTTTTTATACATTAATGAAAATATTTATATTAAATATTTGGTAAAAAGTAAAAATAAATTATTATTTAAATAATTTGAAAATATTTACTTTTAAACCATTGATGTGAAATACAAATAGATACTATAATGACCAAATGAAGTACGTAGATCTTATTAATGAGAATTCCAGATTAATTTTAAATATTACGGTCATAGATGAAAAAATTACTATCAAAAAATTTGAAATAAGTTCGAAAATAATTGAATAACTTATTTGTGACAGTTTGTGTACTATGAAGAGAAAAAATGATAAAAAAATTAATATCCTTATAAATATCTATATTAGAAGAATATATTTTAATTTTTATAGATAATTGGTATAATATTTAATAAAATTTAATCATACAACTGAACATTCTGAATAAATATGATATTGTAATATACACCCTAACAACATTGTAACCCATAGAAATAATGATTTTTGAATGTTAAAAACCTGTAATGATTTTTAAATAATCATAATTTTTATGTAAATCAGAAAAAATAAATTAATGGGTAGTATATAAACCACAAAAAATGGGGCTTTGAATAGAGAGGATATCTTAATGAAGCGAAATAGAGATGAGGAAAACCTTAAAAAAGACTCATCATGATGTTAACACACTATAAAATCTTTTATAACAAACAATGTATTAAAATAAAAATTAAATATTATAATAATAAAACTTATATTACTACATATCATTCCCATATAAATATTTAATTTCCATTTATTATAAATATTTCATAAAAATCAATATTCTGGTGTCAAAGATTCTATTCTTCCACATAAGTTTTCGTTTTTTGAATCTAGTAACATACCATAGTCATTATTTCAATGATTAAATAATCATAATTATATAATAAATACAAAATTTTTTTATTTAATATTCTTTTATAACTATTGATGTAATGTGTTTTTGAAAATGAATTAAATCACTTTGTGGAAAAGGTAGCACACACATACATACAAGTGATGTTTTAATTTTTAAAATATATATTATGTAATAAAGGAAATGAATAATTTACCCTGAAACCATAAATATTTTATAATTCTGTTATATATTTATAAAATATTTCTTATTACCATCCATGTAAATCCTAAATGAAAATAATTATTCTTATTTACAGAGTTTGTAGTCCACTCATACACACATGGAATAATATAATTCTCCAAAGGATGAGAAGGAAAGATATTTGAAAATGTTTTAACATTAAAGAATAATAATTATGTCCTAATATATATATATATATATATTTAATCCTTGTCTATAAATATATGTGCGTGGTGGTGGTGGAAACTATTATTCATTGCTTTATAAAGATGGAAATATGTACGTATGATTGACCAATGTATCCTTTTTTAATGGAATGGATTTAGAAAATTGTTATAATATTAATATAAAATAATATAATATTAATTAATAATATAATTGAATTATTCTGTTAAAGTTAATGAATTTCTTATGTGGTGGAAGATGAAATAATTTGGACAGAGCTTAGTTGAGATGATTTCATCTTCATTGGGTGAATTCCATTGCCTAACACCTCAAGTATTCACTGGATGATGTTCTCATTAGAATAATACCAATAACTCATTTAATTGGATGTTTTTGAATTATATCAGAAGATCACTAGAAACATAAGGGCCCCATTTGTTTATGGATAATTTTGTGGAGTATTTAACCTTTAAAATGTGAAAGGACCGGAAACATTGTAAAAAAACATTTGAATATATTTATTTAATTTCTCAAGGATTGTGTCACTAATTAGATAATTATATAAATATAGTATTACATAAATCAAAAAATGAAACACAATTTATTAATAAAGGAAACATTTATAGTTATTAGATACCTTATATCTAAGGTTATCCCCAATTTAATAATTTGTATCATTCATAAGTTAGTGATAATTTTAACTTTGTAACTATTCATTATGAATGGAAACTATGTTTACAAACTAAGAAAAAATTAATTACGATGATTCCAAGAGTTCAATAAATTTGACTTGAATAAATTCCAATAATGTATGAAAACAAATCTAATATAATCACAGAAAACACATAATAGTGATATTCAGTTAAAAGTATTTTTTTATGATGAAAACAGTATATTTCTCATTATTTTCATAGTAAAATAAACTCAATGAATGTTAATATATTTGGGTTTGTATATTATGTAAAAAATTATAATAATATTTCATTAATTTGTATTTATTTTATTTAGTATGATAAAATATATTATTTACAATGAAAATATATTTCTGAAAAAGTCTCATTTTCTGCATTAAAATTATTATTTTTTCAATTATTAAAATTAATATTCAATTTATAATTTTTTATTGGTTTTTTATTTACCATAAAATAATATAATCACTTATTTTTTGTGACAAATATATTTTATTTAGATAAAAATTTATAATATGTTATAATATTAAATCCATGAAATTATAGGTCATATATCATTTTTTTCTCCTCATATAAATATAAGTATATATTTCATAATAGATATAAAATTAATTTTAATTAATGAAAACATTCATACATATATTTTTAAATTCCATTAATTCTACTAATACTCAAAAATTTAACAAATATGTTATAACAGTCACAATATATAATAATATATTTCATGGTTCATAAAAACATGGGGCTGCATTTAAAGAATGAAATCAAAATCATCAAATTTATTTTTCTGAGGAATATATATTCTAAAAATTGTTCAATTGGAAAATTATAGTTTAGTCACACATTATAGATGAATCAAAATAGAATTTTTTATTTAAAACATATATAGTTCCTCTAAATGTTTCAGGATTCGGCAAAAAATCGGTTTTATTTATATAATTGTAATGTATTTCATATAATATGATACATGGTGATGTCAAAGAAATCATTCAAATTGTGTTTTAGATGATACATAAATTTAGTTTCGGGTAATGTTTCACTTGTCATTGACTAATAAATGACACAATGATTAATCGTATGAAGCTTCAATGGCTATATTGAATATGGAATAGTGAGGGTAAATATTCCATAAAACAATTAAACATTTGATGTAAATTTTGGATACAACATGTGGTATACTATTTTTGTTTCATAATGAATATAATAAATGTTTTAAAAGGAATTTTGTTTTCTGGGTGAATAATTTTTTAAAATATATTAATATTACAATAAAAATTCCTTAACTAAATGTTGGTTACGATATGGATGATTAATAATTTTTGAGAAATATGTTAAGAATAGATAATGATTAGCAGAGAATATAATTATTATAAAAATTGTTTAACATTAGGAAATAATTTTTTGTTCCCCATTCACATAATACATCATTTAACATTGATGTATCATATAGTGAAATGAATTGGATAATCAAACACATTTATTTTACTAATTTATACATGTAATTTCATCCATATATTACAAAACATTTCTAAATAATGTAATTTATTGATACATTATAGAATTTTTGGGTCAAACATGATTATCTATTGTAGTTAGTAGGAGTCAAATATATTTATCATTAAGGTTTTGTAAAAATTATAAAGGGTTGCTATTTTTTTAATCATGATGAATCTCTCATATCCTTATTTTTATTGAACATGAGACACTAGTATATCACGATTAAAAGGAAAATCACACCGCATCATTGGGTGATATGAATAAGTCCATAGATAAAATATTTAATAAGAACCTAGATGGATTATTATTAATGACATTCATAATGATTTTATTAAATGTATTCTATGTGTTTATATTTAGTCTTAGGTAAAAGGATGACATTAATTTTATAATATTGATGTTTTTGGATTAATATTCCTATGATCATCTGTTTTATATTTCTTGATATCTGGTAATTTTGGAAACACTATTATTAAATTCCCATAAACACATCGTTAACTTCCCATTTAATTAACAATCCATTAATAATCTTATATTCCAACCAATATTAAAATAAAAATTGTCTTTAATATATCTTCCCGGGAGTTTCATCTTACATGTTCATATTTATTGAATGATCTTATACCCTATTTATCAAGGAATATTTTCATCCATTATATTATTAATCCTATCATCATTTTCGTACAATTTTTTCTAATAGAATATTCAATAACATCTACAATATATTATAATGAATGTAAATGTTTATAAATGAATAGAATGATTACAAACCGAAAATTCTTGAATTTTTATTGGTAAATAATTTTATACTCCTATGATTTTTTTAGAGAATTATTATAACATGTCTATTCATCATATATAGGATCCATTTATGCGTACTCGTGTTATGGTCCAATATTCATTAATTTATGAATTATACCTTAGAGAACTCCAAATAGCATTGACCAATTTATCATCATCACTCACAGTTCGAGAGGCTCATTGCTATATCCCACAATCATGAAACTAGTAATTTTTATTATTCTTATAATTCGATGTTTCAATAACATTAATATAAATACTAATGTCCTTATATTTTTGTCATTATTTGTATTATGCCTCATCTATTCTATATGACTTCAACATAAATTTAATTGTCCTTACAATATGACCATTAGTTTTTATTACCTAATAACCTCCACATATAATGTTATGTTACATTTACAAAATTGTTCTACATATTCTAAATATATCAAATATATAAGGATGATATTAATTCCATTATAGAATACAATTGAACTATATGATTTGAAATTTATTTAGGACCTGCATTTTAAGTATCAATTATAATAGAAAAGTGGAAATACCAACACAATTATTTAATTCATAATGATAAACTATATTTTGTTTTATTACCTCTATTAGAGATAAATATAAAAAAACCATGTGGGTTTAATCCCAATTTTTTGGATCCTTCCACATAATTTAAAAATATTAGGTCTTCTAAGATGACTTTAAATACCAATGTAATCAATTAATTTTTTTGAAATATAATAATCATCAATGTTACAAGAAATATTAATTTATTTCATGAATCTTCAACATAATTTCTTCAAATTCATTGAATTCAGAAAAACAATATTGTAACCATTGGTTATCCTATAAAATATTTAACTCTTGTGTAAACCCTCATCATAACATGTGGGAAAATAATTATCATAAACATAGGTCTCAAAAAATAAAGTTAAATGATTTAATAAACCATAAACCTTTCAAGATAGAAATAAACTACTATGTTAGAAAATATTTTCATCAAAAAATATCATTTATCATAAAACTTATTCCATCCATGATGAAACAAAATGGGAGTGCACCCCTTTTTTTGTACGATGTGTAGGTTGAAAATACATCATTCTTAATCATAGATAACTTCTATATTTACAGTAAACCATTTTCCATAATGGATAGTGTTACCCTCTATTAATCCTTCTAAAATGGTTTTTAATTATATCAAAATTACACTCCAATGTTTTTTATCAAGAAGATACCATTATTTCATGAGAAGGGAATAACTTGAATTTATATGGAGTACTATTAATTTCATTAAACAATTATAAACATTTCACCATGTTAAACTATTATTGATATTGTAGACAATTTTATAACCATGACCTAAATTTCAAAATTATTCATAAAAAATAGTGTGTGTTCCTTTGGAGGATATGTTAACCTCACCTTCTCTGGATGTTTACATGATCATCTTAACAAACCCGTAATCAGGATCCTTTATTATAAGAAATTGTATTAAAATATTATTTATGAGAGAGAAATGAAAAAAATGTTAACCAAATTTTATTTTTTATAACTATCAATAAGATTTAATAACCATGAATATTTACTTATGAAACTGAAAATTTAGATTATTAGTTATTTTTGATCAAAAAAGTAAAAATTTGTATACTTTTAGAGGTCAAAAATGTATTATGATTAAAAAATTAATAGGGATAACTGATGATCTACAAAGCCACTATGACCTAATAAGACCATGTTTTAGTCCCCCACGTGTATTTTATAATACCAAAATCACCATGTCATTTTTTAGGAAATATTGCACTGTTCTCCAAAAAACTATATACATCACAAAATGAGGAATATGTGATCACAAGTGTATTTCTGATGTCATTTATCTAGATATACCCAACTATATAACATAGGATAGATGTAATTTGACTATATAGGAATGCACAACACTATAAGAAGAGAAGGGGATGAGTTACACATTCCTAAATTCTACTCTCTTTATGATTGTATCTCTAAATATGACAACCTCATCCATCAATAACTATAGGAGTATGTGGAGGATGTTATATAAGTCTTACTTGATTTGTGAGAATTACATATGATGGACCAATTTTTTTTAGGTCATCACTGCTTTTGTGAATCCTTAAATTCCGAAGAGGTTGTTGAATACTTTTTAAATATTATTCAATCTTATGTATTAGATATAATTCCTCACTGATGGAGATCCATACCTACTATCCAAAATGAATAATACTCTCTTACTACTACTTAGTCAATCATGTATTGTATTCCCATTTAGTGTGTAACCTTGGTATATTTTTTAGTCACAGTAGGTTGGTAGACCAAGCCACTTTTAGGCCTTCTCAGGTTTTCCAAAATCTATATATTTACATTTTTGGGAACCTGGTAACAATTAGCATCCTATTTGAGATTCATACATCTAGCAAGATAAATTTAATCTGGGAATTCATTAATATAATGGTAATTGAGGAACTCTTCATAGTGACACATAAATCAATATATATTGTGGTTATACTCATGAAAATGATGATATGTACTATTAATGATATACCCATGGTAACAATAATTTAAAATATCATGGTAATACCCATATTTCCATAACAATATGAAATGGTTTTTTAAAACAGTGTATAACATATATAATTGCTCCATTATTTTAGATAATAATATTGTATTTTTCATAATAATCCACACCCCTGAACCATATGTTTTTTATATAAATACTATATACATAATAAATGTATTTACGAAAAATATTAATCACTTTTTACTATCATACAATATTCATGGTACCCATCTTGATTAATTATACTAAATAAATTTTATTATATCAAAAAAATTAAAAAATAAGAATTTTTAACGTCAAATAATTATTAAGGGAAAACATGGATGGTTGAAATTCAATAACATAAGTGACCATAATATGAGATTTATGATATGAGAACATGATCACAAATAATAAAATGAAACCCAATGAATAGTATACCATTAATCTTGTGTAGTTGAGTATGGATGTTTTATAAAAAAACACATGATTTGTAAGAATGAAATATCATCAATAATCAATTCGAATCTATTAGGGAGTATCATAAGAGAAATTATTTTTTTATGGATCATGCATAGGAATATAAAATTCTTTATATAGACTAAAAAATAACTTCTGATACCATCGTAACAAAAGGAAAAATTCCCATATTAGATTGGATTCATGACTAGTTCCCATAATCAAATTGAAGAGTATAAAATTATAGATTGGGTCTAGAACCCAATCCATTTTATATTATACCATGATATATCATGAATTAATTATAGTGATATATAGTTATGGGACAAATTTTCAAGTCATTAAAACCATGCATTTGTGTTCAATGAAATAACAAAAATAGTCTTATTTTTTATCACATCTTAAATAACATTTAGAAATAAAACAATTTCCATGGAAACCACTATATGATATAATCATATTAAACTAATAGAAATAAGGTGGATAATATCACTTCATAATTCCCACCCAAATATAAAAAGAATCAATAAATTATGTACACATAGATGAAGTATACTTTTATAAAATCATTAAATTTATGATCTAAAAAAATAAAATAAAATTCATTTTTATTATATATATTTTTTACAAAAATTAATTTTTATAATAGTGGGAATATTGTTTCCCATATAAGAAATAGAAAAATATAATTGTAAATTTATAAAGAATAATGTTCATGATGGTGATAAAATATATTTACATGGTACAAATTCATATCATTCATTATAGAAGTTTATTATGAAATTAAAAATTGACATTTATTGAAAATGTTATAAATATTTCACATTAAACAAATATTATTATGGAGCAGGTTAGTTGAAAAAGACATTAGATGATAATTTTTGTTTATAAAAATCCAATATTTAAACTAGATAATGGGAATGAACATCGATGAAAAGAATTCCCAATATATTATAAATAGGATTAGTTTTTCATTATAGCATTATATGAGGATTTTATAACAACAAAAATTTATTACGATATTATAAATAGTTGAAAACCAAAAAAATAAACATATTAGAAGAATATATATTGGTTTTAAGAGTTAAATGACATACAATATCAAATATTTTAAATTGTGACATAAATAATATAAATAAAAAAAGAGTATAGTAATATCAACAATTATGGAATTGGTAACCATTGAATTAAAAAAGCATGAATGAGATAACATTTGATGTATTTTTAAATATATATAATTTTCCTAACATGTATCACAAAATTAAGTCGAGGGATGTATTTACATATTAAAAAATAATGGATGTTGTAAATAAATAACACATCTTAGGGAAAAGAAATTGAAATGAGGAAACCCTTACCTCAAGTACAATAATAAATTACACACACTCTAACCATATATAAAATTAATATATTATTGTTGATCACTTCATAGATTAATTATATTCATAATAATGTTATTATATATAGTTCCCTTATAAATAAATCTTTTATATTATTTATCTATTCATTGTTAAATTGAATATTTTTGTTTTAAAAATTCAGCATTCCTTGCATGATCTAAATCAATGAATTGATTCCTTGACCCTCTTTCATGGATTTATATTTATAATAATGTCCTAAAAACAAAAATTATTTATTATATTAAAATTTATAACCATGTAAGAATGTGAAAAAAAAAACGGTATATTTCATTCATGGAGGTGCTAGCTAACACATACACATGATATAAATTTCTATTTTCTAAAAGATGTGAGATGAAAAAATTTGATAATATTTTAACACTATATAATATTAATTTTTTGATAATATCATTTATTTTAATTAAATTTGTCTATATAAAAATAAATGATAGGGAGTGATGATAAATGAAATGAATCACATCATAGAAGGTAGTAGTCCTCATGCGGACTCATGCGATTTATCATTTTTTAATTTATGATAAGAAAAAAAGGTAAAAAATAAATAATCCTTAAAATTAAAATTTTATACTATTAATTAATGAAATTTTTATAAAAAGATGATTTAGGAGGTGATAAAAATGAAATACATTGCTTTTTGGAGGTGGAATTATTGACATATGCATGATTGCGACTTTAAATTTTCATTGGATGTAAAGTGTGTAGAAAATAATTGTTCCATAAATATAAAGTCATTTGAGTATAATAATTATATTGGTTAAATTATTTTGAAGATGTTATATAAAAGTAGGTGGTGGATTAAGATGATATAAACTTAAAATAAATCAGTTATATTGATTTCCTCTTATTGGGTATCCTCTTTTTGATTTCTACACCAGACTTATTAGGTAGTTTCTCATAGAATATAAGAACCTATATGAAATAAAAAGAAAATTTTGGTATTGATTTTTCATGATCAGTATTGAGAAATGATTCCCTATGATTATAGAGAGGTTTGAAGGGGTTGTTCTTGTTTATAATTTAGGAAGATGATTCCTTGTAAATATTTGGAACATTTAAAAAAAAATTCATTCTCTTGGATAATAGAACCAAAATATCCAATTTTTAATGATATGGTGATCGTAGGTAAAAATACAACCAAAAAAAAATATTGACATGGTTTATCTTATATTTAAAGTATTATCCCTTTGTTTAATACATTTGTACCATATTAACCTTCATCGTGAAGACTTAAAATTTTAAAATCGTTACTGTAACACCTAGAGATTTTATGAAATATAATTTTTTAACAAATTTTTTTACACAAAACAATGTGTATAATCATTCCATGATATATTAAAAAAATATTATTATATGAATCTTATAATAAAGGTATTAAATCAATTAGAATAAATTGGATTTACTAATTTTACAAATATATCAAATGATTCTACTGAATATTAATCTAGTGAATAATTATTATGAAATGATCATTCTATTTTTAAAAATGTTATATTATGCTTAAATTAAATTTTCCTTCAAATTGAATTTTATTTATATTTTTCATAAAATTTAAAATATTATTATTTTTATATTAAAAAATAGTATTTCATAAAACTACCTGTTTATATAAAATCATCATATCATAATTATCATCAGGTAAATTTCTATGATTTTCATGAAAAGGATGATTTTCTAGTGAATATTGAAAAATTATGATTTCTCGTGAAATTTATATATATGATTCCATAATTTAAATCTATTGAAAATATATTAAAAAAGATTCAATGGAAATTTAGTTCTATTATGTAAAAATTAAATTAATTATGTTTTCTATAATCTATATTCTCTTTTAATTTTGTATAAAATCGTTTTTTATGTAAAAATGAATTTCTCTAAAGTGTATTATTTAATGCCCACAATGAGCTTTTAATAAAATAAATAACCATTGATGAATTATTTTAATTAAATATATATTTTAATTATCAAATAAATAATTTTAAATATTCATCTACTATTTTAACTATAAACGGGACAACAATAATTCCAGTGTTATGTTAAAATTATATTGTTCTAAAAGACATTTCCATCGAATTTTTCACACTTATTTTAAATTTTTTATACCACATAAAGGTATTGACTTTAATAAAAATTATTTCATATCTTTAATAAGTAGGTTCATATTTTCTAACTGTTACATATTTTTTGTTTACAATTAATAATAATCATGATAAAATTTATCAAATCAATAAAGAAAAAGTTAGTTCAATTTTGTTTAAAACTAATATAGAATGAAATATTATTTTATCATAACTTTTATTAGACGAATGAAAATATAACTTTTTCACCTTAGTCTGAAATTATAATTTTTAATTGATACATATTCTAGGAAATGACTAAAATAATATTTATATAAGAGAATGTTAAAAAATGTCACTCTCTTTGTTTTAAATATCTCTTATGTGTCCATATTAGAAAAAAAATGTAATAATTTTATATAAGGTCATATATTGTGGTTATTAAAATTATTCTCATGATATTAAAATTTTTTCTAAATTTTAGATATTATATAATGACCATAAATTCCAATGAAACACTGATGCATTATTTCATAAATTAATTAAATGTTTTAATAAATGATTATTAAAATAATTAATTTAATATAATATTAATATGTTATTTGATTAAAATGGATTTTTTAGATTTATATGGAATATTTGTGTCATTTTTCATAATCATATTTGAATTACATTATGTTATTTATGTCTTTTATGTGACATAAATTAAATTTTATCTAATTTAAAATAATTATATTTAATGGAAACGGTTATTATTAAATTATATAAAAATAAGAAAAATTAATTAGGGAAAGGGGTATTATATATGGTTAATAATTTAATTCAATAATCATTTACCATCCATTTGGAATTAATTATATTGAGAATTAATTTAATATGATTTAATCTTTTATGGTATTCCACGAGTTTCCCTTCGCTAAATTAAACAATGGAACCCCTTATATCTCTTATTCATCACATGTGAAGAATTATTTCACCAAAAAAGTACCATGTTCTCTTATATAGTTACCATGACACATATTCGAGGTGTTTTTATTTGCAAAAGAAAACCCCTAAATCCCATTAGTGAATATCTATATAGTTAATTCTATTATGATTATTAACTTTAATCAATTTATTTATTTTTAACTATTAATTTCCTCCATTAAATATATTACATTCGTAATTAAATCATAAATTAAATATTAAAAATATTCATAAATTTATTTATCAGTTTGGAACCACATTTATTCAACTTCGTTCAATCACATGCGACGTTAAAATATCACTAGTGCATACATACTTTTTACTGTCTCCACGTAGTGAAATAATTGATTTTGGAAACCATTATTTATAGAAGGGTATAATGATGGGTTTAATGTTTACATATGAAAATTGTTAAATAATTATACTTCTATAGGTATAATATAATATCAATCATAAAACCTTTCAAATAACTAGATATCTATAACATTGATCATTTGTTTGTGTGGAATACCACATCCACGAAGCCAGATGATTAGTTTTATATTTATATTTCATCATAATATGGTTATATTTAATAAATATATATCATAATTATTATATAATAATTATTATATAATGGTGATTTATTATTTATATTTTATTCCTTTCATCCATTGAAAATGGAAAATGCATTAGAGCATTGGTACGACATACCATATCCATGAATGGAGTAATTCATTTTTTTTGTATCTATATGTCATAAATTACACAAAAAATGTATATAAGGAATATTTATTATATTTATATAATTATTAAAATAAGTTACATGGATTAACTATGATAAAAGTATATGGAAATATATTTTTTCACCATAACTTACATGAAAAATGAGATTGATATAACCCAAAACATTACATTTAATGTAGCAATGTTTATGAATAGTTAAAGATAGATTATATATAATTAATATATGTTTTATATATAATAATATTGACATGAAATAATTTTTTTATTAAAACATATTTATTATAATATATTTTCTAATTCTTATGAAGGATGTAAAACCTATTGTTTGAGATTTTCATTATTATGTAATTCTGAGGGACACATTATTGCAGTAGTTTCATTTACCTCGTGTACATTTTGATAATTAATTTATTAAATTACTATTATTATAGAACTTATGTGGAGTTATATATCTATACATGGTTCTATCTATTATGGGGATAACTATTCAAATGTTACCAAAGAGATAAATTGTTTTATATTAAATTCGAATAGATCATCTATATTGTTTACGATTATGTTTCTAATGAAAAATTATAATAATATACTGAAACTAATTACATTTAATAATTATTTATATTTATTTAAAATAATTTTTCCCTTTCATATTCCTCTTCTTATGTAATGAAGTGACCAAAAATAATTTTTATAAGAAATAGGCATTATTTCACCCTTCAGTTTGAAAATTATTTTCCATCATATAAATGTTTTATAAAAATATTTTAAAGAGGATTTAATATTTTATATATAATTTTTTTTGCCTATGTATGACTTGTTATATATAATTAATAGTAATATTCTTTTCATTGTTGAAAATTTTATCATTTTAAATTTTTACAATAAATATAGACTAAAATGTTATCTATTAACTTATGCAGCATGAATATATATTTTTAGATAACTCAATATATTGATTATTACATGAAATGATTTTGGATTAGTTTTAATTTTTTTTCAAAATTTTTGGGGTATATATAGTATTTTAAATTATTTTTTTAAATAAAAGTATTTATTTTTGTTAAGAAATATTTGAGTGAAATTTAAATCATTTTTTACGTATATTTCCATAATTTGATGTTAATAATGATTTAGTCTGGATATTATCCATTAATAAAATTTTTAATCTTTCTCTAGATTGTTATTTTTTAGTTTTATAACATTTTTGTGAATCCAATTTGTATTTCATGGGTTACGCTATATTAAATTTTATAAATGATAATATAATGATTTTTATTATTATGAATTATGATATGAATATATGATGAATGTTTTATGATTTTTCTCAACACATATATATGGTTTTAATAATGTGATTTCCATTATGTTTCATCTAGTGATGATGGTCATGTTATAACCTAATACATTTGTTACATTACAAACAAGAATGATAGTTATATTATAACAGTTGACGATTGTTATTTTATAAGAATAGATGATGGTCCAATTATAGACAAAGGCTTGTAGAAAAAATATCTACATTAAATACAATGGGTAAATATTGACATCTAATGAGATAAATGGGACTTGATTATATAGTGAACATAAAATAGTTTGTGAGTTTGTTCACCATGATAGTCTTGAGAGAGAACCTTGTCTACTATGTTGCTTTGATGAGTGAAACCCTTCCAAAATATTTTTCATGGAAATAAGATCATACTACAGTGGAAATGATTTTCTATTATTATTTTTATGCAATTGACCTATGACTTATAAAAATTATATTCAATCATGGATAAGGTTCTCCAATTATTAATGATTCATATAAAATGAAAATTCATTATTTATGTTAGGACTCAATATTATGATATTTGATATCCAAGGTATTCTATTGAACTGTTATTATATTGTTCTCAAACACTTATTTATCTAATATGATCAATTTATCATTCATATATACTTTTTCTTACATTTTGAGAATCTAATATTAACTTTTCTTACAATTCATTTTATTATGTTATTAAGATTAGTAATAAGTATGATAAGTCTTAAATGAATTCTAATTATAAAGAACATAGTGGTAGATAATATATATATATATTATGAACCAGTATTTTATGTTTCGATGATTACAATTTCACTATCACTATATAATTCTAGCATGGATCATTATGTTATGTAATTAAAATCCATGTATTATGTTTCATTATATATGAATGAAATGTATGGTTATTTATAGATGGTATATAATGAATTTATTTTTTGATCGTGGGAAACTATAATGAGAAAAAATTATTGCGGACCCTTCAGATAAGTATATGTATTGGATAATATCTTAATAATTTGTTAATGGCCCTAGATAACCTCTGTTAGACATATGGTTTTACATATTGAGAATGATGTTTCATCATATAGATAGTAAATGAAAGATAATTTATGATTATTTTATGGATTAACCTAAATATAATATTATAACCCTTAGAGAATGATTTTTCATTTTAGAAAATGGAATGAACTAGAATACAATTAGATCACAATGAATGTGATAGAAAATGAAACACATTTCCCCATGAGCAGCTAAATGATATTGTAACTATAATGATAATAACCATTATTATGACTAATTACCTATCATTATATATTATTAATAATAAAAACATTGGTGATATTCCTAGAAAATAAAATCAGAGGAAATTTTACTTTTATGGATGTTCAGTGTGAAACGATCATGGATATAAGACAGTTCAATTTCTATATTTGAAAGTATATTCCAATAAGCACAAAAAATAATTTAGAAATTGTATGGGGAGATTCATTATATGTATATATTCTTGGAATTATTCAATAACATTCCTTGGAATTCAATTTCTTATATGTGGGGAACTTAAGAATTATTTAGGTCGAATACGTCTTAAAAATTATTACTACTAGACCATTGAAAGAATAAGGATATATAAATAATTAAAAATAAGTGATTAAGGTATTAACCGATTATAATTAAATAGCATATCAATTAGTTTATAATAATAATAATAATAATACATATATGTATTTTATTAATTTTTTAAATCATATATCTTTTCTTATAAGATTAGTATAAGAGTTATGGACCCCATCATGGGCTTTTGAGTGACACCCTGTGATTTTATATTATGAAAATAATATTATATAGTGTATTTGAGACCCAAAAACAAGATTATATGAGAATGCAACACCTTGGGAGTTTATGATATATTTATTTTCAATGAAATCCAATATGATTTATATTTTTTTGAAGTAAATAGCACTAGGATCATTCGATAAACGATATCAAATTAACATATTTTATTTAATCATATCAATTATAGATCTATCTTCAAGATAGTTGTTTTTAATATGAGGAACTAAAAAATTATAATTGTATGGAATTAATATGTATAAAATTAATTCAATGGTTATATATTTGTTATAAATAAAATAAGATCCATTTTAAGGAAAAGGAACTATTTTATGAAAAAAATAAGAAACAGATGTTTTGTTCATATTTTCACAACAAATATATTGTTAAATTTAAATATTTTCATAAAAAATATTTTAAAAAACTAATATATTTTTTAAATATGTTTTTAAATATTAACCTATGGTTAAATTTTGCAATTTTTTTAAAAAATATGGCTTTTGTAAAGAACAATGAAAATAATCATTATTTATAATATTCATTTCTTTCAAAATGTCTAAGTAGGATTATTATTTTATCTAAATTTTTAATAAAATAATAATAATTTATTATTATTAAATTAATTTAATTAAATTAAAATCATATTTGTATTATATTTTATTATAAGTTTATTTTTAGGCGTTAAAACTCATTTTTTATTAATATATTTTTATTTGTGTAAAATTCACCGAAATCTTGAATTACAAGAAAACGACAATAATTATGAATAAATTAATTATATTTGAATATTATATATAAATAAATATTAATTTAAATTCATCTAATTATGATTACATTTCATATATTTATAATGATATCGTATATATCGAAAAACAATGTATCTCTTAAAAAACAATTTTGACACCTCAAAGAATTTTATTTTAAAAGAAATTATTTGTAGAGACCCAAAGCTTAAAATTCATGGAAATTACATTAATTTGGAATAATACTTAACACATAACAAAAAAACACCGAAGGACCGTAATAGTTTATAGTCTTTGGAAACTCGGAACAAAATATTCTAATCGTGGTGAAAGATTTTCAACATCTCCCATAAAGATCTTCCTTTTTTTATTCTTACCTAAAATGTTTCTTTATATCTTGGGGAAAATAAAAAATATAAAGTGTGAGCTCAAATTCTCATTAAGGGTAAGCATGGAGAAAATAAAACAAAGCATATACATTTTAACTTCAAAACATGAACATAATATTTAAGCATCAAAATCATGAGCAATAACATAAAACATGGCAGTACGTAAGACATAGATCATAAAGAATCATTAATCATGATAAAATAGCATGGGAATAAAACATTTAATTTTGTTAAACCATTAATCACATGATATGATTTCCATAGTATCCAAGGCATTGCTTCCAAGACCAACTTAGTGGACAAAGTCTCTTTCTGAATCGAGTTCACTACACATTTCAATCCTGTAATACTAAACTGAATTAACTTACCGTTCAAGCCATGTATTTCTCATGAGATATAAATATTTACCCAATGAATTTGAGGGAGATATAGGTACCACCCATCTTATATTGAAATCATTCTTACGTGTGCAGCAAAACAATCATAAATCAATCATCATAACCCAATGAATAAAATGGGTTTCATAAATATCATCCCATTATAAAATAATCCATATAAAACAAATGGATATCATTTAATAATAAGAAAATTGAAACCATTTATATTATAGAGACATTATACTTGAAACATACATATATGAAATAATTTAATCTTAGATGGAAAATGGTTTTGATAAAACACATGAGAAGAATTCATGAGGAAAATATCCATTCTTCTTAAAAATTATTTTATTTTCACAAAATGCCATGCAATTTTAAAAGAAAATGATTTTGTTGAAAATATTCATGAAACCACGTAGATTCATCATCATAAAAATATGGAATTATAAAACTAAAAAAATCCGTTCATGCCGTATAAGTTAAAAAAACCTTCTCCTCGTACTTTTTTCGAAAAAGTCAAAAAGTTCCTCGTATTGTAAACAAAAGAAAGATTCCTTCCAAGCCTTGTGGTAAAAGCCATAAAAGGGTAAAAATGAATTTAAACATAAATTTAATAAT
Source organism: Viscum album (assembly GCA_963277665.1). Lineage (NCBI taxonomy): Eukaryota > Viridiplantae > Streptophyta > Magnoliopsida > Santalales > Viscaceae > Viscum > Viscum album. The sequence continues at coordinate 1,845,890,372 of OY728157.1, read as the reverse complement.
ACTATACATTTATGAAAACATTTTTACAAAACATGGACATGGATGATAAACATAACCCCAGTAAATACTTACGAATAAACAATCTCAGATAAGAATGACATTGGAATAATTATCCCTTACGTTAGGTCTGATATGCTTCGTAGGTATCCGAACCACCTGTATAATTATTTAAATAATGTCATTGAATTTTTAAATAATCATATTCATTGTTATTATATCATACATGGGTTAATTATGACTTTACAATACCTGTTCTTTTGAAAATTCCATGTTAAAGCAGCGTTTTGTGTAAAATCATTTCTTTTATCGTATGTGTTTCGATTTGTTGTTCTTGATATTATTATTACTTATATAATGATTTAATTACTTCCATAATGTAAATCATGATTTATATATCATATATTCTTAGTATATACATATATATAAAAGATAGATGAATGAAATGAAATACACCATTTATGGAGGCGGTAGGCCATACGTACGCATGAACGTTGTTTTGCTTTCCTTATTGACTTGAATGGAATTAAGTAGATGATATACATATATATATATACATAAATACAGTAGCATTATTATTTCATATATTTCATGATTAATTGTTATATATAATTTATAATCATTCATGAATTGTTAACATGGAAAATGAATCTCATCGCGTCGTGGAGATGGTAATCTGTATGTACGCACGAGCAATGATATCATTACCATATTTATTGAAAGGAATTGGAGTGGATAATATAATATCATAGAATCAATATGATGTTATAATAATCATGTATAGTTATTTTTTACACCATTATATCCATCCAAGTAAGGTGGTGGTGGAAAAACAGATTACACCACGATGTGGTGACGGTATTCTGTACACACGCACACGCGGTGATTTTGATTTCCGTAGGATGGATAGAAGGTGAAATGGGGTTGTTTAATATTTTTAATAACATATCTTTATATAATTAAACTGATTATATTAATTTATAATGAAACAACTAAAGAACATGAAGTAGAAGAAGAAAGAAACATGAAAGATTCGGTAGAAGAGATTACCTCTTCCTCGACACACATTTTTTAAAATTCTTCTTAGGGCACTAGAGTTGGTCTTTTGAGAAGCCCAGAACCTCTATGGTATAACTAGAGAGGTTGAGAAGAAGAATTTTCAGGGTTTGGTTGAGCTTCAAGGCTCAAAAGGGTGTGAAGAGAAGTGGGAAGGGGTTCCCTTTTTATAAGGGAGGAGAGAGGCACCTTAGGAAAAAATAAAAATATTTTTTTATAATAAATTCATATTAGATTTTTAATAGCTCCAAATTGATTCATTTATAATATAAGGTGGGGATGGGTCTATATACTTTCATCCAGTAGGTTTTAGACAAGATTAGGTTACTATTTTATCCTTATCATTTAGATTTAACTCTGAGTTAAATAATTTAACTTTTACCGTGTCTTTTTGTTTTCTTACACTATATGGTTAATAAACACTCTTTAACAAGCCAAAGGAACCCCAAGTTGTTAATTATTAATAAATATAACCTTCTATAATTCATTTTTTGGATCCTTATATTTTTAGGAATAAAATAACAATTAATAATATAATATTGGTTTTAAATATTATTTTATGTCAATTTTGACACTATTTGGTACTTGATTTTTCTGAAAATCATAACAACATGATTAGATCGAAAAAAGTTAATTAAATAAATACTAACATGTCATATTATCCTATAAAATTAGTTTAATTCATAAAAAGTCTAAAATTACATTTATTTGGGTATTTATAACATCAATTATGTTAATATTTCATAAATAGGGTAATTACTGCATCTTCATTGTTTCATAAATAAATTAAATTATTTAATGTATAAAAATTATCAATAAAATACCATTATGTAGGAAATATTTTTATATTTCTAATGAATATTTCTAATATAATTTATCTTTTGTATAACCCTATATTAAAAATGTTTTAGTTATTAAACTTTCATTTTAACCATTTTAACTCTTCTTTAAATAAAATAATAATAAATGTCCTAATCTAATCCAAGTAGACCTAAATGATAATATTATATTCTTAAGGTTGTTTTTGGTCGAATTAAACTTATACAATAGAATTAGGTCATGTGTTAGTGTAATAATAATATCATTTTTAGCCTTAATTACCCTATTTACTTTTAACAGGGGTAAATAAAAGTAAAAAGTTACTATTCAACATAAATTATTTTTATCCTAATAAACCACGTTTTACTTACTGATATCAACCGTGTCTCTCTGATTTTTGAAATTCCACTCACAGAAGTGGTAAAATTATGTTTTATGTAAATTTGCAAATTCTACTTGGAGGTGGGTAAAAGACGATCACAAGTTCAATAAAAATTTTATATAGCTAAAATTATTATAAAATGAATCCAATGAATTACATTTAACTTATATAGGTATTATTTATCAATTTTTTACTTATAATAAATTTAAATAAAATACATAAATATTTAAATAAAATGTCAGTTTTTCAATAGTAACCCAGTGTTTTCACTATTCATAAAAAATTGATAGTTTTCATAAAAATACCACAATTTTACCCTAGGCTAATTTTGATATTCCGAATCAAAAAATGAAGTCCATTTTGAAAAATAAAATTTATAAAATTTCAAAAAGTGGGTACTACTATTCATAACGGCTAGTTTATATAACATATCATTGTTTAGTGAAACTCAGTATTGCATACAACACACACTATCGTGGAAGGTCGTGATTGCATGTAATGCAAGCCAAGTTAGGGATGCATGTAGTTCAAGCACTTTTTGGTTTAGCGTACAACACACAACATCAATGAAATTAAAAAGAATAATTTTCATAAAATCTCGAGGTGTTACATTCTAGCCCCCTTAAAATGAATTTCGCCCTCGAAATTCGTCGGGGTTATTAATGGTTTACTAATCTAAAGTTTTAATAGAAACCCACATCGTAAAAAGGAATACCAAAACAAATATTTAAAAACTAAAGTATGAAATGTAACGGTTACCCAAATTAACTAATCACCAGGTTTCCACCTATGAGAACATAGGTGAAAATATTGATATGGAAGAGAAATCTACCCATCATGTTCTGATGGAGGGTGGTAGAGAACATGGCTATGAAAAAACCAACAATCACAAAGCCATAAATTTTTGATGATCTAAAGTACCATCTGATTCATCGGATATAAGGTCACTAGGAAAACATTTTTTGTTTTTAAGATGATTTCCCTAATGTTGAAGAATTTGAATTAGAAGAAATACTTACTTTATTTCTGTATAATCTCGCTGTTGTTCGTGCCTTGAACAATTTCCACTTTATCTCTTAAATAAATAAAGTTGAATTTTTCATTCATGAAAATGTGATATAATGATGGGTCATTCCATCTTTTTCTATCACAATATGGTTAACATATGTTATTAAATATACATAAGTCCATCTATGGTGAGATTAATCGTATATTATTCCAACAATGGACTTATACTTCATCTATCACACCGCTTAATAATATAAAACTAGTTTTTACAAACCAGGGACTTCTTGTAGGCCAGTGGTTGGAAATAAAGGCATGTCTTACATCGGTTGTTGGTTAGATTCCCAAAGCCTTGTCCGACGCGATGGGTTGTCGCCCATCCTACAGGTTGTCTTTTTCTAAAACTACATTATTATAACATTCCATAAATGATATCGAAAAATGTTCTAGCCATAACCAATACTTACTTATGTCCAACATAATCCATTCCAGTCTTTAGGCTTATTCAAAATACTTATGTCCAAGCTCATAGTATAAACAAAACAATTACTAGAAATGCCATCTGCCGAGCATGTGAATACCATCATTTATCCCCCATATATCATAAGATATATATTGTTGATCGCATTCCAAACATGTGAATACCTTAATAATGATTTCTCTTGAATCATAAATTACCATAGAACCTTAGTGAATACATAAATTTCGTCAAAAGTTAACTCTTCCCACAAATTAAAATCTCAATGTTTCTGTGTACTCAAACCATGATATGAAATTGTCCTTATATCAGTCATGAGGTCATTAATACTATCAAACATTTCATTATCTCTTTATCCCTTATTTATGTGCATGTTAGGTTCTTTCCAAAAATATCTGAATAACCTTTCATGGTTACCAGTATCATTCAACATATACTTTCAAAACTCAAGAAAAGGAAATAGTCTAACAATCCTTAGATTTTTTGTTATTCCATTGTACCATACATTATTCTTGATAAACATGCAATCGTTACACTACCTTCATAAACCACTGACTGATCTTCATAATTTCTTCCATCTCATATATCATCTATAGTCTCTTCATCATCATCCACATAAATACTACCCATATGACCATGCTGATTCTATATACGAGATTTTTCCTTTGGGCACTGGTTTGCATAATGCGAGTACATTACACATTTAAAACACTTAATCGTTGTCTATGTCTTAGCAATACTATTATCTTTGTCCATGGTGTTAACAGTACCTTTTCCATTACAATTACTAGATTTGTGTCCTTTTCCACACCCAAAATATCTTCCAGTTCCTTCAAAACATTCTCCATGATGCCTCTTCCCACATGATATACATGAGGGAAATTGAGATTTCTTTCCTCTATGATCATCATGAAACTCCATCTTTCTCTTATTAGGTGAGTCGGGAAACATACCAAGGTTTATATTATTGATCATATTATGAGATTGATTATTAGGCATAATAACGATATGTAGACTTCCAAATCCAATTTCATTTGGTTTCTCAGAAAGAATATTATTCCATTGTCCATCACATCCTCCATTATAGTGAATCTTTCTGTTTCCAGCCATTTTCTAAAATCCAAATAGAATAGCATGAGAGGAAAAAATAATTCCAGGAAAACAGCATAATAAAGGGGGAGTAACTCAAATATGTAACACCTTAGGTTTAATTCTATGATCGTTAACGTAACTCTAGGACTATAACATATACGTATACTTAAACTTAAACACATCCCTAGACATACCTTAGAAATATCTCTAGGGATTTGACTAAAGATTCGCATCCTAGTTTCCAAAGGTTAACTAAACCGAACGTCTGATACCAACTATAGAGACCCAAAGATTGATGTACATGAACATTACATTACATTGGAGGAATACTTAATATATAACAAAAACAAACACTGATGAACCGTAATAGTTTAGAATCTTTTGAAACTCAGAACAAAATCATCTAATCGTGGAGAAAGACAATCAACATCTCCCATAAAGATATTCCCTTTTTTTCTTACCTAAACCCATTCATTATATCTTGGGGAAAAGAAAACATATAAATGGTGAGATCAAATGCTCAGTAAGGGTATGCCTGGAGAAAATAAAACAAACCATATACATTTGAAATTCAAAACATGAACATAATATTTAAACATCAAAATCTTGAGCAATAACCTAAAATATGGCACTACATAAGGCATAGATCATAAAGAAACATTAATCATGATAAAATAGCTTGGAAATAAAATGATTAATTGTGTTAAACCATTAAGCACATGATATGATTTCTATAGTAGCCAAAGCATTACTGCCAAGACTATCTCAGTGGACATAGTCCCTTTCTAAATCAAGTTCACTTCTCATTTCAGTCCTGTAATACTGAACTGGATTAACTTACCATTCTAGCAATGTCTATGTCATGAGATATAAATCATTTCACAATGCATTGGAAGTAGATATATTTCCCACCCATCTCATATTGAAATCATTATTACGTGTGCCACAAAACAATCATAAATAAATCATCATAACCCAATGAATAAAATGGGTTTCATAAAGATCATCCCATCATAACAAAATCAAAATAAAACAAATGGATATCATTTCATCATAAGAAAATTGAAACCATGTAAATCATAGATACATTATTTTTGAAACATACACATATGAAATAATGTTATCTTAGATGGAAAATGGTTTTGATAAAACACTTGAAAAGAATTCATGAGGAAAATATCCTTTCTTCTTAAAAATAATTTTCTTTTCACAAAATTCCATGGAATTTTAAAAGAAAAGGATTTTGTTTAAAATATTCATGAAATATTGTAGAGTCATCTTCATAAAAATAAGGCATTATAGAACTGTAAAAATCCATTCATTCCATATAAGTTTAAAAAAAAATTCGTCTCGTACTTTTGTCGGAAAAGTCAAAAAGTACCTCGTATGGTTAACAAAAGAAAGATTCCTTCCAAACCATGTGGTAAAAGTAATAAAAGGGTAAAAATGACTTTAATCATACATGGAATAATACTAAAAATTTATGAAAACATTTTTAGAAAATATGGACATGGATGATAAACATAACCCCAGTAAATACTTACGAATAAATAATCTCGGATAAGAATGAGACTGGAATAATTATCCCTTACATTAGGTGCGATATGGTTCGAACATATCTGAACCTCCTGTATAATGATTTAAATAATTTCATTGACTTATTACAGAATCATATTCATTGTTATGATATCATATACGGTTCAATTATGACTTTATAATATCTGTTCTTTTGAAATTTCCATGTTAAAGCAGCATGTTGGGTAAAATCGTTTCATTTATCGTATGTGTTTCGATTTGTTGTTATTGATATTATTATTACTTATATAATTATTTACTTAATTAAAAAATGTAAACGATGACTTATATATCATATATATTTAGTATATACATATATATAATAGATAGATGAATGAAATTAAATACACCAGTCATGGTGACAGTAGGTCGTACGTACGCATAAACACTGTTTTCCTTTCCTTATTGGCTTGAATCGAATTAAGTAGATGACATGAATATATATATACATAAATACAGTAGAATTATTATGTCATATATTTCATGATTACTTATTATATATACTTTATAATAATTCTTGAATTGTTTACATGGAATATGAATCTCATCGCGTCATGGAGACGGTAATCCGTATGTACGCACGAGCGATGATATCGTTCCCATATTTATGGAATGGAATTTGAGTGGATGATATAGTATTTTAGAATCAGTATGATGTTATAATAATAATATAAAGTTATTTTTACACCATTATACCCATCCAAGTAAGGTGGTGATGGAAAAACAGGTTACACCACGGTGTGGTGACGGTATTCCCTACGTACACACACGCGGTGATTTCATTTTCTATAGGATGGATTTAAGGTGAAATGGGGTTTTTTAATAATTTTAATAAAATATAATTATATAATTAATACTGATGTTATTACTTTATAATTAAACAATTAAAGAAGATGAAGTAGAAGAAGAAATAAACATGAAAGAGTCGGTAGAAGAGATTACCTCTTCCTCGACACACCTCCTTTAAACTTCTTTTTAGGGCACTAGATATGGACTTTTGAGAAGACCAAAACCTCTATGATATAAATATAGTGTTTTAGAAGAGTAATTGGCAGGGTTTGGCAGATCTTCAAGGCTCAAAAGGGTGTGAAGAGAAGAGGGAAGGGGTGCCCTTTTTATATGGGAGGAGAGGGGCACCTTAGGAAAAACTAAACATATTATTTTATAATAAAGTCATATTCGGTTTTTAATAGCTCCAAATTGATTTTTTATAATATGAGGTGGGGATGGGTCGAAATCCTCTCAACAAATAGGTTTTAGACATGTTTATGTTACAATTTTATCCTTATCATTTAGATTTAACTGTAAGTTAAATAATTTAACTTTTACCGTGTATTTTTGTTTTCTTACACTATATGGTTAATAAAATTACTATAAGAAGAAAATGGAACCCCAAGTTGTTCACTATTAATATATATAACCTTATCTAAGTCATTGTTCCGAACATTAAATTTTTATGAATAAAATAACAATTAATAATATAATATTTGTTTTAAAAACTATTTTATGTCCATTTTGACACTATTTGGTGGTTTATTTTTTTGAAAATCATAACATCATGATTAGTTAGGAAACAGTTAATTAAATCAAGTCTAACATGTCATATTAACATATAAAATTAGTGGAATTAATATAAAGTCTAAAACTACATTTATATGGGTATTTATAACATCAATTGTCTAAATATTTCATAAATAAGGTAATTAATGCATCATCATTGTGTCATAAATAAATTTAATTATTTAATGTATAAAAAGTATCAATAAAATACCATTATGTAGGAAATATTTTTAGCTTTATAATGAATATTTATAGTAGAATTTATCTTATGTATAACCTTATATTAAAAATGTTTTAGTTATTAAACATTGATTTTATCCATTTTAACTCTTCTTTAAATAAAATAATAATAAATGTCCTGATCTAATCCAAGTGGACCTATATGATAATATTATATTCCTATGGTAGTTTTTGGTTGAATTACACTTATCCAATAGAATTATGACATGTGTTAGTGTAATAATAATATCATTTGTAGACTTAATTACCAAATTTACTTTTAACCGTGGTAAATAAAAGTAAAAAGTTACTATTCACCAAAATTTATTTTTATATTAATGAACCACATTTTACTTACTGATATTAACTGTGTCTCTCGGATTTTTGAAATTCCACTCACAGAAGCAGTAAAATTAAGTTTTATGTAAATTTGCAAATTCTCCTAGGAGGTGGGTAAAAGACGGTCAATAGTTTAATAAAATTTTTATATATCTAAAATTATTATAAAATTACTCCAATGAATTACATTGAAATTATATAGGTTTTATTTAACAATATTGATCAAAAATAAATTTAAATAAAGTAAATAATTATCTAAATAAATAGTCGATTTTTAAATAGTAACCTAGTATTTTCACTATTAATCAAAAATTGAATGTTTTCAGAAAAATACCAATATTTCACCCTAGGATAATTGCGATATTCTGAATCCGAAAATGATTTCCATTTTGAAAAATAAAATTTATAAAATTTCAAATCGCGGGTATTACTACTCATAATAGCTAGTTTATATAACATATCGTTGTATAGTGAAACTCGGTATTGCGTACAACACACGCTATCATGGAAGGTCGTGATTGTGTGTAATTCAAGACAAGTCAGGGATGCGTGTAGTGCATACTCCTTTTTGTGTAGCGTACATCACAAGACATCAATGAAATTTAAAAAAATATTTTTCATAAAATATCATGGTGTTACATTATTTAACTTTTGTGAATTTTTTAAATTAATGGATTACCTATTGTGAATAAAATTATATTTTATTATATACAATTTTGAAAAAAATAATATAATAAATAGAAAAATATGTAAACATTATAGAACAAATATAACAAAAAAATGCATTAACCATTGGTTAAAGTAAAAGGATAATGGTTAAAAATGATCCGAAACTTTTATAATTCCACTTTTATGGTACTATTTATACCATACATATTATAATTTTAAAAACTTTACAGTTTTTAATCCTATATTCAATATAAAAAATGTGGGTTGAGATTATTGTTTTGAAAAAATTCGAATGCATCCTCTCCGACACACAAAATATTAGAGACACGCCCTTCTCTATTCCAAAATTTAAAAAAACATTGGTTCAGAAATATACATATAAAATCACTACCATCCTTCCCTAAAATAATACTTCTATTCTTTATAGGTTATAAATATATCCTAATAATTCATTTGGTGAAATCCAATGAATTTTTCCAAAGAATAGTTAACGTCCTTAACTAGACGTTTTATTTTTATTCATCACCCTCCTCATTCAACTATGGTTAAAAATGATAAAATAATAACCTAAATACCTTATTGATACTTATTTTTTTTATTATAAGGTACTTAACTAAAACCATCTCCTCCCCCCTCAAATGGAAAACAAAATTGTTGATTGTTTGTATGTCAGACTACTACATAGTATATTGACTATTCATTTTCCATACAGCTTATCATAGATGGATATGATGATCTGTATAATATTTATATATTATATTTATTATATATCTTAATTTATTATTTACAATATCATTTAAATTGTCTTATATTTCATTCTATGAACAATGTGATTATATTGTTTGTGGGTACGACGGACTACAACCTCGTTAAGTGGTGCGATTCATTTTTACTAATGATTTACATTGATAGAAGGAAATGATAAATATAATGAATATATTTTATATATATGACATTATATTTATTCTAAATAATTAATATAAAAACATTTTACTTAAAATTTTACCTATTATGGAAATGACAACATCGATCATTCATATATATGGCATACCATCTCCACAAATAGAAGTGATTTGTTCTCTATGTTCAAAATTTAATAATTATTTTAAAGAAATATCTAAAGAAACAAAATTATTTATTAATTTAATTTAATTCTGGAGATTATTAGTCAATTATATATGTTTCTGATGAAGATATTTCAAAATAAAATGTTCAGGATAACTGAAGGCTATTAATAAAAAACAATAGTGATAATAAAATATTATTGACGAACCTGTAATAATTTGTTATAAAAAGATAATATATGATATTATAAAAAATAATATGAATTTGTTATAATTTAATACATTTTAATACAAAAACACCTAAAGTTTAATTGCACTAAACAAAGGTATGCATTATGATAATGGGTTTCTTAAATCCATTTCCATTAACTGGGTTATACGTGTACCCCATTGATTATATTAGTAAAAGATTATATGTGCAGTAAAATTTTATATGATTTTGTTTTAAATCCACATTATTTTGTTTTCATAATTTTTTCACATATTCACAAAATTTAGTAACTTTATCCTCAAGGATACGAACTCTATAGGGGTTACCCTCTAAAAAAACATTATTTGATACTCATGTTTTTCAGACACCAAATTCCATTTTAATGGTGTTTATACATTCCCTTTAAATTATATTACATGAATTCTTCATAAATACTGATATTTTATGTTAAAATATATTTAGTTAATTTATTGAAGATAAGATTTAAAATATATCAAGGTGTTAAGGGTTTATGTTTTAGTCGCATTTTAATTAGGATTTCTTATAGTTAAACTTCCATGGTAAGAACTTTTTTATAATTTATTATCAAAAGCCATCCATTTTATTATAGTCTTGTTGTTATCGATATTTTCAAATAATATTACTATTTACCCCATCATCTATACATAACATAATAAATATTATATTTTTATGAAAAATAAACATCATTTATCACGTCAGTTGAAAATCTTATTACTTCTAAATCATTATAAAAAAATGTTTTAAGAAATGTATTACTATGATTATTTGTTGTCATTTTTAGGATTGCTTCTTTAAATTTAGTTTTTAAATGAATACTAAGGACCTTTATAATGAACTTAATTTTTTATATTCTTAATAAATGTCAAAGAACTTTTTGTGTCTAACATACAAATTATAAATATAATTTTCTATAGTTATGACCACTGAATGTTTTAATTATATAATTTTTATTTCTACAATGTTAATTTTGAATAAAAAAATATAAATTTATTAAATTTTATATATAAAATAATATTTTAAAAAAGGATTTGGTATTTTCCTCAAAAATTTATTGATTTGATCTTTCAAAATGTTTTTTAATCAATGATGGATTTCATTTATGATACTTAATATGACAATGATATTTTTTAAAGAAGGGTTTTAATCATTCATAATAATTAAAAAAACATTTGATGTAATTTATTTATTTTAAATTATTTATATATTTCTCACACATATATACCAAGATTTTTCCATAATATTTTATGAACTAATACAATCCTTATGATCATTTTTCGCATTCATTCATCTTGAAAATTTCTTTGAATATTATATTGAGAATGATTATGAAATCCATATTCATTCCTTGGGTAAGTCATAGATTATGAGTTATTGGGTATTTTCATTATGTGGGAAACATGGATTGTGAAAATTTTATGATATTTGAAAATAGTTCGTGATCCAATTAATGGGGTAATGATTTATTCTCATAAGGCATCATGTGTGGGATTAGTGGGTAATTGTATCCATTATCAGAATTATTCCACTATATGAATATTTTTATGAAGATAACCTTCAATAATCTTTACTTTATTTTATATTTTGTTTCAAAATTTCATTTTATTCCGTGATATTATGATATCATATTAGTTTGGATATGATTCTATGAAATTAATAATGATACTTCTCTATTTTTATATCAAGTTATCTCATTGAGTCAAATTTAATGTTTACTTAATTAGTTTATTCCTATATTGGTGCTTTTATCTGAACCCTTTATTTGTGCATTTGGTAGGTTATCCCATGTAGATTTAGGATCTAAAATATAGTTTAGTACCTCACTATGGATTATAAAATAATTATAAAATAATTATGTTTTAATTAATGTAATATGAACCCATTCTTCAAAACATTATTAAACATTATGATCCATGGGTTCTATAAATTGATAGTTATATTTAACAATAATATAATAAATTGTTTTTAAGGACCAGGACATCATAACTGGTATCATATTGTTGGTTTTGATGAAAATTGAAACATGGATGTGAAATACCTAGTGATAACCCTAGGGGTATTTAAAAAGATATTCCATTGGATAAGTATGATAATAATTCCATATCATGGTAAATATGTTATAATTTAGGTGATGTTTAGATAGTGGTTTGCAAGATATTACATCTATGTTGGTATAATAAGATTTGATGTGGTTGCTAGAAATATATACCTAGTGGTAAAAACAATGAAAAATAATGATCGAGGGTGAATCGATTGTTACCTAGTCAATAAAAATGGGCCTTATTACACACTTATTTTTGACACTCATGGGGTATTTTAATTTTTTATTCAAAAAATCATTATAATAAATCATTAAGTATTTTAATAGATGCAAATAATGAAATAACTTGGCTAAAACATATCAATAATACATTCAAATAAATCTATCAGTATTTATAAATTTTATTAATAAATTATAAGGATTATTTTATTTCTCATTCTGAATATTGTTTCTCACACTAGGCTTTATGTTCTTACTGCATTGTTTGAACAAGGAGGAACTGGGATGACATTAAATATGGTAGATAATGTGTTACTATGAAAATATTTGGAATGATTACTAGAGTGAAGGATAATATGATTATAAATATTAAATTTTCCTGATATATGATTAATAAACTGTATGTTAACGATATCTTGTACTAACCAAAGAGGCGAAGGAAAAAGTCCATTTTGTTCATATATTATTTATACCATAGAGGAAATAATATTAAGTTTCTTATATAACACAAATGTAATAAAACCCAAATGAATGTATAATTGGAATGAGAAGTTGTTTTGGGTGTGGAATATAATTATAGAAAATAAGTTATTGCTGATGAAAAATGAAAACTTTTTATGGAAAAAGGCATGGTAATAATGGTCTTCTTAATGTATCATCTATTAATGAATTTTCAAAATGTGAGATGTATAAACGTTAGGAAAATCAGTTTTTTATCGGTAAAGATCATGAAGATGAACTAAGAGGGTGTATGTGTATATTATCTTATTTTCAAAATGATGAATATAATATGAATGTGTGGAGGTATTAATGAATAAGATGATGAAGAGTAGAAACTAATTTATAAACATAAAGAAATGCTTGAATTTTTTACACTCTAGAATTGTAGAATTTTGTGAATAATGAAATATATGTATATAATTATTTTTTTTATTTATTATATTAATTATTTTAAATAGTATTTCATCTATTTCTAATTCAATAGAATTGTAAATTATATGTATGGTCATACTCTATGTAAAAGAACATCATTGATGGAAGGATATTATTTTAGATGTAATTGACATTGAGGTAATAATTTGATTTTGTATAAATGGATGAGCCCTATAGAAAACATTTTTGGATAAAAAATGGAAAATTAATTATATTACTAATGCTATGTTTTAATATCATAATCATATTATTGAAAAAAATGCAGGATTATGGTGAATTGTGAATATGGTGATTAAAAAGGGTTTTATTATTTTTAGAAAAATGAAAATCAGAAATACAGAATACAACCAATCACATTCGGATTTTTTTTGGTTCAAAACATAAAACAAATTGTGACATGTTTGATCACTTACCCTTTCCATTCAGGATGTACTGGTTAGTAAATTTTTTATATAAAATTTTAAGGTTTAATATTTAATTGATTTTAGGAAACATATTATACGATCATGATAATTGATTTTAGTATTAGTAGTGATATATCCAAATATCATTATTAGAATTATATATATATATATATAATTTTCGTTTAACATAAAGGATTGTTTTCAGAATAATTACAATATCTTTTTTATATGTACTTTGAAATGGAATGAGATATCCAATGAAGTTAAAACCTAATATCATGTTGAGGTTATTGAGATAATTTTTATACATAGTTATTTATATTTTGAATGGATGAGGTTAATCGATTAGACATATTGTTAAATGTTAGAGATTAATATATCCATATTAACTTAGGTTATTATAATAAGTCACATTAAAAATTTCGGTTATAATATGATAGGAATTATATATTGTTACTATTTTATGTATCTTATGATCTGTTAAATATAATTTTTTTCATAAATAATATTGAAATTCCATAAAGGATATAGATTTTGATGGAGTAAATGGTAAGGTTGAAAGTGATCCAAGCACAACAAAATAAAGGAATTGTTTTTAGTGAATAATAAATATATACATTTAGTAAAATTTATGGTGGTCTCAATAATGATAGAATAAATGTCTCATGACACTATGAAAGTTACCTTGGAATTTTTTTTGCATATTTCCTATATATCATATGAATCATTGGTTGTTTACATCATCTTAGATTTGTGGTTATTTTTTATTAGACTTTGAAATGATCATGGAAGTTCTTTTGATTATTTATCCCTATCATTCACTATTAATCATTTGTTGTTAGTATTATTTTAAATTTCAATGTTTTCATTTCTCACCAAGGTTCCTATACATGGAAGTCTAATAATTTTATTTTGGATAAACATTATATATCCCTTTATCTATTATTATGAGTAATTTTTACAATCCCATTTTGTAACATCTCGTATCTGGGTGGCACACAACGGGTGCCTCATACCAATTTGGTCACATGACCTCAAGCGAATTTCCCCAAATGCCAGAGGCTTCCAACTAGAAATAAGGGCATGGGTCTGATAGTGGGGAAACTATGCTCTCATTTGTCAAATTTTAGAACAGTGGAAAATATAAACATACCCAAAAGCAGAACCAGTGACAATACGGATGTAAAATAGAAAATATAACTGTAATATAAGATAATAAATAGACATATATATATGATGATTAAATATGTCATATTCCAAAAAAAATAGTCAGAAAATGATTCACTACAATCAAATACAACACATTACAAAGTACCAAGTACATCAAAACAATCTAAAACAATGCAACAAGAACTCATCATCATCGCAAGCCTAGGATCGGTCCCATCCTCTCCTACTCCTCTACAACAATAAATTACCTATATATGGGTCCCTTTCCCTTATCAAAATCTATAGCAATATAATATGATTTGGCCCAAGACATGACCCAAACATGGTGTGAGAAATAAATTATAGTAGACAACCACCAAAGGCATGTGCGGAACAATCAGTGAAAATGTGAAGAAACAGTGTGCAATAATTAAATGCAGTAAACTAGTAAGCACTCCAATGTAAACATTCATACCAGCTATATTGTCATTTTAATAATTATTTAAAAATTCAATGCCTATGCTTTAGCTTGGCAGGTAGAGCGTATGAAATCACCATAGTGAATATTCAATGTAAACATTATCCTCAGACATGAAAACCCTTAGCCTCAAGAAATTAGAATCGTCAACATCAGGTGACTACCCTTATAATTAACAAATATCGCCATCAGGCATACAATATTTTTCCCTCAAGCACAGAACCTACTATCCACAGGTATGAGAAGAGTTTTCCACAGGCTAAACGAAACACTACCCTCAGGCTAAACAAAACACTTTCCTCAGGAGAAGAAAAAAACTACCCTCAGGAAAAGCAAGTAACCGGGATGATCCCAAAGCATAAGAAAGTAATAAATATGTTTCCTCTCAAGAAAACCCAAAACATGCTATCATTACGACATACCCACGTTTATCCTGTCCAAATAGCTAAACAAGGGAACTGCACACACGGGGTGTCCTTAGCTCCAAGAAATGATCCCAAACAGCAGTTTATATTTATCATTAGATTATATATGTAATTATATATATCTTATCAGCTAAGGCCTCATCCATAAGACACCCCAAACATGGGCGTATAGCACAACGGTACACAAAAACACCTCAACAGTTGGAAATTAACATTAGACCACTAACCTAGATCTCCTCTGGTCGATATATGTGAACGATGCCTCCCGAATCAACTGAGAACAACATGAAACTAGGGAAAACATTAATCTTTTAAAACATAAATAACTTCCCCTCAAGAAATAATTGGATGGAAAAAATCAAGAAGAGTGAATAACTCACATGCGTGGTATAAATGTGATAGTCAGTGAAGGAATCAGAGTCCCGGTGGGCGGTTGGGAGCACTACCAATATCCAGCCTTATCTCCCACAGCTCTCGGGTGTTCTATGCTTCCTCTATCGAAAGAGGTGGCTACTCTCTCTTTTAGCCAAAAAAACATAACCACAAGACATGTAATTTCATGTACATGGCGTGTACTTTTCATTTTTTTACTATTATTCTAGCGGTCACTTTCATCCACCTCACTGTTCATCAGCCAACTTGGTTACATGGCATGTATGTCTAAGTACACAGCTTGTACTATCATTCCACTGGTGGCTACTCCCACCACCTTACTGTTCACCTGCAGACTGATTAGAAGGCGTGGGTATACTAAGAACATTGCATGTAGTCGGTTTTTAAACCCTTCATTGCCGACAGGACTACACGCCCTATATACTCATCCCACACATCCAAAGTACACAGCGTGTTCAAAATTAAATGGTGTGTACACAATTTATTTTGTATTTTTCCCCATTTTCTTAATTTTCTAGAAAAAAATTTCGGAATAATGGAAAATAAAAACCTATACCTCAATAATAAGAACCAGGTTCATACATTGTTCCCCACTTAATGCAATTTGTCCAAAAATTGGCCTTCCAAGGGTGGTGAAGATAAAGCTAATAAAAAATCTGGACACTGATCATGTATGTCAGTCTCCCGCTCTCAAGTTTCGTCTTGCAGTTGGCCATGCTGTCATAACAAACATACCAGAGGAACTAACCATCCTCGAAGAACCTTTGTGCTCCTATCAACAATACAAATCGGATTATCCTCAAAGGATGCATCGACCTTAAGTTCAACATCCTCAGGCTGAAAAATTTTAGATTGGTATGAATGATAATGGTGTCGCTGAGGTATGTGGAAGTCATCGTGCATGGCCTGGTACCTCTATGGTAACTACAACCGATAGGAAACCGACCCGACACTCTCCATAATATCAAACGGCCCTACATTCCTTGATGAATTTTTACCTTAACTTTTGATACACCTTTTCCCAACCTCATTTAAACATGCATGAAAACGTGATCCCCAACCATGAAATCCAAGGGTCGTCAATGGAGATCAGCATAAGATTTTTGACGAGACTATACAACAGTCATCCACATCTGAATCAACAGGACCTGCTCTGAAGTCTTCTGCATGAGATGTTGTCCTAGTAAAGCTGGATCACCTACCTCTAACTAGCACTAGGGTGATCAACATGGAATTCCATATAAAGCCTCATAAGGTGCCATATCAATAGTTGCATGAAAACTATTATTGTAACAAAACTCAACCGGGAATATGTGCTTCTCCCAAGAGCCCCCAATGTTCAGGACACATGCACGCAACATGTCCTCTAGCACCTACATTGTACACTCTGACTAGCCATCAGTATATGGGTTGTATGTTGTGCTCAGAAACACCTATGTACCCTGTGCCCTTTGAAAAATCTGCCAGAAATGAGACGTAAAATGTGAATCTCTATCTGAAATTATAGAACGAGGGACCCCATGAAGACCTACTACCTCTTTGATATACACCTTCCCAAAATTTTCAACACTGAAGGTCTCATTGATCATCAAAAAGTGAGATAACTTCGTAAGTGTGTCTACAACAACCCATACATCATCATTTCCTCGGGGTAACCACGACAACCCAGTCAAAAAGTCTATCACGACATCACCCTATTTCCACTCCGGAATGGGTAACTGTTGTAATAGTCTGGATAGCCTCTAATGCTCTTCCTTCACCTGCTGATAGGTGGAATATCATGTAACAAAAATAGCAACCTCCCTTTTCATACTCGGCCACCAATACTGACGTCTCAAGTCACGGTACATTTTGGTAACTCCATGATGCACTACCGAAGCTGAAGCATGAAATTCCCGCATCCACTCGTCGCGTATATCCCCTAGAACTGACACTAGCCCACTGATACACAGTAACTCATCATCTCCTATCGTCCAATTAGGAGGAGGGTTCTCACATGCCACTAACTTCCATATAACTAGGCTTCCTTTATCAGATAACTTTCTCATATTCTCTCTATCTATGAGGGTATAAGTCACAGCTAATGATGAAAGAAAGGGTCACCCTGACTATCTTGCACCTACAAATTCATCTTAGAGAACAAAGACCTAATTTTTCACTCATGAATGGCCTCCTACACAACATATATCTATGTCCTCTTACTCAGTGCATCAGACACATCATTTCCCTTATCAGGTGTATAGGAAAGCTTAAATTCGAAGGACTGAAGGTATCCAACCCACCTTCATTGCCTCAAATTCAGGTCACGCTGGATAAGGATGTATTTAAGAATTTTGTGGTCTGTTAACACCACAAAATTTTCTACCAAGAGATAATATCTTCAACAGTATAATGCATGAACAACTGCAGCCAACTCAAGATCATGCATCAGGTAATTCCTCTCATGTGGACTCAACTGCCGAGACCCATACGCAACTACTCAATCGCCTTGCATCAACACATCTCCCAGCCCAATACATGATGCATAGTAGTAAACATTATAGATCTTCCCTTTCTATGGAAGTATCAGGACTGGTGTTGATGTGAACCTTTCCTTCAGCTCCCGAAAGGTTGTCTCGCAAGCTTCTATCCAAAAGAACTTCATACCCTTCTTAGTTAAAACCATCAATGATGCTACTAAGTGGTAGACGTCCTCTATAAAGTTCCTGTAGTAACCTTCCATCCCCACGAAACTTTGTATTTAAAACACGTTATTAGGCTGATCCTAGGAAACAACTTCTCTCACTTTATCTGGGTCTACTGTAACTCATTCCTATGAGATAATATGACACAGGAAGTGTATCTGGTCCATCAAAAAGTGGCACATTGAGAGATTTGCATACAACTGATTCTATCATAGTTAAATCAATATGATCTCAAGATGGGTATCATGGTCGTGTCGAGTGTGATAGGACACCAAGAAATTGTCCACGAAAACTACCACAAAAGAATCCAGATACGGATGGAAAACAAATTTCATCAGAGCCATGAAAACTTCTAGCACGTTTGTGAGTTCGAACATCGTGACCAATTACTTGTATAGACCGTATCTACTCTGAAAGGATGTAAGTGGTATGTTTAATGGTCTAACGCACAACTAATGATATCCAGATCTCATGTAAATCTTTAAGAACACTTTTGCTTCTTTATGTTGATCAAAAAAGTAATCAATCCTTGGTAAGGGATATCGATGCTTAACAGTTAACTAGTTCAGCCTCCAATATTCTACAAAAAGTCTAAGGGTATCATCGGCCTTCTTCGCAAATAGGACCGGTGAACCCCAAGGAGATGTATTGGGTCAGATGAAACCCTTTTCATATAAATCCTCTAACTTCCTATTGAGCTCCTGTAACTCTGGTGTAGCCATCCTATAAGGAGGAATGGACACCGGTGACACTCCTGGCACAAGATCCATAGAGAAAACCACCTCTCTCTTGAGAGGTAGACCTGAAAAGTCATCTGGGAAGACATCCCTGAAATGATTAACCATAGGAGGGAAATCCTACGAACAAGTTCCCCGGTCATCCAGATATAAACACGCAATCTGGGCTGTCACACCACCTCACCCACGATGCTCGGGTTTAGCTCGGCTAGCCTAGACATCCTATTCGCCCATGTATAGAAACTATCTTCCATCTAGTGACTTCAAACTCACCCTGCAACGATAAAAATCCACAAAGGATTGGAAGGGTACCAACCAGTCCATCTCGAGAATGACAACATAGGCTGTCATCTCTAATACATAGTGGTCCCATAGAATGTGACACCCACCAACTTCTAAGTGGCACTCCCTTCACTGACGCAAACCTTCCGTTCTAATTCCCAATGGAGTGTATAGAGACCTGGTATCTAAAAAAGAAGAAACATAGATCCCAAGTCTCTCCAAATCGGGATCATATTTACATTGAACCAATATAGAAAAGTGCAAAAGAAAAAACATAAGAAACTAGAATAGTACCTATGACAGTGGAAGGTCCAAGATCATGCTCCTATTGGGTCTGCTGCACTACATATACCTTCCAAGTGCTGTGGCCTTATGACACAACCTGGATACCCTGATCTTACCCACCCTCCAGTCACTATGATCCATGTGTCTGGCTATCACGACCACGACCACCACCCCTTCCTGAACGTCCGGATGTGTTCCAATTCCCTGCCTGGTAAGAAGATACTAGCCCTACTCCCGCACGCGGAGTTTTTATAGAACCCATCGCACTAGTCACTGGTGAAAACGCCCTGCAAAAATGATGAATATGACCCATATTGCTGCAAGCTCAGCACTCCACTGGGTCACGTGGACACTAATGGCTTTTGTGCCCATATTTACCACATTGTTAGCACATGACCTGGCCACCTAAAGAATTATTCTGGTTAGTACATCCTCTGTGAGAGAAATCTATCTGCATCTTCCTCTTATCAGTCGAAATAGTACTAGAAATTGGTGTTGAACTGTCCTGGCCTGCATCACTAGATATTCTCTAGTTCAACTGAGTAATCAATATCTGGTTTGCAATAGCGTGCACTGTAGGAATCCTGAAAACAGTCACCAATTCTTGGATGTCGTATCGAAGACCATATTCAAAGCGTCAATCCCTCAATGTCTCATCACCCAACAGAACAGGTGAATAACTCTATATCTCGGTGAAGTAGGTAGAATAATCTATCACTGACATGGTTTCCAACGTCAAATTCATGAACTCTAAAGCTCTAACATCCCTTAGCATTTCTGGAATGAAAAACTCATAGAAGACTGCATGAAAATATTCTCACTTGATGTCCTAGTGATGCTCGGCCTGGGTGGTAATATCCCACCACCTCTTGGAAGAATCACACAACATATAAGTAGTGAGCTTAACCCTCCTCCATAGGGGCATCTCCAGATGCTTGAAGATAGTCTGCATATAACCCAGCCATGAATCTACTGCCTATGGTCTGCCATCCCCTGAAAACATAGGCAGATGCTGCTACTAGAATATAGGTTTTAGCTCTATCATTGATGTGGTAGCTGGTGGTGTTCCATGGAAGGTCTGCATGAACTACATGAAGCCTTCACAAAAGTGTGAATCTGAACCTACATCTGGTATAATGGCTGGTCCCGCATCTGGCACCACTGGAGGATCCACCGGTAGCATGTGGCCTAGCATTTCTAGAGTATAATAGTTGTCGCTCTCTTTGCGAACAAATCTTGGTCGTCTTAGCGAAATGACCATACAATGTAAACACATGCCTTATAATAATATCATCAAGGACGTCAAATAAGTTGTGCAACAAGGTAACATGAGAAAGAAATCACTCCTGTTTTATAAAACAAGACTACATGACATGTATGATAACTACACATCATGTTCCCTTATGTCTTTTACATGTTCATGTACCCATCCTTCCCTGGTTGTGTAACACTCCAAATACATGGAATGTTGTCCACACACACGACATGTACTTGAATTTTATTCCCCTTTATGCTTCCTTCTACATGGATTATCCACACAACTCTCGTTAGAACGACACTACACAATGTGTATAATGTCTACATGGTGAGTACTAGACGAGCTTCACTGACCTGTGTTGTTCGTGACATGACCGGGTACACATCTCACACTACACAACATGTTCCAGATTGACAAGGTGTGTACTAGAAAGGATAACATCAACCTGTGTGGTTAGTTACACGGCCAGATTCCAATATTAATCTATATGGCGTGTTCGTAAGTGACATGATATGTTTAAGAAAATATTTATCCGTCCGTTTTGTCAGTCGCACGGGTGGACACAGGGTCAACATGACACTTCATGTATAACTGGTGCATGGCTTGTTCCCTCTAGAGTTTTCCCCTATCGTGTTTCTGCCAACATGGTTTATGACACAGTTAGAAACTTCACGACATGTACATAGGGTATAGGGCATGTACATAATTTTTTTTTTCTTCCCAAACAGAATAGGTCATGGCATGTGTTCATAGAACCGCACGTCGTGTTGTCTAGGTTTCCCGATTCTACACCTCAGAAACTACCCCGATGACCCTTTTATCTTTAATTTCAAGCGTCAGTATGCCAAATTTCGATCCGTGGGGCCCGTACTCCCATCAAATCAATTTTTAACACCCGAACATTATCATTATAGTTCAAAACAAAACAAAAGGTTGGATCATGATCCGCTAAATTCTGGTCCAAGAGATCCCATACTTCTCAGGAACTAAATATAAGAATCCATAAACCCAACCATAACATGTACCAATACCCTATAAATAGTAGGCATATCTAACAAGGTACATATCACAACAACATGCATTTCCAAGCACCTAATATATCACAACAACATGCAATTTATAATACAACTACAAGGCATGGAAACTATGAATAACATGTGATTCTAACATTTTCCTAATGATGCATGAGATGGAATACCCTCATATCATCGGGTTGCAACTAAATAGAACAAAATATTAAAATATAAAAAGCACACCGCAATTGCATCACCCAATGATGAAAATCAAATCAACTGTAAAATTACAAAAGCAAATAAATTCCAATTAAATAAGGTAGATTGGCTTTTCCATGTAAATGGGTTAGCAACTCCTGGGCATAACTTATTAGCAAATACCAATTTCCTCTTACCCCTGACTATAGGCTCCAAACAGTAGGTAAATGAAAAGAAATTCCACTGATTCCACTTTATAACATCCTGGATCCGGGTACCACACAATGGGTTCCCCATACCCATTTGATCACATGACCTCAACCGCATTTCCCCAAATGCCATAGGCTACTGACTAGCAGAAAGGACCTAGGTCTGATAGTGGAGAAACTATGCCCCCATTTGAAAATGTGTAGTCCAATGAAAAATATTAACATACCTAAAAGTGGATGCAATGACAATATTGAACTAAAATATAAAATGGAAATGTAGTAAAATATAATAAATAGTAATATATATGATGATTCAATATGTCTTATTATTATGAAAATAGTGAAATAAGAATACACTACAATGAAATACAATACAGTACAATGTACTAAGTACAACAAAACAAACTAAAATAGTGTAATAGGAACTCAGTAGTAAAGCAAGCCTATGCTCGGTCCCATGATCTCTTACCACTATGAAAGAATCATGTACTTGTATAGGGTCCCTTTCCCTTATCAACACCTCTAGAAATATAATCTATTTAGTCCCAAAACATGACCCAAATAGGTTGTGAGAAATAAATCTGAGTAGGTAACCACCAAAGGCTCGTACCCAACTGTTAGTGAAAATGTGCAACAATAGTTTGCAATAATGAAATGCAATAAACATGGAAGTACTCAAAAGTAAACATTCATACCAGCTATATTTTTATTTAAATAATTATTTAACAATTCCATGCATGTGTTTTAGCTTGGCAGGTACAACGTAAGAAATCACCACACTGAATATTCAATATAAAAATTGTCCTCAAACATAAAAATCCTTACCATCATACAATCATAATCGAAACCCTCTGGTTACTACCCTCAGGCATAATGACTATCGCCCTCATTCATACGAGATTTCTCCCTCAAGCACAGAAGAATCTGCCCATAGAAATGAGAGGAGTTTCCCTCGGGCTAAACGAAACACTACCCTCAGTCTAAACAAAACAATGCATTCTGGCTAAGAAAAACACTACCCTCAAGCTAGTCAAGTAACCGGGCCGATCCCATTGCATAAAAAAGTAATAAATATGTTTCCTCTTAGGAAAACCCAAAACATGCTATCATTACGGCATACCCACGGGTATCTTGGCCAAATAACTAAACAAGGGAAACGCACCCACGGGTGGCCCTGGATCCAAGAAACGATCCCAAAAATTAGTTTATATTTATCATTAGATTATATATGAAATTATAGTTATCTTATCATCTAAGGACCCAGCCATACGACACCCCCAAACATGGGCGCGTAGCATAACAGTACACAAAAACAACTCAATAGTTGGAAATTAACACTAGACCACCGACCTCAATCTCCTCTGATCGATATATGTGATTGAAGCCCCCCGAATCAACTGAAAATGGCATAGATATGGGATAAACATTCATCCGTTCAAATGTAAATAACTTCCCCTCAAGAATAAATTACATGGAAACACTCCAAAAGAGAGAAGAACTCAACTGCGTGCTTCAACCGAGTTCCTCAGCGAAGGGATCAGAGTCTCGGTGTGTGGTCGGGAGCTCTTCCATGATCTGGCCTTCTCACCCGCAGATCTCAGGCCTTCTAAGAATCCTCTATCAAAAGAAGAAGCTAATACCTATTTTATGTGAAAAAAACATAACTACACGACATTTACATTCAAGTACACAACGTGTAGTTTTCATTTGTTTAACTGTTCCTCTGGAGGCCACTTTCCACTGACTCATTGTTCATCAGCCGACATGGTTACATGACATATATGTCTAAGTACACGGTGTGTACTATTGTTCTGTTGGTGGATATTCCAACCTAATTATTGTTCACATGCCGATTGATTACATGGCGTCTATATGCAATGTACATTGCATGTAATCAGTTTTTACATCCTTCCTCATCGACATGCCAACACCCCTTATATACTCATCCCACACAGCCAAAGTACATGACGTGTTGAAAATTACACAGGGTGTACCCACAAATTTTGGGATTTTCCCCCATTTTCCTTATTTTCTATAAAACACTTAAGTAAAAATAAAGAGAAGAAATTTGTACCTCAAAATTAAGAACCTGGTTCTTAGAAATTTTAGGAAGTGGGTTTATATTAATTGTTTGATCAAATTTCACACCACGGATCTCCAATACTTGGATTAAAATTTGAGTTCATAATTTTTGTAATGGGGTAATTGTGAAACCCAGCTTTTTTAAAATAATGAAATAATATTGGTACATATTTATGTAATTCTACGACAAGCATACAAGAGAATGAAACACCATGAGACATCATAAAATATTTTCTTTTAAATAAATATAATCTCTTCAGTATATTTCCCAAATGGCCCGAAGGCCTTCCTTTTTATTTTATTATAGATAATCCCCCATTTAAGGGTTGAAGGGGAACCCGTACATGACACGTAGGCCCAGGGAACAAGGACTGACATGACCCGCAATACATGACCCAAAGGCCTTCTCCAGTATATTGCAATTCATGAATCAATATGTTAAAAATGTTTGTGATACACTATTAAAATATTAATATTTAAACATTTACATTATAAATGCATCATTATTAACCTCACACATTGGATTGGGAAAATGTATTGGTTGTTATAGGCTTTAGGTGACATCCCCAATACCTCAAATACAGGAAAAAATTAACAAGGGTTTCATAATAATTGTTGGATGATATTCTATTTAAAAAAATTCATCTAGATAACCTTTAAAATAAATCCTATATATGATGAATTGGTAGAAAAATAAAATGAAAAAAAAACCAATTAAAATATTATAGTACAATTAGTAACCAAAACAGACAAAAATTAATAATACTGAAGACCAAAAAACCTAAATAAAATAATGATATCCAATAAGTAACTACCAAAAGGCTACTTGATCAAGCTTGACAATCCCTGAGAAAAGTATCATGATGTGTCATAGAAAAACTAAGATACGTCACCATTACCCTTGCCTTGCTATATTGTATCTACAAACACATCAATGTTTCCTTGTAGGGTGTGAGAATAAATCATAGTAGAATTTCTAAAAAGACTTCTCAAATCATTGAACAATGATAGAAAAATTATGCAAAAATTATAAAATACAATTTCTATAAAATTAGATGATATAATTTCAATATATGATATCAAAAACCAAATTTTTTTAAGGAAAATTTATTTTCCAAACATTAAACATTTTCATGGATTCATTTGGCATACCCATTCCATAATTACACACACCCACACATCCATTATTATGTGATAGTTCAATAGTCAAGAGAGTAATCTTATCATCTTCCATGTCACCAAATTTTAACCATTACAATATTTTTATAATTGTTCATTCTCCTTCCATATGGTCAAACTAAATGCAAATGATCACATCTGAATATGAATACTGAATATTATTCCTATGAAACCATGAAATTATTTTTTAGTAAAATATTTCATGTATTTGAATCATTTAAATGATCATTTTACATGAGACAAAACCAAATCCATAATTTTAAAATCACTAATTATAAATCAACATTATAATGTTTCCACAAACCATTCAATTTCTATCATTTTACAAAACCATCGTTAAATATGTTATCCATAAATAAACACATATCAATAACAAAATACATTAAAGAAAAATATTCACTTTGCCACAAATATTAAATTATTTGTTGAATAGTAGTCGATAAAGAATCCATCAACCTATCAAACATCTGTGAAAATAAAGAATGGAATAAAGATATCAAAAAACCAGTAATAATCAATTAATTAAAAATATAGATATTGATCCCCTGAATGAAAAAATCATAAATAATCAATATTTCCCTCACCGATGGTGTATTTATTCCCATGGTATTAGATCCATGATTCCATGATTGATAATTAGATGGTATATATGGGAAACAATGATGAAAAAGTATATATCAATGAATTTGGGACTCTATCTCACATAGAATCTCGTTCGATTCACTCTCAGATAAAAATGAATGGTCCCTAAATTCTTGGGGTTAATGTTTAAATTCAGTTATGAAATATTTATTGGTCTAGAATATAGTTTATAACCTAATGTGAATGATATAAATAAAATTTGAGTCTACTTTTTAATGGTTCATGGTTATGAAAAAAAAGTTATTAAATCTGTGTGCTAACCATGTATGTGATATTTTCTCTAAACCGACCTCTCATGATTATGTCAAATGGTTTGATAAAACCGTTTAAAAATCATGAAAAACAATATTTTAAAACCATTAATTGTTTTTACTAGGCATCCACATGGTTTTTCTAAACTGTGTTAATATGTTCAAATCCTTAAGTATTACATATTATTGATAGAAGTCAAAAAAATATATTCAATTCACATATAGGATATTTTTATTAGTATAGATGTAGAGAATTTGGTCATATATCATACATGAAAAATAAATATTACATGTAGAAACATCTACTCAACAACCATTTTTTAATAAAATCAAAACTTTTTAAAAAGAAATATGGTTTGTTTCATGTTTAAACTACATGATTTTTTTTTAATCACATCCTTGACAGAAATCATCATTAAGTACTATGAATTTTTTTTAAAACATGGGATGAGAGTAAAAAAGAACAGTGATGTATACATAGTGAAGAAATATTTTTAGTCTTGTGAAAACATGTAAACCACAAAAAATGTGTCATACAGTAAAAAGTTTCTCTCATAAGTATTAGTAAACATACTTCACTAAATATAAGATCATTGATAAAAATATCTGTAACAAATTGATTACAGTAAAACCCATAGAAAGATTCATATAACATATAAATGTTTCTTTATAGGTAAACATAATTATATAGAATAATTATTAAGTCCAATTTCACGCATATCACAAAATAGAATAACCATACAGCTGACTTCCACACCCAATGCATTGGAGGTTATAACATAACAACCCATTTTTGGTTTATATGGGAACCACCCTTATGGGGATTATCATGTAACCTCTTGTATCTGATTTATCACATAAACACCCATATTATTTCTAACTAACATAAAATAATAAAAACGCATAAAACAAGTGTAATAGAAAAAAAAATTCACATTACAATCACAAGAAAAGTGTTAATGATATTGATATAATATATCATTTACACAAAAAAATTTCAATACCAAGATACATGAAAATGGTATATGGTATTTATTTTTCATTAAAAACATTCGGTCTTCTAGAGGAATCAAATTATCAAATAATGGTTGCAGCAGCGGAGAAGTTTTTATCGCCACACACGTAAAAATTATTCCTTATGAAATTTAGTGAAACACTTGTTATAAAAATATTCCATTTTAAAAACTATTGAATGAAATTATAATTAGAAAGTATTATTATACACTCTCTTAAAGAAGGTGGGGTATATTATCAAAACAAGACTCAATGAAAGGGGATTGAGACAATGTTTCGTACTAGGAGTCTGAATGATCACATACAATCATTATGATCCTGAATAAAAAACATAAGTTAATTTATATGTGCCTGAAATAATTTTTCATGTTTATTATTCATTTTATATCACTTATTACCATGTTATTATAATTAAATAAATATTTAAGAACATATCAGTCGTTTTGTTGATATTCAGTATTTGAGTCAAAAATGATCATTTATGATGTAACTTGTCCATGTAGTCAAAAGTACACCATCTCTAGAATATTATACATGATTTAATTATTTTATATATCAAATTTATATGCAGTTAGAATATCCATAATATTTTTAGATAAGAAATGAAATCCACTATTTTTTGGGATAGTAGGTCGTATGTATGCTAGCACTCTACTTTATATATTTTAATATTATATGAATTGTAATCAATTGATATGCATATTATAATACCGTTGTTATATCAAGGTCATGTATTTCTGGTGGGTTTAATAAAACCATCCTTCATAAATTTCATGTAATGTTGTAATGAGTCATATTGCTTTGATGGGTTGGTAGTTCACACTTCCTTAAAAGAAATTCTCGTATTTACACAACATGAAAAGCATAATAGTATGTTTTATATAAAAATTACTAAAGTATAGAAAAATATAATGTAATATATATCATATTCAAATATAATGTCCATAATAATGTCCACAATGGGAGGTGGTATGGTAAAATTGAACAATCACCATTTCATGAGGTAGTATTTCACCGTTCACCGAAACATTATGTTTGTTACCTATTTAAAGGATGTGTATATAATTTTAGGTTAAACCCATAACATAAAGACATCCTAGTATATTGAGGATACTATTATTCTTATGTAATCCTAAAATAAAAATATTTTGGGGATTAGATAATGGAATCTAATCTTAAAATAATGATGGAAGGAGTTACATCTTAATCAGGTAACTTCTTTTGGATTTTAATAAATGGATTCCATGGGAGGCTTTCTTCCCTATGTTCAGATTCTAAGATGATGTGAGTGTTTCTAGGAATAGTTTTAGGAAAATCATGGTAGAACAAAAGAGTTCATGAAGCATGAGTATTAGAGAATAGAGGGTATCTTTTTATAGTAGAGGGAAGGGGAACCCATGGAATGTATTAAAATATTAAAATAATAAAAATTAGTTTTTTTTATAAAAAATGTTAAAAATTAATATTTTTCGAAGATAAGATTAGGATAGATTGAAATCTTATCAACCCATAATTTTTGGACATGTGTTTAATTTTTTAAATCTTATCTTTTTGGTTTACCATTAATTATTATCTTTCAATTTTAATGGTGGTAATAACATTGTAATTATTATGTGGCTATTAATTTTACTTATATGGGATCAATATCCCATAATTGGACACTTAATAAAATTATATACCTTATAATACTCATAGTGCGATTTTAAAATATTTTTAGTATTTTTAAATATTTTTTTACTTTACTATTTTAATAAAACATCAATTAAGTCAATTTTTACACTATTGATTTTATTGAATTTAAATAAAATCATAACTAATAGATAACATCAAACCAAATAATTTAATAGTCTTATAACATGTCATAGTCACCAATAAAATAGTTTATGAAATAAATTATTTTAAATTAAATTTATTATAATATTTATAATATAATTTATTTGATTCAATAATTAACAAAGAAATAATTACATTATCACTGTGCGATAATTAAATTTATTTATTAAATGTTTAAAAATAATAAATAAAATATCATTATTAGGAAATATTGTTAGAAATATTATTACTATTTATAATAAAAAATAACCCTTATACAAACCCATATTGAAATAGTTTTATTAAGAATATTTATGTTTACAACATATTTTCATTTATTTTAAATTAAATGATATAAGTGTTATAATCACACCAAAATGTCTTCCAATGTCAATTTTTCATTCCAAGGGATGTATCGGTTAGTTGAATCTCATCCAATAGGATAATAAAAAGTGTTAGGGTTGTTTTATATTATTATAATATTATATTTACCCTTATTTAACTGATTTACCCTTTAACCATGGTAAATAAAATTAAATAATAAATTTTATATTCATCATGTCCAAATATAAAAGTGAATTATTTACATAATTTGGACCTTATAAATAAAAATAATAAATAAATATTTTCAAATTCAAAACAATGATGTTTTAGTAATTAATTTCAAATTAATTTTCATTGCCAAAATAATAAAACTGGTTTTTTAAAAGTAAAAACAACCCAAAGATAGACATGTGATTATATAATATTTTAATTTGAAAATACATCTATTAAGAAAAATTAGAATAAATAATAAAAATAATATATACATATTTTAAATCAAATTCAAATGATAATCTATAAATATATTTGTATTAGATGAAAATGATGTTTTGAATCAAAATTTAGTATCATTCACAATTTAGTAAAATATGAATTTTGTTAGAAAAATAAAAAAAATTTATCCAAAGTAAATTTTTATGTCCCAATTCCAAAAAAAGAAAGACATTTTTTCCAATAGACCAAATAAAAGTGTAAAAAATATATTTGAAAATTGTTCTCCATTAAAATGTGGAAAAATGACCATTTAAAAGTATTAGGGTATTATATTCTTAATGTTGGATTCATTCTCCTTTTAATCCTCTAAAATTTATTGGATAAATATAAATGCATTTAACAAATATGTTTCATTCATTTAATTTGTTCCAATAAAATTTCTTTGAGTTTTCTACACATTAAAATAATAATAATAATATTTTATTATTTTTTGGTATACCTTAGTGTTATGTGCAACGTATGACTTTAGAGAAGCATGTTGTTGTGTGTTGAGTACAATATCATAAAAATAATTCCTTTTAACGTAAAATTAATCTATTATGCAAAAATTTTAATATACATGAAAATATATTATTTTATAAATACCAGGGATGTTATATCCTTTCCCCATTTTAGAAATATAATCACCGATATTTCATTTTATTATCAAATAAGTAGGGGTATTTCTCCCTCATATCATTTTCAGATTCCCATGTTTCTCTGTCCACCATGCAGTTTTTCAAAAAAACATTACTTAAAAAATCACCTTATTCTAAAACACAAACTCTCTATGGTCAAGAATCTATATTGGTTTTTCTTTATAAGAAAGAGTCTCTTATAACTGATCTACTAAGAGAATATAAACATGATATTGATCTGGTATATACATTCATTACATTGAAACATGAAAAAAATTGTATCACGGGTAAACACTAAGGTAAAATGACTTTTTAGTAAATTATCAAAACATTCTCTATAATTTCATAGGGTCCAATGAACCTTAGAGTAATCTTCCATTTATTACCCAAACACGTCACACATTTATATGGTGAAACTTTTTGAAATCCATGATCACCAACCTCGATAGAAATATCATTCCTCCAATTATCTGCATAGCTTTTCTACCTTCTCTGAGCTGTCCTTGTGTTCTTTGGAATCAACTGATCTTCTTATGTCATCTTTTCAACTATATCTAGTCCCAGAACCTTCCATCCAACTACTTCATCCCAAAAAACTATAGTTTGACACAGCTTTCCAAATAATTATTCAAAATTTTCTATCTGTATACTTGAATTAGAACATTTTTTATAAGATAACTCAAACAAATAATTATGTTTACCCCAAATTCCCTTGTAATCTATTGAACATGCATGTATGATATTTTCCATTGTTTTAATTTATTGTTCTATCTACCAATATGATTGAGGATGAAATGTTATACTGAAATTTAGTTATTTTCCCAATGACATCTGAAGGCCCATACAAAATTTATATGTGAGCATAGGATAATAGTCACATACCATAAAAGAGGAACTCCCAATAATCTGAATATCTCTTTAATATATTATCAAGAATGTTTCTATAGAGTTATAGTGTCTCTAATAGGAAGAAAACCAGTCAATTTAGTCAATCGATCAACAATATCCCAGATTGTATTGTAACCTTGAGAAGTATTTTGTAATAACACTTTGAAATCAATGGATATATCTTCTCATTTCCACTCTAACATGGGAAAATGTTTAAGCATCCATTTCAATAAATTCTATTCTTCTTTAACTTTGTGAAAATTCAAACACTTAATTATAATTTCAGCAATACCTATTTTAATTCTATCCCACCCATAATACTTCTGAAGATCTCATTAAAACGTAGTAATTATAGAATGAACAGAAAACAAAGAACTATGAGCTTCACATAACAAATAATTTTTCAATGGTGAATAACATTGGACACACAATATATTTCCAATCCACAATACACAATCTTTATCAATGTTAACTTCATGTAGCATACCCTTAGGAACCAATACTACCTTTTTAACAGCTCATTGTCTTATTTCTACGCTTTTATAAAACTCTTTGATATTGATGATTTCACTACCTCTTGAAAAAAAAACATAGGAATTCCTTATACCAACAACATCCAATCCATAATTTATAAAATAAGTTTCCAACGAATCATGTTCCTAACAAATCATTGTTAATGTAGAATTGCACTTTCTACTCAACGTTTCTACCACATTCATTGGCTTCCTGAGATTCTAATGAATCAAGAAATAATAATACTTGATCAATTCCATACATATCCTTTGTATCATGATTATTTATTTCGGATTAAATATATACTTCAAAAAATTGTAACTGGTATATATTACACACTTTATGCCATAAAAATGATGCCTCCAAATTTTTAATGGATAAACAATAGAACCTAATTCCAAATCTTGTGCTGGGTATGTTAACCAATGGGGTATAAGTTGATGTGGAACATAATCAATTAACATATCATTCTGCATTAGAACACAACCATATCCTATCAATTATGCATCACTAGGGATAAAAAAATCACCATTCCTGGAAGGCATGTCCAAAACTGGAGCATTTTCCAGTATTCTTCTAAATTCTTGAAAAACAATCTTCATATTTATTTATCTATATGAACTTAACTCGTTTATGTATTAGATTAGTTAATGGTCTATATAATTGAGAAAGGATTTCAAAAATCATTCAATAATAACCAACTAATCCATAGAAACTATGAATCTATGTGATATTGGTAGGACTATGACACTATTCAACAACTAATTTATAGAAGGGTCTACACCTATTCCATATTTTGACGAAAAATGTCCCAGAAAATAACATTCATGCAACCAAAATTCACTCTTAATAAATATTCCATATAATCTAATTTATTTTTTGGTTTGAAAAAAAAATCCTTAAATGACAATCATGTTCCTATCATATTTTAGACTATACCAAAATATCATTTACAAAGACAAACACAAACTGATCCAAAAACTGATGAATGACTCGATTAACGAAATTCATAAATAAAAATGGTGAATTATATAACCTAAATGGAATAAATAACAACTCATATTTCCTATATCTCATTTGTAATGTAGTATTTGGAATTTCATCTTCCTTCACCATCAGGTGATGGTACCCGTAACTTAAATAAATCTTCTAAAACTACTGAGCTAGCTGGATCTGATCAAAAAAATCATTGATATGAGGTAAAATATTTTTTTATTAATTATGATATTATTTAATGTATTGAAATAAATACATAGTCTCATAGAATAATTTTTAACAAATAAAACTGGACAGCCCACTGTATAGTGCTAGGTTAAATGGGACCTTAATCAGGTAATTCATGGAACAATTTTTTTCATTTCCATTGGTTCTATTTGATATATTCCATAAAGTATATTAGAAATAGTCTTAAAATTAGACACTAAATCAATAGAAAATTAATCCTCCTAATTTTAAACAATACCAGGAAATTCGTTCGGAAAAACATCTCTAAATTCTTTCACTACTGGAATGTCATTAATAAAAAATGTTTTTAATTCTACAAAACTTGTGCCAGATTACATTCACTCCCATTTTTAATAAATATTTCATATTATTGGTCTGTTATCAAAGGTATAAAATTTTTGAACAAAACATTCTTGGTATTACAACTAATTTTGGAATGATAAATTGAAATCAAATTTATACCCAAAACTATAACAAATTTCACAATAGGATGTTCAATAGGATTGTAGAAGTAATATCCCTCTAATGATAATATGAATATTCTTATAAATAATTTTTGTTTTAATACATCCACCTAGAGCCTTTACGAAATCTTATATATTACATTCATGAGGTTCTATTTCCAATTTACATACAAATCTCTCATAAATGAAAGAATGTGATGATCTAGAGTCAAATAGAGTATTGGAATTTTTTGAAGACACTTGTAACATACCTGTCACCACATCAATTGATGGTCCCACATAGAACATAGTAGTATAAAATTATTTTATATTCCCTTATTCTTTTGATCATACTGGTTTTCACACTGGGTAATAAAATTTAGACACACATGGGAAGAATTCAATATCTCATTGTATATAAAACATTGTACCACTTGTTTTTGATTTCATTCCTGATCATCATACTTATAGATACAAGAAATATGACTACTCCTTCTCTATTGTAGTAACTTCCCAAACGTTATGATACATTTTACATGATGCTTTTTACCACACTTCTCACAAGTTGGAGAATTTGTGTTCTCACCTCCATACATCATTGATGAATTCTTTCCCATTGCATGCTAGCTGGACCACTTCTTTTGATTGACCTAATAGACAACATGATCATCAGAATACTCAATTTCTACATTATTTGAAAATTATAAATGTTTATCATAGCTTTTGAACTCATGAGAAGAAAACGCCTTTCGATCTTTCTTCTTTAATACTGAGTAAAACCAATTTATCTTACTATCAATATCCTTGATAAAATTTGGGACGTACCTTGAAAAATTCGTGAAATTTAATTCATATGTAGTCACAAAATATTCCAACTTTTTCCTCAATTAAATGAATTTATTTTCATACTATGTCAAATAGCCTTTGGAAAATATTTCTCAGGGAATATATTATTAAATTCAACCCATTACGTGGCTTCAATCTCTTCACATCCTCAAATAATTTTAATTATTGACCACTGCTGATTAGATTGTCCTTCAAAATGATAAAAATCAAGACCATCCATTTTATTTTATGAACACTCCGTTAAATAAAAAATATTTTCCAATGCTCTAATCCATCGTTCATATTGAACATGATCAGATAATCCTTTGAATGATAGTTGATGTTTCCTCATGAAATGTTCTACTATCGACATATTCCTCAGTGGTTTTTCCGGTAAACCTGTTGCATGGAAACCACCATTATTTATAGATTGAGTCAACTTATACATTACTACAAAAAACTCTTTAGTTCCAATTTCATCCATATCATGATGTTCATTTGAAAGGTTATTTCCCTTTAATACCTTCCCAGCATAACTGCCATATAAAATCTTTGGAAAACCACTCTGAATAATCATATCATTGATAAAGAATCATGGTAATACTCAAATTACATATCATTTCAATTTGACCCTAAATTAAAAATCATTTATAGATATTCAATTAACAATATTTTAACTCATATTGTCATCTAAACCAACCAATGATACCAAATATATGTCCCGAGCCTTAAACATTACCTATTCTCGAGATAAGTCTACAATTTGACTTTAATTTACTCGAGGATATTTTTAGGTTTCGAGCATTATAGAATTAGTTCATAGATCATACATAACAACATATATGTTAGAATTATAAACATCTACTCAAAATCTATTTTTTTATAAAAAATATTTTTAAAAAGAAATATGGTTCGTATCATGCTTAAAGGACATGATATTTTTTTAATTCCATCCTTTACTATATTAAACATAATGAAATTTGAAAAAAAATTCAAAACATGGTATGTACATTAAAATCTCATTAAGGCATATATAAATAATGAAAAATGCTAGCCTTGTGAAAACATTTAAAACACAAATATTCTATCATAAAGTAATACTTTTCACATACAAGAAGTAGTAAATATACTTAACTGAATATAAGCTCATTTATTACCATTTTATAACTAAAATATTACCATTATGAAAATAGGAAGTAACATATAATATATAAAGGCATCTTGGTACATTAACATACATATATAGAATCACTATATGTTTGAAATCCCCAAAAATCACTAAAAGTAATAAATGTACGACTGTCATGCAAACCCAATAAATTTGAGGTCAAGACATAACCATCCATCTGAGGATTATTCTAGAACCATATGTATTTGTTTTATCATGTCACCACCCATATTTGGATTATCACGTAATAACCCATCAATTTTCCATGTACCAAAACATAATCAGAACACATAAACATGAATAATAGGAAAATGATATCTTCACATTGCAATCACAAGAGATCATTCAAAGATATTGACATAATAAAATCTTTATTAAAATCATTTTCAATACAAAAATACATTAAAAGGGTATATGGTATTTATTTTTCTTCTGAAAACATTATGAATTGTAGAGGAATCCAAATATCAAATAATGGTTTTGGATGTGGAGAATTATTTTTCACCATTTTAGAAAAAAACATTCCATATTTTTCTTAGTGAAATGATTTATATAAAAACATTACCCTTTGATAACCTTTTAATCATGTTATATGTAAATTATTTGATTATACACCCTATAAAAAGAGGTTTATATTATCAAAATATTCCTCAATGAAAGCGGATTGAGATGATGACACATACCTTGGGTCTGACTCGTCATGTACAATCATTATGTTCGTAAATAATGAACATAGGTAAATTTATAATTTCATGAGAACCATTTTAATGTTTATTATTTCTTTTATATCACTTATTAACATTTTTTAAAAATTATATAATTATTTATGTTCATATGGGATGTTATTTTGATATTTTGAACTTGAGTAGAAAATGAACTAATTTTGATATAGATTGTCCATGTGGACAAAATTAAATCATATATATAATATTATTTGTGATTTAAATATAATATATATTCAGTATATATGTATTTATAATATCTATAATATTTTGAGATAAGAAATGAAATGCATCGTTCATGGATATGGTAGGCCATACGTACACACGAACTCTACTTCCATTTCTTTGTGATATTAAATGAATAATAATAAAATGGTATATATATTATAATAACAGTGTTATATTAATGTCTTGTATGTGTAATTATTTTAATAAATCTATCCTTCATATGTAACATGTATAGAAAGAATGAGTCTTATCGATTTGAGGGGGCGGTAGTCAACTATCCTCAAAAGAAATTAACATATTTACAAAACATGGAAAGCATAAAGGAATGATTTAAATAAAAATTAAAGAATCATATGGAAAATAATAATAAAATATATATCATATATAAATATATTTTCTATCATAATTCCACCATGATATGTGGTAGAGAATAATTGAACAATCATTGTTTCGTTAGGTAGTATTTCACCATACATAGAAAAATAGTGTTCCTAACCCATTAATTATGGTCCGTGTATGTGTAGTTTAAAAAATATTCATAACCACACCCTATTATATTGAGGATATATTTTTTTTATGTAATCATAAAATAACAATATTATAATTTTTTGATAATGGAAATGAATCTAAAAAGTATGAGAGAAGGTGTTACCTCTTAATCAGGTAACATTTTTTGGTTTATACCAAAAGGATTTCATGGGAGGATTTATTACCAATGTGTGGATTATCAGATGAGATGAGGGAAAATAAGAAGATTTTTGGGCAGATCGTGGATGAAACAATTACTTCATGATGTATGAGTATTAGATAAGAGATTGTACACTTATTAAGAGATGGAATGTGTGCCATGTGAAAGTATTAAAATATTAAATGAATAATAAATAATTTTTAATTTTTAATTGCTCATAATTAAGAATTTTTAAAGATATGTTGGAATATTTCCAAATAATATTCTTGAATATTTCTTTTATATGTAATTATTTTATTTTAAACCAAATCATTTATGTTTACCCATAATTATTCTTTATTAATGTTAATTGTGGTAATAGAATTTTAATTATTAAGAGGATATAAATTTTTCTTATATGGGGTCAATTTACCATAGTTGGATAGATAATTAACCTTATGCCTTATAATAGTCACTTGGTGATTTTAAAATATTAATATATATCATAAATAATTCATTAAATTAAATCTGATATAAAACATCAATTATGTAAATTTTTTCAGTATTCATTTTCATAAATTTAAAAAAACAAAAAAAAAGAGATAAATTCGAACAAAATCATTTAGCCGATATATAACATGTCATATTCACCTATAAAATTAGTTTATGACATCAATTTATCCTAATACTATTTATTTTAATATGTATAATATCCTTTATTCGATTTCATCTTTAATAATGAAATCACTACATAATCATTTTGTCTTTATTAGAATTAATTATTTAATTTATAAAAAATATAACTAAAATACCATGACGTAGGAAATAATTTTATAGTTCAATAACTATTTATATTCGAAGAGATAACATATATAAATCCATATTAAAATGTTTATTTTGAAAACAATTTATGATTATAATATATTTACATTTACATTATATTAAAAGATATATGTCTCATAATCACAACCACATGGAATCCGATGGAAAGATATTAATTAAAAGGGTTTCCATGGTCTCCCACATCTCATAAAATAAGATTATTAAAAGTGTTACTGTAGTTTTATATTACTATAATATTAGTTTTCACTTATTTACTTGATTTAACCTTTAACTATGGTAAATCAAAATATTTACTAAAGATACTATTCCTCATGTCCCAAAATAAAAGGGACCAATTTACATTATTTGGATCATATAGATCCATATATTGAATATATATTTTTAAATTAAAAACACATAATTTGTAGAGATTAATTTAAAATTAATTACCAACGTCAAAAAAAGATAACAAGTGGTTTTAATGTTAAAATCCTCAAAAGAGTGACATTACTTTATAGAAAATATCAGAATGATGTTACCTAAAATGTCCGAAATTTAATTAAATTATAAAAAAAATTATTTAAATATACATTAAAACCAATTCAAATGATAATATATAAAATCAAATAAATTAGATAAATTGTCAGTTTTGAATTAAATATCAGTATTTTAAACAATTCATTATAATATTAATTTATCATAAAAGTACAAAATAATCATCCAAAATAAATTTTTATTTCCCAATTCCTAATAAAATGATATTTTTTTCAAATATAACATATAAAAGTGTAACAAAAATATATTTTAAATTGTTTTTTCAATAAAAAATCTTTAAAAGGACCTTTCTAAAATATTAGAGCATTTTATGCTTAAAATTGGATTCATTAACATTTTAGTCCTCTAAATTTTATTGGATAAATGTAAAAACATTTAACAAACATGTGTAATTATATTAATTACTATAAATATAATTTCTAGGCATTAACTAGACGTTATAATAATAATAATATTACTGTATTATTTTTCAGTATAACTAAGTGTTTTGTGCATGATATGATTTCAGTAAAACACATAGTTTTGTGTTGAGTATGCTATCAAAAATTTCTCCCATTTAACAAAAAATAATATCATATTCATAAATATTAATAGATATTAAAATATATTTTTTGATAAACACATGGGATCTTATAGTGTGCCTAACCATGGACCCACCGAGTTCCCACTGTTTCATTTGTACTATATCCATGACCTGTTTCACAATATCAGTTATCTACAACTAGATAATGTACCACCATAAATATTGTAAAATGATAATAAAAATACTCCTACCCACTTTAAATACAATAAAATCAATTTATATATTTAATATAGAAAAATAAATGGTTATTTACACGAATTTGGGGGTCTATATTTTCCCAACCACTGGCCTTTCTTTTAATAGAATGTCAAAAAGTTGAATTTTCCTAAAAGTGTGGGAGAAATTTCTCCACAATAACCATTTAACACAACCTTTATTTTACTTAATCCATCCATGTTTCCATAAAACTAACACTAAACCAATTCTTTTCCCATAGAAGACATTTTCATACTTATCTACATTCCTTACTAGCATATGAACCAACATATTATATAGCTCGTGGTAAATATAAAGACTTCTGTTAGAAAGAATAGTATCAGGTTTATACATTTTCAATTGAGGTACATGAAAACAAATATGCACTAAATTTATCATTGGTAGAAATTTAAACCAATTTTCCACCATAATAATCTATTCAAGTATCTCAAAATATCCAATGTATCAAGGATTTATCATGACCTGAATCCCAAAATTAAGATTTATAGTGCTTGTAAGGAATCTAATAAACACATAATTGCGCACTAAAAAATGAAACTAATTTTATATGATGATTCACATACAATTTCTAATGAATCAATCCCATATCCATACACTTTTTAATAAAATATATATTATACATTGCCTCGTTCAAAAGTCTATGTCCAACCAGTGATGTCTGTAACGACCTGAACATCTAAGAATAAAATTACCTTTATTTTATTTAATTGAATGTATTATGGATATATTGATCACATGAACAATTTATTTATTTATTATTATGTTTAAATGATGGTTATTTATCATTATTGTTGATAATATAATTGTTTAATGGTGGTTACACAACTCGTATAAATTTATCTTTTTTAAAAAGAATCCTTTCAAAATAGAAAAAAAGGAGGATGTCCTTATCCATTCGACTCATGTTATACAAAGTTAATTTTTTAGAGCTCCAAAAGTATGCAGTGTCACTCAGAATCACTCTAAATCAATCATATTCCATGTTTTAACATGTTAATATTGAGCGAAATTTCTTACGGGAGATGTGGAATTTGATAGAGATTACCACCCGATCAATATTATCTAAGCCCCCCCCCAATAGTCTATTAGAATCACACACCTTACCCTTAGGTCATATGTATGTCTTATAAGGGGATATATAACAATTAATTAG
This sequence comes from Viscum album, assembly GCA_963277665.1. Classification (NCBI taxonomy): domain Eukaryota; kingdom Viridiplantae; phylum Streptophyta; class Magnoliopsida; order Santalales; family Viscaceae; genus Viscum; species Viscum album. Next base: position 1,845,848,760 of record OY728157.1, on the reverse strand, counting down.
TTACTTTTTTTGTGTAATGACTTTTATAAATAAAATTCATATTCCATCAATTCCCGAATGAGAATATTTTATTTAGAAAACACAATGAATTATATTAAATTATTAATTTTTTTAAAAAGTGTACATTTATGAAATATCAATATGATTATATAAAACTGATGTTTTATTAATATTTTTATTATAATATTCCTAAATGAAAATCAATTTAATTATACCTGGTGATTATATTCCATGTTGTTTTTACTCTAAAAATTATTAAGTATTTAGTTTGATAAGAATTATATTTTCATATGATAAAACTAAAATTTTATTTTTAATTAAGAATTTATTTTGATGAATTAATAAATTTTTGGAATAAATAAAATATTAATGAAATATTAATTTTATATAATTTTAAAATATAAATGATCATATAATATTTATGATGTAAAATGTAATTTATATTATGGTTTGAAAACTACTTTTGTCAAAACCCATGAAATTTCAATAAATGTCGGATCTTATTTTAAAAGTGAAAATTAACATATTTTGAAAATTCTTTAGATAAAACTGTTATTATTTTTGAAATCATGGTATAGAAATTATCTAACAGAAAAGTTTCCATAATTTTATGAGACAGTCAAAGTTTTAGGTTAAAATTAAATACCATTAAAATATATAATGTGTTTTTTAATATCATGATGACCCAGTAGTGATGTAATAAAATACTATAAAAGTTTTATTGGTCCAATATATGTTTTCCTTTTAAAAAAATGTGATCTTATATTTTTTTTATTTAATTTATAATTCTTTAGTGGACCCTTGTAGACTTTAAAAATAATTTATCATTATAATAATTATTTCCTTGAGAGTGTGAGTGACCTCTATGTTAGAAAGCCTTATATAATAATAAGTTCGGCCATTGGACTTATAAAAAAATTTTACAAACCCATTTGGTTAAATTTTTTGAAAAACCATCTGATGGTTTGAGGTTTTGAATATTTAATTATATAGATTCGAAATCCTACGTTTGTGGAATAATAATGAATTCCACACTCATTTCCAATGTAAAACCACATAAAATAACATTTGTCATCACTCAAAAATCATTTTAGCATGTCCCAAATATTCCTTCCAATATATTAAAACCTCCCAAGGTGCCCCAAACTCTCATTAATTCCCACCTCAAGCTCTTGAAGTCACGCACTCAAGTAATTGATTTATTCCTTTCTAAATTTTGTTTCCAAACTTATTTATGTTGATATACCATTTCAATATCAATTTAAAATGTTAAGGTATGACTTAAAAACTCTCTCACACTACCCACCTTATTTTTTAATGATTATAGACCTATTTATATTTAATTAATCTCTCCAATGTACCCCATTATCCATACTGAAATTTCATAAGAGTTATTTGGTTTCTTCTCTTTCTTCATGTTTCTTTATTATATTACACAACCTATTTTAAAATTACATGTGTTGGGAAATGTACTTATATAAAACCTTAACTATAAATTTCATTTACATATAAATTGATACCTATTTATGTCTAATCAACCATTTTTATGAACTTTTATGTCACACTGTTATGCTGCAAAAATTGCACCTCGCTTTTCAAAGACAAAACCATTGTGTAATGAATACCATAAAAATTTATCTATCAATGGTATTCAACATTATCAATATATAATAATTTACTGCTACATAAATGTATTTATTCCACATTATTAAATTGTTTAATATTTTATAATGTTGAATGATTCCATATTATATGATCCATGTAGAACACTTACGGATGAAACAAAATTATATAAAGGGTGTTCCCTGATAGCGCTCTAATGCATTGGGTAATGTTTATTATCATGATATTCCATGTGAAATTAGAAATTAATCATGAAAATTTAAATGAAATGAGGTTTTAATCATGCAAATTCATGTGCAATGAGGGTTTACTCATGCTAATCCATGTTCAATGAGCCTAGGATCATGTTAATATCATATTGTATGGTGTTTCCACCATTCCATGTCATGATAATCATGTTATATCATGAATTTATGTTCATGTTTTATTTATTCTCCATTTATATTTATACTGAATGACATGTATTGTATTCTTCATGTTATTGCTTTGTTACTCCATTACAAGGATTTATATCTCACCCCTTTGTTATGAATGTTGTCTGGTTCTCGCATGCAAGGTTAAGAACGAAGGAATGAGTTGGTCATGTCAATGATCATTGAAGTAAATATGTTATATGTTATATTTTATGTTTTTATATAATGTTCATAATTTCCCAATACACCAGACCACTAAATCCTTGGAGTTGTATTAATTGAATGTTTTTTAATAAATCATGTTTCAATATGTAATAAAGAGAAGGGTTTCTAATCTTGGTATCAGAGGAATGGGTTAGTTATTTTTGGAATTTTTATTAGAAAACCATATTGAAAGAATTACGTATAATACTATTTACTAGAAAAACGTCCCTATAAATTGGTGAGTAACGAGTAAGTGGTTTATCATAAAAATGCATTCATGTCTAGATAAAAACTTTTAGAGGTGGCTCAGTCTCAGTGTATCAAGGGGTTGAACATGAAATCACTACTTTGAGTTGGGTTCAAACGAGAATTGGTGAATGAAAACGATCCTTGATACAATATTGGTTTGACACACCCAGGGGATATTCATTGGTTAATTCATAATCATAGTATGATCCATTATTAAGGGAATAAAATAAAACCCCAATGAATATATGATTGGAAGTAGATTAAGGAAAACATAAATTGAAGCCTATAAATTAATAATTTAAGGCCATATATGTAATTTTAAAGATATACATTTATCATTGGATTCCCCTTTAGGTGTTACCCCTATATTTTCTATTATTCCAGGAAATGGCAGGTAATAGGAGGACTAGGGATTACAACCAATTCATATATCAATGTGTTGACAGATCTAATTATATGTTGAATCTGATGGGAGAGGGAATCACAAACATTGACACGGGAATCTATTAGTTAAATCGCGTTTTGAATATAAACATGTGTGAGGAGGAACATCAACCCCCCCCCAAATGAAATAAAAATCTGCAATCAAGAGCTTCATGATTCAATGGCCTTCTACTTTTAACAAATCATACAATCCCTCAATCACCAAATATTTGATAAAATCCATTGAGAAGATATTCAACATCCTGTAATGTTTTGTACAAGAGAATGTTCTTCTAGATTATTATCATAAGGAGAGTGAAGCTGATCAATGGTGGACAATGAATAAAAATAAAAAGCCTAAGGAAGATATCGCGGTGTTGGAATGGGTGGATTTTCATAAAAAGTTTTTCAAAAAAATATATTCCTCGCACCCAATGACTAATAATGTAATGTTTCTTCCTTTCCCTCAATCAAAAAAGGTATGAATCTATCAGAGACTATAAGTCAAACTTCACAAGGCTTTCATGATATTCCTACAAAATTATTGTTGCCCATGACTTCAAGGTTGAAAAAATCTTTGGGGTGTTAATACCTAGCCTATGTAAATCATTAATTATTAGTGACTTCGATAGCTGTGAGGAAATTGTATATTATGCACTCAATGTCGAAATAGAGATCGTTGAATCTCAGTGGTATCATGGGGATAAGAAGAAGTAATTGGACTTTAATTCTGGCGGTCCAATGGATAAATCCAATGGTGTAATGAAGTTCCAGCACCCCACTTTCCAATGGTGTGTAAATAAGCACCCTTGAATTTGCCTAATGGGTATGTGGAAATTTGTTATGTGTTGAAGATAAGAGAACCTAGCCATTAACTATTGGCATAAAAAACCCAATACTATAATAGAGGAAAGGAATGATTCATTCAAACCTCAACAGATTGTTCATTTATTTAACAGAAAAATAAGTTAACTTTTCAAACAAGTTCCAGAAGACAAGGGTTTCTGGGGTCAACGAACATCCTCCAAGTCATCATGGGCGAGTATTTTCAAAATTACTATAGATGAAAATATCAAAAATGATGTGATAACATGTACACTTGTTATTCATTTATGAATAGAAAAAATGCTTTTTTATTCTGGTTCTATATATTCTTTTATATCCTGAGTGCTTAGTAGAACAATCACATCACCATAAAAAATCATTGATGTATAAATGTTAGTGAGAACCGAAAATGGGGAAATTATTTCATCCCATGAATATAACTTCTCCCCTATCACATTTTTTGTATTGAACATTCCATCAAACCTCATCATACAACCTCTAGTGGAATTTTATTAAATTCAAGGAATGGATTGGCTTTCCTATTATCGAACCAACATAAATTGCTGTGATAGGGAAATAACTCTCCATTTAGAGAATCAACCCCATATTCTGTACAACTGTAGGGAGGAGGATGATTATTGTTTAGCACCACCATCTATTGATTGGAAGTTCTTGCCCTATGAGCGGGCATATCATTCTAATATTTTTGGGTCTAAGGAATAAACAATCTCTGATTAGATGAATATTTTGAGGGAATTCGATAAAGTGTTTCCTATGGAATTTACTAATCTCCCTCCGAGAAGAGATTTTGAAATCTCGATTGATCTTATACTCAGGGAGTTGAAGATATCCAAGACTCCTTATATAATGGTTTTTTTGGATCATAAGGATCTAAAGAACCAACTACAAGATAATCTGGAGAAGGGGTTTATACTCCCATGTGTTTCACCATGGGGTGCACCAGATATCTTCTTTAAGAAGATGGATGGGTCAATGAACCATTTCATTGATTATTGTAGGAATAAAAAATCACGATAAAGATCAAGTATCCTCTTCCAAAAATTGATGAATTGTCCGATCAGTTGCATGGAGAATAATACTTCTCTATGGTGGATCTGTGGTCAGGATATTACCATGTAAGGTTGAAGAAGGTCTATATCCCTAATACTTTTTTTCATACAAGGTACATGCACTATAAATTAATGGTAATGCCTTTAAGACACCCTAATTTACCAGAAATATTAATCGACATGATGAATAAAGTGTTTAGATATTGACATGAAAAATTTGTGGTAGTCATTATAGATTGTATTGTAATATACTCCAAAACCAAGAAGGGGAATGATGAACATATCCGCACTATACTATATACCTTGCGAAAGAATTATCTCTATTCATTGTACAACATGTGTGAGTTCTAGTTGGAAGTGGTACCATTATTGGGACATATCATCAAATGAAATTGGTTATCTGTAGACCCCTATTTGATAATTACAATTGAGGGATGGAAGAGGCCAACATCTGTAATGAATATCCATAAATTCCATGGTTTAGCTTGATATTATCGATGATTTTTGAGAAATTATTCATGATTGAAAAACCCTCATAACAAGATAACTAATAAGGGATACAAGTTTTATTATAGTGATGAATGTGAAGATAGCATCAAGGAGTTGAAAAGGGGGATTATCACTAAGATCATGCTCACACTAGACAAATGTGGAGAAATTTTTTAAGTATTCGGTGATTCTTTGAAGAAAGTCATGGGATATGCATTGATGAAAAATGACAAAGTAATTTCATTTTCATCAAGTAAATTGATTTTTCATTATAGAAAATGTCGAACACATGATCTTGAATTGGATTCAGTAAGATTCACATTAAAAATTCACCACCATTATCTCTTTGGGGAGATTCGTGAACTATATATGGATGAAAAAATACTCAGTTATATAATCAAACATAATGATTTTAACATGAGAAAATTATGATGGTTATATATGATCAGATACTCTAATATCTCAATATATTACCAACTTGGGAAAGATAACAAGGTGGAAGATTCTCTAAGTATAAGGGATCCAAAAACACTCTCCTTGATGTGAATTGAAAATGATCCAATATTCTTTTATTTGAGGAAGATGGACATTGGAATCATAAAAAGGAAACATTATCAATAATTTCCCAATTGATTGATCAATAGGTTCTTTTATAATGGTTAAAGGATGCTCAAAAGGATGACGTGGTAATTCAGATGAAAGCGGAAATTATCAGAAAAAGGAAATCCTTGGAGTTCAGTATTAATGAAGAAGGAATTGTGAGATTTGGGTCAATACTATGTCTTCCATCATGTCTATAGATAAAGAGAGAAATTTTAGATGGTGATCATAGTTTGAAATTAACGATTCAACTAGAAAACATTAAGATGTATTAAGATATATAATATAATTATTAATGGGATAATATAAAAAAGTAGATCAATGAGTGTACATCAAAGTTCTTTGTATGTATACAAGTGAAGGATGGGAGGCTATAGTATAAGGGGAAAAACAATCATTACCCATACCAATATGCATATGAGAGAACATCATCATGGACTTTTTCACATGAATTCTGAAGACATCTAATGGAAACAAAGCTATCTGGGTTGTTGTGGATTATCATACCAAGATTGCACACTTCATTTCAATACAATAAGATTTATCATTGGTTTAAAGGGCTCATATATACATTAGAGAAGTGGTAAGGATGCATGGGGTATAAATTTCTATTTTTTTGATCGAGATCCAAGATTCACCTATATGTTCTGGAAGAGTCTCCACCATGCTCTGAATACTATGATAAACATCAGTATTGATTATCATCATCACAGTGATGTCCAATATAAGCAGACCATCCAAACACTTGAGGACATGTTAGGAGAATGATCAATGGACTTCAAAAGAGAATGTAATCAATATCTTCCTCTGGTTGAGTTATCTTACAATAACAGTTTCCACTCAAGTATCCAAATAGATCCTTATGAAGACCTTTTGGGGAACAGGTGCAGAACACCGGATTGCTGCAATAATGATGGGGAAAAAAATTCCTAGGTCAAAAAATGGTCAATGAAATGGTGGGGAATGTTCAAACCCTCCAATAGCCTATTAAAACTTCACATAGATGACAAAAGTGTTATGCTGAAAACTATTGATAATAAATAGAGATTGATGTTGGAGACATGATATTCCTCCGTATATCACCATGGAAGAGAGTGATCTTATTTGGGAATAAGGGATAGTTTAGTCCAATGAACATCAACCCTTTTTAGATCCTTGATCACATTGGAGTAGCGGTCTATCTACTACCACTCACATTGAACCTATATCAGGTACATTATTTATTACATGTATCACTCTTTAGAAATTACAATCTTGACCCATCGCATGTGCTCAATCCATAGGTAGTACCATTGGAGAATGAAATCTCTTATGAATAGAATTTGGTGAAGATCATAGATCATAAAGGAAAATTTAAACAAAATAAGGAAATTCCCCAAATTAAATTATTGTAGATAGACCAAAATTTTGAAGAAGCAACATGGTAAACAAGCGAAGTTATGAGGAAAGGTTACCCTCACCTGTTTTATAGTGGGAAAAAAATTCAAGCATAAAATTTCTTTAGGGGGGATGGTTGAAACGACCCGAACATTCATGAATAAAATTCCATTTATTTTATTAAATTTAATTATATTATGGATATAGAAAATGGATACACTATTTTATTATTTATTATTGGGTTTAAATGATCGTTAATTTTCATTAGCATTGATAATATATATGTTGAACAGTGATAACATGACTGTTATAAAGTTAATTTTTTTAAAAAAATAATTTAGACACATAAAAATGAGATGATGGAGTCATTCAGTAGATTCGACCTATATGAATCTCATCTGTCGGAGCTCAGATAGGAGGGAGCGTCACTAGGATTTTCTCTTGACCAATCCCATGCTGATCTACAATATAATATGCCTGAGCGAAACTACCTAAAGGAGAAGAGGAAGTTAATAATGATTACCACCCGAGTGTTGTTATATGAGCTTCGCCAAGATACTATCCCAATCACACACCTTACCATTTTGTCTTATCCAGGTGTTATAAGGGGTCATTTAATAATGCATTATGTAACGCCCTAACCCCAGTTACCCAGAATGAGTGAATTATTACCTAAAATTGGAATGATACATAGAATCATGTCCCGAAATACTGATCAATTTAGTAACCTTGGATGTACTAGAATAACTCATAAGTCTTACATTACATCATTAAATAAAAACAGCAATAACATTATGTCCCCTATTTAGACACACTTATATCCTTAGCCTATCCTAATGGTTCAACCATAAAAATAATTCTTCATATCCTAGGAAAAAACATAGAAAAGTGTGAGCTTAGATTCTTAGTAAGGATAACAATACAATAGATACATTAATAAATAAGCATAACCTTTTAAGACAATGTTTAAAACTAAAACAAAACCCTTTTAAACTATAACATATGCATAAGATGGAAAAGATAAAATCAAATAATTTCATTTAATTATTCACATGGATATTCTAATAGTAAAATAATCACAAGAAATATCAATAGAAACAGTCATAATGATGGAATTCATAATTCCAGACTTCATAACCACCATGTTAAGGCCAGGTGTGAAGACTACAAATAAGATTTTGTCAAGGCCCTATGCCAAGACACTAGTTTGTCTCATGAGACATACCAGCGCATCTAGGATCTATAGAGGTCTCTACCCATCACTTACTATGTCCAATGAGTTCTTTATATGAAAAGGATGAAACATAATCTAAACATTCACATTAAAAATCACATACAAAATGTCAATATTTAAACCACAAACCATGGATGGAATAAAAATAACACATCCATAGTCAAATATAAAAAATTAAATACAATATGGATGAATTTATTATAATGAATCAACCGAAATTGAGAATAATGAAGGATATTGACATATATGAAAATAGTCATCAAAAATATTTGAGATAAATATCACCATTTTTCTTGAAAACCTTTAAAAGTCTCACTATTTATAAAAAATTTGTTTAAAATTTATTTTTGAATAAAATTTTCCCATACCACTTTGAAACTTCTGAATGGAATTAACATTTCAAAAAATTCATTTCCATATAAATAAATCCTTAAAACCATTTTTAAAACATGTAAATTGATGAGAATGTTTCAGAAGAATAAATTTTTAAAACATTTAAAATGATATTTTAGTTAGAGTACGTAACCAAATGAGAGACACTTAAATACAAATAATTTTGGCAATCAAAACATTATGATATCATGAGAATAAATGGATTCAGGATATACTATGTAAATGTACAGTATATACACCAAACAAAAGTGATTTGGTGCATAACAACATAAAAGACTCAATGGAATGTATGTTGAGATGAAATACCTTGTAATGACTGTATCCTTAGGTTAAGGATAAATCAATGCCATAATAATTTGTGAAAAATATAAATACACTCAATATGATTGGATATTAAGTGTAAATCAATCAGAGTAAATTCAAACATATTTGTGTAAAAACAATACCAATGAATTGGATGTTTAACTCAATGAATGAAGATAGAGTTAAACTTACTCTTATCAAGTTCATATCGATGCATAGAGAATTTATAAATGGAGTGATTATGTTTATCATAAGTATATCTACATAAATGGGAGTGTAAATTATTAAAAAATTAATAAATAGTGCTTCCACACATAATCATGGAGTAAAATAATCAATGAATTATGCGTAATGCCCAATGATTGGAAATTGAAATTTTAAATTACCTTACGAATATGGTAACATACAAAACATACACCACATGAAAGAAGTATCATCTAATGAAGATGTAAATATCCATAAATTAATGTATATTACACAAATAATACAATCATGGGTAGTACAGACACCACACAAAAGGAAATAGTGGCAATATAGCATGAATCTCCCAGGAATAAGAAGTTAGACGAAAACCCCTTACATTTTACTTTTCCTTGGTCAAGGGTACGTTAACCTCCTATATAATAGATAAATAATTGTTATTAAATTATACATGAACTATATAAATATATATATGATATCATATATGATCCTGTAATATTGAATTGTTAATAATATTTTAGTATTATCATCATTTCATGTGTTAATTGAAATGGTTTCCTTTTTATACTCGGTTACAAAAGCCATGTTTGTTATTGATAGGTTGTATTTTATTCATATACAAGACGATATTATGTTCACAAAAATTATTTGTAATCAAAAAAGAATATTATTCTTGAATTATTATGATGGGGAATGAATCTCATCACGTTCGTGGAGACGGTAATCCATACATACGCACGTATGGTGACTTTGTCATTTATTGGGTGGATAGAATAATGAATACAGCTATACCATTTATATAATAACATCACAGTATATATAAGATAATGTAATTATTATTTTATAATGGAAACAATAAAGAAATAGGATGTGGAAGAAGAAAAGAACTCGAAAGATGCGATAAAATATTTACCACTTCTTCGGTTCTACCATTTGATTTGATCAAAAGGGCTCCATAGAAAGGATTTTTGACCCAATGAAGTCCTATATAATTAAGGTAAGTAATTTGGGAGGATATTTTGGTAGGTTTTGTCTGAGACAAAAGGTTTGTTGGTGTGAAATTAAGAGAAGGAGATTTTCCCTTTTATAAGAAAGGTGAGCGACACTGTAAAAAAATCTTGAAATATTATTTTATAATAAAAAAAATTTCGGTTTATAATAGATTAAGATGAATTATTTAAAGGATACGGTAAGGATGGGTCTATAAACTCTCAAAAGTAGGTTTTAGACCGGTTTATGTCTTTATAATAACATTATATTTTAGATTTTACTCTTAGTTAAATAGTTTGACATTTACCATGTCTCTTTGTATTTTTATATTATATGGTTAATAAACATACTATAACATGACAAGAGAACCCCATGTGGTTCATTATTAATATATATAATCTTATAAAGTCCTATGGCCAATCTTTAGATTTTAAGGAATATTATTTCAATTAATAATATAATATTTGTTTTAAACACTAAATTTTGTCAATTTTGACAATATTTAGTATTTGATTTTTTTTGAAAGCCATAAAAACATTATTACATAGAATAAATTTTATTAAAATAACCTTAACATGTCATGTTAACCTTGAAAATTATTTTAATTCATTAGAAGTCTCAATTTACATTTCCTTGGATATTTATAATACTAATTATTTTAATATTTAATTAATAAGGTAATTATTGCATCATCATTATGTAATAAATAAATTAAATTATTTTTTGTATGAAAATTATAAATATAATATGATTATGTAGGAAATAATTTTATATTTCTAATGAATATTTATAGTCAAATTCATATTATGTGTAATCCTATATTAAAAATGGTTTAGTTATTAAAAGTTGAATTTAACTCTTTTAACACATCTTTAAATAAAATAATAATAAATTTACTAATATAATCCAAGTGAAAAAAGAGGTTAATATTTTATTCCTAAGGTTTTTTTGTCGAATTATACTATCCAATATAATTAAGAGATGTGTTAGGCTAATTATGATATCATTTTTACCTAATTACCCAATTTCATTTAATCGTGTTAAATAAAAGTCCAAAGCTACAATTCACCAAAAAATATTCTCGTCTTATTGAACAATATTTTACTTACTGATATTAGCCGTGTCTCTAAGAATTTTTTAATTCAACTCACAAAAGTGGAAAAATTTTGTTTTATGTAAATTTGCAAAATCTAATGGGAGGTGGGTAAAAGATGGTAAAAAGTTTAATAAAATTTTATACATCTAATTTTATTATGAAATAACTACAATGAATTAAATTCAACTTATGTAGGTATTATATATCTATATTTACTTAAAAAAATTTAAATAAAATAAATAATTATTTAAATAAAAAGTTGGTTTTAAACTATAACGTAGTGTTTTTAACTATTCATCAAAAATTGAATGTTTTCAAAAAAATACAAAAAAATTACTATAAGCTAATTTTGATATTAAGAACTCAAAAATGAATTATATTTTACCAAATTCATAAAATAAAAGTTTCATTAATTAATTTAAAATTAATTCCCATTGTCAAAACCGTAAAGAGTGGTTTTAAAAAGTAAAATCTATCAAAATATGGACAGGTGTTTAAGTAAAATTTAAATGTGAAATCACATATAATGTTATAAATTGATTTTAATGATAAAAATATAATCTAATTATACTTACAAACAATTCAAATTCATTATTTAACACTATAAATTATTTTGATAAAAAAATTTGTTTTCAATTAAAATTTTGTAATATTTATTATTCATAAAAATATTGAAGTTATCAGAACTGTAAAAAAAATTTATACAAAATAAATATTAATGTCCTGATTCTACATAATAATTTAATTTAATTAAATTTAATATATAAAAGTGTCAAATATTGGTTTTAAAAAAGGGTTTCCATTAAAAGGTGAAAAAATTGCAATTTTTTAAAAATAGTTCTTTTATCTGAAAAAAATGTATTTCTTTTAATATTATCTCAAATAAAAAAAAATATGGGTTATAAAATTATATAGAGTATATAAAATTCAAAATTCAGTTAATAATATTCATAACTGGTTTTTGAACGGCTAATATGGTATGTCGTGGTGCACTCAATCTCAGATTTTCACGTACCACAAGCTATTTAATTACTTTAAAGAAAATAACATACTACAAACTCTTGGGGTGTAACATTCTTCCACCCTTTTGGAAATTTCATCCTCAAAATTTTAATATTTTGATTTGTACTTCATTGAAAGTCCCACAACGGAAAATTTTTTAGTAAAACTGTCACATTAAAAAAATGAAAGATAAGTACAAAGGTCACCCGAGATAACCCATACTAGGATTCCAAGTAGGGAAACATTGATATGGAAGATAAAATAAGTGTAATGTTATGAGGGATAGTGATAGAAAACATGATCAGGAGAACGTTAACAAAAAAATCCACAATCATTTGATGGGATAAATGATGATTAGTTTCCAAATTGGAAAAGTAAACGGACAACATTTTTTGTTTTAAGTTCCATTTCAAGAAATTGATTTTTGATATTAACTAAGAACATAAAGGGATATAATTACTTTTTATGTATATTTTCATCCATTAAAAAATTTCTACAACTAACTCATCTACTTTTTTTCAAACGATGATTATTAAAGATGACTTGGTCACACCTGTAGTTCTAGAATAAATTTTGAGCAATCATAAGATCCACAAATGATTAACTATATATTTCCCTTGTTTTTATAGATTAACCAAAACCAAAATGGTTAGTACAAGAAAAGATGATCCCCAAAAATGATAATCCTTTAGAGAAAGAAAACATAATCTCAATTTCTAATATAAAACCATAAATTCCAAAAGTTCAATAAATCCCATTTAATAAACAATTGCCCTTAAAATCCTTTAATATAATCAAAACTAATATTGAAACCCAAAACATAGAATAATTTTATTATGTAGTCTTCTACGATAAATTGTATCTCCAAATAACATCGACTACTCTAAAATTCACATACTAAAACTTAATTAACCTAATAATATATTCTCTATGAGAAGTTAATAATTTCCATAAATAACCCAAAATACTATAAATCCACAATAACAAAATTGATAAAAACCCACCATTACTCCTCAAATGAAATCCCATAGTATTCTATTTTCCATAGGCATATAGTGTTTCCAACAGAGAAAACATATTCCAAAATAACATTTATAACCTCATTGCTAAATGATTTTTCTATACTATGTTTATTTAGTTGATATGTCATAAGACGGAAAATCAAATTATTATTGATCAATAAAATCATTAAACTAAAAAGAATTAGTCACACAAACTAGGGACTTCATGTAGTCCAGTGATAGGTGATAAACCCCAATCATGGACTTGTTATGGGTTCATTTCCCATAGCGTTGTCCGACGTGACATGTTTTCACACATTCTATGAGTTTTCCTTTTTAAAAACCTATAATTTATAACATTCACAAAATGAGACAAATTCATCAAAATAACCATAACAAAATTTAAGCACAACCATTATATCATACCTCACATTTTCATTCCAAAAATTAATAACATGTAATTGCCTTAAATTCAAGGATCATATAAACCAAAATGATTCTTTATAAATATATCCACAAAACAAAAGATAATTCTTCCTCAAATAGAATTTTCACGTAACAAATTTCATAGTTAAACATACAAGATAATAGTATTTCAATGTAATCAAATACTTTAAATATTTCATTAGCCATTTATCTCCACATAGGTTGTTCCCTGACTTAGATAATATCCTATAGAATAGGGTATTGACTCAGGTAAGGCCAATATCCCTTACATTTACAACAAATGACTATAATTGGATTCTTATGATCATTTTTATTTTCTTCCATAGTAATTTTCAATTTTCCTCAGTAATTAATTACTTTATAACCTTCATTCTCACACATAAAGCATTTCATTATTCTATTGCGACACTTTCCTAGGTGTCTCCTTCCATATTTCCTACATGATGGAAATTGAGATTTCTTTTCTCCACGGTCTCCACTTCTAGAGCTTTTATCATCCATCACATCTCTCTTATTTGTTGAGTCCGGGAGTTGGTTAATATATATGTTATTGATCATATTTCTAGAAAACAGATTAGACATGAACATGATATCTTTTACACCTATCACCATTCCATTTCATTGCTTATTTCCACCATAGTGCCCACCTTGTACATCATGTTAAATGTTACTATGGCTACCTTGGTATCTATCCCTTGACTAACACAAGAAAGCATAGTGTCAGTCATAGAATAATTTAGGAAATATCATATAACCTTATTTCCATTCTAAAACACCTTAGTATTAACCATGTTTATTTATTTTCATCTTATATTAAAATAAATCAAATTAGTTTGTAAGGAAAATATGAATTTTCCCAAGCATATCCCCTGGGAGTGTCGTAACCAAGAGTAAAACAAGGCCCACTGTTGTGTATGAGGATACACTGGGTCAAGCCTGAAAATCCTTATCAGAATTTTCACTCCTAGGAACATATAAGCCAGAGCTACCTCTACCTGCTCATATCCAGAAAGGGACATATTTCTTGGAAAACCCACAAACATTTACATTGCTAAAAATTTTCGATGTTCTTCTATACTGATCATAAATGTCTATCTTAGGGTAGTGTTAGTTAATCAGAGTTTTTTTTTCTAACTTTAGTTTCCAAGGTTGGTACTAAAATTCCTATGATACCAACTATAATTATGCGACCCCAGTTACCCTATGTCAGTGAATTATTACATAACAATGGCATGATACATGGAATCATGTCTGGAAAGACCGATCTGTTAAGAAACCTCAAACGTACTAGATACACTCATAAGTCTTACATTACATCATGAAATAAAAACATCAACAACATTTAGTCACCTTTTTAAACACAATTATATCATTTGCCTAACCCTAAGGTCAACCGTAGAATAGTTCTTCATATCCTTTGTAAAATAAAACATAGAATGGTGTGAGTTCAGATGCTCAGTATAGATAACAATATAGCAGAAACTTTTATAAATATGCATAAACATTTAAGGAAATGTTTAAGACTAAAACAAACTCTTTTTAAACATAAACATAAGAAAAATATGGTAAAGATAAAATCAAATAATTCCATTTACATATTTACATAGATATTCTTCTAGTCAAATAATCACATGAAATATCAATAACCACTTTTGTAATGATGGAATGCATAATTCCACACTTCATAACCACATAGTCAAGGCATTGTTCAAGACTAAAAATAAGATTTTGTCAAGGCCTTGTGACAAGACACTTGTTTGTCTCTTGAGACCTAACGATGGATTAAGGATCTATAGAAGGATCCACTCGTCACAAACTATGTCCAATTCATTCCTCATATGAAAAAGTTGAAACATAAGCTAATCATTTGTAATAAAACTAGCATACCAAATGTCAATATTTTGGCCACAAACCATGAATGGCAAAAAAATAGCACATCCACAGTCAAACATAACTCATTCAATAAAATATGGAAAATTTTATTATAATAAATAAACCTCAGTCGTGAATAATGAAGGATATTGATTTATATAAAAATAATCATCAAAACTATTTGAGAGAAATATCCCCCTTTTTCTTGAAAACATTTAAAAGACACACAATTTATCAAAAACCTGTTTAAAATAGATTTTTGAATCAAAGTGTACCATTCCACATTGAAAAATTTTAATGCTGTTATCATTTTAACACACTTATTTACATATAAATAAATCCTTAAAACCATTTTTATATAATGGACATTAATGAGAAGGATTTAGAAGAATAAAATTTTAAAACATTTCAAATGATATTTTAGTTAGAGTTCCTCACCAAATGATAGATGATTGGATGCAAAAAAGTGAGGTAATATAAAATTTATAATGATATCATGAAAATAAAGGGATTCATGATATATTATGTGAAATTACATTATATACACCAAACAAAATTGAGTTGGCGCATAACAACCAAAAAGACTCAATGGAATGTAAGTTGATCTGAAATCCATTGTAAAGACCATATTCTTTGGTTAAGGATAAATCAATGACATAATTCTGTGTGAAAATATAAATACACTATATATTATTGGATATTCAGTGTAAATAAGTTAGAGGACATTCAAACATATTCTTTTAAAATCATCAACAATGAATTGGATGTTTAACTCAATGAATGGATATTGAGTTAAAATTACTCTAATCATGATCATATCTATGACATAATAATTTTTCAATGGAGTGATTATATGTATCATAAGTATATCTGCATAAATGGGGGTGTTAACTACTAAAAAAAATATAAATAGTGATTCCTCACGTAATCATAGAGTAAAATAATCAATGAATTATGAGTAATGCCAAATGAGTGGAAATTGAAATTTGAAATTATCTTACGGATATGGTAACATACAAAACATACACCGCATGAAAAAAGTATCATCTAATTAAGATGTAAATACCCATAAATTATTTTATATTACACAAATAATACAATCACAGGCAATATAGACGCCTCAGAAAAAGAAATAGTTTCAATATAACATGAATCTCAATGGAATAAGAAGTGAGATGAAAACCCCTTACCTTGTACTTTTAATTGGTCGAGCGTATGTTAACCTCCTGTATAATAGTTAAATTAGTGTTATTAAATTATACATGAACTATATACATAAATATGATATCATGTATGATATTTTAATATTGATTTGTTAATAATATTTTAGTTCTATTATCATTTCGGGTGCTAACTGATTCGTTTTCCTTTATATAATCGGTTACGTAAGGCATGTATGTTATGGATATGATTTATTTTATTCATATCCATAATTATATTAATTTCATAAACTTTATTTTTAATTATATAATGAAAATTATTCTTGTATTATTATAATGGAGAAAGAATGTCATCGTGGTCATGGAGGCGGTAATCCGTATGTACGCACGTATATTGACTTTGTTATTTATAAGGTGGATAGAATAATGAATATGTTAGTAGCATTTTTTTAATAATATCATAGTATATATAAGATAATAGAGTTATTATTTTACAATGTAATCAAAAAAGTAAGAGGAAGTGGAAGAAGAAAAGAACATGAAAGAGGTGATAAAATATTTACCTCTTCTTCAGGTTCTTCCTTTTCATTTAATGAAAAGGGCTTCGTAGAATGGATTTCTGACCAATGTTTGGCCTCTATGAATAAGGGAAGAAATAGGGGAGGATACCTATATTGGGTTTGTCCATGAAAAATAGCTTTGGATTTGTGAAATTATGAGAAACGGAAGTGCCCTTTTATAGGGGCGGTGAGGGTCACTTTAGGAAAAGAATGAAATATTATTTTATAATAAATTAATTTTCAGTTTCTAATTTCTCAAAAATTAATATTTAAAGTCTAATGTGTGAATGGGTCAAAAAAAATATCAACCAGTAAGTATTATATAGGTTTAGTTCATCATAGTAACCTTATCTTTTAGATTTTACACTTAGTTAAAGGGATTGATATTTACCATGTCTCCTTTTATTTTTATATTATATGATTAATAAACATACTATAACATGCCAATTGAACCCCATGCAATTAATTATTAATATATATAACCATATCTATGTCCTTTGGACAATCTATAGATTTTTATTAATATTATATCAATTTATAATATAATTTTTTTTAAAAAAAAACTATATTATGTCAATTTTGACACTATTTAGTATTTTAGTTTCTTGAAATCCAAATAAATATATTACATCGAAATAAATTTATTCATATAACCATAAAATGAGATATTAAAATATAAAATTAGTGGAATTCATCATAAGTATTGATTATATCTATATGGATATTTATAATATCAATTATATTTAATATTTCATTAATAAGGTAATTACTGCATCATCATTGTGTCATTAATAAATTAAATTATTAAAAGTTTAAAAAATATAAATAAAATACTATTATGTGGGAAATATTTTTATCTTTATAATTAATATTTATAGTCGAATTTATATTGTGTGTATCCCTATATTAAAAATTGTTTAGTTATTAAATATTGAATTTAACTCTTAACTTTTCTTTAAATAAAATAATAATAAATGTCATAATCTAATCCATGTGGAACAAAGTGGTTCATAGTTTATTCCTAATGTGGTTTTTGGTTTAAATATACTTATAAAATATATTTTGGACATGTGTTAGGGTAAATATGATATTATTTTTACACATAATTACCCAATTTACTTTTAACTATGGTAAATAAAAGATAAAAATTTCTATACACCAAAAATTATTTCCATCTTATTGAATATCATATTACATATTGATATGAACCTTGACTCACGTATTTTTCAAATTCAACTCACAGAATCCATAAAATTATGGTTTATGTATATTTTCCAATGCTCTTAGGGGGTGTGTAAAAGATTGTAAAAAGTTCGATAAAAATTTATACATCTAATTATATTATGAAATGACTAAAAATAATTACATTGAACTTATATATATATTATATATCTATTTTAGACTAATTTTTTTAAAATTAAATAAATAATTATTTAAATAAAATATTTTTTTTAAACTATAACGCAGTGTCTTTCACTATTCATCAAAAATTGAATGTTTTCAAAAAAATACCAATGATTTACAGTAAGATAATTTTGATATTCCAAATTCAAAAAAAAATAATTTTCATTAATTAATTTAAAATTAATTCTTGTTGTCAAAACCAAAATCCAGGTTTTTAAAAAGTAAAAACTATCAAAAGATTGACATGTGTTTATGTAAATATTAAATGTGAAATTTCTTATAATGACATAAATTGTATTAAATGATAAATATATAATCTAATTATACTTACAAACCATTCCAATACATTATTTAACACTATAAAATAATTTGATAAAAAAAGTAGGTTTCTATTAAAATATAGTAATTTTTAGTACTCATCAAAATAAGGAAGTTATCCGAAAAGTACCAAAAATTTATCCTAAATAAATTTTTATGTCCCAATTTTAAAGAATAATTTATTTTCATTAAATAGAATATATAAAAGTGTCAAATATTGGTTTTAAAAAAGGATATCTATTAAATTGTGGTAAAATTATATTTTTTAAAAAATATTTCTTTTATTAGAAAAAAATTAATTTGTTCTTATATTATGTCTGAAAAACACATAATATGGATTGTAAAATTTTATGGAGTATATATAACTCAAAATTTAGTTATTACTATTCATAGCAGTTTTTTGAATGACTAATTTGTTAAGTCGTGGTACACTCGAACTCGGTGTTTCATGTAGCGCAAGCTATAAAATTACTATAAAGAAAATAACTTAATAAAAAATATTGGGGTGTTACACATTTGATAATTTTTGTGTAATATATTTTATAAATAACATTCTTCTTCAATCTATTCTTGAATGAGACTAGTTTCTCTTAAAAAGATTATGAATTAGATTAATTGAATTTTTAAGAAAAATGGATCTTTTTAGAAATATATAGTTTATTATAATAAATAGATGTTTTATTAGTATTTTTTATTAAAATAGTGTTATATGAATAATCCTTTGAATTATATGTGATTATTATATTCCTTATTGTTTTAAATCTATAAATGAATAAGTATTCAGTTTAATAAGAATTATATTTTCATACGATAAAACATAAAATTATATTTTTAATAATAGAATTTATTTTTATGGATTAATGAATTTTAAGAATAAATAATATATTAAAAGAATATTATTATTATATAATTTTTAAATATAAATAATCATATAATTTTTATGATGTCAAATGTAATTTTTATTAAAGTTGGAAAACTATTTTTCTCAAAATCAATGGATTTTAAATAAATGTAAGTTTTTTATTTTAAAATTGAATATTCATATACATGGAAATTGTTTTTGATAAAATGAATATTATTCTTTGGAATAATAATGTCCAAATTATCTGATAGTTAATTTATAAAAAAATTTCTGAGATAGTTGAATTTTTTGTGAAAAATTAAATAACAATTAAATATAATATGTGTTTTATGACATCATAATGACCCAAATGTGATGTAGTAAAATCCTATAAAAGGGTTATTCATCCAATATATGTTTTACCTTTAAAATAATGTTATTTTAGAATGGTTTGATTAATATTATAATGCCTTAGTGGACCCTCCAAGACATATAAAATATTTTAACATTTTAGAAATGATTTCCTTGAGAGTGTGAATCACCTCCGCATAAGTAATAATTTTTTAATAAGTTATGTCATTTCCCTAATAAAATAAAAATTTCCACTCCCATTTGGAAAAATCCATTAGATAAAACCATGATATGGTTTGTTGTTTTGAATATATAATTATATAGATTCCAAAACCTATGTATGTGAAATATTATATAATTCATATATCATTTTTTATATAAACCCACCAAATATCCCACATATCATCACTCAAATTCCATGGATCACGTCCCTAATATGTCATATTATCTCTAGAAACCTCTTAAGGCACCCCAAGATCTCATGAAGCCCCTCCACAAGCCCTTGAAGTAACACACTCAAGTAAGTGATTTCATCTTTTTTTATTTTTTTCCAAGATTATTTATATCGATATACCATTTTATTTTAAATTAAAAATGTTGGAGTATTATTTCACAGATTCCCCATACTTCCATCCTTATGTTTGAATGATTATATACCTCTTTTCCTCTCATTATTCATTCCTATGTACACTTTTTACCATGCCGAAATTTTGTAATAGTAATTCCATATATCCTCTTTATTAATGTTTCTTTATTATGTTACACCATCTATTTCCAAATTCAATGTGTTGGTAATTATATCTATATTACCCCCTTACATTCAATTTCATCTAAATATGATTTAATATCCCTTTCTCTATCATCAACCCTTTTAATGAATTTTTATTTCATTTTCTTATACTGCCGAAATTGCACAATGATTTTCCAAGCCCAACTCATTGTGTACCGAATACTATCCCATTTCTCTATCAACTTTATTCGCCTTTATAAACATATAGTTATTGAATTGAAAATAATTTAATGTATTCCAAATCCTTTAATCGTGTAACAAATTATAATGATGAATAATTCTGTGTCATATGATCCATGTGGTACACTTATGCATGAAATGAAATGATTACAAAGGGTGCACCCTGATAATAATCCAATTAAATGGGTAATACTTATTATCATGACATTACATGTGAAATGAGGGTTTAATCATGATAATTAAAGTGAAATTAGTGTTTACTCATGCTAATCCTTGTGAAATGAGCCCTGTCTTATTATAATATCTTGTTTTATGTGGTTTCCACATTTACAAGTTACAATAATCATGTTATATCATTCCTTTATGTTCATGTTCCTCTTATGAACAATTGTTATTCCTATTTACTAAAAAGTATTGTATTATTCTTGTTATTCCTTGTTTACTCTCGTACTGGTCTTTATAACTCACCCTTATTTTATGAATTTCCTATGGGTATCACATGTAGTGTTAGGTTCAAAGGAATGAGTTGGACATGTTAACTATGTCTGAAATAAAGATGTTGTATTTTATGTTTTATGATGTTATGTAATGATAATAATTTCCCAATACACTAGACCTCTCGATCCTTGGTGTTTCATTAATTTCATTATTATGTAATAAATCATGTTTAAATATGTAAAAATGTTCAGTGTTGTTATAAAGTCTCACAAGTTTCCACCCAACAATGTAGAAAATGACATGTATTCTCGTATAATAACTCCAAAGGATCCATATGTATTGAGGATTTAAATCTGTTTTTTATACGAGAACTCCACTAAAGGTATATACTCACCCCATGATCCACCAAAATTCATTACCCAATTCCCAATCATGTACCCCAACAATTGTTTCATCCTTTTGAATTATATATCCATTTTAGGATGAAACAACATTATTATAGTCAATTATATCTTAATGGATTACTATACATATTTCATAAAACAAGATTCAACCCTTGGATATTTTTCAGATACTATCAAACTATAACACGATTCCTTTTTACCAATTCTCAAATAAATATTTTATCTAAGTATCCCACCATATTGGATTCAAAAATTCGGTTGAAATGAGTTGAATTAGTTTTTCTATCCACAATCACCCTTATGGAATAATTTTCCTAAAAAATCATTGGGATAACTATTAGAATATTGGTAGATATCTAATCCCATTTCTATATAAGAATAGGTAATGACTAGAACCTTCACAGTAGTCATTAGTGCTCTGCCATTGACTACTAATATGTGAGGTAAATTAAAGAATGCTCAAACAATTCCTATTAAATTCTAACACACCAAAACTATATTATATTCGTTTTATATCTTATTTATTCTATTATTAATGGCCCATCTCAAATGGTGGTAGGAATTAATGAATATTTTCTGACATGAAAATGATATGACAATCTGATCTCAAAACCACAATAGTGATTTTTTTCAATGTTTAATCCCTCACGGGTCACCAAACTATTGACTTTTTACCTCATATAAAAACATTCGTAATTAGAAATATGGGAATCGTTAATATTATCAAACTAATTAGGAACATAAGAAATTGGAAATAAAATATCCAAACAAACTCTGTATTCACTATCTGAGTGTATATAAACTATCATTAACATTAGCTAACATTGATTTGAAAAATATTTTACCAATTAATTTTTGATGTCATAAATAACGCATCTTCCACCAAATATAATTTACCTAGTGTATAAATTAAGTCTAATGTGAAAATTTGATGTTATTTAATCCTTATTATTTGCCTCAAGATCAATTATCATCGAAAAAAATGTGTTTCACATTCTAATGATTTTTAAATACTATGAATTTCTCCGCAAATCGAAAATTACATGATGTATTCAAAGCATGGACACACAAGAAGATAATTAAAAATTCACTGTCAGGTTTTTATTCTCATGAAATTTTAACTACCATGGGACATAATAAACAAAATGATCTCCCTATGTGGTAAATCATCACACTACAACACATAAAAAAGTCCTGATTCTATAAATATAATGATATGTGAGGATGTGAGGATTTCCTTAAGCTCTTTAAAACACTTAATTCATTCCTAATTCTATTGGAATGGAAAACATTCATTGTAAAATCAACCATTAGTATATCTTGTCATGAATAGTTATGAATAAAAATCATTAATAACTATATAGGACTAAAAATTATATATCTAAATGAAATTCATGTGAAATATCAAATAGATCATGGCCTCTAAATCTTCCTGATCCGAAAAACACTTCCTTTATAGATTGTATGTCTTTGAAAACATACCTATTGCAACACAAAATAACACAATAAAATTTTGGCATAAAAATGACAATCTTATAATATAATAAAAAAATCCCCAATAGATTCTCATGATTAACCTTTATCATATAATACACCTGTTTTACATCCAAAAAAATAATACAAAAAAATAATCCAGATTCTATTTATATATTTTTTCATTAGTTCCATAAATATAGTTGTTGAATTTGCATGACCAAATTGCATAACCACATAATCATAATGGACATATCCACTTATATAAGATGTATTCAGAATTTCCTCATTCTGAACATGTAGTTGCTGACATTCTCAATGTAAGTAAATTTCATAGAATGAAAGATCACCCATTAATTGACAAAAAATATCATCAATTCAAGGATGATAATACCGATTCGTTATTGTGAAATTACTAAACAGAAGATAATATTTAATCATTTGAAGAGTATCATCATCCTTTTTCATAAACAAATATAATGATGCATTTAGAGACGTACTATTTTGAATGAACAATATTATTTTTAACACTTCATACTAGATATTCGATTTCATTAATTATGTAAGTTCAATCCATTATTCCATAAGTGATACACTGTTGTTCCTTTTATTGTTATCAATTTAATACTCTACTTCTCTTTCTGGTGGAAAACTATAGAAATTTTCAAGAAAAACATTAGTAAAATAACAAAGTTTTTTTTTGGAAAACAGTTATTTATGATCTCATCAATTGATTACATGGTCAATGATTTCAACATGTATGAAATACTTCCAACTGATTGTCTCAAAAAACAAGATGAAATTTCTTTCAGAAGACCCTAATATATAATGATATTCTCAATGATATGAGTTGTAGAACTACCTATTTAGGTTTAATAGTATATGTTATCATTGGACATTTTCAACAAATCTATGTCTAGGATTAAATCATAGGCACCCCTCTCATGCATAGAAAAACTAAAATAAATTCAGTCCCATTAACATTTTTAGGACATGTGTTCAACATAATGGATCGAAATTATTCTCAGCTAAGATGATTACAGTGTTTCAAAATACAAGGAATCATCACAACATGAAAACCCATAAGCTCAATAGAATAATAATCAATAATCAAATGATATAAATAAATATCAAAAAACTATTACATAAGGTTTAAAAGGAATCAATCCTCTCACCACAAAATATCTAGATTGATCATCCTTGATCATTTTCTTTGCTCAATATAAGTTTTTACTTGAGTCACCTTTCCCTTTATTAAATATTTAATATGGCACATGATGAGGAGTCATTGTCTTCCTATAATCCCCATGAGTTTCTTATTTCTTCTGATAAGAGCTATTCTATTTCACTCATATTGAAGAATAATATTCATGAGAAGTATGTGATCTTTCTCTAGAACCTGAAATTGGATTAAAATAAATATAGCTTTAATGATTTTAAGTAAGTTTCTAATTGTGGAATTATCAAGGTGTTTCCCAGAAATCTTATTTCATATCTTCCAAATAAGCAAAAAGAATGCCTTCAGGCTTCTTATTTAGTTTAGAAAGATGATTCACTTTTCCCACTGTCTAATTCTGAGTCATACCACAAAATTAAAAATGTGTTCCCCTCTTCAACTTAATACTATAATTAGGGTTCCCAATAATTTTCATAGTTATATAAATGCTTCATCCACATATATTACCTCTAATATAACTTTCTTCCATAGTCACTATATTGGAAATCTCATTATAATCCAATTTTTAAATAATAACAATATTTGAGTTAATCTCAGATGTCAACCCTGATTGAATTTTTTTACCTTAAATGATTCACTTGAAATAACATTTAGTGAAAATAATACTATATTAAAAAATGTATCTGCATACTCTTTCACTATAATATTTCATTTCTCTAAACTAAATAATTATATTGTTCTTGTCCTTCTGATTTTCAGATGATTTTTTTTTTTGAAAAAAATCATGTAAATCACCCCATGTAATGACTTTATCATGATTATTCTTAAATACTAAATCCTACACTTGGATTTCTAGATCCTCCATTATATATTTCACCAACCTCATCTTTAGCTAAGATGGATTTCAATGTAAATTGAGGATTCAATTAATCATGTATTTTTACACTATTTCTAACATTGAATCACCATAAAATATAGATGTATTCTTCTTTGGAAACTAAGAATAATGATTTAGTTTCCATTGATCTTTCATCTAATTTCCTCTATCAATTACATGAAAATATAGAATAATACTCTGAACTAATTTGTTTCACTTATATCTCTAGTTAATCCACATTGTTAGCATCGTACTCTAGTTAGTTTTTATGACACCAACCCATTTCCATTTGATATAATAAAATAAAAACAAGATTTAGTCTCACTATCAAGAAGCCTAAATATTAGAAGCATGAAAAAGTCTTTTGATAATTAAACAATTTTGACTTCCAAATCGTTTTTGGGAATTCCGCCATTCATTTAAATTTTTTTTAACATTTTTCAAAAGTACATAAATTTTTTACCAAATTATTACTCATTACATAAAATTAATTATTCACCCCTAATTGTAATTCATTTCAATCAATTCATATCATTTTCTTCTCATCAATTAAACCCATGTTTATGTTGTCAAAACTCAATGAAGTGTCTTACAACACTCATATAACCAAGCTCAATGGAAATTGAAGGTTATCAAAAAATGTTAGCTACATGTTTCTTTTACCTAAATTTCATTTTTTGAAAATGAATCTCTTTTATTTCATCACAATATATAGAATAGTACTATATATCAATGATAGAATATGATGAAACCAATTTTAAAATTATTTCAATCACCCATTTTCTGGGAAGAGGCAGTGGGTGTTACTAGCCTTAAGTGAAATACCCAAGACACCATAGGCTAGGAATAAATTCCAAGGGATTCATAAAAATTATAGGTGATTTACCCTTTTAAAATACTGAAAATATAAATTGATATCATTAAAAGGTAAACATGAATTTGATGAATTGTAACATCCCGGATAAATGATGAATATTACATTTTCATATTATTAATATTTGTGAATTAAATATTAGTTTTACTTTAAAGGGGTTTCTATGTTTGATAGCGTACCCAATATGCAACAACGAGTTTCTTTGAAATATTACAATGCACACTAATAATATAATATTTTTATTTTAAATGGTAGTTAACTCCTAGCCATTGAATTGACAGGAATGAAAGAAACTAACTATAATATGATTATACTTGTTTTTTAAATATATTTACATTTATCCAATAAAATTTGGAAGCTTAAAATGTGAATAAATCTAATTTTAAGCATAATTTAAATTAAAAGGTCGATTTACCGCCTTTTATTGGAGAACCCTCATTAAATATAGTTTTTGTCACATTAATACATTCAAATTGACAAAATAAAATCCTTCTTTATAATGGGGACATCAAATTTTACTTTGGGTAATTTTTTGGTATTTTTCTGATGAAGTTCATTTTTTAATGATTAGTGAAAAATATTGCATTTTAAATCAAAAGTCCCTATTAATATAATTTATTTATATGGTTATATTATCTTTTTAATTTGTTTTAATGTTTAAATACATTATATTTTTACCATTTAATGCAATGTTGGTCATTGAAATTAATTTCAATTTGAAATTTGACATAAACAAGTATCAATCTTTTGATAGTTATTGTTTATTAAAAATACACTATTTGTTTTGATAATACGAATTAATTTTAAAATTAATTTATGAAACATAAATGTATATAACTTGGTAAAAAAACATCATTTTTGAATTAGGAATATCAAATATATCATAGGATGAATTTTTGGTATTTTTCTGAAAAAAATCAATTTTTTATGAAGAGTGAAACCACTTAGTAGTAATTAAAAAACTGACTTTTTCATTTAAATGAAAATTTACCACTTCTATGAATTGAATTTTTAAAATTTGACATACATGGTTTTTATCAAAAAGTAAAATGTGGTTCAATAAGATGAAAATAATTTTTGATAAATAGTAACTTTTGTCTTTTATTTACTGCAGTTAAAGGTAAATTGGGTAATTTAAGGTTAAAAGAATATTATAATAAATCAAAATTACCTTAACACTTGTCCTTACCATATTGGATATGTAATGGACGACCATGGTAATTGTTGGGTCTATTTTGGGGCTACAAGGAGACACTTATGAATGATAATGAACCTTTAGATTAATTAATTTAATGTAATGGAAAAAATGGAATAAACAAACTTATTTTAGTAAATTAATTTTATATGGTGTAATATAAATTATATTTTCGTCTATAAATTTTCATTGGAAAGATAAAAAGATTTCCTAAATCATGATATTTTTCTTAGAATTTTTATACATCACATAAATCAAATTATTTATGACACAATAATGATGTAGTGTTTACCTCATTAATAAAAGAATTAAATAAATAAGATTATAAATATTAAAATAACATCAAAAACCTCTACATTTCCTATTATATGATATTATTTAAAATATGAGTCATCTTATATTATACTATATTGATTTTTTTACCATTATTAACTGAATATCATTATATAATAAAATAATATTATCACACCTTATTAAAGAGTCCCCCCTCTCTCTTATAAAAGGATACCACTTCATACCAATTACACACACCTCTGAATCCTTTTGTCTAATCCAAACACTTCCCAATTAATCTCTCTACATCCCTCTCCTCCTCCTAGAATCCTTACGTTAGGCAGAAGTCACATCAAGAGGTCCTTTGGTTCAAACCAAAGGGAGTTACCCAAATTAAAGGTAACAGTTTCTCTTAAATTGTTTTCTTTTAGTTTACTTATCGAACCCCGAAAATCTTTTTATTCCGTTATTGTGTAAAAGAAACATTATCCTCAATATACTAAGATGTTTTTATTAGATGGATTCAAACTACACTTACATACAACTCCATCTAATGGGTGAAGAACATAATGTTTCTGTGGATGGAAAACTAACGCTTCACGAAACGATGATTGTTCAAATATCTCCAAAAACCTCTTATGGTGGCCATTATGATGGAACTATATTTATATATGATATATATTATTTTTATGTTTTCCTTATTCTTATATATTTTTCCATTTATATAAATAATTTATGGTTTCCATAGTGGGTAAATACGATAATCTCATTAGATAAAGTGCGGACTACCACCCCCTCAAAGTGATATGGCTCAATAATGCCCTACGTGGGACGTATGAAGGATAGAGTTAATACTATTGTATATTATAATATAATGGAATTATAATATAACTATGTATTATTATGTTTTTAAATCCATTAAAATAAGAAATAGAAATGAAAGTAGCGTTCATCTGTACGTACAGCTTACCGTCTCCATGAATGGTGCATTTCATTTCTTACCTCTAAATGTTTTGTACTATTATAAATACAAGTATATAATAGATATATATTATATATATTATATCTAAATTATTAATATAATTATGAATATAATGGATATATTACCACATGAACAACTTGTAATTATAAGGTGTTCATTTTTTTACTCAAGTACATAATATCGACCAAATGACTGTTATTAACTTAAATGATTACATAATGTTAATAACATGGTAATAAGTAATATAAAATGAATAATTAACTTTAAAAATGTTATTATGAAATTATAAATTAACATTAGTTTATTATTTAGGAGATTAAATAATGAACGAGTCATGTCAGACAACGAGGTAAGGGATTTTCTTATCTCACTTTTAATTTCGTGAGATTTCCATTGGTCACCTCTTATTAATTTCATGTGGAGTATTTTTTACTGCCATTTGATATATATTATCATGTCTCTAATTATATTCATGGTATTCTGTGATTGATTTTTTTGTTATTAACTTTTGGAAATACGACTCAGTTGATTACAACGTGGTAAACGGTTTCATCTCAATTTTTATTCCTGTGAGACTCATGTTATATTTTCCACTATTTCTTTTTTTGTGGTGTATGTACTACCCATGATTGTAATATTTATGTAATATACTTTCATTTATGAATATTTAAATCATCATTGTATTATACTTATTTCATGTGGCACAATTTTTGTAAATTACCAAATCAGTAAGGGAATATTTCACCCTCGTCTTTTTAAAAGACTTATTTTGGTTGTGCCTTTTAATTTACATCTTATTATGTTGGGATATGTTCTTCAATATCCTTATTTATGTAAACATTATTTAAAAGTTATGAGATACCATTTTTGTCTCATCAACTCATTTTCTAAATTTTAATGTCACCCCGTTATGCTGCCGAATTTTTACAAGGGAACTACTTAACCCAATTTCGATTCATTGGGTTCGACTTGTACTAATTGAATATGTCATCCTATGAATATGTGTGAATGACCAATGACTATTTTACACTTAATAACCACTAATATTTGGTGTATTTATATTTTTACAACATAATATCAAGATTGATTTATCCTTAATTTAAGGATACCATCTTTATAAGGGATTTCATCTCAATTTACATTTCCATTGAGACTTCATTGTTTTTATGCAGAAATTCACTCTTATTTGGTGTATATACCATACTTTGACATATTATATCATAAATCCCATTATTCTCATGATATTATAAAGTTATGATTAAATGTTATTCCTCAATTATTTGTATTAAAGAGTCTCTCATTTTGTTAAAAACACTTTAACAAAAATATTATTTTAAATGTTTTAAAGATTTATTATTCTAAATCATTATCTTTAATTTCCATATATTAATAATGGTTTTCACTATTTATTTATATGGAAATTAATGTTTTGAAATAATAATTCCATTAAAATATTCAAAGTGGTATGTGACACTTTGATTTAGAAATCTCTTTTTAAATGGTTTATGAAAATGGATTGATTATTTCAATGTCATGAAATTACTTCTTGGGACATAAAATGAAGTGTTATTAGTGAAATGTTTATATTTTCAATATTTTATGTTCTTTGATGGTACATGGACATTAGACGGGTGGTTACGTTATAAACCATATGACCGATGGTGCCGTGAAAACCAGGACGGTCGGTTATGTTATAACATCCAATGAAATGGGTATGTAAGATGGTCGTATGGATTTTCCATTTAATGATATGCATGAAATTAGATCATTTGGTTATTCCATTTAAGTATGTTTATGTCCCAAGTTACCATTATATGTTATGTGTTCTTTATATGAGTTTTATGGAAATATTTTGCTTAAAAAAGGGTAAGTAGTGATCTTTTTTTAGTGAAGAGTATTTAATACTTCATAATGGTGAAAAGTATTACTTATGATAAAGTATTAATGGTTTACTTGTTGTTTTGAAAAACTAACAGTTTTGCTTCTTTGTGTATCCCTTATTGAGCTTTTAATGCTCATCCCAACTTTTTGAAATGTTTATTATAGGACATAATGTGAATAAGGTCAAGGATTGGATCAAGGAAAAGTCAATCTGTCTTAATTATGGAACTAGACATGAATTTTTTTCAAGAGTTTTTATTTTATGAAAAAATGGATACTGGGTTGAAGTGTCTACATTGTAATATTTTGAGATGTAATAGTTATGTCCTAATTCTATAAAACGCTAAACCTGAAAAGATCCCTAATGTGAATTATTCATTTAATTCAATATTATGTAAGGTTTAAGGATAAGTTCTTATAGTTGGTATCAGAGGTCGGATTAGATAACATTAGAGGTTAGGGTATTCATTAAGAATATGTAACCTTACCATAATAGTTAGGAGTTTATAAAGAGTTATAGTTATTTTATATAATGTGAATGGGTTTAATATAACATGGATAAGTATATAATAGTATTTACCCTCCTCATAATATATTATATGAGGATTTTACTGATATACTCACAATTACCTTTCTGGTTTTAGTCAATGGTTGGATCTAGAAGGCATCAAAGTAACAATGGATGTGAAGAAAACTATGATGGTTTTCTTAATGTGAAATTAAATGAAGTGGGAGCTGCAAAGAGAACTCTTGTGGTTATTCTTAACCAACTATCTAGAGTCCTGATTGACCACTTGAACCTTGTTTATTTTTATAAGGAATCGTATATGTGAGAAAAAAATCCCCACAAAAGTTCAGGTAATAATCATAAAAGTATGTATGTTCAAAAACCTATGTGTCAAAGAGGTGGAAAGAAACACCGAGGAAAATGTTTCAATGGGTCAGTAAGATGCTATAGATGTGGAAATGAAGGTCATAAAGAGAGAACCTACCATGGAAAATGAAGCATCCTGTTGACTCTAGGAAAGGGGAATAAGTTATTTCTGAGGGTTCAATTAAATGTTTTAAATGTGGTGTTCATGGTCATTATACAAACACATGTCCTATGAAGATGTTTTTGGGATGGGATAACTAGTATCGTACAAAATTTTGTTTACCAATACCTAATTCCATTCTGATTGAGGATGAAGAAACCGACAATGACCAATGAAAGGTATGGATTATTTCTTAACATATGTTTGACATTATTAAATCTTATGATATGATTCATGATTTTGTTTGTTCGAAAGAAGTATTTTAGAATAGTTTCGAAAGGAATGGTTAATTGATGATGAAGAATGTTGAATGAGTAAAAAGTCGACATATATAGGATTCAAGTATTATGGTAGATTTTTGGATGTTGAAATACTTATAGGTATTAAGGCTCTTTTGATGATGGTAATTACATTAGAAGTCCTTTTATAGTATGCGTAACACTTAAGTTTTATATATGAAAATTTTATTCAAGGAATAATTATCTTTTCTTTTGTGTAAATTTTTATAAAGAACCATTTGGGTTTATATGATGCTTGAATTTGAGGAAATTGTAGGTTAACACATTTTTTGGATGAAAAATGAATGATATTAGAAAACATTACTTGTTAAAACATGTTATGGTTATTTTTGATAAATTTAATTCTTTCTGGGAATAATATAAAATTATATAGTTTTTAAAAAAAGACAACACGCGGACTGTGTGACAACTCGTCGCGTCGGACAATACTGCGAGAATCAAACCCACAACCAAAGTGCGACTGGTATTTATCACCTACCACCGGACTACATGAAGTCCATGTTTTGTATGAGTAATTATTTTTAGTTATATGATTTTATGAGTCAATAATATGTTTATTTTAGGTTTTCTATGGAAATTATTAACCAATCATGGAGGATATTTGATTAGGCTAATTACTTTTCAATTCAAGACATTAAGAGTAACTGATGTTATTTTGAGATAAATGTTAAGATTTATCTTGGCAGACTGTGTGATTAGATCATTTTGAGATTTGGGTTTCAATATTAATTTGGATTACATTGATGAAATTTATGAAAAGCTGTTTATTGAATGGTCTTTGTTGAACTTTGAGTTTTTTTTTGACAAATTTTGGAGATTAAGAGTTGTTTTTCTTTTTCTAAAACATTATCCTTTTTGGGGATTATCCGTTCTGGTGATAACTAGTTTGGTTATGGGTAAGGCCTAATGACAAATGAAATATATTTTTCATCTTTTGTCGATTATGTGATTCTCTCAAAGTTGATTATAGCACTCTTAATGTGAAAAAAATCATCCTGAATACTCATTGTTTGGAGAAAATATGAGTTTGTGTTAGAAATCTAGTAAAATATGAATTTATACATGACATGTAAGAATATTTCTTTCTGTGTTTAGTTAATATCATAAATATATTCCTCAATGAAACGTAACTTAAAATAAAAACCTTTTCTATTAACTTCTCCTACTAGGTAATCAAAGACTATTTAACCCATCACATGTTTGTGATTTTTTTGTGTTTATCATTCTCCTAAACATGTTTTCTATCACTCTCCATCAGAACTTGATAGTTTTTTTCTCCTCCATATCCATTGTTTCATGGAATCTGGTTATCTGTTGTCTCGGGTAAACTTTTTATGTAACACCCCGACCTCAGAAGCCCAGAGTTCGTGCATTATTACATTACATTGGCATGATCACAAAATATCAAATCTTGAAAGATCCATTAGTTTAGTAGCCTTGGAAGTACTAGATATATTTATTAGGTTTACATTACATCATAAAATGAAAAACTACAACAAAATTGTTTCCATAGACCACACTCATATCCCCTCAGACTATCCCTGAAGGTAATTCATAAAATACTTCTTCACCTCCTGGGGAAAATAAAACATAGAAAGGGGTGAGCTCAGATGCTCAGTAATGATAACCATATAGCGGAAACATTCATAAATAAGCATAAACATTTAAGGCAATGTATACCTAAAACAAAGGGCTTTTAAACTTGAACCTCAGCATAATATGGAAAAAATAAAATGAAATTATCACATTTACTTATTAACATGGATATTATACTAGTCGAATAATCACATGCAATATCAATAACCACTATCATAATGAAGGAATGCATAATACCAGACCATCATAACCACGTAGCCAAGGCCTCGTTCCAAGACTACAAATAAGATTTTGTCAAGTCCTCATGACAAGACACTAGTTTGTCTCATTAGACCTACCGATTCATCGAGGATCTATAGCAGGCTCCACCCATCACTTACTAAGTCCAATTCATTCCTCATATAAAAATTTTGAAACATAACATAAACATTCGTATTAAAACTATGATACGAAATGTAAAAAATATAACCACAAACCATGAATGGTATAAAAATAGCATATCCACAGTCAAAAATAACTCATTCAATACAATATGGAAGATTTAATTGTATCAGATTATCCTCAATTGAGAATAATGAAGGATATTGACATAGATTAAAATAATCATCAAACTATTGAGAGAAATATCCCCTATTTTGTTGAAAACATTTAAAATTCACACCATTTGTCAAGAAGTCGCTTAAAATAGTTTTTTGAATCAAAGTGTCCCATACAACTTTGAAACTTTTAAAAGGATTTTTGGATTGAAAACATTAATGTCCATATAAATAAATCCTTAAAACTATTTTTTAAACATGGACATTAATGAGAAAGATTTAGAAAAATAAATATTTAAAACATTTTAAAATGATATTTTAGTTTGAGTTCTTAACCAAAAGAGAGACACTTGAATACAATTAATTGAGGTAATAAAAACATTATAACATCATGAGAATAATGGTATTCATGATATACTATGAAAAATTACATTATATACACCCTATAAAAGTGATTTGGTTTATAACAACAAAGGAGTCACAATGGAATGTAAATTGAGATGAAATCTCTCATAAAGGTCATATCCTTAGGTTAAGGATAAATCAACGACATAATAATGTGTGAAAAATATAAATACACTCAATATGATTGGATATTCAGTGTAAAACAATCAAAGGACATTCACACATATTCTTGTAAAAACAACACCAATGAATTGGATGTTTAACTCAACAAATGGAAATTGAGTAAAAATTAATCTTATCAAGTTCATATCGATGACATGAGAATTTATCAATGGAGTTATTATATGTATCAAAAGTATATCCACATAAAGGGGTGTGTAAATTATGACATAATCCAATCAATAGTGATTCCACACATAATCTGGGAGTAAAATAATCAATGAAGTATGCGTAATGCCGAATGAGTGGAAATTGAAATTTCAAATTCCCTTATTGATTTTGTAACATAAGAAACACACACCCATGAAAAAAGTATCATAAAATGATGATATAAATATCCATGAATTAATGTATATTATACAATGAATACCGACATGGTCGGTACACGCACCACATGAAATAAATAAGTGGTGAACAATGGAAATCTTACAGAATTAAAAGTGAGATAAGAAACCCCTTAATTTTAATTTTTCCTTGGTCGAGGGTAGGTAATCCTACTGTATAATGGTGAAATAATTTTTATCGAATTATAAAAGGATAATATACATTAATATGATATCATATATTATCTTTTAACATTGCTTTGTTAATAATATCTTAGTATTATCGTCGTTTCAGGTATTAACTTACTCGTTTTATTTTATATATTTTGTTACATAAGTCATGTTTTTTATGGGTAGGTTTTATATTATTCATATACATAATCATATCTCGTTCTTTAAAAATTATTTTTAATCATCAAATGATAATTATACTTGAATGGATACGAGGGAGAATGAATCTCATCGTATTCGTGGAGACGGTAGTCCGTACGTACGCACGAGCGGCAATATCATTATTTTGATATTATAATAATATATAATTGGATGTTATATCATATATATAGAGTAATTATCATGTTATATTAATTATTTACATTAATTACGCATCATTATTATACCCATCCAAATAACAGTGTATTGAATAACAATTACACCACGACGTGGAATGGTAAGCCGTACGTACGCACGTTTGGTGACATGTCATTAAAAGGATGGATAGAATACTGAACATGGTGGTACCATATTTATAATAACATAAAGTTATATATAAGATACTGGAGTTATTATTTTATAATTTAAATAACAAATAAAGAATAAGTGGAAGAAGAAAGGAACTTGAAAGTGGGAGGTGAAAACATTACCTCTTCTTCGTGTTATTCTTTTTGATTTGATCAAAAGGGATCCTTAGGTTATCTTTCTGACAAAAATAAGGCCACTAGGTTTAAGTGAGGAATGATTAGAGAATATTTGGGTAGTTTTTGGCCGAACCAAAATTCTTTTATGGTGTGAAGAATTGGTTAGAAGTGGTGTCCTTTTATAAGGGAGAGGAGGGGATCTTTAGAAAAAACTAAAAGTATTAATTTATAATAAATTCATATTCAGTTAATAATGGCTCCAAAGTAGATTATTCAAAGTATAATGTGGGTATGGGTCAAACTCCTTTCAACCTATATATTTTATATAGGTTTGGTTCATTATATTAACTTTATCTTTTAGTTTTAACTCTTAGTTAATTAGATTGACATTTACCATGTCGCTTTGTATTTTTAGATAATATTGTTAATAAACATAATATATACATCCAAGAGACCCCCAAGAGGTCCATTAAAAATACACCAATCATTATATAAGTCCTTTGGCCGAACCATGGATTTTTAGGAATATAATATCAATTAATAATATAATATTTTTTTTAAAAACGCATTTATGTCAATTTTGACACTATTCAATAATAGATTTTTGTTAAATTATTAAAAACTTTAATGATTAAAAAAATAATAATTTATGAAATCCTATCATGTCACATTAACTAATAAAATTCATGTATGTCATCAAAACATTCAAATTATATTTATTTTAACATTTATAATACCAATTATTTGATTTTTCCATTAATAAGGAAAATACAACATCATTATTGTGTAAAAAATAAATTTAATTATTAAATATCTAAAAATTATAAATAAAATATCATTATGTAAGAAATAGTTTTATATTTATAATGAATATTTATAGTAAAAAATTCAACATATATGACCCTATGTAAAATTTGTTTTTCTAAAAGATATATGCTTATATCATTATTGTATTTATTATAACTAAATTAATATAAAGTGTCATTATCACTTACAAGTGGCTCCATGGGGTCCCATAATCGACCCAATGATTCCCATGGTCGTACATGTATCATCCAATAAGGGTTGGTTATGTTTTATGGTAATTTATTATTATTATAATATTATTTCTTTTACCCTTATTTACCGGATTTACCCTTTAACCTTGGTAAATAAAATATTTACCGAAATAATTATTCAAAATGTCTAAAAATAAAAGTTACCTTTTTACACAATTTGGTCATCCTGATTCAAAATATGGAATCCATTTTTCCAGATCCAAAACACAGAAGTGGCAGAAATTAATTTAAAATTAATACCCGTTGTTAAAACAAAAGGCGTGTTTTTAAGAGATAATAACTATCAAAAGATTGAAACTTGTTTATGTTTGGTTTAATTGTGAAATTATGTCCAATGAACAACATTGTATTAAATGGTAAAAATATATTCTAGATATACTTTAAAAACACTCAAATTCATAATTTATCACTGTTAAATATTTCGATTAAAAAATTTATTTTAATTATAATTTAGGAATTTTTACTATTCATCAAAATATAAAAGTTATCCAAAAAGTACCAAAATTTCACCCAAGGCTTATTTATATAAGGAGAATACAAAAATCAAGTCCATTTTGAGAGATAAAATTTATGAAATTTAAAAAATTGGGTATTACTATTCATAATGGGTACTTTGATTGGTCACGGTGTGTTGGAATCTCGAAGTTGTGTACAACACACGCTACTGTATTATTCAAAGAGAATCGTACCGTGGAAGCTTGGGGTAATACATTCTCCTCTCCTAAAATAAATTGAGTCCTCATAATTTTTAAAATTCTTCTTTTGAATATAATGGAAAGTCCCACATCAGAAAAATATTCAATAAAACTATCACATTAATATAAATAAAGAGAAGTACAATGGTCACCCGAGATAACCTATA
This sequence comes from Viscum album, assembly GCA_963277665.1. Lineage (NCBI taxonomy): Eukaryota > Viridiplantae > Streptophyta > Magnoliopsida > Santalales > Viscaceae > Viscum > Viscum album. Next base: position 1,845,810,584 of record OY728157.1, on the reverse strand, counting down.
TTAGGATTCCATGTAAGAAAACATGGATGAGGATGATAAAATAATTGTCATGTTCTGATGGAGAGGGATAGAAAACATGATCAGGAAAACGTTAATAACAAGAAACCCACAAACTTGTGATGGGAAAAATGATCATTAGTTTCCTAGTTGTAAAAGTAAACATACAACATTTTTTTTGTTTTAAGTTACATTACATAAAGATATGGAATTAATTTCGGAGATTGACTATGAAAATAAAGAGATATAATTAATTTTTATGTAGAGTTTCATTATTTAATAAATTTCCACCACTAACTCATTTTTTTAAAAGATGAGTATTCAAGATGACTTGGTCACACTGGAAGAGATAAAAAAAACTTCTATAGAATCACATGATCCATGAAGGATAAACTATATATTTACCTTGTCTTTAGAGATTAATCAAAAACAAAAAAGTTAGTACAAGATCTGATGATCCCCCAAAAGGATATTCCTTTAGAGAAAGACACACTAATATTAATTTCTAAAATCAATACACCGAATTTAAATAAATACCATTCAATAAACAATTGTCCTTAAAATCCTCCAATATAATCCAAACTAATATTGAAACCCAAAATTTTTTATAATTTGGTTATGTAGTCTTCCATGATAAATTGTATCTCCAAATGACATCAACTACTCTTAAAGTCACATACTTAAAAGTAATTAACCCAATCACATATTCTCTATTATAGGTTAATCATTTCCATAAATAACCTAAATCACTATAAATACACAATAAAAATGTAGATAAAAATCCACCATTACTCTTCAAATGAAACCCCATAGTATTTTAATTTTCATGAACACATAGTGTTCCCAACAAAGCGATCATCTTCCAAAATAACATTTATCACTTAATCACCAAATCAATTTCATATACTAAGGTTATTCATTTGATAAGACATAAGAACCCAAATCAACTTATTATTGATCAATAAAATCATTTAACTAAAAATAATTAGTCACGCTAACCAGAGACTTCAAGTTGTCCAGTGGTAGGCGATAAATCCCAATCACACTTTGGTTGTGGGGTAGATTCCCACAACATTTTCTGACGTGACGGGTTGTCACACGGTCTGTGTGTTGTCATTTTTCAAAAACAATATTTTATAACATTACCAAAATTAGATAAATTCTTCAAAATAACCATATCATAATTTTATCCAGAAATGTTATCTCATACCTTGCCTTTTCATCCCAAAATATAATAACTTCTAATTGCCTCAATCTCAATGCTCATATAAAACCAAATTGTTATTTATAACCATAACAACAAGGGAAAAGATAAGACTTCCTCAAATATCATTCTCACGTGGAAAACTATGGGGATACAAATAAAATAGAAAATTATTCAAAATCAATCCCATCAACAAGGAGAACTAATACTTATAAACATTTCTCAATCCATTTATTTCCACATAGCTTCTTCTTTGACCAAGAAAATATCCTATAGAATAGGGAATTCACTCGGGTAATGGCCAAGTCTCCTACATTTATGTAAAATGACTGTAAATGGATTCTTGGGAAAATTTTTATTTTCTTCCATAGTACTCTTCACTTTTCCTTTGCAATTCTTCACTTTATGTCCTTATTTCCCACACACATAAAGCATTTATTTGTTCCGTTGAGACACTTTCATGTGGGTCTCTTTCCAAATTTCCTGCATGATAGAAATTTAGGATTCTTTTCTCCATGTTCTCCATTGCTGGAGATCTTATCATTCATCACCTTTCTCTTCTTTGTTTAGTCTGGGAGTTGGTTAATATATATGATGTTGATCATATTTTTGGAAAATTGATTTGGCATGAACATCATATCTTTTACGCCCATCAATATTCCATTTTTTTCTCATTTCCACCCATATTCCCACCTTTTACATCATTCTCAATGTTACAATGACTTCCTTTGAATCCATCCATTGACTAAAACCAGAAATCATTGTATGAGTAATAGTAGTCATAAAATCATTTAGAGAATATCATTACACCATATTCTCATTTTAAAGCACCTTAGAATTATCCAACGTCATTTATGCTCATCTTATATTAATATAATTCAAATTGTTTTGTAATGAAAATTTAAATTATCCTATGAATATCCCCCAGGAGTTTCATAACCAATAGTGTAGCATGACCCGTTGTCACGCACCAGTTCCCGTTCGAGTCTACCTCAAAGTGGGTTTTTTAGGTTTTACCCCTAGGTACACCTGTGCCAGAACCACTTCTATCTGCTCGTATCCAGACAGTGATGTATTGCTTGGAAAACTCACAAAATATATACAATACCAAAATTCTAGGAAGTTATTCTATACTAATCCTCAAAGTCTATCTTAGGGCTATGTGCTCTAATCAGAGTTTATCTAAATCAAGTTTATAAGGTTTGTACTAAATTTCCTCTGAAACCAACTGTAACACCCCGACCCCAGAAGCCTAGAGTCGGTGCAATATTACATTACATTGGAATGATCACAAAATATCAAGTATCGAAAGACCGATTAGTTTAGTAGCCTTGGAAGTACTAGATACATTTATAAGGTTTACATTACATCATAAAATGAAAAACTACAACAACATTGATTCCATAGACCACACTCAAATCCCCTCAGACTATCCCTACAGGTGCATAATAAAATATTTCTTCACCTCCTGGGAAAAATAAACCATAGAAATGGGTGAGCTCAGATGCTCAGAAAGGATAACAATATAGCAGAAACATTCATAAATAAACATAAAAATTTAAGGCAATGTATAACTAAAAAAAGACTTTAATACTTGAACCTCATCATAATATGGAAAAAATAAAATGAAATAATTCCATTGACATATTCACATTGATATTCTACTAGTCGAATAATAACATGTAATATCAATAAACACTATTATAATAAAGGAATTAATAATGCCATACCATCATAACTACGTAGCCAAGGCCTCGTTCCAAGACTACAAATAAGATTTTTTCAAGGCCTCGTGACAAGACACTAGTTTGTCTCATGAGACCTACCGATGCATCGAAGAGATATAGCGGGCTCCACCCATCACTTAATAGGTCCAATGAATTACTCATATGAAAATTTTGAAACATAACATAAATATTCGTATTAAAACTAGCATACGAAATGTCAATACTTTAACCACAAACCATGATTGGTATAAAAATAGCACATCCAGAGTCAAGAATAGCTCATTCGATACAATATGGAATATTTTATTATATCATATTAACCTCAATTGAGAATAATGAAGGGTATTGACACAGATTAAAATAATCATCAAAATATTGAGAGAAATATCCCCCTTTTTTCTCGAAAACATTTAAAAGTTACACTACTTGTCAAGAAGCCGTTTAAAATAGATTTTTGAATCAAATTGTCCCATACCACTTTGAAACTTTTAAAAGGAATTTTGGATTGAAAACTTTAATGCCCATATAAAAAATTCCCCAAAACCATTTTTAAAACATGGACATTAATGAGAACGATTTAGAATAATAAATCTTTAAAACATTCTAAAATGATATTTTAGATAGAGTTCCTATCCAAAAGAGAGACACTTGAATACAAATAATTGAGGTAATAAAAACATTTTAATATCATGAGAATAAAGGTATTCATGATATACTATGTCAATGTACATTATATACACCATATAAAAGAGATTTGGTGTATAACAACAAAGGAGTCTCAATAGAATGTAAATTGGGATGAAATATCTCATAAAGGTCATATCCTTAGGTTAAGGATAAATCAATGACATAATTATCTATGACCAATATAAATACACTCAATATGATTGGATATTCAGTGAAAAAAATATAAAAGTACATTCACACATATTCTTGTAAAAACAACACCAATGAATTGTATGTTTAACTCAACAAATGTAGATTGTGTAAATATTACTCTTATCAAGTTCATATCGATGACTTGAGAATTTATCAATGAAGTGATTATGTGTATCAAAAGTATATCCACAGAAAGGGGTTTGGAAATTATGACATAATCAAATGAATAGTGATTCCACACATAATCTTGGAGTAAAATAATCAATGAAGTATGCGTAAAGCCGAATGAGTGGAAATTGAAATTTCAAATTCACTTATTGATTTGGTAACTTATGAAACATACATCCATGAAAGAAGGATCATACAATGATGATGTAAATATCCATGAATTAAAGTATATTACACAATGAATACAAAAATGGGCAGTACACACACCACATGCAATATATAAGTGGTGAACAATGGAAATCTCACGGAATTAAAAGTGAGATAAAAAATCCCTTACTTTGTACTTTCTCCTTGGTCGATGGTAGATTAGCCTCCTTTATAATGGTGAAATAATTTTTATTCAATTATACAAGGATCATATAAATTAATATGATATCATATATGATCTTTTAACATTTATTTGTTATTAATATCTTAGTATTATCGTCGTTTCGGGTGTTAACTTACTCATTTTATTTTATATGTTTTGTTACATAAGTAGTGTATGTTATGGGTAGGTTGTATATTATTAATATAAATAATGATATCAATTCATTTAAACATTATTTTTAATCATAAAATAATAATTATACTTGAATTCATATGATGGAGAATGAATCTCATCACATTCGTGGTGACGGTAGTCCGTACGTACGCACGAGCAACTATATCATTCTTTTTATATTATAATAATATATAATTGGATTTTATATCATATATAATGAATAAATATAATGTTATATTAATTATTTACATGAATTCGACATCATTATTATACCCATCCAAATAATATGGTATTGAATAACAATTACACCACGACGTGGAGACGGTAACCCGTTCGTACGCACGTATGGTGACATGTCATTCAAAGGATGGATAGAATAACGAATATGGTTTTACCATATTTATAATAAAATAAAAGTATATTGAAGATACTAGAATAATTTTTTTAGAATGTAAATAACAAATAAAGAAGAATTGGAAGAAAAAAGGAACTTGAAAGATGGTGGTGAAAACATTACCTCTTCTTCGGGTTCTTCCTTTTGATTTGATCAAAATGGATACTTAGGTTGGATTTCTGATCAAACTAAGGCATATAGGTTGAAGTTAGGGATGTTGAGAGAATATTTGGGCAGGGGTTGGCCGAAACAAAATTATTTGAAGGTGTGATTAATTGGTTAGAAGTGGTTTCCTTTTATAAGGGGGAGGAGGGGATCTTTAGGAAAACTAAAAGTATTAATTGATAATAAATTCATATTTGGTTTATAATGGCTCCAAAGTGTATAATTCAAAAATTAAGGTTCGGATGGGTCGAAATAATTCAAATAATAGATTTTAGACTGGTTTGGGTCATTATATTAATCTTATCTTTTAGTTATAACTCTTAGTTCATTAGATTGATATTTACCATGTCACACTGTATTTTTTTATTTTATTGTTAATAAACTTACTATATACATCCAAGCGACCCCCAAGTGATCCATTAATGATACACTGCTCATGATATAGGTCCTTTGACCGAACCTTAGATTTTTAGGAATATAATATCAATTAATAATATAATAGTTTTTTAAAAACTCATTTATGTCAATTTTGACACTATTCAATAATTGATTTTTTAAAAGTCTTAACAACTTTATTAATTCAAAAATAAATCATTTAAGAAATTATATCATGTCATATTATCCAATAAAATTCATGGATGTCATCAAAACGTTCAAATTATATTTATTTTAACATCTATAATACCAATTATTTGATTCTTTCAGTAATAAGGAAAATAGAGCATCATTATTGTATCATAAATAAATTTAATTATTAAATTTCTAAAAATTATAAATAAATTACCATTATGTAAGAAATAATTTTATCTTTCTAATAAATATTTATAGTATAAAATCAAACATACATAACCCTATGTAAATATTTTTTTCTAAAAGATATATGCCTTTGTCATTTTTGTATTTATTTTAACATAATTAATATAAAGTGTCATTATCACTTGCAAGTGGCTCCATGGGGTCCAAAAATCGACCCAAAGATACCCATGGTCATAAATATATCAATAAATAAGGTTAATACATGTTTTATGGTAATTTATTATTATTATTATAATATTATTTCATTTCCCTTTATTTACCGGATTTACCTTTTAACCATGGTAAATAAAATATTTACCGAAGTAATTATTCAAAATGTCTATAAATAAAAGTTACCTATATAAACAATTTCAGCATCCTAATTCCAAATATGGAATCCATTTCTCTAAATTCAAAACATATAAGTGGTAGAAATTAATTTTAAATTAATTCCCATTGTTAAAACAAAATGCGTGTTTTTAAGAGATAATAACTATCATAAGATTGACACTTGTTTATGTCCAGTTTAATTGTGAAATTATGTCCAATGACCAAAATTGTATTAAATTGTAAAAATTTATTATAGATATACTTTAAAACAACTCAAATTTATAATTTATCACTGTTAATTATTTCGATTAGAAAAGTCATTTTTAATTAAAATTTAGTAATCTATACTATTCATCAAAATATAAAAGTTATCCAAAAAGTACCAAAATTTCACCTTAGAATAATTCTGATATTCCAAATCCAAAAATGAAGTCTATTTTGAGAAATAAAATTTATTAAATTTCAAAAAGTGGGTATTACTATTCCTAACGGTTACATTAATTGGTCGCGATTTGTTAGAATCTCGAAGTTGTGTACAACACACGCTACTGTATTATTCAAAGGGAATCGTTCCACGGAAGCATGGGATTCTACATTTTACTTCTCATCCATTATATTAAAATGATAGATTTATTGAATCTTTTTTTCAATATGGGGCTTTCAATGAAGTTCCCAATACCAATTTTAAAATTGCGAGGATGCAATTCCCAAAAGGGTGGAAGGATGTAACATCCCGGATAAATGAAGAATATGAAATTTTCATATTCATTAATATTTGTGATTTAAATATTAATTTTTTTTAAAGAGGTTTATATGTTCGATAGTGTACTCGATACGCAACAATAGGTTTCTTTGAATTCTTATGTTGCACACTAATAATATAATAATATTATTTTAAATGGTAGTTAACTCCTAGCTATTGTATTTGCAGTAATGAAAAAAAAACTAACTATTATATGATTATACATGTTTGTTAAATGTATTTACCTTTATCCAGTCAAAGATAAAGGCTTAAAATGTGAATGAATCTAATTTTAAGCCTAATTTACATTAAAAGGTCGATTTATTTCCTTTTAATGGTGAACCCGCATTAAATATATTTTTGGTCACTTTAATACATTATAATTTACCAAATAAAATCCTTCTTTTATAATGGGGACATAAAATTTTACTTTGGGTAATTTTTTGGTATTTTTCTGATAAAGTACATTTTTTAATGAATAGTGGAAAATACTGTATTTTAGTTCAAAAGTCCCTTTTATACTAATTTATTTTTATGTTTAGATTATATTTTTAATTGGTGTTAAAATTTAATTATAATATATTTTTACAATTTAATCCAATGATGTTCATTGGAATTAATTTTACTTTGAAATTTGACATAAACAAGTATCAGTCTTTTGATAGTTATTGTTTCTTAAAAACACGCTATTTTTTTGATAACGTGAATTAATTTTAAAATTAATTAATGCCTCTTCTATGTTAAGAATTTGGTAAAATAGGAATAATTTTTGAGCTTGGAATATCAAATATATATTACGATGAATTTTTTGTATTTTTCTGAGAAACTTCAATTTTTGATGAATAGTAAAATAACTTAGTCGTAGTTAAAAAACCTAACTTTTTCATTTAAATGAAATTTTACCACTTCTATGAATTGAATTTAGAAAATCCAACATACATTGTTGTCATAAAGATGTAACATTTTGTTCAATAAGATGAAAATAATATTTGGTGAATAGTAATTTTTGACTTTTATTTACCGTAGTTGAAGGTAAATAGGGTAATTTAAGGGTAAAAGAATATAATAATAATTAAAAATTACCTTAACATTTTTTCTAACCTTATTGGATGAGTAATGGCCAAACATGGGTATTTTTGGGTATATTTTGGGACCACATGGAGCTACTTATGAAATATAATGACCATATAGATTAATTAATTTACTGTAAAGGCGAAAATGACATAAACACTATTCTGTTAGTAAATTAATTTTATATGATGTTATATAAATTATATTTTCGACTATAAATATTTATTAGAAATCTAAAAATATTTCCTACATCATGGTATATTTTTTTAATTTTTTGACAAGAGATAAATTAAATTATTTATGACACAGTAATGATGTAATATTTACCTCATTAATAAATGATTTAAATAAATAAGATTATAAATATAAAAATAACATCCAAAACCTATAAAATTCATATTGGATGATATTATTTAGATTTTTAGCCATATTATCTTATACTTTAATGATATTTTGGCCTTTCAAAAATGAATATCATTATATAATGAAATAATATTATCACGCTTTCCTAAAGAGTCCCTCCTCTCCCTTATAAAAGGAGACCACTTATATCCAATTACACACACCTCTCAAGCCTTTTGTCTCATCCATCCTCTAGCCAATTAATCTCCCTATATCCCTCTTCTACTCCTAGATGCCTTAACGTGGGATGAAGGAACTTCAATAAGTCCTTTGGTTCAAACCAAAGGGAGTTACCCAAATTAAAGGTAAGAGTTTCTCTTAAATTGTTTTCATTTATTTTACTTATCCAACCCCTAAACTCCTTCTATTCATTTCATTTGTAACAAAACTCGTATACTAAAAATACTAGGATTTTTTTATGAGAAGGATTCAAACTAAACTTACTCACACCTCCATATAATAGGTGATGAACATAATGTTTCTGTTGATGAAAAACAAATACCTCACGAAACGATGATTGTTCAAATATCTCCAAACACCTATCATGGTGGACATTATGATATAACTTTATTTATATATGATATATATTAATTTTATTTTTTATTTATGCTTATATATTTTTCAATTTATATAAATACTTTATGGTTTCCATAGTGCGTAAATATGATAATCTCATTAGAGGTTGTGAGGACTATCGCCCCCTCAAAGTGATATGGATCGTTAATGTCTTATGAGGGACGTATAAAGGATATAGTTAATAATATTGAATATTATATTATACTAGAATTATAATATAACTATGTATCATTATGTTTTTAATTCAATTAAAATAAGAAACAGAAATGGAAGTAGCGTTCTTGCGTACGTATGGCTGACCATCTTCATGAATGATGCATTTCATTTCTTACCTCTAAATGTTATGTACTATTATAAATACATGTATATACTAGATACATATGATATATATGTTATATAAATCATTAATATAATTATGTAGATAATGTATTTCTTACCACATGAACAACATGTAATTATAAGGTTTTCATTTTTTTACTCAAGTACCAAATATCTACAAAACAGCCGTTATTAACTAAAATGATTACATAATGTTTATAACATGGTAATAAGTAATATAAAATGAATAATAAACTTTAAAAATGTTCTTAAGAATGTATAAATTAACATTAATTTATTATTCAAGAGATTAAATAATGAACGGGTCAAGTCAGATAACGAGGTACGAGATATTCTTATCTCACTTTTAATTCCATGAGATTTCCATTGTTCTCCACTTATTTATTGCATGTGGTGTGTTGTGTACTACCGTTTTATATATATTATCATGATTCTTATTATATTCATGGTATTCTGTGATTAATTTTCTAGATAATAACTATTTTTCATACGACTCAGTTGATTACAACGTGGTAAAGGGTTTCATCTCACTTTTTATTCCCATGAGATTCATGCTATATTTTCCACTATTTCCTTTTGTGTGGTGTATGTACTGAACATGATTGTACTCTTTGTTTAATATAATTTCATTAATTTGTATTTACATATTCATTGTATGATCCTTCATTCATGTGGCGCATGTTTTGTATGTTACCAAATCGGTAAGGGAACCTTTCACCCTCCTCTTTTTAAAAGACATCTTTTTGTCGTGTCTTTTAATTTACATCTTATTATGTTGGGATATGTTATTCTATATCCGTATTGATGTAAAATTTATTTACAAGTGATGAGATACCATTTTTCTCTCATCAATTCATTTTCTTAATTATAATGTGTCGTTGTTAGGCTGTCAAATTTTTACAAGGGAACTTCTTAACCCAATTTCGATTCTTTGTGTTCAACTTGTACTTATTGAATATGTCATCCTATTAATATGTGTGAATGAAGTCTGGTTGTTTTAAACATAATATCCACTTATATTGAGTGTACATATATTTTTCAGAAATAATTTTGAGAATGATTTATCTTTAAATTTAAGGATACCATCTTTATAAGGGATTTCATCTCAATTTACATTTCTATTGAGACTTCAATATTGTTATGAACCAATTCTCTATTATATGGTATATATACTTTCATTTAATGTATTATATCTTGAATACCTTTATTCTCATGATATTATAATGTTCTGATAAAATTTTATTCCTCAATTATTGGCAGTCAAGAGTCTCTCATTTTGTTAAAAACGCTTTAACAAAAATATCAATATAAATGATTTAAAGATTTATTATTCTAAATATTTATCATTAATTTCCATGTTATAAAAATGGTTTTAAGTATTTATTTATATTGAAATTAATGTTTTGAAATTATAATTCCATTAAAATATTAAAAGTGGTATGGTCACTTTGATTTATAACTCTACTTTTTAAATGGTTTATGAAAATGGATTGATTATTTAAATATCTTGAAATTACTTCTTGTGACTTCAAATGAAATGTTATTAGTTAAATTTTTATATTTTCAGTATTTTATGTGATGTGATGGTAATTGCACATGAGCCTCATCCCAGTTGGTGAGGACTCCTTAAGTGAATCCAAGAGTCCTGGGATCAAATCCAGGCCGATGATAATTTCCGAGTACTGTAGTAGGTACTGTAGGAAGTACTGTAGTAGGAGCTGTGCAGAACTGTAGTAGGTACTATATCAGGAACTGTAGCAAGCACTGTTTTGCATTGTAGTAGCCGAGAATATTCCCCCTTTGGGCCTTTGGGCCACCAATTTAGTCGATGGGTCCTTTAAGGCCTTCGGGCCACCCAGGTCTTCTAGTCAGTAAGGCCTTCGAGTCACCTCAAGGCCTTTGGGCCACCTTAAGTGTAGATTCAAACCAGACAACCTATAGGGAATAAGATTTAGAAGGAGGAGGAGCAAGGAGCTTTCACCATAGTAGAAGCTAAACAGATTGAAAGAATGAGAGGGTATGTAACCTGCCATCGGGACAAGCTTGTGCATGCACGGTAAAGCCTAGATGAATAGCCATACGAAGGTGGAGAGCTGATTTCATGATGAAGATGATGGGGAGGAGAAGTTCCATGTAGTGAGTCTGGGTCGCATGTAATGTTTGAAGCCTATGGGCAACGAATTCTTCTAAGGCCTACATTCCATGTAATACTTATGCCTAAGGGCCATGTAAGGGTTCCACCTCACCCATTGAAAGATGGATTATAAAAAAATCAAGAAAAAATGAAGGCCTTCGGGCCATTAGAGGAGGTGATGTGATGATAATTGGACATTCGATGGGTGGTTACGTGATAAACCATATGACGGGTGGTGTCGTGGAAACTAGAACAGGTGGTTACATTATAACCTCTAATGCATTGGGTATGGAAGTTGGCAGTATGGCTATTCCATTTAGTGATATGTGTGGATGTTGACCGTATAGTTATTCCATTTAATTATGTTTATGTCCCAAGTTAACTTTATATGTTATGTGTTCTTTATATGAGTTTTATGATAATATTTTGGTTACAAAAGGGTAAGTAGTGATCTTTTATTCATTGAAGAGTATTTACTACTTCATAAAGGATAAAAGAATTACTTATGTTAATGTATTTATGGTTTACTTGTTGTTTTGAAAAACTAACAGGTTTTCTTCTTTGTTTATCCTTTACTGTGCTTTTTATACTCATCACATGTTTTTAAATGTTTTTCACAGGCCATAATGTGGAATAGGGTCAAGGATGGGATCAAGGAAAAGTCAGGCTATCATAAATATGGAACTAGACATGAATTTTTTTTTCACGAGTGTTTATTTTATGAAAAAACTGGATACTGGGTAGAAGTGTCTACTTTGTAATATTTTGAGATGTAATAGTTATGTCCTAATTCTATAAAACTCTAAACCTGAAAATATCCTAAATGTGAATTATTCATTTAATTCAACATAATGTAATGTTTATGTTCGGGTCCTTATATGAATAACTACAAAAATAAATCTAAATAAAAACTAATTACAATATCTAAGTACCAGAAGACATAAAAACCAAAAAAAAACTCAGTGATATCGATGATCACAACACATAAAGGAAAAAACATCATCCAAAAAGAACCTCCCAACATGATGCAAGATCCAAATAGACAAGCCATTCCCATTTTATCACAACACATATCTAATGAACTAGGATACCCTGTATTTACATTTTCCTTGATACATTACATATACAAATGCACCAATGTACCCATTCATGGGGAGAGTATAAAACAATTTAGGAATTATGAAATGACTTAACATCTCATTCCATTAGGATATAACATGTTTGAAACTTTATATAACTAAATCTATAAAAAATATTATAATAAATATCAATTGATCATATCAAAAGGAAGGATCCTCCAAAAATCCTATTTCAAAATCACAGAACCATTTTCTCAAATCTATTTGGAATACAAATTCTATGACTCCACGCACCCACACATGAATGCACATGTGAAGGTTCCATACCCATGAGTATTCTCCCATAAATAAACCATGTTGTAATAAGGTAACCATTAAATTGTTCTACAATGACACACAACACATCCATAGGGTCATGCCAATGAAAATTAAAACACACTAACCATTTACATAAAATACAATTCCAAAGAAACTATACCACATCATTTCAATAAATAAATTTTTTTATTGAATAATTTTTTAAAAAAATATTTCATATGAGACAAAACAATCTATTATTTTAAAATTTCTATTTCAAAATTATTATATCAGGGATTCCAAAAACAATTCAATTAATAAAATTTAATAGATCATTTTATAAAGTGGTTGTCCATCATGAATAAGGCAATAATTTTTAATTTTTTTAAAAACTACAATTTGGAACCATTAATTCATGTTTTAATCAATATTACTTAATAAGGAAGACACATACCTATTAATCATAGATGAAAAGAAAGGAAAGCATAGAGAGGTCAAAAACCAAGATTAAAGCTCATGTATCTTACTCTTAGATCAAATTTCTTTTCTTATATTAATTGTGTCTCATCAATATTTACACTATCCAATGTGGATTTTCCCAAATTGATTAGATGTATTAGTCTAATAGTTTAGTGAATAATAAATATAAGTAAATTGATGACGAAAAGGTACCTAAAGACCAATATGGAAACCAAAACTCATATATTTACATAGTAATCACTACCAGATCAGAATAAATGTTCTCCATAGCATTGAGAGTAAGAGGAATTCATTTTATGAAATGTTTAGTGGATAATAAATGGGTTATGAAGTAATACTAATTATTTGCACAATTTCTGAATCTAGTTTTCCGAGTGCACTGTTAGAGTGTACGGTAAGGAAAACAATGCACAAACTGTGCCTGATACAATAGCAAAAAACTCACCCTATACAGTTATATAAAATAGTATTAAAAATTTAGCACCGACCATGATAATCACAATTTTCCATCTAGGCATTGTTTCTTCTGGGAAGCAGCATATTTTTTTACAAATGTGTTCCTAACTGTGCACTTACAGAGTTCCCACTACTTCATTTTCACGACTTAATAGAGTTGTTACATGGTTTATACTGACAATTATAAAACAATGAACCTCCATAAAATATCAATAAATTACCAAAAATCTTCTAAACCTCTTAAAACATAACCCAATCACATTATTTACTTAAAAACATAAAAAAGTATCAGATACCTAAAAGAGGGGTTACTACAATAACTAATTTATTATGTTGGTGGGTATGAATTGGAATAACTAAATAATGGAACATATATGGATTAATCTTGTATAAACGTATTTCATTTTTTTAATTTATTTGAAATAAAATAAGATCCATTTGAATTAAAAAATGTTTTTTTGTGAAAATGTAATTTTTAAAAAATGGAGTTTTACTTGAGCATTTCGCATGAAAATTAAAATTACTTTTTAACCATTTTAGATAAAAAGTAAATTTAAAAATCTTTATATGGATAATATCTTGAGGGTAAATTTTGTGATTTCATTGAAAACATTTCTTTTCTATAGAGAGGTGGAAATGCCTATTTTTATAAAAGTTTCATTTATATTTAATTAATTAAAAACCAATGTTAATTTATTTTAAATTTAAAGAATAATTTTTAAAATTTAGTTATGTTAAATACTGTTAGTTATATTTAAAACATTTTATTCTATATTTTATTACAATATGGTTTTTAGGATTTAGAATAGTATTTTTTAAAGCTATTTTAAAAGTGTATATTTATTATCCTATTCAGAAATAAAATAATAATTTATTATAGAAATATTTAGTTGAGTTTTTTATATTATAAATATATAAATATTAAAATAAATTCATCTAATTTTTATTAACTTTTATATATTTAAAATGAGATCAAATTTTTTATAAAAATGAATTTTTAATAAAATATTACATGTCTATATTATTATTTTTAAATTAAATTCAGCTAGTTATATTTGCTGGATTTGAAAAATGGATTTCATATTTTATATCATAATAATTTTATAATATATAATATGTTCAACTTATTCTTTTTTCATAATGAATAACAAAAATAGTAAAAATTATAGTTTGTGATAAAGGTAAAACCTATTTTTGGGGTTAATCTAAAATGATAAGCATTAAGACTAACCCAAAATGGGTCTCTTTTCGATATTGTGGTTGTTTTTAGAAACTATCTCTTCTATGGTTGAAAAATTGGTCAATTGTGAATCCGTTTTCACTTGGAAAAACATGGGTGGAAATATTTTTCCCAAAAATTATATGTGTGTCTTTTAACCCAAATATATATAGATATTTTCTCTAATCTACTTTATAAACATTAAAATTTTATTATTTAAAAATATCTATAAAAAAATCATATCCATACAGACATCAAATAAATCTACAGACACTATTTTGGAAAAAAAATATCATATTAATTATTTTCCTATAAACCCAATGATATTGTCTTGATAATTGAAAACATCCTTAATCTAGGACATATTTATTTTTAATTATTGAAATCATTAAAATCTTAATAAAAATGGGGCTATAATAACCTATAAATCATACATATACATTTTTTTATTTTTACGAACAAAAAACATCTCCTGCTCCCTTGAATATAAAACTAAACCATTGATCATGTGTATATTGGACCTATGCCTCACCAATAGAGGTATTTCAATTTCCATCATTACTTATAATATCTTGATATAATGATATATAAGTTATATCTTAATTATATTTCTGATATAAGTTTACTTTAATAATTTATGTATCATATACACCATCTTACTTTATATTTCATATTGAATGTCAAAACGTCAATTGTGTGTATTGCGGAGTACCGCCTACAGACGTATTGTGTTCTTTCCCTAAAACTTTACATGGATGGTGAAAAAAAGAAAAAATAATTAAAATATCAAATATATATCTAATTATATTAATTTTTTAATACTATTATAAAATCCACATCTGTACCATTTATCCTATTGAAAAAATGATAATGTCACTTGTGCATACATATGACTTACCATCAACATGAAATGGTGTGATTCATACTCCATGTTAAAAAATAAATAAATTCTCAAAATCATTTTCAAATGAAAAAATTATATCTATTATATTAATATATCTTATTTGACAGTTTAATTAAAAACTATGTTCTGCATCGGGATCCTTCATGATGAAACATGTAGGAGAAAACAAGGAAACTTACAGAATTGTTTTTGATAATGATTGATGATTAACAAATAGATAATAAGATTTTATAAAAGGACCATATTTGAAATTAATAATAATATTATTTTTTATAAGTTAGAAACAAAATTAAAATCATTATATATAATGACAATGATAACTCAACTAAAGGGATATTTGAGGTAAGAGTATTCTAATATCAATTATCATTCATTGGGGTATACGTATACTTTGTAGAAAATATTACACCTAAATTATGTGTGAAGTTACATTTTATTGATTTATGTTTTTTATAACATTTCATTATGTGGATATACATTTTTATACACTATAACCCCATTTATTATGTCTCACCTCAATGAAATGTACATTGAAATGGTTTCCATTTCAAAACAGCCTTCTTTGAGACACATGTTATTTTATACACATATATTATATTTATTGGTGTATATACATCCCCTTTACATATTATTTCTTGAATAAATAATTATTCATGGTAAATTTTAATTCAATAAATTTACATAATCATGGGATTCGTGATTCCTATGTTAAAAAGTAGGTAAATAATTATGGTTAAATATAATTTTAATATAGTCTGTTTAGGCATGATCATCAATCACTATGAATTATTTTTTAAATTTACTAATAATACCATTAAATTTTAATCTAATATGTATAACACTGATGCTTTCATGTAATTTTTCCATCTCCCTATATTTTTATTATTTAAATAGAATAAAAAAAATTTAATATAAAATTTTACTTTTTTCTCTATTATGTTAAAAGTCTATTTTCTTCATAATCCCTTGTATATAAAATTTATTTCTGAAATGGTATCCTATAATTGTTTAAAAAATAACATTTACATGTATATAAAAATATAATATGAAACATCATTTCATTTACCCAAGAAAGTACTTTTTTTATTTTTAAAAGGAAAATGATAAATGAATCATCATATTTATCATATTCATCCTTACTAGAAAATTTATTCAATAAAAAATTAAATGTTTTAATGGATAATTTTTAATATTTAAAGGAAATATAAATTTTTTTCTTTAGTTTTTAATAATGTTTCATAGTTAAAATAATAGTTCTCAAAATAGAATGGATATTTTCCAAAATAAATTCTCAATGTGATATTTCAAAATAATTTCTGATATAATTTGACATCCTATAATATTTCTCAATGTGAAAAGGTTAATTACCTAAATAATGTTTTCAAATTAATTTCATCAAAGGCTACAAAATTTTTTGATATAAATTTCTTATAAAATATATATAACATATATACATAGATTACTCTCCATTATTTTTATGGTGTAAAATTTCATTATGATCATTTCTCAAATACATTCATTAAGAAATTTATTTTTATAATGATATTAAGAATGATTATGTAACAAATATTATTTTCATAATTAATTTTTTTTATTCCTAATGTTTTATTTTAAGTATGTGTCACCTTGAGATCTAAAGAATTTTATGATGGAGGATCCACCACTTCACTTTAGTAAATTACGTAACAATTTAGTCTCATGAGTGTTCATATATTTCATTATGGAATAAACATAACTGCTTATGGTACATGGTTAATGATGTTATATTTTCTAGGATGTTAATATTAACACATTTAATTTGATGTTTTATGTTATTTCCACATTTCATATGATACTATGATGATATGATATTATGCACTTTTTTAATATTCTATTTAAATACTCATTATCCTTCTATTTTTTGTATCATGGTGTACTATTTACTCATATTTTATGTTTTCTCAACAATTTTACTCCATTAATGGTATTTTTTCTAACTTATTTATTTATGTACTCAATAGGTTATCACATGCTGTTATAGGAGCTCCAATGGATTTTAGAAGTTCACAATGATGAAAATAATAATGATTTCATTTGTAAGTTTCGTTTATTGTAATATGAAAATATTATTACAAAGAAACATGGATTTTATAATCATTGTGTTAAATTAATGGATATTTAATTTTATGGTTCACATAATGAAAACTGTAAAAATTTTGGTTAATCATCTTATGAGTTTAACAATGATCATAATTTCACTTCATTGGAAAACTTGTTTGAAATTTATAGTAACATGGTTTTAATGTTTCTAATATCATTTTTGGAGTTGTTTTTTGGGTTAAGGAACATGTATCTCAGAAGTACATGATGGAGTATTTTTTTGCAGGATGAATACACTTTTTGTATATTTAAAATAATTTATAACCATTATAGATTATACAATCATTTTTTATTATGGTTTTTTAGATGGATGGTCAATTTATTATTATGGATGTTAATATAGTTTTATTTATATAGTTTTGGTAAAAAATTAATTTTCATAATATTTAATGGGGTTGGGAATGAAAGAAAAATAGAATGTTGAAAATAGAGAGATGCCTACCACAAGCATACTTTTTTACTTTTTCAGTATTCCAATAATCTTTTATAAATATGTTGTCTATAATGAATAATTTTCTTTTCTGAACAAATTTTTTTATCATATCTATTACATGGTTATTGAATAAGATATCTTCATTAATTTTTTTTATGAAGTCAAATATTTTGAGATCATTATACAATTATGAATAAATAGAACATTATAGGATATTCATTTAGGAATTATGATTGACTTACCATTAAGAATAACACATGAATTTAGTATATCATTATGTGCTTGATGAAATTATCTTATTAGGGAATAATACTTTTTCATCTAATAAATTAATAGATATCGATGTAATTTAGATAGAAAATTTAAATTTTTCATCAAAGGAAATGATATCAAATCATTACAATCTTTGGTATTGAATTTTATTCATTTATATATTGTAGTGTGATTAATGATAACTATTTATATTGTTGATTAACATGATCCATTGATATTATTTTTTATATTTTTATTTCCATTTTTTATTTAGTACATATTTAGTTGGCTAATGAAATATTTATGTATCATATCATTCAATAATAATAAACATTAGGGGCCCATAGAAGAATAAACATATTCATGAATATTAATTTCATGGGGTATGATATGAATATCATAGAGAAATAAATGATAGCGAATGTAGAGACCCTAAGCTTGACGTAAATAGATATTACGTTACTTTTGAGGAATACTTAGAACATAACAAAATCAAACACACAAGGACGATAATAGTTTAGTGTCTTTGGAAACTCGGAACATAATCTTCTAATCATGGGGAAAGATCTTCATCATCTCCCATAATGATCTTCTTTTTTATAAACCTAAATCCTTTCTTTATGTCCTGGGAGAAAGAAAACATAAAAGGGTGAGCTCAAATTCTCAGTAAGGGTAAACAAATGAAATATCAATCACGTCATATTCATAAGAACATATCTTTTGGAAATCTTAACCTGCAAAAGAGATCATAATTTCATAACATGGGATTAATCATAGTAGAGAAATGTAATCCCAATAATCATAAAAAAAATGAAACTTTGTGGCATACACACATAATCATAGAGAATCATTTTTTATTAGTAAAGAATCATTGCCAAGACTATCTTAGTGGACGATTTCCCTTTCTGAACCGAGTTCACTCCTCGATTCAGTCCTATTTCACTGAACCGGTATAACCTACCATTCTAGCCATGTCTATCTCATGAGATATAAAATCTTTACCCAATGAATTGGAGGGAGATATAGGTCCCACCCATCTCAGAATGATATTATTCTTATGTGTGCCATAAAATCATAAATCATACATCATCGCATAACCCATGTAATAAAAATGGGAATCTTAAACATCATGACATCATAAAACAATTCATATAAGAT
Organism: Viscum album; assembly: GCA_963277665.1. Taxonomy (NCBI): domain Eukaryota; kingdom Viridiplantae; phylum Streptophyta; class Magnoliopsida; order Santalales; family Viscaceae; genus Viscum; species Viscum album. Next base: position 1,845,790,700 of record OY728157.1, on the reverse strand, counting down.
AAAGGAATTCATAAAAATATTTCCATCACAACATAATCAAGTAAATGTAATAATAGGGATATAAATAGAACCCTATATTATCTTTGATGGAATTTTTTTTATAAAACACTTGAACTCCATTTTTGAGGAAAATATCCTTTCTACTTAAAAAATATTTTCCTTTCATAAAATGTCATACAATTTTAAACTAAAAGAAGTTGATTAAGAATAAACTTAAAAACATGTAAAGGAAGATTCTTTGAAATAATGTTTTAAAATTCCATTCATGCCGTATAAATTAAAAAAAACATTCTTCTCGTACTTTTTTCGGAAAAGTCAAAAAGTTCCTCTTTTGAAAAATGGCAAAAGATTCCTTTCATATCTTTTACTAAAAACTCAATGAAGGGTAAAATTGGATATAAACTATTGTATAAGGATATAAATATTACATATTTAGGAAACATGGATGTGGATGATGAAATACACCCCAGTAAATACCAATGTAAAAACAATCTCGGATAAAAAAAAGATTGTGATATTTCCCTTACCTTAGGTCTGATTTGCTTCGTAAGTGTCCAAACCTCCTCTTCTTTGAAGTGCTTCTTTGAGACATCATTTTAGGGTACTAAAATATGTCTTTGAAGAAGACCAGAACCTCTAGGATGTTTCTAGGGAAGTGTAGAGGAGATATTGGCAGGGATTGGCTAATCTTGAAGGCTCAAAGTGGTGTGAGGAAGAGGGAGGAGGAGGTGTCCTTTTACAAGGGAGGAGAGGGGTATATTTGGAATAACTGAAACTATTATTTTATTATAAAGTCAAATTCGGTTTTTGATAGCTCAAAATTGATTTATTTTGAATCTAAGGTTGGGATGGGTCGAAATTCTTTCATCCAATAAAATTTAGACCAGTTTAGGTTCCTATTTTAACCATATCATTTTGATTTAACATTAAGTTAAATAATTTTACTTTTAGCGTGTCTTCTTGTGTTCTTATATTAATGTTAATAAACTTACTATAAGAATCTAAAAGAACCCCAAGTTGTTTATTATTAATATATATAATCTTATATAAGTCATTTGTCCGAACCTTGGATTTTTAGGAATAAAATAACAATTAATAATATAATATTTGTTTTAAAAACTATTTTATGTTAATTTTGACACTACTTAGTAATTGATTTTTGTGAAAATCATAACAGAATAGTTCGAAAAATTTTAATTAAATCAATAATAGCATGTCATGTTAACCTATAAAATTAGTTTAATTCATAAAAAGTCTTAAATTACATTGATTTGGGTATTTATAACATCAATTATGTCAATATTTCATTAATAAGGCAATTACTGCATCATCTTTGTGTCATAATAAATGATAATTATTTACTCCCTAAAAATTCTAAATAAATTCATATGATGTAGATAATTGTATTATACTTCTGTATACTATTCATGTTTGAAGATTCATGAAGTGTATCACTAAATTAAAATTATTATACTTATAAGATTTAAGAAAGTGACATGTTGTCACATTCTTTGGTTTTAATAATAATTAAATTATTTTCATGGAAAAAAGTCCATTAAATGAATATAATCCGACCCTTAGGTGATATGGGTGGACTTTTAGTCATTCAATAGGATTTTGACATGTGTTAGGATAATTTTATAATTTTATATTTACCCTTAATTACCTGATTTACCTTTAACTATGGTAAATAAAATTTACCGTAGTTACTATTCATAATTCATAAAAATAAAAAGTATCTTATTAACATAATTTGGATCCACTTACTCCAAATATGGAATCCATTTTTTCAAATTAAATACCCAAAAGTTGCAGAAATTAAATTAATATTAATCTCGTTGTCGAAAAAAATAGGTTTTTCTTTAAAACATTGCAAAAGATTGAATTGATTTATCCTACGAATTCAAGGTAGAATCAATGATAATGACATAAATTATATTAAATGGTAAAAATATATTCTATTTAAACTTTATAATCATTCAATATTATAATTTAACAATATAAATTATTGCGATGAAAAAAGTTGTTTTTAATTAAAATATTGCGTGTTTTTACTATTTATCAAAATATGAAAGTTACTAGAATGATATGAAAATTTATCCAAAGTAAATTTTTATTTCATGATTCCAAATAAGAATTTCATTTTGTCAAATTTTACTTATAAACATGTCAAAATGTAGATTTAATGTGGGTGCGCCATCAAAAGGCGGCAAAACTACATTTTTTTAAACATACTTATTTTACGCCAAAAATTTATTTTGTTCTTATACCATGTTTTAGAAAATGTGCAAGACGAATAATAATGTTATAAGATTCAAAATTTAGTTAATACTATTCATAATGGCTAGTTCATAATAGTATTATAATAATATATCGTTGTTTAGTAAAACCCAGTATTGCGTACAACACATGTTATCGAGGAAGGTCACGATTGCGTATAATGCAATCCAAGTCAGGGTTGCGTGCTGTGCAGGAATCCTTCATTGTTTCGTATAACATAATCCAACCATATTTCATTTATACATTGAATATATATATATATATATATTCAATGTTTTGTAGAATAACTATTATCAAAATTGTGTGTAACACGATCCAAGAATAGTGTTGTGTATACTGTAAGCTAATACGGTTTTGCGTATAGCGCAAGGTAATATTGGTGTAGCATACAACACAAGACATTAATGAAATTAAAAGAATATTTTTCATAAAATCTCAGGGTGTTACATTCTACCCCCCTTAAAATGAATTTCGCCTTTGAAATTCGTCGGGGTTATAAATGGTTTACTGTTCGAAAGTTTCTTTAATAGAAACCCACATCCTAAAATGGAATACCAAAACCAATCTTTAAAATCAAAAGTATGAAATGTTACGGTTACCCAAATAAACTAATCACTGGGTTTCCACATAGGTGAAAATATTGATATAGAAGAGAGATCTAACCATTATGTTCTGATGGAGAGTGGTAGAGAACATGGCTATGGAAAATCCAGCAATCACAAAGCCATAAATTTGTGACGATCTAAGGTACCATCTGATTTCTCAGATATAAGAGCACTAGGACAACATTTTTGTGTTTCAAGATCATTTACCTAAAGTTGATGAAATTGGAATTAGAAGAAATAATTTCGTGATTTTGGTATAGTCTCACCGTTTTTCGTTCTTTGGCCAATTTCCACTTCATCTCTTAAAGAAATGAAGATGAATTTATCATTCATGATGTGTTAGCAGATCATGTGATAGAATGATGGGTCATTCTATCTGTCTCAAACAAAAGGTTAAAAAATTTATCAAAAAATACATAAGTCCATCTATAGTGAGATTAATCATATATGGTTCCTAAAATGGACTTATACTTCATATATCATACTGCTTAATATAATAAAACTAGTTTCTACTAAACAGGGACTTCCTGTAGAACAGTGGTAGGCGATAAAGGCCAGTCGCACTTCGGTTGTGGGTTCGATTCCCACACCCTTGTCCGATGCGATGGGCTGTCGCCCGTCCTACAGGTTGCCCTTTTTCTAAAGATATATTACTATAACATCCCATCAGAAATATCAAAAAAGTTTTATCCTTAAACAATACTAACATATGTCCAATATAATCCATTCTAATCTTTAGGCTTATCTAAAATACTTCGGTCCACGCTCATAGTATAAAGAAAATGATCACGTGAATGCCATCATTTATCGCCCAGATATATCTTGTTGGTCAAATTACGAACATGTGAATACCATAATCATGTATTATGTTAAAGAATGAATATCCATTTAACCTTATTGAAAACATGAATGCAGTTAAAAGTTAACACTTTCCACATACCAAAATCCTCAAAATTCTATATCCTCAATCCGTGATATCACTTAGTCCTTATATCAATCATGTTTCTCATGAATACTATCAAACATTTTAGATTCTATTTATCCCTTCATTATGTGCATATCATCTGTTTTCCAAAAATATTTCAATCACTTTTCATGGTTACCGATGCCATAAAATTATTTAATACCACAATAGACCAAAACAAAAATATTCCAATATTCCACGATACTATAAACAACATTCTTTTGGAATCCCATTACATAAACACTTAATCATTCCACCACATCGTTGTTATATTCAACATTTCCAATGGTGATCGCATGTGACTTCCCTTTGTCCTTTTCCTTCAGTGTTTGCTCATGTCGATCATCACTAACCCTTGGATTAGGGCATTTATTAGCATAATGCCCCATTTCCTTTCACTTGAAGCATTAAAGTGTAGTAGGTTCATTCTGTGTATCCCTTCCTTTGTTTTCATCATTAGGCATCTTCTTCCCATCATTGCGGAATTCAAATGCCCAATGACATTCCTTTCCACATTTGAAACATTTACTTGTCTCTTTAAGACAATCTCCACCATGCTTCTTTCCAAACTTTGAGAATAAGGAAACATTCATATTATTTTCACCATTATTCTGAGATTTCTCCTTGAACTCCATCTTTCGTTTCTTGTCAAAACTATGAGATGGATAAGTAACACCAACTTCCATTCCAACCTTGATAGCACAACGCACAATTTCTTCATAGCTACTGAAGTCTCTAATAGCTAATTTCCTTCGAAGAATTGGTTTTAAGCCACTGAAGAATCGATCAACTTTATATTCAGGCTGGATGATAAATCCAGATGCATATCTTTCAAGCCTTGTAAAATTCGCTTCGTATATACCAACAGATTTATCATCCTTTTGCTTTAGTTCAAGAAACTCCTTCTCCATCTTTGTTCGAAGAATACAAGGTAAGTACTTATTGAAAAATAAGTTCTTGAAATCGTCCTATTCCATGGACTCAATTTCATCTCTTTGCCTCATATTCTTGAAAAGATTCCACCATTGATCAGATTCACCTCTCAAAAAATATACTTCTAAGATGACTTTATCATGCTCAGAACATTGAAGAACTGAAAATATATTTTCAGTGGTACTGATCTATTTTTCAACAACAAGCGGATCAGAAGACCCACTAAAAAAGGGTGGATGTTGCCTCATGAAGGACTCAATAGAATGTTGTTCCCTTCTCTGCTCATTTGGATGTCCAGAATGATTCATAGATTGTGTATGTATAGCAATAAGATTTTTCACTCCATCTCCCATATAATTTGTTTGATCAGGAGGAAAATCATTGCATGTCCAATACATTGATCAACACGGTTCCTTAGGGTTCCAGCCATCGTCTAAAACCCAAAAAGAATAGTGTGAGAGGCAAAAATCATGATAGGGAAAACAACATAATAAAGGGGGAGTATCCTCAATATCTAACATCTTAGGTTAAATTCTATGATCATTACCATAGTTCTAGGATTGTATCCTATATGTATACTTATCCTTAGGGACATCACTAGACATACCTTAGAAATATCTCTAGGGATCTCACTAACGTTTTCGCATACTAGTTTCCAAAGGTTGACTAAACCTTTCCTCCGATACCAGCTGTATAGACCCTAATCTTGACGTACATAGAAATTACATTACTTTTGAGGAATACTTAGTACATAACAAAAACACACACACAAGTACCGTAATAGTTTAGTGTCTTTGGAAACTCGAAATATAATCTTCTAATCGTGGTGACAGATCTTCAACATCTCCCATAAAGATCTTCTTTTTTTTAAACCTAAATCCTTTCTTTATGACCTGGGGAAAATAAAACATAAAAGGGTGATCTCAAATGCTCAGTAAGGGAAAACAAAATAAATATCAATCACGTAATATTCATAAGAACATATCTTTTGGAAATCTTAACCTGTAAAAGAGATCATAATTTCATAACATGGGATAAATTATAGTAGTGAAATGTAATCCCAATAATCATAACATAAAACATGAATCTTTGTGGCATACACACATAATCATATAGAATCATTTCTTATTAGTCAAGACCCATTTCCCAGACTATCTTAGTGCACAAAGTCCCATTCTGAACTGAGTTCACTCCTCGTTTCAGTCCTGTTTCACTGAACCGGTATAACCTACCGTTCCAACCATGTCTATCTCATGAGATATAAAATCTTTACCCAATGAATTGGAGGGAAATATAGGTCCCACCCATCTCATAATGATACCATTCTTATGTGTGCCACAAAATCATAAATCATACTTCATTTCATAACCCATGTAATAAAAATGGGAACTTAAACATCATGACATCATAAAACAATTTATATAAGATAAAAGAATTCATAAAAATATATCCATCACAACATAATCAAGTAAATGTAATAATAGGGATAGAAACAGAACCCTGTATTATCTTAGATGGAAAACAATTTTGATAAAACACTTGAACTCCATTCTTGAGGAAAATATATTTTCTACTTCAAAAATATATTCCTTTCTTAACATGTCATACAATTTTAAACTAAAAGATGTTGATTAAAAGTAAACTAGAAAACTTGTAAAGGAAGCTTCCTGGATATAATTTTTTAAAAATCAATTCATGCAGTATAAGTTAAAAAAACATTCTTCTCATACTTTTGTTGGAAAAGTCAAAAAGTACCTCGTATGAAAAATGACAAAAGATTCCTTTCATATCTTTTACTAGAAACTCAACGAAGGGTAAAATTGGATATAAACTATTGTATAAGGATATAAATATTACATATTGAGGAAACATGGATGTGGATGATAAAATACACCCCAGTAAATACCAATGTATAAACAATCTCGGATAAAAATGAGATTGTGATATTTCCCTTACCTTAGGTCTGATTTGCTTCGTAAGTGTCCAAACCTCCTCTTCTTTGAAGTGCTTCTTTGAGACCTCCTTTTAGGGTACTAATATAGGTATTTGAAGAAGACAAGAACCTCTAGGATGTTTCTAGGGAAGTGGAGAGGAGAAATTGGCAGGGGTTGGCTGATCTTGAAAGCTCAATGTGGTGTGAGGAAGAGGGAGGAGGGGGTGCTCTTTTATAAGGGAGGAGAGGGGTACCTTTGGAATAACTAAAAATATTATTTTATTATAAAGTCAAATTAGGTTTTAAATAGCTACAAATTGATTTATTTTGAAGATAAGGTGGGGATGGGTCGAAATTCTCTCATCAAATATTATTTAGACAAGTTTAGGTTCCTATTTTGACCTTATCTTTTAGATTTAACATTAAGTTAAATAATTTTACTTTTACCGTGTCTTCTTGTGTTATTATACTATAAGGTTAATAAACTAACTATAAGAAGCCAAAAGAAACCCAAGTTATTTATTATTAACATATATAACCTTATCTAAGTCATTTTGTCGAACCATAGATTTTTAGGAATAAAATAACAATTAATAATATAATATTTGTTTTAAAAACTATTTTATGTCAATTTTGACACTATTTGGTAATTGATTTTTGTAGAAATCATAGTAGAATTATTAGTTATAAAAAAGTTAATTAAATAAATAATAACATGTCATATTAACCAATAAAATTACTTTAATTCATAAAAAGTCTTAAATTAAATTTATTTGGGTATTTATAACATCAATTATGTAAATATTTCATTAATAAGACAATTACTGCATCATCTTTGTGTCATACTAAATGATAATTATTTAATCCCTAAAAATTCTAAAAAAAATTCCATGATGTAGATAATTGTATTAGATTTCTGGATATTATTCATGTTCTAATTTTCATGAACTGTTTCACTATATTAAAATTATTATACTTATAAGATTTAAGAAACTGACATGTTGTCACATTCTTTGGTTTTAATAATAACTAAATTATTTTCATGGAAAAAAGTCCATTAAATCAATCTAATAAGACCCTTAGGTGATATGGGTCGACTTTCAGTCATCCAATGGGATATTGACATGTGTTAGTGTAATTTTATAATATTATATTTACCCTTAATTTCCCGATTTACCTTTACCTATAGTAATAAAATTTACCATAGTTACTATTCATAATTCCCAAAAATAAAAATTAGCTTATTAACATAATTTTTATCCACTGATTCAAAATATGGAATCCTGTTTTCCAAATTCTATACACAAAAGATGCAGAAATTCAATTAAAATTAATCCTGTTGTCAAAAGAAAACAGGTTTTTCTTTAAAACATTGCAAAAGATTGAATTGATTTATCCTTCGAATTCAATAAAGAATCAATGCTAATGATATTAATTATATTAAATGGTAAAGATATATTCTATTTATACTTTAAAATTATTCAATATTATAATTTAACCATATAAATTATTGCGATGAAAAATGTTGTTTTTAATTAAAATATAGCGTGTTTTTACTATTCATCAAAATATGAAAGTTACCAGAATGATATGAAAATTTACCCAAAGTAAATTTTTATTTCATGATTCCAAAGAAGAATTTTATTTTGTCAAATTGAACTTATAAACATGTCAAAAACTAGATTTAAAGTGGGTGCGCCATCAAAAGGCGGAAAAACTGCGTTTTTTGAAAAATACTTATTTTACCCGAAAAATTTATTTTGTTCTTATACCATGTCTTAGAAAATGTCCAAGACGAATAATAATGTTATAAGATTCAAAATTTATTTAATACTATTCATAACGGCTAGTTCATAATAATATTATAATAATATATCATTGTTTTGTAAAACCCAGTATTGCATACAACACACGCTATCGAGGAAGGTCGCGATTGCGTGTAATGCAACTCAAGTCAAGTTTGTGTGCTATGCAAGAATCCTTCGTTTTTTCGTATAACATAATCCAACCATATTTCATTTATAAATTGAATATATATATATATATATATTCAATGTTGTGTAGAATAACTATTATCAAAATTGTGTGTAACATGATCCAAGAATAGTGTTGCGTATACTGCAAGTTAATACGGTGTTGCGTATAGCACAAGGTAATCTTGGTGTAGCATATAACACAATACATTAATGAAATTAAAAGAATATTTTTCATAAAATCGCAGGGTGTTATAGGGAAGCTGGAAGTTATTCAACAGAACATCAAAGCATCTTAGTAATCATAGAGATTATCTACTAACAATTGTTAGCGTGACATGGAATTCAATGTTGTTAATAATTTTTTATTTAATTTATAGAGATAGAAAGGTTATGAGATATGTAAACTGTTGAATTTTTATCCAAAATAATACCCCCCTTATAGATTTTTGATCATGTTGGGATGACAGCTTATCTAATGTCGTTCCGAACGAACTTCTCTCAAGTTCACAATGTGTTTTATATATCTCTCATGAGGAAGTATATACCAGATCCATCACATATAAAAAATCAGAGTATTTGAAACATGAAAATTAAATTTACTATAGGAAATAATAAATATAAATCTCAATCATATAGGTAATGTGATACCCAATAAGAAAAATACCCTTGTGTTTGTTCCCTAGAGTAATAAAAAATTCAATAAAGCTACATTTGGATCTGAGGATATGTTTAAAAAAAGATATCTGAATTTTTTGTATCATTATAAAAAATTATAAAGTGTTAAATATAATTTATAGTGGTACAACGAAACACCTAGACATCTTTTGATTTATTTTTTGGATAGATTCTGTTTCAAGAATTACTCATTACAAAATCTATGTTATATTATTATATTATTATTATTTGACACATATAAGCTAAAAATTAAATATATTTGTGAATAAGATTAAATATTTTTTTAAATATATAACAATTTCCTGAAAATATAAATAAATTTATTATTTAATAGGATGTACACATTCGGTTTTTACGAATAATATATTATGCTTGAAAATAGATATCCTTCAAAAAAATTATTTTTTAGCCAAAAGAAATTATATTAAAATTAATTAAATATTAATGAATATTAGATTGTAAAACATGTTAAATTTTTAACATCATAATATATAATTTTATGTTAGGAATATTTTTTTTTGAATTTATGTGAATATTTATTTTATACTGAATAGTGTAATGTAATAATATTTTTCACGAACTATATTTTTATTTTAAGAATGTACAATGATTTATTTTGTTTTAAAATGGATTAAATAAAAATTATTTCTCTTAATTTTATAAATAATCTAATTATGTTGGCTATAACCAATTTATGATTTAATTTTCAATAAAATCGTTTTCCTATATAAAAATTCAGTTTTTGGAGAAGGCCATTTTTATAGTCACAATGTGTTTTTTATATTAGTTAATCAAATTAATAAATACTCGATTTTTTTAAATAAAATACATATATCATATTTTTAAATAATTTTATTAAATATCTTCTAGTAATCATTCTATTTAGGGGATACTAGTAAATCCATTTTTATGTTTATAATTGTATTCTTCATAATTTTATTTTAATTTGTTAACACATATTGTTAAACTAAATCTTTAATATTATTGGAATTGGATTTTACAAAATTTGATCTATATTTTTTATCTATAAGTTTTTTTTAAATATTACTATTTTATTTTTGGTCAATATGAATTATAATCGAGTTAAAATTATCACCTTAGTAAATAGAATATGATGTTAATCATTGTTGAAACAATGTTATAAGGCCATGATTTCTCATTCTTATTTTTAGTGGTTAATTTTAAAACAATATGTATCACTATATTCTAGAATATATGGTTTTATGGAAAGAGATACATTTAAATGAAATATATAATAATTAAATCCATGAGAGAAATGAAACAGAGTCTATTATATATAAATATATCGGTTTTCTCAAACTAGGGAAAATTCATTATATGCATATATATAGGTGTTAATTTTTATAATAATGATATTTATTTAATTATATAAAAAATAAATATTTTTAATAAACTATATATAACCCTCAATGCTTATGTAACCCAAATGCATTATTTTTCCAATGAACAAAAAAATATAAAAAAATGACTTAAAAATATTCATTTTCATATAATTCATGTTATTTAATGTTTTACATCAATATGATATATTAATATGACATATTACTAATATTTAAAATATTTATATTAGAATTCCAAGCATTAATTTCTTCTCTCTATGTCAAATTAATTGAATAGTGCTAATTGTAAACAAGATATTTTTCAGAATAATTTTTTTTCAAATTATATACAAATTATGTAAATAATAAAATATGATAATGGGGATAATATATTGTATGAAATTTAATATATTTAACATTTCAATGTAACTATGAAACCTTTTTTAGAATGAGTCTAATATATTTATCAATTTTAATATATTCTATGGGTGTCGCTCTCCAAAATTATAAAAAGTGAACTCTTATTAATTTTATTCAAAACACTTCGAGCCTTATAGATGGACCATAATATATAATTTTTTATTAAAAAAATCACTAAAACACATTATATAGTTTTTGATCATCTCAAAATACACACCCTATAACCGTAACCATTAGATCAAAGGTATTTTCTAAAGAAATAATAATCTATTTAATTGATCACAATCATTTTAATTATTCATTCACCACATATATATGTATTATATTATTTATAAAGAAAAAAAGTTTTATAAATATTGTAAAATGTTATTATGGTTATTAAACAACATTTATTCACCCTATTTCCATCAAATTTTATCTAAATATATCACTCGTGTATACATTTCACCTACTATCTCCATTCATAGATACAATTCATTTCTTATCAAAATCAATTTTTAATGTTTATTATGATGGTTTAATATTTATTTATGATCATTATGAAATAGTTATATATATATAATGATAATATAATATCTATATACTTACCATCCAATCGATTAAAAAAATATAACATCAATCATTTGTATGTGTGGACTACCACCTACATGAAGTGATATAAATATATATTACTTTAATATTTATGTGGATGTCAATAAAGATTAAATTATTTAATATAAATGATATATATTGCATACAAACATCATTTTAAAGGATAGTTATTTTTTAACATTCCTTATTTCAATCACTCAAAAAATGGAAACCACATTCTTGCATACATATGACCTAATGTCTCTATAACTAGTTTAATTTATCTTTCCCTATATCTATTTTATGAAAGAGTATAATATAATATGTTATGGATAAAAATTATATTGAAATAATAATTACCATAATCTATATTATGGAACTATTTTCCCAATATAGGAACCATAACTACTTAACCAATACATATGTGAAAATGAAGTAGATGTCACACTAAAAATGATTTTGAAAAAAAATTGTTACTAAATATGTGATAAAGGATTATAAGTTAAATAATGGTATATATATTAGTTGGGTTTTATAAAAAATATATTCTTTACTAATATTTATCATAAAATAGGTTCCATTGCTATAATGTAAGTCTCACATAATGTTATGATTTTTTGTATCATTTTTTCTCTTTGGGACACATTCTATATTAACAACAAGTTTCATTTTTATGGGGAAAATAATTCACATGAATTTAAATTAGGATTTTTTTTATTACAAAATTAATGGGTATTTACAAATATATTAATCTCTGTATATGGTTCTTTCATTTATGAGGCTAATAATTCAAATATTCCTAATGTGTAAAGGGTTTTATCTTACAGTCACAATTATTAACTATATTGTTTGTGACTAAGCTTCCAATAATGTTTTTGATCTATTATAAATATTTAATTTTCTTCTACTCCACTTATATAATGAAAATAAATATCTTCCATTTATTTTCGCCATCATATATTCTCAATAATAATTTTCATCTATATAGTTTTTTTAAAAAAAATATTGAATTTTTTGATTATTGAAATTTATTTATTAATTTAATTTTTATCTATTATATATTTTTAGAATAAATTTAAATTGAGTCATCTAGTCATTTTTTGAACAATGTAATTTATGAATTTTTACCAAAATGTGAAAGGAATATTTTCTTTTATCATAGACCATATGAACTAAATTTATCTGCATCATTACCACTAAATTTTTTTAGGAATACATTAATTATGTTCAAAGGTATATTTATCGAATTTACCCAAAAATAATTTCTAAATATTTTAATTTTAAAGGTTATTTTAAAAATGGATATGATAATTTACTCAATAAATATTTCAATTATATCTAAATAGAATTATCATATATGATAACATCCTTTATTGAAAATATGTATTTATTCGGGATATAATCCAATGATAACATTAATACTCATTATTTTTATTGTTACAGTCTTTTTAAACTAAATATTTGTGAAACAAATTAATTATAAGTGGGTTATTTTATAGTTAAATTATTTAATATATATGAAACCTATTTTTATTACACATATTTTGATATGATGATATAATGAATGTTTTTGAATATCACAGAACACATATTTTTTATTTTAATCATGTAACATTATATCAAATAAAAACATATATAATGGGTTTTTTATGAACAAGGATGATGGTTATGTTATAAAAATGGATGGTGGATATGTTAAAACCATATATTCTTCTTAATTTGAATGAAAGGAATATTGTTATGTTATAACCATATATGGGGGAGAATATTAACTCCATGTAATTAATTAAATAAATATTAGTATCTCATACAATAAAAATTATTTCTATGGGGATTAAAAAAATTAGTAATTGGATTTTCCACTATGATAGTCATGATAGTAAACCATGACTACTACTATGGTTTGCGGAGTGAACTATATTCATTAGGATTGTAATCAAAATGATACTTAACAAGTACAAAAATATTTTATACTATTATGTGTATGACACAATCTTCTATATTATTAGAATGTTATAATGTAATAGCCATGTCTATTGATTAATTTATGACAATTTTATATTAACATCCATGATTTATGTCATGAAACAATATTATGATATATGATATTATGGGTATAATTTTAAAATTTTATGCTCAAAACTTCATGCCATTACATTAATATGATTCTCAATTTATAATCAACATCTCGCTTGATTACCCTTATTTATCATCTAATATTGAACTTCATTATGTTTCATTTCACTAGGTTATGAATAATGGTACTATTATTGATATATATATATGAGGGTTCTACTTTAGAAGAACTTATTGGGAGACTATGTAGACATTTTGTGGACCGATAATTTATGTTTCCAACATTATATTATAACTATACCTATATGACTCTTTCATGGATCATTATATTATGTAATGAATATTCATCACATAAAATGTGAAATATATATTGGAAATGTATTGGTGGATAACATAATTTATCATTACAAAAAATAATAATTAAATTACAAATTTATATAGATATTATTATGTATAATATGAAATCTATTTTACATGGTCCTGTTTTTTGAGAGGGTAAAAATTAAATCAATTTTATGTATGTAATGTTTAATAAAAACTGGTTTTTTGGAAAATTTATTTTTTGGTATGAAATTTATATTACTCAAAAATAATTTACATATATTATTTTCCATGAATTTATTTTTTTATTTAAACAAATAGATATTATTTTAAATATAAAAGAAGGAAAATAATGAATGGGTTAAAATGAATACATTCTTAATGGAAATGGTCCAAAATAGAATTTTATTTAATTAAAATATTTCTTTTCCACCAAAAACACAATAATGCATTTAAAAATTCAGTATTATAGTTTTAAATTATTTATTATACACTTTAAGAACATATTTTCTCAATATAAAGGTTTTAATTATTTTAATATCATCTATATGTCATAAATATGTTATAAAAATACTAAATCATTCAAAAAACCTATGTTTTTATCAACAAACATTAATGCTTCAATTTCAAGAAAAATACTCAGAATTTATGAAAATAAAACTTCTAAATGTCGCATCAATTTTTTTTCAATTTTTTAAATTAAAATTTCATTTTTATTAATATTAATTCTCTTTAAACAATCAATAATATGTAATAAAAATAATGTTTTAAAAATTATATTATCCATGGTTAAATAATGATGTAAAAATAATAATTTCATAATTGATATTACTAAATGTGATTTATTTAAATTAATTATTATATATTTAATTTTATTACTTTAAATAATTATTCACATATGTTTTGAGATGTAGTAATGACATGATATCGAAGTCCATAAATATATTTTAAAGGAAAATATTTTCTAAAAATGATGGGGTGTTACAAATGGATGACCTTATTATATCGATGTTTAGAAACACAATAGAATTCAGCCCCATGGTAGCACCAAATTTCTCCATGGAGGTATAATCGATGAAGTTTACATTAACTAATTCATATTTTAGTCTATGTGAATGAATACTTGAAACATATAGGTCCTCCCCATACAAGTACCCTCTTTCACCATTGAGGTCCTCCCTATACCGCCACCATAAATCATCATAAAGGTCACACCCTTGATATTGAATACATGCACCATTAATTTCCCACCAATTAAATAAGAATAATGTTATATAAAGGTCCTCCACATGAACACATAATGAAATATGATTTCTTCAAAATATAGTAAATTCAATAGGTATAGAAACCTTATATCATTAAGTTCTTCCACAAATACATATTCAAAGTTAACTTTATTCCAATTTACACTACAATCTCTTCAAACCCAAATTAATCAAACTCAAAGGTAATTTCTAATAGAGACCACCTAGTAGTGGTTTTCTCAGGGTTTGTTGAAAACCTAATATACCAGAAGATACTTCTATATTTAGAGTATAAATTCTTAGAAACTCTATCATTAACTAGTAGTATTTTATCAAAATTAAAAGACACATTAATAAAATGATATTACATCAATAACGACACTACATCCTCTAAAAATATGTGAAACTAAGATTATATATGATAATAAAATGTTTCATTAAAAAGAATTCAGAAACATCCCTTATATTAAGAATAAGTTTATGATTCAAACATTGTATGTGAAATTCAATACAATGTTGGGTGTGTCAAATTTATATCATAAAAAAACTATTTATATACCAGTCCGTCATAACTCATTATTATTTAATTCATGATATTATCAGGGAGAACACATATTGTTTCGTCCTCAAAACATAAGGGTGAAGTAAATTTCATTGTATTAACATGTACAAAATTCATTAATAATGAAAAACACCACATATTTATTAATTATTTATTTTAGAAATATTAACTTTCTACTCATCCAATACGATGGAATGCTAAAATTGAGTATATAATTGAGATATTATATTTTGGAAACACCAATAGCCCTTTGAAAATTTCCCCAATCAATGATGAATAATCCTATTATGTATATATCATGAAGTGGGTGTATATTAAAACTATTTATATATTATAATATATTTTCAAGAGGATTCAATTAATTTTACCATTATTCAATTCTACAAATGATCATTAGAGGTTAAAAACATTGATTTACCAAATTGTGAAATATTAATCCCCAATAAAAAAACTGTACCATGATCTATTAAATATATTAAACCATTTTCATTATTTAAAATATATATTTAATGGAATAATATGTATTTTTATACATAATTTATTAGGTTATCAATTTATTAAACATGGAAAATTACCCAATAGGAGGAACCAATTTAGACGAGGTTTCCAAAAAAATGATTCCACTCATGGAATATTATCAAAATAAATGAAATGTAAAAAAGTTAATACTTTTCATAAGACACTTTATGAAATAGTAACCTAACACATATATAAATAATGGATTTATATATCAATATATTAATAGAAACATGGCTTTCTTAATTGGGGGAATCATTGTCCCAAACAAAAACACCCATGTTATTGAACATTGTAATGGTATTTTTATCCATTTTTTTTCTTTAACTCATTAAAGTAATGTTTAAATATCTAGGGGAATATTCAATGGTATTAAATTATATAGAAAATCTTTCATATCAACATTCATTAATAATACAGGGTAATTCGATCATATTTATCTTTTGTGGAAAATGTAACATGTCTTGTTAATATGCACATTAGTGTATAAAGGAAAAACACCACAAGGGAAACACATTCATGTTATAATCGCCCTATAATGACCCATACATTAATTAATTGAAATTCCTATTGATTTAATCACATGACTTATTAGGGTATCTTAAAATGTGAACATTATAGGTTTTATGTTTCTGGATTTCAAAATAATGTTACGAATTGTTACCATTACAAATATAGTCATTAAACATTGATCACATGATTAATATAAATATAGGGCTTTAACAAATTCAATTTACTCTGACAAAGCAATGTCTTTATCTAGTAGACATGCCCCATACAAAGCCCATTAGTCTAAGCTTAGAAAGGATGTGACGTCTTTGGGCTTCTCTCTTGACCAACCCCAAGCTTAGATTGAACACGTTAAGCTTGTGTTGAACCGATTATGGGAGAAGTGGATGTTAATAGAGATTACCACCCGAGGAATGTTATCTGAGCCCCCCTAAAGTCTGTCACCATCACACACCTTACTTTTCTGACTTATGCGGGTGTTATAGCGGTTAATGTAACAATACCATATCACTATGAATATATACATTATTTTTTATAATTAATGTGCTTTTTATTATTATTTTAACTTTGTAAATAGTTTTTAAAGCACAAATAGTAATTTTTGTTAATATTCTAATATGATATATATTTTGATGAATTAATGTTTTTTTATTTAATAATATTTTAACAAAATATTATTATTATTATTAAATTACTTATTATTCAATATAAATTATTGTATAATTTTATGCAATTTTAATTTTTATTAAGGTTTGAAACCTATTTTCCTCAAAACCAATGAATTTTTTATAAACATCAGTTTTAATTTTACAAGTAGAAATTCACATATTTAGAAAAAATATTATGAAATGTTTATTATTTTTTTAATCAGGATTTCGAAATTATCCAAAGGTTAATTTTTCATAATATTTTGAGAAAGTTGATTTTTTGGGTAAAAATTAAATACCGTTTAAATATATAATGTGTTTTATGACTTCATAATGACATAATAGGTATATAATAAAATACTATAAACATTATGTTAGGACAATATATGTTTTACCATTATAATAATTTGATTTTGGGTTTGATGGATTTATTTTACAAAACTATAGTGGACCCTTCGAGGCTTATAAAAAATTGGTCTTTTTAAATTGTTTCCCTTGAGAGTGTGTATCACCTCCATATAAGCAACCCTATTATTTTAAAATTTTAGGCCATTGGCCTTATAAAATAGTGTTTTCCTCTCCCCTTTCTCAACATCCATGGTAATAAACCATTTTATGGTTTGTGGTTTTGGTTAGTTTAATTTGAGGTGTCCCAAACCTAAATAATAAAGAATTCCCTCTCCATTCCTATATAAACCCACCAAAGATACCACTTCCTCTTCAATCAATTCTTATTGAGTTCAACCGACCCATTCATTCATCTCTTTATTGTCTTCCCAAGTTGACCTAATCTCCCTAGTAGTATCTCTCAAGCCTCTCCCAAGCTTTTGGTGTCACACTTCCAAGTGAGGGATTCATACCTTTCTCTTTTTATCCAAGATTTATAATATTGTTATTCCCTTTTATATTCAATTACAA
Organism: Viscum album; assembly: GCA_963277665.1. Taxonomy (NCBI): domain Eukaryota; kingdom Viridiplantae; phylum Streptophyta; class Magnoliopsida; order Santalales; family Viscaceae; genus Viscum; species Viscum album. The sequence goes on along the minus strand of OY728157.1, from coordinate 1,845,772,210 downwards.
TTATTGGTGTATGATTTCAAAATTTCCCTATACTTCCCTATTAATTTTTGGATATTGGGAGACCCCTTTCTCTCCCATTAATACCCCCCATGTACACCTGTTACCATGCCAAAATTTAGTGAGATATTTCTGTCTCCTCTTTTACATCCATGTAATACTTTTATATTATTCATCTATATTTTATTATGTTTGTTGGGAAATGTATCTATACTACCCCCTTACATTACATTTCTTGTACATTTAATGAGACACCAATTTCTCTCTCATCAACAATTTTCATGAATCCTTATGTCACAACATTATGCTGTCGAAGTATCACTGCATTTTTTCAATCCTATGTCATTATGTTGGGAATACGATGACCATTTATCTATCAAGGGTATTCCCCTTTATTAACATTTAATTATTTATTATAGAGTTTCATATATGAATTCCAATTTTTTTATCATGGAATAAATGTTTATTTTTAATGAATCAATGTCTTATGATCCATGTGGAACACTATGCATGAGATAAAATGTTTAAAGAGGGTGCACCCTGATAGTGCTCTAATGGATTGGGTAAAGTATAGTATCATGATAGTTCATGTGAAATGAGTGTTTAATCATGCTAATTCAAGTGATACGAGGTTTACTCATGTGTCATGTGCAATTATGGTTTACTCATGCTCCATGAACAATGAGCATTGGCCCATGTTAATTCCATGTTAAGTGTTGTCACCACAAATTCATGTTATGATTATCATGATTTATCATGAATTTTTGTTCATGTTTCTCTTGTGCTCCATTGATATATATATTGTATAACATGAATTTTATTCCTCATGTTATTCCTTATTTGTTCCCTTACTAGGCTTTATAGATCACCCTTTTATTATGTGTGGCCTCAGGTTATCCCATGAAATGCTAAGTACAAGGGAATGTAGTGGTCATATAAATGAAGTTTTTAATAAAGTTGTTGTATTTCATGTTCTAAGATGTTATGTAATTATCCAAATTCCCAATGATACTAGACCTCTCAATATTCCATGTTGTATCAAGTGAAGATTTTATGTAATAAATCATTTTTAATTGTGAAATAAAGAGAAGGGTTGTTATAGTTGGTGTAAGAGGACAACTTTAGTTATTTTTTGGATTAGGGTTACAAATACCTAGTGAAAATTTAGAGACAAAACTATGTATAATAAAAACATCCAGAGGTTTTGATGTGTATTGAGTTAGTGGTTTATCAAAAAACCATCCCTTTCTGGATACGAGCAGGTAGAGGCTGCTCTGGCACATATATACCTAGGAGAAAACCCAAACAATGAGTTTTGGGCTTGACCCAAGGTATCCTGGTACACGACAACAGGCCTTATTTCACTCTTGGTTACGACACTCCGGAGCGATATGCTTTGGTAGATTATCAATCTTAGTAAAAACCATTATTAATGGAATTTAATAAAATGCGTCTAATAATATATGTTAAAATTAAATCATGGATAACACATATTGAAGAATATAGGTTCATTTGGTAAGGAAATAAAATATATTTAAAATATATTTGTTTTCTGATTAATAATTACGTGTTACACCTACCTTTCCTTTTATTCCATCTAGTGGCCTGTAATAGGAAGACTCGGGCTAACAACAGATGTGAAGACCCATGTGATGACTGTTCTAATGAGATGCCCAATCCTATGGGAGTAGGAATCATGAACTAAGTCATGCTTCTCTATTAGTTAACTCAAGATTTTAATAGAATTATGGGTCATGAAAGAATGTTCAACACCCCTCAAGAAAGAACAAGTCACTATCGAGAGCTTCAAGACACAAAATTATCCTACCTTTTATGGAACATCTGATACCTCAATCTCTGAAAAATGCATCAACTCTATTGAAAATATCATCTCCACCATTCAATGTTCTGAAAAATAGAAGGTTTTTCTGGAATATAATAATTTAGAGGGTGAAGTAGATATATTGGGGACCTTGATAAAAAATATGATGTCTGAGGAGGAGATTTAGGTGTTGGAATGGAAGGATTTCTAGAAGATTTATTTTATTAAATATTTTATGTCCACCCTACTACTTAAGATATAATGGGACTTCATTTCCCTCAAGAAAAAAGATGATGAAAATATTGGAAAGTATGAGGTAAAATTCACATGGCTTGCCCGATATTCCCTGGGCTTTTTCGTTGCACCTGAATACACGGTTGACCGCTTCTTTGGTGGGTTGAAACCAAGCCATCAGAAAGCACTGTCGATCCGTGACTTCGACAGCTATGGGGAAATTTTCTGATGTGCTCTCAAGTTCGAAATGGTGATTGTATAATCTCAAGGGTATCATGGAGAAATGAAGCATACATTGGACTTCAATGTAGGTGGTCTTACGGATAAATCCAACGGTGCTAAGAAGATCTTGCACCCACTGGCCAAATGTAGGGAATGAAGAATCGCTGAAATAGCTTGAGGGGGATGAGGAAATGCTTTCGGTGTGGTTGATAAGGGCACCTAGATGTTAACTTTCAACAAGAAAAACCTACGACTATAACTGAGGATAGGAATGCTCCATTCGAACCTCAACACATTATCAATTTATAGAACTGAAAGAACAAGGGAATCTTGAAAATTAGTGCCCTAGGCCAAGGGTTTTCGGATGCAACCAAAAACCTCCAAGGCAAAAGGGGATAGATTTTTCCATCACTACAGCCATTGTGAACCCCGACAACAAGGTCATGGTTAGTATACTTGTTATTCATTCTAGAATAGCGAACATTTTTTTGATTCAGGTTCTACACATTATTTTATATCCTAAATGTTTAGTAGAACAATCCCAACACCACCACCCGAAATTATAGAAGTAAAGATGTCGATGAGTACGAAAAATGGGGAAATCATTTTATCCCATGAATATACGGACCCGGCCTTAAACCTTACTTAATCTTGAGTTATTTCAATAATACACATTGAGGATCTTTTCAGGTTTAGAGTTTTAGAGAATTAAATCATAAATCATTCATTACATTCAACATTTAAACAAAGTGGTTACATAAAATATAGTATTCATTTATTCCCATCAACGGAAACATATTTAAAATAAAACATGGATTCTTTCTTTGATACTTCAATGGCACTATCATCATATCATTTACCATTCCCTTGACCTGTGAAAGACATTTCAAAAACTTGGGATGAGAATAAAAATCTCAGTAAGGGATATAGAAATTCATAAAGGAATCATTATTACATGTATACATAAGAATCAATGAAATCATACGTTACTTATAAATCATAAGCACATTATCATACCTCATGAAATCATAAGATTTATGATTAACTCATAGAAATAATAAGACATAAAGGTAACCTGAGGCATTCAAAACATTATTACGTATGGAGTAACCCTCATGGTTATGTTTGGAATACCCATTACAGTATATTCCCCAAATCTCTTCGGAGAAACCTTAACGTTTAACCCCTTCTCGTTACCCAATGCATTGGAGAGCTATATCAGGCTCACTCGCCCTTAGTTTATCATAGAACTACCCATCTTTATAAACAATGCCATAAAAACATAACATAATCATAGCAAATAACTTAAGAATAATGGAAATATAACATTCCCAAATTTCAATAACAATATAACATTTTATGATTTTGAAATAATGAATCCATTATAAAAAACCATTTTCAAAACCATTTAAAACATTTAATAAAGAGATTTTGGAATCAAAGTATCACATACCACCTTGAAGCTTTTAACATTTTAAACCATTAATATCCATATAAATAACTCATTAAAACCATTTTTAAAACAGGAATATTAATAAGAACAAATCATTAAAACATTTAAAGCGATATTTTAGTTAAAGGGTTTTTACCAAAATTAGAGACACTTGAATACAATAATTGAGGAATAACATTTAATCAGAAATGTATAATATCATGAGAATAAATGGATTCATGAAATAATATTCCAAAGGACATTATATAAACCATATAAGAGTTAATTGGTTCATAATAATAATGAAGTCTCAATAGAAATGTAAAATGAGATGAAATCCCTTATAAAGAAGGTATCCTTAAATTAAGGATAAATCAATCTCAAAATTATGTGTGACAAATATAAATACACCCAATATAGGTGGATATTAAGTGTAAAACAATCAAATGACATTCTCACATATTCAAAGGATTACATATTCAATAACTACATGTTAAACCCAAAGAAATCGAAATTGGGTTAAAAAGTTCCCTTGGTAAAATTCGACAGCCCAACGACGTCACATTAAAATTCATAAAATTACTTGATGAGAGATAAAATTGAATCTTATCACTTGGACATAAAATTTACATCAATAAGGATATATAAGAACATATCCCAACATAAAAATATCTAAATTAAAAGACATAACAAAAAAAGTCTTTTTAAAAGAGGAGTGTGAAAGGTTCCCTTACCGATTTGGGTAACTTTCGAAACGTACACCCCATGAAAAAAGGGTCACAAAATGAATATGTAAGTAAACATAAATGAGAGTATATTATACAAATATTAAAATAATTTGAAGTACATACACCACACAAAAGGAAATAGTATCCAATGTAGCATAAATCTCACAGGAATAAAAGTGAGATAAAAAATCCCTTATGAAAACTCGGCAGCCTAACGACGCCACTTAAAACTTCCAAAAATGGAATTATGAGATCAAATAGGGTATCTCATAATATGAACATAAAAATTACAGAATTGGAAATATAAAATAACATCCCCAAACATAATAACTATGAACTTAAAATAAATGACGTAAAAGAGGTTACATAAAAAGAAAGAGAGAGGTGAGATCCCTTACAAAAATTCAGCAGCCTAACAGCGCCACATAAAAATTCTTAAAATGAATTGATGATAGTAAGAGTTGGTAACTCATAATATGAAAATAAAAATTAAATTATGGTGAATATTAAACAACATACTACAACATAAGAACATGGAGCATAAATGAAATCACATAAAAGAGGGTACTTGAAAAGAAAGAAAGAGGTCATATCCCTTACATCCAGTCCGAATTGTCTTGTTCGTTTCATTATATTACTGAATTATAAAATTTGGTCAATTTATAATTTATTAAGGTCCTACTTTAATTATTATTATTCAGTTAATATAACATAGTACAATGTTATAATAATTGGTTAATAATTTTAGTTCATATCAGACATTTTTGTCGATGTTTGGTACATGAGTCAAAAATGAACTTGTTTGAAAATGATTGTCCATGTAGTTATAAGTAAATAATCTCCATAATAGTATTAATGATTTAAATATAATATATATCCAGTAAATATTCATTTTATACTATTCCATAACATTTGGAGATAAAAGGAAATGAAATGCACCGTTCATGGACACGGTAGGCCGTACGTACACATGAACGCTACTTTCATTTCTTTGTCATATTGATGGAATTTAAAGTAATTGAGATATATATACATTTTAATTAAATTATAATATATATTTTTTATAGGTCAAATAAGTTCATTAGTTTCATTCTTTATACATTCCATGTATTGCATGAACGAGTCACATCACTTCAGGGGGCGGTAGTCCACACTTCGTCGTATGAAATTATCGCAATTGCACAACATGCATAGCATAAAGGTATGTTTTAAATATAAAATACAGGAGAATATGGGAACAAAATACCATATATATAATTTATAAAATACAGTGACATCATAATGGCCACCATGAAAGGTGTTAAGAGAAGGTTGAACAATCATCGTTTCGTGAGGCAGTAATTCGCGATCCACAAAAACAGTATGTTCTTTAACCAATAGACGGAGGTGTGTGTATGTGTAGCTCGAATACATAACATAACAACATCCTAGTATTTTGAAGATACTGGTGTTGTTACAAAGTAATGGAATAAAAAGAGTTTAGTGGTTTTGAGAAGAAAAATGAATCAAAAGAACACAAGTGAAGACATCACCTTTCAATCGGGTAACTCCTCTTGGTTTGAACCAAAAGGGTTTCTTGAAGAGAATAATTCCAAAGGTGGGTCTTAAATGATAAATATAGGGATGTGGAGAGATGAAATGGGTAGGTTTTGTCTGAGCCAAAGGATTGAGAGGTGTGGCTAAGGTGGTAGAGGTGGGGGCCTTTTATAAGAGAAGAGGAGGGGAACTTTTGGAAAGTAATAAACTATTACTTTATTATAAAATGATTTTCGGATTTAAAAGGACCCAAAAGGATATATTTCGAGGATAAGGTGAAAATTTTTCGAAATCCACCCATCCAATAGGTTTTTTACAAGTTTAAGAATTACATTTCACCCTATCTTCTCATTTTATTTAAATTGATCATTTATGTGGTAATCAGTGCATCATCACTATGTCATAAATAAACTAATTTTTTTAATGTCTAAAAATTATAAAAAAATATCATTATGTAGGATATATTTTTATATTTATAATTAATATTTATAGTAAAAAATATGACTTGTATAACCCCATGTAAAATCTGTTTTAGTAAAACAAATACATGTTTGTGACATTTTAATTTTAACTTTAAATAAAAAGTTATTAATGTCATTTTCCAACCAAAGTGTCTCCATGGGGTCCCCATGTGGACCCATTGATTGTATTGGTCGGCCATGACTCATAAAATAATGGTAGAATAGGTTCCAAGGTCATTTCGTATTATTATAACATTATCTTTACATTAAATTACACTAATTACCTTTAATCGCGATTAATAAAACATAAAAGTTACTATTCACCAAAAAAAATATTTTAATCTCATTGAACCACATTTTACATCCTAATGACGAAAATGTATGTTGGATTTTTGAAAATAAAAATCACATAATTGGTAATGTTTCATTTAAATGAAAAATCAGTTTCTTTAACTACCACTTAGTGGTTTCACTATTCATCAAAAATTGATGTTTTTCATAAAAATATCAACAATTGTCCCTAAGATATATTTGATATTCCGAATTCAAAAATGATATCTATTTTAAAAGATTAAAAATATATAATTTGAATTAATTAATTTAATAATTTATTCCCACTATCAAAACAAATAACGTGTTTTTAATAAACAATATCTATTAAAAGATTGACACTATTTTAAGTCCAATTTCAATGTGAAATTAATTACAATGACCAATATTAAATTAAATAGTAAAAATATATTCCAATTAAACTTTAAAACCAATAAAAAATATAATCTAACCATATATATAAATTAGATGAAAATGTTGTTTTGATGTAAAATGCAGTATTCTCTCACTATGCATTAAAAAAATGAACAACGTCAGAAACATACCAAATATTTAACAATAGTAAATTTCAATGTCCCAATCATGATAAATAAGTTTATTTTGACAATTAAGGGTTATCAAATTTTCAAAAGTTAGATTTAAAAAAGGTTCACCGTCAAAAGGCTGTAAAACAATCTTTTAAAAATATTAGAGTATTTATTCTTAAAATTGGATTCATTCGGATTTTAAGCCTCTAACATTTATTGGATAAATGTAAACATATTTAACAAACATATGTAATTATTTTGTAGTTATTTCTGTTCATTCCCTCCATTAAAACGGATAGGCGTTAACTAGTATAATATAATAATATTATTAGTGTGCGACACAAGATATCAAAGAAACTCGTTGTTGCGTATTGGGTACGTTATCAAGAATAAAATTACCTTTAAAGTAATATTAACATTTTAGTCACAAATATTGATAAACATTAGAATTTAATATTATTTATTTACCTGGGATGTTACATATTTCCCCCCTTTTGGGAATTGCGTCCTCGCATTTTCAAAATTGGGCTTGGAAACTTCATTGAAAGTCCCACATTGGAACAAGAGTCAGTAAAACTATCACTTTAAAAGAAAGGGAGAGAAGTAAAAAGGTCACCCGAGTTAACCCATACTCAGATTCCATGTATGAAAATATAGATATAGAGGAGAAAACAAAGGGTCATGTTTTGATGGAGAGTGATAGTAAACATGTCTAAGAGAAAGTTAACCACAAGAAAATCACAAACTTGTGATGGGTTAAACGGTAGTCGATTCCCCAGAAGGAAAAGTTAACAGACAACATTTTTGTTTTAAGTTACTCTTCATTGAGGAATTTGTTTTTGATCTTAACTAAATAATAATGAAACATAATTACATGTCACGTAGACTTTAAACTTTTACTAGATTCCTTAGTCAAACAAATATTTTCTCCAAAAGACGATTATTTAAGAAGACTTGTTCGCATTAAGAGTACTATAATCAACTTCTTGAGAATAACCTAATCCACAAAAGTGAACTATATATTTCCCATTCCTTTATATCTCATCCAAAACCAAACAAAAAAGTTTAGTACAAGGTCAGATAATACAAAAATGATATTTTTTTACAAAGAGAAAAACTACTCCTAATATCCAAAATTTGTCAAACAAAACCCAATGTTCAACAAAGACCATTTAATAAATAAATTTCCCATAAAATTATTCAAGGTAAACTCAACTAACATTGAATCCCAAATATTTGAAGGATTTAATTACACAGTATCCCAAGGTACAAATTAACATTTATCTCCAAATAACATCAGTTGCTCTTAAAGTCTCATATTGAAAAGTAATTAACCTGATCACATATCCTCCATGATAGGTTAATAATTTACATAGATAACCCAAAATAAACATACTCTTGATTCATAAAATCATCTAACTAAAAATAATAATTAGTCAAACTAACCAGGTACTTCATGTAGTCGAGTGGTAGGTGATAAATACCAGTCGCACTTTGGTTGTGGGTTCGATTCCCACAGCTTTGTCCAACGCGACAGGTTGTCACACGGTATGCGTGTTTTCCTTGTTCCAAAGCTATATAATTCTTAAAACATTCCCCAATAAGATATAAAATCTTCAAAAATATCCATAACATAATTCAACCTCAATGATACCTCATGCCTTTCATCTTCCATCATAAAATATAGTAACCCATAATTACATCAAAATTAAGGATCATATAAACACTATTGGTTACCTTTATAATAATCTCATGAACTTCCACATCGAGTTAGCTCTCTAGTACAAGAGGCATTAGAGAACTCACCACGGTTCAAGTGGTTGATCATGACTCTTGATAGTTGGTTTAGAATAACCATGAGATTTCTCATTGAATCCCCCATTTTATACAGTTACTTAATCAGAGAACCACCACAGATTCCTTCAAACCCATTGTCACTTTAGTTCCTTCTATATCCATCCATTTAGTAAAACCAAAAAGGTCAGTGTGAGTATATCAAAAAAATCATCATGTACTAAAGAAGAAGATAAACATTAAGATATACTTATCCAAGTTATCTCAAACTCATTCCAACCTTCAAAAATAACAATGACACTATCTAATATAATAACCATTGTGGTTATACACAACTTTTCACTTATTCTTAAACAACACTCTAACCTCTAAAGTTATCTAAACCGACCTTTGAAACCAACTATAAGGACCCGACCTTATACCATACTTAATCTTGAGTTATTTCAAGAATACACATTGAGGATCTTTTCAGGTTTGGAGTTTTAGAGAATTAGATCATAATTCATGCATTACATTCCACATTTAAACAAAGTGGTTACATAAAATATAGTATTCATTTTTTCCCATCAACAAAAACATATTTAAAATAAAACATGGATTCTTTCTTGACACTTCCTTGACACTATCATCATATCATGTACCTTTCCCTTGACCTGTGAAAAACATTTCAAAAACTTGGGATGAGCATAAAAAGGACAGATAGGAATAGAAAAATTCTGAAAGGAAACATTATTACATGTGTACATAAGAATCAATGAAATATTACTTTACTCATAAAACATAAGCACATTAACATACCTCATGAAATCATAAGATTTATTAATAACTCATAGAAATCATAAGACATAAAGGTAACTTGAGGCATTCATAATATTCTTACATAGGTAGTAACCCTCATGGTTACGTTTGGAATACCCATCACAGTATATTCCTTAAATCTCTTCTGAGAAACCTTTCCGTTTAACCCCTTCGCGTTACCCAATGCATTGGAGAGCTATATCGGGCACACCCGCCCTTAGTTTATCACGGAACCACCCATCTTCATAAACAATGCCCAAGAACCATAACATAATCATAGCACATAGCTTAAGCATAAAGGAAATATAACATTCCCAAATTTCAATAACAATATGACATTTTAAGATATTGAAATAATGAATCCAATCTAAAAAACCATTTTCAAAACCAGTTAAAACATTTAATAAAGAGATTTTTGAATCAAACAGTCATATACCACCTTGAATCTTTTAACATTTTAAACCATTAATATCTATATAAATAAATACTTAAAACCATTTTTAAAACATGGATAATAATAATAACAAATCATTAAAACATTTAAAGTGATATTTTAGTTAAATGGTTTTTACCAAAATTAGAGACACTTGAATACAATAATTGGGGAATAACATTTAATCAAAACATTATAATATCATGATAATAAATGGATTCATGATAAAATATTCCAAATTACAGTATATACAACATATAAGAGTGAATTGGTGCATAACAACAATGAAGTATCAATAGAAATGTAAAATGAGATGAAATCCCTTATAAATAAGGTATCCTTAAATTAAGGATAAATCAGTCTCAAAATTATGTGTAACAAATATAAATACACCCAATATATGTGGATATTAAGTGTAAAACAATCAAAAGTCATTCACACATATTCAAAGGATGAAATATTAAATAACTTCATGTTGAACCCAAATAAATCGAAATTGGGTTAAAAAGTTCCCTTGGTAAAATTCGACAGCCTAACAGCGTCACTTTAAAATTCATAAAATTAGTTGATGATAGAGAAAATGGTATCTCATCTTTTGGAAATAAAATTAAATCAATAAGGATATATATGAACATATCCCAACATAAAAATATGTAAATTAAAATACATAACATAATAATCTTTTTAAAATAGGAGTGTGAAAGGTTCCCTTACCGATTTGGGCAACTTTTGAAACGTACACCCCATGAAAGAAGCGTCATACAATGAAGATGTAAATAAAAATAAATGATAGTATATTATAAAAATAGTAAAATAATGGGCATTACATACACCACCGAAAAGTAAATAGTATCGAATGTAGCATAAATCACACGGGAATAAAAGTGAGATAAAAAATCCCTTATGAAAACTCTGCAGCCTAACGACGCCACTTAAAACTTCCAAAAATGGAATTATGAGATCAAATAGAGTCTATCATAATATGAACATAAATATTACAGAATTGGGAATATAAAAGAACATTCCCAAAAATAATAACTATGAACTTAAAAGAAATGACATAAAAGAGAGTACTTAAAAAGAAAGAGAGAGGTGGGATCCCTTACGAAAATTTGGCAGCCTAACGACGCCACTTAAAAATTCATAAAATGAATTGATGAGAGTAAGAGGTGGTAACTAATCATATTAAAATACAAATTAATGTATGGTGAATATTAAATAACATCCTCCAACATAATAACATAGAGCATAAATGAAATGACATAAAGGAGGGTACTTGAAAAGAAAGAGAGAGGTCAGATCCCTTACCTCAAGTCCGACTTGTCTTGTTCGTTTATTTATATTTATGAATAATAAACATTGGTAAATTTATAATTTCTTAAGCTCCTCCTTTTAATATTATTATTCTTTTCATATGACATATTACAATGTTATAATAATTGGGTAATAATGTGAGTTCTTATCAGACATTTTTGTCGATGTTTGGTACATGAGTCAAAAATGAACTTGTTTGAAAATGATTGTTCATGTAGTTATATGTAAATAATCTCCAGAATAGTATTAATGATTTAAATATCATATATATCCAGTAAATATTCATTTTATACTATTCAATAATATTTTGCGATAATAATAAATGAAATGCACCGTTCATGAAGACGGTAGGCCGTACGTACGCATGAACGCTACATTCATTTCATTACCATATTAATGTAATTAAAAATAATTGAGAGATATATATATTATAATTACAGTATAATATATATGTTTTATAGGTCACATTAGTTCATTAGTTTCATTCTTTATACATTTCAAGTATTGCATGAACAAGTCACATCACTTGAGGGGGTGGTAGTCCACACTTCCTCGTATGAAATTATCGCAATTGCACAACATGAAAAGCATAAAGGTATGTTTTAAATATAAAATGAATAAACATATGGGAAACATAAATATCTTATATATCATATATAAAATAAAGTGAAACCATAATGTCCACCATGAAATGTGTTAAGAGAAGGTTGAACAATCATCGTTTCGTGAGGCAGTAATTCTCCATCAAAAAGAAACAGTATGTTCTTTAACCATTAGACGGAGGTGTGTGTCAGTGTAGCTAGAATAATTAACAAATAAACATCATATTATATTGAATATACTGGTTTTGTTACAAAATAATGGAAAAAAAGAGTTCAGGGGTTTGGAGGAGCAAAATAAAACAAAAGAACGCAAGTGAAAACATTACCTTTAAATCGGATAACTCCTCCTGGTTTGAAGCAAAAGGGTATCTTGAAGAGAATTCTGCCAATGGTGAGTCTTAAATGATTAATATAGAGATGTGGAGAGATTAAATGGGAAGGGTTTGGCCGAGCCAAAGGCTTTAGATGTGTGCCTAAGTTAGTAGAGGTGGGAGCCTTTTATAAGATAAGAGGAGGGGCACTTTTGGAAAGTTATAAACTATTTCTTTATTATAAAATGATTTTCGGATTTCAATGGTAAAAAAGGATATATTTCGAGGATAAGGTTATAAGGTTTTTAAATCCACCAATAAAATAGGTTTGTGACAAATGTAAGACTTATATTTCACCCTATCGTCTCATTTTATTGAAATTGTTCATTTATGAGGTAATCACTGCATCATCACAATGTCATAAATAAACTAATTTATTTAATGTATAAAAATTATAAAAAAAACTTTTATGAGGTAGGAAATAATTTTATCTTTGAAATGAATATTTATATTAAAAAATATGACTTTCATAACCTCATTTAAAAATAGTTTTAGTAAAACAATACATGTTTGTGACATTTTAATTTTATCTTTAAATAAAAAGTTATTATTGTCATTTTCTAACCAAATTGGATCCATGGGGTCCCCAATTTGACCAATGGATTTTCATGGTCTTCCATGACTCAGAAAATACGTGTAGAACATGTTTCATGGTAATTTCATATTATTATAACATTATCATTACGTTAAATTACACTAATTACCTTTAATCGCGATTAATAAAACATAAAAGTTACTATTGACCAAAAAAAATTATTTTAATCTTATTGAACCACATTTTACTTCCTAATGACGACCATGTATGTCAAATTTTTTAAAATAAAAATTACATAAGTGGTATAGTTTCATTTAAACTAAAAATAAGTTTCTTTAACTACTACATAGTGGTTTTACTATTCATCAAAAATTGAATTTTTTCAGAAAATAGCAAAAATTCACCCTAAGCAATATTTGATATTCTGAATTCAAAAATGATGTCTATTTTAAATAATTCAAAATATATAAGTTTCATTAATTAATTTAATAATTCATTCCCGCTGTCAAAACAAATAGCATGTTTTTAGGAAACAATATCTATTAAAAGATTGACACTATTTTAAGTCCAATTTCAAAGTTAAATTAATTACAATGACCAATATTGAATTAAATGATAAAAATAAATTCCAATTACACTTTAAAACCAATTAAAATATAATCTATCAATATATTTAAATTATTTGAAAAAGCATTTTTGATGTAAAATGTAGTATTTTTTCACTATTCATTAAAAAATGAACAATGTCAAAAACATTACAAAAATTTAACCAATGTAAATTTCAATGTCCAAATCATAATGAATAAGTATATTTTTACAAATAGAGCTTATAAAATTGTCAAAAGATAGATTTAAAAATGGTTCTCCATCAAAAGGTGGTAAAACAATCTTTTAAAAATAATAGAGTACTTTTCTTAAAATTGGATTCATTTTGATTTTAAACCTCTAAAATTTATTGGATAAATATAAAAATATTTTACTAACATATGTAATCATTTTTTAGTTGTTTTTGTTCATTCCCGCCATTATAATGGCTAGGCGTTATCTATTATAATATTATTATTTTATTAGTGTGCAACGTAAAATTTCAAAGAAACTCATTGTTGTGTATTGGGTACACCATCAAGCATAACATTCCCTTTAAAGTAATATTAACATTTTATTCAAAAATATTGATAAACATTAGAATGTAATTTATTTATTTACGTGGGATGTTACATTGAATATAAATCCTCCCCTATCACAATCGGTGGATTTAATTTCCCAGCGAACCTTTTTATACTCCCTTTAGTACAATTTGGTGAAATTCATGGCATGGAATGGATTTACTTATATAAAGATAACATATATTTCCATGAGTGTGAAATCACCCTCCAAGTAGAGAATTGACCCCCCAATTCTGGTCATGTGCATGGAGGAAGATGAATCTTCTTTAGATCTATCATCTCAAGTGTAGATATTACAGACCTATGAGCACGCGTATCCAGTTTAGATGATTGATTATAAGGAGAAACCATTCTTTGATGACATTTCTATTTTGAGGGAATTCACTGAAGTGTTTCCCGATAATTTCCTTGCCTCCATCCAAGAAGATATGTTGAATTATCAATTGATCTTATACATGAAGAATGACTAATATACAAGCCTCCATATAGAATGGTTTTTGTGGAGATTGATGAGTTAAAGAAACCACAATAGAGAATCTGCATAAAGGGTCTATATGCCCAAGTGCATCACCATTGGGTGCACCAGTCCTCTTCATCATGAATAAAGATTGGTCAATGCGCCTTTGCATTGATTATCGTGAGATTAACAAAATTACGATAAAGAACTTTTATCCTCTAACTAGAATTTATGTCTTGTTTGATCAGTTGTGTGGAGCACAATACTTCTCAAAGGTGGATTTGCAGTCGGGATATTATCAAGTAAGGGTGAAGAAGGAAGATATCCCAAGACTACTTTTTTCACAAGATATGAGCACTATAAATTCATATTAATGCATTTAGGGCTCACTAGTTCTCAAGAAATCATCTTGGACTTGATAAAAAAAGTATTTAGGGATTACCTTGACAAATTTCTGGTAATATTAATTGATGATATACTAATATACTCTGAAAAAATGGCGGATCATGAGGAGCATCTAAGAACTATACTAGAGACCTTGCAGAAGTAGAAGCTCTATGTAAAGTACATCAAGTGTGAGTTCTAGTTAAAGGAGGTCTCATACATAGGCCATACCATCACAAGAAATTTGATATCTATGGATCCCTCCAAAACATATGAAATTGAGGGATAATCGAGGTCAACATCTGTAATGTATATCTATAGCTTGTTGGGGTTAGATGGATATTGTCGATGACTTATGAGAAATATATCATGATTTTCCAACCCTCTTACCCAGATAACTCGAAATGGAGTAAATTTTTCTGGGTGAGATGAATGTGTATAAAGCATCAAGAGTTAAAATGGAGGCTTATCACTATGTCGGTGATCAGTTTACCCACATGTGGAGAAAGTTTTGTGGTATTCAGTGATGCTTCGATGAATGGCATGTGATGTGTGTTGATGAAAAACGAAAAAATAATTTCCTATGCATCAAGGAAATGGAATGTTCATAATAATAATTATCCAGCACAAGATCTGGAGTTGGATGCGATGATCTTTGCTTTAAAAATTTGGCAACATTATCTCTTTGGGGGGAAGTGTGAAATATATACGAACCACAAAGGCCTCAAGTATATATTCACATAGAAAGAGTTGATAATGCACCAACAAAGATGGTTAGAGCTGATCAAAAACTATGAATTCTCAATCCATTACCATCCTGGGAAAATGGACAAGGTTGTGAATGCTCTAGGTTGAAAGGACCTGACGATTCTATCATTGATGAGAATCGATAAGGATCTAATCTTCTCAGATTTCATGAATATGGACATGAGAATCATAAAGAAGGGAACAACATAAATCCTTTCAAAAATTATTTCTCAACAGTATCTTCTGGAAATGTTATACAATGCTAAAAAGGATTTTGTGGGAATTCAAAAAAAGTAGAAGCTATCAGAAATGGGAAATCCTTAGAGTTCAATGTTAATGAAGAAGGAATTGTTAGATTTAGGAAAAGTATATGTGTTTCATCACGTCTGGAGATGAAGAAGGAAATTTTGGATGATGCACATAGTTCAAATTTCCCTATTCACCCAAGAAACACAATGATGTATTCAGATATCTGAAGGAATTATTGGGGGGATAATATGATGAAGGATATCGCTGAATTTGCATCAAAGTTCATCGTGTGTCAGCAAGTGAAGGCTGAGAGACAAATTTCTAAGGGGATGATACAACCATTACCCATACCAGAATGGAAATGGGAGAACATCACCATGGACTTTGTCACCGGACATCCGAAGACATCCAGAGTCAACATTTCCATCTGGGTTTTTGTGGATCATATTACAAATTCTATACACATTATTGCAATTTTAGAGGATTTCCCATTGGATTAACTGGCATAGATATGTATCAAAAAAGTGGCAAGGTATCATGGATTACTATTATCTATTGTATACCATTGAGATCTGAGATTCACCTCTATGTTTTGGAAGAGTATTCAACATGATTTGTATACTAAAATGAAATTTAGTACGTCCTATCATCCTCAAACAGATGGCCAGTCCTACTGAACTATTCAGACACTATAATATGTTTTAAGATCATGTTCTAAAGACTTTAATTGAGGGTTATACCAACATCTTCCACAGGTTAAATTCTATTAAAAAAAACATTCCATCCCGAGCATCCGAATGGATCCTTATAAAGCCTTGTATGGGAAGTGGTGAAGAAAATAAGCATGTTGGGATAAAGTTGGCTAGCGTAAGCTGCTAGGACCATAAATTGTTGAAGAAATGATTGAGAATGAGAAAACCATTCAATAGCATATCAAGGCATCCCAGAGTCAACAAAAGAGTTTTGTATATAACTGTTGACGAGACATTGAGTTTAATGTTGGAGACATGGTATTTCTATGCATATATCCAATGAAGAAGGTCATGTTTTTTTGAATTAATGGGATGTTATGTCCTAAATACATAGTCTCGTTCTAGATTCGTGATTGTGTTAGGGCTGTGGCCTATCAACTAGCACTTCCACCTACAATGGACAATGTACATGATTTCTTTTATGTATCATTTTAAGAAAGTACACACCATATCATTCACTTATACTATCTTCATAGGTAGTACAGCTAGAGGATGATCTTTTTTACGATGAGCAACCTGTGAATAACCTAGATCGTAGAGAAAAAGTTCTACAAAATAAGACAATTCCCCTAATCAATGTATTATTTCCAAAACAAAAGATTGAAGAAGAGATGTGGAAATTAATGGAAATGATGAACAAAAGTTACCCACGTCTGTTTTAGTTTGGGAAAAAGAATTTTCGATGACAAAATTTCATAAGGGGGGAATATTCTAACAACCCAAAAATTCATTAATAGAAATTCCTCTGGATCTAATTAAATGTTTTATTATTGTTATATAAATTTTTAAATTAATTTGTTTTATGTTTCTGTATTTTCAAATACTGTTATGAATTGTAAAAATTTCTAATACAGTCATTGAATAGATATCACATGATTAGTATACATATAGGGCTTTAATAAATACAATTTACTCAGACCAAGGAAGTGATGGCCTCATCCATTAGACTTCCCCAAACGAAGTCCATTTATCAGAGTTCTTAAAGGAGGTGGAAACATTGGTATTCTCTCTTGACCATGACCATGCCAATCATGAACACATTAATATTGAGAGGAACTGACTATGGTTAATGTGAAACTTAATATAGATTACAACCCGAGCAATGTTATTTAAGCCAACCTAAGAGTTTGTCACCATAGCACACCTTACTCTTTGGTCATATGCGGGTGTTATAAGTTCTTATGTAATAATACCCTAGCAATATGACTATGTTCAATATTTTTGTATAGAGAATGATCAATTTTTATTATTGTTAATTTCCAAATAGTATTTAATGCCCAAATAGTAATTTTTTTTAATATTCAACTAATAAATATATTTTGATGGATTAATGGATTTTTAATTTCAAATAACATTTTAGTGAAATATTATTATTATTATCTTTATTATTATTATTATAAAATTACATTTTATGAAATATATATTATTGTATAATTTAATGAAATTTTTATTTTTATTAATGTTTGAAAGCTGTTTTTGTCAAAACCCATCAATTTTCAATAAACATCCAGTTTTTAAGTAAAAATCAATATATTTAAAAAATTATTTAGATAAAATGAATATTATTTTTGGAATCTGAATTTGAAATTATCCAACGGTAAATTTTTCATAATTTTCTAAGACAACCGATTTTTTTGGGTAAAAATTAATTACTGTTTAAATATATAATGTGTTTTATGACATCATAATGACCCAATAGTGATTTAATAAAATACTATAACATTATGTTAGGATAGTATATGTTTTACCATTAAAATAATGTGTTTTTGGATATTTTTTTTTATTTTACAATGATTTTTTGGACCCTTCAAGGCTTATAAAACATTTTGTCTTTTTAAATTGTTTTCCTTGAATGTGTGAATCACATCCACATAAGCCACCCTATTATTTTAATATTTTCGTCAATTTTACATAAAAAATATTTTTTCCACATCACATTGGAAAAAACCATTGGCAAAAACCATGGGTTTGTTTGTGGTTTTGATTAGTTTAATGTGAGGTGTCCCAAACCAAAATAATAAAAATTCCCTCTCCTTTCCTAAAAAAACCACCCAAGATCCCACTTCCTCTTCACTCAAAGACTTTGGAGTTCGACCAACCCCTTCCATAATCTTTCTATAATCCTCCCAACATTCCCTAATCTCCATGAAGCCTCTATCAATCCGCTCCCATGCTTTTGGGATCACACATCCAAGTAAGGGATTCATACCTTTGTCTTTTTATCCATGTTTCTTAATATTGTTATGCTCATTTATATTCAATTAAAATTGTTGGGCTATGATTACTCACCTTCCCCACACTTCTCTCTATACATTTGGTTAATGGGAGACCCCTTTCTCTCTCACTAATGCCTCCCATGTACACACGTTACAATGCCGATATTCCATGATGGATTTCTCTCTCCCCTTTTTCATCTAAGTACTTCTTTTGTATTACGCATCTGAATTCCATTAAATTTTTTAAGACATATATATATATATATATATATGACCCCCTAACTTTCCATTTCATTTACATATAATGAGGCACCCATTTCTCTCTCGTCAAAAATTTTTCTGAATCCTTATGCCACACCGTTATGCTGCCAAAATTTACACAGCATTTTTTCAGGCCACATTCATTGTGTAGTGAATACCATGCCCATTTCTCTATCAAGGGGATTCACATTTATGCACATTTATGTATTGATTATAGATTTTAGTGTACGAATTTAACATTCCTTTATCATGGAATAAATGATTATTTTTAATGAATTCATGTTTTATGATCCATGTGGCGGACATATGCATGAAATGAAATGTTTAAAGAGGGTGAACCATGATAGTGCTCCAATTAATTGGGTAAAGTTTAGTATCATGATACGTCATGTGCAATGAGGGTTGACTCGTTCTAATTAAACTACAATGAGGGTTTAATCATACTTCATGTTTAATGAGGGTTTACTCATTCTCAATGTGTAATGAGCCATGGCTCATGCTAATTCCATGTTTAGTGTTGTTTTCATATTTCTAGGTTATGATTATCATGAATTATCATGCCTTTAGGTTTTTATTTCTCTTTTTCTTCATTGATATTCCTATTGTTTGACATGTACTGTATTCCTCATGTTATTCTATCTTTATTCACTTACTGGGCTTTATTTCTCACCCTTTTCGTGATATTCCATGTTGTATCAAATAAAGATTTTATGCAATTAATCAAGTATAGGTGTGTAGTAAAGAATAGGGTTGTTATATTCCCAAGCATATATAGTATAGTCCTTTATAAGAATCTAGTTCTTGAGGTGTTATGGGAGTTCAGGGTGACTTATTTCTAAAACTATTCCAAATTTCTAGTTTGGTGAATAGTGTCTTTGGTGAGACAGATGTCGATCGTGTCATTGGTGAGACATATGTGTATGGTGTAATTATTGAGATAGATGTGAATAATGTTTCCATAATGATGAGACATCCAATGATAAGTGTTCATTTTTTTCAGAATGTTAAGACATACATTGGTAGGTGAACTGTGCTTCCTACAACATATAATATCACACTATTAATAATTTCTATGATGTAAAATGCATTAAATATTTTCTATGGTATTAAAGGCCGATTTTTATCCCACAACTCCTATCAAAATATTATTAATTGTACGGGTTCCATTACATGGTCAAACCATGTGGGTTGTAAGGATACAACTTGAATGGAAATTCAAAACAATTTCATATCCAATGATCCTCATATTTAATAATTCTATTCTACTGTCCTTCAATTCATTCATTAATTTTAGTTTTTCTTTAGATTGGGCTTCCTAGAGTTCATCGTCTGAGTAGAGTCATGTAATCAAACATCAATCCCTGGACCATGTTTTCCTTGCAGTTTACTCCCACACCCCATGCTTTGGAGCATCCAGGATGTGTTGATCCGTCTTTGATATAAGGTATGTCCCACCTCAGTTATGATGGTTACCTCAATTTGTTTATTATTATTTCACATTTTCATGTGATTTCATGTGATCTCCATGTTTCTAATGGATCTTTCTTAGTTGTTTGGTTGGCACGGGGGTGTTGCAGCCTCTTTAGGTGGATGCAATCAATATGGAAGAGGTGATCATGATCCATTTTTTTGTTCTTACTCATAAACATAAATCCAAATAACCATTTAGGAAATATATTCAAGGGTTTTCAATTCTATTTACGTGATTTAATAGAGTTAATATGATTTATCCCACAGGAACACTACGAAATTGACATAACAAATTGTTAAACAAGATTAATGAATTGGTATCAATTTATTAGTGATATTGTTACCTCTTGATTTTATAGATAGTGTGATATCTCTGCCTTGATTGTTTTTAATTTCATTATTGATGGAAATTTGTAACGAATATAAATCTAGTATTAATTTTAAAATGATAGGAAAAAGAAATAAAGAGGCATGTTAATGAACATGGTTGTTGTTCTTGTGATATGATGATAATCAAATGGTATGCAGTTATTCATGTTTAATTGAATCAGTTAAATATAGATGAAAAAACATGTTGTCTGTCAAAGGGTATTACCTTGTAGGTTTTTGAGTTTCCCACTTTCTTGTAATGGAATAGTGACTTATGATTTAGAGATGTGATTGCTCATTATCTGTGAAGAATGAATTCCTTGTTTAGGGACAAGATCCCAATTACAATGGTGTTTGTTTTCAGCTACTTGTGTTGTCATATAAGCCTAGTATGGCTATGAATGGAAGGTTGTTTTGGTATGTGGGGAATGGATTCACATTGGTTCTGTAAATAGATGACATATATAGTGTCGATATGCATTGTTCTATGCATGCAGGTGTCGGGGAGGACACTCGATATGAAGGAACATGTTGATGTATGGATTACCAATTGATGTGAATGTATTGATTGTCGAAACTATTGTTTTATTATCTAAATTAAATTATCTAATGACCGAGGATAATGGTATTGCTTACCCTTCTTCCAAAAGTGGAAAATATGCATGGGGTATACGATGTGCTTTCCATATATATAATCCCGAGGATGGACGGGTCTACACTCCAGCTATATGTGGAAAACACTCGATGGGTTGTTAATATACTCACCACATTGACCCCCTTGTTTTTGGTAGCCTATTATGATTTATTAGAAATAATGTAAATATATAAAATGAAAATTTTGTTCAATAAATTAATAAATTATACTGAACCAATGGGGTAGGTTCTAGATGGGATGTAGTGGAGAGGTTATGTTTTTGAGAAGCCCAAGACTCTATTTGGTTATGGCCAGGGGGCATAGACCATAGTCAAAATACTGAAAAATGTATTTTGGATTTGATAACTGTTAATTAATGGTAAAATAATAAATTATTTTAATTTGAAACAAATTAAAAGGGATGATTTTACTTTATAAATCCATTTAAATGGTTGGTGATTATAGGATATATAGTATTAGTTGTGCAAGCTGAGAGTCTGAGAGATATTATATATAGTTGAGTCTAAACTAGGATTTTTTCTATAATGTGGTTGCGATTTTCATTATATCATGTATGTTTTGTGTTTCTAAATGATACTCCACCATGTTGGATAGGGAAACTGACACCGCTAGGATTTGGAGCCTTGAGGGGTGCTTTCCCCAGCATCCAAGTGGGAGGATGGTAGACTGACTACACCATGTGACCCCTCTCCCTTATCTTGGTAGTTACTTATATTGTTGTGAAAGATGGTCAGTTTTCCCCAAATACGTGTGTAGAGGTTGGTAATTTCTTGTTTTTATTTCATAAAAATATATTCATGAAATATATTCTATGGAATACTATAGGTATGACATGTATAGGTTATGATGGATTGTAGATCATTACACGGTGTATGGAATATGACAGCTTCAGGTATAATTCTTGACATATGATACACATTATATGGGATATGGTGGATACTAGAAACTAAATGGTTAATTTTGGTTATGTAGAAATGGTGGGTTTGTTGCACGAGGTGCTTGTTGTGGAGCTTCACCCAAGTGTATTTGGGATAGCCTTTTGGAGATATGCTCTGGACGTTCGACGTTTGGGAAAAGTGGAAAACTAGTGTTGATGTTGAAGAGGGGTACCCTTAACAACATTCATTATGTTATATACTCTCTTATGCGATATATGTTCAGATTTTCTGTGGTGAGGCTGGGAATATAGTATACCTATTAAGGTGATGAGTTTGTGTTGGTTATTCTTCACTGTTTTTTATCATGCTTTCTTTAATTTTTCATGAGAGTCTCCAGGGAGTATCCTACTAGGTATACTATCATACTATCTCTATGTATATATAAATTGTTTTTCTAGTCTCTAGAAGATGTTTAGATGTCATTATGGTTTCTAATATATTGTGGACGCAGGATTTGTTCGAGCTTCCTGGTCACTACAATTTTACTTTTTTTGGTGCTTGTTGTTGTTCCTTTTTAGTTGTTGTAGTACTTTCTTGAAATTACATATGTGAACATGGATTTATTTTACTTTGTATTTTTCTTAGGAGTTGGTTGGTTTCTATCTTATCTCTCTCTTTCACATGTGTTCTCTTAGAGGGTAATGTCTCTAATCTGGGTGTTTACTATACCCTCAGTGATAGTCACCATACAAGGGCTTACTGGAGGTAGTACTAGGGGGTCCATATCTCTCTACTCCCATTGATGGACTATATGTGGTACACCTTGTCAGGAGGGGGGTTGTGATTGATTGGTTCTGAAGGTCTAGATGAGGGATAATAGGTTATTTGGGGTTAGTCATAGGTGAGGATTCATGGGAAGTAATGAAAACTATGTGAGGTAAGTTTAGAACGATATATAGACATTGGAGACCTACATAAAATACATATTTAGGTCCCTATGTGATCTGATACATAGACTGATAGGCTTATAGTGGAATCTAAATAAGGTGATACTGGTTGTAGGTTAGTGATCTATGAAAAGATCATGTGCCATTTTTCTTTGAACCTGATTTTGAATGGGTAGACCGTGGGAAAGATTATCCTAAAATGAATTAATGAAAACAATTAATTAATGAAAATTTCATCCATATTATAGGTGTACAATCTCTAATTATTTTTTCTTTCTCATGTATGGATCTAGGTCGATTTTTTTTCAGGTTCGTATAGAAGATGTCCAAAAATTTGTTCCTGCAGATCACCACATAGTAGAGGTTGATGACGATAAAACATGGAGGAAACTAAAGGAATTTTAGCGCAAGATACTACATTTGTACGAGGCGTATTTATTTAGAAAAATTCATGGATGACTTGTTAAAGGAGGTTGATATTTATTCCATTTAGATCCGTGTTCATATGGATAATTGGGTATCATTGGTTATGATGATAATGAGTTGTGTAGTAAGGAAATGGTGGTTCTTGTTACCTTGGGATCATGAGGAGTCGATAATATCTTGATCGGAATTATAATACCAGTTCATAGTTGATTTTATTTCTTTAACCATGATGGATTCCAGTCACCAAGAAATGTTTACCCTTTTGTAGGGGATATCCAGTGTGCAAGTGTTCATGATCTATTTTAGGATCCTTTTGCAATATTCATTGGATGTTTTGTTAGATGAAGAGTATAGGGTGAGGCATTTAAAGGATGTTTAGTTCCCCTAGATCCAGTGTGAGGTCACTTAATTTATGATGAAAGAGTATCTCATGGAGATGGAGGGGGTAAAGGTCATCCATAGGATGTTATCCATAATTGGATCTTCAGGATATGGGAGTCATCAAGATTCCTCATGATGTAGGGATATGTTGTCAAGCACTGGATTTTCCTGGGAAAAATTTTTATGTTAGGCCAATGGTATGCCCCAGATTTGAATGAAATGTTTCTCTAGGGACAACTGCTCTTAAGACTGTGCTAATGGATCATGTGCTTGTTGTCCTTAGGGAGGTCGAAGTTATTAGGAGTGATATTTTTTGACATTTCCGAGAAATCGATGTGAATCAGGTGTTCCACATCATGTACCTCTAATGAGGTAGTTCAAGCTAAGTCAGTAACAGTTATTTTCCCTAGTTTCGTATCTGGTTATAGACAATGGGGCGGGTAGAGAATAACATCGTAATTCCCCTTGCCCTCGTACACTAGATTGAACCCATTATGGATGAAACCTTAAGGTATATATAGTCTATAGATCATGTCGTGGACAACATTATGAATTATAGATTTCAATTCCAGTGAGATAGATGTCATTCAAGTTCCCCTTTTCTTGTTTTCTACTTGGGTGCATGCCTTGTTTGATTTTGGAGTGAATCACTCGTTCATGTCACAAGCCCCTGTCAATTCATTGGGACTTGGGGTAAATTTGCTACCAGTTCCCTTGATTTGACTACAATAGTTAGATGGCAAGATTATTGTCTGGAGTATGTAGAGACTCTGATATGATGTTTTGGAAACACTACTCTAGGAGATATTTCCTATTTTTATAGATACAACAATATTACGTCATCTATGGAATGGGTTGGTTGTATTCAACGTAGGTTATCATGGATTGCTTCAAGAGGTAGGTGATGGTCTTCGATGTTGATAGAGATCTATAGTTCTTTTAGAAAATGATTTCCTCAGATGGGTCAGATTTTTGTTCCATCCATTCCATAATTTATGGATGATATTATTTTGAGTTCTTCAAAGGTTTAGGGGTCATTGTTTTCCAAGGTCTTAAAAGGGATACTTGATGTCTTTCTAGAAGAGGTTGTAACATTACCATCTCAATGGAAGATTAAGTTATGTATCATGCTATAGTGGGGTGTTCTTCCTATATCTATGTCTCCGTATAGAATGGTGCCTTCTATATTTCAAGAGATGTGTGTATAGATTGAATGTATGTTATAGTGAAATTTTCTTTGGTCAAGCATGTCAGCAATGGGAGAACCATGTCGGTTTGTGAAGATGGTCACCAGAAGTTTTATGGTGTGTGTCAATTACAAGAATTTGAACCAAGTGATTACAAAGAACCATTATCCTCTTCCATGGAATGAAAATTTATTCAATCAATTTTATGGTGCAATTTGTTTCTCGGATATTGATGCATGATCATGATATCATCAGATGTATGTGATGTGTTGGAATCTCTCATGAACATATTTTTTTTGTCTTCATGGGAAATACAAGTTCATTGTGATGACATTCAATTTGATGAATTCTATAGATATGTTCTTGGGGTTGATTAACATTGTTTTCCATGAGTTTTTTGGATAGGTATGTGTTGGTCTTTATGAATTACATCCTTGTGTACTAAGTATATGGGGAGGAGCATGTAGAGCATCTTCATGACATTTTGGGATTTCACCATCATCAAATACTATTTGGGAAGTTGTGGAAGTGTGAGTATTATGATCGGGAAGTCTGTTTCTCTTAGAACATTATGTCTCAATAGAGATTAGTTGTTGATCAATAAAATATTCAAGATGTTTTGTCTTAGGAATCCCCCAAGATAGTGGTAGAGGTGTGGAATTTCCATGGTCTTTCATGCTATTATTGGATAATGATACCCAATTTCAATTGGGTTGAGGCACCTCAGACATCATTGACCAGATATAATCGAACATTTGTATGGACTGATCAGAGTGAGTAATATTTTTATTATATAATGTAGAAGTTGGTTAGTGATATGGATCTCTGTCTATATAAAAAAGGAGATTGGTTTGATATTTATTGGGATTCTTCACGTTTGGGTGTTAGGCCATGTTCTGATGCTGTTGAGATTGGTCATTTCATATGTGTCTGGAAAGTTACATCCCCCTGAATGTAACAATGCCACCCACAATCTCGAGATGGTATTAGTGGTTTTTTTCTTTATGTTATGGAGACATTACAACATTGGTGAGAATTCTGTGTTCTTTAATTATCATAATATCCTATGGTATATTTTCTCCCATCGTTACATGAACTTACGACAGTGTTAGTGTATGGAATTTTTATAGTATTATGGCTATGAAATTTCATATACACCAGGAAAGGGGAATGTTGTTGCCAATGAAATGACCAAGAAGTCACATAGTGATATAGCGTTCGAATCAGGTGATTCCTAGAGGGTTATATAACATAATTTAGAATTAAATCTATATATGGTAGAAATTTGGGATAGAGGTTATCTTTTTTAGATGATGGTGCAATCATATTCGGTGTAGTATGTGGAAGAGTCCTAGTTGGGGGATCTTGAGGTGGAGGCCTGGAGAGGCCGAGTTGTTTGTGGTGATGCCCCAACTGGTTGGAATGAGGGTAAACTAAACTAGGTGTTGTTTCAGGGAAGTATTTTCTATTATTTTGTGTGTGCGTGATATGGTTCTCAATGAGATACATAGTTCTCCCTTAGTTGTACATCTTGGTATGAAAAGGATGTACTGAGAATTGAGAAGTCATTTTTGATGGAATGGGTTAAAGCATATAGTTGTGGAGTCTGTGCCTCCATGTTTGGTCTTCCAAAAGCTAAAGTTTGAGAACTGTCTTCTTCATGGTTTTCCCCAGCTCTTATATGTTTTTAGTGGAAGTGGGAGTACATCGTGATGGAATTTGTTACCAGTTTATCTTAATCTCAGGGAGAGAATGATGGTATATGGGTGGTAGTGGATCATTTGATGATATCATCCCAATTCATATATATCATGTATTTTAGATTTGTGTATGTTATGTCAGGGAAATAACTAGAGGAGGTGTCGAAGAACCATATTCTCCCAAGGATGATCATTTCTAATTGAGATCCACATTCTACCTCATGGGTGTGGAGAGGAATCAAACATGATTTCAGTTCCCAAAAATTCCTTATAACAAATTTCCAACCATATATGGATGGTCAAATAGAATAGAACATCCAAACTCTTGAAGATAGGTTTCCGTCCAGTTCCATAGATTTTGGAGGTTTTTGGATGAGTCACTATCATTGGTAGAGTTCTATTACAAAAATAGATTCCACTCTCATAACAGTATTGATTCATTTGAAACCTCATATAGTTGACCTATTTATTCTTTGTGGTGCTGTATTGGGGTAGGAGAGTCCGTAATTCTCAGTTCAGAACTAGTGAAAAATATGATAGTGGTGTTTTAGGAGATTAATAAGAGGATAAAGGCAGTGCAACATCCTAATAAGTCCTATAACGATCAGAAGAGGATACCTCTAGAATTTTTTGATGGAGATCAAGTGATGTAGAATTTTACTCCCTATAAAGGGAAGAATTTTTTTTAAGGGAGTTAGCTTTCTCAACAGTTTTTTGGGCCTTTCGAGGTGTTGGATCATGATGGAGTCGTGGCATATTAGGCTACACTTCCCACATAGATGATTCAGATACAAGATGTTTTGCACGTTTCAAGGCACTTTCGTTTTATTCATGATGACTATCACATGATATATTGGGGTGGGATCAATAACTATGAAGATGTGACCTTCATGGAGATGCCAATTGAGATCTAGGAACACAAGAATAAGGTGGTTTGCAAGCGTGTTATACCCTTAGTTCTTTTCTCTAGGAGACATGGTGGAGTTGAGGAGAGTACTCGAGAACTAGTTTTATAGATACGTTCTCCATAGACCAATATGATTTATTTTTATCTCTCATATTTTTACATTGTTCCATTGGTGTTTGTTGACCCCTTTTTTCTAAAAAATGGATTTCTCTTTCTTCTTGTTGTGGCCTGATTTATTCTGAGAGTTATCTCCCCTAATAGAGTGGATAAGAGTTGGTTTTATTTTTCACATTGTTTTGGATTGTTCATTTGATGAAGTGGTCAAGCTATGTTGGTAGAGAAAGCCTTGAGTAATTTCTCTATGGGGGGTTTTCCCAAGGCCATTTTATTAGTTCTCTCACATTTGGGTTTGGATTCTCTAGGTAAAGAATATTTTGAGATGTATCTAATGTAATATATCGGGCCACTTTGGTCCATCAATTTGTAAAAATATTATCTTGGAGGTGGTCTGGGTGGTCAAGGTGAATTATTTCTAACACTTTTTGAATCTTCTAGTTTTGTTAACAATGTCATCAGTGAGATAGATATGAACAATGTCATCAATGGGAAAAATGTGAACAATGACATCTGTGAGACATATGTGAACAATGTTTCTAGAATGGGGATCCATCCAATGGTAGTGGTACAATGTTTCCAGAACATTGATGTTCAGTCAAATTTTGTTTCGACTTTCCCATTGATCTTTTTTTGGAAATCAAAAAATTCATTTTTTTATAATATATTGTTTTTTTACATTAGAATTAATAGATTTTGTTCTCCATCATGAATACACATTTCATTGTTCTATATCTTAATCATATTCTTTTTATTTTCAATAGTAGTCATATATTTTGTTTCTCATCATAACCACATAATTTTTTTTGCAATCTTAATGACTTATGATGTTTTTGTGACCATATGCATTGTAACCAGGTTATGTATCATATTCATATTATGAATCATAACCATGTATCATAACTAGGTTATACATCATAACTACATTTTGTATCATAACCATGTCAACAATTGAAAATGTTTTATGTACCATAATAATGAAATGAATCAGAATTGTGTTATGTTCCATAACCACAATATGAATCATAACTGTGTTATGAATCATAATAACGATATGAATCAAAATCATAAAAAGAATCATAACCATATAATATATCATAATGACGAAACATATCATAATCACGATATGTATCAGAATCACGATATGTATCATAACAATGTTAAACATCATAACCAAGTATTTTATCTTTCCCATGTAATTCATTGTACTAATGTTTTACTTGAATAATATATACATGTTACTCATAATTTCATCCCTTTGTACATACTATTTTATAACAAAAATGATGTCATGAAGATTGTTATATATCAATCAATAAGATGTCATGTATTCTATTTTTTTTTTATTTTATAATGCTAGGTGTATAATTCCCTCTGATTTTTCCTGAGAAATATGACCGTTGGAGGAAATATGACTGTTTGAACTAGAGGCGTATAAATAAGAGGACATTCGAACTAGAGAAAATAACATTGAAGTCCTTAAAGTTATAGGGAGATATATTTTCACATCTCTCTTGATTCATGAGAAAGACATGAAGATACAATAAGTGAACGACTTGTTCTGTGATGCTATATTTCTATAAGTGCGTTGTTTTTCATTATGTGAATGATCATTGTGATAAAGATCGAGTGATTCAAGGGATAAAAAGATGGTGATATTGATCATTGTATCAAGGGAATCCTTGTGTTTTAAAGACATAAGTTTCTATTACATTCTTAATCAATGCTTTTAGGGATAAGAAGACAGATGTGGAGATCATCCTATCTATGGCTGACCAAGGTGGTGGTAAGATAGACAATTTATCCTATGAGAAAGGATACCCAACTTTTTGTGATAAATGAATTGTAATACCTTTTCATTTCTGCTTCTATTTGTAATAGAATGGGTATTGTATTTTTTACTATTTCTATTCTTATACTTTTCTATTTTAATTGTTTCAATTAAGATTCATTCATTACATATTGTGTAAAGAGATTCTATATGTTGAATGGTAGAATCAATTACATTTTTATTATTGTGACCATTTTATTCAATTCAATTAAAATAGATTTTCTTACTTGTGATATTATGTCATATCATATCTATTAGATTTAAGACCTGTATGGTCATTTGAATTTTTTCTGTAATTGTATATGATTAAGACCTCTTAAACTAAGATCATTCATAAGAGATTAAATAAAACTTTTTTAGACCTATAATTTTTCCCCTCTTGTATTGTACTATATAATATACACATACATCTATATTTTGACCTAACAATTTTTATTAAAGGTAGTTGGACAAAAATCCATCAAGGTATCATTGAATCATTTTTGAGGTGATTGTGTTTGTTGACAAAGTAGACCTCTATGTCGTGTTTGTTGACAAATCAGACAACGATGAACAAATATTTTGACAAAGGGGGTTTATGTTGTGATTTCACAGGTTCAAGAGATGTCGTTAGCTATCAATGTTTGATTGATGAAACTCGACAAAGGAATGGAATATTTGGAGGCAGTACAAAAAGAGAAGATATATGGTGGTCCCATTTTCCAGTGTTTTCCAAATTATTGGGCTTGGAAATCTAAAAATGGAGATATGTGTTTTTGGAAATGGGAGGTTTGAGAAAAACGAAAGTGGTTCATGGGATATTTTCGCGGGGCACATGAAAAATAAAATGGTGAAAAAACTTTTAGCATGGTGTGTGAAATAAAAGATTGGTCTTTTTTGAGCAAGAGGTGTTTTGATATCAGAAGATTGAAAATTGGAAAAGGCATGAAGTGCATAGAATATTGGAGAAATGCATGAAAAACGATGTTGAACAGAAGATGTGATTTTTGCGCTCGAAGTAAATTATGTGCTCAAGGAGGGGTTTTCACACAGGTGTTGATTTTTCTTATAAATATGAAGTGCCCTCCCATTCGAAGCAGCTCAATACATAGAGAGTATCTAAGATCTGGCGTGTGAAATTGGAGGGCACAAGGGAGTTGCACGAAAACGACATATTTGTGCATAAAATAACTGATTGTGCACAAAGAAAACATTGCGTATAAAAGAAAAATATTGTTCATAAAAGGAGTGTTTGTGAAAAAATTAGTGCTTCTATGGAAAATAAAATAATTGTGCGAATAGTAGAATGTGGATTGGTTACACGAAAAAAGAGGTGTTTCATGGAAAGTTTATTTCACGCAAAATAATGGAATTGCGTGCAGGGTCTAGAGAAGGTTGTGCGTAAAAATTGGGGTCTCTTAGTACACCTGGTGCAAAAAATGATTAATTTTCGGATGAAAGTTAGATGTCTACAGAGCATCTATCTACAAGTAAAGATACAGCTTTCATTAGATATAATGAAGAGACCTATAGTCCTATAAAAAGTGAGTGGATCTTCTGAAGAAACATTGGACACACTTTAGTTGAGAGGTAAGTGAGCTTTAATTTTGTGAGAAGTTGTAAACCAGAAGGGACAATGAGTCTGCTTCGAACATTCTAAACAACACAACGCTTTTAGTGAAGTTGGTACATCGACACATCATCAGTTTATTCTCCTTGGACGTAGCCCAGTGTGGGTGAACCATGTAGAAATAATTGTGTCTTGTGTCTGATTTTATTTCTGTTTATAATTTGCTATGGGAAAGAGATATAAGATAGTTTTTATTAATAGTTAAACAAGATCAAAAGGGGTAGTTGTTTTAATCTGTCATACCCTGATTCACCCCTCCCCTTCAGGGTATCTAACCTAGTATACTTATCAATTGGAATCAGAGGAAGGTTGATATCTGTGCTTCTCTATCTCAAATGGATGTCACCAATTATAAATGGATTCCAAACTTCGACAGTAACAGATTTAAGCTATGGAAGAATCATATGCAACACTACTTTCGATCTTTGGGAATGGATGTGTTCATAGCCCTAATGCATGGAATAATATCAGTTATTAATAGTGGTGCATTATCTGTAGCTTATCATACAGAAATGGATGTAGATTCCAAGGAAATTAATTCTTTAGGGGGATCCCTATATAATGATATTTATAAAAAGGTGATGTTATGGAAAACATCACATTCCATGTGGGGAAAGCAACTGAATATATATGAAGGTGAAACAAAGGTCATAGAGGAAAATATAAAAGCGTTGTGGAACAAGTATAAAGATCTGACAATGAACCCAAATGAATTTGTTGATTTATTCTTTGACAGGTTAACTGTTGTATTGGAAGACATGCAAGTTATTTGGGAAGTTATTTAATACATAAAGATTGTATAGAGAATCTTGAGGCAACAACCACCTCGATTCAATCCTAAAGATTCAGTTTTGGAAGATAAAGACCTGGAAGAGATGACATTGGATAACCTTTATAGTATCCTTATTTCATATGAAATGAGAAATGATGATAATGATGTTGTGGAAAATGGGAAATCCAAAGAGGTGGAATTCATGGACATGAAGAACCTCACCATTGAAGATTCTCAAGAAGAAGAACAGACAGATGAGGTGATTTCATTCCTCTCCTCAATCCTTCGAGGAGGAAAAGGAAAGTATAAAGGGAAGCTTCCACTTACTTGTTTTTGATTTGGAAAGGTTTGACATATTTCCGCAAGGTTCCCCAAAATGTTCCAAGAAGATGATGATATCGATGAAACCAAAATTCCCATGAAGAAGTCTCTATCCTATGGGAATGGCAAGAAACAGTTCAAGAGAAATTTCATTAAGAAGAAGAACATTCTTTAGAATGAATGGGACAATTCAATAGAGTCTGAGGTTGAGGAGGTTGAAGATATAGAGAACTGCATAGATCATGGAGAAAATTGTACGGTGGCAATTGTTGGTGATTCTTAGAATAATAATGAAACCGGTGCTGATGATATAGAAGAAGAAGTTGAGGGAAGAGTTGATATGTTATCTGAGCTAGATAATGATATTAAGGAGATAGATGTTTGGATAGCTAAAACAAATAAATAAAACTACGTTGTTCATGAAACCAAACTCAATATGCAGCAGGAGGAAGAAGAGAAGTCTGAGCTGATGGATGAAGTTGAGAAAATCAAGTCATCAACACCAGAGGACTCAAAATTAGTTAGTGAGCATAAAATAAATATTGAAGAATTGAAAAAGGGATATCGATAGCTTGAACAACACAAGGAACGATCAAATCAAGTGTATTGAAGAACATGAGAAAGAAGTTATCGGTTTGAGAAAACAATTTGAGGATCATGAAAAACTCTTGACTCATACTATAATATCTGGAAAGAAGATCACTCCAAAAACAGAGAAGATGAATGTGGAGAATAGTTGTTAAGTAGAAAGGAAGAATCCATTGTTTTCAAATGATAAGGCTGATGGGGGGATTGATCGAAAAAAATCTATGAACATTGACATCAGACCACAAGCACCCATTCTGAGATTGAAGGTTGACTTTGGGACAAAGAAAAATTAGAATATTCAGATATCCTATGGGTAAACTAGCAGTGCAGAAGTGACAAAAAGGAATGCACCTTATATCATGTATTTATTTTTGTGGTAAAAAGGGACATTCAAAATATTTGTGTTCCATTTCCGAGAGATATTGAAGGGCACAAGAACAGAGTTGGTAGCCAAACCGAGAATGGCTCCCAAAATCATATTTCGAAGAATACAGTTTTTGGTGTGGAGGATTTGGAACATGGATTAGTATTGTACTTTGACCATACAGAGGAATGTTCTAGAGGAGAATCAAAATGTTTTCAAGAAGTAGATTAATGAACAAACAGGTGAGTTTGAAATTCAAAATATATTTTTAGCTTTATAAGGTGATGTTTTTCCATCATAATTTGAGAAAGAGCAGAAGTCTCAATACATGCCAAGTGTAAATCCGAATGTATGGACCATGAAGAAAGATTATGATAAGGTAGTGGTGGAACAAATTAACATTAAATCATCATATAACCCTGGTGTATGGATCCTAGACTATGGTTTCACATCTCACATGACATGTAATAAGAATATTATTAAGGGAATAAAATATGACAGATAAGAAGTTGTCATATTTGGAAATGATGAAGCCCTAAAAATTATTGGCTCATGAAAAGGCCATGATTGGGGGCCAAGAGATGAGACATGATGGTGTCTTAGTTATAGATGGTCTTAGTAACGATTTACTCTGTGTTAGTCAACTATGAGACTATTGAAATTCTATATGATTTACTAATAAGAAGTGTTTTTTCAAAGAAAGAGACAGGGTTGTAGTTATATAGGGAAAAAGAACAAAGGGAAATCTCTACCCTGTTAGTGTCGAATAAGATATGTGCTTTCTATCTAGAGAGGTTGAAAAGAAGATACGTCATAAACATCTTTGTCATCTACATCAACCATCCCATGATGATCTGGAAAAGTGTGATGTATTAAGAGACCTCCCTAAGTTATCACGTGATCGTACTCACACGTGTGATGCATTCAATCGAAGAAAGATCATTAGAAAGACTTATAAGGAAATTGAAACAATGTCAACAAGAGTACTTGAATTAGTGAACACTAATATTTTTGGGCCTATCACACCACGAGAATTTGATGTAAAGAGGTAATACATTATTTTTACTAATGACTATATCAGAATGGAATGGATATTTGTTATTTACCATAAGTCTAATGTGTTAAGATACTTAATAAAGTACTCGAGTGAGTTCTAAAGGATGCTTGGACAGAAAATTCTAATGTTTCTTACTGATAATGGTATGAAATTAAAAAATTGCCAGGTGGAAGACTATCTCAAGAAACACAGGATAAGGCATAATGTTTCCTCAGTATGAAATCCCCAACAAATTGAAGTGGTTCAAAGGAGAAATTTGATCATCAAAAACATGGCCAGAATGATGCTCATAGAAAAACATCTACTAGATAAATTTTTTAAGGAAGCAGTTTTGACATCAGTATACATTTCTAACAAAGCTCTGTTGTGTTTGAATGAAGGAAAGACTCTATCTGAGGTGTTGTATGGAAATAATACCACAATGAAATAATTTGAAAAATTTGTAAGTAAGTTATTCATCGTCAGTAAGGAATAACATAGGAAATATCAGTCATGAGGAGATGAGGGGTTATTCCAAGGCTACTCGTGAAAAAATAAAAGATAAAAATTATTCAACGAATTTATAGGAAAATTAGTTGAGAGTAGTGATGTCACTATATTGGAGAATGTGGAGATCATTCAATAGCACAAAAAAAATTCCTAATGAAAGTCATGAGGAGGAAGGAAATGAATTCGGAGAATAAGTGGAAGAGGTTGATTCAGAATAAGTTACTGATGATGAACATGAGGAAGTAAAATATTTCTCTGCAAAAAATCCAAATATTCATGTAGAAATTTATTGGAATAATATCATTGGATAGTAGTAAGCTCCATTTAAGACAAGGAGAATGAAATCACTGCAGCATAAATCATCCATATCTCAGGTGGAGACAAAGTGCTTCGCTGATGTAGCTAAAGATAAAAACTAGCCTCAGGCAATGAATGAATTTCACCATCAAACTAAAATAAAAACAGACATGGGATATTGTTTTGAGGAAAACAAATAAGAATGTCATCGGGACTAAATGGGTCTATCACAATAAGATGAATGCAGATGTCATAGTGATTCGAAAAAAAGTATGACTAGTATGCAATGGATACTCCCAAATACAGGGAATATATGTTGATGAGACATTTTCACCTATTGCGATACTAGAGACGATCAGATTATTCCTAGCCATTACAGTTCATCTAGAGTTAAATGGTTTCTATATGGACATCAAATCTTCATTTTTGAATGGGGTTCTGGAGGATGAGGTGTATATCGAGCAGCCATATAGTTTTCCCATTCCTGAGAATGAGAACAAGGTTTGCAGTCTGAAGAAAGCATTATATGGGTTGAAACAAGCGCCCTGATAATAGTACTCAATGCTTGATAAGTATATGAAAAATCATGGTTTCCAGCGTGGGGGAGTGGATTAAAATTTTTATTTCAATAAAAACAGTAATCAAAGGATGATGGTTCTAGTTTATGTTGATGACATAATGTTTGATGGATCAGATGAAGCTCAATGCACACAGTTTTTCAATTTCAAGAAAATTGATTTCGAAATGTCAATGATTGGATAATTGGCATTTTTCATTGTCTTACATGTGACTCATGGAAGGAATGACACATTCAATTCTCAATATATATAGGATATGGATGTTCTGAGTATATTTCAAATGAAAACTTTCAAGGAGTTGAAGACTCCGACTGCTACCCGGATGAATCTGTCCAAAGATGAGGATAGAAAGGCCATTGACATCATAGAAAATTAAAAATCATTGGAAGCTTTCTATAGACGACTACGAAAAGTCCCTACATTGTATTGCTGCCACTCATGCATGCACATAGTTATTGTGGATGAAGTACCATCTTGATGATATGGGCATTGAATTGAAGTCTTCGATCAGAATCTTGTGCGATAACTGTAGTGCTATAAATATTAGCAAAAATCTCATCCATAACTTCTTGAAAAATCACATTGAGATCAAGAATCATTTTATCAAGGAGAAGGTTGAGCAGGGAATCGTGATTTTAGATTTTGTTCTTATAGAAGTATAGGTGGAAGACATTCTTACCAATTCTTTACCCAAGGAAGATGTTGAGAGACATCGGTTGGCTCTGGGAGTCCATTCACCTCCTCTCACTTGAATCTGTGAGGATGTGGGACCCAACCCCCTCTTCTCGAGGTACAAAATGTTTTTTCACTACTATAATAATACGTGTTCTTTGAAATGTCTCAGACCATAGTGGAGTGACCTTTGGGTTCGTTGATAAAGGGGGAGAAATAGTCACTCCTCCAAGGGGAGAAAATATGGCTAAAATGGATAAAATGTCTTTTTCAAAGACATAGGGTGAAGCTGACAGGTGGAGTATCAATATATGGGGTGAGAAATGAGATAGCGGGAGTTGAAAGCTAAAGAATATTTGAAGCTTTAAGTAGACAATGGGAGTTTTTAAATATGAAAATTCTAGAAGTGATCAATCAAAGAATTGATATCACAATAGTTGAGGATTGTGATAAAAGAACAAGATTGGTGTTTGAATGGTGTTAGATTGTTTCTAGTGATCATAAATTAGTACCCATTTGGTATCAATAGTTGGAATCTAAAATTAAGTGATTCATTGATGATATTTTCATTTACTCTTGTTTCTCATGGTGAGAATTACCCATGTGATCTTAGAGTTTGTGTTGAGTAAATCCTTGATCGCTACCAGAATCACAAGAGGACAATGGTTGTAATAGTTTGACAAAGATGTAATGAGCTATCAAAGTGCAGTGAATCTTTATGAGAAGAGTTGTCAACAAATCCAAAGGGACGGATTTTTGGGAAAAAATCTCTCAAGGTATCATTGAACCATTTTTGAGGTTATTGTTTTTCATGATAAAGCGGACTTCCAGGTTGTGTTTGTTGACAATATAAACCCCAATGTACACTTTTTTTTTGATAAAGTGGGATTACATGGTGATTTGTTGGGTTCAAGAGTTGTTGTAGGCCATTCGTTTTTGGTTGAAGAACCTTGAAAAAGGAGTAGACAATTTGGAGGTGGTACAAAATGAGCATATAGAATGTGGCACCATTTTCTAGTTTTTTCAAAAAAAAATTGGCCTAAAAATCAAAAAATGGAGAGATATGTTTTTGAAAAGGGATGTGCATGAAAAAGGAATGTGGTGCATGGAATATTTTCGTGGTGCGTGGAAAAAGAAAATGGTGCACGATATATTACAATGGTGTATGAATTAGAGGATTAAAGCTTTTTACACAAGAGGTGTTTCTGGATCATAAGCATAAATATTGGAAAAGGCATGAGGTGTGTGAAATATTGGAGTAGTTTGCAATACAAGATGTTGGGATGAAGATGTTTTATTTTCACTCGATGTGAATTACGCACTAAAGGAGAGTTTTTCTTACATTGGTCCATTTTCCCTATAAATATGAAATAAATCCCCACCCCATTCGCAGGATCTCAAGACATAGTGTGTATCTGAGCTCTGGTGCATGAAATTGGAGGTCACAAGGGAGTTTTGTGAAGAGGACATATTTGCGTGTAAAATAATTGTTTGCATGGAAAAAAAGGTTGCACATAAAATCATACTGTTTCACTTAAAATAAGTTGTCGTGCATAGAAGAGGTTTCATAGAAAAGAAGTCTATTGCATGAAAAATGGATTGTGTAAAAAAGAAGAAAATTACGTGCAAGATAGTATAGAGGCTGCATGTAGATATAGTGGTTGTGAATAGAAGTGTTGATTCTCAAAAAGTATATTTCTGCAAAAGAAGGGAATTACGTACAGGGTCCATTGAAGGTTTCTCGTAAAAATTGGGTTTTCCAGGTGCACCTGGTGCAAACAGATATTCATTTGTGGATGAAAGATACATGTAAATAGAGCATCTATCTACAATTAATGATGCTGATTTCATTAGTTATAATGAAGAGACCTACATGTATATAAACTATGAGTCGATCCTCAGAAGAAGAAGTGGAAACAATTTAATTGAGAGAAAAGTGACCTTTCAATTTGTGAGTGGTTGTAAATCAGAAGGGACAGTGAGTCCTCTTTGAACATTGTAAATAACATTGTGCTTTTATTGAATTTGGTACATCGACACATCACCTGTGTATTCTCCTTGGATGTATCCCAGTGAGGGTGAACCAAGTACAAATAGTTGTGTCCTATGCATGGTTTGATTTCAGTTTATACTTTGCTAAGGGAAAAAGAGATAATAGAGTTTTCCCTAAAAGTGAAATAAGATCAATAGGGGCAGTTGTTTTAATCTGTCCTAACCTGATTACCCCCATCTCAGGGTATCTATCCTAGTAGATCTGATAATGGGAGGTTCCCACTAATTTTTTTTACATGCTTTTTTTCTTTCTATGCCAGTTATATTTTTGTTATAAATCATTAACTTATATTTATTTACTACACTGACATGTGGAGTAGAAATGTATTGTTTAATAAGATGACAAGAAAGAATGTTAGAACAATTGAAAATCTAAAACAAACTAGACAACCTATTTTTTGATGGAAATGATTATGATTATTATAGAGGTTGAATGAAGACTTCTGTTATGAATATATGAGTATATAATATCGTGGTTCTTACTACATATTACAAAATTTCAGAAAATGAAGTCAAAAACATCACCAAACAAGAGAAACCTTAATATCAATTTGATTACAAGGTAGAAAACAATTTTTCATGTTCTATGACCTGGAACATATATAGTCAGATATCTTCATTTCAACCAGCCAACTGTATCAAGAATAATTTAGAAGAATCATATTTTGTTACATCTAATGTTATAGAAACTTGAAGAGAAATGTCAAGAGTTGAATATCATGGTTTTATTTTTACATATGGAGAACCATTATGAATGATTTAAAAATGATTTATGATAATCATATATAGTCATCAATATATGGGAGAAAATTGTTTTGAAGATGAATCTCTGGGTGTCAAGAGAATTTATATAATGCCAATTGAGTGGGAATCAAAAAGGAAAACTATTGATGAGAATATAAAAGTTACTCAAATCAATCTTCATGAATTACGTTGTACTCTATTACCGCATGTGACTGTAATTAAAATATATGCGGATTTTAATAATAAGATGAATGGTAATGGAAGGGTAGTTTTTACTACTACATCTAAATCCAAGACAATAGAATGGCTGAAAAGATCCAAAGCATAGAAAACTATTGTTATATCAGAATATAGTGATAGTGATCATTCAAAGAATGAACTATCCAATAATGCTCGAATAATGAAAAATATTGCTGGAAATAAATATTTTCATTGAAAGTTCAGAAAAAATATACGAAGCACTAGAACGACTAAGATGTTACTTGTTATTAATGTAAAAGAGCAGGTTATATTTGACCAAATTGTTCATTTTATAAATGAAAATATTATTAGGATAAACATTCTGAAAGATATAAGAAATAGTATTACAAGTCAATTATTATGAATGTATTGAAATAAAATGATTCATTGAGTAAAAGTGGTGGTTATTTATCAAGAAAATTTTCAGAATATGAATCAACTGGTCATAAGAATATATGTATCATATCCGGACTACCTATTGAAAATCAATATCTCATGGCTAAGGTACACAATGCAGAATCTCGTATTAATGTATCTTCAAATTATAATTACCCTGATGAGAAATATTCTTACTATATGAATGACGAATATTCCTCACTATAAGATAAATTTACTTTCTTTTGTAGAAGTATCTGGATTTTCCTAAATACATTAGAAAGAAAATTCCATACTCAATATAATGATTGATAAGGAAAATTTTAGAATATTTATCCTTAAAAAATAAGTATCACAACTTTCAAAGGATATTGATAAAAAAACACTTGATTTTGGAAATATTTTAAAAACATTTTGGAAGTAAAATCTGAGAAGAATAAACTCTAAGGAATTTTAAAGCATTATTTTTTGAAAACATTTTCAAAAAAATAACAATTTTGAAAAAAATTCTACTGATAATGAAAATTTAGACATTATAATAAAATATGAAATATTTTCTCTTATGAAACATTTATCAAACAATACCTCTGGTAAAGAAAAAATTGACCAAATTTATTTTAAATTTGTTTCTCATAGATATAATTCTGCAATAGTTTATTCCTTTTCAAAACCTCTTTTAAGACATAAATATTTTTTTCCTAAAAGTTCACCATTTATCAATAACTGTCAGAGTAGTGGACACTAGGAATCAAATTTTTCTCTCAATAAAACCCAGTCATTAAAATTTCATATATCAAACTTTTCAATATATTATTTATTTCTAATGTTTTTTCTAACATTTTTAGATCCAAAAAAGTTTGGGTTCCAAAAAACTAGTAGTTTTTTTATCTTGAATAAAGTTTACCAACAATAATAATATCTGGTACATGGATAGTGGATGTTCTAGACATATGACAGGAAATAAATATTTCTTGGAATATATAATTGAAATGAATGTTGTAAGAGTTACCATTGTAGATAATTCTCATGTAATGATCATTGGTATAGGTAAAATAATTCTTTTTGGAATGATATAATTTCAATTTTTTTTTGTAAAATATCTTAAGAAAACACTTATCTAAATATTTCATTTATGTGATGAAGTTTACCCTGTGAATTTTAGGAATGATAAATGTTTATTTCACCATTCCAAGGATGAATTCATTCTTTTTTTACATATGCATGAGAATGTATACACACTAAACATAGATGATTTTAGGAGCCAATTCATACCTTTCTCAATTGAAATGGAAGACCAGTCATGGTTATTGTATATAAGGTTATGACACTATAACCATATGAATATTTTTAAGCACTAAAATAAAAGATTTGTTAAGGATATACCATATCATAGAATTGATTATTCAAATGTATGTAACCCTTGTCAATACGGAAGGAAACCTAAAACTAGATTTGAATCAATAAATGAAGGTTTAACAACAAATGGATTACAATTAGTTCACATGGATATTTTCAGTCCTACTAAAACTGAATTTATTGGAGGAAACTATTATGTATTTATTATAGTTGAAGACTACACCATATTTACATGGGTCTATTTTCTAGTAATGAAATTTTAGGCCTTTTTATAATTCAGAACATTTACATCCCATGTTAAAAATGATAAGAACCTACCACTAATATCTATTGGAAGTGATCATGGTGAGAAATTCAAAATTTGGATTTTGAAATTTTTTTTAAAAGAATTGTATTACTCAGATCTTTTGAGCACCAAGAACCCCTCAGTGAAATGAGGGTTTTGAAAGAAGAAACCGTATTCTTTAGGAAATGACAAGAACTGTTTTGATTGAATACTCAATTGCAATGCTTTCTTGAATGAAGCTATAAGTACTACATGTTATATTATAAATGGAGTTTTAATTAGACCATTCCTTAATAAATTACGTTATGAATTGTGGATTGGAAATAAACCAACATTTTCATACTTCAATGTATTTGGATGCAAAGTATATATATTGAATACTAAAGATAACTCACATAAATTGTCAGCCAAATCCGATGAAATGTATTTCAAGGTTATTCCACTACATATAAGGTTTATAGGGTTCTCAATAAAGAATCTTGTGTTGAAGTGGAAATATTTCATGTTAAATTTTATGAAACAACTACTTTTGTTTTTAAACAAACCATTCCTACATCAACATATGTACATTCCCAAACAGATTATCTATCATTGATTGAGAACTCATATGAAAAGGGAAATACTCAAAAAAATGTTTTTGAAATATTTTCCCTAGATGACATTTTACCTAATGTTGATGAACAATTTTTATAAATTCCAAATATATTGTTTCTTAGGAATTATCCCAGTGATAATATTTTTAGTGATATAAATTATCTCGTATGGACAACAAATTTAATTAGAAATGAAATAACAAATATTACTTTTCTATCTCAATTTGATCCTAAATCTTTTAATGAGGCTTTTTTGTGATAATGATTGGACTAAAGCAATGTAAGATGAACTAAATGAATTAGAAAGGGATAAATTATAGACCATGTTTGAATGACCTAATTAAAAAAATGTAATTTGTGTAAAATGGGTTTTCAAAATCAAATGTAATGAAAATTATTTAATTATAAGAAATAAAGAAAGACTTGTTACTAAAGGATATAATAAACAATAGGGAATATTCTATGAAAAACCCTTGCTTAGATAGCTTGACATGAATCTACTCATTTTCTATGATCCTTTTCATAATTCTTTAATGTTATTTTTTTTTTCAAATTGATGTAAAATGTTCATTTCTAAATGGTTTTGTACAAGAAGAATTTTTTTTAGAGAAAACTCCAGGTTTTATAGACTAAAACATCATGATCAAGTTTCTAAACATACCAAATACTTGTATGGCCTTAATCAAGCCCCTAATGTTTGGTATAACAAACATTCATGATTTCTTTTAAAAACCAATTATATTAATATAATTAGAGATCCATGTATTTTATTGAAAAAGGAAAATAAAATTTTTCGATTGTCAAATCTATTTTAATGACATGATATTCATATCAACTAAATAATCCTTAAATAATTCTTTATCCAATCTAATGAAATCTATGTTTGAAATGAGTGTGATGGGTGAGTTAACATTCTATTTTAGTTTTAAAATCACTCAAAAACTAGAATGAAACTACGTATCCCAACATTATTATATCAATGGATTACTTAAAAATTATGGATATGACAACAGTAATGGTATAAGTAAGCCAATAGATACCTAAAATACCCTTTATCAGGATTAAACTGAGAAACCAATAGATTAAAAAACTTTTAGAGGTATTATTGTATGTTTGTTATACATAACAGCTACTCATCCTAACATAATGTTATCAATATTCTTATAAGAATGATAT
Source organism: Viscum album (assembly GCA_963277665.1). Taxonomy (NCBI): domain Eukaryota; kingdom Viridiplantae; phylum Streptophyta; class Magnoliopsida; order Santalales; family Viscaceae; genus Viscum; species Viscum album. The sequence goes on along the minus strand of OY728157.1, from coordinate 1,845,728,408 downwards.
CAATATATTATGAATGAAAATAATTTAGAAGCTGTTAAAATAATTTTTTTCTCCATGAAGAGAACCATGGATTTTGGAATATTTTATTTTTCTAGAAATGATTTTGTTTTAAAACGTTTTTTAGATACTAATATTAGTGGTTGTAGACTAGGTAGAAAATGTACATATGGAACATTCCATTAATTAGAATATTATTTAGTTTCTTTATTATGAAAAAAAACATTCAATACCACTTTCCACTATTGAAGTTGAATATGTAGTAATTGGAAGTTGTTTTGTTCAAATTTTGTGGATGCAAAACAAAATCACTGATTATGTAATGTTATTTTCCAAATCTCAAATACTATTTGATAATTTGAGTCCCATTTCTCTTAGTAAAAATCATTCACATCACCCATGTAAAAACCACATAGATATTTGGAATCACCTTCTATGAGATCACACAGAAAGAGGAGATATTATTTTAATATTCCTTGGATGGTAAGAACAACTTGCTGAAATTTTCAAAAAACCATTACCTTATGATAGATTTAAATACATTTAATAGAAGCTGTGAACGATCACTGTAATGTAATAATTCACATCTATTTATTGTATAATCCATCTTCTTAGATTATGTTACTCTTTCTCAAAGGAAGAATATACATATTTTTATTAGTTTCACTTTTATCAGTTTCACTTTTATCTGGTTCATATTTATATCGATTTCAAACAATTATCGATTTCAAATTTCTCAGTTCCATATTTTTATTGGTTTCACATTTATCAGTTTCTCAATTATAATATTCAATTTTATCAGTATTATATTTTAATCAGTTTCACATTTATCGATTTTACATGTTAATCGGTTTCAATTATATAGATTTTTCATTTTAATCTGTTTTACTTTTATTGGTTTTACATTTTAAATAGTTTTACTTTTATGATTTTTAAATTTTAATTAGTTTCAATTATATTGGTTTTAACTTTTATTGGATTTTACTTTTATCAGCATTAGATTATTTTATCATTATTTTATTATATTATCATTATTAGATTATCCGTATTGGATTATTTTATCGATTCTAGATTATTGGTTTTGGATTATTTCATTGGTACAATATTATTGATTATTTTATTTGTACTAGATTATATGTATTGGATTATTCAATCAGTACCGGATTATATTTATGTCGTTAATTTTTTTTTCAGTTTTAGAAATCTTATTGGTCTCATATGTTTTTCACAATTTTTTGTTTTATTATCATAAGAAAAATAGGACGAAACCAATATATCTATCCTCATACTCTAAATGTTAGAATTTGTAAACCCATATTTTGGAAGTTCAAATAGTTTTTTTTCCAATTATTTCATTTAAATCATATTCAGGTTCATTCTGAATATGATTTTATTTTATATAAAACTGCAAGAGTTCAGAGTCATTGTCAACCATTGGAACTTTTATATCTAATCCCGACTGTCGATTTCTTTTTTAAAATAACCCCTCCCTACCTATCCCACATTGAACTCCTCTGATTTTCACTCATTATATGACTATTAATAAATTCTCAGTATGTTTCATAATCATAATTTACCTCAGTTTTAGTAATCATATATCTCCTCGTCCTTCGTAACCAATAAATATTTAGGGATTGGAATAGTCTTTCATGTCTGAGTAAATTGCTTCCTCTCCAATTAAAGTGACTCCATAATATTTCCCTAAAATTATTTTTTATGGTGAAAGCATACTCACTCAATACTTTTATGTTTCATTTTATTCTTCTTTTAAATGGTTAATATATTTCCAAAGGTAGGAATCTATATGTGTTGAAAGACCAGATTCCGAAAAAGATTTTGTGTATTATCAAGAATGGTTTTCAATTATATAAAACAATGAATATGTATAATTGTCTCAATATTTCCATTATGATATATGATTATATGTACACAAAATATATAAAATAAGAAGCTACTTTCCTTTGTGTTCTACCTGAGTGTGACACCTTATTTTCTTCCCACAAACAACCGAAATGTGATAGTACTTTTGATAAGTACAAAGATGGAGAATATATTTTTGAAAGTTAGGTGTAAAATAGAATGTTAATGAACTTATTTTTATATAATAAACTCATATCCCTTTAGATGAAAAAATTTCTCATTCTGAGAAAGGGTGAAAAAGTAACATTGAATGTTTTAGATGTTAATGTGCATGATCATTTGGTGAATGTGAGTACTTTAAATCTAATGGGATTTATTTTCTTGAAAATTAAGAATCATAAGTCTGGTTCCATAAATTCTCATATATTCATGTTTCACACCATTATTAGTATAATTTTGAATGAATTTAGGTGTTTATGAAATGTTTCAATCAAGTCAGATCTGAGATCTTTCAATGATCCTCTCATTATTAAGGATACAATTAGATGTTTCATGTTAAGATTCAATCATGAATCTAAAAAGATGGAAATAGATCATTAAGCTGTGAAAATAAATTAAGTATCCGAAGGTTGTGAGAAATATTTTATGCACTCCAAATCAACTTGAAGAAAAATAAATGTATTTAACATGACAAATGACAAGAAATCAATGAAAAAAATGTTTTCTTCGATGTCTTTTCCACCGAGTGAATGAAAATGAAGAAAGAAATGAAATAAGGGGATCCTCAATTTGGTTTGGAGACAGGTGAATATATGGAACTGAATATATGATCTGAAAAAACATTAAAATATTAATAAATGAGGAACAAAATAATGATAAGAATTGAAAAAATCTATAAATATTGAAATTATTCTAAAAATAGCTACGAAAGAAAAAAAATTATTGTGATAAGGGATCCACCTATTAAGACTCAATTGGATCCAGTATGGAAATTCAAAAAAAATAATGCTTTTGAAAAATACAACACACATAGACTCGTTAAAGAATATAAATATGATGAAGAAGTAGAACAAGGGAATGAAGATCAATGTGGATAAGGAAAAGGTTATCCAGAAGAAGAAGTGTAAGAGAAAGAGGATGAAAATCAATGAAATAATTCCGAGGAATTGTCAAAAGGTCAATCCATCAGGTTTTCTTCTCCTAATCCACAACCATCCAATGTTTTTTATCAAAATAATTCTTCCTTGAATGTCAGTCAAATATCTGATAATGAATAATAAGAATAATCTTATAGGAATCAGAATCAGACATCTCAATTCAACGATACTGAGACTCATTTTGGAGATCTTCTTTAATACATTGAATATAGAGTTTCTAAAAGGAAAATCACAATAAAGAAAATTATGTAAATTGTAAAGGCATTGAGTTTATTAGAAAATATGATACCATTCATTAAAAAAACATTCTAGGATAAAAATCAGTTCGAATAGTCATAATGAAAGAATGGACTCTGTCATGATTATGATATATATGTTTCTGAATCTTGAAGTTGATTTTAATATTTTCATGGAATGTGCTATTTAACATAGTAGATATTGTAATAAGGTATTCATGTGGTTTTACAACATTGATGATAATCTCTTATTCATGTGGATAAGTTTGATGTATTGGTGAAGAGTTTAAATGATCTCAACTATGTCTACAAAAACTTGGTTTCAGATTTAAATGAATAACTTGACATCTTTCCTAGAATGGGTACCTAAAAAGGTGATGCCTCTAATATAAGATATTTATTAACTCATGGAAAAGTTGGAGAATGACTGTAATGAGATTATTTTTCTTTCAAATAGATTTGTAATTTTGGAGAATCCCTACAGAGTTAGAACGGAGGATTTCAATTCCTAGGAAGAAAGGATCAATGCTCAGGAAGGAATCCATCAGCTTCATGAAGATAGGTTTCAGAAGCAACAAACTATAATTTCTGAATAGGATGTGAAGCTTGTGTCTTATAAAAAATATCTCAAAAAAATTATGGAGGATAGAAAATAGTTCAAGATAATGAAGCAATTAATTTTTAAACTCTTGGAAAAACAAAAGGTGAAAGAATAAATTGTTGTAATCTTTTTTTAATGAAACATTATTTCATTCGATGTCATGTATATTGTTTCTTACTCTATTTTTCTATATATTTGTAGGTCATGAATCCTTCCTCTTATTCTTTTTAAAAATCACAAATTCAGAGAATAATTTTGAAAATAATATGTTTCTTTTATAAAAATTAAAAATGGTCAATACGTTATTAAGGGTGAGAACTCACAAGTAAAAAATAGAATAAAATATGTAGTGATATTTTTATCCAAGGGTGGAATTAGTCATATTCACTATTATGTTAAAAAGAGTTACTAAACTCAGTGAGAGATAATTTTTTTTTGTGTTGTTTTGTGATTCTAAATAGGGTGATATTTTTTAGTCAAAATGTGTATCAACATTTTCATTTATATTTTTTTAGATATCACAAATTACATTTTATATATCATATATTGATGTTTTAAAATAATATTCATAGATTTTGGTTTCCATCATAGACACACATTTTTTTGTTCTAGTTCACAATCATAGGCTATTTGTTTTCAATCATAAAGATATATTTTGTTTCTCATCATAACCACATTATTTGTTTTACAATCATAACCAAATATGATGCTTTCATAACCATATTCATTGTATCAAGGTTATGTATCATATTTATATTATTAATTATAAACATATATCATAACTAGGTTATACATCGTAATCACATTTTCTATCATAACCATGATAAGAATCATAACGGTTTTATGCACTATAACCATGATATAAATCGTAATTGTGTTACGTAACTTAACCATGATATGAATCGTAATGGTGTCATTAATTGTATCCTTAAAATGCATCATAATCATTTAATTTTTCATAACATTTTTATGCATCACAATCTATATATTCATCATAATCACGATATTCATCATAACTATGAAAATCATCATAACAATGTTTTGTATCATACTCATGTAAGGCATTATACTCATTTCTTACTCAAATATGGTATACATGTTACTAGTTATTTCATACCTAAGTACATAATTTTTTCTATCCAAAATAGTTTCCTAAACATAGTCATATATCAATCAAAATGATGTCATGTATTTTGTTTTTGATGACTGTTATAATATCAGGTGTCATATATCCTCTTACCAATCCAGACAAATATGAACGTTGGAAGAAATATAAACATTTGATCCTAAGGGATATAAATATGAGGTCACTCAGACCAGAGCACAAATATTTTGATTCCTTATTAATATATAGAGATATTGTGTGACATCTCTCGTTCTTTATGAGAAATCCTTAAAGATACAAGATGTGAATAAACCGTTCTATGTTCCTGTATTTCTATAAGTGTTTCGTTTTGCTTTGTGAGACCAATCATTGTGATGAAGATTGAGGTCTTCCAGGGGTAGGAAGTTGGTTCTACCAATCATCATATTGATGGAATTCATGTTTTTGGAAGATACGGTTTCATATTAACTTTTTCATCAAGGGTTTCCAAAGATAGGAAGACAGATGTGCCGATCATCGAATAGAAGGTTTACTAGGGCAGTGATAAGACAAACCTTTTATGCTATGTGAATGGATACCATACAATTTGGAATAATTTTTTTAATACATTTACATTTACACATCTATTTATAATAGAATGGACATTTCATTATTTCCTCTGTCTATTATCATTCTTTTCTATTGTAATTATTTCAATTACAATTCATTCATTATATATTTTGTAAAGAGATTATATATGTCGTATTATATAATCTTTTACATTATTATTACTCTAATTATTTTATTCAATTCAAATATAATTTTTTTTCACAACTTGTGGTATACATCATATGATATCCATCAGATCCAGGACCATATAGTCATTTGTTTGGGTTGAGAATTATCTTTGTTTAAGATATATTAAACTATGTTCTTTCATAAGAGTTTAAATAAATTTTTTAATCCTAAAATCCCCCTCTAGTATTTTTTCATATCATGTACACATAAATCTATATTTAGATCCCAAAAAAGATATATCCAATGGTAGGTTTATAGTGTTTCCAGAATGGTGAGTCAACCAATGATAGGTGTTAGTGTGTCTATAATGGTGACACATGTATTGGTTGGTGAAATTTTTTTGGCTTCCTATTGTTTTTCCCCTTTGACATTTTCAGTTATGTAAATCATATTCAAAGCATTGTTTTATGTGATATGAGACTGATTTGAAGTCCATAAATCCTACCTAATTTTCTGAATGGCATGGATTCCATTATAATGTCAAACATTTTGGGTTTATGATATTTGTCTTAAAGGGAAATTCCAAACCATTTCATATCCCATGATACACATATGAAATCCATCTATGTTTTGGTCCTTCTATTCATTAATTGTATCAATTTTTTTCTATAGTATGGGACTCCTAGATCCCTTCCACCATAGGATTCGTGCAATTGAATTGCAATCCTTGTACCATGTTACCCTTGGAATTCTCCTATGTACCCCATATTTTTGTGCAACCATGAAGTGTCAATCCATCATCTCTATAAGGTATAATGTACCTCTATTATTCTAGGTTCATTATTATGCTTCTCCCATTTATCATTTCCAGGTGATTGAATGTGATCTCTATGTTTCAAATGATGCTTTATCATATGTTGGATGGTGAGGGGGTGTTTGGGTGTCCTCTGGTGGATGCAGTCATTATGAGAGAGATTATCACGATCTATTTTGTTGGACATTCTAATTGAATTAACATCTAATTACATTTATGGTTGTGGATTATGGGATTCTATATTTTATTTATGTTTACTTGTAGAGTTATAAGGACTTTTTACATTAGATCATAATGAAATTTGAAAACTATTTATTTGAAATATATAAAATATTTGGTATCAGTTGATCAGAAATGTTATTGCATATTGATTTTCTAGATATTGTGTGATCCTTGCATTATTTATTTATAATGTCATTATTTAGGGAAATTTTTAATGAATGTAATGCCAGTATTAATTATTAATTTATTGGAATATGAAATAAGGGGGAATGATAATGAATCTAGTTGTTGTTAATGATTTTGTGATTTTATGTTATTCAATTGGATATAGTTATGCATGTATAATTGAATCATCTAATTACAGATTAAATAAAGAAGCAATTGTGTGTTAAAATAAAATGCCTTGTTTGGATATTTCATACCATCATAGTTGTAATTTCTAATCACCTTTTTCATTGGATATTTGAGTGCTCTTGGTGTGTGAAGGTTGAATGCATTGTTTAGGACCAAGAGCCCATTTGCTATGTTTTTTTCTTTCTAATTGTGTTTTGGTGTGAGCAAGGGATGACTGGTCATAGAGGGTTATTGTTGTGTGTGGGGAATGGTGGTCCAATAGTTGTGGTAACAATTTATTCCCAAAGTGGAGTGATGCATCGATTTATGCATGTGGGTATCAGGGAGGACACTAGGGAAGATGGAATAGTTTGATGATGGTCTTATACATTGTTGTAAAAGTGGTTAATATTAAATCATTTGTTTGTTTATCTTATTTACATTCCCCACTTTTTTAAAAATATGTTCTTACTTACCCTCCTTCAAAAAGTGGTTAAGATGTGTGGAGTATGTCATGTGGATATCATGTTTAGCATCTTGAAGATGGATGGTTCTATGCTCCTACTATTGGTAGAAAGGAATCAATAGTTAGTTCATCTACTATCATTGTTCAGCCCCTTGTTATTCATATCTTAAAATTATTTATCAAAATATAAGGAAAATAGAAAATGTTAATATAATAAAATAAATGTGGTAATTATGTTGAAATCACATGGTTAGAACTTGCTGTTATATAGTGATGAATTTATGTTTCTAAGAATCTGTGGACCTAGTTTTGTTATGCCTAGGGGGTGGATCACGATCAGAATGATAATGAAATGTATTTTAGATTTTAAAATAGTGAGTTAAAGCTTAGATAACTAATTAATCTAAAGGGAAACTAATTAAAAGGGATAAGATGTTTTAATAATTCTTTTTAAATGGTTGTGTGCATACATGATATCTTGTCTTACTGGTGGAAGTTGGGATTCTGAGAGACTTTATCTATTGTTGAGTCGAAGAATAGTTTTTTCCCATAGTTTTGTTATCAACTATATTATATTATTCACGTTTTGTGTTTATATATGCTACTCCACGCACTCGGTTAGAAAAACAGACACTCCAAGGATACATATCCCTAGTGAGTGTTTTCCCCAACGTCCTTGTTAGAGGATGGATGTCTGACTACCCCCTTTGGCTTCACTCACTTCTCTTGGTAGTTACTTTTGCTAGTATACAAGATGGTTAGATATCCACATATGTGTGTGTAAAGAGATGTAATGGATTGTGGTAATCTCACATAGATATATTCTATATACAGTTTTCTGAAGACTTCTATAGGTTTTTTGTGTATATGATGATATAGATTAAGGATCATTAGACATTGTTTGCAATGTGATGGCTTGAGTAATTATACCCGACATATGATTCCCATTATACGAGTTGTGTTTTCTCATGTACACTACTTGGTTTCTTTTGGTTATGTGGATGTGGTGGTTTTGTTGCATGAGATTCATTTTGTAGTGTTTCACTGAGGTGTATTTAGGCTATCCTGTTGGGGGAGAGAGAGGCTAGTACTTGTGTTGTTTGGGTAATGTGCAAAACTAGTGGATAATTTGTAGTGTGGTACCATTGAAATTATTTATTTAATATAATAGTTTTGTATGTGATACTTGGTAAGAGTATCCATGGTGATGATAGGAACATAGTATACATATTTTGTCTATGATTTAGATTCACTTTTTGTTAACTGTGCTTTATAATGATTTATTTTCATTTTAATGATAGGCTTAGAGGAGGATCTTATTGAGTATACTAATATAATCACCCAAAAAATATATAAAATATTTTTTAGGTCGCTTGGAGGAGGATGGAGGTCAGGATTTTTTATACTTGCTTGGGGTTAGAAGATATTTTAAGGCTTCATGTATTCTTACATTTTCCCTTAATTTGCTACATATAGTTTTTCCCTTTCAATTATAGAAGTTCTATTGTAAGAACCCGGATATCTTTTCCAATATGTTTTTCTTTTTTTTCTGGAGTTTTTTAGAAAAATGAGTTTTCTAGAAATTTCAGCAGTACATTCCTTGTACTTTCTGAGTACATGCCGTGTACTCTTTCCCAGGCTCGAATCTTTGTGTTGGCCGTGTTCGGGCCACACACACGGTGTTTAAGGCTGAGGTGGAGGCAGGTTATTTTGGAGTACGGAAAATTCGAAGTACATGCCGTGTACTTTCTTTTATTTCATTAAACGGACTGGGTTCGCGTCTAACCCCCATATTCATCTTCTTATTCAGTTTTTGACCGTCTGGGAGCGACCGTACGACCGGATCGTCGACAGACGACTGCCTCGCCGTCCGTTCCCCGATTCGAGCACGGACATTTGCATTGGAATCGCAACGGTGAGTTCTTCCTTCTGCTTTAGCCTTGTTTCTTGATTGCTCCTCATTTCCATGTTATCATGGGATGAACATTTTGTGCGTTTTCTCAGATCTACATCATTATAAGGGGAATCTGTCATCATGGTTCACGTAAATCGATCTCCTAGGATCGAGGTAGGTGGTTTGTGCCTTTCGGTTGAATGTTGATGAATATTACGTGAAAATTCCACCAATACCCTTGAAAGGGGTATTGCATGTTTCCTTTATTTCCCTTGCTGCTTGCCTTCTTTGCTTGATTGCTATAGTAGAGGTTATTTCTTGTGATTAGAGTTTTTTTTGTGCACAGTTTTCATTGCCATACCTAGTTGTATGATTGTGGACTGTTGTTTTATTGTTGTTGTTGAGCCTTAGTTGATAGACAAGTAAATTCTTGAGGTTTACTTGGATGATGTACATGTATGCTGAGCAAGTATTACCTTTTACTCAGGACTGTGAGAATCTAGAGTAGTAGACCAAAGGGATAATTGACAGAAGGGCTTCTCCAGAGTGTCTTTTTAATCACGATACGGGACCAAGTGGAGAATTGACAGAAGGGCTTCTTCAGAGTGTCTTTAACTACGACGTGGTCCACAGGGTGAATTGACGTTGATTGCTTCCCCAGAGAGTATTTATCATGATACGAGACTATCGGGGGAATTGACGGTGAGTGCTTCCCCAGAGAGTCTGCTTTATTATGTAGCTGAACGAGAGGGGTGAGACTGTGTGTGCCTCCAAGAGGGATGATAGTACTTAGAGGTTAAATCATAGGGGTTAGACTGTGAGAGCTACCCAGAGGGTTACCTGTTTACTTTTTTGTTGCTGGCTGCTTACTTTTGTGCTATGCTTGTTTGAACTGTGGAATGTAGCTATTGTGCTTTTCTATTTTCTGCTTCTTGTTTTAGTACTACCGTGTATTCATTGACTGTTAGGCACAGATCTTTGGGTGGTTGCCTACTGGGATTGTATCTCACACCCATTTTGGGCCATGATTTTGGGCCTATGAAGACTATGATGCCGCAGGTATAGATAAGGGCAAGCGCCCATCTACTTCAGGGACTTGACTACACTAGAAGCGGGGGAGCATGAGACAGATCCATGGCACGCGATGTTGAGGAGCTTATTTCTTTTTCTTTTGCACTTGGTTTCAGTTTTATTTCATCATGTTGTTGTGTTTTCCATTTTCCAAAGATACTTGTACCTGCAGCATCATTTTCATCATAGTGATATCTATACATTGCTTCAGTCGTTTGGGTTCTGTTGTTGTGCCTGTTGTTTACTAGCTTCAGCTGTTTATTGTTGTTCTTTACCTTGTATACCTTACTGAATGAGGGAATAGTTTCCCCACCGACTCACTAAGGCCCTCGCTACTAGTCGGCAGCCTCTGGCGTTTAGGGAAATGCGCTTGAGGTCATGTGGCTAACCTGGTACGGGGCACCAGTGGAGGGGCTCTGGACTCGGTACATTAGAAAGTGGTATCAAAGGAGTTATTTTCTCTTGCTTTAATGTTTGGAGACTTTATACAGGTATAAGACGGATTCAGTACTTGGTATTAAGCTGTTCTCGGGAGTAGCTAACCCGTGAACAGGGAAAGGCCATACTACCTCGTTAATTGCAGTTTTCTAGTTTTTAGTTTTATGCTTGATATGTTTTCACCTAGATTGATTCACGTGACTTGTGCGGTTATTGTTTTGATATTGTGAATCTATTTTTGTCGCAACCCGATGAGATGAGGGTATGACATCTCATGCATCATATAGGCGCTTTTAGAAATCACATGTCATGCATTCTTGCCATGACATCTAGGGTGCATTAGGGATTGCATGTTGTTGTGATAGGCTCTTTGTAGATTATGCATGCTGTTGTGATAGATACTTGATAGAATCTCTACAATTGTGTTATAAAACTGATTGTTTTGTAATTTGATTGAAGTGAACACTGAAGTTTGGTTCTTGAGGTGTTATGGGCCCTAATGGATCCGAATTCGGCACCTTTTTCCCTTGTTTTAGTATTTCTGGAATTCTGCGCAGTTTCTGAGGTACTACCCAGAAAAACCCAAAATACCCAACATTTACTTTTTAGTTAAACGTCGTGTACTTTTCAGGACGTTTCACTGACTGTGTGAGCAGAACATGGTGTCGTGGGAGTAACTTTGGGAACACACCATGTACCAATGGTACACGTCGTGTGAGTTTGGATCTGTGTACCTGGTCGGTCAATAACAACATCGGTCGGGAAAGCTCGATTAGAACAAGCCGTGTCCATAGGGAACATGCCGTGTAGTCCTGTCCAGGTACCTCACTGTGTCATGACCAACACGGGCCGGTGTGACCTTCCTTTCCACACGCCATGTTTGTTCGGAACACATCGTGTAGCCTTTCCCAGGTACCCGGCCGTGTCACGAACAACACAGGACAGTGTTGCCTTTGCCTATGCATGCCATGCTTGTTTGGAGCATGCCGTGTAAGGTCCAGCCGTGTAGACTGCCATGTAATCAACAACATGGAACTCCAAATCCTTTTCTAGTGCACTCCATGTTTGTTTCAACATGATGTGCAGTCCTGGGTTGAGTCAGACCATGTGTGTTATCCATTTAAGGAGACTCAGGCAGGGGAATAGATTTCAAGTATAAGCCGTGTGTTGGGGTCAACACGCCAGGTAGTTTGTAGTATACAGAACTTGTAGGGAAGGGGTACATTCCCATATCAGTGGTTTCAAAATACACACCGTGTAGTTTTATACGCGCCGTGTAGTTGTGTTTTGCAATCATGTGTGTTTTTCATCCCATGTTCCCGTTTTGTAATCTTGTGTTCTATGTCCTTATTTCTTGATCTAAGGTGTGCTATTGATATTTCAGACCTATGCCTCTAAGACGTTCTCCGGTCATACATCTGCCATTAGGCAGTGATTAGAAGCTGGATATAGCAGATCAAGGACTTCCTATTGATCCCCCAGCCGAGCCATCTTTGGCACCTATTGTCATACCAGTTGCAGGCACTGATGCGAAGTTCAGGGAAGGTTTCATGAGGACGATGCAGGCCTTCCAGGGAGCCCCACCTCCTACCTTGTCTATGGAAGACTTGACGCAGGTCTTTCAGCAGCAGCATCATCCCATGTTCTTGGGGGAGGGAGGACCTCAGGCTGCAGAGTTGTGGCTGGAGGACATGCTGAATATATTCAAGCACCTAGAGACGCCTCTAGGTATGCGGGTCAAGCTATCCACCTACATGCTTTGAGACTCTGCCAAGAGGAGGTGGGATGTGATCTCACAGGCAGGTCAGCAGTAGGGTATGATTTGGGAGGAGTTCCAGCATGTGTTCTATGACTACTTTTACCCAAAGACCCTGAGGGTCAATCGAGCCCAGGAGTTCATGAGCTTAGAGAAGGGTACTCTATCTGTCATGGAGTATTCCTCTCGTTTCACTGAGCTACAGCGTTTTACACCCCTTCGATATGGGAGTGGGGTGTTCTTGGCGAGGAAGTTTAATGATGGACTCAGGCGGGAGATCCGCTCGCAGGTGAACATCTTCCAGCTGACTTCCATTACTTCCATCGTCAATCAGGAACTGATTGCGGAACACAATCTGAGAGACTCTAGAGCTGCGATCCAGGGCAGTTCTGCTTCCAGAGCTAGCTTCCCTTCGGATGACAACAAGAAGCGTCGTAGGGAGACTACACGTGGTGATACGAGAAAGAGAGATGCTTCATCATGCAGCCAGATGACATGCTACCAGTGTAGTCGTACATGGCACATGAGGCCGCAGTGCTAGAGAAACCTCGTGGAGTCCTGATCATGTGGCAAGATGGGTCACCTTCAGTGTTTCTGCCATGTTTTTACACCAGCAGGAAGTGATCAGGGTTCTTCCATGACTCCTCGTTCAGCAGAAGCACTCCCAGTTTCCCACCAGTTGGGGAACTGGAGTTCTTCCGGAAGTTCGGTCCGATGTGGAGGTCGAGGCCGTGGTGGTCATCCACCAGTTGCTCAGCACCAGCAGGGCATTTCGGCTCAGAGTGGTCATCCAGGGGTGCAGGGTCGCGGTGCAGGCGAGTCTTTCGCCGTGGAGCAGACTTATCATGAGTAGGATCCCGGCCCTTCTACTATTTGAGGTACGGTTTTAGTATCCTAAGTTTTATCTTCATCCCTTTTCGATACAAGCACTATGCATAGCTTTATCTCTATTGATGTTGTGGAGAGCCTTGGACTCTGAATCTTTTCTTCTACTGACTCGTTGACACTAGACACACCCTTGGGGACAAGGACATCTAGTGTACGCCAGTGTAGAGAGTGCCTTTCGAGGTTGCATGGTGTCACTTCTTATGGGATCTCTATGTCCTAGAGATGACATGATAGGACGTCATCCATGGCATGGACTGGTTGATTCCCTTCCGGTCAGTCGTTGACTGTTATCACCGCAGAGTGAGTTTCGTTTCACCAGAGGGTGAATCTTTTCTACATAGAGGCGAATGGGACGTTCTGGCGAGTCTGGTGGGACTCGAGCATCTTGGTCTAGGAGGGGTGACAACCTAGATTGCTAGCCTCTATTTGGATGATCATGGGACTCCACAGTTATACTTTCTTCCAGTGGTGGATCACTTCATGGATGTCTTTCCAGGGGAATTTTCGGGATTGCCTCCGGAGCGTGAGGTAGACTTCTTTATTGAGCTCATTCCAGGAGCGGCACTGGTGTCCATTCCTCCATATAGGATGGCCACAACTGAGTTGCAGGTGCTCAAGAAGCAGTTGGAGGAGCTACAGGCTAAGGGCTTCATTCGACCCAGTACTTCTCCTTGGGGTTCACTTGTTCTATTTGTGATGAAGGTAGACGGTGCCCTTCGGCTTTGTGTGGATTATCGGATGTCGAACCAGTTGACGGTCAAGAACCGATATCCCATGCACGGATCGATGACCTTTTCGATCAGCTTCGAGGAGCCTGGGTGTTCTCGAAGATTGACTTGAGGTCCGGTTATCATAATTTTCATGTTAGACCATCAGATATACCTCTGACAGCCTTCAGGAGCAGTTATGGTCTATACGAGAATACAGTCATGTCATTCGGCCTCACGAACGCGCCTGCAGTTTTCATGGCACTGATGAATTGAGTGTTCCATCCTTACTTGGACACCTTTGTCGTGGTCTTTGTGGAAGATATCTTGGTGTACTCTCACACATGACACGACCATGCCACACATCTTGAGATCATTCTGAGTACACTGAGAGAGCATCAGATTTATGCTAAACTCTCTAAGTGCCACATCTGGATGGATCGGATTCACTTCGTGGGTCACGTCATCTCTGAGGCAGGAGTATCAGTGGACCCAGAGAAAGTGAGAGATGTTGTTTTCTGGGAGCAGCTGAAGAACATCTTTGAGGTACAGAGTTTCCTAGGGCTGGATAAATACTACAGACGCTTCATTCAATACTTTTCTAATATTGCATCACCTTTGATAGGTCTGAACAAGAAGGGGGCGAAGTTCTTATGGTCAGATTCTTGTGAGTCAGCCTTTCAGGAGATGAAAGGGAGGTTGACGTGAGCACTGATACTAGTCTTGCTAGATCTAGGCAAGAGCTACACTATTTACTATGATGCTTCAGGTATCGGGATGGGAGCTGTGATTATATAGGGAGATGGCGTCATTGCATGTGGGTCTCGGCAGTTGAGGCCACATGAGAGGAACTACCCTACACACGATCTAGAGTTGGCAGCTGTTGTTCATGCCTTGCGCTGTTGGAGACACTATCTTCTGGGAGAGCAGTTTGTGGTGTTCACTGACCACAAGAGTCTTAAGTATATCTTCACTCAGCGTGATCTAAATATGAGGCAGCGCAGGTGGGTCGAGTATCTTCAGTATTTTGATTTAGTGCTCACCTATATGCCGGGAAAGGGCAACGCCGTGGCTGATGCGTTGAGTAGGAGAACTCAAATTCAGGAAGTTCAGGAGTCCAGCAGTAAGTGGAATATGATGGATCTGTTCTATGAAAAGCATCTGGAGTTGCACAACAGATAGGGATAGATTTTCTATCTTCTGTAACTGTTACCTCTATGCTACTTGATCGGGTACGGATGAGGTAGCTATCAGACTCAAAAGGCTTAGTCCTGCGAGAGAGTGTGTCAGGAGGGGACCCTCTTCCTGGATGGACAGTGGGTGAGGATGAGATCTTTCACTTCTATGGACGCATATGGGTGCCAGAAGACATACGCGAGGAGATGATGCAGGATTTCCACACTTCTATTTGGGTAGTTCATCCTGGCGTCACCAAGATGTATCGGGACCTTCATCGCCAATACTGATGGCCTGGTATGAAGAAGAATGTTCCTGGTTTTGTCTTGAGATGTTCCACTTGTCAGCAGGTGAAAGCATAGCATCAGCGACCAGCATGCCTTTTACAGCAGTTACCCATTCCGGAGTGGAAGTGGAATGATGTTGTGATGGACTTCATGACCGGGTTGCCGAGATCACCCCGAGGGAACGATGCTATTTGGGTTGTTGTCGACAGACTAACGAAGGTTTCTCACTTCTTGACGATCAAGGAGGCCATCAGTGTCGATGATCTGGGATGAATTTACATCAGAGAGATCGTTCGTCTACACGGAGTTCCATGCTCTATTGTTTCAGACAGAGATGCGTGCTTTACCTATCGGTTCTGGTAGGGACTTTATACGGCCTTGGGTACATAGGTACTTTTGAGTACAACTTACCATCCCCAGACTGACAGCCAGTCCGAGCGCACGTTCCAGGTGCTTGAGGATATGGTCTGAGCTTGCATCCTTTACTTTGGTGGTTATTGGGAGAAGTATATTCCTCTGGTGGAGTTTCCTACAACAACAGTTTCCAAGAGACCATTCATATGGCACCATATGAGGCTTTGTACGGTAGGCCATGCTGATCACCCTTATGCTGGCTGGAGGCAGGAGACGCAGCTTGGTTGGGACCTCGTCTTGTTCAATAGACTTCAGAGTAGATAGAGCAGTTTCAGAAGAGGATGTCTACAACGCAGTCTCGACAGAAGTCTTATGCTGATCAGCGGAGATGACCTCTATAGTTCATGGTCGGTGATCAGGTTTTCCTACGCGTCGCACAGAGGTTGGGTAACAAGAGGATTCGGAGATAGGGTAAGATTTCACCATGGTACTTCGGGCCGTTTGAGGTCGTGGAGAGAGTGGGGCTGGTTGCCTATCAGTTGTAGCTATCTCAGAGGTATTGGGCCATGCATGACGTCTTCCACGTCTCTCAGCTCTGATTCTACCTTTCATACCCATCTCACGTCTTTCAGTACGAGGAAGTCGAGCTTGATGCAGATGCGTCGTTCAAGGATCATCCTATCCGGATTTTCGATCGTGGTATGAAGGTTCTCCGCGGGAAGTCTGTTCCTTTGGTACGAGTGTTATGGCAGCACGGGTGAGTACAGGATGAGACCTAGGAGAGGGAGGCCTATGTACAATCGTTGTGGCCGGATCTGATCGAGGCTTCTCCTTCTCTGTCTCGATAGGGAAATTTGGGGACGCAGTTCATTAAGGGCAGTAGTTTGTAAGAACCCGGATCTCTTTTCAAGTATGTTTTTCTTTTTTTTTCTGGATTTTTTGAGAAAAATGAATTCTCTGGAAATTTCAAAACTACATGGCATGTACTTCTTGAGTACACACCGTGGAGTCTTTCCTTGGCTCGAAGCCGTCTGCTAGCCGTGTCCGGGCCACACACACAGTGTGTAAGGCTGAGGTGGAGGCCGGTTATTTCGGAGTACGGAAAATTTGAAGTACACGCCGTGTAGTCCAAAAGTATATGCCGTGTACTTTCTTTTTTTTCATTAAATGGACCGGGGTTGCGTCTAACCCCCATATTCCTCATATTCTTCAGTTTTCGACCATCTGGGAGCGACCGTATGGTCGGATCTTTGACGGACGACCGCCTCGCCGCCCGTTATCTGATTCGATCACGTGTGGTTGTTTTGGAATCACAGCGGTGATTTCTTCCTTCTTCTTTAGCCTTGTTTCTTGATTCCTCCTTGTTACCAAGTTATCATGGGATGAACATTTTGTGTGTTTTCTCAGATCTACGTCGTTCTAAGGGGACTATGTCATCGAGGTTCACATATATCGATCTCCTAGGATCGAGGTAGGTAGTTTGTGCCTTTCGGTTGATAGTTGATGAATATTATGTGCAAATTCCACCAATACCCTTGAACGGGGTATTACGTGATTCCTATTTTTCCTTTGCTGCTTTCCTGTTTTTCATGATTGCTTTAGTAGAGGTTATTGCTTGTTATTAAAGTATTTTGTTTGTGCTCAGTTTTCCTTGTCATGCCTAGTAGTAGGATTGTGAACTGTTGATTTATTGTTGCTGTTGAGCCTTAGTTGATAGCCATGTAGTTCTTGAGGTTTACTTGGATGATGTACACGCGAGCTGAGCATGTATTACCTTTTACTCAGGACTGTGAGAATATAGAGTAGTAAACCAAAGAGAGAATTGACGGAAGGGCTTCTCCAGAGTGTCTTTTTAATCACGATGTGGGACCAAGTAGAGTATTGAAGGAAGGGATTTTCCAAAGTGTCTTTAACTATGATGCATGCCACTTGGGGAATTGACATTGAGTGCTGCCACAGAGATCCTTTAGCACGATATGAGACTATATGGGGAATTGATGGTGAGTGCTTCCCCATAGAGTCTGCTTAATTACGGAGCTGAACCAGAGGGGTGAGATTATGTGTTCCTCCTAGAGGGTTGCTAGTACTTAGAGGTTGAACCATAGGGGTTATACTGTGAGAGCTACCCAAAGGGTTACCTGTTTACTTTTTGATGCTGGCTTCTTACTTGTGTGTTATGCTTATTAGAACTGTGGAATATAGCTATTGTGATTTTCTGTTTACTGCTTCTTGTTTTAGTACTACCATGTATTCATTTACTGTTAGGAACAGATCATTAGGTGGTTGCCTACTGGTATTGTATCTCACACCCTATTTGGGCCATGATTTTGGGCCCAAGCAGACTATGTTGCTGCAGGTATAGATAAGGGCAAGCAACCTTCTACTTCAGGATCTTGACTGCACTAGGAGCAGGGGAGCATGGGACCGAGCCATGTCTCTCGATGCTAAGGAGCTTATTTTGTTTTTCTTTGGCACTGGGTTTCAGTGGTATTTCAGCATGTTATTGTGTTTTCTGTTTTCCATAGATACTTGTACCTGCTGCATTATTTTCATCATAGTGATATCTCTACATTGCTTTGGTAGTTTGGGTTCTGTTGTTGTGCCTGTTGTTTACTACTTCTACTGTTTATTGTTGTTTCATACCATGTATACCTTACCGAATGGGGGCATAGTTTCCCCACCGACTCACCAAGGCCCTTGCTACTAATCGGCAGCCTCTGGTGTTCAGGGAAACGTGCTTGAGGTCATGTGGTGAACCGGGTACGGGGAACCAGTGGATGGGCTCCGGACTCGGGAAGTTACATCTATCCAGAAATAACATATGTGAAAATGGTTTTCTTTTATTTTATTTTCAGATTATGAGTTTTTTTGTGTCAATCATATATATCTCTTTGGAATGTGTTATCTTAGAGGATAATACATCCCATATCTGTGTTTTTTTACCCTTAGTGATTGTCTCCATCCCAGGTCCTACTTGAGGAATGACTCGAGGGTTACTATGTACCTCCCACCATTTCCATCCTAGGAGGGGTATACCTTGTTGGGAGGGGTGGGACACATACATCCCTCTAACATATTTTATAGATATGTTAAACATGATAATGACCTTGGTCGTCATTATAATCATGATGAATCCCCATATTATATGTTTTATAGAAACTAAATTCATAGATATCATAGATTATGTCGTTATAAATGAACTAGTTAATGATTAAATCCTTTTTTCAAATATTCATCTGACTAAATTACATGATGTGGGAATGAAATCTGGAGAGTTTAGATGTCTTCATTAAATAGGTCCATTAGATGATCTTTATTTATCGATGATCTTTAGTGTTTGTAATAGGGTTAGGGGAAAACTAATTTCATTTGCAAAAACATTAATCTACAAAAACCGTTTGATCACATTTCTAATAAAGCTAAAATTTATTAGATAATAAAAAATAACTGACCCTTAAATAATTTAAATGTGAGATATCTTAAGGTCATATATCCAATAACAATTAAATTCATATTGATGGATCAACTTCACTCATTAACCCACAACATAAAGGTGTCACCTGACATGAATGGGTGAAACATTCTCATATATTGGTTCTTATAACTCATCTACATGTTCACTTGTCTACCTATTTGATGGGATTCTTGGTGTTTCCCTTACCAAATCACTATGAATTCATAGTTAATCAAATATTTCCTATGCATAAAATGATATGTTGATTCACAATAGAGTTAATGAAACTTAATTTCATTACATCTTGATTATAATCCTTTAATGTATGTATTAAAAAATATCTGACATTGATAATATTGATAATACAAAAATTACTTTTTTTCAATGGTCCTGAGTACCTACAGTTGTATCTCACAATCGTTTGAAACTAATGTTTCCAAATTTAGTCAACCTAAATATTATAAGAGGTTGACAAACTCAACTGTAGTGTCCAAAAGAATTTAACTGCCTATTAAGATCTATTAAATACATTTTAGGTTGTTGTATCACCAGTATGCATGATAATGTTCATTAGAGTTTGGTGCTTAGGTGAAAATGAGTGTTACTGAGCACATATATGATATATTTATATGTATTTTTTTAAAAAATAATTTAATATGTACCTCCTCATGGGTTCTCCATTAATGTGAGTGGGATATAGGAGACCCTTACAACAATATATGACCCAATGCTGATTGATGGATATGAAAGACAACCTAGTCAAATTTTTAATACCGTTCATCACTAGATTAAGGATGAAAACATTACATGCATCATTTTAGACCCAAAGCATCATCTTCCCACTACATGGAATGAATATTTATTAGAGTTATTCATGATTCCCTTTTAATGAATTTTTTAATGGTGTTATATTAGTTACATGACTATTATGGACGTCGTGGTTGTCGATAAATGATTTTCGGGTGAAAATCATGGGCTTCCAAGTACCTAAATAGATATTACCATTCATAATTTCCAATCACATGGTCAGCAGTGTAGGATAAAAAACTATATGTTATTTCCATTTAGGGAAGATGGGCATTTTTGGAATACATTCCATCTATTGAGGGTGTATATCATATAGTGATAATAGGTCATGTAGATGGGGGACATGCCTAGAAAGGCTCTGTCAAAGGACATGACCATGTAGAATTGCAGATCTAGAGTACATAGGCACATGCATGGACATATTCCATGTCATGTTCAAGAAGAAACATGATATTTAATAGGAGTACATGTTTTGGGTGGATAAATGGATGGCAAATAGTGTTTAGGAAACAGATCCAATGTGATGTCTGAAGAGGTCACACATTGTGTGACATGTCGTACACAAAATTTATTTACTAGTACATGCTGATGACAATGACGGAAAATGGATAGGGGATTGTTACAAGACACACGTTGTGTATTTCAGGTACACACCATATACTTATCTTGTATATTTCTCCCCCTAGTAATTTCCTTTGGTATGACTCATATGGATTCCCATGTTTATCTTATCTTGATTATCCTTATGTATGGGATGTTTTTTCCCCATAATTTAATATGTAGAGATGTAATGTGAGGTGATGTTGTGGGATGATTTAGTTAGAAAAATATAGAACACAATCTGTTGAGAGAGTTAACATTGTCTATTCAGATTGTTGATTGTTGTGGAATCATGCCATCACCATTGGAATGCGATCCCTCTATTATTGCATCATGGTTGTGTGGTGTGGGTCATTTTTTATATTTTCGAGTGTTTTTTATCACCCCCCTTTGAATTATTTCTCATTGTATTAGAGAATGAATCCATCTGATATTCCTAGAGATATCCTCAAATTCTATGTATCATTCCCCCGCGATCAATTTTCCTTCTTGGTCTCATGGAATCATGGTAATCATCATGTGAGATCCACTAAGCAGGATGCCTAGATGAGATATTAGTACCCATATCTTTTGGAGTTTCTTTTTCACTTTGGGATTGAAAATTCCTAAGGTGGGGAGAATATAAAGAATAACATTTTCCTATGTGTTACTTCATAATATTTTATGGTGTATTTTCAAAACAAATATTTGATATTTTGTGAGATTCAGTGGTTTGGTGATCTCAAATTAAAATTCAAATGATTTTAAACATATTAATATCAAGCACACAAATTGTTACCTAAAAAGTTGAAAATATATCGATAGGGTCTTAGATCATAAATAGGAGGTTGATATTGAGTTTAGAGTTAGGAAATTAACCTATAGGCAATATAAAATTTCTCAGTGGCAATCATTTTGTTAATATGTTATTGTAGCCTTAAATATTAAAATATACTAAATTTAATAATTTATTAAATTTATAATGTATAAAATGAAATATTTTACAATTATAAATATTAAATTATAATTATGTCAATGGGTTATTTACATATTGTAAATATACAAAGGAATATTGGAGGAGAAAATTCTAGATGTACTATGTTAGATCGAAATTAAAGTGATGATCCTTATGTCATCAGAGTTAATAGATCAGGGAAACAATGGAAATTCATGAAAATTAATCATTAGCGATTAGTACAAACTCTAATAATGTTGTTTTATTTTTATGATTCAATCCCATTATTTATCTTAAATAATTATCAGAAAATTACATGATCAATGATTGATTCACACAAAGATGATCGATTTTATTTGTGGTTGAGTTAATTATTAATTGTATCTTGAATCTTCATTTAGCATTATATTAACTATAGGATCAACGAATATAAAAACTAAGTCCAAGATTCATTCATCACATTTTTTGGTTAATGTTTTTTTCCTATATTTTGTCATAAGTTCATCATGGAATATTTATTTCACGCATGGTTCGAAGAATAACCACAATATTATAATTGTTTGACCATTATTCAACACATCAATTCAATATTGTGGTAAAATTTCATGAATAAGGATGATATCACGGTGTGATGATGATGAGGGATGATTAGAGGTTTAGTACATGGATCTATGGAACACGTTCTACGTGGATTGATATGTGGTACATGGGTGGCCTGATTGAGGTTATTTCTAAATGATCAAAACTCAAATCCCATAATTCAAAGATTATAGAGGATAAATGACACCCGATCTATAATACACAGATGGAATCACAACGAATATAGAATTGATTGAATATCTTAAAAGGACCCATGGGTTCTATAATATCCAGGGTTACATTATGTGTAATCCAAAGATACACTCCATATGGGATCCTCTATGTTGCAGTAGGGTTTACATGGAGAAAATAATATAAAACTCTTTTCCATATCTGTAAAACGCAATGGGACCAAAGCTAGAAGCGTTGTGGGTATATTGGAGGATAAATGGGTATAGGTAGGACAAGATAAATGAACATAGTCAGATTACATTAGCAGGGCTGGGTAATAATACCTGGCCATGTTGACATGGTCGTGGCCAACTAAACACATGTTCATCCATGGGCATTGTTAGAGGTGCACAGAAATGGACATATGACATGTTCAGTGTCTTAAAAGACCTCTAAACGTCATGTATACTTACTGAAAAAACTATTTATTTTGAGTCTTGTAATCTATGTGAGGTATATATGTAATGAATGACTATTGTTTTTCAATAGATTCCTTGATCCCCCACATTAAAGACCGTGAAGCCAATTTGAGGCTATTTAGATGCCAATGTTTTTTAGTTTAGAATAGTATCAATTGATTACGTTATTTTGGTGAATTATCTTGAGGTTATAGTGAGTAATGTATTATAAAGCTCAAAAATTTGATCCAATCTAGATAACTAATACCAAATATAGTTTTTTCGTGTCCCTTATTGAGACCAGAGTGTGATACACTATCATTTATTCACATCACATGTATGAGATTTGTTGAACTATTGTGACCGATATATATATAGGTAAATTTCCATCCATTTAAAATTTCATTTCATTATATTTCTATATGTTAGTTGGATATTATCCTTAACATAGTGGGATGATCCAGATTGGGATTAAGGTGTCCCCCCGTGGTCGTGGACATGATCCAATATTTATGGATTTAGTTCTTTACTGTCCAATGATTTTTCTTGTGTTGGACCCAATGATAATGAACTTTTGGACGAGTTTCTGTTTTCATAGCCTATTTTAGGGAGTCAGTTAAAATATATTAGAAACTACTTCAACAATATCATATGAATGAAATATTGGTTGAGACCTCATGAAGGCATAGTTTCCATCCGACATATATTCAGGTTGTTTTTTCCAAGGATTTATATATCATTTTCTGAGTTTATTATTCCTAATTATTTTTTTATTTTTTATGGATGTACTGTATAGTATTAATATATTTAGAAATACATTAAAATTTACCACATCTTTCAGGTCGTATGAAAATGAAAATCCTTTTGAAGGTATCATAGGAGTACTATAGATGGAAGGGAATATATTGATCGTGAATAATATAGTTTTTTCCAATTAATTTAAATTGATAGTAGAACCCACTTTATAAGATGGTCATACTATCTATAGTTTTTGGTTATGTTATTAATTTTACATTTTTTTCGCTTCAATGACATCACATTCGTGCATTGATTTCCAAATAAAAGTTTTATGAATATATTTTTTAGATTTTTTAATATTTAGATATTTTTTGGAGTTGTGTGGCTGTGTATATTTACATAAGGATAATTACTACCATAAGTGGGATATTCCTACATGGGCCTGATCTCCATTCCCAATCCTAATTGAGGTGGCATTCAGGTAGTTGTTGCTCAGGCCCTACTGGGTCAAGTGTTGACATAGAAAAATAGATAATTATGTTTATCTAGTATTTTGTAATTAATAATTTTCAATCAAATATCCTTGAATTTTCATTTATTTGATCCTTATATAACTTTTTATTTCCTAATGTACTCTATTAGATTAAAATGAATTTTTATCCATGGTGAAATATAACATTTTTTCCATTAAAAACATAATACATTGAATTATATATATATAAGAAAGTGGTTAAGCCACATAAAATCCAATGTATATTACTACTAGAAACAAAAAAAAAACTAGAATCCACCTGTTATAACCTCAATAATGGTTTTGGTACATATGAATACTCTTTATCAAACAAATTATTATAAAAACTAGATTTGAGAAGATATATTATCCTCCCAACTAATAAGAAACTCCACGAAAAAATTTCCTCCCGTGATGGGAATGAATATTTATTATTCACACAATATCCATTCACATGGATTATGAATTCTCACTCCATTTGAACCATGAACCTATAATATGGTTTTATGTGTATCTATCTGGAATCATATATAACTAAAAATGAATTAACATAACTATGGAATATTAATAATATGAAATAATACCATGGATACAATATGTTAGGATTCAAAACCATAGATACTATTAATTTCCTTGCAGCTATGATTTGGGAAGAACTCTGAATTCCTCAAAATAATTACCCAAATAAAAAAATAATGTTTCCATACAAATTTATTCTTTTTGATGATGTATATAAATCTTCTTTCTTCTATGACCATAACAATGAGCATTTTGGAAACACCCAAATTACATTGAGGTAGTTTTCTTGAATCTTTTTATAATCACAAATAGATCAAAAAATTTAATGATTGTTATCAATATTAGATGTTATTTTTATAAAGAATTTATAATGTTGAGTTATTGAATAACATGATGTTTATCGCTAATCTGAGTGAATTGTTCACTACAAACTAAACTAAAATGAAATAATTGGTCCTCTATATGGTAGTTCACAGTTATATCCTACTAAATGAACACCATGTCTATAAATAAGTAAATAGGAGGATATTCACTTCTAATTGAACCATAGTAGAGGCTGATGTGGTTAAAATAATCAAAAAATACATCATTTTGGAGTTTTTGTATCATAAATGGATGGATAAAATAATTTCATTATGAAAAATTTGGATATATTATTGTTTTCGTTGAACTTATTGACATAAAAAACCGGTTTTAGAAGGATTTTTTCAACCACATGATTTTGAGGAAAATTATCTATCCAATAGTCTTATTTCACATACATTTTTCATAGAAGGTTATTTAAGATATAAAGAATATAAATTTCCATCATAATTATAATTCTATTGACAATATGGATGCATAAAGTACATATTTCATCATGGTGATTCCCTTAAATTTGAGTTATGATTAAAAAATATATTAATGGGTGATAAATAAACTATTTAACCTACTTATAGGAAAATTATTGGAGTAGTATGCTGATATAATTTTAGTTAAATTGTTTAATTGTTATAAATGATTTATAAACCTTATGATGGTGTATTACTGTATTTTATTATAGAAAAAGAAGATATATATATTCATATTATCATATAGAGTCACATATATGAAATTTGAAGGATTTAATGTATGTTATTGACATATTGAGGTTAACTAGATGAAAACTAAATAAATATTGTACATCAACTCACCATAAGTTCATTTATATATAAGAGGAATCAATTTATTCTTTACTTGCATTTGGATATTCATTATAAACAATATTTTAATGATTCAAACCTTCTTAAAGATTATCAAAAAGGATATAACCTATTTATGGGATTGATATTTTTAATTAGAAAATGGTATATTAAGGAAATTAATTTTTCATCCTTCATCCTTGAAGCCTCCAATAGATTAGTAAGCATAAATCATATATGAATCTTTAATAAACATGTTTCTGAAGGCCATTATTTTCAAGAAAAATGATGATGGAAGGGTAAAATTTGGGATTAACCTCCAAAAATTAACATTGATGATTAGATACAACACACCATAATCAAAATAATCTATCATACTCTGATTTTTGTGGACAAAATTTTATTATAATATAAAAAACATCACCAGTCTATTTCAATCATTAATATGTATAAAATGAAATATATTATCAATTAAACTATACTAAATATTTTATTATTAATATGAAAACAATTATTTAATATAATAAAGTTTATATCATATTTGATATCTATTATAAA
Source organism: Viscum album (assembly GCA_963277665.1). Taxonomy (NCBI): domain Eukaryota; kingdom Viridiplantae; phylum Streptophyta; class Magnoliopsida; order Santalales; family Viscaceae; genus Viscum; species Viscum album. The sequence continues at coordinate 1,845,701,840 of OY728157.1, read as the reverse complement.
TTGTAGAAAAATTAAGACATCATAATATATATACTAATTTGGAAATAATTAATTTTTTCATATATATTATTAATGATGAGTTATTTTTTATTAATGTTTCCCTGCTAAAAAAGTAGATAAACTTTTTTTGTGTACCAGAACACCGAAATATAAAAATAATATAGGGACATATATTCAAAAAATTTATCATCATATCTTTATTTATATCCCTTTCATGAGTGTCCATTATATAATAACTCTTCCACTTTGAGTATTGTACCATTAACAAGACATATTAACAGAAATATATTAAAAAATATATTTTTTCCCTATAAATATCAACCCCTAGAATTAGAATTAATAGTGACTGTAGGTTAATAATATAAAAAAATAGTTCATTATTAGGCAATATTAATTTATAATTGTGATAGACCAGACATGGGGGTTGATGCTACAATTTCATACTGAATTATATCCATGCCTTTTATTCTATAAACATAATTATCAGAAATATTTTCTAAAACAATATGTATGTAAATCTAAGAAAGAGGGAATTAAGATGACCTGCACATACAAATGACTAATTAAAAAGTGGGGGACCAATTTTCTAAAAATTAAATTAAGATAATCGATTAGGTTTACACTAATCCAAACTATCAATAGAGACTGAGGATACCCAAATATTAAATTTATAAAAATCACATAATTCGATATTCATATTTTTTATATATCATAGTAATAAATGTCACGTAATGATAATGGTTAATTTTTTTAAATACAATATAAAAAATCAAGTTATTTTAGGAATGATGCCCAAATTATAAAAAAATATTCCTCTCACAGATTAGAATTTATATTCTTAAACCACATGAAATGTTAAATTATAAAATATGGAAGTGGAAGCATTATAAATGGTGATATCATGTGAGGATTAATGGAAAACATATGAGATATGAATAAATGATAAGAAGTGAGCATAAGATACTAATTGGGAAGGAAAACAAGGTTATAACAGAAGAATGTCGTACAAAATCATTCAATGGTAACTAGTCAAGAATAATAAAAGAATGTTTTATTATAAATATAAAATTTCAATATTTTTTTGTTAGTGAATAATGAATCATGAGACATTAGAAAATATCATAAGAAAAAGATATATTAGTTTCATTCACAGAATCTTAAAAAATAATATCATTTCGAAAGTTTCACCTACAAGACATTTATAGTTGAAAGCATCCCCTTGAAGATTAGGTTCACTACCTATTCCTTTATTTCTTTAGGAAATTTTCTATCTCAAGACTATTATAGTGGAACACATACCTTATTGAACTAGGTTCAATCACCATTATGAATCACATTTTCCCCTAAGTTATCAATATTTTCCAAATGAATTAGATGGATATATAATATTCTACCATATATTAAAATAATTAAAAATATAAATATATGTTTAGTAAGAACAAAATATAATTTATGACTATAATATTTGATTCCTTGTATATAGGAAATAAATTTCATAAATATTCCATCATAATGTAATTTACTCATTGTAATGAAACATGATTCATAAAATATTCTAAAAATCAACATCATCATAAGGCTTGGTGACAAATAATTTGGATGTTTCCATAAGATAATGTTCCTAATTAATAACGTAAATCATTAACGGATGATAAAATAATGAAATATGGAATTGAATGTGTATCTTAAAATTTCATTGAAAACATGGAACATTTCATATCCATTCTCCATCATTGAAAATACAAAAACTATTTGTAAAATTATTTTTTGTAAATATTACAATTTAAAAAATTTATGGAATATTAAAATTAAATAATGTTCTTAATCGTGTTAAAAACTGATCATGTCTATTATGTTTACTATGATCAATTTTTCATACTTTTTCACAATGAAAGAATTCATTCATTCATAACACTTATGAAATGTTTCATTTCAATATTTCTAAAATAAGTAAAATTTTATGGAAAATATTATCTATTGAATATTAATGTGTAAATAAAGACTAAATTTAAAAAAATATTAAATTATGTGGACTTCAGGGATAAAGATTCCCAACCGAAAATAAGAATTATGGTAAGGTAATCCTAAAAACATTTTATCTTCCATTTTATGTACCATATTGTGGAAAAATTGTATAATATATTGAAATTATTAAAATAGATAGATCATAAGAAAATATAAGTGTATAATTTTATAATAACTTTATATTTTTCCCAATGTAAATTTAGAAAATCCTTTCTTGAAAATAAAACATATTGTAAAATAAACACTGAACATATGACTCCTCTGTCATTTTATATATTAAATCATATTATAGAATAAATATTAACTTATTAGACATATATTAAAATATATGTTGTTACAGAACATATTATGCATCATTATTTCAAAGTTTGTAGTCATCATTTTATTAATAAATTTTAATTAAAAACATTATTCTATTGAAAACTGGTTTGTTTTTTATGAATGATTCTATTGGTTAGTTTAAGTAATTTCATTTTAGTAGCAGATAAATCACTTATATAATTTAATTATTTCTTATGTGTAATTTTGTTTCTACATAAACACATTAGAAACCATTAATATCAGAAATTAAAGAAAAAAAATTGTGTATGTTATTAAAAAAGTTAGTCTGAACGTTAGAACATGTGATGTTTTGAAAATTCAGTTAATAGGTGGAATGGAAGTAAAAAATAATGAAACTTTCTATAATCATAATTATATCATATATATTAAATAAATATATTACTAATACCATCCATATATATATATATAATGAAAAAATTCACTTCTTTTTTTAGAGGTGGTAGTCTACATATAACCACAAGTCAAAATAATATTTTCAGACCTATGAAAAGGTGACAAAAATATATGTAACTTAAACAAATAACATAAAAATTTTTAAATGACACATATTTTATAATTTTAATACATTTAATTAAATTTTTTAGGATTAACATATTTCAATAACGATGAAAATGATTTGTAAAAAAATATACCGCATTATTGGGAATGATTCATTATTATATCCCAATATCATCACTCCTAGAACAGGGGAAAAACTTAAAAAATAAATTTTCGACTATGATATTTAGGAATGTCACCAATGTCTCCTCATAAAAATCTAACAATATCAAATAGATTAATTTTATCACATATGTTTAATGTATCATTTAGGTTTATAGATTTTCAGAATTAAGAAAACCTCTTATATAGACAATACTAATATTTTAAAAATATTATCTCTAAAACCTAACCAATTATTTACTATTTATCATATATGTCAAACTCATCAAAAATATAGAAAACATATTTACAGAATTCATTTAGCATAATTTAGGTTAAACTAAGGAATATGAAATATTATATGTGTGCGATCAAAATCATATAAGGGTAAACTAATTCAATAATAATATAATGTCATTACTAACCATAATAAAAGAATTAGGGTATGCTAAAATAATAAAAATCAATGAACAAAAAAGAATAATATTAATAACTATTAGTACCTAGATCAAAAAAAAATATTGGAATAGGTTATTTTAATCAATAATAACAAGGATTGTGATTTGAACATTGATCAAATGATACACTTATAACCACAACAAGAATAATGAAAATTTATTTTTATCTTAGAAAACCATCTTCATAGAACCCTTATAAAACCCTTATAATAAAATAAAAATGTTCCCTTTATCGAATATAAATTTATAGAGTTCATTATCATTACCTAATATATTAGGTCGAAATCTTGGTGTATATATTATATAAGATCTATATATCCCCTCCACTGACATCTTTGTGATATCATTATATAAAAATGTAAAATACCCATAAATAATATGCTTTTCTAATTATTTTCATCATTAAAATATTGAAAAAATAATTTTATACATTCATTAACTGAATAAGTAATTGAAAAAAAGGGTTGGTTAATATAACATTAAAACAAGATTATGCTATGGAAAAAATTGATTCCATAAAAATTTATTTGAAACATGATTAACCAGTGAAAATGTAATGGGTTTCATGGAAATATTTTTGAAAAATCATTAAATTGTGTGTTCGAAATAGGTTCCCTAGAAACGTAATTGAAATAATACTAATCTACTAAATGAAAGAATGAAGATGGTATAATTACAAAAAATATTCCCATAAGAGATTACTTAACATCCTGTTTTTTTATTATAAATAATAGATGTCCTATTAAAATATCATTAAAAACATTTATCATGAATATGAACATTAAATTTTAAAAATTACATCTAAATAAAAAAAAATATTTATGGAAAATAATTTTCTTTTAAAAAATTACAAGAATAATATAATGAATGATTTAAATATAATATTGGAAATGAGGACAGTAAAATCCTTAAATGTCATAAATGTTACAAATATGAATATCTTTCTACATATTTTCTAAAATTGTTTCCAAATATACCCATTTGAAAATTGATATGAAATATATATTTAAATCCCTTAACAAAATATAAATGATATTGTAAAATGTATTTAGTAAATCATTTTTTTATATTTGATGATTTTATATATTTTTATTAAACATGGATACTAAAGAGAAAGATAACTAATTAGAAATAAAGTAAAATAACAGAGTCACTAAGAGTCTACATTAATGACACCTTATTAGTCAATATTATTGGAAATGGAAATTAAACACATAAACAACATTAAATAACAGTGGATAATAAATGGATTATGTTCAAGATAATAATCAAATATTATACCCCCCAAAGGTTCCTTGAAAAATCAATTTAAAAAATAATGTTATTATAACATAAAGAATTTTCACTTTGGTAACTCATCAAACATAAGTCCCCTAAAAAATATCATTTAATAATACATTCAAAATAAGTAACATAAGGAGTTTCATGATATAAAAAGTCAATAGTTAGTATATAATCATGAAAAAAATTAATATACGATCATATAAAAAATTTATATCTCAGTGAAAGAGAATTTGAGATGAAATAATCCTTACAAAAAAACAAAGAATTGAATTTTAAAGATAATCAATCAATGGAATATGTGTATAAAATTTAAATCGATATAAAATAAATTAAAATAAGAGATAATAAAATCCTGAGTCACATGACACATAATCATAGTAAATTAATTACTATTAATAAGTTATATAACATAATAAAAACAAATTTAGTTATGAAAATACTTACAGACTGGCAAAATTCATGTATTGTACCCTTTAATGAAATAATTTAAATATAAAACTAAAATAAAATATTTATAAATGATTCATAATATTAAATATAATAGGGGTAGTACAGAAAACCACAAATATAAATAAGATTTTAATATTGAATAAGTCACATTGAAATAAAACATGGGACGAAAAAATCGTTACCTTCAGTCCATAAAATCAATGTGTTTCCATTAAATCTAGTATAATAATATTATATAAGTGATTAATTTTATAGATAACCATTTTTATGTATAATAAATTATATATGAATCAATTATTTTATTTTGGTTTTCTAGAATATTACAATACATAATAAGTTATGTCCATGTTAGTAGTTTCAAGGCTGTTTTGTTGGTTGTTTCTAAAAGTATTTGGTGTTTTGACCACAGTCAAATAGTTCATTATATAAACAATTTAAATTTAATAATAATTAAATAAATATCATATTTGTATCATCAATTATAACCATTCATGAAAAATTGTAATGGAAAATTGACAACGTTACCATCATCCAGATGGTTGGCCGTATGTATGCATTTGTAGTGTTTCAATATTTAAATGATCATTATGAAAAGATGGTTTGTATTATTTTATGAAACAATTACTATAAAAATATCATAAATACTATATTATTATGTAAATTATAATTATATTTATATACAATTCATTTCATGTAGGAATGAGAAAAAATAATTGTATTGATTCATGGAGAAGTTAGTCCACAAGTGCACGAAGTTGAGTGCAAGAAATAAAAAGATATACAATTTTAAAAATGATAAGTATTTATCAATTTTAATTGTTATTTAATTTATATCACATTTATCCATAATATTATCATTACTATATTCCATGTAAAACATTATTGGAAAATAAATCACATCGTTTTATGAGTTGGTAGTTCTCAAAATACATGAATGATATTATCGTATTCCCCATAAAATGGAATGAAAGAGTTAATGTTTGATATAATAACACAATAAATATAAAAATGTTATAGTTATTATATATATGCATTAAATTAATCATTAAATTATGCTTTTATAGGCTATGATGGAAGATTAATGCCAATAGTTCACAAGGCTGTATCCCACCATACAAATGAACGATGATTTCTAATCCCATTTTTTAAAAAAGGATATTGATTTAGGATATACCACTAACATAATAATAGCAGAATAAATATTTTATATTAGTTTTATTATATAATAAAAAATTATGAACAAATTAATGACATGGAAGAATAAATAAAATAATGATTCTTAGTAAGGTATGATAAATCTTCTTCATATAACCTCATAAAGTAGGCAGCAAAAGACTTCATATGATGGATTAATGAACAACTTAAGGTATCTATAATGTTGGGTAAGGATTATGGAATAATCTATATTAGGAATTGGAAGAGAAAAGGTTATTTAATTTGTTAACATCAAAGGATAGTGGTGAGATTTTATAATTTATGTGAGTTTTATAATTGAAGATTTTCAAAATAAAAGTAGTACCAAAATTTTTTACATTAAAAAAGGAATAAAATAAACCATTATATAGTCATAGAAAACATATGGTTTATATATTTTTAAAAAATAGTATTTGTAAAATATTTAGGCAATTTCCACCAATATCCTTTTTGTTTATCCCACGGTAAAGCTATTTCCATATTAACTATTGTAATAATTTATATTGTTATCACTATTAATTGTGGGAAAAATTAATTTTAACACATTATATATCATAAATAATGATTATTCAAAATATGTAATCCATCATACCATTTTAAATTCATAAAATATATAAAGTTTAATTTAATAAGAACTCGAAGATTATGTTAAAAAGAGGGTTTTGAAGAAGTGTATTATTCAAGTGAAAAATTAGTTTTATATTATCTCTGTTACTAATAATAATTAATTTCTTAACATCAAATAAATGATATATAATACATAAATGTCATTTAAAATATTCAAAACTAGTTTTCTATTATTTAATTAAATTTATACTAATTATGTAATGTAAATAAGTTTTCATAAAACAATTTATGACCAAAAACATTACATAAACTAAAATTATATATAAATATGATTTATTATTAGTTACCTAGAATAAAGAAAACTGAAAAATAATTTTAATACATGGAATTTTATTCAAAATAAAATAGTAATTTTATGTTACATAATTCATTTAAATAAAGTGACATTTTTCAAAACATTTGTATAATTAAATAATCACTAAAAATTTAATATTTTATAAAAAAATCTTAAAATATCATCCAATGTTAAAATTTATATACTTATTTCAATGAAGAATTTTCATTTAGGATATATATTCAATAAAATATAAAATATTAATATTAACATTTTATCATAAAATGAAATAAAAATCATTTTGGATGAAAGCATAATTTTCTATGAATAAATATAATTATTTTCGTAAAAATTAATTAATTATATATGAAGAATCTATGAAAAAATTACATAGAATAATAAATTTATATGTTTATATATATATTATAAATTATCTTATACAATTCAGACCATCTAATTTGACATCAGGGTTATAATGGATATATATTTCTTTAGTAATTAATACATGTTGTTGTGCATCAAAGACACTCTCAAGAATAATTTTGTTATAAAAATATTAGGTTGTTACATATTCCCCACCACTAAAAATTTAAATCATAAAAATATTATATTTATCTTGGTAATAAATTGAAATATGGAAATACATTTTTTGAAATCTTTATCATTAAAACGGTTACAAAAACATTCTCTTTATAAGATAGAAATAATATATGAAGGTCTGGAAGAATATAATTTACTAAAGAAATAGGAAAAAATATGCGAGATGTGAAAATTTTTACATTGGAGAGAAGCATACTGATCTAAGAAATATATATTCTGAAATAGATAATTGATTATAGTAAAATGAATAACTTGGAGAAATATATGATCCACAATACCATAAACAAAATATATGTTTAAAAGGTCATTAATATCATAATATATTATGGTAATAAGACAAAATATGGGATCAAGATCCTTTTTTAGACATAATGTATTAAATTAAAATCATGAATAGTAGAATACATAAATTTACAACCATTATATGTTGAATTTATTTTTTTAATCAAGTTAAACCATAATAACATCTTTTTCTACAAATGATGAGTTTTCATGATGATTTTTTTCAAGAGTTAACAAAATGTCAACATTTAACGAACCACGTATCCATTAAATGAATAAAATATAAATTCATAGTTCCTATGGATATTAATAAAACTAAAATGGATATGAAATGGAAATGAAATGGAAATATAATTTAAAAATTAATAACCCTTCATATGATGAAATAATTCATTGATATCTAAAATCTAACAGCAATACAATTGTTAAAACAGAATCATTCCATAAAAAGATGACCAAATATCCAAATTAACCACAATAACCATAAAATTAAATATTCGTATAACCAAAATGATTATATCAGATTTTTTTATCTTACAATACCAAAAATATTTTTATCTCCTAAGGAAAAAAATTAATTAAATATTTACCAAATCACTTTATAATCACATGTTTATCTATAAGATAACACATGTTTTCCATAATGTCCACAATATCAAATATTATATACGTTCTAAAGGATATCAATAACTAAAGTATATTTCAATAAAATATAATCTAATAATTCATAATTAGATGAATATTTAAATATACTTTATCCTAATATAACACCATCTAATATATCATTAATCTATATATTATATCTTTAATTAAAACTTCGGAAGGGGTGTCCAAATCTCTACACATGTCATTATCCTTAATTTTATAGACCTATGATTATTTATATAACTACAAATTTAATGTTTAATTAAAATCATAATCAATAATTTCATTAAACCATTCCTTTGATACCAACTATAATACCCTAAAAAATTTACACCCAGAACCAGTTTTTTTAAAAACTAAACATTACATATATTGTTTTCATACCATTGAAGGTGTAAAAATATTCACAATCTAATATCAAGAGTAAATATTATATCACCTTAATTATGAAGGACCATTTAGGTTTAGAGTTTCTGAGAATTTGGAAAAAATCATCATAAAAAAATACATGTGTCATTTAATACTAATTTATCCCACATAACAAAACATTTATTAATTCACATTATGTCATCATCAACATATATAAGAAACCCATTGAATCCTGTTTTATTTTACATGACTCTTGATAACTTGTAGAAAAGAAAATAAAATAAGGGTGAGCTTAACTACATAGTAAGGGTAAAAATATGAAATAACAATAGAATTTAAATAGTGAGAATAAGATTTACATAAAGGTAAAATGTCATAGTCAATGATCATGAATATAATATAGGAATATCCATACCCATAAATACATGGATGATCAAACATGAAAATATATTATTTGTCACCTCTTGTTTTAATACTCACAAATCATGTTTAATTAGGTTTTATTAAGTTAGATATTGTTTAACCATGTTTATATTTAACATTAATCACATTTGTTAGTTTTTATATCATAATATATATTGATAGAATTTGGATATGTATAAGTCACCGATAATAAAATTCACTACTATATATAAGATACTGATAGAGTGCCTACTAAATGATTGACCACTGACATAACGACTAAACAACAATCAAAATTTCTACTATGTATAAACAACTGATATTTGAGAAATTGATAGAGTCACCTACTAACAGGGTGATTGACCAGCAGTAATAAGTTTTTCTCTTTATAATCTACTTATAGTTGGGCTACATGAAGAGTACCTATAGATATAGCGACCTACCAATAGAGTGATAGACCAATACTCAGAAGTTTCACTATGTATAAGAAACAAATAGTTTAGTTATTGATATAGTAACTAACGATAATTTCATATACCGACATACTGACCTACTGACCATCTGAGACACCAATAGTCTAAGACACCAATAGCTTGAGACACCGAAAGACTGACCAACTGATCTCGAGACACCTTCATTCCATCCTTTTATATTTAAATTTAAAATTACTACTAACGGTAATATATATCAATCGTGGATCTGATTATTATATTAATGATCTTTTTTGTCTTTTAAAGACAACATTTAATGGATGTCAATGACCAGTTTGAGGTACGAGGTAATAAATAACATGTTTCTTGTTTCAAACACCATATAAGGGAATATATGGATAAAAAATAGGATGATCCGACATGGGAAAATATTCTGAACTACTCCTTCCCCATTAAACAACAAATGAACTACATTTTTTAAAAATAAAAGGTATTTTTATGTTCTAATCAGTGATCTTATGGAGAAAAAATTGAATAGTCAACCATCATACTCTGAGAAAATCCCTACCTCACTATGAACAGAAGAATTAAGGCTCTAGAACCCTTTGTTTTGATGTCTATTACTAAAATTCCACACCAGCATCACTTTAATCGATCTTCAAGGAATCTCAAAACTGTATAGTAAAACACACAGAGCTTTGTAACGCAGTTCTCAGTACTTTAGAACTTCATGTGTACAATATTACTACTTTTGATCAGTGTGTGTGTTTATCTTTTCTGTAAAAACACATTTTATCATACGTATAACTATTTGATATGTCGATATCTTCTAAAACAAATCTATTTACACCTTCCAGTCCCACAGATAATAGTGGAAGCGATCCACGCCAGGCCTTTTTGAAATTTTGACTCCCATGAAAAACTGTAGAAGTTGTAATGTTGACCTGGACAATTGTGTATGTCTTTGTGTACCCCATTCAAGTGGGAGTATCAAATTTTATGTATATATTTATCTTGGTGGTAAGTGATCAACAAGTGGAGAGGACTAAGATTTAGCTTGATTTTTAACCTCTTGTTTTAAATTTGTTGTGTCTTTCAAAGTTGTATTTTCACTATTTTATTTCAATCATAAAACAACAAATAAATTTGATATTTAATATTATATAGTTTTTATATTAGAATTTAGTTTTAGTATATTTTTTTTAAATATAAAATAATAATATATATTGGTTAAAATGCGAACTAATCAATCTTTGAGAAATATTTTACAAGATAATATTTTTTATAAATCTGCATCTTTAGAAAAATAGGCCGTATTTGAATATTAATTTTGTGAATTTAAAATAATTATTTTATGACATTATTAAATGAAATCAATTCACCCCCTCTTATGGATCATACTATGAATAGAATTTTTCATCATTGGATATACATTTTAGTTTTTAATGATTTTTTATGTCATCAAATTGTTTCAATTGTGAATTTATTTTTGTTTTACAGATCTATGAATTTTCTACATTTATAATTTTTTTCTTCTTTAAAACATTTTTTTTAATAATTTAATATATATAATAGAAAATAATGTGGTTCTTCCAAAAGGCCACCATATTTCCATGGGACTAATTATGGACAGTGGAAAATTAAAATTATAATACATTTAAAAGAATCAGTTTTTAAAACTGGTCAACTATAGTTGATGGATTTTAGATCTGTGCTTATTTAAAAATATTTTGGATGGAGAGACTAAGGATTCCTATTATAATACACAAAAATAAAATAATTACGTATACCATTATTTATTATATGAATAATTCAATTGTATTTCTTTCTGTAATACATCACATGATATTTGGGAAACTCTAGTTGTTTCACATGAAGGAACCACTAATGTTAAGTAAATGAGGATTAATACATATACTATTTAATATGATAACTTCAAATGAATCCTGATGAACATATCTCTGACATGTATCTTAGGTTCAATGAGATTGAAAATACTATGGCCTCTCTATGTAAGGATATTTCTCCCAAGTAACAAGTCATGTGTATCCTTATATGTTTACCGAAAACGAGAGGAACCTTTGTGTCATAAATTGAATCTTGTGACAATAACAACATTCTAGTGAAAAAGTTTAATGTATTGTAATGATGTATGAGGAATAATATAAGGTTAATATGGAAGATGATGATGAACCAAAAATACTTTCTGTTGCATTCAAAACCACATATTCTAAACTCAAAGACAAGGATAAAATGAAAGTTCATATTGATATTTCTAGGGGTGAAGATTCAACATCTAACAGTAATGAGGAAATAGATCAATTATCAAAAAGTCTTAAAAATTTATATACAAATTAGAAATAATTTAGAAATCCTTGTTATAAAGGAATCCATGAAAACAAGGGAAAATGAAAATGGACTAAAAATAGGAGTGATAAAACTAATGAAATAGTATTTTATGATTATAAGATAAAAGGAAATATGAAAGTTGACTTTCAGAAATTGTGGTACGAAAAATGTATGGGGACGAAGATATAAAATATTAGTGGGATATTCTGGCCACTAAGAATGTTTCTGAGGATATCTCCAATGAATCTAAATCACCACTTGATGAGATGTATGACATAGCCAATATGTGATTCATGACAATGACATCCGAGGTAACAGAAGAATCTCTTGAACAGAATTATTATTATTCTATAAATGAGTCTGATTTTGAAAATAAGAAAAATGAATAGATATTTGAATATTTTAGAAATATTGAAGATACATGCAGTGAACTGAAAGAGAAATATATGTCTATCAAGAAGAAATATTCTATTTTAGTTTTTATATAGTCTAAACATACTATTGAAAAAGAAAAAAATGCACAGTTTCTCAAGGAATATAGTAATCATAAACTATCTAATGTGAAATTGATAAAGGATTTAGAGAAATTAAAAAATGGTAAAAATAATATAACTCTAATTCTTGGTTTGTTTGTTTCTCTAAAATACACAATTAATATAGGATATGATATTGGGAAACAAAAAATTATAAAAAAACTATCTATCAAAATCAAGAAAATATTGTTCTTTTCTAGAATTGAATAATATTCTACAAGTTCCAACATTGGAAATGATTTTACTAAATACTTTTTCTCTATATAAAATTGGGATTATTTTTCTAAGACATTAAAATCTATATATAAGAAACCACTGAATCAAATATGGGTTCCCAAAGATTTAATTACTAATGTTAGAGGACCCATTAAAATTTGGGTTCCAAAGCCATTTCTTGATTGGTCTATTTATGTAAGAATGTTTTTCAAATAGTTCTTATAAATTATTTTGTTTCATGGATATTTTTTTTTCAAGACATATTATGGGGGACAATCCAAGCTTCAAGAACCTTAAAAATATGGATTGTGGGCATGTAACCATTTTTTAAAATTTAAAAGATAAAATAATTGGCCAAGGCCAAATCAGTAAAATTAATTCAATTTTAGTTTTTAGTGATGTTTTATTTTATGGTATAATGTATAATATTATTATAATATCATAGATATCAAATTATGTATTTCACATTAAATTTTAAAATGTTTCATGTATTGTTTTCCATTCTAAAAATGATTTAGTATTTATTGCTATTATAAAAGAAATTTATATGCTATATATTTAGATTCCATGGTCTAAAAATATGTTTCATACATGAGATCCATTCATAAAGATTCCTTCCGCAAGCATAGGTGACTAGTCCATTTCAACATTCAGTCCCTTAAAATGATAAATATAAAAGGACTATTTAGGGATCTACTAAAACTTGAGTTTCCAAATGATAATGTCTATAATACTAGTCAAAAAGGAAAACAACACAATTTATTTTTCAATAATAAGAAATAATTTTCAACTTATCAACCCATAAAGTAGGTTTTGAGGGATTTTCTTAGATCCTCTAGAGTTTCATGTTTAAATAGTAATCACAATGTCTATGTTTTAGAAGATAACTTTTGTAGGTATACATGTACACTATTTTTAGATCACAAGAGTGATTATTTCTCTTATTTCACCATGTATGTTGGTTTTGTATGAATATAAAGTGGAATTAGAATCAAACCCTCAAGAAGTGACCATGTTCATGAGTTTGAAATTCAATAATTTGAATATTTTTTCTAACAAAATATCTATAGTCAAAACTTCTCTTCTCCTAGAATACACCAACAAAATGTATATGTGGTAAGGATAAATATAACCCTATAAGAAAAATCATTAACTAGGAATAGTGAATATGATTTACCTGTTTGTATTTTGGTAGAACCTATGAATACGTCTTGTTTCATAATTAATTGTTTCATAATGATACCAATCATTACTAAAACTCTATAATTTATGTTTAATAATTGGAATCATAATTTTAATTACTTTAATGTTTTTGGTTAGAAAGTCTATATCCTTAATAAAAATATAATTCGGAAAATTCTTTATACAAAAGGGATGAGGGAGTTTTCATTGGTTATTTATCCTCTATAAAATTATATAGAATCTTTAATAAAATAAAAAAGTGTGTAGACAAATATTTACATGTCATGTTTTATTAAATAGATCCAAATGACTATAAGACGTATTTAGAAATTATTAAAGAGGTATTTTCAAATCTCGACATAAATTATATAACTTTTTACTCTGATATTATTCAATCATTAAAATACTCTAGTTTTGGAAAATATCTAAAATCTTATCATAGGGAACCTAAATATTTAGAAAAATCTAAAAAAAAGAAGCCCATATTTTTCTAGATATGTTTTAACCCTTAAGAAACATCCCGTAGACTATGTAGTTAGAGACATACTTTAACGGGAAGAAACTAGATCTTCTCTAAGAAAATAGTTTGAACATCAAACCTTTTTGTTATAACCTAAAACTAAGAACATAAATGATGTAATAAATTATGAATTTTTTGTGATGTATATTCATGAAGAATTAAATCATTTTGAAACAAGCACAATTTTTAATATTATTGATAGACCCAATGAAACATTGACAATAGGAACTAATTGTGTGTTTATAAGTGATTTAAATGAAGTTAGGTCTATAGTAAAGAATAAGGATAGATTTTTTAAATGGTTATAGTCAAGAATAAGGTATTTTCTATGAAGAAACCTTTTCAACTAATCCTAGAAATAAGAATATTTGAATATTTCTAGCTTATGATGCACATATTAATTTCAATAATTATAAAATGAATGTCGAATTTGATTTCCTAAGAGGATATATAGTTGAGGATTTTTTGTTGGAAACCCCACTATTTTTACAAATAACCATTTTCCAAATCATGTTTTTAAATTAGCAAAACCGTTGTATGGTTTTAAATAGGTTCCAAGATCTTGTTTTGATAGACTCAACAACTTTTTTTTATTACCAATAGTTTTAAAAAAAGTATTTTCCATCATACAATTTTTATAAAAATAATTTCTCATGTTTTTTTAGTTGTATAATTATATTTTGATGATTTTATTTTTTATCTTAAAAAAATTCCTTCCGTAATGATATATCAAAAGTGATGCCAAATAAATTTGAGATGAGATTAACGGGTGAAAATATATTCATTATTAGATTTTAAAACATTCAAAATAATGAATTTATTATTTTAATTAAACGTGAATACCCTAATGATGATTTAAAATTATTTTTCATGGATAGCACAAAATGTAGTGATACTTTTATTCTAATCACCTATAAACCCGATTTTGATGAAAAAGGAATGTTTGTTGATCAAACCAATTTCAAAGATATCATTTGAAGTCTTATCTATGTGACTTATAATTGAGTTGATATTAGGTTTAGTGTGTGAATGTGTTCTCATGTTCAAAAAAATCCTATGGAGTTTCATATGCTTGTTGTGAAAATAATTTTCAAATACCTCAACTATACAAAAAACATAGGTTTTCTACCCTAGAGGACAACCATTTGATGTAGTTAGATATTCTAATATTGGTGTTAGTGGTCTCAAGTTAGATAGAAAAATATCTTATGGAACATGTAACTTTTGGAGAAAGTCTATAGTTACATTGTGGAGTAAAAAAGAAAAATTCTCTTGCATTATCTACTACCTATGGTGAATAAACAGTTACTTGTAATTGTTGTGATTATATTTTGTGGATTAAACATAGTTTATTATATTATGGATATCAATTTACACAAATCCATATATATAGTGATAACACTATTGCTTATAATATTTCTATAATCAGAATTTATCATTATAGAATAAAATAATTATATGTGAGGCATCACATTTTTAGTGATCATTATCATAAGGGTGATATAAATATTGAACTAAATTGAAAAAAACACCACCTTGATAAAAAAATTTATAAGACATTAAATTATAAAATAATGGATTACAGCAGACATGAGTTAGGAATGATCATCATTTGATTAATCACTGATAGGAATAACATATGATGACTCATCGATAAGACACCGATTGGTCTCTTTGATTGGTCTCATCGATCTATTTTTTCATTTATCTATATGGAATTAAAAACATCACTGTTTTAATTCTTTCATTTTATCTTAATTTTTATTCTTATTATATGATTTTAATTCCCTATATGATAAAATATATGGTCAATCCAACACTTTTCAACACTCTCACATTTCTACATTCTTACTCTTACCTTCAATGATTTCATTATCCAACTAATACCCTTCTCCCTCAAAAAATAACCTTCAAATATAACCAATGGATATAGATTAATGTGTTCCTGAAAGATCTGTGAAATATTCACATCCATATAATAAAAAATGAGGTGATTTGTTTATAAAAAAACTGAAAATAGTTGATGTAGATCATGTCAAAATTTTCTTCACTCCTGATAAAGAAGATCACTCAGAATGGTATTTGAAAAGTCTCTATTGATAAATGTGTCGCAAACTCAAGGATGTATTTAGTGGGTCTAAAAAATGAAATAATATTTTATCCTTGGTTAGTACAGGAGTTTTACCTATATTGGTAATTTATTTTGAAGGATTAGTGGAATTTTGGACTTTATCTATAGTAAATAAAAAAAGAATTTCTTTTTCATCCACACATTGGGAAGAATGCTTGATGGTACCCCATGAGGGTGTATTTGATGATCATCTAGGATGTACACCTCCAACCAGTGATATATTTAATTTTATTAAGCATTGTATAATATTACAAGAAATTGATACCATATAGGTCTTATAGAATCAAAACTGAATTGATAGTGTAGACTGCTGAGCAAATTTATCAAGAAACTGTTATTTAATTAGAAATTGGACTTTTCCTCTCTAAAGTATCAAGATGTTTATTTTATTTATCTATTAAAGAATTATATAAGGTTAAACTACTTAGCTATTTCATGGTTCATGTAGATGAAAAGATAGAACCCTACTTTAAGAAAAAATCCTTTTTCTCCAAGGATTATTTTTTCTATGCTAAAATATACAGGATTTGTAAATTATGCTGAAGAAATAGTGAAAGAATGTGATAAGTATTATATAAAAAATCTATCTATAAGAAAATGAGAATAAACTGTAATCTATACAAGAATATGTGGGTTGAGAAAATGCAAAACTTTATGATGATTTTAATTATGTTGAGAAGCGAACAAGGCCGAAGAACCTAGTTTACCCAGGTCTAAGACCAGATAAAGCTAGTGTGTATTCAGATATGGAAGATAGTGTTGAGGAATATCAAGGAGTTGAATCTATTATTAATGATATATTTGACCTAGATATTTATAAATGTACAAGAGGGATGACCTATGGACATGATTTTTCTTTTAGGACTCTACAGGAAAATGAACAACTTCTAGCTGAGCATGATGATGAGGAGATTAATGTGTCATAGAACATTGAGTATTATGGAATACCTAGTAGTGATGAAGATTCAAATGGTTCAAAGGAGAATGTCGATGTGATGAATAACATGATTATTTTGATAGAGATGTTGAAGATACTGAACAAGATGGGGAATCAGATAAGGAATATTCAAAAGACGTAGGTGATATATACAAAAGAAGGATGTGATGAACCTGATAGTTGATCAGACCATCCAAGTGATGATCAAAGCCCCGTTTTAGTACTTGTTTATACTAATTTATTAGTATAGGAACATATTTTGAAATAACATGAATATACAATAGAACCTTTGGTTGAGGAATGACCGCAATATGTCCATATGCTTGATGAAGTTCCTGCTAGAGGAGATGTTTAAGTGGCTCGTGTAAAAGAGTTAGTATATGATAAAAAGATATTATCTATTGAGAGGGAGAGACATGAAAGTATATTGATAGGTTATTTACATTATACACTTGATGATATTTTTTTGACTGTATGGACAAAGGATCTAGGTTATGTTACATTGGGTTTGGAGTACCTAGATTCAGTAGATAAGATACCTGACCCTTCCCCTGTGCCTGCTCAAGAAGTTGTACCTCATCTTATATTGTATGTACCTAATTATGATTTCAATTGTTTTAAGGAAGATTTGTTTGTTGTTTTATGATATGAATCTTCATGTCAGACTACTCATGTTTCAAGTCATATTGAATGTGATAGAGCTATGTTCACATATAGGGTAGTTTCTAAAGCGGAACCATGATTGATCATACTATTGGAAGTAATTATAATATAAAATCCAAAAAAATATAATGAATTGGATTATGTGGAATCCTACATTGAAAGATTAGTATTTGAATATAGTGAGTATTTTTTACATGGTTTTGAAACCCCATGGAGATACCTCCTATGAGTCTTATGACGATGATTCTACTCCTCCTCTAACTATTGAAATAGCCATTTCCAGGTCAGTTGTCAAGTATGCAGTGAATGATGCTTCAAAATCATCCACTCCTTGACCTGCATCCATTAATTTATGTCACTCAGATTAGTATTTCAAGATGTATCTCAGGGTACATTAACCTCGGCTACTCCTTCTATTCACACTAATGATGTTTAGATGTTTAGAAATATGATTAATGAGGAACATCAGACTAAGATGGGTGGAACTGATTAGGAAATCCTCTCCAGGATTAAGAAAAATAGTAACCATATTCATCTCCTTGAAATATTTTATTCCAAGGGAATTAAAAATTATTAGAAATATAGAAACAATAAAGTTGACATATACATTAAGAGGATTAATACTAAGCATCAACCATATATTCAGTTCATGTTTTTGGATGAAAATTTGAGGCTACCTCCAGTCACTCAATATTTAAATGATCACGTCAAGATGTTGAAAGAGATAACTCAAAAACATGAAATGTTTATGAAGAATAAGTGATATGTTGAAATAGATATCTGTTATGGAAATCATATTATGATGGACTTCATCAATCTGTTGAAATCTTACCTGTATCATCTGAGAATTTTTATTGTTGTTCTAGAAGCTTCTCTGATCCAACCTATCCTACACCCTTCTACTTCTTCATATGCATCATTTTAACCTTTGTTAATGACTCATTGTAACACCCCAAGCATCCATGGTATGTTTCCCTTTGAATAAGGTAATAGCTTTCATTGTACACAACATCGAGCTTCTAACACACCGCGACATGTCAAACATGCCATTATGAATAGTAATACCCACTTTTCAAAATATTATAAATTGTATCATTCAAAATGGACTTCATTTTCGGATTCAAAATATCGAAACTAGCATAAGGTGAATTTTTGGTATTTTTCGGAAAACATTCAATTTTTGATAAATAGTGGAAAACACTGAGTTATAGTTTCAAATATAATTTTTAATTAAATATATATATATTTTATTTAAATTTACTTTAGGTCAAAATAGATTCATAATAACTATATAAATTTATTGTAATTCATTGGAGTCAGTTTATAAAATGTTTAGATATATAAAAATTTTATTGAACTTTTTACTGTCTTTTAACCACCTCTTAGGAGCTTTTGCCAATTTACATAAAACATAATTATACTGCTTATATGAGTTTAATTTCAAAAATATGAGAGTCGTGGTTGATATCAGAATGTAAAATTTGGTTCAATATGATGAAAGCATTTTTTGTTGAATAGTAACATTTTACTTTTATTTATCACAGTTAAAAGTAAATAAGATAATTAATGGTAAAAATGACATTATTTTTACACAGACACATGTTGTAATTCTATTGGATAAGGTTAATTTGAACAAAAAAAACTTAGGAATAAAATATGATCCTTTAGGTCTACTTGTATTAGATTATGACATTTATTACTATTTAATTCTAAGAAGAGTTAAAAGGGTTAAATTCAATGTTTAATAACTAAACCATTTTTAATATAGGATTACACATATGATAAATTAGACTATAAATATACATTAGAAAGATAAAAAGATTTCCTAAATAATGGTATCTTATTTATTTTTTTAGACATTA
Source organism: Viscum album (assembly GCA_963277665.1). Lineage (NCBI taxonomy): Eukaryota > Viridiplantae > Streptophyta > Magnoliopsida > Santalales > Viscaceae > Viscum > Viscum album. Next base: position 1,845,681,425 of record OY728157.1, on the reverse strand, counting down.
AATAAATAAATTTATTAATGACACAATGATGATGCAATAATTACCATATTAATGAATGATTAAAATAATTGATATTATAAATATCTAAATAAATGTAATTTTTTTACTTTTTATAAATTACAATAATTTTATAGGATAATATAAAATATTTGTGTTGTTTAGATGATTTTTTTCTAATTAATAATGCTATTATGAATTTAGAAAAAAAATACCAAATAGTGTCAAATTGACATAAAAATGTTTTTAAAAGAAATTTAATATTTATAATTGATATTGTATTTCTAAAAATATAAGGTTTGGACAAAGGACTAATGTAATTATAGGTGTAACATTAATGAATGACTTGAGGTTATCTAGGAATTATATAGCAAGTTTATGAACCATATAATATAAAAATAACAATAGACATGGTAAATGTCAAACTATTTAACTAAGAGTTAAATCTAAAAGATAAGGTTAATATAGTGATATAAGGTTGTCTAAAACCAATTGTCTTAGTGGTTTTAGAACTATACGCACTTTATCCTTTAAATAAATTATTTCTAAGCCATTATAAACCGAAAATGATTTTTTTATAAAATAATATATCTATCTTTTCCTAAGGTTCCCCTTACCCCTCTCATAAAAGGGAACCCCCTTCTCTAAAATTCACACCTTCATGGCCTTTAAACTTGGCCAAACTCTTCCCAAATACCCTCTAAAATATCATCCCTTTATACTAGAAGCCTTAAATTAGGCAGAAATCTAACCTAAGGAGCTCTTTTGATCAAATCAAAAGGAAGAAGCTGAAGAAGAGGTAAATATTTCATCACCTCTTTCAAGTTCCTTTCTTCTTCCACTTCCACTTTATTTGTTATTTCCAATATAAAAATACTCTTGTATCTTCTATATACTATGATGTTATTATAAATATGTTACAACCATATTTATTATTCTATCTATCCTTTGAATGATATGTTACCATACGTGCGTACCTACATCTTACCGTCTCCATGTCGTGGTGTAATTGTTATTCAATACATTATTATTTGGATGGGTAAAATAATGATTTGTAATTTATTTAAATAATAAATATAACATTATATTGATTCTTTATATATTATATACCATCCAATTATATATTATTTTAATATCAAAGAAATGATATTATCGCTCATGCGTACTTACTAATTACCGTATCCACGAACACGATGAGATTCATTCCCCATCGTAATCCATTCAAGGATAATTTTCATTAGATAAATAAAAGTAATGATTAAAGACTTAATATAATTATTAATATGAATAAGATTCATAATATTCAATACAAACACTACTTACCAAACAAAGAATATAAAGGAAAACAAATCAATTAACACCCGTAAATGATGATAATATTAAAATATTATTAACCACGAAATATTAAAAGACATAAACGATATCATATTAATGTATATGATTCTTTTATAATTTAATAACAATTATTTTACCATTATACAGGAGGTTAACCTACCATACACCAAGGAAAAGTACAATGTAATGGGTTTCTTATCTCGCTTTTAATTCTGTGAGATTTCCATTGTTCACAACTTATTTATTAAATCTGGTGTATTGTGTACTATCATTTGATATATATATTATCATGATTATATTTATATTCATGGTATCCTATGATTCAGTTGGTTGTTATTAACTTTTTTATATATTCATTTATTGATTACAATGAAGTAAGGGTTTTCATCTCACTTCCTATTTCCATGAGATTCATGCCATACTGCCACTATTTCCTTTTGTGTTATGTGTGTACATTCCAATGATTTTATATGTTGTGTAATATAATTTAATTTATGAGTAATTAAATCTTAATTTTAGGATCCATCTTTCATGGGATGAATGTTTCTTAAGTTACCAAATTGGTAAGGGAATTTCAAATTTCAATTTCCACTCATTTGGCTTTACGTAGACTTCATTGATTATTTTACTCCATGATTATGTGTGGAATAACTATTTATTATTTGTGTAGTAATTTCCACTCCGCATTATATGGATATAATTATGATACAAATAATAACTCCATTGATAAATTATCAAGTTATGTATATGAACTTGCAAAGAGTTATTTAAACTCAATCTCCATTTATTGAGTTAAACATCCAATTAATTGGTGTTGTTTTAACAAGAATATGTGTGAATTTCCTCTGATTGATTTACACTAAATATCTAATAATATTGAGTGTATTTAGATTTTTCACACATAATTATGTCATTTATTTATCTTTAACCTACGAATATGGTCTTTATAAGAGATTTCATCTCAATTTACATTCCATTGATACTGCTTTGTTGTTATATGCCAATTCACTTTTATATGGCATGTATAATGTATTTTGACATGGTATATCATGAATACCTTTGTTCCCATGATATTATAATGTTTTGATTACCTCAATTATTTTTATTCAAGTGTCTCTATTTTGGTTTGGAACTCTAACTAGAATATCATTTTAAAATGTTTTAAAGATTTATTATTCTAAATCATTCTCCATATTGTACATGTATTAAAAATAGTTTTAATGATTAATTTATACAAAAACTAATGTTTTTAAAATAAAATTCCTTTTAAAATTTTCAATGTGGTATGGGAATATTTATTCAAAAATGTATTTTTAAATGGCTTCATGGAAAATAGTGTGAATTTTAAATGATTTCAGGAAAAAGGGGAATATTTCCCTCAAATAGTTTTTATAATTATTTTCATCTATGTAAACATCCTTTATTATTATCAATTAAGTGAATTATGTTACAATAAAATCTTATATATTATATTGAATGATTTATGTTTGACTGTGGATGTGATATGTGTATACAATTCATGGTTTGTGGATAAAGTATTGACATTTTGATTGCTAATTTTAATACGAATGTTTATGTTATGTTTCAAAAAATTTATTTAAGTAATGCATTGTACTTAGTAAGTAACGGGTGGAGCTTGCTATAACTCCTAGATGCATCAGTATATTTTATGAGACAAACTAGTGCCTTGGCACAAGGCCTTGAGAAAAACTTATTTTCAGTCATGGCACAAGGCCTTGACTATGCGGTTATAAAATTCAGGCATTGTGCATTCCATCATTATGAAAGTGGCTATTGTTATTGGACGTGATTATTTGAACAGTAGAATATTCATGTGAATAAGTAAATGGAATTATTTGATTTTATCTTTCCCATAATATGCTGATGTTCATGTTTAAAAGGATTTAGTTTTAGTCTTACAAATTTCCTTAAATGTCTAGGCATATTTATGAAAGTTTCTGCTATATTTTTATCCTTACTAAGCCTCTGAGCTCGCCCATTTCTGTGTTCTATTTTACCCAGGATGCGAAGAATTATATTATGTCTAACCTTTAGGGATAGACTATGGGATCTCATTTTTGTCTATGGAAACAATGTTTTTGTAGTTTTCCATTTTGTGATGCAATGTAAACCTTATGAATGTATTTAGTACTTCCAAGGCTAATAAACAAATCAGTCTTTCAAGACTTGGTCTTTTGTGATCATGATAATAATACATAATAATGCACTGACTCTAGGTTTCTAGGGTTGGGCCATTACATTTGGTATCAGTGAATGTTTAGTAAAAACCATGGAAACTAGATTTACGTAAACATTGATTAGAGAACATAGAGCTAAGATAGACAATAAGGAATAGTATAGAAGAACTTCCTAAAATTTTGGTATGGTAGAGATTTTGGGAGTTTTCCAAGAAATACATCAATGTCTAGATACGAGTAGATAGAGGCAGCTCTGGCACATATGTACGTAGAGGTAAAACCCGAAAACACCGCTTTGAGCATGACTCAAATGGGAACTGGTGCATGACAGCATGCCTTAATGCACTCTTGGTTATGAGACTCCTGCGAGATATGCATATGATAATTTACATTTTATTTAGAACCCGATTTGAAGGATTTTAATATAAGATGAGAATAAATGACCTTGGTTAATCTTAATGTGTCTCAAATTGAAAATATGGTGTAATGATATTCTCTAAATGATTTTATGACCATGGTTACTCACACAATTCTTTCTGGTTTTAGTCAATGGATGGATTCCATGGTAGTCATTGTAACTTTTATCATGATGTACAAGGTGGGCAAAGTGGTGGAAATTAGAACAAAACTAGAATGTTGATAGGCATAAAAGATATAATGTTCATACCAAATCAGTTTTCCAAAAATATTATCTACAAAATATATATTAACCAACTCCTGGACTCAACAAAGAAGAGAAATTTGATGAATGAGAGCTCCAATAGTGGAGACCATGGCGAAAATAATCCTCAATTTCCATCTTACAAGAAATGTGGAAGGAGACACCCAGGAAAGTGTCTCAATGGAATAAAGAAATTATTTACATGTTGGAAAAAAAGACATAGTGTAAATAATTTCCGACGAAAAATAAAGAGTACTATGGAAGAATGAAAATGGTCTAAGGAATCCATTTACAGTCATTTTCCATTAATGTAGGGGACCTGGCCATTACCCGAATGAATTCCCTATTCTATAGGATATTTTATTGGTCAAAGAATAATCCATGTGGAAATAAATGGTTTGAGAAATTATTAAAAGTATTAGTGATCCTAGTTGATGGGATTACTTTGGAATAATTATCTCTAGTATTTATAACCCTACTTTTTGTCTTGTGAAAATTATATTTGAGGAGGAATTATCTTTTCTCTTGTGGATATAGTTATAAACAACCATTTGGTTTTATATGATCATTCGGTTTGAGGAAACTACTAGTTATTATATTTTGTGATGAAAATGAAAGGTATGAGATAACATTTTTGGTTAAATTATGTTATGGATATTTTAAGGAATTTATCTCATTTTAGTAATGTTATAAAATACAGTTTTTGAAAAAGGACAACATGTAGACCGTGTGACAACTTGTCGTGTCGGACAATGCTGTGGGAATCGAACCCACAACCAGATTGATATTGTGATTTAATGCCTACCACTGGACTAAGTGAAGTCCCTGGATAGTGTGACTAATTATTTTTTAGTTAAATGATTTTATTGATCAATACTAAATTGATTTGGGATCTTATGTCTTATCAAATGAAAACCATTAGTATAGTAAACATATTTGTTGATTTGGGGACAAATTTTCTTTTGGAAGATGTTAGCTCTGTTGGGAACACTATATGCCTAATGAAAATATAATACTATGGGATTTTATTTAAAGAGAAATGGTGTATTTTTATCTATGTTTTTTTGTGGATTCTTAGTGATTTGGGTTATTTTTTGAAATAATTAACCTATAATAGAGAATATGTGATTATGTTAATTACTTTTTAGTATGTGAATTTAAGAGTAGTCGATGTCATTTAGAGATAAAATTTAACGTGGAAGACTACATAACCAAATTATTCTATGTTTAGGGTTTCAATATTAGTTTAGATTATATTGAAGGATTTTAAGGACATTTTTTTATTAAATGGTATTTATTTAACTTTGGGATATTGTTGGATGAATATTATAAATTAAGATTAGTGTTTATTTCCCTAAAGGAATATCCTTTTGGGGGATCATCTGAACTTGTACTAACTATTTTGGTTTTTATTAATCTCTAAAGACAAGTTAAATATATAGTTTAGCCTTTTTGGATCATTTGATTCTCTAGAAGTGGATTCTAGCTCTTCTGGTGTGACCAAGACATATTGAATACTCATCGTTTAAAAAAATGAGTTATTGGTAGATATTTATTAATGAATGAAACTCTACATAAAAAGTAAGTATATCTATTTATCTTCTTAGTCAATCTCAAAAATAATTTCCCCATCTCTATGATATGTAACTTAAAACAATTTTGTTGTTAGTTTACTTTTCCTACTGGGAAACTAATGACCATTTATCCCATCAAAAGTTTGTGGTTTTCTTGTTGATAACATTCTCCAGATCATGTTTTATATCCCTCACCATCAGAACTTGACACTTAGTTTATCTTCTATATCCATGTTTTCTTACATGGAATCCTAGTATGGGTTATCTTGGGTGACCTTTGTACTTCTATTTCTTTCTTTTAACGTGATAGTTTTATTGACTTTTTTTCCAATGTGGGACGTTCATTTACATTCCCAAGCCCTATTTTAAAAATTGCAAGGATTCAATTTCTGAAAGGGGTTTAGAATGTAACACCCAAAGATTCCACAGTTTGTTTCCCTTTGAATAATGTAATAGCTTGCACTGTACGCAACTTCGAGATTCTAACACACCGCGACCAATCAAACTAGCCGTTAGGAATATTAATACCCACTTTTTGAAATTTTATAAATTTTATCATTCAAAATGGACTCCATTTTTGGATTCGTAATATCAAAATTAGCTTAGGGTGAATTTTTTGTATTTTTCTAAAAACATTCAATTTTTGATGAATGGTGAAAAACAATGAGTTATAGTTTAAAACAGAATTTTTATTAAAATAATTATTTATTTTATTTAAATTTATTTTAGGTTCAAATAGATACATAATTCCTATATAAATTCAATTTAATTCATTGTAGTCAGTTTATAATAATTTTAGATATATAAAATTTTTATTGAACTTTTTACCGTCTTTTACCCACCTCCTAGGAGATTTTGTAAATTTACATAAAACATAATTTTACCACCTATGTGAGTTGAATTTCAAAAATCCTAGATGTACAATTGATATTAGTAAGTAAAATGTGGTTTAATGAGATGATTTTTTTGGTGAATATTAACTTTTTAATTTTATTTACCACGGTTAAAAATAAATAGAGTAATTAAGGGTAAAAATGACATTATTATTACCCTAACACATGTCATAATTATATTAGATAAAGTTAATTAGAAGAAAAATATATTTAGGAATAAAATATGATCCTTTAGGTCCACTTGGATTATATTAGGAAATTTATTTTTATTTAATTCAAAGAAAAGTTAAAAGTGTTAAATTCAATGATTAATAACTAAGCCAATTTTAGTATAGAATTACACATAAGATACATTTGACTATAAATATTCATTAGAAATAAAAAATAATTTCCCATATAATGGTATTTTATTTATATTTTTTATAAATTAAATAATTCAATTTATTTGTGATACAATAATGATGCCATAAGTACCGTATAAATGAACGATAAAAATAATTGATATTATAAATATCCAAATAAATGAAATTTGACACTTTTTATAAATTCCAATAATTTTTTATTTTAATATGAAATATTAGGGGTGGTTAGATAATTTTTGTTATTTAATAATTCTATTATAAATTTATAAAAAACAAAATACCAAATAGTTTTAAAATTGACATAAAAGAGTTTTTAAAACAAATATTATATTATTAATTGATATTCTATTCATACAAATATAATGATCAGCCAAAAGAATTATGTAATGATATTTGTACCATTAATGAACCACTTGGTTTTTTCATGGATGCATATAGTATATTTATGAACCATATAATATAAAAATACAGTGAGACATGGTAAATGACAAACTATTTAACTAAGCGTTAAATCTAAACGATAAAGTTAATATAGTGACCCAAAATGCCTAAATTTTATTTTTTGAGTTATTTTTGACCCATACCCACATTTTCATTTAAATAATTCATTTTAGGGACATTATAAACCGAAAATTATTTTATTATATAATAATATTTCTAGCTTTTCCTGAGCTGCCCCTCACCCTCTTATAAAAGGGCACTCCCCCTTCCCTCAAATTCATACCTTCAAAGCCTTTTGGCTTGGTCAAACTCTGACCGAATACCCTCTCAACTGTCCTCCCTTCATGCTAGAGGCCTTACTTTACTCACAACGCCAACCTATAGAGCTATATTGATAAAATAAAAAATAATAACCTGAAGAAGAGGTAAATATTTCATCACCACTTTCAAGTTCGTTTCTTCTTCCACTTACAATGTCATTGTTATTTCCATTATAAAATAATAAATTCAGTATATTATATATATTTTGAGGTTGTTATAAATATGGTACAACAATATTCATTATTCTGTCCATCCTTTGAATGACATTTCACCATACATGTGTACGTACAGCTTTCCGTCTCCACGTCGTGGTGTAATTGTAATTCAATACATTATTATTTGGATGGGTATATTAATGATGTTTAATTGATATAAATAAAAAATATAACATGATAATTATTTTTTAGATATTATATACCATCCAATTATATATTATTTTAATATCAAATTAATGATATTATCGCTCGTGCATATATACAGATTGTCGTCCCCACGAATGTGATGAGATTTATTCCCCACTGTAATCCATTCAAGACTAATTTTCATTAGATGATAAAAATTAATCTTTAAAGACGTAATATAATTATTAATATGAATAAGATACATCCTATTCATGACAAACACTACTTATGAAACAAACCATATAAATGAAAAAATTCAGTTAACACTCAAAACGACGATAATAGTAAAATATTATTAACAAAGCAATATTAAAAGATCATATATGATATCATATTAATTTTTATGATTATTTTATAATTTAATAAAAATTATTCTACCATTATATATGAGGTTAAACAACCTTGTACCTAGTAAAAGTACAAAGTAAGGGGTTTCTTATATCACTTTTAATTCCATGATATTTCCATTGTTCGCCACATATTTATTAAATGTGGTGTATTGTGTACTGTCATTTGATACATATATTATCATGATTCTCTTTATATTCACAGTATTATGTGATTCATTTGGTTGTTATTAACTATTTTCTATAAGACTTTATTGATTATAATGAAGTAAGGGATTCATATCACTTCCTATTTCTTGTGAGATTCATTCCATACTACCACTATTTCCTTTTGTGTTGTGTATGTACTGCCTAATGATTGTATTATTTTTGTAATATACTTTAATTTATTAGTAATTAAATATTTATTTTATGATCCATATCTCATGGTATTTATGATTGTTATGTTACCAAATTCATAAGGGAATTTCAAATTTCAATTTCTACTCATTCGGCTTTGAAGCATAATTATTGATTATTTTACACCATGATTATGTGTGGGATCACTATTTATTATTTGTGTAGTAATTTCCAATCACCTTTTTGTGTATATAAATTTGATAAAAATAATAACTCCATTGATAAATTCGGAGTTCATCAATATAAACTTGATAAGAGTAATTTTAACTCAATCTCCATTAATTGAGTTAAACATTCTATTCATTGGTGTTGTTTTTACAAGAATATGTGTTATTGTCCACTGATTTATTTACACTAAATATACTATAATATTGAGTGTAATTATATTTTTCATACATAATTATGTCGTTGATTTCTCCTTAACATAAGAATACAGTCTTTAAAAGAGATTTCATCACAATTTACATTCCATTGAGACTTCTTTGTTGTAATACGCCAATTCAAATTTATGTGGTGTATATAATGTACTTTGACATTATATATCGTGAATACCTTTAGTCCCATGATATTATAATGTTTCTATTACCTCAATTATTTGTATTCAAGTGTCTCTCTTTTGGTTAGGAACTCTAACTAAAATATCATTTTAAAATCTTTTAATGATTTATTAGTCAAAATCTTACTCATTCATGTCCATGTTTTAAAAATGGTTTTAAGGATTTATTTATATGGATATTAATGCTTTAAAAATAAAATTCATTTTAAAAGATTCAAATTGGTATTGTACACTTTGATTCAAAAATCTATTTGCAAATGGATTCTTGGAAAATAGTGTGACTTTTAAATGTTTTCAAGAAAAAGGTGGATATTTATCTCAAATAGTTTTGATGATTAATTTCATATATGAAAATATCCTTCATTATTCACGATTAAGGATAATCTCTTAAAATAGAATAATCCATATTGTATTGATTGAGTTATGTTTTACTATGGATGTGTTATTTGTATACCATTCATGGTTTATCGATAAAGTATTGATATTTTGTATGATAATTTTAATACGAATTTTTATGTTATGTTTCAAACTATTCATATGAGGAATGAATTGGACATAGTAAGAGATGGGTGGATCCCTCAGTAGATCCTTGATGCTTCGGTAGATCTCATGAGACAAACTAGTTTCTTGGAACAAGGCCTGACAAAGTCGTATTTGTAGGCTTGTCACAAGGCCTTAACTCTGTGGTTATGAAAGTCTAGCATTATGAATTCAATGATTATGAAAGTGGTTTTTGATATTGCATTTTTTTATTCAACTAGTTGAATATCCATGTGAATATGTAAATGGAATTACTTGATTTTATATTTTCCATATTATTCTGAACTTCAAGTTTAAAAGGATTTTGTTTTAGTCTTATACATTTTCTTAAAGGATTATGCATTTTAATGAATGTTTCCACTATATTGTTATACTTACTGAGCATCTGAGATAACCCCTATCTATGTTTTATTTTTCCAATGATACAAAGAGGTATATTATAACTGACTTGTAGTAATAGTCTATGGGATCTTAGTGTTGTCTATGGAAACAATGTTGCTGTAGTTTTCCATTTTATGATATAATTTAAACCTTATGAATGTATCTTGTACTTCCAAGGCTACTAAACTAATCCATCATTGGAGACATGATCTTTTGTGAACATGACAATGATATGTAATAATGCACCGACTATGGGCTTCTGGGGTTGTGGCGTTACACTCCAACTCAAACTCTAATACAAATCAGACCCGTCATTCTTCATGAGGTCATTGGACATTCTTCTTCTTTCCCAGTCCATTATCCTTCTGTTTTCACAAAAGTTCATCTTCCATCATTTCATACCCTTTATGTGCAGAAATCCACTTCTTATAAACCGCTTTCATCTACCTCCTCTCATAATTATAAGAGAAAATAAGTGATGGAATCTTATTCAGAGAAGAAGTGATTGTGTGACTCTTTGATATGGATATATGGTACTAATTTGTTAACTAGTTTTAATATTTTTCCTAAATAAATATCATCTACATTTTTAATTCATTATCTATTATTAATTTTAATTATTTGTTTTTTTTTCATAATCCAATTAGGTGGGGTATTTATATGTAATGTTTATGTGTATGGAATATATCTCAAGGGGAATATAATATTAAATGAGAGAATAATATTAAAAAAGAGTATTAGATTAAAATGAAACCTTAATATGTGATATGTATAATATTTGTTTTTATCATAATATTTCATCTCTTATAATATGTATAATATGTTCCATAGAATTTACATATATCTTCAAAACTCAATTGTTGTGCTATATAATTCCATTATTTATGATCATCAAAATGGGGGAGATTATTGGCCTCCTCTAGTTTTAATTCTCACAAATCATGCATAATTTTGTTTTAATAAGTTACATATTATTTAATCATGTTTAATTAATTTATTAACCACTTATCTATTTTCTATATCCTAAAAATGGTTGATTGATTTTGGATTATTATAAGTCACCGATAATTATAAGACATCTCTATGGATGAGCTACTAATAGAGTACCTATTGACAGAGTGACCTACCATCTGTGTGATAGTCCAACTCTCAGAATATTTTTAGTTATAATCTACGAATAACTGAGCTACTAGTAAAGTGATGTACCAAAAGGGAGATAGACAGACACACAGTAATTTCACTAATTATATGCTACTGATATCTGAGCTACTAACAATGTACCTACCGACAGAGTGACCTACCGACAGAGAAACTGACCAACACTCACATTTGTGTTCAAAATATAAGTTACTAAAATCTGACCAATAAATAGTTTAACTAATATAAACGTGTTCTACCAATAGAATGACATACTGATAGTCCAAGAAATAGGTAGACTGAGACACTGACACTTTGATACACTTACATAATGACCTACTGATTTTGAGACACCATCATTATTACAATTGCATTTAAATTGAAAATTACTTCTAAGAGTCATATTTATGAATGATAAAATTTATTATTATATTAATGAGATTTTATATATTTTTTAAACATCATTTAATTTATCCTAGATACTTGTAAGAGGTACGAGGCATTAGAGAACAATCATCATGTCTACTACACTATATAAAGGGAATATATTGGTCAATAAGAAAGATGATGCAACCTAAGAAAATATACTAATATGATCATGCACAATATAACAATACAAGAGCTTCTAGTTTTTTAAAAAAATATTCATTTTTATCCTAATAGAAGAACTTCTACAAAAAAAATTAATGAATGGAGAAGAGCACTTCTAGAAAAACTCAACCTCGCTAAAACAGAATAAAAAGGCTTCATGACAACCTATGTGGTGGTCTGTTTCTGAATGTTGGCTATAGCTTCACATCAATATATCTTCATGTAGTCTCAATGCTATAGAGACTAACACACAGATAATTATAATTCCCTTTTCAATAATTTATCTCTTCTAGTGAACATTATTTTCAATTTTGAGAAGTGTGTGTGTCTCAGTTTATAAATAGACATTCTTTATTATGCACAAATGGATGATACATTGATATCTTTTCAATAATATATTTTAACACTATACTCTCCCATAGATAATAGTAAAATATGTCTTTTCATGGCCTATTTGTAATTTTCACTCCCATGAAAAATAGTGGAGTATATTTTTTTGACTTTGAAGGTTGTGTTTGCTAATGTGTATCTTATTCCAATGTGTAGATACAAATTTATATATGTAAATTTCACGGTGGAATAGACTAAAAAGGTCTAGAGGACTATGTCTCAGATGGAGATTGAACCTCAAGTTTTAAATATGATGTGTCTATCAATGTTCTATTTTCACTGTTATATTTAAATCAAAAAACATTAATTCACTTTAATAGTTAATATTAGATATATTTTATATTTTAATATGCTTTAGTAAATTGATTTTACAAGATAAATTTGATATTTATATTTTTTTACTGAGAACTAATCAATTAATGGAAAATCATTTAAAATTTCAAAAAAATTATAAATATGATCATTTCGTTAACTCTGTCGTTTATTTCTAATCCGGAAGACCTTTAAATAATAATTTTATAAAATAAATTTGTATAAGAACTCAATTCACCCACTCATTAGTGTCTTAATATGACCAATACAGAGAATAATTCTTTCACAAAGGAAAGGGTCATTAGAATAAAGAATAATTTATCATGTGATATAAATCATCATCAAATGATATTTTTATAACCATAAGAGAATCAAAAAGTTATTTCAAACATAGAACATCAACATTATAGATCACATATAGTAAATATTAAATAGTAATAACCATATTTATGATATAAAATATATTTATCTATAGAACATAATCATTTTCCAATGAATTGAAGTAGTATCTGGGAAAACCTAATGTAGAAGCTATAACTGTCTCACCTAGTAATATCATAGTGAAACTATCATATGAAAATGTACAAGAAAAATAAATAAAGTTTATATACCATTAATTCCAACATAAATCTCATATCATCAATCATTATTCCTTTTATAACATTATTTACCAGTGGAAAATAAACGGATTCCTTGAAAATATAATTAAAAATATATAAAACTATGAAATGAAACATATTCCAATATGATGTCTTTGAAACATTATTTACCCTTGGAAATTACATTTGATCTATGAAAATACCATTTAATGATGAATAAACCACGTAAAAGTAATGGGTTTCGTGACAATCTCTTTGAAATAATAATAATCCATATAAAAAAAGACTGAGTATGGTGTCATTAAAAATATATGAAATGTTGAATCATTAAAAACAATGGTTTGAGACATTTATGAATGTAAATTCAATTAAAACATAATAAAAAAAACAGTAGGGAAATTTATTATTTCATTTCGAATATATATTTCAAAAACTAATAAATAAAAACATATTTTAAAAATAAATTTTTTAAAATAATCATTGAATTATATATATAGTAAAATTCATGGAAAATAATAGAAATGAATGTGGTGAATGCCTCTCATTTTATAAATGATTAAAATAATAATTCTTTTCTAATAATAATGAAAATGTGTGTAAAAACTAACCCATTTATAAAACATGTAGAAATTTCCATTTAAACCCTTTTAAAAGAAGCTAAATGTTCATGTAACATGTTATAAGAAATCATTTAAACAATATAAATATATTTTTAAGAATATTTTTGGAAACATGGGAATCGAACATAGGGATTTAGAATCTAAAAAAAATACAATATTAGTGTCAATTAGAATATAAATTCATAATATTACATCAATCAGTAATAAAGAAAATAGAAATACTTTTTTAGCAAAAAAATAACATTTGGTGAATAATGATATGGGGTTCTTGAGTATAATAGATTATGATTTCTTTAAAAGGGTTTTTAATGATAATAAATATTTAAATGGATACGACTAGAACATTAAATATTTTCTACAATGGTAAATTTTCAATCGTAATCCCTATAAAATAATTACATCAAATGGCCCATAGGTATTATTAAGATAAGAAGTTTCATGAAATAACATGTTAAATAATTATATATATTACTCAAAATGGAATGTAGTTTTATTTCATAAATTTTAATATCAATGAAATAGTTTTTGAGATGAGTTATCATTACAAAAATCACACTACTAAATTTTATTATTAATAAATTTAAATATTATCTTTATCTAATTTGAATTCACCAGATAATATAATATATAACATAATGTAATAAAAAATAATTACACAAATTTTAAAAAAATAACTAATTAAATGTGGATGTAATGTAACCTAATGAAATGAAATTGAGTTATAAAAATCTTTAACTAGGTAACATTAGAATCAAATATCCAAGTATTAACTAATTCAAATTAAAAATGAATATAAAATGATTAATGTCGGATTCATGATATGAAATTTAAACTGGGTTGTATACAAACCACAATATAAATAAGGCAGTAGTCATATAGAAATAGGATCAGTGATATTGTATCCTCTATTAAATGGAATGGAATAAGATATATGTGATATAAAAACTCAAAAGGAATTAATATTTTACAAATGTATTATATATATTGTTTTTAAATCTCTAATTATAGCAATTTTTGTGATCCAATGATGGAAAACGAATGACATCGATTCACGAGGCGATAGGCTTCAATACACATTAATGATGATTTCATATAATAACTGATGAGAATGTCGATGGATTTAGTTTGTTAAATTATAATAATAAAACCATAGTTTATTTAAAATATATTAAACGTTATTAATGAAATATTGATGCATACTTCAAGAATTTCGTGGAATAAATAAAATAAATAAACTCATTTTAGTATTATACATCCACTCTGGGAAACACCTTTATCAAATAAATAACGAATTCATAGGATATCATTATAATAGAAATTTTGGATCTCAGAAGTTCGATGAAGTATGTTATACATAATGATATTTATTTTCCATGATAATGGTATTTTGTCTTTTTTAATAAGAGATGATAAGTGTTTTCATAATATAAGTCAGTTACGTGTCAGGGTTCAAATTATTGAAAAGAAAAAAGTGTTCTAATATTTTTCAAATATAGAATGCCTAAAACATTTAACATTAATGAGCCTCAGAAAATATAAGGTTCAAATATTCCAATAAAATATTTTTTATAAACGTTTTTAGTTTGTTTTAACATTTATATTTCTTGTTTTACCTCCATAAAACTATTTTCACCTTAACCACAATCAATAATTAATACTATTTTAAGTATTCATTATGAAAAAAAATTAAGATACCCATATTAGATAAAGGAAATTATTATTATTCGAAATAAAAAATCCACTTTTGGAAATTAAATTCCTATAAGGGGAAATTTTTTACTTGAAGTTAAATTCGTAGATGCGATTAAATTTCATGTTTTCAAGGAGAGTATTGCAGAATGGCAAAAAAAATTATTTTTAAAATAATAATAATAATAATATTTTGGATAATATTAATTAATATTTACTCATATATGATATATAAATTTTATCTAAAACAATTCTCAACCTTGGTTGTATTAGTTAATTAAATAAGAGAATCATTTTGTCATTTGAAATAGTATTTAAAAACATAAAAGTTTTAAACATGGAAATACTTTATACTAAAATTCAATATATTGGTGATTAAAATAATACTTGTATTGAAAGATAAAACTAATTTCTAATTTATTAATAATAAATAATATTAAAAAAATAATGTCACATTTACAATACATAAATTATTGGAAAATAAATTACATTCATTAAATTTTTTTATTTCGATTGTTTAATGAATAATAAATTTATCTCAAGAAGAAACAAAAATTAAAATGTAAGTTAATTTTTATATACCAAATAAAAAAGTTTACAATTCATTTATTATATATTTTATATATATATTCCAGAAACATATTATAATATTTTATCAAAATATTCAATAAAGATTATTTTTTAAGTAAACATATTTTTGACAAATAAAATTACTCTTCTATTTAATTTTTTCTTTATATCATAAAAACTTATATATGATTTAAATTGATTAACACATATATATATAGATAATTATTTATTCAATGTTATTTATATCCTCAAATTCAATGTGTAGGTAATAATTGCAATATATTTCACATGATATTTATATTGGGTGTTGTGTGTAGAAATAAGTATCATACATGATATACTATTGTAAAAGGATAAGGTCTTACATACGTTGAAAAGATCATTACGTATTGTTGGATGATACTTTGTGGAATTTTAGAATATTATTTAAATTTATATGGGTCTCAGTGAATTTTTTAATGAGATCGTGGTTGGGATAAATTTTTCAATGTATTTAGAGTATAAATATAAAGAAGTGTCCCTTTATAACTTTGGGGATAATTGTTTTTAAATAAATTAAAAATTATCATATTATAGTGTCCTATTCTTGTTGAATTGGGACAAAAGAAACCAAAATTCTATGATTATATAATTGTGGTTTGAAATAAAAAGCAAATTAGATATATAATTTTTTTCGGTAATCTTAACAATTTTCTCATTAGATTTTTCCCATTTTAATCATTTTATAATTTTATATTGTAATGAATATTTATCTTGATTAATATTACTAATGAAAAAATATGAAATAAATGTCATTAATAAATTTAAAATTTTGATTCTAGAAAGGACTTGTTTCTTCTAAATTTCTATTTAAATTAATGGATGAAGGTCATTTTAATGTGTGTACACAATATTAAATGAATATAATTTTAATAAAAAAAATTTTTTAGGAAGGAAAATTAATTCATTTTTATTATATTTTTAGTAAAAATAATTAGATATATTTTAAAAAATTATATCAAATATATTTTCAAAATATTTATTTAATATTAATCATAATAATTCAATAAATTATTTTATATAAAAAAAAATTACATTTATAATAATATTTTTTTAAAAAAAATTATCTTTATACATTCATATGATTATATTACCATATTATAAAAACTAACCTATAATTTTATTTTATAAATATTAAATAAAATATTTTTTCATTATTTTAGTTTTTCTTTTTAATGCCTTATAATCACAATGTTAGTTGATAACTACCATATTAAATAATCATATTTTAATAGTATAATGTGTCTTTTTTATGAATTTTATTATGTGAAAAAACATATATCAATGAAAAAAATAATGTTTGAAGAGAATTATATTATATTATATTTAGTTGTTAAATTATTCTCCCATTATAATAACATCATCCACAAAATTCCAACCTTGTGACACAAACAACTTAATTTACTTCTACCTCATATAATCCATGGTTTATCATTTATATTCCCCATATTTTTTTTATCAATATAACTTAGAAAATATTTTATTATTGTTCTTTCACAAGTATATTTTTTATATATAATTCAAAATACATTTTCCTCTTAAAAATGATTATTTTCTAGTCATATGACATAAATTTTTGGAAAATGTGAAAGATAAATTGTGTACTTCTTCATGAGCAATACATGGAAAACATCATGAACATGACGGTGATATATTGATGATACACGGGGAAAAACCATCCTGATATAATCATGAGTTTAAATGGAAAATATATATATTGGTATCAAAATTACCTTCATTCTAAATATCATATAATTCTTCAATGGAGATGTTTTTTGAAATACCATTTCACCAAAATCAAAAAATAGATCAAGTATATGATTGTCAACAAAACAAATATATGAACATTTATCCTCTATGATTTTTTTTGGATAGATATATACATATCATATATTTTTCACAATGATATTAGGTCTCATTTGATGCCATTAAAAAACATCGCCTTATCAAACTGGAGTTTTCACTTTTTTCCATAGTTGGATTCATATAGATCTATCATAATACTCAAGTGAATTGTATATGTGTATGAATAATCAGCCAAAAAGGTATTGGATCCAACCAACTTTTAAAAAAAATATTAAAATACATTAACATATTTGATAATGTTTTAATGGTTCTCCTAGACTAACAATCGATGCAAGGATAAGATTCAGAGCTAGCGTTAATCACTGTTTGAAGCCCTGCTAAATACATCCCCTGAAAATTGAGGTACCCCCAGAATCCCAATGAAGTACAGTAATATTTTCATATCTATACACCCTTATAAATTCATTAATGTATATATTATATTTTTGATCAATCGATATATATTTTATTATTGTAATTAAATATGATTAATTCAAATTGATATTTACAATAATCCAAACAGAATTATGGACATTAAATGATTGGAGTGTTTAAAAAATACATGGTGATGTTTTCCAAATTCCATTATCATATGTGTAATTGTATTAATATCCTCGTTGGCTTTTCCTCAATTTTATAAATTTCATACATATGAGGCATCAAGATTAATACCCTTCAATATCCTATTTCTTATTTGACGACCACAGAAAAATAATTCAAATCACTATGCATATGTAATCTTCAAGGATGATTAGATAATGATAAATGTTCGGATTCATACAACCTCTTCTTCTTAATATTTAGTTTTGATGGAAATCATACATCATTCTTTCAAATTAACATTACATCGAAATAATATTTTAACACATGAACATTACACGCCATTTTCTATAGTTCTATACGATTATTTTTCCCCTCTACAATCGTCAATATAATTTATGGTTAGACACTCATCTGAGAAAAATATGTTATTCTACATTAATTCAATATTTCACATTCAATATTATCAAAAATATGTAAGTATTAGATCTATTTAAATACTAATATAGGGAAAACATATAGTGTCATTTTTACTAAGAGCCTCATCCACAAGGTTCTCCTTCCAAAGGTGGAAATATTATAAAAATTCATTACCATTAATATAAATTATCCATATCTATTGGTGCATACTGAACTCAGTCATTGATATCAAATAATTTATTATTTTATAATATATATATATATAATTACCATAATGATAATGATTATATATTTTCAATGATAGAATTTATACTGCAAACCTCACATCTTATTTTTCAGAAAATTTTCTCATGATTTTTCAATCAATGTAATAAATAAGATATCACTATATAATTATTCATTAGAAAATATCCAAATCCATTTTCTAATACATCACTATATATAGAAAAATACTTCTACACTATAGGGTTGTGTTAGTATATGTTTCTTGACTATTAAAATCTTTAGATCATAAAAATTTTCCTTATATTCATCAATCTAATGTAATGTTAATTACATAAAATGGAAATGGCTATTGTATTAGATATCCATGATAAATCTATCACAATGAATTTGTAGTATAAATCCAACCAATGAATGATTTGGATCATGATCATCGTGTTTTGTTTGGGCTAATATCAACAACATTATTCTATAAAAGGAAAACCCATATACCCTCACATGAAATTATTTGACCATTGAATGAAATATTATATTTATAGAATTAGTAATTTCTAAATTTTTAATATATATTATCCTTACTCTATGTATTAAAATAACAATTAAATGGTATTCATGCACTTCTTTAGAACATTTAATATATTAATACATATCTATAAATACAACTAAAAAATCATCAATGTAATCTCTAAGGACAATATCCATTATATCCATGTGGATAATAGTGGAATTGGTTACACCAAATGGAATCACTATAAATTCAAAATTATTGTTCTTCATATAGAAGGCACTTTTTCTTATATAATAATTCTTCACTATTATTTTATGATATCATTTTTGAATACCCTTAATAGAATCTTAAAAATATTTTAGTAATTGATTGAACATATCATTTATATAATGTAATGGATACTTATTCATAACAGTGATCCTAATAATTTTTTGAAAGTAAATGAAAACTTGAATTTAACAATATATATTCATAAAATATAACATCTTAAATCCATAGTGATGTAATATGTAAAATGAGTCCTATATAATGATTATCTTAATGTTTTTAAATATTTTAGCCCCACAATCAAGGAATTTCTACATAGAGTCATTAAAATTGATGTTGACTCATATATAAATTATATTGAAAACCCAATATCATTAATTTTTGGATGAATTTTCATGTCTTTAGAAAAGAACAACATCACATTCTTTAAAAATAGGCATATCTTTATTGTTGACTTTTACCTCACTAATTTGCGGAAAAAACCACTCATAATTATGTCATAAGACCCATATAATAGAAGTAATTTTCATTAGCTGTTCAAATTCATACTCATATTCCAATATGAGAAATTTTTCATTTACAAAAATTAAGTTTGACTTCAATTCATCGAAAACATATATGGGATTTATATATATTGATATAATAAAAACTCAAAAACCACATTGAATTCCACTGTGGGAAGAATTATAATAGCTTCATACAGAATATAATTATATGTTTTAACATGAAATGAATAAATATAGAAAAGCGGATAAGATATAATTAATAATGAAGATCTATTTCAGTGATAAAATTTGTAGATTCCCTTAATTGTTCTAGGAGATTACCTTTGGATTAGGGTATTGAATTAGATGATGACTAGGTGACACACATAAACTACGTCAAACAATTAATGGTGAATTACGGTGGAAATTATTTATCTCCATCAAAATCAACTATATTCCACATAATATAATTTATATATACCCTTACATTTATAACATATGGAATCATTCTATTCCTTTTAGATATTTATGTTGAATTATATATCCACATTTCACACATTTATGAAGGGTGATCATCTACCCTCCAATTTCATTATCATATGATTTTTCTAAAAAATTATTTTTTATCTTATTACTGAATTTGGAAACATACTTATATTCAGCTTGTTCAACAAAATTCATAATTGTGATTAAATATACTAAGAATGTTATGCATTCAAGTTGCAAAATCATTTGGTTTCTCATGAGGAACATCATTTCATTGGTCATCCCATTCATTTTTCAAATGATTTCACTATGTTCTAGCTATTGAGTGAAACTAAAAAATTATTCAATCAATAAAACATCAATAATAAAATTAAAAAATAATATGACACTGAAAATAATAATTATGATGCACTCTATTTTGACCCAATATCTTATCTGAGGAAAAATTAATCACATATCAATAATTATGTCTTATCATAGTATATCATATATTTTATATTCTATTTTATAATAATAGTTTATAAAGGGAATTTGAATTAGAAAAAGTGTATCAATTGGGAGTACCAATATAGGTGTGTATTTTTACATCTTGTTAATGAATTGGGTGAATATTGGGTTAACAAACATCCAGTATTATAATGGTTTCTTCCTTACATGAATCTCTTTTAGTGCCTACATCAAGATGTCTATATCTGGATATTGATTTAATTTCAAGGAAACCACAAATCACTACATTACAAAAACATCTGGCCATGATATTTGGAATATATTTATCCATATTATTTCCTTCACTGTTTTCTAGTCATGAAATCAAAAAGTAATAAATGAATAAACTAATTCAAATTTTAGGGATTTAATCATTTCATATATCTATATTCCCTTATTTTAGATATAAAATCAATACAATAAATATTAATAATTTCCCAATAAACATAGAACTTTATTTTATTTGAAGACCAATTAATAATCATGTTATTTCATGAATGATATTCATAAAATTTCTTCAATTTCTCTTATATATTATATTTTATTGATATAACAAATATATAACATTTATTTATAATACTGTAGAATGGAAAGAATAATATTTATGTATATAATATTATTGCTATGTGTAAACATATGAGATATCAATCTAGTATAATAATTTTGTTAGGATAATCATATTTGTTTTTGAATGTTATGAAATTAAAAAACAATAATTCATATATTAATAATCTAAAATCAGTGAATATGGATTTTACATAAGAAAATAGATAATTCATTAGAGTGTGGAATCATCAATGATTGGTCATAACCCCTGATAAAATAACATAATAATAATACATATATTCCGGACTAATTTTTTTTAATTTCCCTATTCAGGATTCCCATAAAAAACTATTATAGTATAAAAATTCACATAATAGGAAGGGTTCTCTACACAGTCAATCATTTACATAGTTAATTTTCACATACAAGATAATTGTAGTGGGAATAATCCCATTTAGAGCTAGGATTATTTTCTAATCCAGACATTTTTGTCTTAGGAGAAATCAATCAGTACCCAATATAGTAGATAGATATATATTTATAGGACCAACCATCGTAGAATTAAAACCATAAATCTTTGTTCAAAATGTTCATAAAACAAGTATTATATTCCGCAAAGAATAACCCATTAGAAGGAAACAAATTTCATTAATATTTCAACATAGCACAATTAAATTTGTAAAAGAAAAGTTATTCATAGAATCATCCTAAAATAATAACCACAATAATGAAGTAAGAGAAATATAATGGATGTTATCATAATTTCATATAGCTAGTTCTGTTTGAATATATTTAATGAATGATTATAGAAATGAAAAATATCTTTGAAGTTGAATTTCAGCCATCTCCTCTTCCACGTCCACCTGCTCCTGGAGGACCACCACGGTCGAACCTCTGCCTCTTTCTGGGAGGTCCCTCTACTGTCTAATGCACATATGCATCGCGGGTCCAGATGTCACGGGCCATGGGGCCCTACCCGCTGAATGCTTAGCACTGCATGCTCCTCGTATAGCTGGCTTTGTCTCATGTGCCCCGCATGACTGAACTTGTATCCTGGGGTCTCCCACCTGACGGCTTGGTCTGCATGGACCTCTGTGTCATCTGTCTACTTCTAGCGGCATAAGACTCTGCTACATTTCACCCTGTGGTGGGTCTCGCCATTGTTGAGTGCTCAACGAGAAAACTCTCCACATGGAGGCCTCGCTCCCACACCCCCGTCTACGTCAGAATGCTGAGGGGAATCGTCAAAACCCTGATCTCATGCCTGATCCCCTACATGAAGGATTGGGAACTAAAGAACAGTTCTTGTACCATATCTGTGGAGTAGCACAAGAGGTCGGTGAACCTCACTGAGTACTGAGCTACTGTCATGATGTCGTGCTTTAGAGGAAAGTGACTTCTGAATCCGCACCGCACGAAGGGGGGCTGGAACAAACTCATTGCGGAAGAGACTCTCGAAGTCTGTCCAGAGTAATGATTCCTCGTCATGCACCTTGAGCATCAGGCTCCACCACCTGCCTACTGCTTCATGCAGGAGACTCGTGACAAGGATCACCATGAGGTCGGCTGGTGTCCCTACCAATCTAAAAACTCTCACGATAGCCTCCAACCAATCATTATCTTCCTGTGGGTCCGTGTATCCCCTGAACCAGGGTGGCCTCTAGAATTGGAACTTGTGAAACGCACTCAGATGATGTGCACTCTCTACTGCTGGAGTTGGTGGTATTGGTGGCCCACTGGGTAGTGATACCGCTGGTACCTCCACTGTGATGGGGCGCTACACCGAGGCCTCGTCGCTCAGTGGGATACCATCTTGTACGAAACTCGAAACCCTAACTTGCTGCCTTCGTGGGGAGATATTAAAAAGAAACAGGTGCACCACAGTTAAAACAGTATACTTGGTGAGCCGACCAAAAGAAATCACGAAGAAAACATTTCATAGGAAACACACACGCAATCAGTGTTTTCGTGCTCTGAGTTGGAGATCAATAGTCAGAGTCTTAGTGTATAGATACATCGGTCGCCACACCAACACAGGTTTCCCTAAACTGATAACCACACCCAAAACAATTAACACTATTGCTGTTAAAATTATAAAAGTCCAAGTTCTATAGTTGAACCGACTCCTCTGATACCAATTTTTCACGACCCATGACCAAGGCCCGTGTCGTGACTACCCCATGCCTTCCTTCCAAAGGCCACGGGATAGAGACTAGCACCAAAGTCGTATTCCTGATAAAAAGGGAAGGTATTGTCATTAATAAGTAAACAAAAAAACAGAGTATGAAACTAGAAGTAAAAACTAAGTGAAACTGTATACAATAGAAAGTGCTGAAAGGAAAGGGGCCTGAAATACAATCCCAACAGTAAATTACAACAACTGCAGAACGGTAAACAAGAACTACTGAGTCGTCCCCCGGGGATCCCACCTGAAGGGAGTGTGCAGATGGCCTTCTCAGCACTCCAGGCCCATCCATCTGCTCCGTGTATGTCTCGCTAAGTGGTCCACCTCTGGGTATCATCCATCTCTACAACTCTCTTTCTTTATTAGCGATGGCCGTCATCTGTAACCAACACAATGATTTATGAGTATAGCCCATGTAGGGGTGAGTATAACGATACCCAGTTGGGGCCCCTGGGCCCCCTGAAGGTCTCCTAGAATCCACAAAGGATAACCAAAAAAGAAAGATACAAACATAACGTATCAACAAACCCTTCTTAGGTATATGCCCATACATATACCTATGTTATCAATCATAGTACAACTCCAATTCACGAGCAGAAGCATAGCCTAGTCCACATTGGAAATAAATTAAATCACATCGATGATAATTATTGAGTAGACAAGAATCAAATCACAAAGGTATACTGATTTCATATAGAGTTCGAGATTATTAGATGTAGTCATTGATTTATCTATGCTGTTGGACCCACACAAGATACAGGACCAACTAAGCTGTCATACCCACATAGGATTCATGACCAGCTACTATGTCGGACCCACACATGTTACAAGAACAGAAGTCAGAACGGTCAAACCCATGTAGGATTCCAGTACATTAGTCATCATTGTCGAACCCATGGAGGATTCTGGTACAGTAGTCATCGTTGTCAAACCCACTGAGGATATCCGGTACACTATTCATCATTGTTGAACCCATGTGGGATTTCAGTACAGCAGTCGTCGCAACCATCTCTAGGTTTCCTACACATAACACGCTTTATTCCGAGAGGGTCCACTCCTTGAACCATGTTTCGATACATAAACTGTCACGACGTCCTTATTTGATGTATCCCAAAGTTCCATATCATCAAAAGGAACCCAACGCGATAGACAGATCATCAATCGGATCCCAGTCTTAGAGTTATTGGAATTTCTGTTCCATGGGCCCGGTTGAATTTAATCTCGGTCCAAACCTGGACATTTTCCAAATTTGACCAAAAATCACATAGATTATCGCAAAAGGACCTCCTCATCGTGAGATTCCTAGTGTAGAGACGGCATGTCGATCAGACATGAAGTTTTGAAGATATTCAAATTTAATTGATGTTGGGCCCAGCCCGTCAAGCCCTGTGGGCTAGCGGGTCGGCCCGACTCGGCTCGGTGGATCCGACCCAGCTGAGGGGTCGGCCAGGATTGGCGGGACTGTCTTGGCTGGGGGTTTGCCTTGACCCGGTGGGGCGTAGCACACCCACGGACCCGGCCCGCAGTGCGGGCCTGTTCGGTTTGCCCGGTGGTGCCAAGTGGCACCGCCTCTTCCTGCCCAACCGGCCGTAGCCAGCCTGTTCTGCCCGGCGAACGCGGACCGCTATGCAGGTCGCGGTTTTCTTCTATGCAGTGCCTGGAGTTTCCATAGTCCTCTAGCCCAGCCATCAGGCAGCCGACTGGTTCGCCCGGAAGAGCAGCCCATGGAAGCGGGCCGCGGCTCCTTCGCACAAAGCCTGTGGGTGCCACAATCCTCCATCTCAGCCAAACATAGCCGACTGGTTCTTCCAGCCTGGATGGCATGAGGCCGGCCGGTTCTTCTCCGGCTGAGCGGCTCACATTCCTCTTCAATGCGGCACCATTGGGCAATGTGTTCTTCCAGCGAGGCGACCGGTCGGCCGACGGGTTATCCCACTGCATAGCTCCATGACGACTGGCTCAGCTGGCCGCCTCCGCACCTCCACCGCGGGGCGACAACACCGCCCCACCTTCACCTTCGACGTCAAAAAACATAATCCAACGGACGGTCGATGGGCCGTGTTTGTTCGGCATGCTCCCTCTGCTTTAAATGATAACAAATGGCCATCGTCAAACTATGTAAGCATTGAAGAACATGGAAATAATTTAATGTAATTAAATTCCCCTACCTTGATTTGATGTTCGTTCATTGACAATGCCATCGATTCGTTGACGTCGGGGTGCATCCGATGAGGAAGCGTCATTATAGGCGACGTTCTTCACAGATGGTATCTACATCTATAAAGCGGATGGAGGTCGATGGAGATGTTCTTCATGGACAGCGTCTTCCCTTTCTTGCTTTAGTTGGAAAGGAGGGAGACACGTCATCGTTCTTCGGTGGTATCAGTATTGTTCATTGAGAGAAAATTAGTCCTTTTTGATTTCCTCCCAATTCTCTCCATCCAAAGAAAAATTATTCCCCCTACCCACTATTATAATATAACACATATTATTATGTTGGAAAAATGAATTCAAAATAATTGAAACACACAAATCAATTAATTAAATCATTAATTACTTGTGTTGTCACCGTAAAGGAGAAGCCCAAGAGTTTCCCATATCAATGGGGAGCTCAAGGGGTTCAAATGGGGAGTTTAAGGGGGTTGAGCTCATGTTGTCCCCACAACATAATATCATCCCATGGGAGGTTATGTGGGTGTGGGACCCACCTTCAACTTCCCTTTGGAGGAATTAACCACTTTTAAATAAAAATATGTCACACATATTTTTATTAATTTTTTTTCAAATTCCAAATTAAAACATCCATTCACGTTGAAACGCAACTGTGGTAAAGGTCTCCTTAAGTGAATACTGGCGCAGCGAGTTCATCAGTGTCCTCGGATTTCAATTCCGAGCACCGATTCAAAAGATATAAAATCTTTCCCGTACGTTCACTAAACGTACCCGAAAAAAAAACAGCAAATGATTCCGGGCACACCGAGCCTCAGAATTAGGCGCTGTCAGAAACTACTGACTCGTAAAATTCCCATGTACTTAAGAAAAATTTTCCATTGAATTTCTGGGTATTTACAATGTCACTACCCCTCCCACTAAACATACATCAAAAAATAAGAGATAGATAATGACCCCCTGAGTATCACCTCTAGCTGGACCCAGGTTGGTGACAAGCATTGAGGGTATACAAATATCATTTATAAGAGGTATTAGAGTCCATAATATACTTTAGGTCAAGAGATAAGATGAATAATACACAATAAACTCATACAGATAATATATAAAATATCCAAAATATTGAATACATAAATGGAATAGATATAATAAAACCCTTCAAAGAAAATACATAAAAGTAATTATAATGCAACGACATGACAAATTTTCTGGATTCCTGATAGTAATATCCCTCACAGTCCATAGAATACTCCTTGAAACCTAATTTTTTTTATCTAATGTGAGAATTTAGCTATACTATGATGGAAACCCAATGTATCTCATGAACACATTAATGAAAAATACTAATGAACCCCTAAGAAAAACAAAGATCCAAACCCTCGTATAAATGTTTACTAACCACCCCAAACTCCCCAAATAATTCTCGCCAAATAACACAAAAAAATAATATAATATAACATGAATCAAATCGATATGGGTACGTGCACTACTTTCCAAATGGTATGTCACTCTCAGACCCCACCATCGAACATCCTGGTTCTCTTGTCAGTTTTATATTCCACCCCACACAACAACCACTGTCACAACACACCTCAACCGAACAAACCTATGCTCTCCTCCCTACAAGAATGGAAACAACTCATCCAATATGAAAATAACCTGGCCACAACACAATGAAATCCCATACTAGAGCAGTAGGGTATCGTTAACATGTCAGAAATTATCCTCGTTCCCTCCTCCAACCGTGGATGACCCCACCAAAACCCACACCAAAAGCATTATCATATTTCAACCAAACAAATAGTATATCAAAACCACCACCTATTCCATTAATATACCTTTGGCCATCATCGACTATGCAATACCTACCTTTTCTACATGTCATAGTGGGAAGGTGTGGCTCCCCATCCATCCATTATCCTCACCGGATGTCTAAAAAAACCCCTTCATTTGTCTATGTGGGTATCATCACATATTTATTGATATTTTTGGGGTTTATATAGTAATACGAAGAATATAAAATTATTTATATAATATCAAACAGTCAATAACAATATACTTGTTCACAAATAAACCAACCAAATCACAACCCCATCAATTATGTAGCCACCACTTAATGCATAACACCACAGAACAATCCTTGATCCACAATAATGTATTCAACTAATTTAATTTAAACATATCATTATTTTAATTATTTATAATAAACCACATTTAACCTCCCCAATCAACATGTAGTTATTTATTAATAGTCTTATTCAATTAAAAAATCCAACCTATATCATTTAAATTAGTTTTAATCATTTATTATGGAACAACTCATCCATAAAACACAAAGAAATCATCATCGAACCACCCCTATATCATTTCCAACAAAACACATCATCACTCCAAAAGCACACCTCATAAACCCCCTCATCACCCCAAAATCATGGCCCAACACCACTTCTCCACACCAAAAGCACAAACCACAAACCATCAGTCCCAAATTCCTCAACTAAAAGTCATAATCTAAAAAGTAAGAACAATATTAATAAATCATGATCCTTTTACATATATACCATGTGTATTTTACACATTTCACATTATTTTATTGGTGTTATGACACAATCTATAATCATAGACCCACCATTTCTTTAGCAAAATAGGAGCTGCCAATCAATTTATATTTTAGTGTGATATCAAAATCATGAACACATGTGCATCAATCAAAACACATGTCACCCATAATAAATAAATCCCCCAACAACCATGATTTTCAGTAGGGCCACCATCCTATAAAATCCATTATATAAAAAATACTATAAAATACATAAAAGAATGAAGATCAAACAAACTTTACCGCATTCAATTTAAATTTTACTAATTCTTTATATTTCGTTATTCCATCACAACAAAAACAAATAAATAGAAATATAAAACACCTCCCAAAAATACATAATAATAATAAATGAGGTAGTCTATGACTCAATGAATCTCTACTGACTCGCTGCACACTTTAGGGTACATAAAAAGTTGCTGCAACAAAAAATATGCTTCAAGAAACCATTGATCACACTACACAACTACCAATGAACATTAAACCCCATCACAATTACATAAATTAATCCATACTGCACCATAGTAGTGAAACCTCGATGAAGAATCGAAGAAAACCATCCTTGAGGAAGGAAGGGCTTAATATAGATTTCTAACAAACAACAATCAAGACCAATGGATCAATGATTGAGGAAGGGGGATTGAAGGAATCATTTAGAAGAAAAGTGTTATCCAAAAATTATATTAAGAATAATCCATGTCTGAAGGAATGAATTTTTATTTGGGAATATATCTTTTAAAATATCACTTCATCGAGGGATTACACTGCATGTATTCTCATTTGACATCATGTAATCGTTGGTGTTTTATTTCTTCAATAAAATGAAAATATTTTTATTATATAAACCCATAAATATACATTTCATGAACCAGCCCTAGTAAATACATGAAACCGACATTCATTTTGAGTAATGATTACATATTTTTTATTTCATGTAGTTTCTATGATGCACCTCCATCATCCAACAAAAACTATTAGAACCTCCCTCTTACACCTCCAATGTTCACAAATGGAAAATAAAAAAAACCATGAGAGTATGAACCATTAAAAAACATATATAAAAGTCTATACTATATATAAAGAAAAAATGCACTGTGAACTCAAGGTAGAACTATTAATTAATGATTCCCACATTTCACATGGTTTTCATAGAAAAATTTAGATTGATTGCTAGTAATCCTTGAATAAACCACTTACTGAAATGAAATACCACCCACCTACATTCCTTAAAAATGGGAATAAAAATAAAAGGGAACTAAATTTATAGAGTTTTGATGCACATTAATTATTTAGTGGTCGGTTATAAATCATTTGGATGTCGAAAGGATATGACTGGGATGATAAATTCAACTAAAGGGAATAAAATCACACCAAATTCACCATCCAATATCTAATTCATCGATCTCATTGAGATTAAGAATTATAACAACCTGTGTAGAAATATATTGTTTATTGGTGATGATTTAAATAAGAAACTTATTATATCAAGAGATAAATGATTATCTCATGGGATCACTAATTATGATAATGAGTGCAATAATGATGTGGGGAATGATACATTTACTAAACATTGACTAATATTAATATATTATATTACTATATATCTTCAAATTATTTTATATCTAATGAATTATCTATGGATACAAAAATACCACCACTATGATCAAATACTGAGTTAGAAGTGAAAACCCATAATGGTTTGATGATTTCATCTCATGTCTCAAATTCTTCTTTGGTTGATGTTTTTGGGAATTTCTTTCATTAAATTATTTTTATTACCATATAAGGATAATTTTTTTAATCATAGAAATGGATTTTCATTATCTAAATATACCCTAAATCAGTTTTTGAGGGAGATGTGTAAATTTTGAAATTCTAGACCATCCTATTATCAACAATTGGTGTGTTGATAAACATAAGATTACAATAGAGATAACATTAATTTCATGGGACCCGCTTCATTAAAAAATGGACGATTATCTCAAATCATTGGTGAGAAACTCAACATTGAAGATATAATTATTTAGATGTAGATTTTTTAGGAATCTTCAGAAGAGTTTCATAGTCCTCCACTAATTTGTGATGTTGTTTCTTATATAGAATTCAATGATTTTTCTACTGCTATATCATATCCCTTACAGAATTATTCATATTGAGTTGCTGGAATTGAAGAATATACTCTATGATATTCATGATATGTGGTTTATACATCCAAGCATGTCACCTTGGGATGAAACAATTATTTTTTATTAAAAATACATATATATTTATGTGACTCCTCATTGATTAATGAGAATAATACTAGTTCATATTCAATATAAAATTATCATCTACCACATTTTGATGAATTATTTGATCAAAAATATAGATCCCAATACATTAACAATGTTGAAAATCCTTATGGATATCATTAATTAATTTAAATAAATAAGGACATACCAATAAAACATCCCTTTAAAATTTTGGACACTAAGCAAATATAGTGATTCTAAATTGTATTAATATGTCCTCATTTATCATCATTG
The DNA here is from genome assembly GCA_963277665.1 of Viscum album. Lineage (NCBI taxonomy): Eukaryota > Viridiplantae > Streptophyta > Magnoliopsida > Santalales > Viscaceae > Viscum > Viscum album. Next base: position 1,845,649,789 of record OY728157.1, on the reverse strand, counting down.
ATTTAAAGAATATATAATATATAGATTATATAATTATGTTTTTTAAATTATATATAGATGAAATTCTAATACATTAAATTGGAATGGTATAAAATGTATATCATAGGAAATCTATAGTGAAGACCCAAAGTATAGATGAAATACATGAAATATTTTCAATGTGTGATTTTTTGATAAAAATGATTATTTATTAGGTCATATAATACCAAGAGTGGGTATACTAGTAGACCCATTATATGCAGAGTTTACTAATAATTGTTTAGAATAGCCATAATTACTGAGATATATTTTTTTCTTCTTATTTCTAGATAACATTGATTATTTTTGGAAAAAATAGAATTTTTTAAAATTTAAATACAATGTAAATTCGAATGGGAGACATGTTTCATTGGTATGTGAATGTGAATAAAATTAAAAACAACTGAAGATATGATTAAACATTTCACATTTTTATAAATTACCATATTATAGATAGGGTTTTTTATTTTATAGTTGTGGATCAAATAAGGGATGTTTGTTCCTTCTGAAGATAAATGATATGGTGGTATCTTATATCTCATAGTATTTGGATATCGATGAGAATAATTTTCCAACACATGCATTGAAGATATATTTGGTGAATTTTTCTTTAATGATATAGAGGAAAAATATTTATGGAGATATGTGGGATATATATACTAATCATAAATGATAAAATTATATATACACGAATAAGGAGATAAACATGTGACATTGATTATGATTGGAGCTTATAATAGATTATTACTGATTGGTACTTTACCCCCCTTTTTAGAGAAAGAAGGTCTATTATGATTTGTATTTAATGGAAATGCTATCATACCCATGATGGGGATCACAAAATATCAAATATTTGCATATTTTATAAGGATGTATTAGGAAATCATGATGTAAGGAGTGAAATATTGTATTTCTTAAATTATTTTTTATAAATTTATCCCAATGATGATTATTGAGCTGTTGGAGGATGGTGTAGAGTTTTAGAAGAAGGTTTGAAATGTTTCTAAATTGATCCATGATTAGGATGGAATGAAAATTTTCTATAATAATGTTTTTTAAATCCATTCCCAATTTTAATAACTATCAATTAGAGTAACATCATAGTTTACCAATCTCTAATCATGATTAAAGAGAAATGATGTATTGTGATTTGAAATAGTAGTTCTGATATGATGGAATAGTCAGAGTTGTATAAAATTTTGTATCATGGTGCATGACATTGTAATTATTTTATATAACGAGTAAAAATTTAAGGGTATTTCATAGCCACTACCAATACAAATATTAAGATAAGAAAACATCAGCATTGATTTTTTAATCGGACTCCCCAATAAATATAAGGGGCATGTTGCTTTATGGGATATTTTCATTCACATTACAATTTATGTAAACATAATTAAAATAAATGAATGTTTCTATATAGATCAAAATTCTATGAAATATATAATGTCAACAGTAATGATCAATGTTATAGCACATTCCATTGTATCTAATCGGGATTTGAGGATCACGTCGATACTCTAGAACAGTATATAGTAGGGACTTGTTACTATGTTTTGTATTATAAATACATATCATCCTTCTATAGATTACAAATATAATACAACTATTTATACACTAGAAGTTATTTTAGAAACCTTTTATAGGTTTTAAAGGGTTTTTTTATTGAACACCTTAATCTAGAAGAGTTTTGTTACTACAATGGTCTTGAATCAAGCTTTCAATTTGCTCCTCACAAGGCCCTATCCGGAAGGAAGTGTAAAAACCTAACATTCTAGGATGAAGTTTGATAATAAATTAAATTTGGAATAGAACTGGTTTAATTAAGTATGGCTGGTTTTTTACCACTTTTACTTCCATTAAACCTTACTAATGTTCATAATGTGCTCCATGTATCTATTATAGGAAAGTAAAGACCTCATATATCACATGTAATAAACTCAATGTTCACACAACTATATTATCATCATTATTACAAGACAAACCTTTGGATCTTCTAGTTAATCAATATAATTTTCTATAAAACAATACTAGTTATCTGGTCAATATTTTTTGGTGAATCAAGTAACTTGAAGAAGCAACACGCGATCATGGGGGTATAATGGGAAATACGTATCATCATTTATTTGTATCATATTGATGATTTTTTAGTGTTAAGTATATTTTTATAGGGGTATAATGTTACAAAAAATTATTTTAAAATTATTAATTTCAAATAAGTATATTTTATTAAATTTATTGAATAACATGAAACATCAAGTATTAACAAACACTAATATAATTCAATGATTTAATCATTAATATTATAAACCATACATTAACCTTGAGTTTATAAATAAGAATAAAAAATTAATATATTTTTATAAATTATTAATATAATGAAATGATATTTCTAAAAAATGAACTTTGATTTTAGAATACTCATTATATGTTATAAAAACACATTTTCCAAAAAATGTTATTTTTATTTTTTGTGAACAATGGGAAAATGAAATTCTCTAACTCATTATTAATATTAATTGGAAAATATTTACTTTATTTTATAAATATACATGTAAGAAAATATATTTTAATGCATTTTTATAAATTTTCTCAATATGGTTATTATTTTGTAAAGTGGAAAATGCTACATATTTTTTCTAAAAAGTTACATCCCATTTAATAATTTACATGAATAATTTTTTTAGTTGGTTTTAAATGAAAAATTATTTCAATTATATATTTACTATTAAAATTTATGTGATTTATAATGGTTTCAAATGGAAATTTTATATTTAAACACTGTATACTTATGAAAACAATATATATAAAAGACCATGTTTTGTCCCATTTTGAAGATTAATTTAAAATTAAATTCTACCAATTATAAGAAATAAATTTTAAAAAATGGATTATCTATTTTTATTATTATTTATAAATATTATATACTTATTTGAAAATAATTTTTTGTCAATATAAAGAGTAAAAAATTATAAAAATTAATTACTACAAATGAGGTCAAAATTTTATCACAATAAGGTTAAACTGAAAAGTTAATTTCCCAAATATTTTAATAAAAATTGCAATTCATGATTTTTTTTTCTTATTTAGAACAAATATAATTTTTTTATTAAATGTTTGAGACTTTACTAATGTGTTAAATATGGGTATACATTATTCATTTAATCAATTCCATTTGTTCCCTCTCACCAACTTATAAAAGGGAACCCCTATCATATCCACTCCAAACATTCATAACCTTTTCTGTCCAATAACTATTTAAATATACTCATTAAATATATATTGATGTACTATATTCAATAATCATATTTTCGATCCCTCATTGTATGGATTTTGTTTAAAAATATGTTGTTTTTATAATGAATATGAATCGTTATAATAAGTTTGTTATTCTGCTTTCCCCCCAATAATTAAATTATTCTCCAAATATTTATATATAATAATATACATACATATCATTTACTAATATTATTTTATGTAAATTTAATAAACCGTATAGATATCCTCTTCCAAAAAATTAGAAATAGAACTGTAGATCTCGTGTACTGAGGGATACCACCTCATAAACATATGTAATTCAGTTTCTTTAACCACCACTCAAAGATAGATATAATAATGTATTTAATATATTTAAATAATAAATATAACATAATTATACATAGGTAATTATAATATCACATATATATTCTTACAAAAAAATCTATTGGAAAATCAAAACAACACTAGTGCGTACATGTGGGCTACCACATCCACAAAGCGATCTAATAAATTATTAATTTTATTTTGACAAGGATGGTAATATATATAGATTTATGTAATATATATTATATATATTTTCTATTTACTATTATATTAATGTAAATTAATATTTACATTTATTTCTTTCAAACCATTTTGAAAATGCAAGAAATGCTCATGCGTTTAAACGGCCAACCATATCAATGAAAAATGTAATTCATTTTAAATATGTAGTTATTATGTATTAAATTAAATTAATATATATAATAAATATATGATATTTATATCCTGATTAATTTTCTTTAAATTTTGAAATCATGGCCAATATAAAAGGATAAAACATACAAAACAAAAACATTAAAGAACGACGTAGTAGATATTTACTAAAAGAATATTTAAATAAGAAATATTCATTAAACATGTAAATAATAACATAATTATATCATATATGATATTATATATATTGTAATTGTTTCATAATAGATATATAATAGTTTTAAAATTTTAATATATGAGTTTTGAATGTGTGTGAAGATTGTCAAAATATGAGGTAATGAATTGTTATCCCACTTTTATTTTAGTGGGGAACATGCCATATCCACCACTTGTTTCATTTATTTTTTTAAAATAATGAATAACTAATTTTATTATTGTTATAATTAATATAAATGGATACATTTATATATCAATATAAACTTATTCTTTTTATGGTTCATAGGATTCATAATCTACGAAAGTGGTATGTGATTTTCATTTCACATTTATTTTTGTGAGACAAATGTCATCTTCACCACTACATTATTTTGATTTGGGTATAAACTACCCAATAATTTATTTAATTAGTATTATTAAAAAAAATTATTTATTTACAAATATATATAATGTTGTTTAATTTATAGGTATTTTAAATAAAAATATAGTAAAGTGGTAGAATATTTATGTTTCAATCTCATTATTTATTAGTATTTTTCAAGATTATAATTATCATGATTAAATTTAATAGTCTAAATAACAATAAATGCATCTCTATTATTCAACTATTTTTATTTATATTGAATACATTTTTCCTTTATTTTTCATCTTTTTTTAAATAATGATAAAAATGTAATTTTTTAGGAAAAAATTAATTATTTCTCCTCTCAATTGAAAATACCATTTCATATAGGTTAATGGTATATATAATTTTTTTAAAGGAATTTTAACTCTCATCAAATGAAATTTTTGTATAGTTCTTACCATTTATGGAATTTTATAAAAAAAATTAAAAATAACTTTCTTTTGTTTTTCAAACATGAATGTTTTTAATTTATTGAAAAAATGTAAATGGAATTTTTATATTGATATGTATAGGCTGAATTGAACTTATCACTCAATTATATGAATATTAAATTACATGTTTACAAGGTTTTATTAAGGTAAAGAAAAAATAATTTTCATTTTGAATATTTTTATATTTTTAGTAAGTGATTTCAAATTAAATATGTTTTTTATTCAATAATGATTCAATGATATTTTTATGGCTTTTCCAATCATTAAATACACCATTATTTATTATTTCATTTGTATTACAAATAATCAGATCCAATAATACAACCCATATTATTCTTATATATTTTTTATTTTATAATTATGACAATGATATGATTATAAAACAAGGTTATTCATCGATTGGTTTTTCTATGATTGATTGATTAAAATTTTATTAAACCTGGTTTATTATTTGGGATTATTATAGGATGATATGCCGAATTTTTAACAATTTTATGGATTTAAAATATATGTGTTATGTGATAAGTAGGACCTATATCCCTATTTAATTAATTATTAAATAAATTATATCACATGATATAAATATGAAAAACTAGCTATTGTACTTGATCCTCTATTGAAAATTAGTTGATGTTCAGGATCCACAATGAGAAAAACTCCACACTGATTGATCCAATTGGGGAAATTTATAACGATTCCTAATCATTTATGTTATGGTAAATAGGTATTTATTTTGAATAAACTATGATATGATGGTCCATGTAGTTAACCTTGACATCTGACATGGTTTTATACATACGATGGTTCCATAATTATATTTCATGTACTTTCGGATCTTGATTGATTAATGACTATTTATCACTCGTACAGAGAAATTATTTTAAATGATAAATTTTTATGAGATGAATAATTTTTATTATCACTAATAAATTGGGTAGAAACCTTGTCATATAATCATGATTTCATACCATTATTACTTTACTATTCTTCTTTAGGATATTCGATTAATATCTTCCATAATTGGCCTTAATAAGAACTTGAGCACACCCTTTCATGGGATCACATTCCCTAGGATATAAAGAATGGTTTAACTGGGGTATGCATATAATTATTTTTAAATGTGAATATATTTATGTGAGTTTTTGAGTTTTTTATATATGAATATTTTTTATTTTGTCTCCATATTTACTAAAACTTTACGGTCCTAAGCCAATTTTTTTATTTTATTGAATATTTATATAAAATATTTAATATTTATGTATGAATATACATGTTAAATATAATTAATATCCTTTTAGTAGTATATCATCCAAAGATAAAAAATATTTTATAGTAATATCATTATATATATATATAGAGATACCCACTAATAAGTATATTTTATGTAGATTTAGTATTGTGACAGTCTCATATATGGGATAAATCCCCTCTCCCCTAGCTAGTTGGTTGTGATTACTTTTTTATTGAGAAATTTCTGATATTGTTTCCATACACAATATTAATTAATACTATATATAAATTATTGTATATTGTATCTTTTTCATATAGTGTATGGATCCTCTTAATGAGTCACATATAGTCTAATTAAGCAATGTGTGTTTCTTAATAGTGGCCTTGGTAGTCTGTGAGGAAATCTTGATCCTTATGTGATAAGAGATTATATATGGTCTACGACACATGTTATCATCTATATTAAATTCTTATTGAAGAAATCATAGTTTATATATTGTTTTTATTATTATTAATAAGACACCAATAGTCGATTATGTATTTATAGACTCTTAATGATAAAATATTATCATTGTTGATGTTTGATCCTTTACATTGTATACAAATATTAATATAAATTTTTGATCCCTTTGTATAGCATCATTACCGAGACATAGTTCACCTCATTGACTAAATTCATTATGAGGTGTTCTTGAGTCATATTTCATTGTTCAATTGATCAATATGAATGAGTTTTATGGACATTACATAGGAATGGGTTGTCAAACAACATATTTTTTTTATGTACACCATATTTTTATAGATCCTTTCAGGTTTAGAGTGTTGACAATTAGGAATATTTGGTGATTCGTGTATAGTAAGGATATTTTTGGTCTTATACAGATGTGGTTTAGAGTTCAATTAAATATATATATTTGTACTCCCTCATTATTATTTATGTCATCATGATCTAATAATCATACAATTATTTTTTGGATTTTAAATATTCAAGTATATGCCCTATGTTGTCCTTGTTATGGTATTTAGTTCACATTGATGGTGATATTCCTTAACTCGTTCATTATAGTAAATTGATGACTTCTATATTAGATAAACATATATTTCTAAAGAATTACTCATAGAAAGAATGATGTATAGATGAACCCTCCATTAAAGGTACTGGCTTACTTTTAATGGATTAATTATTATATTTTTGATTGGGTTGATATGGTGGATCCACATTTCAGGAGTAAATAACCTTTAATCCAATGTGAGGAGATGGGAAAAACCTTTTGGATTTAATATGGACTACCTTGATGGTGGTTTGGGTGTCATGGTTTTCAATTTTTTTGGATAATAAATCACTTTTAATTACAATGGGGAAATTTTAATATGAATTCATTTTGAAAAACATTATTATCCTTTCCTAAACCCATCCTAGTGGGTCCCATACCGTGAATCCACATGCCTACCTCCAATAGGCATGGGGAATGTGACTAGCATCGAGTAGGAATATAAATAACATGATATGCATTTATGATGTACATGTACACACTCACATTTCTCCAAACCGACATAGTAATGAAATGTAAACACAAATGAACAACCAATTCATGCATAAATTTATATCCCTAAACTAGTGTATGACATTGACTAAAGAAGGAAAAAAGGTCCAAATACAAGCCCACCACCAAGAGTCTATAAGACAAGTCCATAATGGATAACCAGGTAGTGGGATAGTTATTCTAACAATTTTGGAACAAACTTCAGTATTCCCAGTCTCTCTAAGCCACATTTATTCTTCGTCCACCTAGTACTCTTTCAAAATGATGATCATATACAACAAACATGAATCATATGGAATAATCTATATTAAGGGTGAGTATAACAATACTCGTTAGGATAACCAAAAAAATCATATAAAAAAGTAAATACACTCATTTTACAAAGGATTATGTCTACAAAACATATAAAAATGATATCTATATGTACTAAACAAATAGATATTTTCTATAGGCAATGACAACCATATTATATCATCCAAGGATTACAGCTCAAAGATCCATGAAGAAATCATCCTTGAGGACATGATCTTCAATATAATTTCACTGATAATGTCCATCCTAGAGGTACAAATCATTGATTGTTATCATGATAAAGAATATAATGATGTATTAATGGATACCATACATTAATGAGGATCACTGCCAAGGATACGGTGGGATAAAAACCACCCAATCTAGATTAACCAACAATGTAGATGATAGATGCCTTCATACTGTTGGTCATGATGATACCAATAACATGAAATTGTACATGAAAATTAATAGAGGATCTCACCTTAGAACTCATAGAGGGATTCCAATGACTCTAACAAAGAATACACATGGATTGTATTGTTTTCCTAGTAGTAAGAAAAGATTGCATACCATCCATCAAGGAAAGGATATGGGTAATGAACCCTAATGAAAATTGTCCATTTAATTGAGGAAAAGATCTCTAATCCATGTATAAAAGTGTACATAGAATTTATTAGGGGTCCCAAAGCATTTCCCATGACCACAGGTCCAACCCATGTAAAGGCCAAGTGCCTCAAGACATGTGCATGTAGTAGTACATGGTGTGTAGGATTCCTGTATAGTATACCCATGTTTCATTACATTGAACCATCACATATACTGCTACATGTTTACCATTACATAGCTTAACCCATGTACCTTGTCTAGAATGTGTCATGTGTCGGAGTACACGCTTTTTAGAAATCTGTAAACCCCACACAATGTTTGTGCTCTATCTGTTGTACATGCTGAGTATAATGGGATATACCACATGTCATTTAGGGAAATCATCATGTCATGTGATGTTTACCTCTCAGAGAAAAAAACATATCCACCAATATGAGGTCCCCATAGGCCATGTAATCATGTATTACGCATTGTGTGGTTCGTGACTTTTCTATAATTGAATGTGCTTCTACTACACACCTCATCCACATCCGACCTTTGATTCAGAGATCGGTCTATTTAAAATCGATGATCTATGACATTTCAAGCCTTCCCATTTTCAAAAACCTTGTTCCATTTCCATATCATCTTGGAAAATGGATGATATTCTTCATTCATCATTATGCAGTAAAAAACATTAATTTGGGAACACTCTACCACTACATCTCCTATATTTCACCTCAATCATGTCATTCCAATACTATATCTATGATATTTTTTAATTGTGCCAAGAATCATGTAAGTGACGATCGATTGATTCAGATTGGTCGAGTCAGGTGATAAATGAAGAAGGTCCATGATAAACAATGAATACAATGGATAGTAACACAATAAAATATTTGAGTAGTGAACGTTGATCTTTTTTTGTTTTAACCTCAATCCTTTTTTGTTAGATCAAAATTTTATGATACCAAAAAACAAAATCAATTATCCAAATAAAACAATGAAATACTACCCATCTTATAAGATAGTCAATATGAGAATCAAGTTATTCATTCATTCAACCACATTCGTTGTATAAATTGATAATGTTTAATTAAATAATCAAAAAACACTACATACCTAGATTATGATAAATCTTTTATAATGAATAATGTTGTGTAATTATCATTTGTAATATCCATCGAATCTGAGGTTCATTGCTCCTCGATCCACAATCCTTTTTTCATTAACCTTATATAATCCCACTATCATTATATCAAGTGTTCTACAATATCTATAGGGTTATGCAACTATCCTTGGGATATTTCAATAGTAGTCTATTTAAAAACATGAAAATTGATGCATCAACAAAATGAAAAAAATAATTTACTCAAATAATTTATTCATTTCTGCACCTGCGATGAATTTTATACCAATGTCCCTATTCAAACACAGTTATGATGCACCTATGGTGGACCTCATGTGATGAATTCCATCGTTCCCTTATATTCTTTATATGGGTATCAATTTTGAATTTATTCATCTTTTCTTGGAAAACAGCATGAATGTTCTATTTAATATAATTAATATATTTCAAAACAAATATCGTTGCAGACCGAGAATTAAAATTTTCCCCCATATCAGTAGTTAGTCTTGAAAATAATTCATATAATATAATGATATAAAATGTAGAAATATGATATACCACACTCTTCTCATCTTGGGGTATTAGATCCCCAAATAACCAAACTAATGGCTACTCAACAAGTTCTCGGTACATAGCATTAATATCAGCCTCCTACTCCAATGTGATCTCTAGGAGATTCAAATTCTTCACAAAACAAGAACTAAAGGATTCAATAACCAAGAAAATATCCCCTAATTTTGATCCCCGATCTCCATTGGGTACTTAGAAAATATTATTGCATCCACGATTTCTAGCTCACCCCAATGACAATGTGGGATGGGTCGTGCATGTATATCATCAGTTTTGACACGTGGAAAATTTCATGAACCCCATCCAACTATGCCAGTAGACCTATGTTTTTTTTCCACCTATCCTACTAAACATATTATCTTGACTGTTTTGATTAACATCTGAGATAGAATTCTACCCTATACAAATATCTATAATCTACATCGAGGTGAAATCCATTGGAACACATGGCCCCATCCCCAAAATACAAAGGACACTATTTCTAGTCAACATTACAGTTATGATGGAACTATAAATTTCTTAACTGTTCCTAGATGATCATATCCTTCTCTATTATAGCAACACCAAGTCTAAGCCCATGAGTACCAACACTCATAGTTCATTATAGAAAAGTAATGACATATAAGGTTTCTAGGACAATGACACTAATGGTTCCATACAGATTGCAGAATAATATTTTCTTTTCTACAAGAACTCCACAACAGGTAGATGGTCCCCACATATATGATCAATGTTGAACATGAAAAATCTCATTACATCCTCTAGTACCTAACTTTTCTGGTCTTTCTTGAAGTCTGTTTGTGTGTGAAATTATGCTCTCAAGCATAACTGGGTTCCAAAAACATATCGTAATCCCTTAGAAAATGGGTTGTAAAGAGAGAATCATGATCCGATATGAGTACCAATGGAAATACATTGAGTTAGAGTATTTATTATACATAGAGACATCCCACACTACTTATCCTCAAGTGTCTTTTGTAAATCTCATTCTCTCTAAGTACCGATGGAATTCCATGGAGTTAGAATATTTCTTATACTTGAGAGATTTTGTAAAGATCATTCTCTCTATGTATTTGCAAAATTATATTCAAGTGTCTTGTGTACTCTTCAATGGACTCTTAGTACACAAGGATATCATAGAAGAATACTACCATAACCTAATCTATGTGATGCTAAAATATCCAGTTCACGAGTCCCATGAACTGTATTGGGTCAATCATAATGAAAAAGGAAATCACCATGTAATCACATTGACCATAGAGTCATCTGACTGGCATATTTGGTATATCATCGTCCCATTATCATAGCAAGAAATATCCGTATCTAATGTAAATCATTGAGAACCATCAAGCCCCTATGAACTAATCAATAGGTCATCGATCCTCGATGTTGATACATACTCCTCACGATAACCTCGCTCAAGCATTGGTAGTCCACACAAAACATTAGGGTCTAGTATTCCTTCTTGGAAAATAATACATGGACTGCCCAGAGTGGAACAATAGGTTGAAAAACTACATTATTCTATATGAAATCAATCTGAACCCTAGTCTCATGAAGATATGTGAGATCCATCTAACTGTTTGGAAATAAAATTGGTTTGTCATTGGGTTTTGATCAATGCATTAGTATATCTATCATTGGGAGTTAAACATGGTTCTTGTTCGGGGAAGAATCCTTTATACTCATCCACCATAGTATGAAAATGGAAAATCATAAAATCCACTGAACAAAGGGTTAGGCTATGAAATTTATTATTAATTGGCTTCAAACTTCTCTACACGATTCCATACTATGGATCCTGGGATTCCCTTTCACCGAAAAAATGGTTCTATCATAGCTGTTAATTCTCACCCTTCACCTAAAATATTCATTCTAGGCAATAACAATAGATAACCAAACCATTATAGACTTATTTCATAATTACTCGATGTTAATACCATGATATTCCAACAAAAAACTATCACCTCTATGTGTCAGATGACTCTATCATAAAAAATGATTTATCAATAGGTATTCTATACTTAGGGTCTCAAAACATGTGGGTTGAGTAAATGATTTGACCAGAATTTATTTTTATCAATTAAGGTATGTTATGAAAATAAAATGACTATAACCTTTGTCTATTAGTACTCCAAATAATTTTTAATATTCCTATATCGTACCTCGAATGATTTTATGAGCCTCTTGGTTTTATTCTTCAGTTTCGTGCAGGTGTCCACTTCCTTGTCCTCTATATCCATGAGCCTATTGTGGACCACATTGTGGGGATGGTGGAAACATGTCACACCATTCAACACCTCCAACTACTATCCCATTTATTTTTCCATTTCCTCCATCCTTGGAACGTTTTAAGTCCTACTATAGTCATTACCTCAGTTTCTCTTCCATAGTCTCATTGTCAGCTGTACAGTGGGTCTGAAAATCTCGTTTGAGATATCACCTTTCATCACATTAGTAAAACCACCTCTATTTGGGACGACTGGACCCACCATGGGATAATTTAATTGAAAATAATATATCATGGAACATTCTTGTTGGTCTGAGTGGACACTCAAGAGGGGGGTGAATTGAGTTCCAATTAAAATTTCTACTAAAAACAATTTGTATTAAAATCCCCCAATTTCAAAAACAGATTAAACTGTAGTGAATTTATACAGATTATAAAGGTTCAATTAGTTTCTCAAAGATTGATTAGTTCTCAGTTAACTTAATCTAATGATTAATTTAACTTTTGAAACTAACTTACTGGTTTACAATAAATATAAACACTTGCGAGTTTAACTATCAAAGTAGCTTTGAAGATAAATTATATTTCAAAGTAATAGCAGCGGAATATGAAATAAAAGTATTGTATGGAAATAAACATTAACTAAAAACACAGAGGAGTTAACCAAGAGGTTCAGTCTCAAGCCGAGACTTAGTCTTCTCAAATGTTTTATATAAGGATGATCCACACCCTGGATCAGGGTTCAACAGTTTACAACTGTCCAGGTCCAAGACCTCTACCACTGTTAGTCGTGGGAAACAAAACAATAGCAACCAGCTGTCCTGGTCACACACGACCTCTACCACTATCCACAGTGGGAAAAGGAATGAAAATATAATGAGTGAGGATTTACAAATCCTCCAGTTAAGGTTCAGGAGACAGTGTGTGTGTAAAATACAACAGATAACACACACTGATCGTAATGTAAAAAGTATATCACAGAGATAAAGATTTAGAGATTAGAAATGGCTCTAGTGATCTTCGTGCAGATCTTGACTTCTTTTGTTGATTAGAATTACTTCTGAGTCTTCTTCTGGTTTTTGTCTGGAAAACAGAGTACCATCTGCTTCTTTGACTTCGAGGTTCAACTTGCTTTTCGGCTCAAAGAATGATGAGTTTTGTGAGGTTCTTACTTAGCATAGATTGCTCGATGTATGCTCTATGTTCTGAAGGCTGGTAGTAGTAGTCTCGTGAGTGTGAGTTCTCCAGTTGATCTTGGCACGTTTTGAGCTTGATCGCCAATATGTTCTGTGTGCTTGATCTCTTTTTTGTTTTTTACTTCACCCTATATTTGACACGTACATAATGTCCTCTTTATATCCTTTTTGTTTTTCTTACAAGAAGGAGTGATTATGCTTTTTGATCGTACTTGGTACGGTTTCCTGAAATGGCAACATAAATCATTTAATAACATTAAATGCATCAAAATTAACAAATTTAACCGTTAGTATAATAAACAAATAGTGTCGAGGATATAGGATTTGACTCCAAAGTTCATTATAGGTAGCCGTTTGTTTGTTGACGTGTACAGTTGACTCGGTGTAGGAATCTTCCATCGGTAGCTCTTCAAATCGGTAGCTTCGTGTGCATCTGTAGCTCTGTGTACATCGGTAGCTCTGCGTGCATCGGTAGCTCTGGCTATCGGTAGCTCTGGCTATCGGTAGCTCTGGCTATCGGTAGCTCTGGCTATCGGTAGCTCTGTCTATCGGTAGTTCTGGCTATCGGTAGCTCTGGCTATCGGTAGCTCTGGCTATCGGTAGCTCTGGCTATCGGTAGCTCTTATGCGAACCAAATCTGATTGACTTAGAATTGTTTCAAAGCTAAACAGGGATAATTGAGATCAATATAAAGCAGAGATTATTTAAACATTATTATGAACTTGATCAAGAATTTGAAAGAATTAAAATGTAGATCACCAGTTATTGAGAGTAGCATAATATATGAACACATAATTGGGATTATCAAAACATATAAATGCACTATTGGGATTATCGAACCAGGTGAGGTCCACAATCTCCCCCTTTTTGATAATCACAACATATGATATAACATAAAGCAAAATGAGAATATAGTATAAGAGAATATAGAATTTATATTCGAATTTATCAAAGAAAACAGTATCAGAGAAAATAGAGGAAATAGTAATAGATCAAATATTATCATAGTTAGTATGAAATACAATAGTATCAGAGATGAGCTTTGAAAGATTTGGTACCAAGGAAATATAAGAAATAGTATCAAAAGCTCAAATATCTCCCCCTCTTTATATGTTCTCCCCTTTTATATGTAATTTCCCCCTTGATATGTAATTTCTCCCCCTTTGTGATAATCAAAAAGTGGGAAAGCAGACAAAGAAAACTGAGAATCAGAGATAGTGTAAAGAAAAGTAGTTGTATTAGATCAGACAAAAATTACATGAACAGAATGACAGAAAAGAATGATTCCTATCAAACAGCCTGGCCACTTCAGCAATCCAGATCTGCAACATGAGATTTTCCCTTTGGATCAGAAGAGGAGGTAGGTGGTGAGGAAGTGAGGGAGGGGTTTGGAATTCCAGAAATGATTACAGGAGGATGAGCTACTAATACAGTGCCTGGCCTGTATTGGGAGGGTTGTTGAGTGATCAAAGGTGTGAGGCTGCGGATGGCCTGAGCAGGAGTCATCTGGAGTGGAGACTCAGTAGAGGCAGAGGCAGGCAAGACAGGAGGGACAATAACAGGTCTGGCATCAACATGCAAGAAGGGCAACAACAGATTTCTGAAATCCATAATGATTCCTCCTCCTCTTTCCATAGCAGATATAAAATCATCTTTGTTCTCCATAAATTTTTCTAAGGCAGGAGTCAGCTCCCTTAGCTTGCTCACTTGTTCTCGGAAGGCTTGAGTTACAGGGGGTAATTTCATGTTTTCCAACATCAGCTTGAAATGATGTGTGAGTTGTTGCTTGGTAAAAATCCTTTGGAAATAATAATCCACCTTGTTCTTGATTTCCTCCTGAGAAGCAGAGGCATCTTTCATAGTGTCGGAGACGATTTTCATTATGTCCCTTACTGAATCTCGTGTAGAGAGCACTACCCGGCTTAGATTTTATGATTCCACAGAGCCACTGGTTGAAATAGAACCAAGCTACTCCTTCATCATAGCTCATGTTTGATTCAAATCAAATGCAGGTTTTGAAGCTAGAGGACCAACCGAGAAGGATACAGTTTCTTTGAAACTTTTGGTCAATCCACTAATCACAGTTTGCAGTTGAGAGTCCTGATTTTTAACATGATCCTTTATAGAAGATTTGAAATCTTCAAATACTGACACCATTTGGCTTACAACACTTTTCACATAGGCTAAATCCTTATCATCTTGAGGCTTTGAGATCATGTAAGAATATAAAGTAGTAACAGACTTCTGTAAGGCTTCAAGATCTGCTTCTATTCTAGAAGATTTGGTCTGGCACTCTTTAATTGCTTCCATCAGCTCACCCATAAAAGTTGACAGATTGAAACCAAGAGAAAGCTCAAAATATTGTTCCAACAACTTCATTTCTTCATGAAAACAGTGCTTCATCTCAGTAACTGAGGCAGTGAAGGATTATTTCAGCTCATGCTTCAGGTATTCAAGATCAGACTTTGTAACAAAATCAGTAGGTGCAACTGTAGTAGATACTCGTGCAGAAGCTAAGCTGACTACTGAATCATTCATGACTGATTGAATCGAGGAAACTAAGAATGATTCCATTTTGTTTACTTCTTCTACAAAACTGACTTTGAGATTTTCTTTCAGCACATCTAAATCATGTACTCGGACCACATCATCAGGCAATAACTCAGAATTGATGTCATAGCTAATCTTTGGTCTATTCAAGGATACTTCATTATCCGAATCAGGATAATCCAAACCACAGACTATAAAACCTGGTTCTTCTACCCAGTCTTCAATCTCGACATCCACTATAACATTTCCAAGATTGGAATGATGCTCCCCCTCAATGGGTTCATTCCTATGTACAACAACTACATTTTCTGCTGGTCTTTCTTCATCAGAGTCTTCCACAACATCTTCTATCTCAGCAGCAGTAAGGAGATTTTCTGAAACAGGTACAGCTTTTTCTATTCCTTTTTCTACTTCATCAGTAGGCACAACTGAGTTTTCAATCAATGGACTCAGACTCAACCTAGCAGAATCAGATGATTCAGATACATTCTCTTTTCCTCCTTCTTGTTGAGGAACTGGCTGGTCTTCCTCATGAGTAGATAACACTTCCTTTACCTTTCCTTTTCTTGAGTATACAAACTCAGTAACAGGACTTATAGGCAAGTCTGGATCTCCTCCAATATCCATAGGAGTTTCTTCCTCTTCTTCTTCTTCTTCTTCTTCTTCTCCTTCTGACTCATCACTGTACTCGGGTTCCTCTTCATCAGATCCTAAACCTGGATCTCTTTTATCCTTTGTCCTTGAAGGATAATCCACAGGATAAAACTTATCATACACCCTCTGGTCATCACTGACCCATTATCCTTTCCATGGGTTCCAATTGATTTTCATGTACATACAAACTGTACTAGTGATACAGAAGTTATTCTTAACTACCACTGTCTCATCCTGAGACTCAGCTATCCCTTTCACTTTTATCATCACAGAGATCATTTTGGCAAAGAATAAAGCATTAGTCTTTGATTTTGGCCTAATCATATCTTCCATTTGATTCAACAGCAGTCTGCACAGATTAACTTTCACACCATGTCTTAACAGATGTAGAAGATAAATATCTTGATATCTCAGATTAGAAAAGTCTCCTCTCCTCGGTATCAAAACATGTTGAACAAATTTGAAAATCAGTCTGTTCTCTCCGTCCAATTCAGTAGCAACCACTTGCCTTTGACTTCCATTACCCGTTAGCTCTTTTAAAGCTGTCTCATAGTCAAAGATGTTAGTGGTAGGTGGAATTGCTCTTGTGACATACCTGGATACACCTTCATGTGGGACTTTGAGACATTATTCCCACTCTACTGAAGAAAACGACATTTCATTTCCATTTACAAAAGAACATACCTGATTCTCATTTTCAGACTTCTCGAAGCTTACGAATTCATAGAACTGTTTCACTAACTTCGGGTAGTGGGGACCATTGTTATTTGAAAAACAATCTACCCATCTCTGATCTTCCAGAATTGCAAGCACCAGCGACTTGCTTAGTAGCAACCAGTCTACGCATAGTTCATTTTCAATCACAATATCTCTATTCTGCAAATGAGGGTTTACTGGTCGCTTTCCCGAGCTAGTTCTGACAATACATCCACGAGCTTCTTGCTGCACTTTCTTCTTCTTTGTTTTAGGCTCTACACTGTCATCTCTGCTGGCAGGAATCTTGGTTTTTTCCATTGCGGATTTAGGGTTCTCAGTTGATTAGGGAGCTAGGATTCAAAGGTGAAAGGTTTTGGGTCCGGTGGAGTGAGAAGCGGTTTAGGCTTAGTTTTATCATGTAGGAATCATAAATAAACAAATAAAGTAAAATAACAAACAAAAAAAAACAATTCATATTCTTGGCGGCAGACAGAAGTTTTAAAATATAGCATCGGTGAGAATTTCACATCGGTGAGAATTTTACATCGGTGAGAATTTTACATCGGTGAGAATTTTACATCGGTGATAATTTTACATCAGTGAGAATTTTACATCGGTGAGAATTTCAACATCGGTGAGAATTGATCATCGGTGAGAATGTCAACATCGAGGAGAATTGATCATCGGTGAGAATTTCAACATCGGTGAGAATTTTACATCGGTGAGAATTTCAACATCGGTGAGAATTTTACATCGGTGAGAATTTCAACATCGGTGAGAATTTTACATCGGTGAGAATTTCAACATCGGTGAGAATTGATCATCCCCAGCTCATGCCTAATGTAACTTATCCTATCAGAAGATAAAGGTTTAGTGAAAATATCGGCCAATTGATGTTCAGTGACAATAAATTCAAGAGTAATATCACCTTTTTGATAATGATATCTCAGAAAATGATGTCTTACATCTATGTGTTTGGTTCTAGAGTGAGATACAGGGTTCTTAGATATGTTTATTGCACTAGTGTTGTCACAGTTGATTGAAACATGTTTAAACTCAAATCCATAGTCCAATAAAGTGTGTTTCATCCACAGAATTTTTGCACAGCAACTACCAGCAGCTATATACTCTGCTTCGGCAGTAGACAATGCAACTGAGTTCTGTTTCTTACTACACCATGACACTAGGGATTTACCAAGTAAATTACATGTTCCAGATGTTCTCTTCCTTTCTAACATACATCCAGCAAAGTCAGCATCTGAATAGCTAGTTAGGTCAAATGATTTTCCTTTTGGATAAAATAAACCTAAGTTTACAGTATGCTTAAGATATTTAAAAATCCTTTTAACAGCCAGTAAGTGTGATTCTTTAGGATTAGCTTGAAATCTAGCACACATACATACACTGAACATAATGTCTGGTCGACTAGCAGTAAGATAAAGTAAACTACCAATCATACCTCTGTAATTGGTTTGATCCACTGGTTTCCCAGTTTCATCTGTATCCAATTTACAGATTGTACTCATAGGAGTTTCACTTTCCTTAATACTGTCCAAGCCAAAACGTTTTAAAAGATCTTTGGTATATTTACTTTGATTTAAAATAATTCCATCTTTAGTTTGAAAAATTTTGAAAACCAAGAAAATACTTAAGCTCTCCCATTAAGCTCATTTCAAATTCATTTTGCATACTTTTTGAAAAATCAGTACATAGAGAGTGTTTAGAATATCCAAATATAATATCATCAACATAGATTTGTACACCTAAAACATCTTTAGAAATTCTTTTAATAAAAAGAGTTGGATCAGCGATCCCTTTAGTAAAACCTTTTGAAATAAGAAAATTGCTGAGTCTATCATACCAAGCTCTTGGAGCTTGTTTTAAACTATATAAAGCTTTAGAAAGTTTAAAAACTTGATTTGGAAAATGAGGGTTTGTAAATCCTGGTGGTTGTTCCGCAAAAACATCTTCAATTATAAAACCATTTAGAAATGCACTTTTGACATCCATTTGATATAACTTGAAATTCAAATGTGATGCATATGCAAGTAAGATCCTAATAGCTTCTAGTGGAGCTACAGGTGCAAAAGTTTCTCCATATTCTATACCCTCTTCTTGACTATATCCCTGTGCAACTAGTCTAGCTTTGTTTCTAACTATGTTTCCTGATTCATCAACTTTATTTCTAAAAACCCATTTTGTGCTTATTGTCAAGGTGTCCTTGGGTCTGTCAACTAATTCCCAGACATTGTTTCTTTCAAATTGATTCAACTCTTATTGCATGGCTATTACCCAGAATTCATCATTGATAACATCATTGATATTTTTGGGTTCTAGCTATGACAGAAAAGCATGATGTTCAACCTGGTTCCTTAGAGAAGCTCTAGTTTGTGTTCCTCTATCAAAATTGCTAACAACATCATCTAAATGATGATTCTTTACAATCTTAGTCGATTTGGTAAAGGTTGGACTAGAAATTTTAGGTTCATCTATAGGTTCGGGTTCAACAGAAGCAGATTCTGGAGAAAGTCCAGAACTGGATGTTTTTATAATAGGTTCTTTAGATTTATCATTAAGGTCCAGAATAGACAAATCTTCTTTAAGATTCTCACGAGAGGTTTTCGGCTCATGTGGATCAGTTTCATCGTATTTGATGTGAACAGATTCTTCCACACATTTGGTTCTCTTATTGAAAACTCTATAAGCTTTACTTGAAATAGAATAGCCCAGAAAAATTCCTTCATCGCTTTTGGGAGCAAACTTATCCAGATTATCTTTAGTATTAAGTACAAAGAATTTTCAACCAAGAACTCTGAAGTAATTAACCTTAGGCTTTCTATTGTTCCATAATTCATATGGGATTTTCTTAAGAACAAGTCTGATCAAGACTCTATTAATAACATATCAAGCTGTATTAACAGCTTCAGCCCAAAAGTAAATAGGCAGTTCATATTCATTGAGCATAGTTCAAGCTATTTCTTGAAGGGTTTGGTTTCTCCTTTCTACTACACCATTTTGTTGGGGTTTCCTAGGGGCAGAGAAATTGTGACTATAGCCATTGTGTGAGCAATAAGATTCAAACTCATGATTTTCAAACTCACGACCATGATCACTTCTCAGGGTCTTAATCTTAAGTCCTCTAAGGTTCTCTACAGACTTGGAATATTTAATAAAGTAAGAATAAGCTTCACTTTTGTGAGCTAGAAAGTATACCCAAGTATATATAGAAAAGTCATCTACAAGAACATAGACATAATGCTCCCCATTTAAACTAGAAACTCTTGATGGTCCAAACAAATCCATGTGAACCAACTCAAGTGGTTGAGAAGTTGAGACTTCTTTATTTGAATTAAAAGAAACTTTGTGTTGTTTTCCCTTTTGACAGGGATTACACACTTTGTCATTCGAGAATTCTAACTTTGGTAAGTCTCTAACTAAGTTCTTCCTAGAAAGTTTTCTAAGTGAGTGAATGTTGCAGTGTCCTAATCTTCTGTGCCATAGCCAAGACTCTTTATGAAAAGCATTTAAACAAGAAATATTTTGTTTAGTTAAAGAGTTTAAATCAACAACATAAACATTTTCATTCCTTAGAGCAGAGAACAGTAAAGAATTTTTAGAGTTAAAAACATCACACGAGTTATTTTCAAACTTGACATTGAAACCATCGTCACATAATTGAGATATACTAAGAAAGTTATATTTAAGTCCATCAACGAATAAAACTTTAGAAATCAATACTGAGTCATTGTTACCAATCTGGCCTAGGACGATGATTTTTCCTTTAGAGTTGTCACCAAAGGTGACATGACCTCCATCAACCTTTATTAAGCTCTTGAAGCAAGAATAATCTCTAGTCATGTGTCTTGAGAACCCACTATCTAAATACCATATCTTCTTGTGACAGCTCTTTAAGAAGGTCTCCTATAAAATAGATTTAAACATGAAATGACTTTGGTACCCAGATTTTCTTGGGTCCAGATAGGTTAGAAATCAGGGCCTTAGGTACCCAAATTTGTTTTATGGGTCCCATACAATTAACAGAAGCACCAGATTGTGAAAGATAAACCTTATTTGGTCTATAACCATGTGAACAACCTGTTGAGGCATATGAATTTCCAAAACTGGAACTAGCAGAATTTTTTCCAGACTTAGGAGTAAATCGGGTTCTAGTGAACTGTCTCTGTCCAGGTTGGTATCCCAAACCAGTAGCATATCTAGGTTCAACTTTCTTTCCTAGCATTTGAGTTAACACATCCTTTCCATTTGTGAATTTTTCTAAGTCCTTTCTAGTTTGGTCATTTGACAGTTTCAGTTCTGTATTTTCATTTAGTAGTTGAGCATTCTTTTCCTTTTCTATATCAAGATCAGATTTATACTTAACACATAAAGCATGCTGTTTCTTTAAACCTTTGTATTTGTCTTTAAGCTCATTACAGGATTCTTCCAACATATCACAGTACTCAAATAGTTCAGATTTTGACATGTTTTCTGAATCAGAATCATCTCCAGAATAATATGAATTTAAAACAGGAGTGTCAGATGTTACCTCAGAAGTATTTGTCATGAAACACATGTTGGCTCGATTTCTTTCAGAGTCCGAAGATTATGCTTCACTAGTGCTGTCTTCTGAAGCACTCCAGGTAGCCTTCATGGCTTTCTTGTACTTCTTGTCTTTGTAATCATATTTCTTTTTGAACTTTAACTTTGGACAGTCTTCTTTGATATTTCCTTTTCGCTTGCATTCATAGCAGGAAACTTCATCAGTCCTGTCAGCCTTCTTCCAATCCTTTTTCCATTTTCCTTGTTGATCATACTTTCCCTTGTAATTTGGTTTCCTATAGAATTTATTTTTCCTATAAAACATTTTGAATCTCCTGGCTATTTGAGCCATCTCGGCATCACTGTCAGATTCTGAATTTTCACTCATTGAACTCTCAGTCTCCATTTGTTGTTTATCCTTTTCTTTACTCTTAAAGGTAGTAGTTTTAAACGCTACAGATTTTCTTTTGGGTTCCTCATCTTCTTCTTTATTTACTTTAATCTCTTCTTCATACATCATCAGCTTACCAATTAACTCTTTGACTGGTAGTGTTCCAATGTCACAGGATTCTCTAATTGAAACGGATGTACCTCTCCATCTATATGGTAAACATCTCAGTATTCTCATAATTTGTTCTTTTGCAGGAACAATCTTTCCGAGTGAGCTCATTGTGTTCACTATCTCATTGAACCTGAGATACATGTCAGAAATAGGTTCATCAGCCTTCATTTTGAAATTATCATATTTAATAGTATAACTGTTTAATCTCATTTCTTTAACATTGGTTGTTCCTTCGTGAGAAACATCCAAGGTATCCGAAATTTCCAAAGTAGTTTTACATGTAGAAATTCTATTAAATTCTTCATCTCCTAGAGCACAGTACAGAGCATTCATAGCTTTACAATTATTATTGTAAGCAGTCTTTGTAGGTTCATCCCAAGTAGATCTATCAGTAGTGGGAACTTTATATTCATATTCAATAGCAGTCCAGATATCAAAACTCATGCTTTCTAGATGAATTTTCATTTTATGTTTCCACTAAGCATAGTTATTTCCATTAAATAAAGGTGGCCGGTTAGTAGAAGCACCCTCAAGTCTATTATCCATTGTAAACAAAATTTAAAGAGATAAAAATTTAGAAATAACAGAAATTTTAAGAACTTTAAAATACAACTAAAATCACAGTTGAAACAGAGAAATTTAGAAGATATTAATAAACCCTCTGATACCAAATGTTGGTCGGAGTGGACACTCAAGAGGGGGGTGAACTGAGTTCCAATTAAAATTTATGCTAAAAACAATTTGTATTAAAATCCCCCAATTTCAAAAACAGATTAAACTGTAGTGAATTTATACAGAATATAAAGGTTCAATTAGTTTCTCAAAGTTTGATTAGTTCTCAGTTAACTTAATCTAATGATTAATTTAACTTTTGAAACTAACTTTCTGGTTTACAATAAATATAAAGACTTGCGAGTTTAACTATCAAAGTAGCTTTGAAGATAAATTATATTTCAAAGTAATAGAAGCGGAATATGAAATAAAAGTATTGTATGGATATAAACTTTAACTAAAAACACAGAGGAGTTAACCAAGAGGTTCAGTCTCAAGCCAAGACATAGTCCTCTCAAAATTTTTATATAAGGATGATCCACACCCTGGATCAGGGTTCAACAGTTCACAACTGTCCAGGTCCAAGACCTCTACCACTGTTAGTCGTGGGAAACAAAATAACAACAACCAGTTGTCCAGGTCACACACGACCTCTACCACTATCCACAGTGGGAAAAGGAATGAAAAGATAATGAGTGAGGGTTTACAAATCCTCCAGTTAAGGTTCAAGAGACAGTGTGTGTGTAAAATACAACAGATAACATGCACTGCTTGTAATGTAAAAAGTAAATCACAGAGATAAAGATTTAGAGATTAGAAATGGATCTAGTGATCTTCGTGCAGCTCTTGACTTCTTTTGTTGATTATAATTCCTTCTGAGACTTCTTCTGGTTTTTGTTTGGAAAACAGAGTACCATCTGCTTCCTTGACTTCGAGGTTCAGCTTGCTTATCGGCTCAAAGAATGATGAGTTTTGTGAGGTTCTTACTTAGCATAGATTGCTCGATGTATGATCTATGTTCTGAAGGCTGGTAGTAGTAGTCTCGTGAGTGCGAGTTCTCCAGTTGATCTTGGCACGTTTTGAGCTTGATCGCCAATATGTTCTGTGTGCTTGATCTCTTTTTTGTTTTTTACTTCACCCTATATTTGACACATACATAATGTCCTCTTTATATCCTTTTTGTTTTTCTGACAAGAAGGAGTGATTATGCTTTTTGATCGTACTTGGTACGGTTTCCTGAAATGGCAACATAAATCATTTAATAACATTAAATGCATCAAAAGTAACAAATGTAACCGTTAGTATAATAAACAAATAGTGTCGAGGATAGGATTTGACTCCACAGTTCATTATAGGTAGCTGTTTGTTTGTAGACGTGTACAGTTGACTCGGTGTAGGAATCTTCCATCGGTAGCTCTTCAAATCGGTAGCTCCGTGTGCATCGGTAGCTCTGTGTGCATCGGTAGATCTGCGTGCATCAGTAGCTCTGGCTATCGGTAGCTCTGGCTATCGGTAGCTCTGGCTATCGGTAGCTCTGGCTATCGGTAGTTGTGGCTATCGGTAGCTCTGGCTATCGGTAGTTCTGTCTATCGGTAGCTCTGGCTATCGGTAGCTCTGGCTATCGGTAGCTCTGGCTATCGGTAGCTCTGGCTATCGGTAGCTCTGGCTATCGATAGCTCTGGCTATCGGTAGCTCTTATGCGAACCAAATCTGATTGACTTAGAATTGTTTAAAAGCTAAACAGGGATAATCGATATCAATATAAATCAGAGATTATTTAAACATTATTATGAACTTGATCAACGATTTGAAAGAATTAAAATGTAGATCACCAGTAATTGAGAGTAGCATAATATATGAACACATAATTGGGATTATCAAAACATATAAATGCACTATTGGGATTATCGAACCAGGTGAGGTCAACAATTCTATAAAAATTACAGAAATTTTTAGGTCCTTGTGTCTAATATTGGGTCAACGTTTCCAATGATTATGCTTCTACATTCCCACTGTTGAAAATCCCAAGTTGTATCTACTCATCCATTAAAATATAAACCACTAAAGATTGTTCTATAACCCCAAGAATATGTAGTAATGTGGATAGGGATAGTTTTGGATCAATTTTCATTATGAATAACTCAACAAAATTTCTGAGTTATGGCGAACGGAACTCATACTACATCCATTGTGTACCTATAGAGGTTAGAAAACATTGATGAACATTATGCTACCATTGTTCTTCCCTAATAGAGTTGTAGAATCTTTTGAATACATACAGACTATTGTGTAACTAGTGAGAACTCCTATTTGATGAGGTTCTGTAACACCATCTATGAATGTGTCGCCACATTAGAATATTGGGTCCCTATAGCCCAGCATCACCCTACTGATCCCAAAAGAAGTCTCACTACCAGGACTACCACATACTATGTTGGTGTCATGAACATATGGAAAGCACATACCACCATCTCATGAAAGTCCTCATCCACCTAAGGATCAATCTTGCATCAAAAACTAAGGTGTCTCAATCTATACAACTCCTAATGTTTTATCACCATACACACCACATTTTCGAGTACTGTTGGTAGCACATGCTCTTATATATGTGGTATGGATGGTGGAAAACCTAGATGTTACATAATGGGAATTTGTCCCTATATTGAAACATCGTCAATATGGGAATAATAATCATGTTCATGATGAATCCAAGCTTCCGTACTTCATAGAGGAATATGAAAAGTAAAAAATATGTACCATGTTCATTTAGTATGTCTGGAGAGGTGACTCATAAAGGGAATTGAACCACAACAAATTCATATATGTTTCATGTTCAATTTCCCCCTATAACCAATGGTCCCATGTACCAAGGGAAAAATCATGTGATTACAGTCCTTGAGTATGGATACATTGGCTTCCGCACTATGACTAGAGTCTATATCCTGAAAGTAGACCATGAAACACATAAAATATATCCCCAAAACGATATAACAATCCCCTGGAGCAAAGCTATAACTGATTCTCTGTCATGACCCGTCCCTCAAGGCCCGTGCCCTAACTAACCCAAGCTCACCTTCCATAGGCCATGGCATGAAGACTGGCACCAGAAAGCCAAATCCCAAAAATTGGAAGGCATTTCATTTTAACATGTACAGACACACAGTCCATGAACACAAACTATGCTAAAATTGTGGTTAATGAAAAGGTGTCGGAATACATTCCCATATATAACAAAACAAGTACAACTGAAACTAAAATAAAAATGAAAATGCGGAATCAACTTCTATATCATCCAATGAGGACCCTACCTGAAGGGTAGGTACATATCACAATCAGTAGTACTTGCATCATGTAACGCCAAATAGTCTACCTTTTAGTATCGTCTAGTCCTTCCTCCCTCATCCTCGATCAATGATGTATATATTCTTCACAAGACACAACTAGGTGTGGGAATAACCTATGTACTGGTGAGTATAACGATACTCAGTAGGGACCCCGAGACCCCATACATCATCTAGAGTTCCACAAAAGAAATACCACAAAGAAAGACTTCAATCTCAAATCACGAAACAATAGACATAATCTCAACTTAGGTTTATGACCATACCTATACATAAGTTATCATGACATACTCATCTCATTCGTGAGGGAATAATACCACAGAAGTAAACAAACTAAAAGAAGATGTACCACATAGGTAACCACTCAAAGACCACACCACGAAGGTAGAAGAGGCTGAGATCACAATCAAGTATAACATAAGTAAAGAAGTAAAAATTATAAGTTGTAAGGATTGATCATCTTAATCTATTAAGTAGTGCTGCTTCTAACCTACACATGATTGTTGGAATCTTACCCCAGCAGACCCACATAGGATATGGCCCACACAGGATCGATAGGTAACTAATCCCCACTAGCCCACACATGATCGGTATGTGCTGACCCACATAGGATTACTGAGCGCAGACCCAAACAGAATCGGTATGTGCTAGCCCACACTGAATCACTGGGCGTTGACCCACACATGATATGATAGATGTCAACCCACATAGGATCTATGTTCTTTCCTCACGTTACAACAATCCAAAGGATTCCTCACACCCAGTGTGCTCGAGTTCCGTAGAATCTACCCCTTAAGATATCAGTCATACCTCGATGGACACTATGCTCTATAAATAAGTAACCCAAAGGACCACCATGTCATAAGGGTTCAAAAATGATATATGTTGCGTAAATTTGTCCCTCGATCTGAATGTTGTAAAAATTTTATTTCTGAGGGCCTGATTGGATTCGAGTTCGACCCGAACTGGGCGTACTGCAACCATCTCCAATTCATATGTGAGGTATATAAATAAGATTTTTTTCCAATGATCCCAAATATATAGATGATTCATCAAACAGACATTCAGTTCTCATGATATGGAATTTTATGTATTTCTGGGTCCGATTGGGCAAGGGTCTGGTCTGACCCTGTCAGACTGACTCGACCTGACCCGGTACAGGCCCGACCTGGCCAGGTTGTGCAGCGGCAGGCTTGGCCCATTGGGCCAAGGTACTGTCCGGACCATGAGGGAGAGGCCCTGCCTGCATGGGGGTGCGGCCTACCCAGCGTGCACCCCGCTGGTTAGGCCGCCCGCTCGGTAGGCGGTTCATAGGGCTGTGTCCAGTTGGTGGGAGGCCAGGACAAGGGGAAGAACGACCCGCTGGGGGTTCGTGCTAGGTGGCACTGGGGAGTGGCTATCCCCAAATTTCTAAATGGTCCCATGTTAGTTTTCTCCTCCACAGCAGCGACACCTCATGGCGCCTCCAGGTAGCTTACGGGACCTTCTCGAGTGGCTCTTGCCTTCCGTCATGGTTGTCTATTGAGTCGGCCACCATCACCAGCAACGCGTGATGGCGCAACCCTATGCCACTCGAAGTTGCCCGGTGTGTCAGGTGCCTTCCTCTAGTCTATCACGGCAGACAAGCCAAAGGCCGAGTTCCCAAGAGGTGCACTCATTATGCCGCCTTCACCTTCTACAGTCACCTGGTGTGCCGATGGCCTCCCCTGACAACTGCGGCTAATGAGCCACAGCTGGTTCATTGAATGGCGTGGTTTTTCCACCTCCTTCCTCGAGGCTGACTGGTGCCGGTCGCCGCCTTGTTCCCTACTAGCATCAGTCTCTGGTACCACTGCACTAATGGTCTTCCATAGAGAACATAAAGGGATAGCAGGGTAACCGATTTCTAGACTGGGTTAGTTAGGCTTGCACCCTTTGCGTTAGCTTGTAATCATGAGGAATATAAATAATTAATAAACTATGGGAATTTAATACAAGTTACACCCCTACCAAAAGAACAATGGATAAATGCCCTGCGGCTGTGGAAGTGGATCGATGTTCACTATCCCCTGAAAATAGACTCCAATGAAATCCCTTGATCATCGATCTTCTATTCCGGGTTTTAGTGTTTCTCATCACTTCTTGCCGGAACCAGCTCCGTCGTCCATGGGTTTGGCATTTTGGAACATGGTCAGCTCTTTATTTCTTAGAGAAGTAGAGCTGATACCACTACCCAAAATCCATATAAATAGTAGAGGGGGAGGATAAGTCACGATGTTGGAAATTAATGGTTTCTCATTAATTAGGAATATTAATAATTCCATAATATTTTTTTTACTTAGATTTAAGGGTCATGTCATTTAATGGCTTGACATATCATTGGACCAACACTCTACTGGTCCGTTGGGGGATAAGAATAAAAATAAAATAAAAAAATTATTTTATTTTATTTCATCTAAAAATGAACCAAGCGTATCTTTTTCACCAGAAATATAGTGGTCAAATGTAACGTCTCCCTTAAAATAATCTTGGCGCTACATATCCAACGGTGCCCTCAAATTTTTAATTCGCGACCCAGTTCTGAGATTAGAAAACACTACTCAATCGTTTATTGAACATACCATAAAAATGATTAGTAAATAATCATGGGAAAACTGTGCCTCAGAATCATGAAACTTTAATTTCTTAGACTCCTATTAATTCCTTATATTTTAAAAAATAATTACATTGAAAATTCGTGTGTTTTCATTCTCCCCACCTTAGTGATTTTCATCCCCAATAGAGAAACTTGGACTAAGAAAAAAAATGGGTGTACTGAACACGAATCTGAGCCTCCTTCTACCAAGTGCTCTCCTGGTGGTCCCCATTCTGCTAACTAATGAGCACCAGAGGAATAGAGCACCTATGATGGACTTGCTATAGTCGATCCTCAATCTCTACTAAAACCATTGTAAATGTCACCCCTTCATCAAAGTCCATATCTCAATGGTCGATGATGTGGGATGGGTCATGGATATATATCCTCTGCTAGGATATTTTGAAGACGTCTTTCACCCTTTCTAACATCGATGGAAGTGCCATGTGATATTCTACATCACAAATCCTAATAAGTATTAGAAATGGTCTGATAATCCTCAGTGATAACATGCATCCTCAGCCAAATCTCCATAGTCCTCATCAAGGGAAGACAAGAAGAATACGTGGTACCACTCCTAGAGCTTCAAAAGTCTTTGTATCTTATCAATATAAGTCTTCTCCGTGATCTATGTAGTCTTCATCTCCTCCTAGATGATCTTCACCTTCTCAGTGGAACCCTGTACCAACTCTGGACCCATAAGTTCAGAATCCCAGGGGTCTGTCCAACAAAGAGGTGGTCTGCTAGGTCGACCATATAGGGCCTCAAATGGTTCCATACCGATGGTGGGGTGATATCTTTTGTTGTATGAAAACTCCACCAAGTGAAATTTATCATCCCAACGATGGTTAAAATCAAGGACACATGCACGATGCATGTCCTCTATCGTCTATACGGACAACTCAGTCTGATCATTCATTTGAGGAAGAGAGTTGGTATAAGGCCCCGGCCTTAAAAATCTCTTAATATTGAATTAAATGAATACTTCACATTGAGGATCTTTTCAGGTTTAGAGTTTTAGATAATTAGAACATAAGTACTACATCTCAAAAGATTACAAAGTAGATACTTCTACTAAGTTTCCATAGAATAAAAAAACTCTTAAAAAGAAACATGTATAGTTCCAAGTTTTATATAGCATGACTTTCCCTTTATCCCATCCTTGACCCTATTCCACATTAGGTCCTGTGAAAAAACATTTCAAAAAAACTTGGGGTGAGCATAAAGTGCTCAGTAAGGGATACACAAAGAATGAAAACTATTAGTTTATCAAAACAACAAGTAAACCATGTATACTTTATCAAAGTAATACTTTTCACCTTTATGAAGTAGTAAAAACTCTTCACTGAATAAAATATCATTACTTACCCTTTTGTAACCAAAAGATTACCATAAATCCCATAAAAAGATCACATAACATATAAAGGTAACTTGGGACATTAACATACTTAAGTGGAATAACCATACAGTCGACTTCCACAATATCTCTTAATGGAATAGCCATATGGCCAACTTCCATACATACTTAATGGAATAGCCATATGACTGACTTCCATACCCAATGCATTGGAGGTTATAACGTAACCACCCATCCTAGTATTCACGGCACCACCCGTCATATGGTTTATCACGTAACCACCCATCAAATGTCCATGTACCAATATAAAATCATAAAACATAAAACCAATATAAAGGAATGATAACATTTCCACATTTCAATCACAATATATCATTTATCAATATTGACATAATAGAATCCTTTATCAAAACCATTTTCAATACCAAAATACATAAAAGAGTATATGGTATTTATTTTATTTTAAAAACATTATGGCTTTTTGAGGAAGCCAATGACCAAATAATACTCGCGGCGGCACAAAAGGTCGTTGTCACTGCGTACGTTAAAAGAAACATTAATTTTTGTCATTTAGTAAAACCCTTCATAGAAAAAGATTCTTTTTGTATAAAAGTAAAAGTCAAAGGTGTTTATACACCGTATAAAAGATTGTTTTATATAAAACGAAATATGCCTCAATGAAAGGAGATTGAGACGAAGTCCCTTACCTCGGGTCTGACTTGACTCGATCATTATTTAATGTCCTGAATAATAAACTTGAGTTAATTTCAATTTTCTTAAGAACCTTTTTCAAGTTCATTATTACTTTTATATCACTTATTTCCATGTTATAAAAATTATGTAACCATTTCTGTTAATAATGTTTATTTTGTCGATATTTGGTTCTTATGTCGAAAGTGGACTTTTTACAATTACATGTTGTTCGTGTGGTCAAAGGTTCTTTATATCCAGAATGACAGTACTGATTTGGATATCATACATGTCATATATATCTAGCATATACATGTATTTATAATATCACATAATCATTTAGAGGAAAGAAATGAAATGCACTGTTCATGGAGATGGTAACCCGTACGTACGCATGAATGTTACATTCATTTCTATGTCATATTAATGGAATTAAATCTAAATGAGAGGTATGTATATTTTAATTCCAGAATTATATTAATCATTTAGATGCAACATACATCATATATATCCATTATATATATGTAATTATAATAGTACATTACATTTGGGTATAAGAAATGAAATGCACCGTTCTTGGAGATGGTAAGCCGTACGTACGCATGAACGCTACTTTCATTTCTATCTCATAATTTAATGGGAAGAAATAATAATGATATAGAGGTATATTATAATTCCAGTATAACATCATATATAATAAATTTAAATCTATCCTTTATACGTCCCACATATGGCATTAACGAATCAAATCACTTTGAGGGGGCGGTAGTCCGCACTTCCTAAAGTGAAATTATCGTGTTTACCCACAATGGAAACCATAAAGGTATACCACAAATGAAAAATACAGAAGCATAATTGAAACATAAACATAATATATATCATATATAAATAGATTTACATCTTAATAGACACCATTAAAGGTGTTTAAAAGAAGATTGAACAATCATCATTTCGTGAGGCAGAAATTCCCCAACCACAGAAACAGTATGTTCTTTAACAATTAGATGTAGATGTGTGTAAGTGTAGCTAGAATTATTATTATAAAAACATCCTAGTATATTTTAGACACTTGATTTGTTACAAAATAAATTAATAAAAAGAGTTTAGGGGGTTGGAGAAGAAAAATAAAACAAAAGAACACAAGTGAACACATTACCTCAAAATCGGGTAACTCTCTTAGATTTGAGCTCAATGGCTTCCTTGGGAAGACTTCTGCCGAAAGTGAGGCTTCAAGGAGTAATAGAGGGATTGGGAGAGACAAAATGGTCAGGGGTTGGCCGATACAAAGGCTTTTTATGTGTGGGTAAGGTGGTAGAGGTGGGGGCCTTTTATAAGAGGAGAGGAGGGGCACTCTTGAAAAGTAAAGAAATGTTACTTTATTTTAAAATGTGTTTCGGATTCAAAAGGTCCCACAATGATATAATTCAAGGGTAAGGTTATAAGGGTTTGAATTATACCCATCCAATATGTTTTAGACATGTGTAGGTCATAGATTTTACATTATCTTTTCATTTTATTTAAATCCTTTATAATGAGGTAATTGTTGCATCATCAAAATGTCATAAATAATTTAATATATTTAATGTCTAAAAATTATAAAAAAAATATCATGATGTAGGAAAAATTTTTAGATTTCTAATGAATATTTATAGTAAAAAATATGGCTTGTATAACCCCATGTAAAAATTGGTTTAGTAAAACATCTCATGTTTGTTTCATTTTTTACTTTAACTTTAAATAAAAGGCATAAATGTCATTATCATACCCAAGTGGATCCATGGGGTGCCAAAAATCGACCCATGGGTTGTCTTGGTCGGAAATAACTCATAGAATAAGGTTAGGACAAGTTTCAAGATATTTTCATTTTATTATAATATCATTTTTACCTTAAATTACAATAATTACCATTAATCGCGATTAATAAAACATAAAAGTTACTATTCACCGAAAAAAATATTTTAATCCCATTGAACCACATTTTACTTAATAATGAAAATAATTTAAATTGGATTTTTGAGATTAAAAACACATAAGTTGTAAAGTTCCATTTAAACGAAAAATCAAATTCTGTAACCACCACTTTGCAGTTTCACTATTCATCAAAAATTGAAGTTTTTCAGAAAAAAAAACCAAAACTTCACCCTAAGATATATTTGATATTCTGAATTCAAAAATGATGTCTATTTTACAAAATTCAAATCATATAAGTCACATTAATTAATATAATAATTAATTCCCACTTTCATGACAAATAGCGTGTTTTTATGAAACAATAAGTATCAAAAGATTGAAACTAGTTTATGTCTGATTTCAAAGTGAAATTAATTCCAACGACCAATGTTGGATTTAATGGTAAAAATATATTATAATTTAACTTTAAAACCAATTAAAAAGATAATCTAATCATATAAATAAATTAGATTAAAAATAGGTTTTGAATTAAAATACAACATTTTACACTATTCATTAAAAAAATGAACTTTATCGGAAAAATACCAAAAATTTACAAAAAGTAAAATTTGATGTCCCGATTCTAAAGAAGAGTTTTATTCAGTCCAATAGAATGTATAAGAGTGACCAAAACTATATTTAATGACGGTTCACCATCAAATGTTGATATGTAGACCTTTTGTGAAAATTAGAGTATATAAGCCTAAAATTGAATTCTATTCGTATTATAAGCCATTATCCTTTATTAGATAAATGTAAAAACATTTAACAAACATATATAATAATATTTTAGTTATTTCTATCCATTCTCGCTAGTAAAATAGATACGTGTTAACTAACATTTAAAATAATATTATTTTATTACTAGTGTGCAACGTACGATTTCAAAGAAACTCTTTGTTGCATATCGGGTACTCTATCGAACATAGCAACCCCTTTAAAGTAAAATTAATATTTAATTAGAAAATATTAATAAATTTGAAAAAGTATTTTTCTTTATTTACCTGGAATGTTACATCCTTCCCCCCTTTTGAGAATTGCGTCCTCGCAATTTATTTACTTATCGAATAAGTGGGGGTATTTATCCCTCATTGCATTTTCAGATTCCCATGTTGCCACTTCAATCATATGGTTTATCCACAAAACCCTTAACCGATGAATCACCTTATTCCGTAACACCTTCTCCCTGTGGTCAAGAATCTGGACCGGTTGTTCCTCATAAGATAGGTTCTCTTCCAGCTGAACTACCTATGGACTCAAAACATGAGATGGATCTGGCATATACTTTCTCAGCATCGAAACATGAAAAACATTGTTTACCTGAGATAAACTTGGAGGTAATGACAATCTGTATGCAACTGATCCAACTCTCTCTAGAATTTCATATGGTCCAATGAACCTTGGACTCAGCTTTCCATTCTTACCAAATCGCATCACACTTTTCCATGGAGGACCCTTGAAAAAAACATGATCACCTACCTCTAAAGATAGATCCTTCCTCTGGTTATCCGCATAACTCTTCTGCCTGCTCTGAGCTGTTCTCATGTGTTTCTGAATCAACTGAACTTTTTCTGCCATCTCTTCTACCAATTCTGGTCCCATCAGCTTCCTTTCACCCACATCATCCCAAAATGTAGGAGTTCGACACTGCTTCCCATATAATGCCTCAAACGGTGCCATCTGTATACTGGAATGAAAACTGTTATTATATGAAAACTCAACCAAAGAAAGATGTTGGTCCCAACTTCCTTGATAATCCATCGAACAAACTCATAGCATATCCTCCAAGGTCTGAATTGTTCGTTCTGACTACCAATCTGATTGAGGATGAAAAGATGTACTAAAATTTAATTCAGTACCCAACGACTTATGAAGGCCTTTGCAAAAGTTAGAAGTAAACCTGGGATCACGATCAAACACAATAGAGAGAGGAAATCCATGTAACCTGACTATCTCTTTAAGATACAAACGGGAAAGTTGATCTTGGGAATTAGTATCTCGTATAGCAAGGAAATAAGAAAATTTAGTCAAGAGATCAACAATAACCCAGATTGCATTATTACCTCGAGATGTCCTCGGTAATCCCACAACAAAGTCCATAGATATGTTTTCCCATTTCCACTCTGGCACTGGTAAAGGATGAAGCATCCCTTTTGGTAACTGTCGCTCTGCTTTAACCTGCTGACAAGTCAAACACTTCACTGTAAAATTAGCAATATCCCTTTTCATTCCATCACACCTGTAATACTCCTGCAGATCTCTGTACATCTTAGTACTGCCAGGATGAACTGAAAACGGGGAACTATAAGCCTCATATAACAACTCATTCTACAACTGTGAATCACAAGGCACACATAATCTCTTCCCAATCCTCAAAACACAATCATTATCAATGTTGAATTCAGGAAACTTACCCTTATAAACCAGCTCTACCTTTCTCTGCAACTCACTGTCTTCCCTTTGTGCTTGCTTAATTCTATCTGATAGGGATGATCTCACTGATACCTGAAACAAAATAGAAGAACTTCCTGCACCAACAAATTATATGCCAAATTTCATCAAATGAAAAACCAAAGGATCACGTTCCAAATGTAGAATGGTTAATGAATAATTACTTTTTTGACTCAAAGCATCGGCCACTTTATTTGCTTTTCCCGGATAGTACTGAATTGTACATTCATAATCCTTGATTAATTGCAGCCATCTCCTCTATCTCATGTTCAATTCTTTCTAAGTGAATAAATACATTAAACTTTTGTGATCAGTATATATTTCACACTTTACACCATACAAATGATGCCTTCAAATTTTTAAAGAAAAAACAACAGAAACTAATTCCAAATCATGTGTAGGGTAATTTACCTCATGAGTTTTCAACTGACGTGAAGCATAAGCAGTTACCTTATCATTCTGCATAAGGACACAGCCATGTCCCTTCAACGAAGCATTACTCTATATAACAAACTCACCATTCCTGGAAGGATGCACCAAAACTAGAGCATTCACCAATCTTATTTTCAACTCCTGAAAAGAATCATCACATTATTTTGTCCAGATGAACTTAACACCCTTACGAGTTAGCTTAGTCGTTGGACTAGATAACTGTCAAAAAATTTCAACAATCCTTCGGTAGTAACCTGCCAAACCAAGAAATCTACAGATCACAGTTACATTTGTGGGTCTTTTCCATTCTTCAACAACTTTTTCTTTAGTAGGATCAATAGTTATGCAATCTTTTGAAACAACATGACCCAGGAAATAATTTTTTTGTAACCAAAAATCTCACTTGCTGAATTTTACATATAGTTTCTTTTCTTTTAAGATTTACAAGATAACCATTAAATGACATTCATGCTCCTATTTACTTTTAGAAAACACCAAAATATCATCAATGAAAACAACCAAAAACTTATCCAAGAACTCATGGAAAATTCTATTCATAAGGTCCATGAATACAGTAGGTGCATTGGTTAACCCAAAAGGAATAACTACAAATTCATAATGGCCATATCTAGTACGGAACACAGTCTTCAGAATGTCTGCTTCATTTACTTTCAACTGATGGTACCCCAACCTCAAGTCAATCTTCGAAAAATACTGAGGTCCCTGGAGCTGATCAAACAAATCATCGATATGAGGCAAAGGATACTTTTTCTTTACAGTAATATTATTCAGGGCCCTATAATCAACACAAAGTCTCCTTGAGCCATCTTTCTTTTTAACAAACAAGACAGGAGCACCCCACGGTGATGTGCTAGGTCGAATGAAACCTTTATCTAATAACTCCTGTAATTTCTTCTTTAACTCTAAAAGTTCAACTTGATCCATTCAATAAGGGGGTTTTAAAATTGGCTTAGAATCAGGAACTAAGTCAACAGTAAATTCAACTTCTCGATCATGAATAATACCCGGAAACTCATTAGAAAAAACATCAAGATACTCATTTACCACTGGAACATCATTAATATGAACAGTTCCTTTATTTTCAACAATATGTGCAAGGTAACATTCATTTCCATCTTTTACTAGTTTCTCAACTTCCTGATAAGTTATCAAAATTAAGGGTTAATTCTTGTACACAAACTGAAAATCTTTCTGAAAAGAAACCATTTTAGCTCTGCAGTCAATCTTAGCATGATAAACAGAAAGCCAATCTATTCCCAAAATAACATCAAACTCTACTAGAGGCAAAAAAATAAGGATTGCTGGTAGATTCTTTCCACACACAAGGACGAGAAGGTTCTTATAATTCCTTTTTGTCTCAACATTCCCTCTGGGTGTTTTTACCATAAGTTCAGGATTCATATCATGAGATGGAATTTATAATTTACTAGAAAACTTCTCAGAAATGAAAGAGTGTGTAGACCCTGAATCAAAAAACACATTGGCATAATCTGAACAAACAAACAGTGTACCTGATACCACTTCATTCGATAGCCCAACATCTGCTGAAGTTGTTGCAAAGGATTTCGGCACCCCTTTCTGCTTGTAGTCTGGCTGCTTTCCCCCAGTTGAGTTCATAGTTTGACACTCATTTTCATAATGAACCATTTCATTAAACTTAAAACATCTTACCGCTGACTTTTCATTTCCAGCTTGATCATCTTCCTTACAGTTACATGAAATATGACCAGACTTACCACACCGAAAGCACTTACCAGACCTGGATAAACATTCTCCAGGATGCATTTTACCACACTTCTCAAAGGATGGATATTTGGTTTTCTTACATCCTTGCTTATTTGATGAATTCTTCCCCTTTTCCTGCCAACTGGACCTCTTATTCTGTAGTTTGTCATAGAACACCTGATAATCGGCAAACTCCATTTCCACTTTCTCCACACATCGAACAATTTTTTCATAACTTTTGAACTCACGAGAAGCGAAAGCCCTTTGATACTTTGGATTTAACCCTAGGTAAAATTGGTTTATTTTACTATCAAGATCCCGTATGAAGTTTGGAGCATACCTTGTCAATCGAGTGAACTTTGCTTCATAAGAAACCACTGAATCATCCTCCTGTCTCAATTCTAGGAATTGTTTTTCCATCCTAAGATGAACCACCTTAGGAAAATATTTCTCAAGGAACATACCTTTGAATTCATCCTAGTGAAGATCCTCAATCTCATCACTATCCCTGGTATTTTTCACCATCGACCACCACTGATCAGCTTTACCTTCAAAATAGTAAACAACAAGAGTAACCTTTTGATGTTCTGAACACCCCATGACATCAAAAATCTTTTCCTGTTCTTTAATCCACCCTTCATCTTGCATGGGGTCAGATGATCCTCTGAATGATGGGGGATGTTGCCTCATGAAATTTTCACCACTGACATGTTTCTCTGTAGTTGATCTGGCTGATCTCATTCATGGATACCACCACCATTTATAGCCTGAGTCAAATATGCCATCACTGCAACAAACTATTCAGTTTCGATTCTGACCATCTCAGGTTGTTGATTTGGAAGGTTGTCTTCCTCATGATGTCGTCCCAACATAGCTACTTTGTTTCCTCTATAGAAAACCATTCTGAACACAAAAATATCTTAGGTGAAGAAACATGGTAATCTTTAAATGCTATATCATTTCAGTCATACCATAAATTAACTTATAATTTAAAAAATTTCTAACTCCTAATGTTGTCTAAACCGACCTCTGATACCAACTATAAGGCCCCGGCTTTAAACATATCTTAATATTGAATTAAATGAATAATTCACATTGAGGATCTTTTCAGGTTTAGAGTTTTAGATAATTAGAGCATAACTACAACATCTCAAAAGATTACAAAGTAGACACTTCTACTAAGTTTCAATATAATAAAAAAAACTCTTAAAAAGAAACATGTCTAGTTCCATGTTTTATATAGCATGACCTTCCCTTGATCCCATCCTTGACCCTATTCCACATTAAGTCTTGTGAAAAACATTTTAAAAAAACATGGGGTGAGTATAAAGAGCTCAGTAAGGGATACACAAAGAAATAAAACTATTAGTTTATCAAAAAAACAAGTAAACCATGTATACTTTATCAAAGTAATACTTTTCACCTTTATGTAGTAGTAAAAACTCTTCACTGAATAAAAGATCATTACTTACCCTTATGTAACCAAAATATTACCATAAAACCCATAAAAAGATAACATAACATATAAAGGTAACTTGGGACGTAAACATACTTAAGTGGAATAACCATACAGTCGACTTCTACACATATCACTTAATGGAATAGCCATATAGCCAACTTCCATACATACTTAATGGAATATCCATAAGGACGACTTCTATACCCAATGCATTGGAGGTTATAATGTAACCACCCGTCCTGGTGTTCACGGCACCACCCGTCATATGGTTTATCACGTAACCACCCGTCAAATGTCCAAGTACCAATATAAAATCATAAAACATAAAACCAATATAAAGGAATGATAACATTTCAACATTTCAATCACAATATATCATTTAAAAATATTGATATAACAGAATACTTTATCAAAACCATTTTCAATACCAAAATACATAAAATAGTATATGGTATTTATATTTTTTAAAAACATTACGGCTTGTTGAGGAAGCCAAAGACCAAATAATACTCCCGACGGCGGAAAAGGTCATTGTCACTGCGTAGGTTATAAGAATCATTCCTTTTTGTCGTTTATTAAAACGCTTCGTAGAAAAATATTCCTATTGTATAAAAGTAAAAGTCAAAGGGTTTTATACACCATATTAAAGATAGTTGTGTATAAAATGAAATATGCCTCAATGAAAGGACATTGAGACGAAGTCCCTTACCTTGGGTCCGACTTGACTCGATCATTCTTTAACGTCCTGAATAATAAACGTGAGTTAATTTCTATTTGCTTAAGAACATTTTTCAAGTTCATTATTCCTTTTATATCACTTATTTCCATGTTTTAAACTTTATGTAACCATTTATTGTAGTAATGTTTGTTTTGTAGATATTTGGTTCTTAAGTCGAAAGTGGACTTCTTACAATTACACGTTGTTCGTGTGGTCAAAGGTTCTTTATATCCAGAATGAAATTCCTGATTTGGATATCATATATTTCATATATACTTATCATATACATTTATTTATAATATCACATAATCATTTAGAGGTAAGAAATGAAATGTACCATTTATGGAGACGGTAAGCCGTACGTACGCATGAACGCTACATTCATTTCTATGTCATTTTAATGGAATTAAAACTAAATGAAAAGTATGTATATTTTAATTCCAAATTTATATTAATCATTTAGATGTAACATAAATCATATATATCCATTATGTATATGTACTTATAATAGTATATTACATTTGGGGATAAGAAATGAAATGCACCGTTCATAGAGACGGTAAGCCGTATATATGCATGAACGCTACTTTAATTTATATCTCATAATTTAATGGGAAGAAATAATAATGATATAGAGGTATATTATAATTCCAGTATAAAATAATATATAATAATTTCCTTTATACATCCCACATATGGCATTAACGAATCAAATCACTTTGAGGGGGCGGTAGACCACACTTCCTAATGTGAAATTATCGTGTTTACCCACAATGGAAACCATAAAGGTATACCACAATTGAAAAATACAGAGGCATAAGGGAAACATAAACATAATATATATCTTATATAAATAGAGTGGCATCTTAATGGCCACCATTAAAGGTGTTTAATAGAAGATTGAAGAATCATCGTTTTGTGAGGCAGAAATTCGCCAACCACAGAAACAGTATGTTCTTTAACCATTAGATGTAGATGTGTGTAAGTGTAGCTCGAATTATTATTATAAAAACGTCCTAGTATATTGAAGATACTGAATTTTTTACAAAATAAATGAATAAAATGAGTTTAGGGGGTTGGAGAAGCAAAATAAAACAAAATAACACAAGTGAACACATTACCTCAAAATCGGGTAACTCTCATAGATTTGAGATCAAAGGCATACTTGGTAAGACTTCTACCCAAAGTGAGGCTTCAAAGAGTAAGATAGAGATGTGGAGAGACAAAATGGGCAGGGGATTTCCGTGCCAAAGGCTTTTGATGTGTGTGTAAGGTGGTAGAGGTGGGGGCCTTTTATAAGAGGAGAGGAGGGGAACTCTTGGAAAGTAAAGAAATGTTACTTTATTTTAAAATGAGTTTCAGATTCAAAAGGTCCCACATTTATATAATTAGAGGGTATGTTGATAACGGTTCTAAATATACCCATAAAATAGGTTTTGTACATGTGTAGGTCATAGATTATACATTATATTTTCATTTTATTTAAATCCTTTATTAATGAGGTAATCACTACATCATCGTGATGCCATAAATAATTTAATATATTTAATGTCTAAAAATTAGAAAAAAATATCATGATATAGGAAATATTTTTAGATTTCTAATGAATATTTATAGTCCAAAATATGACTTGCATAACCCCATGTAAAAATTGGTTTAGTAAAACATCTAATGGTTGTGTCATTTTAACTTTAACTTTAAATAAAAGGCATAAATGTCATTATCATAGACAAGTGGCACCACGGGGTACCCAAAATCGACCCATGGGTTGTCTTGGTCGGCCATAACTCATCCAATATGGTTAGGACAAGTGTCAAGAGATTTTCATTTTATTATAATATCATTTTTACCTTAAATTACACTAATTACCTTTAATCGTGATTAATAAAACATAAAAGTTACTATTCACTAAAAAAATTATTTTAATCCCATTGAACCACATATTAAAGAAGAATGAAAATATTTTAAATTGGATTTATGAGATTAAGAACATAGAAGCTGTAATGTCCCATTTAAACAAAAAATCAAAATTTGTAACCACCACATTGTGGTTTCACTATTCATCGAAAATTGAAGTTTTTCAGAAAAAAAAACATCACCCTAAGCTATATTTGATATTCTGAAGTCAAAAATTATGTCTATTTTAAAAAATTCAAATCATATAATTCACATTAATTAATATAATAATTAATTCCCTTTGTCATGACAAATAGCGTGTTTTTATGAAACACTAAGTATCAAAAGATTGACAATAGTTTAAGTCCGATTTCAAAGTGAAATTAATTCCAACGGCCACTATTGGATTTAATGGTAAAAATATATTATAAATTTACTTTAAAACAAATTCATAAAATAATTTAATCATATAAATAAATTAGATTAAAAAGTGGTTTTGAATTAGAATACAACATTTTACACTATTCATTAAAAAAATGAACTTTATTGGAAAAATACCAAAAATTTACACAAAGTAAAATTTGATGTCCCGATTATAAAGAAGAGTTTTATTTGGTCCAATAGAATGTATAAGTTGTGACCAAAACTATATTTCATGACGGTTAACCATCAAATGTTGATAAGTGGACCTTTCGTGAAAATTAGAGTATATAAGCCTAAAATTGAATTATTTTCGTATTTTAAGCCTTTATCCTTTATTAGATAAATGTAAAAACATTTAACAAACATATATAATCATATTTTAGTTATTTCTATCCATTCCCGCTAGTACAACGGCTACGTGTTAACTAACATTTAAAATAATATTGTTTTATTACTAGTGTGCAACGTACGATTTCAAAGAAACTCTTTGTTGCGTATCGGGTACACTATCAAACATAGCAACCCATTTAAATTAAAATTAATATTTAATTCACAAATATTAATAAATATGAAAAAGTATTATTCTTTATTTACCTGGGATGTTACATTTGGTGCTCAAACATTGTTGAGTCACAAACAGCTCATGCAATCCCATCCAAAACCGGGATGTCAGACATGCTTCACGGTGAGAGACGATTGTCGATGGAACCCCATGAAGTCACAAAATCCCTTGTACGTAGAGGCATCTCAAGCCCTCTACATATCCTTCTTCTCGAATTGGTAGGAAGTGTTTCGACATGTTGAGTCGGTCAACAATCACCCATATTGAATCATGTCCTCTAGAAATATGTGCAAGCCCTGTCACAAAGTCTATCGATCTTCCGTCCCACTTCTGCTCTGACGCCTCTAGTGGATGAGATAATATTATTAGAACCTGATGTTTTCCATTAATTTCTTGAAATGTGTGCCATCAAGAAACAAACACTTCCACTAATTTATTCATAACTAGCCACTAGTTCAGAAACAGGAGGTCCTGGTATATCTTCGCCACACTATGATGTATCTTCAGAGGGGATTTATTGAAATCCCTCAACACCTCCTCCAGAAGTGCGACTAGTACCATGGAACATTATAAGAAAAGGATGACATGCTTCCCACCTTCAAAAAATCCATCATGTTCTTATCCTAAGGATATCTGAGCACGTCGAGCCTCGGATTCAATGTATCCAAGAAGCACCTCCCTAACTCGATAAAGGAGTGTGGGACTGACTATCATAAACTAGGGGTATGATTCTCCATCTCTATCCATGACAAATATCTTCATCACGACTAGCTACTATGTCGCCTCACACAAAAACTATAGACCAGACCACCTACTGAGTACAATTGCCATTACTTTCCCATTCCATGTAGTATAGACTATCTCAAAGTCATAGTCTTGGAAGAAATCTTTCCATCACCGCTATCTCAGGTTCAGGTCCTTCTGTGAAAAGATATACCTGAGACTCTAGTGATCAGAGTTGTCTGTAAAACATTTTATCACCAATTAATGTCGTCGCATCATCATGTTGAAGACCACTACTTCTAACATCTGGTCATGTGTAGAATAGTTATACTCATTTTGTTTTTACAGTCATGAGACATACATGATCACTGCTCGTTCCTACATCCGTACACACCCATGTCCAGTCCTTGATTTGTCACAGTAGTCTAAATACTCAATTCCCTCTTCTGGTAGCCTTAAGGTGGGGGCACTCATCAGTCTTTGCATCAGCTCATGAAAACTCTCATGGCATATCTCAGTTGATACGAAGGGTTGTCCCTTATTCTTCAACACTTACAAGGGTGTTGGAACTCTAGAAAAGTTAGGCATGAATATCTGGTAGTATCCCACCAACCCCAGGATACTCCATGCCTCTGTCACACTCATGGGTGGCTCCCAAGAAAGTATAGCCTCTATCTTCACTAGATCCACTACAACTCCATCCTCTGAGATAATGTGTTCTAGAAAGTGGACCTCCCATATCTATAACCAAAACTTTGTGAGCATACCATAATGTAATTTCTCTTAGAATATATCCAGAGCTACCTGCATATGATAGGCAAGCTCCTCCGACGGCGAGTATATCAAGATGTCATTGATGAAGACCACCACCAAGCCGTCAAGGTATGGTTGTCATGTTCATTAGTCCCATGAACACTGCTGAGGCATTGGTCCCACCGAACGCCATAACCAAGAACTCATAGTACCCATACCAACATCTGAAGTACACCTTCTAAATATCCTCAATGAGTAATCTGATTTGATGATTACCGAATTAGAGGGATATCATTGAAAACCTTCAACCCATTCAGCTGATTGAAATGATCATCAATCCTCAGAAGTGGA
Organism: Viscum album; assembly: GCA_963277665.1. Classification (NCBI taxonomy): domain Eukaryota; kingdom Viridiplantae; phylum Streptophyta; class Magnoliopsida; order Santalales; family Viscaceae; genus Viscum; species Viscum album. The sequence goes on along the minus strand of OY728157.1, from coordinate 1,845,604,967 downwards.
TAAATGTTCTTCACAATCACTTGGTTCAGGCGCCGATAGTCCACACAGAGTCTAAAACTCCCATATCCCATCTTGGAAAACCAAATCGGGGATACCCATTGAGAGACACTGGGCCTTATAAACCCCATCCTCGGCAAGTCATCCCACTATACCCATAACTCAAGTAGCTACAAAAGAGACATCTGAAATGATGGTGTAGATATCAGTTTCATTTTTGGGTACATGTTGATGTAAAATTATTCCTCTTTTGTTGAGGTAGTCCCAGAACATATTGAGAAAAGTCATCAACATACTGGTCCACCACTCAGGATAGCTCAGACTCTCAAGATAAACTGCTCCGAGGGAAAGACTAGAAAACTTGTTTAAGATCGGTTGCACCATCTCCTGGGTAAGTCCATTATATGATGCAAATGTTCCCTTCTTTCCGATGAAGGAAAACCTGGTCCCATCCGCCCGGTCACACAACACTATACTCATAATATTGTCAATCTAAGCACGGACTATGGAAAATCAGTCCATAACCATGATTACATCGTACGTCCTCGATGCTGCTACTAGTGAATCCTAGACGAAGCTCTCACCTCCTAGAGTAAGCTCATACTGCTGACACCAGTGTGTAATCATCGTGTCCTCTCCCATTGGAGTCTCATGACATAAGTATCAACCCAACGGCTCCACTGGAATCTCCAAGATCCAAATGAGGGTCATTGAAATAGAAGTGTGGTTGGAACCTGTGTATATAATTACTATAGATAACGTAGAGTAGACACAGATCATCACTCAAATAACCTTTGGAGTTTCGTGGTCATAGGCCTCAGCTTCGTAGAGCCGAGTTCATCCGTATCCTCTAGCTTCTTGTGGTGGGGTGGACCTTCTAGAGGTGGTGGAGTTAGAACCTCAAACCGCTGACCACCGCATGTTATACAACCATATCATCTACCATGTTTTCCTGCTACATGTATACCTACCTGATCAAATATCTACCTCTGTATCAGCGGTCCCTCAATCATCTTCTGGTAATCCGTACAACGGGTCAGGAAATCGTGAGCTATGTGACCCTACCCACCACCAGTGTAACATTGTCTACCCCTTAGATGTCCTACTAGGTCTCGTGTTCCCCACACCACGAACCCTATATCCTGAGGTCGTCCACAAAATATTCTGGCCCTCTCGGGCCCCAACTTCATCTTCTTTCTACCTAATTTGGTGGACTCTGCTACCAGACGTCTGGTGGTGGATCTCACTTTAGGTGCCTACTCATCTAGGAAGCTTTCCACCAAAAGCACTTTCTATAGCACCCCAGTCTGTATCGGTCTGATGAGTGATATTATCGATGCTCTGATCTTTTATCAGATACCCTAATCAAATGTCTGGTTTTGGAAGAAAGGTTCCTGCAACATGTCCGTGGTGTTGTGGGAGATACCAGAGAACCTCACCAAGTACTGGGCCACATTCATGCTGCCCTACTGTAAGTGTAGCAGATCTTGTATACACACTGAGTGTAGAGATACTGGGATGAACTCTACCCATAAAAGGTTCTCGATGTCCGACCAGATGAGGGTCACCTCATTGTGTATCTGTAGTGTCAAACTCCACCATCTCCCTACTGCTACCTGACAAATATTGGTTTCTAGGATCACCATAAGGTTATATGGTGTCCCAACCAGGCAGAAAACTCTACCTATAGCCTCCAGCCACTCCTCATCCACCTACGTGTTCGTCTCACCTAGAAAACATGGATTCATCTACCACTGAATCTTGTGCAACATGCTCAGTCATCGTGCATCCACTGCAAGTGGGGCTGGTGGAAACGGCTGCCCAACGGGTAGTGGTGCTGCTGGTACAGCACCCCAAGGTGCTAACGTCATACGAGGGCCCTACACTGAGGCCTCTTCACTTGGTAAGATGACATCGCGTACTCATTTGGGAATCCTAGTTGCCTATCCACGTGGTGGAATACTAAAAGAAAATAGGTGTTCCACTGTTAATAATTTATACATGGTGATCTGACTCAATGTGATTACAATAAACACTTTTCAAAACACACATAATCAGAGTATTCATGCACTGAGTCAGAAATAAAAATTCAGGGTCCTAGTGTATGTATACGTCAGCCGCCGCACCAACACTAGATTCCCCAAACTCAAACCCACACTCAAAACACTTAACACTATTTCCTTATAGAAAAGATCCGAGTCAAAGTTCTTTAGTAGAGCCAAATCCTTTGATACAACATTGTCATAACCCGTCCCATTGGGCCCATGTCGTGACTACCCCACGCCCGCCTTCCATAGGACAGGGGTTGGTGACTACAACCATAAAGATATATCCCTAAAATTGGAATTAATTTCCATTTATCCTATATATACACCCATTCCAAGAACACAATAGGAAGAAACCACTAAGTATACTGCTGTAGTAAAAGATTGCTCAAATAAAAAGGGGATGGAATACAAGCCAAACTGTAAAACAACAAGTACAACTAATATTAAAATACAACTTAAAAGGGAAAAAACACATGTATTTTCCACTGAGGATCCTAACTGAAGGGTAGGTATAGCTCATGATCAGTAGTCCCTACGTCACGCCACACCAGATAATCCACCCTTGAGTACTGTCCAGTCCTTGCTCTCTCAGCCTCCATCAATGTTGTATGTCATCTTCACAAGACACAACAAGGTGCCGGCGTAGCCCATGCAGAGGTGAGTATAATGATACTTAGTAGGGACTCTGAGACCCCATATCTCTCCTGGAGTCCCACAAAAGAAATACCACAATGCAAGAAATCAATCTCAAAGCATGAAACAATATACATCAACTATTCTTAGGTATATGACCATATATATACCTAAGATATCAATATATACTCATCTAACTCATGAGGGAAGAATACTATAATGGTAACACAACTATGGTTGAAGTACCTCACATGTAACACCACGATGACAACACAACGAAGGTAAAAGTGACTCCGCACACAATTAGGTATAACGTAAGTACAGAAGTACATATGATTAGTCGTGAGACTAGATAATCTTATTCTATTATGTAGCACTTCTTACAACCCACATAGGATCGATAGGTAACTATCCCATGTTTTCCCACACAAGATCTGACCCATACACGATCAATAGTTAACTAACCCCCACTGACGCACACAGGATCAGTATGCGCTGACCCACACCGGATCACTGAGAATAGTCCCACATAGGATCTAACCCACAATGGATCATTATGCACTGACCCAGAAAAGATCACTGAGCACTAACCCACATAAGATCGGATAGATGCTAACCCACAAAGGATCAGTGTTATTTCTTCATGTTACAGCTAGCCACCAGATTCCTCGCACTCGAATCGCTCGAGTTCCCTTGAATATTCCCATCATGATATCGATTGTAACTCGAACTCCACTAAATTCCACAAAAAAGTAACCAAATGGACCTCCATGTCATAAGGGTTCCAACTTCATAGACGGTGCATCAATCAGACGCTCGATCTATATGTTATTAGCATTTTAGATCTGAGTGCCCGATTGGATTCGGGTTCGATCAAACATGGTAATTCTCCAAATGCCTCCAATTCTCAAGTGTAGTATTCCAATATGGGGTTATCATTCCATGGTTCCCAAATCTGCAGATGGTTCATCAAATGGACATTATGTTTTCATTATATGGCCATATAAGTATTTCGGGTGTCTGGTTGGTCCCGGGTCCGGTCCGACCGATCCGGGTCCGACCCATCAATGATGGGTCGCAGCGAGCTTGGTCCAGCATGTGAGGGGGAATCCCAACCCTCAAGAGGGCACGGTCTGCCAGGCATGCTATTTTTTGGGCAGCTGGCCCGACCTGCTGGGTAGGCGGCCCGCTGGGCGGGCATCCCAGTTGCGGTGACGCATGGCCTGCTGGGGTCTCGCGCTTGTGGAATGAAGGAGCAGCTCCACCAAAATTCTAGAATATCCCAGAGAATGTTTGGTTCCTCTACACGTATGGTGCCTCATGGAACCGCTAGGTAGATTTTTGGTCCCACTAGAGTGGGTCTTACCATCCATCACAGCCAGTCAGTGTGCTGGTCGTAGTCCCCAGTGGTGCGCGGCGATGTGACGCTCTACCCCCCACGGTCGGACGGTGAGCCATCTGGCATCTACCGGTCCATCGAGGCTGACGATCCACATCCCGAGTTCTCCAATGATAGGTAGTTCAAACTTTCTTCTCATTTTGTGGTCTACCATTGGGTTGGCGGCCTCCCCCGACCGCTGCGACTAATGAGCTGCTGCCAGTTCCTTCTATAGAGTGGTTGCATTGCCTCCTTCCTCACGACCAGCTGGTGCCGACCTCCCCCTGGGTCCCAACCAGTGTCGGTCACTGGTACATCTGCACTGATGGTCTTCCATAGAGAACATAAAGGGGTATCAAGGTAAGGGAGGGTCCGGGACCAGTTCGTTAGGCCCATGACCTCGGTGTTAGCTTGTAATCTCTAAGAAGACAATGAATCAAAAAACTCTAGGAATTCAAAACACGTTAAACATATAATTATTTAACAAAGGAGAAATGCCTATTGTTGAGTAAGTGCATTGGTGTCCACCATCCCCGGCAACTAGCCTCCAACGACGTCCCTCGATCTTCAATCATCGTTTCAGGGTTTCATTGCTGCTCGTCACCGCTCACCGAAACCGGCTCTGCCCTCCAAGGGTTTGACGTCTCGATACATGGTCATCACTTGTTTTCTTGGAAAAGCATTTTTGATATCCATCACCAAGCTCTATATAAATAAGATAGGGGGAGGGTGTCTAACGTTGATAGTAATTAATAATGGATAGTTAATTAGGAAGCATCATAATTCCCCAATGTTGTTGTTACATTGCTGGAATAATCAATCAATTTAATGGCTTGACACATCATTGGCCCCACACTCCATTGGTCTACTAAAGGATAAGAATGAAAATAAAATAATGAAATTATTTTATTTTATTTATATTAAAAATTAAAAAAACATAACATTTTTTATAGACCTACTACGGTTAAAATAAAAGTCTCTCTTAATAAAATCTCGGCCCTAAGGAATCAGTGGTGCCCTTATATTTATAATCTGGGCACTGGTACAAATTATAGAAAATTCCACTCATGAGTTTAGTTAACGTACCATAAAAAATGTTTATAAATTAATTCCGAGAACACCCGGCCTTTGAATCACGCACCGTCAATTTTAACATACTCATAATAATTCCATAAAAATTTACATGTAATTTTGCGTCTTTACATTCCCTAATACAACTACATTATGAAACATCCCAGTGGGTCATGTTTTGTGACTCCCCAAGCCAAGATCTTATTGACTAGGGGATGATGACTAGAACAGAGTAGAAATATCCCTATCATTGATTTAATTACTCAAGTACATTTATATAAACATACATCTCCATGTCCACAAAATGTTGAAATTAAAAAAACATGTACACCCAATTCATGCATAAATTAATATCCCATAACCATAGTACAACATGAATCTATTTAAGAAAATAGGGACATATTCAATCCGACCCTAAATAGTTTTTAAGATAAGTCCAACCTGAAAGTAATGGTACTAGGATTGTTGTCTAAAAGCCACAAGAACAAAACTTCGTATATCTGGTCTCACTTATCAATGTCTGGTATTATCCCTACATGGATTTTGTCAAAATTCCAATTGTAAACACAACACATGACACATGCAAGAGAAGCATATGCAGGGGTGAGTATAACAATTCTCAATAGGAAAACACGGAACCCCAAAGAATATGATAATGGAAATATAGTCAACACAACATGGTATATTATTACAACACATCTAATTATAATATCTATATGTACACAATAAGGACACACAATATAGAGGTAAGTCAAACCCATAGTATACCATCCTATGATTCCAGCTCAATGATCCATAAAGAACTGATTCAAGAGAACACACTAATGATTATGATAACACCGAGGACATCTGTTTAAGAGGTATTGGTCATTAGGACTTGTCATGAAAAATAATATGTTTATGTCCAAAGATATATGATAAAAATATCAGAATAAATTTCATGGAAAGGGTGTGATAATAACATCTCAATCTTGATTTACCCAATAAGAATAGTACCACTTCCAACATAGTGTTTGTCTTGACGATACCAAGAACCCAATATAGGGAACAATGGTGAATAGAGGACATCACTCCTATCACCACGGATGGATTGTGATGACTCTATTATTGTAGTTCTTATAAAGGGGTCATTGTCCATGGATTATAAAAGCATATCCTGAAAACCATCAAATAAAAGAAAATGGGAATGAACCGTAATGAAGATTTTCTAAGTCACTGAATACAAGAACTCTATATCAAGTATAAATGATTAAATGATGTGTAGTTTGGGTCACTCATCGTTTTCCTTGACCCCTGGTCCTTGATCTGTAAATGTAACATATATTGAGATGTTCATTTGTAGTTCTATAAAACATGTAGGATACCCATATATTCTACCTATATGTCAATACATGGTTCCATCCCATGTACGTTTTCCCATGTTCTAGTACACTACAGAGCTTATGTTTACAGTTGAGTCTGGGCCCTGTGGGGGAGTACACATTGTTTAGGAAACCTTTTCACTCCACCTCATATCTATGTATTCTCTAGAGTACATACTAAGTATTTTGGGGGTAACTATCTAATGTGTAGGCCAATACACATTTCATGTGATGTTTTAATCCATTCATAATTCCCAACTACCACTCAGAGGTCCCCACACACCGTTTAATCCTATATTACACATTTTGAGGTTAATTATTATCTAGAATCACTTGAGATTCTTCTACATGGATCCCCAACTTCTATACTTCTATACGATTATATTTTTTCAATAAAATTAAGGATCCAACCTCTTTCAATCCATTATTTTATTAAACAACATATTCTATCACCATATCTACTCAGAAAATTTGTCAAATCGTCATTTTTTTTATATTGATGAATGGTGAAGAACATGAATTTTGGTGTCCTATTTAACCAAATTTCATCATCTCCTTCAATGCACCTCTTTCGGGTCATTCTGATCCTGGATCTACAAAAACAGATCATTAAACCAATAATTGGGTGCGTAATGATCGATTGATTTGGATATGTTGATTTGCAACCCTAATGAAGAAAACCCATGATGTACAATGAATTTGGGGGAGAAAATTTCATGTACATATTGGTTGAATGAAAACAAATCAATGTTTGAGTCAATATCTATTCATTTCATCTACAATAAAACTAGAATAAATCCAAACAAATAATCAATTCTATCGATAAGTCACTACAATCATACCCATCCCGAAATATAATCGATCTGAGAATCAATATGTTCATTGATTATTTTGTGTTTGTCATATAAATATACAAAATGAAATACAAAATCAAAAAAAAAACTCCCTACCATGATTTTTATTGATTTCTGATAATGAACGTATTTGTATCATTATTGTTGGAATGATTTTTTCAATATGAGGTGAATTTATTTTTGATAAATTATCCTGTCATCATTTTCCTGACATAATACATAAAATGTTCTTTCAATGAATCTCTAACAGCTCAAATGTTTTGATGATAAATGTTGGATTTATCCATAATATATAATTAATTACAAACAATTTATCATTCAACAAAATTTATTAATATAACTAGTTCAAATATTTTATTCATTTCTATGCACGAGACAACTTTTTAACTAATTACCCACACCGTGAAATTTAAAGTCAAACCTAGTGTAAAAATTGTGTTATGAAATAAATGTTTCCCTTAGTTTTTGGACCTACTGTCCATTTAGATTATATTCATCATTTTCATGAAAACATTATTCATGTACTATTTAATATATTTCTAATTTTTATTCAGGGCACTCTAGACCTCAGAATCGCAGGTCATCTCAGTGCCTATTATTGAAAAAAAACCATATAATATAAAAAAATAATACATTGAAAATATGACACATTACATATCCATTTTTGAAAGTACAATTCAATCAATATCTTACTTTGGAATGATCTTTTCATGAATTTTACTGATTGGGATTGATGAGTGTGCTGGTGTATTTTTCTTGCATGAAGACAAAAAAAATATTTAAATTTGTTTTATGGAGGAGATTATAATGAATACTTTAGGGTTGTACTAGTGTATCCATGATTGTTATATCAATGAAGAAAACACTTATTTATGAATCAATATGGGGGTAATCTTTTAATTATAGTGAATTCATGGCGGTTGGTGTGATCATAGTAGTATAAAATAGTTTTAGTGGTTGATGACTCTAGAAATAAGAATATTATGACTAGATGTTAAAATAAGTGATATACAATCTAGTATTATGTTTATTATTTGTATTATATAGAAGTATATCAATGTCCCCAGGGTGTGATGAGAAGTCTCCCTCACACACTTTAATTGGGAATGAAAAAGCATTGGTCATAACATTAACTTTCTGGTCCAGTTTAAACATGTTTTGTCGAAAGATAGAATTCTTGGATTCCTTGAATGTGAGGATTATATACAATACATACAAATGTGGATAATAGTTCTTATTTATTCTTATAATTAGTATTTTTATAGGAATCTAAAATAGTTACAACATTAGTAAAACGAAAGAATATTTTTTTCATGCATCATGGATTTATTAGTGGTCTAACAATCTCATGGATAATCATTTCCTGATGTGGAGGTGTAGGTTTGGTGTAAGCTATCGATGTTTCTCACTCAGTACGTTTTCTTCTTGGGATTCTGAAAAAATAAGTTATACCCTTCTGAATTGTCATGAATTTCAACATTTGATTGTAGAGGACCGATTAATTTGAAAAGTGTTATTGTGGAATTTTGTAGTTAGTTGAGATTGTTATTGTGGTTTATGTTTTCATCAGTAGAATTCAGAAGTGTGTGATGAAAACTATACTAATTTATCTTCAATATTATGTTAAATGAAATCAAATATCATGAAATAAATTTGAGGTTATTATTAATTCTCCCATGGATGTATGGGTGGAAGATCATGATACCCTTGTTCTATAATATAGGGATGAAATAACATGTTCCATGTTGGTTGGTGATAAATGATTATTCTAAAATACTTTCCCCAATGATAGTATTCATATATATTTTTTATGTCGCCATGGATGAATATTACGTTCCATATGTGGTGGAAATTTATTTATCTTTTTAAGAAATTTATTTAAGATGCTTTTAAGGGTGGGGAGTCAAATGATCCTTCAAAAAATGGTCATCCCATTAAAAATATTTGGTTTATGGTTGAAAAAATGTGGAATTTATCCCCATTATCTTATTAGGGAATCTCTTGAGTGAAGATATATTTCATGTGAAGAGTTTGATTAATATTTTCCTAAAGAAGATACAAGTTTCAACATCATAATTACATATATATGTGATAGAGTATGTGTTATATTTAATGTATTGTTATGTACTGAGTTTTTATTGATCTGACACCAAAAATGATAGATAAATTATGTGTTAATTTTAGGTGTATTCAACATAATGGTGTTTCTTGGATTTTCTATTTATTAGTTCCACATGATAACATTTATTTTATTATAAGTTTTTAGGGTGGGGTGTATATAGTAGACAGTATTTTTACATTGTTATTATTTCTCTCTTCAAAATTTTACATTTCTTTGGATATCCATAAATTTAAAGTGGTAAATGATTCATATATAATGACCAATAGATACTTTTTCAGTTTTCTATTGGGTCATGAGAATGTAAATTACTCAGAGGGTGAGCTAACAAAGAATATTAGTGTCCCAAAAAATAGAAATAATATAATAAGAAATTTATAAAAAATTTCTCCGTAAATTATTCTTTTTTAAAATTTATTTTATCTCATTAATAGGATAGTAGATTCAGAATTTGTGATATTGAATAAGATTGAAATGAAGTGTTTACCCAACATTAAATAAAGGTTGTGATCACATTAGGCCCCATTATAGTTTGTAGTCTTCTGTTGAGATAGTGGAATATATTAAATAATTTACTAATCAAATTTATTAACTATGTTTCATAAAAATCATCTATTTAGCCATTAGATTTATACTTTTTTAAGGTCTATGTAATGTTTCAATGGACTGTTCCATTATTTAAAGGAGGATAGAGAAATAACATAATGCTGATAAAGATAGATCAACAGGATGATAATTGATTGTTATAATGGTCAATGATCAAATCACATGTCAATGAATAAATCTTCACAATAATGATTTACTGAATAATAACGTATTTACCTTGAGGTAGGACACCATAATTATGATATATTCTTTTATAAATAAGTTTATAAAGGAACATATTATTCTAATTTGGGTTCTATAATTCTCCACGGAAATACTTAGTGTTTAAATTAAATTTTTTAATATATTATTTATCATCGTTCATGATTTCCAATAATCAGATTAAATTCAATCATCTTATTTTTTTTTCAAATAATTCATAAACAATTTATATTTTGATAAATTGATATCAAAATTATGAATTATGAATATTAATAAAAAAATTCCTCTCTCTCCCCCCTACACTATTTATCATTTCCCTTACTCCTGTCTCTCCCTTATTTTTGTATAGTTGAGGTTCCACTAGAAATAATAGTGTATGGTTGAATAATGAGGTTTTTGGTGTCAATAATTTATATACATCTTAGTTTAGAACATGAAAATTCCCTTTTCTCTTCAAAATGTAATGAGGTTTTAGGTGAATTATTAAGAAACTGACTTTATTCATTGATAAAAATAGTGGTTCTATAGGGTAACACCAACAGTGCTAAAAAGATCTAATAATGGAGGTCCCTTATTGGTTCTACTTTGGCACTCATAAAACCAGACCATTATCAATTATTGGTGTATATCTGATAAAGGAGAAAATTTATCGGCTTGTTTTTTTGAACTGATAAAGTGACCTTTTTATAATGTTATTCATAGTGATGATAAAATCCATATTATTGTATATTTCATGCTATATTACAAAAAACATTAGTTGTAGTTATTGTATTTCCTTTGAATTAAATTCATGAAAAAAATAGTATAAAAATTTTTAAATTATTTTTTTGTACAATAATATTAGTATGTGAAATAAATCACAATTTTCAAATATTCAAAAAAAATATTCTTCCACTGTCCTTGGCCCCTAGCACCTATAAAAATATCCAAAATAAGCTACCAATTGCTGAAAGCCAACCCTAGATCAGAAAAAAGTGACATTATAAATAAAATAATAATTATGTTATTAATAATATAATTAATTATATGAAACCTACATATTAAAAAATGTATTAATAAAATTTAGAAATTAAATAGAAAACATAAATATCATTTTATACCATGAAGAACCGATTTCTGGACTAATGTGTGATAAATTACAAAATGAAACAATTAACCTTGGGATTAGAATCATAAATTAAAAATACAATCAAATAATATTTTCATAGTTTTAATTACATGAAATTACTTTTTAACTAAAGTTTTATTTTTAACCTAGAAACTCACAAATCATGTCACAATGTGAAGACCATGTTTCAGATTAATGTTTCGTTGGTATATATGATTGACAGATTGTATATAAATAATTTTTTAAAACTATCAATATAATATAATTTCATTATCTTTATTTTAAGTATTTGATGTGTTTCTTGAACGAAATTTTCAATTTTAAATAAAATCCAATGTTTCATTTATACCAATAAAAACATGTTTCTAATTAACTTGATATTGATTAAATGTTCAAATTAAAATAAGTATTATTTTAAATAATTAATAAAATAAAAGTGTGTTGGATTGGTTTCAATATTTTATACATGTATTTAATTAATATTTCATTTAAAAACTAATAAAACGCTCTTTGACCAATACCATCCAGACCTTATATTTGATTTGCATGAGTATGATTCATACAAATTAAAATTTCCTAGTGGATCATTTTCATAAGGTATCATGAAAATATTATCATGTATTGTAGGGTTTCACAAAGTTACACTTATGTTTAATTAAATTGTCATTATTAAACTAAAAACACACATTTTGAGTAATATCATTCATATCATGTATCCAATTGAGGTATAAAATATTTCAACACATTACAAATGCAAAATGGATAACTCTCCTAATGTATGAAGGAATCTTGAATGTTTTCTTTGATTTTGAATTTCTCAGAAGTCCTTTTAACTAAAATTCCATTTTTAATATGAGAAGACATGTATTAAGTCTTATATGGAAAATGGTGTACCATATTGAGAGAAAATAAGATTTCTATACATAAAAATGACATTAGTGTTTTAGACAAGAGTAATAAAACTATCTGAATGTTTTTTCTCATTTTTGAGAATGAAATGTGTGTTTTGAACTAAAATAAAAAATTCAAATAGAAACACACTATGAGTCAAAATAGATTCATTTTGAGTAGGATTGATATGTGGATAATTATTTAAAGAGAATAATTAATTATGGATTTTTATCATAATGTATCATGGAAATTATATCTTGTTTTCTTTGTTTCTAGTGAGTGAAACATGTTTTTTTTTCTAAAATGAAATTTTAGAAAAACCAAAATCTTTATGCCATAATGATCACACCATATTTTAAATTGATGTACATATGATACCTATATGTTACAAATGAAATTTAAATCATTTTATAAATGTATCATAATAATATGAATATTTTATCTATGTTTTTAGTATGTGATATATGTTTTGAACTAAAAAGTAAATTTTCAAATTAAAACACACACATAATGTTTTATTGGTCTCACCGTGTGTCATATTGATAGGTGGTTGGATCTAACACATCTGGAATGACCAATTTATTTTTTTCATAAACTTTATTGAAAATATGATTATGATATCTATATTTTTAGTGAGTGAAATTCAATTTTTTCTAAAATGTAATTTCTATATTGAAAACATGAAATTTTAGTCATACCTATCACAAAATGTTTCCTATTGACATTGGATACAATCCAATATGTTATAAGTGAATAATGTATCATTTCAATTAATAATCATGAAAATACTTGTGGGTATTATATGTTATCAAGGATTGGGTGATTTCTTAAATAAAATTTCATTTTAAAATAGAAACCACCCATTTTGAGTCAAAATGGTCAAATGGTGTATTAGCGTGAGGTTTGTATAATTTCTACACATCTCTAATGATTTATGGATCATTTTAATAATGTATAACAACAATAAACATGTATCATTTAGTTTTGGTTATTTCATGTTTCTTTTAAACTAAAATGTTAATTTTGAACTAAAAAACACTTTGAGTACTTCTAGGAACATCATGTATGGAATTTATGTATAGATGATTAATACATGGAAAATTTTACTTCTGGATCATTATCCTATTGTATAAAAAAAATTAATGTGTTTTACTAGTTTTCATTATTTTAGATGTGTTGTGAAATAAAATATTAATTTTATATAAAAACAAAAAAAAATTAGTCATACAAGTCATACTATGCATTAGACTAATATTTTGTTGACTCATACATATAATTATTTTCCATTGATCCTTTCCGAAATATTTAAATAAAACTTCAGCATATTTTATTATTTTTCAGTGAGTAAAACAAGCATTAACTTAAATGACATTTCTATACTCGAAACAACATTTTGAGTCATACTAGTCAAAATTTGTATAAGATTGAAATGTGGATAACTCTTATACATTAAAATGACTTATTGAAATTTTTATATGTTTTAAAAATATGATAATAATTTTTTCTTAATTTTTAGTGAGTGGCACGTGTTTGAAATAAACTATCCTTAATAATATAAAACGATTAATTTTGAGTCAAACAGGTCACACTCTATTTTTAATTAAGGTGAGAATTATTCCAACACATCTAAAATGACATATGTGTTATATTCTGAATGTATTAAAAAAAATATGGTTGTGTTTTCTTGATGTATTTTATTACACACTAATTTTAACTGAAACGTAATATTCCAACTAAAAACACTCTTATAGAGTTATATAGGGGAAATCATTCAACATATTAATGAAATTATGGTTCTTATATATCAATAAAATGGTTCTTTTTTCTTATGTATCAAAACACTATGAACATTTTTTATTAGTTATCAGTAGGTATCATTTTTTTGACCTAAAATTACAATTAAAAAAATCATCAACTATTAGTCATATCAGTCATACCATTCTTTAATTTGTTGTTATATTAATTCATACACATCATTACTGAACAATGAATAATTTTTAAAATGTATATTGATAATGAGAATATTTTTTATCTTTCTTCTATGATTAACTCATGTTATTGACAAAAAATAATTTCTTGAACTAAAAAGACATTTCCAGTAATACCAATCACTATGTGTATTATATTGAGGTACGAATGATTGCTAGACATTAAAAATATATTATGGATTTTTTTTATAACATATAAAATCTATTGGAATTATATTGGTAAATTTTGGCCATGTGATGTTTGTTTTAAAATAGAATTTTAATTTAAATTAACTACTTTAACAATCATTTATGACGATCACAACGTCTATTAGATTGAAGGGATGTTGATTCCTACATATTTCAAATATCATTAAAACATTCTAAAGTATAAATATAATTCAAGTCTGAATTTTTTTTAGTTATTGAATAATTATTTTAAATAAAATTATATTTCTTAACTAAAGCCACTCACTAAGATTAATAATGGCCACACCAAGTTTCCTATTGAAGTGTGTCTAACTCCTACACATTGAAAATTACATATATACTATTTTCCTAACGTATAAAAAATATCAACATGTTTTATTAGTATTTAAAGAGTGACCCATGTATGTAACTTTAATTTCATTATTAAACTTATACCTAACATTTAGAATCATACCATTCAAATTGTGTGTTATATTTTATTATTGATTATTCTTACTCACCATAAAGTATATATGAATCATTTCCCAAACATATTAATTCAATATCAATGTATCTCAATATTTGTGTGTATTTCAGGTTTATTTTTTACTAAAGAAATATTTTTAAATAAAAAACATAGTTTGAGTCATACCGATTATAAGGTGTGTAAGATTTATATGTTGTTGATTCATACAGGTCATAAATGACGAATTTTTTTTTCCTATAGTGTCCAAAAATTATTTTTTTACTTGTTTTTATGTATGTCATATTTCTATTTAACTAAATTAACACTTTTAAATGAAAATTTGAAATTAATTCACAATATTCATTCTATATGGCATATTAATGTGTGACAAAATCATAAAAGTAAAAAAATAACTTATGGATCATTTTTCTATTGTATTAATTAAACCGATAAATATATTCAATGTTTTTTGTGAGGGAAAAAACATGTAATTATAATAAGATTTAAAACCAATGAAACTAATTTTGTGTCATAATATTTATCATATTAAGTAAAAACTGATTCTACATGTTAGAATTGACTTATATATCACTATACAAAATTATTAAAAAAATATCTGAATTTATACACTCAGTTTTTAGTTTGGAAAATAATTTTCATCTAAAATAAAAATTCTGAGTAAAAATATAAAAATCGTGTTATTTATAAACATAGAATAAATGTCAATGGACATAAATAAATAAATAAAGTATATAACTACTCTACTAAATGATGATATAGTACGATACATCATTAATAATGTAAAAGACATTGAATTCAATCATATTTTCTCTCAAAAGTTAGTAAAACTGATAGAAGAAAATATTGACTATATATTCTTGATGAATTCATTTTATCATGATCGTTATGAATAATTAATAATTAATAATTAGGTAATTTTTATTATTTACATAAAAATACAGAGAAATAATGAGTAAATTTACTAAATAATTACCTGGAAATAAATTCTTCATGAAGAATTCATACATTCAAAAATATTGTATTCTTTCCATTCATTTCAAAACAAATTATTTTTTAAAAATCAATACCCTAACTATTGATAATTTATATAGTAAATAAAATAAAATTAAATGTTAGATAAATAATCATTTTAAATAAAAATTTAGAAAAAATCGAGAATACCTCTGAGAGGTCATTATATTATTGATAGAATATAATATATATCATATATTATATATAATACTAACTAAAATCTATAAAAAAAATTTATTTTATAAACAAAAATAAAAATTGAGAAAAATATAAATTTTGATGTGGATATATGTTTTGATTCGAAATTTTTTTTACATATCGTAATACATATACAAATATAAAATCTAGCAGTTTTTCATTCTCATTGAATGTCCTCATTCCATGATTTTAATGATATTGATAAACCAATAAAACAAAAAAACCCATTAAAACAAAATATAAAATCATAAAATTAAATTTATTTGTAAAATATTTAATGTAGTGTATTTAAATTTGTTAAAAATCATCTTTTGTGGTATATTTACATGTATACATACATTGAACACAAAAAATAATTTTATATCCATATTGGTTTAAATAAGATAATAGTTCTCTATAAAAATGGAAAAATAATTAAAAAATTAAAGGAAAGATAAAATATTTGAAATGGTTTAATTGTATAAGTTCACACCTAAACCGTGTATATTTAAAATTTAATTTAATTTTTATGTTTTTTAATATTAAATATTATTCTTCCACATTTAAAAAATTTTATTATTCTTCAGTAAATATTTTTTGTATATAACATTGTGAGGAATAGTTAGTCCAATTATTTGTTCACATGATTTTTCGATCAAATAAGACTGAGATTTTAATATATTTATCATCGTAGACCATATATTGGTAAAATAATTATGAAAAACACATCTTGTATACATTTATAATGAATACTATGTACCATCTATAGATGAATATTGCAACTAAAATCTAATGGCCAGGACCATCTATAATGGCCTCTCCATAAATCTATTATTGTAAAAATTATATTGCAATATATCCATTGTTGATTTTTTTTATTAACATGGACATATGATGTTGGTATGTTTAGATTTTGAAATTTAAGTGTAATGTTTATTTCAATAGGTATTTTTTTGTTGATAATTTGATCCTTTAGATCATTCATATTCAACCCTCATGTTCCCCTTATTTTTCCCAATCGGTAATAACAATCCACGATTACATACCTTTTTCAAAAAAGATTATGGGTTTTCCTAAAAAAATAAATCAGAATTGAATATTTCATTGATTATATTTGTTATTACGAGATCACACAACCATGATATTAAGGTTCTAATAGTATGTTCAACCATATAATCATTGAAATCAACAAGGGAAATAGGTAGCTTAATGTTAAGATTGTGATCTTTGTGAATTCCCACACTCACATTATATTTCTTATATTTCATTCTATTTAGATTATGTCCTTGTGTACTATTCATTGAACCCATTATAAAAATATGATGGGTGACTATTGATGTATTTAATGATAAATCATTATCAACTTGTGGAAAATTAATATAGTAAATTAATAAGGGTATTCCTGATTCTAATTTCATATATTTTTTTATTAAAAAAATTAATCAACTACAGTAAGGAAACCCTTTGAGGGTAATGGCTCACCTCAATGATAGGGAAGAAATTTATATTGTGGTTTTTTCAGTGTTATTTTTTCACTCTGATGACATCATATAATATTCTCAAACAATATAGAAATATAATTTTATTTTTATTCAACCTTAGTTATTCATGTCTGTATTTCTCCATAGTTTATGCTAATCCCATTATGCATGTCATTTCTCAAAATATGTTTGGGGAGAAACTCTCATAACATCAACTCTAATGTGGCCAAATTATTCTAGCCTATTCGTGGCCACAGAAATTAATTTTTCATTAGCTACGACCAAAGATGATTTTTATCAATAAATCCAATATAAACTATACGAAAATAAGGTATAATGGTTATGTAATACTTATTTAATATAAACAAATTATTTCATTCTTACATAACCTAATTCCCATACATATTTTGTTATAGTATATGTACTTATAATTTACAAAAAATATACTACTTCAAAGGAAAATAATGTGGGATTCTAGTAAATATTGATTATGACTAAAAATCATCAGATAAAAAGAGATATAATTATTTATTTGTTTCATGTCACATTAATTTGTTACTGTAGATTTGAAATAAATAAGTTTTTCGAAGTGAATCTTAACCAATCCTTGAATTATTTTAATGAAATTTGGTTTTGAGTAATTATATTTATTTTTAATTGTTTTTAATATTACTAACAAAAATTGAACAATTTTATTATCCAAAAACTATTGTGGAATAAATGAATAAGCACAAAATCCATACAATTAATCCAAATTAATCATAAAAGAAATTAATACATATAATTATTGGAGGAACATCACATGCCCTACAACTACATAATAATGTCAATCCTTCATTATTTCATGACTGATTGACTATTTGTCCCATGGATGGTTGCACGTTCCTTGTACTAATGACAGAGCCACACCATCTTGAATTTCCAAATATGAATGGAAATGCTCTAGAGAATTCTTCCTTCTCTAACCCCAATATATTGTTGATCCTTATAAGGCAATGGTTAATAATTTATCCATGACTCACCACTATCATCGCATCTATATCCAAACACTGACACAATCATCACATTATCAAAAAACATTACATCCCCCTGTCAATATTAGGCCATGCACAACCAACCCATCACTATATACCATCACCGACAACATCATTGATGGTACATCCACTCACCATCAACCAAAAACACCATAAAAAAGTAATTGAATAGAAGAAAAAACCTTATAGGAAGAAAACCAAGGTGGAAAAAACTCCATCCATAGCACAAAACATTAAAAAAACACCCAAAACAAAAATATTACAAGAAATCAGTTTCAGAAATGAAGAAAACATGATCCATATTCACAAGGTTATAACCATGAAAAGGATATGCAACATGAACCATATAATGGAGAACCAAAACATGGTAGTGTTGTACCTACTGCACCACTATATGTGACACCCCTAACTGACTATGTAGTAGGTCACCATTAATATATGTAAGATGATAAAACCCCACTTTTCAAAGGGAGTAAAAATACCAAAACCAAAGGAAACCATATTCATCATATTTGGACCAACAAGATATGAGAACCACCAAATTGGGCTTGAACATAAAATCTCTTCATTATCTAAATGAACCAGATACCAGAGATGCACAAACCAACAAGTGAGTAAGGCAAGCATAGAGATTAAGAGATGATGACAACCTGGAATTGAGACACCATGGAAAGAAAATAAAGAATGAGTAAAATGAGAGAATAAAGTATAAAATAAATGGTTGATGTAATAGGAATGTATAAAATAATGAAATAGAGGGAATGGAAAAAGGAAGGGGGGTGCGATTCCGGAGAAGCATACAAGCTTCCCCCTCTAGCCAACCACCAATTGTAATCCCTATATGAGAGAGTTTAGGAGAACCCCTAGTTACTATTACCAAATTTAACATTTCATTATAAAATTTTCTTTTATTCTTATTCTCAAGTAAATTATTATCAATCAAAAATTACCTAAACAGAGGCATCCTCATATTGTCCAAAAAATGAATTGTAGATTTCATGAATTATTATGCATCCATAAATTTGTATGAGGTGTGTGTTTACATTACCTTTATCTTTATAAAGTTGATACATTATAATGATTTTCTGAATGACACAATTATAATTTTATGTTACCATTAATAATAATTTTATTTCGTATTCATCTAATATAAGTTCACTCTAAATAGGATAATTAATTACAAATACATGTTGCATTATTTTATTTTATAATATAATAATGATATATTACATAATTTTACACTAATATCCTTCCATATTAGTCATTTATCCATATTCAGATCATTCTTGAATGAAGATAAATCAATCAACACATGAAATCTTTTTGAAATATTAATTTAGGTAATGAAAATAGAATTTTTTGGATTATAAGAATTTAGTGTTTATTCCATCCCATCATGAATTTGATGACTCTTCTTCTCTGCATAATATGTTTTTCTAATACAACAATTCTTCTACACACTAGTTTTCTCTATGACATATTTTATTCATCGTGAACCAATTCCCCAAAGGTATCATCATTAACATGTAGGTCCTTGATATTTATAGTTTCAAAATATAGAGAAACATTCTCTTAATATACATTTAGGTCATAATCATATTGGGAAACATGTTGTTTATAAAATATGGGAGCATCATCATATACATAACCAACTACCTATATATGTGTATGATCATTTAATTTAGATATAATATAGACCATAGAGAACAAAAAATAATATAAGGTATCACAAAGTATATTAAAAAATGTCAACTGAATGTTGAATATTATTTTTCTTCTTCAATATTTGATGGGATTTAACCCATTTATCAATTATCAAGATCCCTTAATTATGTAATCCTTTGATAGAAAAGACACAATATACATTGGAATTACTATGAAATGATTATGATGCCCCAATGAAAGGGCCATCCTCTGTTACATTGATATATGACCCTTTAATGATTTTGATTAATAACAGAATAATTGAAAACTTTATGTTTGAAGGTTTTTAGGAAATTAAGTTAATGTACTACAGGTGATTCTGTTATAGAGGATTCTCACTTGTGACACTCAATATTGAAATATATATTTACGTATCATAATTCATTGATTTTAATTACACAAATTTTATTAAAACACGTGAATTATCAAATAAACTCTTACGAATGTTGTATAACCCAAATCTTATATTTTCAATAATGTCAAGTATAACATATTCACATAGTTTGAATTTATTTTCTTGGTATATGATACAGGTATCACATCATCCCCAAGGGTGAATTCTCTATTTTTCATTGTGTTAAATTCATGATTTTCCTTTATTTATCATCTATAAATATTAATTAGATAACCATTATAGTATAATACATTCAATCTGGATCAACATTCAAGCCATCACTGTTTTTTTAAATTGAATTGGGATTTCTAATTTACTACATAAAAATATTGTCTAGAAAATGACTGGTAATCCATCTATTATGTGTATTTTATATAAATACTTCATAATTTGTTGGATTAAAAATCTAAATAATTAATTTTTGGGGTTTATCATATGTCATAACCTCAAATATTTTACATAAGAAATAACATTTATTATTCTCCTGGTCAGAAATATTAATTGTGATGTAATCTAATTTGGAAATTAATTCACCCATAAATAATATAATGTTATGAGATTTTGATAGAAACATTATTTCCATATCTATTAGGTAGTCATTATATAATTAAATAGCTTCCATATATTACATGATTTATCCCACTAGTGTCTGAACCATAACAATGCCATGCCCAAATATAATAGGAAAGAGGATGGTGACTAGCACTATGTAGAAATAACCCATTTATGAGAGGAATTAGCCAAATGTAAATGTACACACTCACACATCTCTAAGAATATACAATTTTGAAATATAAATAAACTGAAACCAATGCATTAATATCTCTACGATCCCATAAATAGAGTACAACCATAATATTCTAAAAGTAAAATATGGGAAAAATACAATCCCAACCAAAAATTATTGAGTTTCCAAGATACACTACAGGAGTGAACTATAATCAAATTGAGTACCTCACAGAAAAAATATTTCATTCAATGTCAGGATATGCTCTACCTACACCCTTTCCTCTAAGGAAAATTATAAATCATCCATCATATACATATATATCAAAACATTGAGGGACCATGTAAGTGCGAGTTAAAATTTTCTATAATGACACCTAAAAATATAAATAATAAAATATTCCACTCATAAAATTGATATAATAATCAATTCAAAATTGAAACAATGCTAGATATACTGAATAAGGAAACCATGGTACTAAGAGGTCACAACCAATTTCCAACAAAAGGATTCTTTTAGAATTAATGAGTATTCTGAGAGAATCCAATCCCTGAGACATTCTATCACCATAGACACACATCGAAGAGGTCAGGATAATAAGGACATTCCCAATACATATCACTATTTTAAAAGATCATAATATCATAAAGGGGTCACACCCAGTACCGATAGGGGGAGTAGTGACCCTATCTAGAAAAATTATATATATATATATATATATATATATGGGTTCTTAGTTTGATTTTACTAAAAACCCTACCAGCAAATCCTACTAGATGTAAGTTCAACACCAATTTAAGGAGGTCATTTTGATTCAACAATCTCCACCTAGTGCAATGAGATGACAGAAGATCACACTCCAGTAGCAAGGAGGACTACTATGAACCCTAATTGAGACTCATCCACTAGAGGGGATCAAAAAATTGAGATGTTGGAATAATATCTAATTTTTCCTTCATAGTAATGGACCATATGAATTCAATAAACCATGAATTTGTAAAAATAAAGAAATTAAATGATCAAGAATCTGTAAATTATGGTACAAGGCTTGTACATGTGGTAAATTGCATGTCTAGCCATCCAATGTCCTCCCCAAGTGGTGTTACCCACATACAGTATATAAAGATCCATATACACAGCATTATGGAATATTGTATGCTATATAGAGATCAATTGCAACCATCCCTATTCATTCTTCTTATTCCAATGTACCACTGGTCACGCCCATGTATCATCTCATGTCTATCTATTCATGCAAGTGTGCACCAGGCCATGTATATTTTTCTAGCATATATGTTTTAATGTATTCAACAAGCTATATGCCAATCCTAAAAGATGTGTTATGCGGGCATTTATTGGGTCACACTGAGTATGATAATCAATTCTAATGAAAAACTATTGTGTGGAAAAGGGGGTCCTACACACCGTGTAGTGCCATATTACATTCCATGTAACATTGAATTTTCAAGATACCATGGGGTTCTCATCCATTTTTTCTCTATGTTTCAATAGAATCCATTTTCATTGAAATCTACATATCCAGGCCTATCCATAAATCTATTATATAGAGATTGTAGCTCTAGGACTTGAATCCACTTTGTAAAGGACCACTAATTTGATTTGTAGTTGTACCCTCACAACCAGGGTGAACAAGTGATGATAATATTTTTTTCCTCCTCTAATTTCCCTCTATCATCATCAGATATAAATTTTACACTTTCTCATGCACAACAATCGTAGTATTGATCTATTTTGACGATGAACATGCGTGAAATGATCTGATATTAGGTATTTTTCACCACATGGAAACCAAATTTCCTATGATGAGAAAGTGAAGTACATGAGGAGAAATATAGAACCCATTTAATATGAGGATTTATCCACATATATTTTCCATTTTCACTCAATCTATTTTAATGGAAATATAGAAATAATGAGGGTTAAAATCAAGGTACAAGAATAAATCCATCTGTTTAACATTATCTTAACACAAAAATAAATAAGTTTCCTCTAATTTATATGTATGTTATAGGGATAATATAATGGAATGAAATAGTAGAGAACCAAAAATATTTACCTATATTTTGGATCGATCCCTATCAATAAACGAACATGCGTTGCTATTGTTGGTGTGATCCAAATGTTATTTTGACACAATAGTCCTCAATCTAGATCTTACATGGTATCTTCTACCAATAATTAACACTAATAGTATCTCAAGGTATTTATGGTTTAGCATCAAACCCTAATACATCTCAACAACCACATATTTTTATACAATCATTTTCACTGTTTCCAAAAAAATAAAATAAAATAAAATATTTAATTATATAATTAATTTTCACCCATTCCTACTATTTTAAAACACCCAAGATGCAAAATGTTTATGTCATTCCTAGATTTAAATACATTCTATGATTTAAACAGATACTCAATATTTTTAATTTTGTACATCATTACAGACCTGCCCCATCATTTTTGGAAAACATCACCAAAATGATATTTAAATATTTAATAATTTTTGACATTTATTCCAGGAACACTTTGTTAGAAAATATCAAGATGTCTCAGTTATTTTATTTTAATATAATCTTTATAATAACCAAATATAATTCATGGGAAATCAGAGTTATTAAATTCTATCCACAATCCATATTTTTGTCTCAAATGGAGAAACACCTACTAAAAACTGATGAGGGTACTGGGCTCACATCTCGGTCCCAAGATCCTTGGTGCACACCAAAATCTTCCTATGAAACCACTAGACACATTCTAATGGAATTATTCATCCATGATGTACCATATAATTTAGGTCCTCAATCTCCACCAGCTATTCAGAAATTGTAGAATCGTCATTGATACCCATCTCACCCTAGTCGATAATATGTGATAGGTCGTGCACATACCTCCTCTACTACGAAACATAGAACATGTCAAGAACCAGATCAAACTACAATGATAGTTCAAAGTAGTATGCCACCTCAAAAAAATTTATAAGTATTTATATTGGGGTAACAAATCTTTGATATAATTTTCCCCCTATGAAAAATATCCAAAAACCACGTCAAGGTGAGACACTAAAGGACACATTGTGTAACATCCCATGAGTTTATGAAATATATTCCTTCCATATAAATAAAATTATTTTTTAGACTCTATTAAAAGAAATTATTATTTTATATTTCATCTCCCACAGAACCATGTTTCTTTTTCATTTCATGCAATGTTTACTTCCATGAATGACTTATGTAACAACGAAGATGGAGTATTACTGAACAATAATATACTATTTTTATTATAATTTATATCACATAGCAATTGGAATGAGGGAATTAATGAGATTAATTAATTTAGGAAATAATATTTTACACATGTTTATAACATGAATTCATTGGTTATAAATTAAATACGAATGAAAATAAATATCATTTGAACAAATAGAATTTGTTTTTATGGAAAACTATTTTTATGTCCAAAATAGATTTTTATATAAATATATTATATTATTCACTATTATTGAATGACATTATGTATATATATTTATATTATATTTAATAAAATTAAATTTAAATGATCCACTAATTTTTATTTGTTTAATATATGAAAAAAATCCAATCTTATGCAGAAAAAGATGAATTTTTTAGAAAGCCGGATTTTCCCCATTTGATGGATAAATTTTTTTAAAACTAAATTTTTACACATTGATATATTTATATTGAAAAAATAATATTTATTTTTTTAATTGGGAGTATATTAATTTACTTTGGGTTCATTATTTGTGTTTTTCTAGGAACTATATATTTTGATGAATAGTGAATGATAAAAAATTTTAACTTAAAACTGCTTAATAATCAAAATATATTATACTTATTACTTATATTTTTAATTTAAATGAATGGTAAATTAAATTAATTATATATAATGCAGACTAATATTGTTATTGGAATCAATTTCTCTTTTAAATTATGTGTAAAAACATTACAGACATTGGAATGATTTACTTCAAAACCAAGATTTCCCATTAGGTATGCAATATTAATTTAAAATTAAATTGTACAACTATAGTTATTGTAATTAGGAAAACTGTATTACAAATTTTTAATAATATTAAGTTATAATTTATACTAAAATAAACATAGTTTTTAACTAAAATATTTCTGAATGAAATTAATATTATTTTCATGGATCGAAATAAAAACAAGTTTTAATGATTAATCATATAATATGAATTTGAAAACTAAATCTATGTTTTTCTAAAAATTATTTCAAAGAAATATGTCAAACATTACACATATATCTTTTTATGAATAGTATGCATTAAATCTTATAGGAACAGGTAAAATGTCGGGATCCCTCAAATCATTTAAAAAATATTGTGTTTGTCATCTCTCTCTCGTATAAAAGGCCACCACACCTTGCCTTGTCTTCACACATCTAAAAAAATTATAATGGAAAATATACCCAAATAAATTGACCCAATACTTCATAAATTAATTCAATCCACATTTTTGGAATAAATTAGTCTAGTCATGCCCTTTGGTTCATACCAAAATGTGTTATCCAAAGAAGAGGTAACATTCTTCAATGACCAATTTGGTTTTATTTCCATATCAAACCCCTTAAAATATTATTATTATATTCATATTCAATAACCTTAGTATCCAAAATATACTCATATTTTTTAATTAATAGGGATTTATATAAACCTAAGCACAATTCCATCAAATGGGTAATGAAATCACCATTCGTGTGTATGGTGGACTACCACCTTGTGAAAAGATTTCTTATGTTTTCCTTTACTAATTATCATTGAAGGGTATTAGGATGGAAATAAATTTTTCACATGATAAATTTTATATTATTTTGGTTTTAATACTTCTATAAGAATTATATAACACATAAATTTAGACATTTAATTTTTTTGGAATATGATAACATTGTTCTGTATGTATGAACTACTGCCACCTCAAAGTGATGTGATACTTAATCACATTAAATATAATTAATTAATTACAATTATAATAGTATTATATTATATGAATTAATTATTTCTTATATTAATTACAAAATTAATTTTCTTAAAATATAACATATCATTTTATAATTTCAATTTCATGAACTATAGATTTGAAAACGTAGTTCATGTACGTGTGGAATACTTTCTCTTTAAAGAGATATGATTCTTAATTATTCATCACCACACTCATGAATTATATATATAAGTATATATAAGTAAATGACATGGAATTTATTATATAATATAAATTCTATAATGTTAAAAGTTACTTACCTTTTCCCCCAAAACATCATTGATATATGGAACATTACTGATGTGTACTTACGACCTACCATCTCTATTATCGTAATGTTAGATCATTTTACACAACCATATTAACTATATAACTATAAATTTATCCTTTATGTATAAATTTTATAATTATGTTATGGATATTAATCAATATATGTTTAAATAATGAACTCATTGACCCTTCTGGACCTATCAATGTTAGACTTCACATATAAGCCCGATATGGTAAAAACATATGACATAAACATTAATTATTATTTAATTTCATGTAACATGATTATACATGGAGAAAAATGAATAATAAATTTGTAAATGGTAATTAATCATGTAAATAATTAAAATATGTACGATATTCATGAAGATAGAGTATGTTTATGACAAATCAGACTCATGGCTTGTGGTTTCATAACTAAATTTATATTCATTGTGATAAAAAAATATTTCATTGTTTTTTCCCATGACTTTGTGTTAAAATAAAATATTAGTATATTATTATGTATTTACACAATAATGGTGTTGATTTAAATTATTCACACATAATTATTTGATTGAATTATTATCACTCCAATGATCCGATCATTGTAAGGGGTTTCTATCTCAATTTTTACATCAAAGAGATAACTGTTATATTCACCACTAAATTATTTTTTATTGTGTATTTTGTTTAATTTTTGACATATAATATAATTAATTATACTATATTAATTGTATTATTATGATTTATTTTATAATTATTAATTTTGGGGCTTCTTATTCAGCTATTTCTACAATTGTAAGGGTACATTTAGTCTCAAGTTTATTTTTACGACACAAATTCTATATTCTCTACTCCTTTATTCTTTTTATTTTATATTCTTCTATATTACTAGTAATATCTTGATTTCCATTAATTTCATGATATTATAAGTTTCATTTAATCATATTCATCTTTATATATTGTTATTCAAGTGTTTCAAAATGTTATGGGACACATTGATATTGTTAATGATTATTTTCACCAAGAAAATTTTATATGAGATATTAATTGAATTTATATTAATCAATTAAAGCAACCATTGTTGCCAATTGTACTAAAATATGGATATTTTTTATTGATGCAATCATCATTCTTTCACTGCACTCATAATGATTTCAATGAAATTGTTTTGGAATCCATTTATTTATCATGGGCTAATCATGTTTTTAAATTAATTATTTTAGAACCCAACTATCATTCATGGGTAAATCAGGAATAAAATATACTATAACGAGACATGGTTTTTTTAAAAAGGATAAAAATGAATCAAATATATTTTTTTAAACCATTTATTTTTCATTGGTTATTCATATTTTAAATTGGATTTTTAACCCATTTATTCTATCTGGGATATTAATGTGTCAACAATATTATTATATAACCTATTCCATTTTTATTGGATAAATATATTTCAAAGATATGGTTTTGAAAACTAATATATTTCTATTGGTTAATAATGTTTTTTAATATATTGTTTTGGAACCCATTTATTTTTTATTGTTTAATCATTATTCAAAGAGATTGGCATGGATATCATTTTTTAACATAACAACCATGTTTTAAAGTGATAATTATAAAACCTATTTCAAATATATGTATTTATCATGTAATTAAAGAGATATTGGTTATCCCTATGAGTTTATATTGAAAATAAAACCACTATATGTTATGATTTTGTATTTCTAGTTATATAGTTGTTGGTTGCTTATGTGATAAACCAATGAGGGCTAGTTATGTGATAAACTGATGAAGATTGGTTACTTGATAAACCATTGACAAGTGGTTGCAAGGTTAACCAATGATGGGTGTTTCTATGATAAACCAATTGTGGGCGTTCAATTGATAATCGAATGATAAGTGGGACTATGATAGTCCTATAATGAATTGGTTATAGAAGTTGACCTAATTGTTATATAATTTATAAAAGTGAATATACAAGTGAAGTGAAAATGATTTCACAAGGACGTTCATGGTTGTTATATGATTAGTATTGTTTGATAATGGTTCTATTGTTTGAGATTGATATCACATGGATTTTGATTATTTATTTTGATGAATCTTTATGATTACATGTTTCCATATTTTATTATCCATGTATTTATGGTTATTATGTTTTTACGAATCTCTCATGCACATTGATTATGCCATCATCCCCTTATTCATGGCTATGATAATTGATGAAATTATTTTATTATTCAATATATTTACCCCCATAGATCTTCTAATATCACTAATTATAGGATTCCATTTCCCTTGGTTTTAAATAATTATGTTGAACATGTTATGTCTAGAAAGTTTTTCATAGGAATGAATATGATGTATTAATTATAAAAATAAAATCTGGTTAATTTGGATAAAAATCATTTATAGTAATGTAAACTGTTTATGTATGAGTTTTTTTAATTCAATAAAACTCAAAACCTAAAATTTAATCCATATTAATAGTGATAAATGATTTTTATTTGATGTATTATTAATTAAATGAAAAATTTGTGTCGTAATTATCGACATCAAGGATAATAATGTAAATTTATGGATTTCAGTACAGGATCTAGGGTTGTTGGTTCTGTGATGTTATAGTAGGTATGAAATAACAGTTTTGATAATTTAAGATATTATAATCTTTTAATGTGCTGTAATCCTATAATATATAGAAACTTATATATATATATATATAGGATTATGTATTATCATATTTTCATTATATTAGAAACCCACCAATTAGTTTTTTAGTGATGAGATATTTATGTTATTTTCAAGGATTTATTTTCCAGATGATGTATTTTTAACCCCTATTATTATAATCAAGTGTTTTTAGGGAGGTATTATGTTTCATGTTTTTCAAGAAAAAATGTCAACATGTTTGATCAATGATAACTCTTCGCATTATTCATGTCGGTGCGTCTTGAAATCCTAACTGAATATTGGTTAGGGATTAGTCCAATTCCACTAGACTACATGATGTCCTTGTTAAATTTACATTTTTTTATAGGTAATGATTAATTAAAATCACATGTGAATTTTTTAGAAAGATTTTCTAATCAAATCATTCAAATATTTGGTTTTTAAACATTTTTTGTAAATGTTTGAAGAATATTAACAGTAGTTATTGACAGATATATTTAGATACAATATTGGGTATTAATTTTAAATTTTGATGATAATTGTATGAAAAAAGGATTACTCATTTTGGTAATTATCTTACTATCTTATAACCGTTATAGTTTCAGTTAACATAGAATGACACATAGAATATCTTGATTTTAAATTTTAGTTTATATTGTCTTTGAAAGATTATTTTATTTTATCAGTTGTTAATAACTAATCATGAATACTCATTTTTTGTTAAATAGTTGATAATATTTTGTAGATAGACACAATGTTGAAACTCTACTAATAATGTAATTATATTAAATTTTTTATATTAGGATATATTGTAATATAATTATTTGACTCTAGGTAATGTTTCTTGAAACAAAAGGTATTAACCAATACCTTCTCTTCTGATGATCCTATAGTCATTTAGATAATCCCATATTTATGATATTTTCTTCTTTAACATTTAATTGATCATTCCCATGTTTTTGATCAATGACATCAATTAGTCTCAATAATTATTTACATTTCACTTCATTCCCTCATATGTACTCTCTAGGATGAATCCATGTAATTTGTAACATTTAGTGAACTTTATGTTTTCACCATTACTTTTTTAATAGTATTTTTTGAAAACAATTATCATGGTATTGGCTTCTATAAATGAATTATAAAAATGTTAACAATTTTACAACCAAGATAAATATCAAGCGATAAAATAATTTTAAGGGTTGAAGCTGTAACATCCTGAGATATTATGAAATACAATTGTTCATATTAAATGAAATAAATTAATTGATTGTGTTTAACCTAACATGTTGTCTCCATTATATCGAACACAATACCATGATTTTCATAAGTTTGATACAACATCAGGTTACATCATCTTATATTTTACACACAAGCCATAGTCTTACCCAACAAAAGTATCAATTAAAATAATTATTAATTTTTACTATATTTTATAATAGTAAGAATCAGTGAGATTTTCAAAATTATGAAATGATATTTAACATATGTTTATAAATTTGATTCATTGTTTTCATATGAATTATAAATGAAAATAATGTCCAATATAAAGGACGTTATTTCCTTAAAACTACCTTTTTGACCTAAATGATATTTTATCTTAATAAATTAAACAATTAATTAGTATTGAAATATATTAACAAAATTTATATTTAATTATTTATTGAAATATTTTTATATTCATCAAATATTTTTATTTTCATTATATATAAAAATATATTTATTTGTAGTTAAAAAAGATGTATTTTTTCTGAATGGATTTTTTTATAATTTGTAATGGAAGACTTCTTTTAAGAAAACATAACACTTATAAATTTTATGTAAAAAATATTATTTTTTGAAGTATGAATTTCAAAATATACTTTGGTATAATATTTGGTATTTTTTTAAAATCGTTCAGATTTTAATGAATAGTTAATAACACATAATTTTAATTGAAAAAATATTTTTATCCTAAATAATTTATCTTCATGCATTATATATATAATTGGATTTAAAAAATAATTAGATTACCTTTATATCATTTAAACCAATTTAAGTCTGTTGGAAAAAAATTCACATTGAAATTGATTATAAAAATATTTCAATCATTTTAATTTTTTACTTAAATAACCATCTCTCTCGTTCCACCTGCGGGATTAATATTAAATTAAATTCTTCAAATACTATGAATGTATTTTTGAAAATAGATATCCTATTTTGAATAATAATTATTTATGACTTATTGTATGATTATCTAAGTTTATTTCTAATAATATTTGGGAATGTGTTTAAAATTATTTACAATTATTAAGGTAAAAACAACATTACATAATTTTTAAACATAGAATATGATGTGTAAAATGGCCCTAAACTTGAAAAAAATTATTGTGTTGAAATATTATTATCATTACTAATCTAATTTTTTTATAATAGGCTACTTTGGAACATTATGGAACAAGTAAACATGGGGTGCCATCCAATAATTCCAAAAATTCCAAGTTTGTCCTCTCCATCCCTTATAAAAGAAAACCATACTCACCCCTCTTCACAACTCTCAAGGCATGTGTATAATGCATAACCATAATAAATAAATACAAAAAATCCATCCAATATTCCTATTAGACACAATTTAAGTAAAAAATCCTTGGAAGCCAATCGGTGTAGACCAAAAGTTGTTACCCGATGAAGAGGTAACATTTTTTAATGACCGCTTTCATTCTATTTCCATATCAACCCCACAAAATCATATTATTACATGAATATGTAACAATATTAAAATACTATATATATATATGTGTGTGTGTGTGTGTGTGTTATTATTTTTCCGTTTCTATCTATAACTACACACATATCTATCAAATATCAAATGAAATCATTTTCATGTGTATGGCAGACTACACCCTCATAGAATGATGTCATTTTTACATTACCACCTACAATGGTTGGTTATAATGATGTAAGTACTATTTTTTATGATATATATTTTATTTATAGTCTCATTATACTCCATTAATTAGTATATATTACATTAATTAATGAATTCCATTTTTTAGAATATTATAACATCTTTTGTTTACATGTGGACTACTGCATCCTCAATGTGATGTCAAATATTCAAGAATTAAATAAAATTGATCAATGATAGTTTAGATAAAAATATATGATATAAATAAAATAATTATTATATTATTCATATAATTTTATAAATCTAAATATGAAATTTCAATTTCCTTTTAATATTTCACACACTGAAAATGAGATAATGATGTTTGTGGACTTCTTGAATTTCGCCATTTACATGAGGCCTTTTTAATACTATTTAATATCAAAATAAAAAATTATGAATATAAAAGTATAAAACTATGTAATATGGTATTTAGTATATAATTTATAGTATTGAAATTTAAATGTTACTTTCATTCATTCAATAATGATTATTGAAAAATTACAATGTTAATCTTGCATATGTACGACCTACCATCTCCATGGTCACAATGATGGTTCATATTTAGATACACCATTAGTTTATTACCTTAAAATAATTATTGATGTAAATATTAGATAATTATTGCATGGTTATTATTTTTTATATGTTTAAACAATGTCCCCATTGATCCTTGACAACCACTCAAATTCATTTTTAGCACATAAGTCACCTATTGTCAGATCATCTGACATAAAGATTATTGGTTATGTAATTTTATATAAAATGATTATAAATTTAATAAAATTAGTATTATATATGTATATTTTTATAAAAAAAAGTAAACAATTATAATATGTATATTTTTCAGTAATATAAAGGATAATCATGAAAAATTTGACAGAAGGTATGATATTTTTATATAAATTTCCATCCATTAGGTAAAATTATATTTCATTGATATAGTATGGAAATAAAAATGTTGAAAATGATATCATATGGTATAATAATGTATTTATACTTTTATGGTGTGGGTTTATAATTTTCACTCATTATGATTTCATCAATTTATTCTCACTCAAATTATATGATATTTGGAAGGGGTTTTCATCTCCAAATTTAC
Organism: Viscum album; assembly: GCA_963277665.1. Lineage (NCBI taxonomy): Eukaryota > Viridiplantae > Streptophyta > Magnoliopsida > Santalales > Viscaceae > Viscum > Viscum album. Next base: position 1,845,571,552 of record OY728157.1, on the reverse strand, counting down.
ATCTATGAGAACTAAAATTAATATTCACCACTTGAATTTTTTCGGTGTATATACTATCAATTTATATAAATATTATCATGAATTAATTTATCTTAATATTATATACATGATTCAATTGATGATTAATACGTTTTAGGATTATGATTTAGATGTTACCATGGTTATAAGGACCCTAACATTTTAATAATATTTCATTTCTTATTTCTGTGTATTATTTTATATTGTACTCAACAAAACTATTTCCTATAATGAAATGAGTATATTTAAAATTAGACCATCAGGTTTCTACTATTATATGATCATTGGGCAATATGACCTTTGAAAACTAAATGTTGTAATTACGGTCTATAAATACAAGTGATCTTGGATAATTAATATAGAAAGAATATTTGGTGGCCTGATCCAGTAGTCTCGGACCGATCGAAGCCCATTTAATTGAACTAGGGAAAGAGGTAGCACCACTGGGCTTTTCTATAGACCAAACCCAAACTGAACATCATCGTGTGATGCTGGAACAGAATCGCCTTCAGGAGAAGTTCAAGCTGATAGAAATCACCACTTGGGCAATGTTGGATGAGCCTCTCCAAGATTATATCACCATAGCACACCATACACTTATGTCATAAGCTAGTATTATTATGGGCTATGTAACGACACTGGAACGGCCTGGTGTAATCCATTATGATAAATAAAATTTTGATATCGTCTTATGGTGAAGTTTGTGAATTTTTAAATGTCTGGATATATATAAGTTGTATATTATTGATGAATTTTGAAAAAAAATATTTTTTAAAATATTTTTTTAAACTTTAAATAATTAATAATATGTAATGGTTTTCAAAAAATGGTCTTCTACAGTTGTGTTCAGTAAGAAATTTAGAGTCTAATAAGATCAAATAAAGTTTTGGGGAATAGAAAATTATGAATAAAAATTTTATGCTTTTGATTGGTAATGTGACCAACTTAATTGAGTAACCTCACTTCATAAAGTATTAATATAATTTAGGCACCTTGATTATGTAATGTGATTAAATAAAATAGGTAAATAATTGTTTCAAAAATAATTGGATATGTATTAGTTTTTTCTAGTGAATAATGTTTTTTAAAAAATTAAATTAAAAATATTTAGAAATTTTTTTTATAAAATAGATTTCATTTTTGAATTTAGAGAATAGATATTAGGTAATAATGTTTTTTGGGGGTTTTCTGAAAGAGAATACTTTTTGGTAAATAGTGAAAATAGAATTTTTTTAGTTTTCGGTGTTTAATGACATCATTAATGATATAATAATTATGTAATCATTCTGGTAGAGTTATTAATGGTAATATAAGGTATGAGGTGTCCCAAGTGGCCAATACCATGGGAACATACCATGGTAAAGCCCTTGGGATTTCCAATACCCCTGATGAGGTGTCCCATGGCAATAAATGAAGTGTTCCCTCACGTCCCCTATAGTTAATAAGGAATTCCCTCATCCATTTTATTCCAAAATCCTTTTCAACGATGTTCTGATCTCCGTACCTCCCATGTAGTTCTCCCAAGGTTCCCTCAATCCTCCTAAGGTCCCGACCATCAAGCATTCTAAGTTACTCTTCAAGGTAAGAGATCCTTTCACCCTCATCTTTTAATTCATGACTTCCTTTATGTTATGTCTTATAGTTACATTTTATTATGTGAGTTATTTTTCTTATATATCATCACTACTATCCATTTAATGTCCAAATTATGAGAGACCCTTTCCACTTTCATCAATTGATTTTCTAAATTTTTCTTGCGATGTCGTTATGCTATCGAATTTCATGTAAAATAAATTTCATCTTCCATTTCCCTTCAAGATTCCTTTTCTTATGGTATGTCATTAAAATATTCATACCATGATTTTATATCCATTTTATTATTTATTTATATTGTAATATGAGTTATTTATTAGTGGGTTACCCTTTACTCACTCTTTTTATTATTTTTTAAAACCATATTATATAGCCGTTATGTTGCGGAATTTTCGTCTCAAAATTTCTCTCCCTTTCTCTCAAGAAATTCTCTTGTTTTATATATGTGAATACCCAGACCGATTTCATATCTACGAGTGTTTATAAATACAAAAAAATGATATATTTTATTCTATATTTGACATACATATAACCCTCACCCCCATTCCATGGGTTTGATAACATAATGATCTTATTTTTATGTACTTTTTAAAGCATCATGATTTTGAAATGTAACCCATTTATTTTATCCTATATGGGTTATTTATGAAATTTTTTATTATGTTCTATGTGGATCACACGAAATTAAATACATATTAATGGTGTGCCCTGATATCAGTCTAATGCATTGGGTAAAGAATTGATCTCTATCATTGAAAAGTTTTGTGATACCTTGGTGAATAACCTTGGTAATGTTTATGACACCTTGGGGATGGAACGTGGTGATATGTTCATGAGTGTCTAAATTAAATTTTGTAGCCACATATTCAAGTTATGTTGAATGTTATTTTCATTATGATATGCATGTGCTTCCATTGATCATGTCTTTATGTTTTTATTAATGTTCTTATTTTTTAACACAAGTAAATTGATTCCCTTGTCTACCCTTATTGGGACTTATGCTCACCCATTACCTTGATGTATGTCTCCAAGATAAGAGGTGGAATAATTTTCCATAGGATGAACTTATTATGAAGCCTTTCAAGTGGATTAGAAGAATGTTTTATGTTGTTTTCGTGTTTTATGTCTCTGATTTCCCAGACACTAGACTTTAAAAATACTTTTTATGTAAATTATAATTAAAAGTTTTGTAATAAAAAGGCGGGATGCTATAGTAGGTATCAGATGAAAGGTTTAGTTATATATGGAAATTAGGATATGAAAAATTTAGGATGAACCTGATAGAAAAGTTTAAATATGGGAATAATTCCTAGTATTTTGGTCATTATTGAGTACGTTTTTTATCAAACAAATAAATCCCTTTCTAGATACGAGCATATTGAGGTGTCTATGGCACAAATGTACATGGGGGTAAAACCTGAAAACACATCTTTTATCTAGACTTGAATGGGAACAGGTGCATGACAATGAGTCTTTCTTCACTCTTGGTTACGAAACACCTGGGGATATGTTTTGGTTAATGACTATCTTTTTATGAATCATTATGAAGGAATTATAGAGAAATGTAATTGTTTGTGAATGAATTTTTATGACCTAAAACCCTTTATTGTTAAATTTTTTTAAATGAAATAATTTCCTCACTAAGGATTTATTCTTCTAGAATATTGTGGGAAATGGGAGGAACCATGAAAATGGTGACTGCAATGGACCATGCGCTGACGACCCTCCAATAGAAGCCGGAATGGAATCATTCATGCGATGGATGAACCAACTGACTCGTGTTATGGGAAATAAATTGACTCAAGGTGAGAGACCAATCTAACTGTGAAGGTAATAATATTTTTTTGAGTCCTTTATGTATCAACAACCACCAACCATCCATGGATCGACTGACCAATTGATTTCTAAGCAGTGGATCAGCTCCATCAAAAAGTACATTTCCATGCTCTGATATTCATACCAGGAGAAGGTCACCCTGGCTATCTATCTCTTAGAGGGGGAAGCTGATCAGTGGTGGGAACTGATTAAAAACATGAGGCCAAGATTTGAGGTTAAATCTATGGAGTGGGAAGTATGACAACCCTGCTTTTATTACAAACAAAAACATGATTTATTAAATAAACTATTCACATCATACAACATGGATGATCGAGAGGTCTAGTGTCTTTGGGGCATAGGATCATTACATAACAACATAAAACATGAAATACAATATCTTTATGGAAAACTTCCTTTACATTACCACCACATTCTCTCGTACATAGCATTACATGGGATAACCTGAGGACATGCATAAGGAAAGGGGTGAGCTATAAAGCCCAGTAAGGGAATAAACATTGAATACATGAGGAGTAAAATACATGGTACACAATAGGAATTTCAATAGATCACAAGAGAAATATGAACATAAAGGAATGATAAAGCCTGATAACCATAACATGGAAAAGTGGAAACAACACTTAACATAGAATTAGCATGAGCCAAGACTCATTGCACTTAGAGCCTGAGTAAATCCTCATTGCACATGAAGCATGAGTAAACCCTCATTTCACTTGAATTATCATGATTAAACACTCATTTCACATGACATATTATGGTACTATACTTTACCCAATGTATTGGAGCGCTATAAGGGTGCGCCCTTCTTAAACATTTCATTTCATGCATAAGTGTGCCACATGGATCATAAAACATGGATTCATAAAACATAATAATTTATTCCATGATAAAGGAATGTGGAATTCATACATGAAACATTATAATCAATAAATAAATGTGCATAATGGTGAATACCCTTGATGGAAAAATGGTCATGGTATTCACTACACAATGGCATTGTCTTAGAAAATTGGTGCGATTTCAGAAGCGTAACGGCATGACATAAGAATTCATAAAAAGGGATGATGAAAGATAAAGGGTTTAATAAACATATTTAAATTAAATGGATAGTAAGTATGTCATATAGATACATGACCCAACAATTTTAATCAAATTTAGATTCATGATACAAAGGTATTTCTTGAATGTAAGTGAGGAGAGAAAAGTTCCTTTTGGAATTTCAGCATAGTAACACGTGTACATGGGAGGCAATTAATGAGAGAGAAAGTGATCTACCATCATGAAAAAATAAAGAGGGCAGTATGAGGGAGGTGTGAAACCATACCCCAACATTCATAATTGAAATTAAAAGGGCAAAACAACTTAATGAATATGGGACAAAAATGAGAAAGGAAGAAAAAACCCTTACTTGGAAGTGTGCTTCCAAAGACTTGAGAGAGGCTTCATGGGGGCTTGGGGCTACTTGGGAGGATTATATAGAGATTAGGGAAGAGTTTGGATGAACTTAAAAGGAATTGAGTGAGGTGGGAGCTTGGGTGGCTTTATATAGGAAAGGTGAAGGAATTCTTTATTATTTAGGATTGGGACCCCTTACATTAAACTAATCCAAACCACAAACCAACCCATGGTTTTTGCTCATGGTTTTTGGGAAAGGGAAGAGGAAAAAAATATTTTATAAATCCAAAGTCCAATCTTCTTAAAATAATGGGGTTGCTTATGTGGATGTGAGTCACACTCCCATTGATAATAATTTAAAAAGACAAGATGTTTAATAAGTTTTGAGGGGTCTATTAATGCTTTGAAAAGTAAGTCAAACAAACCCAAAATAACATTATTTTAATTATAATACATATATTGGCTGAACATAAAGCTTATAGTATTTTATTATATTACTATTGGGTCATTATGATGTCATAAAACACATTATATATTTAAACAGTTTTTAATTTTTACCCAAAAATTTGACGATCTCAAAAAATTATGAAAAATTCACCATTGGATAATTTCGACATCCTGATTCCATAAATCACATTTATTTTATCTAAATAATTTTATAAATATGTTAATATTCATTTTTTAAATTAAAAATGACATTTATAAAAAATTCAGGGGTTTTGACAAAAATGGATTTCAAACATTAATAAAAATTACATTTTCATTCATAAATTTATAAAATAATTTATATTTAAAAAAAATTAATTTAATAATAATAATATTTTACTAAAATATTATTTAATTAAAAAATACCTTAATATTAAAAAATATAATACTAAATTAAATAATAACTAAAAACAATATTTGTACTTTAAAAACTATATAAAATTTATCAACAATCACAAGAAAGTATATTCATTATTATATAAAAAAATAATTTACATGAACATAGTACTTGATATTTGTTACATAACCCCTTAAAACAGCCGCATAAGACCTAAGGGTAAGGTATGCGATGGTGACAGACTCTTGGGGTGGCTCAGATAACATCACTTGAGTGGTAATCTCTATCAACTTCGACGTTTCCAGTAGACGGCCCCGTTCGAGCATGACATGATGAAGCTCAACTTGGGCTTGGTCAAGAGCGAAGCCCAAGGACACCTCCTATTTTACGATCTCCCACAAATGGACTTCATATGGAGCAATTCTAATGGATGAGTCCATCGCTTCCTTTTTCTGAGTAAATTGGGTTCGTTACAACCTTAAATTTATACTAATCTTGTGATAACTATTCAATGACTATAAAAGTAACAGTCAAAATTCATAACATAAAACCAAAGAAGTGGAAGTTTTGTATAAAAATATTATATAAATTGGCACTTAATTAGGTCAAGAGGGATTTCCATTAATGAATCTTTGGGTCATTACAATATTCCCCCCTTATGAAATTTCACCCTCAAAATTTCCTTTTCCCACATTAAAACAGATGTGGGTAACTCAGCTTCATCATTTCCTCTAATTCACAATTCTCTTCTTCAAACTTGTGGTTTCTCCACAACACCTTGATGAGGGGAATCATCTTTTTTCATAGAAATTTTTCACTATGATCTAATATCTTCACTGGTTGCTCCTCATAAGAAAGATCATCCTCCAACTGTACCACCTCAGAAGAGAGTACATGTGAAGGGTCTGGTACGTACTTCCTTAAGAAGGATACATGAAATACATCATATACTTTGTCCATGGTAGGTGGAAGTTCTAGTCGATAGGCCAAAACCTCGACACGATCAAGAATCTCAAAGGGGCCGATGTACCTTGGACTTAACTTCCATTTCATTCGAAACCTCATGACCTTATTCCACAAGGATATGCATAGAAAAACCTTGTCTCCAACCTTAAACTCTAGGTCTCACTGACAATTATCTGCATAACTCTTCTGTAGACTCTGAGCTGCCTTGATATGATGCTGAATGGTTTTCACCTTCTCCACTATTTCCTCGACCAATTCGGATCCAAACAGCTTATGTTCACCGACCTCATCCCAACACACCAGTGTTCTGCACCTTTTCCCATAAAGGGCTTCATATGGTTCCATTTGGATGCTTGAGTGGAAACTATTATTATATGAGAACTCAACCAGAGGAAGATGTTGATCACATCCTCCTATAATGTCCATTGAGCACGCACTCAACATGTCCCTGAGTGTTTGGATAGTCTGCTCGGATTTGCCATCAGTTTGAGGATGATAGGCCGTAATGAAGTTCAGTTCAGTATTCAGAGCATGTTGAAGACTCTTCAAAAAAATAGTGGTGTATCATGAATCTCGGTCAGACACAATAGATAGTGGCACTCCATGCAACCTTACGACTTCCCTGATATGTATCCGTGCTAGTTGATCCAATGAGAAATTCTCCCGAATAGCAATGAAGTGTGCAGTCTTTGTAAGACAATCCATCACAACCCAGATTGCATTGTTTCCTTTGGATGTCCTCATAATTACAGTGAAAAGGTCCATGGTGATGTTCTCCCATTTCCATTTTGTTATAGGAAATGGTTGCATCTTCCCCTTAGTCTTCTTCCTCTCTACCTTCACTTGCTGGAACACAAGGAACATTGATGTATATTCAGCAATCTCCTTTTTCATATTATCCCACCAAAAGCTTTCTCAATGATCTTGATACATCTTTGTGCTCCCTGGGTGAATAGAGAAATTTGAACTATGTGCATCATCCAAAAGTTTCTTCTTCAGCTCCGGACTTGATGGAACACATAGTCTTTACCCAAATATCACAATTCCATCATCATTAACATTAAACTTTGAGGATTTTTCTTTTTTGATAGCTTCTACTTTTTCTTGAATTCTCACATCATCCTTTTGATCATCCTTTATCCTTTCCAAAAGATACGGTTGAGCAATCATTCATGAAAGGATTGATGATGTTCCCTTATTTATGATTCCCATGTCCGTCTTCATCAGGTATAAGAATATTGGATCATTATCAATTCTCATCATTGATAGAATCACTGGGTCCTTTCTACTTATGCAATCCGCCACCTTGTTTTTATTCCCTGGGTGGTAAGGTATTGAACAGTCATAATCCTTGATGAGCTATATTCATCTTCTCTAGTGCATATTAAGCTCTTTTTGTGTGAATATATATTTAAGACTCTTGTGGTCAGTATATATATCACATTTCTCCCCATAGATATAATTCTACCAGATTTTCAAGGCAAAGATCACCACCGCCAACTCCATATGATGTGTTGGATAGTTTCTCTCATGGATTTTCAACTACCTTGAGGCATAGGATATCACTTTATCATTTTTCATCATCACATAACCAAAGCCCTTCTTCGAAGAATCACTGAATACCACAAAAACTTCCCCATTTGTGGGTAAAGTGAGCACAAGCGCAGTGATAAGCCTCCTTTCCAACTCCTTGAAGCTTTCCTAGCATTCATCACTCCAAGAAAACTTTACTCCCTTTCGAGTAAGCTTGGTAAGAGGGTTGGACAATCGTGAGAAATTTCTCACAAATCATCGATAATATCCAACTAACCCCAAGAAGCTACGGATATCCGTTACCAATGTTGGCCTCAACCATCCCTCAATTGCATCTATATTGTAGGGATCCATAGATATCCCATTTCTTGTGATGATATGGACCAAGAATGAGACCTCTATCAACCATAACTCACACTTTTTGGACTTTTCATATAGCTTCCCCTTGCTCAAAGTCTCTAGTACAGTTCTTAAATTCTCCTCATGATCCTCCTTGGTTTTGGAGTATATTAGAATAGCATCTATAAGGAATACCAAAAATTTGTCGAGGTAATCTCTAAATACTCTATTCCTCATGTCCATGAAGATTGTTAGAGAATTAGTTAGTCCAAAAGGCATTACTATGAATTCATAGTGCCCGTATCTTGTGTGAAATGCAGTCTTGGGGATATCTTCCTTGTTCACCCTTACTTGATAATATCCTAACCAAAAATCTACATTGGAGAAGTATTTTTCTACCCTTAGATGATCGAACAATTCATCGATCTGTGGAAGAGGATACTTGTTCTTTATCTTGATTTTTCTAAGTTCATGATAATCGATGCAAAGCCGCATTGACCCATCCTTCTTCTTGATGAAGTGGATTGGTGCACCCCATGGTGAAGCACTTGGGAATATAAACCCTTTATCAAGATTCTCATATAATGGTTTCTTCATCTCTTCATGCTCCACAACAACCATTCTATATACAGTATTGGATATTGGTAGCGCCCCTAGTATAATTTCAAATGAGAATTCAACATCTCTTCTAGGTGGAAGACCTGCCAGTTCCTCGAGAAACACATCAGTGAATTCCCTCACAATAGGCATTTCTTCAAGGATGGTTTCTTCCTTGGACTCAATTAACTGAGCCAGATACGTGTTCTCATAGGGCAGTAATATCTATGCATGAGATTATGGAGCTAAAAGAGATTCATCTTCCTCCTTACACTTGTAAAGAATCGGGGGTCGATTCTCCATATAGAGTGTGATTTCCCTTTCTCGACAATTTATGTTGGCTCTATAGAAGGAATGCCAATCCATGTCAAGAATTTCATCAAATCCCACCAAAGGGAGTATGATTGGGTTTTCTGGGAAATTCAATCCACATATTATAATAGGGGAGGACTTATATTAATTTGATGCTATGATTTCCCCATTTTTCGTACTCACCGACATCTTCACTGCCATGATTTGTGGTGGTGTTGGGATTGTTATACTAAACTTTCGAGATATAAAAGAATGCGTAAAACCTGAATACAAAAGTATGTTATCTATTCATGAATGAATAACTAGCATACCTGTCACCACTTCATTGTCAGGGTTCACTTCGGAAAAAGTGATGGAAAATGCTCTTCCTTACTGCCTTGGAGGTTGTTGGTTGCCTCCGAAAACCCTTGGATTAGGGAACTGATTTGAAAAATTCCTTGGATCATTGTAGTTGTAGCAATGAACAACACATTGAGGTTCAAACGGAGCGTTCCTCTCCTCTGTCACAGCCGAGGGTATTTCTTGCTGACATTTAACAACTAGGTGCCCCTATCATCCACACCAAAATCATTTCCTCGTCCCCTTGAGGAAATTTCTGGGGTGCTTCTTTCCGCACTTTTGGCAAGTGGGGTGCTGGATCTTCTTAGCACCGTTGGATTTATCCATTGGACCTCCAGAATTGAACTCCTCCTTACGCTTCTTATCCCCATGATACCCCTGTGATTCCTCGATCTCTGTTTCTACCTTGAGGTCACATCAGACAATTTCCTTATAACTGTTGATGTCATGGTTCACTAATGCTTTCCATAGGATAGGCTTCAGCCTCCCAAATAAGCAGTCAACCATGCATTTAGGGGTAACGACAAAGCCGGAAGCATATGGTGCAAGTCTTGTGAATTTTTCATCGTATGCTCCAACCGATATTTCTTCTTTTTGCTTGAGGGAAAGGAAGTCCCTTTCCATCTTAAGCCAAAGGGTGTGTGGAAAATATTTATCAAAAAACATCTTTCGGAAATCCTTCCATTCCAACGCCTCGATATCCACCTCAGGCATCGTATTTTTTATCAACATCCACCATTGATCAACTTCACCCTCCATACGATAAGCCTCCTGGAGAAACATCTCTTGTTCAGAACATTGAAGGATGGAGAAGATCTCTTCAATAGAGTTGATCCATTGTTCAGCGATCGTGGGATCGGATGATCCACTAAAAGTAGGAGGCATTTGTCTCATGAAACTCTCGATAGTGACTTGTTCCTTATTGGGGGGGGGGGTTGGATGTTCCTCTTGACCTGCGTTTCGATTCAAAGATTGAAAAAGCTGAGATACAATCGTGACAAAGTTCACGATTCCTGCACCCATTGGATTAGGCATCTCATTAGTACAGGCATCACACTGATCTTCACATCAGTTGTTAGCCCGAGTCCTCCTATTACCGGCCATTCGCTGGAATAAAAGGAATTTTAGGGCATAACACATAAAGGGTAATCCAAAGAGAAAATTTGATGACATATAAATAAACTTTTATTTCCATAACTCATGATTCTATAGTCTTCAATCTAGGATTTTAATGATCTACTTTCTAACATATATTCTTAGGGGCATTTTTTTAAAATCCCTTAATAAAGGTTCATACTAAGCTTGTGAATTTATCAAAACATATCCCCCAGGATTGTTGTAACCAATATTGCAACAAGGCCCGTGATCGTGCACCAGTTCTCGTTCGAGTCTAGCTCAAAGCGGTGTTTTCGGGTTTTACCCATAGGATAAATCTATGCCAGAGCCACCTCTACCTGCTTGTATCCAGACAGGGATATATTTGGTTGATAAACCACTAACATAGTACTTATAAAAACATATGGATGTTCTTATTATACTTGGTCTGGTATCTAAGGCTTAACAAGGGTTTTCTAATCCTAATCCTAAGAATAACTAAACCTATCCTCTTATACCAACTATGACAACCATACTTTTATTACAAACTTAAACATGATTTATTACCTAAACTATTCACATGATACAACATGGATGATCGAGAGGTCTAGTGTCTTTGGGGGTTATGATCATTAAATAACAACATTAAACATGAAATACAACATCTTTATTGAAAACTTCCTTTACATGACCACTACATTCTATCGTACTTAGCATTGCATGGGATAACCTGAGGACATGCATAAGAAAAGGGGTGAGCTATAAAGACCAGTAAGGGAATGAACATGGAATACATGAGGAGTAAAATACATGTTAGATAATAGGCATATCAATAGATCATAAAAGAATCATGACCATAAAGGCATGATAAATAATGATAATCATAACATGGAAATGTGGCAACAACGCGTAACATGGAATTAGCATGAGTCAAGGCTCATTGCACATGGAGCATGAGTAAATCATCATTTCACATGAAGCACGAGAAAACCCTCATTACACTTGAATTATCATGAGTCAACACTCATTGCACATGACATATCATGATACTATACTTTACCCAATGCATTGGAGCGCTATAAGGGCGCACCTTTTTTAAACATTTCATTTCATGCATAAGTGTGTGCCTCGTGGATCATAAAACATGGATTCATAAAACATAATCATTTATTCCACGATAAAGGAATGTGGAATTCATACATGAATCTTTATAATCAATATGTAAATGTGCATAAAGTTGAATTCCCTTGATGGAAAAATGGGCATGGTATTCACTACACAATGGCATTGGCTTAGAAAATCGGTGCGATTTCGGCAGACTAACGGCATGACATAAGAATTCATAAAAATGGTTGATGAGAGATAAATGGTTTCCTCATCATATTTACATGTAATGGACAGTAATTAGGTCATATAGATACATTTCCCAATAGTTTTAATGGAATTTAGATTCATGATACAAAAGTATTTCTTGAATGTAAATGAGAAGAGAGAAGTTCCTTTCGGAATTTCACCATAGTAGCAGGTGTACATGGGAGGAATTTAATGAGAGAGAAAGGGATCTCCCATCATTCAAACATAAATATGGCAGTATGAGGGAGGTGCGAAACCATAACCCAAAATTCATAATTGAAATTAAAAGGGAAAACAACTTAAAGAAAATTGGACAAAAATGAGAAAGGAAAAAAAACCTTACTTGGAAGTGTGATTCCAAAGGATAGAGAGAGGCCTGATAGAGGCTTCTTGGGAGCTTGGGGCACCTTGGGAGTATTCTAGAGAGATTAGGACAGATGTTGGACGAACTCCAAAGGCTTTGATTGAGGTGGGAGCTTGGGTGGGTTTATATAGGAAAGGTGAAGGATTTTTTTATTTTTTAGGTTTGGGACCCCTTACATTAAACTAATCCAAACCACAAACCAACACATGGATTTTGCTGATGGATTTTGACAAAGGGAATAGGAAAAAAGTATTTTATAAGGCCAAAGTCTAAACTTCTTAAAATAATGGGGTTTCTTATGTGGAGGTGAGTCACACTTCTATGGAATATAATTTAAAAAGATAAGATGTTTAATATGTCTTGAGGGGTCCATTAATGCTTTGAAAATTAAGTTAAAAAAACCTAAAATCACATTATTTTATTTTTAAAAAATATATTGGCCGAACATAATGCTTATAATATTTTATTACGTCACTATTGGGTCATTATGATGTCATAAAACACATTATATATTTAAACAGTATTTAATTTTTACCCAAAAATTTGACTGTCTCAGAAAATTATGAAACATTCACCGTTGGATAATTTCGATATCCGGATTCCAGAAATAACATTTATTTTATCTAAATAATTTTCTAAATATGTTAATTTTCACTTTTTAAATTAAACATGAAATTTATCAAAAAATCACGGGTTTTGACCAAAATGGATTTCAAACCTTAATAAAAATTACAATTGCATTCATAAAATTATAAGATTATTTATATTTAATAATAATTAATTTAATAATAATAATAATATTTTATTAAAACGTTATTTAATTAAAAAATCCCTTCATTTAATAAAATAGAAATCTTAATTAAATAACTACTAAAAACACCATTTGTACTTAAAAAACTATTTACAATGTATCAAGGATGAAAAGAAAGTATATTCATTATTATATTCAAAAATAATTTACATGAAAATAGTACTAGAGATTTCTTACATAACCCCTTAAAATGACCGCATACAACCTAAGGTTATGGTTTGCGATGGTGACAGACTCTTGGGGTGGCTTATATAACATCGCTTGAGTGGTAATCTCTATCAACTTCCACTGTTCCCGTAGACGGTCCCATTCGAGCTTGAAATGATGAAGCTCAGCTTGGACTTGGTCAAGAGCGAAGCCCAAGGATTCCATCTATTTTTCATGCTTCGACAAAGAGGTTTTTATGGAGCAATTCTACTGGATAAGGCCATCACTTCCTTTTTCTTAGTAAACTGGGTTCCTTAAAGCATTGTATTTATTCTAATCATGTGATCATTGTTCAATGGATATAAAAGTAAGGGTAACAATTCTTAACATAAAACCAAAGAAGTTGACATTTTATATAAAAGTTTTACATAAAGATACACTTAATTTGATGAAGAGGGATTTCCATTAATGAAACTTTGGGTAGTTACAGGAAGAGTTTAGTGTGGTCTTTTCCAGAAAGTATTTCTCACATTCCATGAGAACAAAAATGGAGAAGAAGTTTCTCATGGTGATGTAGAAGGAGAATGAATCTGTTAGATGCTATGAGATGAACATTATCTGAATTTCATGATATAACTCAATATTTTTCATGGATCCAAATGGAAAGGTAGATAGATTCTTCAGTAGACTGAGACTTCATCTATAGAAGAATCGAGCCAACCGAGACTATGATAGCTATGAGGAGATCGTGCGAAGTGCGATGAAAGTCAAATTGGAGTTTGTAGAGATAGGGTGGTCTCATAAATCCAATGACTAGAAGATATTGATAGAGCCCAACATAGGGAGTAATTTTGATTGGGAAGAGGAGGAAATCAAGTTCAAAATCCCACGTGTAATAAATGTGGGAAGAAGCAATCAGGGAACTGCCTTCTCGGGAGCAGGAGATGCTACAAGTGTGCAAGAGATGGCTATATTGCAAGGAATTTTCGTATTGAGGTGAAACCTCAACTTTCAAACAAAAATAACAATGGGAATATGGTTTATGAACAACCTTGTGTCTAGTTATTTAAGTGTGGACAACATGGGAACTTTCCCAATCACAGTCCAAATCTGTGGGCAGTGGGGGGGGGGGACCACCATCAGGCTCAGCAAATCCCAAGGGGTCAAGGTCGTGCTTTTACTATCATGACAACTGAAGTTGAAGCACCAAATTATGTGGTATTAGGTACACTTTTTTCCTCTAAAAGTTAGTGAATACTTAGTTTGATTCTGTTTCTACACATTTATTTATTTCCTCCATGTTTCCAAATAATTTAGATTCAACCGCTGATTTTCTAAAAGTACAGTTATCAGTCAAGACTCTTGGTGGGACTATTCAAGAATCGTCACTGTTTTGAAACTCTAGTATTAATATATTGAGCACAATATTATCAAAAATCTAGTAGTTATTCCCATGATGGAATTTAAAATTATACTATGGATGGACTGGTTCTCAAAGTATAATGCCAATATCAATTGTCGAAGCAAGGAAATATTTGTAGTCTTGAATGGAAAACCTACAGTTATATTCCAAGGAGAGATATCTCTACCCGATCATGGTCTAGAGAACCCTCTATATCATACTTTATGGAGTTGATAAGTGATGAAGAAGAATGAGATGAGAGTTTATGGATAGGAAATGTCCCCATAATCCAGGAATACATTGATGTATTTCCTGAGGAGTTACTCAGACCTCCCCCAAAAAGTGAGGTAGATTTATCCATTGAACTCGTACCCGGATCTCATCTGATATCAAATATCCACTATAGGATATCAAATGTTGATCAGGTGGAATTAAAGAAACAACTCAAAGATCTTCTGGAGAAGGGGTTTGTCCAGATGTGTGTGTCGCCTTGGGTAGCACCGGTTCTCTTTTTGAAAAATTAGGATGGATCAATGCATCTATGAATTGATTATAGAGAACTTAATGGGATCACAGTGAAGAACAAATACACTCATCCAAGAGTTGATGACTTATTTGATCAACTTAGTGGTCCCCAATTCTTCTCTAAGATTGATCTTCATTCTGGTTATCATCAATTGAGGTTGATGAAAGAAGATATTCAAAAAACTGCCTTCCGATCAAGATATGGCCATTATCAGTTTTTTGTTATGACCTTCAGTCTGATTATGCAAATTCAATTTTTATTGATTTGATAAATAAATTCTTTAAGGACTACCATGATAACTTTTTGGTAGTTTTTAGTGATGATATTCTGATATATTCCAAATGTCATGCGGAGCATTAAGATATTCTAAGGGATTTTTTGTAAACTCTATAGAAGGAGAGGCTTTTTGGGAAGTTCAGAAAATGTGAATTGGGGTTACAATAAGTTTATTTCTTGGGTCACATTGTAACCAATGAATAAATAACACTTTACCCTACAATGACAAAAGTTATAGAGTAGTGGACTCAGCCTACAACAATAACTGAGATTATTAGTTTTCTTACATTAGTAGGATATTATAGGAGGTTTGTGAGAAATATTTCATGACTTTCTAATCCATTAACCAAGTTACCTCAAAAAGGGGTAATGTTCATCTTGAAAAAGGTGAGTGAGGAATGTTTCCAAGAGCTTAATAGAAGATTGGTTACTACACCCATGTAAAATCTGCCCTCGTGTGGAGAACTATTCGTTATTTTTAGTGATGCGTCGCTAAAAGGGCATGGGTGCGTCCTCATAAAAAATGACATGGTCATTGATTATGCATCATGACGGTTGAAGACTGTAATGCCCCGAACCCAGTTACCCAAATTTGGTGCATTATTACAAAACATTGGCGTGATCACAAAAGATGAAGTCTCAAAAGACCGATTAGTTTAGTAGCCTTGAAAACACTAGATACATTCACCAATATTACATTAACTCATAAAATGAAAAGTACAACAGCATATTACTCATATTCCAAACACATATCCCCTCATACAATCCCTGCAGGTCATTCATAAAATACTTCTTCACATCCTGGGAAAAATAAAACATAGAAAGGGGTGAGCTCAGATGCTCAGAAAGGATAACAATAGAGCGGAAACATTCATAAATAAGCATAAAAATTTGAGTAAATGTATAACTAAAACAAAATCCTTTTAAACTTAATATTAAGTGTAATATAGCAGAAATAAAATGAAATAATTCCATATACATATTCACATGTATATTCTACTAGTCGAATAATCACATGCCATATCAATAACCTCATTCATAATGATGGAATGCATAATGTCAGCCTATCATAACCACATAGTCAAGGCCTTGTACCAAAACTAAAAATAAGATTTTTTTCAAGGCCTTGTGCCAAGACACTATTTTGTCTCATTAGACCTACCAATGCATCAAGGAGCTATACCAGGCTCCACCCGTCACTTATTAAGTCCAATACATTCCTCATATGAATAGGTTTAAACATAACATAAAAATTCGTATTAAAAATAGCTTATGAAATGTCAATACTTTATCCATAAAACACTAATGGTATAAAAATAACACATCCACATTCAAACATATCACAAAACCATCATTAAAATATGGATGATTTGTATCATAATAAATCAAAATCGAATAAGATTAAAATCCATGAAATCAAAATTATTTGATAGAAATATCTCTTTTTTTGGAATCATTTAAAAGTCACATAATTATAAAATAAAACATTTACATTCAAAATATTCTTATAATCTTATAAGGGAAGCTCTGACAATTTTATAATGGTGGAAATTAGCCACACATGCCGTATAAGTTAAAAATACATTCTTACCTTAATTCTGTCGAAAATGTTAAAAAGGACCTTGTTTGGAAAACGACGGAAAGTCTCATTTATAAACATCTTATAAGAAGTAAACAAGGGAAAAAATGACTTTAACCCATATTCTATAAAATATTAAGAATGATTCGAACAACATTTTTAAGAAACATTGATGTGGATGATAAAGAGATCCCAAT
This sequence comes from Viscum album, assembly GCA_963277665.1. Classification (NCBI taxonomy): domain Eukaryota; kingdom Viridiplantae; phylum Streptophyta; class Magnoliopsida; order Santalales; family Viscaceae; genus Viscum; species Viscum album. Next base: position 1,845,554,048 of record OY728157.1, on the reverse strand, counting down.
AGATAATTACGTATAAACAACCACGTATAATAATGAGATTGTAAAATTAACCCTTACCTTGTACTTTTCCTTGGTCGAGGGTAGGTTAACCTCCTTTATAATAGTGAAATAATAATTATTAAATTATACAAGAAACATAAAGATTAATATGATATCATATATGATCTTTTAACATTGCTTTGTCAATAATATCATAGTATTATCGTCGTTTCAGATGTTAACTTACTCGTTTTATTTTATATGTTTTGTTACATAAGCCATGTTTTTTATTGTTAGGTTGTATATTATTCATATCCAGAATGATATAATTCCTTAAAATTTGTTTTTCAGTATCAATTGAGAATTAGACTTGAATGGATATGATGGGGAACGAATCTCAACGTGTTTGTGGAGATGGCAGTCCGTACGTACGCACGAGCGACAATTTCATTGTTTTGATAATAAAATAATATATAATTGGATGTTATATCATATATACAAAATCATTATATTTTTATATTTATTATTTACTTAAATTACACATCATTATCATACTCATCCAAATAATAATGTTTTGAATAAAAATTACAACACGACGTGAAGACGGTAAGTCGTATGTACGCACGTATGGCGACATGTCACAAATGATGGAGTGAATAATGAATATGGTTGTAACATATTTATAATAGCATCACATTATATAGAAGATACAAATGTTATTATTTTATAATGGAAATAACAAATAAAAAAGAAGTGGACGAAGAAATGAACTTGGAAGAGGGTGGTGAAATCATTACCTCTTCTTCGGGTTCTTCCTTTTGATTTGATCAAAAGGGGTCCTTAGGTTGAATTTATTATCAAAATAAGGACTATAGATTAATGTGAGGTAATTTTATAGTATTTGGGTAGGTTTTGACCGAACCAAAAGGCTTTGAAGGTATGAATAATTGGTTAGAATTTGTGTCCTTTTATAAGGGGGAGGATGGGATCTTTTAGAAAAACATAAAGTATTATTTTATAATAAATTCATATTCTGTTTATAATGGCTAAAAAGAGGATTATTTATATTTTAATGTTGGGATAGGTCGAAAACCACTCAACCAATATGTTTTAGACAGGTTTGGGTCCCAATATTAACTTTATCTTTTTTATTTAACTCTTAGCTAAATAGTTTGACATTTACCATGTCTCTTTGTATTATTATATAATATAATTAATAAACATACTATATACTTTAAAGATTCCCCCATGTGCTCCACTAATGATACCCCTATTATTATATAAGTACTTTGTCCAATAATTATATCTTTAGGAATATAATATCAATAAATAATATAATATTTATTTTAAAAACTCTTTAACGTCAATTTTGACACTATTTGGTATTTTGTTTTTGCTAAATTTATAAAAGCAATATTACTTTGAACAAAATTCATCTAAGCAACCCTAATATGTCATATTAACCTAGATATTTAGTGGTATTTATAAAGAGTCTCAAATTACATTTATTTGGATATTTATAATACCAATTATTTTAATATTTCATTAATTAGGTAATTACTGCATCACCATGGTGTCATAAATAAATTAAACTATTTAATGAATAAAAATTATAAATAAAACTCCATTATGTATTAAATATTTTTATCTTTCTAAATAAAATTTATAATCTAATTTATCTTCTGTATAACCCTATATTACAAATGTTTTAGTTATTAAACTTTGATTTTAACACTTTTAACTCTTCTTTGAATTAAATAATAATAAATGTCCTAATCTAATCCATGTGGACCAAAGAGGTTCATATTTTATTCCTAAGGTTGTTTTTGGTGGAATTATACTTATAAAATAGAATTAGGACATGTGTTAGGGAAATAATAATATCATTTTTACCCATAATTACTGTATTTACTTTTAACCCCAGTAAATAAAAGTAAAAAGTTACTATTCACCAAAAATTATTTTTATCTTATTGAACCACATTTTACTCCTTAATATTAATCGTGTGTATTGGATTTTTGAAATTCTACTCATAGAAGCGGTAAAATTATGTATTATGTGAATTTGCAAATTCTTCTGGGAGATGAGTAAAAGACGGTGAAAACATTAATACAATTTTTATATATCTGAAATTATTATAAACTGGCTCTAATGAATTACATTTAAATTATATAGTTATTATGTATCTATTTTGACATAAAATAAATTTAAATTAAATAAATAATTATTTAAATAAAAATTTGGTTTTATATTATAACTCAGTGTGTTTCACTATTCATAAAAATTGAAATTTTTCAGAAAAATACAAAAAATTCACCATAGTCTAATTTCGATGTTCCAAATCCAAAAATGAAGTCCATTTTGAATGATAAAATTTATAAAATTTTAAAAAGTGGGTATTACTATACACAATGGAAACTTTGATTAGTTGTGGTGTGTGTTAGAACTCGAAGTTGCATACAAGAAACATTACTGTATTATTCAAAGGAAAGCATATCGTGGAAGCTTGAGGTGTTACATTCTCCCTTCCTTCAAATAATTTCTTTCTAGAAATTTCTAGAATACTACAGCATGAAAAGACTCTGGTGGTTCATCGTCATAAGTTCCCTGGGTTCCCACGTTCCCTCTTCCATCTTATGGTTTCTCTATAGAACTTTTACCCAACGAGTCGTCCGGTTTCTCAACACTTGTTCTCTGGTATCAAGAATCCTGACAGGATCTTCGTAATAAGATAGATCGTGTTCTAGTTCTACTTCTTCATAAATGAGTACATGCGTTGGTTCAGGCATGTATTTTCTCAACAGTGATACGTGGAACACATCGTGAAATTTTGAAAGACTTGGCGGCATTTCCAAATGATAAGCTGCAACCCCAATTCATTATAGAATTTTGAAAGGTCTGATGTACCAGAGACTCAATTTACCTTTCTTACCGAAACGTATAACTCCCTTCCATGGAGATACCTTTAAGAAAACATGATCTCCTACATGAAATTCCAAATCCTTCCTTCGGTTGTCAAGATAGCTCTTCTGGCTACTTTGAGATGCTTTGATATGGGTTTGGATTACCTTCACCTTTTCCATTGTTTCCTCCACAAGTTCTGGGCCTAAAAGTTTTCTTTCACCAACATCATCCCAACAGGTTGGTGTGCGACATCTCTTTTCATATAATGCTTCGTATGGAGCCATCCAGATACTTTAATGGAAACTATTGTTATAGGAAAATTCCACCAGAGGTAAATATTGATACCATATACCCTGAAAGTCGAGTGAGAAATATCTCAAAATGTCTTCTAAGGTTTGAATAGTCCGTTCTGATTGTCCATCAGTTTGGGGGTGGTAGACAGTGCTCAAAAGAAGTTCTGTATAATGTGATTTTTGAAGACTTTTCCATAATCTTGAAGTAAAACAGGGATTAATATCTGAAACTATTGATAAGGGTACTCCATGAAGTCTCACAAATTCATTAATATATAGTCTTGCTAGATGTTCAAGTGGTAGATCTTCCTTAATAGCACCAAAATATGCTGACTTACTAAGACGATCAACAATGACCCATATTGCATCGTTCCCTCTAGGAGTATTTGGTAGTCCCATGACAAAGTCCATCGTAATATTATCCCATTTCCACTCCAGTATGGGAAAAGGTCGCTTGACTCCTCCATGCTGTTTCCTTCCAGCTTTCACTTGTTGACAAACCATACATATTGAAACAAAATTAGCAATCTCCCTCTTCATGTTTTCCCACAAATAAATTTCCTACAAATATCTATACATTTTGGTGCTCCCATGGTGTATAGAGAAATTGGAACTATGAGCATCGTCTAACAATTCCCTTTTTAGATCAGGTATATCGGGAACACAATGTCTCTTCCCAAATATCAAAATTCCATCTTCATACAAAATGTCCCTCAATATACCATCATTCAAAGCTTTAATCTCCTTTTTATACACTTCATCATTGGTTTGAGAACTCTTTATCCTTTCTAGAAAAGATGGTTTGGAAACCACTTGAAAAAGTATTGATGTTTCACCTACCCTGGTGATTCCCATATCTGTCATTACTAGATCCATGAATATAGGATCCCTTTCAATTCACATTTTGTTCAAAACTCCATGATCCTTTCGGCTAAAATAATCTTCCACCTTATTTTCCTTCCCCGGGTGGTATTGTATCATGCAATCAAAATCCTTGCGTAGTTCAAGCCATCGCCTTTTCCTCATGATGAGTTCTTTATGTGAGAAAATATACTTCAAACACTTGTGATCAGTATAAATCTCACATTTTTCACCATAGAGATGTTGTTACCAAATATTCAAAGAAACTATTACAGTTGCTAACTCATGATCATGAGTAGGATATTTTTCCCCATTCATTTTCAGGTGTCGTGATGCATAGGCAACAACCCTATCATTCTGCATAAGGACACAACCAAGTCCTTTCTTCGATGCATCACTATAAATAACAAACCCATCATTCCCTGATGGTAGATTCAATATAGGAGCATTGAATAATCTTCTCTTCATTTCTTCAAAACATTCTTCACACTCTTTTATCTAAACAAATTTAAACCCTTTTTGTGTGAGCTTCATTAATAGATTAGCCAATCGGGAAAAATTCTGGACAAAACGCTGATAATAACCTACCAAACCAATAAAACTTCCTACCTTAGTTATACTCATCGGTACTGGCCATTTAGGGATTTCCTTTGTCATAGAAAGATCAATGGAAATTCCATCCTTAGAGACTATATGACCAAGAAAAGAAATCTCTTAAAGCCAGAATTCCCACTTCCTAAACATCCCATATAATTCATGTCTTCTAAGAGTTTTCAGGATAATGCGCAAGTGATTTTCATGATCTTCATAGATTTTGTAATATACCAAGATATCATCAATAAATACCACCACAAAATCATTGAGATATTCTATGAAAACTCTGTTCATTAAATCCAGGAAAACAGAGGCTGCATTAGTCAGCCCATAAGGCATTACTGTAAACTCGTAATGCTCGTACCTGGTTCATAATGTTGTCTTTGGAATGTCTTCCTTCTTCACACACAATTGAAGGTATCCAGATCGAATGTTAATCTTTGAAAAGTATATAGATCCATGCATTTGGTCAAATAAATCATCAATGCGAGGTAGGGGATACTTTTTCTTTATTGTTATAGCATTGCTTTCCCTATATTCGATACATAACCTCATAGATCTATCTTTCTTCTTAACAAAAGGGTAAGGGCTCCCCATAGAAAAAAACTAGGGAGAATAAATCCCTTATTACTCAATTCCTCTAGTTTTTTCTTTAGTTCAACTAATTCCACAGTGGCCATTCTCTATGGGGTCTTCGATATAGGCCTTGAACCAGGAATTAAATCAATGGAAAACTCAATTTTTCATTTTGGAGGATTTCTAGGTAAAGCTTCCGGAAACACATCTTCATATTCTTTCACAATTGGTACATTCTATATTTGAAAATACCTTTCCTCACCCACAGTTATTTCATTATCTTCCTCCCTGATAATTTAATTTATTTATGCTATTGGGGGTGGATCTAGATCAGAATTAGGTAGTGACGATTCTGCTCTAAAGATAAGGTGTTCTTTATCATCATCATCAAAAATAGTAACCTCCTTCTTCTTACAATAAATCTTCGCATCATGGACCAAATGCTGATCCATACTGAGGATTATATCAAATTCAATCATGGGTATGATGATAATATCAGCATATAAAGTACATTTATGTGCTCTAATGGGGACAGATTCACAAAACTTGTTGCAAAGATAGTTCCCATAGGAGTTTTGACTAACAACTCCCATGTTAAATAAAATTGTAAATATCTAATTTTTTAGAAAACTGGGAAGATATGAAACAATGGGATGATCCAGAATCAAATAAAGCAGTTTCTAACCTTGAGGAAACCTTTAAATTACCTGCCACCACGTCTTTCAGAGATTCTACCTTAGTAGTACTGATATCATAAGTTTGGCCTTGATCCCTTGACTTTTTCTGAGGTATGTTCCCCTGACTCTTAGGACATTCATTTTTATAATCTCCCATATCCCTGCAATTGAAGCATTGAACATCAGTAGCTTCTTTCTTCCCCTTCCAATCACGAGCTTGGTGGCATTTTTAACCACAATTGTAACAGACTCCCATTCCCTTCAAGAAAGTACTATGGTGTTTCTTCCCACATTTACTACTGGATGGATATTCAAATTTTCCATTATTCCCCTTGTTTCCATTCTTAGATTGATCAACAGAGCTCTTATTCTCTTGATTTTCTTTAAAATCATAAGACTTAGAGAATTCTTTTTCTGTCTTGATAGCACATGAGACAATATATTCATACTACGAGAAGGATTTTGAGACTGATGCTCGACAGAGAAAAGGTTTTAACCCATTAAAGAAACAGTCAATCTTACTTCCTGGGTTACGTATAAAATCTGAAACATTCATTGCTAACCTTGTAATGTTAGCCTCATACTTCGCGATATTCTCATCCTCCTTTGGTCTTAGACTCAGAAATTTTCTTTCCATATCTACTCGAGGGTCACGAGGAAAGTATTTTTCTAAAAAAATCTCTTTAAACTCCCTCCATTCCATATTTGATACTTCATCATCTTCCTTTGTGTTTTGAATCAATGACAACCATTGATCAGCATCTCCAGTGAGGTAGTAAACGGCCATGATAAAATTTTCCTTTTTACTACACCCCAAAGCATGGAATATTTTCTCTATGGAATTTGTCCATTTCTCTGCTACTAATGGATTTGTACTCCGAATTAATTTTGGGGGTTCTTGCCTCATAAAACGATCTAACATTGATCCTCCATCCTGTTGATCAGGGTGCTCCATACGGGTAAGGTTATTATTCATAACTTGAGTGAGTTGTCCCAGTATGGTGATAAGCTAATCAGCACCAGTCGTTTCACCAGCTCCTCTATAATTACCTTGAGATGGAGGGAAATCCATACATGGAGTGTGTGCATTGATAAGGTTTCCATTCCTTCCACAAGGCGCCATTTCTAAACAATGAAATAAACTAGATTAGTTTATGAGTCAAAATACATAATTCCAAACTTGTAAAACACTTAACATAAATTGAACAGTTTATGGATATAATCCATAATCATAAAAAAATGTTTTCTTTGAGTAAGTATATACTCATAAACCCTTCATAATGGTTTGTAAAGAAAATGAGAATTATCCTAAGCATATCCCCTAGGAGTGTCGTAACCAAGAGTGCAGTAAGGCTTGTTGTCGTGCACTAGTTCCCATTCGAGTCTATCTCAAAGTGGTGTTTTCGAGTTTTACACCTAGGTACATCTATGCTAGAGCCTCCTCTACATGCTTGTATCTAGACAGGGATTTATTTCTTGGAAAACACACAAAATCTCTACAAATACCAAAATTATAGGAAGTTCTTTTGTACTAAGCCTCGAAGTCCATCTTAGTTATATGTGCTCTAATCAGAGTTTATCTAAATATAGCTTTCAAGGTTTGTACTAAACATTCTCTGATACCAACTGTAATGCCCCAACCCCAGTTACCAAGAGTTGGTGCATTATTACAAAACATTATCATGATAAAAAAAGATCAAGTCTTGAAAGACCGATTAGTTTAGTAGCCTTGGAAACACTAGATACATTCATCAGTCTTACAGTACATCGTAAAAAGGAAACTACAACAACATACTATCCATAGACCACACTCATATCCCCTCATACTATCCCTGAAGGTCATTCATAAAATACTTCTTCACATCCTGGAAAAAATAAAACTTAGAAAGGGGTGAGCTCAAATGCTCGGTAAGGAAACCAATATACCGAAAAGTTTCATAAATAAGCATAAACATTTAAGGAAATGTATAACTAAAACAAAATCCTTTTAAACGTCAACTTCGGAATAATATGGTAGGAAAAAAATGAAATAATTCCATTTATTTATTCAATGGATATTCTACTAGTTGAATAATCACATGCAATATCAATAACCACTTTCATAATGATGGAATGCATAATGCCAGACTATCATTACCAATTATTCAACGACTAGTGCCAAGACTACAAATAAGATTTTGTCAAGGCCTTGTGCGAAGACAATAGATTGTGCCATGAGACCTACCGATGAATCGAGGAGCTATATCAGGATCCACCCATCACTTATTATGTCCGATGCATTCATCATATGAACATGTTTAAACATAACATAAACATTCATATTAAAACTATCATACGAAATGTCAATAAATTATGCATAAACCAGGAATAGTATAAAAATAACACATCCACAGTCAAACATATCACAAAACCATCAATACAATATGGTTTTTTGGTATCATAACAAATCAACTTCAAATAAGCTTAATCTCAATGAAATCAAAACTATTTGGGAGAAATATCTCTTTTTTTTAAATCATTTAAAAGTCACATAATAATAAAATAAAAAATTTACATTGAGAATATTCTTATAAACTTGTAAGGAAGTCATCGATGATTTTATAATGGTGGAAAATAGCCAGACTCCGTATATGTTAAAAATACATTCTTACCTTCATTCTTTCTAAAAGGTTAAAAAGGACCTTGATTGGAAAACGACGGAAATATTCCTTTATAAAAATCTTATAAAAAGTCAACAAGGGTATAAATGACTATAACCCATAGTCTATAAAATAGTAAGAATGATTGAAAATGCCTTTTTAGGAAGCATGGATGTGGATGATATAGAGATCCTATTAGATAATTATGTATAAACAACCTCAGATAACAAAGAGATTGTGAAATTTACCCTTACCTTGTACTTTTCTTTGGTCGAGGGTAGGTTAACCTCTTCTATAATGGTGAAATAATTATTATTAAATCTTACAAGAATCATATACATTAATATGATTCATATATGATCTTTTAACATTCACTTATTAATAATATCTTAGTATTTTTTTCATTTCGGGTGTTAACTTACTCGTTTTCATTTATATGGTTTGTTACATAAGCCATGTTTGTTATGGATAGGTTGTATATTATTCATATATAGAATGATATCAGGTCCTTAAAAATTATTTTTAATCATAAATTGAGAATTATACTTGAATTGATTTGATGGGGAAGGAATCTCATCGCGTTCATGGAGGCGATAGTCCGTACGTACGCACGAGAGTCGATATCATTGTTTTGATAATAAAATATTATATAATGGGATGGTATATCATATATACAGAATCATTATAATGTCATATTTATTATTTACTTCAATTACACATCATTATCATAACCATCCAAATAATAATATTTTGAATAACAATTACAGCACGACGTGGAGACGGTAAGCCGAACGTATGCACGTATGGTGACATGTCACTCAAAGGATGGATAAAATACTAAATATGGTTGTACCATATTTATAATAACATCAAAGTATATATAATATACTGGAGTTATTATTTTAGAATTGAAATAACAAAGAATGATGAATTGGAAGTGTAAAGGAACTTGAATAAGGGTGGTGAAAACATTACATCTTCTTTGGGTTCTTCCATTTGATTTGATCAAAATGGCTCCTTAGGTTGGCTTTCAAATCCAACTGAGGCCTCTAGGTTGAATTAAGGGAAGTCTAGATGATATTTGGGCAGGTTTTGGCCGAACCAAAAAGCTTTTAAGGTAAGAATAATTGGTTAGAAGTTGTGTTATTTTATAAGGGGGAGGAAGTGCTCTTTAGGAAAAACATAAAGTATTATTTTATAATAAATTCATATTTGTTTTATAGTGGATAAAAATAGTATTATATAAAGTTAAAGGTGGGGATAGGTTGGTAACCACTCAACCAAGATGTTTTAGAATGGTTTGTGTCGATATATTAACTTTATCGTTTTTATTTAACTCTTAGTTAAATAGTTTGACATTTAGCATGTCTCTTTGTATTTTTATATTATATATTTAATAAAAATAACATATACTTCCATTAGAACCTCCAAGTGGTCCATTAATTATACACATATCATTATATAATCCTTTTTGCAGAACCATATATTTTTAGGAAAATAATATCAATTAATAATATAATATATGTTTTAAAAACACTTTTATGTTAATTTTGACACTACTTTGTATTTTGTTTTTGCAAAATTCCTAAAAGCAATATTACTTTGAAAACAATTCATCTAACTGACCCTAATATGTCATATTAACCTAGAAAATTAGTGGAATTCATTAAAAGGATCAAATTACATTTATTTGGATATTTATAATATCAATTAATTTAATATTTCATTAATTAGTTAATTACTACTTTACCATTGTGTAAAAAATAAATTTTATTATTTGATGTCTAAAAATTATAAATAAAATACCATTATGTAGGAAATATTTTTATCTTTATAATGAATATTTATATTCTAATTTATCTTATTTATAACCCTATATTAAAAAAAATAGTTATTAAACTTGATTTTAACTCTTTTAACTCTTCATTGAATTAAATAATAATAAATGTCCTAATCTAATCCATGGGAACCAAAGAGGTTAATATTTTATTATTGAGGTTGTTTTGGGTCGAATTATACTTAGCCAATAGAATTATAGCATTTTTTATATTAATAATAATATCATTTTTACCCTTAATTACCCTATTTACTTTTAACCGTGGTAAATAAAAGTAAAAAGTTTCTATTCACCAAAAAAATTTAATCTTATTGAACCACATTTTACTGCTTGATATTAATCGTGTCTCTCATATATTCGAAATTCCACTCACAGAAGCGGTAAAATTACGTTTTATGTGAATTTGCAAATTCTCCTAGGAGTTGGTTAAAGACGGTGAAAAGTTTAATAAAACTTTTATTTATCTAAAATTATTATAAAATGACTCCAATTTATTACATTGAACTTATATAGGTATTATGTATCTATTTTGACCTAAAATAAATTTAAATAATATAAATAATTATTTAAATAAAAATTTGGTTTTAAACTATAACTCAGTGTTTTTCACTGTTCATCAAAATTTGAATGTTTTCAAAAAAATACCACAAATTCACCCTAAGAAAATTTTGATATTCCAAATCCAAAAATAAAGTCCATTTTGAAAGATAAAAATTTTAAAATTTTAAAAAGAGGGTATTACTTTTCATAATGACTACTTTGATTGGTTGTGGTGTGTGTTAGAACTCGAAGTTGTGTATAACACATACTACTGTATTATTCAATGGAAAGCGTACCGCGGAAGCTTGGGGTGTTACACAGACTCATGAGTAGAAATATCCTACACATGATCTGGAGCTGGTTGTAGTCGGTTTTTCCCTGAAGATATAGAGGCACTATATTTAATGGGAGAAATTTGATACATACACAGACCATCAATGTTTGAATTATATATTCACACAAAATTAATTGAACATGATACAAAGGAGATGGATGGAACTTCTTAAATACTACGATTATTCTATTCATTATCATCTTGGAAGAGCAAACAAAGTTGCTGATGCATTAAGAAGGAATGACCCAGTCATCCATTCCATGATGAGAATTCAAATATATCCATTGATTAGTGACCTAGTAAAGTTGGACATTGGAATTATAAGGGAAGGGACATCATAAAACCTAACACAAATTATTTCTCAGCCATCATTACTGGAGAATATCGTGGTAGCTCAGAAAAAAATATCCTTTGTTATAGAATAATTTCGAGGCTATAAATAATGGGATGTTTCCTGAGTTCAATTTTGATCAAGAAGGTGTACTGAAATTTTGTACAACACAATGAGTTCCATCTATTCGGTAAATAAAGGATCTAATTGATGAAGCTCATAGCTCTGCTTTCTCTAAACGTCCTGGAAGTAAAAAAATGTATAGGGACAATCATGTTCATTTTTGGTGGGACAATATGAAAAAAAGAGATTTCTAACTATGCTTCTAGGTGCCTAGTATGTCAGAATGTGATGGTAGAATGACAACATTCTAAAGGGGTGTTACAACCACTACCCATACCAGCATGGAAGTGGGAAAATATCACAATGTAATTTGTCACTATTCTCAAGATAACTTCCAAAGGGAATAATTTGATATGGATTATTGTGTACTTCCTCACTAAGAATTCCAATTTTATCTCTATTCGGGAAGATTCATCTATTGATCGACATTCCAATATTTACAGGAAATAAGTGGTAAGGCTACATGGAGCTCCACTTTCTATCATATCTTATCATGATCCAAGGTTCACATCCAAATTCAGGAGAAGTCTTAAACATACTCTGAGCACTGAATTAAATTTTAGTATGGCCGATCACCCCCAAACTGATGGCCAATCTAAAAAGACTATTCAAACACTCGAAGACATGCTGGGAACATTATCAATGGAACTTAAAGTTGGATGGGATCAACATATCCCTTTAGTTGAGTTCTCTAACAACAACTGCTTCCACTCGAGAATTCAAGTGGCACCCTATGAAGCTCTATATGGGATGCGTTGTAGAACTCATACTTTTTGGGATGAAGCTTGTGAGATAAAACTTCTTGGGACTGATCATGTGAAATAGATGATAGAAGAATTCCATGCCATCTAACAACACATTAAGGCTTCTCAAAGCCGGCAAAAGAGATATGTTGATAACCATCAAAGGGACTTGGAGTTTGATGTTGGTGATAAGTTATTTCTTCGAATATCACCTTGGAAGAGAGTCTTGAGGTTTGGAAAGAATAGGAAGCTCATCCCTACGTACATTGGCCTCTATAAAATCCTTAATCGTGTGGGAGCAGTGTCCTATCAGCCTTCACTTCCTCCAAACCTATCACAAGTTCATGATGTCTTCCATGTATCGCTCTTGAGGAAGTACATACCAGACCATTCACATGTACTAAACCCAGAGGTGGTACAATTGGAACATGACCTCCCTTATGGGGAGCAGCCCATGGGGATATTGGATCATAGAGACAAGGTTTTATGTAACAAGACTACCCACCTTGTTACGGTTTTGTGGAGGAAGCACATGTATGAAGATTCCACATGAGAACTAGAGGAGTCCATAAGCCAGAAGTACCCACACATTTTGTCTTCTAAAGGTACGTGTTAAAAATTTCATGGATGAAATTTCATAAGGGGGAAGAAAGTAACGACCTGAAATTTTTAATAATTTTTCATTTCGTATTTTTGTGTGTTATTTTATTTTATACTGAACAAAATTATTTCATTTAATGAAATGAGTATAATTAAAATGAGACTATTGGGTTTTGACTTCTATATAACGGTTGATCAATAGGACCGTTGGAAACTAAATGTTGAGATTGATGTCTATAAATACAAGTTATCTTGGTTAATTAATACATAAAGAAGATTTGATGGCCTCATCCAGTTGTCTTGGGATGATCAAATCCCTTCTAAGAGAACATGGGAAGAAGGTATCACCACTGGGCTTTGCTTTGGACCAAACCCTAGCTGAACTTCATCATGTGAAGCTGAAACAAAATCGCGTTCAGGAGAAGTTCATGTTGATAGAAATCACCACTCATGCAATGTTGGTCGAACCACCCCAATATTCAATCAACTTAGCACATATTATACATAGGTCCTATGTTGGTTTTATAAAGGGGCTATATAATGAGACCATAACTACCTTGTTTAATCATTTGAGATAAATTAAATTGTGATTTCTTCTTATGGTAAAGTTTGTGAATTTCAAAATGTCTAGATAAATATAGGATGTATATTATTGAGGAATTTCGAAAAAAATGATATTTTAAAATATTTATGTAAACCATAAATAATTAATAATGTGTAATGATATTCAAAAAAAATGGTTTTCTACAGTTGTGTTCAGTAAGAAATTTAGAGTTTAATAAGACCAACATACTTTTGGGTGAATCGTAAATTATGAATACTGATTTTACTCTTATGATTAGTAATGTAACCAAATGGATTGAGTAACCTCACTTAAGAAAGTATTAATATAATTTAGTTACATTGATTAAGTAATACAATTCAATAAAATAAGTAAATAACTATTTCAGAAATTATTGTTTATGTATTAGTTTTTTCAGGTGAATAGTGTTTTGTAATTAAAAATTAAATTAAAAATATTTATAAAAATATTTTTTTAAAAATTTAGTTCATTTTTGAATTCAATTATTCGATCTTAGGTTAAAGTGATTTTTGGGGATTTTTCGGAAGAAGTTGAATTTTCGGTGAATTGGGAAAATATGGTTTTTAGTTTCGAGTGTTTAATGACACCATTAAAGATGTAATTATTATTTAATCATTCTTTTCTTTGTATCAAAGGTAAGATAAGGTATGAGTTGTCTTATGTGGAAAATACCATGAACAAGCCCATGGTTTTTCCAATACCACCGTTGAGGTGTCCCTTGGCAATTAATGATTTGTTCCCTCACTTCCCCTATAAATACCAAGCCATTACCTCATCCATTTCATTCCAAAAACCAACTAAACTAGTTTCTAGTATCCTTAACTCTCATGGAGTACTCCCAAGGTTCCCTCAATACTCCCAAGGTCCCGATCATCATGCATTCAATGTTATTTTTGAAGGTAAGGGATCCTTTCACCCTCCTCTTTTAAGTCTTGACTTTCTTTATGTTATGTCTTATAGTTCCATTTTATTATGTGAGGTTTTGTTATTATATATTGTTACATCTTTTAATTTAATTTTAAATTTATTATATACCCTTTTCTCTATCATTAATTTATTTTCTGAATTTTTTATGTTATGTCGTTAGGCTGCCGAATTTCTTATAAAAGAAATTGCATCATCCCTTCCCTTTCAAGATTCCTTTTCTTACGGTATGTCATTGAAATATCCATACCATGTTCTTATCACCATGTTATTGAGTATTTATATTGTAATATGATTTATTTATGACTATTTTACCCTTGTACGTGCTCTTTTTATTATTTTCTAATAACATGTTATATAGTCATTATGCTGCAGAATTTTGGTCTAAGAATTTATCTCTTTCTCTCAAGAAATAATCTTGTTTTACATATGTGAATACCCATACCTATTTTTTTTCTATGGGTGTTCATAAATACAATAAAATTAAATATTTTATTTTATAATTTACATACATATAACCCTACCCCCTTTCTATGGTTTAATTGACATAATGATTTTATTTTTAAGTACTTTTTAAAACGTCATGATTTTGAAATAAAACCCATTTTTTTTATTATCTATGGGTTATTTATGAAATTTTATATTATGATATATGTGGATCAAATTAATTTAAATACATATTAAGGGTGTTCCCTGATATATCTCCAATTCATTGTTTAAATAATTAATCTCTATAGAAGATATGTTTCACGATACCTTGGTGAATAACCTTGGTAATGCTTATGACAGCTTGGGGATGGACCTTGGTGATATGTTCATGAATGTCTAAATTAAATTTTTAGCCAAATATTCAAATTATGTTCCATTTTATATTCATTATGATATTCCTACACTTTAATTGTTCATGTATTTATGTTTTTATTCAAGTTCTTATTGTTAACACAATTAAAATGATTCCCCTTGTCTACCCTTAATTGGCCTTCTTCTCACCCATTACTATGATGTATGTCTCCAGGATATGAGATGAAGTTATAGTACCTACTATGAACATATTATGGTGCCTTAAAATAGTATTATAATAATTTTTTATGATGTTTTCATGTTTTAGGTCCATGATTTCCAAGACACTAGACTTTAAAGATCTTCTATATGTAAAATTAAATGAAAAGTTATGTAATAAAAATGTGGGATTCCATAATGGTTGTAAGGGGATTTGAGTATCACGTATATTTCTACAGGACTTATTACATATTCCCCACTCCTTTAATTTATGTGTAGGTTATATTTCTTGAGGAAATTTTATTTTATTAATCACCTTATTTTCCATATAATATATGATTCATTAAGTTAAATTCATTCATCAGTGTTTTGAGTCAAAACATTTGAAGCGGTATGGGACTCTTTTTGGATGGATAATGATTACATTAATTTTGTTTTTTAATAATATTTTTTGTGCAATTGATTTTTCATTGTGAACAAGCATTTTCACTACTTATCATCCACTAGGGATGTTTATTATTGATACCATCCTCATGCATTCGATGTATAGATAATTATTGATTAAATGAGATTATTTTGTAACACAATTAATTTTGTAGGGTTTATCATGATTACAATGATATTTTTTGTACCTATTTATATTCCCTGGTATAATCATTTATCTATGATATTTTTATGGAACTCATTTATTTTCCCTCATTTAACCTTTTTTCAATGATATTTTTTGAAACATGTTAATTTTTCGTGGGATAATCACATATTAAAATATATGTTTTCGGAACCCATTTCTTTACCATGGGTTAATCTTGTATGAAATATATTATTATGGAACCCATTTCACTTCCATGGGATAACCATGTAACAACTATATTGTTTTGAAACTCATTTATTTTCATTCTGTTAATCACATTTTTAATGTGATTGTTTAGAACCCATTTCTTTTTAATGTGGAAATCATGATACAATAAGATTGACTTGGAACCCTTTATATTCCATTTGATAACCATGATTCAAAGATATTATTATATAACCATCCACATATACATGGGTTAATCAATTAATAAAATTTATATTGGTTGTTAAAATTATTGTATAAAACTCTTTTTTGTGTTACAATTTTTTTACATACACATTTGATAGATGGTTAGATGACAAACTACTAATGAGTGGTTTCATGATAAACCAATAATGGGTGATTAACTGATAAACCAATGATAGTTTGTTCTGTGATAATCCAATTATGGGTTGTATTTGTTAAACTAATGATGGGTGGTAACGTGATAAACCAACGACAGGGGGGGTCCGTGATAGCCCTCTAATGCATTGAGTATGGAATTCGGCCATATGGTTATTACATGTATAAGAGTGAAGGTAGATGTGAATAAAAAAATTACTATATATATACATGTTTTATTTATACTTATTATGGGTTTATAAGGGTTCTAATGAATGATATTGATATCACAATTATTTTAATTAATGATTATGATGACTATTTTCTTTAAAATTTGTTCATATTTGTTGATCTAGGTATTAATTGGTATGCATTAATTTATGGTTTACTCATGTAAATTGATTATGGCATCATACCCCAATTCTATCTGATTTTTTTAAGCTCAATTGTTAAACCATATTTCACCCTTACATGGCATCTCAACTCTCCCTTCTTATGTTTCCTTTTTCCTTGGATTTAACGACTGATGTTGAAAAAGATAATTTGTTGAAGGAATTTCATTTTGATGGTGTTGATATGTTAATGTGACAGATAAATATTGTGTTATGCAGGATAATTATCATTTAATGTCATGTTAAATTGTTTATGTCAATTATTTTAATGTTTCTCTAAAATGATTAACCTAATAGTTCCTCAATAATGAATTTGGTCCAAATTAGCCATTTTATGTTTCATGTTTTAGATAAAAAGTTTGGATAAAAATTATTAGAATTAATACCAAGAATTTATTTTTATGTATTTAAAAATAGTATCTATGAATTTGGGTCTTGGGATATTATAGATGGTATCCCTCCTTGAGTTATAGAGGCCATCATCTTCAGTTTTATTATGTCTTATGTTTTCTCTATAAAATCCTCATCTACTCATGAATGATCGACACCTTTTCTATAATAGTTCACACTATATTAGGGCCCATGAGAGTTAAATATCTTGGATGAATCCAACAATGTGTTTACCTACATGGATGCTTGTAAAATTCCTCATATGGTGATATTCCAATTGTCGAATGGTGGGTGTAGTTGTAATAAAACTCTACCAAATTTTGATGACCCTCCCAACTATGGATAATGTTAAACATCCAAGACTGAACCATGTCTAAAAAGAAATGAATTTTATAATCAATAAAGATATCACTCTAGTGGTTGAATGTAATTCTCATGCACAATAGTGTCCCAATGACTTCCTATAAACCTCTTATTAATAACGACATGAAATGTCTTTCACAATTTGAAACAGTCATCAAGGGAAATCCATGTATATATATTATCTCATACATGTATAATCATCTCGAACACTATACTAAATCTATTATGGAATGGAAAAGAAGAGTTCTAACATGGTTAGTTAGCATATGAAAACCTAGATAGAATCATGTAACATTGATGTATATGGTAACAACAACATGAATTCCTTGAATATTTCATCCTACTTCCACCCAGAAATCTCAATGGGTTGAGCTAAACTCACTAGATCTAGGTGATCATCCTTCACTTGTTGGACCTTGAATTACCAAGATATAATTGATTTAAAACAACTAATAATGTGTATCAACATAGACTAACATTGGTGGTTTGGGAACATATTTTACACACCTAGATGTAATTCCAAAGGGGATGTATCAAACTACAATATAACATCTTAAAAATACATAAATGGTACCATTGTATTACCTCAGAAAAGGATAGTGTTCTCCCCACATTGAGAATATTGATAAAGTGAACATCCTATGGATATTTTTATAAATAAGTTATCATATATGTAATTTTACTGATGATCCTCCGTAATTCACTGTAAAAGAGTATGGGTAATATCCCCCAAAAGATGATATCATGAACCATCCTTTTCTAATAAGAAGAACTATAATGATACTATCTTCTCCAAATACTCAACCAAAAAATGGGAACAAGATCTCAGAATATTTAATCTTTAATCATATTCTCTTTCCCAAAAGTATATAAAATCATAAAATCATATTCATAGAGTATCTATGCACATATCCTTTATCTAATGTTAAGGCCCTTATAAGGGATAATATAATTGAGACTCTTGTGGTCATAGTATATGATAATCCTCTTTCACATCATGTATTTTCAACACATATTCAGTGTGGAGACTTTTACTTTGTGTTACCATTTAATGTGATCCATATGCAATCATTGCCCACCACATCGACAAAACACATCCATCCTTTTTCCCTAATTCTTCATAGAACACTACGTACTCAATTCCATTCTATTAATATCTCAATATGTTATGTTATTCAAATAATTAATTGGCTATTAAAAGTAGTACCCTAACCATTCTATCCAAATTAATTCCCCCACACACATTCTATTCAATGCTATTATGGGTACTTCCACTCGAGATAAATAGGGTACAAACCTCTAATAGTATTTTGAAACCCAAAGTGTAATGTGTACCTCGGTCACACTCTTGAGTGGTTCCTGGGAATTAAATTCCTAAACCTTATCAAGTTCACTATGTATCCTTCCTAACCGATGACATGTCCCATTAATTTGAACTATCGGATAAAAAACAAACACATTGAAATCTTCCCTAAATATTATTTTCGTGGTGTTTTTCCTGGATCATCTTTATGTGTCTCACAAGCTCCTCATTGAACACTGAGCACATTATGATATCATTGATGAATAATTTAATGAACCAAGCTATTAAAATATAAAATATTTATTAATTTTTTCCTTGAAAAATTTTGGAGTCTTCGTCACACTAAAGGGATTCACAAAGTACTCATAGTGACCATAGAAACATCGGAAATACATCTTCGATATAGCCCCATAAAGTACTCAAATATTGTGTTTTCCAAATCTATGGTGATTCTCTAAGAACCATCTTTCCAATATAAAATAATAAAAGTGTTAATTGATGATAGATATTGTAAAATTATTCTTTATATTCACCTAGTTCAATCAATAATATTCCACACAACACTGCAAGCCCCCATCCACCATCAAGGAGAAAAACATTGGGTTACCCTAGGGGAATCACTGGATGTCTCAAATACCTTCTCCTACAATCCCGTAACTATATCCTCATCTTTATAATATTTATATGTTCCATAAGAAATCCTAGTTCAAAATATTGGGTCTATCATATGGTGTTACTCAAATGAGAATTATAGATCATGGTAGGGATATAAGAATGGAAAATCACAATGAAAGATGTCCTCATACTCCGTCACCACTATAGGGAACTGTTATCCCATAGAATAAACATCTCTAAGTTTCTTTCAAGATATCCTATGATTAATTATATATAAAATACTATTCAAAATCTCATCCATCAACATCAGGGTTTCCAATTAAACAACAATAGAAATCATCATCCCATCACTGCAGACATATCACCCCTTCAGATAAAATAGTACTTATAAGAATTAAAATTTGATAGCTAGTCCATAAAAAATTGATTTCATATGTCCCAATAAATTCTATAATAGTTACCCATACAAACCTATCTCCTCTTAATGTAATATCAAACTGAAAAAATAATATCACAACCATTGGGTCACCACATATCATATCCTCTATCTTCAGGGGTTGATATAAAGTATCATTTAACATATCTATGCATCCAACCAGAGAAGTGGAAAGAGATAAATTAATAACACATGTGTCTATAAATACTACAACTATGTTAGAAAAGACACAAATCATTCTCTATCTCACTATTTTTGTCTCTGTGTCATAGGCATCAATAGAATTCAACTGGACTAATCCCTAACATCAATCTCTCTGATCTTGTCATGGACCACCAATGGATGGAGGTGAAAATAAATCATACATCCAACCAAATATATATTCTATGTCATCACCTATACCACATCCTATGACCCGTGGAACACCCTATTATTTCCTCAACATATTCCATTGAAGTCCCTCAACCGTATCTAGTTCAGCTATATGATGGTTCAGATAATCCATCAAATGATTCCCCCAACCATTTACGGATAATCACCTCATCCCCCTAGGATGAATTGATCAATATTCAGAGACATCGAAATATGATATTATGTATTTAGATCATATCTTGATGGTTGCCACATGCTTGTATCTCTATGAAATCTTTCGGCTACAATCTTTTTTGGTACGAACTCAAGGGATACTTCCACCAACACAAGCTTTATGTCCCTAAAAATACTAAAATGTAAAATAACTAAAACCAATGAATGAATACCTGTATGTTCCCACAAACAGAGTACTACATTAATGTATTAATAGAACAAAAAATGAAAAACAGGCCAAAAATGTATAGAGACTCCAACCAACTCCATGGATAAAGAATATGGTGAAATTAAATCACCCAAAAAACACATCTATCATTCATTCTCACGATACTCTCAAAAATCTCCATATCACACTAGGACACTGTCAAATAGGACATCATCTGTATAATAAAATACTTATCTGGGAATCGAACATGAAGGGTTGTGTGTGAGGAAACCTTTTAGGACAACCTGATGTCAGTAACATGAGGTATTAGTACTATTCTTCTCATTTAATTAATAAATAAATTAGTGACTAACAGAAAAACCCCCATATATACTCCTTAAGGAAACCACACCACCAAGTAGTCATAACCAATTTCCATAAACTTGATTCAAGTTAATGTAATTATCATTCTAGGAGAATCCACTTTGCCAGAAATTCTTTCACATGATACACTCATAGAATAGGTCTTTTTCATTGGGCCTAATCCGTGTAGGAGAAATATTCTCAATGGCCATGATACATGGATACAAGGTCATTCCTAAGATAATAGGGGGGACACCATATACCAAATTTGGATCAACCTATTATACAAGGGATCATATGTCAATGATACTTAAAACCCAATAAATATGGCCATATAAAAGGAGGATCGATGATATTTTCCTGGAGTTTACACCAATTATACAGACCCCACCTTGGGTAAAAATATGATATAGGATCACACATGAGTCTCACAGATAGATACAATGAACCCTATATGAGACTCATCTTCTAGAAGGGATCACAATACATAGATGTGTACGTAATAATGGATTGTACTCTTGATAGAAAATAAAAATGGAACATACTCAACAATGAATTGTCCAAATAGAAGAAACAAAGTTTTCGAAATACACTCAAAGGTGGTATACAATGTATACTATCTGTATACAATGTTTATAATTGACTCATGTCATTCCCATGTGGTTCTTCCAAACATGGCATATAAATCAATATATTCTCATCATGATGGAATATTACACACCATATAATGATCTCATAAAATCTTCTCATTTCCTTCTACCAATGCCCATGTACCACTAGCCATGCCTATGTACCAACCCATATACGCCTTTACATTTCAATGTACACCTACCATGTTTTTGTTCTCGTCCATCTCATGTCAATTTATCACTTGAGATACATGTCATGTTGCAAACATGTGTCAGGTGGGGTGTGATATTTTCACAGGGCATGTGATATAAAACTCAATAGGTAAGCACTATTAATGCACAGGTGGGTCCCACAAAGTGTATAGTGTTGGATTACATATCAAGTAACCTATTATTTTCAAGATCATTTAGGTTTTCCTCTCCACCATTATCTGCATTGCTGGAGCCACTATTCTTGTCAGAATCTGTAGATCTGGGGTCATCCAAGCTTTTTATTGTCAGAGATCATAAAACAAGGAATATAATGTTCACTGAAAACACAAAATAGTGATTTATAAATATAATAAATTAAAAATATGGTGAATAGGTAATTAAAATATATTATAAGTATCCTCCATTGTCACCACACCTTTATTTTATGCTCACACATGAATTTATATCCATTATCGATCCATTCCTCAACAGAACTATTGAAAAAAAATAGATTACAATTTATTCATCAAAACATGAGAAAATGAAATGTCCTTAAATGAATGTCTGAATAACATGATGATTAATCAAAAAACCATAATACTTGAAGAAAAAATCTCTGCCTATTTCACTTATCCTTTATTTTTTGTCATAAATATATTAAAATTAAGAGGAATAATATTAAAAAATAATAATTAATCCAAAAATTTAGTATTCTGTTATTATGGGAATCAATTTTCATCCATGGTATTTATCATTGTTTGAAGTGGATAAAAAATAACAAGAATTTTCACAAAAAAAATTCTACCTATATTTTAGATCATTCACTGATGATGAACGACCATGAATTATTCTTGTTGGAGATATCCATATGTTTCGTTGGAACACAAATCATTGATTCTTATCTAATATGACATCATTTTCAAATAACAATATACAATATTCTCTCTAGGACTCTAGGGATTAGTGGGAAACCGTGACACATATCCATAATATCTCATTTATATATGATAATTGTCTCTATATCAAATTTATATAAAATTAATTTTTTGAGTATTTTTTATTTAGTCATTTTCTCCCTAGACTATTTTTTCAAAAACACCCCATGCTGAAAATGTTTATGTCATGCATATGGTGAAGCTCATTATATGAACTCAATGGTTGCCTTATATTTCTAATCTAGATATATATTTTGTTTTAATTTGTTTTTTTCGAAAAAAAACTGTTTATACATGATATTTAAATATTTAATATATTTTCAAAATTCATTTTAGGCTCAATGGGCCTCTAAACATCACACCATATGAGTGAATATCTCTAAAAATAATGAATATGACATACTAAAATTATACATGGAAAATAAAATTCAATACATTCTCCCCAACATAGAGAAATATTTCCAGAAAATAGAAAAACCTACTCGAAAACATGATGTTACTGGTCTTATGTCTGGTTCCCCCACTCATATATTCATTCGTAAATATTCTTATGCTTCCATTAGACAATGAACTATTAGAATAAATTATAAATGTAGTGTCCTCTCTTCTTGATATTTAATATTCATTTGTTTTTTAGAAAAGGTACCATTCTCACTGATCTGCAACTCACCCTCATTGATAGAAAGTGAAGGGTCATGCAGATACCTACTCAAGTACAACACATGGAAGAGAGCATGTATATTTTTTATATATAGTAGTAGAACTAGGAGTTACACCACCTTTCCATCTACATGAATTATCATGAAAGGTCCATGAATCTATTGAACAACTATTCACCTTTTCCAAATCCCTATAATCCACATTATGTCCAAACCCTTAAGAATACATTAACCCCTTCTTAATACCCCATGTTCCACCATTTGTGCTCTGAATATGGTTTTTGATTACTCTGTGTAGTTCACATCTATTCTAACATGATCATCACCATCCCTATAGTAGCTCATACCATCTTCGTTATTATGAGTGCCTACTCGGCTAATCAGTCCAACAATGTGGTGACCTTTATGGTCACATATACAAGGAATTTAATGGTACCATACCAATAGTGTAATGGTGTATTTTTTGAATGAAAATTTCACCAAGGGTTGATGATCCTCTAAACTGTGGGAAATTTTCAACATATAAGATCATTACTAGTCCTTCACAACCTGAATGATCTGCTGAGTGTTATCGTCTCTCTATGGGTGAAACTTAATGTTATATTAATAACGATTCTCAAATGATATTTTTAATCCTCCATATAATCAACATGTGAAATGGGAAACACAGTTGAATTTTTTTTAGAACCTTAATGGGGTCAAACATTATATGGCACATACATTCATTCCACTATCTCTACTAAACTCTTTTCCTAAATTGCTAGGATGTGGGAAAATGGTTAATCAGTCTAAGATCTCCCATATGGAATCATTCCCCAAAAATGTATATGCTAACTCCATCATTGAGTAAATGTACATCTCATCCCACATACATTATGACATGTTAATTTGCTGAGATAAAAATGTATAAACATGGTCCATATCTTTTAATTGACTACATGTGAGCCATCAAGTGATGAGATATTTAATAGAAAACAACAATCATAGCCCCAAAAATATTCATTGGGTGTCATGGAAATTCATTTCCATTCATGAATATACTGAGAAAGTGGTTCTACAAAACTCTCTCATTACTTCTTTTGACTATATAAAATGTCCCAGAACATTTCCTCTAAAAATAATTTCATTACTACAATCATTAGGATATCCATCAAGATCATGTCAAGTGGATATATGAGAATTTAATGACTTCTAGTTAGTATCACTACACAAAACATCATTCACACACAATTAAAGATGAGGGGTAATAGCCAATGACTATAGATTTGATGAACCATCATTGTCTGCTGAGGACATTTTAAAAGAAGTGAACTACTTTAAAACCTTGTCCAATAATAGAGAACAATATCTCCAATAGAGTGCATCTACCACTATGTTCACCTTCCAATGAGTATAGATAAAAACGAAATCATAGTCTTGGAGGAACTCTACCCATAAACTCTAACTAATGTTATGATCCTTTTGAGAGAAGATACAACTGAGACTCATGTGCTCAGATTAGATGAAATACCACCCACCCATCTAGTTGTGTCACCGCATATTCATTTTGTAGACTACCACTACTAGTAAAATATCATGGTTCCCGAAGTTCATCACATATGGTCTGACCTAATGTGAACCCTAGGAAATTTCAACATATATATTTTTGAATGAAAAATCAAGAATAATCCATGATTCATCATAGAAAACTATGTACTCGACTGCCTACTCAATAGATTTCAAGATGAGGAATATCATAAATATTTACCTCACCTCCTGAAATCACTGCTGATAAATTTTTATCCACGCTAAAGGATTCTACATTTGGTTTTAAGTTATCAAGAAATGATCCACGACGTATTAATTTATTACAACCCTTTCACAAGACCCATCCAACCCACTATAAATCTACCCCTTGGTTAGACTCATTGGTTCTTCCCAATCATGAACTAAAAAAACATTTTTCATGTGAATTACTACTCCTTCCTCTATGATTATGTCCTAGTAATTGGACATCACAAATCCAAATAAGAATGTTAGAGAACAACCCATGATTTTGGTGATATTAGAGTGTGTCTATGACTATCTTATATTGTCACACTTTCTCCTTATCTAACAATGAGTGCACTAGGATATCCTCAATTGTTAGGACTCATCCCACTATGGCATGTTTCGTGACTCTCAAGATCATCTCCAATATGTTAGAAGTTTTTTACTAGCACTAGATAGGAATATCAAAATCATTGGAGGAATTTATGATATACCAACATGCACACACATATAACCAATCCCACAAATGATGAAATATAAAATCCAAAAACAAATGAATAACACCTTCACAATCAAAAGAGTATGATAGGAAAGTAATGTTTAGTAATGTAAATTCAGATAGAAATAAAGCCCACCAAAAAGAGAGAATTTATGGAATATAATGTCAATCCTCTAACTAAATATGTACTAGGAATACTACATGAAGCTATAGAAACACCTTGTCCTACATGAACAGACAATGCTCTATCCTATCCTGGTCCACCCAGTACTTCATAAAAGGGTCTCTCTTCTTCACAAGACATGGAATGTCTAAGAACATCCCATTCAGGGGTGAGTATAAAACTACATAGTAGGATACCCTAAAACCACTATGTGATACACAAAGTAAAGAAATAGTCATCTATACATAGTACATGTCTACTAAACATATAACAATAATATGCTGATATACTCAAACCAACACGCCAAGACAAGAGGAAAGTCACACCCACTATTTACCCACACCAGTGATTTCATAAGAAGTTTCCACAATGAAATAATTCTAGAGAACAAAATTATATGCCTAATAGCCTTGATGGAATTCATCCGATAAATATTGTTCATTAGGATCTGTCATCTGATAAATTGATACAATGATAGATTTTAATAGAGATATGATACCACATATGAGGATCATAGCATGGGAAATGGGTTGATACCAACACATCCATCTTTTTTAATCTTATATATAGGGGATAGACACCTAGTGAGGTTGTTCCCATCAATACCAATGACTATACTAAGGGAATGATGAATGAATAGATGATCCTGCTCAGGGCCCCTCTGAGGGTATTCCAAAAAATCTATCAAGAAAGTCTTACTAACGGTATAATACTCTTCTCATTTGGAAAAATTGCGCACAAACCTTCATGGAAAGGATCAGGTGAACTGAGCCTAATTAATCTTGTCCATGATACAATGTAAAGTAGATTCAAACCATGTAAAAATGGGTACATAGTGTATAGTCGGGTCACACATCATGTCCCTTGTCCCCGAGTAGTACCCGTGTACAACAATTCATGTCTTTTAGAACATGTCATATAGAATATGCATACACACTATATTGAATGGACACACATTGGGTCCTTCCATCTGGGGTCTATCTGTGTATTCTAGCTATTTTCTTGTACATAGTGTCAAATAGTGTCTACCAACCCATGTACTAGCACACGGTATAACCCGTGTAACCAGTCTACGGCAATATGTATGGTGGGGTACATTCTGTTCAGGAAACTAATGTACTCTACATCATATCCATGAATTTATTAAGATATACACTATGTCTTCTAGGATGGGACTACATGTCATGTGATAGGTTAACATGCCATGCTGCCTATAACTAAGTCTTCTATCCCTAGCCATTGTTGTGTCGGGGGAAACATGGTGTGTTACCCCAGGATACACACCATGTGGATGATGATTGTAATGAAATAGATTTTGTTCCACCATGTGCCTCTAAGGATCCTCCAATTTTTTATCCAGTGCTCCGTTCTCCCTCAAACTGGTGATCCAATGTCATCATTCCATTTTAATAATGAAATAATGGGGTTTGAGATTTCAATCGGCTCTCAAAACAGATTATGATCACCCTCATGAAAATCCATTAAAGAATGATATATCCCAAATCACCTAGATCTATCGTGCTCTATCGTCATCTAAACTCCTCCATGTCATCTTGATATCGGATCATCAACATCATATCATTGTGCAAAGTATCAAAGGTGAAACAGTTATTCCTTCACAATCCTCTAAGGATAAAGAATACAAATAATAAAATATGGGAGAAAAACATAATAAAAACCACAATGAATGAACCACATTCAATCATTGTTCTGTCCTTGATCCATTCTAGTATGAATGATCATGAAATCCAAATAAAAAAATATATACCTCAAACCCCAATAGTTCCTTCAAAAAAATCTCATCTATTAAGAATGATCGAATCGTTGTAAAACCTGTTAGTTGGTTAGTCCACATTCGTCATTAAATTTTGAAATGTGATATAGAAAAATAAAATAAAATATCCTACATTAAGTTTGGATTGTTTGGTAATGATGATCGATTATATTTTCATCACCCTTGTAATGATCCATAAAAAAATAGATACTGTTGATCTTTGTTCGAAGCTCTATCTTCATTTTCCATCAACATTGTTCTCTAGGTATCTCTCCCGAGCCTCCTAAAAATTCTAATAATATGAGCATAACCCTGGATCTCTAAATAGAATTCTAATTTGAATAAAATGGCGCACTGTCATTGAAAAAAATGTTAAATAAAATTAATTCTTATTTTATATTATATATTATAAATATAGAAATCCACTTTTCATAGCTGACTCATGATAGATTATGTTAAGCCTCACATGGGGTAAACATACTACTCGGAACAAAAAGGTGGTCTTGAATTTCTATTACGGTCACCCTTTAAAATTTTAATAAACTATTTCATAAATCTGCGCACATATACTATTTAATATTTTTATATTATTCAATCATTTATTTTGGGAACATTGGGGCTCATAATTGCATGTATTTTCAGTTCCTAGTCACTAATTAACTCTATATAATAATTTTTAAAAATTAAAAAAAAAATTCAAGGACATTATATTTCCCCAATATCCATTCTGAATTATTCTTCTGAAAAGAACAAAACATGTTATAAAAATGATATGGGTTTTGTGCAGGAATCCGAGCCTCCTGATCAGATGCCCTCTCTTGGAGATTGTTTTGTTGCCACTAGTCATGCACCAATATAACTGCTCACCAATGTAGGATCCATTCCTACCAATCCACAATCTCCACTGGGTACTAATTAAAATTTGTTCCATCATCTATGTTCTTCTCTCCCTAATCGATGATGTGCAATGGGTCATGCACATACCTCCTCAGCTACAACACATGGAAGACATCATGTACCTTGTCAAACATTGGTTGTAGATCCTAGAGCTACACTCCTCGTTGACAAGAAATGTTATATAAAAATCTCCAATAACTCTTAGTGATAATTTTTCACCCAATTTAAAAATCTATCATCCTCGTTGTGGTGAATCTCAAAAGAACACAAGTTATCCTTTCTCAAACTCCAAATTATTCTTCCATATATCTAGATAAGTTATATGGTAGGTTTGGTCAGTCTTCATCCACTCATAGATGTTATTCACCTTCTTGGTAAAATCCCACACCAACTCCCTGACCACTAGAACTGACACTCCAGGGTCAGTCCAACAAAGCGGTGACCAGCAGGGTTTCCAGTAAAAAGATTCGAATTGGTTCATACTAATGGTTGAATGGATTCTATTGATGTAGATAAACTCCACCAAAGGTAGGTGATCCTTCAATATATGGTTAAATTCTAACATTCAAGACCATAGAATGTCCTCTACGACCAGAATGGTATGCTCCATCTCCAGGTTAAACATCGTGCTCATAAAAAATAGAGTTCCAAACCAATCCTAAAATCTCATAAACAATAATGATGTAAATTGAGTAATACAATTAGAAACAACAATTTATGGAACACCATGGTGTATAACTATTTCCTAAACATAGAGGCGTCATATGATCTCTTTTGAACTCAGCTCTCAGATAACTAGGATGTGGGCCGACATGGTGTGTCGGTAAATGACCACTTATATGGAATCATCTACCCCATATGTACACGGTAAATACATCATGGAGTCCATCTATATCCCATCCCACTACATTTTGGCACCTTAAAGGGTTTATCTAAAATTGATGGAACATGGTTCTTAGCCTTCGCCTTCTGGCACATAAGGCATCAAAAAATGAACTCCTCAACATCCTTCTTCATCCATATCCACTAAAACAAATTTCCGAGGACCTGTTGCATATTCTATACTCCAAGACGTTCCCCCAAATGTTCTGTAAAACAATCCAACAGAACCTCCTCCCAAAAAACCACTGGTTCAACATTCCATCTTCTAAAAATGAAGAACTACTCCCCACCTCACGAATCACCATCAAGAGCATGTCCTACGGATATTTGAGCATGTTGGGTTTCACTGTCCGTATTCCCAAGTTGTGTATCCCAGACTTTCTATAAGAGTGTATGGTTGAAACAAAATGACTGAAATTAAGGTACTTTATCACCATCCACAATTTATGACTCTAGGGATGCCAATTGTTCTAACTCCACATTTAGCAGATGCCTATAATATCTTCCTTTTAGAGAATATTCCACAATGTTCCCCTTCCATGTAGTATATATAACATCAATGTCATATTCATAGGGGAAACCCAATCATCACCTCTATTTCATATAAGAATCCATCTAAGAGAATATATAATTGAAACTATTATGATAAATGTAGATGATAAACCACTTTTCCATCAGTTATTGTCACCTCATCATTAATGTGAGGACTACCAGACCTAGACCAAGATCATGGATCACATAGTTTTTCTCATTTGGTATCAACTAGAATAAACCATAGGCAATCACTACATTAAACTATATGAGTAAATAACCAAGAATAGTTCCTGATTCATCATTGAACACTATGTACTTGGCACCCTCCTCCAGCAATCCCAATATCATGGCACTCATCAAACTCTACCTCAATTGTTGAAAATCCTACTATAATTTATCCTTCCACATGAAAGGCATCCCATTTCACTTCAAAGCTAGGATCAGTGCTAATATCATGAAGATTTTATGTATGAATATTCAGTAATAGCCTTCTAGCGCAAGAAATCTCCACACCTCCATCATGCACATTGGTGGCTCCAACCCTAACATTGCCTCCACCATGGCCAGATCCATTTACACCCCATCGATTGAGATAATATTTCCACAAAAGTGGATTTCATGAATCCAAAAATAGAACATAAAGTGTTTCCCATAAATATATTGCTCTTGTAGTACATAAAAAACAATCCTTATGTGTCTCACATTATCCCCATTGGACACTGAGTAAAAAAGGATATCATCGAGGAAGACTACCAAGAACTTGTCTAAATAAGGCTAAATGATATGAATCATGAGTCCCATGAACACTGTTGGGTAATTCATCACACTGATGGGCATTACAAAGTACTCATAATGAATAAAATGACATATTATTATCATCATTTGTATATCATTTTCTTGTACTCATAGCTGGGGATGTCATGAATGAAGGTAAACCATCAAGAACCATATTCCCCCACTCAACTAATCCAATTGGTCGTCAATTGTTTATTTTAATGTCCTGGTGTTTTGGGGTCCATTACTTGGTGAAAATATGATGTTTGGGGAGTTCTGGGTGGTCTGAAAGCCCATCCTAGCTTCTTGGTGAAGCTTAAGACTCCTAATAGTGGCCTCAGCCTACCGGTAGCCTTGGCCTATCGGTAGCTGGGCCTATTGGTGGCCTATCTATAGATCGGCCTTCCGGTAGCTCGGTCTACCAATAGCTCGTCCTACCGGTAGCTTGGCCTACCAGTAGATCAGCATCCCGGTAGCTCTGCTTACCAGTAGATGGGCCTACCGGTAGCTCAGTCTACCAGTAGCTCGGCCTACCAGTAGCTCTGCCTACCAGTGGCCTCGGCCTACCGGTAGCTTGGCTTACCGGTGGACTCGGCCTACAGGTAGCTCGACCTACTGGTCGCCTCGGCCTACCGGTAGCTCGCCTTATCGGTGGCCTCAGCCTACCAGTTTCTTGGTCTATCGGTAAACCTAGCGTACCGGTGACCCCTCCCCGGGTTTTCCAGCAGCACCTTCTTTTTGCACAAATTTGGTTTTAATCCATGTTTTGACAACTTTAGGACTGTTTTAAAGCTCATTAATGCCCATTAATTGCGTTTCAAATAAATTATTGGTGAGGTACCCTCCTTAAATGAAAAACCATGAGGTGTGAATCTGTTTAAACCACCACGAAAGGTGGGGACCTTTTTAGTGGCGTGTGGGGTGTCCGAGCCGCGTGGTCAACCCACGATCCCGCTTATTACGCGGTTTCGCATTTTTCTCTCTATATATTAACACTCTCGAGAATGTTGTATCTCAGTCCTTATAACCAAAATGCTTCTCTTCTCCCTTAGTTTCTTGTTTTCTATCACCCTACGCTCAGAGTACCCTTCCTCCCGATGAGTCATACTTATGTTGAAATGTTTTCCTTGATCGCGTTCTGTGGAGCTCATGTTACTCGTGTTTTCTTCTAGTTTCCATCTGAATTCATAACGTCGATACTTGATCAATCAAGTCAGGTTTTTCTCCTTCGTCTCTCCTTTCTGTGTATCATGTGGGGTGGGCATGATTTTGTCTCTAGGTAAATTGATGAAACCCAACTTAATTGAGATAATGAACAGATCATTAAAGAATAAAAGGGGGGCTGTGATCGATGTCCTGGTGTGCTCTTTTATTGTTGATATGTGTTGTGAATTATACGGGTCTGTGCTCACATAAAATCATGGTCATTGGTGGTCTTTCCCTATGCACTAATGAACCAAGGTGTTCCTAGATGATTAAATAACTGTTACCTGGAATTGGATAATTACATATAATCGGTTAAATAAATTGAAAGCACAAGGATTAACCCTTTTCTGTGATAAACCCAGTTAACGCAAAGTGGAATTAAAACCATGGAGTGTGTTAAATCTTTTAAATTTGAAAATACCTGTGTGGGCCTCCCTTGTATTGGTGGTAGTGGTTTGGTTGTTTTTCCTTCACTGGCCGATTACGGGTGACGATATGGTTTTATTGGATGAGATACCCTTTAGTTATACTTTCTTTGGTTTTGAATCTAAGGCTATGGGGGGTTATTATACTTATATCTTGAATTGGGGGTGGAATCCTATGTTGTTGAGAAACCATTGGCTTCTGGAGTTTGGGGACATGAGGTTGTGTCTTGGGGTTGTTTTGTTTTCAGTAATTTGAGTGATCTCACTTGATCCCTAGTTGTTGTGACTTCACAAGAGAACTGGGTGTGAATGCTAAAATTACTTGATGTTTTTTCTTTCCTCTGATTTTGTTGTTTAATCTGTGAATGTTCTGGTTAGTTTCCCAGTAGTGAAGTGATTAACTCATACTGAACTTTTATGAATGATAACTTGAACTGGGGAATTGGGAACTGGTTTTTGTGTGCTGTTTTATGAGGCAACAGTGCTTGTATACCTGCTTGCATCTGTTTGAGGAACTGTAGGTTTGGTTGTGTGTCGGTATATATATGTATAATGGTATGTTTTGTGTTTAGTCTCACCTCACTCGCATTGGAAACTTAGTGTTGGAAACCCCATTTCATGGGGAATGATGTTTCCCCTAGTTACTCTTCTTCTTGCTCAATCTTCCCTCAGCTATGTTGGATGGAGGTGACCTTACACCCATGATTCATTAGGTAGGTTTCGATTGGTCTGTTGTTAAACCAGGTGTTTTGGGCAGGGGTTCTGGTTGGTTTGTTTTCCCATGGGTCTTCGGGGTGAGGCCCAGGTGTTTTCGGGCAGGGATGGATGGTTGTGAGGCCCAGGTGTGTACGGGTAGGGATGTGTAGTTGTGAGGCCCAGGTGTGTGCAGGCAGGCAGAGCATGGTAGCGTCAGGACGTTTTCTGTTAGAGATGAGCACCTAGATAGAGGGGAAATGGTGGTGTGGGGGTACCCAAATGTTTTGTTCTAACTATTATTTTACTATTTGTGTTATTTGGTGAGCATGGCCGGTGAGGTGGGATGGATAGACTCCTTGATAGATGTTGGTTTCTCTGCTTCTCACGGGACTTTAGTACATCTCCCCACTTTTGTACGAGAGCTATAGGTATTTCCTACTGATTTTTCTTTGTATGCTCACACTATGTTTACTTCCAGGTTGTCAAGAGAACTTCATAAGCCGTGCGAGACCTTACTAGTTTGGTCGTTGGAGTTTCCATTGGTCGCTATTGTTTTCTGCTTCACCTTTTAGTTTCCTATTGGTTTTTACTTTGGATTTCTTTTACCTTGTTCAGTTTTATTATTAAATCATTCATGTAATTTTGTTTTCTTTGAGTTTCCTATACTTGGTGGTGTTTGGTGCTGACTCATTCTTTCTCCCAATATTGGTTAACTAAAAAAAGGGTAATTCCACCCATATTGTGAAAATGTTACACCCTTGGTGTTGGTCACCACTCCGAGGCCTACTGGAGGCAGGACTTGGGGGTCATTATAACGTCTTCGACTTGAAGAAGGAAGGGAGGGGGGCCTTTTTTCACCCCTTCCATCGTCTTGCCAGAGGTGGGTCGTGACAGAATGGTATTAGAGGGAGGTTGAGGGATAGGATGGAGTCTGGAGTTAGGCATAGAGATAATTGCATGGGATGGTAGGGAAACAATGTTACGTGATATTGGTTCGTGAAATAGATAAGGGAGGACCGGCTAGGACACTAGATATTAGCCCCCCCCACCCGATCTGATGCAAGGAATCTGAGCCTATCAAACGACCAAGTGAGAGTACATTTATTGCAGGGTAGAGACCCTATGGATGGTACATGTATCATACTGATTGTGTTTTTAATTGATTTGGGGAACCTTGGGGAGAAAAGTTTTTAATAATAATAATGATACCATTGCTACAAGGGCTTAGGCATTATTTGTTTACCTTGCAGCTATGCATCAGGATGTTATCCACGAGCGACTCGGGTAGTTAGGCCTATAGATTGAGGCAGTTGACCTTCAGAGGGTTGACCGAGATTAGGAGGATGACTTGTGGAAGAGGACTCTGCGATCCTTCCAGTGACAAACCCCTGAGAACTACGATGGACGAGTTTTTGACTCAGTACTGAAGGGATGACTCGAGGAGCTAGCCATCACCATCTCTTTGATTCGTGCTCTGAGGGAGTACTGGGTTCTGTTGGCCATCAGTCAGCTTAGAGGAGCAGTGAATTAGTGGTGGATGCTTTTCCTGGGAGAGAAGACAGAGGCATAGGTTTCATGGGCAGGTTTTGAGAAGGAATTTCGTGAAGAGTTCCTCTCCTCTACGGCGAAGGATGAGAAGAGACAAGAGTTTCTCTCCCTCCAGCAGCTAAGCATGTTAGTGAGGGGACTGGGGATCAAGTTCAAAGATCACTTGAGATTTTCCCAAGATCTCTTTTTGGGTGAGGACTCTTGGGAAAGACAGTTAGAGGAGAAACATTGTCCTTCTCTTTAGTACGTTGTCACCCCCTTCACCCTTCAAACGTACCTAGCAGTACATAAGAAGGCCGAGATAGTAGAGAGGATGCACTCGAAGGGAGGAACACCACGAGAAGGGAACTAGATGAGTTCATCAAAGGGGAAGGTGGTCACCAGCAGGTCTCCATTGACAGGGCCTTTCCGGTTTCGACAAGCAGGGTTTAGGCCTCATCAGTTCCAGTCCCAAGCATCTGGACCTCGCCCTTTTCTCGCAGGGTCGGCACAAGAGTTTTTCTCTTGAGGAGTTTTCGGACATGTCCAGAGAAGGTGTCCTAATAAAGCTCTACTAGGTGGAAATAGGTTGTTTAAGCACCCAGCTCAGCAGCATCCATTGTCAGCAAGGCCTTTCCAGAAGCAGCAGAATGCCCCTGGCCCTCTAAGGGACGACCTTGCGGGAAGAGATCGACACCAGGGTGCTCCTCATGGACCTCGACCTGGATGTGGCTGGGGAGGAGGTCGACAACAGTAAGGTAGAGGAGATGGGTGTGGAAAGTTGCACGCCGCGTAGTTAGTAGCTCCGACGGGACCAGAGGTCATTCGAGGTACGATCAGTTTATTCAGCACTCTTGTTTCTGAATTGTTTGATTCAGGAGCTTCGCACTCTTTCGTTGTGCCCAAATTAGCCCATGCACCGGGTCTGGATGCCAAGAGACTTTTTGTGCCCCTAGTGTACCAGTTGGAGGTCAGACCAGCGTATCTTACATCTTGCATGGGTGTAAACAGATGTTGGGACCACATCAATCTAGTGGAGACCTTCTTTCTTTATAAATGCATCAATACGATGTCATTCTAGGAATCGACTGGTTATTATCTGTGTATTCCATCATCGACTACTATCGAAGATGGATTGAATTCTCCAATGAGGATGGACGACGTGTGGCTTTTTGGGGAGCGGAGTTATCAAGAGGGGAGTCGACATGTGGAGCCACTCCTTCCTATGCTGAATGGGATGTCAACAGAGTCAGAGGACGCAAGAATGATGGATGTCTCAGAATTCATAATAGAATTATTAAATATCTTTCCTGATGAGGTTGTGACTCTATCCCCTCAACGTGACATTGAGTTTGGGATAGACTTATAGCCTGGATCCCACCCGATCTCGATGGCTCCTTATCAGAAGGCACCATCTGAGTTGTGGGATTTGCAGTTTCAGATTGAAAATCTGATGGATAAGGGCTTTATTCAACCCAGCGTGTCACCATGAGGTGCTCAAGTTTTTTTGTAAATAAGGCAGATGGTAGTCTATGAATATTCATATACTACCGGAGGGTGAATCAGGTGACGATCAAGAATCTTTAACCCCTCCCGAGGATAGATGATCTCATAGACTAGTTGAGGGTAGCAGATTGGTTCTCTAAGATCGATCTACAGTCTAGATACCACAAGTTGAGAGTGAAGTAAATTGATATCTCTAAGACATCATTCAGGTGAAGATATGGGCACTTTGTGTTCGTGGTTATCCTGTTTGGTTTTACAAATGCACCATCTACATTCATGAACCTCATGAACTCTATTTTCTAAGAGATACTGGACCAGCTCGTTGTGGTTTTCATCGACAACATCCTTATCTACTAATGATCAGATGAAGAGCACCTTGAGCATCATATGGCTGTTTTGGGAGTCCTTTGACACCACCATATTTATGGGAAACTGTCTAAGTGAAAGTTCATAATGCGAGAAGTATATTTCCTTGGACATGTAGAGTCTCAGAAGGGAATAGCAGTAGACCCATCAAAGGTCGAGGTAGTAATTTCATGGGAAGCACCTAATAAGATGGTAGAAGTTCATAGTTTCATGGGTTTGTCAGGGTATTACCAGAGAATTGAGCCCAACTTCTCTTGAGTTGCAGCTCCGTTGACAGCTTTGACTAGGAAAGAACAAGCCTTCGTGTGGAGAGACTAGTGCCAGACAGATTTCGGCTACCTAAAGGAGAAGCTGGTTAGTGCTCTAGTACTCAGATTACCAGAGGAAGTGGTGTTGTTTGATGTTTTTTGTGATGCTTCTGGCCTTGGGTTGGGATGTGTGCTGATGCAGCAGCGAGGAGTGATCTCTTATGGGTCTAGGCAGTTACATCATCATGAACATAACTATGACACCCACGATCTAGAGCTTGCGTTCGGGGTGTTCTCATTGAAGTTGTGGCGACATTATCTCATCGGAGAGTGCTTTGTGGTCTTCTAAGATCACAAGAGCTTGTGTTATTTCTTTTCCCAGCAAGATATGAACTTGCGGCAGCAGAGATGGGTCGAGTTCTTACAATATTACCACTTCGAGATCTCTCATACTAAGGGTAAGCATAATGTTGTGGCTGATTCCCTGAGCAGGAAATCGTAGAAGGAAGTATTTCAGGAATCTGCAGATGCTTGGAGAGCAATGAAGGAGTTAGCGGCCTTGCTTTTGGAAGAAAGGGTGGAAGGTGGAAGAGGTTTTCTATTTCAGATGACTATAGTTTCCTCCTTAGTGGTTCAGGTGGAAGTTTCTAAGTGGGGGGACTCGGAGGTGGATGTGATGTGGGATCGTGTTTATCAAGGAAATGCTCCTGAGGGATGGTCGGAGGATGGTCAGCATCAGATGCTTTTCTGTGCAAGGGTTTTCATTCTGGAGATAATGATTAAAGGTGTTCTCTGTAAGATCCATGGATTGGATATATAGGTACATCCCGGGGCCTCAAAGATGTACCAAGGCCTGAGGAGATAGCTTTGGTGGCCTAGGGTAAAGCGGGTGGTTGCAGCGTTTGTGGAAAAGTGCCTCGTGTGCAAACAAGTAAAGGACAAATACCATTTTCTGAGAGGGCTGTTACAGCCATTAGATGTTCCCAAGTGTAAGTGGGTTGAAATCTCTATGGACTTTATCACAGGGCTACCCAAGGATATGGGAGGCTATGATGCCATCTGGGTAGTGGTGGATCGGTTGACGAAATCAGCACACTTCATGGAGATTAAGGAGTCGAGCCCGGTGAGCACCATAGCCCAGAGGTACGTCGATGAGGTGGTGCGATTGCACGGGATCCTGAGATCTATTGTCTCTGATAGAGACACGCAGTTTACCTCAGGAGTTTGGAGGGGATTACAACATGCCTTTGGAACCCAGCTACGCCTTAGCACTGCTTTCCACCCACAGACAGATGGGGAAACAGAACGAACGATCCAGACATTGGAAGGCATGCTGCGGGCATGTGTTCTTGATTTTGGGGCATCATGGGTACGAAACCTGCCTCTAGTAGAGTTTTATAATAACAATATCTTCTACTCCACTATTGGTATGACACTGTTTGAGGCCTCGTATGGAAGGTTGTGTCGTTCACCCGTTTGCTGGACAGGTATTGGGGATGCAGTTGTTCATGGTCTAGAAGTGGTGCAGGGCACCACTGAGATGGTTCAACACATGCGTGAGAGGATGAAGGAAGCCCATGACCAGTAGAAGTCTTATGCTGATCGTAGGAGGAGGCCCTTGGAGTTCGAGGTTGGGAATCATGTGTTTTTGAAGGTTTCACCTCAACGTAGGCAGTGAAGGTTTGAGAAGGGGAGTAAGCTCTCCCCTAGGTTCATCAGACCTTTAGAGGTGTTGGGATGAGTTGGTGAGGTGGCGTATCAGTTATTGTTTCCACCTCAGTTGGAGAAATTTCAAACATCTTCCACATCTCCCAGCTTCGTCGATACCTACACGACGACTCCCATGTCATCGATTGGGGAGAGTTAAATGTCAAAGATGATGATACCTTCTTAGAACGGCCAATCAAGATCAAGGATCTTAAAGAGAAAGTCCTTCATGGATGAACCATCCCCTTGGTTCATGTGTTTTGGAGGCATGGTGGCCTGGAATAGAGAAATTGGGAGCAGGAGGCCCAGTTATGCGTTCAGTACCCAGAGTTTTTTTGACTTCCATTTGTTTTTCTTCTGATCCTTGTTGATATATTGTACCTTGTGTTTAATATATGAAATACTAGTTTTTCTTAGCTATTAGATTATTTGTTCCCTGTTCTTTGTTTGTATGTCTGAATGTGTGATGAGGGGAAAACCTGACTTCTAATCAGGATGCATTAATTTGGATGCGATTAAACCTGTGCGGGAAAGTTAGCCCCGCCCAAAGCGGATAATATCCTGACATATAGGAGGGGACTCCTTAACTCATGTGTTGGAAAGTGTGATCCTTGTACTTTTTGTGAATGTTTGTGATTGATAACTCTTGGGGGGAGTATTCCTGGATGTATGGGGGGTTCTGTTCCAGCATTCAAACAACTCAGGGGTTTTCCACTAAGAAGTATCATTGGAGGGTGGTTGTTTGGCCCCCACTTTTTCTCCCTTCTGGTTTGTTCTTATATTCTCGGGGATGAGAATAGTTTGAGAAGTATCTGATGTAATGGCCTGGGGGTTTGGGGTCCATTAATTGGTGAAAATCAGATGATTGGGGTGTTCTGGATGGTCTGGAAGGCCATCCCAGCTTCTTGATGAAGCTTAAGACTCCTAACTGTGGCCTCGACCTACCAGTATCCTCGGCCTACCATTGGCCTTGGCCAACTGGTAGCTCGGCCTACCAATAGCATGGCCTACCGGTGGCCTCGGCCTACCAGTAGCTCAACCTACTGGTTGATCTACCTACTGGTAGCTCAGCCTACAGGTCGCTCAGCCTACCGGTAGCTTGCCTACTAGTAACTCGGCCTACCGGTAGCTCGGCCTACCGGTAGCTGGGCCTACCGGTAGCTCATCCTACCGGTAGCTCGGCCTACCATTCACCTCAACCTAATAGTATCTCGACCTACTGGTGGTCGTGGCTACTGGTAGCTCGGCCTACCGGTAGCCTTGGCCTACCGGTAGCCCGTCCTACCTGTGGCTTCAGCATATCGGTAGCTTGGTCTACCGGTAGACCTAGCCTACCGGTGACCCTTCCATTTTTTCCAACAACACCTCCTTTTTGCACAAATTGGTTTTTAATCCATGTTTTGACCCCTTTAGACCTGTTTTAAAGCCCATTAATGCCCATTAATGACGTTAAAATTAAATGATTGGTGATGTACCCTCCTCAAATGAAAAACCATGAGGTGTGCATCTGTTTAAACCACCCTGAAATCTGGGGACCCTTTTAGTGGCATGTGGGGTGTCCTATCTGCATGGTCAACCCCCAATGCCGCTTATTAAGTGGTTTCGAGTTTTTCTATCCATATCATAACCTCCCCAATAATGTTGTATCTCACTCCTTATAACCTAAAGGCTTCTCTTCTCCCTGAGTTTCTTGTTTTCTATCACCCTACACTCTGAGTACCCTTCCTCCCGACAATTCGTACCCCTGTTGCGAAGTTTTCCTTGGTCGCGTTCTGTGGAGAACCTGTTATTCTTGTTTTTTTCACTTTCCACACGAAGACTTAACGTCGATCCTTGATTAATCAAGTAGGGATTTTCTCCTTCATCTCTACTTTTTGCATATCATGCGGGGTGGTCATGATTTTTTCTTTGTGGAAATTGACGAAACCCATCTAAATAAAGATAATGAACAGACCTTTAAAGAATAAATGGGGGGTGTGATCGATGTTCTGTTGTTCTCTTTTATTGTTGATATTTGTTATGAATTATACGAGACTATTCTCACTGAAAATCTTGGTCGTTGGTGGTCTTTCTCTATGAAATAATGAACCTCGGTGTTCTTGGATGTTTAAATAATTGTTACATATAATTGGTTAATTACGTCTACTAGGTTAAATATATTGAAAGCACTGGGATTAACCATTTTATGTTAAAACCCCAGTTAAAGCATAGTGGAATTGAAACCATGGAGTGTGTTAAATCTTTTAAAACTGAAAATACCTGTATGGGTCTCCCTTGTGTTGGTGGTAGTGGATTGGTTGTTTTTCCTTCACAGGCCGATTACATGTGACTTTATGGTTTTCTTGGATGAGATCCCCTATTGTTATACTTTCTCTGGTTGTGAATCTGAGGCTGTGGGGGGTCACTCTGCTTATATCATGAATTGTGGTGGAGTCCTCTATTGTTTAGAAATTGATGGCTTCTGGAGTTTGGGGACATGGGGATGTGTCTCGGGGTTGTATTGTTTTCAGTACATTGAGGGATCTCACATGATCCATAGTTGTTGTGACTTCACAACAAAACCGAGTGTGAATGCTTAAATTACCTGATGTTTTTCCTTTTGGCCGATTTTTTTGTTTCATCTATGAATGTGCCTATTATTTTCCAAGTTGTGAAGGGATTAACTCATACTGAACTGTTATGAATGATAACTTGAAAAGGGGAACTAGGAACTGGTTGTTGTGTACCTGTTTTCTGAGGCAGCAGTGCTTCTGTACCTGCTTGTATATGTTTAAGGAACTGTAGGTTGGGATGTTTGTTGGTATATATATGTATACTGGTATGTTTTTTGTTTAGTCGCACCCCACCTGCATTGGAAACTTAGTGTCGAAAACCCCATTTCATGGGGAAGGGAGTTTCCCCATAGTTATTCTTCTTACCGCTCCCTCATCCCTTGGCTGTGATGTCTGAAGGAGACCATACACCAATGATTCTTTGGGTAGGTTTCGATTAGTGTGTTGTTAGCCCAGATGTTTTCGAGAAGGGGTTCTGGTTGGTTTGTTTTCCTAGGTGTCTTCGGGATGAGACCTCGCTGTTTTTGGGAAGGGATGGATGGTTGTGAGGCCTAGGTGTGTGCGGACAAGGATGTATGGATTTGAGGCCTAGGTTTGTGCGGGCAGGAAGAGCGTGGTAGCATCAGGATGTTTTCCATTAGGGATGAGCAGCTAACTAGAGGGGTAAATGGTGGTTCAAGGTACCCAAATGTTTTTTTCTAACTATTATCTTATTGCTTGTGTTATTTGGTGAGCGTGGCCGGTGAGGTGGGATAAATAAACTCCTTGATAAATGTTGGTTTCTCTGCTTCTCACTGAACTTTAGTACGTCTCCCCACTTGTTCACAAGAGATATAGGTATTTCCTAATGAGTATGTTTTGTATTCTCACCCTACATTTACTTTTAGGTTGTCAGGAGGACTTCAGAGGCCGTGCGAAACATTACTAGTCTGGACATTGGAGTTGCTGTTGGTCATTGTTGTTTTCTGCTTCGCCTTTCTTTTTCCTATTGGTTTGTACTTTGGAGTTCTTGTAACTTGTTTAGTTTTACTATTAAAGCATGCATGCAGTTTTTTTTTTGAGTTTCATATACTTGGTGGTGATTGGTGTTGACTCATTCTTTCTCCCAATCTTGGTTAACTAAAAAAAGGGAAATGCATCCCATATTGTGAAAATGTTACACCCTTGGTTCTAGTCACCACTCCCGGGCCTACTGGAGGTGGGACTCGGGGTCATTATCTCATCTTCGACTTGAAGAAGGAAGGGGGGATTTTTCCGCCCCTTCCATCGTCTTGCCGAAGGCGGGTCATGACATCTATAGTGAAAATTAGTTCATCATGGTCACCTAGATCATGTACTGGTAGTACACACCCAACATAAAGCTCTTTCGTTTCTTTTTAGAAATAAAATCTGGGTTTATCCAGGGGAATCATTAGGTATCATGATTCGATTCATCAGAACATCCTACAACTACACCCTCATCCCATGAATCTCTATGGAAGCCATACGATATGCTATTGAAGATATCAATGTAGACCTGGGTGTAATTTTATGAAAAAGTTTATCTCTCGGGGGGAAGGTAAACCTAGAACATCTTCTTGAAAGCTATCAACATTCTCTTCCACCACTGTTAATAACTAAAAACGAATTATGTCTACTACTCTATGGGTTAGGCAAGCTAACTCACTAGAAATCAGCTGAAACATTCTATGCCTGAGTCCATCATGTGTTTTCAGGGATTCCCATTTTCCAATAAATTATTATATCATTCAATAACTACAGACATACCATATCCATTTCATAAAACAATCAATTTGAAAATGGACTGTGGATAACCAATCCATACATAGAATAATGTTCTAAGGCTACAATGCTACCACCATGTGGTACCAACCAAAACTCTAACATCAAAAGGTATGGTCACACTATAGACATACATGACTGATAACTGATCCTTCTCTAGTAGGTGTCTATACTAGTAATGGTTGAGTCAATAGTTCAACTAGAATCTCTAGGTCACAAAAAGGATATGTGGAGTGAAAGGAATGAATAGAACATGTGTCTATCGTCACTTTAGCTGACATTTAAAATATATATATCATACAAAGAATTATTTATAAAGACCTTGGGTTAAATTCCTCAACTTCATGCAGTTGTCCCCACCCCTATCCTCATACTCCTTGAGCCTGTCATGGATCTCCTTGGGGGTTATGGTGGTAACATGTTGAAACATCGACCACTTTCTGGTACTCTAACGGCTCCTCTTCCACGTCATCCGCCAAGTGGATCTACATTATCTTGTTGATGTATCTACCTTGATGGTCCATCCATTAATTCCCTATCAGTATTATGGAGGGTTAGACAATCTCAAGAAATATTCCCTCTTCTGTCACATGCGTAGAATCACTTACCCCCTATGATGATTAGACCCACCTTGTACGTGCTAAGACAAGAATCTTTTGACCACCTAAGTTGTCTCGATCTCTCCAAAATAAGTCTAAATGCATAAAGGGTTAATGATGGCTCATATGTCACTATGATGACCATGCTCAAAGGTACAAGCCCAGATTTTCTGAGCTATAACCATATCCATAGATTATTGTTTATAGTTTTTGAACCTTGATGAATAATCATCCATGTTTAAGCTACCCTACTAGAGCTGAAGAAGATCATGTATATGCACCTCTCTCGGTGTGACCAGTGAGAACTCATCCTTAAGGAGACAATCAAACTATATCCATGAATGATTTTCCTAATCATGATTATGCACGGATAAACTCCACCATTTACCTATCAAAACCTAAAGAAGACTCTCCACCCAAATCACAATCTAGTTTGAGGGTGTCCCGACTAGACGGAAAACTCAGGTAATCACATAAATCCAATCCTCAGCCATGTGTGTGTTTGTATGACCTCAGAACCTATAGGTATATTTTCTTTGAAACTTGGGATGTTAACATGGCCTAGAACCTAGTATGATGGTACTACATGTACTATTTCCAACTCCAATTGTATTTTTATAGGTGGTTCCCCAAAATGAGGAAAAATTAAAAAAACATTCATGTGTATCAATGCATCGGCAATGAAAGTGTCATCAACACGATCAAGCAGATGAATCCAATATGGTATGCATCTTAGGGGAATCCGGTAAGGAAACATGATATACCGCGTTCAATGAGTATATCTATAGAGCTATCTCAAGAAGGACACGAAACCAAAAACCGTTCTTATATGATGAATGTACCATTATATTCCATGCGACCAGTTCTCTCATGTACCATGTCAAAAAGTAGGTTATCAATGTCATAGTGTATGGATATGTCATCCTACCACAATAAAATTAGAGTCCCTATCCTGAATGATAAAATCGACAGACTTAACGGAGTTTCCCCAAACCAGTATAACAAAATCCTAGTCCTATGATAGAACTGACCACTTCTGATACCACTCTTTCATGACCTATCCCAATGGGGACTGTGTTGTGACTCCACAAGTCTTCCTTCAATCGTCCAGGGGATTGTGATAAGTACCGAGTACACATATCACTAACATGGGGGGCATTTCCTTTGTACCTATACGCACAAACAATCCCTAATCCCCTACTGCTAAAATGTAGAAACCACTATGAAAAAATATATGCATACCAATATCCCAACCCACAATGTATGATAGGAATGTAAAGTTTATAAAATAAAATGGGGATAAAATACAATATCTCATAAAATAAAGAGTTTGTTAACTACAA
Source organism: Viscum album (assembly GCA_963277665.1). Classification (NCBI taxonomy): domain Eukaryota; kingdom Viridiplantae; phylum Streptophyta; class Magnoliopsida; order Santalales; family Viscaceae; genus Viscum; species Viscum album. The sequence goes on along the minus strand of OY728157.1, from coordinate 1,845,509,098 downwards.
TTTCACACCTATACACAAATTCATACTAGAATGTTTTTCAATGCTTTAGAAACACCTTATCCTTCCTAAACACAAAAAGATAGGTCCCATCCTAGTCCACCCCGAAATCCTTCAAAAGGTCACTCATCTTTAAAAGAAACTACACATGTGGGGAAATCCCATGTAGATATGATTATAAAAATACTCAGTAGAACACCTTGAGACCACAAAGAAACACAGAAAAGAAATATAAATTCAACTCTAAATAGTATATGTCTACCACACATATAACGATAATATCTAGATATATTTAATTGGGGATGAGTAGTCCATAGGTATTTCATAGCCACTGCATACCCACTCTAAGGATTCAGTCCAAATATTCCACAAATCACTCGTCTGGGATAATAGACTCTTGAGTATGATATCACTGATAACATCTCTCTGAGAAGTTCTATTCATCGTATACCATCATGAGAGAGAGATACAAAAATATATTTAAAGGGAGATATGATACCACAAATGAGGATCATGGTCAGGTCCATTGGGTGATATGAACAACTCTATCTAGATTAACATGATATGTAAATGATTGGTGACTAGTGAAATTAGTCATGTCATTAAAAAGGACTATAATTAAGAAATGAAGAATGAATAGAGAATCTGGGTCTAGGCATGTTAGAGGGGATTCCAAAAAATCAATCAATAAATTCATGCTGAATTGATGATACTCCTATGAGTAAGAAGTGATATGAATCAAACCTCAGTTAAAGGATAAAGGTCCTGAACATTAGTGAAGGTTTTCTAAGATTCAAAGAACAAGATATTCAAGCCATGTACAAAGGGGAACAGAGTGTGTTGTAGGGTCACAAATCCTATCCCTTGACCCCAGTTACTGCCCGTGTACAATAGATGGTGTCTTTTATAACATGTCATGTAGAAGACGGGTACAAACCATGTATTAGTGTCACACATAATGTCCTTACATTCAGGGACTACATGTATACTCTGTTCTTGGTCCAGTACATGGTGTCAACCGGTGTCTACCTACACCTGTACATGTAAATGGAATATCCAATGTAACCGGTCTGGGGCAGGATGTGTGGTGGGGTACAGAACATGTAGTCAACCTAATTACTCCACATTGTGTATATGTATCTCCCATGATACACAACGATTCTATAGGAAGAGACTACGTTCTTTGTGAAAGTGTCACGTCATGTGTGGAATATAAAAAACTCTTGAAACTAGAGCCACCAATGAGTGGGGGCCACATGGAATGTAACCTTGGGTTACATGCCGTGTAGATCACTATTTTCCAAAATCCACTATTCATACTCCACATATCTTGTCTTAACCTCTAGTGTTTGATATTATGCTCCATTCACCATGAAATTGGATATCCAAGGTCCTCTATCCATTGCAACACTGAATCGGTGGGATTCCATCTTTTGATCTGCTCTGAACACTAATCTAGATCACCCGAACAAAAATTTCATGAATAATGATATATCCCAACACACTTTGATCCATTGATTAGCATCATCATGACACCTTCACTAGGTTGTCTCAGTTTTTGATCTTCACTTTCATATAATTGCTCCAACGATCAAAGGTAAAATGATCATTCACTGAAAACCCAAAATGAACCAATGATGAAAAGAATATAATGGGTGATAATAGAACAATGAAAAAAACCAAGGAAAGAACTTTTGTCATTGTTCATTATTGTTTTGATCTATTCTTGTATGAATGACCTAGAAATAAAAAAAATATTTACGTCAGACCCCGAACAAATAACACTCTTCCATCAAGAATGATCAAATCATGGATCAGCCTGTTAATTGGTGGGTCCATGGTTGTCATTGAATTCAAAAATGTTGAAAATAAACACCAAATAACATATCCTACCTTGGGGTGGATCATTTGATTAATAGAATTGATCATCTCATTGTCTTCTTTGGAAATATCCATAAAAAACAGCATCTGCTGATCTTTGATCCTTTCTACATCATCATTTTCCATTATGATATTTATCTAGCATTCTCTCTGAAGCCTCTAAGAAATTAAATGGTTATGAGTTGAACCATGTATACCTTATTAGAAGGTTAATATGAAATAAATTCCATTGTTTCACTATGAATCGTTAAAATAAAATTAAATAAAATCTTATTTTATTTTATTTATTAAAAGTAAAAAAATTATTTTTTATAGCTAAACCGTGATGGATAATGTTAGGCCTCACCAAGTGTAATGTTGTACCTCAAAATGCAACAGTTTCCTCATATTTATGATCTGGGCACCCATTTAAAAGTGACTTAACTTTTTGTTAGAATTTCACATGCATCTAATTTTATATTTTAATATTATTACAACATTTATTTTTGGAATAATGTTCCTTATAATAGAATGTTGTCTTAGCACCTGATCTCTAATTAAAACCATATATAATTTAAAATTTATACATTGAAAAAAACTATGATATTACCTCAATGATCATCACCATGAATCATTCTATGAAAGGAAAAATGATTCCTTTTTTTATTCCAATAAAAAAATACATGGGAATTCATCATGCTGATAAGCATAGCCTTGTAATCAGAGTTTCTATGAACACATTGGAATTTTGTAATCGGTATATCCTCAACATGTACTCACTACTCGTGATAGATTTATCTGAGATCTATCTTTGATGACCATTTCCCCTGTTAACTTTTCAAGGAGCTCGTCAATTTTTTCTATTGGATATTTATTCTTCGTGGTCACTTTATTCAAGTGTTATTAGTCCAATGATAACCACAATATTCCATCAACCTTCATTGTGAATGATAATGGGGCTTCATAGGGGGACAATATGTTTGAAAAATTTCTCCTCCAACTAGTCCTCTAACTGAACCCTCTTCTCATGATGATCTATGGGCAGCACCTGATATTCTACTGAAGATATTGAGGTTATATCTTTGTAAATATTATTTTTTATGTCAATATCACTGATGGGAGGTATGCCTGGAATGTCCACCAAGTAGAATACCTCATTCTCCCCAACCACCATAGAGAATTGGTATCTTATAATATCAACATCTCCATGATTCATGGGGGATAACTGATGAGTAAACTAGTTGAAAAAACATTTAACATGTTAGAATTTTTAACATCATTTCTATATAAGCAACGTGAAAAGATTTAAAAATCTAACCACCATGATATATAAATCAGGATCCATTTTTTTACTTTAGTTATTTTATAACTGACATAAAAAACGATGATTATATTTTTTACATCGGTATTTTATAACCGATGTGAAAATCGAAACTGGCGTGCTTTATGATGTCTGTTATAAAATAACAAAAGTGATAAAGGAAATATAGGTGCTTTATCACATTGGTTATAAAAAATCGATGTGATAAAGCTCTAATTATAACGTCGGTTATAAAATAACCGATGTTATAAATAAATTTCTACATTGATTTTTAACTAACTGATGTTATAAACATAGAAACAAAATATTTTATCATGTTGGTTATTAAATAAATGATGTTATAAATTATTTAAATGATTTATCTCACCCTGTATTCAGTCATACTATTTTCTTCAATCGGGCGACCTACGACTTGTCTCTCTAACACTAAAAAACTAGAAAGGATTCTTCGAAGTCGTGCCCTCCAGCCACGTTTATCTAACATCATTCATAATCTTTATTATCACCAGATCTATCAGGTCAACTCTCTATACTCCAGTAAGCCTCAAACATCTCGGTTTCAGTTATTATTTTTCATGATGCCCTAATATAAATTTTTGAGACGTTATTTTTCTATCTTAGTTCGTTCTATCATGGTATGTTTCATAGTTTTCCTTTATACGATGCTAAATTATTTTCTGGTGAAAGAAACCATTGAAGTGATATTATGAAAGATTACAATTTTTGTTTGTTACTATGTGTACACGTATAAGGGGTGTCCATGGGGTGGGGGCATGTCCAAGTGGGTGGGTGGTGTCCAGGGGTGGTGGGGATGGGGGTGGCTGCCTAGGGGGTGTGGGTGTCTAGGGGCGGTGGGGGTTGTCCATGGCGGATGGGGGTGTCCATGGGGGTGTACGAGATGTCATAGGGGGTGTCCAGGGGGGAGGGAACTGTCCAAGGGGGTTGGGGTGTTCAGGGGTGGTGTCCAGGGGTGAGGGGGATGAGGGGGCCGTCCATGGGGATAGGGGTGTCTAGGGTGGTGGGGTTAGTGTTCAGGAATCTTAGTGGGTTGTCCAAGGGGGTAGGGGTTTCCAAGGGGTGGGGGCTATCGGGGGGGGGGGGGGGCTGTCCAGAGGGGTGGGGGCTATCTAGAGGGTTGGGGTGTCCATAGTGTCCATGGGTGTGTGGGGGGGCAGTCCAGGTTTGTTGGGGGGGGGGGGCTTTCGAGGGGGTTGGGGGTGTCCAAGGGAGTTTCCAAGGGGGTAGGGGTGGGGGTGTTGTCCAAGAGGGGTGGGGTGTCCCAGGGTGGGGGCTTTCCATGGGGGTGGTCGTGTCTAGGGGGTGTCCAAGGGGGTGGGGGTGGTGTACAAGGGGCGGGGGTTGTTTCCAAGGGGTTGGGTGTGTTTTCCCAGGGGTTAGTGGTGTTTAGGGGGTGGGGTGGTGTCTAAGGTGGTGGGGTGGTGTCCAGGGGGTGGGGGCTATCCAAAGGGGTGGTAGGGTTTTTCGAGAGGTTTCAAATCGTTGGGATCTGGGTAATTTTCTATAGTGAATGTATACATGTTTGAATATTTATACTTCATATTTATTTTTTACTGAAGGGTTAATTGGATATCCAGTTTCCCCATGATGTATTCAATGTGTAAAATAAAAAGAAATAATCCAAGATGAATTTAAAACTATTATATCAAAATATATTTTCTTTTTTATAATCATTTTCAAGCATATTTTTATTAAATACACATTGATTTGTTTTATATTTCAAAAAAACATTAAAATTATGATATTTCTCATATAAACATATATTTGTCTTATATTAAAAAGATTTATAATTTTGATATTTGTTATAGATAATAATTTTTCGAAGTTGAATTACAGCACATCAAATGAGTAATGAATATGAGGAAGGTGTTGATGACTTTTTTAAAATTTTCTAAACGAAATGTTTCAAGTAGTGACATTGTTTTCTGTTGACGACTGAAATGTTTGAATATGAAATAGTTGAAAAGTAGAGAGATAAAATATCATATGATTTTTCATGTTTGTAATCAAATTTATAGCCCTTGGATTCGGCATTGTGAAACTAGATATAATTACTGATCTACTGATTAGTATGATTCGCAAGATGGTAACTCCGATGGAATTGAAGAAATGATTCGCGATATTGCAGCACAACAAATTGAGATACAACCCAAAATTGGGTGTCAATATAGTGATTTTGGAAAACCATTGTATCCCGGTTGTACATATTTTATGGTTTTTTCAGCGGTGTTATGATTGATTAACTTGAAGGCGAGACATTTATAGAGTGAAATATGTTTTACAGAGCTTCTACAATTGATGAAATACACTCATCTAAAAGATAACGGTCTTCCAGATTCACATTATAAGGAAACAAAAATATTATAACTAATGGGATTGGAGTACAAGAAAATATATGCCCATACGAATGAATTTATGATATATAGAAAGAAATATGAATTTTTGTTAGAGTGTCTTAAATGTGGTACATCACTGTATAAGGTGAATGAAAAATCACATGTTGATGTAGAGATTACAAAGATCCCTTCAAAGAGATTTATGTATCTTCCTATAATTCATCATTTGAAACATTTATTTGATAATTCACATGATGAATAAAGGATAAGATTCCATGCTGATGAAGGGATATGTGATGTGAAATATGTAATCCTGTTGATTGTCCACAATGGAGGAAAATGGTAAGAATTATCCTACATTTGGAAATGAAATTAGAAATCTCAGACTAGGGCCGTGCATAGATGGAATGAATCCATACCGAATAATCAGCAGCTCACATAACTCATGTCCTGTTTTATTGGAAATTTTCAACCTATATTTTGAAGATTGTATGAAGGACAAATATTTCATGTTGAGTATAATGATCTATAGTTCAAAGAAACCCAGCAATGATATTGATGTATTCTTGTCACCATTGATTGATGATTTGAAACAGTTATGGGAGGATGGTATTAGGGTGTACGATTCTTATAAAATGGAATATTTTCAACTACATTCGGTGCTTATGGTCACTATAAATTACATCCCAGCATATGGAATTTTGTCTGGATACAGTGTTAAAGGGCATAAAGCATGTCAAATTTGCAAACAACAGACTTCATATTGTCAATTTCCTCATGGGAGGAAACCAGTGTATATGGGTCATCGAATGTTTTTTCCTATGGATCAAACTTATAGAAGACTAAAAAAGACATTAAATGGCTCACAAGAAATTGATATTTCTCCAAAACAATTATCCCTAAATTTGTACTTTGAGCGGGTGGAAAACCTAGATGTGACATTGGGAAAGACATAGAAATATGGTAATGATAGATATATTTGGAAGAAAATTTCAATATTTTTTGAACAACCATATTGTAGATATTATGAATATAAAGATAATATTGATTTCATGCATGTGGGGAAGAATATTTGTGAATGTTTTATAGGAACATTGTTAGATATTAAAAAAATGAAAAAAGATGGGATGAATTCAAGATTAGAATACTATAAATGGGAATACATTTGAAGTTAGCTCCCACTCCTAATGGAAGATAAAAATTTCATCCCCATCTTGTCATACATTATCCAAGAGGGATAAATTAGCTTTTGTGAGTGACTTCAGGATATCAAAGTTCCTGAAAGTTATTATTTAAAAGTAAAAAATTGTGTCTCGTTGAAGGAATTAAAGTTGATGGGTCTGAAATCTCTTGATTTTCATGTCATGTTGAAAAAACTTCTCACAATTGTATTGCGTAGAATATTGCACATCCATTTCAGAAAGACTATAATGATGACGTGTTATTTTTTCAATTCAATTTCTAATAAGGTGATTGATGTGAATGCTTTGAACATTTTAGAAATGGATGCAATTTGTATAATTTTTCAATTGGAAATGTGTTTTCCTCCGTCTTTTTTTGATACAATGGTGAATTTAATGATTCATATACTTTGAGAAATAAATATTTGTGGACCTGTATATCTTCACTGGTTGTATCCTTTTGAATGGTATATAAAATTATTAAAGGGGTATTATAGGAATCCATATCGACCTAATGCCACCATTATTGAAATATATATTTCTGAGGATGATATAGAGTTTTGTACGAGCTTCATGGCTGCGTTGAGGCACATATGTTTGCCCCTATCTCTCCATAAAAGTGTTAATAATGAGGGAAAGGGGATTTTTGGATTGAATGTCAAATATTTTTCAGCTGAATAGTTGATGAAGTTAGAATTATACATCTTGAATAACATAGCTGATTCTCAACCATATATCACATTGCATATTAATGAGTTAAAACAATGTCATCCGAAGAAGAAGGAAATGTCGATTTGGAATAAGAACAACAAAACATTTTTTTCATGGTTTAAAAATACCTTTCCTAGTAGATCAGATGTATTAGAGGCATTAAAATGGGTATTTGGTGGTCCATGTTTAAATTGGATAACATGGTCTGGTTATGAAATTAATGGCTATACATTTAATATGTAAGCTCAAGACAACATAAGTGCAGTTCAGAATAGTGGTGTATTGTTGTTTACAGAAGAAATTCATTTTTCGAGAGATAAACACAAAAAATCAATTTTTGAATCATTTGAATATTATGGAGTGATTGAAGAAATAGGGGAGGATAATTACTTTAAAATTAAAGATCCTGTTTTCAACTGAAAATGGTTTATCGGTAACAACAGTGTCAGACACGATGAATTTGGAAAGACAGTTGTTAATCTGAATAGATTAGAAGAGACAACCGATTCTTTTTAATGGAAACTCATGAAAAACATGTTTTCTATGTAGTAGATCAATCATATATGCAGTGGGATATTGTTTTACAAGGAAAAAAAATATGTTGGTGAGGATCAACTTGATGAAGATTTTAATTTATGTGAGATCCCTACTACCATGGAAAGATTAACACAACATAATTATGAGCATGTGTAATACATGGTTGTTTCCATACAGAATGATCACGATGAAGGAATTTGGGAAAACAATCCAGTTTTACATTCCTAAAATTACATGTAACAGTTTTTTTATTTCTTCTTTACATTTATTATTTTCAAAAAATGTTAGATGTTGTAAGTTTTTTATATATTAAAACACATATTAAAACAAATAAGTATAAGATTTTGTTTGTTTTTATTTTGTTTAGTTTACATTATCATGTTGACCATTGCATATATTATATATCTATTATTTTTGTTAAATGACAATTACTTTACCATTTTTACCATGTTTACTAGGTTTTCCATGTTTACCATGTTTACCATGTTTACCATATTTACCATATTTACCATTGTTTAACATGCTTACCATATTAAAAATGTTCACTATTATATAACTTTGTATAATTTTCTATTTTCTATTTACATTAGTATTGTAATATTTGAATTTTTATATTTGTGAACTAATGTTTGTTTTTTCTATTTGAATGATAATGACAAATCAATCAGTTGATCAACAACATGATTCTGGAGAGGATCTTATTGGTCATACCCTTGGGGAGTAACATTCACATTCTCTTCTTGATGTTCCCCAATATTCCCCATGTTCTCCTTTTAAAACAAAGAGTTTAAAAGTTGGTAAACATGGGTGCACACGTTTACCAAAATTATCACTTTCCTGTATGCAGAACCAGAGGATACTCATTGAGTTTAATGAGGATGATAATCCTAGAGGTCCAAATGAAAAATATTTTAAGAGTTTTGTATCAACTCAGGGTAACAGCAAAGTAAGAATTTTGGCTGATGACTTTGGAAGTGTGAACAAAGAGATAATCTCTCAGTGTTGGGAAACGATTTTGGTTAGATCATTTATTAATTTTTGACTATTCATTAAATGTTTCTTGTATATATAATATGATTAACCTCATCATTATTAGATGAAATTTGATATTCTTGACACTGGATGAGTCAGGATGAAATGATTATCGATAACGGCCATGATATAGAGAATTTCAAATCAACCATATCATTTAATTTCATTTCTGGTTGTAGGAGTCATGAAAATCCCTGTCATCTATATCCTTTCATAGATAAAGACACAAGGAGATAGTTTGTTGAAATTAGATGAAAAGATTCATTTTTGTTAAGGGAAATGTAATCTTTTATGATATTTATTAAATAAAATATCTTATTAATGTTTTGTTAATGATTTCTTATTTTTAATTTATAGAAAACAAGGAAATCTCATCAAGAGATCCAATCTAAAAAAGTATACCCTCATAGTTTATCTCTGGGAGGATATACATTATTGGAAGACCAAATTATGGATAAAAATTAGAAAAACTAAGAGATGAGTCTTCCTGATCTGGAGAGGGGCCCCTCCATCCCTTCCATATAGACATAAAAATGGAAGAGAGGTCTGATCGGAAAAAAAGGTCAATATCTTTTGGAAGATTCCAGAATTGAAGATGAGAGGATTGAAAGATATCTATTATATTTATTTATGTTAACTATATTTTTTTATATAATTTCAATCATTAAAGAAATGTTCAATTAAATAATACAAGATTCCCTTGAGGAGAAGATATCATAGGTGGTATTTACAGCTGTTGGGAGGCAAAATATTTTTTCTGTAGCATTGGGGAAGCCCGAACATCCTGGTTGTGTATGAGGATATCCTATAACTGTATCGGTAATAAAATTGTTTCCATGTTATTAAAATTATTCCGTTGAGGGTGTTAATAAAAAAATAGAATCCTTGGAGGCTGAAGTTCAAAATATTAATGCGAAGATGGAGGAACATATTAGAGCGTCATTACAATCTAGGTTTACAGACATGCAAAGAAAATTTCAGAATACAGCTCCCACTCCTCCACCTCCCCCTACACACCCCTATATTTATCCTCCACCTCTCCCAGTAGCTCCAACTCCCCGACATCAACATGCAGACCCCATTTTTTATCCTACTCCTCCGTTGTAGCTTCCTAATTATTGTGAGTTGTATGTTGAGGATCCTCGACATCATATAGTTTCATATGGGCTGGTATATTGTATAGGAGATAAATTCATCATCAACAATTAGATGTAGAAAATCATAGGGTCACTGTACCGGATTTGATTGATATATTATCTCGATTACCATTACCTAAATATGAGGTGACGATAGTTGGACATAGTATTATCCATTTTTTAATTTGGCCATCTAGACTTATGCGACTCATTACCATAGAGGTATGTATGTTATATATTCTATTTTAATTTTTATAAAAGTTGCTTTATCATTTGAAAAATAAAATATTTTTCTATTTATTTTTATAGGAATACATAATGGATAAAGAAATACTATATAGACAAAAACAAAGAAAAATTTCTATGACATCAGTTATAAATTCTAGATGTCTTGAAAGATTATCAAGATATTCAAATTTTTTGGTGGATAATTATGAGTTTCTAATGGAATCTCATGTTTGTGGATGTGAAATTACTCTGGGGATTGTGAAAACTGATATCATGGAGCTTGTTACTAGAGTTAAGTTACGAATCAACGTTGTGAAAATTTTTCCATGTATGTCATAAAAAATTTTCCCTACATTATATTTATTAAAAATGTATACTTATGTTTGTTTTTTATTAGGTATCTTTATAAAATTTGTGATAAGAATTAGTGGATAAATGTATATAGATTCATGGACCCGCATTTGATTTCCCCTAAAGCACATTCATTGGATGAGGATAAAAGAATGCTTTATATTGCTGAAAGATTTGAACAAAATATAGTCACACAATGTTGGATGATGCCGTCGTGTGAGAGGTATGAAACACATCTCTAGAAAAGAGTTCATAATCTATTATCATAAAAAAATAGTATCCTTAAATTTTCTTTTATCATTGATCATTTGATGTTAGGTGTTTTTTCCCAAGGGATAAAACACTTTATTAGATTTTCTCTGTCCATTTTGATGAATGCGAATGTTTTAAGAAAATTATGGAAAGGTAAGTTTCAATTTCTAAATTTTTTAATATATTATAATAAAATTTCAATTTATCCCATTATTATTATTTTCTAAAAAGGGATGGGTCTACTTTGTAAAAAACACAATGAAAGGGAGTTCGAAGATCAAATATGTAAATGTAAAGGTAAATATCAATTTATAATTTGTAGTTTTTGATTTATTACACAAAAATAATATATTGAATTTACACTCATTCAAACAAAATTGTCTTGAACAAAAAGGAGTCATCGAATGTGGATATTATATGTTATGATTATGTAAGAAATATTTTAAACTGGAATTGTTGTCAACTGTGACATGGTAAGATTTATTTTTAAACATTTCCATAATATTTCATTTCATTTATGCATTATACATATTAACTACTATCCAATTAATTTTTAGTTATTTGATGACCCTCAACCCTATAGTGGTCCAGATGTCAAACACTTATAAGTGGAATGGTCACATTATTTTACAAGATTGATTGAATTTTAGTTTTTTTAGTGTAAAATGTCATGTTGAATATTTTCATTGTAATTGTGAATTTGGTAGTTGTTTAGGTTGGATTTAGTTTTTTTATGTTTACATTGTATGTTTTGAATGTTATATATGTGAATGTTTAATTTTTATCTAATTATTGATTTGGTCTACTTGTGATGGATTTTCTGGTAGGGATTCTGGTCTTGGGGGAGAGGATCCAAGGGTGTGGGGGTGTCCAGTGGGGTGGGGTGTATCTTGGGATGTTGGAGGGATCTCCGGTGGGGTGGGGGTGTCATGGGTTTCCATGAGATTAGGCGGCAGTCCAGTGTGTGGGAGCATTTCTAGGAGGGTGGGAGGGATATCCAGGGGAGTGGGTGGCTGTCTAGGGGTTGTCCAAGGGTGTGGCAGTGTCCAGTGGGGTGAGGGGGGATTCTAGGGGCGTGGGAGGGCTGTTCGGTGGGGGTGGGGGTGTCTAGGGTGTCCATGGAGATGGGGGGTAGTCTAGGGTGTGGGAGTGTTTCCAAGAGGGTGACAGAGATGTCCATGGGAGTGGGGGTTGTCCAAGGGGTGTTGAGGGGTGTGGGGGTGTCCTCTGGGGCGAAGGGGCTGTCCCGGGGTGTGGGAGTGATGTCTAGGGGGTGGGGGTTGTCTAGGGGTGTAGGAGATATTAGGGGGTGGAGGGGTAGTCCAGGGGTGTGGGGGGTGTCCAAGGGTGTGGTGGGGGGTTCTGGTCTGGTTTTGGTGAGGTTCTGATCTTTTTTTAGTCTGGCGGTGTCCAGAAGGGTGTCGGGTGTCCAAGGGTGTGGTGGGGCTTGTCTAGTGGGGGGAGGGCGTTCTGCTCCTGTTTTTGTCGGGTTTTGGTCTGTTGGGAGTTTATGGTCTGGTTTTGATTGGGTTTTGGTCATTTTTGGTATGGGGGTCTACTGTGGTGGGGGTGTCCATGGGTGTGGTGGGGGTAGTCTAGTGGGAGGGGGGTTCTAATCTGGTTTTGGTTGGTTGGGGGGTTTTGGTATGGTTTTGGTCTGTTTTTGCTTTTGGTCTGGGGGTGTACAGTGTGGTGGGGGCTGTCCGCGTGTGTGGTGGGGGATGTCCAGTGGAGTGGGGGTCCAGTGGTGTGTGGGAGGGTGTCCAAGAGCATGGGAGCATTTGCAGGAGTGTGGGAGGGTTGTCCAGGGGTGTCTATGGGTGTGTGGGGGAGTCCTGTGGGGTGAGGGGGGGTCCATGGGTTGTGGGAGGGATATCCAATGGGTTGTGGGGTGTCCAGAGTGTCAATAGGGGTGTGGGTGGGGGCATTACAGGGGGTGGGAGGGTGTCTACTATGGTGGGAGGGCTGTCCAGGCGAGTTAGGGGATGTACAGAGCTGTGGGGGGGGGGAGGGGGTAAAGGGGGTGAGATGGTTGTCCAATGGTGTGGTAGGGTTGTCTAGGGGTGTGGGGATGTTCATGGTTTCCTGATGGGTGGCGTTTCATGTGGGGTGAGGGGGTTTCCAGTGGTGTGTGGGAGGTCTTCCCAGTGTGGTGGGGGTGTCCTGGATGCCCATGGGGGTGGGGGTAGTCTAGGGGGTGTCTAAGGGTGTGAGTGTGGGGGGGGGGGGGGGTCCAATGCGGTCAGGGGGGGGGGGGGGGGTTCTAGGTGTCTGTGAAGGGATGTCCAGGGGTGTTGGAGTGTTTTTTAGGGGTGGGGGTGTCCAAGAGTGTGGGGGTTATAGGGGTGTGTGACGTTAGTCCAGGGGGTGTAGGATTGTGGTCTAGGGTTGGGGGTGTCCCCGAGTGTGGGAGTTGTCCATGGGTGTGGGGGGGGGGGTTTCCAAGGGTGGGGGAAGTCTAGGTGTGTGGGTGTCCATGGGTGTAGTGGGGGCTATCCAGCTGGGTGAGGGGGTTCTAGTTTGGTTTTGGTCAGAATTTGGTCTATTTTTTGTCGCGGTGTCTGGTGGGGTGGGTGGGTGTTGAGGGGTGTGGTGGGGGTCGTCTAGTGGGGTGTGGGTGTGAGGGTGTCCATGAGGGTGGGAGGGATGTTCATGCAAGTGGGGGGTGTCTAGGAGTGTGGGGGTGTCAAGTGGGGGGGGGGGGGTTCTAGGGGTGTCGGAGGGATGTACAGGAGTGTGGGAGTGCTTTCTAGTGGGTGGGGGTGTTCAAAAGGGTGGGGGTTGCCCAGGGGTGTGGGGGGCTATCCAGGGGTGGGTGGGGGAAGTTTAGGGGTGTGGGGGTGTCCATGGGTGTGGTGAGGGTTGTCCAGTGGGATGGGGTGTCCAGGGGTGTGGTGGGGGCTCTCCAGTGGTGTGGTGGGGGGGGGGGGGTTCTGGTCTGTGTTTTATTGGGTATGGGTCTGTTTCTGGCCTGTTTCAGGTGTTTTTGTAGGTCATAATAGTGGTTGATCAATTTTATTAAAAAAATGTTCTTTACATCGGTTATTTGATAACAGACGTAAAAATTGCATTGTTATTAGTTTTAATGTCGGTTATTTGAAAACAAATGTATTAAATGAATTGGAAATGGATTTTAAATTGGTTATTTCATAACCGACGTAATAAATAGAAATTAATATTTTTTTACAATGGTTATTTTATAACTGACATATTAGATATGTTTTCATATTGGTTATTATTTAACAGATGTGAGAAACTGCTTGGCAGAAACGTTTATCACGTCGGTTATGAAAATAACCTATGTGATAAACACTTCGGAGGAGTTATTTTGACATAAGTTATGTAATAAATGATGTGAAAGAGTATATACCACATCAGTTATTTAATAAATGACATAATAAACCATGGCTCCGAAGAGTTTTCCATGTCGGTGATTTATCAACTGATATAAAAAATGCTTCGGATTTGTGTTTTTTACATCGGTTTTAAAATAACCGACGTAAAAAAATGTTTATAACATCTCCTTTAATAACATCCGCCAAAATGTCGACAAAAAAATTAAAATATACCCACTATAAAAACATTTTCTCCACTAGTGGTAATTTGATATAGTCTACATTTCTTAATCTGGTATTACACCACTAAGGATTCATTTTCACTCAAAAAGGAAAACCTCATCGCATAACATTGACCACACCACATCATCCACCAAAAATAGTTTATCTAGGAATTAAAAAGGGATATATAGTCATATTTATGATGAAATAGGATGGCCTCATTAGTACTAAATATAGATCCCATTCAAATTTATTTGAACAGAATTTAAGATAAAAGTATTAGAAGAACGTACCAACTGTTTAGTCACCAACTATTATAGCCTCTAATTACGAGGGTCGAACAAAAAGATCAACTCAAATCTCTTTGTCTCACAAAAAATAAGAGTAAATAAATGAATGTATTAAAATTGATTTTTTAAATAATATATTTAATTTATAAAATAAAATTATTATACCTTGTGTCATCATTTGACCCACGGTTTTATAGGCCTACATAGAATGTTTCTATCCTCATCCGAAAAATCCATCTCCGTGAGAAAAAAAGGCCAACTAGGGGTGGTGGTGGTAATAGTTCACATCTTAGAAAACCTCATTCTACATAGTCGGCCCTTATACAATTTATAACACCCTATTAAACCACATCTCCATCCCCAAACGTTACAACTATGGCCTCTAAAATATCTCTATATCATCTATGTGATGGGTCATACACTCATGAGTCAAATTCTCCGAACCATCGCAAGAAAATCACCACCTATCCCTTGTCCAATTTGAGCCATCCTGAGAGCTATTAGATATTGATCATAGGATCATCTCTTGAAGTGTTTGACATGCATGGATTCATGTCACTTCTATGAGATACAAGATATTGAGGTCTTAAGTCCATGGTGCTTGCCACAAGTACCCATTTTCGACAACTAATATACTAAAAATCTATGCACCACAAATGCCTTCTGAAGAACCCCAACATAGAAGGGAATGCATTGGTATATCACTTAATCTTTGGAATCCAGACGTAAGCCCCATTGAAAAGACTATACTGTAAAAAAATTGATATTATACCATATATAAGTAGTATCATGTGAGATATTTTTACCATACTCGGCACTCCATCATGGTGAAACATCTCATTTGGTAATATATTACCACATTTTTATGCACGAATTAAAATATGTCCAAATAATACTACTCCTGGAATAGATGCTCGGATTTTGAAAAGGATAAAACAACATCATTATGTTTATGAGTCACAAAACTCCACCATTTCCCATAATATACAAGATGAATAATCCTTGTGAGAATCTTCATATGATCTTTATGTATCCTCACATGGTGAAAAAACATGACTGAATGCCTCCAGCCAGTCCTCAGCCACATGGGGGACTAGCTCAACCCAAAACATTGGTATTAACTACCACTAGATATATTGTAGTTCTCTAGGCCTTTTTTAACCTCAAACTTCTTCTCTAGTGCTAAATACTACTCAAAATGTTAAAATATGTCTGGTAAACCTCCCTGGTGTTCTATCTCAAGTATAGGCCATGGTACTAAAGACTCATCGCTTGGTGGATCATCCTTATGAACATATAGTGGATTCTTATAGGGTTATTTCATGGAGGAATCCTTAAATAAAAATGATGTTCTGTTGCAAAATAGTAAATCTCTAGATATGACTTAATAAATACATGGAAAATACAAACCATTATTATATGAAACATGTTCTAATATTTTCAATATAAATGTTGTCTGTATTTACAAATTCCAAAGGTGAGTGATCAAATTACTGGTGTTTGGATATGTCAGACGTTACACAAAAACCAGAGTCCCTAGCATTAAAGTTGAACATGAAATAATTAATACAATTTCCACAAAAAAATCTCATGTACTGTGGAATTATGTTTGAGCTGATTGAGTTTGATACAAATTTGTCCTTACCGAACAAACTAGAATTCAAACCGCAACTAGCCCAATCTCTCCTTCAATTTTCCAGGGGTTGGTGACTTGTGATGAGTAGGCATATCCCATTAAAGAGAGGCATTTTCTTTATTTACATTTTGGTATACACACATCTCTGGGACAATATATTTATAATATGTATAAAAACTAAAACCAAGGCATGAATATATCTATGATCCCATAAAAAAGTAGTAGAATAATATATTACTAATAGAAAAATATGAACCAAATACAAGGATGAAGAAAAAGTAGAAAGAGTCAAACATAATTCATTGGAGGGGAATATGATAAAATGAATGATTAAAAAATACATAGTATTATTTCAAGCTCACGCTATGCTCCACTTTCTCGCTACCCCAACAGACACCATCAAATGGGATGTCATCTGCATAAGACATGATACATGTTGTAGTTCCCATAGGCGAGTAGTTATAATAATATAATGTATGACACCAGAAAAACTAAACACAATGAATTAAAACTAAAAATCTCATATAAATGATAAAAAAATAAATTCATAATAGAAAACGACTAAGATATTATTAGGAAGGACATTATGCCACAATGTGGTCACAAAAAATTACCTTCCATAGGATTTATATCGAATCAATTATTGTTCAGGGTGAATCCACTCCAAAAGACATTTTATATTAGGGGAAAATCATACAAAAGGCTAGATCATTGTGCATATCCCATGAAATATCCATAGTCTCAAAGACCATGATAGTCTTATAAGTGTTCATTCTCAAGAATGATAAGGTTCAACATGACCCCAATCTATATAAAACCATTATATGGGATAGAATATTCCAATGATACCATGAACAAATCTAGTACAAATTTTATAGATGGATGATATATTCCCCTCCCAAGTATGTAATGTCAATTCCAAAAACACCACATAGGGTAAAATGATGATAAGGATCTCACATTGTCCTATTAAAGGGTGACCAAAAACTGTATCTGAGACCCATACACTATATGGTAAAATAATCCTAACTTTTGAAGGTAATACTGCACTTTATCCTCGAGGTAAGGACACATAGAAGCACATGATTCCATGAATATTCCACAATTAAAATATTAAGGGATAAAAACCACAATGGGGGTACATAGCTTGTACTTAGGGTATATAATGTGCCTATAAAACCCATGTATTTCACATATAGTGATTCCACCAATTACATGTCACAATCCAAAAACATGGCATGTATGATTATTAAATAGTGTGTAGAGATCACCTGACACCTTCCCATTGTCATCATTACGTGCCAATATATCGCTGCTCGTCCTAGTGTACCATCATTTGTACACCAGGTCGTTCCCAGGTATAATTGTCCTTTTCCATGAGCATGGACATCTAATTTCTCTCTATCCCTTAATATACACACTGATATTCAACACGTGTCGCACGTTGTGTGTTAAGGTCACACGTCATGGGATATTTACTCTCCAGGAAAAACATAGTACCATATAGGGGGTCACACATAGGGTGTAATTCCCTATTGAATGTGTTGTAATCTGGGATCCATGTTTTTATAAAAATTGGGAGTGACATTGATCTTAATGGAAAGTAAAAATATAGGATTTTCCAAGACCCTATTTGTTGGGGATATTATATTTGAGCTTCGAATCCATTTGGAAAATTCCCACTAATTTCATCCATATTGACAACATTGTAACTAATATGAATGTGTATTGAATATCCTTTTAGTTCCAACTTCGATTGAACTTCACCATTATTTATCCTTTTTCATACCCTCTATCACATTCCCTAAACATTGTATTAAAATATTTATCTATAGAACATGCGTAAAATGATCGAATACAAGGTATTTTTTGAACCATTTTCCGATAAACTTTCCTTTGATGAATGTGAAAATAATTGGTGGATAAATTCATAATAAATCAACAGTGAGAAAAAGGAAATGTCCTTTGATCATTACGTATAAATCTGTTTTAATGTAAATTGAAAATGTAAAGGTATAAAATAATTGAAAATGAATATATACACCAATTAAATCTACATTAGATGGATATATCAATTATTGTTCATGGTATTGATTTGTGTTTGACTAAAATGAAATAATAGGATGAAATTTTACACACACAAAAATCTTACATAGTGTTTGGATTAATCCATGATGAAAAGCAGTAATGCATTATTTTCATTGGTGAGATCCACCTGTTTTTTTGGGACACTGATCATTGATCCTACTCTTCTCTATAGTAATCTTCCTAGAATGAATTCCAAAAAACTCAATAGCTATACATTGTTTGGTTCCCAACCTTGATATATTAATATAATAATATATTTATAGATTAAATCTGTCTATATATAAAAATAAATACTCTAAATAAAAAAATTTATTTATATTATTCATTTGATCATGTGACATATTTTTCACAAACACACCATTCTGTCAATGTTTATTTCACATATATGGTAAAACACATTCACTACACACAATGGTTCCTCCAAATTTTAAATTTTTTCACTCTTTCAAGAGTTGCTACACTTTTTTTAAAAACTAAATGTTCATGATATATCAATATTTAATGTATTTCAAATATTTAATATGGTTTCATCGAGCCTCAAAATGTCACGTCCTCTCGGAACCTGGCTATGAGATTAATATATATAATATCCAAAAAAAATAAATTGGGAATCATTTTGGTTACATCAATAATATATATCTACAATCTAAATCCCACATGTAGATGTTTTTTTCATATCGTCTAGTGATATGCATATAATTTTTATTGGAATAAATCCATCTACAATGTATAGGACCACAGTAATTAACATCTAAAACAATTTGACCCTTAATGTTAACCATCATTTCAAAAAATTAAGGTGATAATATCATCTAAATTCACTTAATACAAAAATTGATTCCACATTCAATAAAATTCAATTATTCTTTTTCTATAACATTACTACCAATATCATTGAAAACGAAACAAAAATTGTTCAATGTGTGAAGTGAAATTAATAAGAATAATGAAACATAACTGTTTATGCATTAAATATTTCATCAAAACATTTAAATGATTTCATTTCATAACCCTTACACAAAATTGGACATTGAAATGATATTGTCATTATTTTAAAAATTCCCATATGGAACATTTAAATTATTTTGAATGTGGAAAAAATAATTTCTCCCTTAATTAGAAAGTTTGTAAGATGATTGAGGAAGAAAATTAATTCATAAAAAATCACTAGGAAATACCATTATAGTATCCTTATGTCAATCATGTACATGATAGAATTAATGGCATATTTTTTTGGGTTCATTTTCTAATGATCTAATGACACTGGAGGATACATTTTTTTCCACATGCTTGACATTATGTAAATTTCAAACATAAAAAATATTATAATAATGTAATTAAATTAAAATGGATCACTTTTTCAAATTGGTTTTCAAAATGATTCATCAAAATGGGCCACCAAATGAATTATTCAAATACTTTAATATCCTAAATAGTTGATCATATGATAGAGGATATTGTGTTTTTCCTTCTTCTAAATTCTCATCAAATTATGTTATCATAAATGTGTATATATTTCATCGAGGAAGAAATTAAGGATGTACTAGAAAAATTTTATTTGAGAAATATTTCAAAATAATTATATATGTACCTTTTGAGAAAAGGAAAAGACATGTGTTTTGTTAATGCGAATGTTTTTCAAATTTCTATTAGAAAAAAAACAATTTTATATCTCATAAAATATTTATCTCAACATGAAAAATTAATTTTGTAATAATCATATAATGTAACACCAAAATCAAAAATTAGTTTTAAATAATTGATGAATAAATGAAATTAATCAACAACATCATTACCTAATTGTTTTGGTCCTAAAATGAGGAAAAACATAATTCATTTTTTAAAATATTGGATAATGAAAATATAAATTTATTGTTTATAAATATAGTCATCCAAAAGTGGTGTCTTCTTATTTTTAAATTCAGATGATTCACCTTATCTATAGATAGTAAAACATGATGGTTTCTCATCCCCCTACTAAATTCAAAATAGTTGATATCAAATTTAATCCACTCTAAAGAGTTTTCTAGGTGTTATTTTTCCCATTTTTATTTCTTATATCTTCATGCTGCCATCAATTTTCTTGAAGTCTACATAATCCTGTAGTGGTGCCTATCCCATAAAATTATGGGAAGGTAATATATTACACTCTAAAGACTTTATTGATATTTATTTTATTGACACACGTAACACTTTAGGCATTTTTAGTCATTCATTGTACCTTTAAAATAGTATATAATAATTTAAACAACCATATATTCTTTAACAAATCAGACAAATTGAATATATCATTCTTTTAGCATAATATTGTCAGTAAGGTAAATCATTATCTATTAGTAGTGTTTCATTAAATATACCATATAGTTCATTAAATCCTGCGTCACTCCATCCACTTCCAACTTTTAAATTATAAAGATTCAATATGGGAATGATTTTTATATATTTATTGTAACCATAAAACTATATTATCTTATCACAAAACCCTTTCTTCTAAATCAAATTTGGATAACCGTGTTTTTCTTCATCAATTATCATTTCCATTTCCACGATATGATCTTCATCATCAGTCACACCTATAATTATATACCAAATTATGTCTACCCCAATGTTCAATCATTAATCATATGACATAATCCATAAAATGTAATATTTTTCCAACCACAAGTAAAATTTATTTTTTCTAATGTTTAGTGAAACATTTATATATGTTATCTAGTCTATAAATGATCAATTATTCATCTAAAAACAATAGACCAATTAGTCCTGATTAAAACCAACATAAACTTGGAAATAGGATTTGAGAAGTGTCACACACATGTTGTTTTGAAAACATGTTGGCATAATTCACCCCATAATCATTCTCTATTTTCATAACATTACAATCCATATATTTTTTATTCATATTAATCAGTTTCATTCATAAATATTCGAATTTAAAAAAATTAATAAATAAAAGTGTTGTATAATCATAGAAATATAAATTGATATTTTTTATATATAACAACACTTATATTCATCATGTTTTATATAAATTATCATTAAATATACTACATTTTACAAAATATAAAGAATAAGAAATAAATGAATTTTAATTACTATAAAACAAAAAATATTTATTTTAAAAGGAATTATTATAAATTGTTCTCAAAACATATTCATCAACGGAGATAATTCACTCGCTTTCAATATATATTTTCTTAATAAAGAGATGGAAATCTACAACAAGATATGTAATCATGTGTAAATAATAATAATTCAATATAAATAAAAATATAAAAACATTTCCTTTTTGATGTACATATTTTATTTACATGAATTCTTGGTGGATGATTTTAGAAAATATAAAATCGCATCATGTCATAAATAAAGAGTTTTAGTTTTTCAAAAAAAATTAATGATGAATAAAAATATTAAATGTTTTAAATTTGGAATAGTATAACAAAATTATTATGTATGAATAGATGTTTTTAGAGGATAACATATATTAAATGAATACATCTTTAATGGAAGTGCATGATATAATTGAATAAATATTTATTGATATTTATTTAGGAAGGAAAATGTAAAACTCCATGGAGACTTAATGATTTTCTTAAACGAGTACATTAAATAATACATACAGATTTAACACAACAAAATGACTAGACAAATTGATAATTTAAATGGTTATGTAAAGCAGAATAATTCAAGGATTGATAAACATGAGGGATATGTTCACATTATTATGTATAATTAAAATTATAAATCTTAACACATGGAGACATAATTATGTGGTTATATTTTTTTAAAATCTGAATCCGAGAAAAGAATTTTTTCATGCTTAAACCAATAAAAAATTTTCTCAGTAGATGGTTTCATTAATATGAAATTTATTAGAAGACTAGGAAAAAAATTTAGTATATTTAATGAAACTAGATGGGTCGATAAGGGATGAAGATTTCAAGAAGACACATCTAGATTATAATATTATATTTAAGAATTTAATTTTCCCACAAAGATTATATATTAAATTTATTCATTATCATATAGAAATATATTAAAAGAAAAAATAGAGGGGGGTTGTGATGTTCACAAAAAGATGATTATCCTTATCTATGAAAGAAGATCATGATTAGATATAATATTAACATGCCTATAAATATGTATTTAATATGTACTAGAAGAAGCATGATTTCTAATAAGGTACCAACCCACCCTAATTTTATAAACAATCTAGAAGGAACACCATTTCCCTAACCCAAAAATAATATACTCTCATAATCTTTTACCTAATTTTAAATATTTATTGAGAATTGTTAAAAACACAGTCTCAATACCATGCCTTCAGTTTAGGGGCCCAATTTTTGTAAATTGATCATCATGGTTTTTAGTTGAACACCAGTTCCATGAGAGATTGAGGGTAGTGTGGGGTAGACACGATGTTGGGGGTTTTGTTGAGGGAAAATGGTCTTATTAGTGATTATCGAAAAGTGCTGATAAAAGTGGATTTTATATGAACTAAAAAAATATGTGTTAAAAATACAACCGTTATTATGGTTAAAAATGTACCGTTAAAAGTAGTATTTTTCAAGGCTAATCATTTATCTATCATAATTTTTTTAAATAAAAAATGTGTAAATAAATAATATTAAATTTATAAATAATAAAATTAGTAATTATGAAATAATTAAAATATTTATATATAAAAAAAGTTAAAATTCACTTAAAATAATTAATTATATATATGAAAAGAATATTGAAAACATGAAAAATTTATAGTAAAATACATATAAATTAATTTTATAACATTTATTAATTGTAAAACTATTAAAATTTGAAACATATTAAAAATTATTAAATAATATTTAAATAATGAATATTGAAATTGAAAATTAAATTATGAAAATTTTTAAACAATGTGACTCAATAAAATTATTTACGCATCTTACATACACATAAAAATTAAGAAAAAGAATAAATAAAATATATAAATTACATTAACTGTAAATTATAAAAAATGAGTTACAATATCAATTTAAATAAAAAAAATTATTAAAAATTGAATGAAATAAATTATTTACAACATCTTAAAAATTATGACAAAATTCAAAACCTCATAAAAAAATGAATTAATATTACTCATATAAACTACGTATATGCTGAAAAAATTTAAACATATTTGATAAATACATATAAATAAATATTAGAAAATTATTAATATTTATAAAAATGTTAAAACTGAATATATAAAAAATGAATAAATAATTTTAAATGACAAAATATTAAAATTTTATTTTTCAATCTACATCCCTACATCTATTTGTTCATGTTGATCTTTTCAAACCTTCTATATAATTTTGTATGTATTAATAAAGGATGAGAGTTTCATTTCATGGAAAATACGTGATTCTATTACTTGATATTGTATTGTTTTTATTGAATGAATTTGGAACATTATTCTCTATCATTATGGTGTGGTCGTAGGGATCCCTATGGGGAGGTTTCCACTAGGTAGTCATTCAGGATAGTTCCTACTGACCTCTCCCCTAGTCTTTCAGATCATGAAGAATTAATCCCCTTAGATCCTCTTCAGGTTAAGATGAGAGTTTAAAATCCTGACAAAAAAGTTAAGGAGAATTTTCCATGTTGAAAATTGATTTGGTTTTATTTAAGATGACAGATCGAGCCATGTGATATCCTAGTTCCCCCACAGTTCCATCCATTGATAATATATTTAAGGATGGATGAATAGTAAATCTATAGGACAATAATCAATTTTCTACTACTGGTGATGATATAATTCATGCAGATTTTTGTGTCCTGCTAAGGTTCAGGACATTAATTCTTAGAATGCACTGTTTCCTTTAAGTTATGGTTTTCCCAACCAACATGATACATCAAATCTAGTAAAGATAAAAAATCATTTTACTATGTTTAATGGAAGTTTTTATGACAATATTGATGTTAAAGGATGAAAAATAAATATTTCGTGATGGTAATAGACATAGTTTGAGTCAATGAATTTGGAAGAGAATTAGATATGTGATAAAGTATAATACACCCATGCAATGAAGGGAAATGGGAAGGACATCAAAGGGGACATAATCATTAGTTCTGGATTAAGGAAGGGAATGAAATGTATTATTATTTATGGAAATTTCCTGGTTCAAGGGGGTAATTAAAGGCCTCAAATGTTTTACTAAAAAACTCCAAAACAATTTTAACTATATATTCATGTAAGGAATAGATAAATGGGATACATTAATGAGTTGGTGAATCAATAATGGTGTATTGTTCTATAATTATCATTATAATGCTTAGTGAATATACTCTAAGTGAAGAAAACAAGGTACATGAAGGTAAATTAATTTTACAAGTCTAGTAAATTGTGAATGTTGATGTCTTGAACATTAAGGGATAACATGAGTGAGCAGAGAACAAGAAATAATTAAGGACGGTTATTCAATATAGGGATAAAATGATAGAACAATCCTTTCATATAAATGATATGAATGGGGGCCTAAAATGAATCTATGAGAGAATGATTTGGGTATACAATAATTGGGAGGAAATGACTGGGATAAACCAACTAGATAAAATTTTTTGTGTTGGGATTCAATAAAAGGATGATCACTTTAGAAGAATATATCTAGTCAGGGGACAAAGTGTCCAAACATTTTAAAGATGCTATAATGGATGATCTGGATACATAAGTACCACAATTCAATGAGGATAATATAGGTTGGTTGACTCCAATATACTTTGTTTTTTTTTTAATTATTTTTTGGGAGTGGAATTAGTGTGTATCACTTTTGTGTTGGACATGTTTGGTTTCCATCTTTCTCCGCACAAGTTACGTTGAAAAAAAATTAAAATTCATTAAAAGAATACTAAAAATGACTAAATAAAATCTAATTGAGGAAAAATCCATTTAAAAACGAATATATAAGACTCTTTATTGTAATTATAACGATGTAAAAAAACAGACAACATTAAAAAATCAATTTAAATAAATGAAAGATAAAAAATTTACAAAAATTTACATATAATTAAAAAAATATTAAATATTAAACATATAAATTAAATACATATTCATAAGATTAAAACATATTAAATAATTATTTATAAATAATAACATAAAAATAAAGGGGTTACAAAAATATTAAAGCTTAATAATAATAAAAATGATGAAAATTTATTAAATAAAATAATATTAACATTAAATAAATAGAATATATTGAATTTTAAAAATATTTAAAAAAATAATTATTGAAATCTATCACATTAATTATATATTCATAAGAAATGAATAAACATGCATAAATAGAAAATATTAATTACAAAAATATCAAAATTGTTAAAAATGAATAATTAGAAAAATTAAAATAAAAATTCATTTAAAGGAATCATTATCTAAATTTCAAGAATATTACATGAAAATAAATATTATAAATAAACTTGAGTAAATATTAATCAATTAAATTAAATAAATATTACAATTATGAAAAATTATTAAATAAATCTGTAAAAATTGTAATAAATAAATTTATTAAAAAGTATAATAAATTAAAAATATTGAAAATTGAAATAATATATTACATGAAATATTATTAAAAAACAAAAAAAATAAGTTTTTTAAATACCCAATGAATAAAAAATTCAAAACATTAATTACATGATGTGAAAAAACATAAAACCTAAATAAAAATGAATTGATAAATTAAAATATTGTAACTAATTATGGATGTTTAAATAGGTTGACTTTAATTAAAAAATATAATTTATTATAAAACTTTTAATTTTTAATAATAAATACAAATATTATTACTTAGATGATGGTATAATTATTTTTAAATTCATAAATAACTCTCCATATTGAAAATATTTAAAAATTATTAAATAAATATATATAATTAATGAGTATAGAATAATAAAATATAAACTATATAAAATCCTAAAAATGAAATATTAAAAATGAATAAATAATATAAAATCTAATGGCATTCACGTACACAAAATAAAAGGTGTATACCTACATGTAAACATACATAAATGTATATATACACATATAGAAATATATGTACACCTAAACATAAACATATAAAATATTATGACCCCACCCAAGCAGCCTAGAGCTACATGTTACACTACTACATTGGTGTAAGTTCCAAAGAATCACATCCTGAAATACTGTATGTTTTAATTGTATTTGTAAATGAGATTCATACTTATGTCTCGCATTACATTTGAATTCAAAAATTACAAAAAAATATTATTATATCACTATTTAATCTAGCATATTTATTCATTTCATTCATTGTACACATTAACGATTCTTGTGAAATAAAATGTTATAAGGGAAATCCTAAATGCTATTTGGTGTTATGTAAAGTAAAATATATCTTGTCTAAATGAATAATAATCAATAAAGTATAATCAATATCGAATTGTAAATATCTGAAAACAAATGACATTTAATCAATATCTTGACTATCCTATTTAATGAACGTGGAATTGAAAATAATATTTGACGCATTCCATTTAATGAATAAATGTGGATGATATATATCCATATATAATACCCTTATGAAAAACTCCTAGATAATAATGAATAAATTCATAATAAAATATATACATAATTGTTTGACATCATGATCTTAGTCATCAAGACACTTATACACTTATGATAGTTCATAAAATGGTTTAAAACTATATATAAAAAGCTATTTTAATGAATCCATACTGATTCACCTTGGGAGACATTTGAATCATTGAGGCAAAAATTAATTTAGGCCCCACGAGTCACTATATGTCCAATGTATTTCTCATATATCAGATAAATCTTTTAATCCTTGAAATTTTTTCCCTATCATCAAAAATCTATATTTATTAATGAATAGAAACGTATAAATATATCACAACTTAAACAAGTATAATTTAATGTTGAACAGTATATGTAAAAATGATTTCGTTTAAAAAATAAAAATATCCATGATAAATAATATGAATTGTTTGAAAAAAAAATCCATATTGATAATAAGAATGAAAATGAGTAATATTCAGACCCATATTCCACTAATATAGTTCCCTGAAATAGTTTATCAAAAGGTGTCAAGATTTCTACCCAGTATTTTAAAGGCCTCCTACTAGAATAAATTTCCTAGGGTGTGATAGTTCGTATACTATTTCATCATATCAGAGCATCAATACAATGGAAATAACCTGATATCAGATATAGTACTAATAAATTGAGTGTGGAAGAAATAAATATAACAATATTGAAATAAGAAAAGTAATGTATTAAATGCCTAAATGTAAATTTGATAAAAACAATAATGATTTCCCACAGGATCAACCATCCATATAAAGTAGTAAATAGATGAAAATAATAAAATGACAATGTTATCAAATTTAAAACAATCCACACCACTTACCAACTATCTACATGCATGTTTTAGCTTCCCAGTTCGACCAGACATAAGACTCAGACCCTATTGTTTCTATAACCATGTGAAATTATTCTTAGGTACCCCAGTGAAATAGATTCCCGTGGAGAAAGTATGTATATGTCTAATTTGGGATCCAGCAATGAGGTACAAAAGAATGAAAATAATATCCATTATATGTTAATGATATATACTCATCTACATAAGACTAACAATAAAAACTAAGACTATAAATACAACCACATAAAAAAATAAATTATACTATGACCAATCATTTGGTCTATGTTCTTGATTGAATATACCTCCATCTTCTGAAGACGAAATGTCTCTAAATTTGGTTTTACAATATTTTTGTATATATACGAATTTTTATATATATTAACATATATATGTATATATCTTTACAATTAATATTAATGAAGACAACCCACAATTTATCCTTGGGTCGATAATCTCTATCGATAAATACATGCTCTATCCAGTGCGCGAAAATTCCCTTTGAAATCTATGTTACAAAGGGGATAAAATAACTAGAATTAGTATCCCCCTTACTCATGTCCAATAAAATTATTTAAGCTTTTCATGTACCAAAATACTATCCTATAAATATTTCAAAAAATCAGCTACAATATACATAATATGAATCTATAATATGACCTATTAGAGAGAAGACCTAGGTATATTTACAATAGTTTCAGATTCAAGTCTATAAACATCATCCATAGAAAAGTAAGCATAATATATATCTAATGGGGTATGACCCATAACCATTTAAAATGGTATTATATTCTTTTCCATGGATATTATCTATAGAATATTCAGTATTAAATAGACCTACATGGCCCCTAACTTATGTTTATTTTCCAATGTGTCCTCCCTGAGTCCACATGGCATGTCAATAGAAAACTCGGTAAATGGTGACATATGATCTGGTAAATTGGTTACATAAAACAATTAACCTCATTGATTTCACAACATGATATCCAATTAAAAAATATGGCTTACTAATTCGATCTAATGACGTATCAATGGGAATCCCAGAAATATATTGTATCACATTATAATATTTTGGAGAAATCTAGGAAACCCCTATTATAATCTTATACACAACAATAATAAATGAGAAAATTAATGATGAAATTATTGAGGTAGTATGAATGATAAACTCTCCACTATTGTCACAACTTGACATGCATTCTAATTCAGTGTAGGTTCTTGGTGACAACTTTTAAAATCTCTACTCAAACCCATGATATATGATCTCAGGGTAAATAAACCATTGGGGAACCATCTAGGTCATCTAAGAAATTTTATATGGTAGTCATTCTACCAAATATCATCATCATTTTTCATTTTAAGAGATGTATCCATTTTGGGATCCACTAAGTCCACACCTAAGAAAGGGAATCCTTCTTGTGGTCCAGATAAATATTATGAAGAAATATATATCCTATATGGTATCCTATAACTTATAGACCATTCAAAGGCACCCCATATGGGACCCTCAGATTCCATGATAAATATAATCATGAAGCTAAATCATAGGTGTTGTTAGTGACCTTGGTGATAATCTATACGATTTCTAAATTAAATAATTTAGTATAACATTTAATTTGGAAAAATCTTATAGGTGGTGTCATTTTATGGGGAAATATCATTAATATAGATACTATATAAACATGAAAAAATACTCTAGGAATGGTATTATAGACCACATACCTTTATGAATCATTCTATATATTTTCTAATGGCTGGAGGAAAATTCCACAGATTTTCAAGATAAATAGAGTCATACTAGTCATTTATCTAAATCAATGAATAAAAAATAATTAATTATAAAAATATTATAGTTAATTAATAATATATATATATATACCACTTGATTTAGAAATGGAATTTGGATATATATCACACTAGCTGGTCACATCACATTGGACTAACATCCTAACACTTGCCAACAATAATATGTACAGAAGAAATATTGAAATTTCAAAATAAAATAAAGAAGTTAAAAATACAAAATAAAAATTTAATTAAAATAATATTAGATTTATAAATTCACTATGGTGACATACATCAATGAGTTTTTTTGATGAAGTGTAGATGACATCTCGGGTCATCTAATTACATTGGAGTGTGAAACCCCGAACACTAGTATCTGATTACACCTTGCTTGATTGGAATTAGAAAAAATCCAAATGAAACCATTATTGGAGGAAGAAGAAATATAAAATAATGTATAATTATTAATTCAATTATTTACCTTATTATTATTTTTTTAAAGGTTGGGGCTAAAACCTCATTTGATATTAAAGCAAAGCAAAGACCTCTTTAACTAGGTAGAGGGAGACGCATTACGT
Source organism: Viscum album (assembly GCA_963277665.1). Lineage (NCBI taxonomy): Eukaryota > Viridiplantae > Streptophyta > Magnoliopsida > Santalales > Viscaceae > Viscum > Viscum album. The sequence goes on along the minus strand of OY728157.1, from coordinate 1,845,478,782 downwards.
AGCCCGAAGGCCCAGTGGGCATTTAGCCCATTACATGGCCCGTTGGACGATTTTTTTAGCCCAAAGCCCATTCTGTGAATAGTACTACTACAATACGTGTGCTGCTACTTTACTACATAGTAATTGCCGCTGTTAAAGTACCCTATCGCAGCTATAGTAACCTAGCACCACAACAGTGCCTGTCATTGCTATAGTGCCACCGCTTCTATAGTACACTATAGTACTGATACAATACCTATGCCTAATGGGTTTTGAACCGCCATTTTTCTCAATACATTTAATGGTGACTCATTTTGAAAATAATCGACGGAGAACATCCCATGGGATGTGGAGGATGATTGTTGTGAACCACCTGGATCATGTCTGTGAGGGATAAAGAAAATTATGGGATTACCCCATAATATCCAATAGCGAAAAAATGTCATTCTACACATTTTAATTTTCCACGTTGTTTTCCAAACAGTTTTCTATGCATGTGGATGAAATTATATAAAAATGAAACCTCATGCACATGTATGACATTTGGTTTAGAAAATATGTAATAGTCATGAAACAAATTTAAAAAAATTAGACATAAGTAGAATTTTCATTGGAATACCACATGGTCAATCTAGCCCATGAGCCTATAGAAACTATGTGGTATGGTTTTGTAACATATATAACACTAGCTGTATTATGACCGTTCACCCTCCATTGTACCATTCCCTAAAATCTGGTCTCATTTCAAGAACACACTAGAAGATCTGAGACCCCCCAAAAATAAAACCAAGTCTTATTCCAGTTTTAAAGTCATCAACTAGAGGATTAGATTCTTTGAAATTCCATCCTCAATTAATGATCACGATTTTAATTTTCTGACATACTGAAAAATAAAATTCTTCAACAAAATTATATCTCATGAAAAACATGGGATCATACAACCTCCATGACATATAAGATATATTGCCCAGTAATAAATAGTAGATAGTGAAAAAAATCAAAACAATTTGGGTTGAATATAATTTTCATAAATGTATTTTAATTTCCTAACTCCCAATACACCTCCAAGAGTAATTAAAACATACAATACCTAAGGTATAAAATCTCAATCCATTATAGAAACAATAATTGAATCTATGTGATGAGTGTTATGTGATTCCATCTATCTCCATAGACAAACCATATATCTAAAAAACAAACATATCAAATCCTCTCTATTAGAATAGAACTATAACTTCCAAATGCATTCCATGGTACTCCCACCATGAAATGAGATTACTTGAAGACGTTTTATGTGTTATAGCGAATAATAGTAAATTTTAATCACATTTAAAACAAGGGGAACCCCTCTGTCATCAATTTGATCAAAAAATTCAAAATCCCATCAACTATTGTCAAACATGTCATGATGAATTTTCTATGAAAATACTAAACCGACCTGTGAACTTTACCCATGTTATTCTATCAGATCACTAAATTTTTTACCCACGAACTACATAAAACCATTAAATGAAATTCATGATGAATATAATCTGATGAAATACTCAAAATATAGATTAGTATTTATGAATGACATGTCATTAGAAATATATTTCCATAAGCATATCTCAGGGAATGATAATTATGTTCTGAGATCACTCAAAAGATATAGTACCCGAATTTTAGTGAAACATCATAATGGAACCATCTTCCAATAAAAACCATAGTTGTGATATCAAACCATCACAAATTGAAACTCAATCCTTGGTCAATGGATCATTATATTCTACAAAGTTCTTAATGTACACATTTTGATTTATCCAATATCCTTAACTCAAAATGTAAAAGGCATTTAGAATGGTTTCTATGTTTATATATAAACACACATGCATATCTGTGTGTGTGTGAGTTTAATTCCTCAAACATCATTTTAATTTCAAAATGATCATCTAATTGATGGCCTCAAAATTCCATGACCCTTTTCATATATGGTTTTTCCACATGAAAACTATTATCTATCTCTTACCAGTAGATGTATTCTTATTATCACTGTAATGAAAAGGGAACACAACCAATATAGACTATGGCTTTCCCTCTCAGAACAAACAACATTCATGGATTATAACTCATTCATAAAGAGAATTAATTTAATCATTTCTCTAACTGATTCCTTCTTCTTTAGAATAGTTTCCATGATACATGTTGAAATTAAAAACAAAATGGGGTTCACCACCCTAATATGGGAAAATGTGTAATGCAATGCATATTAATTGAAATTAAAATCTCCTCGAGTATACTTCCCTGAAGTCACTCATCCATTCCTAAAAGATATAAACGTATCCCAGTGTGTAAATGATTCTATCTCTATTTACATAGGATGATTACTAGGTATTTGGAATGATCATATCTATCTAAGAGTAAAATAATATTACATCATTAGATGTGTATCACTATCCCTAATCTAAAATCGTATCTAAACAGGATTCACATTCTATATCAAACCATAATGCACATCTAATAACAATTTGTGTCCAAGAATGGCTATCATTCATATGCCTACTACAACTAGATTTACTTTCAGTGTTTCATCTTCCATGCTGAGAAATTCCACATTCATGTCACAAATTTGGGGAAATATTCATGAAAATTTTATTTAAAAGTATCATTACTTGTATCACACATGCCCCCAAAACATATTAAGATTTAAATAGAAACATACATAACTATCATGTTCCATTATCACCCAAATCGTACTCTAGTGGGGTTTTTTCTACTTAAACGGTGTTCTCTATACAACACAACATGCTAATATCAGAAACCTGAATCTATATTTAAATTCTAATTAATAATCAATCAACCATCAAGTACCATAATTTATTCCTCATCCACCTAACAAAAGGCATCTTTCTATCCCCCAAAATATACCCACCCACTATCTAAATGCAAAAAATAACCAATTTTTCCGTAGTTTAGTGAACCCAAATAGTTCAATATGAAAAGTATGTATTGAAGCAAAAAAACATAAGTTCCATCTCAAAATCCGAAGACATCAACATTTTTATATTTCAGAATTTAAAATCTATGATGAATTAATTTCAACAAGAGTGTAAAAACAATCTCATTGACAAAAAGGCATCAATAAAACTAGGAAGAAACACTCATAGGATACATTTATCCAATGAAATGTAAACCAAAATGGTAAATATAAGAAACCAAGGGCCTATAAGTATCCCATACGTCCCTACCGAACACGACTTATGTTATGGTAACTATGTCAATCTACCAAAACTAAAAGTTTGAACATATCTAATGTCAAATTTCACAGGGAATCAACCATAAAACCGTATCAATTCATGGAATATAACAAGCTAGTAAACCCTCAATAAGTTAGTTAATTAGAAAATTGATATACCAGGGTCCAAACTATCAATCTTAAGCCTAATTGGGTATTGCTCCACAATGAGATTCCCCATATGGTACTTCCTATAGTCTATCATAACAAAATCAAAATAATAATGATGAACATCCGCTCACTAATAATTATGATGTGGGAATGCACCATTCTGTTAATTTAAGAGTAATTGTTTTGGTGTCTATCAAAAATATTCAATGTGACCAAACAATGATTGATTAAAATGAAAACATTCACCCATAAAGGGTATACTTTAGAAGGATAAACTATCAATATTGACCTATGTGGGTTAATTAAATAATCACATGTCTTGGTTAAAAAAATAATTCCATGATATGCTAGAAACCATTTTACAGGTTGTTAATGACACATTAAATAACTGAACCTAATAAACAATATCCAATGTGGTGTTGAACATTTGGGAAACATATGACCTTACGACTAGCTAGGGTAAATGAAACTCTTGGGTTCAGGACTGATTCATCATCTAATCAATCAAAAGTATCACTATTTTCCCACATATCCTACCAGTAGAAGAAAATATACATTCCTTTCAACTAAATTTAACATCATTACACCAGAAATATATACGATAAAACACCGTTTATTTTTTAATTCACACATTAAACAATTGTTCCATGTCATCAGTATTAATCTTACACATGTTTTCCAATATCAGCTAAATTCGACATGCCAAATATAATATATGAGACACCTATTACCATTTTCCATCCAATAGACAAAAATAAATCACTAATATATTTCCAACATAAAAATATTCAAAAATATATTATAAATACAAAAAATCCAAAAAATAATCACTCATTGATGAAATCCGATAAAACTATAATTCCACAAATCAGAACAAAAACCCATATAAAAAGAAACCAATACCTTATACCATAACATATGTTCTCAAATCACCAGACTAATATCCATCAAATGTTATGCCAAATTCTTAATACTCATGTCTACCATATAATAAATTTAAAATCAATTGAAGGGAAACTCATAGGATAACAATTTATAACATCCCAAATTGGTTTCCAATAATCTAGTTCCACAATTTGGATGTTAAATATTCATCAAATGCCCCTCCCTAACACAATAGGATCCTAACTAGACGTAATGGTGAAATTTGTGATATAGGATAGACCATTCCCTTTTATTAGAGTATATAAATAGTTATAATAAAAAAATTCCATCCATTTATGTAATAAATATATCTCAAAAAAAAAATATAAGTAGACTGAAATAATAAATGGAATGGATAAATGACTAGAACGACCATCTAATACAAACAAAACTGATGGCCACTGGGTCGACCATTGATATATAGGAGTAAATAGAAGACACAAAAATACAATTATTACACACTAGTATGTTGGTTGATCCACAACACATGATTAATCTCCATATACATGTCTTATCCATCTATCTATATGAGCCCTAACCCTCAGTTGATCCTATTGAGTAAATAAGGGGACGTCTTTCGGGAAACTGAGTGTAACGGCTGACTGAGTAGGTTGTTATTACGAAAGTCAGTAGTGGACCACCAATGGGGTACCATACATAGCCAATAATATAAAATGATTGTAAAATTGATCTACCCATCAATATAAAAATAATAATTAATAATGAAAAAATATATACAAACAAATATGTAAATAAATTCAACCATTGCAATTCCTTTGGGATTTGTTCTTGTCCGACCATAAATGCTTCTACCTATAAAAGAATGCATTTGAATAATGTGGCATCATATATATATTAATGTATATATATATTCCTTTAAATACATATATTAAATATATAAAATTTATATATGTAATATAAAATTTAATATAAATGTTGAAAACCTACAATTGAACATGGTGTCCATTAACCTATTCAACAAATACATGCAATGGCCACTGTTGGAAATGTATTAGAGAGAGATACATCACTATAGGAAATAATAGTCTTATTCATGTGATAAAACATGATGGAATCCAATCACCATAATTAATGATTTCTTATTCCAATGGGTAAACCTATTATGATAGAATGACATAAAATGTTTCCTACATCAAATGTATGACGTAACAGACATCCGAGACCAAAGACATAGCGACATTGACCAAAGAGTCTGTTTTGTGTACATGTAACACACACATATAAAACTCATTATAATATAGACATAATAGATCTAGAACCCAAGGCCATTGAACATGACATATTATTCAATTCAATTAAGTTTATCCATAGAAAACTCAAAATAATTATAGACTGCATGATCCAGGACCCAAGGTGTTTGACTTACGAATCCTAATAGAGTCCTTGGAACATTTACTTTTATAATATTTGAAATAGAGTCATTAAATTTGGATTTTTTTATTGCATAGCACAATTCTTACAATCAGCGTTAGAGCATTATATCCATATACATGAATAAATTTTATAATATAGATCATGTGGAATAACTATGGGCATCCCTGAAATGTAATACATCACATCCGGATCATCAATCAAAATACATGAATAACATCTATAAATAATTGAATCATCAATAATAATTATGTGAAAAAATAAATAAAAGAGTGAGGGTGTCCAAATTACTAACCTTCCAATACAGCCACATCCTCATGAGATTACACATTCACTAAGTGTTCAAAGTGATACATGGTCCATTATCTACCAAAACCCATGACTTACTAGCTTCGTGTTAGTCATATATTGGGTCACACATGGGGTCCCCTATGTTTGGTCTTAGGATATGCATACAAACTTGGATCCTTATGATTATTCATGTAAATGGCGGAATCCTTCCATCGATTCACTATTTTAATGAGTATTTTATGGAATCCATATATGGGTTGTTGAGGATGCCAAATACCAAATATTACTCGCGGCGGTGGAAAAGGTCATTGTCACAGCATATGCTAAAATAAACATTACTTTTAGTCATTTCATAAAACGGATCATAGAAAAATATTACCTTTTAAATAAATGAAAAGTCAAAGGTGTTTTATACAACGTAAAAAATAAAGTCTTGTATTAGAACAAAATATGCCCCAATGAAAGGAGATTGAGACGAAGTCCCTTACAAAGTATGAATTATTAGATTAATGATAAATCAATTACATAATTATGTGTGAAAAATATAAATACACCCAATATAAGAGGATATTAAGTGTAAAAACAATCAGAGGTCATCTAGAAATATTCATAGTATTACACAATCAAGAAGTATTGGTTTAACCTAAAGAATAGGGACTGGGTTTAGAAATTCTCTTGCAAAAATTCGATAGCCTAATGGCGTCGCATTAAATTTTAGAAAAGGAGTTGATGAGAGAGATAAATGGTATCTCATCACTTGGACATAAAATTTACAGAAATAAGGATATATAAGAACATATCCCAACATAAGAATATGTCATTTAAAAGACAAAACAAAAAGAAATATTTAAAAAATAGGAGGGTGAAAGGTTCCCCTACCGATTTGGGTAACCTTCGAAACATACACCCAATGAAAGAAGGACTATAAAACATTGATGTAAAAACTCATAAATGAAAGTATATTACAAAAATAGTATAATAATGGGAAGTAAATACACCACTCAAATTAAATAGTGGAAAATGTAGCATAAATCACACTGGAATAAAAGTGAGATGAAAAATCTCTTACGAAAACTCGGCAACCTAACGTGGCCACATAAAACTTCCAAAAATTGATTGACGAGATCAAATAGGGTCTCTCATAATATGAACATAAAATTTACAGTATGAGGAATATAAAATAACACCCCCCAACATAATAAAGATGATCTTAAAATAAATGACATAAAAGAGAGTTCTAAAAAAGAAAGAGAGAGTTTGGATCCCTTACCTCAAGTCTGACTTCTCTTGTTTGTTTATTTATATTCCTAATTAATAAAATTTGGTCAATTTATAATTGAATAAGGAACTAATTTAAAGTTTATTATTCAATTCATATCACATATTATAATTTTATATTGATTGGTTAATAATTTGAGTTCATATTATACGTTTTTGTCTTCGTTCGGTGCATGAGTAAAAATTGAACTTATTGGAAAAGACTTTTACATGTAGTTATAATTAAATCATATACAGAATAGTATTAATGTTTTAAATATCATATATATCCTGTATATATTCATTTTATACTATTCCATAACATTTGGAGATAAAAAGAAATGAAATGCACTGTTCATGGAGACGGTAGACCGTACATACGTATGAACGCTACTTTCATTTCATTAGAACATTAATGGAATTAAAACTAGATGAGATATATATATATATATTAATTACAGTATAATATATATTTTATATAGGTCACATAAGATCTTCAATTTCATTCTTTATACATTCTATGTACTGCAGGAACGAGTCACATCACTTGAGTGGGCGGTAGTCCACACTTCCTCAAATGAAATTATCCCATTTGCACAACATGCAAAGCATAAAGGTATGAATTAAATATAAAATACAGAATCATAGAGAAGAAATAAATATAATATATATATAATAAATAAATATAGTTCCATCATAATGGCCACCATGAGAGGTGGTAGGAGAAGATAGAACAATCATCGTTTCATGAGGTAGTAATTCGCCATCCATGGAAACAGTATGTTTTTTAACAATTATACCTAGGTGTGTGTAAGTTTAGCTAGAATATTTCTCATAAAAACATACTAGTATATTTAATAAACTGTTTTTGTTACAAAATAAATGAATAAATATAGTTTAGGGGGTTGGATAAGCAAAAATAAAACAAAAGAACATTAGGGAAGACTTTACCTTTAAATCGGGTACCTCCCCTTGGTTTGAACCAAAAGGGTTTCTTGAAGAGCTTTCTGACTATGGGAAGGAATTTAAAATAAATAAAGGTATGTGGAGAGATAAAATTATCATAGTTTTTCCAATCCAATGGATTGAGAGGTGTGGGTAAGGAGGTAGAGTTGGGGTCCATTTATAAGAGGGAGGAGGGGCATTCTTGGAAAGTCATGAAATGTCACGTTATTTTAAAATGATTTTCGGATATTAAAGGCCCCACAATGATATATTTTGAGGACAAGATGATAAGGGTTAGAAATACACCCATCCAATAGGTTTTTGAAAAGTGCATGTCTTATATTTTACATTATATTTTCATTTTATTTAAATCGTTCATTAATGAGGTAATTGCTCCATCATCATGGTGTCATAAATAAATTAATTTATTTAATGTCTAAAAATTATAATAAAAATACTATAATGTAGGAAATATTTTTATATTTCCAATTACTATTTATAGTAAAACATTTAACCTTTATAACCCCATGTAAAAATTATTTTAGTAAAACAATACATGTTTGTGACATTTTTATTTTAACTTTTAATAAAAAGTTATTAATGTCATTTTCTTACCCATGTGGATTCATGGGATCCCCATGTTGACCCATGGATTTTCTTGGTCAGATATGACTCATCTAATAAGGGTAGGACATGTTTCAAGGTAATTTCATATTATTATAGCATTAACTTTACATTAAATTACACTAATTACCTTTAATTATGATTAATAAAACTTAAAAGTTACTATTCACCAAAAATTTATTTTCATCCCATTGAACCAAATTTTAAATACTAATGAAAACAATGTATGTAGGATTTTTGAAATTCAATTCACAAAAGTGGTAACATTTCATTTAAACGAAAAATCAGTTATTTTAACAACCACTTAGTGGTTTCACTATTCATTAAAAATTGATGTTTTTCAGAATAATACTAAAAATTCACCCTAACCTATATTTGATATTCCGAATTCAAAAATGATTTCTATTTAAAAAAATTTAAAACATATATTTTTCATTAAACAATTTAATAATTAATTCATGTTCTAAAAAAATAGCATGTTTTTAAGAAACATAATATATAAAAAGATCGACAGTAGTTTAAGTCCGATTTCAAAGTGAAATTAATTCCAATGACCACCATTGGATTAAATGGTAAAAATATATTCTAATTGAACTTTAAAACCAATTCAAAATATGATCTAATCATATAAATAAATTAAATTAAAAAGTGTATTTGAATTAAAATACAACATTTTTCACTTATTCATTAAAAATGAACTTTATCGAAAAAATAACAAAAACATACACAAAGAATATTTTGATTTCCTGATTCTAAAGAAGGACTTTATTTGGTCCAATATAAAATATAGAATTTTCAAAAAGTGGATTTATAAAGGGTTCACCAACAAAAGGTAGTTAATCGACCGTTTAAAGAATGTTAGAATATTTACGCTTAAAATGGATTCATTCACATTTTAACCCTCTAACATTTATTGTAAAAAGTAAAATTATTTGACAAACATATATAATTATTTTTCGTTATTTCTGTTCATTACCAATATTACAATGGTTTGACATTAACTACCATTTAAAATAATATTATTTTATTATTAGAATGCAACATAAGATTTCAAAGAAACTCGTTGTTGCGTATTGGGTACGCCATCGAGCATAGCGTTCCATTTAAAGTAATATTAATATTTTATTCACAAATATTAATCAATATGAAAAAGTAATATTCTTTATTTACCTGGGATGTTACATCCTTCGCCCATGTTGGGAATTGCGTCCTCACAATTTTAAAATTGGGATTGGAAACTTCATTTGAAGCCCCACATCGAAAAATGAGTAAATTAAACTGTCACTTTAAAAGAAAGAAAGAGAAGTACAAAAGTCACTCGAGTTAACCCATAATAGGATTCTATGTAGGAAACCATGGACATGGAAGAGAAAACAGAGGGTCACGATCTGATGGAGAGTGATAGAAAACATGATTATGCGAATGTCAACCACAAAAAAATCACAAATTTGTGATGGGCTAAACGGTATTTGATTCCTTAGTAGGAAAAGATAACGGAAAACATTTTTGTTTTATGTTACTTATCATTGAAGAATTTATTAATGAGATTAACTAAATCCTAAGGAAAAAAACTTACTTTTCATGTAGACTTTCATCTCTTACTATATTTCTTACAGAAACTCATATTTTCTCTAAAAGACGAGTATTTAGGATGACTTGTTCACATTAAGAGCACTATAATCAACTTCTAGAGAATCACCTAATCCAAAAAAGAAAACTATATTATTACCATGTCTTTAGATCCTTACCAAAACCAAAATTTATACAACAAGATTAGGTAATCCACAAAAGGATAATCCTTTATAAAAAGAAAATCTATTCTTAATCTCGAAAATTTGTCCAACAAAACCCAAAGTTCAACGAAGACCATTCGATAAACATTTTGTACATAAAATTATTCAAAGTAAATTAAACTAAGATTGAAACCCAAATATTTAAAGTATTTAATCACATAGTTTTCCATGGTTAAAATTAACATTTACCTCCAAATAAAATCAGTTTTCTCTTAATGTATCATATTGAAAATTAATTAACATAATCATATACCCTCCATGATAGGTCAATATATTCATAGATTAAAATCAACTTATTCTTGATTTATAAAATTATATAACTAAAAATAATTTTTCATAATAACCAGGGGCTTCACGTAGTCCAGTGGTAGGCGATAAATACACGCCGCACTTTGGTTATGGGTTCGATTCCCATAGCTTTATCCGACGCGACGGGTTGTCGCACAGTCTGTGTGTTGTCCTTTTTCCAAAACTATATAATTCTTAAAACATTCCCCAAAAAGAGATAAAATCTTCAAAAATTACTATAATAAAATTTAACCCCATTTTTACCTCATGCCTTTCGTCTTCCATCATATAGTAACCCATAATTACCTCAAAAGTAAGGATCATATAAACCCTAATGGTTACCATTATAATTATTACCTGAACATACACATCGAGTTGGTTCTCTCATACATGATGCATCAGAAAACTCACCAAGGTTCAAGTAGATAATCATGAATCCTTGATAGTTGGTTTAGAATAACCATAAGATTCCTCATTGAATCCACCATTTCATTCAGTCTCTTAATCAGAAAACCACCACAGTTTCCTTCAAACCCATTGTCACGTTGGTGCCTGATAGATCCATCCATTTACTAAAACCAAAAAATGTATGTGTGAGTATATCAAAAAAAATTATCATGTACTAATAAGGAATATAAACACTAATATATAATAACTAAATCACTTTATCTACAACTATGAATCTTTCTGAAATCCTAACAATTATGATAATGTCACTTATGCCTAGAGAATACCCTAACCTCTAAAGTTATCTAAACCGACCTCTGATACCATCTATAAGGACCCGGACTTATAACATTATATAATCATGAATTAAATTAATAATTCACATTTAGGATCTTTTGAGGTTTATAGTTTTAGAGAATTAAGACATAACTATTACATCTCAAAAGATTACAAAGTAGACATTTCTACTATATTTCAATAAAATAAAAACACTTAAAAAGAAACATGTCTCGTTCCAGGTTTTAGATAGCATGTCTTTCCTTGATCCCATCCTTGACCCTATTCATTTTTAATTCATGTGGAAAACATTTCAAAAACATATGATGAGCATTAAAAGCCCAGTAAAGGATACCCAAAGAAAGAAAACTGCTAGTTTTTCAAAACAACAAGTAAACCATGAATACTCTATGAAAGTAATAATTTTCACCTTTAGGAAGTAGTAAATACTCTTCACTGAATAAAATATCACCACTTATCCGTTGTAACCAAATGATTACCTTAAACCCATATAAAGAACACATAACATATATAAGTTAACTTGGTACATAAACATACATAAATGGAATAACAATATGGTCGACTTCTAAACATATCACTATATAGAATAGCCATACGACCGACTTCCATACCCAATTCATTGGTGGTTATAAAATAACCACCCGTCCTGGTATTCACGGCACCACCCGTCATATGTTTTATCATGTAATCACCCATAAAATGTCCAAGTACAATTATAAAATTATAAGACATAAAACAAATATAATGGAAGGAAAATATTTCGATCACAATATATCACTTAAATATATTGACATAACAAATCCATTATAAAAAACATTTTAAATACCAAAATACATAAATGATTATATAGTATTAATTTCATTTTAAAAACATTATGGCTTGATGAGGAAGCCAAAGACCAAATAATACTCGCGGTGGCGGAAAAGGCCGTTGTCACCACGTACGTTAAAATAAAAATTCCTTTTTGTCATTTAGTAAAAAGCTTCGTAGAAAAAGATTACCTTTGGATGAAATGAAAAGTAAAAGGTGTTTTATACAGCGTATAAAATAAATTCTTGTATTAGAACAGAATTTGTCTCAATGAAAGGAGATTGAGATGAAGTCCCTTACAAAGTCTGCATCCTTAGATTAAGGTTAAATCAATTACATAATTATATGTGAAAAATATAAATATACCCAATATAAGAGGATATTAAGTGTAAAACAATCAGATGCCATCCACACATATTCATAGTATGACATAATCAAGAAGTAGAGGCTTATCCAAAATAATTGGATTTGGGTTCAGAAGTTCCATTGGAAAACTTCGATAGCCTAACGACGTCACTTCAAATTTTAGAAAAAGAGTTGATGAGAGAGGTAAAGGGTATATCATCACTTGGACATAAAATTTACAGTACTAAGGATATATAAGAAGATATACCAACATAAGAAGATGTAATTTAAAAGACAAAACAAAAATAAATCTTTTAAAAAGAGGAGGGTGAAAGGTTCCCCTACCGATTTGGGTAACTTTCAAAATGTACACCCCATGAAAGAGGGAATACACAACATTGATGTAAATAATCATAAACGAAATTATATTACACAAAGTTTAGAATAATGGGAATTATATACAACACTCAATGTAAATAGTGGCAAATGTAGCATAAATCTCACTGGAATAAAAGTAGGATGAAAAATCCCTTACGAAAACTCTTCAGCCGAACGACGACACATAAAACTTCCAAAAATGGATTGACGAGATCAAATAGGGAATCTCATCCTATGAAAACAAATTTTACAATAAGAGGAATATAAAACAACATCCCCCATCATAACAAAGTTGATATTAAATGAAATGACATAAAATAGAGTTCTTAAAAAGAAAGAGAGACATTGGATCCCTTACCTCAAGCCTGACTTCTTTTGTTCGTTTCTTTATATTCCTGAATAATAAAATTTGATCAATTTTTAATTTCTTAAGGACCTCATTTTATTTTTATTATTAAATTCATATCACATATTATAATGTTATAATAATTGGTTAATAATGTGAGTTCATATCAGACATTTTTGTCGATGTTCGGTACATGAGTACAAATTGAACTTGTTGGAAAATAATTTTCCATGTAGTTATAATTAAATCATATAAAGAATATTATTAATGATTTAAATATCATATATATACATTATATATTCATCTTATACAATTCCATAACATTTGGAGATAATATGAAATGAAATGTACCATTCATGGAGATGGTAGGCCGTACGTACGCATGAACGCTACTTTCATTTCTTTGGAACATTAATGGAATTAAAACTAGATGATATATATGTGTATATATATATAATTTTAGTATAATATATATTTTATATAGGTCACATAAATTCATCTATTTAATTCTATATACATTCAATGTATTGCAGGAACAAGTCACATAACTTGAGGGGGTGGTGGTCCACAATTCCTCAAATGAAATTATCGCATTTCCACAACATGAAAAGCATAAAGTTATGTATTAAAAATATAATACATAAGCATAGAAATTAAATAAATATAATATATATCATAAATAAATATAGTTCCACAATAATGGCCACCATGAGAGGTGGTAGGAGAAGATAGAACAAGCATCGTTTCGTGAGGTAGTAATTCATCATCCACGAAAACAGTATGTTCGTTAACCATTAGACGGAGGTATGTGTATGTGTAGCTCGAATACATCACATAACAACATCCTAGTATATTTATGATACTGGTTTTATTAGAAAATAAATGAATAAATAGAGTTTTGGGGGTTGGAGATTCAAAATAAAACAAAAGAACATTAGAGAATAATTTACCTTTAAATCGAGTAACTACCCTTGGTTTGAACCAAACGGGTTTCATGAAGATATTTCTGCCAAAGGTAAGTATTATAAAATGAAAAGAGGGATGTGGAGAGATAAAATGATCAGAGTTCATCTGATCCAATGGCTTTAGAGGTTTGGGTAAGGAGGTAGAGGTGGGGGCCTTTTATAAGAGGGAGGTGGGGCACTCTTGGAATGTCCTGAAATGTCACTTTATTTGAAAATGATTTTTGGATTTCAAAGGACCCACAAAGATATATTTCGAGGATAAGGTGATAAGGGTTCTAAATCCACCCATCCAATATGTTTTTTAGAAGTGTATGTCTTATATTTTACATTATCCTTTCATTTTATTTAAATCATTCATTAATGAGGTAATCACTGCATCATCACGGTGTCATAAATAAATTAATTTTTTTAACGTATAAAAATTATACGAAAAATATTATGATGTATTTATTATTTTTAGCTTTCCAATTACTATTTATAGTCAAAAATATGACTTGTATAACCCCATGTAATTTTTTTTAGTAAAACAATACATGTTTGTGACATTTTAATTTTAAATTTAAATAAAAAGTTATTAATGAC
Organism: Viscum album; assembly: GCA_963277665.1. Taxonomy (NCBI): domain Eukaryota; kingdom Viridiplantae; phylum Streptophyta; class Magnoliopsida; order Santalales; family Viscaceae; genus Viscum; species Viscum album. The sequence goes on along the minus strand of OY728157.1, from coordinate 1,845,463,737 downwards.
ATTTTCTTACCCAAGTGGCGCCATGGGATCCCCAAGTTGACCCATGGATTTTCTTGGTCGGACATGACTCATCCAATAAGGTTAGGACATGTGTAAAGTTAATTTCATATTATTATAACATTATCTTTACCTTAAATTACACTAATTACCTTTAATCGTGATAAATAAAACATAAACGTTACTATTCACCAAAAAATTATTTTCATCCCATTGAACCACATTTTACTTACTAATGACAACCATGTATGTTTTATTTTTGATATTCAATTTGAAAAAGTGGTAATGTTTCATTTAAATGAAAAATCTGTTTTTTTAACCACTACTTAGTGGTTTCACTATTTATCAAAAATTGATGTTTTTCAAAAAATTCCAAAAATTCACCCAAAGCTATATTTGATATTCTGAATTCAAAAATTTTGTTTATTTTAAAAAATTTAAACAATATAAGTTTTATTAATAAATTTAATAATAATTTCCCGTTGTCAAAACAAATAGCGTGTTTTTAAGAAACAAAATATATCAAAAGAATGACATTAGTTTAAGTCCAATTTCAAAGTGAAATTAATTCCAATTACCACCATTGGATTTAATGGTAAAAATGTATTCTAATTTCATTTTAAAACCAATTCAACATATGATCTAATCATATAATTAAATTAGATTAAAAAAAGGATTTGAATTAAAATACTACATTTTTCACTTATTCATTAAAAATGAACTTTATCAAAAAAAAATTACAAAAACACACACAAAGTAAATTTTGATGTCCCAATTCTAAAGAAGGATTTTTTTGGTCCAATATAACATATAAAATTGACAAAAAGTGGATTTTAAAATGGGTCGCCATCAATAGGCGGTTAATCGACCTTTTTAAAGAATAATAGAATATTTACATTTAAAATTTGATTCATTCACATTTTAATCCTCTAACATTTATTATAAAAAGTAAAAATATTTGACAAACATATATAATCATTTGGTAGTTAGTTCTCTTCATTCCATCCATTACAACGGTTAGGCATTAACTACCAATTAAAATAATATTATTATACTATTAGAGTGCAACATAAGATTTAAAAGATACTCGTTGTTGTGTATTGGGTACGCCATCGAGCATAGAGTTCCCTTTATAGTAATATTAATATTTTATTCACAAATATTAATCAAAATGAAAAAGTAATATTCTCTATTTACCTGGGATGTCATAGGATCCCTTAGGTCATATCAAATTTGGAGGCATCAAACATAGGACACTCAACCTTAGCGATATGTCAAAGAATGATGATAAAAAATAGGGGTTGTTATTTACTCAAAAAGTTAATCTATTGAATTTTTATATTATATAATTTAATTTGAAGGATTATTAAGATAAATCTAATATAGGATTTTCTCCTCTAGGGGCATGATAAAACATAATTTTACTACATAAACATCTTCAAATACCCAATGGGTGGTATGATTTATCATCTACATATAAGAATATTTTCATCTATTTTATAAATATTGGAAGCAACCACCAGGGCCTATCTGAGCTCTACTAAGACATATTGGACATCTCTCACAATGAGACCATAGAAAATAATTTAAAATAAAAATATTATTATTAACTAATAAAAAAAAGTTCTATAATAAAGGGGAAACCCACTTTTTAAAAATATTTACATAATCTCAAATGTTCATCTGCTAATATCGTCATATCAAAATAGTGACCTAATTCTCACTAACAAAAATCATTACAATAGAATCCTAAAAATAGGTAATGAACCAATAATAAACTCAAAAAATACCCCAAAATTTAATTTATTTTATTAATCATTCTTTAATACACTATTGTGAAATTCCATGATTTAAGGAAACATAGAGATGTGGATATAAAATAGTAGGATACACACTTTTAATGTAAAGTGAAACCCCTATAACTAGAATATGAATCAACCTTTCACCAATCGAATTGGTGAAAATATTCAAAAATGAATTAGCATTATATTATTATATGTAGTAAAAAAGAAGGTATTATAGTGGAACATTTACATTAATATTCTCAACATGTTTAATATCATTTGATTCTATCCTAAAATTATGAATGACTAACCAAGAGAAAAGGTGGGGGAGAGCAACACGGGGCATGGTTCACGTGATATAGGGGGAAAGAAAAATAGGGGATTCCATCTAAAAACATATAGGGATAAAAGTTAATTTTAAATTTTTTTATTTACATGTAAGGTTTTGAAACATGTTTGTCCAATCAATGAACTAATCTTGTGGCTGGAACTATCTAAGCACCACACAAGACATATAGGCATGAAATATAATTTATAAGACTATGCGAAAGACTTTTGACATGTTTTTCATAAAATAAAGACACCAACATGGGTTTCCATTGGATATTTCATATTATTTATTTCCCATGAACCTATACAAACATGGATGAGTGGATTTGGAACATGGTTTATATAAACCATGCACGCACAACATATATTCTATTTTACATTTCCCATAACTCTGGTTCTATGTTATGAACCCTCAGGATATTCCTGAAAACTATAAGATACAGACCAATCATCATTTTAAAAATAAAATAATCAATTACAATCATTACATCATTTTCAATTACATCCCAAATAGCTTATCAATATTTTACCCATCTTGTTAATGAAAAATGAAGAATTCTTTCGAAATTTCCATCTTGGAAAAGAATGAGATCATTTATAATATTTCAACAGGATGTAAATGAATTTTAAAAATACTAAGTAAAGTAATATTCATTACATTATATTGTAAAAATTATCATAAAATAATGTTGTAATGATTATATAAGGAATATATATCATCTTACCACTAGAGTAATTGTAATATAATAAGTTTTTATCATTACTGTATTAAAATTCCATAAAATGTATATTGTTATTTTTTAGAAAATATAGTCTTCATTTTATTAATAAATATTTAAAAATTTAGTTTCACAAAAATTTAATAAAATAAATTTAATTTGAAATAATATTTTAATCATATAAAATAATCTGTAAAATATTGAGTGGTCAAGGAAGAATGAAATTCTATTCATTTCATACATGTTAGAGAAAATTTTCTTTATCGTTTTCTATAAAATTGATGTGGTCCTTTTATTGAAAATTTAATAATGACTAAGAATTCTATGAAATTACAAAATGGATAATAATTCTTTTAATAAATAATTTTTATAAGGTTCTAAAATATTTGAATAATTTTAAAAAATTATAGATTTTTATGAAAATGTATTTTCAATTGAAGAGAGATAAGATGTCATATTTTTTAAAAAACTTTTTCTAATTAATTTTATGTTCGAAAGACTAGAAAGATGATACTAATAATAATAAAATCATTAAAAATAAATGGATAATATAATAATATTGTTTTTTAGAAAATTATAAAATTCTGTCTTTTAATTGAAATTTATGCATAGTCAATCCAGATTAAAATGATTTTGTGAAATAAACTATTACAAAGATGATAATATTAAATTCGGAATTAACCAATGAATCAAATATGAATATAATATTTTAATTCACAATAAATAAGTGGATATAAGACATATTATAGTAAAAATTATATACCCACGTAATCAAGTAATATCACCGACTGTTAATAAGTAATTTAACTTAATGAAAACAAATGTTGATTCAAAATTATTTACAACATGGTAAATTTCATATCAAATCCACAGGGTAGAAATAAATTAAACTGATACATAATATTCAATGAATTATTAATGAATCACAACATTATTTGTTAAAGGATTATTATAGAAACCATATAAATGCAATTATGTGTAGAAAATTTAAATATTATTTATTGAACGGAGACTGAGATAAAGTGTGTTGCCTTAAATATTCTTTTTATTAAAAAATATTAAAAAAATATATAATTTTTTAATCATTTTTTAAAATTATAACAGAAACATATTCATATTTTTAATTTCATATATTATCTTCTTCTAACATCTTATCACTTGTTTGTTAATAATATTTCAATATTCTCACATCTTCAGGTGTTATATTTTATTATTTATAATGTGTGTTTTTTCATGAATGTTTCAATTACTGTGAATTATATAGTTAAATAATTTTAAAAATTATATTAATGATATTAATATAATTTCTTCAATAGATATTGTTTTAATCCAATTTTGAAATTTTACCATGGATAATAGATCACATCTCTTCGTATAAACGATATGTTATACATACACATGAGAGATGTTATAATTTAAATAATGATTGAATGGTTAATAAAGGGGATATTATAATAATTTTACAGAGTAAATGTTAAATAACTTAAATATTATATACTGAAAAACATTATCCTTATAACATTAACTGTAAATCATATATGAAAAATGATTTAAATTGCTTCACGAGGTCATTGTATGCTGTATACTCGAGGGAAGTTATCATTATTTAAAAGACATATTAATTATGAATATATATGAGATATTTTAATTCCATAAGTATAATGATTTCATTGAAATATTATTTTTGAGTGAATTCCATCATTATATCAATATATTAAATGTGATGATGAAAAATGAGTTATATCATTTTAGGTGGAAATTGTCCAGCATACACAAGATAAACGAGTTTGTATCCCATTTTATGGAACATGTGAACGATATTAGTCATTCAATTAATATAATAACATCATGGTATATTATTTAACTGTATATTATTATATTATCAAGATTAATTAATTTTTTAATTGGGGTGTAATATGAACCAAAATAATAATGATCATTTTAGAATGTTACATCTTTTTCTTCCAAAAAAATCTATGTTTCCAATATAATAATAAAAAAATTATCTTATAATGAAATAAATTAATATATTACTTTTTTAGGAGAAAGGATTTGATTTTATATGTATTACCAAATCCTAATGGCTCTGTATTTTTGAAAAATAAATGAAATAAGGTGGCCTTTTATATATTTGAGAGAGGGCACAAATAATATTTTTGAAATCATTAAATATATCCAACATTATTATATTTAAAAAAAATACTAAAAATGGGTTATAATTTATTTTTTTATGTGATAAGTTCATAATGTTATATGAAATTTCTTTCTGTGAATATTTAGATGATTTTAAACTATTATATTATTAGTTTATCCATATGTGATTTTGTTGACTCATTAAACGCTATAAATAAATTTTCCTATTGCCACTAAAATTAATGGAAAAAATAATGTAACTTTATTAAATAATATTAAATGTTTAGATCATAATTATTAAATATATTTTCCCATTTTAAATTTATAAATGTGACAGAATCCAATTTAAAATCATACCGACAGACGCGATGATAATGTGGGCTTCCAATGAATCTATTATGTTATGAATTTAAGGTTTTGATATCAATATTTAATATAAAATTGATTCCAATGAGGTAAAATATTTTTATTTTAATATAATCAAAATAAATTTACATTAATAATAATAATAATTTAATTAAACTTACTATGTTATATAATCTAAAAGAATGTCATCATTAAAATTTAGTATTTTATAGTATTCATTGAGAAAATACAAATTAAAGAAAAATCCAATGAATTCAACTCTATTTAAATTTGATATCATTATTTTACAGATGAAGTATGTTTTTTAAAATAATTTTATGAATTTTTTAGAAAAGTAATATTAAATTATTTTTTCAGAGATCTTCTAAAATAATTTTTCTAAGAAAAATACAGTTTTTTGGAAACTATTTTTTTCTTATAAAAGATTAAAATATTATTAATTATCAATATATAAAAGTATAATTTTTTTAAAAATTAATTACTATTAATACTCACTATTTTAACATATAGGTTTTAATAATATACTATGTTTTGTATCATTTAGTCTTGGGATTTCAAACACCACAAGCTACTGGTTTGATAAAATTTAAAGAAAGATATTTCAATGGTTGTTCAATCTTGGTTATGCATATATCCTACACTATCTAATACAATGTTATTCATTTAGAATATATCAGTGTTACATTCTAACATATTTTGATAAATCTGGTCCTTGTAATTACATATTTATCATGATTATCTAGGGTTTGAAATTTGGAAATATAATTTTTAAAAAACCCACATCAAAAATGGTTTAATTAAAAATCCCCTTACTTGGGGATAAACGTAATAAAGATGTTCGTATAGAGGAAAAAATAATATGATTTAATATTTTAGAAAATTATTGAAATTTGAATATATAGTCATGGAAGATAATCATTAATAATTATAGATAGTGGTATGAGTCAATGATCACTAGAATGTGAATGATCAATGGAATGATAAGAACCACGAAACAACAATTATGTGATGACTTAAAACCCCATTGATTCCCTGATATGATAGTAATAGGAAATATTTTTTAATATCCTATTCTTAATGATTTGATGTTATTTTACATTCTACGAGTAGAATAAAATATAGGTAATTAATACTTTTCTATTTCAGAGGACCAATCTAATTCTTCTGTTCATCCTCAATCAATATCCAATTCATCACTTCCTCCATGAAATGAATATCTAGAAATGATTTTCTATTATCGAAGCTCTAAAATTACCGTTCAATTGAATATAAAATCCATAATTTTTACAAAATCTTTTTTACTTTGCCTATATGAATTTCACAAAACCAATATGGTACACCCATGTTATCTAATATAATAAATTAATCTCTAAACCTCCATAGTTTTACCACTAGTCCATCACTAATATTTATTTAACAAATCACTTACATAAATACAATGACATATAAAACATAACATCACAAAGGATAGTGGTAGGGATTAAAATATCATCACTAGTTTGTTTTGTGTTCAAGCCTCATGGAATTGTGGGATGTAAAGTGCTTTTACCTTGTTTGTGTGTAGATCCTTCTCTAAAACCATGTTAATATAAGTTAAATAACATTCAAAATGTATAATAACCCTTAATTAACTAAACAGAAAAGACACCATAAAACATAATTCTTACAAATATGATTAATCTTATTTAAAAAAATAGCTAGGGAATTTATCATTATATAAATTTTTCACTGAAAAGTATATTAATAATATTTTTTCTATTTTCATATATATCTCCTTATGTATCCAAATTCATTATATAATTCCATCACAAAAAAACTAAAAATGGGTGTTGATGAATCTGAACATATTATCAATCCAATAATCATAAATCTGTTATCATATTAAAAAGACATTATATTATAAAAACATATATGATTTTAAAAATAAAGACAATCCTTTGATGTTGTGTGGTTCTTATACAAAAAATAATCTTACATTAAATACCTTTACAAATATAATTATGGAAACAATATATATATATTCCTAAAAAAACTTTATTTCGAACTGGGTCTTTCCATTGATTAGGGGTTATCCTTCAGAAGATGAAATTTTCATGGAGAATTACTATCTTATCCTACTTTAACAAAATATACTATTATTGTATCTAAATGATGAAATCTATTTACTTCTAGTATACTCTTCATCTTTCCTTGGTATTTCACTTCTCCATTATCAATTTTTCAACTTGTAAAACACATTCTCATTCCATTAATAAACATTATTGAGTTCCTCTTTCTACACATCATAAATGAATTAAATATAGCCTTATTTCCTCTATGGTGCCCATAAACCAAGCTCTTAAAAAACTCTATATTTCACTTCTTTAGTGATTCTAGGAATTGTTTTTGTTAAATGTTTTTAATAAAATTTTACGATAACTGATTTGAAAAAATATTGATATTATTCAACCCAGTCAACATCACATTTGGTTTCTCATAAGCACGATATTTTACTTCAAATCCAATGCTAGTATACTTATGTCAGGTTCCAAACTCTAACAAAATCCAAAATTAAAAATGTGAGAATAAATAGTTATTGAGGGAAACAAAATAATCATGATTAATCTCTTGGAAAATTTTTGAGTCATGATTTTTTTCTAATATATTTCACATTAGGTTTAACATTTGTTATTCATTTCCATCAAATATTCAAATATTTCAGAATCGTTTATAATATAAATAGGATTTCTCTAAATCATATCCCTACGGATTGTTAAAACAGGATCATAGGAAGTCCATTTGTTGGGTTCCATTTAAGGCTTTAGTCAAGCCTGATGCACCTTTTCATAGTAATTATCCCTAGTTACATCTATTATGTAAAAAAATAGAATGTAAAATCTATATATGTAATTATTTATATTAAAACCCACATAATATATTCGTTTTTAATTATTATGTTCTTATAAAGTTATCCTTGAATTCAATCATATAATTATATTACTTAATCTATGTTTTCCAAAATCTTATCCTATGGTGTATACTAAACACCCTCTAATACCAATTACACATAAACTAACCACAATAGTCATGACTCGGTGGTTACATAGCTAAATAGTTATATGATACAAAGAATCGCATCATGATTAACCATATGGGCCGGAAGTCATAGTTAATAGATACATATATTAGTGTTGCGATAAATTGTTTATAAAAAAAATATAATGTATCAATTTTGGAGAATTTATTAATTCATGATAACATTTCATTTCATATCATTCATAGTAAACATATAGTATTCCTAGATGGGAAAAATTAAAAGTAATTTTAAATTCTCTATTATAGATTGATAAACAAAAATATTTCATGAGTAAATGACGTATAATCAATAAGGAATAGTAAAAATATAACATTATATATCGTAAAACACTTATTATTTTATTATAATCCTGACAATACAAATTAGACAAGTAATAATAAATATCTAAGAAAAATTTCCAAGAACACGGTCAATTTAATTTATAAGTTTACTACCAATATTAGATAATAAATAATCATTTTGTTAAGGTAAAAATCACAACAATAATTCCATTTAAACAACATGACAATCATGAATACATAAGGTGTAAATTATAAATCAAGTAAATTATAGTAAAACACATTATATTTATTCAATAACTGAGAATGAAATGCATCCAGGTGTAATATCATTGTGAAAATATCCTACATATTGATAACTGAATTTTTAATGAATAATGTTCTTAAATTTTGGATGAAATGACCTCAGGAATCAAGATAACACTTCCATAAATACATTTTACAGTAAATCATACAACTAAATATAGAAAAAAAATTAATTATAGCTTATTTATTTGACTCAGGAGGCTATTTATACATCATGGTTATATAAACATTTGGAATGTACCAATCACTATAGGTACAAAGAGTTCGTCATATATAAATAATCGGCTTCATTCATGAACAACATTTTATATCACCAAATATTCATATTTTGTATAGAATACATATATATATATATATATGGAAATAACAAAAATATCATTAAGTTAGATGATTTTATAATAAATATGTTGTATGTATTATGAAAATAGTATATCTATTATAAATATGATAAATATTTAGAAGATATTTATCATCTAATGATTATGTGAATGTGAATATTTAAAAAGGAAGCTAATAAAAAATAATAAATAATTTGAATTTGAATAATTTATTTAGTCAAAATTATAATAAAAATTATTTATAAATAACTTGGATTGTATATATAAAATATATTACTAGTAGAGTATAATTAAAATTAATGGTTTTTATTGTTTATGAATAAAATAACCATCAAAATATATTAAAAAACATTATATATTGAAAAGTATTCGTCTTAAAATTTAATGTTTGATAATAAATATTCGCATAAGTATTTTAAATTTTATTTAATTTTAAATACCATTTTAGTATTATAAAATAATAATTAAATCAATGAGTGATCATGATGGATAGAAAATTAATTCAGTTTGTATACATTTTAAAAAATGATTCCTTACAATTTATTAGAAAAAGCCAAAAGGTAATTGTTTTTAAAATGACTTGATGAATAAAATATTTTTTTTATAAAATATTAAATATTAGTAACAAAATTACATAATAAGTCAAATTTAAATGTTAAAATAATTTTTTGAGAACTTATTTACATAAAATTAATGTAGATGATATATAATTGACAATCTATGAGGGAAATAAAGTCTGATTTTATTAAAATATAATACCATTCATTATAAGTACCAAAGAGTGGAAAATGGTATTATTACATGAAACATACATGAATAACTTGTAGAGAAGATAATAAAAAGATCTTTTTAGATAATGATCAAATAATTTCATTCAATGACATTCAATCATAAATAATCCTTCTTAAAATAATAATATAAAATAAACCCTTAGAGAAATAAAAACATTGAAGTGAGGCTTAACAAATGAATTGAATATGGGTATCAAATTTCAATCCAAATTATTTTTTTTATATAAAACCTAATATATTATAATTTCAATAAAAAATAATCATATAATATTAAAGATAAAAAATAAGTGTTTTAAACAAATAAAATGAAATTGAGTTATGAAATTCATTACTACTGAGTAATTATAAATTTATACCCCATTATTTAAATAGGTTTAATTGAAAAATAAAATTAATTTAATTTTTAATTAAACATTGTATTTCATTCCAAATGTGTAGTATATAACACCCTGTAAAATAAATTAGGTGTATAATATTTCAATATTTCTCAATGTAGGGAAATTGAGATAGAGTAACTTAACTAATGATTATATTTTTATAGACATGTTTTATCCACATTTATAATATTTAGTCATGTTATTAATTTATACCAAAACCATATTAATATTTTTAATGTCATATATGATTCTTTTAAAATATAATATCACCTATTTGTTAATAAAATTTCATTATATTCAATGTTTCTGAAGTTAATTGCCTTCTATTCTAATGACTGTTTTTTACAACAGTTAATAATTTTTAAAATTATATATTGACATACTATAAATAATGATATAAATTTTATAAATATCTATTTTCAATTTGGCAAATTTGTATAATCATTATTGAAATTTTAACAATGTGAATGCCTCATATTGCTTAGTGGATAAAGTAAGTTGTATGCATGTAGAAGCGGTGTTATCATTTAATTATTTGGTGAATAGTTAAGGAAGTGGGTGATATATTAATTTTATAGAATAAATATAATTTCATATATTTAATTTATATTTACTAAATTTATCATTATTACCTTTCTTATAAAGTGTATCTAAAAAACTAATCCCAACACTTCGTGAGGTGGTTGTTCCATGTAGACATGAGTGACTATAGAGTAATTTAACTGGCTTGGAAGGTAATAATGTGTATGTGATATTATAAAAAATGATTATAATGTTATCATATAAATGATATAAATGTGGTAAAGAAATATTATATCCATCAATGAATATTAGTGATGGAAAATTTGTTATATTGGATTGAAAGCTGATAGTCTATTTAAAAAATGATTGATAATTTTGTTTCACCTATGATTGATTAGTATAAGGATATGGTTTATTCTATTAATATAATAAATTCTCAATATAATCCTTTTTATGGTTTTATTATATAATAATGGTTTAGAAATATTATATGGATGTGTAATAAAAAACAAAATAAAAATACTCAATTTAGAACAGTACAAATTTTTAAGAAAAAGTATTTTACATTCTACAAACATATTTCTTCGGTAGGATTTGAAATCATAATAACGGATATGTGATTCTATGTGGTGAGTTATAAATTTATTTTGTTATGTATTGGAAGAAACAAATGGCTACAGATTTCTAAATAATAGTGGATAGAAGGTTGACTATTAAAAGTGGAGGAGTAAAAACAAAAAGAGTTTTTTGAATATAATTAACTACACCACTGTGTTTATCAGGAAAAAGATTTAAATATGGGTCAATACCAGTCCATAGATCTTATAATGTCTAAATATTTCAATAAAATGTTTTATGGACATGTTATAAGTCATTTTAACACATATATTAATATACTAACCACTAATAACCAATTTTAAACTTAAATGCAGTAATTAATTTTTACTAATTTCACTATTCATTGTGGACAAAAATTAAAATAAACCAATTAGATAATATAATTAATTATGATTCTTGTAAGCTTCCAGATTCTCCGTGTATTTTTTAATTATATGTAATTATTTTGAGACTGTAAAATATGAAGGTGCATTATTCTGATGCCCGTAGTGCCCGAAATGACCCGTTGAAGTTTTGTTAAACTATATATATTGCTCGTAAGCTATTTTCCTTAAAAAGTGGAAAAATATTAACTGGTTTCATGGATCAGAATTCTGAGGGCACCATTGCATTATGTATGGCGAGTTTACCTTAGGCGTGACTTATTTTTAGTTGCCACATGCCTCTTGTAAGAAAACCCAAAAATGGTATAACCATAAATAAAAGAATTAATTAAAGTTGTTTTATTTTTCATATACTTATAACTCATAAACGGTGACTCGAATTAACAATATAATACCACCACTGAGCTCGTGATGGTATTCGCTCTTTAGGAAGTTACAAACATTGGCTGGTGTGGGCTACCAGTGAATGTTAGTTTTTGGAAGTAAATAAAATAATTAAGTGACAATTATTTTATTTTATTCTATAACTTATAAATTGTAACTCTGATTGAAAATCCAAGAGTACCATTGATTTCCTTTGGGCGTGTTCTCCTTAGGTAGAACCTAACCTTGGATGGATCGGGTCAAGGGTGAACGTTATTAATTTATTGACCTTTTTTTAAGGTACATTCAGTAAATGCATTAGCGTCATTTTCTAACATTTGAACTGGTGCATGGATAGAATAACTGAGGTCACCATTGAATCTATAGTGACAGGATTCACTTAAAGGAGGCTTTACTTTGATTGTTTTATTTTTATAGAAAAAATACATTTTGAGGATTTTTAAAAGAAATTAAATGAAATAATTTATTATTTTATTTCATATCCTCCAACAGACAAGAAATGTTTGGGGCCAGCGATGTGTCAAGCAAATAAATGGATTCACCCACCAATTCTAAGTAATGACGTCATTGGGGAATTATGAAAGGTTCCTAATTTATGAGCCCCCAATAATTCCCACACCGTTACCTAACATCCCCATCTCTTATATATATGGAGCATGAGGGGAGGTACCGGCACAACTTCGACAAGCAATGATGTGATGAAGGTGCGCCGCGATGCCAAATTCTTAGAGGAAAAAGTTAATCCCAGCATTAGGTGATGGGTGACACCGAACCGTGAACCGAAGGGTGACATACAATCAATGTCATTGGAATCCTATTGTGGGAACAAAGAACATGACCCACCTTCCAATGCAGACATTCTTCAATGGGTTTACGAGGTAGGGGTTAGTTCATTTATGCATTTTAAATGATTTTCCTCTTCCCCATTATTTAATAATATTATGAACGTGGACCATTTGACTAAAGGGTTGATCCTCAAATCAATCATTTTTGCAACAGGTTTTTGTTGGGTATATTTGCAGAGTTTTGGTTATTGATTAATTGAATTGATTATTAAACCCCTAATACCCCTCATATTACTAGATAACGTGGATGATGTGGGTCTAACAAACCAGTCCCGAACCCTCTGCTACCATTCTATCCTTTCACCTCTGTGGAAGGCTGCCAGTGCGACAACACTGATCAGCTACGTTGAGATTATCAGGTTGACACATGCCACAAGAGGTGATCGGGACACAGTGCCACAACGATCATTGAAAGGGCTACAACCGATCGGTTGTGGAGAAGGAGTGGTGCGCCATCGCATGCCACCAGTGAGGAATAGGCCATGGATCATCAGACACATCAAAGGGATGAGGCATCCGGCTCATCGGCTGACTACAGATGGGGAGGTGGCACGACCAGCGCACCACCAACAGAGAGGAGGTCGTTGCTGAAGCCGCGACGGAGGATGAACCTGTGCCTATGGAGGTTTCAGTGGCAACCAGGCAGTGCCCACATGGCACCGACACTTCTCAAACTGAATTTCCTCTTGGCCATTTGGGATGTTTTGAGTTCAAGAGACCAGGGGGTCACACCCACCACGTCGTTTAGGGCGGACGGACAGCGGGCTGCACTCCCCCTCGAACCGGGCAGCAGCCCTTGTGGGCCACCCAATAGGTGTCAGGCCACCCCTGTGAGCCACTCCCTTGTGCTCTGGGCCAGACCTCAGCCTAGTGGGCCAAGACTTCCATGGCCCAATATAGACCGGGTCGGGTCAGGTTAGTCCATCCTAGTCAGACCGAACTAGGGCCCCGCCAGGCCCAGAATCACATACTGGGCCATATCATGAGAACCGAACGTCCTTTTGATGAACCATCTATGGAGTTGGGATCCTTGGATCGAGAAATATATTTTGGTATACTCCTATTGATTTTTGGATATAGTTGGGTTATGACCAGGTTGAATCAAACCCAAATCAAACCGGGCCCCTAGAGCAAAAAATGATTATAACTCACAGACCGAACGTCCGATTGACGCACCGTCTATCGTGTTGTAACCCTTACTATGTGGAGGTTTTTTGGGTTACTCTTTTTTTGATTTTATTTTTGGTCTTGGTACGAATGATATCTTGAGGGATGATTCTACGGAATTCGAGTGCACCTGGTAGGAGGAATCGAGTGGTTGGTAGTGAGGTGGAGGTTTGAGATAGATCATACGAAGTTTAGTGCACATCAATCCTATGTGGGTCAGCACATAACGATCATGTGTGGGCCAAATGTTTTGTGGGTCAATGCTCAGTGATCCTCTGTGGGTCAGCACATACAGATCCTATGTGTGTCAGATCCTGTGTGGGTCAACGCTCAACGATCTTATGTGGGTCAGCGCATACCGATCCTGTATGGGTCATATCCTATGTGGTTTAGTGGGAGTTAGTTAACTATCGACACTTGGAGGGTTGGATACTATGTGGATCATTGCGGGAGCCCGTAAATATTGATCCTGTGTGGATTAAACACATTATTTTCATATGTAGTGTCTCTTGACAGAATAAGACGATCTTTCTTCACAACTAATCATCTTCACTTCTACACTTAACTGAAAACCTGGTTTGAGCTGAGATGATTTTTGTTCTCTGTCTGTTGATTTGTGCTTTTTGATTGAGATCATTCTTTTTGGGGATTCCATTGTGTAATTGTGAGAGACATTTTGGGGTCTCGGGGTCCCTAATGGGTATTGTTATACTCACTCCTGCACGAGCTTCTCCCACACCTTGATGAGTCTTGTACAGATGAGGAGCAGTTGGGTTATGGTTTGAGGGAGCTAGGACCAGGCCGTACACTGAAGAGACATGCATACATGGAGTGATAAGGAGTCTATCTTTATGTACCCTTTATGTGGGATCCTCGGAGGATGACCCAGTAGTTGTTTTCCCTTTTTCAATTGTATTGTTATGTTCATTTGTACTTGTACTTCATCATTTGTGCTTATATTCCGGCCCCTTCTACATTCAGTACACTTTCACTACAGTAATTTACATCATAATTTCTAATTTTCATGTTCTCAAACCATGTTTTTGTACAGGTATAAAGGAAAAAACTTCTCGTCTTATGGAATACGTTGTTCGGTGCTAGTCACCAACCACTAGTTTATGGAAGGAAGGCTTGAGGTAGTCACAGTGTGGGCCCTAAGGGACGATTCATGACAAGTGTTATCAGAGGAGTTAGTTCTACCAAAGAACTAGGACTCTGATATTTTCCTTGCATAAATGTTATTATGTGTTATGTGTGTGGTGTTTAGTTTGGGGAATCCAGTTTTGGTGAAGTGGTCGAAATATCCATAAAATAGGTCACTGAATATTGATTTCTGACTCAGTACATGGAAACGCTAATTGAGTGTGTTTTGGAAGATTTTTTCATGTGATTTCTTTGGATTCAACTCACTAGGTACAACATAATAACCCTGGCACTTCTGCTCCTTATTAGGATGTTGTCACGTAAATAGCCATCTAGGATTCCAAAAATAGTATGAGATGAAGGCCCACTAAGGGATGAGTCTCTGGTGTAGGGCCCTCTTAATGTGTTGGCACCTTCAGGTGATGTACTAGTAGCACCAACACCCATTGGCCAGCAGTTCTCACCAGCTGCACTAATGGACGGTGTGTGCTAACTGAGCATGTTCTACGAGTTCCAGTTGTAGAGGTATCTATGATTTCAAGGTGGGATAGATTCCCAGACAGCCAAGGACCGGTTGGAGGATTTGGGTAGAGTTTCATGCATAGGTGGGACACCAGTTGAGTGGATGGAGATCCTAGCTATGAGTCTATTCTTGTATGTGACTATGAGGATGGTCCATTGGATAATGAGGATTTCGTACGTGGACGGTTTCCTGAGATGTTACCTTCAGGTAGTGTTCCAGCTATTTTCGACACTTTTGTCGGGGCATGCGCATCTGTCACGTAGAGTATGCGCTGCAGTTACCCTGCATTCCAGCTTTCCAAATGCGGGCGGCATCTTCTTCTTATTCAAGGATGTCTTCTCCCTGATCTAAACGGGATGACGGGATGTCAGTTTTTCCTTCGGTGGGTTCCTCCTTGGAGATCGTCACCTAGTCCGGGTCTCCCTCATATATTTATGATGTAGTTCATGAAGCTCTTACTTGTGCTATATCTTCATGGACACCAGTTAATTACACCACTTCTTTCAGGACCTTCCAAGGAGTGCAGTCAGGGAAGAAACCTTCTGTTAGGAGGGTAGTAACATTGGGGCATCACTGGCGCATCTTGATGGTGGGGATTGGAATGTCTGTCTTCTATCCTTTATCATAGGGATTTTCGAGGTCACGGAAGCCCGAGGCATCCCACATCGAACATGAAGAATTTTATGGCATTGGCATGTGTTTGAGGTTTTCCTCAGCTTCCCATGTTTAACACAGGGTATGCCGCGAGTTTAATTTCCAGCGGGGACATATCAGACTGATTGGACCATTATCTAGAGTGTATCATATTGAGGAACCTCATGGATGGAACACTGATGTTGGGGCCATCACGTGGGAGGCATCCTGAATGTTGTGGAGGGGAATGAGGTGGTGTGATCCTACCTAGATGGGGTAGCCTGGGTAAGAATCAGGATGGATGATTGTATTGGGCTTTAGCATCGAAGAGGCTTCCTATGTATCCTCATGACAGGGAATCAAGGTCGGTGTAGTTCGATGGAATGAGGGGACACCTGAGGAGGAGACCCCGGAGAATGGACCCATGGATGGGACCTAGAGGATGTGGAACCTCCGGGTTAGGGAATGAGCTTCCCGAGGAACATGGGCTCAAGGGATAGATCAGGATGAGACATGGGTGATGGGCTTGAACCTTGTGGATGCTTCCTACATGTCCCCGTAGTTCGGGTGGATTGGGGATTATGCTCTGAGACATCCCATGGTGGACATAGTTTAACATCATGTGGGATGAGGGTGAACCTAATGTGAATGAATGATCTGGTGGTGGGCATGAACCTCGTAGAGGCTTCCTACATACCATGACTTAGCACGGATCAAATTCCCCAAATTTTGCGATGGATTGGGGCTTACGCTCTGAGATGACCCAAGGTGGTGGGGCTTGAACCTCGTGGAGGCTTCTTACACACCATTCCATAGCAGGTATCAATGTCCCTGTAGTTCGGGATGGATTGGGGCGTACACTCTGAGACGGCCCAAGGTGGTGGGGCTTGAACATCATGGGGAATTCTTATGTACCATTCCTTAGCATGGATCAAAGTCCCCATAGTTAGGGATGGGTTTGGGCTTAAACTCAGAGGTGGCCCAAGGTGGTGGGGCTTGAACCTCATGTAGGCTTCCTACGTACCATGCCTTAGAATGGATCAATGTCCCCATAGTTCTGGATGGGTTGGGGCTTGCACTCTGAGATAGACCAAGGTGGTGGGGATTGAACCTCATAAAGCCTTTCTATGTACCATGCCTTAGCACGGATCAAAATCCCCATAGTACGGGTTGGATTGGGGCATACACTCTGAAACGACCCAAGGTGGTGGGGCTAGAACCCCGTGGAGGGATCCTACATACCATTCCTTATCACTGATCAATGTTCCCGTAGTTCGGGATGGATTAGGGCTTACACTCTAAGATGGACCAAGGTAGTGGGTCTTGAACCTCAAAGAGGCTTCCTACATACCATGACTTAGCATGTATCAAAGTCCCAGTAGTTCAGGATGGATTGGGGCTTACACTCTGAGGTGGCCCAAGGTGTTTGGTGAACTGGCGTGAATGGGGTCGGAATGACCATTGGGTGATGGGCTAGAAGAGACCTGACAATCACATCGTGAAGGGTGCGTCTGTGGGAAATGAAGAGGGGATTACGCATTGAGAGGCCCAGGGTGTCAGGACATACTCTAAGATGGAGGCTCGAGAGAGGAAAATAGCAATGAGAGGGGGATTCAGCACACAAGGATAGAGGAGGAGCCTCATTCCCTATCGTACCCTCCGCTGACTTCGGCACCATGGATGTAAGGAGGAGTAGAGGTGCTGCCTCCTGCAAGAAAGGATAGGGGTTTACACCAAGGTGGATGCCCTTCCTCGCCAAAAAATTCCACTCCCATAAATCACCCCCTATGTGGGCTGATTCCATCCATGTGGAGATGAGTGATCATGGATAATGTCCATGGCGGGGGGACCCTACGTGCGAGGCATGGGGCCTAGTCACAGTTTAACATCATGTGTTGAGGACGAGGAACTTGGCAGTTTAACGTCCTGCAGCTCGGATGAGGTGGGTTTGCTCCTCACCCCTAGGACTTACATAATCGGTACCCTCTTCCCCTTGTGGAAGGGAAGTCATCGGCAAGGCTGTGAGGATGGGGGTGTCACAGAGCAAACCATTGAGTGGTCCACGTTAGCATGGCTATGCGAAGAAACAATAGTCGTTAGCGTGCCTATGTGAAGAAGCATAAGTCGAAGCAACGCAATGGGAAGGATTTTCCATGGGAATATGAAGTTACTTCGTACAAACCTAGAAGTTCGTACATTAAAACCATGTATGATGCTGATGCCTGGGGTGCACAAGTCACCGGTGAATGGATCCAAGAAGGAGGGCATCGCCCAGGGAGCACTGAGGTGAAGGGCCCCGGGGGATTGCATGAAACCCTTGGTCTTTGTGTGAAATAAATGTGGTTGCATGCGAAAATCCTCGGGTTAGCACAAAATCAGTGACTCTTGCATGAGATAGGGGCTGAGGTTTTGTGCGCGACTCAAAGGGACTTGACACAAAGGAAGGGGTGTGTGTTCAATGGAAGGATTGTGTGGATCTTTTCCTGCTATTACACCACGGATGGGATTGCACGCAATGGACAGACCCTAAATGGGGTTAAATTTTAATCTAAGCCATGGGGATCCCACATATAGGCGGACCCCAAGGCGACATGGCGCGAAAAAGAACCATACCTGAAGGCCATATTGTGCGTGCGTAGAAGGAGAATTTCACGCACGAGAGGTGTTTCGAATTCTTCAACCCCGAAAAGGAAGGGGGTCACAATCGATTTATAGGCTACAGGGGGCGTGAAATATAGGTCGATGTGAAATTATTTCACGACATAGGAGGCATCGTGAGATGTCAACTACGAGGGGTGCGAGCGTGAAATTATTTCGCATTGGTGCGGGGGTCTCTTCGCAAATTCTGAAACTTTATGTGCGGGATAGATTATTTCACGCACTTAACCATTTGTTTTGAAAAACACATCCAGGCCCCCCGGACCAGGTCTCTGGGTCTGAATATGATTTCTCTTTGTCATTTCATAACTTTTTCTATCACTTGAGCACTTTTCAACATCTATAAATGTCCCCCCACATCAGAATGGGATCGGAAAGGGGTCGCAACAATTGAATTCTGAGGGAAAAGCCGAAATGCAGGGCTCTGTGGGTCCCCTGCGCGTAAACATTTCGAGTGGCATTCAAAACTCAGCTAGGTGCGGAATCCGCTTTATGCGCAGGCATGGAAATCGGCTGCTCGCAGAGCTAAAATAGATGTGAACTTGGAATTTTATGGTGAAAAAAGGGTTGTCTCCAATAACCACATCTTCTCTAACATGAAAACCCCTACCTAAAAAGAATAATCCTTGTTTTACAATATGTCACTATGGGACTTCGTCATTTTGGAGGACGTCCCTCTGACGGGTTTTGAGGTTGTTACACCGCGATCATGTGTGACCCACAGAGATGACCTTCCTCGATACAAAATCACCAACAACGGTCATCCTGCCAGAGAAACCAGGTATATGGACATCTATGTCCAGAATTCCAGGACAAGGACCATTGATGTGGGTGATCCTATTGTAGAGAGATCACCAGCCCTCTACACGAGCACTTTCATTCAGAGCATCACTGACGAGTCCAAAGGTTGGCTGCAGGGCTAGGACCTGTGGTCCGGAGGCATCTTCAGAAGTCAGTGGGCCTTGGAATACTGGGTTTTCCACCCGTGTGACCAATTTATTGTTGAGATGTGGAACATTGGTAAGTTCAAGGTGATGTGGACTTCACAGTTCCACTTCTACCGTCAGCCATAGTTTGGGTCAGAGCTGTTCACCAGGTGGCCCCCTGATATCAAGACATTCCATCTTTACCATTGGGAAGTCATCATCATCCTTTGGGAAATCCACTGTATTGGGGGCATCTCTTTGGAAGGACCTCAATATGATGAGTTCCTCCAACCAATGAACATCTAGGGTGAAAGGTCTCGAATGCCAATAATGATGTAGCACCTGCTGGAGCTGGCCAAGGAGAAGCTGGGGGTCAAAGACTTCCAGAACGATATCGCCTAGAAGGATTGTTTCAGCCTGTTCCAAGAGAAGAATCTGGAAGTCAAGATTCTAGGGCGGGGAAAATTTTGTCCAACCATGGCTTAGAGGAGCAAGAGAGGATCATACTAGAGGTTCCTGGAGGTGGGGTAATACTAATCATGGGGTATAGAATCAATGAGATCTGGGACCCGAATGTATGGTATGGCAGATTCCTCACCACATTCCTGAGTGGATGGCTCTTTCCAGTGCGGGACACAAGGATGAGCATCCGTCCAGTGACTCTGGTGATGGCTGCCATCATGGCTTCCAACAAGAGGTTCAACCAAGGGGTCCCCGTGCTGGCTCATCTGTACTCCATCGTGGGATGCATCTCGAGAGGGGGATCACCTAGGAGAGTATGTGGCCCCTTCAAGATCATCCATGGATGGGTTGCATCTCACTGTGGAAGTTAAACCTTCCCAAATGACATCCTTCCTCTAGGAAATGGAATGCTACCCTCTCTGCTAAATATTATTGGGGTCATGTCGATGAAACTCAATGAGGAGGGAGTACAGATCATGATTGGTAACTATGCCAACTTTTCCTTCAGCCCATTCCCAACCCCAACCAGTCAGCTGATAGACGACGGTCAAGGCTCACTGGAGAAGAAGGAGTACTTCTAGAGCATCAAAGGAAGCATTCCCGTGGTCCGGATTGATGAGAAGATTATATGTGATCCATATGTGCTATCCAGGTTCGCCAGGCTGTTCAGATGCCTCCAGAAAATTCTGAAGAGAGTATGCACATATGGCCAGGAGGTGAGGCATCCTTCTGCTTTTCGTCATCTGTGACTGATGGTCACATCCTATGGCTCTGGCGACATCATCACTTTCCCTCCCACCGGAGGAAACTCTGGCCTCTCAACCGAGTATGCTGAACATTGGACTATAGAATACCCTGAGGGGCTTTTGAGGAAGCGAGTTCGGAAGCTAATGGTCACCAGTGCAGAACCTCGATAGCGAGAGAGCTGGAAGGGTGCCACTAGAGGGGGAGGATTAGAAGATCCTCTGGCAATGGGGCCCACGCAGGCCGTAAACTCAAAAATGGGGGTGTCACATGGTGTATTTATGCCCTCATCACCAGGAGTAGGAGGGTTCCACTGAGAGGCCAAAGAAATTCTTGGGATGTAAATAAGATACCTGCTTCAACTTTCCCAGGTCACAATCTTCCCTGCCCTGTAGTTGGCCTGACTATCCCTACAGCAGTCAATGATTACTGAAGTCCTCTGGTAGAAGATATTGCAAGACAGGATCGAGTTTCCAGATTTCGGCCATGTCCTGGTCACTGAAAGAATGAACTTCCATATATTTCATGCATATCTAATTGCCATGGACACATAGGCATGCTAACAGGGTCAGCGTGTGGAGCCACCTCTCTTGGTGAAGGTGATGCTTGGCCAGGAGCATGATTCGAAAAGGATGTCGTTGGGGGAAGATGATTGCGATGAGTCAGAGGGCGGTGAGGTAGGTGAGGAGGTGGAAGGAGAAGCGAAAGGTGAAGGAGAGGAGGAGCCTGAAGGTTTAGGGTCTCAGGGGGTGTCCCAGTAAGGGAGTCTCGAGGAAAGCGGTGAGATTTTTGGTTTTGATATGGATGTAACTGAGATACTCGAGGTATTCATCAACCCTTATCTACTCCTGCATTCTCTTTCCTTTGAAATCCATAACCCACATTATTTCTCTTGCACAAGAGCCCACTAGTTTTGGGAATGATCAGGAGTCTCCAATCGGAGTAAGAGGAGCTCTAATGGAACAAGGCAGGGCACCGACGCTTGCTATCGAGTTTACAAGTGGTGAGGGATCCCCCTCCACGATAGATCCTATAGAGACCATAGTACTATAGGCTGATTCCTTGGGTTCTGCAGGACCCTTTATTCGATTCTGGTACTTACTGTCGGAGGACTCAACTGATTTTAGTGCTCCTTTTCTATATAGTGATCACAACACTGGAGACTCATCGAGCTGCTGAACCCGAACCATCCGCGAGCGTGCTAATGGAAAATGTATCAAGCCATCCAGAACATGCCCCACGACCTATGTTGGCCCTAGTTATTGGAGAGCTATGAGCGGTGGACACCAGTAGTGCTGCTGTCGAGGCAGGGCTAGAAGTCGATGAGTGTGCCACCAGGATCGAGGGGAGAGAGGAAGGTCATACAGATGTTGAGATGCATATTCCCCAGGGAGGATTCTCTGAGGATTTCCATGTCACTGTCATGTTGGTATTCTTCCCTGACTATCGGCCTTCTGATCCTGAAGAAAGTGAAGATTGAGATTCGGAAGCGGTGGAGGAGATTCGGATGACGCGACACAAGGGATGGAAGTGCATCTTGCATTTTCTCAACCATCACCAAAGTAGAATGGATGAAGCAGATGGGGTCACTCCATACCAGGCTGCGCTTCCAGTGTGCTGGAGGGGCGGATGATGAATGACTTCACCTAACGGTCCATTATTACATGGCCGAGAAGGTGTGTGAAAGCATATGGTGAGCCGACATCATCTGGTGCCAGGAGTAGTCAGAGAGCACTTGAGCATTTCTGAGGGCATAGTATGAGGTCCAACTCCTCAAGGAGCAGGTGAAAGAACAAAAGATATTCATCGTAAACTACTCCAAGCTCGTGGAACAGTTAAGAGAACAATAGGCAGATGCTCAATATCAACTCATAGAAGTGATTTTCCAGATAACTTAGCATAAGACTGAACAGGCGTGAGCACGGGCCAGGGTCAGTGAGCTACACTCCATGCCCACCGATGAGGAATGGTTCTTCAGGAAATGGGAGGCAGTCTTGGTGTCCACCGGTGAAAAGGTGGCCGAATTTGAGTGATCTATCCAAGAAGCCGGCCCTTATGTGCCCTGTTTTGGCCAAACCCATAAACTTATCCCTATTTACTGCTTCATGTTCTTTTGAACTGTATTTATGGAATCATTTACTCACATGCCACTTTGATTAACATACTTTTCCCTCTGGTTTAACATGATCGACCATAATCCCGAAATAAATAGCAATCCATCCCTAAGCTCATGTGGGCTTTGAGAAGCAAAGGAGGCTCATACTATCATGTCCTTTGATCGTGGGAGGATTAACCAAGCTTCTGGAATTTGAAATTTGAACCCATATTTCCAAGGAGAAGACGGAGGCCCATCCAAAAGAAGAGGACCTCATACCAATCAATTTATCGACTTCTCAATGTGATCGAGCACACAAGCGGGGCAATTCCAGGGGCATTGAAATTAGTCAGAACAAAGGGGAATGAATAATGTGAATCACGTTACCCAAATTCAGAATACTATGGGAGGGGTGTGTCAATGATGGACGACCGTTGACCATGTTTGAAACACAGTATCTCTATCACACTGGCATGAAATGGGGACAACAAATGAGGGCCGACCGTAGACCATGTTCGCAACATGGGGCCTAACTCAAATATCGTTGATCAGTATTTCAGAACATTGGCCCAAGACCGCAGGGTGACCATAGGTCAATCATCCATTCTGTTAGGGGGTCCCTCTAAATGAGGCCAGTCTTCCGGAACATTGTCCCAGGATAGCAGGCAGACCATATGTCAACCATCCATACTGTTAGGGGGTCCCTTCAAACGTGAAAGAGGAAGAAGACCTGAATAAAGGGGCACCCAAAGCATGGAATGTATATTTGTGGCTTTTTCGAGAACAATCTGACACTCCCAATATTATGCCACTATGGTGGAACCACATTAAGTGGGCGCATTAATCTGATCATGGATCATACCTAATTTTAGAAAGGACCTCTTTGGTGAGGGAACTGTTGCTTCCCATTGTCATTATGGGGCATCATGAACTTTCTCAATGAAAATTCTCTAGTTACAAAAACTCCCTAGATTGGGGGTCAGGCTAAGAGGCCGATGGTGGGGAAAAGGATGGGATTTTTGATTCCCAGGGCTGGACCTGAGATGAAATGTTCGGGTGTTCCTACGTATCTCATAAGGATGAGAATCAAGCCGCATGTAGTTCTTGAAATGGTCTTAGTTTAAGTTCTTAGAACTTGATCTGAGGATTGGTAAGGAGGGCGGGAGACTCATGGTAAGGTGATTAAAAAACCCGACGTGAATGAGAACATAAGTCCTCCTTACCATGTCTTCCCTATGGAAGTGCTCAAGTCAATGGACAGAAAGCGAAAGATAGGTTAGGCCCATGGGGAAGTGTCGAGCACTCCGACTTATCTCATGAGGATGAGATTCAAGCCACACGTAGTTCTTAGAGGGTGGATTGACACGATAAGGTAACAGTGAAAAGGATGAAAGGGAATTGTGGGTCTTGCACTTGCACCAAAAGATGTGGCATTTGATGTATCTTATTTTTTCCATTAAGGTGAATGGTTTTCCTTTTATGGAGTGACCGGCCTAGGGTATAAATTCCTAGAATCGCCATAGTAATCAAGCCATATAATGGCCTTGAAAAATGGTATTGTAAATGATCAATACCCAATGTGATCTCCTCTATGATGAGGTCGTCACAATGCAGTTCCGTTTTTCATCGTGCGGCCAGGACGATATTATCATAGTTTATGGTCATGTGGTAGGACCAAACAACACAGTTAAAAGTCATATGACTTGGACATGGGGGAATGCGCACGACACGATAACACATACCCGATGTGAATGCAGACATGGTCTAAATCACCATCGTGCACAACTCTTGGAAATGAGCCTCATGCCAAGAGGCTAACGAGGGTTAGAGGATAATGGGTAGGAGACACTAGATTCCAGTTGATCTAGACCGAGAAGCACAATGTCCAGGTGATCCTACTTATCCCATGGGGATGAGGATAATGCTGCACATAGCTCTTAGAGAATATACTAATTTATGGTCTTAGAGCTCAGATCACGGTGGCCCCGAGAGACGCCGTATCATAGCTTTGTCCACCTGACGTGTGGAGGTGCACTGAGAGATAGTTCCAAAAGTGTCGATATTCCACCTGAACAGGATGGGGTGGAACATAGTGTGAATCATGCAACCAACATTCAATTCCTGATGGGGAATATGTGACGACGGAGGATTACTGCTGACCATGTTCTCAAGACAGAATCCTGTCACGTTAGCTTAAAATGGGGAAAAACAAATGAGCATCGACCGCTGACCATGTTCGCAACGTGGTATTTTTTTCGATTTGTTGTCTGAATACCTCGGGGGCGTTGGCCCATAATGGAAACATATTCCTTAGGCATGGTATCCAAGCCGTTCTAGGGGGTCCCTTCAGGTGTGAAAGATAACGGGGGGCCAAATGGAGGGAGACACGAAGCTTGACAAGTGGAAGGAACTTGCCTAAGTTGAATCTGACACTCCATGTCCTAGACCAGATTACTCTTAACATATTGGTGGACCACTGAAAAGGGTCGAGGGGATCATCTTGAGAGTGGCCATGAGGTAGCAGATTCCCAATAGAAGGGGGCCATGGTGTCAAAAACCCCAATGCGAAGGAGGGAATAACCCTTTTCTACACCTGTATATCCCCCTCGTGGAGAGGGATAGGCCACGGTGCCTAGATGACCAGGAGATCGGGAGATTTCAAAGAGATTGGGTTGGACACAAAATCTAAATGTTCAGGCAGTCCTACGTATCCCATAAGGATGGGACTTAAGCCACACAATGTACTTGTATATACAGTTTAACATCATGCAGGACGACATACAGTTTAATGTCATGCGGGACGAGCATGCAGTTTAAGGTCATGCGGGACAGTAATCCAATTTAAGGTCATGGGGGGCTGTAATCCAGTTTATGGTCATGGGAGACCGTAATCCAGTTTAAGGTCATGGGCGACCGTAACACAGTTTAAGGTCATGGGGGACTATAATTTATTTTATGGTCACGGGGGACCGTAATCCAGTTTATGGTCATGGGGGACCATAATGGCCCAAAGGTAGGGCCAAATGTTGTTTCAGGTCGTGTAAGACCAAGAACTCAGGAAAAGTATTTCTTGAGGAAATTTTCATTGTTGGAGAGAGTTATATACTCACCATCCAAGTTCACCAGGGAGTATGCTCCATTGGGATAAACCTTGAAAACAATGAAAGGTCCTTCCCATTTGGGCTCCAACTTGGGTGGTTTCTTGCCGGGGATCATTGGTGCTTGGAGAGCTCGTACCAAATTTCCTTGCAGGAAATAGCAGAGGTGAACTTTCTTGTTGAAATCTCGAGCCATCCTACTCTGATGCCTTTCTAAGTTGTGCAGGACATGGAGACTATACTCGTCTAATGCTTCTAATTTAGTTAGATGGATATCAGCCACTCTATCTGGCGCTTTCTGATCATAGACCGTTGTCTGCAATGAGGGCAATTGAATCTCGATGGGAAGGATGGCCTCCGTTCCATAAACCAGGGAATATGGGGTCACCTGGATGGAATTATGGATCATCGTCTGATAAGCCCAGAGGGCGTTAGGGAGCTTATCCGACCAACTCTTCATGTTCTGACCAACCATTTTCAGTATAATGTTAGAGAGAGTTTTATTAAACAACTAAATTTTTCCATTCTCTTGCGCATGATAGTAGGAGGTATGGTTGGAGCGAATGTTCTACGTGGCGTACAATTTCTTTAACTCGACTGCTCAAATGTTGATGTCGTTATCGGTGAGGATAGCTTGAGGAACCCCAAACCGATTGATGATATTGGAACTCATGAAGTCTGTGGTAGTACGAGCCTTGACTTCCTTGACTGGAATTGCCTCTGCACACTTGGAAAATAAATCCATAACCGTCACAATGAATCGGCATTGGCGAGCAGTTGTCGATGGGTAAGATCCCATGACATCTAAACCTTATACTACAAAGGGCCTACTGTACTTGGTAGTATGGAGAGGCTCCAGAGGATGATGCACAAAGATAGCATGATCATTGCATGCATGGAACCTCTTTGTGATCTCGATGTTGTTATGGATTATAGAGGGAAAAATACCCTAATCTCCAAATCTGGTGAGATAGTTTTGGCCCAGCATGATAGGCACCACAGAAACCGACATGAACCTCTTGCATGAATTGTGTAATCTTAACACCTTGGATGAAATGGAGGATAACACCATCAAATACGGGTTTATATAGGATCTTCATAAGGCTGGGACCACTCTGGAGAGTAAACTGCAGCATGCGACATCGAATTCACTCATGATTGGACCAGTTTGACGGGATATTACCGCGTTGGTGGCATTAGACCCAGGGTGTTCTCCAATCGGTAACCACTTCGATCACTACTTATGGATGACCCGGGGGTCCCGACGCAGAGGCATCAGTGGTAAGATGGTTTACATGTGGTCTGTCATCACCATCTGGGGTAACTAAAGCTATGACTCTCTGATGCGCCACGTGGATAATCAGATCATCCTTCTTGGGCTCTGGAGGTGATGTAGCTAAACTGGCTAAATAATCCGCTTGACAGTTCTATGACTGAGGGACATGGATAAATTTTGGCTGAAAAGGGCATTGTTCCATTAACTGGAGTGTGCCTTCTAACAATGGAACGAGCTCTGGATTCCTGAAAACATAGTCTTTATTGACCTTATTGATGACTAACTCGGAATATCCTTTCACATGGAAATGGGCCACGTCGATCTCAAGGGCCACCTCGAGACCCGTAATAAGGTCCTGATACTCTGCCTCATTGTTAGTGCTACCTTCTGATTAAAAAATGTGTAGGGAATGACGTCTTTTTCTAGGGTGATGAAGAAGATTCCCATGCCTACTCTGTTGAGCCTATGATCATTAATCCTCCTACCGGTGGGGCTCCGGGAGTCACCATCGAAGTGCATTTTTCAACATGGGACAACCTGATCGATTGAGAGGATTGCCTTATCAGGAAAATCTAGTTCAAGTGACTGGTTCACAGAGGTTGGATGTGTAGCTAGGATGTCTTCCAATGCAGGTACCTTGATAGCCTTCTAGTGGACAAACCTGATGTCGAACTGCTGGAGGATCACCACCCACTGTGCTAGTCGACCAGTCAACATGGGGCGATTCTGAATGTTCTTTAGCGGGTCTACCTGAGAGACTAGTTGTACATCATGGTTGTTTCCTCGACGGATTTCGGGGATGACCTCCTTGACGAGAAATTCAAACTTTCCGATCGGTTTCTAGCGGGTTTGTTCGTAGAACCGGAAACATCCAATGATTCCACATCTGTTTGGACTCACTTTCCAAAGGTAGGCGCTCATTAGCTTGTGGACTGATGAGGCTTAGGAATTTGCATTGGTCAAGAGGATGGGAGGTCGGACTCATCACACCTTTTTGAGGGGAATTATTGCCTACTCCGGGACTCTCTTTATAGATTTATGTTATGTTCGTGAATCCTTATTACATTACCACGTATAAAATGTGCTTTCATTTAGTTTTAACAATCAATGATTAAATATGCAAGAAATTTAGAGAATATTTTATATGTATTCGAGGTTATTCATCAATAGAGAATCATCTATATCTGTTTAGAGATTCTTGGTCAATGGTATCCTTCAAAACATTTATATAAAAGTATCTTGGTCATTATGATGACCAGGCTGGTTTTAAAGCCACTCAGTGGGGCACTTGAAGTTTATCGTCATTCAGAAGGACATGGGTTATTTCAAAGTTGGGATCGAACCCATAAATGGGCTACCTACGTATCCTTTGTTTTGGAAAAGGAATCAGAACCCACGTAGTTCGAGTGATGAAGTATGATATTTATGATTGATGGATCAAAGAAAAATGTCATAATTACTTTTACACTCTAAGCTCACGTGAGTCATGCTCGGTGTGAGAAACAAGAGGTATTGGTAAAAATTAGACAATTGTGCCCTGAAATATGCAATCATAAGAAATTGTTTGGGGCTTAGGTATGAATGACTGCCCAGATAGATGAAGGTTTAGGATTCATTTTTAGGGAGAAGATCCAGGAACAGGGTCCATAAAGGTATATGTGCTTTATGGAGATTTGAATACTCTAATCTTGGGGCTTACTCCTAAGGAGGATGCCCAAGTTTGGAGGGGACTTATGATTGGGTTTTACTCCTGAAAAGGAAACCCAAATCAAGGGTAAATTATGACTGGTTAAGAGAAATTTAAGGGGGCTTGGGGTTTACTCCTGAAAAGGAAACCCAAGATTATGACTGTGACGTACTCCTAAAAAAGGAGGCCCAGGTTATGACTGAGTCTTATTTCTAAAAGGGAGACCCAGGTTAGTGGACTTGGGGCTTACTCCTAAGGAGGATCCCCAAGTTTATGACTAAGTCTTATTCCTGAAAAGGAGACCCAGGTTAGGGATTAAGGTTTGGGGCTTACTCCTGAGGAGGATGCCCAGATTTTAGGTTGGGGCTTACTCCTGAGGAGGATTCCCAAGTTAAAGGAATTAAGGTTTGGGGCTTACTCCTGAGGAGGATGCCCAAGTTTGGGAACATTAAGAATTTGGGGCTTACTCCTAAAGAAGGATGCCCAGATTTGAAATTGGGGCTTACTCCTGAGGAGGATGCCCAAGTTAAAGGATTATGATTGGGGCTTACTCCTGAGGAGGATGCCCAAGATAAAGGATTAGGGTTGGGGCTTACTCCTGAGGAGGATGCCCAAGTTAAAGGATTATGATTGGGGATTACTCGTGAGGAGGATGCCCAAGTTAAGGGATTATGATTGGGGCTTACTCCTGAGGAGGATGCCCAAGTTAAGGGATTATGATTGGGGCTTACTCCTGAGGAGGATGCCCAAGTTAAGGATTCTCTCATCTTAAAATATGAGGTTGAATGAATGAACTCTCTATATTTAGTGACATAAGGATATTTAAATCACTAGGTTTTGAGAGAGATTCCACAGAATTCCTTTCAGATAAGGAAGTCAAATCAAGAAATCATGCCATAAATGGCTTTGAAGAGTGTCTTGAAGACTGAATCTTGAAAAGGAAAGGTGTAATGGCTTAAGAGGGGTAAAAATGGGCAAGATGGGCACCCAAAAAGGTAGGGGTGCGCAAGTCTTGAAAGGCGCGCAAGTCTTCCGTGGGCGTGCAAGTTTTGGTCGCGCAGGTATACCTGCGCGACACATGGTGTACTTGCGCGATTTTCAACCAGCATTGAAATATTTGAGCGACTCTTTTTTAAACCCTTTATAATCCTCTTGAGGTTCTTCCAGAAAAGGTACGCGCAAGTTATATTGAAGGAAATAAATCGGTGCGCAAGTGTTTGATAAGTTTCAACACTTAGACCTTCTTTCTTCTCTTTAGATCTTCCATTCTAGGCAAGAAATTACCTTAGAAGTGTTCCGGAAGCTTTGAGAAGAGACTTGGGCGTCAAGATCTTCAATCCGAGTTTCTGGAAAAAGATCCTCTTGAATGGGGGGCCCAAAGGGTCTATTTATAGGCAAAAGAAGACCCTGGGCGGTTACAGGGCGTTTACCACTTAGGTCGCGCAATTCACATGCGCGACCAAGGGTGTCGCGCAAGTGTACTTGCGCGACAGTGATAAAACATGCGTGATGCAGTTGTTGTCGATCCTTTGTTCATGCCTTTGTCGATTTTTGATGTTTTCTTCAAAGGTTGAATCACTTTGAGCTCAGATATTCCCTTTTCCGATCATTATATTCTGTGACGAAAGGAGCGTCAACAAAAGTCCCCCCTCAGAATTGGATCCTGAGAGAAATGAGGATTTGACTCTGAGGAAATCGAATCCCTCCAAAGGAAAAGGGAGGCACAAAAGTCTTCATTGCACAGAGGGCGGCGCGCAAGTTTTCGTCGCGCATGCCTTAAGCGCTCTGAGTGCGGCGCGCAGATAGGCCTCCTGGCCTATAAATACACCGCTTTTGGTCGGGGATAACATTTGATCCCGAATTTCTCGAGCTCTCGCCGCGCAAGTCTTCCTCGCCGCGCAAGTCTCTTTTTCCACTGTTTCCCCACTGCCGCGCTACTCTCATGGTAATAGGGCTTGCGCGGTAATACTTGCGGGACAAAAACTTGCGCGTCACTTGTATCACTTGCACGACATCTCCATACTTGCGCGCCTTAATGCCTTAGCCAATTTTTTTCCAAATTCATTCACAAATTTTATGAAAAATAAACCTATTTAAGAGTTTAATTTATTCAACTCTTGTGCAGATTCAATGGCTCTTAGACCTGGATTAATTGATGAACTGGCTAGCAAGCGGATAGATGATATGATGGATATCATTGGCCCTGATTACTATGATATCTGTGACAGCACTTTCCCAGATTTGGATAAGTACTTGAAGAAATATCATCTTAATTTCCCATAGAACATCTACCTGCCTCTGTGTGTTCATGGTCATCTGCAAGGAGTCAATGTTCCAAATGCAAACAATTATACACCTGAGATGCAGCTGCACTGCTACTTCTTTATTTCGGTTATGTTGTGCATTAAGAGTAACAACAATGGTGTGAACTTTCAAATTCTTCCTCCATGTCATTTCCTTGCAGATATGAAAATGGCAAACCCATGGGATGAAATGTTTCCCACTAATGATTGGTGGAGAGAAGACAAACATGGTATTAGAGCAATATTTGAAAAGAGTACTCTCTCCAAATGGCTCTTTACTTACAATGCTCCATTCTCAAATCCATGTATCCATCTTCCAAGTCTCTTGGACAGAAACAGAGTCATTGTTTGATCAGCAGAAAATTTTCTCAAACCGCACTCAAGAACATCCTTTTACAATTGTTCCAAGAAGAGCTGGTATCACTGCATCTCTTATTGTATCCAGTTGAATGAATGTATTCCAGGTGGTTTCTAATGAAGCTCGGGATGCCATAAATCAAATGAAGTGTTATGTTGAATGCCTCTTGTAATTCTTGAGAAAAAAAAGAGAAGAGACTCCAGTCTGTGGATGTCCTTCTAACTCTTGTGTATCAATGAAAAACACTTTCGTCTTCAATCATTTGTACCTGCATTCTTTTCACTACCTGCTTCAAATTTACTTAAACCAATGGGCCTAGTAAGCATAGTTTTATTTTTACTAGGATTATTACAAATAATCCTACAAACTTTGAGCCTTTTTAATTGCTCAATCTTACCTAAATCATACAAAAAAATGTATATTTAGTGAGCTGGAACTTGAATTTTATTCAGAGTTCCTTTGTCTTTTATGGGTAGTTTAAAGTCATGCATGCTGGACATAAAGGGGCTAATGTTTAAGGTCGAAATAGCTTTGACCGAAATGGATTAAAATGGATTCAATTCCTTGATAATTTATCTGAAAACATATTACCATACTCAAGTATGAGAGAAAATATGTAAACTATGGCTTAAGGATATTTGAATCTGAGGAATGATATGAAAAAGAGCTAAAAGGCATTAGAAGAAGTAGTTTCCAAGAATGAAGTTAATATTATTTAACAAAACCCGTTAGGGGGTTGAAATATGTAGGGCCACCTATGGGCATTGGCTGCATGGTCAAATAAATAGCATCTTTTGGCTGACAAGTCTGTTATGTGGACTGTTTATGCAAGGCCACCTATGGGCACGTGCTGTATAGTCAGGAAAAAGAACTCCCAGAAATTTACTTTCCTAGTGCTAAAAGCCTGTGAAAGTTTATGGAGATTCAAATTTTCTAAAGTATAGAGTTTGTTGTATGGAAAGAGGTACTTGAATATGGAGAAGATATTTCCAAACAAGAATATCGAAAAACTGGATGAATATCACTCCGACGAAGGTCTGACCCAAACGTAGGGAAGAAGAATAAACCATAGACTTGAATACTTTCAGATCATGAAAAAGGATATGGGACAAATATGTTAAGGATGGCTATTTTTTGCGGATCCCTACATACTGTCGTTTAAGACAAATAAGGACAAAAGAGGCATTCTTCCCAATAATGAAGTTAACATTATTTAACAAACCCGTTAGGGGGTTGAAATATGCAGGGCCACCTAAGGGCATTGGCTGCATGGTCAAATAAATAGCATCTTTTGGCTGACAAGTCTGTTATGTGGACTGTTTATGCAAGGACACCTATGGGCACCTGCTGCATAGTCAAGAAAAAAGAATTCTCAAAAGTTTGACATTTTTGTGACTAGAAGTCATGAAAAGGGTTATGGAGATCTGAAAATATTTTAAGGTTAGGATTATAACACATAAAGATGGGTATTGTCCAATGTATATAGAGATACATAGGTCAATGAAAACCATAATCATGTTGTGGCTGGGTCCTGAATTGAAATTTTGGACTTCACTACGTATCTCATAAGAATGAGAATCAAGCCATACATAGTTCTTGAAATGCAGTTTAACGTCCTGCAGGACGAAAGTATGAGTGATCTTAGTTTAGGGTCATAGAATTCAGACCATAATAATGAATACACAGTGTGTGTGTTTTCATGAGGACTTTTCAGCCAAGGGACTGAAAGTGAAATTTGGGGTTAGGCCCAAAAGACTTGGGACTGGATTCGAGGGACCCTCGAATGTTCTTACGTATCCCATAAGGATGGGAATCAAGTCCACGTAGTTCTAGAACTACCCTTTGTACAAATTTGGTTCGTACATGTCAAGGGTGAAAGGGGACTTTAGTGCAATGATGGTTTAACCTAAGATAAAAAGTTTAGGCATTACCATGTATGCATGTAGTCTTTTGAAAATGAAAACCATGATTGAAAAATCAATGTCAATAATAGTTCTCTCTCAAATGAGGAAATCAAAGAATATTGTAGTTTATTGTCGTACCGGACAAAAGTGTTGTATAGTTTAACGTCATATAACAAGGATGAAAGTGAATCAATGTAAAGATATTGATTCCAGGGGCGGTTTCACGAATCAACATCATATGAGATGGTGGTGAACCGATGTGAAGTGATTGTTTTTGGGCTTGAGCCTTGGGAGGTTGCCTACATACCCAGCCTGGAGGGAAAGGATCAAAGTCCGTGTAGTTCAATTAAAGAATGAATTAATGATCAAGTTGTTCTTGTGGACAATGATCTAATAAAAAAATGTTGTTGGGACTTACACATGGTTAGTGGCCCAAAGGGAGTGTTATGGTTGATGTTCGCTCTAAGCTCATGTGAGTCATACTCGGTGTGAGAAACAAGAGGTGATAACAACTTTAACGATGCACAGTTTAATGTCATGTAGGACATAAAAAAGGGACTATGCAGTTTAAAGTCTTGCAGTTAGGAGTATTGGTGCTGCACAGTTTAGTGTCATGTAGCAGGGACAAAATAACAGTTTAATGCCATGTAAGACATATCAAGGACTTTCTGTAATGTTTAGCGTCATGTAGTTAGGACGATGGGGATAAAATAGTTTAACGTCATATTGGACGAAAGGGGGATTGTGCAGTTTAATGTCATGCAATAAGGACAAAAGAGTGTACCATTTTAATGTCATGTCGGACGAAAGTGCGAATAGTTTAAGGTCATATGCATGGACCGTGAATGGTGCAGTTTAATGTCATACTGGACTTTTAAGATTATATAGTTTAACGTCTTTCCGGACGTGAGGGACTTTTATACAGTTTAGCGTCATGTAGTTAGGACGTCACAGTTTAACGTATTGCTGGACATAAAGGATTTGCAAATAGTTTATGGTCATATACATGGACCAGGGATGATGCAGTTTAAGGTCATGCTGGATGGTTTAGGGAACTTTTTCACAGTTTAATGTCGTGTGGGACGAAGTTGCAGTTTAAAGTCATAATGGACCATTGCTGTATAGTTTAACGTCATTTAGCAAAGACGAACTGGTGCTGCAGAGTTTAAAGTCATGTAGTTATGACTAAGGTGAACCAATACGAGGATATCAGTTCTGGGGACTTTTTACAGTTTATCGTCATGCTGGACGTTGGAAGTGCCACATAGTTTAATGTCATGTTGCTAGGACACAATATAGTTTAATGTCATCTAGGAAAAAATATGGAACTTCTGTACAGTTTAATGTCATGTAGATAGGACAT
Source organism: Viscum album (assembly GCA_963277665.1). Lineage (NCBI taxonomy): Eukaryota > Viridiplantae > Streptophyta > Magnoliopsida > Santalales > Viscaceae > Viscum > Viscum album. Next base: position 1,845,428,150 of record OY728157.1, on the reverse strand, counting down.
AATACAGTTTAGTGTCATGTAGGACAAAATATGGACCAATGTGATTGTTTTTTGGATCTGGGAACAATATTTTGTGTTTATACAAAATACTTCTTCAGAAATCTAGCATTAGTTGGAGTCGTGATGTGTTCTCCATCCATTGAGATTAGAGAATATGCTCCATTGGAGTAGACCTTATGTATTCAATAAGGTCCTTCCCATTTTGGTTCAAGATTGGGAGGCTTCTTTCCTGGTATCATTGGTGCTCTGAGAACCAATACCAATTCTCCCTGAATGAATGAACGAAGACGAACTTTTTTGTTAAAAGCTCGTGCTATTCGATTCTGATAGGTTTCCAAGTGGTGCAAAGTGCACAATCTTTTCTCATCTAACTGTTCCAATTCATTCAACCACTTTTGGGATTGCTCATCTGTAGATAACTGATCACAAATGGCTATTCTGAGTGAGGGAAATTGAACTTCAATTGGCAAGACTGCTTCTTTTCCATATACCAATGAATATGGAGTTGACCGCGTTGCATTGCGAGTGGTAGTCCGATAAGCCCATAAAGCATGAAAGAGTTTATCAGGCCATGACTTCTTATCTTTATCCACCATCTTTTGCAGTATATTTGAAAGAGTCTTCTTGAAGGCCTCTATCTGGCCATTAGCCGCTGCATGATATCGAGATGAATGGTTGGACTTAATGTTGTATTCTTGATACAATATCATTACCTCAGAAGAACAAAAGTTGGTGCTGTTGTCCGTCAATATGGTATGAGGGACACCAAATCTAGAAATGATGTTAGACTTGATGAAGCTAAAAATGCATTTAGAATTGACTTCTTTGAGAGGTACTGCCTCTTCCCATTTGGAAAAGAAATCAGTAGCAGTAAGAATGTACTTAAACTGCTTGGCCGTAGCTGAAGGGTAAGGTCTGACCACATCCATTCCCCATGTGTAAAATGGCCATGAGTATTTAGCTGTATGAAGCAACTCTGGAGGTTTATTAATGAAGTTGGCATATACTTGTCATGAATGACACTTCTTTGTAAAATTAACACAATCTTGTATCATTGAAGGCCAAAAGTATCCAAGCCTTCGAATTTGATCAGACAGTCTATGTCCAGACTGGTGGGCACCACAGACTCCTGCATGCACTTCTTTTATGATAACCATTGTCTCTTCACCATCAATACATCTGAAGAGAACTCCATCAAAACCACATTTGTAGAGAATTTTCTCGAGGTGGTTTAGGCTATCATAAAGAGTAAAATTGACCACACGTCGCCGAATTTGTTCTTTCTCGGCTCTATCAGGTGGAAGTGTTCCATTTTTAAGGTATTCCCTGATAGGTGACATCCATCCCGTAGTATGACCATAAGGTTCAGGAATGGGACTAATTTCATTAATTTCCTCTGTTCTGACTTGAACATAAGGTGAAATTGCACGACGGTGGGCAATACAGATGGTTGTCTCGTCCCGATTTGGATTTGCTTAAACTGTGGCTATATTAGCCAGTGCATCAGCTTGAGCATTTTGTGATCTTGGGACATAAGAAAATGTCGGTTCTGAAGGTAATTCCTACATTAACTCTCTGACGTAATCATACAAATGGATTAATTCTTCTTTTCTGATGGCATAATCCCCATTGACATGTTTGATTACCAGGTCTGAATCACCTTTCACCATTAATTGATTCACTTGTGCTTGAAGTGAAAACTCCAAGCCTGTAATGAGATCTTGGTATTCAGCTTCATTATTGGTACCACCTTCCCACAACAAAAAAGAATAAGGTAACACTTCCTTATCTAGAGAAATGAGCACAATTCCTAAACCAACTTTGTTGAATTTAGGATTTTCCATTTTCTTCCCTGTTGGACTTCTAGAAGCACCATCAAAATACATTTCCCATGTTTGAGGACTCTCTTGAATAGAGAAAACGTCATCACCAGGGAGTTCGATATCTGAATACGTGTCTTCCACTGAAGGATGTTCAGCCAGGAAATCGTCCAGAGCTTGGCCCTTAATTGCCTTTTGAGACACATACTGAATGTCTAACTGCTGTAGAATAACCGCCCACCTTGCCAGACGTCCTGTAAGCATTGGACGACTAAGGATGAATTTGAGAGGATTATTACGAGATACCAATTGGACCTCATGATGTTGCAGGTAGTTTCTCAGTTTCTGAACTGCAAAGATTAATGCTAGGCAGCACTTTTCAATACTTGAATACCGGGTTTCTGCTTCAAGCATAGTTCTACTGAGATAGTAGAGACTATTTTCATTCCTAGCACCATTCTTTTGAGCGATAAAGTCACCCAATGATCGCTCTAAAGCTGTCACATAGAGGATAAGTGGTCTACCCTCAACAGGTGGCATGAGTACTGGTGGACTCAAGAGGTATTTCTTGAGAACATCAAATGCTTCTTGACATTCTTCAGTCCACTGGTAAGCGACTCCTTTCTTCAATAATTTGGTAAAGGGTAACTTTTTCCTGCCATATTGGCGATGAAACGCCGAATATAGGCTAAGTGTCCTTGAAGTCCTCTAAATTCTTTCAAATTTTGAGGAGGTGACATACCAAGGATTTATTTGGTCTTCTCAGGATCGACTTCAATACCACGATGGCGTACAACAAAGCCGAGGAATTTTCCTGAGGTTACCCCAAAAGCACATTTTAAGGGGTTCATCTTTAAATTATGTTGTCGAAGATTGTGAAATATGAATTCCAAATCATCCAAGTGATTAGAACGTTGTTTGGATTTAACTACCAAATAATCTACATAGCATTCAACAAACTTCCCTAAAAGAGATTTGAAGATACGATGCATGGCGCGTTGATATGTTGCACCTGCATTCTTTAAACCAAAGGGCATCACCCGGTAACAAAACACACCTTGAGGAGCTCTGAAGGATGTATATTCCTCATCTTTTGGGGCCATTCGGATCTGATTATATCCAGAATATCCATCCATGAAAGAAAGTACTTCATAGCCAGCCGTCGCATCAATTAAGAGTTCTGTAATTGGAACTGGGAAATCATCTTTAGGACAATACCGATTAAGATCTCTGAAATCGATGCAAACCCTAATTTGCCTGTTCTTCTTCTTTATAGGGACAATATTAACCAACCACTTGAGATATTGAACTTCTCTGACGAAGTTAGCTTTGATAAGCTTATCCACTTCAGCCTCAATTTTGGAAGCATAGGTTGGGTGTGTTCTTCTCGCCGCTTGCTTGAATCCTCGATGTTCTTTTGGCAAACCCAAATGATGGGTGGCAACATCAGGATCAAGGCCAGGCATCTCTATATAATTTCAAGAAAAAATATCTTTATTTTGCTTTAGAAAAGAAATATACATCTCTTTCTCTTCAAGGGTCATGGCCGCACTAATTAAAGTGGGGCGTGGATCTTTCTCTGTACCCAGATTTACTTCTCTGAGTTCATCCACAGTGGTAGAGATACCCTCTTCAAATGCTGGAGGAGCATCTCTAAGATCATCCTCTTCCTCTTCATCATGTGTTATTTCTTCCGTTTCTACTTGCAAAGTAGATGAAAAAATGAAATTCTCATGATCATAAGAGATGTCAAAATTTTCACATTTTGAAGAAGAAGCTTCCATTTCCGACCCTATTGATGATAAAGGGTCTTCTTTGGGAAATAAAGAGGGGATGATGGATTGAGAATCGACATCATTATTCACCTCTGGTGTTGCTATAAATCTTTCTGGCCTGATTAGTGAAGTATAGACTTGTTGGATTTCAGCAGACGAAATGAAAACGTCATCACTTATGCTTTCATCACTGCTTGGTAAGTTACCGATTTCTCCTATGTTGTCTGGCTCGATTTCCGTAATTGATATTATTGATCTTTCCATAAGAGTATTTTGATTTGGGCCTATTTTTTCAATTTGACTAATAGGTAATACATAATCTGTACTCACATGTGAAAATGGATTTATTGGAATTTTCTCCAAACCATATGGAGCATTAACTTTGGTAATTTCCTTCATTGTAGATTTTTCTCTTCCCTTCATGTGATAAAATTCCGCCTCAATGTATTGAGACTCACATGTCTTGAACGGGGCCTTATCACCATACAATGTTCCAAATTGACCATCGAAACAGTATTTGAGACATTGATGGTATGATGAAGGAATAGCTGCATGCTGATGTAGCCAGGGTCTTCCAAGCAAGATATTGAAAGCTGAGTCCTGATCAACAATCATGAAATCCGAATTGGAAACAATATCTCCAAACTGAGTTCTGAGTGTAACTTCTCCCAGTGTTTCTTGTTCATTTTTATCATATCCTTGCAACATCATGGTAGAAGGAGATAAATCAGATTCCGTGAGGCCCAATCGACGAAGTGTACGAATGGGCATGTGGTTGACTCCTGAACCATTGTCAATGAAAGCTCTTCGAATATCTACACCATTGACTTTTCCAGATAAGTACAAAGGTTTTATGTGCCCATTCACAACATCATCTTCATCTTTATCAGTAAAAGATATCACTTCATGGCATTCTGCAGGATTATTCTCTATGTGATAGATTTCAGCTGCAGCAATTTCAGCTTCAAACTCCTGAGGACTTGACAAAGCTTCGATGAGTGCTTCCCGAAGATCTTTTGATAGATTCAAAGCATCCAAAATTGATAACTTGGATGGTACTTGGGCCAAGTGTTTCAATATATCATACTTTTGATCTAGAGGTCTGCGTTTCCCAATAGGAATATGCGGTTTAGCCGGTACCTTGGAAGCAGATGCTTTGGAAGATGATGTATCTTGTATTGAAGTTGGAAACATCCTTGGTTTTGGAAGATTAGACTGATTAGATCCATTTACTTTCTGAGATAAAGAAGATGGAACCTTTAATCGGTCTTCCAAAATAACTATGCCAAAACTGAGTTGGCCATTGGCAGAAGAACTTTCTTGTTCTTTTTGAGCTCGCTGAAGGGCTCTACCATGAGTTTTTGCTGCATATACAGTGCTAGCAGGGGTAAAATTATAGTAGTGGCTTTGGAAAGATCCATGTCTTCCCCTGTATCCTGAACTTCTAGAACTTCCTCGGATTCCCTTATTTGATACAGGGAATTCAGGCTCATCAAGACTGGAATATGGATCTGTTAATTGAATCATATTAACAGAACCAAAGATTAACTCTTCGTCTGATAAAGACTGTGCCTGGTTAGCCTGTTTAGGCTGTGCCGTTTGGTGGGGCGGTGCCCATTTCTTTGAGGTAGATGGCATGAAATCTGCCAGAGTCAAAGACAATTTAGGCTTTGATACATACTCATCTTTTCCTGATTCCTCTTTCTTCTTTGAATTGCGCTGCCCTTTTGAGGATTTGTCTTTTGATGGAGGTTTTACTGCAGATTTTGTAGGAGAGACAATTGGCTTCTTCAATTGTGTTCGCAAAATGGAATGGGTCCGATTGATTGTCTTTCTGACCATCCAATCATCATATTTTTTCGCAGTTTTGTTTTTGACTTCCTGCCAATCGCCTCCTTCCTCTGGATATGTGGCTGTAATACACGCTACATGAGCTGAAGAAACCTTCAATTTGACTTGTCCCAAGTCGACCATCTTTTGCAGGAGGTCTTTAAAGACAAAACACTCCTGGATGGGATGCCCCAACATTTGATGAAAGGGACAATAATTGGGACGGTCTTCTTCTCATTCCTTGTTTGGCCTCTTCGGCACTGGTAATTGAACCAAATTATTTTCCAGAGCTGAAATGAAGTAACCAGGAACTTGCTCACTTCGGAAAGAGTAAGTTTTACTCTTCATATCCTCAAATTGTTTTCGTCGTTGATCTCTTTGATCATTTGGACGAAACGGACTTTGTTGTTGGCATTCAGGAGGTGGAGTCCTTCGAGAAGATGAAGGTTTTAAAGTAGATATAGGTACAGGTGCTTGTTTAAGCATAACTGTAGCAGTTTCTGCTTTACCCATTCTTCTTCCTGGAGCTGATGGAATTATACGAGATTTAACCTTAGCCTGTATAAGGGAATCTTCAATCTGCTGAGCGATTGAAGTAAGGTCTCGAAACCCTCCTGTGTATTTCACAGGGATCAATGGCGTGCGTAATTCGTCACGCAAATTTGCCACACAGATTGGCAACAATTTATCCTGAGGGAGTGCTAAACTCAGGGAATACGTTAATCCCTTCCAACGAGCAATGAAATCAGAGACCCTTTCATTCTCCCTTTACTTGCAGTTTGTAAGATCGAAAACTGTCGTTTTTGGAAAAGATGAGCTAAATTGAAGAAGGAATTTTTCACAAAGATCCTCCCATCCGATGACTGACCGGGATTGCAAGCTTGTATACCAGACAAAAGCTGGTCCTTTCAAGGTTCGCACGAAGCATATGAGGTTCACTGCTTCTTGCTGCTCTGGAGTTCCCATCATAGGATCACAACAAGACACGTAATGCGTCAAATGTTGTTCAGGGTCGCCTGATCCATTGAAAGTAGGGAAAACAGGGTTTCCAAAACTGGATGGAGGAGAAATTGAATCTACCCATTCAGGGTAAACTTTCTTTTCAGGTTGAACTTGCGCCCGTTTCCCTTCCATAGTTTCTAACCGAGCTGTTAATGACTCAATATTAGTTATTAACTTTTGAGAAACGTCAGGTTGAACTTGGTTTTGGGTAGGTGTAATGAATGGAGCATGTACAGACGTGGTGGTTGGTGCTGCAACTGATGGTAGTGCTGCCAACCATTGTTGCGTTTGACCCGTAGGATTAGACCTCTGAGGGTGTACTGATAAAGGAGGATATTCCTGATCCATCTCAGTAGTTACAACAAATTCCTTCGGCTATCGGACTTCAGCATTCTTAAGAAGAAGTCTACTCTGAATTAGTTCTGCATTCAACCTTCTTAATTCTTTCATTTCTTCTTCCTGTTGTGCAAACCGTTTCTCTAATGAGAGCGATTGACCTCTTTCAGAGGAAGGGTGAGAAGTAACCTAATTCTTTCCTTTCCCCTTATTGGATCCTTTTCGGAGAGGGGGAAGTGGGTAACTTGAAGGAATACCCAGATTTTGGGTAAGCCTTTGATTACATGTGCGCACACCTTCTTCATTTAAGTCTGTGTGTGAAACTTCTTGAGCATGAACCTCTTTGTCTGATCCCTCTGATTGAGCCTCATCTGGTGAATCAGCAGCAACGACATTGATGACATTAATGGATGCATATTGCATGGAATCCTTTCTATCAACATTTCTGTGATATTGTCTTCTTCTATGTCCATGATGAGACATGGAATTCCGTTGACTTGATCCCTCAGGAACTTCTTGGAGAACCTTCACCTGGAGAGAATCTCCTGATAGCATGGATCTTCGTTCCTCTTGAGGCTTATTCCCTAATCGATGGAATACTGATTTTCTCTGAGGGAGGGATTGAGGATTTGAAAAAGTCCCCAGTCCAGTGGACTTGGGATGTTCCTGCTGCTTCCACTCAACTCCTCGAATCCCATTTGTTGACTCTGAGGGTTGGGTTAGAGAAGTCCCCAGTCTGGCAAGCTGGGGTGTCTCTTGACATTCTATGTCTGAGATCTTCTTAAAATCTCTCTTGATCTTGCGAATCTTAGTTCGGAAATTAGCTGGATGCATTAACCTGTATCCACTTTTATCACCTGGTTCAACAGACCGTTGGATGATTTCCGAAACTTTTGTCATTTGATGACGTGATTTCTCCAGACGAGAGGCTTGTGCAATATTCTCGCCTGCTTGATGTAGGAGAAATTCAACAACTTGTTCTCTATATACTTGATTTTGAGAGGAACTAGTTGAATCATGTTCTTGAGCAAGCTTTTGGTTATGAACAAAGCCCATTGACTGTGGCCGGCCATGGGCAATAACATTTCATGAGACCATTTTCGGTGGGCTTTGCTGACCGGAAAGCACTGAGAAATGTAGTGCTCCGTGAACACCCCATCCTCTGATATGAACATCAGATGGAGCATTTGCAATTAACTGACGCAATTTTCTTAGTGCACCAAGGCATGAACGCTGAAGGGTTCTTTGTTGCTTTTCAGCCTTCGGATACTGAGAGACTGATAGAGATGCCAAATCAATCTGGCGTTGTAACCCTTCTATTATCTTAATACGATTTTCATAATCACCATAAGATAATACTTTATTCTTCAATTGACAATGAGTCTTCCATATGTTGAGACGAATATCATGGATTCCATCATCCCTCAACATCTTTGGAATGTCGTACTGGGAGTCAACCAAAGGCCAAAACATGACTGGTACTTCACCTTTTTCCAGTTTTTTCCTCATGTTCAGCATTTCCTCTTTATCATTAAATGAATATTCTTCTACCTGTTTGGACCAGAGTTGGTGTTTCCTTGTTGCTTCATCGGATTCAACAAGATTGGTAGAGATATCACTATTCATGCTGGAAGATGAATGACCCAGGGATGGTTCGGAGAATAACCTGAACCCCAGGCTATCTTCCGATGGAGAAAGAGTTTCACCTGCCGATAGTAAAGCATCAGACATGGCTGGTTTTACGTTTGCAAGTGCCTCGAGATAGGAGGGCTTTCTCGTCACTACATTGCCTTCTGAATAATTTTCAAGACAACGTGAATCACTACTGCGGATAGGACTTTCGCAGCGAAGTTCATCACCATGAGGAGGACTGTCATGATGGGTTACAACAAAAGATGAAATCTCTTGCTCCTTGGTCTTCTGACCACACAGAGGGTTCCTGTGGCTCTCATCTGAAGAAGAAACTTCATGATTGACCGAACATTCATGAAGCAAGCTTTCATGAGGAAGTGTCTTTTGAAGACCTTCAAAATTAATGTTCTCGTTATTGAGAACTGAGGGAGTAGAATCTTGAATTCCGACAGATAAATGTCTGAGGGCTTCATGAACTCCAGCATCGAGCAAGGCCTTGTTGCAGATTGGCCTTTGATCTCCTGACTGTGCTGGGCGGATCTTTTTCTTAGATGCCTACTTACTCACTTTAGAAACCACTTGTTGACGAAAGTGGTTACTCTGAGCAGGTGTATGTGCCTGATCAGGAAAGATGGTCAAGTTAGGCTGACGATCTCCACTCAAATCAGGTGTATGTTCCTGACATGGTTGTCCGTTTGATATTGGGGAATATGCCCCATAACCCTCTTGGACTGGAATAGATGTGTGTGTCTGTTTCGGAGTGAATCGTTGATGTGTCACTCCACTGCTAGGGATAGATTTATGTGTCTGTCCCTGTGATGATGCTGAAGCTGTTATGATATCCTAGCAAGCATCCAGAATATGAGTAGGAATTTGCTTCTGCTCTTTCTCCATTGACAAAATATTTTTGGTGACTTCAGCCGCCGGAACGGGGATATACGTCCACTCCGGGCTTGGAGTAGGTGTATGTGCCTGCTCCTGTCCTCCTTTTCTTGTCAGTGAATCCTGACAGTACTCAAGTGTGGAGGAAGAGAGTTGAGTCTGCCTCCTGTTTGTCGTCGGGACTTTCCGACTGACTTCTCCGTGCGCTACCATGCGAGACTGTTGGTAGGCTTAATTAGTATTAGCAGGTGTATGTGCCTGCTGATTACACTTCGCCAAACATGGTTGACGAGATCCATCATATGCAGTCAGACGAGCCTGCTGACTAACTGGTGATGTATAAGCAGGTGTATGTTCATGCCTATGGTACTCCGCCGGAATTTCCTGGCGGGATTGGCTTGATGCTGCCAGACGAGTCTACTGGATATCGGAATTAAAACGGGCAGGTGTGTGTGCCTGCTCGTTGTTTGCCACCAAGTTAGGTTGGTGGACTTTTCCGGAGATGGCAGGGATGACAACCTGCCCATTGTTCACTGGATTCCGTCTCTGGAGGTTCATCTTGCCTGCTCGGGTTCGAGGAACCTGAGCAGAATGCCTGGAGTCGGTACCCTCATCATGTTGAGGGTGCACTACCGCACGATTCTGGTGGCGATCGTTGATGGGAGCCCTTGAGAAGGACTCCTGTTTTTTTGAATTAAGGTCCTGTGGGACCTGCTCATTCACTTCCTCAGAGTAAGGGAATGAATGGAAATTGCGTTCCGGGGATAACGACCCGAAACGGTTGGAGACGGTAGTCAGCACCGCCTGCTTCTTGATCGATGGCCGACATTGTCCGGACGACCAGGTAGATTTGTTAACTTGGAGGGCTTGACGAGCGGCCTCCAGAGTGGGGATAGTACCGTTGCGACGATACTCCTTAACCAGTGCATTAGAAACCCAGCGTTGAAGACGCTGAGTTGGTGATGTCATCCTTAGAGCGGATGACGTTCCAGCAGGAGTAGCAGCATTGGTTTTCACAGGAGCAGACCTCACAGTAGAGGTTTTCACAGCAGCAGTATTCACAGGGGTGAATTTAAGGAAAGCCATTTTGCAGAAGATCTTGAGAAAAGAGTGCCTGTTCCTTATAACAGACATAATCAAGATGAATCCGGCCACTGCATATTTTGGATGAGCACATGTCAATGATTTCTTTTTTGGCCCATGGGGCCTAACAAATAAGAAGAACATCACTTTAACTTGGTTAAGGATTCACGTCGGGTTCACCATTTTTGTTTCCTCGACGGATTTCGGGGATGACCTCCTTGACGGGAGATTCAAACGTTCCGATCGGATTCTAGCGGGTTTGTTCGTAGAACCAGAAACATCCAATGATTCGACATCCGTTTGGACCCACATTCCAAAGGTAGGCGCTCATTAGCTTTTGGACTGATGAGTCTTAGGAATTTTCATTGGTCGAGAGGATGGGAGGTCGGACTCATCACACCTTTTTGAGGGGAATTATTGTCTACTCCGGGACTCTCTTTATAGATTTAAGTTATGTTCATGAATCCTTATTACATTACCAAGTATAAAATGTGCTTTCCTTTAGTTTTAACAATCAATGATTAAATATGCAAGAAATTTAGAGAATCTTTTATATGTATTCGTGTTTATTCATCAATAGAGAATCATCTATATCTGTTTAGAGATTCTTGGTCAATGGTATCCTTCGAAACATTTATATACAAGTCTCTTGGTCATTATGATGACCAGGCTGGTTTTAAAGCCACTCAGTGGGGCACTTGAAGTTTATCGTCATTCACAAGGACATGGATTATTTCCAAGTTGGGATCGAACCCATAAATGGGATACCTACGTATCCTTTGTTTTGGAAAAGGAATCAGAACCCACGTAGTTCGAGTGATGGAGTATGATGTATATGATTGATGGCTCAAAGGAAAATTTCATAATTACTTTTACACTCTATGCTCACGTGAGTCATGCTCGGTGTGAGAAACAAGAGGTATTGGTAAAAATTAGACAATTGTGCCATGAAAGATGCAATCATAAGAAATTGTTTGGGACTTAGGTATGTATGACTGCCCAGATAGATGAAGGTTTAGGATTCACTTTTAGGGAGAAAATCCAGGAACAGGGTCCATAAAGGTATATGTGCATTATGGAGATTTGAATACTCTAATCTTGGGGCTTACTCCTAAGGAGGATTCCCAAGTTAGGAGGGGACTTATGATTTGATTTTACTCCTGAAAAGGAAACCCAAATCAAGGGTAAATTAGGACTGGTTAAGAGAAATTTAAGGGGGCTTGGGGTTTACTCCTGAAAAGGAAACCCAAGATTATGACTGGGACTTACTCCTAAAAAAGGAGGCCCAGGTTATGACTGAGTCTTATTCCTAAAAGGGAGACCCAGGTTAGGGGACTTGGGGCTTACTCTTGAGGAGGATACCCAAGATTATGACTGAGTCTTATTCCTGAAAAGGAGACCCAGGTTAGGGATTAAGGTTTGGGGCTTACTCCTGAGGAGGATGCCAAATTTTAGGTTGGGGCTTACTCCTGAGGAGGATGCCCAAGTTAAAGGAATTAAGGTTTGGGTCTTACTCCTCAGGAGGATGCCCAAGTTTGGGAACTTTAATAATTTGGGGCTTACTCCTAAAGAATGATGCCCAAATTTGAAATTGGGGCTTACTCCTGAGGAGGATGCCCAAGTTAAAGGATTATGATTGGGGCTTACTCCTGAGGAGGATGCCCAAGTTAAAGGATTATGATTGGGGCTTACTCTTGAGGAGGATGCCCAAGTTAAAGGATTATGATTGGGGCTTACTCCTGAGGAGGATGCCCAAGTTAAGGGATTATGATTGGGGCTTACTCCTGAGGAGGATGCCCAAGTTAAGGGATTATTATTGGGGCTTACTCCTGAGGAGGATGCCCAAGTTAAGGATTCTCTCATCTTAAAAGATGAGGTTGAATGAATGAACTCTATATATTTAGTTACATAAGGATATTTAAATCACTAGGTTTTGAGAGATATTCCACAGAATTCCTTTCGGATAAGGAAGTCAAATCAAGAAATCATGCCATAAATGGCTTTGAAGAGTGTCTTGAAGACTGAATCTTGAAAAGGAAAGTTTTAATGGCTTAAGAGGGGTAAAAATGGGCAAGATGGGCACCCAAAAAGGTAGGGGCTTGCAAGTCTTGAAAGGCACGCAAGTCTTCCGTGTGCGCGCATGTTTTGGTCGCGCAGGTATACCTGCGCGACACATGGTGTACTTGCGCGATTTTCAACCAGCATTGAAATATTTGAGCGACACTTTTTTAAACCCTTTAGAATCCTCTTGAGGTTCTTCCAGAAAAGGGTCGCGCAAGTTATATTGAAGGAAATAAATCGGCGCGCAAGTGTTTGATAAGATTCAACACTTAGACATTCTTTCTTCTCTTAAGATCTTCCATTCTAGGTAAGAAATTACCTTAGATGTGTTCCAGAAGCATTGAGAAGAGACTTGGGCGTCAAGAGCTTCAATACGAGTTTCTGGAAAAAGATCCTCTTGAATGGGGGGCCCACAGGGTCTATTTATAGGAAAAAGAAGACCCCGGGCGGTTACAGGGCGGTTACCACTTAGGTCGCGCACGTCACCTGCGCGACCAAGGGTGTCGCGCAAGTGTACTTGCGCGACAGTGATAAAACTTGCGCGATGCAGTTGTTTTTGATCCTTTGTTCATGCCTTTGTCGATTTTTGATGTTTTCTTCAAAGGTTGAATCACTTTGAGCTCAGATATTCCCTTTTCCGATCTTTAGATTCTATGACGAAAGGAGCGTCAACAATGGTGCTGTAGGTAGTGCTGCAATTTCCCTATGGAAAACATGAGCGCAAGGTAGCTCTTCTCGATGGGGGAGTACCGGGACTCTGTTTCGAGGAGCATGCAGCTAAGGTAATAGAGGTTGTTCTCTATCCCCTCATTGTTCTTATGGGAGAGAAGGGAACCAAGAGACTGCTCCAGGATGGTGACATAGAGAATCAGCGACTTTTCAGAGATGTGTGGTATCAATACTGGAGGCTGGAGCAAATATTTCTTGATTTCCTCAAAGACGGTCTGGAAATATTCATCCCACTCATAAGTGGTGCCCTTCGTCATGAGTTGGGAAAAGGGCTTACAATTTCTGGCCATATTCACAATGAATCGTCGTATGTAGGCTAAGTGGACATAGAGACCCCGAAGCTCTCGAATATTTAACGGGGGAGGCATCTGGCTGATGGCCTTGATCTTCTCTAGGTCAATCTTGATGCCCCGATACCAGACAACAAAGCCAAGATACTTCTTGGAATTGGACCCAAAAGAACACATCAACGGGTACATCTTCTGGTGGCGAGAATAGAGAAAACCGAACACATTTTCATGGTACTTGATATGGTCCTAGCGCTGGAGAGATATTGCTACCAGATCATCCACATAGCAACCCACCAACGTTCCTAGGATTGTCTTGAATATGCGATGCATGGACCACTGATACGTGGCACCTGCATTTTTCCGGCCAAAGGAAATAACCTGGTAACAGAAAGTACATTGTGGTGCTCTGAAAGCGGTATAATACTTGTCCTCATGGGCCATCTGGATATGATTATATCTAGAGTAACCATCAATGAATTAGAGGGCTTGGAACCCGGTCATAGAGTCGATAAACAATTCTGTCACCGGAAGGGGAAAATCATGCCTCAGACAGTAATGGTTTAGATCTCGGAAGTAGATGCATACATTGATCTGTCTGTTATTCTTCTTGACTGGCACGATGTATTATAACAAATTGGGGTACTAGAACTCTTTAAAAAACTTTGATCTTATGAGCTTTTCAGCTTCGGCCTCGACCATGGCACCGTGAGAAGGGTGAATCTTTCTCGGAGGCTTCTTGAATCCGTGATGATTCGTCGGAAGAACAAGGCAACGGATGGCTACCGGAGGATCATGTTCTGGAATCTCATCATAAACCTAGGTGAATACATCATTGGGATATTTGAGATATCCTACGTACCACTACTTCTCATCGAGGGACATAACAGCGCTGATCAATGTAGGTCTCAGATCAGTCTCTCTACCAAGGTTCACATGTACCAGTTCATCGACTGTGGCAGAGACGCCTTCTTCAATGGTAGGGGGAGAATCCTTTATATCTTCTTCTCCACTTATGGAGGGATCATCCCTGGGGTAAGCTACTTCTGAGCTACCAAACCCTAATGGGAGGCTGGTACTAGCTTGAGCGGTAGTGCTCATTGCATCAAGGCACTCGGGCGATGCCAAGACAATGGCTATGCAGGCTGTTGACCCAATCCCATCTGGTCTCCGGCCCATGGGGAAACACATGACAATATCAAAGTAGTAGTGGAACGTCAGCCACAACCAACCTAATCCAGATCACCAGAATAGAAAAGAATGATGTACTCCCATTTTCATGAGTTGGACGTCTCGATATCTGATGGGAGTGTAATGTTCCAGGATCACTGGAACCTGGTTTGTATAATAATACAAAGTGATCTTCCGACGCTGCCTGGACTTGGGAGCATGATGCCTCCATGTCCCAGAAATGAAAAAACACTACCCCATATCGGGGGTTGTGGCCTCCAACCAATGGATCAAGAATAAGTATGCGTCATTCAATCTTCCCATGGGTCATTCGTAGCGGTGACATGCTCAACATCGCTGGACTGGACTAGTTTATCCTTGCTCTTGTAATTGTTAGCGTCTAGATAACGGGCTTCACAAGTGGTGAAAGGAGATGCATCACCTTAGAGCATTCCCACTCTACCATTGATGGAGTATTTGAGGAATTGGTGATATGATGAGGGGACCTCCGCATGCAGGTGAAGCCATAGCTTTCCCATCAATGCATTATACGCGATGTCCTAGGAGACAACCATGAACTCGGTGCTAGAAACTAAACAACCGAACTGGGTCTTTAGACAGATCTTGTCGACTGGTGTCTGCTCTGTCCTATCATATCCGTGGATTCTCAAATTTTAGGGAGTTAGGTCATCTTCAGATATCCATAGATTCCATAGTGTCCATGTCGGGATAAGATTGATCCCAGAACTGGTGTCAATGAGACAGCGTTGAAACTCTACACCGTTGAATTGGCTAGTGATATAAAGTGGGCGGATGTGACCATGTATGGGAGAGCCTTTTGTCTACTCCTGAGAACGAAATGACGGCCTGACATTCGCCATCATCAACTATTTCAGCATGGAAGGCCTCTGCAGCTACTATCTCCATCTCAAACTAGAGAGGGTCCTTAAAGCCTCAATGGGTGCTTCATGCATATCTTGTGACAGGTGAAGGGCTTCATGGATGGAAATCCTTGCTGGGATGCCAATGAGGTGCTTGAGACCATCATACATTAGAGCCAGGCATGAACTTCTGCTTGCAGGGAGTCGCTCTGTGATTGGAGGCATGGCGGGCCCTGCCAGCAAGATTGGCGGCTGACTGGTACTGGGTACATCCCGCTGCTCACTTTTTGATGCTTGTAGAGTAGCTATCAGATGAGGACTAGGAAACTGAGATCATTCTGATGCGGGGAAAATCTGGTCGCGATATGGCCGATGTGGCTCAGCCTGATCCAGTAGCACAAACGGTGGTGGAGGCGGACCTATCGACACAGGATGAAGAGGCTGGGTGTGCTAAGTTCTGCACTGGGCCTGTTGTCTTGTCTTAGCAGTATGCATGATCTAGCTGGAGGTTCGAACTGATGTGCCCTGATGGCCTATATGACTGTTGCTCTACCGACCTTGGAAACAGTTGGGGATGTTGGGGATGTTCACCTGACGCTCCCCCACATCGGGAGTCATATAAGGATTTACTAACACGACGGTGTTAACCGAAGCGTACTGTTGACTGTCACTTGACAAACCATCCTCCACTGGGAAGATTAGGGGAGGGATTCCCATCTCTAGGTTCATTAAGTTTCCGAGATTGTGAGATGACGACGACATTTTCGGGGTGCGTTGTTTCTTATCGCACCGCCGATGCTTTCTCTTTTTGGAAGAGGATGGCTGGGATGATAACGCAGAATTGGTGGATGAATCTTCTGAAGGCTCCGAATGATTCAGGAATACCGAAATGATTCCATGTGCATGGGAAACCATCTTTCAGGCCATCTAGTTGCTATAATTCTCAGACCCATGGTTAGAAATATGATGCCACTCACCTCAACCATCGCCACCACCATTTGATCCCACAAAGACACTCGCCACTTATGCCAGAGCTGGGCCCAACCTGAATATGTTGTTGTTAATCTGGTCTTGGTCTAATCCTCGAACACATATAATTGCTTGATGGTGTGTCCTAGGATATGGTGATAAGGGAAGTTGTTGTGTTGATCAGTGAGATACACCTCTTCTGGCTTCTGTAACTCATGCAGTCATACAATTATATGCTCTAAGGTGCTACAAAAGTAACCATGGATGTGAGCCTCATCAAATGAGTAGGCCTAATTAATTCTCTTCGGAAAGGGGGATCTATGAGCCTGACCCTGACGGGGGGCCAGAGGAGCCTACTGAAGATGCGAAAGTTGATAAACTCACCTAGGCAGTGGAGGCACGTTACGCAGGGGTGCCTGTCGATTTTGGGGCGAGCAATGCTGGGCTTGAAATTGTGCCCATGGTGGTGGACCCCTACAGGGATACAGAGATGGCTCCCCTAGTAGCAATTCTTACTACATGGGGTCCTCTACCTAGGCCACCGCGGCGGGCTCATCTCTGGCAGTCCTCTTTGCTGGATTAGAGGAAGCAGCATGCCTGCCTTGCTGGCCTATTGCAGGGCTTCTTTGAGGTGCTGAGCCTTATCTGAGAAGTCTCAGAACCCTCTAGGATAGTTCTGAGTGATTAGGGAGGGAACCAATTCCTTCTTGACATTCCCCAAACACATTGATAGTAATTTCTCTTGAGTTAGTGCCATGTAAAGGGATTATGTGAGCCCCTTACACCTGAAGTGGTCTGCGATGTTCATCTTAGGGGTGGTAGAGAAGAACTGGTAAAGGAACATCCTGCAAAGGTCTTACCAGCTAGTCACAGACCCGACAGGGAGCTGGCTGTTCCAAAGGAATTCCTGCCCCTCCAGCATCGGAACAAAACAGTGGTGCTTGGCGTACTCCTGCTGTGCTGGGGTCCCTTAGATAGACCCACACCTTGAGTTAATGTGGTCCAGGTGCTGTGGTGGGTCCCCTGTCCCATTAAAGGGGGATAAAGTGGGATTCCCAAATCCTAGGGGAGCCGGCATGACATCCACCCATGCCGGATATGGCTTGCCATCAGGCGGGATAGCCACCTGTCGCATTTCCAAAGCTTCCAGGTGGGCAATGAGCACCGCCATTGGATCATCTGGATGAAGTTCCCTGTCTTGATGGGGATCCCTATCTGCGAGTGCGTTTCCAGGTTCTTCAATGCAGTATCCAAGATCTATGGCTCATGGATTGACTGGTGGTGCGACCCATGGGGAAGCCGAAAGAGCCCAAACAGGGTTCCATGGATTTTCATGTCGTTCGGGAGGTTTTGGAGAGACATAATGCACCCTCTTGTTGTGATCTCTGGATTCATTCCTTTCAGCAAATACGGCATGATCAAGGTTGCCTAGGATAATATCGAAGGGGGTTAGTTGTTCCTGCCCCTAATTCCCCATCCTAGGATCACCGTAGTTCGGTCGTTGCTCTGCAATGCATTGAGCCAGAAGTTCATCAACTAATATCTTCTGCTCAGAAAGATTCGGGAACATTGTGGCCTTCTCAGGGTTCTCTTATGTCTTTTTCACTGAGGTAGATAGGTCGGAGTGCTTGAAGGCTCCAATGTGCTCTTTCTCCTTGCTGACATTCTTGCTGAGTACCAATGCCTCGGTGGGTGGAGGGAGACCTAGGAGGTCCCTATGCTGGGGATTACTCCTCCATGATGGGTCCAGTGGAAGCACGTCCTCAGGGGGGACGACCCAATCAAGAATTCATAGCTCATTCTCCCATCCTGGAAGATCGGTCATGTTGACCGCCGCTTTTTTGGGGGCATGCCCTCACTACCACTTAGTGAATCGGGCTGCCGGTGAATCACACTAAAGAGGAGGTCAGAGTACTTACCTAGACAAAAACATGTGTGTGTGTGTGGGGGGGGGGACCCTCATCAATAAATTTGAAGATTACTTAGAAACTCTGAACGCATTACTGTTGGAGGGCCCTGTGGTGGCCAGGTGACTCGGGGTGCTGGACCGTGGGGAGCGTGGCCATGTCAACCAGGCGGCATTGTTCGTCGATATCTTCAAGGTGCATTTTGATCCAGGGATAAGTCACACTCAGGTTGCAAAGATGGAGGTGATTCTCATAGATGGTCTGGAGGAAAGATTCAAAATCCTCCAGGGTTTTTGATTCTGGAGTACCAAAATTCGGTCTGGTGACCGACCAAAACTTCGTTGGGAAGTGGCCCGCTGTGAGGATGATCCAGAAGCTCCTCGGCATAGAATCAGGTTATGGCCCTTGATTGCCCCACTATTGAACTTTAAGTGGCTGAGGAACACTTTGTGGTGCTGAGGTGGGCCGCTAGGGCGGCGGACTGGCTGCCGAAGAATAAGGTGAGCGAGATGATTGGCCGCCGAATCTTGGGCTGTCATCTGAGGGTTGCAGTGACTTGGCCGCTATATCACGATAGGATGAACTGACGACCCGAGATCCTGACAAAACATTAGTACCAACTGAGGGTGGGAAATTTCGGGACTCTTCCTCCATTGACCCCAAAAATAGATCTTCGTAACCTCTAGCTGAGGCAGAGGGTGCTTCTGGAGATGTCGTTGGTGACTGCATGGTCATTC
The DNA here is from genome assembly GCA_963277665.1 of Viscum album. NCBI lineage: Eukaryota > Viridiplantae > Streptophyta > Magnoliopsida > Santalales > Viscaceae > Viscum > Viscum album. Next base: position 1,845,409,049 of record OY728157.1, on the reverse strand, counting down.
CCAGGGAGCATGCCAGAATTTCGTCCTCTTGGATATACCTTCAAAGAGAGGAATGGTTCATATAGATCCCATATTATTTGAGTATGAGGCTGATGCGCCTCGTTCCTACCTCAGTCCTTGACTCAGAGTGCTGAAGATAGGGTTCTAGTGCCGATTTGTAATCCGCTTCAGAGTCGGAGAAGCTGACTGGTCTGATTCCCGCCCGACCTTCCCTATAACTCCTCTTGCGGTGGTGTTTACTAGATCTCCTTCACCTGTATGTTTCTTCAGGGTAGGACAGATTTCCGACATGGGGTCCTCTGGCTGCACTAGTTTTGGTGCGGAGAGGGTTTTCACCCGAGAAAGCCAGGGTGTATGGAGCACAAGGACAAATGTCGTGAGGGACACGGGGAGGACCTTTATTTTGGGAATTGGTGATGTGGGGTTGTCTTGCACCTCTCTGGTTGCTGGTTCAAGAAGGACCATTGCCGATTGTCATGGGGACATGGGGAGGACCTCTATGTTGGCGAGTGACCGGACATGCTATGTTTCCATGATTGCAATCCGCAGCAGGGAGAGTGACCCCATACCCAGTGTAGTGTGTGTGGGAGAGACCCTTACATGGGCTGAAGGTGGCGCCGGACAGACCGTCAAGCCGAGGTTGGAAGCTGGGGGGCCCAAAACATCCCTAGTGGTGGTGCAGAGTGAGCCTCTACGCTAGGTGGCACTATTGCGAATTGGTCTGCAGTGGACATCGCCTGTGACGGTGACCGAGATAGTTGACCAAACCTTCCTGTGGGGTAGTTGGGGGCTCAATCCAGGTTGGGCGTATAGTTTTCCCTCCTTAACGTTTTCAGGGAGTTGGGGATATGAATCAGTGGTGGCTAGGGCTATAGAAACCATAGAATTTGATGCCCCATGACATGCATATTCTTTTGCTCATGCCCGACTCTAGCGTTGGGTCAGATGTACTTGATCCAGTATTGCAGGCACATGGATTACCTACTCCTCAGCTCGGGGAACTGGGCAGCGGTGCTGACATGGCCTGGTGGGGTCCCTCACAAAGAACCCTTGAAGCAGGACTTTGATTGAGCAGACCCGGAAATCCCCTACCTCGTCAGCATAAGGGAATGGGTTGTCAAGGCATTCTGGGGACAGGCTCCTGAAATTAATGAATGTTGGGCTGGGGAGCAGTGGCTCCCTATGCGGCCCTCGGGTGTTGTGTTGACAGTGAAGCACTACTTCCACGAGATCCATGCGGGCTATATTCATGGTGGGGATGATCCACTCTTCCTCATACCTGTGTACAAGGTGATTAATTATCCTTTACTAGATAATTGTTTATGGGGAGAGGGGTTGTATCTGCCCAGCAATCATGGTTGTCGAAGCTATCATTGAAGTTTAAATAATGTGCGGGGAAGACACATTGAAATTTCCCCTGATCCTCCACCAGTGGGTAGGTGATCGGTCTCCAGATGCAACAACTTGGACCCTAAAAGTAGGGAGATGAACACATTAACACTGGTAGGAAAAGGAATCACCAACTAGTGCCCTAGTGTCTTTCCTTCATCCATGGCCGATAATAGGGATCCACCCTGACAACGTCGTAGAATGGAATGTTCAACATTCTGACTATCCCAACTTCTAGTGAGCATCACATCATGTCTGCTTGGTGAGACCTTATACCGGATGTCGAGGTCAGATGACATGCTTATCCACTGATGCCCCGATCCCTACTAGCCTTTATGCTAAGGAGAAGGGCTTTACATCAGGATCACCATTTTCTTTTTGTGACGCTTTCGCCTGGGTGAGCACATCCCTCACATAGAGGATGCGTTGTTGTTGCCCCACATTCCTTATTTCCCAAGGCGGGTGGCATCCACTCCTTATTTAGGGACCTATGCTCCTTGATTGAAATGGTATGATTGGATATCAGTTTTTCCTTATGTGGATTCCTCCTCAGAGTTCATCACCATGTCTGGGTCTCCCTCATAGATTTAAGAAGAAGTTCGTGAATATCGTCCCAGTGCCATATCTTCATGGACACCAGTTAATTACACTACTTCTTTCAGGACCTTCTTAGGAGTCTGGTCAGGGCAGGAACCTTTGGATAGGTGAGTAGTCACATTGGGGCATCACCGGCGCGTCTTAACACTGGGAATTGTCATGTCGGTCTTTTTTCCCTTATCATAGGGCTTCTCGAGGGCATGGAAGCCTGAGGAATCCCACATCGAATGTGGGGTAATTTATTCTATTATCATGTATCAGAGGTTTTCCTCGGCTTTCCATCTTTAACACAGGGTATTCTGTGTGTTTAACGTCTAGCGGGGATAGATCGGACTGATCAGAACACTAGATAGAGTAGATTAGATTGAGGAACCCCCTGAAGGGAACATAGAGGTTGGGGCTAGCATGTGGGTAGATTCTCGAATGATGTGGAGGGGAATGAGGTGGCTTGATCCCACCGGGATGTGGCGGCCCAGGAAAGAATCAGGATGAACGATGGTCTTGGTCTTCAGCCTTGAAGAGGCTTCCTACATATCCTCGTGGCAGGGAATCAATGTCTGCATAGTTCGATTGATTGAGGGGACACCTGAGGAGGATACCCGTGAGAATGGATGCATGGATGGGACACAGAGGAAGTATAACCTCTAGGTTAGGTCATTAGCCTCTTGAGACACATGGGCTCGAGGGAGAGATCTAGATGAGACATGGGTGATGGGATTAAACCTCATGGAGGCTTCCTACATATTCCAATTCCAGGGAATCAATGTGCCCATAGATCAGGTGGATTGGGGCTTATGCTTTGAGATGGCCCGTGGTGGATAAAGATTAACTTCATGTGGGATGAGGGGGAACCTGATGTGAAGGAACGATGAGGTGGTGGGCTTGAACCTCGTGGAGGCTTCCTAGGTACCATTCATTAGCATGGATCATTGTCCCTTTAGTTCTGGACGGATTAGGGCATACACTCTGAGACAACCTAGGGTGGTGGGGCTTTAACCTCGTAGAGGCTTCCTACGTACCATTCCTTTGTTTGGATCAAAGAACCTGTAGTTCGGGATGGATTTATGATTACGCTTTGATACAACCCAAGGTGGTGGGGCTTGAACCTCATGGAGGCTTCCTACATACCATGCCTTAGCACGGATCAATGTCCCCGTAGTTCGGGATGGATTGGGGCTTACACTCGGGGACCGCCCAAGGTGGTGGGGTTTGAACCTCATGGAGGCATCCTACGTACCATGCCTTATCACGGATCAAAGTCCCCATAGTTTGGTATGGATTGGGGCTTACACTCTGAGACGGTCCAATGTGGTGGGGACTAAACCTCATGGAGGCTTCCTACGTACCATGCTTTATCACAGATCAAAGTCCCTGTAGTTCAGGATGGATTTGGGCATACTCTCCAAGACAGCCCAAGGTGGTGCGGCTTGAACCTCCTGGGGGTTTCCTATGTACCATGCATTATCATGAATCAAAGTCCCTGTAGTTGGGGATGGATTGTGGCTTATGATCTGACACGGCCAATGTTGGTGGAGCGTGAACCTCATGGAGGCTTCCTACGTTCCATGCCTTTGCACGGATCAAAGTCCCCTTAGTAAGGGTTGGATTGTGGCTTACACTCTGAGGTGTCCCAATATGTTTGGTGAACCAATGATATTTGGGTTGGAACGACCAGTGGGTGATGGAATTGAACCTCAGTAAGGCTTTCTATGTACCATGCCTTAGCACAGATCAAAGTCCACATAGTTTGGGAATACAGTTTAATGACATGCGGGACAATGGTGCTTGGCAGTTTAACAGCCTGCAGCTCGGACAATGGAATTTGGGGCTTACACTCTGAGGCGGCACATGGTTTTTCATGGTCGGTGATTTCATTAAGCTCGCGTGAGTCACGCTCACTGTGAGAGACAAGAGCTAGAAGAGACCTGGAGACTATGTAATGAAGGGTGCGTCCGTGGGAAATGAAGAGGGGCTTACCCGTTGAGTGGCCCAGGGTACCAGTACTTACTCCATGATGGAGGTCGTAGAGAGACAAAGGTTAGTGGGAGAGGGATTCAACACCCAGGAAGAGAGGAGGAGCCTTATTCCCTATCGCACCCTCCGCTGGCATTGGCACAAAGGAAGTGAGGAGGAGAAGGGGTGCTGGCTCCGGAAAAAAAAGTTAGGGGCTTACACCAAGGTGGCTGCACTTCCCCATGGACAAATGCCACTCCAATAAATCACCCCTATGAGGGATGATTTTAACCCCATGGTGACGAGTGGGTATAGAAAATGTCCAAGGTGGGGGGACCCGGCGTGTGAGGCATGGGTCCAGGTCACAGTTTAACATCATGTGTTGAGAACGAGGTGCTTGGCAGATTAGCTTCCAGCAGCTCGAAGAAGGTGGGTTTGCTCCGCACCCCTAGGACTTACATAACGGGTACCCTCTGCCCCTTGTGGAAGGGAAGGCATCATCAATGGCATGAAGAGGGGGTGTCATGGATCAAATCATCGAGGGGTCCATGTTAGCATGCCTATGTAATGAAGCAATAGTCGTTAGTGTGCCTATGAGAAGAAGAATAAGGCAATGAAATGCAACAAGACAGATTTTCCAAGGGACATTGATGTTACATCATACAAACCTAGAAGGTCGTACGTGAAAACCATGTATGATGTGGATGACTGGGGTGCACAAGACACCTACGAATGGCACCCAGAAGGAGGGAATCACCCAGGGAGCACCGAGGTGAATGACCCCAGGGGATTGTGCGCAACCCATTGGCTTCATGCGGAATAAAGGGGGTCTGCGCAAAATCCCTGGGTAGGCACAAAATCAGTGACACTTGAGCAAAATAGGGTCTGATGTTTTGTGCGTGACTTGAAGGGACTGCGCACAATGGGAGGGGTGTGCACGCTAAGGAAGCATTGCGCACACCTTGGTCAGCTTGCACACCACGGAAGGGATTGCACCAAGGAACAGTCCCCAAAGGGTGTTGGAGTTTAGTCTATTCCATGGGGATTTCGTTCGAAGGTGTACCCTGGGGCGACTTGGCGTGAAAAAGAAGCAAACCTGAAGGGTATATTGTGTGCGCGTGGAAGGTGAATTTTGCGCATGAGAGGTGGTTCGAATTCTTTAGCCCTGAAAAGGAAGGGGGTGAACTTTTATTTATAGGCGACTGAGGGTGAAAAATACAGGTCGGCGTGCAATTATTGCACAAAAGAGGCGGCATATCAAAATGTCAACCGCCCGGGGTGCGGGCGCGAAATTATTTTTCACCAGCGTCGAGGACTCTTCGCAAATCCAGGAACTTTATGCACGGGACATATTTTTTCGACCACTTCATCATTTGTTTCTCACAACACCTCCGGGACACCTCCCCCACCCCCTGGACCGGGTCTCTGGGTCCAATTATGACTTCACCTTGTCATTTTGATACTTTTTCTCTCACTGAAGCACTTTTCAGCATCTACACCAGCTATATCACTACCTGTTTGTCAGAAGTTAAAACCGATAGTACCCGTAGAGGACACATGTAGGATAAGTTCCTTACACGAGTTTTAGAATATGATCCCCCTCAGGATCTGAGGCAAGCTAAACTCACAGGTTTCTAAGGACTGGCATGAGGAGCTGGCTGAGAGTCCCCTAAAGATTCTACAGCTTTGGCATGATGACATGTCAGTAGCTAAGTATTTATCGAGGTTTACCGACTATTCTTGGTACTTTTTGAATACGATACGATAAATGCTTTAGGGTATGGACTTTCCAAAAATGTGTGTTTAAGGACATCTAATCGAACACTAGTTTACTATGCATTAACACTTATGTTAGGTTGTTAGAGAGAACCTTTTTGATTGAATGTTCTCTGGATGAGCGGATAATGTCAGGTAATGTTAGAAGTTGGAAGGCCAGAAAAGGGACTAGTCTTTGAGTCATGGGAATGTATAATGTTTCAAAATGAGTATTTAATTGGTAGAGATGAATCTGCAGGGCTGTACACATGGAAGTAAAGTTAGGATAGTAGCAAGAGATGGTGTACATTCAGACATGTTACAACAACCCCCTTTTTTCTCCCCACCAGGTTCAGGGAGCTTGTGGATATGGGAAGGGAGTAGCTTCATGTGGTCAAGGAGTGTGACCCAAGGGCTCTAGGACTGATTCAATATATGTTCTGAGTCTACTACTAGCTGCAGTTTTAATAGAAATAGGTTCCAATCATTCCTTCCTTCAATGAATCTTGTCCAAGGCCTAGAGTTTCTGGTTAACCCATTGACATGACCCTAACATCTGGAGATACCATTCAGAGGAGATTCAATAATAAAACATATAACGACGGTGTGATCTGACCCTTGAGGCAAGAGTTTCTGTTGGAACCACTTTGTGGAAGCATCGAGGCCTTATGAGGTTAGTTTGAGTGCGGATTGGACATCCATAGGTCATACTCAAATTGATTATATTAGGAAAAAAGTTTTTGGTTTATGTAAAATGATTGAAGAGGGTATTCCATTGTCAATGAAAAAATAAACCCAAGTTTCATAGGATAAGCACATGAAAAAGAGGGTGCAGCTGATCACTCTTGAGTCAGCTAGCCTTACCCTCATGGAAATAGGAATTTTCAATTTTCAGTTCACAATAGAAGTTGCAGAGTGTGGGAAAATATTTTCCAAATATTTTTCTAGGATTATCTACCCCAAGTGATAGTGATTTCATATTTGGATAGGTACTAACGAAGTTTTGAAATAGACATATCCATGTTAGAGGAACCCTTGTCAGCTTTGATGAAGAAGGGGGATCCATTCTTGTGCACAGAGAAGTTTTTGCAGAGAATTCAAAAGAACATGAACATGAGAAAAAGACAATGGCTAGAGTTCCTATATAACTATGTATTTTAGATAGTCTATACTCCTAGTATAGGAAATATTGTATCATAAACACTCAGTATGAGGTCTGGTGTACAACTTCGAAGTTAGGCGACATAGTAGCTATCCAAATTACATATATTCTCTGTGGATAGAGTTGGAGTAGCATATCTGTGGTCTATGACAGTCACTCCCCCACTCTGTTAGCATGTCCAAGAGGTGTAGCTTGCAGACAGAGATTGTGAGGCTCGACATTCTCAGATATCCTCAAGACAACCACCTAATGGAATTTTTGAAGGTGGAGAGCACGTCATCCTCTTCAGAGGACATACCATTGTACATGTGGGTCTATAAGATATGGTGTTGAGGGAGTTCCCTACATCACCTCTGGCAGTACATCCTGATGTGGTAAAGAAGTACCATGATCTATGGTGTCATCATTGGTGGCAAGGGATGAAGAATGTAGTTGAATATATAGTTTCTCTATGCCTCACATGTCATCAAGTATAGGACAAGAATTAGGTTCCAGTAGACATCACACAACAACTAGTGGTTCTGAAATGGAAGTGGGATAAAATATCCACCGACTTTGTGAAAAGAATTCCACATACGTCCAGGATACATGATTCTATTTGGGTGATCATTGACCTACTCACCAAGTCATCCCACTTCCTACCCATCTAATAGCAAAGATTAGTAGTGGTCTTGGTACACCTCTACATATATGAGATTGTGTGACTTCATGGGGTTCCATCAATGATTGTATCTGACCATGACACATGTTATACATCCTGGTTGTGGAAGGGATTAAAGGAGGCGTTCAGGACGCAACTACGTTTGAGAACCACCTTTCATCCTTAGATAGATGGTCAGATGGAGCAGACCATTTAGACGCTGGAGGGCATGCTTCATGCATGCATTCGAGATTTTGTTCATTGTTGGGAGGATCAGTATCCCTTGGTGGAGTTATCTTACAACAATAGTAACCACTCCACCATCAGTATGGAACCATTAGAGGCCATGTATGGTCGACCATGTTGATCATATCTATGTTGTACAAACATAGGGGAGTAAGCACTTATGGGTCCATAGATGGCAGGGGTAACCACTAAGAAGGTGAAAATCATCTAGCTGATGATAAAGACTACGAAATGTAGGCCTAAGTGTGGTAATGATTAGAGAATAAGAAATTTGGAGTTCTAGGAGGGGGACCACATATTGTTTCGAGTCTCGCCTCGACGGGGACTACAATGTTTTGGCGGAGGCGACAATTAATCACTGAGGTTTATCAGTACTTTTTTATACTTCAGATGATATGAGAGGTGGAATATCACTTGGAACTTCAACTGTAGTTGGAGAGGGTGCATGACATCTTCCACGATTCCCAGCTAATGAGAAAAGTGCATGACCCATCTCACATCATCAACAATGGAGAGCACGACTTAGATGATGGAGAAACGTTTATGGAGGTTCTAGTAGAGATTGAGGATCGATAAGAGTGGGTCCTTCAGGGATGATCGATTCATCTAGTGTGTGTTTTATGGTAACACAAGAACCTCTAGGAGAGTCCATGCGAGAGGGGTCCTCCGATTCATTCTTAGAAACCCCATTTGTTTTCTTAGTCTATGATGTGGATTTCAAGGTAGAAAGGCTCTGAGGTGGGTAGAATGTAAAGACCCGGTTGTTCCATGTAATTTTATTAATTATATGGAATTATTTTCAGACTGTGAAATATGACAGCTCATGATTCCAAGGCCCAGAGTGCCCGAAATGATCCGTCGATGTTTTGTTAAATATTAAATAGTCTGTGTTAGTAGTTTTCATGAATATGTAGAATAACCATTAAATATATTCATGGATTAGAAATCTGAGCGCACCAATGCATTCAGAATTTCAGGTTTACTCTAGGCACTACTTATGTTTAGTTAACGTAGGCCTTTTGCGAGAAAAACCAAGAATGGAATAACAGTAAATAAAATAAATAAATGAAATTGTTTTTTTTTCATATGCTTATATCTTAGAAATGATGACTCAGATTAAAAATCAGAGACCACCGTTGAGGTCATGAGGGTATTCTCTTTTTAGGAAGATTTGATCATTGGCCGCTGTGGGCCCCCAGTGGAATATTGATTTTGGTTGGAAATAAAATATTTAAGTGAAAATTATTTTATTTTATTACATAACATATAAACGGTAACTGAGATTGAAAATATAAGAGTACAGTTGTGATTTTTGGGGCATTTTCTCCTTATGAAGAGACTAACCTTGACCAGCGTGGGTTGAGGGTGACCATTGTTAATTTATTGATTTTTTTTATGTTATGTTCAATAAACATGTGAGCGGAATTTTCTAAATTTTGAACTGGAGCTCGGATGAAAAATGATTGCACCATTGAATCTGGAGTTCTGAGATTCCCTTAAGGGAGGCTTTACATTGACTGTAGTAGGTCCGGAGAAATAGTTAAGTTTTGTGAATTTTTAAAGGAAATGAAATAAAATAATTTTATTATTTTATTTCATATCTTCCAATGGACATGAAAAGTGTCGTGACAATAATGGGTCTTTCTAATAAACGGATTGACCTACCAATCCTACATAACGACGTTATTAGGGAAATAGTATGGTTCCTAATTTATGAGCCCCGAATAATTCCCCACATTGTTATATACCCTCACCCTATCATATATATATATTGTAGTTGGGGGGAGGTACCAGCATATCCTCTCCAAGAAACGATGTTCTGATGGAGCACTATGATGCTAGACCCTTAGAGGATAGATCTGATCCTAACAGGACGTGACAGGTGAAATAGATCCACGAACCAAATGGTGATGTATGAGTAGCGTCATTGGGAACCAGTTGAGGGAATGAAGAAGATGAACCACCTTCAAGCGAGGTCACCCTACAATGGGTCTATGAGGTAGGGGTTTATTAATTTATGCATTTTAAATGATGTTACTTTTCCCTATTATTGAATAATATGAAGAACAAGGAATAACCGACTACTAGGTTGATCTACTATTCAATTATTTTTGCAGGATGCTTTTTCAGGGTATATTTGTAGGATTTTGGTTGTTGTTTAATTCAATTGATTAATAAACCCTCAATTTCTCATCATGTTTACAAGCTTACGTAAGGGGTGTGGGCATAACGAACCTGGCCTGAACCCTCCGCTATATTTATATACTTATGCCTCCATGGAAGACCTCCAATGCAGCGACACCGACCGGATAAATTTGGAATAGCATCTCGATTCACGCCACAAGAGGAGGCCACAACCTAGACCTGTGGCAGTAAACGGAATGGTTGGCACCGGCTAACTATGAAGGAGGGGCGGCGCGCCGTCGCGCGCCCCCATTGATAAACAGGCAGCGGATCATCATTCGCGATGAAGGGAGGAGGTGGACGGCTTCAGATGGGGAGGCAGCACATGTAGCCCACCACAGGCAGACTAGAAATTGTGGCTGATGCCGTGGTGAAGGCTGATCCTGCACCTCCAGAGGGTTCCGTGGAAACCGAGTGGGGACCACGGGGCATCGCAGGTTTTCAAACCAAATGTCCCTTGGGCCATTCGGGTGTTTGGGAGTTCAGGAGACCGGGGGGGTCACACCCTCCATTCCAGCTTGGGTGGACCCCATAGTGGGCTGTACTTCCCCTCGGACCAGGATGCCTCCCTACAGGGCCTCCACCCTTAGAGAACTCCCCATTGCGGGCCGGGCCGCCCCAATGTGGGTTGGGCTAGACCTCAGCCTAGTGGGCGGAGTCTACCATGGCCCAGCCCAGACTGTGTCGGGCCGGGATTGTTCGACTGGATCGGACTGGACCTGGGCCCTACCAGGCCCATAATCATATAAAGGTCCATATATTTTGAACAAGCTGTCTATTTGACGAACCATCTCTAGTGTTGGGATCATTGGATTGAGATGGTCCTTTTGGTATACTCCTCTTGAGTATTGGAAGTAGTTGGAGTATGGCCGGGATGAATTGAACCCGAATCCAACTAGTCCCCGAAGCTAAAATTCTTATAACTCATAGACATGGCGTCCGATTGATGCACTGTCTATCGCGTTGGAACCATTACGACATGGAATTCCTTTGGGTTAATTCTTTATTGGATTTTAGTGTTGTTTGAGGTTTGACTGATATCTCGATGGAAGATTTTATGGAACTCGAGCCACCGATTGTGAGGAATCTAGTGGCTGGCAGTGAGGCAGAGGTTGGAGACAGATCATACGGAGTTCAGCACGCATTGATCTTGTGTGGGTCAGTACATACCAATCCTGTGTGGGTCAGATCTTGTGTGGGTTTGTGATCAGTGATCTTCTGTGGGTCAGCGCATACCGATCCTTTGTGGGTCAGATCCTGTGAGGGTCAGCACTCAGCGATCCTTTGTGGGTAAGTTCATACCTATCCTATGATGGTCAGATCCTGTGTGGGTCCCTGAGGTTTTGTTACCTATCGAATCTGGGTGGGTCGGATCCAATGTGGATCATTGCGAGGGTTAGTACCTATCGATCATGTGTAGTTTAAACTCTGTATGGTCATAAGTAGAGCATCTTGACGGAATAACATGATCTATCTTTTTGACTAATCATCTACACTTCTATACTTCATTGGAAACTAGGTTTGCGGTAAGACTTTTTTTGTGTTGTGTTTATTAAATTGTGCTTTGTGATTGAGATCATGCTTTGTGGTTTTTCGTTTTTGGAATTATAAGAGACCTTCGAGGGTCTCAAGGTCCCTATTTGTTATTGTTATACTAACCCCTGCACGGGCTTTGCTCGCAGCATGTTGTGTCTTGTTCAAAAGAGGAGTAGTTGGGCTGAGGTTGGAGGGAGCTAGAACCATGCAATATGCCAAGGAGACAGGTGAACATGGATTGCTGAGGAGGTAATCAGTACATACCCTCCAGGTAGGTTCCTCAGAGGATGACCTAGTAGCTATTTCCCCCTTTTTAGATTTATTGTTCCTTTAAGTTGTACTTATATTTATACAGTTGGTATTGTATTCCATCCCTCTCTACATTCAGTACACATTTACTACTGCAATTTACTTCTTAGTTGCTTATTGTTGTGCGGTCGAACCCTGTGATTGTATAGGTTTAAAGGCAATGCCTTCTCGTTTTAGGGAATACACCATTTGATGCTAGTCACCAACCCCTGACCAAAGGATGTCGGGCTCGGGGTAGTTACAGAAAGGGCCTTGGGGGACGGGTCGTGACAATTCCTAATATGGAATAAAATTTTCAAATTTAATTCCATAGATGTTATAGAAAAAAATTTAATATTATACCCACAGACCCAATGAAAAATAAGGTTTCTAAAGAGAATATTCTCATAATTATAGTTGGATTAATTTCGAAATATTATTATAAAAACGATTCCAATGACATAAATAAGTTAACATAAAATGTAATTTAATTTATTATTCTTTAAAAAAATTAAATTATAACCTATCTTTATAAATTATTTTTAAAAAATTGAAATTTTCATCAAAATTATTTATTTTCACTATTCATCAAAAAATAAATATTTTCAACAAAATTACAAAAAACTATACCTAAACAAATTTTGATATTCCTATTTTAAAAAATAAAATAATTTAGTAAATTAAATTTTCTAAAGTTCATAAAAATTAATTTTAACTTCTTTTTTGCTATGCGCCACTAAACTATTTACTGAAAAATATTGTTTCTCGAAAAACAATTTTTTTTAAAATTACTTGATTTTTTTAAAAAATAATAGATACCCATAATTTGAATAATAAATATAGTTATACTCACAAAAAATTAAAATTCACTATTGATTTATAATTTTATACTATATTACCATTCAATTAAACTTCGTCTTGCATGTCCTGTAGGCTATAGAAGTGATTATATATATATATATATATTGTTGGATTTTCAATCTCAGTGTTGGGGTCACATACTCTATCGAATACAATTCTCTTGTTATAAAATGATTGGGTGTTAAATAATCAAATAGATATACATACACGTACATATGTAAATGAAAATACAAACACATAAACATATGTATACACATACACATATAAAAATTACATACACAAGCATGCACGTACACGAACAACAATATTCATAAATACACAAACTATATAAACATATATATACATAAAAATACATACACTCATAAATACAAATAAAAATATATTTAATCCAACATAACATACATATATTTACAAAAAAAACACATACAGATACCCATACACATAATCCTACACATACACATACACATAGACATACTCATACATATACACATACACATACACATACACATACATATACACATACACATACACATACACCTAAACATACACATACAAATGCCCATACACATACACATTGACATAAGCATATACATTAACATAGAAATTCATATGTAAAAATACATGTACATATATATACACATATTAACATAGAAATACACATACAAACATGAAATAAATAGGGATGCACATAAATATGCATTTTTATATTCATACACATACACACACATATAAACATATGAAAAATTACATTAACGAGCATGTATATACATATTAATACATACACGTACTACATAAACATACAAACACGAGAACATACAAATAAAAATACACATATGTATACAGTAATATTTGAACACCGATATAAATGTACACATACATACAAAAAAACATACTCATACATCATTTAATATACAAATACACAAACATGTAAACATACACAACACATTTAATACACATACATAGACACATACACAGACACATAAAAATGAACATATACATACATATAAACATACACATTCACATACACATAAAAATATATATACACAAACACGTACACATATATACATATAAATAAATGAACCTAAATGTGATCATATCTAAACATACACATAAACATACATACACATACACATATGTACAAGTACATATACACATACACATTCAGATACACATGCATACTTGCATATACATGAATATACATGTACACATACAAATATGTTTTCCCATGAACATATATACAATTACATACATTTTTCCATACATGAATATACACATGTATAAATACAAAGAATGTATAAACATAAACATGCCCCATGAACAGACATGCACATACATACACATACTCACAAGTAATATTCATATATAAAACATACAAATGCACAAACACCTGCATATACATGAATGTATTTCCAAACATATAAAAATACATTCATACATACATACATGCATACATACATACATACACACATATCTAATTATTCATATGCACATATACATACATCCACAAACATAGAAAAAAAGACACACACAAAACACAACACATATGTAAAAATATAACACATAAGAAGATAATGAAATACACTTACATCCCCATAGATGAACATCTATACATATTAATTCATATTAATTTTCGTGAATTTTAAATTATTTAAAAGGAATATAAATATATAAATTCAAAAATGGATGACGTTTTTAAATAAACATATTAATTTATATATAGATATAGTTATTAAAATAAAATTTTAATAAATAAATTTAATTTAATATATATATATATATATATTAAAATATATTAATACACTATAAATATTTTTTATAAATAAAAATATTATTATTATATATATATATAGTATTGAAAAAAATATTGAAAATATATTTTATAAAAATATAAAAAAATCATATTTTAATTTTATCTTTTTATATATATTTATTCTAATATAAATAAAATTTTAAAAAATATAAATATGTATATATAAATTTAATTATTCACTATTCGGATTAACAATTAATTATTGGTTATTAATGTGGAACATTATATCAAAACTATGGAAAGCGCTGAAAATGATAATATTTATTATAATTTATTATTTATAACTGATAATGTTTTTTCTGAATATCACATAATATATATTAGTGAGGGGATATAGGAGAAAACTCATATCATGGGTAAATGATTCTTGCGGGGAAAACAAAAAGGTGATTGTATTCTATTTAGGAATACACAATCATGTGGAATGGATTCCTTTTGGGGGATCATGGATACCAATGGAGGGGAGTGGAAAAATTTATAAAAATTACGAAATTTTCATCTAGGTTTGATGCATTGAAGGACTAGTTTTTTGAGATTGAAGATTACTTGTTTTTTCAATTAAAATAATTTTTAAATTTTGATTCAATAAATAAATAAAAAAATTTATATAGTAATGGATGAAACTCATAGGGAATTCATCATGTTGAGATCACCCTTGGCTGGGTACTGATGCGTGTGAATAGATGTGTGGGGAGAATCATGGAAAAAAATAAAAAATAATGGTTATCTAAAAACGTGTAGTGTATATTCCCTTATTAGATATAGAGAATGGGTGAGTTGTGAATGTCACATCCCCTATAGATATATATATTTTTCACCTGTGCATTTTTGTGTGAAAACATATCAATATTATCTTTTAGCCCATATGAAATACAATATGGTCTCCGAAGGACAATAAGAGTGTCCATGGGGGGAGTAAACCACCCAAATGGTGGGATTGTTTAAGGGGATGGTTTTTACCAAACACCCTAGTTATAGGGTTTATATTATAAATTTTTTATATGTTATATTCCAGGGAAAATGGTCCACTACTTGTAGATCATATATGTTTAGTATTACCAATTTTGGGGAATGGAATCCTCTATATATAGTGTTAGTATTCTCACTATCACTAGATCAAGATTGGAATGCATGATCATACACTATTTTTGTTATTATTTCCCATTACAAAAATAATGTGATCATGTAAAATATACTTTATGAAATAATGTGTGTAATTTGGAATGGGCTATCATATATTAATGTGTTGATATTGATAGACATGTGGGTATAGTCCCCCCTCATTTAATTTTTTTTAGGGATGAGTAGTCTTACCTTAATAAATTTTAAGGTGGTATACTGAATGGGGAGTCTAGTCAGTAGATAATTTAGGTTTGTCTTATAATTCAATGACATGCTAGTGGTCTCCATCATGTTTTAGTAAAAATCTATATAATGATTTCAAATATCATATATTATTAATATCCTATTTTTTTCATTTTATATGGTTTTAAAGGATAATTTTTTGTTATGTCATAGACTAATCAGCATCTATAATACATATAGTTATTGAGAATACAAATATTATTCTTTTCTAACATTCTTTCTGGTTATAAATTTTTATAAAGAGAAATGATTTGGAACTATTTTCTATTTTTCATCATCTTTATCCTTATTGTAACTTCTTTTACCAAGATATGATTTAACCTATTTCATACATATTTCTTTTATTCTATGTGATGTTTTATTGAGAATTTTTAAACATACCCTATCACATCATTGGCCCATATCATGTCCTGTTTGTGCTAATGATGAATGTGTTAGAGATAGAATATGTGGTCATGTATATTTTATGTATTTTATAGAGATAACACAAGGTGGTGAATAATGGTACACTCTAGATTATGGTTAATGTGATGTTAGAGAAGAAATATGTGTCTTGGGAGTGATATAGAATTACAATAATTATAAAGTATATACTCAGTACATCAACTTTTTAGGACATCATTTTTGTTATGTTTTTAATTTATATAAATTCTTATATGTATTCTTATCCATTTTATTATAAATTTGTAGAAAAAATTCACATAAAATTCTATATCATGTAATTATTTCTGGGTATTCAAATTCATTGGAGAAATTATAGTTAATGAATATTATATGATATGGATACATATATTGAGAGATATTCCAAAATGGTGATAGTAAAAAGGAGATATCCTATTGAGGGAACCAATAGGGCGGTACACTTAGCTTACTACCATCCTAGCCAGGGCCCTGGTGGGATAGACCATGTAAATAAATATTAAGAAGTCAGTTCGGCCTTGGATATCGAATTTTCGTCAAGATTTAATTTAACTAAAAATAGTATGAACATAAACTATATTAATCTATTTTGGATTTAATTATATGTTTATAATCATAATGATATGTTGTGACATGTTTTTTAGACAGGGTACCCAAAATTCTTATGCCATGAAAAATTCATTGACAATCCCCTATTGGTGTATACTATTACCAGTATTGATCATAAATTTGAATGTAAATATAGAATAAAAATATTATTAGATCAATACATGTATTTATAAAAAAATATGGTTCTATTTCTAAGTCTAATTATCTAGTTACAAACTGTTGTTACATATTATGCTACATATTCTTTTAAAATAAAATCAAATTAACAATATATAAATTAAATATTAAGTACCTAAAACACTCAAAGATGTTTTTTTTTAAATCAATTAGCATATTTAAAAATTCTAATAAATTTTATTGAACTAAAAATTTCAAACTGGAATAGACAATGCATGGAATAGGATGATAAGACATGAACATCCATACATATTCCCTTCACTCATTTATATTAACATTTACATGGGGTTATCATTTTTTCATTGCATATTATAAAACAATTACCTTGGTTTATGGTAATGAATTATATTCATTTGACAAAAAATAATCATCCATGTGTATTTGTATTGTTGGAAATCAAGCTATCAACATTTCCCGGATAGACTATACTCATCTATTACTAATTACAAAGAAAGTCAAATATGGAAAACCATTAACCATCAATCAACACACATTTAATGGAAAATAAATCATTAAACACTCATAAAACATGAATCTAAAATGTAAAATAAGGATTTAAAAAATTACATTATCCCCAATTAAAATTCAACATTATTATTTAAGTTTTTACTATTTTTTATTATTTCATTGTGGAATAATCATACATGATACCTTAATTGGATAAATTATTTGATGAGATGAAGAAGATGACATATTATTTTTAATATAATCTCATAATAACGTGTTCCCTTCCCATCTAAAAAATACCTATGTGGGTGTCGTTTTAATGTAATACACTAAACTTCTAGAAAAATAAATTTAATAAACAAATTATAAAAAAGGCGAATATATAACATTGTTTTTTATTAACATAATATATAAATGAACATGTAAATAATTTTATTTAAATTTTTTTTGATAATATCTTTCACAAACAAATCTATAAATTTATTATTAATATGTCATAATAATTAACCGCTTTACTCAACAATATCAATTATACAAATTAACTATCCACCATTGTTCAAAATTGAATTGTTTATGACACGAGGGTGTCATATTACCACTACATAACGTGCATGTGCAAGGTTTTTTTTCTATCATCTACTTAAAACTACCAATTACTTTCCTTTTTAGTCTATATAATACTCTATCATTGAATTGTGTATTACATTTTATGAAATTTTTTCCCTGTTATATAAAAAATTCTAAAGAATTAATGATAGGGATATCATAAACATAAGGTCATTTATTTTTTCATAAAGGTGTACCTTTAAAGATTATATATATTCTCATAATTCATGTGTGTAATGTATGACTATGTATTAGATGATGAAATCAATAAAATTGTCTTACTATATTGAAAAATTATAATAATGGTTCCACACATAGTAACCCATATTATCTAGTGTAATCTAAGTAATTATGTTACTGATATTTAACCAATTATTCCTTCTAGTAATGTGTGATATATAGATATAATAGGGAAATTATTTATTCAATTCATTAACTACAACCTATTATAATTTGACTAGATAGTAATAGGGAATCATTTTCCCAGTCATTGTTCACTTTTACGCAAGTTCTGCCTATAGTGGTCCCTCAAACACTTAATGAAGAGTCTCAAGTGATGGTTTAAAATTTAGAATAGGAAAAAAATTAATTTTTTAATTTTTATTCGAGATTTTGATATCCAAGATTAAAAATTAGCTTTGTTACTCTAGATCATGAAATTATGGGACCATCCTAACATTTCCCTTCTCGATATCTAATTTTTTAT
Source organism: Viscum album (assembly GCA_963277665.1). Taxonomy (NCBI): domain Eukaryota; kingdom Viridiplantae; phylum Streptophyta; class Magnoliopsida; order Santalales; family Viscaceae; genus Viscum; species Viscum album. The sequence goes on along the minus strand of OY728157.1, from coordinate 1,845,390,298 downwards.
AACTATTTTCTACTGAACAGAGAGTTAAAAAATTATCAACGCATTTAAATATATCTAATTTTAATATTTTCATTTTTATATCTTGACAGAAAATAAAGAATAATGTATCCATTGTCGATGATAGTGGTGGACCTCTTTATTTATCAATAATCAATAATGACCCCTTGTCATTTTTAGAGTCTATTGTAGGATCCATATATATTTATTAACATATGATATATTAATAAATAATTTTATGCTCAATATCTTACGTATATGATAAGATGAGTAATTGAGTACTTATTATGAAAAAAATAATGTACTATCAAATATTCAAAACAGAAATCCCTAATTATACATAGGGTGGAATCCTCAAAAATACTAGAAGGTTATATCAGATGGTTTCTCAGGATTAAATGAAATTATATATTAGATGAAAAAGCTATTTCAAATCATTTATTGTATGTTTCCATGACATAATTGATATATCACCACATAAAATTATAGATAGTACTTTTATCAAGTCATAGTGTATTGTTTCCACTACCGAAGGGGGTGTATATAATCATATCATGGTAACTATTTGGAAATTCTCCTATGTGTAAATCATTACCTCCATTATCAAAAAATATATACTAAATGTAAAAATGTAATAACTATTATACATAGAATCCAAATTGACCCAATTAGATCTTGTATGTTTTGTATTAAAAAAAATACACATTCAATGTTTTATGAGAAATTTACGTATATAATAGTGAAAAGCATGGACTAAAAAATAATAATAAAAAGAAATAATTATATGAAAATTATGATTTCACTTAAAATTGGGAACTAAAATATTTATCAATACATATAGTAGAAAAATGTTATTTAATGATATGAACATCTTTAGTTATGTGATCTTTATCACCTATTATCCATTCCATAACCATTGAATTTAAATCCAAATCTAAAAAAATCATAGAGTTAGGAATTGAATTCTTTGACATTTAGTGTTATAATATAACTGATTCCATAAATATCAAATAAAATTTTGATGAAATTCAAAATGTGTTATGGAATTTGGTGGACCATACTAAAATTCCATACATTACATGCCACTAGGTACGTAGAATTGGATTGAAGTTATCAAGATCTATAGCCTTGGAGGGTGAACCAAAATATTGATACCTTATGAACATATACAATATGTCTTATTTAATGATTATGTTCCTAGACTTTTTTATATTACATTCCCATTTTACTCTAAAATTAATTAAAACTTCACTCTTATTACCCATTATGAATTATTTGAATAAGTGAATGGGCCACATCTTCCCATTATATACCATTTCAGTAAACATTATATTACATTGGGAATATGGATAAAACATCACATAGTTCATAACTATTCGGACTTTATATTCCAATAAATTAATGGTTTCTTGAATATTTCTTCCCATGTAATGTAACACCCTAAGATTTTATGAAAAATATTCTTTTAATTTCATTAATGTCTTGTGTTGTATGCTACACCAAGATTACCTTGCGCTATACAAAACACCATATTAGCTTTCAGTATACGCAACACTATTCTTGGATCGTGTTACACACAATTTTGATAATAGTTATTCTATGCAACATTGAGTATATATATATATATATATATATTCAATGTATAAATGAAATATGTTTGGATTCTGTTATACGAAACAACGAAGTATTCTTTCACAACACGCAACCCTGACTTCACTTGTATTACACGCAATCATGACCTTCCTCGATAGCGTGTGTTGTACGCAATACGGGGTTTTACTAAACAACGATATATTATTATAATATTATTATGAACTATCCGTTATTAATAATATTAACTAAATTTTAAATTTTATAACATTATTATTCATCTTAAACATTTTCCAGAACATTTTATAAGAACAAAATAAATTTTTCAGGTAAAATAAGTATTTTTAAAAAAATGTAGTTTTGCCGCCTTTTGTTGGCGCATCCACATTAAATATAGTTTTTTACATGTTTATAACATCAATTTGACAAAATAAAATTCTTATTTGGAATCAAGAAATAAAAATTTACTTTGGATAAATTTTTGGTATTATTCTGGTAACTTTCATATTATGATGAATAGTAAAAACACGCTATATTTTAATGAAAAACAACTTTTTTCATCGTAAAAATTTATATGGTTAAATTATAATATTGAATGGTTTAAATGTATAAATAGAATATATTTTTACCATTTAATATAACTTGTGTCATTAGCATTGATTTTACATTGAATTCATAGGATAAATCAATTCAATCTTTTGCAATGTTTTAAACAAAAACTCGTTTTCATTCGACAACGAGATTAATTTTAATTTATTTTCTGAAACTTATGTGTATTGAATTTAAAAAAATGGATTCCATATTTGGAATAAGTGGGTCCAAATTATGTTAATAGGCTAATTTTTATTTTTGGAAATTATGAATAGTAACTATGGTAAATTTTATTTACCATAGTTTAAGGTAAATCAGGTAATTAAGGGTAAATATAATATTATAAAATTACCCTAACACATGAAAAAATTATATTGGATGGCTAAAAGTAAATCCATATCAACTAAGGGTCAGATTAGATTCATTTTATGGACTTTTGACTATGAAAATAATTTAATTTTTATTAAAACCAAAGAAAGTGACAATATGTCACTCTCTTAAATCTTATAAGTATAATAATTTTAATTTAGTGATAAACATCATAAAATTTCAAAGATGAATAGTATCCAGAAATATAATAACATTATCTACATCATGATAATTTATTTAGGATTTTTAGGGATTAAATAATTGTCATTAATGGTGATACATTAATGATACAGAAATTATTTATTAAGTGGAAAATAAGTAATATAGTTTTTATTGAAATAATAATACCCATTAAAAGGCCCACAAACCTGACCAAAACTTATTTGTAGTGTATATATACACCTTAATCATCCAATTACCTAATATATAACCGTTTGGATCCTTATTAAAGTGATTATGACACTTATATTATTTTATTTTAAATGATGCCAAAGTTGTCACCTTCATAATGTAATAAATATAACAATTTAAATATTGTGATTTTAAGATGATAAATTCGGGTAAAAGTATTATTGTGAAAGGTAATATATTTATCTACATCATAGGATTTTATTTTAAATTTTTCTGCAACAAATAATTATATTAAATAATTATCCAAAAATGTTGTAGTAATTATTTTATTAAGAGATAAACCAAATAAATGGTTTTAAAAATAATAAAAGAAATATTATATAAACTATTTAATGTGATCCAATAATTTAATAGATTCATATGAACTTTTATGAATCTATTAAAGCTTTTAGTTCTAACATATCTTCTATATATATTTTATTTAAATTCAAATAAAAGAATAGTGTCCAAATTGACACTATTGTTATTTTATAAAAATAACATATTATAAAATTTTTTAAAAATCACAAAAATATTTAAAAATTATAAATTTAAATTTATATGATCTATAATGTTATAAAGTAAAAAATTATGGAAAAGTCACAACAAATAAGTAATTATTTGTAATAATTTAAAATTTAGAATTTTATTACCATAAATAAACTTAAATAGATTAAATAAGGATAAATAAAAATGATAAGGATTAAAATAAGATCCAAACATGTCTAATTTTGATTTTTTGATGATATTACAACACTATATAATCTAATCTTATAATATGAGTCATTTTTGGTGGTTTTTAAGTGGGGATAGATTTATTATAAATTAATATTTTTAAGAATTCCAAAGGTGCCCCTCTCCTCCCTTATAAAAGGGCACCTCCTCCCTCTCATCCTCACACCAATTTGAGCCTTCAAGATTTTCCAACCCCTTCCAAATTATCTTCTCCACTTCCCTAGACACATCCTAGAGGTTCTGTTCTACATTAAAGACAAATCACAGTGCCCTAAGAGGAGGTTTCAAAGAGGCGTATCGAAGAAGAGGTAATTTCTTCTCCCAATTCTTTCCAGCTTCTTTCTTCTTCATCTTCTTCTTCATTAGTTGTTTCATTATAAATTAATAAAATAAGTATCACTAATATAATTATTTGTTATTATAAATATTAAACAACCCCATTTCACCTTCTATCCATCCTACGGAAAACAAAATCACCGCGTGTGCGTACGTACAGAATACCATCTCCACGTCGTGGCGTAATCTGTTTTTCCACCAACACCATACATGGATTGGTATAATGGTGTAAAGAATAACTATACATAGTTATTATAAAATCATACTGATTCTGATATATTGTATCATCCACTCCAATTCAATTTAATAATTATGGAAACGATATCATCGCTCGTGCGTACGTACGGACTACCGTCTCCACGATGCGATGAGATTCATTCTCCATGTTAACCATTTAAGAATGATTATAAAGTATATATAAGAAATAATAATGAAATATTTGACATTATAAAGCTACTGGATTTATGTATATATGTATGTCATCTAATTAATTCCATTCAACTCAATAAGGAAACGAAAACAGCGTTCATGCATACATACGGCCCACCGTCTCCATGAACGGTGTATTTCGTTCCATTTATAGATCTATTATATATATGTATATTCTGAATATATATTATATATAAATCATGTTTTATATTCTGGAATTATCTAATCGTTATCTAAGTAATCATATGAATAATTACAAGTCAAAACACGGACGACAAATGAAACGATTTTACCCAAAACACTCTTTAACATGGAATTTACAAAAGAACGGGTAATATAAAGTCATAAGTGAACCATATATTATATCATAACAATTAATATGAATCTTTAATAATTCAATGACATTATTTAAATCATTATACAGGAGGTTCGGATACATACGAAGCATATCAGACATAAGGTAAGAGATAATTTTGCAAATCTCATTTTTATCCGAGATTGCTTATTCGTAAGTATTTACTGGGGTTATTTCTATCATCCATGTCCATGTTTTATAAAAGTGTTTTCATGTATGTTTAAAGTCCTTTTTACCCATTTTTGACTTTTACTACATGGTAGGTAAGGAATCTTTCTTTTGTTTAAGTTACGAGGTACTTTTTTGACTTTTCAGGCAAAAGTACGAGAAGAATGTTTTTTAACTTATACAGCACGAAAGGATTTTTACAGTTTTATAATGAATTATTTTCATGAAGCTTCCTCCAAAAGATTTCATGACTATTTTCAACAAAATCGTTTTCTTTTAAAATTGCATGACGTTTTTTGAAAAGAAATTGTTTTTAAAGAAAAAGGCATATTTTCCTCAAGAATTCATTTCAAGTGTTTTATCAAAACCATTTTTCATCTAGGATGACATTATTTCATATGAGAATGTTTCAAGTATAATGTCTCTATGATTTACATGGTTTAAATTCTGTTATTATGAAATTATATCCATTTCTTTTATATAGATTATGTGATGATGGGATGATGTTTATGAAACCCATTTTATTTATTGGGATTTTATGAATGATGTATGTTTATTTTGGGGCACAAGTAAGAATGATTTCATTATGAGATTGGTTGGACCTATATCTCCCTCAAATGCATTGGGTAATGATTTTATATCTCATGAGATAGACATGGTTGGAATGGTAAGTTAATCCGGTTCAGTGTTACAGGACTGAAATGAGTAGTGAACTTGATTCAGAATGGGACATTGTCCACTAAGATGGTCTTGGCAGCAATGCCTTGGATACTATGGAAATCATTATATGTGCTTAATGGATTCCACAATTACATGTTTTATTCCCATGCTTTTTTATCATGGTTTATGTTCCATTATGATCTATGCCTTATGTACTTCCATGTTTAATGTCGTTGCTCAAGATTTTAATGTTTAATCATTATGTTCATGTTTTTATGTTCCAATGTATATGGTATGTTTTATTTTATCCATGATTACCCTTACTGAGCATTTGAGCTCACCCTTTTTATGTTTTATTTTCCCCCAAGATCAAAAGAAAGGTTTTAGGTTAGGAAACAAAATGTGGAAGATCTTGATGGGAGATGTTGAAGATCATTCACCACGATTAAAAGATTACGTTCCATGTTTCCAAAGACACTAAACTATTACGGTCCTTGTGTGTCTGTTTTTGTTATGTATTAAGTATTCCGCAAAAGCAAAGTAATGTCCATGTACGTCATGCTTAGGTTCTCTACATGTAATCTATCTTTTCAATATTTAATGTGTCTTAATTTTATATTTTTTAATCCCTGAATTTTATCATGATTATATGCATGATTATAGTTTACAGTTTTATTTTTTGAGAAAAACATTTTTGAGTATATACTTAAAAATAGTCTTTGCATCAAAATGTTCCACAAATAATAAATCACCAGCTAAAATTATTTATTCTCTAACATTATATATGGTGTGGTTTGTATTAATGGTATAACCAATGGGAACATTATATATAAGAAAATAAGAAATAAAATCAGATCATTTTTTGATGTATGTATTACCTATTGTAACTATTTGATCATTAGAAAAGATTTAGAGGATTGAATAAATAAATTATCAAGTACATCCTGTTGGACTTTTTAATTTATTGAAATTGATATTCTGTTTGATTTAATGTTATATGGTCTGAATTTGAAATATAATTTGAAATACGATTCTTACTATTAAACACTTTTTAACATTTTATAAATACAATGTCTAAAAATCAATTTAAAATTAATGGAAATATATAGGATTAAATATCTCTAAAAGATTAATATGTATTTATATTAAATTTGATATAATTAAGGAACATATAGTAAGCACTAACAAGATCACATTATAAAAAATAAATTAATATTAATCTAACAATTTATATGTAAAGTTCATCTTTAAACCCATTCATTATAATTTCCCTTCTCAGGGATATGCCAAATATCCACTGAATGACTCATATTTTATTATTTTGGAAAGGCCATTAAATCAAATCCTAATACCTTAATGTAAAATATTCATTATGTATCCATACACTTGAGTCAAATTGGATACTATTATATTGGCAATTATGCTTTCTGATAGTTGTTTGTATGTGGTTTAATAGTTGGTTTGTAACTGAAGGATCTATTTGATTATCCTCTAGGGAACACGATGGAGGTACGTAATCATCATAAATACCCCATATTATACTTATTAATATAATTAAATAATCATTGTATAATTTGAATATGATATTTCTATTTTTGAATCGTACTATTTTTACATTGAATGATTGTGTATTTGATTAGTTGTGGATGGAAGAGAGAATTATTTTAAAAATTCATTACACTTTTATAATGCTGAATGATAAAATAAATATATGTTATGGTGATATGAGATGAAATTTTAATGAATTTTTTAATAAATAAATTTTTTTTGGAATTCATGTACATGTAGAGATACAAAAAGTTCACATAAGAAGTCATTTGATAGAATTATCCACAAAGAAGAAGGTAATATAAAGGAATATTTATGAGATTTTATGGAAAAGACAATGAAAAAATAATTAACTTTTCATCTAGTATCAATATTTCATAATATGAATTTTATTGAAGTTATTATTGTTAAATATTTTATTTACATAGTTTTGGGTGATGTTTTTTTAGGATTGATGAAGTTTAGAAAATATATAAGTTATTTATGTTAGTAATTGAAAATACATCCTATAAGAGATATGAGAGTTAGCAATATTACATACTGGATACTTTATAAAAATTATTAATATTATTAGATGTTAGTATATGTTTTGAGGACGTTTTTGTAGTGAAATTGTGAAATAATGATAAATCTTGAAATTAATATTTTTTGAATTGAATCTAAATTAAATATAAATATCGTAAAATTAAATATTTTATCTTTTATCTTTTTAAAAAATATACATGGACATAATGTGTGTTATATACGATTAAATACAAAATATTTTCTAGCACACAATTTTTTATCACAATATATTTATTTATTGAATCCAAAATTCTTATCACATTATATTACATATAATTAATATGAAATTTTATTTTTTTAAGTGAAAAATGTATCTTGAAGATAGTACACCAAAATTTTACATAATTCACCTTAATTTGATAAAAAAGTCCATAATAGATATGCCAAAATATTGTTTCCCTTATAATGAGAATAGTATTTCACTTCATAATGAAATCCATAATGTTGTATATGGGTAAATAATTTTTTAAAAATTTTAAATTCAGATTATACATTAACTTGAGTAAAAAATTAGATTTGATCTGTTGTATATGTTTTATTACGTTTTCAATATAATTACTTATGTTAAAATATTATGTTATGTATATAAATTTCATAACTATTATTCAATGATGTTCATGGAAAATAAAATAATAGGGGTTACCCTATGGGGTGTGGTGAGGAAATCCCAATACCTATAATCACACATAGTGTATAGTGATTTATATTGTACATAAGAACATTAATAGTGAAATATCAATGAATTTTAGATTTCCTGGGAACCAAATAAATCCACCTTTTTAAATCATTTAATATAAAATATTTAAATATTTGTTAAATTTGATTTATTTTTATTGGAATTTTTTTCATTCTATCATGGGAAAATATTCTGGTTAAGTGTGGAAAAATTTTCATAGACTAACGTATCCCTAGAAGTTATCTTCTGATTAGGTATATGGCCCAAATAAATTAATTTATCAATAGGAATTAGAGTAACAATATATGTAGAATGATATCATTAGGATTATATGAGAGGGTTTGTCAAATCCAAACAGTCTCATTAATTCTTGATTATTTACATTTTTCCTCAAATTTGATACACATTTTTTAAAAATATTACTACATGGCCCATTAACATATAAAATATATAACCCTCCTTATATCCCAAAATTATTTTATTCCACATTGGTCATCAGTAATGTAATTTCATGAAATTTATGTGTATCATTATTGATTACTATCTTTGATTTATAAATAACAATTATATCTTTTCTTTTTCATGGTTTTATATATGTGAAATATTTAGCCATCATTTAACTTTTCATAAGGAAACAAGAAAATTGGAATTATTTGGTCATCTATTGGGATTGTTTCATCCCAAAGTCTCTAAACCTATACATGGTTATGTATTTATTCCTTACATTTCCATTCAAAAAATGGAACTAAGTTAGATGGTTGAATAGAGTTGGGTGTAGAACACATATCATATTTTATATGGTTGTTATGTATAAATTTTATAATATAGATATATATAATCAATAAGTTATTGGATTATGGAGTTATTGGGAGGACATGGTATCTTTGTTCAGAATAATTAGTGTGATTTCTGCATTTTTTCATGTAACATGTATTCATTCAAAGTGTGAAATAGTGTGTTAGGACCTAAAAAATAATGATCTGAACCCTATGGAGTACTTATAGAACATTAATAATGAAAATAAATATTTCATGTTGGAAACTTATCTTATGTTTTATTTCAAAACATTTAAAAAAAGTTCTACTTATATAAAACCCATATTTTCATCGACTCAAAAAATCCACGAATTGTTTGTAATTCTTGACACCCTAAATATTTTCTTTTTTAGAAATACTAAATAAAATTTAAATTCATTATAATTTATACCTATAAATTTATATTATAATATATATACAACATATATCTCTATTCTCATCCATTTATTGTCTTACATATTTTGAATCCAAATAAGTTTATATAGTATATAATTTGTAGGGTTTGTGTTCATCAAAATTCTAGTGGTGGTTATTGTCACGACCCGCCCTCAGGACCCGTGCCGTGACTACCCCAAGCCCACCATCCGTAGGTCAGGGGCTGGCGACTAGCACCAATGGCGTAAATCCTGATAAAAGGGGAAGACATTTACTTTATAAAGTAAAAAAACACCACAGAGTAAGCAAGCTGAATTAAACACTATGTAAACTGGGTACAACTATAAGTGCTAGAAAGTAAATGGGAAAAAATACAAACCCAACTGATGTAAAGTACAACTGAAAAGAAAGTACAGCAACTGAAAAGTAAAGCAGCAACGTCGAGTCATCCACTAGAAATCCCACCTGAAGGGTGGGTAGAGATAGCCTCCTCAGCTCCTCGGGTCCAGCCGTCCGCTCCGTGTACGTCCCGCCCAATGGTCAACCTCCAGGTACCGACATCCTCCACAAACCTCAACCACGATCAGAGTTGTCCATCGTCTGCATCCAACACAATGAAGTGCGGGCATAGCCTATGCAGGGGTGAGTATACGCTACTCAGTAGAGAACCCGAGACCCCTAAGGTCTCCCAGAATCCAAAAAGGATAATCCACAAAGGAAAGATACAATCACGATGTAACAACCAACACTACATAGGTATATTACAATACATATACCTAAGTCATCAATTCAAGTTCAGCTCTAACATCCAAGCCCAATTTTGATCTAGTCCACACAGGATCGCACAACCAATCCACATAGGATAACACAAACCAATCAACTTAGGATAGCATGTCAATCATATCGAGGATAATGATTAAAAGTCAAGACTCAGCTCACACAGGTATACATCATTTGTAAAGCAAAAGGAGATGATCAGATGTAGTTACTGATTCATCTAGCTTGGGCCCACGTAGGATACTAGACCAGCTAAGCTATTGGACCCACATAGGATACTAGTCCAGCTACTCTGTCGGACCCACATAGGATACTACAGTAGAGGTCAATACTATTGGACCCATGTAGTTGACAAGTACAGTAGTCATCACCACCGAACCCACATAGGATTCTAGTACAGTTTTCCTTGTCGTCGAACCCACAGAGGATTCCAGTATGAAAGTCTTCACCATCGAACCCTTGGAGGATTCCAGTACGGTTGTCCTTGTCGTCAAACCCACAGAGGATTCCAGTATGAATGTCTTCACCGTCGAACCCACAGAGGATTCTAGTATGTTTGTAATCGTCATCGAACCCACATAGGATTCTAGTACGGTTGTCTTCATCATCGAACCCACGGAGGATTCCAGTATGGTTGTCATCGTCGTCGAACCCACAGAGGATTCCAGTACGATTGTCATCGTCATTCGCATCCAGCTCTAGGGTTCCCGCACACATCATGCTCTTTTCTGGGAGGGACCACTCCACAAGCCAAGGGGCCGATACATCAACTAACACATAGTCCAGAGCTGATGTATCCCAATGTTCCGCCTCGTCGATAGGAACTCAACGTGATAGACGACGTGTCAATCGGACGCCCAGTCTGAGAGTTAATGTCTTTTTCGTTCCAGGTGCCCAGTTGGTTTTTAATTCAAATCCAACCCAACCATACTCCAACTACTTCCAAACCATGATCGGAGTAACCCGAAAAGGTCCGTCTCACTAATAGGAATCCAACAAAGTTAATGGCACGTCAATCAGACGTCTGGAGCTCAAGTTATAAGTGTTTCCTCTCCAAGGGCCCGGTTGGTTTTGTGTTCGAACCAACCCAACCATACCCAAGGTTCTCCATAACCTTGAGTGTAATATACTTAAACGACTGCCTCTATCCAAGGATTTCTTCGCAACTGACGGTGCATCGATCGGAGGTCCGTTGCCCATGTTACGGGCGTTTTAAATAACCTATCCGTTTTTAGGGGGTTTTGGGCCCGGACCGACCCTGCCCGAGACCCCCTGGGTCGGCCCGAACTAGGTATGGCCCACTAGGGAACGGCCCGGCCCAGTGCGGCCGTTCCGGCCTGGCCGGCTCGGTGTTGTCCGAGTGGGGCGACCAATCTCCAGCCGAGTGGTCGCGCAAAGGGGGGGGGGGGGGTGATGCCTCTTAGATTGAAGAATGGCCCCCACATGGGGGGAACCTCTTGGATAGCATGGAGTTATGACCCCCAGTTCTTCCGAAACAACTGACATGGCTAGCCGGCCGGTGCTTCCGCCGCGGGACCCCACGATCCCGTCCCTCTGAAGTGTCAGCGGCCGGCGGTTCCGGCCGCCCCTCCTTGCACCGTCGCGGCTTTGAGCCGTGGCCTTGTCCGACTGGTGCGGCGTGAAGATGCCATGCCCCCTTCACCACGGCCCGACTCTAGCCATGGCTTCATTCGGCCTCAACGGCGCAACGGGACGGCACCGCGCTTCATCATCGTGTTCTTCCTTGATTCTGCACGGTGCCGTTGCACCGCGCCGCCTTCGTTCGAGCCGCAAAGAATTCAACAACAAAGGGGGAGGAGGGTCGGCCATGTTCGTGCGGTCTGACCTCCACCCGTTATAATGATAACAGGCGGCCCAAAAATAAATATCTTCGTCAAGAAAGCGCAAAATTAATCCATTAAATTTGATCTCAAACCCCTACCTCAAGGAGTTGACGAACGATGATCGTCGCGGGGAAACGACGTCATGGAATATGGCATCGAGGAAGGTGGTGTCGCGGAACAAGGATCTGAATACGTCGTTGGTGCAATCCTAATGAAGGATGTGGCATCTTACTTCCTTCGATGTAGGAAGAATATGAAAAGATGAGGCCATTTTCTTCATCGAAGCTTCGGTGTTCTTCACGTTCTTTCAGAAGGAAGCAGAAAATATTCAAGTGTTCTCTTCTCCACATAGAGAATTAACCCAAATAAAATAAGGCGTTGTCTTATTTTATTTACACACACACAAGCCATAAATAATTTGAAAACTCAAATTGAATTTACGAAATAATTCACGCGTGATGACCCATTAATGAGGTGTTTATTGGCCTGTAAAATTAATGTGGAAGAGTTAAGAAATAAATGCTAGAGGGGAAATAAATGGGGTGTTGCGGAAAATTGAAGGAGGTGGGGGATCGTGCGTGCTCCACCCCATCTTCCTTTCATCTTCCTTTTCAACACACTCAACCCACCGGTAAAGAAATAAAAATAAATTGTAAAATAAATTTTATTTTTATTCCTCACATTTTTTATCATATCCTCATGAGAAAACACAACTCCAAGAAAGGTCTTCCTAAGCATTTACCGGCACTGCGGTTTCATCAGTGCCCTTAGATTTCGATTCCGATCACTAGTTAAAATGTTAGGAAAACCCGCTCATTCGTTCACTAAACGTACCTGAGATAAACATCGAAAATTGATTCTGGGCACACCGGGACTTGGAATCAGGTTCTGTCAGAAATTGCATACTCGTAAAATACCAAAGAAAATTAAGAAAAAATATTTCCCAAGAAATTAATGGGTCTTTACATTACTCCCATCTCAAGGCTTTACATCCCTATAAATATACAACACAAACTAGGGGAACAAATGACGGTACTGAGCACGCATATGAGCCTCCCACTCCCAAGTTCTCTCCTGGAGGTTCTCATGCTACCATCTGATGCACAATAGAGGAATCGAACACCCACGTAGGACCTGCTCCTATTGATCCTGGATCTCCACCAGGACCTCTGCAAAAGTGTCCCCATCGTCAATGTCCAGCTCCCCATGGTCGATGATATGCGTCAGGTCATGCACGTATCTCCTCAGCTGCGATACGTGGAAGACGTCATGCACCCAGTGCAACTGAGGTGGTAGAGCAAGGCGATAAGCCAACTCACATATCCTGTCGAGGACCTGGAATGGTCCAATGAAGCGCAGAGATAACTTTCCACCCCACGCAAATCACTGTAATCCACGTCGAGGTGATACCCACAAGAAGACTTGGTCACCATCCTCAAACTCTAGTGGTCTCTACTTCCTGTCAGCATAAGACTTCTATCGACTCTCGGCTGTCCTCATCCGCTCTGGGATGACCTGGATATTCTCTGGTCCTACAAGAACTGCTAATATTTCTTCTTTGCTGATAATAGAAATCCGGTCTCATCCCCTGGATGAACCACATTCCTGGACTAATACAGTCAATCCCAACATGGATGATACTAATCCATACCAAGGATGGAGTCGTAGGGCCTCGACGCTACTACCAAGAGATCCAACCGTTACTCTAGCCTCTAAGGGTTGAGTCACACTATTGGCATCAGTGTGTGGCCACTGGGTCTACTCCATTAGGTATCTCAAAAGTGAGGGTCAAGTGAACAGTTTTAAACTGGGACCTCTTAGTATCAACTACATAAATAAAAAATGAAAGGGAACAAAACGTCACAAGAACAAGTGCCTTTTATTACTGCAGCTCAAGGTACAAAGACACATAACATCAACAAAGAAGTAAGAAACATGAACAAAAGTCCCCATGTCTTGAGCTAGTCCCACTCCTATCCATCTGCTCCCGGAGATTCATGTTCGTAATCCTCAGGTAGCTGTAGCTGAGCTCTCCCATGTCCACCCATTCCCTGCGGTCGGGGTGGTCTTCTTGGTGGTGGTGGTGGTGGGGCCTCAAAGCGTCACCAACCACCCGCTGCTTGGCCAGCTCCTCTGCCTCATCGTCCTACTCCCTGTGGACCACCATGGTCGAACCTCTGCCTGGGAGGTCCCTTTACTGCCTTCTTCTCATTAGTAGGACGATTCAGGCAGTCTCGGGCCATGTGACTGCCCACCGCATGCTTAGCACAGCCTGCTCCTCGTGTAGCTGTCTCTCCTTCGTGTTCCCCGCACACCCAAATCTGCATCTTAAGATTGATGTCTAATGGTCTGGCCCATTTGGACCTCTGCGTCATCTGTCTACTACCTACTGCAATAGACTTTGCTATGGGTCATCCTGTGGAGGGTCATACTGCTGGTGACTACACGGCGAGAAAACACTCCACTAGAAGGGCTCTCTCCAACACCCCATCCTATGTTAGAATGTTTAGGGAGATCATCAAAGCCCTGATCTCATGCCTCAGTCCCTGCTCGAAGGTGCGGGCCTAGAAGAACGGGTCCTGTACCATATCTGTAGAGTAGCGCGGGAGATCAGTGAACCTCGTTGAGTACTAGGCCACAATCATGCTTCCCTACTGCAGTTTTAGTAACTCTTGAATGCGCACCACATGGAGGGTGGATGGGACGAACTCTAAGAGGAAGAGCCTCTCAAAGTCCTTCCAAAGGAGTGATTCCTCGTCGTGCACCTGGAGCATCAGGCTCCACCATCTGCCTACTGCCGCGTGCAGGAGTCTCGCTTCAAGGATCACCATGAGGTCAGCTCGTGTCCCCACTAACCTGAAAACACAAACTAAAGCCTCCAGCCAATCCTCGGCTGCCTGAGGGTCCGTCTCCCCATGGAACCCGGGCGGTCTCTGATGCTGGAACTCGTGCAGTGCGCTAAGGAAACGTGCACTTTCAGCTGCTGGGGCTAGTGGAATCGGTGGCTCGGCGGGTAGAGGTATCGCCGGTGCCTCTTCTGTAAAAGGGCCATGCACCTTAGCCTCATCGCTCGGTGGGCCATCATCTCGCACAATGCTTGGAACCCTAGATGGCTTCCATCGTGGGTTGTCTTGGAATGAAACAGGTGCACCACGGTCAAAACAATATACCTAATGAGCTAACACATAGTAATCACAAAGAAATTTTTTGAAACACACATGCAATCAATGTTTTCGTGCACGGAGTCGGGAATCAGAAGTCTGGGTCCTGGTGTAGGGATACGTCGGCCGCCGCACCGACATTGGACTCCCTGGACTGATAACCACACTCAATACCCTTAACACCATTTCTTCACACAGAAGAAAGATCAGAGTCTTGAGTTCTGCGGTAGAACCGAAGTCCTCTGATACCAATTTGTCACGACCCCTCCTCGGGACCCGTGCTGTGACTATCCCAAGCCCCCCTTCCATAGGCCAGGGGCTGGAGACTAGCACCAAAGGCGTAAATCCTGATAAAAGGGGAAGGCATTGCCTTTATAATGTAAACAAACACCATAGAGTAAGCAAGCTGATGTAAACACTAAGTGAAATGGGAATAGCTGTAAGTGCTGGAAAGTAAATGGGATAGAATACAAACCCAACTGAAGTAAAGTACAACTGAAAAGAAAGTATAGTAACTGAAAAGTAAAGCAGCAATGTTGAGTCGTCCACTGGAAATCACACCTGAAGGGTGGGTACAGATAGCCTCCTCAGCTCATCGGGTCCAGTTGTCCGCTCCGTGTATGTCCCGCCCAGTGGTCCACCTCCAGGTATGGACTTGCTCCACAAGCCTCAACCACGATCAGCGATGTCCGTTGTATGCATCCAACACAACGAAGTGCAGGCATAGCCCGTGCAGGGGTGAGTATACGCTACGTAGTAGGGACCCTGAGACCCCGAAGGTCTCCCAGAATCCTTAATGGATAATCCAATAAGGAATGATACAATCCTGAAGTAACAACTAATGATACTTAGGTATATTCCCTTACATATACCTAAGTCAGCAATTCTAGTTCAGCTCCAACATATGAGACCAAGTTCGATCTAGTCCACACAGGATAGCACAACCAATCCACATAGGATAACACAAACCAATCCACTTAAGATAGAAATTCAATCATATCGAAGATAATGATTGAAATTCAAGACTCAGCTCACACAGGTATACATCATTTTAAAGAAAAATCAGATGATCTGATTCATCTAGCTGGGACCCACTTAGGATACTAGACCAGCTAATCTATCGGACCCACGTAGGATACTAGTCCAGCTACTCTGTCGGACCCACGTAGAATACTACAGCAGAGGTCAATACGGTTCGACCCACATAGGTTACAATTACATTAGTCGTCACCGCTGAACCCATGGAGGATTCCAGTAAGGTTGTCCTCATCGTCGAACCCACAGAGGATTCCAGTATGAAAGTTTTCACCGTCGAACCCATGGAGGATTCTAGTACTGTTGTCATCGTCGTCGAACCCACAAACGATTGCAGTACGAAAGTCTTCACCATCAAACCGATAGAGGATTCCAGTACGGTTGTCATTGTGATCGAACCCACAGAGAATTCCAGTACAGTTTTCTTTATCGTTGATCCCACAGAGGATTCTAGTATGGTTGTCATCGTCGTCAAACCCACAGAGGATTATAGTACGATTGTCATCGTCAGTCGCAGCCAGCTCTAGGGTTCCCGCACACAGCATGCTCATTTCCGGGAGGGTCTGCTCCACGAGCCAAAGCGTCGACACATCAACTGACACATAGTCTGGAGTTGATGTATCCCAAAGTTCTTCCTCGTCGATAGGAACTCAATGTGACAGACATCACGTCAATTGGACGCCCGGTCTGAGAGTTAATGGCTTTTTCGTTCCAGGGGCCCGGTTGGTTTTTAATTCAAAACCAACCCAACTGTACTCCAACTATGTCCAAACCTTGAGAGGAGTGAGAAAAAAGGTCCATCTCACTAAGAGGAATCCAACAAAGTCGACGGCACGTCAATCGGACGTCCGGAGCTCAAGTTATAAGCGTTTCCGCTCCGAGGGCCCGGTTGGTTTCGTGTTCGAACCTACCCGGCCATACCCAAAGTTCTATGAAACCTTGATTGTAATATACCTAAACGACCGTCTTGATCCAAGGATCACTTCACAACTAAAGGTGCATCGATCGGAGGTTCTTAGCCCATGTTACGTGTGTTTTAACAAACCTATCCGTTTTTGGTGGTTTTGGGCACGGGCTGACCCAGCCTGAGACCCCCTGGGTCAGCCCGAACCGGCCCGGGTTGCTGGTCCGGCCTGGGCAGCTCGGCGCAGGCCAAGCGGGGTGGCCCGACGTTGGCCGAGCGGTCGTGCAAAAAGGGGGGGGGGGGCACTGCCCCCCTTGATTGAAGAACAACCCCCACAAGGGGGGCCCGCCTCTTAGCCAGCCGGGGGTTAGGACCCTAGGTTCTTCCGAAACGGTCAGCCCGGCAGGCCTGTCGATGCTGGCACCGTCGGACCCCGCGGTCTCGTCCCTATGAAGTGCCAGCGGCCGGTGGTTCCGACCTCCCATCCTTTAATCGACGTGGATTTAAGCCACGACCTTGTCTGACCGGCATAGTGTGACGGTGCCGTGCCCCTCCGTCGTGGCCCCACTCCGGCCGCGGCCTCTTTGTGGTCCTCTGGCGCGGCACGACGGTGCCGCGCTTCTTCACCATGTTCTTCCTTGATTCTGCGCGGAGCCATTGCACCGCGCCGCCTTCTGTCAAGCCGCAAAGAATTCAACAACAAAGGGAGAGGAGGGTCAGCCGTGTTCGTTTGGTCCAACCTCCTCCATTATAATGATAACACGCGGCCCAAAAATAAATATCCTCATCAAGAAAGTTCAAAATTAATCCATTAAATTTGAACTCAAACCCCTACCTCAAGTAGTTGAAAAATGATGATCATCACGGGGAAATGGCGTCTCCGAAGATGGCGTCGAAAAAGGTGGTGTCGCAGAAAGAGGCTCCATATATTTCATCGGTGCACGCCATATGAAGGATGTGGCGTCTCGCTTCCTTCGATGCAGGAAGAAGATGCAAAGATGTGACAGAGTTCTTCGTCGCAGCTTCGGTGTTCTTCGCATTTTTCAATAATGAAGAAGAAAATCTTCTAGATTTCTCTTCTCCACACAGTGAATTACCCACCATTAAATAAGACGTTGTGTTATTTTATTTACAAACACACAAGCCATCATTAATTTGAAAACTCAAATTGAATTCACGAATTAATTCTCGTGCGTTGACCCATTAATGAGGCGTTTTATTAGCCTGTAAAATTAACGTGGAAGAGTTACAAAATAATTTCAAGAGGGGAAATAAATGGGGTGTTGGGGAAAATTGAAGGAGGTGGTGGCTCATGCGGGCCCCACCCCAACTTCCTTTCTTCTTCCTTTTCCACACACTAAAACCACCGGTAAAGAAATAAAATTAAATTGTAAAATAAATTATACTTTTAATCATCACAATTTTTAACATCTCCTCCCGAGAAAATGTAACTCCAGGAAAGGTCTTCCTAAGCATTTACTGGCGTTGTGGTTTCATTGGTGCCTTTGGATTTTGATTCCGAGCACCAGTTCAAAAGTTACGAAAACCTGCTCGTTCGTTCACTGAACGTACCCGAGCTAAACTTCGGAAATTGATTCTGGGCACACTGGATTATGTTTTACGTCACAAAAGTTATGTGGTCTATAAACATTCTCACAAGTCAAACTCCATTTTTAATTAAATGTATTATTTATTCATACTCGTATATTCAACATTCAAAATGGAATTAAATTATATAATTATATCTTGGAAATACGTTTCTTAGGTATAACCCCTTGAATTATCTGGGAACCCAAATTGTATGGAATCATAGGTGGATTCCTTGACCAGTATATATTTCCATAGAATGATTTTTATTAATTAATAAAACAAGATTTTATTTACAAGAATTATAAATGAAGTATTGAGATATATAAATTAGTAATTTTTATTATTATAATGGATAAAAGATTACATTTTATCACTGATAAATAGTGTATAATTTTCGAATGAAAAAATATACATATTATTAATTGTTAACGGAATGGAGAGACGATGAATGGTTTAATTTTTTAACCATAATTATTTGTTAATGGAATGATTTTTCCCTTATATATTTATATTATACATTCATTTAGGGCCTTATAACTAGGTTTGATTATTTATTTCAGAATTGATATATTACCCTTAGTGATATTTTTTTATATAAAATAACTTATTTGGAAGGGTATGACCCATTTTTTCAATATGGTTATATTTGCCTTGTATTTATTTTAGTCTTGGGGATGGGAAAATTTTCTGAATTAATACTTTTTCAACCTTTAATTTTATGATTTTTCTAAATAAAATCAAATTCATACAAATTTGGTTTTCCAAGTAACACAATGATTATATTAACTGTGATATAATATTGATATATTTATTTAAGAAAGACTATTATAACATAAATGGGAAATTTTTATGTACAAATATGAATAAATTTTTAAATAAATTAATCATATAGGTTTCATGTAAAAGACATTGTTTATAATTAAATAATTTTTTAATTAATCCATTATATGGTTCAAAAAATAGTTTTTCTCAATAAGAAAATATTATTTTATATTTTGAGAAAAAAAAAATTATTTATTAAAATTCAGGTAGTAATTTTGAAAACATGATAGTCATTTTTTAACCATCAATTCAAAATTATCTTAGTTTGATCTTCTATTTTATGAAAAGATAAATTCTATAGTGAACAATGAAAATTGTTGATTATTATTAAAAAATGAATTTCATTTAAACAATTTAAAAATATCTATATTGTATAATTTTTTTTGAAAGTAGAAATAATTTTTGTATGCTATTTTTAAACCAATTTAGTTTATTTAAATAAAATTTTTGTTAAATTTTATTAGAAAAATATTCTATGCGTATGAAATGTTTACCTTTTTAACCATTTTTCATCACATTTACATGTTTATTCTATTTTTTATTTTAAAAATTATTTGAAATGAATAAAACGATTCATATTTGGAATTAAAATAATTTTAATTATTTAATAAGGTCACATTAAATTTTGGTCAAAATTAATAGTAGAAATAGTAAAAATTAATATGTGTTGTTAAGGTTAAGACAAATTTTCCATGGGATAAACTACAAAAGAAAGGGATAAAATTAATTAAAATGACAAATTTTAAATAAATATATAGAATTAAAAATTATATATCATTTAATTTGATAATTATCTATATTGGAGACAATATAAATGATTAAAACAAGGGAACACTTATTTTACTTAAAAACATTACATGTGTGTCATCTCCCATGAACATAAAAGGGAACCCTCTCATCAAATATACTAAAAAACACAATTTTATTCCAAACATATAATATAAAATTCATTATTTAATTACCTCGCCCCATCATTGGGGGAATTTTTTTATTGGTAAACGCACTTATGATGGCTTTTGGTGTTATTCTAACGAGGTTGTCTGAAAATGTTGTATCATTCTCAACAGAGAATTTTTATTTCATTTCATCATCCATCTCCATCATATATTTTTCATTAATTATTTTATAAACTTATAATTATCTACAGTAAAATAAGATTTTAATATTTTAATGTAATAAACTATATCCTTCCACCCTCCCATTAAATTATAAGTGATGTTATCGATCGTGTGTATGACATACTATCACCTCAGTAGTAGATATCATTCTTCTTCTAGTAACATCTTGAACAGATGGATATATGACATATTTAACACACACACACATATATATATATAATAGTTTTTATATAATTATAATTATTTATTTATAATATCACTTATTTATTCTTGCATTCCATTCTATTAGTAAATGATAACTTCACTCGTGCATATGTGTCGTCTACATCCTCTACAAAGCGATGATACATGATTTTCATTTCATATTGACATATATGGTAATATATACTGATTTAGTGATGATATATGATAAAAATGAAAAAAATATATTTTTAAATATGATATAGTTTTTACCATTCTTTATTTCTATTTTTCAAAAAAATGGAAATTGCCATAATATGTAGGTATTACCTACAATCTCCATGAATGATTTGTTAATTTTATATAGATAACATTAATTAAATAATTAATTTACATATATAATTAATATATATTATTTTTATATCTTTTTTAAGATTTATGACATTATTGAATCGTGATAAAATTAAACTCATTAAAATTAAAAAAATAATAAAATAAATGAAAACCTAATCACTTATTAACCAAACCATGATTTACACAAATAATTATTAATAATATAGAAAAAAGGTAATAATATAATCACATAATCTTTGATATATATAATTATGATTTTTTAAATTAATTTTAATGAATATTTATTTAATTTACAAGATTTTTTTAATGTGTGGGATGATGTTTAGATTTGTGGGCAGGGGATTTCCATCTAACTTTTAATTTAGTTGGACAAAAACAACTTTCACCACTAGTTTCTTTTGTGTGATGTATATAATTACAATGAATGTATTTAATGTTTCATATTATTAAAATAATCAGATATTCATATCCATCTAATATTTAGTATTTCATAGTGTTTTTTATTTAAAAGCTACTAATGTTGTATGGGTTGTCAAATGAAATCTAATTATTCCATATAATTATTTATTTTTATAATTATGATGATGAAATTGTAAAAAAGTAGGTACTTGTTAAACATTTTTTTAGGGAAATAAATATTTAAATTCATTATAAATTTATAATGAAATAATTTATATTTATATAAAATAAATAATTTATACTCATGGAATAGTAAATTGACCGTAGGAATAATATTTTTGTCTAATAAAATATTAAACCAACCAATGAGAATATAAATAAAATTTATTTTCTTTTTAGTGTAATTATAGTTTATTTATATAATTTAATATGATAAATTTTGTTTTGAAACTGATTAAACAATTGTTGGTATTCATTTAAGTCATAAAAATTTATTTAGAAGTTTATAATTTGCTTTTTGTTTTAAATTTTTTTTTTTGTAAAAAAATTTAATAAAATTTATTTATTTTATTGTATATTATTTATAAATAAATTTTATGAGTCCTTGATTAGTTTTTCAGTGTTGAATATAATCAATTAATGTTTTAAAATTGTAAATTTTCAAATAATTATTGATTTTATATAAAACTAAATTTTTCATAATTTGAAAATTATTTTTAAAAAATGTAGTTTATTCTTTAATTCTAAATTTTTTAAAATGAGAGATATTAATTTTAATGAATTTTCTAAAATACTTGATTTTTTGGTGAATAGAGACATTAAAATTTATGAAATAAGATAAACACCAGAATTATTGAGTTGTGTATAATGTTCTTCTCAGTTAAGAACCCTCGGTTTTACCAACCATGAACTAATTAATGTATTTAGTCACAAGTCCCAACACAATTTCTTTTATTGAGAAAAATAATAAAATAATGATTTAAATTGGGGAAAAACTCCACCTTATCAACTGTAAATACCACCCCTCACCCCACTTATCCTCACACCACTAAAGTATTTATCATTTTCTAAATTCTTCCCAATCCTCCTACTAATCCTTTTCCCCATGTCTATGACCTTCTGGTATATCCTTAATGGAAAAACCAAAGGCCTTATGGAGGTTCTCAAGGATGATAATTCAAGAGGTGAAAATCCCCTTTAATTTTCTTTTACATTCATTTAAATTATTTATATTTTATTATTCCCTCATCACCTACTCTTATAATCGTGGAATGAAATGACTATTTTCTTATATGTATTGTAATTATATTTTTTTTATGGAAACATTAATCACCATACATATTCTCCTCTCCTTTATATTATGAAAACATAAACATCGTTCATGATGTGTCAATTTTCCAACAACGTAAGAGATGTGTTTTCAATTTCTATTAGATCCTTCTTCGCCAGTAGTAAAAGATATTACTATTTTAGACCTATGGAATTTTTATTATATAACCTATTTTCAGTTCTATAATTGGAAAATATATATAATATTAAATTATAAAATGAATGTAGTTTTTGATTATAAAAATATCACCAGAATAATCTAAACAAATGTCCTTAATATTTTATGAAATTATTCATAATTATATTTAAAACAATATGATTTATAGTTTACCTTTATATTATATAAACATATTAATTCATTTCAATTCCACTTATATATTTTCACTTCTATATGACAAGAAAATCCATTACGAACCAACCCCGGAAACCATGTAAATAACACACCTAAAACAATGTAGACAATAAAATATTATTTATAAATGGGTGGAATGGTGTTATAAAATCTTTAGATAAGGTGTCATAAAAACTAATATGATCAGTTAAAATATTAAAAAATATCTTTTAAAAATTATATAACAGGTTAAAGAAGATTTTATGTAATACAAACCTGAGGTAAGTGAATTCTTAACTCAATTCTCATTCATTGGGTAATATTCTATTTCTTTAAATATGAAAAAATAATGTTACTTGTATAAATAATGTTTTTATATTTTTTTAAATTATTTTTATTTATATGTTATACTCAAATTCCATTCTTTTTATCAATTATCACATCAAATATATAATACTTATATAGGTATTTTGTTTACAAATACCCTTAAATATCATTTTTTAAATTGAATTTTTTATATGATGCAAGTAATCTTGTTTTTTTGTTATGTTCTGCTTCCTGGTAATTTTTTCATGATAAATGGTGGGTCCTATATCTCCCTCTAATTCATTTTTTATGTTTATTTTGGAGGTCAACCATATGGTTACTCAAGGTGTAACTCTGATGGTTACACAATAAGTTATATGTGAGGGTTGGTTATATTTTAATGTACTCGTGAGGGTTATAAATCATATATTAGAAATTATGGTTGTAATATTATCTAATTAATTCCACAAATTACATTCATTGTATTATTTTTTTAATTTTATATGGATATATAATGTTTTCACATAGTATATTTGTGATACACATTTAGAGATAAGAACATCTTTATTAAAATGATTTGATCTGTATATAAGAATTCATGTACTATCAGTTTACCACCTTCTTTTTATATCACATACTAATTTTTTTATTCTCGTCTAATGTTATAAGCATTTTTCACAGGTTTTAATGATGTGTAATATAAAAGTATATTCCAAGATGAATGTTGTGAGGATTTTTCATGTATGGTTTTAGTATTCTTATTAAATAATTTCATTTATAAAAAATTTATATTATTCTAGTTGTATCCACAATAAGATCATGTGGGTTTATATGTATAAAAATTTTCATAACATTAAAAAACTAAAATGTGAAATGATATTTGGGAATGTATAATGTTTATTCAAAAGGATTTAAATAAATTATGTAATGATTAAGGACGAGTCTTTATAATAGGTATAAAATTACATTTTAGACAACATTAGAGGTTAATATGATGTCAATAAAATATCATGAATTTATTTTAACTTATGATTATACTAAAATGATATAAAAATTCATGATCACCATGTTTCTTCGTATAAGATATGTCCATTCAGAATGGTTTTCTGCTGATGAAATTGGGAAGCTAATGTAGAAAGGCAGTTAGTGGATGATATCATTCATAATTGATAACCAGGAATGGTTGGAATTGGAACCAAATATTTTGTAATAGTAATAGATCAGCTGACACATGATTTAAATTACAGTGTAATACAATCAAGATAATAGTAATAGATACAAAAAATGAAAACAAATATAGTGGACCATTTTATAATGAAACACCCTCCCTCTTGTAGTGGGTATTTAGACCTAGTGGCGGCTAATGGATGGATCATCGGTCATGAAAAGATATTTTTTTCATTGGGTGTTTAGATAATAAAAATGTTATTCATTCCATTTATCATTTCGATGGTGAAGCTGGGAAATGGTGGTTAATGGTATATAATATAAAGGATTTCATGGATATTGATTCCTTGTAATGGGATGATGTTTAGAATTTTTTTCTTGAAAAATTCATTCCTATGGTGGTTTAACATTTGATGAAAAAATTTCCATAAAATTAATAAAAAGGAGGATTATTATGTGTCTATGTATGGAGAATAATTGACCTTATTATTATGGTATTTTCCATATCTTTTTCTTGATATTTATTGAAAAATAAATCATTTTTAATCCTGATTAATGCGAAGATACTTAAGGGAATTGTCCTCCTAATAAATCCAATCATATGAGAATATTTTCCAATGTTTTTATAGGGTATAAATGAAATTTTTTGATGATAATTTGTACTTTAACAACAATAAGAATAATATTTTTAGATAGAGTGTGATGTGTATGAATCATTCCATGAAATATGAAGCTATGAAAGTTCAATTTCTAGTTTTTGAAAAGTTTGGTAGAAAACACCAGGGGGAATATCTTCACATAAATATGAAGTGTATTTGGTGTTTTATGATTCGATATATATCCTGATATTTTAATGAAAATTACCTTAAAATATATTCAAATAAGAAACCTTTAATGATTTTTAATTGAGGTGAGTGTGGGCATCATGCACATACCTACCCAAAGAATGCTCGGATGTTAGAAATAAGTCAGATTACGGAGAGAAAGGGGTAGTGACATTGATTGCAACTACATTAGCATATGTTTTTCCATTCAATGAAGTGGTATCATGTAATTTGTTTTTCTACTCATTTTTTCCAAATTTCTTTTTTTATTTGGGTTCTCAAAATTCTTTTATTTATGAGGAATTTTCTCCCCAATTTTAAATCTCACCTCAATAAACGAGAAAAAACTTATTAATAATCACCATGGGAAATATTACAGAAACAATTGAATTATAATAGTATAGTAATTTTTGTCTTTCAAGGTACATTACATTAATATCATATTGGTTATCTTTAGTAGAGTTTGAATCCATTCTAGACATGAGTTAGATTTCTATTTATCATGCCATGATTATTTATAAAGCTAAATAATATGTTTTTGAAAAATAGTTTGAGTTTTTATAAAATAATTAGACCATAAAACTGATTACATATTAGGAAGTTGAGAAACTATTAAAAGATTTATATGAGAGTTATCATATTCATATTATCGATAATTAGTGAATTTTTCATATTAATGATGTTTTAGTACTAAATGAATACCAACATGTTTTTCTTGAGGATTTTCTTAGTATTATACATAATCAGAAAGTTTCATTTTATTTTGACTTTGATCATGATGCTAAGACAATTTAAAAACCCCCTTATCAAATGGATATAGTAGAAAATCATGAATTAAGAAGTATTTTACAGTATTTTATTGATAAAGGCTTCATTATTCCTAACACTTCACAATGGGGTTCCCCTATTTTGTTTGAAAAAAATAATTATATTTCCATGATACGTCAAATTGATTATATAGGATTGAATAACATTATTTTTAATAATATTTATCATTTTCCTCATATCAATGTATTGTTTGATCATCTCCAGCATGCACAATATTTTTCCAAGATTGACCTACGATCTGGGTCCCTTCACCTAATGGTTGAGGAGTATGGCTTCCCAAAAAATGATTTTGATACTAGATATGTGAAATATGAGTTATTTAATTCCCATTGGTCTGATAAATACTTTTTTTGTATTCATTGATCTTATAAATAGAATTCTAAATGAATATTTGGAAATTTTTTTATTTTTATTAGAGATGATATTTTGATCTTTTCAAAATGTTAGGTGGATCATTAATAACATATAACCATTTTCTTTCAAAGTCTCAGTGAAAATATGTTATTTAGAAAATTTAGATAATGTGATTTTTGGTATCAAAAAAACTATTTTCCAAGGTATATTGTATGTAAGGGTGGAATGATAGTTGACCCTTCCAAAAAAAATATGTTGTTGAATGGAAAAGACATTCAAATAATACATATATTGTTATTATTTATATATTACCAAGTTATTACAGATGGTTTGTTTAAAACATGACATAATTATATAGCATGCTAACAATGTTAACATGAAAACTGGTTAATTTTTTATTGATAGAAGAATGTGATGTTTGTTTTCAAGAACTGAATAGAAGATGGGTAAATGCTCTAGTTTTAGACCTACCATATATAAATGATGAATTTTTCATCTACAGTGATTCCTCATAAAAGATTTTAGGTTGTGTTTTGATGCATAGTGATTCAGTAATTGCTTATACATCAAGAAAACTGAAACATAATGAGTTATATTATCTCATGCATGATTGATAATTATCAGCTCTGGGGTTTTCATTGAAAATTTTTAGGATACATTTATATTGATAATAATGTTAAATATATAATTTTTGTAAATGTCTAAATAATATATTCATACATAAGGAATTAAACATGATGTAGAGAAGATTACATGAACTGTTCAGCTATTATGAATTAACTTTCAATTACAATGTTGTAAAATAAAACAAAGTGGTAGATGGATTCATGCAAAAAATTATTCTACATTAACCATGTTACATTTGTAACATGAATCCTTAATTAACGATTTGATTAAATTTGTCTTGAATTTATTGTTAAGGATATATATTTATTTTGTTTCAAGGTTCAGTGAAGCCATCAATATCAAATAGAATTAAGAGAGCGCATAAAAGAGACCATGAGTTGTAGGGGAAGTTATAATAGGTTTGAAATGGTATGTTTCCAAAATTTATCACTAGTAAAGATTGTGTTTTAATATTTTGAAAAAATATTTTTTGTTCCCTTTGATTCCTTATTGAATAAATAAATATCCTGTGATGCTGGTAGTTATCCATTTTCAGTTTATCTTTGTAGTACTAAGTTGTACTGAGACCTACCAGAGCTCTATGAGTGGTATGGATTGAAAAGATATATTCTTGATTTTACTGTAAAATTTTTTACATATAAATAGGTTATTGTAGAGAGAAAATAAAAAATGGGGTGATTATACCATTTCCAATTCCATAAAAAAAATGGGAAAATAAATCCATTGACATCATGGTGGGACTACCAAATTCTTCTTAAGGTAACAATGTGATTAGTGTTATTATTGAATAACTAAATAAATCATAATATTTTGTTTCATATTCGATATACTAAGCCTTTGGATCATATTTCTCAATTGTTCCTCAATGATATTTTCATGTTAAATGGGTTTCACTTATCCATTGTATGTGACTGTGATCCCATGTTTACTTTTTTCTTTTGGAAAGGACTTGAGAATTCATTAGGCACTAGTTTAAACTATTGAAATACATTAAATCCTAAATTTTATAGAAAAGCTAAATGAAAAGTTCAGAAATTATTTTATATTATTCGAGATTGAATAATGGAATACCATCAAAGTTGGTATCCTCATATATTTTTATTCGAGTTTTAATATTATAATAGTTTTCATTTCATTATGTAGATGGAAACTTTTAAGTCATTAAATTGGAAGATGTGTCAAACCAATGCATTATGGTTTAAAGTCAGGGAATGGAAATGAATGGTACCCCTATTAGTAGAGGAAAATACTATGGTAGTAAAGATTATACAATAACCCATGAGGATAGATCGGACCATGCTGAAAACTTATGTGGATAATAGGAGGAAATACCTCTCTTTTGGGGTAGGTGATCAGGTTTTTAATATATTCCGACCATGGAATTTTTTTTATAAATTTTTCTAAGAAATCATATAAAAGTATATCATTATTAGAACTTATTAAATATGGTATAATGTTAGACTAGTTTCTTTTATATTACCTTTTACCCAGAGTTTATCGTAGGTACACAATTCATTTTATGTTTCAATGTTGAGAACATATATTCTAGATCTATCTCAAGTTTTTAACCTAGAAGTATTTCAGTATTAAGAGATCCATTAATGTGAGTAAAAGTCTATTCAAAATCAAGGTCATGAAGTATAGTTAGTTGAGAATATAGTGATTCACCATGTTAAGGGTTTTTAGAGAATCTATGATATAAAATAAGAAAAACGAGAATCAAAGAATTCTAGGATGGAATGAGACCCTCACTTGTTTAATTATTAAATCAAAATTTTGAGGATTCAATTATAATTACTATGATTTTTTATGGGGTTATTTTTATAAATTTATAGGGAAAATTACGCCACCACGTTCGTAGAGGGCACGTGATTCTTGTGGTTGTTTTGGTGAGAATAATTCGTCGAATAAATTTATGTATTTAAATATAGAATTTAAGTGGGTTATCTATGAATGGGAATAACTTCTAAACATCCACCCATATATGAAATTTGAGGTCACCATTGCATTTATAATAGTGACATAACCTTAAGAGGGTCCAAACATCATCCAACATGGGTCGAATGCAAATAATAATTTTGGACGTTTTAAAAGAGAATAAAATGAGTGTAAAAAGTTTATTTTATTTCTTTTTATGTTTTGTAATGGTGCATCGATGTTGAGAGGCCATGACTGGGTGGCTAATTTTCTTTCATATTTGAAAAACTGTGGTGATGATGCGACATAGAGACATGGTAAGGATGAAATGAATTTTATTCAATTAACAACTTGGCTGGACTATGTGATTCAATTCAAAATATTGGTGAAATTCCATAGAATCCCTAGGAATGATAGGCATTTGAAAAACATATCATTAGAAAATAGAGAACACCGATGAGATAATAGATCCAGATCGCTCATGGAGGGATATCCACAGTAGATGAATTTTCATCAGTGATTGATCCAAACGTTATGTAGGGGGATCATTCCATGTGATTTAATTCCAGTTCTTACATTCAACAATGAACACATACTAACCCATAAGATGGTTGATCTGCAGGTTGATTAATTTTATTGGATGGGTATTCTACTATAAGGATTCAAATATAGAACAATATTTGTGATTTTTTTCATTTCCCCTTTTCTAAAGGGATAAGAAATGGACGAAATAAAAAATTCTTCTATTCGTTCATCATGAATTCTTGGTGAATTATTCTATCTTCATCCTTTCATTCTTCTCCAGATAAACCATGGCAGTCACAATGTGTTTTTTTCTGGAAGTACCAAATGAGGTCAGACCCTAGAGTGATGGAAAAAGGATCAAAGGCCTATGTAGTTAATGTTATGACCTGAGGATTGAAATAGTTATTCTGTCTCGAAAAAAATAGCCGTATGGTGATGATGGAAACCCGATGAAGGTGGTGCACAGATGACGGTGCACTGTAGTGTTGGCTATAGTGCACGGTGGCTACCAATGTGGCACTAACTGGTGGAGGACCCCAAAGCGGTATATCATTGGTGGGTGAACGAGAGTCAAGACTAGGTGGGTTTTGGTGATGGTGAGCTAGAGCTGAGGTAGTCACCACATCATCGAAGTGGAAGAATGTAGTCTAGGACCATGTGTAATTAGGATGGTCAATAATGTAGATATAGACCGACACCACAAAAATATAGGTGATCAGGTAGTGATTCGGTTGTCGACCATGTGAGTCAGACGAAGCACAACAAGTGCAGGCAGTTCTTGGAGGGATTAAAACAACTTGAATGTATGGGCTTCTCTGGTGGAACTGGTCTGGTTTAGATAGGACAAGACCAAACGAGTCATATTGGGTCGGATGAATCGAGTTTTGTCTTGTTGATGCAGACCAAACTAATCCATTTTTAGAATAATGATTGTATCATTCCAATGATTTTCCCTCTTGAAGAGCCACCTATAGTGTTGTGACCTTGCAATGATATGATCCTTTTGAGATCGATTCACATAGTTTTGATATTAATCAAAATAGGTGGGGAGTTTCCCTTGGCTCATTCCTCAATGGTTTAGATTGACATTGCATCCATATCACTGGATATTATCCCCCTCTAGAGGTCGAGTCCCTGATAGAGTTTTCTTATCCCTCCTTTGAACTAGATGGATCATCAATCACCTAAGATGTTTCTTTGGGAGATTAATTTACCTCTGATTGTGGTGTGTTTTTCCTCCTTATAATGAGATTTATCGATAGGTTTTTTTTTGGTATTACCAGTGAAGGATCTCTTATGTTACCAGCCACATTGGTTGGGTTGTCAGTATACTCCAAGAAAGATCCCCTACATTGTGGACTAATATAGATTAGGTTATGGGTATTATTTGGGTTAG
Organism: Viscum album; assembly: GCA_963277665.1. Lineage (NCBI taxonomy): Eukaryota > Viridiplantae > Streptophyta > Magnoliopsida > Santalales > Viscaceae > Viscum > Viscum album. Next base: position 1,845,358,912 of record OY728157.1, on the reverse strand, counting down.
ATCCTCTATATGTTTACCATGAACATAACCAGTTAATTTCCCTTTTTATGGGGATCAAATTAGTGAAACCGTTTTGTGAGATTATCTGAGGACATCAATGCTCTAGGAGTGATTTCGCCCAGAACGATCATGCCTCAAGCAGAATCTTGTGGCTAATTATTGGATATTACTTACCATCATTAAATTGTGCATATTATTGATTATATATGGATATTATTGGTATATGTGTAATAGGAATATAACTATGTAGAGATGAATGTTAACTCCTTTGTGGTTTTTCCTTTGGGGTGTATGGATGTCCTATTAAGTATTGTTTTTCTCACCCCAACATTGGATTTTCTCAATCATTGTGTGTCTTGAATAGATGATCAATTCATTGACCAAATCTAGGGTGGACACAACCCAGGTGGCTCCCAATTATATTAAACAAACGAGGTGTACTCCTACGATGTCAGGTAGTAGCCCATCACCTACCATCTAGATAGGGTTTTCTACATATAAGTTTTAGGATCTTGTGCTTTCTGTTGTTTTCATCTATTATGTTGGGGGGATTCTATTTTGTCCTGGTTACCCTCCTTGTACATTAATTTCCTATTTAATAAAGGTTTTAATTTATATCTAGTGGTTTTCATGCATGTGTTACTTAGCAGTTTTGACATTTCAACATATGTGGGCATGCAGATGTGTACAGGAAAACATGTTCTTAGGAAAATGCATCCCATTTGTAGGATATGCTTAATCAGCACTAGTCGCCAACCCCTGTCCTTTTAGAGGTGGGATTGGGGTAGTAAAAGTTTGGGACCCACTATGGAAGTTCGTTAGAGAGTGGAATGAGAGAAGGTTCAGTTCCAGATTTCGATCAAGGGTCTACAATATAGGTTTTGGGAAATAATGTTAAGTGTTTGGAGATGTCTATCAAGGTAGCGACACCAGTGTTCATGGAGAAGCTTCCATATTCAGACACTAGAAATATAAGATCATGATTTTAAACATCATACATGAAAATAATTGTTCCATGGAAAAAAATGGTAGAAGAATGATATAGGAATCTTTTCTGTTTTCCAAGTCTTTCTTGAATCAACATTCTAGATATACTCAATTGATTGTGGTTCATTATGATCTGTTTCAAGATGCCTCCACATAGACATCCATCATAGAATATATTGTGTGAGCATGGGGATAGTATACATAGTGATGAGGTGTTGGTATAGGGTCATGTACTAGTGATACTGGTTGCACTGGAGATAGAATCTCTGGGTGGTGAACTAGTGATTCCACAACATTTCAAGCAATAATTACTACCAGCACAACTACAAGAGGATGCACACAGATTGAGTATATATCATGAATTATAGAGGAACCAAACTCCCATTTTTCAGGTTGAGACTAGCCTACATGTAGGTAAGGATTGGATGGAGGTAGTTACTTGCATCTTCCGCCTGGTGAGGACACCTCTCGACCAGATGGACATTATATCCAAGATCCTTTACTAGGGATCATTAGGACAGTGGTGGAGTTTATTGAACTAGTCACATGATGAGACAAATCATTCCGGGGAACACATTGAGGGACTATACCATGTGGAGTTCATTCTAGTTATGTTTTTCTTGGTGCATATATTGGAGCTGCCTCATATGCAGTGGGGCAGTCTAAGCAATGTAAATTATTTGGTGAGGCTTACAGAACTAACACTTTACTCTACACATATGATGTAGGAACTGTTCATTATGTATTAGACTTTAATGTAGGGTCTATTCCTTGATATCTGGGTATCGATGACATCGCTAATAATTCCAACTTATGTTGGGGTACTAGAGTGTTTTCCAATAGTAGAGAGATTTCTAGCTGAGTAGACACCCGCAGTGGGAGCTATTAACAAGAACCAGTGGGCCAAGTCGTCGGCAATGAGTGGAAGATGGGAGTAACAGGGCCTGAAGGGGTACAAGAACTTTAGGAGACGACACTAGGATTTAGGTTCTGTGGTACATGGCTCCCAGTGTGGCTTGAGTCAGCCATGAGATAAGAGGTTCTACACATGCGATGACTAGGGGCATCTAGTGCGGGATTTCACAACCCGACATAAAGATGATTGAGGGGAGTCTGAGGTACAACTAATGCCGAGGTATGAGTAGGGTTATCTTCAGTCCATAGGGAATAGATGAGGAGTCGGTAGAGACGTAGGTGATGTGAGGAGGTTTGTCATACAACATACACTACGACCAAGTGGTCCATTACGTGATTTGGGAGTTGGTGGACACTGATGGGGGCTCTTTCATGAGATAGAGTGTTAGGAACCCAGTTCACCATATAGGATTAGAGCTTCGATCTGTTTTGTTTTCTCCCTAGCTGTAGTTGTAATAGATACATCTTCTTGTCACTATTTTCTTTCCATTGACCCTTGTCAGGGTTGGGAGATTTTTGTGGATCCATTGGTTCTATACGTACAATTTGACACTAACTTGGGAAAAGATTTCATGATCAAACAATTGTTCCATAATTATGAACATTACATTGGATGTGAGGGCTTCTGATTGTTTATCCGAGTAGCGGTGTTGAGGCCTTATAATATCATTCTTTATGTAGACTGGTTAACTAAATACCATCCTCATATTGATTGGTTTAGGCATAGAGTGTGGTGTGTTCGTGGATATGGGACTAGTTTTCCCTTTATTGGATAAAAGGTAATACATAAAGTGAATGATGAACTTACTCAGAGTAGAGTGTAACTGATTATTCAGCATTTGGCTAGCCTCACCCTCAAGGTGGTGGGGGAGAGTAGTCCTCAGTTTCTTGTTACAATGGACAAGTATGAGGAAATGTTTCCAGTGGATGTTCCAAGATTACCATATCGTAGAAAGGTTGAATTTTTAATTAATCTATACCCCATGGAATCACCTATATCAACACCCACAAATTTGATGGCTCCCACTGAGCTTCATGAGATGAGGATACAACTGGTGGGATTATAGAGAAAAGGCTTTGTGAGACCCATTGTTTCACCCTGGGATGCCCCGGTTATTTTCCCATGAAGGAATATAAGAGCATGATGAAATGTATAGAATTCATTTTCCTAAATCAGGTGATAGTTAAGAAAAAATATCCACTACCAAAGATTGATGACCCCTTAGATCAACTGAATGGAGGGACAAGGTTCTCAAATATAGAACTCAGATATGTTTATCATAATTATATTGTAAAGGATTAATATGTATTGAAGAACACCTATAGATGTCGGTATATCCAATAGGGGTAGTTGGTGATGACTTTTGGCTTGACAAACAACCCATTAGTGTTTATAAAAATCAGTAATATGATCTTCTATCACTACGTAGACCGGTTGTTTTTTCATTATTGATGGAATATTAGTGTACATTGTGTCCTGGGAGGAGCATGGAACAAACATGAAAATGATCCTAGAACAATTCCAGGAGAACCGAATTTATGGAAAGCTCTCGAAGATTCATTTTTTTGATTCATGAAGTACTCTTTATAGGTAATGTTATTTCATAGGTTGGAGTTATAGTATATCTAGAATAGATTGAGGTGATACTTCTTTGGGAGCCACCCAAGAGTGTGATGGGGGGATTAGTTTTCTAGGATTTTATAGGTACTGTTATAGATCCGTGCATAATTTATTTGGTTATCAATACCATCTATGACATTGAAATAGAAGGGACAACCCTTTGTAATGGAAAGAGAGGTTCTAGCAGAATTTTTTGTAGCTGAGGATGAGGTTGTACTGTGCTTACATCTATAGACTACCAAAGGAGGGCATTGGGTAGGTAGTTTTTGGCGATGTGTCATGAACCGGGCATGGTTGTGACTTAATTAAGGGGAAAGAATAAATTATATATGATTCATGGATGATTAGGAATCATTATTATATCTATGTGAACAATGATCTTGAGCTGGCAGTAGTAGTATTTTCACTGAATATGTTGCAACAACACATGATGGGTTTGCAGTTTATCATCTACTCCGACCATAAGAGTCTAAAGAATAAATTTTCTATGGGTGGTTTTAATGGGAGGTAGTGGTTGTTTCTAGAGTTATTCTAGGATTATGAATTCAATAATGTATAAAATCTAAGGAAGTACAACATAGTGGAAACTACTCTCAGCTATAAATCCAGCTTGCAGTTTCTGAGTGAGGAATCATAGTAGTTGGTCGCACTATAGATATCCTATGTAGATAGGGAGGAAGTATCTTACCTTCAGTTTATGGTTTTCACCCATCCAATCATATAATTATTCATGGATCCACAACTAGAGGATATCAAATACAAGACCCTACTTGCTCATTTTTTCAAAAGGAATGCCCTTAATGTATATTCTTTGTATGAAAAAACGTCATCCATTTTATAGGTCGTATAGTAGTGCTAGTAGCATTATATGATATAGTTAAGAGAGAGTTTCATACAACCCATTTGTCAGTACATCTAAGAGTATAGAGGATGTACCTGGACCTCCAACATCTGTTCTGGTAGCTGGGGATGAATAATGTGGTGGAAGAGTTCATTTCTCAGTGCTCCACTTGTCAAAAAGTGATGGCAGAGCACCAAGTTCAAGCAGGCTTGACCCAACCACTCGAGGAGCGGATGTAGAAGTGGGATGGGATATAAATGTACATCGTGAAAGGGTTTAACATGCACATCTAGGGGACATGATACCATGTTGGTGATAATTTACTAACTCACTATGTCAACCCCCTTCCTACCCATTAGGGAGTAGGGATCAGTTGAGAGATTGGGATACCTCTTGGGGATAGAGATAGTTCATCTTAATGGAGTTTCCTTGATAATCATTTTATAATGTGATGCTTTATTCACATCCCCACTATTGAAGGTATTACTGGAAGAATTTGGGACTTAGTTTTGCATGACCAATATGTTTCATCCCCTGACGGATGGCTAGAGAGAGTGGACCATTCAGGTTCTAGATGACATGATTGTTTCTTTAAACATAGCCTTTGGAAATATAAGGTAGGATCACCTAAATCTGGTGGAGTTTGTGTACAAAAATATCTACCACTCCACCATTTGTATGGCACAATATGAGGCCCTATATCAGTGACCTTGCAGATCGCCACTATGTCAGAATGACCTAGGGAAATCCAAACTCACGGGTACATAGTTGGTTCGGGATACCACTTATAAAGTGAAAATCATCTAGGATATGATGAGGAATACACTGATAGTGCAGAAATCATGTGTGGGAAGGAGTATTATGCCTCTAGAGTTTGAGGAGGGAGACCACGTTTTCCTTCGGGTCTCAGCTGGACAAGATAGCACATATTTGGAAGAGGCAACAAGTTTTATCTATGATATGTCATCCCTTTTATGATCCTGAGTAGAGTAGGTGAAGTGGAATACCACCTAACACATCATATGCAGATGCATCAGATGCATGATGTCTTCCATGTGTTGAAGCATAGGAGGTACATAGATGATCCATCACAAATAATCAACTGGTGTGAGCTAGAAAATAATGATGGGGTGATATTTTCAGAGTGCTTGTGGATATCATGGATCAAAAAGAGTAGATCCTTTTTGGATGGTCGATTCTTCTGATGCACGTTTGGTGGTATCATGATAATATCTAGGGGAGGACATTGGAACTGTATTCTTAGATTCATGCATAGTAGACACATATTTTTGTATAGTAGCCATTATTTTTTCTTTGAGGATGTAAATCCATTCTGTTGGGATAATTTAATTTCATGGATTTTCTATGGTTTTAATTTTATATATTAATTGTGAATATTCTAAGACTATGTAATGAGACAGAGTGTGATTCATGGGATCTGTGTGCCCAACACAATTAGTTGAATAATTTTTAGTTTTTAGTTAAATCATGTGGGAGATTTACCTTTTAATTAGAATATAAATTGAATGGGTGACTATATTAGAATTACTAGGGCACCATTGCATTCAGAATAGTTAATATACCTTAGCCGGGGCATAACATTGAACAATACATATTTACTGTGAAAGATAATATTTTGTTGTTTTCAAAGAAAATAAATGTAAAATAAAAAGTTAATTTATTTATTTTATTATTTCATAGTGTAACATCGATTCTACAATTCCATGATGGGGCCACCCAATTTTTTATAAATGAAACAACAATGTGATTCTACGATAATGGCATTTGGAAACACGGAAACACATTTTACAAATTTAATCTCTTTGTAGGGATAAGAGATTAGATTTAAAATCCTTGATAAATTCTCCAGAATCTCTAGATAACTCTAATTAGATAATAATGAACAATGATGAGATGAAAGACCGAGTTAAATTGACGCTCATCAAAGAAGGTGAAAATTCATCACCAATTGAATCAAACTATAGGTATAGGGTTAATTATATGTGATTTCATTCAGGTTATTACATTCCAACGATGAATGAAACCCACCCACAAATAGGTTGAAACGTGGGTTGATCCTCTACCCCTTATGATGATGTTTTTTTATGAATTTACATATTCTATGAGTTTATGGCATTATTCCTCCATCCCGGGGTCCATATCGATACAGTTGTTGGTATTCTCGGTAAATGATCCCATATGTTGTGAGCCACATCAGTAGGGTTGTTGGTATTCTTTGAGAAGGATCCCATATGTTTTGGGAAGATATAGATTGGGTTGTCAAATTTTATAGGAAGGATCCCCTCTATGTATGTCAAGACATGGACCTGAGTATTTCTCATTGAACGAGGCCCAAATTAGTGAGACATCTTTATCAGAGTCTTTAATGACATCAAGGATCTAGGAGTGAGTTCTCCCAGAACGAGCATGCCTTGAGAAGAATCCAATGGATGATGTTTGGTTGTGACTTACCCTCTTTACATGGTGTCTTTTAATGAGTATATATGGATATTCTTACTATATGTTTTTTAAGAATATACCATTGTAGAGAAAAATGAACATATTTTATGGTATTTCCATTATGGTTTCAGGATTTCCTACAGAGTATTATTTTACTCATCCATGCACAGGATTTTCTTGCACTTGTTGGGTCTTGTGCAGAATATAAACACTTTTATGTAGTCTAGGGCAGACCAGAATCAAGGGTCACCCAAAGAGATTAGATAGACAAGGTGTACTCCTTGCTTATACCGTTTATCTATCCTTAATGTAGAGTTCTTTGGACAAGTTTCATGAGCTTGTGCTTTCAGTTGTTTTCCATCATTCTTTTGGTGGGCCTGTATTCTGGCCCGGTTCACATCCTTGTACATTACATTCCTATTTCACGGTGGTTGTGGTATATTTATAGTGGTTTACATGAATGTTTTACTTAGTGGTTTTTATATTTCATCATATCTTGTCTTAGAGATGTGGGCATGCATACATGTTTTAGGAAAATGCAGCCCATTTTGTGAGATATGCCTACATTGTGGTAGTCGCTAGCTCCCAGCCTATCGAAGGTGGTATTTAGGTTGTCACTGATTGGGACCCACTAGGAAGGGTCTTGAAAACAATTTATAGAAGGTGGGGAGAGTGTAACTCCCAGGGAACATATAAAATAATTTGTTTTCAGTGTGGACTAAAATATTTAAATTTATTATAAATTCATAATGTAATTATTGATAATTATTTTAATTAATGAATTTAAACTGATGGAATAGTAACATTACCCTAAGAATATAAAATTTGGAAAATAAAATAGTAATAGCACTAATGAGAATATAAATAAAATGCATGCATATTATATGTGTAATCATGATGTATTTATATCAGGTGATAAGTTAAAAAGTATTTTCAAAAATGTTAAATTAATTGTTGGTATTATAAGTCACAAATGTTTAATTATAATTCTCTAATTTCTTAAATAATTTAAATGAATGATTATTGTCATAAAAAGATTTATAAAATTAACATTTTATTTTATTATTCCTAGAAGAAAATTATATGAGACCTTGATTAGTGTTTTATAGTGTTATAAAATTTCATTTACTTTAAAAATTGATATCTTCTGAATAAATTAGAATATTATATAAATATTTATTTTATCATATTTATATAATTATTTTCAAAAAATTCATTTCCTTTTTGAATTTTGGAGGTTGAAAATTTGTTGGGTTGATATTTTGATATTATATTAAAATACTTGAATTTTGGGTGAATAGTGAAATACGATAATTTTTTAAAAAAGGTAAATACATGTATTATTGATTCAGGGATGATGCTTTTATAAATTAAGAACCCATATTTTAACCTCTCATGCACTGATTTATGTATATAGTAACAAGAACCAATACTTATTCTTGTCTGGAAAAAGATAACAAAATAATGATTAAAATAATGGAAACCCCCATCTCTCCTCCACTATATGTCACGAACCATTTCCCGAGGCTTGTTCTGTGACTACCCCAATCCCGTCTTCCATAGGCCAGAGGGTGGAGACTAGCACCAAAGGCGTGATTCCGTAAAATTGGGAAGTCATTTCCTTTATAACCTGTAAAAACACACAGTGTAACACCCCGTGATTTTATGAGATATATTATTTTCAATTTCGTTGATGTCTTATATTATACATTACACTAAGATTAGCTTGTACTATAAACAACACTGTATTATCTTTCAGTATATGAAATACTATTCTTGGCTCGTGCCATACACAATTTCACGTTCGTTTTGTGGAAATTAGTCTACGCAACAATAAGTATAGATTTTGTTTACTGTATAAATGAAATAAGTTTTGATTGTGCAACACCAAAGGGAGATTACACTACACGTATACCTAACTATGCTTTCATTACACACAATCGCGACCTTCCTCGGTAGCGTGTGTAGTACGAAATACCGGGTTTCACTAAACAATGATATGCTATTAAAATTATATATAAACTAACCATTATAAATAGTAATACCCAATTTTTGAAATTTTAAAAATTTTATCTTTCAAAATGGACATCGCTTTTGGATTCTGAAAATCGATATTAGTCTAGGGTGATTTTTTGGTATTTTTATGAAAACTTTAAATTTTTGTTGAATAGTGAAGAACACTGCGTTATAGTTTAAAACAGACTTTTTATTTAAATAATTATTTATTTTATTTAAATTTTTTTTAGGTAGAAATAGATACATAATACCTATATAAGTTCAATGTAATTAATTGGAGACATTTTATAATAATTTTAGATATATAAAAATTTTATTGAACTTTTGACCGTCTTTTACCCACCTCCTAGGAGAAATTGCAAATTTACATAAAACGTAATTTTACTATTTCTGTGAGTAGAATTAAAAAATATGAGAGAAACGGTTGATATCAGCAAGTAAAATTTTGTTCAATAAGATAAAAATAATTTTTGGTGAATAGTAACTTTTTACTTTTATTTACCACATTAAAGAGTAAATAGGGTATTTAAGGGTAATAATGATATTATTATTACCCTAACACATGTCCTAATTCTATTGGATAAGTGTAATTTGACGAGAAAGGACCTTAGGAATAAAATATTACCCTTTAGGTCTACCTGGATTAGATTAGGACATTTATTATTATTTTTATTTAAAGAAGAGTTACAATAGTTAAATTGAAAGTTTAATAACTAAATCATTTATAATATAGGGTTAGACATAAGATAAATTCGATTATAAATATTCATTAGAATGAAAAAAAATATTTCCTACATAATTTTATTTTATTTATGATTTTTAGACTTTAAATAATTTAATTTATTTATGACACAATGATTATGCAGTAATTACCTTATTAATGAAATATTAATTGATATTATAAATACCAAAATAAATGTAAATTGAGAATTTTTATAAATTTAAAAAAAAATTTAGGTTAAAATTATATGTTAGTATGGATTAAATTAATTTGTTGGAACTATTCATGTAGTTATTATTTTCACAAAAATCAATTACCAAATAGTGTCAAAATTGACATAAATTAGTTTTTAAAACAAATATTATATTATTAATTGTTATTTTATTCATAAAAATATAAGGTTCGTCCAAATGAATTATATAAGGTTATATATATGAATATTTAACCACTTGGGTTTTGTTTGCCTCGTTATAGTATGTTTATTAACCATATAGTGTAAGAACACAATAAGACGGGGTAAAAGTTAAATTATTTAACTTAGAGTTAAATCAAAATGATAAGGTTACAATAGTAACCTAAACATGTCTAAAACCTATTGGTTGAGAGAATTTCTACCCATTTCCCACTTAATCTTATAAATAAGTCACTTTTGAGCCATTATAAACTGAATATGACTATATTATAAAATAATATTTTATGTTTTTCTTAAACTGCCCCTATCCTACATTATAAAAGGGTGCATACTCCCTCTTCTCTTCAAACAATTTTGAGCCTTCAAGCTCGGCCAACCCATGCCCATTTCCCTTCTGAAGATCCCTAGAAACATTATAGAGGTTTTGTTCTCCTCAAAATGCCAACTCTAGTGCCTTTAGAGGAAGCTTAAAAGAGTTGCGTCGAAGAAGAGGTAATCTCTTCTACCGATTCATTCAAGTTTCTTTATTCTTCATATTCTTCATATTTAGTAGTTTAATTATAATGTAATAACATAATTATCAATAATATACTGATAACTTATTATCAAAAACCCCCATTTCCCCATCTATCCATCCTATAGAAAACGAAATCACCGCATGTACGTACGTACGGAATACCATCACCACGCTGTGGTGTAATCTGTTTTTCAACCACCACCTTACTTGGATAGGTATAATGGTGTAAAGAATATCCATATATGGTTATTATAACATGATAATTATTACGAGATATTATATCATCCACTTCAATTCAATTCCATAATTACCAGAATGATATCATCGCTCATGCGTACGTACAGATTTCAATCTCCACAACACGATGAGATACATTCTCTATGTTAACCATTCAAGAATGATTATAAAGTACATATAATGAATAATAATTAAATATATGACATAATAAAGATAAATGATATATATATATATATATATATATTTCATCTACTTACTTCCATTCAAGTCAATAAGGAATGGAAAACAACGTTCATGTATACGTACGACCTACCGTCTCCATGAACGATGTATTTCATTTGATTAATCTATCTATTATATATATATATATATATACAGAATATATATGATATATAAATCATTATTTAAATTCTGTAATTAAGTAATGAATGATATAATTAATAATAATATCAATAACTACAAGTCCAAACCTGTTCGATAAATAAAACGATTTTACCGAAAATGCTGCTTTAACATGGAATTTAAAAAAGAACGGGTAATATAAAGTCATAAGTGGACCATATACGGTATCATAACAATGAATATGAATCTTTAATAAGTAAATAAAATTATTTAAATCATTATATAGGAGGTTCAGATACGTACGTAGAATATCGGACCTAAGGTAAAGGATAATTTTTCAAATCTCATTTTTATCTGAGATTACTTATATGCAAGTATTTACTGTGGTTATATTTTTCATCCATGTCCATAAAAATGTTTTTCATAAATTGTTGAATATTAATCTATGTATTTTAAGGTTATTTTTACCCCTATTTGAATTTTACTTTGTGTTCTGGAAGGAATCATTCTTTTGTTTACCATATGTTGTACAGTTTGACTATTCTGGAAAAAGTATGAGGATAATGGTTTTTTAACTTATACGGAATGAATGGATTTTTACAGTTTCATAAAGCCTTATTTTTAATGAAGATTAATCTAGAATATTTAATGGTTATTTTCAAAAAAATACTTTTCTTTGAAATTTTCAATGCATTTTGTGGAAAGAAAATGATTTTTAAGAAGAAAGGATATTTTCCTCAAAAATTAATTTCAAGTGTTTTATCAAAACTATTTCCCATCTAAGGTGACATGATTAAGTATGTTTATGTTTAAATTATAATGTATCTATTATTTACATGGTTTTATTTTTCTTATGATGAAATGATATCCATTTCGTTTATATGGATTATGTTATGATGGGATGATGTTTACAAAACCCATTTTATTCATTGGGTTTTTATGAATGATGTATGTTTATTTTGTGGCACACGAAAGAATGATACCATTATGAGATGGGTGGGACCTATATCTCCCTCAAATTCATTGGGTAAATATTTATATCTCATGTGATATACATGGATGGAATGGTATGTTAATCTGGTTCAGTGATACAGGACTAGAACGAGGAGTGAACATGATTTAGAAAGGGACTTTGTCCACTAAGATGGTCTTGGCAGCAATTCCTTGCCTACTCTGGAAATCATATCATGTTCTTAATGGTATCCACAATTACATGTTCTATTACCATGCTATTTTATCATTATTTATGTTTCTTTATGACATATTCCTTACGTACTTCCATGATTAATTTCATTGTTCAAGATTTTGATGTTTAGATTTTATGTTCAAGTTTTTGCATTCAAATGTTTGTGGAGTGTTTTACATTCCCTATATTTACCCTTACGGAGAATTTGAGCTCACCCTTTTTATGTTTTATTTTCCCCAGGATATAAAGAATGTTTTAGGTAAGAAAACAAAAGGGGAAGATCTTTATGGGAGATGTGATGATCTTTCACCACGATTAGAAGATTATATTCCGAGTTTCCAAATACACTAAACTATTACGGTCCTTTGGTGTTTGTTTTTCTTATGTATTAATTATTTCACAAAAGTATTGTAATTTCCATGTACGTCAAGTATGGGTCTCTACATTTAGTATCAGAGAAAAGTTTTAGTTAACCTTTGGAATCTTGGATGTGAAAACTATAGAGAAATCCCTAGAGATATTTATAAGGTATGTCTAGGGATGTCTCTAAGGTTATGTATACGTATAGGTTATAGTCGAAGAATTATGGTAACGATATTAGAATAAAATATAAGGTGTTATATATTGAATGTACTCCCCCTTTATTATATTGTTTTCATTGAATGGTTTTTCCTCTCACACTATTCTTTTGGGGTTTTAGAAAATGGCTGGGAACAAGAAGATTCACAATAATGGAGGGTATGATGGACAATGGAATGATATTCTTCATGAGAAACCAATTGAAATGGGATTTGGAAGTCCAAACAACGTTATTATGCCTAATCACAAATCTCATAATATGATAAATAATCTCAACATTGGTATGTTTCCCGACTCATATAATTAGAGAAAGAAAGAGTTTGTTGATGATAATAGAGGAAAGAAAGATCAATTTTCCTCAAGTAAATCATGTGGGAAGGGGCATCAGGGAGAATGTTTCTAAGGAACTGTAAGATGCTTTGGGCATGGAAAAGAATGAGAAAAAGAAAGTAATTGTAAACGGAAAGGATCAGTTAACACCATGTATAAGGATAATGGAATTACCAAGACATAAACAATGGTAAAATGTTTTTAATGTGGAATGTACGGTCATTATGCAAACCAATTCACTAAGGGAAAATTTCATGAAGAGAATCAACATGGTCATATGGGTAGTAATTATGTGAATGATGATGAAGATACTACAATTAATTTATGCAATAAAAGAAATGATAAAGCTCAGTCAGTGGTTTAAGAAGGTTGTGTAATGATTGTATGTTTATCAAGAGTTATGTTGTATAGGTAATTTAATGTTATTATTGAATAAATAATCATCTAAGGACTATTACACTATTGTCTTTCCTTGAGTTATTGAAATTATATGATGAATGGTACTCGTAACCATGAATGGTTTTTCAAATATTTTTGGAAGGTAGATGATATGTGCATAATGAAATGATAAAGTGATAATAAGATGTTTGATAGTGTTAATGAGCTCATGACTGGTATAAGGACAAACTGATATCATGGTTTGAGTATTTAGAATTTTGGTATTTCGGTATGTGGAAAGAGTTTACTTTTGACAACATTAATGTTTTCACTAAGGCACAATGGGTACTCATGTTTCAAGATAATACATGATTATTGAATTCACATGTTTGGAATGTGACCAATATGATATATATATATCTTATGATATACGGGCGACAAATGAAAGTATTCAATGCTTGGTAGATGACCTTTCTAGTAATCATTTTATTTATACTATGATTTTGGATAGAAGTATTTTTGATAAACCTAAACATTGTAATGGATTATGTTAGACATCGGATAGTATTTTTTAAGGATATAACTTGTTTGTTGATATTATTTCTGGCATGTTCCCACAACCGAAGTGCGATAGGATTTTATCGTTTACCACTGGCCAACTGGAAGTCCCTATTTAGTAGAAACTAGTTTTATTTTTTAAAATAGGAAGATATGAGAAGTATAAGTCCATTTTTGTAGCCACACACGATAAATCTCACAATCAATGGACTTATGTATATAACATTTGCTATCCATATGTTTGAGATAGATGGAATGACATATCATTCTATAAAATGATCTGCCAACACTTCACGAAAGACAAATTCAAATTCATTTCTTTAAGAGATGAAGTGGAAATTGTTCAAGGCACGAACAACGGTGAAATTTTACCAAAATCAAGTATGTATTTATTTTAGTTCAACAATTTTTCAACATTAGGGAAATGATATTGAAAAATAAAAATGTTTTCCTAGTACCCTCATACCTAATAAATTAGATGGTACCTTAGATCATCACAAATTTATGGCTTTGTGATTGATGGGTTTTTCATAACTATGTTATCTACCACTCTCCATCAGAACATGATGGCAGGATTTCTCTTCCATATCCATATTTTCACCTATGTTCTCTTATGTGGAAACCCAATGATGAGTTAATTTGGGTAACCATTATGTTTCGTAATTTAGTTTTTAAAATTTTGTTTTGGTATTCCTTTTTACGATGTGGGTTTCAATGAATGAAACTTTCAAGTGGTAAATGATTTATAACCCCGATGAATTTCGAGGACGAAATTCATTTGAAGGGGGTAGAATGTAACACCCCGACATTTTATGAGATATATTATTTTTAACTTCTTTGATGTCTTCTATTATACACTACACCAAGATTAGCTTGTACTATATAAAACACTGTATTATCTTACAGTATATACAACACTATTCTTGGCTCGTGTTACACAAATTTCAAGTTCATTTTGTGGAAATTAATTTTCGCAACATTATGTATATATTTTGTTTAATGTATAAATGAAATAAGTTTTGATTATGCTACACCAAAGAGATGTTTCACTACACGCAGCCCTGACTTGGCTTGCATTACACACAATCTTGACCTTCCTCGATAGTGTGTGTAGTTCTCAATACCAGGTTTTACTAAACAACGATGTGTTATTAAAATATTATATAAACTAGCCGTTTAAAATCGTACTACCCAATTTTTGAAATTTAATAAATTTTATCTTTCAAAATGGACTTCAGTTTTGGATTCGGAATATCGAAATTATATTAGGGTGAATGTTTGGTATTTTTTTGAAAACTTTTAATTTTTGATGAATATTGAAAAACACTAAGTTATAGTTTAAAAGAAAATTTTTATTTAAATTATTATTTAATTTATATAAATTTATTTTAGATCGAAATAGATGCATAATACCTATATAAGTTCAATGTAATTTATTGGAGTCATTTTATAATAATTTTAGATAGATAAAAATTTTATTGAACTTTTGACCGTCTTTTACCCACCTCCTAGGAGAATTTGTAAATTTAAAAAAAAAATTTACCACTTCTGTGAGTTTAATTTCAAAAAACTGAGAGACACAGTTAATATCAGTAAGTAAAATGTAGTTCAATAAGATAAAAATATATTTGGTGAATTTTCACTTTTTACTTTTATTTACCACAGTTAAAAGTAAATATGGTAATTACGGGTAAAAATGATATTATTATTACCCTAACACATGTCCTAATTCTATTGGATAAGTGTAATTAGACCAAAAAACCTTAAGAATAAAATATTACCCTTTAGGTCCACATGGATTAGAATAGGAAATTTATTATTATTTTATTTAAAGTAGAGTTAAAATAGTTAAAATCAACGTTTAATAAATAAAACATTTTTAATATAGGGTTGTACATAAGATAAATTAGACTATAAATATTCATTAGAATTATAAAAATATTTCCTACATAATGGAGTTTTATTTATAATTTTTAGACATTAAATAATTTAATTTATTTATGACACAATGATGATGCAGTAATTACCTTATTAATGAAATATTAATTGGCGTTATGAATACCCAAATAAATGTAATTTGAGACATTTTATAAATTCCACAAATTTTTTAGGTTAACATGACATGTTATTACTGATTCAATTAATGTTTTTCTAACTAATCATGTTGTTATGATTTTCACAAAAATCAATTACCAAATAGTGTCAAAATTGACATATAATAGTATTTAAAACAATTATTATATTATTAATTGTTATTCTATTCCTAAAAATATGAGGTTTGGCCAAATGACTTATATAAGTTTATATATATGAATAATCAACTACTTGTGGTTCTTTTGGATTTTTAAAATAAGTTTATTGGCCATATAGTGTAAGAAAACAAAAAGACACGGTAAAAGTTAAATTATTTATCTTAGAGTTAAATCTAAATAATATGGTTAAAATAGTAACCTAAACTTGTCTAAAACCCGTTGGATGAGATTATTTCGACCCATCACCACTTTATCTTCTAAATAAGTCTCTTTGGAGCCATTATAAATCGAATATGACTTTATTATAATATAATATTTTAATTTTTTCCTATAGTGCCCCTCTCCTCCCTTATAAAAGGGAACCTCCCCCCTCTCTTCTTCACAAAATTTTGAGCCGTCATGCTTTGACAACCCCTTCCCATTTCCCTTCTCAACTTCCATGATATATTATAGAGGTTCTGGTCTCTCCAAAATACCAACTCTAGTGCCTTTAGTGGAAGCTTATAAGAGGTGCGTCGAAGAAGAGGTAATCTCTTCTACAGATTCTTTAAAGTTTCTTTCTTCGTCAAATTATTCTTCTTTAGTTGTTTAATTATAAAGTAATAACATCAGTATAAATAATATAATGATATTTTATTATGAAACTACCCCATTTCACCTTCTATCCATCCTACAGGAAACAAAATCACCACGTGTGCGTACATACGGAATACCGTCTCCACGTCGTGGTGTAATCTGTTTTTTCCACCACCACCTTAATTGGATGGGTATAATGGTGTAATGAATATCTATATATGGTTATTATAACATCATACAGATTCTGAGATATTATATCATCCACTCCAATTCCATTCAATAATTATGGGAACGATATCATCGCTCATGCATACGTACGGATTACTGTCTCCACGACGCAATGAGATTCATTCTCCATGTTAAACATTCAAGATTGATTATAAAGTAAGTTTAATGAATTATAATGAAATATATGACATAATTAAGATAATGTATTTATGTATATATATATTTATGTTATCTACTCACTTCCATTCAAGTCAATAAGAAAACGAAAACAACGTTCATGCGTACGTACGACCTACCGTCTCCTTGAACGGTGTATTTCATTTAATTCATCTATCTATTATATATATATATACGGAATATATATGATATATAAATCAAGATTTACATTTTGGAAGTATGTAAATCATTATATATGTAATAATAATATCAAGAACTACATGTCCAAACATGTACGATAAATAAAATGATTTTACCCAAAACACTTTTTTGACATGGAATTTACAAAAGTATGAGTAGTATAAAGTCATAAGTGAACCATATATGATATCATAACAATAAATATGATTCTATAATAATTAAATGACATTATTAGAATCCTTATAGAGTAGGTTTAGATACGTACGAAGCATATCAGACCTATGGTAAGAGATAATTTTTCAAAACTCATTTTTATCCGAGATTGCTTATACGCAAGTATTAACTAGGGTTATATTTTTCATCCATGTCCATAAAAATGTTTTTAATATGGTGTTTAATATTCTTCCATTTATTTTCAAAGTAAATTTTACCCCTCTTTGACATTTAATTTGTGTTATGGAACGAATCTTTCTTTTGATTAGTATACGTGGTACTTTTTGACTTTTTTGGAAAAAGTACAAGGAGAATGTTATTTTTAACTTATACGTCATGAATAAATTTTTACAATTTCATAACGCCTTCTTTTCATGAAGATTAATCTACAATATTTCATGATTAATGTCAAAAAATTATTTTTCTATTAAAATTTTATTTCATTTTGTTAAAAGAAAATGATTTTGAAGAAGACACGATATTTTCCTCAAGAATTCATTTCAAGTGTTTTTATCAAAACTATTTTCCATCTAAGATGACATTATTAAGTATGTTTATGTTTCAAGTATAATGTATCGATTATTTACATGGTTTGATTTTTCTTATGATTAAATTATATCCATTTCTTTTATATGGATTATGTTATGATGGGATGATGTTTATGAAACCCATTTATTAATTGGGTTATTATGAATGATGTATGTTTATTTTGCGGAACACGAAAGAATGATTTCATTATAAGATGGGTAGGACCTATATCTACCTCCAATGAGTAGGGTAATGATTTATATCTCATGAATAGGCACATCTGGAATGGTAAGTTAATCTGGTTCAGAGATACAGGACTAGAACGAGGAGTGAATGCGATTCAGAAAGGGACTTTGTCCACTAAGTTGGTCTTGGGAACAATGCCTTGGTTATTATGGAAATCATATCATGTTCTTAATGGTTTCCATAATTACATGTTTTATTCCCATGCTATTTTATCATGATTTATTTTCCTTTATGATATATTCCTTATATACTTCTAATATTTATGTCATTGATCATGATTTTGATGTTTAGATTTTATGTTCAAGTTTTTCCATTCAAATGTTTGTGGATTGTTTTACATTCTCTATGTTTGCCCTTATTGGGCATTTGAGCTCACCCTTTTTATGTTTTCTTTTCCCCAGGATATAAAGAAGGTTTTAGGTAAGAAAAAGAAGGGGTAAATATTTATAAGAGATGTTGAAGATCTTTCACCACTATTAGAATATTATATTCTAAGTTTCCAAAGACACTAAACAATCACTGTCCTTCGATTTTTATTTTTGTTATGTATTTAGTATTCCGAAAAAGTAATTTAATTTCCATGTACGTAGAGTATGGGTCTCTATAGTTGGTATCATAGGAAATGTTTAGTTAAACATTGGAAACTAGGATGCGAAAACATTTGTGAAGTCCCTAGAGATATTTCAAAGGTATGTCTAGTGATGTATCAAATGTTAAGTATATGTATAGGTAATAGTCCAAGAATTATGGTGACGATTTTAAAATAAAATCCAAGGTGTTTTATATTGAATGTACTCCCCCTTTATCATGTTTTTTTCCTAGCTTGATTTTTCCCTCTCACGCTATTCTTTTTGGGTTTTAAAAAATGGCTAGAAATAAGAAGATTCACAATAATGGAGGATATGACGGAAAATGGAATGATATTCTTCATCAGAAACCAAATGAAATGGTATTTGGAAGTCCAAAAATTGTTATTGTGCCTAATCATAAATCTTATAATACGATTAATAATCTCAATATTGGTAAGTTTTCCGAATTAGGTAATTAGAGAAAGATAGAGTTTAATGATGATTATAGAGGAAAGAATGTTCAATTTCCCACACGTAAATCATGTGGGAAGAGGCATCAGGGAGAATGTTTCAAAGGAACTGGAAGATGCTTTGGGTGTGTAAAATAAGGACACAAAGAAAGTAATTGCAAAGGAAAAGGTTCAGTTAACACCATGGACAAGGATAATGGTATATCTAAGACATCAACAATGGTTAAATGTTTGATATGTGTAATGTACGGGCATTATGAAAACCATTGATCTAAGGGAAAATTTCATGAAGAGAATCATCTTGGTCATAAGGGTAGTATTTATGTGGATGACAATGAAAATACTAAAAATGATATATGAGATGAAAGAAATGATGAATCTCAGTCAGTGGTTTAAAAAGGTTTTGGAATGACTGTATGTTTATCAATAGTTATGTTGTATAGGTAATTTAATGGTATTATGGAATAAAGTATCATCTAAGTATTGTTATAGTGTTGTCTTTCCTTGAGTTTTTTGAAAGAATATGATGAATGGTATCAGTAACCATGAAAGGCTATTCAAATATTTTTGGATGGTAGATGATTTGTGCATAATAAAAGGATAAATAGATAATGAGATGTTTGATAGTATTAATGAGATCATGACTAGATAAGGAAAAAGTGATATCATGGTTTGAGTTTATAGAATTTGGAGATTTTGGTATGTGGAAAGAGTTAACATTTTACAACATTAATGTTTTCACTAAGGTTAAATGGTTACTCCTATTTCAAGAGAATACATGATTAAGGAATTCACATGTTTGGAATGTGACCAACAAGATATATATATCTTCTGATATACGGGCGACAAATGATTGTATTCAATGCTTGGTAGATGACCATTATAGTAATTGTTTTATTTATACTATAATATTTGAAAGAAGTATTTTGGATAAGACTAAATATTTTTAATGGATTATGTTAGACATCAGAAATTATTGTTTAAGGATAGAATGTGTTTTTCGATATTATTTCTGGCATGTTCCCACAACCGAAGTGCGATAGGCCTTTATCTCCTACCACTGGCCTACAGGAAGTCCCCGGTTAGTAGAAAATAGTTTAATTTTTTTAAGAAGGATGATAGATGAAGTATAAGTCCATTTTATTGAGCCATATTCAATTAATCTCAATATCAATGGACTTATGTATATAATTTTTTCTAACCATATGTTTGAGATAGATGGAATGACCTATCATTCTATTGAATTATCTACTAACACAATACTGAAGACAAATTAAAATTCATTTCTTTAAGAGATGAAGTGGAAATTGTTCAAGGCACAAAAACTGGTGTGATTTTACCAAAATCAAGTATGAATTTATTTTAATTCAAAAATTCTTCAACATTAGTGAAATAATCTTGAAAACTATAAACATTTTACTAGAACCCTCATACCTGATAAATCAGATGGTACCTTAGATCATTACAAATTTATGGCTTTGTGATTGATGGATTTTTCATAGCCATGTTCTCTACCACTCTCCATTAGAACTTGATGGTTAGATTTATCTTCCATATCCATATTTTCACCTATGTTCTCCTATGTGGAAACCCAGTGATGAGTTAATTTGGATAACTTTTACGTTTCATACATTAGTTTTTTAAATTAAGTTTTGGTATTCCTATTTACGATGTGGGTTTCTAGGAATGAAACTTTCATGTAGTAAATGATTTAAAACCCCGACAAATTTCGAGGGTGAAATTCATTTAAAGGGTGGTAGAATGTAACACCCCGAGATTTTATGAGATATATTATTTTTAATTTTGTTGATGTCTTATATTATACACTACACCAAGATTATCTTGTACTATAGACAACACCATATTATCTTGTAGTATATTCAACTTTATTCTTGGCTCTTGTTACACACAATTTCAATTTTGTTTTGTGAAAAATATTCTACAAAACATTATGTATAGATTTTGCTTAAAGTATAAATGAAATAAGTTTATATTATAAAACACAAAAGAGGGGTTTCACTACACGAAGCCCTGACTTGGCTTACATTACAAGAAATTGTGACCTTCCTCGATAGCATGTGTAATACGCAATACCGGGTTTCAGTAAACAACGATATGTTATTAAAATATTATATAAACTAGCTGTTATAAAAAGTAATACCTATATTTTTGGAATTTTATAAATTTTATCTTTCAAAATGAATGTCATTCATGGATTCGGAATATAGAAATTAGACTAGGGTGAATTTTCGGTATATTTCTGAAAACATTGAATTTTTAATGAATAGTGGAAAACACTTAGTTATTATTTAAAACCAAATTTGTATTCATATAATTATTTATTTTATTTAAATTTATTTTTGATTAAAAAAGATACATAATACCTATATATGTTCATTTTAATTTATTGGAGTAATTTTATAATAAGTTTAGATATAAAAAAAATTTATTTAACTTTGGACCGTATTTTACCAACCTCATAGGAGAATTTTAAAATTTACATAAAACATAATTTTACTACTTTTGTATGTGTAATTTCAAAAATACGGGAGACACAGTTGATATCAGTAAATAAAATGTCGTTCAATAACATAAAAATGATTTTTGGTGAATAGAAACTTTTTAATTTTATTAACCACTGTTAAAAGTAAATAGGGTAATTAGGGTAAAAATGATATTAATATTACCCTAACACATGTCATAATTCTATTGGATAAGTTTTATTCGACCAAAAATTACCTTAGGTATAAAATATTACCCTTTAGGTCCACATGGATTAGATTAGGACATTTATTATTACATTATTTATGGAAGAGTTAAAATAGTTAAAATCAAAGTATAACAAATAAAACATTTTTAATATAGAGTTATATATAAGTTAAATTAGACTATAAATATTCATTATAAATCTAAAAAGATTTACTACATAATGGTATTTTATTTATAATTTTTAGACCTTAAATAATTTAATTAATTTATGACATAATGATAATGTAGTAATTACCTTATTAATGAAATATTAATCGATGTTATGAATACCCAAATAAATGCAATTTGAGGCATTTTATAAATTTCAATACTTTTTTATTTTAAAATTACATGTTAGTATTGATTCAATTAATCTTATTTGAATTAATCACGTTGTTATGATTTTCACAAAAATCAATTACCAAATAGTGTCAAAATTGACATATAATAGTTTTTAAAAAAATATTATATTATTAATTGTTATTCTATTGCTAAAACTCTAAGGATCGGCCAAATGACTTTTATAAGGTTATATATATGAATAATTAACCACTTGGGGTTCGTTTTTCTTGTTATAGTACGTTTATTAACCATATAGTGTAAGAAAACAAGATGTCACGGTAAAAGATAAATTATTTATCATAGAGTTAAATCTAAATGATAAGGTGAAAATAGTAACCTAATCTTGTCTAAAACCTATTTGTTGATAGGATTTCAACCAATCCCCGCTTTATCTTCTAAATAATTCACATTGGAGCAATTATAAACCGAATATGACTTTATTATAAAATAATATTTTAAGTTTTTCCTAAAGTACCCATCTCCTCCTTATAAAAGGGAACCTCCTCCCTCTTATCGTCACACAATTTTGAGCCTTCAATTTTGCCCAAACCATGCACATTTATCTTCTCAACATCCCTAGAAATATTATAGATGATCTTGTCTCCTCAAAAGACCAACTCCAGTGCCTTTAGAGGAAGCTTAAAAGAGGTGAGTTGAAGAAGAGGTAATCTCTTCTTCCGATTATTCCAAGTTTATTTCTTCTTCAACTTCTTCTTCTTTAGTTTTTTAATTATAAATTAATAAAATAAGTATCAATAATATACTGAAATTATATTTTTAAACAACCCCATTTCACCTTCCATCCATCCTACGGAAAACTAAATCACCGCATGTGCGTACGGACGGAATACCCTCTCCACGCCATGGTGAAATCTATTTTTCCACCACCACCTTACACGGATGGGTATAATGGTGTAAAGAATATCTATATATGGTAATTATAAAATAATACTGATTCTGAGATATTATATCATCCACTACAATTCCATTATGTATTTATGGGAATGATATCATTGCTTGTGCATACCTACGGATTACCGTCTCCACGACGCGATGAGATTTATTCTCCATGTTAACAATTCAATAATGATTATGAAGTATATATAATGAATAATAATGAAATATATTACATAATGATGATACTGGATTTATGTATATATATATATATATTTCATCTAATTACTTCCACTCAAGTCAATAAGGAATGGGGAACATTGTTCATGCATACGTACGACCTACTGTCTCCATAAATGGTGTATTTCATTTCATTCATCAATCTATTATATATATA
Organism: Viscum album; assembly: GCA_963277665.1. Lineage (NCBI taxonomy): Eukaryota > Viridiplantae > Streptophyta > Magnoliopsida > Santalales > Viscaceae > Viscum > Viscum album. Next base: position 1,845,334,992 of record OY728157.1, on the reverse strand, counting down.
TATATATACTGAATATATATGATATATAAATCATGATTTAAATTCTAGAAGTAATTAAATCATGATATATGTAATAATAATATCACGAACAACAAGTAAAAACACATATGATAAATAAAACGATTTTAACCAAAACGCTATTTTAACAAGGAATTGACAAACGAACGCGTAATATAAAGTCATAAGTGAACCATATATTATATCATAACAATTAATATGATTCTGTAATAAGTAAATGGAATTATTTAAATCCTTATACATGAGGTTTGTATACGTATGAAGAATATCAGACCTAATGTAAGGGATAATTTTGCAAATCTCATTTTTATATGAGATTTCTTATACGAAATTATTTACTGGGATTATATTTTTCATCCATGTCCATAATAATGTTTTTCATAAAGTGTTTAATATTATTACATTTATTTTTAGTGTCATTTTAACCCCTATTTGACTTTTACTTTGTGTTATGAAATGAATCTTTCTTTTGATTACCATAGGTGGTACTTTTTGACTTTTCTGGAAAAAGTATGAGGAGAATGTTTTTTTATCTTTTACGGAATGAATGGATTTTTACGGTTTTATAATTCCTTATTTTCATGAAGCTTAATCTACAATATTTCATGATTATTTTCAACAAAATACTTTTCTTCTAAATTTTCATTGTATTTTGTGAAAAGAGAATGATTTTGAAGAAGAAATGATATTTTCCTCAAGAATTCATTTCAACTGTTTTGTCAAAACTATTTTCCAAATAAGATGACATTATTAAGTATGTTTATGTTTCAAGTATAATGTATCTATTATTTACATGGTTTTATTTTTCTTATGATTAAATGATATCCATTTCTTTTATATGGATTATGTTATGATGGGGTGATATTTAGGAAACCCATTTTATTTGTTGGGTTATTATGAATGATGTATGTTTATTTTGAGGAACACAAAAGAATGATTTCATTATGAGAAGCATGGGACCTATATCTCCCTCCAATGCATTAGGTATATATTTATATCTCATGAGATAGACATGGATGGAATGGTATGTTAAACTGGTTCAGTGATACAGTACTAGAACGAGGAGTGAACTCGATTCCGAAAGGGACTTTGTCCACTAAGATGGTATTGGCAGCAATGCCTTGGAAACTATGGAAATAACATCATGTTCTTAATGGTTTCAACAATTACAGGTTTTATTACCAAGATATTTTATCATGATTGGTGTTCCATTATGATATATGCCTTACATAATTCCAAGATTTATGTCATTGCTCAATATTTTGATGTTTAGATTTTATGTTCATGTTTTTGAATTCAAATTTTTATGGATTGTTTTACGTCCCCTATGTTTACCCTTAATGAGAATTTGAGATCACCCTTTTTGTTTTTTCTTTTCCCCAGGATATAAAGTAGGTTTTATGTAAGAAAAAAAAGGGGAAGATCTTTATGGGAGATGTTGAAGATATTTCACTATGATTAGAAGATTAAATTCTGAGTTTCCAAAGACAGTAATCTATTACGGTCCATCGGTGTTTGTTTTTGTTATGTATTTAGTATTCCTTAAAAGTAAGTTAATGTCCATGTACAGCATGTATGTGTCTCTATACATAGAAAGATACAAAAACTAGTAATCTATATAACCATCAAGTGAGTATAGTACGTAAGAAGGGGCCAGAATAAAGCCCAACTGAAAAGTACAAGTACAACTGGAAAAAAGTACAACTGAGGAAAAAGTAAAATCAGCTACTAGGTTTTCCATCGGGTTCCAACATGAATGGTAGGTATAGGTTCCCCCTTAGCACTCATCATCTATTCATCTACTCCTTGTTCTGAAACTCTGTATGTTCCACCTCTGGGTACTGTCCAGTCCTACTACTCTCAGCCTCGATCAGTGTTGTCTGTCATCTGAATCCAACACAATGATGTTCGGGCATAGCCCAGGATGTGGTGAGTATAACGATACTTAGTAGGGACCCTGAGACCCTCAAGGGATCACAAAATCTATCAAAGATAATCCAGAATGTATGAAATCAACAGATAACCTCAGTTAGGTGTATGTTCATATGTATACCTAAGATATCGTGTAATCCATCTCAATCATGAGGAAATCACAAAATTTACTAACTCAGCTCAACCAAGATTTTATTGTAGGGGTAAAACATTGCTAACCATCAGTTGCTGGAGAACTCCTCCTCTATCGAGTACAGTGGGCCTATGGCCACAACGAGGAACATCCCACTAACCTTGGACTGATGAGGTACTCCTCCTATCGAGTATCGTGGGACTACTGCATCACATAGAGGTGCTCCCAACCATGGGTGTTCCACCACAACCTGGAACTACCCCATAATGCCTGCAGAGATACTCCTCCTATCGAGTACCATGGGTATGCCTCCACAACTAGGCGCTCCTCCACTGTGGGTCTACCACACCAACCAGGAACTTACCACTAGGCTAGTCGAGTCACTCTGAGTTAATTGATCTGCAGTCGTCAAGTCTCAGCCAACTACTAGGTTCCTGCACAAATGCTCGCTTGTCTCCAGAAGATCTTCTTCACAATCTATTGGTCAATACTCCAACTACCATGAAGTCCCGCGAAGAAGTATCCTGGAGGTCTGCCACGTCATAGGGGTCACAGCGCAACTGACGACACATCAATCAGATGCCTAGTCTGTGAGTTATTATCCTTCTAGTCCTGGGGCTAGGTTGGATTCATGTATGATCCAACTGGACTATATCTCAACTATACCCCATACTCTAGTGGGGTATAATCAAAGGTTTTGTCATGCTCTTATAATTCCAACACGGCTGACGGTTCGTCCAACAGACGTCTGGTGCCAAAGATATGGCCAAATGAAACACAAATGGGTCGTAGTGGGACTGGGTCTAGTCTGACCTGACCCAACCCAGTCTGGGCCGACCTGGTTTGGGTCAGCCTAGCTTGACCTGTTGGGTTGGGCATGACACGTCGGTTTCGCCCAGCCCGTTGAGCCCAGCCCAGCAGGCTGTGAGGGCGGTTCGGCCCAGAGGGCGCCGTGCAGGCGACACAACCCAGTGGAAGGGAACCAGTTCGTCGTAGAGCACCATGAGGGCACAACCCCTTTGGCCAAGGGTACTGCAACCGAGGAACGTGGGAGGGGGGAAGACAGTGGGCTAGTGTGGTTAGTGAGGCAGTGCGGCTGGCGGGGTGGTATGTCTAGCGAGGGGGTGCGGCCAGTGTGCTCGTGGCCATGGCACGCGGTGCGGTTCAGCCAGCATTCGAAATGCTGTGAGGGTGACCGTTGACTTCGTTTCCTTCGTCTCTATTTCGAATAACAGCACAAAAAAGATCGATTGGGGTTCAGACCATGTTTGTTTAGCACACACCCATCACGTTTAGATTGGTAGCCTACGGTTCATAAGAACGATGCCAAGGATGTCATGGAAGATATATTAGAAACGTCAATTCCCATATTCCCTCAATTAAAAAAATATTCCCAACCCGCATGGAAAAACATACATGTATCAAGATGATAATAAGTTGGTCCACATTATTTGTTTTAGAAGTAATGAATCAAGGGAATAATATCATAATTAAAATAAACTTCATACCTCGTTGGTTCGTCGTTGATGGGGTCGATGGGAAGAAGATGAACCATTGGTAAAAGATAGACGTCGATTCTCCATGGATGATCACATCTCACATCGGATGGAGTTCTAAGGAAGATGGTTGATGTCACGGTCTATGTTCTTCATCGGTGGAGCATTCTTCTCCGGTGGAATTGTTCTTCATGGAGGAATCGTTCTTCGTTGGAGAGTTTTCTCCCAAAATCTATAATCCTCCTTTTCTAACCTTTTTTCAACAAATGAATAGGTAGCCCCTCCAAATAATAGATTATTTATTATTTAGTTTGTTGGGTTTAAAATTGAAATTGTAGAAATTAATTAAATGAGTTGTCTCACTTAATTAACGGGTGACAGTTAACACCATTAATGGTAGAGGAGGTCAAGAGGCTCTCCCTCATTTATGTGGTAGTTGAGAGGTTTTCTCAATAAAAATGGGGGTTTAGTCTCGGGTGGTCCCCACACCTTAACCTCTCGTGGGAGGGTAGGTTCGGGTGGGACCCACCACCATAACCTCTCATGTGATGTTTAGGTGTGGTGGTCCCCACCTCCAACATCTACATGGATGGTTATTATAAATAAAATAAAATAAAACATGCCCTTATTTTATTTTATTATTTCCATGAAGAACCCAAAAACTAACTTTCACCCTCAACCAACTGTCGTCGCGGTGAAAGTCTTCTGAAGCGAATATCAGTGATGAGAGTTCAACAGTTCCCTTATATTTCAATTCCAAGAAATGGTTTAAATGTTATAATAACTTTCTTGAACATTCATTGAATGTACCTGAAAAAAATTTCAGAAATTGATTTTGGGCACTCCAGGCCATGTAATCATGCACCGTTAATTTGGGAAGACTTGTAAACATCACATTTAATTAAAAACAATTACATGTAAATTATGGGTCTTTATATTCTTCCCACCTTAGGTCCGTACGTCCCTGTAAGACACAACTCAACTAATGGAACAAGTGGGGGTATTATGCACACATCTAAGCCTCCCACTCCCATGTTCTCTCTAGGAGGTTCCTGTGCTGCCATCGAATGCACACTAGATTTATTGACTTTCCATGAAGGACCCACTCATGTCGATCCTCAATATCTACTAGAACCTCTATAAAAGTCACCCCATCATCGATTTCCAGCTTTCCATTATCGATGATGTGGGATGGTTTGTGCATGTATCTCCTCAGCTGGTATACGTAAAATATGTCATGCACCCAGTGCAACTGAGGTAGAAGAGCTAAGAGGTAAGACACCTCGCCAACTCTGCTGAGGACCTAGAATGGTCCGATGAATCTCAGAGATAACTTGCCTGCTGGGCCAAATCTCTATTGAGCTCATCGTGGTGAGACCCGTAGAAAGACGTTGTCACCATCCTCGAACTCCAGAGGTCTCCATCTCATATCATCATACAACTTCTTCCTGCTCTATGCAGACTTCATCCTCTCTTGGATGATCTTCACCTTCTCTATGGTATCATGTGCGAACTTTGGTCCCACTAGCGCTGACTCTTTTGGGTCTGTCCAGTATAAAGGTGATCTGTAAGGTTTCCCATATAACACATAAAAAAGTGTCATCCTAATTATGGAGTGATATCTATTGTTGTATGCAAACTCCACCAATGTTAAGTGATCCTCCCAGCTACGACCGAAGTCGAGGAAAAAAGCATGCAACATGTCCTCAAGGGTTTGAATGGCCTGCTCAGTATGGCCATCCGTCTGAGGATGGAAGGTGGTTCTCAAATAATGATGTGTCCTGAAAGACTTCTACTACCCCTTCTATATACATGAAGTAAAATGTTCATCATGATCAGAGACAATCATCGAAGGTACCCTATGTAGCCACAAAATCATATACACATAGAGGCATCATAATCTCTCTACTGAACCTTGTTCTCTGATCGTTAAGAAGTAGGCCGACTTTGTGAGCCAGTCGATGACCTCTGAGATAGAGTTGTGACCCCTAGATTTACATGGATGTCCTGTCACGAAATCTATGGATATCCCATCCCAAATCCACTCTGGGACCTCTAAATACTGAACCAATCCTGATGGTACTAGATGATCTTCCTTCACTTGCTGACAAGTGAGTAATCGAGATACAAACTCTTCAACTCCTTTCTTCATTCCCGGAAACCAGTGCTATCGTAGGATGTCCTTACACATCTTCAACACTCATAGATGAACCACTAGAGGGGTTGTGTGGAACTCCATCAACACTTCCTCCTAAAGTGACACTGGTACCATGGTACGTTTTCTGAAGAGAATGATGTGCTCCCCAACATTAGAAAATCCACCAGGTGTCTTCCATATGGATATATGAGCACACTGTGTCTCATTGTAAGTATCCCCATGTTGTGCCTCCCTGACTCACTGAAGAAGTGGAGGAGTTACTATAAGAGACTTAAGGAAAGCTTCTCCATCACTAACCACAAAGGATATCTGTAAAGCATCCATATACTCAATCGCCTCACCTAGCAGCTGTATACCAAATGTAATGCTGAGTGCATTTTCAAAAATGGTTTATCTCCCAGTATTAAAGACTATTTGTTAGTCATAGTCCTGGAGGAACTCAATCCAACGTCTTTGTCTCAGGTTCAGGTCCTTCTAAGAGAATATATACCTGAGACTCTTAGGATCAGATTACACGGTAAAAATATAATCGATCAGATAGTGTTTCCATATCTTCTAGGATAGGGCCACTACTACTAACTATTGGTCATGTGTATCATAGTTCTTCTCATGTTGTCTCAGTTTTCTGAACAATATGTGATCACTCCTCACTCTTGCATTAGGACACATCTGAGTCTGGTCCCTGATGCATCATAGTAGACAACATACCCTACACCTTCCTATGGAAGCCTCACGATGGGTGCACTAGCCAGCCTCTGCCTTAACTCATGAAAGCTCTAATAGAATATATCCAACCACAAAAATGGTTTCCCATTCATTATCAAGGTTTATAGTGGTGCTGAAACTCCAGATAAGTCTGATACAAACCTCTGGTAATAATAAACCAATCCCAAGAAAGTTTCTACCTCTGTCACACTCTTTGGTGGCTCCCAAGAAAGTACCACCTCATTCATTTTTGGATCCACTTAAAATCCAACATTCTAGATGACATGTACCAAAAATTGAACCTCTTAGATCCATAATTGGCACTTCTAGAGCTTACCATAATGTTAGTGCTCTTAGAGTGTGTCCAACACTATCTGCAAATGATAGGAAAGCTCCTCCTCCGTAGTCGAGAAGATCAGAATGTAGTCGATGAAGACTATGACCATGTGATAGCGGTATGACTAAAAGGTCATGTTCATAAGTCCCATGAACAGCGATAGAGCAATGGTTAAACCGAATGGAAAAACCAAGAACTCATAATGGTCATACTAACTCTTAGAGGTCGTCTTCTGCACATCCTCATCTCAAAATCTAAGCTGGTGATAACCTGATCTGAGGTCTATCTTTGAGAACCACCATGATCCCTTCAACTGATCAAAGAGGTTGTCAATCCTTGGTAGTGTGTACTTGTTCTTAACGATATCCTAGTTCAGGCGCCAATAGTCAGTACAAAGCCCCAATCTCCCATCCGCCATCATGGAGAACTGAATCGGGGATTAACTAGGTGAAACACTAGGTCGAATGAAACCCTTCTCCTGCAAGTCCTCGAGCTGCACCTCCAACTCGTGATGCTCTGTGGGAGAAATCTAATATGATGGTGTAGATATCGGTGTCGTCCCAGTGTATGAAAAAATGTAAAAGTCCACCTCTCTAAGAGGAGGTAGACCTAGGAAATCATCAGGTAAAACATTCATATACTTGTCCACCACTACAGGATAGCTCGAACTCCCCACATCGATCTCTCAAAGGGTAAGGCAAGCCAACTAATTAGTGATCAGCTGTACTCTCCTTTGAGTAAGTTCATCTTGTGTTGCAAAGGCTCCCTTCGCTTCGGAGAAGGTACACTTGGTCCTATATGTGAGGACACACAACACTTTGCACCTACTACAGTCAATCTATGCATGGACTATAGATAACCAGTTAATACACATGATGACGTCGTAAGGCCTCAACGCTACTATAAAGAGATCCCATACAAAGTTATCGCCACCTAGAGTAAGCTAAAACTATTGACACTGGTGTGTAATCATCAAATCTTCTCTTGTAGGAGTCTCTAGTTGTAAGAATTTTGACAAGGATCTGTTGGAATCTCTGAGTTCCGAATGAGGGTAGTGGAAATAATGAATAACTAGAACCCGTGTCTATAAGTTCTGCAACTATGGTGGAGTAGACACATATTGTACCTTGAATAATCTTCGGAGCACCATTATCATATGCCTCAACAACCTAGAGGTGATCTCTCCCCTTTACACTTACTCCCTGTGGTCAGGGTGGACCTCCTGGTGGTGGTGGTGGTGGTAACACCTCGAAACACCTTCCACCGCTAGCTACTCGAACAGCTCCTCTACCACGTCTGTCTGCTCCCTACGGACCACCTCAATAGAATCTATGTCCTTGCCTGGACAGTCCTTCGACCATCAGCTGATCATCCAAACGGCAGGTTGGGTAGTCACAAGCAATGTGACCATGCCCGCCACATGGGTAAAACTGCCCACTCCTGACATGTTTGTCTCTACTTTTGGTGCCCCGCAAAACTAATCGTGAGTCATACAGTTGTACACCTGTAGGTATTCTCCTCTTGGACCTCTGTGTCGACTATCTACTACCAGCTGCAGATGAATCTGCTATGTAGTATCCAGTAGTGGGTCTCGCTGCTAGTGACTACTGAGCATGGACACTCTCCACCATGAGGGATCTCTCTAACACCTCCTTCAACGTCGGGATGATGAGTGAGATCACTGAATCCCTGTTCTCCTGCCTGAGTCCCTGCTCAAATGTTTGGGCCATAAAAAATGGGTCTTGTACCATATCAGTGGAGTAATGTGAGAGGTATGTAAACCTCACTGAGTACAGAGTTACAGTCATGCTGCCTTACTGCAGATGAAGTAGCTCCTGAATTCGCACAGCGCGAAGAATCACTAGAACAATATCTGCCCAAAATAAGCTCTCAATGTCTGCCCAGAGAAGCGCCATCTCATCGTGAACCTAAGGAATCAAGCTCCACTATCTTCAAATTGCATCCTATAGATTACTAGTAGAAAATATCACCATGAGGTCTGCTGGTGTCCCAACCAGTCAGAAGACTCTCACCATAGCCTCTAGCCAAGCCTCAGCTGCCTTTGGGAGTATCTCTCCCTTAAACCTGGGTGGCCTCGGGCACTATAAATCATGAAACACGCTCAAGTGGAATGCACCATCTACTACTGGGTCTGGTGGTATCGGTGGCCCAATGGATAAAGGTACCATTGGTGCCTCCACTAGAAAAGGGCCCTGCACTAAGGCCACATCGATCAGTGGGATATCTGTGCATACAACTCTAGGGACTCTACCTGGTCATCCGAATGGATGCATCCTAACATAAACAAATGATACATGGTAAAAAGTTAAACCTTGTGAGATGACTTGGTTGATCTGACTTAAATAAATCATTTGAAAACACACACACGCAATTAGCATTTTTGTGCACTGAGTCAGACATAAAATGTCAATGTCCTGCTGTATGGATACGTCAGCCACCACACCAACACTAGAATCCCTAATCTAAAAACCACAATCGTTACCCTTAACATTATTTCTTCACAGAAAATATCATATTCCTATGTTATGTGCTATAACCGTATCCTTTGATACCAATTTCTCATGACCCATTCCCCAAGGCCTGGGTCGTGACTACCCCAAGCCCGCCTTCCATAGGGCAGGGGCTAGCGAGTAGCACCAAAAGTGTCTTTCCCTAAAAGTGGGAAGGCATTGTCTTTATAACCTATAAACACAACACAAAAAGATACGAAAATGAGTAAACTCTATACTCAACAAGTGAGTGCAGTAAGTAAAAAGGGGCCAGAATACAAGCCCAACTGAAAAGTACAAGTACAACTGAAAAAAGTACAACTAAAGAAAAAGGAACAGTAGCTACTAGGTCATCCTCTGGGTTCTTACTTGAAGGGTAGGTACAGATCGCTTCCTCTGCACTCCTTGTCTGTTCGTCTCCTCCGTGTACTGACACAGTGTATGGTCCACCTCTGGGTATTATCCAGTCCTGGTACTCTTATCCTCGATCAGTGCTGTCTATCATTTGCATTCAACACAATGAGGTGCAGGCATATCTTGTGTAGAGGTGAGTATAACGATACACAGTAGGGACCCCAAGACCCTCATGGACTCACAAAATCCAATAAGTATAAACCAAAAAGTATGAAATTAACAGATAACCCCAATTAGCTATATGCCCATACATATACATAAGTTATAATGTAATCCATCTCAATCATGAGGAAATCATAAAAGTTAATGACTTAGATCAACTAGGATATTATTCTATGGGTTAAACATTTCAATCCCTCAGCTACTAGAGAACTCTACCTCTATCGAGTACAGTGGGCCAACCGCCATAACTAGGCACCTCCCACAAACCTTTAACTACTTTGGAACTCCACCTGTCGAGTACCGTAGGTCTGCTGTGTCAAAGAGAGGCGCTCCCCACCATGGATCTTCCGCCACAACCAGGATATCCCCCTCATAGCCTATAGAGGTACTCCTCCTATCGAGTACCACGAGTCTGCCGCCACAACCAGGCGCTTAACTACCTTGGGTCTGCCACTACAACCCGGCGCTCCCCACTAGGGTAGCCGAGTCACTCTGATCCAATGGGTTAGCAGTCGTCAAGTCTCAGCTAGCTATAGGGTTCCCGCACAAATGCTCACTTGTCTCCTGATGATCCACACCCTAAGAAACTTTTTTATGCTTAAACTTCCATTTTGTCCCAAAAATATGTATCCTAATGGTCAACCACAACATAGGGGTCTCAATGCAACTGACGGCGCGTCAATCAGATGCCCAGTCTGTGAGTTATTAGCCTTCTTGTCCCAGGGGCTCGGTAAGATTCATGCATGATCCAACCTGACCCTATCACAACAATACCCTAAAATATAGTGGGGTACACTCAAAGGTACCATCACATTCCATGAATTTCAGTGTCACTAACAGTTCGTCAATCGAACTTCCAGTGCCAAAGATATGGCCAAAAGAACCGCAAATGGGTCGTAGTGGGCCTGGTTCTAGTCCGACCCGGTCGGACCGACATGACCTAACCCATTATGGGTAGACCCAATTCGGGTCGACTAGGCCCGACTCGTTGGGTCTGGCCAGACCCATCGGGCGGGCCAGCCGATGGGGTTCGACGCAACCCGTTTGGCCTAGCCCAGCATGTCACAAGGGAGGTTTGGCCCATAGGGCGCCGTGCCGGCGGCTCGACCTAGTTGCGTGGAGACGGTTCGGCCCGGAGCACCTCGAGGGCATGGCTGGTTTAGTTGGGGGCAGTGGGGTCGTCGGGGCAGTGTGTCCATTGCGACGGTGTGGCCAGCGGGTCCGCGCGGCCGGGGTTCTCTTGGCCAGGGCGTGGGGTGCAGTTCAGCCGGCAGCCGGAAGACCGCGGGGGCGGCGTGGGTCATAGACGCCACAGGTGGTGCGAACTTTTCCTAATTGCCTTCTTCACCTTTATCGCTATTTCTAAGAACACCATAAAGAAGATTTTCGGGGGGGGGGGGGGGTTCGTACCATGTTAGTTTGGCCCACTCCCTCCGCTATTAGAGTGGTAGCATAAGTTTCACAAGAACGAAGCCAAGAACATAATGGAAGATATCTTAAAAACATCAATTACCATAATCCCTCATTTAACAAAATTTTCCCAACCTATAAAGAAAAACATCCGCAGATCAACTTGATAATAAGTTGGTCCGCGTTCTCTATTATAGAAAGAAAGAATCAAGGGAATAATATCACACTCAAAATAAAATCCATATCTTGTTCGTTGTTCATCTATGGGGTCATGGGGAAGAAGACGAATCCTTGGGAATAGACGGCTGTCGATTCACTATGGATGACGACCTCTCACGTTGGATGGAGATTCGAGGAAGATCATCGAAGTTGAGGTCGACGTTCTTCGTTGGTGGATCGTTCTTTGCCTGTGGAAGCGTTCTTCATGAAGGAAGCATTCTACGTTGGAAAATTTTCTCCCAAGAGCTCTAATAAAACTTTTCCAACCATTTTCCAACAAATGAAAATGTATCCCCTCCAAATACTAGATTATCTATTATTTAGTTTTTTTGGTTTAAAATTTAAATTGTAGAATTTAATTAAATGAGTTGGCTCACTTAATTAAAGGGGGGAGGGTTGACACCATTAATGGTAGAATAGGTAAAGTGTCTCTACATATTTTATGAGGGAGTTGAGAAGTTTTCCTTAATTAAACGGGGGTTTTTTCCTAGGTGGTCCCCACACCGTAACCTCTCATGGAATGTTTGGTTCAGGTGGGCCCCACCACTATAACCTCTCATGGAAGGTTATGGTGTGGTGGTCCCCACCTCCAACAACCACATGGGTGGTTTTAATAGATAAAATTAAACATGTGCCTTTTCTATTTTATTATTTCCATGAAAAACCCAAAAACTAACTTTCACCATCGACCAACTGTTGTCAAGGTGAAAGTCTTCATAAGAAAATATTGGCGCTATGTGTTTAATGGTGCCCTCAAATTTCAATTCCATGCACCAGATCAAAACTTATATAAACCTGCTCGAACATAAACTTAATGTACCCAAAACAATCCTCAGAAATTGATATTGGGCACTCCAGGCCTCAGAATCATGTGCCATCAATTTTCACAGACTCATAAAATTCTTCATTTAATTAAAAAAATTCATGGAAATTCTGGGGCTTTACACTATAAATACCACCCCTCACCCCCTCTTCTCCAGACACATGTCAGACCTAGATAATTATGAATATTATATCCAAGAATTATCCAAAACCTATTTCCCACTTCAAAGACCAACTGTTGTTACCAAAATTGAAAATCCAAAGTCATTGAAGAGGTTCTCAAGGAATAGAATCTAAGAGGTAAAACTCCTCTTTTATTTTCTTTTACTTTGTCAAAAATTAATTTTAATTATATATACTCTCTTCACCTACACATATACATGAAGAATAAAGACACCAGTATACTACTTATAAAAGAGTTATATCAGATTTATGGAAAAATTCATCATCATACTTCTTCCCATAGCCCATTTATTCTAAAAATTAAAACATCATCTGTCATGTGTCAATATACAGACATCCTAGATGATGTGTTTTCAATTTCAATTATATCCATCATGGATGGTAACAAAAACTAGTTAAATAGTTAAAAAATATTGTAAATATTATTATATAATAGTTTTTAGGTTATGTAATTAGAATATAAACACAATAATAAATTATATAAGGAAACTAATTTGTTATTATCAAATAATTGAAAAAATCCTCTAAACGAATATCATTATTGTTTTATCAAATTAATCATCATCATACATGAAAAAAAATTATCGTAATATATATTATTTTGGAAACATAATAATACAATTACATTCAAATTCAATAGTTATTAATTAATTCGTTAGTAAAATCCATTACGAACATACCATAGAAACATTTTAATGAACACACCCAAAACAATAAAGACAAGAAAATATTATTAATAAATTGGAAGAATGAGGATACATAGTAAATATATAAGGTGTTATAAAAATATATATTTTCATATATAATATTCGAAAAACTCATTTAACCATTATACAAGAGGTTAAAACACATTTTATGTAAGATGAACCCGAGTTAACAGAATTCTTAACACAATTTACACCCTTTAGATTAACCTTATACATCATTAAAAATGAAATAATAAGAATATATGTTAAATAATTTTTTATATAATTTATAATTATGTTTATTTAATTTTTATACACATATTTCATTATCTTAATAAATTCTTACATCAAACATAGGATATTTGTAAGGGACCTCGATTTAAAAATCTTCTTCAATTAATTATCTTATTAGTAATAAAATGATTCATATAATGTAAGTAATCTGTCTTTACGATTATGTGATGGTTCTTTTGAAATGATTTAAGGGTGGGAACTATATCTCCCTCTAATATATTAGGTATGTTAATTTTAGAGTTCAGTCATATGGTTACTTCAAATGTAATAATGATTGTTTCCCCATATGGTAGTCGTGAGAGTTACATTATAAGGTCATTGTGAGGGTTACATTGTAATGTAGTGGTGACGGTTACATACCATATGGTGGATGTAATGGTTAAAATATTATGTAATTCATTCCATAGGATACCTTCATGGTATTATTTATGTTTTTAATGCATTATGAAAATATCATGTTTTTACAATGTAACTATGTCATACTCACATGGTGAGAAGTATGTCTTTTTATGAATGAGTTCTAATATTTATAAACATTTATGTAATTCATGTATTTACACATATTTTTGTATCCTATAATGATATTTTTTTGTTCATCACAAGTTTTATAATATTTCCACATGTTTTAAGGATTCGTAAAAGAAAATGAGAAGAATATATAAATGTTGTGAAGATGCTTCTTGCATAATTTTAATGTACTTACCAATACATTTATATTATGAAAAAAAATTATATTGTTTTTTAGTATCGATTTTTTTTTGAATATGGATTTATATTTATGAATAATGTCCTCAATTTTAAAAACACCAAACAAAAATTAACATTGGGAATGTAATGAAGTGAATTCCAAATGAATTTAATAGATTATGTCAGGTTTAAGGTCATGCCCTTATGGAAATACTATGATATTTCTATCAAGAATCATCTAAATGTTCTCATCATCTTATTATTTCATGATTATACATTATCTAGTTAAATATTTTTATATTTTTATGTAAATATAATAATTTAATTATTTTTAATGGAAATCTACATTTTCTCCCATTTTGGTTAAAAATACTTTTTAATCAATGTCCATGTTTTCTAAAAATGATTTACTTAAAATTTCAACTATTCCACAATGATAGTTTAATATTATTTTAATCCATGACTTAATTTTCTAAAAATATTTTTAATGGAATCTTAGTGTGGTTTTTAGAATGATGTTTTTTTACTTTTTATCATCAGAGTACAAAATAATAGTTCTTAAAGTGTGTATAACATGAACATTTATTTATAACATTATTGAATATAAATTATTTTATGATTCGATTAATTTTTTATTATTTTTCCTTAAAAGAAGAAAATCCATTAGAATTAGTGAAATTTATATATTTTGATAATGTGATTTCGTAATGAAAATGAAATTTGCCTCATGAATGATTTATAGGTTCTTTTATGGAATGTATATTCATTAATGACAACAACATTTAGTGTTTCTTGTGGTTTTATAGGTATTTGATTCAATGATACAATCTTGATTATTTCTATGGATGGTTTATTATTAGGATTATGATGATGATATTTTTTTTAAAACAATATATTTTTCAAGGGTTACACTTAGATGATATGCTTATGTAACATATTTACATTACACGTTCTATTATATGATAATTTATTATGATCTTTTGGAAGCCAAATATAAATTTATTATGACGATTATGACCTATATCTCCCTCCGATTTATTGGGTAATAATGTATAACTCATGAGTAAATGTGTTATGCGTGAACCTAAATTCATGTTGAAAACTCTATACATGGAAGTTTTTTATCTTCCAATATGATTTAGTGTCACACTAGATTTCATATCTATATGGTTATTTATTGACCATATATAGTGTCTATTAGATAATCCACATACCTTATTTAAATTTCATAATATTATCCATGGAACATCTTTTATGTCCCTAAATTTATGAAATGGATTGATTTAGGATCCTTAATATAAATGGTAGATATATATCTATTTATAGATGTTCAAAATGGTATATTTTGGTTTGAAGATTCCATAATTCAATGTGATATTATAAATCTTTCTTCTCATGGATCTTGTTCATTGACTGCATTATGGTTCAGGTCTAATGGAAATCAATGATTTACACGTTAAATCAAGTTTATGATCTTTGATATAGAGGGTGTGGTTTCCAAATATTACCGTAATTCTCTCATACACAGATTCTATGGTAATGTTGACATCTCACATTTTGACCCTTACTGAGAATCTAATCTCGAAAATTATAATCATGTAATGAATATAGGTTTTTTGTTTTTATATCTAAGAAGAGTAATATTTAAAAATATCACTATATGATATTCTGAATAATATTCAGGAAATAAGTAGTTGGTGTTTCTTGTCTCCAAAGACACTAAAACATTATGATACTAATGATTTTTTTTGAAAAATAATATCGATATTCCAATATTATGATTTTTTATTTATATATGAATATCCTATGTCATTATCATTAGTATTAATAGAATTTTTTAAATACCCACTAGAATATAGTATGAGAAAGAATTAATGAGATATATATAGATATATTAAAGGATATTTTTAATGTTGTGTATAAGGTCACAGATAGGTATTGTAAAATCTTGTGGAATTTGGTTTATGGATTGATAGAGTGGTTTTTGATAAATTATATAATTGTATGCATACTAAAAGTTCATATGGATATAGTATATTTGTACCTATGTAAGCCAATTAGATTTTTCGAATTTTTATTTTTCAAATAAAATATATATTTTCAAAAATTTCATCAAACACAACACTATGTTTAACCTGTGTAACGTTGAAATTGAGTGTAGCATGTGTTACAGTCAAAACTAAGTTTAAGATAACAACACATACTATTAAAATGGTTTTATTTAATATTATTATTATCTTTTATAAATTCAAATTATTGGTATAACTAGGATATACTACATAATGAAAACATAATTTTTATATATACATATAAGTTAATTATTTACTGACCAACCAAATAGAAATGAATATAAAAATCAATTGAAATGAAATGAAATATATTTTTGATGAAATATTTTTGTTCACGTAAACACATTTGACAACAATAATTTTAAAAATTCAAATCTAGTTAATTAATTTCATAATATATATATATATATATTATATTCTATAAAATATATAAATTTCATTTTTTGTGAATTCTATAAAAGATATTTGAATAAATCAAATTTTACAATTAAATCTGTATTACTCTATAAAATAGTTTTTTGGGTATAACATAATTTTTTTAAAATATATATATTTTTAATCATTAAAATTAATATGAAAAAAAATTAAAATTAGAGGATATTGTAAAATTTATCATCGATTTTATTTTTGATATATTTCTATGAAGATAATTTTTTTGATTAATTGTGAAAATACTTGTTTTATTTTGAATTATCATTTCTTTTAATGAATTAAAAAACATAATAACTAATTTAATATGGATTAAAAAAAATTGTTAAAATTTATATCGTTTAATCCAATACTAGTTATTGGATCTAATTTCATGTTTAAATATAATATAAAATCATTATAATGGTTTGAACATTATCACATTGGAAAACCACATTATCATTTCTTATATCGTGTGAATATTAAATAAAATATTTACTCATATATAAATTGAATTTGGAAAATTGGATTCAATATTTTTAATCAAAAAAAATTAAAATTATCTAATATTTCAAAATTCATTTTTTACCATAATGAACAGTAAAAATAGCAAAAAATATTTACCATGGTTAAGGTAAAAATTGGATTAACGTGGGGTAAAACTAAAATGTTATCCGGTAAAAATAATGAAAAAGTGTTAATCCCCATTATATTGACATATTTAGGCCATATATCTTATATTATATATAAATGAACCTTTTCATACTTGTGAAATAGGTAAAATTTGGGTACTTCTCATTCATTTAATAAATTATATATTTGACACTCAACTAACTTTTAAAAGGAAATCTCATATCAACCCATATTCACACATTTATAACCTATTGGGTTAAACATGACTTACCCAAATAAATTATTTAATTACATCCTCTAATCCTTGATGGATTATTTTTTCATAAATCTATTCAATGAACCCTTTTGATGGAAACTAATGGACATCTTCTAAAGATGATATAACACCCATAATTGAGCGTATTATTTTATTTCATCTGCATCGTCCTAAAATTATTATCAAAACAAGACAATATTGAAAAATTCTTATTTTAAATTATATTATATATTATTATTTCATGGTCATTACCTACAACCACACCCTTTTCCATATGATATGTTACAAAATCAACATTCATAAGTACACAAAATACCAACCCCCAAATGGATATTCTTTATTTTACAAAAGAAACAGTAATGGATATATATTGTGATGAAATTATTTTTTAAATATTTTATTTATAATATTTTTATATCTTATAAATTAATGGATCTTATACTATATTACTTTTTAACTAACAATATAAAAATCACGTTGCTATTGTGTATGACAAACTACCGACTAACCAAATGAGGTGATGTGTTTTGCATTTTTGTTTTACATTCATGGTAATAAGCGCATATTAAATGAATAAATATGATAATTATATTATAATTATACCCTTAAAATTATTATGTCACATATTCCTTCTTACATTAAATTATATTTTAATACTATATCTTCGCTCGTGTGTATGGGGACTATAGCTTCACGAAGTGATGTTATTCATTCACCCATTAAAAGGAAGGAAATATGGGTGTGTTTAATGTAAATATATAAAATATATTACATAAAAATGATTATTTTTATTATTATATTTTATTCCTCCAATTCATTCATTCTAAAAAAATATCAAAATTCAGGCATATGTACGACCAACCATAACCATTAATAGTGTAATTCATTTTCAATATCTATTTTTTGTACTATTCTAAATAAATATATATTATACTTATATAATGTTTATTATTACATAGATTATTTGAACATTACCATATAATGATTACCAAGAAAATAAAAAATCATAATATATAACAAAAAAAAGATATTATTACCTAAAACATGATTTAAAGAAGGAATTATTGGTAAAAGGGTAATAAAAGCTCATATGTAAAATATATATTCTTTCAGATACATAATTTTATTGTTTTTAATATATTTTTAATAAACATGTATTTATTATATAGTATCATCAAACATATAAAATGGTAGAATATACATATGGTAATAGATTTCCATCTCACTTATTTTTGTATGAGACACGTGCCATATTCACCACTTATTACTTTTATATGAGATATATTGCAACCATTATTTTCTATTCTTATCCATAAATTTATTTCTATTTACATATTAATTTTTCGAAAACTCTTTCATTTTTTCTTCAAATTATTATTATTGGGACAAAAGTCATGTTATGTCACCCATCCTCTACAATGGGGTTTATATACAACCCAACAAACATGTAATACCATGTATCAAATTATTTTTATCATATTGTATGATTCATTTAATATTATTTATATATGGTTCCTACATTTCAATGTTACCAAGGAGGTAATCAATTTATTTTATAATCTAGTCCTTTACTAGAATTATTTATAATTATATTTCCGATGATATTATAATGTCATTTGTATCTCATAAAAATAATTAATATTCTTATTCCCTACATTTGTATTGTGAATTTTTTTTCAATGATTTCCTTCTCATTATGTATTAATTAGTTAAATAGAATTTTTTTTTTAAAAATCCTTATTTCGTTTTTTGGTCAAAACAATTTCTCTTTTAAAAAAATGTATTCCAAAAATGTTTTTAAATTTTTAACAAAATAAATAAAATGATTCACTAAATACATTTTTACCAATGATTTAATTTTATAAGAAAAAATATTTAGTAATATTAATTTTTTTTAAAAAAATATCTATTTTTATTTTTCTGAAAATTTTAATGTATCTTTTATTTCAACACGTATAATATGAATGATATTTCCCACCATCATGAATTTTTTTAAGTATTACTCTATAAGATTTCATGTTTATTTTCAACGAATAATTTTTTCATTTTTTTCTTCTTAATGTATTTTCAAAAGAGAAATGTTATTTTTCCCATAAATTGTCTAATTTTTTTTAAACAATCTTTTACTAGTTGTAAATTTAATTTTCAAAAAAACAATTTTCCCAACTGTTTTAGGAATTATTAGTTTAAATAATTTAATTTCAATGAAAATCTATTTTCCCCAATAAATGTTCCATGTGTATTTAAAATATAATTTTTTCTTTAGTATGTAATTTTTGGATGTTACCATTACCTCATAAAAAATATGTTCACGTGATACCAAATTTATTTTTTCTATGAATGGCCTATTTTAATAATGATATGATGTTTATTATAATTGTTTCTCTCCAATGAGTGATACCATGGGGGTATTCTTATGAAACTCCCATGATTTCATGGGTTATTCAATGATGAAATGATGAAATTATTTTGAAACATTTATAGTTTCTGTAGGTATTTATTTTGTTAAATTTTTATCAATACCATTTCATTTCATGGAGTATAATAGAATGAACGTTTTTTAATCTTTTGCAACCCATACATATGATTTTATAAATACTATTGGTGGTCGAATATATCTCTCCAATATATTTTGTAAATACATATATCATGTGAGAGATATAGGATTGGAATACGAAGTGATATTGTTTCTATAATGGTCATTGTCTACTACGGTGGTTTGCGGTGTTAACCTTGAAAACTATGATGCTTAGGAGAGTGAACCCACTATAATATGATATACATAGTAGTGATCCTTGAAAACTATGTATATGACTGTATTTTATTTTTTGTATTCCCAAATCCTATGAATTATTCTTTTCTTATTCTCTCATGGTTTATTTTCAGTCATTTAATTTTAGTACATATGTTATAAAAAACCAATATTTATTCCATGGATCAATATTTTGATCATTGATATGCAGGGTATGAATTTAATATGTTATCCTCGTTTTCTCAAACCCTTGTGATAATTATATGAATACATATCTCCCTTGATTACCCTTAATGAAGATTATAGCTCACTATTTTATAGCATTCCTTTCAAAAGGATATAAAGAAATGTTTAATATAAGATATGTGTTAGATGGGTTCAGGTTTTGAAGAATATATTTTTAGATGATGTAGTTGACAAGAAAACTATTTTATAATGTTTCCATGTTTCCATTTTCATTATACCATTATGATCCTCAATCATGTGTATTTATATTTTAATTAATATTCATATAAAATAAGTAATATATAAATTAGATAATCATGGGTTTTTATAGTTTTTATAATAGGTTGAGATTATATATCATTTTTAAACTTGGTTGAGAAATATTTAGTGAAATCCCTACACCCATTTCTGTTTATATATTAGTGAATTTTTCTAAGGTGATGTTTCGGGATGATTAATAGTATATAAAAATGTTGTTTAATTACAGAAAATGATATATTTATTGGTTTCCGTGAAATCAAAATTCATTCTAGATAAAAAAAAGTTGATTTTGAACTACCAAATAGGAACCTAGGGGAAATGACACAAAAATGGAACATTGATCTAGATTCGAGCATTACTTAGTTCACTACAACAAGACTTTTTGAGAAATTAGTTTGACACTACTAGAGGATCTTCATTGAAAATTATTAAATAAAATATTAACCATCCTGAAAGATTTAAGTAATGATCATTAATTGATTATTTTATATATAAGGTGTCAATGATTAAAAGGAATGTGTCTTGAATTAAACATTATAAACGTGATTTTTCATGAGTATGATATTTCCATCAATGAATATTTCTAAAAACATCAATATTTAATGTTTTAGTCAATGGATAAAACCATAATGAATTAGATTAATGTTTAATGTGATGGAAAAAATTTGGAAGTGAAACCAACTGGGATGATGACTATAGTGTAAGATATATTGATTATTCATAAATAGATTTCAATATTTATGATTAAATTCATTCACCTTAACTAACTATCAATTCCACTAAATAAATAAGGATAGTTCTCATTGGGAGATCAGTTTGTGGAGACCATGGAGAAAAGATGAATCTGTTTCCAATGTGTCGATAATGGTGGAGGAATCGACCATGTGGATATCCAAGAATAATCATAAAATGTTTTGGGTTTGGAAATCAAGGACACAATGAATGTAATTTTAGAGTGAAATATATTTCAGTTAAAAAAATTGATATTAATAATAGTCTTCATTGGGAATCATCTATGAATGAATGTTTCAAATATAGAATGTGTGGGCATTATAAAAATAAATATCATAAAGGGAATACTCATGATGAAAATATGTTTGATTTTATGTGTAATGGCTATATTTCTTATAGAGAGGATACTAATACTGTCATATGATATAAATGAAGTGTTAATGAATAAGTTAACAAAGCCTAGTTATAGGTGTAATATGAATGTGAAATGACTATTGTGTTTATGTATTAAGTTTCAAAGAAATATATTTTTCAGTGGTATATTTGTTAATAGAATCATGAAACATAAATCACATGATTCAACAAAAATATTGAATTAAAGATTTGCAAGAATATCTTAAATTTTATTAATGGCCTAGAAAAGTAATTCAATGATACTGTGATATTTTGATTAATGGAAAATAACCCTTAATATATTATTTATTTTAATGATATGGTGTTTAAATTAGATAATAGAATGATTTATATTGATGATTTAAATTGTATAATACTATATCACATTTAATTGATTATTGATTTCTTGACAAATTGTTTTATGTTATCATTAGTGGAATTTAATGTGTTTATGAATTTTTTGAAGAAATTCAATAATCTATTATATTATTTCAATAATGAGGAATGACATTATTTTTTAATAATGTTATATTAATATTAATATTATTTTGTAATTTTGGACATTGTTATTTTTCGAATAATTTGTTTTTTATTTGTGAAAACCTTTATTGCCAAACAAATGTTGATATTTTGAGGATGAAATTTATTTAATGGTTGTATAATGTAACACCCTGATATTTTTTAAAATATATTTTTTCTTATAAAATTATCTTTTCATAATTTTTCATTAAAATAAACATTATTTTTATTTTGAATTACATGCAACACTGAGTGTTGCATTCAATACATTTAATAACAAGTTTAAAATACATTAAATGTAATTAAAATATAATTAATTTATATTATTATTATCACATGTCCATTTTATTGGAGGTTATGAATATTATTGACCAAAATATCAATATATATGTCTCAAAAATGTATACGAAATTTATTCATTGGTGATCAATTAATTATAAAGAAAAATAAAAACAACTTATAATCAACGATTTTTTTAGTAAACGATATTTTTTCCAAGACACATTTTAAAAAAATAATTTAAAAAAAACATTGGATGAATTATTATTAATTAAATTTAAATATTATATTTTTAACAACATTTATCTAGTCCTTATAATGTTTGTCTTTATAATGTATAAGAATAAATCCTATTTTACGCTTAAAAACTAATGTTTTCTAAAAATATGGGTTTTCTAAATTTTTCACTAAATATTAAATTATTTTTTTGAAATTTAAAAAACACATTATGAAAATTAAAATTTATTTTTTATAATCATTATGTTAAATGTTTTATCAAATTGAGACACTGAATCTTTTGAAAAAAATGATTGATAAACAGTGAAAATTCTTGTTTTTAATATTGATTTTATTTTTTAAATCTTTTAAATACATCCAAATTAGTTAAATAATGTATTAAATGTAAAATTACATAAATATATATATATATATTAATCCAGTATAGGTCCTTAGAATCAATTTCAGATTGATATTATATATAAAAACATGTTAAATATTTAATCAATTTCTCTTTGAAAAAACTATATATCTTCATTGTTGAATGATTGTTTTTAAATTATATATTTACAATTATATGAATTTAATTTTTAAGAAATATATTCCATATTTATATTCAAGATAATATATATTATATTATATTTTCAAATTAATTCTTAACCGTAATGAATATTAAAAATTAAAAAAAATTATTTATTGATATGAAGGTACAAATGAGTTTACTAGAGGGTGGGGGAGTGCTATTGAACTGAATAAAAATGGTAAATATTACTCAAAACATACAACACATCCATTATAATGAAATATATTGACCTTATTTATTTTAATATTGAGAATGGTCCATTTTGGATCATTGTGGCATGTGGATAATGTTGGTAAACCTTTTTCGTTTGAAAAATTCCAATTGTTCCATTCACCTCACTTATAAAAAGCCCAATGCATATCCTGTCATGTTCACATTTCTATAACTGATTGTTTCATCCAATACTAACCCAAATAAATACCTTAATTCCATAATCTCACCCTAGAATCCATGTACAGGTTAGGAATCCACCATAAGAATAATATTGGTTGAAAAAAATGATGTTGTCTGAAGAAGAGGAAACTCATTTAATCCATCATTTTATATAATTTTTTATTAAGAAAATAAATTAATAATAAAATATTCATATATGATAACATAAATATATTTTATACTTTTTATGGTTTTATGTTATGGTAATGATCTACAACCATATCCACTTCCATCAAATGTGTTGTGAAATCATCATTGGTGTGTATAAAAAACTACAACCTCGCAAACCGATATTATTCATTTCAATAATGAACTCTCATGTCTGGATATAATTATGTATTTAAGTATTATATGTTAAATTGATGAAAATTTAAATCTAGTTAATTATACAAAAATATATACCTTCTTACTTAAAACCCTATTTGATAACTATAATATTGTTTTTGTGTATTATGGACCACCTCCTTGCAAATAGATGTGATGTATTTTTAATTTTTTTATACACGGATTGTAATAATGATATATTAAATTCATGAATTTTATATTTATAATATATATATATATATGTATATATAATTAAATAATTATTTTATCACATATACATTTTTACTTTACATTCTATGGGACAACGTTTACATCGCTTGTGTGTATGATGGACTACCACCTCACTAAATGATGACATCTTGCAACAAATTACATTGAAGGTAATAAAAATTGATTTAATGTAAATATGGGATATAAATTGAATTAAAATTATTATATAATTATAATAATTTTTTTATAATTATTTATTTTTAATCATTGAATAAAATATAAACATCATTGATCCATACATATAACCTACCATCAATATGAATAGTTGGTTTCATTTTCAACATCAAATTTTTTTTGGATTATGATAAATATATAAAATATATATATATATATTATTTATATTAAAATTAAAATTCATGTGATGATGGAACCCTAATCAATGTTAGATCCCCAAAAAAATTAAAAATAATAATTTACATGGAAAACAAATTAGTTATTTCACGAAACATGATTTTATTAAGAATGTATTGATAAGTGATTAATAAAAATTCATTAGAGAATAAAATATTGCTTTATACATATGAGTATGTCTATATAATATAATTATAATATAATTATATATTTTATATTTTAATTTTGAAATTATAATAATTATGTAAAGGCTTAAGGTAATGTATTTTCATATAACTATAATATTTATATGAGACACAATACATATTAACCCTGTGTTTCTTTTATACAATTTATATTATTCACAGTTATTTATATCATTATTATAATATTTAAATATAAGTGTATTTAAATATCAATTTTTTATATAACATTCATGAGTTTTATAGTTCGAATTTTATCAAAGTGGTAAGTGGTTTTAGTATTAATTTTTTTCCTTGGGATAAAAGTTATGCTATGAACCAATCATCTTCTATGAGGTGAATATGAATAAAAACTGACTTATTATATCATGAATCCCTTTATTTTTATGTTATTTTATGTTTAATTTAACTTTATTTGTTCATGCTACATACAATTCATTGTTACCGAAGTGGTAAAGATTTAATATTATAGTCTAATAATTTTACAAGATTATTTATAATTATATGTTTGATAATAAAATCATAAAATACATCTACCAAGAAACAAATCAATTTAATTCCGTTTATTTTTCACGAAAATGAAATTTTACTACCACAATTATCTCATCATGTACTCAATAGATAAAAATAATTCTTTTTTGATAAAATAATCTTTATTGTTCAATTCAGAAGAAAAATACTTTTTTCAATAAAATCATTTTTTCATAAAATGTTATCAAATAAATAAAATTACATAATAAATATTTTTAACCTCATTTGACTAGTTACAAAATAATTTTAAAATAATATTCATGTTACCTTCCAAATAATCCATATTCAAATTTAAAAAAATATTAATTAAATATTTGTATTAACATGTATGGAATTTACCTCTATCATTGACATTATTTTATTTGAGTCATTCTATATAAATTTTAATTATTATTTTCCCATAATATGATTAATTTTTTTTTATTTTTTTAATTTGGAATGGATATTTTCATCATGAAATATTTCAAATGTGTTTTTAGTAATAGATTTATAATTTTCAAATAATATTTTCAATGAATATTTTTTCCAAAATGTTAGAGTAATTATATGTATTAAATATTTATTTTCAAAGAAACTTTTTTCCCTCTTGAAATTTCCCAAGTGTTATTTCAATACAATTTTACATCTATAAGGACATATGTTGATGTTTAAAATTCTTTTCTAGGGATTTAATCAAATTTAACCCTTCATATTTTTTTTTTCTAAAAATATTTTTATTTATAATGGAATGGTTTTTGTGAAACCAAATTTAAAACCATGGGTTTTATTGTGAGGCAATTTTTACGAAACACACTTATTTTCCTTGGTTATGATATAATGAAATGATGAAATTTTTATAATACCAATATATATTCCATAAGTTTTGATATAATAAAATTTCTATGAATCCCAATTCATTTAATGGATTATGAAATGATGATTTTTTATGATCTGTGACCATGAATAGTTTTTATTTTGATTATTTGATATGTGGGACCTATATATCCCTCTAGTTCATGGGGAAATGTTTTATATCTCATGGCAATGAAAGGAGAATAAGGGGGAGTGATATGAGTTTAGTAAGGAACTTTATCCACTATGATGGACTTAGTAATGAACCTTGAAAACTATGATGGTTTTTTAGTGACATCATTCCACTATGATTGCCTTGGTAGTGATCCTTGACTATTATGGAAGTAAATTTCTATTCATATGATTACACCACAATTATATGTATTATTAAATTGTTATTAAATATTGATAATGTACTTTTAATTCATTATAATTACTATATTATTATCATCCAACCATTATTCCATGAGTCCCATTTTTTATCTTTGATAAAAATGTTATGATTTTCGTATTTTATGGCCATTTTATTTTACCCGTAAACTCATAGTATTCTTATGTATCTCCCTTGTATATGCATACTAAGCATTTATTCTCACAATTTCTTATGCTTCATTTTCCAATGTTTTGAAAAATATGTTATATATGATATTTTTGAGAAGGGCTATTATTATGAAGGAGATATTGAAAGGTAAATTAGTTCACATAGGTAGTAATTTTCTATGGTTCCATGTTTCTAATTTAACCAGACCTATATGATCTTCATATGTTTGTATTCGTAATATGATGAATATTTATCTAAAACTTATAATATCTATATATCTAAATAACTATTCTCTTTATCATAGGTGTAATAACTCTAAAAAGGTAACATTTAGATGGACTTGAACATCACCTTGGGAATGAGAATAGGCATTGCAGTACTATTTGTTTAACTCTCTAATAATAAATTCTCTAGAAATTTATTAAATATTTTCAAACCAACATGATGGATTTTAATAAATTTAATTAATGACATTGCTGAAGCTTATTGTTAAATATATTTAATGATGGTATTATGATTTACACACCCTATGAATATTTTTCAGGATTATGTAGTTCTACACTATTATTATTATTTAATATAGTATAATTTTGTTTTATTTTAATCAATGGATAGAACATTAAGGAAATTTTGTAACATTGAATACAATATATGATGGAATTATATTCCTCTAAAGATACAAAATCGTGTGGGAGATAGAATAAAAAATTGTTATTTTATTCTTATAGAATTTTTCCCTGTGTGAATCATGTTAAATGACCAAAAAGAGAATGAGGAAACAATGATTTATTGATACATGATGAATATGTTTCCACCTTCGTGTAGTGTTAATATTGGTCAACTGGTTTCCAAAAAATGTATCAGAAACATTATAATTTTATTTTTCCTTTTCAGGTGATTTATGTATAGAATATACATTATGGATGTCTAAAACATTTTAGTAGAATGGGGTTAATGGTTAACTCTTTTTAATAACATAACGAAACAATATGAAATTTAATCAATGGAGTGGGATGGGTTTATGTTAATATTTTTAAATAATTATTTTATTCATATTATTATTATGAAAATGAAGAATTATGTCCTTCAGATAAATTATTAGGATAATTAATATCATGGAATCTATGAGGGAAATTTTATAAAAACATTAAATATATTATTGGTGATTTATAATCCATTAATAATTTAATGTTTATAGGATGTTTAATGGGTTTAAAAAACATATAAAAGTTAATTGAACAAAATATATTTCAGTATATATGAATAAATTGTATGATGCACTACCAAGTGGGATAATGGAGATTAGAGTTGCCCATCATTAAATTGGTTTTATAAGAAATGAATGATGTAATTAAATGTAAATTAGAATAACCTTGGACACAAGAAGTTGATCCTTCCATCATGCTCAATATGTGGAAGTAAACATGGTTGAACTTTAATTTATGATAATAGATGATGTTTTATTTTTGGAAAAAAAGGCCATATAGTGGATCAATGATTATGTTATTGTAGAAGTCACATAAATATGAAAATTGAGAAAATGATAAAAAAATGGACCACCCACAGACAAAGGTTTCAAATTCAAGTAATCTTTTAATTATTCAAATTCCTGCACAAATCTTAAGGATAATGATGATTTTAAATGTCAAAAAACTCTTATGTTCAGAAAAAATTGAAAAGATCATTTGATTCACACTTTTTGACAAGGGGTGTGATAAATAAGTTTTAAATGGTGTACATATCATACACTCTATAACTACAAATGATATAATTTATTTTGGTTCATCATTTTTTTTCAAATTATAGATTTTTAAGGGTTTGAAAATGAATCCTCAACTATTTTTTATCGAACTATCAGTGTAATCCTCTGATGAAATTGTTGTCCCATATCTAGTATATTATTATTATATGAGTTATTGTTTTGAAAATGTACTTATTTTATAGCTTGTGATCCTCCCCATGGTAGAATTTCATGTGATATTAGGCGTACAATGCCATTCTCCATATAAATCCCTCATCAGTTTCTGAAGACAGGATGTCACATTAGATATTTCAAATTACCATATGTTATTCTATATGTTTTAGAATTATTATGAACATGAAATAAAAATATCTCCCATTATAGTGGTAATTGTTCCCATTTAGAAGGTGTGTTTATCCTTGATAGCTTGGAGGAAGGAAACTTAACATTAATGATATAACTATTGTTTTAGAGAATGTTATTGAATATCTCAAATATTTTCATAGTATTCCACTAAAACATAATGTTCAGTTTTAAATAGAACTCATTCATGGTGTTGCATTAATTTCAAATACTATGTATAGAATTTCATAGATTGAGTTTCAATAATTGATGATGAAAATATTGAAAAATATTAACTAGGTAAATATTTATAAAATTTTGTAACAAATGGTTAATCATTATATTATTATTATGAAGAAATAAGGATATATTCATATCATTATTTAGTATTGAGATATAATCAAGATCACAATTATGATAAAAATACCCTCGACCCCTTATTTATTATTATTTGATTGGTCAAATGTGAAGAGATCAAAAGTTTTGAATGAATGAATTCTATTTTTTATATCATAAATTGAGTGTCAAAATGGAGGATATACCCATGTAAACATTTTGTATATTATATATACAATTTTAATATATAATTCTTCAATTTGGCCTTTGTAATTCCCCTTCAATATTCTAGAATTTAAAGAATAGAGTATTTACGGATGATATTGATTAATTTTTGTTAGTATTTATAGATGACACACACATATAGATAGAAATATATATATATATATATATATTGAAATATCAAGGAATGGAAGGAATACAATATAATAATTGTACATTTGACTTTAATTAAGTAAAGGATGCAAGAAAAAAATTTGATGTGTGAAATTTTTTCTACATAATGATTCATTTAGGGGAAATATAATCTATAGTGATGGTGTATCAATAGACCCATAAAATATAGAGTCTATTGATAACTATATCAGAACAACATTGGTAACTATGATTTGAATTGTTTTTCATTTGGAAGGATATTATTAACAATTTTGGGATAATTTTTCATGGCGATACAATCCACTCCCCATGTTAATGTGGATGGGATCCATGTTCATATAAATTGCTGAATGTTTGGAAAATATCTTGGAAATAAAGAAAATATAAATTATTTCATCAATACATTTATTACATACAATTTAAATGGGTTTTTAATTTATAGTGATGAATAAAATGAGTTATTGGGATGTGTTTCTATGATGAACACTATGGAGATATTTTAAGACTCTAAACAATTAGAGGATCTTGTGAAATGTTACAGAATTATTTATTAAGAGTTATCTATGGTATTTTTTTCATTAACAATATAGAGGAAATTTTCAATTAGTGAAAACTATGATACATTTTGTTATCAAATAAACATAAAGTATATTTCCAAAAAAAAACTATTTGATCATGTTCCATAGAATATAGTTGGAGCTAATTAATGACTACGATTCCATAATACCATACAACGAGGGGATAGAAAAAAGGTGATAGTTTTATTGAGATGAAAGGGTCATTCAAATATATATATAATGGTTATCATGAAATATATAATATTTTAATATTTTAAATGGATAGATCAATAAGTTCTAAAATAAGGGGTGATATATTATATTTCTAAGATGAGTTTTCAACCATCTATCCATGTAAAAAGTAGATTTCCACATAATAATGATATAGAGATTCAGATTAATGTTAGAAATGTTGATATGTTGTTCATAGATTATATAACGACCCATACTTTACATACATTGTTATTACATCAAAATTAAAGCACACTTATTACAAAATATAACAATTCCATGAAAGGACCGTATAGGTATAGTGTCTTTAGAAACTGAGAAACATAAACAACTAATTCATAAATCATCTACACTGTCTCTATTTTATTTTATCATATCTAGAGTCCCTTTTGTAATATTTTACATAATAACCTTTTTCCTGACCTAGTGAAAGAAAACATACAAAAGGGTGAGCTCAAATGCTCAGTAAGGTAATGAAATATCAATCACAACATATTCATAAGAACATAACATTTTTGAAATCTTAACCTGCAAAAGAGATCATAATTGCATAACATGGGATAAATCATAGTAGTGAAATTTAATCCCAATAACAATAACATAAGACATGATGCTTTGTGTTATACACACATAATCATAGAAAATCATTTCTTATTAGTCAAGACTCATTTCCAAGACTATCTTAGCGGACAAAGTACATTTCTGAACCGAGTTCACTCCTCATTCCAGTCCT
The DNA here is from genome assembly GCA_963277665.1 of Viscum album. Lineage (NCBI taxonomy): Eukaryota > Viridiplantae > Streptophyta > Magnoliopsida > Santalales > Viscaceae > Viscum > Viscum album. Next base: position 1,845,303,723 of record OY728157.1, on the reverse strand, counting down.
GTATCATTGAACCAGTTTATCTTTCCATTTCGGCCATGTCTATCTCATGAGATATAAATATTTGACCAATGCGTTGTAGGGAGATATACCTCCCACCCATCTCATAATGATACCATTATTATGTGTGCCACAATATCATCAAAGCATAACCCATGTAATAAAAATGGGATTATTAAACATCATGCCATCATAACAGAATCCATATAAGATAAAAGGAAATCATAAAAATAACTCTATCATAACATAAAAAAATCAATGTAAAAATAGTGATAGAAATAGAATCCCATATTATCTTAGATGGAAAATAATTTTGATAAAACACTTGAACTCCATTCTTGAGAAAAATATCCTTTCTACTTCAAAAACATTTTTACATTCTTAAAATGTCATATAATTTTAAACTAAAAAAAGTTGATTAAAAATAAACTTGAAATATTGTAATGGAAGGTTCATGGAAATAATGTTCTATGGATATATTCATTCCGTATAAGTTTAAAAACCATTCTTCTCTTATTTGGCCGAAAAAATCAAAAAGTACCTCATACTACAAACGACAAAAGATTCTATTCATATCTTTTACTAAAAATTCACCAATAAGTAAAATTTGATTTAACAATTTTAGGAGGATAAAAATAATTATACATATTGAGGAAACGTGTATGGGGATGATGAATACAGCCCAGTAAATACAAAAGTATAAAAAATCTCGGATAAAAATGAGATTGTGAGATTTTTACTTACCTTAGGTCCGATATGTTTTGTATGTGTACTAACCTCCTGTATAGTGATTTAAATAATGTTATTGACTTATTAAATAATCTTACTCATTTTTATGATATCATATATGGTCATATTTGTTGCTTCTTATTAGTAATATTTCATTGTTACTTGTTATTCGGGTGTTTATTGCTTTTTTTTTATTCTTGTTCGTGTTTTGTCAATTAAATTCTTATAATTTTTTTAGGTTATAGATACCTCATTTCCAGAATTATATTAGTTTAATATATATCATATTTATTCATTTAATTCATTTATATAATCATTATTCAATGATGATCATGTAGAAGGAGTCGCATCACATCGTGGAGACGGTTGGCTGTACGCCCGCACGAGCGATGATATCGTTCCCATGATCATGGAATTGTATTGCAGTGTATGTATACTATTTCAGAATCAATATCAATTTAAAATAATCATATAAAGTTATTCTTTACACCATTATACCCATCCAAGTAAGGTGGTAGTGGAAAAAAGATTACACCACGGCGTGGAGACGGTATTCCGTATCGACGCACATTTAGTGACTTCATTTTACGTAGGATGGATAGAAGGTGAAATAGGGTTGTTTAATATTTATAATAACATATATGTATATTAGTGATACTGATGTTATTACTTTATAATGAAAAAACTAATGAAGAAGAAGTATAAGAAGAAATAAATTGTAAAGGATAGGTAATGGATATTACCTCTTCTTTGACGCGCCTCTTCTTAACCTCCTCTTAGGGCACTAGATTACATATTTGAAGAATACCAGAACCTCTATGATGTTTCTCGGGAAGTGGATAAGATAATTTAGTAGATTTTTGCCGAGCTTGATGGCTCAATGTGGTGTGAGGAGGAGAGGGAGGAGGTTCCCTTGTATAAGGGAGGAGAGGGGCACCTTTGGAAAAACTAAAAATATTATTTTATTATAAAGTCATATTCGGTTTTTAATAGATTCAAATTGATTTATTTAGAATCTAAGGTGGGGATGGGTCGCAATACTTTCATCCAATATAATTTAGACAAGTTTAGGTTACTATTTTAAACTTATCATTTAGATTTAACTTTAAGTTAAATTATTTTACATTTACCGTGTCTTCTTGTGTTGTTAAACTATAAGTCTAATAAACATACTATAACATGCCAAACGAACCACAAGTTGTTCATTATTAATATATGTAACCCTATATAAGTCATTTTTCCGAAACCTAGAGTTTTATGAATAATATAACAATTAATAATATATTATTTGTTTTAAAGAATTATTTTATGTCAATTTTGACACTATTTGGTAATTGATTTTTGAGAAAATTTTAACAACATTATTAGTTAGGAAAAAGTTAGTTAAATAAATACTATCATGTAATATTTACCATCAAAATTAGTGGAATTCATAAAATGTCTCAAATTACTTTTATTTGGGTATTTATAATTTCAATTATGTTAATATTACATTAATAAGGTAATTACTGAATCATTATTGTGTCATAAATAAATTACATTATTTAATGTCTAAAATTTTTAAACTAAATACCATTATGTAGTAGATATTTTTATCTTTCTAATTAATATTTTTAGTTGAATTTATCGTATGTATAAGCCTATACTAAAAATGTTTTAGTTATTAAACTTTGATTTTAACTATTTTAACTCATCTTTAAATAAAATAATATTAAATGGCCTAATCTAATTCATGTAGACTTAAATGGTCATATTTTATTTATAAGGTTGTTTTTGGTCGAATAAAACATATCCAATAGAATTAGAACACGTGTTAGGGTAATAATAAAATCATTTTTACCCTTAATTACCTTATTTACTTTTAACCGTGAAAAAAAAAGTAAAAAATTTACTATTCACCAAAAATTATTTTCATCTCATTGAACCACATTTTACTTACTGACATCAACTGTGTCTCTCGAATTTTGGAAATTCCATTCACAAAAGCGGTGAAATTAGGTTTTATGTAAATTTGCAAATTCTCCTTGGAGGTGGGTAAAAAACGGTCAAAAGTTCAATAAAATTTTTATATATCTAAAATTATTATAAAATGACTCTAATGAATTACATTGAAATTATATAGGTATTATCAATCTATTTTTACCTAAAATAAAATTATATAAAATAAATAATTATTTAAATAAAATGTCAGGTTTTAAATAGTAACCCAATGTTTTCACTATTCCTCAGAAATTGAATGTTTTTAGAAAAATACCAAAAATTCACCTTAGGCTAATTTCGATATTCCGAATCCAAAAATGAAGTCCATTTTGAATGTTAAAATTTATAAAATTTCAAAAAGTGGGTATTACTATTCATAGCGCCTAGTTTTAATAATATTTTAATAGCATATCGTTGTTTAGTGAAACTCGGTATTGCGTACAATGCAAGCTATCGAGGAAGGTCGTGATTGCGTGTAAAGTAAGCCGAGAGAGTGTTGTGTGTAGTAAAATATTCCTTTGATGATGTATATAACATAAAAACACAATATTTCTCCTAAAAATCTTGGGTGTTACATTCTACCCCCCTTAAAATGAATTTATCCCTCAAAATTCTCACTTTGAAACAAAAAGATGAGGATACATCTCCCTCATCATATCCTCAAGTTCTCATGTAGCTTCTTCTAATTGGTGGTTCCTCTATAAAACTTTAACCAAGCGAGTGGTCTTGTTCGGTAGGACTTTTTTTCTACGTTCCAGAATCTCTATCGGTTGTTCTTTATTAGAAAGATCTTGCTCCAGCAGTACAACTTCTGAGCTAAGTACATTTGATGGATCGGGTATGTACTTTCTCAGGAGAGATACATGGAACACATCATGATCTTGAGAGAGATTCGGTGGAAGGGACAATCGGTAAGCTACCTTCCCAATACGATCCAGTATTTCAAAAGGACCAATATACCTAGGTCTCAGCTTCTCCTTCTTTCCAAATCTCATTACTCTCTTCCAATGTGATATTGGTAAGAACACTTTATCACCGACTTCAAACTCTAGATCTTTTCTTCAGTTATCGGCATAACTTTTTTTCGACTCTGAGCTACTCTTATGTGTTTTTGGATAGATTTGGCCTTTTCTGGCATCTCATCAACAAGATCATGTCCTAATAGCTTTCTTTCCCCAACTTCATCCCAACAAGTTGGAGTTCGACATTTATTTCTATAGAGAGCTTCATAGGGAGCCATCTGAATACTGAAGTGCAAGCTATTATTATAAGAAAATTCCACCATTGGTAGGTGTTGATCCCAGCCACCTTTGAAATCCATAGAGAAAGCTCTCCACATGACTTCTAGAGTTTGAATTGTCCTCTTAGACTGACCATCTATCTGAGGATGATAAGCAGTGCTGAAACTTAACTCTGTATCCAGAGTATGCTAAAGACTTCCACAGAAAATTGAGGTAAACCTCAGATCCTGATCAGATATAATGGAAAGTGGTACTCCATGAAATATTACCACATCCTTTACATATATCCTAGAAAGTAGATCTAGAGAGAAATCTTCTCTAATATCAATGAAGTGTGTTAACCTCGTAAGACGATCAACTATAACCAAGATACCAATATTGCCTTGGGATGTTTTATGAAGTCTAGTGAGAAAGTCCATAGAGATGTTTTTCCATTTCTATTCTGGTATGGGTAATGGTTGTAACACCCCCTTAGACTTTTGTCTCTCAGCTTTAACTTTCCAACAAACCAAGCATCGAGAGACATATTCTGCCACATCTCTTTTCATGCCATCCCACCAGAAGTACTCTTTCAGGTCCCTATACATCTTCGTGAATCCATGATGAATATAGAATGAATAACTTTGAGCGTCATCCAATAGCTCCTTCTTTAATTCTGGGATGGGAGGAACAAAAACCCGATTCCTGAACCTTATTATCCCATCACAATCATGGTTGAATTTAGGAACATTTTTCACCTTCTTTTGTGACTATACATCTTCTTTCTATGCCTCTTAAATATTCACATGTATTGATGGTTGAAAATTCATTTGAGAAAGATAAAATTTTTCCCCATCCATTATAATTTCAAGATCCATCCTTTGTAAATCCATAAATATTGGATATTTTGTGATCCTCATCATGGATAATCTAGTATGGTCTTGTCGACTAAATGTGTCTGCCACATTGTTTGCTTTCCCAGGGAGGTAATGAATTTAGCTGTCATAATCCTTAATCAACTCCAACCATCTTCTTTGGTGCATATTCAGCTCGTTTTGTGTGAAAATATAATTTAAACTTTTATGATCAGTATAAATATCACACCTTTCACCTAAAAGATAATGCCTCCAAATAATAAATGCAAAGATTACCATAGCTAACTCCAAATCATGAGTTGGGTAATTTTGATCATGGATTTTCAACAGTCGTGAGGTATAAGCTGTCACCATATAATTTTTCATGAGCACAAAACCCAATACCTTCTTGGATTCTACACTATAGATCAAAAACATTTCTCCACTACAAGGTAGTGTGAGCACAGGTGCACTGGATAACCTTCTTTTCAACTCCTTGAAATTCTCTTCACATTCCTCTGTCCACATGAACATAAATCCTTTTCGAGTCAACCTAATGAGTGGATTAGATAATCATGGAAAATCCTTCACAAAACATTGATAATATCCAGACAAAGAAAGAAAACATCGGATCTCGGTTACTGTTGTTAGTCTCTACCATCTTTCGATAACCTCTGTTTTTGCTGGATCCACAGATATCCCCTCTTGTAGATTATGTGGCCCAAAAAAGAATCTTTTTGAAGCCAAAATTCACACTTGGTAAATTTGGCATAAAGCTTCTCGTTTCCCAGGGTCTTCAATACAATTGTCAAGTGATCTTAATTTTCATCCTTTCTCTTTGAATAGACAAGAATATCGTCTATAAAGACTTCAAAAAACTAATCAAGATAGTCTCTAAAGACACTATTCATCATATCCATGAAGATAGTAGGTGCATTAGTAAGACCAAATGGAATCACTATAAATTCATAATGTCAATATCTTGTACATAATGTCGTCTTTGGTATATCCTCCCTTCTAACCCTTCATTGATGATACCTTGAATGAAGATCAATCATTGAAATTTATTGAGCTCCGCATAGTTGGTCAAATAAGTCATCAATGCATTGGAGAATATATTTGTTCTTGATAGTGATCTTGTTATGTTCTCAATAATCAATGCAGTGTCTCATTGATCCATATTTCTTCTTAATAAACAGAATAGGTGCTCCCCAAGGTGACACACTAGGGTGTATGAATCCCTTATCAAGATTCTCTTTGAGTTTCTTCTTCAATTCCTGCATCTCAAGTGGGGCCATTCTGTAAGGTGTGTTTGAAATAGGTAAAGCACCCGGTATGAGTTCAATTGAAATCTCAACCTCACGATTTGGTGGAAGACCTGTAAATTCCTCTGAAAAGACATCATCAAACTCCCGTACAATGGGAATATTATTGATCATGAGTTTCTCTCCAACCATTTGAGATAAATAGCCTTCATTTAGTGGAATCAAGACCCATAAGATGGAATAAATTTCCACAGGAAGGTTATGTTCATCCTTGCATCGATAGACAATCATAGATTGATCTAGAATATGAAATGTGACTTCCCTTCTTTGGAAATTGATATGAGATCCATATAAAGAAATACAATCCATGGAAAGAATCACATCAAATTACACTATAAGAAGGATCACAAGATTATCAGGAATCACATTCCCACAAACTTCAATCTGAGAACAATTATAAACTTTTGACGCGATTGTTGTGCCATTAGGGGTTGTCACAGCTAAATCAACATCTAATTGTCGAGGTAATATGGCGATACCCTTAAAAAAATTTTAGAAATAAAAGAGTGGGTGGATCCAGAATCAAATAAAACATTTTCTACATTAAGTGGATGGTAAGTCTACCTTTCACCACATCGTTATCATACTCCACATCGCCAATAAAAATTGCATGTGACATTCCTTTGTCTCTAGCCTTAAGATTTTGTTGACGTCGATCATCATCAACAATCCATGGATTTGGGCATTGATTAGCATAATTCCCCATTTCCTTGCACTTGTAACATTGAAGTGTATGAGGTTCATTCTGGGTAGCCTTTTATTTGTTCGCATCACTAGACATCTTTATCCCATCATTGCGGATTTCAAATTCCCGATGACCTTCTTTTCCACATTTGAAACATTTACTTGTCTCTTTAAGAAAACTCCCTCCATGTTTCTTTCCACACTTTGAGAATAAGGGAAAACTCATCTTCTTTTCAATGTGCACTTTAGATTTGCCTTTGAATTCCATTTTCCTATTCTTATCAAACTCATATGACTAATGGGTTACTCCAATCTCCATCTCAACATTGAGAGAACATCCAACAATTTCCCCATAGAAATTGAAGTCCCTTATGGATAACTCCCTCTGAAGATTTGGTTTTAATACACTAAAGAATCGATCGATCATACTCTTAGGTTGGATAATAATTCTAGAAGCATACCTTGCATGTCTTGTAAAAGTTTCTTCGTAGGTACTAACAGATTCATCATCCTTTTGCTTTAGTTCAAGAAACTCCATCTCCATCTTTTTTCATTGAATATGAGGGAAGTAATTATTGAAAAATATGTTCTTGACCTCATCCAATTCCATTGAATCAATTTCATCTCTTGGACTCATATTCTTGATAAGATCCCACCATTGTTCAGATTCACCTTCCAAACCATATACTGCTAAGATGACTTTATCTTGTTCATAACATTGAAGAACTGAAAATATCTTTTCAGTGGTCCTGATCCACTGTTCATCAACTAATGGATCAGTAGACCCACTGAATGAGGGTGGACGCTTACTCATGAAGAATTCAACAGAATGTTGCTCCTTCCTTTGCTCGTTTGGAAGTCTTGCATGATTCATATCTTGAGGAAGTTTTGTGAGCATGGCTATATGATTTTGCATTCCATCTCCCATAATGTTTGGTTTCTCACGGGGACAATCATTGCATTACTCGTCACATTCCACATTAACACGGTTCCTTAGGGTTCCATCCATTGACTAAAACCAAGAATAATAGTGTGAGCAACACTAATTATAATTGGAAAATCACATAATCAAGAATAAAATTTCACACTTAAGGTCTTACCATAGGTTTCTCATGGCCATATCTAAAACACTAATATTTTTTCCTATGCTTAGACATATCCTTAGGTTTCTTACTAAGGATTTCACATCCTAGTTTCCAACGGATGACTATTCCTTCCCTCTGATACCAACTATAATGACCCATACTTTACATACATTGTTATTACTTCAAAATTGAAGCACAATTATTACAATATATAACAAACCCATGAAAGGACCCTATAGGTATAGTGTCTTTAGAAACTGGGAAACATAAACAACTGGTTCATAAATCATCTACACTATCTCCCTTTTATTTTATCATATCTAGAGTCCCTTTTGGTATATCTTACTTAATAACCTTCTTCCTGACCTGGGGAAAGAAAACATACAAAAGGGTGAGCTCAGATTCTCAGTAAGGATAAATAAATAACAATAACAACATAATTATAAGAACATAACATTTTTGAAATCTTAACCTACAAAAGAGATCATAATTTCATTACATGGGATAAATCATACCAGTGAAATGTAATCCCATTAATCATATCAGAAGGCATAAAACATTGTGGTATATACACAAAATCATAGAAAATCATTTCTTATTAGTCAATACTCATTTCCAAGACTATATTAGCAGACAAAGTCCGTTTCTGAACCGAGTTCACTCCTCATTCCAGCCCTGTATCACTGAACCGGTTTAACTTACCATTCTAGCGATGTGTATCTCATGAGATATAAATATTTACCCAATGCATTGGAGGGATATATTTGTCCCATCCATCTCATAATGATACCATTCTTATGTGTGCTGTAATATCATCATATCATAACCCATGTAATAATAATGGGATTCTTAAATATCATGCCATCGTAACGTAATCAATATAAGATAAAAAGACATCATAAAAATAATTACATCATAACATAAACAAATCAATGTAAAAATAGGGATAGAAATAGAACCCCATATTATCGTAGATAGAAAATAATTTTGATAAAACACTTGAACTCCATTTTTGAAGAAAATATCCTTTCTACTTCAAAAAAAAATTTCTCTTGTTAAAATGTCATACAATTTTAAACTAAAAGAAGTTGATTAAAAATAATATTGAAAACTTGTAAAGGATGATTCATGGAAATAATGTTCTATGATTCCACTCATTCCGTATAAATTAAAAAACATTCCTCTCTTATTTGGCCGAAAAAGTCAAAAAGTACCTCGTACTGCAAACGACAAAAGATTCAGTTCATATATTTTACTAAAAAATAACCATTAGGTAAAATTTTATTTAAAAAATTGCATGAGGATAATAATAATATTACATATTGAGGAAAAATGGATGTGGATGATAAATACACACCATTAAATACAAAAGTATAAACAATCTCAGATAAAAATGAGATTGTGAAATTTTCCCTTACCTTAGGTCCGATTTTCTTCGTTTGTGTCCGAACCAACTGTATAATGATTTAAATAATGTTATTGACTTATTCTCGAGTCGTACGCGTTTTTATGATATCATATAAGGTCATATTCTTAGCTTCTTATTAGTAATATTTCATTATTACTTGTTATTCAGGTTTTTATTGCTTTTTTTTGTTCTTGTGCGTGTTTTGTCGAATAAATTCTTATTCTTCTTTTTAGGTTAGAGATATATCATTTACATAATTATATTAGTGTAATATATATAATATTTATTCACTAAATTCATTTATATAATCATTAAGTAATGAAGATTATTTAGAACGAGTCGCATCACATCGTGGAGACGATAGGCCGTACATACGCACGAGCGATGATATCGTTCCCAAGATCGTGGAATTGTATTTTAAGTTTATGTATACTATTTCAGAATCAATATCACTTTAAAATAATCATATATAGTTATTATTTACACCATTATACCCATCCAGGTATGGTGGTGGTGGAAAAAAGATTACACCACGCCGTGAAGACGGTATTCTATATGTACGCACACACAGTGATTTCATTTTCCGTAGGATGGATAGAAGGTGAAATAGGGTTGTTTAATATTTATAATAACATATCAGTATATGAGTGATTCTGATGTTATTACTTCATAATTAAACAACTAAAGAAGAGGATGTAGAAGAAGAAATAAATTTGAAAGGATCGGTAATGGATATTACTTCTTCTTTGACACGCCTCTTCTTAAACTCCTCTTAGGGAACTAGCATTGGTCGTTGAAGAAGACCAGTAACTCTAGGATGTTTCAACAGAAGTGGAGAAGAGAATTTTGCAAGGTTGGGCCGATATTGATGGCTCAATGTGGCATGAGGAGGAGAGGAAGGTGGTGCCCTTTTATAAGGGAGGAGAGGGGCACCTTTGGAAAAACTAAACATATTATTTTATTATAAAGCCATATTCAGTTTTTAATAGCTCCAAATTGATTTATTTCGAATATAAGGTGTCTATGGGTCGAAATAATCTCATCCAACAGAATTTAGGCAAGTTTGGGTTACTATTGTAACCTTATCATTTAGATTTAACTTTAAGTTAAATAATTTTACTTTTACTGTGTATTCTTGTTTTCTTACACTGTAAGGTTAATAAACATACTATAACAGGACAAACAAACCCCAATTTGTTCATTTTTAATATATATAACATTATCTAAGTTATTTTTTCAAACTTTAGATTTTTAGGAATAAAATAAAAATTAATAATATAATATTTGTTTTGAAAAATTATTTTATGTCAATTTTGAAACTATTTGGTAATTGATTTTTGTGAAAATCATAACAACCTTATTAGTTCTAACAATGATAATTAAATAAATAATAACATGTAATATTAACCTATAAAATTAGTCTAATTCATAAAAACTATCAAATTAAATTTATTTGGGTATTTATAATATCAATTATGTTAATATTTCATTAATAAGGTTATTACTGCATCACTATTGTCTCATAAATAAATTACATTATTTAATGTCTAAAAATTATAAATAAAATACCATTATGTAGGAAATATTTTTATCTTTTTAATTAATATTTATAGTTTAATTTATCTAATGTATAACCCTATATTAAAAATGTTTCAGTTATTAAACTTTGATTTTAACTATTTTAACTCATCATAAAATAAAATAAGATTGAATGTCCTAATCTAATAGATGTTGACCTAAATGGTCATATTTTATTCCTAAGGTTGTTTTTGGTCGAAATAAACTTATAAAAATAGAATTAGTACAAGTATTAGTGTAATAATAATATAATTTTTATCCTTAATTAACTTATTTACTTATAACCGTGGTAAATAAAAGTAAGAAGTTACAATTCACCAAAAAATATTTTCATCTCATTGAACCACATTTTACTTACTGACATCAACTTTGTCTCTTGGATTTTGGAAATTCCATTCACATAAGCGGTAAAATTATGTTTAATGTAAATTTGCAAATTCCCCTAGGAGGTGGGAAAAAGAGGGTTAAAAGTTCAATAAAATTATTATATATCTAAAATTGTTATATAATGATTCCAATGAATTAAATTAAACTTATATAGGTATTATGTATCAATGTTTTCTCTAAAATAAAATTAAATAAAATAAATAAGTATTTAAATAAAAAGTAAGTTTTTGAATTGTAACCTAGTGTTTTCACTATTCATTAGAAATTTAATGTTTTCAAAAAAATACCCAAAAATCACCCTAGGCTAATTTCGATATTCAGAATCCAAAAATTAAGTCCATTTTCAAAGAAAAAAATTATAAATTTGTAAAAAGTGGATATTACTATTCATAACTGCTAGTTTAAATAATATTTTAATAGCATATTGTTGTTCAGTGAAACTCGATATTGCGTACAACAGAAGCTGTCGAGGAAGGTTGTGTTTGCATGTAAAGCAAGCCAAGCTAGTGTTGTGTGTAGTGAAAGATTCCTTTGATGATGTATATAACATAATAACAATATATTTCTCATAAAAATATTAGCTGTTACAGATTATTTCAAATGAATAGGTTTTGGAACAATGTATGTGTTTTGAATATTTTATATTTGGAAAAGTAGGCACCAGAGGAATCTCATAGCTCATTATTCTCTTTTCATCATATAAGTATGATGATTTATAGGGATATAAAATATTATTTCTGGTGTGATGGTATGAGGTAATATGTTGAATATTTCTTTATCTCAGTTCTTGGTATGTCATAATGATATGATTAAATTTTTTTTTCAGGGGATGTTAGAACCACCATACATACCATAATATTTATGGGAAAAAATGATCGTTCACTTTTTTTATGAATCCCTAAATAATATAAATGGAATAATGAAATAAATATTTTTGTTTATTTTCATAATAATTCCTAAAACATTATTATTATGATATAATATTTTTCTATGGATTATCATTAAATAATATATATGTAGGAATATATAAGGTTGTATGGAGAACCACATTTTTTTGCACCGGGTCTGGATTTTAGGTTTACTATGATTTTCTTATGAAGTATTAAGATTGATAGTGATTCAAAATTTATTTCATCAAATTATATAATATATTGATATATGATTAGTTTGAGAGAAAAATTCAAACCCAAATGCATATTATGATATCATATTCTATGAATTTCAAAGGATGTTTTCATAAAAACTACCCTCTAGAGAACTTTTCATGAAAAAATTTCTTTGACTTTATCATTTATAAGAATACTTATTAAGATGCCATTAAAAAGGATTGTAGATATATGACATGTTTGGATGACGTTGGGGAAGGAAATCTATCGGTTCTAGATCTCACACATGAAATAGAAGAGTATTCCAGTTTCATTCAACAAAACATAATGGAATCAAAAAGATGTCATAGATGTTATAATGATAATCATATATTTGATTTAAAATATGAATTTTGTATGAAGTTGTTTCTTTGAATTTCACATTTAAATAACGTTATGAGATTTGGAAATAAGGGAACATAGAGAAAATAGTATATTATACCTTTAGAAACTCTTGATTGATTTGGCATTGTTTTTTTAACAACGATCACATCCATTGAACATATCCATAATTCATGATGTGTTCCATGTGTCTCTAAAGAGTTAGTAAATAACTGACACTTAATATATACTCAAGTCAGTGTATATACTGCTGGAGGATGATCATTCATATTAGGATCAATCTGTATAGATTTTGAATAATAGAGAAAATTCTATGAAATAAGACCACTATAATGGGAAATGTTTTAATGATGAATCCACCAATTGTATAAAGTTATGCGGTATCTTAATGATATTATGAGAAAGAGGTATCCCCATATTTTTGTTTTACAGTGAAAATTTTGGTGTTAATAATTATTTTTAAAGGGGGTATAATGTTACATCATATTTTTTTTTGTGAATTTTTTAAAATATAAGTTTTATTACATTACTATATTCCACTATGAATATCACTAATTTCTAAAAAACATTTATAAATTATTATTTTTATCATTTAAATTTTTCACTTATAAATAATCCATTAAATTTTTTTGTAAGAAAATGAATATATTTTTTCATGAAAATTATTTATGTTTTTTTATTTAAATAATATATTTTTATAAATTAGTACTTAATTTTTATTTGCCTTTATATACATTGAAAAATACCATTTTCTAAAAAAAAATTATTTTTATTGCATTTCATGAAAGAATATGAACATTGATTTTTGATTAGTCAATAAAATTTATTTTTAAAAAAACTAAATTTATTTATTCAATAAATGTATCAAATTTTGGTTTGGTAAATTTTTTATAATTTTTTATAAATAAAAAAATAGTGATATGTGAAAACGTTGATTTTTATTAAAATATAAAGATTTTATTTAATAAATTTAAAAATTCTCACCTATTTTAAAATTATTTTAAATGTAAAATAATAAAAATCATATTAATTTTAATTTAATTATAGTCAAAATAATAAAATAAATGTTAAATATTAATATTAAAACATTCTATAATTATGAAAATTGATTCTTCGGAATATTTCTTCTTCATCTCCTCTACTATTTTAATATTAAATTAAACTTTTCCACTTAGGAGAATTTTTTTTGAAAAAATGTAATATATATTACATATAATCATAATTTATATAATATAATGCAATCAAGTTATTTTTTTAAGTTAATTTTAAAAATATTAAAAATCAGTTAGTGTAATTAAGTTAAAAATGTGTTTACCAAAGTCATGAAATAAAATTATAATTTATAAAATATCCTAAATGATTGTATTCCACCCATTATTTATAAATATTAAAATTGTATCAAATTTAAATTTATTTAATGTGATATTTTTTTCTTTTTTTCGTGTTTAAAACATTGTCCCAACTTTTTCATTTTAAATAGTTCATCTCGGTTATCTCCCACTCTTATAAAAGAAAACCCCCTCCCCTCTACAATTCAAACTTCCAAAAAAATTCATTGATAAGTAATTACCAAATAAATTCCTAAATTCCATCACCACATATTATAGACCTTATTTTAGTTAGGAAACTATCATATCAATGTTTTTTTGGTAAACTAAATATTTTGTCTAAAAAAGATAATTCATTTTTAACTTATTATTTCAATTTTAATTATTCATCCACATAAATAAAATATTTTTCATAAATGATGATATAATGAAATTATTATAAATCATATATTGATATATTTTTATGATATATGTGTAACATATATCCATCTAATCACCCATTAACATGGATATAAAACAATCGATTGTGCTTGTGGCATACTCCAAGCTTTTGAACTGATGAAGTTCAATATCCATTACTGCCTCTCAAGGATAAAGATAATTTCACAATTAATATATCTATATGTAAATTAGGTCATAATTAATATAATAAATTTATAATATATAATAAATATATTTACCATCATAAATATTGTATACTAATCGTGTCACTCTTGTGTATATGCGGACTATCGTCTCTAGGAAGCATTGTGATTCAAATTTAATTTAATTTTTATATTGATTGTAATAAGGATGGATTCAATGAATATATATTATATCAATGAAATTTCAATAATACCCTAATGTTGATATATTATTAACCATTTATTTTTTCTATTCTTCATTAAAATGGAAATAATGTTCAAGCGTATATATGACATAGCATCAGCATGTACATTGTTATACAAATTGTTTTCTTTAACTATTATTGATTACAATAAGTATATATATTTAACATATTTTAAAATTATATCATTGATATATATGTGTAGATTATATAATGATGATAAATTTTAAATGATTAGAGGTATTAAACTAAAATATACATGAAATAAAAAGCTGTTATTACTCGAAACATGATTTGAACAACGAATAGTACTTAGATTGGTAATAAGAGTTCATATGTAAATCATATATGATATTATATATATATATGTGTGTGTGTGTGTTCATTTAATATATTTCTAATTTACTTATATTTATTATATTGGATGTTAAAGAATCTATGAATGAAGTCAACACTTTAGGTTAGAGATTTATTTCTCAGATTTATTTCAATGAGACACATGCCATATTCACCACTTATTTAATTTATGTGGTGTCTATAAATCACATTAATATATTTTATGATTCTTATAATGAATGTTATGTAATAAAAATATCAATATATGTTTCATTATTTATTTTTTCTTCTATTTAAATATTAAAAAATTGTTAAGATGTTTATAATACAATATCATTGTTGATCATGTAGATTATGGTTATACCTTCGATGATAAAATATTATGATCCATGTCTCAATAAAACCACAAATTTTTATCTCGTACTTTATTTCTGGATAGTAATTGTTTTCCATATATATTCATTTCAAAAATATAAAGTTCGAATAAAAAAATGAAAAATTAAGTTTTTATATCACTTTGTTCAATAATTATATTTATTTTATATCAATGATTTCAGAAATATTTATAAATAATGTTTCCAATAATTTCCAATGACGATTTAAAGATATTTTAACAAATTTTTTATAGATTCAAAATGGTTCTATATGAATATTATTATCAGTTTCTGAACATTGTAGTTTTGTATTTCCAAAAAAAAATTTAAATGATGTATTTTTGAAAGTGTATGTCATGAATTCAGTTGTCCATGATCATGAGGATGATATTTTTTAAGGATTAAATTACATGTTTTAATGTAATTTTAAAATATAATGTTTTCTTTAATAGTTTGGAATTTTTATGATTTTATAGGTTTTATTTCCAAATGAAAATGATATTTTCATCATGAATGCCTTTAGAATCATTTTATAGAATTTATATTCGGCAATGAAAAATATGTTTGGTGTTTATTATTTTTATAGGATATATGATCCAATTTTAACATCCAAATTATTTATTTGGATTATTTATGTTTATCATTATGATGATGAGATGCTTATTAGTCTCCTTTCCCTAAAGAATGATATTATAGGATGAAATATTTACGAAATTAGTTTCCATTTAATAGGTTATAATATAATGAATTACTTGTGATATTCAAGAACACAATTGTGTTGATTATGTGATTGGTGGGGCCTAGTCTTCCGTCTAATGAATTTGTTAGATATGTATAACATATGTGTACATATTTTATTCAGGGAATTCAATTTTTGCAAAAAACATTATTCGTTTTCCTATTTTTTTTGTCCATATCATTTAATATCAGACAAGATTTAACATCCATATAGTGATGTATTGGCCTACATTGATGCCCATTATGCTGTATTTGATAAATGATTCATGTTAATATGGTTATCATTGGACCTTCATTCTTGTTTATAATTTTATACAGTTGATTAATATCATGTCACTAAAATATTGAGTCAACCCTTTTCGTTTTATTTATTATCACAATGTATATTATTATGTGTATTTAAAAATATCGGTCATATACCAATGTTTTTTCTCATTTTTCATGTTCTATGATTCCATTATTATTCATGTATTATAAACAACCATGATTTATCAGATGAGTTCATTTTATAATCTATGGTTTCAAGGGCATGAATTTTAAATATAATTATCTTGTTATAATACCCCTACGATCCTGGTATGTTTATATCTCCCATTTTGTGTATAGTATTTAAAGGAACATAACATTTATAGTCATCATGTCTGTTTTTGCAAAATGATATTTATATTCACCTATTATGACGGAATGTTAATGTGTGTAAATCATGGGTCACCATATATAAAATATTTTCATTTGCATCGAGCAATGGATAAGGCCAAAATGGTTAGTCTTTGATGTCATCATAGAACATGAAGACCAATGATGTATAGTTATTCCCTATCTAATTCATATATATATATCTTTATTTAGAATTATCTTACACTGAATAGAAATATTTATAGAAATTTAGGCTTACCTACTAAGTTTTACTCATATCCTTAATAGCATTGTGGGTGGTACCTGATTAGACCTCATGAAATGAGAGTAGAAAAATGGATAGAACATTATGAACAATCTATGAATTGGAATACTAAATTTGATTACATGATTTCAATATCTTTTAATGAGTCTTATAATATTAATTTTGTTTTATATTTTGTTGGTTATTTTTATTATTCAATTTTTCAACTTGTATAATGTCAGTTTTGATCTAGAATGTTTTTTGTCATTTTTTATTTAGATCTATAATGGATTCCAATTTAAATATTATAGTGGTAAATTTTAATATTTCCCTCATTTCCAAAAATTTTTTACTTGACTTTTTGGGTATTTCCCCTCCACCTTACCACCATAATCATCACTTATGATTCAGAATCCTCCAGTATTTCTGTATGTGTTTATGTGGTTATAAAGCGATATGTAGTATTACATTTAGTATTTGTTATTAAATGGGGAATGTCTCATTATGGTTTAACAAGGTAATTTTTCATGTGATTAATGATATCATATACTGATATACAATTTAAAAAAATGTACCTAGTGGGAATTAATAAGATTTATATTACAACATTTCAATCATAGAAGTTGAATAAGTCATGTGTTGGAAGAAAATAAAAAAAATTTATAATTTAATTACAATAATGTAAGACCCGTGGAAATGTATTTTTATCCCTACAACATGGGGGTAATCTCACAGAACCTTCAAACAAAAATTTTTTGGGTTCACCTATAAAATGTGTGTATCACAGTTGAGATATTCAGGTAATCATGGACTATTTAAAATAAAAAAAAGAGGTCGGTTTTAGGATAAACATTGTTACACCTAAGTGATATTGTCATGTGCTATTTACGAGGACTTCAATACTATTAAATTTATATTTTCATTAAAAACTAAAAAAATACATGATGGTGATTCCATTTTATAATATAATATTATACATTTCTTTCTAAAAAGATCTAATTCTAATAAGATATTCATATGCAGTAAAAAATAGTTAGATTCATTAATAATATTAACATTATAATTATAGAGTTTCAAAATCATATTAAATTTTTAGGAATCCCAAACACACGAATTATATAACATGTGCGGGGATCACTAATAGTGTACACTTTAAATATATAACTCGTAGGCCTACATGAAAAATTTTCATTCAAATAAAATTTGTTAAAAAAATTATTATGGGTATAAATTTTGAAGAGGAATCCAGAAGTTTCCTACCTATCTATAAGATCACATCATGTCCCTCAATAAACCCCAGGTTCATAGAGGCGAATCTATAAAATATAATAATTCAATTATATTCCTTTACTTCACATGTCCCTTCTTTTTTATAAACTATCCGAAGGCTAATGAATATTAATATTTTTAACTTATATTTATATTTTTTTACAATATCTATTTTACACCAACTTATTTTCTATATTTACTAATTAAAAATAGTTTTTATAATCTATATTTTTATGTTTACTTCCCGATATAAAATTTGATATATTTATTGATTGGGAAAACTTCAAAATTTTATGAAATATATATAAATATAATATTTTTTATACATGGAGATATATTTAAATATTATTAATTTATACTGATATTAATTTTTTTCAATATCATAGAAACATATTATGTCATGATATGCAATTAACTGTGATTTATTTTATAAAATGGACCATATTTTTTTATAAAATTATTTTATTATTATATGTGTAATCATAAAATGTTAACATTTGATAAATATTTAATTATTTTAATAAAAATTAATATCACTTTTTGAATCATACGGTCAAAAATTGGTGGAATTCATGATTTTATAATATTATAAATATACATGATGGGGTTCTATGTAGAACATGGGTTGTATAATAAATTTTTTTTATAATAATTGTTATCAAATATTATAAATGATATTATTTGGATTTTTTTAGAAAATTAATCATACACAATTTTTAAGTAAAAATTCAAATACAGTGTGTTTATAAGTTGATTGGTACATTTTAATTTGAATTCTATTTTATAAAATAATATTCGAAATTCTAATTGAATTTTTATGGTCATATTTTAATAAGTATTTGTAATTTTTTATAAAAAACGGAAATAACTTGATAAAAATAAAATATTATAGGTATAAATCAAATTTTGGAAAATTTTTAATTTCTAACATTTATTTTTATATAGTTTTATTCATCTAGATAAAATTCATTAAATAAATTTGTTTAAATGTTTTAATTGAAAAATAAAACATATTATTAAAAAAATTTCGATAAAAATATGGTAAAAATAATACATGTACATAATTTTTTAATATATATATTATATAACAAAAAAAATTATTCTCAATGTAAAAATGGTATATTTAAATTTTCTAGCTAATGAGTACAACATTTGAACTCTTTTTTAAAAGAATATTTTTTGTTAAATTTTAAATTTACTACATATTAATATAATTTTATCTCTATTTATATTAGATTAAATAATAAACTATTTAACAAATATTTATAAATAAAATTTTTAAAATATTATCTAAAAATTATTTAATTTATGTAAATTATTTTCTAATTAAAAATATATATGAAAATTTATAAATTGTTTTGATATGCTGCTTATGAATTGTATTAAATGTCATAATGATGGATTGATGATAATATTGTGGAATTATAACTCTATTTAGTATTTTAAGAGGTAAAATTGATTAACGAAATAAATATATATATATATTGAATCGAATAATATTTGACATATTTTTATACTCAAATTATATATATATAATTGATAATTTATATAAACAAGGTTTGTTGGTAAAAATAATTTTAAATTATTAACAAAGAATAAAATCATAAATTTAGAAATATATTGATGACAATGACTTCAAAATCACTACAAACCTCATAATTTAATCCACTTGCGGTATAAAAATTACATTCATTACCATTAATAATAACTATTTTTAAAAATTCATGCATGTACGATTTATAAATAAGGGTATGACTCTCTCTTATCAAACCATTCCATAAATAATTTTATAACACTCATTATGAATCTATATATAATCTATAATGTTATATCCATTTAATCATTACAATTTGTATTAGTAATTTATTAACTAATAACCTTGATCAATGTGGTAGTTTTTATGATTTATAAATTTATCATTTATCATTCACTTTTCAGTATTGTAATTAAGTCAATTTTTATATAAAATAAAGTTCCATATTATTTTAAGGATATGTTATGTCTAATTATTTTACACCATCATTTTTTATAATCATTTCAATTACATGTATTTTGTTTTATTTCTATTTAAGATACTAATAGTTAGGTTTCATACACTTATATATGGGGTATTAATATTTATTTACATTAATGTTAATTTCTTGAAAATATTCTAATTATTCCCCATTGCCTATATATTTATAAAAACATATATAATAATGGGTTTACTATGTGTCTTCTTTTTATTTTCAATAAATTGTTTAATTTTAATAATTATTTCATTATCTAAATTAATTTCAATATGTGGGAAAATGGCCTAACATGTTTGATTTTTTCAATATTAATATATGATCTTCCAAATATGGTATCATTAATAAAAATAAGGAATGTATTTAAATATATGTTACAAATTTTAAATGTAAATTTTCTAAATATTTTTATTTATTATCTAATAACATTTCATAGAATGAATTTGGTCACCTAGTTAAATATATTAGGAATATATATTTTATAACTCTATTAATACATATTTCTTATTTTTGATCTCTTATAAAGTGAGGGATATAAACCTCAATAGGACTAAATTTTGAACTACAATGGTTTCCAAAGATCAATACCAATGAATACCATAGACATGTAACGTCAAATTATATTCAATTATTATATTAATTAAATATTTTTTTTGAAATTATATAACAATTATATTTTAAAATATATATTAATTAATAAATCTATATAATTTATTTTTATAAAATCATGGTCATATTAAACATATTTTAGAGATGAAATGGTTCGAGTTAAATTGATTTATTTAAGTATTTATCTCATATATCTCTCTTTAGTCACCTAAGAATCATCATTATGATATTATTATTTATATATATCTTTATTCTATGGATCTATATCATTTTCCTTTCAATAAGTAATTTTTTATAATATTCATTTTAATTCGTAAATTTTTCTTTGTTAATGTTAATTTTTATATTTTTTTGGGGGGAAATGATGAATTTTATGAGATTCATTCATGATATTGTTTTTAGAAATCATAAGTAATTGTGTGTGGGAATATTAAATTTCCATATAATGTATTAGGTTATAATTTTGTACATATAATATTTAATTCGTAATTACGTAGTTAGGTTATTTCTTCATTGTTGATTATGAGTGTTTATGGGTAATATAAATATAAATTTTTAAGAAACCATCATGATTAATTTCTTATAGACGCATTATCTCTATACGTTATTTTAGACATTATATTTCTTAGATATTACTAAATAATGTAAATTTATTATTGAATGTATACTTTTTAGTTTTTATAATGAAAATGTTTTCATATATGTGTTTTTATTTTTATTTTTAATTGTGGGGTTTTAATAATTTTAAATTTTTTATAAATATTTAGATTCTCATTATGAAATTTATATTGATTTTTTATATGGTATAATTCTTTGTAGAAAAAAATAACAATTCCTGACATCAAGATATGACAACTTTACTTCAATGTCCCCAGTAAAATATATAATGAACTATTTTTTTAAAAACAATTCTACACATAGTGGAAAACTGCAACGCCTCGACCCTAGATACCCAGAGTCAGTGCATTATTACATAACATTGGTATGACCGCAAAGGATCAAGTCTCGAAAGTCCGATTAGTTTAGTAGTCTTGGAAACACTAGATATATTCATAAGTCTTACATTACATCATAAGGTAAAAAAACTACAACAACATCTTGTCTTAATATCCCCTCATACTATCCCTGCAGGTCATTCATAAATTACTTCTTCATAATCCTGGGAAAAATAAAACATTGAAAGGGGTGAGCTCAGATGCTCAGTAAGGATAACAGTATAGCAGAAGCTTTCATAGATAAGCATAAACACTTAAGGCGGTTTATAACTAAAACGAAAGCCTTTTAAACTTGAACTTCAGTATAAAATGGAAAAGATAAAATAAATTAATTCCATTTACTTACTCACATGGATATTCTACTAGTCGAATGATCACATGCAATATCAATAACCACTTTCATAATGATGGAATGCATAATTCCAGACTATCATAACCACATAGCCAAGGCCTCGTGCCAAGACTACAAATAAGATTTTGCCAAGGCCTTGTGCCAAGACACTATTTTGCCTCATAAGACCTACCGATGCATCGAGGAGCTATAGCGGGCTCCACCCATCACATATTAAGTCCAATGCATTCCATATGAAAAGGTTTAAACATAACATACACATTCGTATTAAAACTAGCATAAGAAATGTAAATACTTTCACCACAAACCATGAATGGTATAAAAAATAGCACATCCACAGTCAAACATAACTCATTCGATACAATATGGAAGATTGTATTGTATCACATTAACCTCAATCAAGAATAATGAAGGATTTTGACATAGATGAAAATAATCATCAAAACTATTTGAGAGAAATATCCCCCTTTTTTCTTGAAATCATTTAAAAGTCACACTATTTGTCAAGAAGCCATTTAAAAATAGATTTTTGAATCAAAGTGTCCAATACCACTTCGAAACTTTTAAAATGAGTTTTAATTTTAAAACTTTAATTTCCATATAAATAAATCCTTAAAACCATTTTTAAAACATGGACATTAATTAGGAAGATTTAGAAGAATAAGTCTTTAAAACATTTAAAAATGGTATTTTAGTTAGAGTTTCTAATAAAAAGAGAGAAACTTGAATACAAATAATTGAGGTAATCAAAATTTTTTAATATCATGAGAATAAAGGGATTCATGATATACTATGTCAAAGTACATTATATACACCACATAAAAGTGATTTGGTGTATAACAACAACGAAGTTTCAATGAAATGTAAATTGAGATGAAATCTCTCATAAAGGTCGTATCCGTAGGTTAAGGATAAATAAATGACATAATTATGTGTGACAAATATAAATACACTAAATATGATTGGATATTCAGTGTAAAACAATCAAGGTACATTCACACAAATTCTAGTAAAAACCACACCAATGAATTGGATGTTTATCTCAACAAATCGAGATTGAGTAAAAATTACTCTTAGCAAGTTCATACTGATGACAAGAGAATTTATCAATGAAGTGATTATGTGTATAAAAAGTATATCCATAGAAAGGGGAGTGGAAATTATTACATAATCAAATGAATAGTGATTCCACACATAATGTTGGAGTAAAATAATCAATGAAGTATGCGTAAAGCCGAATGAGTGGAAATTGAAATTTAAAATTCCCTTATCGATATTGTAACATACAAAACATAAACCCATGAACGAAGTATAATAAAATGATGATGTAAATATAAATGAATTAAATTATATTACACAATTAATACAAACATGGGCAGTATACACACCACATGTAATAAATAAGTGGTGAACAATGGAATTCTCACGGAATTAAAAGTGAGATAAGAAACCCCTTACCTTGTACTTTTCCTTGGTTGGGGGTAGGATAACCTCCTATATAATGTTGAAATAATTGTTATTAAATTATTCATGAATCATATACATTAATATGATATTATATATGATCTTTTAACATTGCTTTGTTAATAATATCTTAGAATTATCGTCGTTTCGGGTGTTATATTACTCATTTTCTTTTATTTGTTTTGTTACATAAGACATGTTTTTCATGGATAGGTTGTATCCTATTCATATCCAGAATGATAAAATGTTCTTAACCATTATTTTTAAATCATCAAATGATAATTATACTTGAATGGATATGATGGAGAATGAATCTCATCACGTTCGTGGAGATGGTAGTCCGTACGTACGCACGAGTGACAATATCAATCTTTTGATATTAAAATAACATATAATTGGATGTTATATCATATATAAAGAATCATTATCATGTTATATTTATTATTTAAATGAGTTACACATCATTATTATAACCTCCCAAATAATAATATATTTAATAACAATTACACCATGATGTGGAGACGGTAAGCCTTACGTACGCACGTATGGTGACATGTTATTCAAAGGATGGATAGAATACTGAATATGGTTGTACCGTATTTATAATAATATCACAGTATATATAATATACTGGAGTTATTATTTTAGAATGGTAATAACAAAGAAAGAAGAAGTGGATGAAGAAAGGAACTTGAAAAGGGGTGGTGAAAACATTACGTCTACTTCAGGTTCTTCCTTTTGATTTGATCAAAAGGGCTCCTTAGGTTGGATTTATGATCAAACTAAGGCCTCTAGGATGTAGTGAGGGAGGTTGAGAGAGTATTTGGGCAGGGGTTGGCCGAACCAAAAGGCTTTGAAGGTGTTAAGAAATTATAAGGAGGAGTGCCCTTTTATAAGAAGGGTGAGAGGAATCTTTGGAAAAGCTAGAAATATTAATTTATAATAAATTCATATTCGGTTTCTAATGGATCCAAAGTTTATTATTCAAAGGTTAATGTGGGTATAGGTCGAAAACCATTCAACAAATAGAATTTAGACATGTTTGGGTTACTATATTAACCTTATCTTTTAGTTTTAACTCATAGTTAATTAGTATGACATTTACCATGTCACTTTGTATTTTTATATTATATAGTCAATA
The DNA here is from genome assembly GCA_963277665.1 of Viscum album. Classification (NCBI taxonomy): domain Eukaryota; kingdom Viridiplantae; phylum Streptophyta; class Magnoliopsida; order Santalales; family Viscaceae; genus Viscum; species Viscum album. Next base: position 1,845,278,668 of record OY728157.1, on the reverse strand, counting down.
AACTTACTATATACATCCAACCAACCCCTAAGTGTTCCATTAATGATATACCAATTATGATATAAGTCTCTTGGCCAAACCTTAGATTTTTAGGAATTTAATATCAATTAATAATATAATATTTGTTTTAAAAACTCTTTTATGTCAATTTTAACACTATTCAATAGTTGATTTTTGTGAAACTCATAACAGAATGATTACTTCGAAAACAGTTAATAAAATAAATCCTAATATGTCATATTATCCTAGAAAATTGGTTTAATTCATTAAAAGTCTTAAATTATAATTATTTGGGTATTTATAATATCAATTATTTTAATTTTCCACTATTATGGTAATTACTGCATCATCATTGTGTCCTATATATATTAAATTATTTAATGTTTAAAAATTATAAATAAAATATCTTTATGTAGGAAATAGTATTATATTTCTAATGAATATTTACAATCGAATTTATCTTATGTATAACGCTATATTAAAAATGTTTTAGTAAATAATCTTTGATTTGAACTCCTTTAACTTTTCTTTGAATTAAATAATAATAAATGTCCTAATATAATCCAAGTGGACCTAAATGATAATATTTTATTTCTACGTTTGTTTTAGGTCGAGATAATCTTGTCCAATAGAATTAGGACATGTGTTAGGGTAATATTAATATCATTTTTACCCTTAATTACCCTATTTACTTTTAACCGTGGTAAATAAAAGAAAAAAGTTACTATTCACCAAAAATTATTTTCATCTCATTGAACCACATTTTACTTATTGATATTAACCGTGTCTCTTGGATTTTCAAAATTCCATTCACAGAAGCGGTAAAATTAAGTTTTATGAAAAATTCAGTTTTTCTAACCACCACTTAGTAGTTTCACTATTCATCAAAAATTGAAGTTTTTCAGAACAATGCCAAAATTTCACCCTAAGATATAATTGATATTACAAATTCAAAAATGACGTCTATTTTACAAAATTCTAAACATATAAGTTGAATTAATTATTTTTATAATTAATTCCCACTGTCACAACAAATAGCATGTTTTTAAAAAACAATATATATCAAAAGATTGGCAATTGTTTAGGTCCAATTTCAAAGTGAAATTAATTATAATGAACACCATTGGATAAAATGGTAAAAATATATTCTAATTATAATTTAAAACCACTCAATAATATTATTTATTACTATAAATTATTTTTATTTAAAAAGTTGTTTTGAATTAAAATTTAGTAATTTTCACTATTCATCAAAATATAAGTGTTATCCGAAGAGTTCCAAAATTTCACCCTAGGATAAATTCGATATTCCAAATCCAAAAATGAAGTCCATTTTGAGAGATAGAATTTATAAAATTTCAAAAAGTATGTATTACTATTCATAACGGCTAGTTTGATTTGTTGTGGTGTGTTAGAATCTCGAAGTTGCATACAATGCACGCCATTGCATTATTCGAAGGGAAACGTACCGTGGAAGCTTGGGGTGTTACATTCTTCCCTCCTTCAATAAATTTCGTCCTCGAAACTTTTAAAATTGTGCTTGGGAATATAATGGAAAGTCCCACATTGGAGAAAGAGTGAATAAAACTATCACTTTAAAAGAAAGAGAGGTATAAAGGTCGACCAAGATAACCCATACTCAGATTCCATGTAGGAAAACATGGATATGGATGATAAAATCAGTGTCAAGTTCTGATGGAGAGGGATAAAAACCATGATCAGGAGAAATTTAACAATAAGAAAACCATAAACTTGTATTCAGACAAACGATCATTAATCTCCTAGTAGGAAAAGTAAACGGACAATATTTTTTTGTTATAGGTTACATTACATAAGGATGAGAAATTCATTTATGATATTGAATAAGAATATAAAGATATATACTTACTTTTTATGTAGAGTTTCATTCTTTAATAAATTTCCACCACTAACTCATTTTTTTAAACGACGAGTATTTAAGAAGACTTGGTCACACTGGAAGAGCTAGAATAAAGTTCTATAGAATCACATGGTCCATGTAGGATAAACTATATATTTACTTTTTCTTTAGAGATTAATCAAAACCAAAATGGTTAGTACAATATCTAATGATCCCCCAAAAGGATATTCCTTGAGAGAAATAAACACTAATCTCAATTTCGAAAATTAAACCGATAATACCCCAAAGATAAATAAATACCATTCAATAATCAATTGTCCTTAAAATCATTCAATATAATCCAAACTAATATTGAAACCCAAAACATAGAATAATTTGATTATGTAGTCTCCCATGTTAAATTGTATCTCCAAATGACATTAATTACTCTTAAAGTCACATACTTAAAAGTAATTAACCTAATAATTTCCATAAATAACCCAAATTATTATAAATCCACAATAAAAACATAGATAAAAATCCACCATTACTCCTCAAATGAAATCCCATACTACTCTATTTTCCTTTGGCATATAGTGTTTTCAGCAAAGCAAAAAACGTCCAAAATAAAATTTATCACTTAATCACCAAATCATTTTCCTATACTCATGGTATTCATTTGGTAAAACATAAGATCCCAAATAAAATTATTATTGATCAATAAAATCATTTAACTTGAATAATAGTCAAACTAATCAGGGACTTCACGTAGTCCGGTGGTAGGCGATAAATCCCAATCGCACTTTGGTTATGGGTTCGATTCCCACAGCTTTGTCCGACGCGACGGGTTGTCACACCGTCTACGTGTTGTCCTTTTTCAAAAACTATATTTTATAACATGACCAAGATGAGATAAATTCCTCAAAACAACCATAACATAATTTGACCACAAATTTTATTTCATACCTTGAATTTTCATCCAAAATTATAATAATTTGCAATTGCCTCAAACCCAATGATCATATAAAAACAAATGGTTATTTATAACTATATTCACAAGAGAAAAGATAATTCTTCCTCAAATATCATTCTCACATGGGAAACTATGGGGTTACAAACACAAGAGAAAATTATTCCATAGTAAAGCCATCAACAAGGAGTACTAATACTTTTTAAACATTTCTCAAACCATTTATTCCCAGATAGCTTCTTCTTTGACCAAGAAAATATCCTATAGAATAGGACATTCACTCGGGTAATGGCAAGGTCCCCTACATTTATGGAAAATGACTGTAAATGGAATCTTGGGACCATTTTTATCTTCTTCCATAGTACTCTTCATTTTTCATCGGCAATTCTTCACATTATGTCCTTCCTTCCCCCATGTAAAGCATTTCTTTGTCCCATTGAGGCACTTCCCTGGGTGTCTCCTTCCACATTTCCTACATGATGGAAATTGAGGATTTCTTTCTTTATGGTCTCTACTACTGGAGCTCTTATCATTTATCACCTTTCTCTTCTTTGTTGAGTCCGGTAATCAGTTAATATATATATTTTTGATCATATTTTTGGAAAATTGATTTGGAATAAAGACGATATCTTTTACGCCTATCAACATTCCATTTTATTGCTCATTTCCACCACTGTTCCCACCTTGTACATCATTCTCAAAGTCACTATGACTTCATTGGAATCCAGCCATTGACTAAAACCAGAAAGCATCGTGTGAGTAATATTAGTCATACATTCATTTAGAGATTAACATGTCACCATATTCTCAATTTGAAACACATTACGATTAACCAAGGTCATTTACTCTCATCTTATATATATAATACATTATATCAGTTTGTAAAGAAAATGTAAATTATCCTAAGAATATCCCCCGGGAGTGTCGTTACCAAGAGTGCAGTAAGGCCCGTTGTCGTGCACCAGTTCCCATTCGAGTCTATCTCAAAGCGGTGTTTTCAGATTTTACACCTAGGTACATCTGTGCCAGAGCCGCCTCTACCTGCTCGTATCCAGATAGGGATGTATTGCTCAGAAAACTCACAAAATATCTACAATACCAAAATTCTAGGAAGTTCTTCTATACTAATCCACAAAGATCATGTTAGGTATACGTTCTCTAATCAGAGTTTATCTAAATCTAGCTTCCATGGTTTGTACTAAACTTCTCTGATACCAACTGTAACGCCCCGACCCCAGATACCCAGTGTCAGTGCATTATTACATAACATTGGGATGACCACAAAGGATCAAGTCTCGAAAGACTGATTAGTTTAGTAGTCCTGGAATCACTAGAGATATTCATAAGTCTTACATTACATCATAAGGTAAAAAAACTACAACAACATCTTGTCTTCATGTCCCCTCACACTATCCCTGCAGGTCATTCATAAATTACATCTTCATAATCCTGGGAAAAATAAAACATTGAAAGGGGTGAGCTTAGATGCTCAGTAAGGATAACATTATAGAAGAAGCTTTCATAGATAATCATAAACACTTAAGGCAGTTTATAACGAAAACGAAAGCCTTTTAAACTTGAACTTCATCATAAAATGGAAAAGATAAAATAAATTAATGACATTTAATTACTCACATGGATATTCTACTAGTCGAATAATCACATGAAATATCAATAACCACTTTCATAATGATGGAATGCATAATTCCAGACTATCATAACAACATAACCAAGGCCTCGTGCCATGACTACAAATAAGATTTTGCCAAGGCCTTTTGCCAAGACACTAGTTTGTCTCATGAGACCTACCGATGCATCAAGGAGCTATAGCAGGCTCCACCTGTCACATATTAAGTCCAATGCATTCCCATATGAAAGGGTTTAAACATAACATACACATTCGTATTAAAACTAGCATAGGAAATGTCAATACATTCACCACAAACCATGAATGGTATAAAAAATAGCACATCCATAGTCAAACATAACTCATTCGATACAATATGGAATATTGTATTGTATCACATTAACCTCAATCAAGAATAATGATGTATTTTGACATCGATGAAAATAATCATCAAAACCATTTGAGAGGAATATCCCCATTTTTCTTGAAATCATTTAAAAGTCACACTATTTGTCAAGAAGCCATTTAAAAATAGATTTTTGAATCAAAGTGTCCCATGCCACTTTGAAACTTTTAAAATGAGTTTTAATTTTAAAACATTAATGTCCATATAAATAAATCCTTAAAACCATTTTTAAAACATGGACATTAATGAGCAAGATTTATAAGTATATGTCTTTAAAACATTTAAAAATGGTATTTTCGTTAGAGTTTCTAACAAAAAGAGAGACACTTGAATACAAATAATTGAGGTAATCAAAACGTTGTAATATCATAAGAATAAAGGGATTCATGATATACTATGTCAAAGTACTTTATATACACCACATAAAAGTGATTTGGTGTATAACAACAAAGAAGTTTCAATGAAATGTAAATTGAGATGAAATATCTCATAAAGGTCAAATCCTTAGGTTAAAGAAAACAAAATGACATAATTATGAGTCACAAATATAAATACACTAAATATGATTGGATATTCAGTGTAAAACAATCAAGGGACATTCACACATATTCTAGTAAAAACAACCCCAATGAATTGGATGTTTATCTCAACAAATCGAGATTGATTAAAAATTACTCTTATCAAGTTCATACCGATGAAATGAGAATTTATCAATGGAGTGATTATGTGTATAAAATGTATCTCCAATGAAAGGGGAGTGGAAATTATGACATAATCAAATGAATAGTTATTCCACACATAATCATGGAGTAAAATAATCAATGAAGTATGCGTAAAGCCGAATGAGTGGAAATTCAAATTTCAAATTCCATTATTGATTAGGTAACATACAAAACATACACCCATGAAATAAGTATCATACAATGTTGATGTAAATATACATTAATTAATGTATATTACACAATGAATACAAACATGTGCAGTATACACACCACATGTAATAAATAAGTTGTGAACAATGGAATTTCCTCGGAATTAAAAGTGAGATAAGAAACCCCTTACCTTGTACTTTTCCTTGGTTGGGGGTAGGTTAACCTCCTGTATACTGTTGAAATAATTTTTGTTAAATTATTCATGAATCATATACATTAATATGATATCATATATGATCTTTTAACATTTCTTTGTTAATAATATCTTAGAATTATCGTCGTTTCGGGTGTTAACTTACTCATTTTCTTATTTATGTTTTGTTACGTAAGCCATGTTTTTCATGGATAGGTTGTATCTTATTCATATCCAGAATGATATAAATTTATTCAAAATTATTTTTAAATCATCAAATGATAATTGTACATGAATTTATATGATGGAGAATGAATCGAATCGCGTTCGTGGAGACAGTAGTCCGTACGTACGCACGAGCGGCAAAATCATTCTCTTGATATTAAAATAATATATAATTGGATGGTATATCATATATACAGAATAATTTTCATGTTATATTCATTATTTAAATGAGTTACACATCATTATTATACCCACCCAAATAATAATATATTGAATAACAATTACACCACGACGTGGAGAAGGTAAGCCGTACGTACACACGTATGATGATATGTTATTCAAAGGGTGGATACAATACTGAATATGGTTGTACCATATTTATAATAACATCACAGTATATATAAGATACTGGATTTATTATTTTATAATGGTAATAACAAAGAAAGAAGAAGTGGAAGAAGAAAGGAACTTGAAAAGGGGTGGTGAAAACATTACCTCTTCTCCGGGTTCTTCCTTTTGATTTGACCAAAAGGGCTCCTTAGGTTGGTTTTCTGATCAAACTAAGGCATCTAGGTTGTAGTGAGGGAATTTTAGATAGTATTTGGGCAGGGGTTGGCCGAACCAAAAGGCTTTTAAGGTGTTAAGAAATGAGAAGGAGGAGTGCCCTTTTATAAGAGGGGTGAGGGGCATCTGTGGAAAATATAGAAATATTAATTTATAATAAATTCATATTCGGTTTCTAATGGATCCAAAGTTTATTATTAAAAGGTTAAAGTGGCGATAGGTGGAAAACCATTGAACCAATTGAATTTATACATGTTTGTGTTACTATATTAACCTTATCTTTTAGTTTTAACTCATAGTTAATTAGTTTGACATTTACCATGTCACTTTTTATTTTTATATTATATAGTTAATAAACCTACTATATACATCCACTCTACCCCCATGTGGTCCATTAATGATATACCTATCATGATATATGTCGGTTGGCTAAAACGTAGATTTTTAGGAATAGAATATCAATTAATAATATAATATTTGTTTTAAAAACTCTTTTATGTCAATTTTGACACTATTCAATAGTTGATTTTTGTGAAACTCATAAAACAATGATAAATTCGAAAAAAATTAATTAAATAAATATTAATATGTCATATTATCCTAGAAAATTAGTTTAATTCATTAAAAGTATTATATTATATTTATTAGGGTATTTATAATATCAATTATTTTAATTTTTCACTATTATGGTAATTATTGTATCATCATTGTTTCATAAATATATTAAATTATTTAATGTTTAAAAATTATAAATAAAATATCATTATGTAGGAAATCGTATTATCTTTCTAATTAATATTTACAATCGAATTTATTTTATGTATAACCCTATATTAAAAATGTTTTAGTAAATAAAAATTGATTTTAACTCTTTTAACTTTTCTTTGAATTAAATAATAATAAATGTCCTAATCTAATCCAAGTGGACCTAAATGATAATATTTTATTCCTAAGGTTGTTTTAGGTCGAGATACACTTGTCCAATATAATTAGGACATGTTTTAGGGTAATATTAATATCATTTTTACCCTTAATTAACCTATTTACTTTTAACCGTGGTAATAAAAGTAAAAAGTTACTATTCACCAAAAATTATTTTCATCTCATTGAACCACATTTTACTTATTTATATAAACTGTGTCTCTCAGATTTTCAAAATTCCATTCACAGAAGTGGTAAAATTATGTTTTATGAAAAATTTAGTTTTTTAACCACCACTTAGTAGTTTCACTATTCATCAAAAATTGAAGTTTTTCAGAACAATGCCAAAATTTCACCCTAAGCTATAATTGATATTCCAAATTAAAAAATGATGTCTATTTTACAAAATTATAAACATATAAGTTTCATTAATTAATTTTATAATTAATTCCCGCTGTCACAACAAATAGTGTGTTTTTAAGAAACAATATATACCAAAAGATTGACAATTGTTTAGGTCCAATTTCAATGTGAAATTAATTCTAATGAACACCATTTGATAAAATGGTAAAAATATACTCTAATTATACTTTAAAACCACACAATAATATAATTTATTAATATAAATTATTTTTATTTAAAATTTGTTTTTAATTATTATTTAGTAATTTCCACTATTCATCACAATATAAGTGTTATCCGAAAAGGTCCAAAATTCCACCCTAGGATAAATTCAATATTCCGAATCCAAAAATGAAGTCCATTTTGAGAGATAAGATTTATAAAATTTCAAAAAGTAGGTATTACTATTCATAACGGCTAGTTTGATTGGTTGTGGTGTGTTAGAATCTCGAAGTTGCATACAATGCACGCCATTGCATTATTCAAAGGAAAACGTACCATGGAAGCTTGGGGTGTTACAAAAACTATTATTATTTTTTATAGTGATTTAAAAATCCTATAAATCATTAATCATATGATTAATTTGAATATTAATTTTTTTAAATTTTTTTAATGACATATATTAATAGGGTGGTAATGGTCAATTTTTTATAAATTCCCCCACAACATAACATTAATGTTGCATACATATGGTGGTCACATGGTCAATGAAAATGTAATATTAACTTATGGGGGACCATCACCTCACCCATTTCAGTTAATGTATTATTTTTATAAAATTTTATCTTTCATAATATAATATTTTTTCTTATTACATTAGGATATATATAATGTCACCCCCATTAAATTTAAAATTCCCTTGGTGATTATGTTTTTTCAACGATAAACATCAGAAATATTCATTCAACACTTCATCAAATTAATTTCATTACCCATGTTTTTCTAGAATAAAAATCACATGAACCTATGTTTATGTATATTAACATTTATTGTTATATGAACATTATAAACCACTTCATTATTACATAAGTTCTCACAGAATATTTTTTCATATTTGCACATTATTATAAAGACACTTTATCTTAAAGATACCTCATCATACCTTCTTAATCTGGATTCAATCATGGGTATTGGAATGAACCAAAACACTTAATGGATCATTTCCAATTGTAATCCCTACCCCATTTCCCATGTCATATATTTTATCCCATTATGGTTTGAGATCATAATACACATTATCTTGATTTATGCATTCAATTCATTATAGAACTCTAAACACTATAAATATCTCATTGGTGAACCATATTATTCATGGTTACTTGGATGTAATTCCAATTATCATTACATTGATATGTATCATTTAACTAATTTTTTGTATCACATGTCCCTAAATGATATTAAATTCTACTTAGTCATATGAACTTAAACCTCTAAAAGCCCAGTCTATCTCAAATGACCATAAATAACATTATGTAGTCTTTACCACATTGCTTTAAAACATTTTTCAAACCATAAACATTATATGATGTTAATACATAGGAAAAATAAAATTTAATAGATTTAATATGAAATTATATATTTTATTTTATTATAATTCCCATGTATATGAAAATTAATAAACCCCTATTTTTCTCAATCCAAATATTTAGGTATCATTCACCTATAATTTTGAACCAACATGAATATCATTAAAATATAATGTATTATCTTGAAATTATTGGTGACATTATACTCTAGAATAACCTAATGGATTCATTAATGACCTTTATATACAATGTAAAAACATTTCCTCCTTAAATGGAATAAAACAACTTCATAAAAAATGATTTTTTTGGATAGTTTAAAACTCCATTGTTTACCCTTTACATTCTTAGACTGTATAAAAATTATGTTTTACCTAAATATTTATTTTATAATATTAAATACCAACATAATATATTAAAATTGCATATATTAAATAAAAAATTTTATTCCCTAGGTGATTCTAAAAAACCATAAACTACATTATAATCCGATTTATTTTCATGAACATAAAAAACTCGAAAATAAACCATAATTATTCCAATATGAGCTAAAATATAACTGTAAACCCTATAAATTCTTATATATAGTAAAACTCTCCATTGAGATATAAGTTTTAATCTATTAAAAGTGTTTTTAATATTGAATATGATAAAAATAATCACCTAAACCCATATATAATTTTCTTCATAGTCTAGAAATTAATGTGTTTGAACAATATGATGATTGAATATTCAAAGAAAAAAATTGAATAATAAAAAATATATATATACTACTTGAAATACTATTTTTATCTATGGAAATAATTTAAAACTAATTATCTAGTTAAATTAATAAAATTATATTCATAAGACTCATAAAACACGATTAAGTAATATATAATGTTTATAAATGTTCATATATTGGAAACATATAATATTTATACTAAATTTTATAGAGTTTTAGTACCAAAAACTATGGAATTCATGTTATAAAATAGAAATTTTTTTAATTCACTATATAACAAAAAAAATTAACAACTACAAAATTCATTAACAAACACATGTTTTTCAAGAATATCTAAAAGTAAACATATAATCTGTAATTATTATTAGAGTAATTTCATACTCCCAAACATTCTTAAACATTGATTTTGAATGATACTAATTTCCTATAAGAAATCTATTCAAACTTAATGAATAGATGAAATTATTTCAACCCAAAATATCAAAATCTTTTATATTTGGAACCATAAATTCATAATTTCTTAAAAAACACAGAATGAGCTATTAAATACAACAAACTAATATTTCCATTTTATTGAATTGTCAAATGAAACATTTTTTATCACTTGTGATGTTACATGTATATTATAATCCCATAATTCATAGATTTATTTATAATTTGTATTACATGATACACCAATGTTAATATCCATGATCCATTGGGTTAATTATAAAAAATGTTGAAGTAGAAATATCATCCACAATATATAATTTTATTATGTCTTTAAAATGATTCTAAAATTAAATTGATTAATATTTTTTCTCATAATTTAGGCATATGAATATAAAATCGCCTTAGTCGTAACATAAAAATATAAAAATAAGTGAATAAAAAATCATATGATGTGTACTATTATGTTAAATTCAAATGATATGGTGGATTTAATTCACAAAACAATATCTGTATTTTTGAATGTCACCAAACCCATTATATAACATATGTTTTTTTAGAAACTGTAAATAAAAATTATAATTAAAAAATTATTAATGTCTCTCAAATATTGATATTTGAAAAATCATTTTATAACTTTATCCCCAAGGAAATCATATCTTAAAAAAAATTCTGTGAAAATACCCCATTGTAAATAGCTGACATCAAATAATTTATTCAGTTTCTATACATTTGTGATTTTTATAAAACAAAAGGATAATAAATACAGTCAATAGGAAAAAAGGATAGTTAATAAACATTCGTATGAAAACAATATTTTAAATAGGTAAGCCAAAATTTTATATATTTCACTGTATATGTATATGAAATATCAGTATTCACTATTAAAACATCGAATACCTTTGTAATATTAATCATTATGAATATGTGATTATAAAAATATAAAATGAAATCATACATTAGAAAATGTAAAAAATAGGTAATATACAAAATAAAATAATTTATTATAAAATATTTCATATTTAATTTTTAGATAATCATTTGTAAATGTAGTCAAAGAATATATAAATGAAAATATAATCAGTACATGAATATACATAAATTAAAATTGAAAGAGAAAAAATATATAAGATTGATAATCATAAGTAGAAATAATATATTAAAATATATTCCTTGATCAGATAAAAATTGTAAATTTAATAAATTTGATGGACTATAGATAAATGTAACAAAACAATATTTAAATATTACCTTGAATAATATTACCACCATTATTTTATTGTATATGATATCATTTTTATTTTATCCCTATAACCTTTTCAATATATATTATACATTATATTCAAGCCCATTATTTAATAAAGGATTCACCTAAATCAAAAACAACATAGATCTATTTAACAAAAGTAACCCCCCATTGTTGATGTGTTTTCAATGTAATGAGAAAGAAACGTGTGAAGAGAAATTTACAATAAATTATCAATTATCATATAGATAATAAGTTAAATCTATTAAAATAATTAAAAATTAAGTTTTATTTAAATAATAATAGCAATATGATTTTGATTTCTGATAATTTCAAAAAATTATTGTTTTTTAAATGAATGAATAAAAAAATGATATATAACATAAAAATATGTTTATGAGAGTGTATATTTATTGAACAACGTTTTTTTAGTAATATTTATTATTAAAATGGTTGAAAATAATCTATGTTTATTATACATCATATATGTTCTAGTCAAATCCAACAAGAATAGGAGTTTCTGTCGTTGGTTCCTAACATCCCTTTCTGAAAGCCAACTAATTGTTTTTTCAAACGAACTTGTTTGGGTTCATTAATGTCTATAGATAAGATTTGATGATGTAAAATATCTTAAATAAGTAAATATCACATTTCAACAAAATACACTAGATTACATATAAAAAAGTGTGAAAAAAATTAATGTTAATGAGACTACCATTTATATATAAATTTCATAAGTTGATTATAGAAGACTCATAGTAAAAAAATTTAATTTGTAAAAATTTAATCTAAATCAAATGATAAGAATAAAAAAATCTAACATCCTTCAATTATACTCTAATTAAAATGTATAGAAATTCCTCTCACAATGATTATTTTTAATTACATTATAAAATTATCTATTTACATCCATATATTACCAGGTAAAATACAAACCTCCAATATAAATATAATCTAGAATCATACTCGGTAATTTATATTGAGTTAAAATTGTTATGAATATAAAAATTCCAAAAACATTTGTCCTCATATAAAAAATTTATATGTAAAATAAACAATTTGATGTAAAATTAATGTCATTTAACATATGGGTAGATGACATAATAAATGATTTTTTTGATATTTTTAATAATTTTATTCCACAGAAATCGAAATTATCGTTTTGAAATATATACCTAAATATATCTATATATATTCATGAATAACACTTTCCTAACCCACAATTTTAAATGTACTATATTCTGAAAAATATTATATTCATTACATATTTCTTAATTTTAATGTTTGAATAAATTTTCATTATTAAACACATATTTATTATTCTAATGTCTACATTATAGACAGAAAAAATATTATGGGACACTCTTTAAAATGACTCAATTAGATCAAAGATGATATTTTCATGATTATGAACCTTCATTGAATTTAAATTGAATCCCATAATATTTACTCTTCAACATCAACAATTTCAAAATTCTTCGCAAATTATTCCCTCTAAAATTAAATTATTTCAGAATATTTTTCAACATATCCAATACGGAATATTAGAAAATAATATCATTCACATCATATGTAAAAAAAATATTTTAATTTACATGAAACTCATATTTAATGGTATCCATCTAAAATTTCACATTAGCAAACTCAAAATTTACATTGGAATTTTATTTAATTTCTTTGTAGAATGTATCATCAAATTCCAATAAAATATTGGACATTTATTTAATTAGGACTCTTCAAAATCATCATCTTATTTATATAGTTATTCCTTGTTGTAATAAAATACATTATTCAGACTTTTATATATAATCTCATGAGTTTCCACATATTGTTCATGATCATAATATTTAAGAGAACCATCTTTATTATTCAAGTAATAACAATAATGAACATCCAATTTTAAAATCATAAGAGATCCAAAACTTATATAATTATTTTGACCATACTGAACCATGGTTTATTTATAATATTACATCAGTTCTAGATACTTGTGTTTTCAACCAAATAGAACAAGTAATTTTTTAGTATTATAATACTAGAATCATACTTGAATTTTGTAGTACATATATGAACATGAATTAAAACAGAGTATTTTATTTGAGAATCATATAATTCAATTAATAATATCACTACATATTTGTTTTAATATACTTTTTAGAATCATATAGGAATGAAAAATATAATAATGGGGTGCACTCAGTTTCATAATAAGGGTACCAATATTTTGGATGCAATTATTATCAATAGAGAAAGTTAAGTAACTAAAGTCACATTCCATTTAATAAAAAACTGTATCATAAAAAATAATATGTATTGAGTTATTGATAATCAAATATTTACACATAAATTATCAAATATTGATAAAAAAATACCAATGGATATCATAAATGAACAAAATATATGATGGAAATTAATAACTACTCCAATTGTGAGGGAACGTATAATGATGAAATTCCAAAACATTCTGTTTTGGACTTGTTCGATGACATATTACATATATGAGAAACACATTGTCCATACACTCACGTTGGTTTGTATCGTGAGACCTACCAATTCATCTCTGGGATATAGTAGGCCCCACCCATGACTTATTAAGTATAATTCATATCTCATTTGAAAATGGATAATCATAATCCATATAAACTTTATTGATTAGAGAAGTAGTATACTAACTATTAAAAATTTTTCAAATCAATAGACATTACCATAAATCATCCAAAAAATATTGGGATTGGTTTTAATATATTACATCCTCTATAAAAGTGATAACAAACCAACTATAGATATCTAGTTTAAGGAATAATTATAATATATCATCATCATTATATTCCAAAAATGATATTGACATAGATAAAAATACTTTAATAATATCAATTGAAAATTTGTTGAGTAAAATATCGTATTCACATTGAATTCACATATAAAAGTATTAAATATCTAATATATTGTAATAAAAAAATTTCACTAGAAATAACTTACTAAAAATTTATTTTAATTTTCAAATTAATGAGTTTTCAAACAGTAATGTAATTTATAACATGCTTTATAAGTGAAAAAATATTCCATTAACACTATTGTAAAAATCATAAAATGTAACTCATTATAAAATCGATCACAAAAATACTTTGGGAAAAAATTTATAAATTAAAAAATGGGTAACAATTTCATTAATATAAAATTTGAATAATGTTTAAAAAATTTGTAAAATTTACCCAATACATAGAATGGAATAAAAATTATTTTGGATAGAATATTGAAATAATGTTATCATTTCATAAAGTTATTTGCCCAATCATTTTTTGTTCCAATGATATAAAAATGGTAGTATTACATTAATATTTTGTGATTGGCCCAATTATATATAAATGATTTTATTTTAATATATAAATACAAATAATTACTCTATGGGAAACATAAAAAAACAACCCTGAATAATTATGAAGTTGTGAAATTATCTAATACCTCAGGTCTAACATCATTAAAATGGGATCCAAAAATATTTATAATAAATATATAAATATTATAAACATATATCTAAAATTACCATATTAAGATTTATTATAAATTATTGTATTTTATTAAAATCAATTTTCATCCATCGAATAATAATAATTGGTTAAGAATAATTCTTTGTGAAAAAATTCATCATTTTCCATATGTGTCTTGGTTCAGTAGTTTTAGTCCTTGTACATTCATCCTGGATCCAATATATTCAGAAAGATAAAAATAATGTCAATATCCAATATATTATTTATAAAATTATATGTATTAATGTATTATAGTTATATATATAAATGAACTATACCGTTCATTGAGGCAGTGTGCTATATTTATGTCTGAACGATGTTTTCATTTTTTTTATTCGTTGATTAAAAAAAAAGTAAATTGTAATTAACCACAAAATAATTACTATAAATTAATATTAATCAAATATTAATGTAAAATATATATTTATTATCATCTATATCAAAATAAATGAAATCATTATTCACATCTCATTGTGATGGTATTTGTTGATAGTTATGAAGGGAGGATGTTTTCCTTTTGTAATAGATTTAAAAGTAAGTAGGTATATTTGATACTATAATTTCAAATAATATTTAATTAAAACATTTCATATATATACATTAAATAAATAATTGAATCCATCCAATATAGTTGGTGATGTGAAATCAATTACATCTATTGGTGAGGTATTACTCTGTTGTACATAGGATCGAAAATTTGATTTCTAATTTTATTCTATTTGAGATTAATATTGGTCATTAAAAAAATATAATGAAAGGAAAATTTAATAAATATAAAATTTAATTATTTTTTAATTTCTTATGAAGATAATAATTAGTTATATGATGAAATAAAAAATTGTTGTTATTAACCCTACTTCTTCATTGGAAAACCTGTTTACTCTAATACCTTAAACCATCGAAAATTGGTTTTTGGTTCCAAAAATGTACAATATTTCATGAGTATGGATTTATGAATGGTATTTCGGTAGTTTATTGTTAACCGAAATGGAACATGAAGTGTGGAGTGGATATGATAGAGGAAACATTTTATAACTATGAAATAACATACGTGGAATTATTGAAAAGAATATATTATATTCACATTTTTCAAAAACCAAAATTCTTTAAAAATAACCACTAAAAAAGTTAAAATATATAATTTTTCCCCTAAAATAAATGTTACGCAAGTTATTAGGCCATTTTATCTTTTATCTTTTTATTTCATCCCCAGAAAAACCCATTATAACATTAACAGCGGTAATTAATTATTACTATTTTTACTAATAATTATGGAAACATATAAAGTTGAAATTATTTCATAAAATAAATTTTTTAGAATAAAAATGTGAAATATATTTTTTTCATATTCAAATATAATAATTGTTAAAGTGAAATTTAAAATTAGACCTGTAAGCCAATGAATATAAATTTTTTCTAAGAAATGTTTTCTTAATTTTAAAATGTTTTATACAAAATTTCATCACTATATTTTTTCAAATATCTTATATTGGAATAAAAACTACATTATTCAACCAATTTTTTATAAAAAAATTAATAAAGGAATTTAATTTTTTATAAATTCATTAAATATAAGTGAATTACTTTAACAAAATTGTATTTTTCACAATTCATTAAAAAATTATTCATTTCTGAAAATTTTGAACAAAATACTATAATATAATTTTTAATATGGTGTTATCCAAAATGTATTTATTTTTATCAATGACTTTTATTAATTTTATAAAATTATGTTTTAAAATAATTACATGAAATTCGAGTAAAACTCATACAATTACATTTTCAGGAGAAAATTTTCACTATATTGCTATTATTTATACTTATATTTTTCAAATTTTCTAAATATTAATATTTTCATATTTTTTTATCTCTATTTATACCCTAAAATTTAATTTCTTAGTTAGAATGGTATACCATATTATTATTCAATTAGACTTGGGGTTCTTGATATTTCATGTTATCAATGGGATTTCGTTTAAATATTTATATTTATAAATATATAGTACAGTTTAATGTAGTTAAATTATTCCCTCATTGAAAAAAAATTTATTCATGAAATATTTAGAATAAATCTTCGTGAATATATTTTGGTATTCCTTTATAATAATTTCATTATGTGCCCTGGTCTCCTATTTAGTCATATGATTTAATTAATGTGGCCTTAATAGTCAATCCATATGATTCCCCAAGACCACATCTATTTAATAGAATCAAAATAATCTCTTCATAGTAAGATAGATATTGTTCCAATTATATCTCATTATAGGGGATAGCTTATATTGGTTTTGGAATGTACTTCATTAATAATTTTTTATGTAACACACCATGTACATTAGAAATTTTTTTAATTCTCAAACAATAAGGCCCAACTTCAAATTTTTCCATGACTCTGAAATGTTCGATATACCTAGGGTTAAATTTAGTATTCCAACCAAACCTTATAACACAGACCCATAGATATGATTTAAGGAAAACATGATCTCCCACTTGAAATATAAAATCATTCATCCAGTTGTTGGCATTGAAATTTATTATTCATTGTGAAACTACGATTTGGGTTTAAATTATATTTTCCTTTTCCATAGATTCAACTACTTATTTTATGACATCAAGCTTCATTTCACTAACATAATCCAAATAGGTTTTGTTTTGAAATCTCTTTCCACTTAGTGCCTCAAAAGACACTTTCTGAATATAAAATAAAATATATTATTTTAGGATAACTCGAAAAAAATAAATATTGATCCCACATACCTTGAAAATCATGATAGTGTGACATCATCATGAATTCTGATGTTTTAATAGTCCTTTATGATTGTCCATAGGATTCATGGTAATTAGAATTGGAAAATAATTATCAAAATCAATATCTTTATACATAATCAACCATTATTTTGATGAAAATATTGTATCATCAACAAAAAAACATAATTTGGTGTACTTTTAATTCTTAAAACATCATTAATTTAGAGTTCTGTAATGAGATCAAAATGTTAATTTACACTTATTGTGAGGAAATTTTCAAATTTTGTGTTGCAATCAACAATAAAAAATATTTAATTATTATCTATAATAGTTGTTAATTTTAATGATAATTTATATATTAATTTCATCCAATTCATAGGTAGTAATATGTATATTTGACATTCTTTCTATTTGAAATTTTCTATCACCCTCCACCTAATGATAAAATAAAATGCTTCACACATATTCATTAATTTCCCAAATTATATTATCCAACGAAAAATGAATAATCAAATACCTATATATTATTGAAAAAGCAAGTTTTAAAGATAAAATCATACAAAGAGGATTATATAATAATTTATTATTCATCTCATGTATATGTGTAACACATAAAATATTTCAAAATTACCGAAAAGGATCATCATAAAAAATACCAATTTCCCATCATTCCATATTTCAATTTTATCAACAAAATTAACCTCATTAGATTGATAAATTTTAATATTTTTAGGAAAATATAGTCTATAATTAAATATAAACTGAAATGATATACCCCATTCATTAATAATTCACATATTATTATTCATGAGAACCATAGGCATTGGTCAATACCAATCACCATTTTTTAGAACTGTATGATATTCCATTCATAAGGCATCCACAGCCTTATTTTCATTACCTAGGTGAGAGTATATTGAGTAATCAAAATCCTTTATTATCTCATGAATTCACCTTTACCTCATGTTTATATAATTTTTTAAAATTATTTATTTTTACCCAAATGATCATTTTGTTTCTCACATATTTATCTATAGGGATAATGTTTTTATATTATCAAATAAAATTTTACAATCACAAACTCAAAATCATGGTCATTATTGTGGTGTTCATAATCCTTTTTATATTCCATGATTCAAAGGAAATTACATTATCATTATACATATAAACATAACCAATTCCCTACATTTATGTATCAATATATATCATAAATTCATGATTTAATGATGGTACTGTCAAAAGCAGAACATTAACTAATATCATCTTTATTTTTTTAACAACATTCTACACATTCCACTATCAAAATAAACTTATACCAATAATGAGTAATATTTTTTAATGGGTTGGATGATTAAAAATACTTTGGGATTGATAAGTGTATTTCATGCATATATTTTAAAGTGATATCATAATTTTTTTAGTATTTTTTGATGAATCATTACAAATTGTGAATGATGTGTTTTTTAAATGTTTTGTTGTAGGAAAAAATAATTTATGAAAAAGAATATAAAAGAGGAATATTTTTCATCTACATGATAGTTTCCTCCATGAACTCTATAGGCGGCATAGAAATGAAATTTCAAGGAATAATGACGGAAAATGAGATAACCATTTACACATCATGTATCAGATTTCATGACATTCTTTTTTTTTAAAAAAGTGACACCACCCGATGTATGTTCTGAAGATTACACACTATTAAAATACACTATACATCATGTACAAAAATATATATCTTGAATGTATAGGAATGTATTGAGGATGAAAATATACTCCGGATAAGGATTACATGTTGTGTAAAAGCCTAATCATTGTGAAAATTATGTCAGAACAACTGACTCTCTCAACTGTGGGTTGACATAAAAACATATAAAATTACACTTTCTCTACACCATATGGACCTCAGGGAATACAATAAAAACAAAAGAAGTGGTATGGATAATGGCATACATGGTGTGACATTATGGGGCCTTAATTATCTACTATTATTCACCGTCATTCTTCCTTGGGTATATATGCATGTTTTTCTCATCATTCATGGAATTAGTAAGAATATTTCATTATGAAAGGTGATGTGATTGTAGGGGGATGAACAATTAAGAATGGTTTCTATTTATTATTCTAGTTTGGTATTTCAATAACATATTTAATCAATTAAAAATATTTTATTTTTCAATTACACCACAATTGATTAGTATTTGAGGAGTTTCATCATATTGAATCAGTGAGTCACCTTAGTTTTTAAATGAATGATAACAAATCATAACCTATAATGACTAAATAGGGGTTTTGTTCAACTAGTTTCACATTTTCACCCAGTAGATGACCATTCCAAAGTTCAAATAACAATATTATGGAGAGATAGCCATACCAAGGTTCCTTGTTCGAATAATTCCAATAATCGATCCGAATAAATCCATTATCATTTGAATCCCTAGAACACAAACAAGAATTCCCTAAACAAGGTATTCCTTTTTAATTATTTCAATCCCAATACTTACTACATTTTCATTTCCAATACAAAAAAACCAAAAAAACGAAATTTCAATTTACATAGTCATTTATAACAAATAGGTCATCCTTATAGGATAAACACTATAGTTTTCAAACTACAATATTTATAGTTAGGATTTTTATGTTTTATACAATATTATATTTGGGTATCCCGATAGGAAAATAATAACATCCTACATACTATCTGGGAAAAATTAGTAATCGTAGGTTTCCAGAATAATAAAACTACATACCTTAGTTATGTTTAATTTTTAGCCACTCATCAACTGTCATTCCCTTCACGTAATTAGCAATGATTTTTTCTGTGGAGAAAATATTTCAAAGAAAATAAATATTTTGAAACCAAAATTAAAAATTTATATATTTCATATATAACTCTTTTCATGTATTTTTCTCTATAATGTTTTAGACGTGATTATCATAGTACTAATATATCGTGGAATACACCAAGATAACATACTAAAATACAACAATAAAATATTCATGATATTTCATGAATACTCTATTCATAATATTTATAAAGGTAGATGAATAATTTTTCAATAAAAATCAGTTTACATTAATATGATAATGTCTGTACCTATTATGAAATAATTTCATTTGAATATAATCATTATTTACTGACAATTGATGATACCCATAATGAATGTTAATCACTGAAAAATATCGAATTCCTTGATTTTGATCATATAACTCATCAATGAGGTGTTAATTATACTTTTTCTATTTATGTATTGTCATTGATTTACTTATATTCATTGAAAAAACTGAAAAAGACATAAATATTTTTTATCTAAAAGAAAAAGGGATCCACAATGTCAAACACTATGGAATATAAATATATTTTAACATAATTTATATTTTTTAACCTCATTAATTATATAATATACATTATATATGAAGAATTTAGTATTGGTATTTCATCTGAGATTAAATCAATAATGAATTTAACTTCATATTTTTTTCAGATTATTTCTCAATAAAAATATATGTATTATTAAAAAATAGTTATATACCATATTTAATAATTATTTTTCTATTTATAAATTGTTTATACTCTTATTTCACAAGGAGTTAATTAAGAAGAGCTATTGGATTTTGACCTATGGATGAAATATATTGTGAAATCTCTACTATAAATAAAATAAATTCCATATCTTCACCATGAATACTAATTTCCATACTTGTGAAAAAAATTCTTTTATTTTTTAATCATTTTCATAATAATAATTATATAAAAAATGAAACATATGTATTATAAAAAATTCAATAATTACAGAACATTAATGTGACTTTTTTTAAACTTCAACATCTTTGTTGTGTTGAGACATCCACTATGTGCGATTAATAATAATTATCTTTATAAAGGTTCCAGGGATTTATATTATATAAATTGAATACATAGTTGATACAAATATATACAAACTAATAGAATAAAATAATTCATTATTTAAATTTTTATATAATAGTAAATCACATGCCTTGAAATTATATGAAACAAAAATAATGGAAATTGTGTTCTCATGATGTTTATCATTCTCCATTATAATTTTATGATATAATGAATCTTATCGCCTAGGATAACCATTTCCACAGTGCCCCATCTCCCTATAGTTTATGAAATTATAATTTGAAACATACTTCTTTCAATTTAATTTCTTATCTTAAAAATTTTTCTCTCTAAAATTTTAGAAAACTCTCATTCCCGGAATACATGTTCCACACAATTTCATTAAAAATATATTATAAGTAAAAATTACACCCTTCCATTCTCACCTCATATTTTTTTTCATTTCCCACTATTCTCAGCCATAATATTCATTTTTTATTCCTTATATGTCTTAAGAGATGGATAATTAATTCTCTATCATGATATCACATTATAATATGTCCACATATGATTAAAAAGTTTGGGTGACTACTTCCCATAAAATGATTATATTTATCTTATCAAGAAAATGATCAATATTAATAGTTATATTACATTTATAGTCTATTTCAAGACTTGATAAACTTATATTGATAAATTTTACATATAAAATCATTCCCCTTATATTGGACTTAGGTAGAAGAATTGTCTCCCTATATTTCTTTATTGTTTGTGAGAAATTTTTTTCAAGACAAGTTCCAGACAATAATTTTATTCCATAATTTATATTTCCACCTCGACATTAGTGTTCTGAATTAATGAAATCCATTAATCCATATCCCATAATATATTATAAAATTAAATGATACCCATATACATTTTATTATATCCTAAAGAGAAAAAAAATCCGCTCTAAAGAACTTATAAATTTATCATCTACAAATGGATTTGTAGTCCATTTAATTGATAAATATTCCTAAAAAATAAAATGATACAACATTTAAACACCAAACTGTTGGTTAGTATTATTTTCAATATGTGATTTTTATTGTCTATAAATATTGTGAGATTTAGTAATATTGTTATAAATTTTTCTACTCCATCTATAGATCAATCTATATCTTCATTATCATTCCTATGAGTAAATTCTGTACATGAAATTGGAGCATTATTAAGACATTAATTCATTCTAGTTAGATCCATTTATAATCAAGGAATTTCACTATATTATGTACTATCCTCACAAATCATAATGTTTAATTTCAATGATACTTAACTTAATTTGAAATCATTATGCTTGTTTCATATCAAAATCATAAACATGGTATCTTAATAATAATTATACATTTATTAATAAATTTTCATATCCTTCAATTTGAATTTAAAAAAATGAAATTTTCTAATGTATATCTCCCAGTACTATCAAACTATGTGTCCAAAATGGTATGTTTGTGTGCACTAAGTGATAATCATGTCAAATACCAATACACACACTATAGTGTTTTTACCATGATCTATAACTATTCTAGATCAAAATCTACTTAAATTATCTAAACATGGGTTTTCTTATCGTAATACCATATTAAATATATTTTAAAAAGATTATGATGTTATCTTATACTTATGCATATCCAAAAATAAAAAAATGGTAATATTCTCTATTCTATGGTTTCCAACATTTAGATTCCCACGTTTATACTAAACATGATATAATTCCTTCTATAAAGACCACAAACCTATTACGCAAAGCTAGTGGTAAATTTTATACATTGGGTTTAAATACAACTGATCACCGCACAAAGGACTAAATAGTGTAGTGGTATTGGAAAATTAGAAACATTCAAGAATTTAAAATTACATTATAAAAAATAAAATAAAAAATATATTTTTGATAATTCAAATATTACGATCTAAATGAAAATGAATATTAGTGATATAGAAATTCTTATAATACATGCAATGAAAGCCTATGAAATTGGTGAGATCAGATGATCAGTAAAGGAATGTATATATTAGATCCTATAATAATCAATATTTATATATAAAATCCAAAAGAACATTCCCATTAATCAAAAAAATTATCATGGATAATAAAAGGGAATGTTTAATTGAAGATCAATTATTTCGTTATAAATAATAAAATAATATTGAATCCTAACCTTGGATATAATAAATTCAAATTATCACATTTACATTAGCAACTAATTTCGTAGTATGGAAATAGGTAATGTTTCACATCATAAAAAGATAATCTAGACCTTTATCCATGACGTATTACATAAATATGTAAGGTCTTCCCTAAATACCCATTCATGTTGGCCTTATGAGACACATTGATTCACCAATGATCTATATAGGGACCACTCGTAATATTTTAATTCCAATGACTTCTAAATATATAATGGATGAAGTATATAAAAATATTATTTTTGAAAACTAACATATTAAATTTAAATTTTTTTTGTAATCAGTAAATATAGTCATAACCCATCAAGAGTAAAATGAATAATGGTACCAAAATAGTACAAAAACAGTAAAAATAATCATAAAACATACATATAATTATTTTGTAATGTAAGAATTGTTGAAATCATCAGTATAAGGTTTAAAAAAATAAATTGACATTGATGAATATACATTAAAAATATAAATGAAAATTTATTAGTTAAAATACCAATTTCAATTTGAATTCATTTATTTTATGGATAAAATATTTTTGAAATATTACAGAATTTTTTTCATTGAAATGAAAATAGTATACATGTATAGTCAGCATCAGTGAAATAGTTGTTTAGTGTAACACATAGAAATTTCCATGAAATATTTATCATTAAAATTTTGTTTTATCAATAGATTTCATTACATGCAACGTAATGTTTAAAAAAACTATGTAACATTATTAAAATATATTTTTTCATTATATCATAGTAATTATTATGGTTAGTATGTATAGTAATAAAGAAATTATGAAAAATATTTTTTCTATGCAATGATGAAATTCATTTATTTTTTATGAAATGAATATAGATAAATAAAATAATAATATAACTGTTTTTAAAAAAAAATTGTGTTTTCCACACAATGTATTTTATTATTAAAAAATTTACTTATCAATTATTATAGAATAATATGATTGATATTAATATTTATTTTAATTGATCTTGTGTTTAAAATGTCAATATTTTTCTCTAGGCATTGGATAATAATATATAATATTTTATTCTTAAGAATATATATTTATTTCAAAAAAGGCTTCATCACATTTTCATACATTTTTTATGTTATTTTATGGAATTTTGTAGAATTTAATTATATAAAATTATTTACATTTTTTAAATCATGATTTTAATATTTTGTAAATTTTCACTTTATATTATTGGTTAATATTAATAGTAACCCTGGATACATTTTTCACATTGGTAAAAGGTAAATCGTGTTATTATCGATAAATAATAAGTGACTCGGAAATAATTTTTCAACCTATTTATTATTTTATTACTATAATTCGACCATTAATACCATATACTTGAAAATTAACATTTATAATTGACCATTGACCATAAAAATAACTTTTCTATTATTTTATTCTAACAAGGTCCCAAAAAAGTCACACTCTTATTTTAAAATCATTAATTTTTTTCACATTGGTGAAAAAGATTTTATAACTGAATAATAATTTTTAATTTATGAATAATGATATTAAATTAAATGTAGTTATTTATTTCTCATTTTTTATGTATTATATAATTAGATGAAATTCATACATAACACCAAAAATCAATTTATTCAATTAATGAAAAAAAATTCATTTTATTACAATAAAATTAAAATAATCTATATATATAATTGTTTTTCAGGAATTTAATTTTGGAATATAAAAAAATATTATATTTTAAGGGTTTATTTATTCACATAAAACATTATAATAATTTCGTTTGGGTTAGTTGAATTGAAATGTTTAAAAATTCACAATAATGATATTTTATAAAAAAAAATCTATAAATCTTTTTTAAAAAATAAAAATATGTCATAGTACAATATGGAAAGTAATAATTGAAAATGAGATAAAAAATATATTTATTGTACCATTTTTACCATATGATTTAAAATTATCACTCATTAATATTGAAACTGTAGTAACAATTATTAAAATTAGTATTCATTAACCATGTGTTAATTAAAATTATAATGTTTAACATGACATAAAAACATTTATAACTTATATTAGTTTCTTGGATTATAACACTATTTTACCAGTTATTTTAATTTGTTCAAATTTGGAGGATTTTTTTGGAATAATTTATTATTATTTAATCTTTTAAAAAATTTTAAATGTTCCCCTCACCTCAATTATAAAAGGAAACCTCCTATATTGTTTCATTCCACCAAAGTGAGACGTTAGTATTGATAAATAAAATTTAATTTCTCTTTTAAACATACCTAAAAACATCTCCATAATAATTCTCCTCATTAATGTCTAATCTTTTATAACATTGAAGATGACCAAAATCAGTCGTTGAAATTAAGATTCAATCACGTTAATATATGACATTATTTTATTGTATTTTTTAACCATTCTTAATATTGGGTATTTATCATAAAAACAAAAAATACTCTAAATATTCTTAACTTATATTATTATTATAGTAACACCATTATAGCCCTTTTTCCCCATCAATCATTGTGTGAAATATCATCTGTGTCTACATACGAAATACCACTTCTATAGAGTGACACAATTAATTATTCATAAATAATTTTTTGATGGAAATTGTAATTTTTTTAATAGTTTACATAGGATATTTATGAAATAATAATTATTATATAGTAATAATGTGATGTCTAACTTCATACCATCTAATATATTGAAAATACTATTTTATCTCTCATGTGTACGTGTGGAGTACCACCTCGTCCAAGAGAGGTAAATTTTTATCACTTATATTTTAAATAGGTAGTAACGAGGATAAATTTTATGAATATATATATATATATTATTTATAATATATTATTGTTCTCCTTGAATGGTTAATTAATATTTACCATTCTTTCATTCAATTAATCAAAAATTTAAAATAATACTCAAGTATACATATGGCCGATAATCCTCATGAATGAGTTAGTTTATTTTTCAATGTGTAACATTTCATGGGGAATATGAATGCATATATAATGAAATAATATGATATTTTCTCTTTATTAAAACTCTATGGATTATTAAATTAAAATAAATTTACAGTAACATAAGTTACATAATTGAAATACTAATGATAATGAAAAAATTAACTCTTAGTAATGAATATTTTAATAAGGATGTATTTATAATGGTGTGTGAAAATGATATAAATTGATCATTTATGATATTATAATTCTCATTTTAATATTCTATGGAATTAAAATAAATATCAATTTATTATACATGATGTTATAATTATATTAAATCAATATTTACTCATGAAAATGATTTTATGTTAAAATATGATAGTTTATCAGGGTTATTTAAGATTAAGTTCAAATAATAAAAAAATATTATTAAAATATCATGATAATAATTTTTTACCTCTCTTATGGTTATTTCTTGAGAATCTATAGTTTCATTTTACTTCCCTCTCCTTATGTACTTAAAATGGTGATAATACCTTTTTAAGAAAATCTATTTCATATCCCATTTAACTCGAAAAACTAATATTTCCATATCATAATTATATGAACGTTGTTTGATTTTTTCACTATTATACAATTAATTTTTAATCTCATTTTACACATTATATAATTTTTAAGTTATGATTTAAAAATGAATCTTCTTACATTTTTGAAACATGGTATTTCATGAATTTACTTACAAAAATATATATGCATTATTTTTTACGAAATAATACATGACTATATTTTACCTCATTAATGACTAATTTATTCCTTGATGTTTCCTTAACTATTTCACATTCTTATTTTCCTTGAAAATAACTTCCATTATTTTTTCATAGTTACTTTATGTAGTCATTTCAATAAGGAATGGTAAATTTCCTCATGAATGTTTAAATAAACCTTTAATGGTAATTATATTCATCAAAGTAATCATTAATAGATTAAAATTATTCATTAATGGGTATATGATCCAATAATATAACCCTTATAATTTCCCAGAATGGTTGATGGTTATGAGGTAATGTGTTTTATGAAACTCACAACTTTTTTGGGTTATTCTATAGTGAAATATTTATGAAACCCGTTCATTTCATGGGATGTGTGATGATGAAAAGTTTATCCTATCATGGAATAAATATATATAATTTTAATTATTTGATGGTTTGAACATATATCACTATCTAGTGAATTGGTAATTGAAAGATATATAATAATATAAAAGGAACATAATGGGTAGTGATCCCAGTTCCGTAAGAGACATTGTCCACTATGATAATCTTGGGAGTAAACAATGACTACAATGATGTTTTGGGAGTGATCCCACTCTGAAATGATAGTATTGGAAATTATCCTTTACTACAAAAGAAATAAATTTCTATATTTATGTATAGGGCACAATTCCATGATTTATTCTAATGTATACTGTCATTTCTCAGGTTCTATGATTTCAGAATAATTATTTTCTTATGAACATCCATTATTTTTTAGTTGAATAAATATTAATTTCATGATATGGAAGTTATGGTTTTTAAATGTAATGATCATTTTATTATACATAATCAATTATGGTGCTGCTAAAAAATATTGTAATGATTATTCATCTATTAATATTTAAATTCAATATATTAAAAGAAAGGGTCACTATATTTTGAATCATATAAAATTTTAGTTATACATTTTAATGTATGTTTATAAAAATAGACTATGAATCCTAGAAATAAATATAATTATATGATAAAATTAAAAAATTTGAGGTAATCGTCATGTGTGAAATACATTGAACATAAGGTGTTTTAGAAGAAGGGGTTACTATTTAGAGATCATATAGATGCCTTTTCATGGTTTTTTGGGTTACCTCCAATATTATTGTCTCTAACACTATGATTTTTTTGTTAATGTATAGAACCTGAATGATTCATAGTAATGAAAACATGACAGAAAAAATAATGATTTTACTACCAAAATAAAATATTTATTGGGTTATGCAATTGAAAATCTCATTGTTATGATCACAAAAAATTCCAAATATATTAATAATGATGATTGTCTTAATGAGAAAATGTGATAAAATGTACTATTGATTCATTTATTGGTTAAAATACATCTTCTTTTTGATAGTACAGTTTTCCACATTTTGATCAGAATTTGATCAGTTCCATTGAAAAAATATTTTCCATTCATAAATGTTCTAAACATGATACCTTGTTTAATTATATTTTTTATATGTACGGTTATGAAAAATAATGATCAAATATTGTCATAAATACGACAAAATTAGATGAAATTTAATCTATAACATTGGATGAAATTTAAAATCTAATTATAAAAAAAATCCTCACATCTTGTATAGGAAAATGGAGAGTAAATTCATTTTTTTAATGAACAAGGATGATGAGACAATTAGTAGGAAATATAAAATCCTCAAATAACTTTGTATGTAGGCCTATAGTATCATCATCTAACCTAAATGTGAGATTGATCGACTATTAAGTGTCTGTATACAAAGTCTTCAAATGAATATTTCAATTATACACCTAAGTTTCTAAGATGATTTTTTTTGTGCTCAAACCTTTTTTATTATAAATGAAGTTACCAACCAATATAATTTTTTTATAAGAAAATAAAAATTGATTTAAATGGAAACAAAGAAAACATTGATGGAATAATTTTATCCTTGCTTTATCTATGACACGTGGGAGGATAATTAAGGGAAATTGTATAAATGGAACTTTTAATTTTTTTTATGTGTGTAATAGAATCTCAATAGATAATAGAATTACAGATTAATGGGAATATGTTAGCTAATGATAAAAATATATGTAAAGAACCAAAAAAATTCACCAAAATACTCCATTTGTTTAAATTCATGGAGTCTGGACCCCATGTTAACCATTTATCTAATCTGATGGTCACTTTTGAAGAATGATGAAGATAACTATTTAATCCCAGAGAAAAAGGTAAATTTATTGAAATCACAATTTTTAATGAGGGGCACGACAACAATTTTTTGAAATGTACACTTATCCTTCACTATAGAAATGTCAATTTCTTTTTTGAATATCGATCTATCAAATATTTTATATCTAAATACGTTTCTAATGGAATCTATGCTCCGCCATGAGAATTAAATGTTGAGTTAGTAGTAAACACCCTAATTGGTATAATGATCACATCTCAAGTCTAGGATTCATCAATATTTAATGTCTGTTAGAATGTGTTTCCAACCAATATTTTCATTATTCATATAGATAAATTCAAATATATTTTGGGCATGTAATGGGATTAATTTCGTAAATAAAAAACCTATTTCAGTGAAGAGAAGTTATATTTTACATCCCAATTTGAACTACGGTCCCCAATTAGTGAGATGAAAAAAAATTATATTTAAATGGATATTAAATACAACGTATTGGAATCATTGTTATTTAAAATTCAAATTAATATCATTTTTTTGGGGATAAACTCAAAAAATATTATTTTTTATTATTTCATACTTTATTGGTTTGTATCTGTGAAATTTCCATGTATTCTATATAATCATGAAGTTGTGACATTAATATAATTCGTAACTAGAAACACACCTATATACAAGTCACCATATAGAAAACCATTTATTTACATACATAAATTTGAGAAGAAACTCTTGAAGAATATTGAAAATTGATTAATTTGGACCTGTTATTCATCATTGGGATAACCTATTTAGTTTTGAAACAAGATTATTTTAATAATGTGACTCTTCATTGATTATCGAGAACATATCAAGATCAATATTAAGAAAAGGTATCTTCAACTCGATACTGATGACTTTTTTCATCATTTATGTGGAAAAAATTATTTTTTGATGACTAATATTGGTTTTTTATGTCATTAATTTAATCATGACATTGATGACCTAACCAATACATATTATGCACAAGGTATGGACAAAATAAATTTATAGTGATGTCTTCTGTCATACTAATTCCCCATTTATCTCCACATATTTATTAAATAGTGACTTAATATATTGATTTGGTCAATTTTGGGTAGTCTTAATATAATATATTAGTATTAAATCAAATTTAAATGAATAGAGTAATGATCACAAGAAGACTATATTAAATACCTTAAAGAATGAATATTTTATGAAAATTTTACTTATGTGATTTTGGGATTTAGTTTTCCTAATTATCAGGTTGTATAATCTCATGTGAGGTTGTATCAGTATATATTCAATTATATAATCTTTTGAATATTATAACATAAAAACCAGTATAAATAAGTTTTGTATATTTCTTATTTTAGATGGATATTATGGACTATTTATTTAATAATTTTAATGGATATCAAATATTTTCACTAT
Source organism: Viscum album (assembly GCA_963277665.1). Taxonomy (NCBI): domain Eukaryota; kingdom Viridiplantae; phylum Streptophyta; class Magnoliopsida; order Santalales; family Viscaceae; genus Viscum; species Viscum album. Next base: position 1,845,247,063 of record OY728157.1, on the reverse strand, counting down.
ATTAACTATAAGGGGTGCTATGTTCTTTTGGATGGATGAATGTCCAGAATATTTTTCCGAACTAAATAGATGTATAGTCTGTGCACTTATACATACATAAATCTACAGTATATAAGAGTTTTAATCTATATATATGAATCCAAAATGGAACTACGATAAATCATCAATAAAAAATATGTGGTTATAGATTGTTCCATAGGAGTGTTTGATTTTCATTAGAAAAAATAATCAATTCATTATTTGGTTCTAGTTATGGTAATTTAGGAATAAAAAATATGGATCCAATATCTCTACGTAGAAATGTGTGACATATTTATAGATTAAAAAATATTAATTAATATTTTTATAGAAAAATAGTTGACTCTAGGCCGAATATTATGGTTTGAATTGATTAATGATTGTGACTCCACAATAAATTACCACATTGGGAAAGTGACCAATGTGAATGATTATATAAGTCAGATGGATCTTCCTAGATTTCTAATGATGATGGAAAAAAATCAATAAAAATAATCATACTTATAATGAGCCTTTAAATCTTCATTTAATGTGTGAAATATTATATTTCTAGATGATTGTTTTAACTATATATACAAATTATTGATTAATGAGGCATAATCAGATGATGTTGACCTATAAAAGAATGTGATATATTTATTATAAGTTCATCCATTATTATTATTGAATAAAAATGTTCAAGAACCACATATGTTACCCAATATTTCTATAATCGAATTTTTAGCAATAAGATGAAGCTCATATTTCCTCAATAATTTTTCATCATGGAAGTACAATGTTGTGTATAGATTTGAATGATTATTTTTGGTGGGATAAAATGAAATCTTATATTTCCAAGTCAAATTCTCATTGCATTCAATGTAAAAAAATTATGTTTGAGGGAGTGATATATATGTGGATGTTCCTTCTATTACCAAATCTAGAATGCAAATGGGAAACCTCACCATTTATTTTTTTAACGGACACCCAAAAAAATCCAATGGTCGTAATGTTATTTAGGATTTAGATTATTTCCATATGAAGTTAGTAATATTTATTTTTGTTAGAGAATATTTTAATGTTTATTAACACACTAATTTATAAATTAATGTATTGGTAATATTTCATGTTGTCCAACTATAAGTTGTTTCTAATCATGATCTATGGTTTACCATGATGTTTTATAAAAGTATCCAGTGGTATCCTGATATAAAGATATGTTTCAGAACAATATATCACCCTCAAAAATGAGATCTATCTTTGATGACAATCAATCATCATGATTATATGTTTAGAGTCATATATGTTGATTTAAAATGAATATTGGATTGATAACTTCCTTTGTTTGAATTATAATACACTAAAATATTTCATTATATCATTGGGTTAGATCATTATATATCCATATATAATCAAAAGTGTATAACTCCATCTTACTATAATTATATTGATGAATGAAATCTAATGGCACTTATTATTTTTGTGTAGATGTTTGGTAATCACAGAGAACATCAATAATACCTAAGATCATGTCATTGTCAAAAAATCATTTATGTCGACAATCATTGGAATGATTTTGAAATTGATGTTGGTGAGAAGGTATTCCTAAAAATATCTCCCAGGAAGAGGGTGATGAGATTTGAAAATAATGGAAAGATAGTTCCAAATTATATCAGTCATTTGTTTAAGTTCTGTGCTGCATTTTTATTTAAGATAATCAATCGTTTCTCCTCCCAATCTCTTAAATGTAAATAATGTGTTATATTTAACTCTAACAAGGAAGTATATATAGTATCCATCGCATATACTGAATATGAATATCATACTACAGGTGAATGTTGATTCTTAAAAAATAAAACTAGTAGTGATTATGTATGATCGAGATATTCTTCTACAAAATACATTATACTCTTATTAAATTATTTTTGGGGAAAATATTAATTTTAGAAAGGAATGTGTAGACCTATAGATTGAATTTGGAATAAGTATACACATGTATTTATATAATATTGAAAAATTATGAGGGAATATTTCTATTAAGGATGGTTGATTGTAAGACCCCAATTTTTTTAAAATAGTTTTCCTTAGGTAATTTTATTTCTTCAATAACATGTTTTATTCAAAATATTGCTGCTTAGAGAACTACAGAACATTATTAAAATATTATGCTTAAATTATCACCTAGACATTTCATGGGTGGGTATGTATAATAACAACTAAATTATAAAAAAATATATGGTCTAAACATTTTAAATATGAATAAAATGGTTCTCTATTGATTCTAATTAAAAATGAAAATAAGTGTTTTAAAATAAAACTAATCATTTTTTTGAAAAATTAATTTTATGACCACAATTAATTTTTAAATATAAAAATAAATTAATCATTATTGTGTATTTTATTAATTAAATTTATATATTAATTGTTAAAATTATTTAAACATACCATAAATATTTCTCACAGATTGGGATAAAAATAAATCCACTTCAATACTTTATGTTTAATTATTTCTAAAAAATGTTTTCTTTCATTTTAATATGTTAAATTAAGATGATTGTTCTATTTATATTCACTGAATTAGATAATATGAATTAAATAATGTAGATAAAGATGAAAATTTTTGGTAAGTATAGAATTTTTATTTTTGGTCAAAATAAATAGAAAATGAGGTAAAATTTTTAGTTTTGTAATGGATAAATTATGTTAAAAAATATTAAAACTAAGTTTTAAAGAATAAATTTTCATCCCAATTCTTATTGTATGAATGAAATTTTACCAGTATAACTTTTTATTAAAACTAGAGCTTTTAATGAACACATGTTAATAAAAATTACTTGCATATTATTTTGATCAAATTAAGTTGCAAAATGAAATTCTCTTAGTTTTAAATATATTTTAAGTATACCCTTTTAGAAAAAAATATATATGAAATAGTATAATTATTTATTTTTTCGTAATTTATTTATATTAAAAATGTTAATCTATCACAATTTTTAGTTGATATATAATTATCGTAAATTATTACAAAATGCTAGAACTATATTTATTAAATTACCAGAAAAATAAAATAAATAAGTTTGAAGATACTAAATGTGATAAAATTTGTATAATTTATAGAATTAAAAGAATTTTAATGGTGAATATGGAATATTAATTTTATTTTTGAAAAACTAAAATTAAATTTATGGATTTTATTTTCATATTTTCCATAAAATAATATTAATAGTGTCAGAATAGACAACAATAGTATTTTATCATAATATTATTTTATCAAACTATTTAAAACCCAGAAAAATATTGAATTAAAAAAATTGGATGTTTTATGATATAAACATTGAAAAATTTTCATTTAGTTTCCATTTTACCTTATAAAAAATAATTAAAACCCCAATATTTTGGAAAACATGTTACTGAAGCTAACATAAAAATATATAAACCGAGGGTTAATAATAATTTTAATATTTAAAATGACACAAAAAATTAAATAAACTTTAAAAGATATTATTATTATAACTATATAATACATTTTATTCATATAAGTATATAATTTGAGTAATTTTTCTTAGAAGGAAATTTATTTGACCACATTCTTTTTAAAAATCAAAAAGATCCAATCATCTCAAAATATAAATGGAAACCTCCACCATAATTTCATTAAGGAACCTTAATCATTATTTATCATAAAAAACAATAAATTTACTTTGTGAACAATCCAAAAAATGTTATATAGAATATAATATTCGTATAATAAAAAATACCAATCGTTTTAGAGAATATATAAAGGAGTTGTTCAAAGAATATATAATTTCCTAAATCAATAATTTTTTTTCTATAAATTTTTTACTCCTAAATATGTATTCTATTTATCATTAAATAATAATTTTACTATACCAAATTTTTTTAAATATTAATTATTATAATGAATTTCCATTATACACTACCCTTCCAATCAAATTAGAAGTGATTGTTTTACTCTTATATACATTTTGAATATCATATCCATAAATAGATACAATAACGATTTCAAAAAATCATTTATGGGTGACTAGTAATGTATTTTAAATTTTTATATATGATATATAAGGAATTATTAAACATTTTCAATGAAAATTTCATGTATAAATAATTACAATCTAATCCTTTTAGAACCTATAATGTCGCTCATGTGTTAGTTTCAACTACAACATCAATGATGTTATTCTTTATGTGTTCTATTTATATTTATTAGGATCATAATGGGAAGGAATTAGAGGAGTATATAAGATATATATGATATAATAATTTTCCTGGAAATATGAATTAATATTTATCATTATTTTGTTTCATCCGCTAAAATATTACAACATCCATAATGCATACATACGACCTACATTTCCCATCAATGATAAAAATCATTTATTTTATCTCACTTTTATGGATGAATATAAAAATTTAAATAATTGTTTCAATATATATATATATATATTATTATTAATTTTTATATAATTGAATAAAGAAGAATTTATAAGGACTAGAACTACTATACTAAAATTCACATAATAAATGAAATATTTTATACCTGGTAACAGTTATTTTAATACAAAATTATTAAAAATGTGGGGCATCGAAATTTTATAATTGGATCATATATGATATTATATGTTTCCAAATGATTCTATTTTTGAATTATAATAATTTTAAATTTATTTTATTGGTGGTAATACTGCTTTCGATGCTAGTTGAACTAGTGGTTTGGGTTATATATTAAAATATCATTATTTATTAGGGTTCTGTATGAATAATTTATAATGATGAAATATAAATATCAGCCTTTAAATATACTAATAACGTTTATTCTCCTCTAGATATTTATTGAATATAATTAGTTTCCTATCATTTCCTTCACCACACATACTTAAATGGTTGAAATTTTTTTTAGGGAAAATTAATATCATTTTTTTATAGAATTATTTTCCATCAATCTCTATATCATCATAAATATTATTGAAAAATGGTTTTTACTATTATAATATGATTTTTTAACTAATTTATACCAATTTATTTTTTTTAGAATTATTTGAATGCAATAACTTTTCTCATTTTTAAATGAGGTACTTTGTGAATTTTACTACAAAAATTTTTAAGGAATGTTTTATAACTTATGATTCATGAATATATATTTCCAACATCATGAATAACTTTTTCATTGAATATTCAATTTCCTATTTACGTTGTTGTTTTAGAAAATAAATTATTTTCCATTATATATGCACATTTTTTAAAAAGGTGATTTTAAAATGTAAATTGTCTTTTTTGATTGATTTTTTCTTGATATTTCATATGTATTTATTTTTATCAAAGAAAGAAAGAAATTAATTAAATTATTCATTACTGAGGATATGAGCCTAGGATATCATATTTATTATTTCTATTTATAGGTCTATTTATGAAATCATTTTGTTATGGAAACATATTTTATTTCTATGGGCTATGTAGTAATGGAATGTTTAAGAAAACCATTTCATTCAAGGGATCTATTTTGATAATTAATTTAATATTTTATGGATAATATATGTTTGATTTTATTTATTAGATGAGTGGGACCTATATATCTATCCAATTAATAATGAAAATGTTGATATCTTATTAGATAAACAAGACTACAATAGGGAGTTAACTGAGTTCTGTATGTGATTTTTTCTATGAATAGTTTTAAGAGTGATCCTTGAAAAAAATGATGGTTTGGGGAATGAACCCATTACACTATGATAATATTTTTAAAGAGCCTTTAGTAGTTATGAAATTATTTTATATGATTATGTTTATTATAAACATCCATGAATTATTCAAATGTTATTATCTCATGGTAAATATTCATTGATTCTATTATTATTCATGTAATATGAAATGATATTATTTTTAATGACATATATTATGATATTTAATATGAAGGTTATAGTTTTTCAATGTTAATTCCATGTTCATATACCATTATACCAATTTTATGCTTATGAGATCATTTGTAACTCCTTGGTTCAAACTTAATAAGAATATGATCTCACACTTCTTTTAGTTTTCAATTGCCTAGGTTACGATGATTATTATTAATAAGGATAAATCTATAAATTGGTTTAGTTATATAAAAATAAGTGGGAAACTATGTAGATATTTGTGAAAAAAAAATTATGCTTCCAAATATTCAATGATATTATACCAAAACTATTATATGGTGAATCTAAATTCTATGTAATGAATTTTAATTTAATAAATCGTAATATATATATACATATATATATGGAAATCTTGTTTTTTATATAAATTATGAGGGGTAATTATTTATATTTCATAGATGTAAATATATAATTACATTCATAGTGTTGCCAAAATGTTAAAATTTACCTCATTAAGAAAATGAAATGAATATTCTATTCAATCTATTTTCTAAAAAAGTATAGCATGGTTAAAAAGTGTCGTTAAAAATTCAGTTTTATAATTTAAAATAATTTTTGAAAATAATTTTATAAATCATGGTCATGGATAAATAACATCAAGTCAAAAGAGAAATAAAGTCATCATAAAATACATTCCCACAAAAAATTTAATTAACAATGAAAATAAAATTGTATTATTACATTGAAAAATAATAAGAGGATAAGAAATGTATCAGTTTTAATATAGAAACACAAAATAATTCTCCCTGAGTAACTTATATACAAACAACCTCGAATAATAAGGAGATATAAAAATAAATACTTACATCTGGTGAGACATTCAATATACATGATCAATAATCCTATATATTAAATGTAAATTTACTAAAAACATATTATACAATAAAAATAAAATTTAAAATGACTCATATAATTTTTATATAACCAATTATCAGACATATATTATTAATTATTTGTTAAAAGAAAATTATTATATATAATTACTATATTGATTTTATTGTGCATTTATGTTTGGTAGTCTCAATACATATACATTGATAATAGTTCCACCATCTCTAAAATTTTATCAATCATATTAATATCATATATATTAGTTATCTTGATATTTATATTCATATATAAATGTTAGAAATTTAAAAAATTAGTTAAATCATTCAGGGAGACAATATGCTATTTGTACACATCAATGATGTTTTTAATATTTGATGAATGGACTGAAAGAATGTTGAAAAATTATTTACCCTAATTTAATAAATATAATATCATTTGCATCATATTTTATCATCAAACAATTTTTTTTACCATCCATGTAAAAATATAATGAAAAAAACTAAATTTATTCTTGGAGGTGGTAGTCCACAGGTACGCACAAGCGATATTACCATTTTTAATGGAAATTGAGTAAGGATGGTTTTTATTCTATTATAATTTAATAATTTAAAATATTTTGTAAATATCATATATATTTAAATTAAATCCATAATTATATATTTCCATGAGATGTGTTAAGGTAATAAATTAAATCTGTACATGGTGATATATTCCTCTAAACACACGATCGATTTTTTTAGTTTCACATTTTATTGGATTGGAAATGTATATATATTGTGATATTTACACATCAAAATATAAGTATGTCAGATAAAATAGTTTTATTATTTTATCATAATTTATTATTATTTTATGTAGATAGAATAATCATTAATAGAAAATACATAGTTATGAAATATACGGCTTCGTTAGAAAAAATTATTATGTATTTATATAAGCCTTCCTATACAGTTTTTTTATAAATATAATATTCTAAAATTTTTGGATAGAATTATGGAATTGATATATTCCGTTATTATTAGAATAAATTTTATTTTTATGTGTACTATGGGGGATATGTGCTGTCATTTTATTTGCAGGGGACTGGATACAGATGGAATTTTGAAGAGAATAAATTATTACATCATTTTTCACACAAATAATCACTCCAAAATTAAAAATTACATACCCATAGTTTCAATATGGTTTAAATATAGACATTAAATAGTAATTATACATGTTTTATGGTTATAGTAAGCCATATAATTTTAGACTATCCCTTGGTAAAAACAAAATCTTTAACCATGATTATTAATCTTTACTTTTTTACTATTAATTATGATCAAAAAATATATTATCCATATAACCTAATATTAATTATGATAATTCGGAATATTATATAATTTTTTTATAATTCGTATAGTAGAATTTAAATAATTTATCTTAAATTTAAATCCACAGCTGTGATGAAAAACTATTATCTAAATCATTATTTCTGTAAGTTTAAAATTCTTTTACATTAAAATAAAAAATTAAAAATATTGCAATTACTTAAATTTTATTAATAATAGTTTTATTGAACTAGTGACACTTTTAAAACATATAAAAATAGAATCTAACATTGTAAATTCATTAAAAAAATGGAAATTCTCAACCAATGTAAGTATTTTCCACTATTTATAATAAAACAATTTTTTCTATAATATTTCATTAAATCACTCTACAAATAAACCGAATTGATGATTTCCCAAATTAAATTATTTTTTTAAAATATAACATTTAAATTTATAAAAATTAAATTTTATATTATTTCTTGATAACTCAATGAAACCTATTTTTAGAAAAATTAAATTTTCATTAGTAAAATTATTTTCCATTTATATTATTTTTAATTTATAATCATTTGTAAAAAAATATTATTTTCATAATTTAGTTTGTATTATTCATTCATTAAATATTTAGTTTTAGTGTTATAATGGTATAATGTAGTACAATTAATTTTGAGATGGGGTTTCATTTATCGCATGTTGTCAAATTGATAAAATAAGAAAAATATTATAATGTCATAGGGTTTTACCATTTAAATTTCCCATGATTATTAACTAATTATATTTGGAATATTCATATATAAAATGGTTATATTTAAGATTTAATTTCATTCAAATGTTTATATATTCAATTTAACATTTCTTTTCTTATAAATACAGGTATAATAAGTTTTCACGTATGATTTAATTTACCTTCGGTTATATAATACCATAAATTACATTTTCTTTATCTTTAGTTGATGAAAATATTGTATGGTGTTCACAGATTTATTTCATTAATAACTTATAGCATGTAATCATTTATCAATATCATTGTTGATCCAAACATGTTAAATCTATCTGTACAATCATTTTTCATGGAATCCAACTTTTCATGAATTAAACTTATACCCCACAAATGATTTCAAATCTCATGTTCCCTATGTTTGAACTACCTATATATTAATGAAAATTAATATTTTGTTTGGATTTAGTGTTATTTATAGTGTTAGTTTCATATTTAAAAATTCTGAAGGTTATATCCAAGATGACCATATTTTTTTTCTTTTCCTTATCATTGTATATTCTAAATAGATTATCATAATGTGTATTAGTTATAATAAAACCATAAAAAAGAAAATTGTTGTTAGGTTTAGTATAAGTTATTGTTTATTTTTTTCCATTACTTTATTAGTACATTGATATCCTTTTTGGCCACTAATTCATCATCATTTAGATTATATCAAAGAGTCTATATTCCATAAATAACAGTCATATAACATTAATTTAGTTTAAAAATTTATTCCCTATGAAGAATAGCATATTAATAATAAGCACATATCATATATCATTTAGTGAGATGAATATATAATGTCATAAAATGTTTGATAACTATGTTTTTTATCTCCCATTATATATTTAATAATAGAAAATTTGGTATTATATATTTTTAAAATAAAAAGTAACAATTTAGGTGTGGGACTTTTAATTTGATTAGTACTCTATCATATCCTCTTGACTAAAATATGAAATTTATTTCTATAGAATTTATGATTTTTATTCTTTATATAAAAATGATACACTTGATTATTAATTAATGAATCCATTATTTGGCCACACTAATATTCATATATAACACAAAAATATAAATGGATGATTTCTACTCTAATTTTATAATGTTCGAAACCTATACAAAAAAAATATAATATTTCCTCAAATAATTATTTTCTAAATGGAATAAATAAATTTGTAAAGGATATGAGACTAAATTTATTCCTAGATAATTTGATAATTGAATCATCAAGAGGTACAATGTTTGGAAATTAGAATTTATGAATAAATTTTATTCTATAAAAAAGTATCTACTTAATATAAAAAAATTGAAAATATATGATCTTTGATAAAAAATCTGAAATATGAATCTCAATTGTTGAGATGGAATTCAATTTTCTTGATTGGATTCGTGTCCAACAAAAATATTTAAAAAATTAACACTTTCTTAAGATAAAAATTTCATTGCTGAATTGACATTGAGCTAAAATTATTAATTTTAATAAAAAAATGTAATTTCCAGTTATCACCTCAAAATAGAAAAAATTATAAAAACATACATAAAATGATTATGAAAATAAAAATATCACACAACTAATACAATACAACATTGAATTGACTATTTTATTTTCAGGTAATATAACCTATATTTTCCAATCATGAAATCATCAATATATTTCATAAATTTCATTGTATTGAACTATGATGATTACATTGAAGAAAATTTAGTGTAACACCACGAGATTTTATGAGATATATTCGTTTTAATTTATTTTATGTCTTCTATTGTACAATACACCATGACTATCTTGTACTATAGGCAACATCGTATTAGCTTGCAGTATACACAACACTATTCTTGTCTTGTGTTACACACAATTTCAAGTTTGTTTTGTGGGAATTATTATACGCTACATTAAGTATAGAAATTTTTTATGTATAAATGAAATAAGTTTTGATTATGTTATACACAACATCAAATGTAGCTTCCACTACACAAAGCCCTGAATTGGCTTGCAGCACACACAATCACGACCGTTCTCGATAGCGTGTATAGTACGCAATGTCGGGATTCTCTAAACAACGATATATTGTAATAATATTATTATGAACAAGCCTTTATGAATAGTATTAACTACATTTATAATTTTATTACATTATTATTCATCTTACACATTTTCTATAACATGTTATGAGAAAAAAATAATTTTTTTGGGTAAAATAATTATTTTTAAAAAAGATCATTTTTTCCGCCTTTCGATGGAGCACCCACATTAAATGTAGTTTTTGATATGTTTATAAGTTCAACTTGAAAAAAATAAAATTCTTATTTGAAATCAGGATATAAAAATTTACTTTGGATAAAATTTTCATATTATTCTGATAACATTTATATTTTATTGAATAGTAAAAACACGCAATATTTTAATTAAAAACAAGTATTTTAATCGCAATAATTCATATGGTTATATTATCTTTTTAATTGGTTTTAAAGTTTAATAAGAATATATTTTTACCAATTAATCCAATGTTGGTCATTGAATTAATTTCTCTTTGAAATTGGACATAAACAAGTGTCGATCTTTTGATAGTTATTGTTTCTTAAAAACACGCTATTTGTTTTTATAACAGGCATTAATTTTAAAACAACTTAATGCCAATTATATGTTTTGAATTTGGAGAAATAGAAATCATTATTTAATTCAGAATATCAAATACAGCTTAGGATGAATTTTTTGTATTTTTCTGAAAAACATCAATATTTAATTAATAGTGAAACCACTTTGTTGTAGTTAAAAAATGCACACATTCATTTAAATGAAATTTTACCACATCTGTGTATTGAATTTCAAAAATACAACATACATGGTTGTTATCAAGAAGTAAAATTTGGTTCAATAAGATGAAAATAATTTAAGGTGAATAGTAACATTTGACTTTTATTTACTGTAGTTAAAGGAAAATAGGTTAATTCAAGGTTAAAAGAATATTATAATAATTCAAAATTACCTTAACACTTGTCCTAACCTTATCGGATGATTATTTCCCGACCATGGTCATCCTTGGGTCTATTTTGGGACCCCATTTAACCACTTGGTAGTGATAATGTCAATTTGGATTAATTAATTTAATGTAAAGACAAAATTGACAATAACAAAAATCATTTAGTAATTAATTTTTATAAGGAGTTATATAAATTATCATTTCAACTATAAATACTATTTGTAATTATGAAAATATTTCCTACATTGTGGTTTTTTTTATAATTTTTATACATCAACTAAATTATGTTATTTATGACACAATAATGATGCAATATTTACCTTATTAATAAATGATTTAAATAAAAAAGATTATAATGATAAAAATATTATCCAAAACATGTCAAACTCTGATTGGATGATTTTATTTCTACCATTAGTCATCATATCTTAATCTTTAATGATTTTTGGTCCTTTTAAAATCGTAGATAAGTTTATAAAAAAATAATATTTTCCCACCTTCCAAAAGAGCCCCTCCACCCCCTTATAAAAGGAGGACATTTATATCCAATTCCTTACACATATCAAGCCATTTGGCTCTTCCAAACTATACCAAATTAATCTCCCTACATCCCTCTATTCCCCCTAGAAGCCTTACCTTAGGCATAAGGCACTTAAAGAAGTTTTTTTGGTTCAAACCAAAGGAAGTTACCCAAATTAATGGTAACAGTTTCTCTTAAATTGTTTTCTTTTATTCTACATCTCCAACCCCTAATGTGCTCTTAATCCTTTATTTTGTAACAAAAAATGTATCATAAATATACTAGGATGTTTTATGAGAAGGATTCGAACTACACTTATAGAAACCACTATCTTATGGATGAAGAACATAATGTTTCTGTGGATGGAAAACTAATGCCTCAAGAAACAATGATTATTCAATTTTCCCCTACCACCTATCATGGTGGCCATTATGATGGAACTATATTTATATATGATATATATTATTTTTATTATTTACTTATTCTAATTTACTTCTCAATTATATCAATCCTTTATGGTTTTCATATTGTGTAAATACGATAATGTTTTTGAGGAAGTGCAGACTACCGCCCCCTCAATGTGATGTGATTTGTTAATGCCTTATGTGGGATGTATAAAATATGGATTTAAGGATATTATATATGATATAATATAGATATTATAATATTCCTATGTATCATTATGTTTTAATTCCATTAAAATAAGAAATAGAAATGAAAGTAGCGTTCATGTGTACGTACAACTTACCATCCCCATGAACGACGCATTTCATTTCTTACCTCCATATGTTATATACTATTATAAATACATGTATACTCTGGAAATATATGATATATATGATATATAAATCCTGAATATCATTATGGATATAATGAACCTTTGACCACATTAACAACATGTAATTATAAGAAGTCCATTTTTACTCAAGTACCAATTATCGACAAAACGAACGTTATTAACTTAAATGGTTACATAATGTTTATAACAAGGTAATAAGTGATATAAAAGGAATAATAAACTTGAAAAAGGTTCATATTCAGGTAGAAATTAACTTTGGTTTATTACTCAGGAGATTAAAGAATGATCGAGTCAAGTCGGAGATGAGGTAAGGGAACTTCTTAACCAAATTTCTATTCATTGGGTTGATCTTCTCTTTCTTGATTATGTCATTATTTGATTATGTGATAAATGAATTTTGATATATTATCATGTATTTATACTTTATTTATGTGACATTATAGTTAATACACATAAGTGATCTACTTTATTTACAAAATGTTCTTTGTAAGGGATAATTATTCCAATCTCGTTCTTATACGCGATTGTTTATTCGTAAGTATTTACTGGGGTTATTGTTATCATACATGTCCATGTTTTATAAAAGTGTTTTTATGTATGTTTAAATACCTTTTCATCCATTTTTTACTTTTACCACATGTTTTGAAAGGAATTGTTTTTAACATACAAGGATCTTTTTGACTTTTTTGACAAAAGTATGAGGTGAATGTTTTTTTAACTAATACGACATGAACATATTTTTACGGTTTCATATAGCCTTATTTTAATGAAGTTTACTCTATATTATTTCAAGGTTATTTTCAAAAAAATCCTTTTCTTTTAAAATTGTGTTGCATTTAGTGAAAAGAAAATGATTTTGAAGAAGAAAGGATATTTTCCTCATGAATTTATTTGAAGTGTTTTATCAAAACTATTATCCATATAAGATGACATTATTTATCATGGTTATGTTTCACGTATAATGTCTCTATGATTTAAATGGATTCACTTTTCTTATGATGAAATCTCGATTTGTTTTATATTGATTATGTGACGATGGGATGATGTATATGAAACCCATGTTATTCTTTGGGTTGTGATGAATGTCTTATGTTTATTTTGTGGAACAAGTAAGAATGATTTCATTATGAGATGGGTAGGACCTATATCTCCATCCAATGAATTGGGTAAAGATTCATATCTCATGAGATATACATGGATAGAACAGTAATTTAATTCGGTTTAGTGATACAAGACTGGAATGAGGATTGACCTCGATTTAGAAAGGGACTTTGTCTACTAAGATGGTATTGGAAGCATTGCCTTGGCTACTATGGAAATCATATCATGTTCATAATGGTTCTCCAAAATTACATGTTTTATTCCCATGCTATTTTATCATGATTAATGTTTCATTATATCTATGCCTTACGTACTTCCATGATTTATGTCATTGCTTAGGATTTTGATGTTTAAATATTATATTCATGTTTTGAAGTTCAAATGTATATGGTTTGTTTTATTTTCTCCATTCTTACCCTTACTGAGCATTTCAGCTCACCCTTTATATTATCTCTTTTCCCCAGGATATAAATAAAGGTTTTAGGTAAGAAAAATAGAAGATCATTATGGTATATATTGAAGATCTTTCACCAAGATTAGAAGATTATATTACGAGTTTTCAAAGACACTATACTACTATGGTACTTTGGTGTGTGTTTTTAGTTATTTATTAAGTATTCTGAAAAAGTAATTTAATGTCTATGTATGTCAAATTTGGGGTCTCTACAGTTGGTATCCTAGGGATGTTTAGTTATCCTTTGGAAACTAGGATGCGAAAAATTTAGTGAAATCCCTAGAAATATTTCTAAGGTACGTCTAGGGATGTCCCAAAGGTTAAGTATACATATAGGTTAGAGTCCTAGAGTTATGTTGTTGATCACGAATAACCTACGGTGAACTTAAGGTGTCATGGATAAAAGACTTTTTGATAAGCTAGATAACCCATAAGTGACTTTTTATGATTATGTGGTTCCTCATTATTTTAACTGTTTCTTACACTATGGTTTCTGGTCTTAGTCAATGGAGTGAACAAGAAGGAATTCAGTTAACATTGATTCCAATGGAAAAATTTGAGACTATGATCAACGAAATTCTCTAATGCCTGGAGAGAAAGATATTGTGATTATGCCAAATCAGTCATCTCGATATATAATTAATAAGGTGAGCTTCAGTTGTACTCCTAATTCATCAAATAAGTGGAAGATAGAATTTTATGCATGTTCTCATGGTGAGGAGCATAGAGAAACGAGGATTGATATTTCTAAAGAAGTGAAGAAGAACCTTGAGGAATATCTCAAATGGACGAGAAAATGTTATCTATGTGTAAAAAATGGTCATAGAGTGACAGACTGTTATAGAGTCCAATGTCTTTTCTATGGAGAACAAGGGCATTACCCAACTCAATGCCCTGGCCTAAGAGTTTACTTCTAAATCAAGGAAGAAATTATTCCATGGCAATAATTAAAGAGGATGGATTAATGTTTTTATATATTGGTAATCAAAAATAATGTTGTCGAGGTAATTTTTTGGTGTATTGGAATATCTATGTATTGGTCCGTTTTAGTTTTCCATAAGAATATAACATCAATAACCATGAAAAGTGATTGAAATATTTTTAGAAAGCAGATGATATGCGCATAATTAAGGGATAATGGAAAAATAATATTTTTGATAGTATTCATGAGCTCATGACTGATATAAGGAGAATGTTATATCATGGTTTGAGTATATAGAAATTTTTAGATTTTGGTATGTGGATATTGTTAAATTTTGACAGCATTCATGATTTCACTAATGGGGAATATGTAATCATTTTTTGAGAGAATACATTATTAGGTATTCACATGTATGTAATTTGAGCAACAAGATATATCGTATGATATATGGGGGATAAATGGTGGTATTCACATGCTTGGTAGATGACATTTCTAGTAATTGTTTTTTTTATATGAGCTTGGACAGAAGTATTTTGGATAATCCTAGAGATTGGAATGGATTATGTTGGACATAAGTTAGTGTTGTTTAAGGATAGAACTTTTTTCGATATTATTAATTGAATGTTATAATAATGTAGTTTTAGAAAAAGGATAACCTGTAGGATGGGCGACAACCCGTCGTGTCGTCATGGCTATGGAAATCAAACCCACAACCAAAGTATGACATGCCTTTATCGCCTAACAGTGGCCTACAGAAAGTCCATAGTTTGTAGAAACACGTTTTATTTTTTTAAGCGGTATGATAGATGAAGTATAAGTCCATTTTTCGAACTGTATACAATTAATCTCGCCACAAATGGACTTATGTATATAACTATTTCTAACATTATGTTTGAGATAGGTGGAATGACATTTCATTCTATTGCATAATCCTCTATCACTTCACAAAAGACAAATTCATCTTCATTTAATTAAGAGATGAAGTGGAAATTGTTCAAGGGACAAACAAAAGTGAGATTGTACAAAAATCAAGTAAGTGTTTCTTTTAATTCAACAATTCTTCAACATTAGGGAAGTGATCTTGAAAACTAAAAAAGTTATCCTAGTACCCTCATACCCTATGTATCAGATGGTACATTAGATCATCACAAATTTATGGCTTTGTGATTGATGGCTTTTTCATAGCCATGACCTCTACCAATCTCCATTAGAACATGATGGTTAGATTTCTCTTCCATATCCACATTTTCAAATATGTTCTCCTTTGTGGAAACCTAGTGAAGAGTTAATTTGGGTAACCATTACGTTTCATACATTAGCTTTTCAAATTAAGTTCTGGTATTCGTTTTTACAATGTGGGTTTCTATGAAATTATCTTTCAAGTAATAAACCATTTATAACCCCGACGAATTTCACGGGCGGAATTAATTTTTATGGGGGGTAGAGTGTAACACCATGAGATTTTATGAGATATATTCTTTTTAATTTTTTTGATGTCTTCTATTATACACTACACCAAGATTAGCATGTACTATACGCAACACCGTATTATCTTTCAGTATACGCAACACTATTCTTGTCTTGTGTTACACACAATTTCAATTATGTTTTGTGGGAATTATTATACACAACATTATATATAGAATTTATTTAATTTATAAATGAAATATGTTATGATTATGTTATACGCAACACCAAAAGTAGCTTCCACTACACGCAACCCTGACTTGGCTTGCATCACATGCAATCATGACCTTCCTCGATAGCGGGTGTAGTACGCAATGACGGGATTCGCTAAAGAACGTTATATTGTTATAATATTATTATGAACTAGCCTTTATGAATAGTATTAACTAAATTTTTAATTTTAAAACATTATTATTCATCTTACAGATTTTCTAGAACATGGTATGAGAACAAAATAATTTTTTTAGGTAAAATAAGTATTTTTCAAAAAATACAGTTTTGCTACCTTTTGATGGCGCACCCACTTTAAATTTATATTTTGACATGTTTATAAGTTCAATTTAACAAAATAAAATTTTTATTTGGAATCAGGATATAAAAATTTACTTTGGATAAATTTTTCATATTATTCTAATAACCATTATATTTTAATGAATATTAAAAACACATTATATTTTATTTAAAAACATGTTTTTTCATCGTAATAATTTATATGGCTAGATTTTTTTTAATTGGATTTAAAGTGTAATAAGAATATATTTTTACCATTTAACACAATTTTGGTCATTGGAATTAATTTTAATTTGAAATTGGATGTAAACAAATGTGGATCTTTTGATAGTTATTGTTTCTTAAAAACACGCTATTTGTTTTCATAACAGGAATTAATTTTAAAATTAATTAACGCCACTTCTATGTTTTTAATTTGGAAAAATAGACATAATTTTTGAATTCATAATATCAAATATATCTTAGGCTGAATTTTTTTTATTTTTCTTAAAAACATCAATATCTAATGAATAGTGAAACCACTTAGTGGTAGTTAAAAAACTGACTCTTTCATTTAAATGAAATTTTACCACTTTTGTTAATTGAATGTCAAAAATCCGACGTAAATGGTTGTTTTCAAGAAGAAAAATGTTGATTAATAAGATGAAAATAGTTTTTGGTGAATAGTAAATTTTGACTCATATTTACTGCGGTTAATGTTAAATAGGGTGATTCAAGGTTAAAAGAATATTATAATAATACAAAATTACCATAACACATGTCTTAACCTTATTGTATGAGTATTGTAAGACCATGGGCATAATTGGGTTGATTTGGGGACCCCATTGAGCCACTTGGTAGTGATAATGACAATTTGGATTAATTAATTTAATGTAAAGACAAAATTGACATTAACAAAATCTTTTAGTAATTTTATTTTTATAAGGGGTTATATACATTATATTTTGGACTATAAATTTTAATTTGAAATAGAACAAGATGTCCTACATGGTGGTATTTTTTTTATAATTTTTAGACATCAAATAAATTATGTTATTTTTGACACAATAATGATGCAGTATTTGCCTCATTAATAAATGATTTAAATAAATAAGATTATAATGATTAAAATATTATCCAAAACATGTCCAATTCTGATTGTATGACTTTATTTATACCATTAGTCATCATATATTCATCTTTGATGATTTTTAGACCTTTTGAAACTGAATATATGTTTATAATATAATAATATTTTCACACCCTCCAAAAGAGCCCCTCCTCACCCTTATAAAAGGAGACCATTTATATCCAATTCCTAACACCTCTGAAGCCATTTTTCTCGTCCATAATCTACCCAATTAATCTCCCTACATCTTTCTCCTCATCCTAGAAGCCTTACCTTAGGCAGAAGGCACTTCATGAAGTCCTTTTTGTTCAAACCATAATAAGTTACCCAGATTAAAGGTAACTGTTTCTCTTAAATTGTTTTCTTTTATTCTACATATCAAACCCCTAAAATCTATTTAATCCTATATTTTGTAAAATAAAAATTATCCTAAATATACTAGTATGTTGTTATGTGAAGGATTCGAACTACACTTACACACAACTCCATCTAATGGATGAAGAACATAATGTTTCTGTGGATGGAAAACCAATGCCTCAAGAATGATGATTTTTCGATTTTCTCCTACTGCCTCTCATGGTGGCCATTATGATGTAAATATATTTATATATGATATATATTATGTTTATTATTTCATTATACTACTTTAATTCTGAATTATATCAACACTTTTTGGTTTCCATAGTGTGTAAATACGATAATCTCATTTGAGGAAGTACAGACTACTGCCCCCTCAAAGTGATGTTATTCATTAATGCCATATGTGGGATGTATAAAGGATGGAGTTAATGATATTATATTTGATATTATACTGAAATAATTATATACCTATGTATCATTATGTTTTAATTACATTAAAATAATAAATATAATTGAAAGTATCGTTCATGCATACGCACGGCTTACCGTCTCCATGAACGACACATTTCATTCCTTACCTCCATATGTTATATACTATTATAAATACATTTATATGCCGGATATTTATGATATATATGATATATAAATCATGAATATAATTCTGGATAAAATTAACATTTTACCACATGAACAATATGTAATTATAAGAAGTCCATTTTTGACTGAAGTACCAAATATCGACAAAACGAACGTTATTAACTTAAATGGTTAAATAATGTTTATAACATGATAATAAGTGATTTAAAAGGAATAATAAACATGAAAAATTTTATTAATCAAGTATAAATTATCTTTGGTTAATTATTTAGGAGATTAAAGAATTATTGAGTCAAGTCAGACACAACGTTAGGGAAGTTCTTAACCCAATTTTTGTTCTTTGGGTTGATCTGCTCTTTCTTGTTTATGTCGTTCTATGATTACGTGAGAAATGAATTTTTATATATTATCAGGTATTTTTACTTTATTTATGTCACCTTATAGTGAATACACATAAGTGATCTATTTTATTTACAAAAAGATCTTTGTAAGGGATAATTATTCCAAGCTCGTTCTTATCCAAGATTGTTTATTCGTAAGTATTTACTGGGGTTATTGTTATCATACAAGTCCATGTTTTCTAATTTTTTTTATGTGTGTTTAAAGTTCTTTTTTACCCATTTTATACTTTTAAAACATGTTATGAAAGGAATATTTCTTTTTTTCCATATAAGGATCTTATTGACTTTTCCGACAAAAGTACAAGGTGACTGTTTTTTAAATTTATACGGCATGAATGGTTTATTATGGTTTCATATAACCTTATTTTTAATGAAGCTTACTCTACAATATTACATGGTTCTTTTCAAAAAATCCATTTCTTTAAAAATTTTGTGTTAATTTGCGAAAAGGAAATAATTTTGAGGAAGAAATTATATTTTCCTCAAGAATTCATTTCAAGTGTTTTATCAAAACTATTTTCCATCTAAGATGACATTATTTATCATGTTTATGTTTCATGTATAATGTCTCTATGATTTACATGGTTTCAATTTTCTTATGATGAAATATACATTTTTTATATGGATTATGTGATGATGGGATGATGTTTATGAAACCCATTTTATTTTTTGGGATATGATAAATGTCTTAAGTTTATTTTGTGGCACTCGTAAGAATGATATCTTTATGAGATGGGTGGGACCTATATCTCCCTCCAACGCATTGGGTAAAGATTTATATCTCATGAGATAGACATGGAAGGAACAATAAGTTAATCTGGTTCAGTGATACCGGACTAAAATGAGGAGTGAACTCGATTCAAAAAGGGACTTTGTCCACTAAGATCGTATTGGCAGCAATTCCTTGGCTACTATTGAAATCATATCAGGTTCTTAATGGTTTGACACAATTACATGTTTTATTCCCATGATATTTTATCACGATTAATGTTTCATTATAATATATGCCTTACGTACTACCATGTTTTTTGTCATTGCTCAAGATTTTTATGTTTAAATATTATGTTCATATTTTGATGTTCAAATGTATATGGTTTGTTGTATTTTCTACATGCATACCCTTACGGAGCATTTGAGATCACCCTTTATATGTTTTCTTTTCCCCAGGATATAAAGATATATTTTAGGTATGAAAAAAAAGAATATCTTTATGGGAGATGTTGAAGATCTTCCACCAAGATTAGAAGATTATATTCCTTGTTTCCAAAGACACTAAACTATTATGGTCCTTTGGTGTCTGTTTTTGTTATGTATTAAGTATTCCACAAAAGTAATGTAATGTCTATGTATGTAATGTTTGGGGTCTCTACATTTAGTTTGGTTATAACACACCCATAATATTCTATGACTTCTAATAGATGTAATTTCGCTCACCGTTACATGATTTTGAATATTACATGGAATAATTCACTTATTTAATACATAAAAATTAGGTGATAAAATTTTCATCACTATAATGAAAACACAAAACTCAAGTTAAAATAAATTTCGATGAAGTGTGTTACAATTTTTCTAATAATGTATATAGTGATGTCAATTATCTTATCACATTTTCCTCCATGGGTGGTGATAAAATCCTTACAGTATTCCTATAAATCTTTTAAAAATATCATAAACCCTCTTAACTGATTTGTAAGAAAGACAATATTATTCATCATTATAGACATTTATGACAAGATATGAATATTATATGTTCATGGATTATACAAATATATTAATTAATAGAGCATAATATCAATAATTTTTTAATTTAATCAATATAATAAAAAAAATTTCAAAATGGTTTATGAACTAACATGGTAAATATTGTTTTAATATTTTTAGAAAAATAGTTTGTATAAATAAAATAACCAATATAATTCATGTACCTACACTAATATATTCATTAAAATTAATTAAATAATATTAAATGTTCCTCAATTTATCATGAAATTTTATTTTGTATGCTAATTATCATCTTAATGGTAATATGGTTTATAGTTCCTTTATTAATTACATTTTTATTGTAATTATACAAGAAGCAATGAAAATATTACATATTAAAACATTCGGGTTAAAAAAATTATATTTCCCAATGTCATGATATTTTATCTTCTTATCCAATAAATTTTATGAAAAGATTACTAATATTATCACAAATAGGTGGATTAATCCTTTTCCATTAAATGGAAAATTATAATTTGTTTAAGGGGGATATTTTATTATTGGAATATAATTAAATGTTATAAATGATTAACTGTATATTCCAATAATATTATAATGAATATTATTTTATTTTATAGTAAAAATATAATATGTTATGGTATAAGAATCCAAAAAACATTAGTTATAGGGTTAGATGTAAATTTCAGGAGGAAGATATTTAATAAATATTCAAGAAAAAAAGATGTTAATTTTCATATTATGATATTCAAAAATGAAAAATGATTAATTGTTCAGGTATTTAGAGAAATGATGTATAATGGATTTAGTGGGAAAGATTCATCAGATCATAATGTTACATTTTTGTCAAGATTAAATTACCATAAATAATATACATGCACATTTATTCCATATAAGTCTTTGTTTGGAGATTAAAAAAATTATATTATTTCACCAAAGTAACAATGTTGAGTTAGAGAAAAATATAATTATAGTGTAATTTTTCATAATGGAAGCCTAAATTATAGGATATGTATTCCTAGAAACAATATAGGTGATAACTATTGTAGGGGGGAGAATATTCTGTATAATGACCTAAAAAATTGTATAAAATTATGAATCTATAAATTCTTCATCTGAGTGATTTTTTAGGAATTTATAAATTTATAAAAAAGGGAATAGTGTGGAAAGTTTCCTTTTAAACATATAGTATTATATCATTATAATATAATGATAAATATAAATAGATATTGAACATATTTTTAAAATTAATCATGTTTTAAAGAATTTAAAGAGAATCATGATTTCGGAAACCATGATGAAAATGAAAATATAATGACTTTAGATATGCATAAATGTTTATTTTTAAACAATAGTTGGATTAATCTTTGAAAATGAAATAGCCATATCTTTTTTGGAATTATATTTTTTACAATAAATTTAAACTCTATCATATTTTTCCTTTCAAACAACAATGAGAGTAGTTTATTTTAAAGCTATTTGTTAGGATTGCAATATATAAAACATCATGTCAATAATTCAGTACATAGAACATAATTATTCTGTTCTCTAAATGAAACACTGATTTTATCTTATGTCACACTCAAGATCGACCATCCTTTATGGATTGCAAATTATGAAAGACTAAGGGTTACAAAAACAATAATGTATTATTAAATTATCATTATTTAATATAATTATATATAACCTAAAGTATATATGTAAAATTATAGGATTTAATAACTAATGAAAATATATATTTGACTCTATTGGTTACAATATTATTAGAAATTAATATATAAAAAAATGAATATAAAGGGTTTGATTTTATAAATGATTTTTTTTTGAAAACTTATTTTTTATAAAAAGTTAAATTAATTAATAATATTGAAAGGTATTAATTTAATATATATTTTATATATTCAAAAATATAATTTTTTATATTAATCCATTTTGTTTCCTAGGAATTCGATTAGAACATACCGAATATCACATATAAAAAATATTCTTTAAAAAACATTCTTATGACCAATAAAAGGGGAAAAAATTATATATCTAAATGTTTTGTGTTATATATAATATTATTTCAAAATATATTCCTTCTTTGAAATAGAAACATTAGAATTATGTTAGGGTGATTTTTTGGTATTTTTTATGATGTTTCATTATTTGTAATTAATAAAAAATAATAATTTAAATTTAAACATATTAACTATCCTTTATTTAATGTAAAATATTCATTGTATATGAGATCAAATGGTAAATATGTTTTATCCCAGAACAAAAACAACAAGTTAAAAAGTTTGTATCCCAATCATGAACGTATGAAGTTTAATGGGTTTTATCCCAATCATAAAATTAATAGGGTATTGGGGTTGTTTTCCCATTCTTAAAAAAGGTACACAAGATGTATCCTAAGGAAAACATGTTCTGAATTCTGTGGTAGGTATCCATGAAATAATATATTTTTTTTTCATTAGCCACAATTCCATAACATATTCCTATGTTAAGATTTCATAATTTCATCACTTGATTACATTGTGATTCATGTATTTTGAACATAGAGTAAATTTTCCATGATTCATTTTAATGATTTATGATATGCAATGTATGATAGTATATTTTCATTCTCTTGTTATCATAAACTTATGATCATTATTATGATTTTATATCTCCCTTAATTACACTTACTGTGCATATAAGACCAGCCCTTTTAATGTTTCATCTCTCCCAATTTTGAATATATGTAATATGTATGATTTTTCGATGAAGGGTTCTAGTTAATAAGTAACTATTGTGAGAAAATTTAGATTACTTATACACATGTTATTATGTTTCCAGGTTTCCAAAGGTACTAAACTAATATGGTCTTTGGGTCTCTATTTTTTTCATGTTTAAATTATTCCAATATAATGATGTATGTTCTCTCTTTGTTAATATCAAGACACTATAGTTGTTAATACAGTAAAGTTTTAATCAAAAATTTGAAAATAGAATGATAAAACATTATTTATAACCCTATTTTTCTTACATAATATTTTACTTAGGGTACCTATAGGGATAAGTATAATGAAGATGAAATGTTTATGAAAATTTCATAGAATTTTAGTAAAGGCTAGAGTATGTGTTATCCAAAATATTAATATGTGAATGGATTAAACATAACGATTTGGTTCTCGAATAGATTTATATAATATTAAAAACTTTGACAAGTTTTTTCAGGCTTAACTTGGTGTAACCTGGTACATGATAATTGATCTAGCTAACAACATGGTTTGAAAATATTAGGGGATATGCATAAGAAATTCACAAACTATTCATGAAAAATCCTGAAGGATTTTAATATAATATGACTATGATTAACCATGGATAAACATAATGTGACATAGATTTTATAAGTATTTGTAATTATTTAGACACCCTATGAGTGATGTGTTTCTTGATTATATGGGTTTCTACTATGATATCTGTCTCTCGCCCTCTAATTTCCTATTTTAATCAATATTGGGAAGTTGAATAAATTCTTTAAAAATTGAATGTTTCATATGTGGAATGTATGACCATGATGATTATTTATTTCCAAAGTGTAATTCTCATTATGCTAATCAGGAACATCCATGTGTATTATATATACTTCTGAAAGAGGGAACTATAAACTACATGTGAATTGTATGTAATTTTCTTCATGTATTGTCTACACTAAATGTAACATGATGATTACATAAAGATTGGGGAACCTGAAGAACTAATTCATTTTTAAAATTCATGGAATGTGGTATTTAGGAATACATTGATGAATCTTGAAGAATTGTACAAGAATAATGTTAGATGAATGAAGTATTTATGTTTTTTAATTCATGGATAATTTTATATGAATCAAGAAATAAATATTTAGTATTAGAATAAGTTTTTCATTATTGATTTTTAAGTATATGTTGAATGTTTATGGTGAGTTATAAAACCGATTTGAGGGAAATGTGATATTTTTATGAAGAAAATGAAACACTTAAGTTATTTATAATGTTGAGATAATGATGTTTGGATAAAGATACATTGGATGGTACTGATTACCCCTAAAATGATAATAGATATTTTATAATTTTAGTTTATGTTATCATAATTGAAGTTTACAAATTTCTAGACATAAGGAATACATCATGTAATAATTGGAATAATTTCGTATGCATGTTTTACAAAATAGTTTAATGTAATTATAGTTATTACCATGTTTCAAGTGAATATATGTTGAGGGTGTTCTCATGTTTAGAATGTGAAAATGAAAATATACATTGTGGTTTATTGGGGATCAGTGTAAATATTATTTTGTGAAATTCTTTAAAATGTTTTGGATTTTCATGATTAATAAGGGTTATATGGTTAAACATATAAAGAATATTTATGATTATAATTAGAGAAAGTATTTATTTATTGAGGTTGTATTGAAATCATTATTTATAATATTATTATGTGATTAACCCTATTTCAAGGATATATATGACTTTTATATTAGAAATTATATAAATGTGGCTTAAAAAAGGGAAAACAGTGTGTCGAGTGAAGACGCATGAAGTTTGGAAAGGTTGTGGGTCCTGAAATCAAGACCAAAAAACAATCAGGATTTCATTCCTATCATTAGCCTACACAATGGTCTGTTTATTGGTTAATTTTATTTAATGGAGAATCAGTACTATT
This sequence comes from Viscum album, assembly GCA_963277665.1. NCBI lineage: Eukaryota > Viridiplantae > Streptophyta > Magnoliopsida > Santalales > Viscaceae > Viscum > Viscum album. The sequence continues at coordinate 1,845,220,613 of OY728157.1, read as the reverse complement.
ACATTTTATTTTTAGAGATTAATGTATTAAAAACATTGATTTTGAAGAACAGTAAAATAAAAATAGTTAGACATGTCATTCCTTTATAGGGCTTTACATCCGTGAAAAGTATATTTTAGTGATTCAGGTATCAAAGATAATTTCTAAATATCAATTTCTTGTGGTAATGGATGAATTATAAATTGGCTGAAAAAAACAAAATAATAAAATTGGGTTTATATAAATATAACAAGTCAGTATATTTACATATATTCTTATACTATAAAATATTTACTCAACATTTGGAAATGAATAAAAATGATTCCATTTTACCTTTTTTTGTGGAATTGATGTATTTTTCATTCATAAAAAATTTTTGACATTAAGGACCAACAATATTCATTGATAATTAACATGTAAGAGATTGATTAACTCTATAAATCCCTATAAATATTTACAATTTTTCTCTAATTCAAAATTTTCACTTTCCACCTAAGTTCTCCCATACGGAATCAATGTTATTAGTTACTTTGTGTAACCATCAGGATTCCAGCAATCCATTTTAGATGAATTCCATAATATTCATTTTTATGAAGTGGGTTTCTATGAAAGGATAATTAAGGTATTATATCATTGATAGTGTAGAATAATTTAAAGGTTCAATTTCATTTTAATAATGGTATAATTTAACACCCTGAGAGTTTTGTGATTTTTATGAGATAATTAAATCATATTTTTATTATTCATTTCAAGATACACTGAAAATAGTATATTCTAAAGAACTATATCTATATTGTATTATAAGAAACACCTAGTAAATCTTGTTCTAAATGTAGAATATATTTCATCTTTCTCTACACGGAACACCAAAGTTAGCTTCTGTTACATGCAATATAGTTTTTCCTCGATTGTTTGGGTAACACACAAGACAGAGTGTCAGCAATCAATAAAATATTACTGAAATATTACTTCATAATATAATAAGATATATACTAGATATTAAATTTATTAATATATTATTAACTAGGTAATTAAAATATTTTTTTACTAATTGGACACTTATTAATTTGAAATAAATATACAAGCCAAATGAATAAAAAGTGATTGATTTAATAAATGGCCATTTTTTTTGAATATTATGATTAATCATAATAATATAAAAAAATTACTCTTATTTAATGATATATAATAAATTTATATTTTATATTTTTTATAATTTTTTTTATTACTCCAATTTATTTTATAGAGATAATATGAAAAAATACAAAATAATACACTGAAAACCCCATTTTTTTAAAACATGTTTCAAAGCCTTATAAAATAGATCCTATTTTAAATTTAGTTTTTTCTATTTTATAAAGTTAATATTTTAAAATATACATAATATTTACAATGAAGCATAAATATAGGTATGTGTAAAATTTTTGTATTTTTTTTAAATCTCATTTGTTGTTGAATACTAAAGAATAATGAATTTTAATTCAAAATTAATTTTCAATCTAATTTAATATAAGGGTAAATTATATATTAATTTTTTTATCTATTTTATTATATAATTTTTTATCAATTAATATTATTATGTTTATTAGAATGATTCTTAATTTGAAATTTACTTAAAAAATAGAGTAAGCTATTGAATGTTTCTACTTTAGAACTGGCATGGTCATCCCATATATAGGATTAAATTTAAATTTATGTCTCCCACTCATGTTGTCAGAATTTAGAAAAATTGATTCCATATTTTTAATCATAATAATTAATAATGTCTAATAAGGTCAACATAATTTTTGAGATATATTATTAGTGAATGTAATTCAAATTAATTATAATGAGTAATGGGACATTATGTTTCACAAGGAACTAACAATTAAACTTAAGGGAAGAAATGATATGGAATGTTGTTATAAATCCAATGGATGGACATACTTTAGCACTGAAATAACATGGATTAACAGAGGACCATTATTAGATCCACATTCAACATGAAAATGTGGGATCCATTCCCTTTCCAGAAACATTACAAGTGTGAAGCTCCACCTCCACTATAAAATTCCTCATATCATATAACTTATTCACACCTCTAAAAACACATAGGTTCATATATTTTCTTACAAAATAACTCAATAAACCATCCCTTAGTCCTTGAATCCTCTATATCAGTAAAAATACATCCATGGAATCCCTTGGCAGAAAACCAAATCGAGTTATCTAAAGAAGAGGTAACATCCTTCATCAAACTCATTTCCAATATTTTATTTCTCTAAAACCTCTAATGTAAATATTTAATGATTATATAATAAAACAAAAATAAATAATTAAATATGTGTTTTTATATTATCAGTTCAACTTACACTAATACACACCTCCATATAATTGGTAACACACTTCCCATTATTTTGAAGGGAGAACCACCGACTCCCAAAACAATGTGGATCATTTTTTACGACATATTATGGTTGGGAATTATGATGGAAACCATTTTTTTATTATATATATATATATATGATATTTTTGTTTAGTTTATACTTATTTATTTATTATATAAACCCTACCTTCATGCTTTATATTTTGTGTAAATATAACAATTTCATTTATAAAAGTGTGGACTACCACCTCCTCAAAGCTATGTGATTCATTCATACTATAAATGGAATTTTTTATAAATGGGTTTATTAAAATTATATAATATATATAAAATAATAATTACAACATCATATATATATACATACATTTTATTTTTTTTCTATCTATTAATAAGATAAGTAAACATAATCCTCTTTAATGCGTACATATGACCAACTGTCTCTAGGAATGTTGTATTTAATTTAATAATTATATTCATTGAAGACTATTTAAATTGTTCATATAATGAATTTTATGATATATTTCATGTTTTAAATTCTATAAACAAGAAAATATTTACCTATGTAGGACGTTCAAGAATAACAAGTAAACACATGTATGAAGAACAAAATGGATTTCACACGAAGTTTGGAATTATTAATAATAGTGTAATATGTAGCTAGAATAATTTAATATATGACATTAGGTATAAGTATATGGTTATATAATATATTTATAATAATCAGTAATTTATTATACATTAGGTTTTTATGAGTATAATAAGATCCAATTCATAATATAATGGAATTTTATCTCACTTTATATATCACTAAGATACATTCCATGTTTAAAACTACTTTATTTAAGGTGGTGTATTTACTTCCAATGAGTGTATTATGTGATTAATATTCATAAATTTGTGGGTATCTAAATACTGATTTTATTATCTTTCGTTCTTTTTGTTTTATATTCAAACCATACTAAATTGGTAATGTAATTTATGTCACAATTTTCCATATTTGAGATAGAAGCCATGTTTTGTAGCTATATTTTTATTCTAGGATGTTTAAAAACTAACGTTTTCAAGTTATATCATGAATATATTATTTTTCATATTGTTTTTGGATTCAAATAATTTCATTTTCTTTAATGTGGACTATGGTTCAATGATACCAAGTGGTAAGGTAATACTGAAGGATATAAATATTTTTCAAGGGTTTTTTTATTTTGTCTCCTTTGATGAAATATTAAGATACCATTATCAAAAAACTCATGAAATAATATATACTAAGGTAATATATGAATATTCTTGTATTAGTTCCATTTTTCACTCATTCATACTCAAGATAACGATGAAATAGAATTTATAAAAGTCATAATTTATTTCTCCTTTTAGTTGAATATCTGTGTTCATTCAAAAACATGATTCGTAAAAATGTGTTCAAATTTTTTATATTATTATCCTATGATATAAAATTAAAATTTTTCCCCGGATATACATTTTATTATAAATTTTTACAAGGAATATTCTTTTTGTTTTTCGATCTAGACCCTTTTCATAACATTTAAGGTTTAAATGGAATATTCTGCTTGTATGGACATACTCACCATCATGACACCAACATTATTGAATTATGAATTATACATTTACAATTAGATTTTTTTGGATAATTTTTTTATAAATGCTTTTTAAATTCATTTTTTATGTGGTTTCGCATGAAAAAGTTTTTTTAAATGATATATAATTGTGTATTTTAATCAATTTCAGCCTTTTTTATTTGTTTTAAAAATATTTTCAAATATTTGGTTTTTAAAACATTGTAAATCTTCAAAAATGTTTTTTCATGGAAATTTTTTTTCATGATTAAGTTATATGTTTTCAAAGAAATCTTTTTCCCAAAATATTTAAAATTATTAATCATATGATTTCATGTTTATTTTTTGGGAAATATATTTCAAATTAATTTATGTTTTAAAAATAAATTTTCAAAGTTGAAAGGTTAATTTCATCATGTAATGTTTTTAAAATAACAATTTAGATTATTTTCTAAATAGTACGACATCTATTTGTGTTACTAATTCATATTTGGGAATTGTTTCAAAGGATCCATTCATATTATTTTTATGAATGGTTTGTGTTTTAATGTAATGATGTTTATGAATACATGTACCTATAAATATAATGATTTAAAAAAATATTTTCATAAAATAGAATAATAAATTAAAAAAATAATATCCTTGGATTATAAGATAATTTTAATATAACATACTTAATTTTTTTAAAAAAAATAAAATCATTTATAGTTTTAAAATATGTATTTTCCTTATAAATAATGATTTTAATTAAAAAATAAATATCTCATATTTAAAAAAAAATCTTAATATCGATTTCATTTATGAATTCTACATTTCAAAAAAAGGATATGGTGATATTTTGGTATTTTTACCAAATAATTGAATTTTGGTGAATAGTTGAATATGATATTTTAGGATAACATCTAAATACATGAATTTTTAAGTGTTATATTATGTATGGTTGATATAAGGAAAAAATGATTAATCCATAATTATTTTAATATATTTAATAATAACTCTAAAACAATTGATTGAATTTATCCAAAATAATAAACTAACGAATAAAATAATTAAGAAAAACCTCTTTCCTACCCTATAATTACGACCCATCATCACCTCTTCTCCTCAAAAATTTCAAGCTATGAGCCATATCAATTTTCAGAACAATAATATTCATAAAACCCTACCGTAGGTCGAAGATATCTTGGTATTATCAAATGGGAATAATATACCCTAAGGATATTCTCAAGGAGGTAAAATTCAAGATGTAATCCCCTCTTTATTTTCCATTCATTATTTATTATATTTACTTTATTTTCTTAATCACTCGTTACAGAAAAATATCACAAAGGAATTATAACTCTATTATCATTTATATACTAAAATTTAATTATTTTAATGTAATTATTCATCTTTTAAACTGTTCACTTTTCTTTTTCATATAATAATGAAAATATTGTCTGTCTTGTGTCAATTTATAGCCACAATGGAGGTTACATTTTCATTTATCATTAGAAAATTGAATTATTTTAATAAAATTACAAATACGGTTAAATAAGATTTAATTATTCATATCATATATTAAAAAATGTTTTGGAACTAATAAATTGTCATGAAGTTAATTAAAATGATACAATGTCATAATGGATGTAAAATTATCCTAATAAATTATACCATTTTTATTAATTATTTATATAATTATTTATCCTCACACATGATAATAAAATGAAAAATAATATTAGATACACTTATTTATGTTCATTAATAACATATATTTTCCATTATGAACAATTATTCCTTTTTCACTTGGGCTTCCATAATTATATACATGTAGATAAATCATGAAAACCAAAAAAATGAATAGTTTGAAATAATGATCGTGACCTGCATAACTCATCTGATATCCCATAAATGTATTTATTAAAATATAATTAATATAAATAAATTATTAATGTTATGTATTTTTAATTTAATTTTATCAATTTTATTATATATGATATTAATGTGAAGTAATCATTCAGACAAATGGTTTGGGGGTTATCAAACACAAATCCATTTCATTGGGTTTTCTCTCTTCCACTCTATTTTTATTATGCTTGTTTCTTTATTTTAATATAAATATAAATTATTTTTTCCTTCCCTTTAATATCCTTTGATATACATGTTTCAAATATTATTTTATGACAAATGCAATGCCTTTTATGAAAGAATTCTCCATTAAAAAATATATTTTACCTCTCATAATATTGTTACTTCTATATTCATGACTGATCCCAAGAATTGTAATCCATTTTAAATATGGGAACTACAAATTTTATGAATATATTTTTTTTAAAAGAAACATGTTATTTTCCATGGGTTATTTTATTCCAAAAATTTATCTATGTTATATGTGTCCTGAATGAGAATTTACATGTTCTGATGTGATGGGTGCACCGATAATTTTATAGAACATGAAAATTTTATGATTTGTCGAGTGTTCCCATAATTAAATAGTGCTCCAATGCATTGGGTAATGTGATTATTATCATCGGATAAAGTGAAATATTTTTGAACATGATACTATCATTGTTCATTACTTTTTGTGGTTTTTGACAACTAGGACATGATGTTATTTTTTATGCATTAACACCATACATGAATTTATGTATTTTTTCTTACATAATTATGACGATGATCGTTTTCTTATGTTATGATAATGATATTTACGCTTTCCCAAATATTATGTTCTTATATATCCACTTATCAGGATTTCTGCTCACCCCTTATTTTGATGTATATCCAAAGGTAAATACTTGAACTAATTAGAAATTAAGGGACACTAAGAAGTTAGAGAAGAAATAATTAAATGAATGTTAATGTTTTAGTATATAAATGTTTTTTATAGTATTAATTATCCAGTGATGTTAAACCTTTGGATTATAATTATTAATTCATTTATTTTTTTGGCATTAAAATGATTTAATACTCATGTAAGAAAAACTAGGATCTATATAAGTGTTTTCAGAACATGGTTTAGTTAATTTGTCATATAAGATTATAGAATCTTAATGAAAAACCTTACTATGAGAATATGTATATGTAATAACATATGTATCTTTATATTATATAATCCTATGCATAAAAATACCACATTATATACGTTTAATGATAATTGAAAAATTGAATTAATTATTAAATAATGACTTGTTGACATATTGTTTTCTAAAAATTTCTATTTTAGAAAATAGTCAGAACTATGAGGAACTAGGAAAATAACACATTCATGGGACACTGTAGAAATTTACTAAAATAAATACCACATCATTGGGAGGTTTAGTTAACAAATTCAGCATGATTCATACCTATTTGTCTCGAGATATGATCAATATCTTGAATAATATGGACTGCCCTCCTTGAATATAGAGGGTACAAACTAGCTATCTAGTATTTCTTGCAGCAACAACCACCAGTATTTATAGGTTTCTCTGAAACACTAGTCATGGAACATTGGTTCCACTCAATAGGCAATATATTTTTTATACATCACTATTTGGAAATTGATATGGTTACTCTAGGTCTTGATTTTTTATAAACAGATGCTGACCAATGGTGGTAATTGATTAAGAACACCATGCTAATGGAAAAATTGAAGGGATGCAGTTAGAAGACTATATGATAACTTTTCATAATAAGTATCTCCATCAGAATCATCAAATGAATATATAGAGTTAATTCATAGTGCTAAAGAAAAATTAAAGTGAATTATTCATGGACAAGGATGAAATTTTCAAAGTGATATTATTACACACTTCATGATTAATTTTCAACAGTGATATAAAAATAGATGTGTTCGTTAGTGGGGTAAAACTACAACTTCAAATAAAGATACTAAAATTTGGTAAATATTGTGTTATGAATAATTTGTTAAATTTTCTCTCAATGTGGAGAGGGAGTTTTTTTAATGTCCCATGGATATTTGGATAAAAAATAAATGTAGTTTAATGATTCTGTATCGAAAGAGACAGGTGGAAAAAAACCCAATCCACAAACAAGTCAAAAATATGGGAAGAAGCATCATGGGAACAACCACAAAGGGATTAGTGTAACACCCCAAGCTTCCACGGTACGTTTCCCTTCAAATAATGCAATTGTGTGCATTGTATGCAACTTTGAGATTCCAACACACCACAACCAATCAAACTAGCCATTATGAATAGTAATACATACTTTTTGAAATTTTATAAATTCTATATCTCAAAATGGACTTCATTTTTGGATTCGGAATATCGAATTTATCCTAGGGTGAAATTTTGGAACTTTACGGATTAAAATTATATTTTGATAAATAGTTAAAATTACTAAATTTTAATTAAATTTTTTTTAAATCAAAATAATTTATAGTAATAAATTATATTATTGAGTGGTTTTAAAGTATAATTAGAATATATTTTTAACATTTTATCTAATGGTGTTCATTAAAATTAATTTCACATTGAAATTGGACCTAAACAATTGTCAATATTTTGATATATATTGTTTCTTAAAAACACGCTATTTGTTGTGACTGCAGGAATTAATTATAAAATAAATAAATGAAACTTATATGTTTAGAATTTTTTAAAATAGGCATCATTTTTGAATTTGTAATATCAATTATAGCTTAGGGTGAAATTTTGGCATTGTTCTGAAAAACTTCAATTTTTGATGAATAGTGAAACTACTAAGTGGTAGTTAAAAAAAATGAATTTTTCATAAAACATAATTTTACCGCTTCTGTGAATGGAATTTTTAAAAACCGAGAGACACGGTTAATATCAAGGAGTAAAACTTGGTCCAATGAGATGAAAAGAATTTTTGGTGAATAGTAACTTTTTACTTTTATTTACCACGGTTAAAAGTAAATAGGGTAATTAAGGGTAAAAATGATATCAATATTACCCTAAAACATGTCCTAATTCTATTGTACAAGTGTATCTCGACCAAGAAAAACATTAGTAATAAAATATTATCATTTAGGTCCACTTGGATTAGATTAGGACATTTATTATTATTTAATTCAAAGAAAAGTTAAAAGAGTTAAAATCAAAGTTTATTTACTAAAACATTTTAATTTAGGGTTATACATAAGATAAATTTGATTGTAAATATTCATTAGAAAGATAATAATATTTCCTACATAATTATATTTTATTTATTATTTTTAAACATTAAATAATTTACTATATATATGACACAATGATTATGCAGTAATTACCATAATAGTGAAAAATTAAAATAATTGATATTATAAATTCATAAATAAATATAATTTCAGACTTTTAATGAATTACACTAATTTTATAGGATAATAAGACATATTAGGATTGATTTAATTAACTTTTTTTGAAGTAATAATTCTGTTATGAGTTTCACAAAAATCAACTATTGAATAGTGTCAAAATTGACATAAACGAGTTTTTAAAACAAATAATATATTAATAATTGATATTAAATTCTAAAAATACAAAGATAGGACAAGAGACTTATATAATGATATATATATCATTAAAGTAACACCTGGGGGTCGCTTGGATGTATATATTGAGTTTATTAACTATATAATATAAAAATACAAAGTGAAATGGCAAATGTCAAACTAGTTAACTATGAGTTAAAACTAAAAGATAAGGTTAATATAGTGACCCAAACCTGTCTAAATTCTATTGGTTGAATGTTTTTCAACCTATCCCCACCTTAAACTTTGATTAATAAACTTTTTATCCATTAGAAACCGAATATGAATTTATTATAAATTAATATTTCTAGCTTTTCCAAAGATGCCACTCACCCCTCTTATAAAAGGGCACTCCTCCTTATCTTTTCTTAACACCGTCAAAGCCTTTTGGTTCGGAAACCCCTGCCCTAATACTCTCTCAAAATCCCTCTCTACAACCTAGAGGCCTAATTTTGATCAGAAAGCCAACCTAAGGAGCCCTTTTGATCAAATCAAAAGGAAGAACCCGAAGAAGAGGTAATGTTTTCACCACCCCTTTTCAAGTTCATTTTTCTTCCACTTCTTCATTCTTTGTTATTAATATTCTAAAATAATAACTCCAATATATTATATATACTATTATGATATTATAAATATGGTACAACCATATTCAGTATTCTATCAACCCTTTAAATAACATGTCACCATAGGTGCGTACGTACGGCTTACCGTCTCCACGTCGCGGTGTAATTGTTATTCAATATATTATTATTTGGGTGGGTATAATAATGATGTGTAACTCATTTAAATAATAAGTATAACATGATACGGATTCTTTATATATGATATACCATCCAATTATATATTATTTTAATATCAAAAGAATGATATAGTCGCTTGTGCGTACGTACGGACTACCGTCTCCACGAACGCGATGAGATTCATTCTCCATCATATACATTCAAGTATAATTATCATTTGATGATTTAAAAATAATGTTTAATAACTTTATATCATTCTGGATTTGAATAAGATACAACCTATCCATGAAAAACATGGCTTACGTAACAAAACATATAAAAGAAAACGAGTATGTTAACACCCGAAACGACGATAATTCTGAGATATTATTAACAAAGCAATGTTAAAAGATCATATATGATATCATATTAATGTATATGATTAATGAATAATTTATTAACAATTATTTCAACATTATAAATGAGGTTAACCTACCCCCAACCAAGGAAAAGTACAAGGTAAGGGGTTTCTTATCTCACTTTTAATTCCGTGAGAATTCCATTGTTCACCACTTATTTATTACATGTAGTGTGTATACAGCCCATGTTTGTATTCATTGTGTAATATACTTTAATTAATGTATATTTAAATCACCATTGTATGATACTTCTTTCATGGGTGTATGTTTTGTATGTTACCAAATCGATAAGGGAATTTGAAATTTCAATTTCCACTCATTCAAGTTTACGCATACTTCATTGATTATTTTACTCCAAGATTATGTGTGGAATAACTATTCATTTGATTATGTCATAATTTCCACTCCCCTTTATATGGATATACTTTTTATACACATAATCACTCCATTGATAAATTCTCATCTCATCTGTATGAACTTGGTTAGAGTAATTTTTACTCAATCTTGATTTGTTGAGATAAACATCCAATTCATTGGTTTTGTTTATACGAGATTATGTGTGAATGTCCCTTTATTGTTTTACACTGAATATCCAATAATATTTAGTGTATTTATTTTTGTCACACATAATTATGTCATTTATTTATCCTGAACCTATGGATATGACCTTTATGAGAGATTTCATCTCAATTTACATTTCATTGAAACTTCTTTGTTGTTATACAGCATATCACTTTTATGTGGTGTATATAATGTACATTGACATTGTATATCATGAATCCCTTTATTCTCATGATATTACAATGTTTTGATTACCTCAATTATTTGTATTCAAGTATCTCTCTTTTTTTTAGAAACTCTAACTAAAATACCATTTTAAATGTTTTAAAGACTTATTCTTCTAAATATTTCTCGTTAATGTCCATGTTTTAAAAATGGTATTAAGGATTTATTTATATGGACATTAATGTTTCAAAATTAAAACGCTTTTTAAAATATTCAAAGTGGTATGGGACACTTTGATTCAAAAAACTATTTTTAAATGGCTTCTTGACAAATAGTGTGACTTTTAAATGATTTCAAGAAAAAGGGGGATATTTCTCTCAAATAGTTTTGATGATTATTTTCATCTATTTCAAAATCCATTATTATTCTTGATTGAGGTTAATGTGATACAATACAATCTTCCATATTTTATTGAATGAGTTATGTTTGACTGTGGATGTGCTATTTTTTATACCATTCATGGTGTGCGGTGAAAGTATTGACATTTCGTATGCTATTTTTAAAACGAATGTGTATGTTATGTTTAAACCTTTTAATATGGGAATGCATTAGACTTAATATGTGACGGGTGGAGCCCGATATAGCTCCTCGATGCATCGGTAGGTCTCATGAGACAAACTAGTGTCTTGGCATATGGCCTTTGCAAAATCTTATTTGTAGTCTTGGCACGAGGCCTTGGCTATGTGGTTATGATAGTCTGAAATTATGTATTCCATCATTATGAAAAGGGTTATTGATATTGAATGTGATCATTCGACTAGTAGAATATCCATGTGAGTAATTAAATGGAATTAATTTATTTTATTTTTGCCATTTTATGCTGAAGTTCAAGTTTAAAAGGCTTTCGTTTTAGTTATAAACTGCCTTAAGTGTTTATGCTTCTCTATGAAAGCTTCTTCTATAATGTTATCCTTACTGAGAATCTGAGCTCACCCCTTTCAATGTTTCATTTTTCCCAGGATTATGAAGAAGTAATTTAAGAATGACCTACAGGGATAGTATGAGGGGATATGAAGACAAGATGTTGTTGTAGTTTTTTTACCTTATGATGTAATGTAAGACATATGAATATATCTAATGTGTCCAAGACTACTAAACTAATCGGTCTTTCGAGACTTGATCCTTTGTGGTCATGCCAATGTTATGTAATAATGCACTGACTCTGGGTATCTGGGGTCAGGGCGTTACAGTTGGTATCAGAGTAAGTTTAGTACAAACCTTGGAAGCTAGATTTAGATAAAATCTGATTAGAGCACGTAGAACTAAGATGAAATTTGAGGACTAGTATAGAAGAACATCCTAGAATATTGTTATTGTAGATATTTTGTGAGTTTTCCGAGAAATACATCCCTATCTGGATACGAGAAGGTAGAGGAAACTCTGGCACAGATGTACCAAGGTGTAAAACCCAAAAACACAGCTTTGAGCTAGACTCGAATGGGAACTGGTGCACGACAACGGGCCTTGCTGCACTCTTGGTTACGACACTCCCGGGGGATATTCTTAGGATAATTTACATTTTCTTTACAAACCGATTTAAAGTATTATATATATAAATGAGAGTAAATGACCATGGTTAATCCTAATGTGTTTCAAATTGAGAATATGGTGACATTTTAATCTCTAAATGATTGTATGACTTCTTTTACTCACACAATGCTTTTGGGTTTTAGTTAATAGCTGGATTACAAGGAAGTCATAGTGACTTTGAGAATGATGTACAAGGTGGGAACGGTGGTGGAAATGAGAAAAAAAATGGAATGTTGATAGGCGTAAAAGATATCATCTTTTTTCCAAATCAATTTTCCAAAAATATGATCAACAATATATATATTAACCGATTATTGGACTCAACAAAGAAGAGAAAGGTGATGAATGATAAGAGCTCCAGTAGTGGAGACCATGGAGAAAGAAATCCTCAATTTCCATCATGCAGGAAATGTGGAAGGAGACACCCAGGGAAGTGTCTCAATGGGGCAAAGAAATGCTTTACATGCGGGAAGGAAGGACATAAAGTGAAGAATTTCCGAAGAAAAATGAAGAGTACTATGGAAGAAGATAAAAATTGTCCCAAGAGTCCATATACATTCATTTTCCATAAATGTATGGGCCCTAGCCATTACCCGAGTGAATGCCCTATTCTATAGGATATTTTCATGGACAAAGAAGAAGCTATGTGGAAATAAATGGTTTGAGAAATGTTTAAAAAGTATTAGTGATCCTTGTTGATGGGTTTACTTTGGAATAAGTTTCTCTTGTGTTTGTAACCCCGCAGTTTTCTATGTGAGAATGATATTTGAGGAAGAATTGTCTTTTCTCTTGTGGATATAGTTATAAATAACCATTTGTTTTTATATGATCACTGGGTTTGAGGAAATTACAAATTATTATAATTTGGGGTGAAAATTAAAGGTATGAGATAACATTTGTGGTTAAATTATGTTATGGTTATTTTGAGGAATTATTCTCATATTGGTAATGTTATAAAATATATTTTTTGAAAAAGGACAACACGTAGACCATGTGACAACCCGTCACGTCGGACAAAGCTGTGGGAATCGAACCCACAACCAAAGTGTGATTGGGATTTATCGCCTACCACTAGACTACGTGATTTCCCTGATTAGTGTGACTATTATTTTAGTTAAATGATTTTATTGATCAATAATAAGATGATTTGGGATCTTATGTCTTACCAAATGAATACCCTGAGTATAGGAAAATGATTTGGTGATTAAGTGATAAATGTTATTTTGGATGTTGTTCTCTTTGCTGAAAACACTATATGCCAAATGAAAATAGAGTAGTTTGGGATTTCATTTGAGGGGTAATGGTGGATTTTTATCTATGTTTTTATTGTGGATTTATAATGATTTGGGTTATTTATGGAAATGATTAGGTTAATTACTTTTAAGTATGTGGCTTTAAGAGTAATTAATGTCATTTGAAGATACAATTTAACATGGGAGACTACATAATCAAATTCTTCTATGTTTTGGGTTTCAATATTAGTTTGGATTATATTGAAGGATTTTAAGGACAATTGATTAATGAATGGTATTTATTTATCTTTGGGGTATTATAGGTTTAATTTTAGAAATTAAGATTAGTGTTTATTTCTCTCAAGGAATATCCTTTTAGGGGATCATTAGATCTTGTACTAACCATTTTGGTTTTGATTAATCTCTAAAGACAATGTAAATATATAGTTTATCCTGCATGGATAATGTGATTCTATAGAACATTATTCTACCTCTTGCAGTGTGACCAAGTCTTCTTGAATACTCATCATTTAAAAAAAATGATTTAGTGGTGGAAATTTATTAAAGAATGAAACTCTACTTATAAAGTAAGTATATATCTTTATATTCGTAGTCAATATCATAAATGAATTACTCATACTTATGTAATGTAACTTAAAACAAAAAAATGTTGTCCGTTTACTTTTCCTACTAGGAGATCAATGATCGTTTGTCCCAACAAAAGTTTGTAATTTTCTTATTGTTAACTTTCTCCTGATCAAGATTTCGATCCCTATCCATCAGAACATGACACTTAGTTTATCATCCATATCCATGTTTTCCTACAAGGAATCCGATTATGGGTTATCTTGGTTGACCTTTATACCTCTCCTTCTTTCTTTTAAAGTGATAGTTTTATTGACTCTTTCTCCAATGTGGGACTTTGCATTATATTCCCAAGCACAATTTTAAAAATTTCGAGGATGCAATTTATTGAAGGAGGGGAGAATGTAACACCCCAAGATTCCACGGTATGTTTCCCTTTGAATAATGCAATGGCGTGCATTGTATGCAACTTCGAGATTATATCACACCACAACCAATCAAACTAGCCATTATGAATAGTAATACCTACTTTTTGAAATTTTATAAATTCTATCTCTCAAAATGGACTTCATTTTTGGATTCGGAATATCGAATTTATCCTAGGGTGAAATTTTGGAACTTTTCGGATAAAACCTATATTTTGATGAATAGTGAAATTTAAAAAATCTTAATTAAAAACAACTTTTTAAACCAAAATAATTTATAGTAATAAATTATATTATTTAGTGGTTTTAAAGTATAATTAGAATATATTTTTACCATTTTATCCAATTCTGTTCATTAGAATTAATTTCACTTTGAAATTGGACCTAAACAATTGTCATTCTTTTGATATATATAGTTTATTAAAAACATGCTATTTGTTGTGACAGCGGAAATTAATTATAAAAATAATTAATTCAACTTATATGTTTATAATTTTGTAAAATAGACATCATTTTTGAATTTGGAATATCAATTATAGCTTAGGGTGAAATTTTGGCATTGTTCTGAAGAACTTCAATTTTTGATGAATAGTGAAACTACTAAGTGGTAGTTAAAAAAACTGAATTTTTCATAAAACATAATTTCACCGCTTCTATGAATGGAATTTTGAAAATCCAAGATACATGGTTAATATAAAGAAGTAAAATGTGGTTCAATGAGATGAAAATAATTTTTGTTCAATAGTAACTTTTTACTTTTATTTGCCACTGTTAAAAGGAAATAGGGTAATTAAGGGTAAAAATGATATTAATATTACACTAACACATGTCCTAATTATATTGGAAAAGTTTATCTCGACCAAAAACAACCTTAGGAATAAAATATTATCATTTAGGTCCACTTGGATTAGATTAGGACATTTATTATTATTTAATTCAAAGAATGGTTAAAAGAGTTAAAATCAAAGATTATTTACTAAACCATTTTTAATATAGGGTTATACATAAGATAAATTAGATTGTAAATATTCATTAGAAAGATAATAAGATTTCATAAATAATGATATTTTATTTATAATTTTAAACATTAAATAATTTAATATATATATGACACAATGATGATGCAATAATTACCATAATAGTGAAAAATTATAATAATTGATATTATAAATACCCAAATAAATATAATTTAAGACTTTTAATGAATTAAAATAATTTTCTAGGATAATATGTCATATTAGGATTACTTTAATTAACTTTGTTTGAAGTAATCATTCTGTTACGAGTTTCACAAAAATAAACTATTGAATAGTGTCAAAATTGACACAAAAGAGTTTTTAAAACAAATATTATATTATTAATTGATATTAAATTCCTAAATATCTAAGGTTCGGCCAAGAGAATTATATCATGATAGTTATATCATTAATGGACCAGTTTGGGGGTCTCTTGGATGTATATAGTGTGTTTATTAACTTTATAATATAAAAATACAAAGTGACATGGTAAATGTCAAACTAATTAACTATGAGTTAAAACTAAAAGATAAGGTTAATATAGTAACCCAAACCTGTCTAAATTCTATTGGTTGAATGGTTTTAGACCTATCCACACCTTAAACTTTGAATAATAAACTTTTTAGCCATTAGAAACCGAATATGAATTTATTATAAATTAATATTTCTAGCTTTTCCAAAGATGCCCCTCACCCCTCTTAAAAAAGAACACTCCTCCTTCTCATTTCTTAACACCTTAAAAGCCTTTTGGTTCGGACAAACCCTGACCAAATACTCTCTCAACTTCCCTAAATACAAACTAGAGGTCTTATTTTGATCATAAAGACAACCTAATCATCCATTTTGATCAAATCAAAAAGAAGAACCCGAAGAAGAGGTAATGTTTTCACCACTCCTTTTCAAGTTCCTTTCTTCTTTCACTTCATATTTCTTTTTTATTACCATTATAAAATAATAACTCTAGTATGTCATATATACTGTGATGTTATTATAAATATGGTACAACCATCTTCAGTATTCTATCCACCATTTGAAGAACATGTCACCATACGTGCGTACGTACGACTTACCGTCTCCACGTCGTGGTGTAATAGTTATTCAATATATTATTTTTTGGGTGGGTATAATAATGATGTGTAACTCATTTAAATATTAAATATAACATGATAATGATTCTGTATATATGATATACCATCTAATTATATGTTATTTTAATATCAAAAGAATGATATTGTCGCTCGTGCATACGTACGGACTACCGTCTCCACAAACGTGATGAGATTCATTCTCCATCATATCCTTTAAAGTATAATTATCATTTGATGATTTAAAAATAATGTTTAAGAAAATTATATCATTCTGTATATGAATAAGATACAACCTATCACTGAAAAACATGGCTTACGTAACAGAACATATAAAAGAAAACGAGTAAGTTAACACCCGAAACGACGATAATTCTAAGATATTATTAACAAAGAAATGTTAAAGATCATATATGATATCATATTAATGTATATGATTCATGAATAATTTAATAACAATTATTTAAACATTATACAGGAGGTTAGCCTACCCCCAACCAAGGAAAAGTACAAGGTAAGGTGTTTATTATCTCACTTTTAATTCCGTGAAAATTCCATTGTTCACCACTTGTTTATTACATGTGGTGTGTATACTACCCAAGTTTGTATTAATTGTGTAATATACTTTAATTCATGTATATTTACATCATCATTGTATGATACTTCTTTCATGGGTGTATGTTTTGTATGTTACCAAATCGATAAGGGAATTTCAAATTTCGATTTCCACTGATTCGTCTTTACGCATACTTCATTGATTATTTTACTCCAAGATTATGTGTGGAATCACTATTCATTTGATTATGTCATAATTTCCACTCCCCATTCTATGGATATACTTTTTATACACATAATCACTCCATTGATAAATTCTCAAGTCATCGGTATGAACTTGATAAGAGTAATTTTTACTCAATCTCGATTTGTTGAGATAAACATCCAATTCATTGGTGATGTTTTTACTAGAATATGTGTGAATGTCCCTTGATTGTTTTACACTGAATATCCAATCATATTTAGTGTATTTATATTTTTCAGACATAATTATGTCATTTATTTATCCTTAATCTAAGGATACGACCTTTATGAGAGATTTCATCTCAATTTACATTTCATTGAAACTTCTTTGTTGTTATACAACAAATAACTTTTATGTGGTGTATATAATGTACTTTGACATAGTATATCATGAATTCCTTTATTCTCATGATATTACAATGTTTTTATTACCTCAATTATTTTTATTCAAGTGTCTCTATTTTTTTAAAAAACTCTAACAAAAATACCATTTTTAAATGTGTTAAAGACTTATTCTTCTAAATCGTGCTCATTAATGTCCATGTTTTAAAAATTGT
The DNA here is from genome assembly GCA_963277665.1 of Viscum album. Taxonomy (NCBI): domain Eukaryota; kingdom Viridiplantae; phylum Streptophyta; class Magnoliopsida; order Santalales; family Viscaceae; genus Viscum; species Viscum album. Next base: position 1,845,202,088 of record OY728157.1, on the reverse strand, counting down.
TTTAAGGATTTATTTATATGGACATTAAAGTTTTAAAATTAAAACTCTTTTTAAAAGTTTCAAAGTGGTATGGGACACTTTGATTCAGAAATCTATTTTAAAATGGATTCTTGACAAATAGTGTGACTTTTAAATGATTTCAAGAAAAAGGGGGATATTTCTCTCAAATAGTTTTGATGATTATTTTCATCAATGTCAAAATCCTTCATTATTCTTGATTGAGGTTAATGTGATACAATACAATCTTCCATATTGTATCAAATGAGTTATGTTTGACTGTAGATGTTCTATTTTTATACCATTCATGGTTTGTTGTGAATGTATTGACATTTCGTATGCTAGTTTTAATACGAATGTGTATGTTATGTTTAAACCTTTTCATATGGGAATTCATTGGACTTAATATGTGACAGGTGGAGCCCTCTATAGCTCCTCGATGCATCGGTAAGTCTCATGATACAAACTAGTGTCTTGTCACAAGGCCTTGGCAAAATCTTATTTGTAGTCTTGGCACAAGGCCTTGGCTATGTGGTTATGATAGTCTTGAATTATGTATTCCATCATTATAAATGTGGTTATTGATATTGCATGTGATCAATTGACTAGTAGAATATCCATGTGAGTAAGTAAATGGAATTAATTTATTTTATATTTTCCATTTTATGCTAATGTTCAAGTTTAAAAGGCTTTCGTATTAGTTATAAACTGCCTTAAGTGTTTATGCTTATCTATGAAAGCTTCTTCTATAATGTTATCCTTACTGAGCAACTGAGATCACCCCTTTCAATGTTTTATTTTTCCCAGGATTATGAAGAAGTAATTTATGAATGACCTGTAGGGATAATATGAGGGGATATGAAGACAAGATGTTGTTGTAGTTTTTTTTCCCTTATGATGTAATGTAAGACTTATGAATATATCTAGTGTTTCCGAGACTACTAAACTAATTGGTCTTTCGAGACTTGATCCTTTGTGGTCATGCCAATGTTATGTAATAATGCATTGACTCTGGGTATCTAGGGTCGGGGCCTTACAATTAGGAAACACTATATTTGTGTGAGTGAAGGAAACCACACTAATTAATGTTAAAAAATATATGAGGATGATGGAATGTCTTGTTGAATAAAGGGGTCCACCACCTTTTTTAAATTCATCAACAGTTGGGAGCAATGGAATTGTGCAAGCTAGTGCACTAAACCTCGACTCTTTATTGGAAATCAACATCAGTGGACACCAAAGCCATAAGAGAAAGGTTAATATTATGCCATCACTATTTCTGAAGTGAATCCTAACAATAATTTCATAAATGTTACAATGGTTATTCATTCATGAATAGAGAACTTACTATTTTGTTTTCGTTGTATGCATTCATTTATCTCTTGAATTTTTAGTAGAAATATTCGAACGCCACATCAATATATGGTTGTTGAGTTATCTGTGCGAACATTGAATTGGGAAATTTTTCCATCCAAATTATATAAATCATCCCCTGTAAATGTTTGTGGACCTTACCTCCTAGAAAATCCTATTTTTTCATTTTGAAGACTTTGATTCCATTTTTCCAATGGAATGGATATCATTAAAAAAGCCAACATCAGTTGTCTAGAAGAGCTATATCTCTTAAAACCCCAAATAATCCTCCAATTATATAAATTTTTATGAATAAGTATGAATCTTATACAAATTTATTTTATAAGGTGTTTATATTTTTTACATATGAGAAAGCAGAGCATAGTTAAATGATTGAGACAAAGGAGAGAATAATGATTGAAGACATGCCCATTGTGAGGGACTACACTAATGTGATTCTTTAATAATTATCATGTATTCATCCTAATTTAAATGTTTAGGTATCAATAGAACATATTTTTACATCTGTACATATATAAGATACACCTTATATAATGGATACTGCTGAGTTAGAATAAATTAAATGAAGTTTCATGAAAATATGAATAAGGTTTTTATATGCTTGAGTTCATCCCCATGAGTTGAACAAAATATCTTGATCATGCATAAGGATGGATAAATTTGGCTCTATAATTATTATCCTTATCATAAAAAATCACGATAATGATATGTATGTGCATCCACTAAAAGATTATTTTTTTGATCAAATGTGTGAGGCCAAGTATTTATTAATGGGTGACCTTCAGTCAGGATATCCCCAATTAAAGTTGACGAAGGAAGATTTTCCTAATAATTAATTTCTTATGTTTCATGGACACAATGAGTTGTCAATGTTTCCTTTCATACTCACTAATTCTGTAGTAATATTATTGGAATTAATGAATATATTTTTGAGAGATTACGTTTAATAATTTATTTTAGTCTTTGTTAATGATATTTTAATATACTCAAAGAGCAAGGTGTGACATAATGATCATTTGAATAATATGATAAAAATATTACAAAGTGGTAAATATTATGTAATGTACACTGAATGAGAGTTTTTTATGGAGTAAGTATCATTTTTGGGGCATGTACTCACCAGCAAAGGAATATATCGTGACCCTACCAATACAAATGAAATTGAAGAGTGGACCATTACAACATCTTTAATGGAGATATGTAGTTTCCTTGGTCTAGTTGGGTATTGCTGCATTTTTTGAATAAATTATCATGATGGTAAAAACCATTAACAAATCTGACTCGGAAAGGATAAATGTTTTTCTGGACCGATGAATATGTAGATTTATTCAAAGAGTTTAGAAAGAGAGTAATCACTACACTAGTACTAAAAATTCTAAAAAGTGGAAGACTCTTTGTAGTATAAAAAAATTATTCAAAGAGAGGAATATGATATTTGATGATGAAAAATGATAATGTGATATCCTACACTTCAAAGATGTTGATAATTGATGAAAAATACTACAGCAGAAATGATCTAGCGGATGAAGTTGTGATATTAGCATTGAATGTATTATGCCATTATATCTAAGAGGATAAGTGTGAGATATTTACTAATCATATAAGCCTAAAATATATTATCACATATAAGAAAATTAATATTCACAAGTGATGATGGTAATAACTCATCATGGATTATGATTTCTCAATCCAGTACTATATGGGTGAGGAAAATAATAGCACTTGAGGCTCATCCAAGTTAGTGAGGACTTATTAAGTGCATACAAGAGTCCCATGATCAAATGTAGGTGGAGGCTAATTTCTAGGTACTGTAGCAGTACTATAGTAGTAATGTAGCAGGTACACTAGTAGTATTGTAGTAGGTGTTGTACCAAGAACAATTCAGAACTGTAGCGGGTATTGTAGTGGGAACTGTAGGAGGAATTGTTTGGCACTATAACATCGGATAATATTCCCCTGTTTGGTCCTTCGTGCCACCGATTTGGTCCCCGGGTCCTTTAAGGCCTTCGGGCCACCCATGCCTTCTGGTCAGTAAGGCCTTCAGGCCACCACAAGGCTTTCAGGCCACATTAAGTGTAGATTCAAACCAGACAACCTAGAAGGAACAAGAATTAAAAGGAGGATGAGAAAGGAGCTTTCACCATAGCAGAAGATAAACAAGTACCAAGAATGAGAGGGTATGGCACCTTCCATCGAGACAATCCTGTGCATGCATGGGAAAGCCTAGCTGATCAGCCATGCGAAGGTGGAGAGAAAATTTTATGATGAATATGCTTGGGAGGAGCAGTTCAAATCAGTTAGGTTGGGTTGCATGTAATGATTGAAACCTATTGGAAATGAATTCAACTAAGGCCTATGGGATATGTAATACTTACACCTACAGGCCTTGAAGGCGTTCCACCTCACCTCTTGAAATTTGTATTATCAAAATAAATAAAAAATGAAGGCCTTCGGACCATTTGAGGTGAAGAAAATAATAGAAATATGGTTTAAGTAGAAATAATCTGACATCATTATCAATTTTGGGAATTGAAAATGATCCAATCCTCTTTGGTGTATAATAGATGGACATGTGAATATTAAATGATGGCACACCAATAGTACTTATAAAATTATCTCTCAATCATCTGTCATAGTGAAAGTAAATGATTATCAAGGAAATAATGTGGAAATTAAGATGAAAGTGGAAGCCTTTATAATAGAGAAATCATAGGGTTCACAATTGATGAAGAAGGAATTTTAATATTTGGGTTACTAATATGTGTGCCGTCCAAAATAGAGATAAATAATTATCTTCTAAGTGAGAGGGATAAATATTAATTATCTATTCACCCAGGTATCACAAAGATGTGTTGATATATCCATGAAAAATACTGGTAGGGTAATATGAAGAAGGATATCACTGAATATACATCAAGGTGATTTGAATTTTTATCAAGTGAGTACTTAAAGAAAAACGTATTAAGGGATAATGCAACCATTACAAATACCATTATGGAACTGAGAAAAATTATCATCAACCTTTTTTAATGTATACTTAAATTCAAACATAGGAAATAATATTATATAGGTTTTTGGGGACCATCTTATAAATAATTCTCAATTTATCAAAATTCTAGAGGACTTCTCACTAGATCAACTTGGATGGAAATACATCATATATTTGGTAAGGCTATATAGTGTTCCACTATCAATTTTCTCTAATCAGGATCCATTATTTACTTCCATGTTTTGGAAAATTATCCAACATTCTCTAAACCTGGTGTTGAGTTACCGCATGGACTCTCATCCTCAAACTGATGGAATGTATGAATAGGCAATTTAGACATTAGAAAAAAAATATAGAGAGAATATTCTATAAACCTCAAAAGATTATGGGACTACAAATTCCTCTACGAAGGTTCTCTTACAAAAAAATGTTTCCGCTATAGCTTCCAAATGGCACTGTATGTAGCCATTTATGGGAAATGATACATGACACCATTATGCTGGGATGAACTCGATGAAAGTACATTTCTAATAACTGTAATGGTAAAAGAAATGGTTTGATTGGTGAAAACCCTTCAGAAACACATCATTGTAGCCCAAAGATGACAAAATAACTATATTGAGAATCATCGATGGGTCATAGAGTTTCTGGGTGGAGACATGGTATCCTATTGTATATCTCCATATAAGAGGATCTTCGGATTTGGGTATAAAGGAAATATTAGTCCTCAATACATCTACCACATAGATATCCTTGATCGAGTTGGAGTTTTGGCCTGTAAAATATTCCTTCCACCAATTATCTCTCTAGAAAATTATTTATTACATGTATCCTTATCGAGGAAGTATATACCAAATCCCCCACATGTACTGAATCTAGATGTTCTACTATTGGAAAATAATCTCTCCTATGAGGATAAAACAATGAAGGTCTTGGACCGTAGATATAATTTTCAACAGAATAATAATAGCCAAAAATTAATATTAATAATGAAGAACCATAATTATTAGGCGGAAACATGGAATCATTGAAATTTATAAAGGATAGGTACCCTAATTTTATGTCACCATGGTATATAAACTGAAATTTATTGGGAGAAATTTCATTATGGATAAAGAATGAAATGACCTAAAGATGTATTAATGTAAATTCCCTTATTATTATTATATCTTATAGTTTAAATCACATAAAATAATATTTTGAACATATTAGAAACTATATTTATGATGAATGAATCAAATAAGAATTATTTCTTGAAATAATGTAAGCTATACTGATTGAATAATAACCTCACATTTGGAATAGTAATGTGGCCATAGGGAATAATATTTTCACCTATATAAAGTTACCCCTTATATGAATGTATTAAAATAATTGGCTTCTTATATATAAAAATATTATATAATTATATTAAATTATAATTAAATAATTTTTTAAAAAATTACTAATTAACTGTTTTTTATTTTTCACAGTCATAGATATTTAATTACAATTTTATAAATAATAAAAATATATAAAAGAAAAATAATTTTAATAAATTAGGTTTATAATTTTTTTCCTATTATTATAAGATCATTTTATGGGAGACTACATAATTTTACATAGATCTATAAAATTAGTTATAATTTTAAAATAAGAATTTTCCATGTTATTGATAATATTAATTAAAAATTAAATAACTCATATTTAAAAAATAAATTACAAAAAATGTATTTAATTTATGAATTGTGAACATTGAAAATTGGTTATTTTGGGTTTTTGGGATTTTTTTTAAAACAAAAAATTTCAGTGACTAGTAAAATACATTAATTTATAATAAAAGCTAAATACAAAAACTATCAAGTCATAGATGTTGTAAGGATAATCATGGATAAAAATATATAAGTCTCATTAATTATTTTAATATATTTACGTAGTATAAGAAATATATTCAATATAATTAGTAAAATTATTAAACTAATGGATAAAATAATGATTAAACTCCTCTTTGCTCGCTAATAAATATCACCCCTCACCCCCTATTCTCATACACTTTTACAGTATTGGTATATTCCTATGTTCTTACCAATACTCATTCTGATCCCTTCCACCACTTATATGAGCTCTGGGCCTCAACATAAGGCCAAAACAATTTCATTATGGAGGTTCTCAAGGAGAAGAAACGAAATAGTTAAAACCCTCTTTCATTTCCATTTAATTTAGGTTCTATCTCATTTATTTTATTAACATCTACTCTCCTCCACCTTTACATGAGGAATGATAACTCCATTATATTTTATATTCTATAACATTATTATGTTAATTCAATAAATTATCATATAATCTCTTCCCTTTTAATGTTATTATAAAATGAAATTATCATTTGCGATGTGTCAATTTATGGCCATCATGGATGATGCATTTTTATATTTCACTCCCTCCTTAAACAATGGTCACAAATGAATAATTATGGTTACATAATATTTAATTATACATATTATATGTAACAAAATTTTCTAGAACCAATATATATAAATTATCTTATATAAAAGGATAAAATATCAAAATGGATGTAAAATATAAGGACCCGGCCTTAAACCTTACGTAATCTTGAGTTATTTCAATAATACACATTGAGGATCTTTTCAGGTTTAAAATTTTAGAGAATTAGATCATAAATCATGCATTACATTCCAAATTTAAACAAAGTGGTTACATAAAAGATAGTATTCATTTTTTTCGATCAACGAATACGTATTCAAAATAAAACATGGATTCTTTCATGACACTTACTTGACACTATTCTCATATCATGTACCTTTCCCTTGACCTGTGAAAACATTTCAAAAACATGGGATGAGCATAAAAATATCAGTAAAGGATATAAAAATTCAGAAAGGAAACATTAGTACATGTATACATAAGAACCAATGAAATCGTACTATACTCATAAAACATAATCACGTTAACATACCACATGAAATCATAAGATTTATGAATAAATCATAGAAATCATAAGACATAAAGGTAACTTGAGGAAATCATAACATTATTATGTAGGTAGTAACCCTTATGGTTACGTTTGGAATACCCATCACAGTATATTCCCTAAATCTCTTCAAAGAAACCATAACCTTTAACCCCTTCGCATTATCCAATGAATTGGAGAGATATATCAGGCTCACCCGCCCTTAGTTTATCACGGAACAACCCGTTTTTGTAAAAAATGCCCAAGAAACATAACATAATCATAACACATAACTTAAGCATAAATGAAAGATAACATTCCCACATTTCATTAACAATATAACATTTTAAGATATTGAAATAATGAATCCATTCAAAAAACCATTTAAAACATTTAATAAAGAGTTTTTTGATTCAGTGTGTCCCATACCACATTGAAGCATTTAACATTTTAGACCATTAATATACATATAAATAAATCCCTAAAACCATTGTGGAAACATGGATATTGATGAGAAATATTTATAAGAATAAATCATTAATACATTTAAAACGATATTTTAGTGTAAGGGTTTTTAACAAAATGAGAGACACTTGAATAAAATAATTGAGGAATAAAATTTAATAATAACTTTATTATATCATGATAATAAATGGATTCATGATATAATATTACAAAGGACATTTTATACACCATATAAGAGTGAACTGGTGCATAACAGCAATAAAGTCTCAATAGAAATGTAAAATCATATGAAATCCATTATAAAGAAGGTATCCTTAAATTAAGGATAAATCAATCTCATAATTATGTGTGAAAAATATAAATACACCCAATATAAGTAGATATTAATTGTAAAAAAATAAATTTTCATTCACACATATTCAAAGGATGACATATTTATTAACTACATGTTGAACCCAAAGAAATCGAAATTGGGTTATGAAGTTTCCATGGAAAACTTCGACAGCCTAATGGCGTCACATTAAAATCCATAAACATATGAGATGAGAGAGAAAATGGTATATCATCACTTGTACAAAAAATATACATCAATAATGATATAGAAGAATATATCCCAACATAAAAAGATGTAAATTAAAAGACATAACAAAATAAGTCTTTTAAAAAGAGGAGTGTGAAAGGTTTTCTTACCGATTTGGGCAACTTTCGAGATGTAGAACACATGAAAGAAGGGTCATAAAATGAAGATGTAAATACCCATAATTGAGAGTATATTATAAAAATACTAAAATAATGGGCATTACATACACCACAAAAAAATATTTAGTGGCAAATGTAGCATATATCTCACGGGAATAACAAGTGAGATGAAAAATCCGTTACAAAAACTCAGCAGCCTAACGGCGCCACTTAAAACTTCAAAAAATGGATTTATGAGATCAAATAGGGTCTCTCATAATATGAACATAATAATTACAAAATTATTAATATAAAATAACATCCCCAAACATAATAAATATGAGCATAAAATAAATGACATAAAAGAGAGTACATAAAAAGAACGAGAGAGGTTGGATCCCTTACCTGAAGTCCGACATGTCTTGTTCATTTCATTATATTAATGAATAATAAACTTTGTTCAATTTATAATTTCTTAAGTTCCTACTTTAAATATTTTTATTCAGTTCATATAACATATTATAATGTTATAATAAATTTTTAATAATGTGAGTTCATATCAGATGTTTTTGTCGATGTTTGGTATATGAGTCAAAAATGAACTTGTTTGAAAATGATTGTCCTTGTAGTTATAAGTAAATAGTCTCCAGAATATTATTAATGATTTAAATATCATATATACCCAGTACATATTCATTTTAAACTATTCCATAACATTTGGAGATAAAAAGAAATGAAATGCACCGTTCATGGAGACGGTAGTCCGTACGTACGCATGGACGCTACTTTCATTTCTTTTTCATATTAATGGAATTAAAAATAATTGATAGATATATATATTATAATTCCAGTATAATATATATGTTTTATAGGTCACAAAAGTTCATTAATTTCATTCTTTATAAATTCCATGTATTGCATGAAAGAGTCACATCACTTGAGGGGGCGGTAGTCCACACTTCCTCGTATGAAATTATCGCAATTCCACAACATGCAAAGCATAAAGGTATGTTTTAAATATAAAATAAAGAAGCATATGGGAAATATAAATACCATATATATCATATTTAAAATACAGTGACATTATAATGGCCACCATGAAATGTGTTAAGAGAATATTGAACAATCATTTTTTCATGAGGCAGTAATTCGTCATCCACATAAACAGTATGTTCTTTAACCATTAGATGGAGGTGTGTGTAAGTGTAGCTAGAATACTTAACATAAAAACATCGTAGTATATTGAAGATACTTTTTTTGTTACAAAATAAAGGAATAAAATCATTTTAGCGGTTTGGTGAAGCAAAATAAAACAAAAGAACACCAGTGAAGACATTACCTTTAAATTGGGTAACTCCTCTTGGTTTGAACCAAAAGGGTTTCTCGAAGAGAATTCTACAAATGGTGAGGATTAAATGATGAAGATATGGATGTGGAGAGATGAAATGGTCATGGTTTGGCGGATCCAAAGGCATGAGATTTGTGGGTAAGTTGGTAGAGGTGGGGGCCTTTTATTAGAGAAGAGGAGGGGCACTCTTGGATGGTTATACAATATTACTTTATTATAAAATGATTTTCAGATTTCAAAGGTCCCAAAAGGATATATTTTAAGGCTAAAGTGATAAGGTATCTAACTCCAAACATCCAATAGGTTTGTGAAAAGTGTAAGACTTATATTTCACCCTATCTTCTCATTTTATTTAAATCGTTCATTTATGAGGTAATCACTCCATCGTCACGGTGTCATAAATAAATTAATTTATTTAATGTATAAAAATTATAAAAAAAATCATGATGTAGGAAATCCTTTTAACTTTCCAATTACTATTTATAGTCTAAGATATCATTTATGTAGACAAAATTAAAATTATTTTACTTAGTTGTTACATACTTTGGTTTCATTTTCCTTTCTTAAAAAAAATATGATAAAGGGTCACTATCACACTAAAGTGATTCCATGGGGTCCCAAGGTTGGCACAAGGAATACCATGTTCCGACATGACACCACCAATATAATTAGGACACATTTTGGGGTCATTTTATATTTTTATGATTTTATTTTCTTACCCTTAATTACTCGATTACTAATTAAACACGATACTTAAAGATAATTACCGTCATTACTATTCATAATGTCAAAAAACAAAAGAGTATTAATTAAATAATTTTGACCTTATGATTAAAAATATGGAATTAATTTTATCAATTTCAAAACATAGAAGTTTCATTAAAAAATAATATAGTTAATTCCCGTTGATAAAACAAATAGCGGGTTTTTTGGAAGCAAAATCTATGAAAAGTTTGGCACTTGTTTTTGTCCATTTCAAAGTTAAATTAATTCTAATGACCACCATTGAATTAAATTGTAAAAATATATTGTAATAAAAATTTAGAACCAATTAAAAAGAAAATCTAACCATATATTTAAATTAGATGAAAAAGTAGATTTGATGTAAAATGCAATATTTTTCACTATTCATTAAAAAAATGAACATTGTTAGAATCATACCAAAAATATAACCAAAATAAATTTAAATATCCCAATCATAAAGAATAAGTATATTTTGAAATATAGAGCTTATAAAATTTTCAAAAGTTAGATTTAAAAAAGGTTCACCCTCAAAAGGCCGTATTACAATCTTTTAAAAATATTAGAGTATTTATTCTTAAAATTGGATTCATTTGGATTTTAAGCCTCCATCAATTATTTGATAAATGTAAAAATATTTAACAAACATATGTAATCATTTTTTAGTTATTTATGTTCATTCCTGCCATTACAACGGCTAGGCATAAACTATTATAATATTATTATATTAGTAGTGTTCAATGTAAGATTTCAAAGAAACTCGTTGTTGCGTATTGAGTATGCCATCGAGCATAACATTCCCATTAAAGTAATATAAACATTTTATTCACAAATATGGATAAATATAATAATTTCATATTCTTTACTTACCTGGGGTGTGACATCTTTCCCCCCTTTTTGGGATTTGCGTCCTCGCAATTTTAAAATTAGTCTCCGAAACTTCATTGAAATTCCCACATCGGAACAAGAGTCAGTAAAACAATCACATTAAAATAAAGAAAGAGAATTAAAAAGGTCAGACAAGTTAACCCATAATAGGATTCCATGAATACATGGATATGGAAGAAAAAATAAAGGGTCATGTTCTGATTGAGAGTGATAGTAAACATGTCTAAAAGAAATTTAACCACAAGAAAATCACAAACTTGTGATGGGTTAAATGGTATTTGATTCCCCAGTAGGAAAGGTTAATAGAAAACATTTTTGTTTTAAGTAACTTTTCAATGTGGAATTCATTTTTGAGATTAACTAAATCATAAGGAAACATACTTACATGTTATGTAGTCTTTCAACTTTTTCTAGATTCCTTACTAAAACTAATATTTTCGCCAAAAGACGAGTATTTAGGAAGACTTGGTCGCATTAAGAGTACTATAATCAACTTCTTGAGAATCACCTAATCTACAAAAGAGAACTATATATTTCCCATGTATTTTTAACTTAACAAAATCCAAACCAAAAAGTTCAGTACGAGATCGGATAATACCCAAAAACGATAATTTTTTTACAAAAAAAACTACTCCTAATCTCCAAAATTTATCAAACAAAACCCAAATTTCATCAAAGACCATTCAATAAACATCTACCAATAAAATTATTCAATGTAAACCAAACTAATATTGAAACCCAAATCTCTAAAGGATTTAATTTCAGAGTCTTCCATGGTAAATCTTAACATTTATCTCCAACGAACATCAGTTACTCTTAAAGTCTATTACTGAAAAGTAATTACCCTAATCACATATCCTCCATGATAGGTTAATAATTTCCATAGATAACCCAAAATATACTTACTCTTGATTCATAAAATCATATAATTTTTTTTTCAAACTAATTAGGGACTTCGCGTAGTCCAGTGGTAGGCAATAAATACTAGTCGCACTTTGGTTGTGGGTTCGATTCATACAGCTTTGTCCGACGTGACAGGTTGTCACACGATCTGCATTTTTTCCTTTTTCCAAAACTGTATAATTCTTAAAAAATTCCCCAAAAATAGAAAAAGTATTAAAAAATAACCATAACATAATTTAACCTCATTTAAACCTTATTCCTTTCATCTTCCATCATATAGTAACCCATAATTACCTTAAATGTAAGGATCATTTAAACCCTAATGGTTACCATTATAATTATTACCTGAACTTCCACATCGAGTTGGTTCTCTCATACATGATGCATCAGAGAACTCACCAAGGTTCAAGTGGTTAATCAGGACTCCTTGATAGTTGGTTTATAATAACCACGAGATTCCTCATTGAATCCCCCATTTCATCTAGTCTCTTAATCAGAGAACCGCCATAGTTTCATTCAATCCCATTCTCACTTTGGTGCCTGTTAGATCCATCCATTTACTAAAACCAAAAATGTCAGTGTGACTATATTAACAAAATCATCAGGTACTAATGAGGAAGATAAAAACTAAGATATACTTATCCAAGATATCTAAAAATCATTCCATCTTTAAAAAATAACAATGACTCCATATAATATACTATCCATTATGGTTACACACAACTTTTCACTTTTGCATAAACAGCAATCTAACCTCTAAAGTTATCTAAACCGACCTCTGCTACAAACTATAAGGACCCGCCCTTAAACCTTACTTAATTTTGAGTTATTTCAAGAATAAACATTGAGGATCATTTCTCGTTTAGAGTTTTAGAGAATTATATCATAAATCATGCATTACATTCCACATTTAAACAAAGTGGTTACATAAAAGATAGTATTCATATATTCCATCAATGGAAACATATTCAAAATAAAACATGGATTCTTCCTTGACACCTCCTTGACAATATCATCATATCATGTACCTTTCCCTTGACCTGTGAAAACATTTCAAAAACATGGGACGAACATACAAAGCTAAGTAAGGGATATAAAAATTCCGAAATGAAACATTAGTACATGTATACATAAAAACCAATGAAATTATACTTTACTCATAAAATATAATCAAGTTAACATACCTCATGAAATCATAAGATTTTGAATAACTCATAGAAATCATAAGACATAAATTTATTTTGAGGCATTCATAACATTCTTACATAGGGAGTAACTCTCATGGTTACATTTGGAATACCCATCACAGTATATTGCCTAAATCACTTCAGAAAAACCATAACGTTTAACCCCTTCATGTTACCCAATGCATTGGAGAGCTATATCGGGCTCACCCTCCATTAGTTTATCATGGAACCACCCGTTTTCACAAACAATGACCAAGAAACATAAAATAATCATAGCACATTACCTAAGCATAAAGGAAATATAACATTCTGACATTTCAATAACAATATAACATTTTAAGATATTGAAATAATGAATCCATTCAAAAAACCTTTTAAAACATTTAATAATAATATTTTTTAATCAAAGTGACCCATACCACCTTGAAACTTTTAAAATTTTAAACCATTAATATACATATAAATAAATCCCTAAAACAATTTTGGAAACATGGATATTGATGAGAAATATTTATAAGAATAAATCATTAAAAAATTTAAAATGATATGTTAGTCAAAGGGTTTTTAACAAAATGAGAGACACTGGAATACAATAATTTAGGAATAAAATTTAATCAGAACTTTATAATATGATGAGAATAAAGTGATTCATGATATAATATTCCAAAGGATAATATATACACCGTATAAGAGTGAACTAGTGAATAACAACAATGAAGTCTCAATAGAAATGTAAAATGAGATGAAATCCATTATAAAGAAGGTATCCTTAAATTATGGATAAATCAACCTCATAATTATGTGTGAAAAATATAAATACACCCAATATAAGAGTTTATTAAGTGTAAAAAAATAAATTGTAATTCAAACATATTAAAAGGATGACATATTCAATAACAACATGTTGAACCCAAAGAAATCGAAATTGGGTTAAGAAGATCCCATGGAAAAATTCGACAGCCTAATGGCGTCACATTAAAATTCATAAACATAGTTGATGAGAGAGAAAATGGTATCTCATCACTTGTACATAAAAATTACATCAATAATGATATAGAATAATATATCCCAAAATAAAATTATTTAAATTAAAAGACATAACAAAATTAGTCTTTCAAAAAGAGGAGTGTGAATGGTTCCCTTGCCGATTTGGGCTACTTTCGAAACGTACTCCACATGAAATAAGGGTCATTCAATGAAGATTTAAATATCCATAATTGAGATTATATTATACAAATAGTAAAATAATGGGATGTTCATACCCCACACAAAAATAATTATTGGAAAATGTAACATGAATCTCAAGGGAATAACAAGTGAGATGAAAAATCCATTACGAAAACTCGGTAGCCTAACAGCGCCACTTAAAACATCAAAAAATGGAATTATGAGATCAAATAGGGTCTTTCATAATATGAAAATAAAAATTACAGAATGAGTAATATAAAAGAACATCCTCAAACATAATAGGGATTAGCTTAAAAGAAATGTCATAAAAGAGAGTAATTAAAAAGACCGAGAGAAGTTGGGTCCCTTACCTCAAGCTCGACTTGTATTGTACATTTATTTATATTCCTAAATAATAAACCATGGTCAATTTATAATTTCTTAATTTCCTCCTTTAAAGATTATTATTCAGTTCATATCACATATTATAATGTTATAATAATGGTTTAATAATGTGAGTTCATATCAGACGTTTTTGTCGATGTTTGGTACATGAGTCAAAAATGATTGTCCATGTAGTTATAAGTAAATCATCTCACGAATAGTATTAATGATTTAAATATTTTATATATCTAGTACATATTCATTTTATACTATTCCATAGGATTTGGTGATAAAAAGAAATGAAATGCACTGTTCAGTGAGACGGTAGGTCGTATCTATGCATAAACGCTACGTTCATTTCTTTGTCATATTAATGGAATTAAAAATAATTGAGAGATATATATAATAGAATTAAAATATAATATATATTTTTTATAGGTCACATAAGTTCATTAATATCATTCTTTATACATTCCATGTATTTCTTGAATTAGTCACATCACTTGAGGGGGCAGTAGTCCACACTTCCTCGTATGAAATTATCGCAATTGCACAACATGAAAAGCATAAAGGTATGTTTTAAATATAAAATACAGAATCATATGGGAAACATAAATACCATATATATCATATATAAAATACAGTGACATCATAATGGATACCATAAAAGGTGTTAAGAGAAGATAGAACAATCATCGTTTCGTGAGGCAGTAATTCACCATCCACAGAAACAGTATGATCTTTAACCATTAGACGAAGGTGTGTGTAAGTTTAGCTAGAATAATTAACATAAAAACATCCTAGTATATTGAATATACTGTTTTTGTTACAAAATAAAGTAATAAAAATAGTTTAGGGGTTTGGAGAATAATAATAAAACAAAAGAACACAAGTGAAGACATTACCTTTAAATCAGGTAACTCCTCTTGGTTTGAACTAAAAGGGTTTCTTGAAGAGAATTATGCCAAAGGTTAGGTTTCAAGGATGAATAGAGAGATGTGTATAGATGAAATCGGAAGGGTTTGGCCGAGCCACAGGCTTGAGAGGTGTGGGTAAGGTGGTAGAGGTGGGGGCCTTTTATTAGAGAAGTGGAGGGGCACTCTTGGACGGTTATAAAATTTTACTTTATTATAAAATTCTTTTCGGATTTAAAAGGTCCGAAAAGGATATATTTCGAGGCTAAGGTGATTATGTTTCGCAATACACCCATCCAATAGGTTTTTTAAAAGTGTAAGACTGAGATTTCACCCTATCTTATCATTTTATTTAAATCGTTCATTTATGAGGTAATCAATGCATCATCAAGGTGTCATAAATTAATTAATTTATTTAATGTGTAAAAATTATAATAAGAATATCATGATGTAGGAAATATTTTTATCTTTATAATGACTATTTATAGTCTAAGAGATATATTATTTATACAAAATTAAAATTATTTTACTTACTTGTTACATACTTTGGTTACATTTTTCTTTCTTAAAAAAATGATAAAAGGTCACTATCGCACTAAAGTGATTCCATGGGGTCCCAAGGTTGGAAAAAGGCATAACATGGTCGTAAATGACACCAAAAATATCATTATGACACATTTAAGGGTCATTTTATGTTATTATGATATTATTTTCTTACCCTTAATTACCCGATTACTAATTAAACATGACAATTAAAAATAATTACTGCTGTTATTATTGATAATGTTCAAAAACAAAAGAGTCTTAATTAAATAATTTGGAACATATGATTCCAAATATGGAATCCATTTTATCAAATTCAAAACATAAAAGATTCATTAATAAATCATATAGTTAATTCTTATTGTCAAAACAAATAGCGGGTTTTTTGGAAGCAATATCTATGAAAAGTTTGGCACTAGTTCATGTCCATTTTCAAAGTGAAATTAATTCTAATGACCGCCATTGAATTAAATTGAAAAATTATATTCTAATAAAACTTTAAAACCTATTAAAAAGATAATCTAACCATATATTTAAATTAGATGAAAAAGTAGTTTTGATGAAAAATGCGATATTTTTCACTATTCGTTAAAAAAATGAACATTCTCAGAAACATACCAAACATTTAACCAAAGTACATTTAAATATCCCAATCATAAAGAATAAGTTTATTTTGACAAATAGAGATTATAAAATTTTCCAAAGTTATATTTAGAAAAGGTTCTCCATCAAAAGGCGGTAAAATAATCTTTTAAAAATATTAGGGTATTTATTCTTAAAATTGGATTCATTTGGATTTTAAGCCTCGAACATTTATTGGATAAATGTAAAAATATTTAACAAACATATGTAATAATTTTTTAGTTATTTCTGTTCATTCCTTCCATTACAATGGCTAGGCATTAACTATTATTATATTATTATATTATTAGTGTGCAATGTAAGATTTCAATGAAACTCATTGTTGCGTATTGAGTACGACATCGAGCATAGCATTTCCTTTAAACTAATATTAAAATTTTATTCACAGATATGGATAAATATAAAAAATTCATATCATTTATTTACATTGGGTGTTACATCCTTCAACCTTTTGGGGAATTGTGTTCCCGCAATTTTAAAATTAGGTTCCAAAACTTCATTGAAAGTCCCACATCGGAACAACAGTCGGTAAAACTATCACATTAAAATAATGAAAGCAAAGTACAAAGGTCACACAAGTAAACCCATACTAGGATTCCATGAAAACATGGATATGGAAGAAAGAAAAGGGTCATGTTCTGATGGAGAGTGATAGTAAACAAGTCTAGGAGAAATTTAACCACAAGAAAATCACAAACTTGAGTGGGTTAAACGGTATTCGATTCCCTAGTAGGAAAAGTTAACATAAAACATTTTTGTTTTAAGTTACTTTTCATTTCGGAATTCATTTTTGAGATTAACTAAATCATAAGGAAACATACTTACTTGTCATGTAGCCTTTCAACTTTTACTGCATTCCTTACTCAAACTCATATTTTCTCCAAAAGATGAGTATTTAGGAAGACTTGGTTCCATTAAGAGTACTATAATAAAATTCTTGAGAATCACATAATCTTAAAAAAGAGAACTATATATTTCCCATGTCTTTTTACTTTAACCAAAACCAAACCATATAGTTGAGTACGAGATCAGATAATACCCAAAAAGGATAATTTTTTTAAAAAAAACTACTCTTAATCTCCAAAATTTATCAAACAAAACCCAAAGTTCAACAAATACCATTCAATAAACATCTATCCATATAATTATTCAAAGTAAACCAAACTAAGATTGAAACCCAAATATCTGAAGGATTTAATCACACATTCTCCCAAGGTAAATCTTATCATTTATCTCCAAATAACATCAGTTACTCTTAAATTATCATACTAAAAAGTAATTACCCTAATCACATATCATCCATGATAGGTTAATAATTTCCATAGATAACCCAAAATCAACATACTGTTGATTCATTAAATCATATAACTAAAATAAATTAGTGAAACTAATGAGGGAATTCACGTAGTCAAGTGGTTGGTGATAAATACCAGTCTCACTTTGGTTGTGGGTTCGATTCCCATAGCTTTGTCTGACGTGACGTGTTGTCTCGCGGTCTGTGTGTTGTCCTTCTTCGAAAACTATACAATTCTTAAAAAAAGTCCCAAAAAGAGATAAAATCGTCAAAAATAACCATAACATAATTTAACCTAAATTTTACCTCATTCCTTTAATCTTCCATCATATAGTATCCCATAAATACCTCAAAAGTAAGGATCATATAAACCATAATGGTTACCATTATAATTATTACCTAAACTTCCACATCCAGTTGGTTCTCTCGTACATGATGCATCAGAGAACTCACCAAGGTTCAAGTGGTTAATCATGACTCCCTGATTGTTGGTTTAGAATAACCATGAGATTCCTCATTGAATCCCCCATTTCATCCAGTCTCTTAATCAGAGAACCGCCACAGTTTCCTTCAAACCCATTGTAACTTTGGTGCCTGCTAGATCCATCCATTTACTAAAACAAAAAATGTCAGTGTGAGTATATTAACAAAATCATATTGTACTAATGAGGAATATAAACACTAAGATATACTTATACAAGTTATCTCAAAATCATTAAAACTTTCAAAAATAACAATGACTCCATCTAATATACTAACCATTATGGTTATACACAACTTGTCACTTTTTCTTAAACAACACTCTAACCTCTAAAGTTATCTAAATTGACCTTTAATAACAACTATAAGGACTTGGCCTTAAACCTTACTAAATCATGAGTTATTTCAAGAATACACATTGAGGATCTTTTCAGGTTTAGAGTTTTAGAGAATTAGATCATAAATCATGCATTACATTCCATATTTAAACAAAGTGGTTACATAAAAGATATTATTAATTTTTTCCATCAATGGAAACATATTCAAAATAAAAGATGGATTCTTTCTTGACACATCCTTGACACTATCATCATATCATGTACCTTTCCCTTGACCGGTGACAACATTTCAAAAACCTGGGATGATCATAAAAAGCTCAGTAAGGGATATAAAAATTCGGAAAGGAAACATTTGTACATGTATACATAAGAACCAATGAAATCATACTTTACTCATAAAACAAAATCACACTAACATACCTCATGAAATCATAAGATTTATGAATAACTCATAGAAATCATAAGACATAAAGGTATCTTGAGGCATTCATAAAATTCTTACATAGGTAGTAACCCTCATGGTTAGGTTTGGAATACCCATCACAGTATATTCCCTAAATATCTTCAGAGAAACCATAACTTTTAACCCCTTCGTGTTACCCAATGCATTGGAGAGCTATATCAGGCTCACCCGTCCTTAGTTTATCACAGAACCACCCGTATTCATTAACAATTCCCAAGAAACATAACATAATCATAGCACATAAATTAACCATAAAGGAAAGATAACATTCCCACATTTTAATATACATATAACATTTTAAGATATTGAAATAATGAATCCATTCAAAAAACCATTTAAAACATTTAATAAAGATATTTTTGAATCAAAGTGTCCCATTACACCTTGAAGCATTAAACATTTTAAACCATTAATATCCATATAAATAAATCCCTAAAACCATTTTGGAAACATGAATATTGATGATAATTATTTATAAGAATAAATCATTAAAACATTTAAAACGATATTTTAGTTAACGGGTTTTTAACAAAATGAGAGACACATGAATACAATAATTGAGGAATAATATTTAATCAGAACTTTATAATATCATGAGAATAAAGGGATTAATGATATAATATTCCAAAGGACAGTATATACACCATATAAGAGTGAACTGGTGCATAACAACAATGAAGTCTCAATAGAAATGTAAAATGAGATGAAATCCATTATAAAAAGGTATCCTTAAATTAAGGATAAATCAATCTCATAATTATGTGTGAAAAATATAAATACACCCAATATAAGTGGATATTAAGTGTAAAACAATAAAATGTCATTCACACATATTCAAAGGATGACATATTCAATAACAACATGTTGAACCCAATGAATTTGAAATTGGGTTAAGATGTTCACTTGGAAAAATTCGACAGCCTAATGGCGTCACTTTTAAATTCATAAACTCAGTTGATGGGAGAGAAAATTGTATCTCATCACATGTACATAAAATTTACATCAATAAGTATATATAAGAATATATCTCAACATTAAAAGATGTAAATTAAAAGACATAACAAAATAAGTCTTTTAAAAAGAGGAGTGTGAAAGGTTCCCTTACCGATTTGGGAAACTTTCGAAACATACAACACATGAAAGAAGGGTCATACAATGAAGATGTAAATACCCATAATTGAGATTATATTATACAAATAGTAATATAATGGGCAGTACATACACCACACAAAAAGAATTACTGGAAAATGTAGCATGAATCTCCCGGGAATAACAAGTGAGATGAAAAATCCCTTACAAAAACATGGCAGCCTAACGGCGCCACATAAAACATCAAAAAATGTATTTATGAGATCAAATAGGGTCTCTCATAATATGAACATATAAATTACAGAACGAGTAATATAAAAGAACATCCCCAAACATAATAATGATGAGTTTAAAAGAAATGACATAAAAGAGAGTACTTGAAAAGAACGAGAGAGGTTGGATCCCTTACCTCAAGTCTGACTTGTCTTGTTCATTTCATTATATTCCTGAATAATAAACATTGTTCAATTTATAATCTCTTAATATCATCCTTTAAATATTACTATTCAGTTCATATCACATATTATAATTTTATAATAATTGGTTAATAATGTGAGTTCATATGAGACGTTTTTGTCGATGTTTGGTACATGAGTCAAAAATGAACTTGTTTGAAAATGATTTTCCATGTAGTTATAAGTAAATCATCTCTAAAATAGTATTAATGATTTCAATATCATATATATCCAGTACATATTCATTTTATACTATTCCATATCATTTGGAGATAAAAATAAATGAAATTCACCGTTCATGGTGACAGTAGGTCGTACGTACGCATGAATGCTACTTTCATTTCTTTTTCCTATAAATGGAATTAAAAATAATTGAGATATATATATATATATATATTTTATAATCACAGTATAATATATATTGTTTATAGGTCACATATGTTCATTAATTTCATTCTTTATATATTCCATGTATTGCTTGAATGAGTCACATCACTTGAGGGGGCGGTAGTCCACACTTCCTCGTATGAAATTATCGCAATTTCACAATATGCAAAGCATAAAGGTATGTTTTAAATATAAAATAAAGAAGCATATGATAAAAATAAATACCATATATATCATATATAAAATACAGTGACATCATAATGGCCACCATGAAAGGTGTTATGAGAAGATTGAACAATCATCATTTTGTGAGGTAGTAATTCGCCATCCACAGAAACAATATGTTATTTTACCATTATACGGGGGTGTGCGTAAGTGTAGATAGAATACATAACATAAAAAAATTCTAGAATATTTAAGATACTGGTTTTGTTACAAAATAAAGGAATAAAAATTATTTAGGGGTTTGGAGAGGCAAAATAATAAAAAAGAACACATGTGAAGATATTACCTTTAAATCGGGTAACTCCTCTTGGATTGAATCAAAAGGGTTTCTTCAAGGAAATTCTGCCAATGTTGAGGATTAAATGATGAAGATAGGGATGTTTAGAGATGAAATGGGAAGGTTTTGGATGAGCCCAAGGCTTGAGAGGTGTGGGTAAGGTGGTAGAGGTGGGGGCATTTATTAGAGAAGAGGAGGGTCACTTTTGGAAGGTTATAAACTAATACTTTATTATAAAATAATTTTCAGATTTAAAAGGTCCCAAAGGATATATTTCTAGGGTAAGGTGATAAGGTTTCGAAATCCACCCATCCAATAGGTTTGTGACATGTGTATGACTTAGATTTCACCCTATATTCTAATTTTTTTAAATCGTTCATTTATGAGGTAATCACTACATCATCACGGTGTCATAAATAAATAAATTAATTTAATGTCTAAAAATTAAAAAAAAATATCATGATTTAGTATATCTTTTTATATTTATAATGACTATTTATAGTCTAAGATATCATTTATGTAGACAAAATAAAAATTATTTTACTTAGTTGTTATATACTTTGGTTACATATTCCTTTCTTAAAAAAATATAATAAAAGGTCACTATCACACTAAAGTGATTCCATGGGGTCCCAAGGTTGGTACAAGGAATACCATGGTCGGCCATGAAACCACAAATAGCATTAGGACACATGTTGGGGTAATTTTATATTTTTATGATATTATTTTATTAACCTTAATTACCCAATTACTAATTAA
Source organism: Viscum album (assembly GCA_963277665.1). Taxonomy (NCBI): domain Eukaryota; kingdom Viridiplantae; phylum Streptophyta; class Magnoliopsida; order Santalales; family Viscaceae; genus Viscum; species Viscum album. Next base: position 1,845,179,154 of record OY728157.1, on the reverse strand, counting down.
ACACGATAATTAAAGATAATTACTGTCGTTACTATTCATAATGTCCAAAAACAAAAGTGTCTTAATTAAATAATTTGGACCATCTGATTCCAAATATGGAATCTATTTTATCAGATTCAAAAAATAGAAGTTTCATTAATAAATCATATAGTTAATTCCCGCTGTCAAAACAAATAGTGGGTTTCTTGGAAGCAATATCTATGAAAAGTTTGGCACTTGTTTATATCCATTTTCAAAGTGAAATTAATTCTAATAACCACCATTGAATTAAATTGTAATCATATATTCTAATAAAATATTAAAACCAATTAAAAAGATAATCTAACCATATATTAAAATTAGATTAAAAAAGTAGTTTTGATGTAAAATGCTATATTTTTCACTATTCATTAAAAAATGAACATTGTAAGAAACATACCAAAAATTTAACCAAAGTAAATTTAAATATAAAAATAATAAATAATAAGTTTATTTTGACAAATATAGCTTATAAAATTGTCAAATGTATGATTTAAAAATGGTTTTCTATCAAAAGGCGGTAAAACAATCTTTTAGAAATATTTGAGTATTTATTCTTAAAATTGGATTCATTTGGATATTAAGCCTCAAATATTTATTGGGTAAATTGAAAAATATTTAACAAAAATATGTAATAATTTTGTAGTTATTTCATTTCATTACCACCATTACAATGGCTAGGCATTAACTATGATAATATTATTATATTATTAGTGTGCAATTTAAGATTTCAAAAAAACTCGTTGTTGCGTATTGAGTATGCCATAGAGCATAGAATTCCCTTTAAAGTAATATTAACATTTTATTCAAAAATATAGATAAATATAAAATTTTCATATTCTTTATTTACCTATGGTGTTACATCCTTCCGCACTTTTGGGAATTTCTCCTATCAATTTTAAAATTGGGATCCGAAACTTCCTTGAAAGTCCCACATTAGAAAAAAAGTCGATAAAGCTATCACATTAAAATAGAGAAAGAGAAGTACAAAGGTCAGACAGGTTAACCCATACTAGGATTCCATGAAAACATTGATATGGAAGAAAAAAAGGGTCATGTTCTGATGGAGAGTGATAATAAACATGGCTAGGAGAAAGTTAACCACAAGAAAATAACAAACTTGTGATGGGTTAAACGATATTCGATTCCCTAGTAGGAAAATTTAACAGACAACATTATTGTTTTAAGTAACTTTTCATTTAGGAATTCATTATTGAGCTTAACTAAATCATAAGGAATCATACTTACTTGTCTTTTTGTCTTTCAACTTTTTCTAGATTCCTTACGCAAACTCATATTTTCTCCAAAAGTCGAGTATTTAGGAAGACTTGGTTGCATTAAGAGTACTATATTCAACTCTTGAGAATCACATAATCTACAAAAAACAACTATATATTTCCCATGTCTTTTTACCTTAACCAAAACCTAACTAAAAATTTCAGTACGAGATCAGATAATACCTAAAAATGATATTTTTTTTACAAAAAAAAACTACTCCTAATCTCCAAAATTTATCAAACAAAACCCAAAGTTCAACAAAGACCATTCAATAAACATCTATAAATAAAATTATTCACAGTAAAACAAACTAATATTGAAACCCAATTCTTTGAAGGATTTAATCGCATAGTCTTCGAAGGTAAATCATAACACTTATCTCCAAAGAACATCAGTTACTCTTGAAGTATCATACTAAAAAGTAATTACCCTAATCACATATCCTCTATAATAGGTTAATAATTTCCATAGATAACCCAAAATCAACTTAATCTTTATTCATAAAATCATATAACTAAAAAAAATTAGTCAAACTAACCAGGTACTTCACATAGTCTATGGTAGGCGATAAATACTAGTCGTACTTTGGTTGTGGGTTCGATTCCCACTACTTTTTCCGACGCGACTGGTTGTCATAGGGTCTGCGTGTTGTCCTTTTTCCAAAACGATATAATTCATAAAAAATTACCCAAAAAGTGATAAAATCTTCAAAAATAACCATAACATAATTTAACCTCAATTTTACCTCATGCCTTTCATCTTCCATCAAATAGTAACTCATAATTACCTCAAAAGTAAGGATCATATAAACCCTAATGGTTACCATTAAAATTATTACCTAAATATCCACATCGAGTTGGTTCTCTCATACATGATGCATCAGAGAACCCACTAAGGTTCAAGTGGTTAATCATGACTCCTTGATAGTTGGTTTATAATAACCACGAGATTCCTCATTGAATCCCCCATTTCATCTAGTCTCTTAATCAGAGAACCGCTATAGTTTCATTCAAACCCATTGTCACTTTGGTGCCTGCTAGATCCATCCATTTACAAAAACCAAAAATGTCAGTGTGACTATATTAACAAATCATCAGGTACTAATGAGGAAGATAAAAACTAAGATATACTTATCCATGATATCTAAAAATCATTCCATCTTTAAAAAATAACAATGACTCCATATAATATACTATCCATTATGGTTATACACAACTTTTCACTTTTGCATAAACAGCAATCTAACCTCTAAAGTTATCTAAACCGACCTCTGCTACAAACTATAAGGACCCGACCTTAAACCTTACATAATTTTGAGTTATTTCAAGAATAAACATTGAGGATCTTTTCACGTTTAGAGTTTTAGAGAATTAGATCATAAATCATGCATTACATTCCACATTTAAACAATGTGGTTACATAAAAGATAGTATTCATTTTTTTCCATCAATGGAAACCTATTCAAAATAAAACATGGATTATTTCTTGACACTTCCTTGACACTATCATCATATCATGTAAATTTACTTTGACCTGTAAAAAAGTTTCAAAAACATGTGATGAGCATAAAATGCTCAGTAAGGAATATAAAAATTCGGAAAGGAAACATTAGTACATGTATACATAAGAACCAATGAAATCATACTTTACTCATAAAACCTAATCATGTTAACATACCTCAAGAAATCATAAGATTTATGAATATCTCATAGAATTCATAAGAAATAAAGGTAACTTGAGGAATTCATGACATTATTACATAGGGAGTAACCCTCATGGTTACATTTGGAATTCTCATTACAGTATATTCCCTAAATCTCTTTGGAGAAACCATTACTTTTATCCCCTTATTGTTACCCAATGCATTGAAGAGCTATATTGGGCTCACCCGCCCTTAGTTTATCACCAAACCACCCATTTTCATAAACAATGCCCAAGAAACATAACATAATCATATCACATAACTTAAGAATAAAGAAAAGATAAAATTACCACATTTCAATAACAGTATAACATTATAAGATATTGAAATAATGAATCCATTCAAAAAACCATTTAAAACATTTAATAAAGATATTTTTGAATCAAAGTATCCCATACCACCTTGAAGATTTTAACATTATAAACCCTTAATATCAATAAAAATAAATCCCTAAAACCATTTTGGAAACATGGATATTGATGAGAAATATTTATAAGAATAAATCATAAAAACATTTAAAATTATATTTTAGTTAAATGGTTTTTAACAAAATGAGAGACACTTGAATACAATAATTGAGGAATAAAATTTAATCAGAACTTTATAATATCATGAGAATAAAGGTTTTCATGATATAATATTCTAAAGGACAGTATATACACCATATAAGAGTGAACTGGTTTATAACAACAATGATGTCTCAATAGAAATGTAAAATGAGATGAAATCCATTATAAAGAAGGTATCCTTAAATTAAGGATAAATCAATCTCATAATTATGTGTGAAAAATATAAATACACCCAATATAAGTGGATATTAAGTGTAAAACAATCAAAGGTCATTCACACATATTCAAAGGATGGCATATTCAATAACTACATGTTGAACCAAAAGAAACCAAAATTGGGTTAAGAAGTTCCCTTGGAAAAATTTGAAAGCCTAATGGCGTCACTTTGAAATTCATAAACATTGTTGATGAGAGAGAAAATGGTAACTCATCACTTTTACATAAAATTTACATCAATAAGTATATAGAATAATATATCCCAACATAAAAAATATGTAAATTAAAAGACATAACAAAACAAGACTTTTAAAAAGAGGAGTGTGAAATGTACCCTTACCGATTTGGTCAACATTCAAAACGGTCACCACATGAAAGAAGGGTCATACAATGAAGATGTAAATATCCATAATTGAGATTATATTATAAAAATAGTTAAATAATGGGACGTAAATACACCACACAAAAATAATTGGTGGAAAATGTAGCATGAATCTCACGGGAATAACAACTGAGATAAAAAATCCCTTACGAAAACTCGGCAGCCTAACAGCACCACTTAAAACCTCCAAAAATGGATTTATGAGATCAAATAGGGCCTCTCATAATATGAACATAAAAATTACAGAATGATTAATATAAAATAGCATCCCCAAACATAATAAAATTGATATTAAAAGAAATGACATAAAAGAGAGTACTTAAAAAGAACGAGAGAGGTTGGATCCCTTACCTCATGTCTGACTTGTCTAGTTCGTTTCATTATATTTCTGAAAAATAAACATTGTTCAATTTATAATTGATTAATTTCCTTCTTCAAATATTATTATTCTGTTCATATCACATATTATAATGTTATAATAATTGGTTAACAAAGTGAGTTAAATATCCGATGTTTTTGCCGATGTTTGGTACATGAGTCAAAAATGAACTTGTTTGAAAATGATTGTCCATGTATTTATAATTAAATCATCTCCAGAATAGTATAAAAGATTTAAATATCATATATATCCATTACATATTATTTTTTTCTATTACATAGCATTTTGAGATACAATCAAATGAAATGCATCGTTCATGGAGATGGTAGGCCGTACGTACGCATGAACGCTACTTTCATTTCTTTTTCATATTAATGGAATGAAAAATAATTGAGAGATATATATATTATAATTACGGTATAATATATTTTATTTCTATGTCACATAAGTTTATTAATTTCATTCTTTATGCATTGCATGTATTTCATAAACGAGTCACTTCACTTGAGGGGGTGGTAGTCCACACTTCCTCGTATGAAATTATCGCAATTTCACAACATGCAAAGAATAAAGGTATGTTTTAAATATAAAATACAGAAGCATATGGGAAACATAAATAAAATAGATATCATATATATAATACAGTGATATAATAATGTCCACCATGAAAGGTGTTAAGAGAACATTGAACAATCATCGTTTCGTGAGGCAGTAATTCGCCATCCACAAAAACAGAATGTTTTTTAACCTTTAGACGGAGGTGTGTGTATGTGTTGCTAGAATACATAACATAAAAACATCCTAGTATATTTAATATACAGTTTTTTTACAAAATAAAGGAATAAAAAGATTTTAGGGGTTTGGAGAAGCAAAATAAATCAAAAGAACACAAGTGAAGACATTACCTTTAAATCGGGTAACTCTTCTTGGTTTGACCAAAAGGGTTTCTTGAAGAGCATTCTGCCAAAGGTGAGGCTTCAATGATGAATAGAGGGACGTAGAGAGATGAAATGGATAGTTTTTGTCCGATCCAAAGGCTTTAGAGGTGTGGGTAATGTGGTAGAGGTGGGGGCCTTTTATTAGAGAAGAGGAGGGGAACTCTTGGAAGGTTATAAACTATTACCTTATTATAAAATGATTTTCGGATTTCAAAGGTCCCAAAAGGATATATTTCGAGGGTAAGGTGATAAGGTTCCGAAATCCACCCATTCAATAGGTTTTTGATATGTTTATGACTTATATTTCACCCTATATTCTCATTTTATTTAAATCGTTCATTTATGATGTAATTAGTGCATCATCACGGTGTCATATATAAATTAATTTATTTAATGTCTAAAAATTATAAAAAAAATATCATCATTTAGGATATATTATTATCTTTACAATTACTATTTATAGTCTAAGATATAGTTTTTTTATACAAAATTAAAATTATTTTACTTAGTGGTTACATACTTTGGTTACATTTTCCTTTCTTAAAAAATATATGATAAAAGGTCACTATGACACTAAAGTGATTCCATGGGGTCCCAAGGTTAGAAAAAGGCATAACATGGTCTTACATGACACCACCAATAGAATTATGACACATTTTGGGGTCATTTTATATTTTTATGATATTATTTTCTTACCCTTAATTACCCGATTACTAAATAAACACGACAATTAATGATAAATATCTCTGTTACTATTCATAATGTCCAAAAACAAATGAGTATTAATTACATAATTTTGACCTTTAGATTCCAAATATGTAATCCATTTTATCAAATTAAAAACATATAAGTTTCATTAATAATTCATATAGTTAATTCCTACTGTCAAAACAAATAGCTGGTTTTTTGGAAATAATATCTATGAAAAGTTTGACACTTGTTTATGTCCATTTTCAAAGTGAAATTAATTCTAATGACCACCATTTAATTAAATTGTAAAAATATATTCTAATAAATCTATATACCCATTTAAAAAGATAATCTATCCATATATTTAAATAAGATGAAAAATTAGTTTTGATGTAAAATGCAATATTTTTCACTATTCATTAAAAAATGAACATTGTCAGAAAACATACCAAAAATTTAACCAAAGTAAATTTAAATATCCCAATCATAAATAATAAGTTTATTTTGACAAATAGAGCTTATAAAATTGTCAAAAGATATATTTAATAAAGGTTCGCCATCAAAATGCGGTGACACAATATTTTAAAAATATTAGAGTATTTATTATTAAAATTGGATTCATTTGGATTTTAAGCCTCTAACATTTATTGGATAAATGTAAAAATATTTAACAAACATATGTACTAATTTTTTATTTATTTCTATTAATTCCCTCAATTACAATGGCTAGGCGTTGACTATTATAATATTATTATATTACTAGTGTGCAATGTAAGATTTCAAAGAAACTCGTTGTTGCGTATTGAGTACGCCATCGAGCATAGAATTACCTTTAAAGTAATATTAAAAATTTATTGACAAACATGGATAAATATAAAAATTTCATATTCTTTTTTTACCTGGGGTGTTACATAAAAGTTTCAAAAAATATATATATAACTCTCATTAACTATTTATCTAATAATTCCACATAATAACACACTAACAAACGAAATATAATACCAAATAAACATATCTATGTTCAATAATAAAATATAATCTCATTCTAGGGAACCATAAAAAATTATATAGACATTCATAATCAAAACCTAGCCAACTCAAAATGAAATCCAAGAAAACGAACATTTCTAAATGAGGAAATTAACCTATATAACTCTTAGACAACACCAAAATGAACATATAAATGATAATAAATAAAATTAGTATATAAAATTACATGTATTTTTAAATTAATTAATTTAATTTAATTATACATGATATTAAAGTGAAAAAATAATTCAGACATAAAGTATGGGGGTTATCAAACAAAACTCTCTTTCTTTGGGTTTTCACACTTCCCCATTATTTTAATAATATATGTTCATTTATTTTTCAATAAATTTCATTTATTTTTACTTCAATATTTATATTCTAGGATGTAAATTTTTCCAATATAGTTTGTTAACAATTTATATATTTTTCCAAAACAAAAAGTCTTTCTAAAAAAACATATTTTACTTATCATAAGACTATAGATTCTCCAATAAATATTTATACTAAGTAACATTTGTATTTTTATCATGGGAACACTAATTTTTATAAATTTATGATTTATCAAATTAAACCTATTTTTTCCATTATTTATTTTATTTCCACAACTGATATATTTTCTATGTTTATTGCATGATAATGTAAATGTTATTGTGTGATGGGTGTAGCCAGAATTATAAAACATATGAAAATGTTATGATATGAACTCTAAACTCCTAATTATATACAGATGTAATGCAATATGTAATGTGATGAATCTAATTAGATAAATTGAAATATGCAAGAACATGATACTATATTTTTTCACTACTTATTTTAGTATTTGACAACTAATACATGACATTTCATTTTGATGTACCGCTACCTTCCATTCCATTATATAATATTTCCTATTATGATTACTAGGTAGATATTTTATTTAAATTATTATAACTATGGTCATGATCACCCATGTTTTATGCTATTATATATCCTCTTATTGGTATTTTAGATCACCCCTTCTTTTGAATTGTATCCCCGCGTGAATACATAGACTAAATAGAAAAAGAGGGCCGCTAAGAACTAGGAGTGTAATGAATTAATTAAATTTTTAATTTTTATTGTTTAATGGTTATTTATTACCCTAATTTTTTCAAGATAATAAATCATTTTCTTCTAGTTGTGCAATTAGTATATATTTTTAATCATTAAAATTATGTAATAGTAATTTAAGAAAAACCAAGGTTGTTATATGTCAGCTCAAGGGCATATAGGTTGTTTCCAAAGACTAAAAACCAGAATGTATGTGGGTGGAATCACATGAATGAAAGGATGTGGGTACAGGGGTTGTAGCCAAATCCTAAAAATTAGAGGGTACATGGGTTTTATACCAATACTGATGTAGGTATAGGGTTTGTAGCCCAATCCTAACATGTCATGAAGGTCTTGGCAGGTATCCTTGATATTATATGTTTAGGTTTTTGCAATAATTACATTTTTTATTTCTATATAATGATTTCATGTATAGTGATCTTGATTAACTTATAAATATTTATTCCATTATTTATGTTTATGAACATTGATGTGTAGGTTATGTTATTATATTTTCATGATATTGTTATCATACCCTTATTCCCATAATTATTATTACATATCTCATTTTTTACCCTTATTGAGCATATGAATCCATCCATACTTATGTGTCCTCTCTCTAGGTTTTGAAGATATTTAATATGTATGATTTTTCTATAAATGGTGATAGTTGAGATGAATCTATTGTGATATCATTTATATCGGTTAAACATTGGTTTTTATGATTCCATAATTCTAAAGGCACTAAACTACTACAGTCTTTGGGCATATATTTGTTTAATGTTTTAATTATTCCAAAAAAATGTGGCCACGTCTATATATTTTATGATTTGGTCACTATTGAAAAAATGGGAGAAATTATTCATTGTGGGTTATGAAGAATTTGTGTTTGGAACATGAATTATTATATTAGAAGATTTTTTTTATGATTAAATTAATTTTAGAATATACATATTTTGATATATGTGCATTTGATGCAATAATATTTCAATAATAGTTAATAAATTGTGGTTGAAAGTGGATCATACAGTTTTTTCAATGAATATTTGTATGTCGATCATATTAACTGTATAATAATTATTTGAATACATTTTTTCCATTAAGGTATGTAATGTTCTATTATATAGGGGATTATTTTTTGTAAATACGAAGAGATATAAACACATCATTGAAATGTGTTAATGGGTGTTATCGGAGGCTCTTCATAACTAAAATGGTAACTCAATCACTATTTTTACGATATAGGATTATCCAAATTTTTTATCTAATTTTGATGTCAATAAATTTTGAATAAACCCAACTATTCAGTGTCTCATATATTTTCCATGTTCATTGGATGGATTTTTTCATGAAATAATAAAATCAATGGATTATCCTAAGATACTAGATAAGTGTAATATGAGTTGTAACCATGGTTTATATTTAAAAAAATTATTTTAGGTGAATTTGGACCTTTATAATGAGTTTATATGATTTCAAATAAATTATAAATTTTAGATTTTTATTTTATTTATTTTTAATGATTTTCGACTTGTCAGAATATTTAATGGGATGAAATTAAAAAATCATGGTATGTATGAATCTATAAGTATAATATCTATATTATCAAAAGGATTACTCTACAAAGGACTATGAAATTTTGAAATATTAATGACGTTTCCTTTTCAATGTAAGGATCTCAATCACATCATATTGATGATCATAGTGCTCAGGGTTATAATATAATAAAAACATGTACGAGTTTTCATGCATCTATAAGGAATATTATTTGCAAAATATAATTTTATTAAGGATGGAATAGTTATTTTTATGTATAGACGAACACACCATATGTCCTATCCATGTTTTAATAGATATGAATAGTGATGTTGTTTGGATTGATCTTGATTTTATAGGGATTTATAGACATTTTAATGATGAAATCATTGAATAAAAAGGATCATAATTAATGAGACCATAGAAAATTTAATATATATACATTATATAAATTTCAATTATAAGTATCACCATAATTAAGAATTATTTAATGATTAATATCTGGAAAACTAAATACAGAGATCACAATGATTAGTCTTTTTAGAGAATTTGTGGTATGATGATATCTCAAGGGGTTCATAAGGATCATATTTATTGTTTTCTGAAATGATGCAACACTATATCATTAGGCATTTACACCATTAAAATAATCTAAATATAATACATTTAAATATATCAAACATAATTTATGATTAATATTCTTTCAAAACATGTTATGGAATTTCAATATTCTATTTGGGACACGGGTTGAAATTAAGAGAGAATGGTGTTCTGATGTTTTATAAGACATAAATGATAATTTTTTTATATTTTAAATGATTTTTAATGAAACAAATTAAACCACAATCATAAAACTATAAATAATTCATGCATTTATATTTTTAAGGGATCCACATTAACTAAATCATGATTTTAAGATATCATAATCTATACGAATAATGAATGAAGAGTTGACTGATTTTTCTTCACTGAAATTATAAGGAGGAATAAATCATGATATCTATTGATATTTTAATTAACTAAATAAGATAGAAATATTTAATTTTGTTATCTTAGATAATAAAAATATAATTATTATTTATACATATTTGAGTCCTGATATAAGATGGAAAAATCTATTAATTTGAACAGTATTACACTGAATGCCTAATATAAAGTAGAATAATAACAAAAGTGAGGAATGGAATTATCCTAGTTATTTGATGTTTTTATTTATATTAAATAAAAACAAATAATAGACCATTGAGTTTCATCATTGTTTTTAATTTAGTAAAAATTACACAAGTGTTCAGGAATGTGGATTCCACCTGGAAAAAAATGTGATTAATTCATGAATATTTATATTGAATATAGTTAAATATAATACACAATCGTTCATCAACACCATAACCGATTATACACAAAAAAAAATTAGTTGAGAACCCTGTGAAATATTATCTCTTTCAATCATTTTAAAAATTTGGATATTACATATATGTATAATAAATTAATATATTTATACTTAATTTAATAAAATGATTGAAATATCTAATGATTGATAAATAAATTCAAATCATAATTTTAACCCACATCTCATTGGGTCTATCTGGATTTGGTTGCATTAATATGATTCCCTAAATGTTTGGTAAACAATTTTTAGGAATATAAAAAAACAAGGGACATGGAAATCAAAATAAATTATATCTCCATAACTATTCCAATACCACTTCTTATTTATTGAATGTAATGTTTAGAGTTTTTGGATGAAAATGATGTTTGATAATTGATATTGGGATGAATGTAATTTGAAAAATTGGTTTGATTTTTATTGGAACCAATTATTTTTAATTCAATCCAATTCCCATTTTTGATTATATATTATAAGTTAAATCATGTAGAAATAATGAATATATAATATTTTTTGATATAAATATCCTATTTAATCATGTTATTACTTTGAAATGGTTTTTAAAAATTTTATTTGGATTGTGATATCACCTTATTGCGGTGGATGAGGAGAATATTTTAAATAATGATTTAAATATTTTGATTCAATGGAACTTTTTATTCGAAATATGTTATAGATTAAAAAATATTTATAAATTGTCATTGTTTCGATAAATCATATTTATAACACATTTAGTAAATTTCAATTATTATTTTGGATTACATATTCATGACCCAACCCACAAGAGTCTGACTATTGATTACCCCATACTTGCCTACAATTAGAAATAGGTTTAGGACTAGCTCCATGTCAAAATATCACAAAACTAAGTGTCATTAACCTAATATACATGTAAATACACCAACACGTCTAATCCCACACATTGTTGGAATATAACAAAAGATATCAATTCATGAGTAAATCTATAATTAAAAAACAATTGTTTGAATGTAAAATACGAAAATCCAAAAAAAAATCAAAATACATGCCCACCAAAAACAAAAAATATTATAACTTTGTCAAAGGGTGAGGACCATGATCAAATGAAACATATTGGAAATAACATCAGTCAATCTAGGAAAAGATATTATCCACCTCGACGACATCCTACTAGGATGTTTTCAAAAGGGTTTTCATCTTCATAATACATGACACATGTGAGAATAACCCATTTAGGGGTGAGTATGTAAATACCTTGTAGGACACACTGAAACCATTGTAAATGAAGGATCATGTACAATAAGCTCAATAAAAGGATATGAAATAACTATGGAATAGAAAACATGCAGATATACATAGGAAAGACACCATATACCAGGTAGTCACTAACAACATCTAGACATAGGATTCTTCCCTATGTAATCCTCTTTACAATATAATCCTCTCTCTGATCGATTTCATCTCCAGAGATATCATCAAGGGGATATAGGTAAATGGAACTAACCAAGAAATCCCACTAGTCAATGAAGTCCATGATACATAGATGGGGGTCAGACCCAAAACCACTTGGGGACACCACAAACACTTTCTGGATCCACCCGCTCTGTAGGATTGAATTCTAACACCACATACCCTACAGACATGGAATTCTAGATGGAGGGTCAATATCATTCTCATGGGGGTTACACCAATTCAATTAACCCCATATTTTTTATAATGATGATAGATGATCTCATTGTAATCTCATGGAGGGACACGATGAACTCTATCTGGGATTCAACTGCATTAGGGGATTTATATCCCATGTTAAAGATATAATTATGCACTATATCCTCGAGGGTGAAGACCAAGGTTAAAACCACACATCCAAAACATGTATAATCAATAGAGACGAGTATCTCTAATATTTATCTTTGGGATTACACAACAAGTATGTCATGTAAAAAATGTTCCTTTACCACCCTCGGAATGCTTATATGGTAACTACTCACATATAATTTAAACCTCATAATACATTGTTTTTATGTGACACAAAACATTTGAAATGTTCTTTTAAAACCATTATCGTGTCACCTATACATTCCTGCGAACACATGAACATGTTTGTGAAAAAATACACGGGATGCCCATAAAAATGTACTCTTGTACATGTCCATGTACCCTCTATGGTACATGTCAATCCATTATAAAGTGGTCACACAACATATGACCACTTGACATGATGTTGGATATTTAAATAGAGTCAAAACCCTAGCATTGAATCCAAGGGTAAGAAAGGGTGTGTAATCCATAAATAGATGTTGTATTTATAAATATTATATAGATCTATTAGGATCTTCCTCAACATAATCTAGTGTATCATTGGTGTTACCACATTATCAAAACATATAGACTGAAGGTCATCCAGAACTTTCCAAAATTGATCATTGTAATCCTAATCAAATTCACTTAGAAAAAACCACATCAATCCACCCATCATTGTATATCAATTTTTGGATGAACAAAACCATACAATCCATCAGATGTGCCTCTAAATATCATCTCTCATCGTTGCACCTCCTTGACACCATTGATCATGATCCACACTCAGAATACGAATCTGTTACGTAGAAGAATTTCCATGGAACCATTTAATATCAGGTATTTCATCATACTAGGGTCAAAATAAAATTACCATAATTATAATGCAAAAATCAAGGGATAAAACTATATGCAATCATATTTGAGAAATGATCATTTTTTTTGTTCACATTGAAATAATCTATTGGATTTGAATTTAAAAGTGAGTAGGGAATGATGATCAAGAAACAATAATACATTAACTAAAATATAAAAATTATTTGTACCCAAATTATATTTATATAATTGATCTGTGATTGTTCCAAATTAAATAATATGATTAAAAATACAAATCAACATGATATCTAGAGGTTGGATCGATCGATGATTAAGATAAGATACATCATTTCAATTATTGATGAGTTACATGAACTCTACTGGTAAACCTATAATCATTATAAACCTGATTCATCTCTGTTTTCCTTAAAAAATTACAACATTAATCCACATCTCTAGGTTTTGAGAATCCAACCCTAATGAAATTTTCATATCCATACATTTAATGGAAATTCAGTCAAGGCATTGAGTAAAACAAAACAAATAAAATTATTTAATTGATTTCATTAATTCAATGTTTGTGAATTTATTTTCACAAATACCCTGCTCCAACAATGATTATGTAACACCAAAGGTAAAAATATCATTATGAACTCATTTCTGCCCTTAGAATTTTGATATTGTCTCATATTAAAGTGTTATTATAATTTTTTTAGGAAAATGAGATATGCATCTTATTTAATATATTTCAAATAATTATTTTGTAAATAACATGCCTCATAATCACAGTCATTATTAGCTATTTATCTCATAAAATTTCCACAAAACATCTTAAAATAATAAAAATAATATCCTTCTAAATTTATTCTCCATGCCAAATGGATATTCATCCCAAAAAGTAAAAATATATAAAATAAGGTGAGGGTACTATGATTGTATCTATCAATAAAAATAATTGGTTATATCTTAATGATTCTTACGATTTCATATAATAAACAATACGGTATCAATAAACCATTAAGGATCCTCTCATACCAATCATTGATATCAATTAGCAAATCAAAAATGGTCACTCTACCCTCGATGTCCAGTTATCCATTGTTAATAATAGGCATCTGGATGGGAACATATCTTCTCATTTACATCATTTGTAATTCATCATATACCAGGTCCATCTATGGTGGAAGAACATATAGATATGGAAACTCATCAAATCTACACTATATCAAGGAAGGACCAATGAATATCATAGAATATAGTACGCCCAAAAAAACTCAACAATCCATGTTAATGTGAGAATCTTTAGAACATGTGGTCTCCCTCCTATAACTCTTGAGGTGTTTTTAATTAGTCCGCATAATAATTATATTAGACTTAAATATCCCTCATCCACCCCTAGATGATTTTGACCATCACTATTTTAGCTTGCAACAACTATGAGCCCACTAATACTAACTTCCTTGGATTAGTCTAACCATGTGGTAAAATTTAGGGTCTCCCTTTCTAATACATGAATGGTTCCATATGAATTTTTTAGTAATATATATTTTTTACATGAACTCTACCACAATTTAATGATCCTACTATCTATTAACAGTATACATCATGTAATACTGTATTATATCCTCCAAGACATGAACAGTCTGGTTATTCTGGACACCAGTCTGGGTGTGAAATGCTGTGAGAAAATGTAATTGATTCCTAAATTCATATCGGAATCCTCTATATAATAATTATGTTAATGAAGTGTCTTAATTTGAAATGATTATTGATAAAACTCTATAGGGTCAGATTTTCTCCAGCATGTAGGGGCATCACGTGCTCCCAATTTAACTCTACTCTCAAATAGCTAGGATGTGGGATGACATAGTGAGTCGGTCTATAATCATATGGATTGAATCAGGTTTCCATGGTGTACATGGTTTCCCCATAATAATTTCTTGTCATATCACATACTACATACACTCTAGCCCTTCAAGGGGTTTAGCTAAACCCACTAGATCCTAATAATCAACCTTCACCTGCTGACAATTGAGGCTTCAAGAGACCAACACTACGACACAACACATCATGCCTGACCAGTAAAATAGATATTAGAGGTCGTAGTACATCTTTTCTACACATGTAAGTACATAGAATGCCGACATATGAAACTTCCACATCACCTTCCACACAGCATAAAAGGTACCAGCGACCACCCTTTAAAAAGGATAGATTTATTCCAACCTTCATAATATCAATCATGAGAATGTACAATCAATATAAAAGTACATCAGGTCTCATAGTCAGTATCTCTACAATGAGAATCCCTGAAGCATAGTAATAGTGTTGGGGTATACACAATTTAATGATGTTATGAAGCACCATAATATTAAAATATAACAAACATTAATGAGTATAAAAACTCTAATGTCATAACAAAAAATAATGATAAATATCTCATACCGATATCATTTTAAACAATGCTCCCCTTCCCAAAATTATACACAATTTATAATTAATAATTCTCGACAAATAGTAGAAACCAAATATTATTCATGTTATTGTCATTCTATGAGAATATATTATTGGAACACAAATAGTCATAGGATATGATAAACTAGTCTACCGTTAGGTAGTGTCACCACATCATTAGTGTGAAGTTTATCACTGAAATATCAAGATCATGTTTCATGTACTTTTCTTCATGTGATATTAATGAATATTAGCCATAGGTAATAACCACAAGCATTTACATCATGAAACAACCAAATATATTCTGTAATTTATTATAGAACACAATGTAATAAACACCCTCCTTAGAAAATCTCAATATGGTAGTATTCGTTAACATCAGCCTTAGCTACTGAAAGAACTACATGGTCCTTTACATCCACATTATATTCATCCCCTTTCAGATCAAAGATGTCAAGGGTGAAAAATTTTGGTGAATTATTATATTAAATAATGACAGTGCAATTAAAATAATGAAAACAAAATCACCCATTTAACAATCATTGTTGGATACCAAGAATGGACTTCCTCAACCTTCATCGGATGCACTGCTACTCATTCCTCATAGGTGAATTTTACTATGAGTCATACCACATGATTCTAGAACTGAAACATCATATACATCACATAAATCAGCTTCTTTTAGATTATTTCTACTATAATACTTTTTTGTTAGATGTTCTCTTCCTCAAATGAAACGTATCCTAGGATGTCATCGATGAAGACCACCTCAAACTATTCTATTAAATGCTAAAAGATTCATTTCATAGGTCCTATAAACATTGATAGGGTGTTCATCATGATTAACAACATCACAATAAACTCTTATTGACCATACATACATCTAAATTTCATTTTTTTATATCCTCATGCCATAGAATGTTCTGGTTATAGTGTCATATGAGTTCTGTCTTCGATAACAATTGTACACCTCATAACTGATAAAAGAGGTCATCGATCCTAAATAGATTATACATATTCATCAGGACCACCTGACCCAAGTATCGATAATTGAAAAATAACCTCAATCTCCCATAAACATTATAGGATACCAACATTGGGGTAGCCCAGGGGGACACACTGGGACTCATAAATTCATTCTCTAGTAAGTCCTCCAATGCAACGTCAAATAATGAATCTCAATATGAGCCATACAATATGATGGTTCAGATATTTGGGCTAAATCTGTGTACAACTCAACAAGATGCCAAACTCTATATGGGATGTTAAACCTTTTACATACTCATAATCTACCAGCACGACAAGAAAATGTTATCCCATAGATTCTAGTACACTATGAGTTAGGGTAGCTAACTGGAGAGTAATTGACAATTCTCTCCTATACATGGGTCGATTATGATCTACTATGGACACATTTTCAATAATAATGAAAATTCCCATCAATCACATCAGACACACCACATATTCAAACTAAAAAATTTGATGTAAAATAAATTATTGATAGCTAATCCATAACTAATATTACTTTATAAGACCTCATATTTGATACAAAGAGATCCCATACAATACTTTCTCTTCAATGAGTCGTATCTCACTATCAGGAATGGTGAGAAATATTTTATTTAACAAATATCATAGTCTCAAACCCCATGGTTCATGAAAATGGATCAATAAGAATCTATATTTATTCAACCAGAGATGTGGCATGGAATGAATGAATCACATATTTTTCTATCAATAATGTATCTGAATCAAATAAGACACAGATCATACATTGTATATTCCCTCAATCAGTTGGATCATAGGCCTCCATATCCAAAATCAAGTATCATCAATAACCACCAACTCCCTATGATTGGCATGGACCATTTTATGGTGGAGTTGGTAATAAGTCAAACCTATGAAAACTGATATCTACCCAACCACACCATCTTTCAAATATTTTGCACTATAGTCTGCACATGTCCATCCTCTTTCATTGTCTCATCATTCCCTCGACCATCTATTGAAAAGTTATAAAATGGGTTAGTAAATAAAAATATAAATTTCCATGACCATCAGATGATAATAACAACCATTCCCACTTCTAATTCAAGAGAACCTTATGTCCCTACATCACTGACCACGTGTCCTTGGATGACCTCCAAAAGTGTCTGAAATGCTTGTATCAATGTTTCTACCTTTTTCTACATACTATGACGATCTAGGATTAGGGATTCTTGCTACCGACACCAAATACTAGTGTGTACACATCGAGGAATCTCTCAACCTCCAAGCCCCACTCAGGATCCCCATAACATGTGTGGATGTAATGGGATATTATTGAATCGCTAATGTTAGGGTGTATGCCCTTCTCAAAGCTGTGAGATTTAACGAATGGATCTTGAAAAATATGCATGGATTATATAAATTGATGAGTAAAACATTATGAATGATATTTCATGGTTAAACTACCAAGATTCATATACATATTCTCCAATGTGAAAACTGATCACAATATCACCAGATAGAACTCCTCCATGAAGATCTGAAAGAAGTATGACTAGGAGAGAGTTGTCTCATCCTGTGACTAGTTTAGTACGCTTCATGATCACCTAGATGAATACTTAATAAGAATACCCATAAATATTTCCATCTATTTTTTAGGTTTCCTCAAAAGGATTAAAAAATGAGTGACAATATATTTCCATTCCTCCTCCACCTGGGGGGTCTATATTGCCACAATACATTGTAGGTCACTTCTGTAGATACATATCTATCATGAACCAACCTAACATGGCCTAACCCATGACCACCCCAATACCACCTACAATAGGATAGGGACATGAAAATATCCCCACTTATTCATATCCCACAAATAGGAGGCATTAGCCTAATGTATCTGTACACATAAAAACATCTCCATTCCCAAAAATGATGAATTGCACAATAATTGAATATAATGTAGGAAATAAACTATAATTCCACCATCATAATAAATAAAAAATATATTGACAGATAATAAGGGACCATATACTAGGACATATAAAAAATTCTATGAGTCCAAACTTCTCTATGCAAGAAAATGAAATTAAAATGAAAACACTCAGAAAACACCTCAGTCTCTCAAGCTCAAGTTACACTTTACATGTTCAATTACCTCCCATGAAATTGATAAGGGGGTCTTCATCTGAATATGAAATGATAGGTGCGTGGATATACCATTAATGGGTTAGTATAAAAATACACATTAGGGCACCCAAAACCCACTAAACAAGTTGATTCATGTATATTAAGATCAATAATATTATATAAAAAATAATGAATAATACAAAACCCCAAGATATATTCTTTAAGGATATCGCACCCCTAGGAGGTCACTACCAACTACATGAAACACGATTCTTGTTGATGTATTTATAATTACCAAAGAATCCACTCCAAGATACATTTCATCACAGGTGACTTACATCAATGTGTTCCACGCCACTAGGGCCTAATCATGAAATCTCACTAGCCTCAAAGGCCCTAAATATTATATTGGAGGTCACACATAGAAAAGTTTGGGGACACAATGAGACCAATGTGAATCCACCCTCTAAATAAATGATAGTGTTCCAAAAATACTAAACAAAGTACTAATATTTATTTATTGATGGAGAAGAAACACCCTACTCAAGGTGGTCACATCTATTACATGAACCCCACCTAAAGCATAATGATGAATGGGGATCACACTACAATCTCAGAGGGGGACTCCACAAACTCTAGATGAGAATAATTTTATATAGGGGATAAAATTCCATAGCTATGGACATAATTCAATATTGTACCCCTGAGGGTAAGGACCATAGTGAAAAAAATAACCATCATTAGTTGGATTTGAAGAGATAAAGAGATCCAATCTATCTCTAAGGGAGTAGAAGAAATGTTAGTAGTGTTCATGTTGTTCTTTGCCTGACCTTGATCTAGAAATGTTTTAACACATCATAGGCCGTCTACACTATCACATATATGGAATGTGAGTGACACTCAAAATGTAAAGAGTTTGCTCAACACCCTTCCGGTGTCTCATTTTTTGGTCGTGTATTGCTGGTCATACTATGTAAACAACATTTTGTATGCGACTATGTACATGGAATGGCCATTTGTGTGTACTCCTAGCCACGTCCATGTACCCTACATGGTATATGATGATCCATTTCAAAGGGGCCACAGGGTGAGTGACCATGCCACAGATCGTGTGATATTTATCTCCTTTTGAAACCCGAGCACCACATCTAGGGGGTCCCAAATGAACTGTATTGTTGAAATAGAAACCATGTTTATCATGATTTTATATATCTACTGGGATCACCATTTGTTTCATCCACAACATCAACAAATGCACCATATTCACTAGAACCTATAGTTCTATAGTTTGCCAACCCTTTCCATCATTGATCACCAATATCCGGACTCGAATCCACTCGAAAAACACCACATTGAGACCTCCATCACTGTCCGTCAAAATATAGTAGAACATAACCCAAAAATTCATCTGACGTTCCTATTATCATACTCTTCTTCCATTTCACCTCAACCCAAGAAATGAAAATGAAATGTAACAATGGTATCAATCAATTTCGTTGAAGGGAATTTAAAAAATGATTGAATACTTAGTCATTTATCGAACCACGATCCAAATGAAATTACTACATTGATATGTGAAAAAATGGGCGAGAAAACCATAATTAATAAGACTAGAGCAACAAACTTGTTTGATTTTTTATTTTCTCTTGATGAATTGTCATTAAATTGAAAAATATTGAGGGAATCAATAAAAATAAACAATAATCAGTCAATTTATATCTACTGAATATGTGTATTTTAATAATATTATTAAGAATTTATCTATCTTCCTTTAGTATAATAAAACAGGATATAAAAAAATAAAGATCTTTCATGGAGTTTGGATTGGTCATTGATTAAGAAACAGTTCTATGTAACTGTTACAAAAAAGATCTGATATTGTCTTTGTTGTAACTATCCTTATTCATGTACTAGTATATAGTCGTTCTGGAAGAATGATCTCCAACCGCCATGTAGATATCTAGGTTTTAGAAGAAAACCCAAATTCATGTCTCATGATCATATTTCTAAATTAAATCCACTTAATGAATAGAATAAATTAAATTAAATAATTTTTTTTAATATTATTATATTTTATCTCTCGAGATGACTTTTTGAAAAACTCATTGTACATAAAATAATTTTGTCATATATATGGTAAAACCCTTGTTTCAATCAAAAAGTTTTCTTCATTTTTTTGATCTGGGACCCAATTCAATATTTAAAAAAAAGTAAAACTATTTGGGCTAGTTGTTTAATTTATTTAATATAATAAGAAATTTATTCTAGACACACCATGCCTCAAAATCAAACCCTATCTCATTTACTATTCTTAAAATATACTATATAATAAAAAAAATATTAAACATAAAATATGACTTATTACACACATCATGATTTATCTATGACTAAAATCAAACTATGGAAAATATGTAGAGAATTTTTCAATCACGTTTTAAAAAAAGAAGTTATACATACTATATTAAATTATTTTTATGTATCAATGGAATGAATTTTGTGGTAAATATTTTCCCTCATTAGGGAAGTTTAGTTATTACAAAAACAAATTGAATTATATAACTTATAGTTAATGAACGAAAACTATTTTATAGATCAAATTAGTCTCTATTTAGTAGGATATTTCTCCGATATTACTTTGGATAAAACAAATATAGGATTTCATAAATTGGTTATAACATTGAAGTGTTTGAATTTTCAATAAAATAAAATGTTCTAAAAATAATTTAATGAACTATAATATTACTATAATGTGAATAATTCAGTGAGATAATGTGGTTTTATATGGATCAAAAACAATTATTTTTTCAGGATAAGAACTATCTTCTTTCATTACATAGAATATTGTTCAGTTTACCAGGTTTTAATGAAATCATAACATTATAATTTATGTTATAACATTAATATATTTTTATTATAAGAATTTAAGGTACATATTTTATTCATGAGTGTTAAAATTGATGTATTATAGGTTGGACAAATATATTAATATTTCTATGATATTTTTTGTGAAAATTGATGTTGAAATTAATTCCTCAATTTAGAATAATGTAATATAATTGGTTATGAAAATTGTGTGAAAATGGTTATTGATGATAAAGTTAGAAAATTTTCATCATCTGTTAAAAAGTGATGGATATTTCATAGGGCTATATTAGATTCACATAGCTTATAATTTTTTGGATGTGGTAACGAAAGAAGAATATATACTATTATAAAATAAAAATTATATTTGATAATGTAAAAAATATGAAAACCATTTATTAATGAAATATATAATCATAATACTCTCTCAAATTTATGAGTATCAGTTTTCCACTCAATTTGAATAATAATGTTATAAATTTTCATTATAATTAAATATTTGAATTTCATCTTAGAGTTCTGTCATGTGGAAATATTTCCTTCCAAGAATGAAAAGGATATAATTGGGATCATTTAATGATATCTAATTTTAAAATAATTTAAGGTTAATGGTAATTGAAATTACATAAAATTTTAATCTTTTCCTAGTCCATCTAAGAAATTTTAGAACATAATAGTGGATTTATTGATTTTTTTTCAACAGAATCACGATAACAAACAATGAATTTTTTTTATCTGAGTAGTTATTCATAAATTTAAAAAGTAATCACACTTATAACCCATTTTTTTAATTATTTATTGTAAATTTTTATGGAATGGTATTTATAAAAAGAGTAGTTATTATTTATGAATATCCCGTATATATTATTTAGGATCTTTGATATCCCTTGGAAAACATTATCATATATATCACATCATTTTACCAGATCAACTCAAAAATTGATGTGCATTATAGGTAACTATATGTTTTGTATTATTAGAGTACATATATATATCCATATAATTACATTATACAATAAAATAGATAATATATAAAAAATAATTGTTTTAATAAATAATATTTCACTAAAAATGATTAATTAGTGATCTTTTATATATTTATTTTTCAATTCAATAGATGTTAGTTTTTTATTATATGAATATATTACTATTATTATAGTTCATTATATTATCCTCATAAAAATATTATTTTCCAAATGAAATAGAACTAAATATTTTATTATATTAATAATTAAATAATTATATAATTATAAATTCTAAAAACATAATTCTATATGATATATGCATAGTCCCTAGGCGTTGTGAAATAAATGGTATTTATATTTGTATGGGTTATAGAAAAAACAGAATTATACCCCCATATACCTGTTCTCAAACAAATTTTCTTCAAATGGATTATTTTTAACACATTGTATCATGGATCACCTCAATACTTATGTTCTAATGAGTTACTAGTTTTTTATTCTTCCGTATAAAAACTATATTATATTTGTAAAATCACGTGACTACTTAATTTGAATGTTTAACATCCTCTAAACCACAACATAATGAAATACATTATTTCTTCATCCATTTTTATAGTACAACTATATATTTACCCATTAGTAAAATATATTAAAATACAATATTTAAACAATGATTGAATAATTTATAATATATATAGACATAAGCTCACATAATTTTTTCAATCACTCACATCAATCCCAAACTACAATCTCATAATGTTTATCTGATTTTTAATATTAATTTTTAGTCTTATAGATAATATAACAAACATTATATTCATGGGAAACCATGTGGGAAAATATTACAACAAATATGTCTTCTGTGAACATATTATTTTCCCTATTGTTTTATTTTAATAATAATTTTTAATATATATCTGTTTTAATAATGTTTATTTATTTATTTTGTTTAATATTTCAATTTAATTAAATAATACAGTCATCATATTATATATTGGATATATATAAACAATGTTGTTAAAATACAACACACACACATATATATTATACTTTGAATAATTATAAAAAATATATGATTCCTTATATTCCCCCCACATAAAAAGAAACATCTAACCACGAAATTAAATTAGTCATGTAAAAATAAATATGGCTAGTTATGAAGAAACATAAATTTTTCCTAAGTGAGTAATATTTTCTTTTATATTTCCTCAGTACAGGTCACTTTGTGTGGGTAGCATAAACTAACTATTGTATAAATAAAACAAAATTATTTTTTTAATGATCTCATTGAACTCAAAATTTGGAATATACCATCATAGTGGAAAGTAAAAATACTCTATTTAAGATTATAGCTTTGGGATATGTGATATTAATTAAAAAATTAACATATATCTCATGGAAATAAACATTTCATAACATCTCAACGTAGTAAATAATAAAAATTAAATCATTCTGTTTGTGTCTAAAATAGGGGGTTTCTTTAATAGTACAAATAATTTTATAAGAAATCATTTAAACCAATAATAAATAGTTATCATGGTATAAATTAAGTAAAAAATCATTAATGTTATTTATTATGAAATGTAACATTTCATAATATAAAAAATTCTATATGCCACACCTGTAATGATGTGGAAATGAATCATCTTTAATTTGACATTTCTAGCATGTTATGGTAATTAAGGATTATATTAATATCGTCTCAATGATATGTAATTGAAATGAAAAATTAAATTGAAATATATATTAGTAACTATATTATTTCTCTATTTATATCATCTCTTATATTGAGAATGGGGGATAGAAACAAATTAGTCTGTGTTGGTGGATTTTAATATAGAGGTAAATTCTATGCACCCCCTATTTGCATATTACCTTTTTTATAATCATCAATTTTGTAATGGTGGTGGTTTATATAAAAACTTAGAAAACTTATATGATAATAATTATTTATAAACACTCTATATACCAAAGATTTATTATTTTTTTCACATAATTTATGTTATGTGATTTGATATCCTACCCATAATGATCATATATTATAAGACATTACCATAAATAAAATAAATAATCATCACCATGAGTTTTAAATATGGTTAATTAGTAATTATTATATGATTATTTAATTTAGGATACTTTATAAAAGAAAAACTAATGAGGATTTTATATGATATAGTTATTTATTTATTTATTTTTGAACATCATTGGTTTATGGTCATGTTGAATGGGAAAAATATCATGGGTTTAAAAAACATTATTATCATTGGAATTTTTCCTTGGATTTTTTTTGAAAATGACATGAACCCTTAGAATCTATAAATTTGAAAAATAATTCAAATAAAATATAATTACTTTTTTCCCAATGTATGCATAGTGAATAGTTTTATCTCATCGAGAATATATACATTATATGAATCTAATTATTTATTGACATTTAAAATATATAATAAATTGGGGCTTAAAGAATATTTTATTTAATAATTAGTTTCTATCATCTTATCAATGGATAAAAAAATAAATTTTAAAAAATTAATATAATTTCATCCCTATTCATGCTACCTTAAAAATTGAAAATTTATTTCCAACATTGGATGAATGTGGAGATAAATCTTTTACATTATTCTAGAATTTTCATGAATTATTTTGGTTATTACACATATTAAATTTATTTTATTTTGTTTCATGAATGTAGATGCAATGTTTTGGGTATTCATTACTTTTTATTTTATAGTGTGACAATCACACAGCCTATAAGACACTTGTATTAGATGTTATCTTTTATATTTTTAATATGTAAATACAAATACTGATGTTGATACTCACCAAAATGGCAAAAATAATATTTATTCTATATAAGGATGTTATATATGAGTTATAGTTTTCCATTTTCCTATTTAGTTCTATAATCTAAGATAATAATGGTCATTGATGTGGACCCTTTATAGAAGATTGTTGATATTATCTTAATCACATTTTAATGGATAGACTTGTAGATACATGATTTGGAGTATAACTAGATGATGATGAATTATATTATCTTATGTAGTTTTATCCCATGTATATGAAGGTCCCACACCACTATTTTTGAATCATATATGCCTGATTATACGTTGTATTCCATTCTTTTTTATTTAGTGAGATTCTAATTAAAATAACATGTTGTTTTTTAAGAGAAATTATTTCAAGGATTGGATGATATATAGTCCTTGAATTTTCATTAGTGAGGAACGATTAAAAATAATGTTTCATGAGTTGTGTTTTTAATGATGGTATAATTATAAATTTACCAATGTAATTGAATGTAGGAAAAATTTTATATTGACTTATTTAATAATAGAAAATTATATGTAACATTGGACTGAAATTTGGAAAAATTAAGATATCGTTGAATATATATGGATGCTAATTATTAATTAGATAAATTAATATTAGTCATGTGAATGTGAAAATTTTATTTTCCCTAAAAGAGGTCTACATAAAGAATCTGACATAGGTATTTTGAACTATATGAGATGATTTTCAAGGTGGGGAATAATTTTTTATGGAAATTCATTGAACTCCATGTCTAATTATTTACAATGAATTAATTATTCAAGAAATTATTTTTATTATTTTTTATGAATGTGGAATGGTGATGAAATATTTTTGTGACATAGTGTTCAAATGATATTATAAAGATGATACTATCTAAAGAGATATGGAATTTAAAAATTTGACCATTTTAAAACCGTTTTTAGAGATCAATGATTTCTTTTGAATTGATGAAATTAAATGGATAAATTTTCCTTAATTTTATGGAAAAAATTATACCCTTGGTCTAATTAAGACTCCCACTCTGTTAGAAAAAGTGAGTGAACTCAAATTATTTTTATTATGAAAATGTTATATTGATGAAAATGAACACTCTATTTATATAATGAATACTTTAATATTCTTTATGATCATCATGGGGGTGTAGGAAGTGGGAATCACAAATTGTGACATGATCATAATGCATTGGAATTTTATTATAATGGTTGGAATTATTTTTTTCATATCACTATATTGTTATTACGATATTTGATTCCCTTCCTCTCATTATAAGATCACATAAAACTCCTACACTGTAGAAATGAAGAAAACATTGTTGGTTCTTATGTATTATTAAATAAAAAGTATATAATGGTTTTTTGATAAAAAATGGTTTGTAATGGAATAAATAATTAGGATTCTATACTTTATAATACTATATTTATTGAATTTTAATTATTGATAGGTTTTTTAGGAAATCTAAGTGAAAAAATTATTAAAATTAAATAATAATTTATTATAGAAATAATTCTCCCTACAATGAACTCATTATATGATTTGAAAAATGTAAATTAGAAGTTGAAAAAAAAGAATAGTTAATAATAAAGTATTTTCCCCCACTCTTGAAATGTGAAATGAATACATTCATGTTATCCCAAATAGTATTTTCTCATGACATCAAATAATTTGAATGTAAATAGTATTTAATGGATGTTTGGAATAACATTCATATTATATTATTCATTATTATGAAAAAAATGGAAATGAATCCTCCATTTTATTTATGAATATTATTAATAAATTTAAATTGGTTATTATCTTGATGATGTCTCTCTTTTTTAAATAGTTTATATAACTATATTCATAAAAAAATTAATAAATTTTGGGATAAATTTTTTCATTATTAAACAAAATATTCATATAATATCTGTTTTCCATTTATATATTATCCATCATGGAAAAATATTCCCTTCATGTCTCTTTATCATGGTTTTCTATAGAATAAAACTAAAACACATCATTTTGAAATCATGGTTGTTATAGACGGAACTATCTCTATTATTGATCTCCATTTTGTGAAACATGAGTTTGATTTTTTTTTATTCATAAATAGTTGAAGACTAGCCACATTGTGGATTTGGTTACCTGTCAGTGTTGAAGTGACTCATTTATGATATGTATCACTAACTGTTTTGATGAAAGTGGAAATACAATGATTTTGACCATAAATTATCCTATAATTGCGTGTTATAG
Source organism: Viscum album (assembly GCA_963277665.1). Classification (NCBI taxonomy): domain Eukaryota; kingdom Viridiplantae; phylum Streptophyta; class Magnoliopsida; order Santalales; family Viscaceae; genus Viscum; species Viscum album. The sequence continues at coordinate 1,845,150,929 of OY728157.1, read as the reverse complement.
GCTTTATTTTTATCATTTTTGATTGATGTGAAGGAAATCCTTGTAAAATAGGTTAGATATAAATACATATTATGTACCTAATGTTTCTAGTTATTAATAGTCTGTTTACTAAAACACATGCATTATTTGTCCAATATTCATGATCATCACATGAAATAGGTTTTCAGTGGTCCATATTTACACATGACATGTAGTTCATAAACAAATACTACATGAATCATAATGTGATCGAGATTTAGTGTATATGACATTTTTGATGTTACACATGATTTGAATATGGGAAACAGAAAATCGATCTCAAGACCATTTATTTGATCCTGTAAATTCCAAAATTATGAGACATTGAACTATAACCACATTATTTATTGTACTATTATACATTCCCTGTATATTTGGTCTGGTGGCTTGAGATGGACATGTTGCTTTGAGAAAATGGACTTGTACATCTCGGATACACATTGAAATGGTAGGTTCATATCATGTACTTCGTTACACAACAGGTGGAGACATATTTATAAACATGAATTCCATTAGTGTTTTTTATATTAATTCATGAACCTTTGATCCATACACATCATATACCTTAATACACATTCCATGTATTTGGGTTTCAGATCAGTTGAGCTAGACGAGTATATTGAAAACAATTACCAAGAACACTACATGATGCCTACCCCTATGGACATGTCTAGTGGTTCTATATTTATAGTCCACATCATGGGTTTTAATTTTGATAATATTTGTGTATTCTTTAATATTATCTTTTCAGGATCATATCATATAGAACACATTGGAATATTTCCCTCAGTCGTCAAAGGATATTCACATTTTGTTAGATATTTCAATGATACTCTGTCTCTTAGATATATGAAAGGTGGTAGATGATTTGAATGGATAATATAATTATTTAGAAACTCCATATTTTTTTATATTGTGATCCTCCACATATTAGGGTTTAGGTTCTCCCAGAGAGATTTATAAAGGAAAGTGGGTGGTCACTATATGATGATGTATTTTTTGATAACCCCTATATGATAAGGTACATTCCTTTTTTAGTGGATCCAATAATCCCCCATGTTAGGAGGTTTAATCCACTATCCAAATATTTGGTACTATTTCATATATATATATATATGTGTGGTTTAATACAATATTGTGGTTATGCCTATATCAGTTCACATGAACCTTAACGATGAACAGTTCAACGTTACATTCCTAAATAGGTAGAAAATATGTAATGCATGACTCTAGGATTAGGCATCATAGACCAAATTATATATAAATATCTATAATAAATTTTGATATTAGAAAAATATATATTTTATGTATGCCTTATATTTATATATTATAGATTGATATTTGAGTTAATGTTTTTCAAGAATTACACAACCCTATGGTATCACAAGTTTCGTTGAATATATGGCCATTCATAGAGATTATATACGATGGTTTGTTTCTTACCTTAAAAATGATTTTTATCACATTAGAGATTATATTTTTCCATTTGGAAGACTTATATTATTCTCTCGTATAGGGTTCTATCTAACTTGTTAGTTTATCTTAAATTTCAATTTTTATGGGGTCCAAATTGGTATGTGTTTACTCATCCCTATATTGTATTCATAGAAACATGTGTTGGGATTGTGAAAATAATTCTTATTTCAAGTATTACAATGAAATATATATATATTAAAGTGTTATAATAGTTATCATTAGGTAGTAGATAAACATTCATGGTGTAGAAATTTAAACATACCTTTCATTATATAGAACCTTTTATAGAGTTGATGTCATCACATACCTTGAGAAAGTTGTACCTTGTGGTAATTATATTATATATATATATATATGTATGTATTTATGTATGTATATATTATGATTCCTTATATTTCATGGAATATAAATTGTAATTCATGTCCTCATATGACATTTTCTAAAGGTTAGTTTTTATAAATCATCCTGAATGTGTTTTGGTATTTTAATGAATATTAGTTGTTGGTGCCAAATCGTTGGTAAATCCAAGAAGGGAAATTTTTTAGCAAACCAAAGGCATATTTTGAATTTGTGAACAATCCCAAGACACCCAAGGGAGTTGTGCCCAATATCTGAGGTCAGCGCACAATACTGGAAATTTTGGGCAACATCTTGCATTCCCAATACAACGCCAAATGGATTATTTCACCTCCACAATCCAAAACATCTCCACATTGGAATCGCTAATGTAATGTGGATAGTTCCCAAGAAGATGGACCACACACAATATCTTTTGTTCCCAATAATACTGAAATACCACTTGTGTGCATGCCACCAGTCACACATCCACCAATGTTTCATCTCTAAATAGAAACATACCCTCTAATTTTGGGGTACCTTTACAGAAGATGAACTTTGTATCCTATGCGCGAAAGATGTCCCCTTCCGTATCAGTGCGAAATGCATTACCTCAGGGTATTGGATCTCGCACGACAGGTCTCTCAGGGTTCATTATTTTGGTGGGCCCACTAGGGAGAGATCCTCCCCTACTTCGTTTTACTCAAAGGCTACTGCACATTAAATATCCTTCTTCTGTGAAATATTTTCTTTTGATAAGTGCCTCTTTCACCCCTAATCCCTGATTTTTCATGCATACCTCATCTTGTGAACTACCCCTCATCTTTCATGCATGCCATTAATCATGTGTGAACCCCTTTCTATGTGCTCCATGGGCTGTCTGAACACTACGACACCATGTACGAGCCCCACTTGTGGGAAACACCATTATCTTGTGCGCAATTTCTTTTTGTGATCCTCTAGGATTGTGCAAAGTGATTTCATTGTCCCTAGAGTGGTGCTTCACATATCATTTCTCAGCCATGTTCTTCTTCATATAGGTACATTAATAGTTATTACTGTTGCACATAGCCATGCTAAAATTGTCCCTTCAATGGATGAATATAAAACCCTGTAACTATAGATTTTCTGATTCCTTCCCACCACTAATGGTTTAATGTGTTCTAGTTTGGTACGTCCTATGGATGGCGTGCGATCCTCAACATATGAGCTATAGGACTTTATACTCCCAAGCACCTACATCAGCAAAACATGTCATTAATCTGTGATCATTGCATATGTGAGAAGCCTCAAGAGGGTCATCAATGGGTTGAGAACCATTATCCCCTCTATACCCACTCCAAATTCACTTTTATTCTATGCACGCCTTGGGAAGTCTCTACATATGCCCCAATCCAACTTTTCCTGGTTCGCCATGTACATTGGACACATCCACCTCATACATTTGGACCCCAACTCAGGCCTCCCTATCTGAGTAACCCCCCATATTTCCTCCCTCGTATGAAAACCATTTGTAATCCTCACTACATTATTTTTGGTGGAACCATTCTTGGCATGAATTTCATGTTTTTGTTCCATATTGTTTCTCACACCAAGCATGACTCAAGTGGGAATAGAGTAAACATCAGACATGACATTCCCTATGGTCCATCTTAGTGTTTAAGACACATTATCCTTCTACCTAAATACTTGGACTTTTATCCTTGACAACTTATATATATTGTATGTAGGAATCCTCTCAGTGGTTCATTCCCATCACCCATATGTCATGACCATCTTCACATTAGATCATTCTCATCCTGCATGACATTAAAATGACTTCCCCTTTCATCCTGCATGAAATTAAACTATCTACTTTCAATGTAGATTGGTTTTTATCATTTCCCCCTTCTATATAGGGTATGTTAGAAGCCTCTCTAATGTTTAATCCCATCACCCATATGTCCTAACTTCCTTTATGTTAATTCATTCTCATCCTTCCGGACATTAAAATGTATTCCTCTATATTCCCACGTGTTTTTAAACATTATTCATTGTAACAATGTTGGTTTTGAAAATTTTCTCTTATACAAGGAATGTAGGGATCCTCTATGTTGTTAACCACAAAACACTAAAAAACATCATTGTCCCATTGTTAAGACCCACATTATTGGTCCACCACTTATCAGTGTCAGAATAGATCCTAGGTAGCTAACCATGTGTAAGCCCCACAATCAATCCAAACTACTTCAAACAAGAAAGTCCCTATAGTGATGGGACTCTATCCAAGCGTAATACCAAGAATGTATTTATTTTTTTTACTTTTTGTACACTCTGATTCCATACACCTCTATGAACTACATGGAAATTGATTCCCTACCATGGGAAAAAGTTTGAATCCTCATTGAGGTTCATGACCATCACCCATGTCTTATCTAGGTCACTCTTATGAGCCCTTTGTGTTTCAAGAATACCACACCATACCCTGTTGGTTCCATTATCTTCAGGATCCCATTCTTGCATCCATTATCATGAGTCACCTCCTCAAGTGACTTATCACATCATCCTATTTCTACATAGACATTGATTCCCTACCGTGGGGATACGTGGGAATCCTTTTCGAGGTTAAATCCCAATACAGTCAGATATACACTAGTTTACATTTCCATCATTACTCTTTCCATCCTTCGACACTTCATCCATGTCCATATTTACTTTACCCTGGCCACTAAATCCCTTTGAAATCATCTCATACATTCAGGAACAAAACCATGTGTAATCACTATCCATATCATTTCTCTTTGTTGCACCAGAGACACTAACCATGATTAATCCCCACCATGTCATCAGGATTATGTCCTTTATGTACAACCTGATCCCATGAATCAGGCTCTTAAACTACGTGGGTTTTGATACATGTCTTATATACATGGTATGTTGATTGAAATCACGAGGTTCAATCCTAGCCAATGGTAAACCATTTTGTCCCATTTTGAAGGATCAAATCATCCTTTGATCCTCCCATTGATTTGTCCTGATCATCTTTCGTGGTGTGATATATTCCCTCAATGAGTCACACCACCTCAGATCCATCATTATTGGGTGTCGTGATCCACTAATCTAGAAAACCTTCCAGGTACTCCCTCCCGCGATGTACATATCTAATCCACTCTCATTAGTGTTCTACTTAGTCGAATCTGTCTCCATAAGATGTTAATCTCATGGAATGCCCCATGGTAATCATGATAAGCTGAGGAAAACCTCATATAAAAGTCTCTGGAATATAATTCGCCACATTCAACATGGAATTCTTCAAGATTCCACACCCTTGAGAAACCCTATCATAAGGGTCAGAAGTTATGGTGTACTAGTGTTTCAACATCCAAACACACTGGAAAAGCACAAAGTGACAACTCCCCTGACTGAAGGTTTCTTCCCTAACATGACCACATGGAATGTACAAACATATATAGTGTAATTAACTGACTTCCACAATGATATGGCATTGGGATGATTTTCCCCAATAACATATTAATATTTAAGGTAGCCCTAGACTAGGAAACAAATATTGAGGAGAAATCCTCTAAAGGGTAGGCTGGAATCCCATAATCATATTTGGATCTTGGAGAAAACATCACTATAGAATAGATGGATGATTTCTACCTCGAGAAAGAGGGAATGTAGGGAAACAAAGAGTTGTGTGTCTTCCTCAACAGATGGATGCACTCACCCTGGCCTATGCATCAGAAAGAGAAATAGTAAAACTGGATATAATCTATTCTACTCAATATGGAGATTAGAAGCTTTCGAGAGATTAGAATATATGAAAGTCATTAGATCTAGCAATTTGGATCTGGGTCTCTCCAAGAAAATAGTAGGCCTGGTGTGAAACTAACTTGGACATGGCGATGTTAATAATTGAGTGTCTCAGTCTTCCATATAGTTATTGTAGATCTTTCTATATTTCCAGGGACGATTTAATGGTGTTGGACAATTTAATATCACATTACTACAATTTGTAGTGATGGCTTCATTTGCCCACATTCCAAGACCTAAGCTAAAACTATAAGAAATTGATCACATCCAGCACGCAGATGCATGGGCATGGGAAATGCCCACACAACAGTCGTGAATAGCTCTGTCTCTTATAAAACCACATTCACAACCACAGATGTCAATCACCCATGCCAAATATAACCATCCAAATTTATTCAAAGAAGGATTATTAATATTATTTTCCATCGACACAAACAATTGGGGAGGGGGTTATCCTGACATTGGATATAGACATTTAATATTGGGAGGACTCTATGCCCCATCAACTCCACCAGCCCTAGGGGCCACATAGTGTGGCTCTACTCCCACGTCTAACCTTAGATAGCATCGGGATCCTATCCCCTGAGCATTATTATGATTCACTCCCTTATGTCGATGAAGTAAATGATTGTTGAGTCCTCCTAGTTATGACTTCAGCTAGGCTGTTGCTGATGAGGTCATCCAACTGGTCACATTAGCATCCCCATCCAGTCCTAGATACTAAAGAGCAGGTGGTCCACCACTGTGCAACCAGCTCGACTGACCCATCATCAACTTCAAGTACAATCTCAGGAAGATGCCTTTCAGGGGCATCATCTTACACACTTCTGTTGACCAATGCACCACAATAATGAACTATTGGCCCCTAATTATCATTACAAATCATGACAACATCTCTATCCCAGAGCATGAGCACGTCCATGCCCAGTCTAGAGTGAGTAACCATCCACCACACATGCATGAAGGGTTGAATCCACTAATCACCCATGCAATCCACATCCATCACAAGCCTAACCTCGATGATGATGTTCAGTATGAAGGTCCTCCCCATACAATCATTATATATATTCTACTTTTTATATTCTCTCTGATTCATCATGGAGTTCCTCTTCATGAAACCATTATTATCTCGATCATAGGTCCTCCACGTCTTGTTGACACTAAGAACAAAGGTCCTCCCATTTCCCTTGGTATAAATGATAAAAATTCCCCTTGCCTAACATGTTATATTTGCAAGGATCCACCTTTCCCTATCACTTAACAACATGGAGTTCCACCATATATTCTCACAAACTAAAAAAGATTCCATCCCCAATTCATTGATGTTCATTATAAGGTTCATTCTTGTATTAGGTATGGTCAGTATGAAGGCCCTCCTCGTACTAGAGAAAATAGTTTCCAATGACATAAAGGTCCTCCCCATGATACAGATGATCATTAGGGAGGTCATCCCAATGGGATTTCTAGCTCCAGTAGAGGCCCTCCCGACCCCATCACCTTCTATCATTGAGGTCATCCCCTTTTTCTATTTGAAATTTTCTAGGTGCTCCTTGCACTCCAGTTTGCCTGAGTGGAGGTCCTCCCTGCTCTAGCACAAACCCATGATGAGGTCATCCAAATGTCAAAATCTACCCTACCCTGATGATCTATCATGGGGATGGAGGGTGGTTTATCACATCCAGAGTAAGGATACTAAGAAGCATCAATCCATAATCAAACCCATATTCTTTTAGATTCTAAAGTTGAATATGATTTGATGATGAAACCTTCACCCTGATCCTCTGTGTTCGGGGCTAGGGTATGAACAATTCATATCAGCCTCATCCTTTTGAAAAGTGAGCTCCTCCAGTTACATGTACCTATCTGAAGATTCATTGGAGAGGATGATGATTTGGCCCATTTTTGGGACCTGACCGTTCAATAATTCTTATCTTCAACATGACCATTATCTACCTCTATAATAGATCACAGAAGATTATTTTGGGAACCAATAAAGGATGAAAAACAATATGAACCACCACCAATGATCACAAACCCTTCATAAGAAGCAATATTCATTAGTCCATATTACAGTTATGTGTTGGTGCAATCAGTGAATTGTTCGAGAAGTAGCCCCAGATGAAATGTTTTTTTCGGTTTGTGTATTATACTCTCCAACCAACAGACTACCGCAGCAAAAGTCCTCATTATTGTTGTTACTCGTCTGTAAATCCACCTCAGTCAATGAAAGGGAAATATTGGTCTTATGCCATGTCTGAGCTGATATATTAGTGGGACATTCTTGTATCCGATGATTTCCAAGAAATGTCTGAGCCAATTTCAATTAAAACATTAACATTTGGGAGTTCCTTACCTAGAAAAATGTTATTTTCCTCTAAATAACCTTAATAATGACCCGTTTCCTTCTCTATCACTGATGATTAGCTTACCTAAACACTTGGGAACACCTCAATGGCATTGGAATGTAGTTTCTCATAGTTGAGTTGGCCACGCTCCATGTCGCTCATCACCCTGCATCATCTAGTAATCATCAAAACCTCCAGCAACAATGCATTCAATGATTCAAATTTCTCTAAAAAGTTATCATGGAGGCTTCTATTTAGGTCCAGATCAATGGATCGGTGAATATGTTTCCCTAATTTTCAGTAATATCTCATGCCATCCTAGTTCACCCAGTGATATCGTGTATATTACTCTAGGATTTTTCACAATGAACATTGCCATTCTTGAGATATACTTGGAAGGATGCATTAGAAAAATTATTAGAGAAGGTGAAAACCTATTTTTTCCCTCTATCACTAGGCAAACCATACAGGCGTCCATACTCACCAATAAGGAACATTCATTGGACTTCAGGTTTAATGTGAGTCATTGTCTCTCGATCGATACTTGATAATAAAAAAGGGAAAATTGGGACGATTATACCCTTAGACCCATATTTTTTAGAGGAAATGATACTATATGACCCTGAAAATGTAGTTTTCTATCAACATGCTTCTGAACAGAAATAGATGGTTCATGAGGTCCTCCCCAAGCATGGAGTGGAATGATGACTCGATCACAGTAACCCTCATTCGGGGAAAGATCATCTTCCTCCATAGGAGTTTCCTCATGTTGATCTCATCAAACCTACCAATCTAAATAGGATGCAATTCAGTGTTAATGGAAAAAATACCCTGGTTTGCGTCACCAAATCCACCTGATCATCATGACATCCCAGATCATGTTTTTTCGAATGCTATAGAGGACCCACTAGACACTCCACAAGATATTCCCCCATATTTTTGGGTAATAGTGGAAATCATCCCAATATTCATTTGGAACACATACCATGTTGATGAGAATGTCAATGAGTTTCTGGTTAAGGACCCTCATCATGATTGGAATCCTCATCCCGATGATTTGGTGGCAGAATATATTGGTCTTTTTGAGGCTCTGGAAACTCAATAGGTGGCAGTCCTTCCTTAATGAATGCCATATTCAGCATTGCTGGATGATATGCTAGAACCCATGGATTTATAAATTTTACCGTCAACATCTTTAATTGGATGGGAGATACATTGCAGCATCTGGACCACATTATTTCATTGTGTGGACCCATGTTGGGAACTCTAGTGCAGCATGAGGCACCTAAGCTCCAGTGATTTGTAAAAACAATATAAGGGAATGTATTTGTTTGATATAGATTTTTAGCTATTTGGTCTATATATTTTTGGTATGATATTCATAAGATGTTTCTCTACCAGTTAATTTTCACCAATCAAAAGACTAGAATCATAAATCACTTCAAGTGCAAGAAAATGCAAGATGAGCGAGTCATAGACTTTGTCACCAGGTGGAATGGACTCACATATTCACTCTATATGACTCTAACCCATGAAAAACTACTAAAGATGTTTGTGGTTAATTTTGAGACCAAACTGGTCCCTTCTCTCATCACCCAGAACATCCCATATGGGTTCCTAGATTTCTATGACAAAGCTTAATGGTCAGAATAGGCCTTGTAGAAATCCATGCTGGCATACCCATTTCCTCCAGTAGCTCCCCCAAGAATACATGACAAGGAAAATACCACTTTCATTGAAAAATTATAGGCCCCTAGGCACCAAAAATTGTTATTAGTAGAGCCACCACCATAACCTTGTTGAGGCCCACCACCTCAAACACAACCTTTGGTTAAGATGTGCCCAACTCAGAATTGGTAGGCACCCCTGTGTAACACACTATCACCGATTGATGTGTTGCCTATGGTACGAGGACCCTTGGGATGAGGTGGTTCTTTTGAGATACACTATTTAAGTTTTGGTGGAGTTTGGCATATGGCAGGTAAGAACATACATGAATCCAACCAGGCCAATTTTTAAAAAAATGACCTTATCTTACAGAGAAGGCATCTATTCGATGAGTTGTCTATTGGATTAGTACCCTTAGGAAGTGACAATAATTTTTTTTAATCTATGTGAAAATTCATTTAATTTCATGTATGACTGAATTTTTGAGTGGAAGATCCTCCCAGAATCATGCTTTCTATGTGTGGGAATCCAGTGCCTAGTTGTGATGTCAATTATGGAGAACGTCCCCTCGTGGATCTGCAATGACACGAACCATTGTGGATCAGCATGAGAGTGAACCATCATGGATCAGTACGAGTGTGACCCTTCATGGATCTGAAATAGTGATACCCTTAATGGATCAACATGAGATCAACCCTTTATGAATCAGCACGAGAGAGACCATTCGTGGATCAACATGAGAGTAACCCTCTGTGGATCAGCATGAGAGAGACCCTTATAGATGAGCATGAGAGAGGCCTTTATTGGATTTGCAGCAGTGCATCCCATAATGTATTAGATGTAAAGGGACCCTTCAGGTTTCAGTTTTAGAGTGACACATCATCGATCAATAGCATAGCATTCCTTCGTGGATCAACAGTAGAACCTTTAGATATAATATAATGGTCTATCATTGTGACTAATAAAATTTACATCTACAATTAATTTATAACTAGTGTGGGCTATATTTTACATTGTGAAATGTATTTGAGATATTTCATGGTAGCATTTATTTAGTGGAATTTCCTCTATTTTATTTATACCTTGTGGATTTCTGAGAGAACATTGGGTGTCTCCGGTCCATACAAAGTTTTTATAATCGCCCATGCATAGGTTTCACCTACACGAATTGTGTATTTTGATTATGACAGATGATACAATTCAAATCTTGGTTTTTAGGGATTGGTTGGAGCTCATCGAGGCAGGAGCAGACATGGTGTACTTCTACAGCTTCATGCCTTACTTCCACTACCCCACAGTTAGAAACTGCAGAGCGGACATCGATAGTACAGTTTACATTGTGGGTTCAAGGGATTGTATTATAGCCCAGTTAATTTTTGTTTACACCTTTTACTCTAAGTGTTGGTTATTTGCAGTAGTTGTACTTTTTTTCCATTGTGGTTTTATTTGTGAAATATTAAATGTCTCTGTGCATATAGGGTTAATGGAAATGCCTTCCCTTTTGGGATATTATTTTCTGGGGATAGTCACCAGCCCTTGGCCTTGGAAGGAGGTATTGGGGTAGTCATGGCATGGGCCTCGTGGGACTGGTCCTGACATATAGGTATCAGAGTTGGTCTGTTTTACCATAAGAACGAAGATATTTTATTTTCAATGGAGGTAATATTTTTCAGTTTCTTGAGTTCATTATTCTTTATGGGGAGTCCATTGTTTGTACTGCGGCCAACATATCCATAAACTGAGACACTAAATTCTGTTTTTCAACATGATACATGAAAACACTGGTTGCATGTGTTTTGGAAATGTTTTTCTCTTGACCTCTTTGGATTCAGATCACCGTGTATAACTTGTTAACTAAAGAACATCTGTATCCCTACAGGATTATTCCATGATGAAAGATAGTTCAGATACTATTAAGGGATCATGATGATGCCCCATCAGGCGATGAGGCATCAGTGCATAGACCATACACACTGATATCACTTTTGGGTAGTGTACCACCAACACCACCTCCTATAGATTATAAATTTATACTAGCCCCATCGGTGGCCTGTGGACACCTACTGATCATGCTTCATGAGTTCCTAAAGAATAGGATTTTCATGTTTCAATCCGAGTTAGATCCTTAGGCAGATGAGTATTGTGTAGAGGTAGTTATGCATGTTTTTTTCCTGGTAGAGAAACATACTGACTAGATGGTCATCCTAGCCACAATCCTTTTTCAGGGAACGATGTGGAGATGATATATCTTTACAATCCAAACCCAAGAAGAGGAAATACCTTCTGGGTTGGACTTTAGAACCTATTTGGGGAGGAGTTTGTACCATCGACACTACACTCAGTGCATATTAAAGAGAAACTAAACCAATAATAGGTCAACTTCATTGTGGCCTAGTACTCAGCAAGGTTTTCTGAAATCTCCTAGTACCCCACTGACATGGTACAATTCCCTTTCATCAGCGACCATACCTTCGATAAGGGACTTCAATTGGAGATCAGGGCGTCTATTATTTCGCCCAGCATCCCGACGCCTGATGGAGTGCTAGAGAGAGCTCTACTGGTGGAGAGATTCCTATCCGAGCATGGCCCATTGGTGATATCCACCACTAGACAACTGGTGGAAGAGTTATCTATATAAGGAAGTAGGAAGATGACGTAGATTCCCAAACGGGACAGACCTTCCAATGTATGACCCCATCATTCATGGTTTGAGGTGTGGAGATAGCGAGGTATCAGAAGTCAGTTGAGGGATAGAGTCTGTTATTCCTGTGTTGGTAGGGACACATGGCTCATGACTACCTAACCCACTTCCCAGACGACCAGAAGACAGTCAAAAGACCACCCTGGAAATGGTAGAGTTTTGAGGGAGGAGGTCTAGAGGGTGGCATACGTGGAAGAGGAGTAGGATGAGTGGCGGGTGGGGGATGAATGCTCTAGGTACTACCTCCACCACCCCAGGTTGATCACCATGGGCTTAGGGAGTGGGTGGAAAAGGTTGAGCTCAACATCAGGCAGTGGAGGCCTACAACCACGATGCTCCATATATGATTAGAGGTATGAACCATTTCTTCTCCAACATAGATATAGTCTTTATATACATAGGTGTCAGCCACTATTGCCTTACCACATACCTCGACCGAGTGTTGAATATTCTAGTGGAACCGTTGGGAGGATCCTTATGATCAAAGACTCCTACGGGACATGATTTGATAATTACACACTGGTTTCAGTATTGTGAGATTACTATAGGAGGAGAGGGCTTCAGATGGGATTTTCGAGTTGAAGTGTCGAGGAATTACGTCATCATCTTTGGTATGAAATTTTTATCTAAATTCCATGATCATATCATCATTTTTATGTGCACTTTTTATTGTGTCTATGTGGATGGGACTGGGTATCCATTCACTAGAGAGAAGGAATCATTGATGAACATGGTTAATTTTCTCAGAGGAGGCTGCAACCGATCACTCACCTATTAGCTTGCCTCACCCTCAGTGAAGTGGATGAGGGGAGTCTATGATTTCCTTCAGTGGGGGAGGCGTATGTGTTTTCTATCTATAATATGTATCTGGACTAACACCTCGTAGAAAGGTATACTTCAGCATTGAATTGTTCATGGGAATGGAATAGATATCTACACCTCCATATTGTATGGATCCCCCACTGCTCAGTAAGTTGAGATTTCAGTTAGAGGACTTTCAGAAGAAGGGGTTCATGAGACCTAGTATTTCTCTTTGGAAAAATCCAGTGTTGTTTTCCTTGAAGGAAGAAGGGAGCATGATCATATTCATGGACTTCCAGTGCCTGAACTAGGTGACCATGAAGAATATGTGTCCACTGTCGAGGACTGATGACCTATTCAATCAGATACATGGGGTGAAGTTGTTCTCTCAGATCGACCTCAGATCAAGATATCATCATCTTCATGTATATTATGTGGACATACCGAAGCTATCCTTTAGATTTAGGTATGACCATTATGTAATTTTTGTGATTCCTTTTAGTGTGACCAATTTCATAGTGATGTTCATGGGACCCATGAATAGGATCATCCTACCATACATCGATTGTTTCATGGAAGTCTTAGTTGTTGACATCTTGGTGTACTTAGCGTCAGAGGAGGAGCATGGTACCCACCAACATATAGACCTTGATATATTTCGATAACACCAGCATTAGGGTAAGCTATCGAAGTGCCAGTTTTGGATTTAAGATTTCCACTTTTTGGGACACATCATATTGGAGGTTGGAGTTGTAGTGGATCCTGTGAATATAGTGATAGTGCATTATTGGGAGCAACCTAGGAGTGTGAATGAGGTGAAAACATTACTAATGTTGTAAGGGTACTACTGTAGGTTCATACGTGACTTTTATATAGTAGAAAAACCCTTTTCATATTAGACAAATAAGGGATAACTCTTTTTATGGACAAAGACGTGCCAGTAGAGTTTTTAGTAGCTGACGCACAGACTGACAAGTGCCCCCATTTTGAGGCTATAATAAGAGGTCATTGGTTATGTCATCTTATGGGATGCATCGGGGAGTAGACTACTTTGTTTCCTAATTTTTGAGTGAGAAGTGATCACCTACGGATCACGTCAGTTTTGGAAGCATGAGAAGAACTCCCCAACCTGTGGCCTGGAGTTAGCATCTATGGTCATTTCCTTGAAGATGTGGCAGCACTACATTATGGGTGAATGGTTTACCATTTACTCCAACCACTAGAGTCTCAGGTATATATTCTCACATAAGGACCAAAACATAAAAAAATGGTGATGGCTGGATTTCCTCTCGGACAATGACTTTGAGATATTATATATTCTTGGGAATGGAAATGTGGTGGCTGACACGCTCAGTAAGAGGTCAGGTATCTAGATGATGAGGGAGGTGACAGATCATCTAGCCACAATGTAGATATCCTTCATGGATGATATTAGAGAAGCTTACCAATAGTATATTACTGTCTCTCCACCAATCCTTCAGCGAGATAGAGAGGCACATCTTTGGGATGTTTACTGGGTTCCCCAATGTTCTCAAATATCCATTGGACAGGCTCCTGATGGATTTTCGATATGTGAATATCATGTCATCCTTTTTAGAGGATGAACCATTATACCTGTAACTTTATAGGAGGAGGTTTTGAGGGAGATCCAAACATCCCACATGGCACTATATCATATTGTCGCAAAGATGTTCCAGGACCTCCGACATGAGAAATGGTGTCCAGGGATGAAGAAAGTGGTGGAAGTGTTCGTTTCATGATCCCTTACATGTCGGCATGTGATAGCTGAGAATCAAGTCCCAATAGGCATGACACAACAACTAGAGGTACCAGATTTTAAGAGGGAGGGTATCTCCATGGACTTTATGAAGTGGCTACCACACACAAATAGGGGTTTTGAATATATCTGGGTGATCGTTGACAGAATCACCAAGTCCACTGGCTTCCTACCCATCTAAGAGAAGGTATCAGTAGAGGGTGCAAGAAGCCTCTATGCCTAAGACATTGTATGGATTCACAGGGTGTCATCAATGATCATCTCAGTATGTGGTGCATGCTTTACATCCTGGGTTTGGAAGAGGATTCAGAATGCATTCCGGACTCAGCTACCCTTGAGAATAGCTTTTCACCCCCAGACAAATGGTCAAATCAGACATACCATACAGATCATGGAGGATATGATTTGTTCTTGGGTCATGGATTTTGGTCGCAGTTGGGAGTACAAACTTCTACTGCTGAAGTATGCATAAAACAACAATTATCACTCCACCATTGGCATGGAACAATTTGAGTCATTATATGGGTTACCACGTAGATCACCTCTATGCTGGAAAGACAGACGGGAGTCAATACTCATGGGTCCAAAGTTGGTATGGGCTACCACTAAGAAGGTGCACATCATCAAGGAGCAGATGAGGACTTCACAAAGTAGGTAGAAATCATATGATGATAAGAGATGGAAACCCTTGGATTTCGAGGAGGAAGACCATGTTTTTGTTTGGTATCACCTCGATAAGGATTGTGGATATTTGGCTTGGTAGGGAAGCTATATTTGAGTTTCATCAGATGATTTCAGTTCCTCAAGAGTGTTGTCAAGGTGGCATAGTGCATTGCCCATCCCCAACAAATGCATAGGATTCATGATGTTTTCCATGATCCAAAGTTGAGGAGGTACATGCATGATCAATCACACGCCATGGATTGGGTCAAGATGGACATTTAAGGTGAGGTGACATTTGTAGAGTTACAAGTAGAGATAGATGATCAACAAGAGTTGTTGCTTCATGGATGTTCGGTTCCTATGGTGTGTGTACGGTGGTATCACATTAATCTGTAAGAGAGCACATGGGTGCGGGAGGTTCAGATTCATCCTTAATACACCTATTTGTTTGAGTATCCCATATTTTGACTTTGGGGATGTATAACCCTATGGTAGGGAGAATTTAATGCCACATAATTTTTTGTATATATATTTTTTAAATTATATGGAATTATTTCGATAATAGGTGTTTAGACAACAGATAATTACGAGACCGGTGATTCTTATAATGTATTTTAGAACTTTTCTTTATTTCACTTAAGAAATTGTGTTGGTGGGTTTTTATATCTTTTAAACCCCTTCTCAGATAAAAAATCTAAGAGAACCATTGAATTAAGAACACTGGGATTCTCCTAGAAAAGACATAACATTGACCAGAAAGGGTTGGACAAAAATTTCAATTTTAGGACATTTCATAATATAATAAAATAACGTAAAAAAAGGTATTTTATTGTCTTTTGATCCATTGAGCACCAGATGGTGAAGATGTGGTGTGGTGATGACATGACGATGAGGCGCATTAAATGAGGATCATTATCAGATCATTGTGAAAGTGTAATTTATATGTTGTTTCATAAATAAAAAAGTGTAACGATGCAACATCAAAATGTAACAGAAACACTGTGACATGTTTTTTTATTAAACTAATTTTTTGGGTAGTTGAGAATTAATCCTAGGGGATTATTTGATGAACCTGTAGATAAATTAATCAACAAATAAGAAAAAATAATTCAAGATAAACCCTCACCAAAAAAAAATCACTAGAGGATTGGATCATGGTGGAAAATATCCTGGAGAACAAGATTTGATCTAAGAATTGATGAACACTAAATAACGACAGCGGATACCAATTCGAAAATGAAAAGGATTATCATACATCACCTAAAAGAGATCTAAATCCTGTTATGGATTCCTTTTTGAATGAATTAAACATTTTTTTTCTAAAACAATGAATGAAAATCAACCCATTAACATGTTGATCCATGGATCGGGGGTATTCACATGGGGTGAATTCCTGAAGGTTATTCATGGGTATTGTTGATATATTGATAGAAATATGATCTGGAACCTCCCATGTTTCAAATTTCAAACTTGGAGGGTGTGGGATGACAAGAAAATGGCCCATGTTCCTCCGCCTTATGCATTCTTCATGGATGAATTCTCGAAATGTTGTCAAAGAGAGTTTGAGGACATCACAATGAGAGGCGTAAGCACTATGGTCTTATAGGCATAATAGGATCCAAATAAGGTCCACCAGAGAAAATCAGGTGGCTCACAGAAGGAACCTCATGTGCTCTAGTGAACTGTAGAGTCCCATGGTGGCAGCCGTAAGTGGAGGGAGGTGACGTGGAGGTGTGGGGCTGACCGGCGTCGTGTTGAGGGGCAGCCCACGTCTGGGCTGCTTGAACATGCATGCATCACATGTTCTATTGACCATATGTGGGAGGAATAACTGGCTACTTCCAGAAATGCTGGATGAAATGGAAGTGGAAAATCCACGTTCTACTGGACCTAACTGGTCTACCACGTGGACAGGTTGACCCAAGGTGGCAATTCTAGCTGGAGCCACTGGGTGACGAACTTGACGCAGTTAAGCCAAGTCAGGGAAGGATAAGGTGACCCACCTCAGCAGTCTAAGTTTATATTGTTAGGACACATCCCACAAGGCTTCTTGATCCAACTATGGGTTGGACCCACAACCCAATCGGTTGGGCAAGACAATGTTTGTTCGGACCCAAGTCAAACGAGGCCCAAACCCAACCAACCCCGTATCACTGAAACACTTCTAAACAATAATATGGGTGTTCAATTTCACGTACCATGTGCTGAATGAGGACCCTTGTGATGAGGTACTCCTTATAAGATACTCTATGCGTGGTTCGGAGATGATTGGCATATGACCGAGTTGGATCAGACTCAAATTCAACTAGGTTGTTTTTAGTTAAATGCCCATATCATACCGACTGGGCATCCGTTCAACGCACCATCTATTGCATTTGGAACCTTACAATGAGATGGTATTTTGGGTTACTCTATGTTGTACTTCCTAGTAGTTGAGGTATGACAGATGTCTTGGGAAGAATATCACATAGAATCAATAATGTCTTGTGCATAATCCAATGGCTAGCTCTTACATGAAGAATGAAGGGAAACCCTTCGTGGATCAGCAATAGAAAGACAGTTTGGGAATAAACATGAGAGTGAAACTTCATGGATCAGCATGAGAGTTACCCATCATATATTATAAATGGAGAGACCATTTGTGTATCATCACGAGAGGGACACTTTGTGGATAAGCATGAGAGCGGCCCTTCTTGGATCAACATGAGAGGGGAACTTCCTGGATCCGCATGAGATCCACCCTTCCTCATTCAGCATGATAGGGACCCTTCATGGACCAGTATGAGAGTGATACTTCTTGGATCAACATGATAGTCACCCTTCATGGATCAATAGTAGCACGAACAATTGTGGATCAGTCATAGAACAACCCATCAGTTATTTCCAGTAGAGTGACCATTCGTGGATCAGCAGCAGAGATACCCTTCATGGATTAGTTATAAAACCACTCACCAGAATATAATGATCCATCTTTATGATAAATCATATTTACTTTTGTACTTAATTTGTACCTAGTATGAGTTTTCTTTTACCTTTTGATATGTATTTTAGATCTTTCTTGATAGTGTTTTTATTATGGTATCTCCCTTATGGTATTATTCCCTTGTTGATTTTTGAGTGAAATTTGAGGGTCTCAAGGTCCATATTGATTTGTTATACTCACCCATGAATGGGATTCACCTTCACTTGTTGTGTATTGTGTAGATGAATGACTCTACAACATAGACCTTTGGGGTCCGGGACTTAGTGGAGCTATGTGAAGAGGGAGGAGACGAGGAATACTTCTACAACTTTAGGCATTACTTCCACTACCCTACATGTAGAGACATTAGGGAAAACATCAATATTAGGATTTACATTGTGGGTTCTTGGGCTTGTAATCTGGCCCCATTAAATTCATTTTATAGCCTTTTCTTTTAGTGGTGGTACATTTTAGTGGTTTTACATTTTTTTATTTGTGGTTTTCGTTGTGAAATATTCATTGTTTATGTGTGTATATTTTTAAAGGGAATGCCTTCCCTAATTGGGATATGCCTTTATGGTGCAATTCTCCAGCCCCTGGCCAATTGAAGGAGAGCTTGGTGTAGTCACGGAACATGCCCTAGGGGATTGGAAATGATAACAGTTAGATTGGGTTTGTCCCTAGTGCAGGAGGCATGTTTGATTATAATAACTGACAGTGACATTGATTGTCAATGGAAACCATTCTCTAACCACATGCCTCTAAAATATGATTTCAGGATTGATCACAATGTAGTATCCAATTCCCATAATATAATATATGCATGTTTAAATTGGCACATTCCCTCAGAAATATCTCTATTAACATTGTCTACTACCACTACATCAATATCCGAACATTAGTTCTACCGAAAATTTCATACCCCCATAGATAGGGATTTACCCTAGAATCATCCATGAAATATATGATTCTTCATGTAATGCCCAAGCGTATGCTTCGGTCAATGTCATCAAATAGTTAAACACATATAGGGTTTCTGATGATGAAGAGTGCCAGATGGACCCTCATAACATCTATAGTCGATGCATGTGTTGACAAAGAAATGAGTATGAAAATTTTCATGAAGTATTGGTTAGTGCTTCTAACTGACCCGTGCACACAACCGAGGCCTAACAGAAGGCCCAGTGCAGATATCACCATTCACATCCTTCTAATATCCTATTTTCATATTCATCCCCTTCATCATTTTTAATCCTTGATCAGGAAAAGCAACCATGACCATGCTAAAATTTACCACGTTCTATTATGGATGTACCTCAATCATCTATCCATCAACCACAATTCACTCTGCATAGATTGAATAGTGTTCAATGGGACATCCCCATCACCAGTCAAAATCTGATGGTTCAAGCAGCATCACCCATCATCACTCCCACTACTGTGCAACCTTATTTCAACTGAAGTGTATGACAAGAATGGATTTATTTTGTGATCTAGAATCTCTACAACATTACTTCTCAATTTTCACTCATATGGGCTCTCGGCCTATCATAAGATATGAGTGAAGCCCTCACTTATGATTTATGAAGACCGTCTAATTTGAAATGGACCTCACAAAAATATATTCCTTATATGTCGACATAACCAAACTAGTAGACTGTTATGAATTGTTTCATTCTCAGGAGTAGATGAGGGTTCTCTAATACTGGGGCAGATTTGCTCATTGTACATCACTATCATGTTCAATAGAATAAAATTACACCTCTATCATGATGATATGGGGTCTGGGATCAATCTTAACCCAATATGGAGACTATGCATGATGGTTGATTCAGAAACAAATCTGTGTCCCACTAACCCGATGATTCCATGTTACGACAGGACAGTGAATACACCAGTTTTCAAGATACACTTGAAAACCCAGTTTGGAGGCCTATTTCCCAGTACTGAGTTAAGGGTTGTCTCAAAGGAAACTGTTTACAATGATTTATTGGGAAGACCATGGCTCCACATGCATGTAGCATTCCCTTCATAATATGACCAATACCATTAGAACTCCATTAATGTATGAGTATGTGTACTCTATGGTGATATGTCTCCCATTGCCAATTGTAAATCCAACTTCCCAGAAGTTGATTACTACATGAGCATTGATATATATATTCAGGACAATGAAGTTTAATAGACTAATACTGTGGCCTACCCATGGATATACATTGATGATGCCAACATCCCACTGATTCACCGACTGGAGGCCATGACCCCAGACATGGGGAAATTCATTTATTCATCTGGGATGAGGGGAACGAAAATTTCCAATTATAAGAAACACCATAATGTAACATCATATTCCTACAAAAAACAGGCTTGTGTGATCCCAATGCCTCATACCCCAATATGGTATTAGATGTCTGCCCCATGGAAATAGCAATATGGCATACATGCTTGTTTCATTGGTATGTGATAAACTATATCAAGCCCATACACCACTATTTATTTGATATTATCAAACATGAACCCTATGGTAAAAGTCCAGATTGAATATGATTGACATATTATTGTCATAATGGTTTCAGAAGTACAAGAGTCCCCTAATGAGGATCCCAATTATATTCATGTTGGCTCTAGTGTCTCAAAAAGATCAACCAATTTAGAATAGTTTACTCTGACTGATGATCTTCTCACTATAATTTATAAATAGTATTTTGGAGATGCTCCTCCCACATTTGATGAGTGTGTCTCCAATACTATTGATGAGTTGGTATAGGTGATCCTTAGAACCAAGAGAGATCTGAATCCAACAGGGATCATCTTAGCCATACCTGCAGATGATAAGCAGCAATATGTGGTTCTTTTAAGCAACATTGGGATGTATTTTCCTAAATCTATGTTGAGATTCCATGATTAGATACACATGTCTCCATACACTGCATTGGCCTCCTGATAAACCATCGTAGGTTTAAACAGCCTCCCAGGAAATTCCCCCCCTCTCATGGTGCCATGGTTGAGCCTAAGGTTGGTATGCTCATCAATGCCTACTTCTTCAAGTAGGTCAAGAACCCCATATGGTTTGAAAACAGTGTGTACGTCAGGAAGAATAATAGATATATTATAGTCTGTATCAAATTATATGATCTTAACAGTCACAATACATGGGTGATTTTCCCCGTCATACAACAGAACAATTTATTTACGCCACCGCTACGTTCCAAGTTGTCTCTTTCGTGGATGGGTATTTCAGATATAATAAAATCCAAATGGACCTCGAGAATGAAGATTCTACCACCTTTAGTAAACCACAAGGTACTTTCTTCCACAATGTAATTCCTTTAGTCTAAATAATTCATGTTTAACCTATTAGCACACCATGCACCATATATTCATATCAATTATTGGGATGTTGGTGGAATTCTACCTAGATGATACGGTGGTCAAAACCCACCAACACAAAAACCATCTTAGAGACCATGAAAAAGTGTTCAACATCCTCAGTTCCCACCATATGAAGAGAACCCTTTGAAGTGTGGTTTTAGGGTTACCTCTAGAAGGTTTATCAACTTTGTCGTCAGATACAAAGGCATTGAGATCAACCCAAAAAATATCAAGTATATCATCTCAATGTCTCATCCAAGAATACATTGGGAAATATAATTTTCTTCAATCCCACATAGATTGTATATTCCAATTCATCACAAATCAGTTTAGAAAATTATTCAATTTTCCTAAATAATGAAGAAAAAAGCCATTTATAAGTGGGATGAAGAGTGAGAAACTAATTTTTTGGAAATCAAACATCATATACTACAACCACTATTCATGATTACACTTATCTCTAAAATTCTAATGGTCCTCTATGTGACCTCTCTAGAATAGACCATTCATGCCTTTCTCACCCAAAAATATGATGGAAAAAAGAACTATTTATACTAACATACCCACATTATCCAAAATATAGAGAAAATATATTCCTCTATTGAGAAGATCTTCTATGAACTAGTATTCATAGTAAAAAGAATGAAACATTACTTATAACACCATGAGATACAACTGGTGTCCTGCATGAATCCACTAAATGACATCCTGAAATGTCCCTTGTTGATGGGTTGTCTATCTCGATGTCAGTCATCCTTTCACAGTTCGATGTTACATCCATTCCCTTGAAGTCAACAATGGGGTAGTTAGTGGAAGAAATTCTTTTTGTTCCCCTACAAATCAGTCTCTAGACAATGATTTCCCAAATGAAAAAATCATATTAGTGGATCAAGTCATGTTGTGTTGGAATATGCACTTTGATGGAACCTCATGGAACCATTTTGGTAGGAGACTCAATGATCCTACACTTAATAGAGTAGGCATGGGTATCATCTTCATCATTCATATGGAAGCTATCATTCACTATTTTTTCTTATTATCAGAAGGCAGCACCAATAATGACGTCGATTGTCAATCCCTCCTCACTGGTCCAGAACTGGCCCTTGAGATTAATGTTCCCCACCAACATGTGAAAGGGGACTCTAAACTAGTCATAAAAAATATAAAAGGAGACTATTTCATCATGAATTTAGAAAACAACATTCTAGATCTCACACTTTAATTGATGGAACTGTTCCCCTCTCAACCAGAAGTTACTAATGTCCCTCTATCATAGAACGGTCAAGCCTATGCCTTGGCAAGACATTCTGCAACTCTTGCAAGGCCTAACCATGATGATTTTATTATTCATTTGTGCATTGAATGTCCATTTCTTCCATCACCCCAGATAAAGATACTAACTAGAAGGTAAGGCACATTACCGCCGATGCCTTTTCATTGTGACTTCCAGGTACCCCTACAAGAGAATTAAAAGAGACCCCTAACTAGAAGACACCCTTTATCAAGTATCTCCATCATAGTAATCTCTCGACAAACATTGATTAATGTGAGTGATTCCATCAGTGCGTAGTGAATTTCAACTTCCAAAGTGGTCCAACTCTTGAGGAGATCATCTAAATAAATTTGTTTGATGGGGTTCTCCTCTGTTGCATTCATGGGAAAGATATTTCATATGTTATGCCTGATGTTCATCCCATTTCATGTGTATCTCATCATAGAGGGTAGATGCTCTCCATTCAGATATGAAGATTAGGCTAATTTTTGTCACCATGGTCTATGACGACATGATGTTTTCTTACAGGTTCCATGTGTGCCCGATCCATACTAATTTTGTGCATCGGCCACTATAACACCTTCATAATTTCATGTACTATTTTTTCTTTGTGGTTTATGGACTCAATTTCATGGGACCGTAAACACTATTAACAGCTCACAAGTGTGGTTTTATAATGACAGTTACTGATTCATTTTCCATGTTAGAAGTTCTACATCTACTCTATAAGGTCCAAGACCATTCAATATTTTACTTTTTGAGCTTCAATATCATCCAACGATTTGGATTCCCTTATAAAGTACTTGCTGATAATAGCACTAATTTTAGGGAAATAGATTTGAAGATATTTACATCATGTAAAATAATGGTTTTAATAATATATCTCGCTATCATGAAAAAGAAGATGGGTAGATCAAGGGGTTCAACAAAACCCTCTCTAATATTCTGAAAACGATGGTTGGTGAAAACAAGAAATTGTTTCTAGATAGACTCCCCAATGATCTCAAGGGTAACCAGATGACAGCCATTAATTCCTCCTAGGTGAACCCATATTTCCATGTGTATATAACAGAGTCAATACTTCCATTTAGATTCAGTTACCATCAGTCTACAGAGCCTTCAATGATCAGAAGATACCACACAAGGAAGCATAATTACATCTATCTGAATTAGAAGCCCTCAATGAGAACAGGATTTCTTCCTTACACAATTTTAAGAGGCATCCAAACATGAAATATAGGGATTTCAATAATAATTTCTACCTTTGTTTTTTTCCTTCATGGTTACACAATATTAACCCTCTTAAAACCAATGATAACCAACCATAATACACTAATCTTAAAGCCCAAATGGGAGGCCCCTTATATCATTCCTAAGGTTAAACCCAATGGTGTGTGCTCTCTAGTCACTATAAATGGTGTGTGCATCACTCCTCCCGCGAAGAAAAATTCCTCCACCATTACTTTTCCTGGGTAGAGCATTTTCATTACTAAAGATGTTAAACTATAGATAGTATGAGAACTATGACATTAAACTAAGATTCCTATCCTCAAAAATGATGATAAACAATATGTGGTAAACATATATCATGGGTTGATATCTTTAAATTTCAACTAAGAACTCCATTATCCTAACTATATGCTATTCAACTGCACAATATTTCAAGAACTACATGTGGCTTTATTTCCACCCTTATGCCATATGTTGGAACACCTGGGCATTTCATCTTCAGGTCCAACCCCTATTTTTAGACTCCTTATCTTTCACCTGGCCTCTTGGTGTAATTTCTCTCAGGATTATGTGGTGCAGTGTAGACTTATTCATTCATGTCAGGTCTAAAATGACCACATCACATACCTCTATTGATATCTCTCAATTCCCCTTTTTTTTGTGTCCATACGCATGATGTCAAACTACCTGACATCATAAGAACTACATATGTATTGATTCCTACCCTCATAGGATACATTGGCTTTCCAAGACATCTATTCATAGGGTCCATCCCATCAAAACTCCTCATAACTTTGTACCCCCTCTAGCTATAGTTCATTTTTTGGGATGCATGATGTGAGGTGTGGATTGTATTCCTCATTCATGATGGGTTTTCAACAGTCTCCCCATGTCCTCCTCCTTATTGAGAATCCCCTACACTCGGAGTCCTTACCACATGACATTAAATGTCGCGACATTTTAAGAACAATGTAAGGTTTGATTCTCTTCCTTATGTGATAGATAAGAACACCATCCAATTCAGTCTTAAGGTCCAACCAAATGTCCCTTGATATTTTAGGGACCCTTGGACCGAGGTTCCGCCAAGGGCTTGCACACAGTGTGGTGTGTACATTCCTTGTTCCCATTCACATCAGGTATTCATTATCTTTACATGAATGCTCCTTTTAGAATGTTTTTCTACAACATGCGTCCAAACTGTATGACGTTAATCTATGATTCCTGGTCCCACATGACTTTAAATTTTTGTATCATTGTCACATAAGTTTAATGTTTATTTGGTGCTATCATAAGACCAAAAAAGGTGACACTTACATCCTAGACGCATGATTTAAAAATGGCACCACATTTTGGTGTACTTTTTTTTAGAGGTAATCATGTTTGTCATAATTCATCCACCATACTATTATTAAAGGCCTATATATGAATTAATTCCTACAGTGATGCCTAAAATCCATATCCTAGGACTATTGCTCCAAAAAAATACACACTAAAGAACAAATAAGATCCATCAAACTACCATCATTTCTGTGAATTGGATAAACCTGAACAACAATCACTTTCACAACAACGTGTGTCATGATTTCCACCCTTATAGGATATGTAGGAACACCTAGACATTTTTTATTTGGTTCCATTCCCAAGAACCTCATATCATTCCTTCTTTTGAGCCCCTAGTCTCAAAATCTATTGGAAGCACATGGTGTGGGCAACCTCTATTGGTCCACATTTTCATCAGGTTTATAATAGCTATTCTATGTACCTCCCTTTGGGGATCTCAGTTCCATTTTTCCCCATCCTTACCAAATAATGTTAAATAGCATTGATCTCAAGAACTATGTATTTCTTAATTACAACTTCTATATAATACATAGGACTTCCTAGACATGTTTTCCTCAGGTCCATCACTTGGTTCTTCTATTCCTTCTTCTGGCCCCGTGGTCTGGGTTCTCTCTTGTGATCAGTAATGGTGTGGTATATAGATTTCATTGGTCCTCATTCACATCAGGTTATTCTGCCACGCCATTCATGTTCCTATCTATATAATCCTCTTCCACTTCCATGCTTACCACATGATGTGAAACTGCATGGAGTGTCCAAAACATCATGTGTATTGATATATATCCTTATGGGATACATATAAATTTCCATAAAATTCTTCTTTGGGTCTACCTTTATGTTAATCAATATATTTTCCACATTTCCCCCACTCACCTCCTTCAGTCATCCACCCTTAATTGGACACCTTGATCCTTTTCATTCCTCACCAACATGCTTAGATGCACTGTGGTTTTGAACATAGCATGTTGGATTTTTCATGGACATGATTTCATCCATATATATGCTTCATGATCCCTTTATTTGGGTTTTCATCATATTTCACATGTTAAATGACCCTCATATGGTATCGATGAATGGAATTATGGCTCATGTATAGCTTTGGGACAACATACCAGAGGATTTATAATAACATTATGAATCATGAAGCATTTAGTGAATTTGGAGAGAAATCAAACCTCTTTTGTTGTTCCCATTTCATGTCACATGATATAGTTGTTGTGTTCCAAACATAGTCAACAATAATCCTCCATAATTATTTAATCCCCATTATGCCCTAATTTTTGGTCTCATGATTCACATTCCTTTCCACTCCTTCATGTTCATGGGGATTTTTTACACACTAGGTTTTATCCCTTTGTTCATTAAGTGGGTGAATTATCATCATAGGGTCATATTTGACTCCAAACCATCTCTCACTACTGATTATTCCATGTTTTGTAATTATCATATCCACCCTTGTTTCCCACACCGTGCATAGATCATGTGGGATTATCGATATGGGTAAGGATTTTGCCTATATGGGAGGACCACATATCCTATGGTCTGAGCTCTTTGACTATAAACTAAGATCCCTTACATCCATATCATACGATGTTATACAACATTTTATTCATCCATGTTCTCGGTTGATAACTACCCAGGCATAATATGTTTTCACTCGAGGAGACAATGTCCCTATGGCGTTGGCCCATTTCCATGACTTTTTTATAAACTTCATGGGACTTGAATCTCACTATTGTGGGATACATAGTGACACCTGATCACCATTCTATAAAATCCATTTGTATATTTTTTAACCATCATTGTACATTTATTTGGGTCTTCGGCCTTTATTCATAGAAATGTGTCATGTTGCATGTATTTATTCTACCCTACCCATGTAGGTTCTTCCCCATGGTTCTACACCATAACTATCCACACCTTATGGTTTGAACACTATGAATTTTAACTAGGAACCTTGGTTGTAATGTCCTATCATCATGATTGAACCGTGATTATTCTCTCAAAAGTGTGTGGTGTGTAATGGGACTTCTTTGTACTCATTCACGCTAATATTTCAAGAGCCACACTGCATACATCCCTTAAGATATCTTCATTCATCATCCATACCGCATGACGATAAACTTCATAGGCATGTCCCATGCACCAGAATTTAAACTGGGAACATTACTGTCTAAGTACTACATCCTTGATCTAAGAATGTGTCAGCCTTTGTTTAAAAATCATTAAAATGCATTAAAGTTATAATATATCTATTTAAAATAGGATATCACACTCTATTGGTATTTTGATCCTACTGTAACACCTCCAAGAACTATGTGAGGCATGATTCCCATCTTTATGGGATACGAAGTGGTGCCCAGACATCCTCTATATAGTCCAATCACAACCACTTTCTCCTCATCGACCCCTTAAGGACTATTTTCTCCCAAATGTACATGGTGTTCTTTATAATTCTTTGGTCCACATTCATTTCCTAATTATAATTACATTTCCCTATACATCCTCTGAGATTACCAATCCTTGCACATATCTTTCAAGATGCTCAATCTGCATGGTTAATGTTTGTGCTTCACACATTCCTTCATTTGTCTATTCATTATATATCACATCTAAAGGGGCCCCTAATGACATGGATTCTATGCCTTAGTGCTCCCCTTCCACTAAGGGCCAAAATCCCAGATGATTTCAAACAATATTATGAGATAGTTACTGAGTAGAATATTTGGTTAGCAGTAGACCCTCATTTGTTTTTTCCCATTATAGGTTATCATGAAATGGATGTTGTGTTTCAAACACAGTCAATAATTATCCTTCATCAAAATTTCACACCCATTATGTCCCAAATATCAGATGTTGTGAATCACATGTAAATGCCTCTTTCTGTTCTATGGGTCCTCGACGCCCCTTGTGTGCAAACACCATGCATTCTCATGCATTGAGTAAGAATGTTGTTTTTTTGGGTATTTTCCACACCTGAAATTTTCTTTTCATCTATATCATGTCTCATTAGATTGGTAAGCCTTAAAAAATGCCCCTTGTTTCCTTCAGATAGCATGAATCACATAGTATTAGATGTATTGGAAGGGTAATATACATATATGTGACTTTGTGACACGTTTGTCCTTCCATATGACCTTAAAATTAGACACTATAATCCTCACCACATGAAATTAAACTATTTAGAATTTAAATAACTATATATGGTTCGAATCCTTCCCTAGTAGGATTTGTAGAGTCATTCAAGAATCTCATCCTCGGGTTCAGAAACTGAAAGGTAAACTCCATATCGTGGCATTAATGGCCATGAAATCCCACTCAGAAATGTTTGGTGTATTTAATACCTATTTATTACTTATTAACTTTGTGTTATGAATTGCACCACACATTTGTAATTTGGGGTAAATATGTCCTCGACACATGAATATTATCATTCGTCCTACCATGAAATAGATTAGGATTCCCAATGATCATTATGGGATGCATCAGCTTCCTCGAAAAATAGGATTAACCTACCAGTGTGGGTCTTTGACCATGCATCATTCATGAACTATGTTTGGTGTGGTTATCATCCTTGTAAGATATATTGCGATTCCATGACATTTTCCTCAGGCATAACCCTAGAAAAAATAAAATTCATTGTTCTTTCCCTACAATCATGGTCCAAACACTAAAAAATTTACCTAGGAGTTCCCAATCCATGTAACATAACTTTAAAGTGTTGGGAAGGGTCCATGTGGTATAACAGTAAACTATGTGGAATATCCTGATCACA
The DNA here is from genome assembly GCA_963277665.1 of Viscum album. Taxonomy (NCBI): domain Eukaryota; kingdom Viridiplantae; phylum Streptophyta; class Magnoliopsida; order Santalales; family Viscaceae; genus Viscum; species Viscum album. The sequence continues at coordinate 1,845,121,396 of OY728157.1, read as the reverse complement.
CGACATTAAAATATTCCATGCATCGCCCTCACTGTATGAAGCTAAATAGAATTCTTATAGTCCCCATTTGTAAGACCTAAAACTGTAGATCATCCTAGGCATTTTCCAGATAGGTCCCCTTGAAGGTAGGCCTAATCTCGATTCTGACTAATACACTCACCCGCTGCATTTTTTCATGGTGATGTAATTCTATGAGTGTTGTAACACATTAGAAAAATCACATCACTCCATCCCACATTTTGCGTTCACCTTATTCAGATCATCACCCTCTTTCACATATGAAGGGACACCCAAATGGCATGCATGTTCGGACTTTTCAGTCACCTTCCATTTAGGGATAATAATCTAGATGATAATGGATACAATTTCGGGTAAGGTCACGATTTTTAGAATAATGGTAAGGGATTTCCGTCATTTGTTTGTCCCTAGTTCAAGAAAATGTGATATGGGTACTATGTATTGAATATAGTCAATAATTATTTTCAATCATCAGGATGCCTCTCACTGTATCCTGAATTTTTTGTCTTGTGATTCACACTTCTCATTCCCCTTTGTTTGGATTTATTCTAACTCCGATGAAATAACCCTGGTAGTATATTAGTGCCTATTGGGAAAGAAAATTGTGTTGTTCCGGGAACCCTATTCTCTGGTTTCATTCTCTCCATCAACCTAAGAATTTTGGGTTCTCTGTCAACAGTTGATTACCCCCAAATATTTAAGGGATAGATGGAACTCTCATAGAGAAAATGGATGATTATATATACATTCCATGTTTCTTACACTATCTATGACCCATGTGAGATTATAAATTAATATCTAATTAGTCTATATCTATGATCAATAATTTCTAATTAAAACATGAAATGATCCGTAATTCCATGCACACATTTCATGATGATAAAATAAGGGAGAAAACATGTTATATGAGTTTGTCCAAAACACAACACTTATGGATTAACCTCTTCAATGGAATTCCCCAATACTGCCATAGTGTGGCGTGTGACCTCCAGAATTTCCTCATGCTCCCTGATATCCTTTTCCTCATCAGTAGTTGTAGATTGGAGATCATTGTCTTGGATTAGTGCTCTCTCCAACTAGACTTGGAATTCCATTATTTGATGGATTTCCTGCACTGCTTTCTCCTGACAACCCACCAGCAGGACCATCAAATATTCAATGCGAATAGAGTGGATTGCAATAAATGCCTCTACTTTGGTTGCATTCTTTATATATTGTCGAACTTATTGCACTTCCACCAGATGATTCTTGGAATTCTATAATTCCATATAACATCGATAAATATCAGAGAATTGGCTACTCTCTCGTATCTTGATTTCCGTGTAATCATGAAATATTGTATGAATACGGTAATCATCCACCCCTTCGGCACAGAAAAAGAATAGCCATGTGCAATGTAACCCAATAAAACCCATCCATCCGACCTATGATTTTATGCGGAAGATTTTGATGCACATCCACACCTTGTGTAACATTATATGACTATTATTGGCTGCATCAGGATCACATTCGTCCATCTACTCAGGATCAGCTGGTCTGTACTCAGGAAAAATATCTATGAGTTCAACAGAAGGGTCCTCCTCTGGTGTAATTCCTTCTTCAACAGCCTGACCGACACCAGACTAGAGCTCAATAATGGAAACAACATCACCTGTAATTTTAGATTCTTACTCAATGGGTTCCAATGTTAGACTATTTTTAATTATTGGATCTGCGTGAATGGGTTATTATAACTGGTATAACAACCACAGGTGTTCTAGAATCAACATTTTGTCGAGCCTCTAGTCATGAAATCACAATATTGAGAATAAATATCCTTGTCAGCTGAATTCGACAATAAAATATTTGATCCTATAAAGGTAGAATCATACATCATCCATGTGCAGCGGTGTCCAGTGCCAATGTAACACCCCGAGATTTTATGAAAAATATTCTTTTAATTTCATTAATGTCTTGTTTTGTATGCTACACCAAGATTACCTTGCGCTATACGCAACACCGTATTAGCTTGCAGTATACACAACACTATTCTTGAATCGTGTTACACACAATTTTGATAATAGTTATTCTACGCAAAATTGAGTATATATATATATATATATTCAATGTATAAATGAAATATGGTTGGATTATGTTATATGAAACAACAAAGGATTCTGGCACAACACGCAACCCTGACTTGGCTTGCATTACATGCAATCGCGACCTTCCTCGATTGCATGTGTTGTACGCAATACCAGGTATTACTAAACAACGATATATTATTATAATATTATTATGAACTAGCCATTATGAATAGTATTAACTAAATTTTTAATCTTATAACATTATTATTTGTCTTTCACATTTTCTAAAACATGGTATAAGAACAAAATAAATTTTTCAGGTAAAATAAGTATTTTTCAAAAAATGCAGTTTTGCCGCCTTTTGATGGAGCACCCACTTTAAATCTATTTTTTGACATGTTTATATGTTCAATTTGACAAAATAAAATTATTCTTTGGAATATTGAAATAAAAATTTACTTTGGATAAATTTTCATATCATTCTGGTAACTTTCATATTTTGATGAATAGTAAAAACACGCAATATTTTAATTAAAACAACTTTTTTCATCGCAATAATTTATTTGGTTAAATTATAATATTGAATGATTTTAAAGTATAAATAGAATATATTTTTACCATTTAACATAATTTATGTCATTATCATTGATTCTACCTTGAATTCATAGGATAAATCAATTCAATCTTTTACAATGTTTTAAAGAAAAACCCGTTTTCTTTCAACAACGAAAATTATTTTAATTTAATTTCTGAAAATTTTTTGTATTGAATTTGGAAAAATGGATTCCATATTTGGAATCATTAGATTCAAATTATGTTAATAGGCTACTTTTTATTTTTGGGAATTATGAATAGTAACTACGGTAAATTTTATTTACCATAGTTAAAGGTAAATCGGGTAATTAAGGGTAAATATATTATTATAAAATTTCTCTAACATATGTAAAAATACTATTGTATGACTAAAAGTAGACCAATATCACCTAAGGGTCGGATTAGATTCATTTAATGGACTTTTTTCCATGAAAATAATTTAATTGTTATTAAAACCAAAGAATGTGACAACATGTCACTTTCTTAAATATTATAAGTATAATAATAGTAATTTAGTGATACAATTCATGAAGCTTCGAACATGAATAGTATACAGAAATCTAATACAATTATCTACATCATAGGAATTTATTTAGAATTTTTAGGGATTAAATAATTATCATTTATTATGACACAATGATGATGCAGTAATTGTCTTATTAATGAAATATTGACACAATTGATGTTATAAATACCCAAATAAATATAATTTAAGACTTTTGATGAATTAAACTAATTTTATAGGTTAATATGACATGTTAGTATTGATTTAATTAACTTTGTTTGAACTAATCATTCTGTTATTATTTTAAAAAAATCAATTACTAAATAGTGTCAAAATTGATATAAAATAGTTTTTAAAACAAATATTATATTATTAATTGTTATTTTATTTCTAAAAATCTAAGGCTCGGCCAAATGAATTAGATAAGGTTATATATATTAATAATAAAAAACATGGGTTCGTTTGGATTCTTATAGTAAGTTTATTAACCAAATAGTATAAGAACACAAGAAGACACGGTAAAAGTAAAATTATTTAACTTATTGTTAAATCTAAATGATAAGGTTAAAATAGGAACCTAAACATGTCTAAATTCTATTTGATGAGAGAATTTAGACCCATACCCACCTTATCATCAAAATAAATCAATTTTGAGCTATTTAAAACTGAATTTTACTTTATAATAAAATAATAGTTTTAGTTATTCCAAAGGTACCCCTCTCATCCATTATAAAATGGCACCTCATCCTCCCTCTTCCTCACACCACATTGAGCCTTCAATATTGGCCAAACCCTGACAATGCCTCCTCTACACTTCCCTAGAAACATCCTAGAGGTTCTGGTCTTCTTCAATGACCAATTTTAGTACCCTAAAAGGAGGTCTCAAAGAAGCACTTCAAAGAAGAGGTAATGTCTGTTACCGATTCTTTCATCTTTATTTGTTCTTCCAATTCTTCTTTAGTTGATTCATTATTAATTAACAACATCAGTATCAATAATATACTGATATGTTATTATAAGTATGAAACAACCCTATTTCACCATCTATCCATCCTACAGAAAAATAAATCATAGCGCGTGCGTACGTACGGAATACCGTCTCCACACCGTGGTGTAATCTATTTTCACCAGCACCTTACATGGATGGGTATAATGGTGTAAATAATGACTATATATGACTATTAAAAAGTGATATTGATTCTGAAATAGTACACATACACTCCAATACAATTCCATGATCATGGGAATGATATCATCGCTCATGCGTACGTACAGAATATCGTCTCCACGATGTGATGTGATTCGTTCTACATGATCATCATTTAATAATGATTATATAAATGAATTGAATGAATGAATATGATATATATAAAAATAATACCATTCTGTAAATGAGGTATCTATAACCTAAAGAGAAGAATAAGAATTTATTCTACAAACACGCATAAGAACAAAAAAGTAATAAACACCCGAATAACAAGTAGTAATGATATATTACTAATAATAAGCTAAGAATATGACCATATATGATATAATAACAATAAGTATGATTCTGGATTAAGTCAATAACATTATTTAAATCATTATACAGGAGGTTTGGACACGTATGAAGGAAATCGGACCTAAGGTAAGGGAAATATCACAATCTCATTTTTATCCGAGATTGTTTATACTTTGGCATTTACTGGGGTGTATTTTATCATCCACATCCATGTTTCCTCAATATGTAATATTTATATCCTTATACAATATTTTATATCCAATTTTACCCTTCGTTGAGTTTTTAGTAAAATCTATGAAAGGAGACTTTTGTCGTTTTTCATACGAGGAACTTTTTGACTTTTCTGACAAAAGTATGGGAGGAATGTTTTTTTAACTTATACGGCATGAATGGATATTTAAAACATTATTTCCAAGAAGCTTCCTTTACAAGTTTTCAAGTTTATTTTTAATCAACTTCTTTTAGTTTAAAATTGTTGACATGTTAATAAAGGAAAATATTTTTGAAGTAGAAAGGATATTTTCCTCAAGAATGGAGTTCAAGTGTTTTATCAAAATTATTTTCCATCTAAGATAATATAGTTTTCTGTTTCTATCCCTATTTTTACATTTACTTGATTATGTTGTGATGGAAATATTTTTATGAATTCCTTTATCTTATATGAATTGTTTTATGATGTCATGATGTTTAAGAATCCCATTTTTATTACATCGGTTATGCAATGATGTATGATTTATGATTTTGTGGCACACATAAGAATGGTATCATTATGAGATGGGTGGGACCTATATCTCCCTCCAATGCATTGGGTAAAGATTTTATATCTCATGAGATAGACATGGCTGGAATGGTAGGTTATACTAGTTCAGTGAAACAGGACTGAAATGAGGACTGAACTCGGTTCAGAAAGGGACTTTGTCCACTAAGATAGTATTGGAAATGAGTCTTGACTAATAAGAAATGATTATATATGATTATGTGTGTATGCCAGAAAGTTTCATGTTTTAAGTTATGATTATTGGGATTACATTTCACTACTTTGATTTATCCCATGTTGTGTAATTATGATCTCTTTTATAGGTTAAGATTTCCAAATGATATGTTCTTATGAATATGAAATGATTGATATTTCTTTTGTTTACCCTTACTGAGCATTTGAGCTCACCCTTTTATGTTTTCTTTTCCCCAGGACAGAAAGAAAGGATTTAGGTTAAAAAAAAGAAGATCTTTATTTGAGATTTTGAAGATATTTCACAATGATTAGAAGATTATATTCCAAGTTTCCAAATACACCAAACTATTACGGTCCTTGTGTGTGTGTTTTTGTTATGTACTAATTATTCCGCAAAAGTAATGTATTATCTATGTACGTCAAGCTTAGGGTCTCTACAGTTGGTATCAAAGGAACGGTTTAGTCAACCTTTGGAAACTAGGATGCATAAACGTTAGTGAGATCCCTAGAGATATTTCTAAAGTATGTCTAGGGATGTCCCGAAGGATAAGTATACGTATAGGATACAGTCCTAGAACTACGGTAACGATCATAGAATTTAACCTAAGATGTTAGATATTGAGGATACTCCCCCTTTATTATGTTGTTTTCCCTAGCATGATTTTTTCCTCTCACGCTATTCTTTTTGGGTTTTAGACAATGGATGTAACCCGAAGGAACCGTGTTGATCAATGTAACGGAAAATTCAATGATTGTCCTCCGGAAGAAACAAATGTTATGGGAGATGGAGTTCAAAATCTTCTTGCTATACTTACACAATCTATGAATCATTCTGGACATCCAAATGAGCAGAGAAGGGAACAAAATTCTATTGAGTCCTTCATGAGGCAGTGTCCACCTTCTTTTAGTGGGTCTTCTGATCCACTTGTTGCTAAACAATGGATCAGTACCACTGAAAAGATATTTTCAGTTCTTCAATGTTCTGAACATGATAAAGTCATCTTAACAGTATATCGTTTGGAAGGTGAAGCTGATCAATGGTGTAATTTTATCAAGAATACGAGGCAAAGAGATGAAATTGAGTCCATGGAATGAGATGAGTTCAATAACTTATTTTTCAATAAGTACTTCCCTCGTATTCTTCAAACAACGATGGAGAAAGAGTTTCTTGAACTAAAGAAAAAGGATGATGAATCTGTGGGTATATACGAAGCAAATTTTACAAGGCTTGCAAGGTATGCATCTAGATTTATCATCCATCCTGAAAGTAAAGTTGATCAATTTTTCAGTGTCTTAAAACCAAATCTTCGAAGGGCATTAGCTATAAGAGACTTCAGTAGCTATGATAAAATTGTGAGTTGTGCTATCAAGGTAGAAATGGAAGATGGTGTTACTTATCCATCTCATAGTTTTGACAAGAAACAAAAGATGGTGTTCATGGAGAAATCTCAGAATAATGGTGAAAAGAAGATGAATGTTTCCTTATGCTCAAAGTGTGGAAAGAAGCATGGTGGATATTGTCTTAAAGGGACAAGTAAATGTTTCAAATGTGGAAAGGATGGTCATAGGGCATTTGAATGCCGCAATGATGGGAAGAAGATGCCTAATGATTCCAAGAAAGGAAGGGATACACAGAATGAACCTACTACACTTCAATGCTTCAAGTGCAAATAAATGGGGCATTATGCTAATAAATGCCATAATCCAAGGGTTAGTGATGATCAACATGAGAAACCACTTAAGTAAAAGGACAAAGGGAAGTCACATGCAATCACCATTGGGGATGTTTAATATGAAATAGATGGGGTGGAATGATTAAGTGTTTATGTGATGGGATTACAGAATAATGTTGTATGTAGTATCATGGAATATTGGAATATTTATGTTTTGGTCTATTGTGGTTTTCAATAATTTTATGGCATCGGTAACCATGAAATGTGATTGAAATATTTTTGGAAAGCAGATGATATGCACATAATGATGGGATAAAGAGAATCTAATATACTTGATAGTATTCATGAGCTCATGATTGATATAAGGACTAAGTGATATCATGGTTTGGGGATATAGAATTTTCAGGATTTTGGTATGTGGAAAGTGTTCACTTTTAACTGCATTCATTTTTTCACTAAGGGTCAATGGATAATCATTCTTCAAGAGAATACATGATTAAGGTATTCACATGTTTGTAATTTGACCAAGAAGATATATCTGGGGGATAAATGATGGCATTCACGTGATCATTTTCTTTATACTATGAGAATGGACCCATGTATTTTAGATAATCCTAAATATTGGAATGGATTATGTTGGACTTAAGTTAGATTTGGTTAAGGATAATTTTTTTTGATATTATTGATGGGATGTTATGTAATATAGATTTAGAAAAAGGACAACTTGCAGGACAGACGACATCCCATCGCGTCGGACAAGGCTGTGGGAATCGAACCCACAACCGAAGTGCGACTGGACTTTATCACCTACCACTGGCCTACAAGAAGTCCCTCTTTAGTAGAAACTAGTTTTATTATATTAAGCACTCTGATATATGAAGTATAAGTCCATTTTATGAACCATATATGATTAATCTCACTATAGATGGACTTATGTATTTTTTGATAACTTTTCTATCCTTTTGTTTGAGACAGATGGAATGACCCATCATTCTATCACATGATCTGCTAACACATCACGAATGACAAATTCAACTTCATTTCATTAAGAGATGAAGTGGAAATTGTCCAAAGAACGAAAAACGGTGAGACTACACCAAAATCACGAAAGTATTTCTTCTAATTCAAATTTCATAAACTTTAGGGAAATGGTCTTGAAAACCAAAAATGTTGTCCTAGTGCTCTTATATCTGATGAATCGGATGGTACCTTAGATCGTCACAAATTTATGGCCTTGTGATTTCAGGCTTTTCCATAGCCATGTTCTCTACAACTCTCCATCAGAACATGATGGTTAGATTTCTCTTCCATATCCATATTTTCACCTTTGTGGAAACCCAGTGATTAGTTTATTTGGGTAAACGTTACATTTCATACTTTGGTTTTTAAATATTGGTTTTGGTATTCCTTGTTACTATGTGGGTTTCTATTAAAGAAACATTAGAATAGTAAACCATTTATAACCCCGACGAATTTCGAGGGAGAAATTCATTTTAAGGGGGGTAGAATGTAACAACCCGAGATTTTATGAAAAATATTCTTTTAATTTCATTAATTTCTTGTGTTTTATGCTACACCGAGATTACCTTGCGCTATATGCAACACCGTATTATCTTGCAGTATACGCAACACTATTCTTGGATCATGTTACACACAATTTTGATAATAGTTATTCAATGCAACGTTGAGTATATATATATATATATATATATATTCAATGTATAAATGAAATATGGTTGGATTATGTTATACGAAACAACGAAGGATTCTTGCACAACACGGAACCCTAAATTGTCTTGCATTACACGCAATCGTGACCTTCCTCGATAGAGTGTGTTTTACGCAATACCAGGTTTTACTAAACAACGATATATTATTATAATATTATTATGAACTAGCCGTTATGAATAGTATTAACTAAATTTTGAATCTTATAACATTATTATTTGTCATTCACATTTTCTAAAACATGGTATAGTAACAAAATAAATTTTTCGGGTAAAATAAGTATTTTTCAAAAAAATGCAATTTTGCCGCCTTTTGATGGAACACACACATTAAATAAAGTTTTTGACATGTTTATAAGTTCAATTTGACAAAATAAAATTCTTCTTTGGAATCATGTAATAAAAATTTACTTTGGAAAAAGTTTCATATCATTCTGGTAACTTTCATATTTTGATGAATAGTAAAAACATGCTATATTTTAATTAAAAACAACTTTTTTCATCGCAATAATTTATATGGTTAAATTATAATATTGAATTATTTTAAGTAAAAATATAATATATTTTTACCATTTAATATAATTTATGTCATTATCATTTATTCTACCTTGAATTCGTAGGATAAATTAATTTGATCTTTTGCAATGTTTTAAAGAAAAACCCGTTTTCTTTCGACAACGGGATTAATTTTAATTTAATTTCTGAAACTTTTGTGTATTGAATTTGGAAAAATGGATTCCATATTTGGAATTATTGGATCCAAATTACATTAATAAGATACTTTTTATTTTTGGGAATTATGAATAGTAACTACGGTAAATTTTATTTACCATAGTTAAAGGTAAATCGGGTAATTAAGGGTAAATATAATATTATAAAATTACTCTAAAACTTGTAAAAATCCTATTGGATGACTAAAAGTCGACCCATATCACCTAAGGGTCGGATTACATTCATTTAATGGACTTTTGTTTATGAAAATAATTTAATTATTATTAAAACCAAAGAATGTGACAACATGTCACTTTCTTAAATATTATAAGTATAATAATTTTAATTTAGTGATACACATCATGAAACTTCAAACATGAATAGTCTCCAGAAATATAATACAATTATCTACATCATAGGAATTAATTTAGAAAATTTTTAGGGATTAAATAAATATCATTTATTATGACACAATGATGATGCAGTAATTGTCTTATTAATGAAATATTGACATAATTGATGTTATAAATACCCAAATAAAAGTAATTTAAGACTATTTATGAATTAAAATAATTTTATAGGTTAATATGACATGGTATTATTGATTTAATTAACCTTTTTTGAACTAATCATTCTGTTATGATTTTCACAAAAATCAATTACTAAATAGTGTCAAAATTGATATAAAATAGTTTTAAAAACAAATATTATATTAATAATTGTTATTTAATTCCTAAAAATATAAGGATCGGCCAAATAAATTAGAAAAGGTTAGATATATTAATAATAAACAACTTGGGGTTTTTTTGGCTTCTTATAGTAAGTTTATTAACCTTATAGTATAAGAACACAAGAAGACACGGTAAAAGTAAAATTATTTAACTTAATGTTAAATCTAAATGATAAGGTTAAAATAGGAACCTAAACTTGTCTAAATTCTATTCGATGAAATAATTTCGTCCCATACCCACCTTACCTTCAAAATAAATCAATTTGGAGCTATTTAAAACCGAATTTGACTTTATAATAGAATAATAGTTTTCGTTATTCCAAAGGTACCCCTCTCCTCCCTTATAAAAGGGCACCTGCTCCTCCCACTTCCTCACACCACATTGAGCCTTCAAGCTCGGCCAACCCCTGCCAATTTATCCTCTAAACTTCCCTAGAAACATACTAGAGGTTATGGGATTCTTCAAAGGCCTATTTTAGTACCCTAAAAGGAGGTCTCAAAGAAGCACTTCAAAGAAGAGGTAATGTCTGTTACCGATTCTTTCATCTTTATTTCTTCTTCCACTTATTCTTTAGTTGTTTCATTATGAAGTAATAACATCAGTATCACTAATATACTGATATGTTATTATATGTATGAAACAACCCTATTTCACCATCTATCCATCCTATGGAAAAAGAAATCACTGCGTGTGCGTACGTACAGAATATCGTCTCCACGCCGTGGTGTAATCTATTTTCCACCACCACCTTACTTGGATGGGTATAATGGTGTAAATAATGACTATATATGACTATTAAAAAGTGATATTGATTCTGAAATAGTATACATTCACTCCAATACAATTCCACGATCATGGGAATGATATCATCGCTCGTGCGTACGTACGGAATACCATCTCCACGATGTAATGTGATTGTTCTACATGATCTTCATTGCATAATGATTACATAAATTAATTGAATGAATGAATATGATATATATTACAATAATAACATTCTGTAAATGAGGTATCTATAACCTAAAGATATGAATAAGAATTTATTCGGAAAATACGCATAAGAACAAAAAAGTAATAAACACCCGAATAACAAGTAGTAATAAAATATTACTTATAATAAGATAAGAATATGACCATATATGATATCATAACAATAAGTATGATTCTGGAATAAGTCAATAACATTATTTAAATCACTATACAGGAGGTTTTGACACTTACGAAGCAAATCAGACCTAAGGTAAGGGAAATATCACAATCTCATTTTTATCCGAGATTGTTTATACCTTGGTATTTACTGGGGTGTATTTTATCATCCACATCCATGTTTCCTCAATATGTAATATTTATATCCTTGTAAAATAGTTTATATCCAATTTTACCCTTCGTTGAGTTTTTAGTAAATGATATGAAAGGAATATTTTGTCGTTTTTCATATGAGGAACTTTTTGACTTTTCCGACAAATTTATGAGAAGAATGTTTTTTTAACTTATACGACATGAATGGATTTTTTAAAAAATTATTTCCAAGAAGCTTCCTTTACAATTCTTCAAGTTTATTTTTAATAAACTTTGTTTAGTTTAAAATTGTATGACATGTTAAGAAAGGAAAATGTTTTTGAAGTAGAAAGGATATTTTCCTCAAGAATGGAGTTCAAGTGTTTTATCAAAATTATTTTCCATCTAAGATAATATAGGGTTCTGTTTCTATCCCTATTATTACATTTACTTGATTATGTTGTGATGGAAATATTTTTATGAATTCCTTTATCTTATATGAATTTTTTTATGATGTCATGATGTTTAAGATTCCCATTTTTATTAAATGTGTTATGCAATGATGTATGATTTATGATTTTGTGGCACACATACGAATAGTATCATTATAAGATGGGTGGGACCTATATCTCCCTCCAATTCATTGGGTAAATATTTTATATCTCATGAGATAGAAATGGCTGGAACGGTAGGTTATACAGGTTCAGTGAAACATGACTGAAACGAGGAGTGTACTCGGTTTAGAAAGGGACTTTGACCACTAAGATAGTCTTGTCAACAAGTCTTGACTACTAAGAAAGGATTCTATATGATTATGTGTGTATGCCACAAAGTTTCATGTTTTATGTTATTATTATTGGGATTACATTTCACTACTATGATTTATCCCATGTTATGAAATTATGATCTCTTTTGCAGGTTAAGATTTCCAAAAGATACGTTCTTATGAATATGATGTGATTGATATTTCTTTTGTTTACCCTTACTGAGCATTTGATCTCACACTTTTATATTTTCTTTTCCCCAGGACATAAATAAAGGATTTAGGTTTAAAAAAAGAAGATCTTTATGGGAGATGATGAAGATCATTCACCACGATTAGAAGATTATATTCCGAGTTTCCAAAGACACTAAACAATTACGATCCTTGTGTGTGTGTTTTTGTTATGTACTAAGTATTCTGCAAAAGTAATGTAATGTCTATGTACGTCAAGAGTAGGGTCTCTACATCCAGTGTCATGATAGGAGATGCCACCACCAGAGATCCCTCGACACTCGTTAATTCAATGATTAGAGGTAGATCCTTCGGGATGGAATGAATATATTTAGACACTGAGTTCTCCATATTATCCCTTCCTACTATTTTTTTTCTTTGAAAACATCCATTGTGTCTGGTCCTTTGACTGCTTCAACTATGGTCAGTCCCCCATAATTCTTGATCCCAGATTTAGATTAATGATGATGTCTTACTAGATCCATGGGTACATTTTCATCCCCTAAATGGGTAGATTCATGGCTTTCATCATCGATGTGTTCTTGAATAGGGAAAATTTTTCTTAGTGGATTAGGATTATGAAATCAGAATGTATAGTAGAGATGAGAGTTGAGACTCCCCTCATGTTATTCGGCAAGTTCAATTTTGGAACCTACGAGTTCGCTGCTCTCACATGCACTTCCTTTGTGTAAATCTATTTCCAGAGGACTTTCAACTCTATGACCTTCACCACCAACCTCTTGTTATACCTTTTCCCCATCATCCTCTTCTTTCTCTTCTTAATCTTCCTTCTATTTATCCCCTTTTTATTCTCCATAATAATCGCTGTCCTCCTCATATATCAATTTTTATGGGTCATGCTCCTGGCTGAGCATCACTATCAGAAGGATATGTTGATCTTTATACCTCCTCTATTGGAATGTGTAAATATACATGTATTTCAGGTATGCGTGTCAGGGATTAATTTCCACTATTTATGCCACCTACGTGATCCCTACGTCTAGTTTGTCAAGCCTAGTGCACACCAGTCTCTTTCATATCACCTCATTGGACATAGATTATCGGAGTGTCATCAAGGAAGACCATAGAGATGGGAAAATGGAATTGATGTTTGGATTTAGTAAATGTATTAGATTCTTCCTAGGAAGTTTCCTTGCTATGATGAGACACCAACTATACCACCTCACTTTAAAAGGTATAGGCGCATCCCCACATTTTGATGCTCCTACAACTGAATATCCATCCCACTCCATTCCAGATACTTAGCTTATTTCTAGTCTCATCTCTCTATTAGTAGCTCATATTCATCTGCGTTATCTAGAATCTATGATGGCCTCCTTTATTTGCAAAAATAATTCTTGTAGAATCGATTCTGGATACACTACTATTCAATGGTCGGTATACTTCATTGATAGAAAGGCATTAACGTTAGTAGGTGAAATTTTATGAATTCACCAAAACCTATAGTAGTCAACATGAGCCACAATTGGTGAAGGATGCAATGATTCTGATATTCCTGAACCCATGTATACACATTCAACAGAATCTGCAACATGAACCTGAATTACGTAGAAAACATCATTGGAACATAGGGTTCACCAAAAAAAATTTCACCGATATGGGCTACATGAACACCCCCACTGATTCTTTTCAATTATTTCCTCTTCTCCAATGTTCCTCACTCATAATTTACCATCTACCTAACTGGGGTTATTAAAGAGATTAAATTCTAATTATTCATGGTTTCTAATCTTGAGTGTGATCCCTTCTTCGTTAAGTTTCAATGGAAGAATCCCATCAATATTCAGTAGGAATGGCCACAGACAGTCACCTAGAAGAGGGATGTCATTCAGTAATTTATTTCCACCAAAATGAGTTGCAACTTAGATCTCAATAATTCAGAATGGTTCACATATTCTCCTAGGGGTACATCATCAAGATATTCATACCAGTATGTTATAAAACCTCGACAATACAAGCACCACATGATTGACCTTATTCTTGGCCTATATGATTATTGCTAGTACTAGCTTCCTTGGATGAACCACCATCACTGTGTCTCTCACAAGGTGTAGTCACTCGCTCTGAAAAGAAGCAAGGAACCCAGAATATCTTACATCTAGATCCCGACATTCATTTATACTGAATCCCCATTATCAATGCTCACCGACATCCAAGACCTTTCAGTATGATCCTACATTCCCCCTTTGTTATGTGTTTGGGAACTTCTTACCTCGACCTAGCTTTTTAACTACCTTGTCCGGAATCATAAACATAATCATCAATCCTAAAGAGGATATATTATTTTGGATGTACTTGATTTTAATATTCTCTTTTTCCATCTCCAAAAAATTTCATGTCCCCAGGGGGGTGAACATCTTGCCCCCCCAAACATTATTTATTGGAGGGAAGTCATCATACTGGTACTCTCCATGGGGAATTCCCCCAATGAAATGGATGTCCCAAAGATTAATTTTGACCCCCCCCCCATAGTGAAGATGAAAGGATTTTATGTCAGGGTACCACATACTAAACAAATATGTTACCATTTCTAACTTCCTTTTGAAATCAAAATATGATGTCCTTGTAGATTCAAACTACCCGATAGACCACAGCTCCACCATGCATGACTGGTGTACCTAGCACGCCCATGCCCGTTCAGTCGTAAGGCTTATCCCAGACCTAAATTCCCATTCCTCCCAACCTTTGGTATCATTAGTAATATTTCATATAAAGGTTCTTACATAGTGTGATTGTGACTCCTCAAAAGTAAGATTGCTCCCCACAATAGTCTTAGTCTTTGCATTCAGGATGTAAACAACCATATTTTATGTTTCGTTAGAGGGGATAGCTTTGCTTGTGATGTCGTATAGGGGAGGGCTATCCTCTCATGTTACCAATTAATATAGCATGTATGTCTCGAAGTCTGTAATTAATAACTCATCCAGAATACTAAAGTTTCATATCATTAGACTATAACATAGAACGTAATACTTTTTAGCTTGCTTCAACATGCCAAAAAGAATCTAATTATCAGAAACAACTCTTCTCACATGAATTATCTAATGGGTTTTGATCATCTGGGTCCTCCATGAAGTATCAGTAGCTTCCCTCTTATCTTCATATTGTCGTGAATCCATTTCCATCTAACTTCAAAAGTTTTAAAGGGGATTTCTTGAAAGAATTGGGATTTAGCGTGAATGAATATTCAGCTGTGTGCAAGGCATTGGCCATATTTCGTATTTTTCATGTGGATAGAATGTTATTTTGTGCATGAGAGAATAGTCACCTACCTCATAGAAAAATCAAATATTTGAGCCCCCATACATATTTATATGTGTAGAATGACCATTTTCTTGCACGAAAGTGGTTTGCATGCCAAATTGGTATTATTGCAGGTACTAACCATCTGGCACTATATTGTTCATCGTTTCCATTTAAATTTGACATACAAGTCCCCTTTTAACATAAATATTTAGGGGGGTACAATTCTTAGCATTGAATTATGGTTAAATCCATGAATTTAAATTTTTCAGAAAACCATATGTATATTTTGAATCAGAGAACAATCCCAAGACAACAATGGGAGGTGCATCAAAGATCTAAGGTGGGCACACACAATTGGAAATTTTGAATAAGATCATGCACACCCAATGCAATGTTAAATGTATTCTTTCATGTAATCCTTCTGAATAATATCCATGTCTGAATCAGTTAGAAAATTTTGCGGTAATTAATGAAGAGGGATCGTGTTCAATATATTTTGTACCCAATGTAATTTAAAATGAAACATTCATGTTGGCCACCAGTAGTGTTTTCATCTATAAATAGAATCATACACAATCATTTTTGGGTACCATTACAGAAGACAAACCATCACTCTCATGCATGAAATATGACCCCGTCGGTGAACATGAAAAAGTCATGACCTCAATGTATTGGATCTTGCGTGACATGTATCCAATGGGTCCTCTTTTGGGTGGGACAACAATGGTTTTACCCTCAATAACATTCTTTTACTCCAAGGAAATTGTGTGAAAAAGAATATTCATGTGTGCATGGTTTTTTGTTGTGTAGTTCCTTTTCTACCCAAATCATGGAATTATCATACAGAGCACATCTTGCATGAAAAAAACTCATCTTTCATGCATTCCATTGATCTTGCATGAACCCCTTACTATTTTCTCCTTATTTCATTCATACCCGAAGACACCATTTACAAAACCATATTGCTCACAACACCCGTATCGTTCACGCCCTTCCTCCATGCATCCCTCTAGGCCTGTACGGAGTGATTTTATGATCCCCCTGAGTGGTGCTTCATGTGGTGTTACCCTACCATATGCTTCACCACATTGTTACGCAAATTTATTTTTCTCATTTGAAAAGGCATGATAACATGGACCCTTTAATGTATCACTCCACAACCCCACAAATTTTAATATTCTAATTCCTTCACATCATCAAGGGTTTAATGTGAACTAGTTATGTATGTACGAGGTATGAAGAGTGAATCCTCAACATTCATGTTGTAGAAAATTATATTTCCAAGCACCTGCATCCAGGAAACATGATTTTAAACTTTGGTCATTACATAAGTGACAATACTTGATAGGGTATTTAATGGTATGGGAACCAGTTTCATCTTGCTCCCCTCTCCCTATGAACATTGTCTCCATGCACACCTCATCCAATCTCATCATAAGCCAAGAAAAAACTTGTTTGGGTTCACCATGTATAGTGTCCATATCCTCTGCATACATCTGGACCCCTACATGGGCCTTCCTCTTCGAGTAAGCCCCCCATGTTTCCTCCCTAGGCTGCCAACCATGTGTAACCCTCACTCCATTCCTCCTAGATTCACCTATCGAAATGTGATCGTCATTTTTTTATAACCTCAAGTTTCTCACACCAAGCATGACTCATGTGGTCTTATAGTATGAATCGACCAAGAAATCCTCTATGGACAATATTAGAGTTAAATCCCCAATCCCCTCTCTATTGATCTATGTGGACATTTATCCTTTAACTCTTTTATATAGGGTACATTGGAATGCTCTATAAGGTCCAATCCCACCACCAATCTATCCCAACCATCTCCACACTTATAACGCCCCAACCCCAGTTACCTAGATTCAGGGATTTATTACATAACATTGGCATGATCACAAAAGATCAAGTCTCAAAAGACCAATTAGTTTAGTAGCCTTGGAATCACTAGATACATTCATAAAGTTTACATTACATCAAAAAATGAAAACTACATCAACATAGTCTCCATATTCCACACTCATATCCCCTCATAAAATACTTCATCACATCCTGGGAAAAATAAAACATAGAAAGGGGTGAGTTCAAATGCTCAGTAAGGATAACAATATAGAGGAAATTTTCATAAATAAGTATAAACATTTAAGTCAATGTATAACTAAAAGAAAAGCCTTCTAAACTTGAACTTTATCATAATATGGTAGAAATAAAATGAAATAATGTCATTTACTTATTCACGTAGATATTCTACTAGTCTAATAATCACATTCAATATTAATAAACACTTTCAAAATGATGGAATGCATAATTCTAGACTATCATAACAACATATTCAAGGCTTTGTGCCATGAATACATATAAGATTTTGTCAAGGCCGTGTAACAAGACACTAGTTTTCTCATGAGACCTACCGATGCATCAAGGAGCTATAGTGGGCTTGACCCTTCACATATTAAGTCCACTACATTCCTCATATGAACAGGTTTAAACATAACATAAACATTAGTATTAAAACTAGCATACAAAATGACAATACATTCTCTATAAACCATGAATGGTATAAAAATAACACATCCACAGTCAAACATATCACAAAACCGTCAATACAAAATGGATGTTTTTTATCATAATAGATAAACATAAAATAAGCTTAAAATCCATCAATGGATGTTGACATAGATTAAATCAAAACTATTTGAGGGAAATATCTCTTTTTTTAAAATCATTTAAAAGTCACATAATTATAAAATAAAACATTTACTTTGAAAATATTCTTATAATATTTTAAGGGATTCTTCGATGATTTTATAATGGTGGAAAATAGTTGCACCCACCTTATAAATTAAAAAAGACATGCTTACTTTAATTCTGTTGAAAAGGTTAAAAAGGACCTTGTTTGGAAAATGAAAGAAAGAGTCCTTTATAAACTTCTTATAAAAAATTCATCAAGGGTATAAATGACTTTATCCGATAGTCTGTAAAATAGTAAGAATGATTTCAAATACATTTTTAGGAAACATGGATGTGGATGATAAAGACGTCCCAGTAGATAATTATGTATAAACAAACTCGGATAATGAAGAGATTGTGAAATAAACCCCTACCTTGTACTTTTCCTTGGCCGAGGGTAGGTTAACGTTCTGTATAATGGTGAAATAATTGTTATTAAATTATTCGAGAATCATATACATTAATATGATATCATATATGATCTCTTAACATTGTTTTGTTAATATTATCTTAGTATTATCTTCATTACAGGTGTTAACTTAGTCATTTTATTTTAAATGTTTTGTTACATAATCTATGTTTTTTATTGATAGGTTGTATCTTATTCATATCCAGAATGATATAATGTTCAGAAACACTAGTTTTAATCATCAAATGAGAATTAGTCTTGTACGGTGACATGTCATTCAAAGGATGGATAGAATACTAAATATGGTTATACCGTATTTATAATAACATCAACGTATATATAAGATACTAGAGTTATTATTTTAGAATGAGAATATCAAATAAAGAAGAAGTTGAAGAAGAAAGTAACTTGAAAGAGGGTGGTGAAAACATTACCTCTTAATCGGGTTCTTCCTATTGATTTGATCAAAAGGGCTCCTTCTGTTGGTTTTCTGATCAAAATCAGGCCTCTAGGATGACTTTAGGGAAGTTGAGAGAGTATTTGGCTAGGGTTTGGCCGACCCAAAATGCTTTTAATGTTTCAATTAGTGATAAGGGGAAGTGCCCTTTTATAAGAGGGGTGAGGGGCACATTTCGAAAAGCTAGAAATATTATTTTATAATATATTCATATTCAGTTTCTAATGGCTCCAAAGTTGATTATTTAAATTTTAAGGAGGGGATTGGTCTAAATCATTTCAACCAATAGATTTTAGACAGGTTTGGGTCATTATATTAACATTATATTTTAGTTTTAACTCTTAGTTAATTAGTTTGACATTTACCATGTCACTTTGTATTTTTTTATTATATAGTGAATAAACATACTATATACACCCAAGAGACCCCCATGTGGTCGATTAATTATACACCTATAATTATATAAGTCATTTGGCAGAACCTTAGAGTTTTAGGAATAGAATATCAATTAATAATAAAATATTTGTTTTAAAAACTCTTCTACGTAAATTTTGAGACTATTGGGTATTTTGTTTTTGATAATTTTATAAAATCATTATTACTTCGAACCAAATTTATAAAACAAATCCTAATATGTCATATTAACCATGAAAATTAGTGGAATTCTTAAAAAGTTTCAAATTACATTTATTTTTATATTTATAATATCAATTATTTTAATATTTCATTAATTAGGTAAAAACTGCATCACCATTGTGTCATAAATAAATTAAATTATTTAATGTCTAATTTGTTTTAATAAAATACCATTATGTAGGAAATATTTTTATCTTTCTAATTAATATTTATAATCTAATTTATCTTTTGCATAACCCTATATTAAAAATGTTTTAATAATTAAACATTGATTTTAACTCTTTTAGCTCTTCTATGAATTAAATAATAATTAATGACCTAATCAAATCCAAGTGGATATAAATGATAATATTTAATTCCTAATGTTATTTTTGGTCAACATACAATTTTCCAATAGAATTAGGACATGTGTTAGGGTAATATTAATAACATTTTCACCCTTAATAATTCTATTTACTTTTAATCGTGGTAAATAAATGTAAAAAGTTACTATTCACCTAAAATTATTTTCGTCTCATTGAACCACTTTTTACTACTTGATATTAACCATGTCTCTCGAATTGTCTAAAATCCACTCACAGAAGTAGTAAAATTATGTTTTATGTGACTTTCTAAATTCCCCTAAGAGGTGGTTAAAATACGGCGATAATTTCAAAAAAAAATTATATATCTAAAAATATTTTAAACCAAATCCAATTAATTACATTGAATTTATATAGGTATTATGTATCTATTTTGACAGTAATTAAATTTAAATAAAATAAATAATTATTTAAATAAAAATTCGGTTTTAAACTATAACTCAGTGTTTTTTCACTATTCATAAAAAATCGAATGTTTTAAGAAAAATACAAAAAATTTACCCTAAGCTAATTTCGATATTCCAAATCCAAAAATTAAGTCCATATTGAATGATAAAATTTATAAAATTTCAAAAAGTGGGTATTACTATTCATAACGGCTAGTTTTATTGGTTGTGGTGTGTGTTAGGACTCGAAGTTGTGTACAACACACGCTACTGTATTATTCAAAAAGAAGCAAGCCATGGAAGCTTTGGGGGTTACATTCTCTCATCCTTCAAATAATTTCATCCACGAAATTTCTAGAATACTACCGCAAGAAAAGACGCAGGTGGTTCTTCATCATAAGTTTCTCGGGTTCCCATGTTGCCTCTTCCATCTTATGGTTTCTCCATAGAACTTTTAGCAGGCAAGTCATCCTGTTTTGAAACACTTGTTTTTCTCATATCAGGAATCATGATGGGCTCTTCACAATAATATAGATAGGGTTCTAGTTATAATTCCTTGTAAGTGGTTACAAGTGATGGGTCGGGCATGTATTTCATCAACAATGATACATGGAACACATTGTGAACATTGGAGTGACTTGGCGGCATTGCCAAACAGTAAGCTACAACCCAAATTCGTTCTAGAATTTCGAATGGTCTGATGTACCTATGAATCAATTTACCTTTCTTACCGAAATGTATAACTCCATTACATGGGGATACCTTCAAGAAAACATGATCTCTTACCTGAAATTCCAAATCCATCCTTTGGTTATCGACATAGCTCTTCTACCTACTCTGAGCTGCTTTGATGTGTTTTTGGATTGCCTTTACATTTTCCATCATTTCCTTCACCAATTCTGGGCCTACAAGTTTCCTTTCCCCAACATCATCCCAACAGGTTGGTCTGCGAAATCTATTTCCATATAACGCTTCATATGGTGCCATCTAAATAATTGAATAGAAGCTATTTTTATAGGAAACTTCCATGAGTGGTAAATATTGATCCAACATACCCTGAAAGTCAAGTGCGAAAGATCTCAACATGTCTTCTAAGGTTTGAATAGTCTGTTCTGATTGTCCATCAGTTTGGGGGTGGTAGGCAGTGCTCAAAAGAAGTTCAGAATCTAGGGATTTCTGAATACATTTCTAGAATCTTGATGTAATATGGGGATCAAAATCAGAAACAATCGATAGGGGTACTCCATGAAGTCTCACAACTTCATTAATATATAGTATTTCTAGTCAGTCCAGTTGTAGATCTTCTCTTATAGCAACAAAATGTGCTGACTTGGTAAGATGTTCAACAATAAGACATATTGCATCATTCCTTCTAGGAGACTTTTGTAGTCCCATGACAAAGTCCATCGTGATATTATCATGTTTCCACTCAGGTATGGGAAGAGGATTCATGACCCCTCCAGGTTATTGATTTCCGGCTTCCACTTGTTGACAAACCACACATCCTGATACAAGATCAGAAATATCCCTCTTCATGTTGTCCCACCAAAAATTTTCCTCCAAATATCTATACATTTTGGTGCTCCTGGGGTGTATAGAGAAATTGGAACTATCATGAGCATCGTCCAACAATTCCCTTTTTAGATCAGGGATATCGGGAATAGAAAGTATCTTCTCAAATTTCAAAATTCCATCTTCATACACAAAATCCTCAATCTACCATCATTGACAGCTTTAATCTTCTTTTTAAACTCTTCATCACCGGTTTGAGAACTATTTATCCTTTTAGTAAAGCTGGTTTAGCAACCATTTGAAAAATTATTGATGTTTCACCTTCTATAGTGATTTCCATAACCATCTTCTCTAGATCAATGAAAATTGGATCCCTTTCAATTATCATACTGTTCAAAACTCCAGGATCTTTTCTACTAAAAGAATATCCCACCTTATTTTCCTTCCTCAGGTGGTAGTGTATCATGAAATCATAATCCTTGAGTAATTAAAGCTATACCATTTTCCTCATGTTGAGTTCTATCTTTGAGAAAATGTAATTCAAACTCTTGTGATCAGTATAAATATCACATTTTTCACTATATAGATAATGTCTCCATATCATCAAAGCTAATATTGCAGTATCTAACTCAAGATGATGAGTATGATAGTTTTTCTCATGAATTTTTAGCTGTCGTGATGCATAGTCAATAAACCTATCATTCTGTATAAGGACACAACCATGTCCATTCTTCGATGCATCACTATAAATAACGAAAACCATCATTCCCCAATGGTAGAGTCAAAATAGGTTCATTGAATAATATTCTCTTCAGTTCTTAAAAACATTCTTCACACTCTTTTGTAAAAAAAATTTAACCCCTTTACGTGTGAGCTTCATTATTGGGTTAGCCAATCGGAAAAAATTCTGTACAAAATGTTGATAATAACCTGCCAAACCAATAAAATTGCATACCTCGGTTATACTCGTTGGTGCTGGCCATTCATGGATTTCCTTGGTATTAGAAGGATTAACAGAGATTCCATCCTTATAGAAAATATGGCCTAGAAAAGAAATCTCTTGAAGATAGAATTCACACATGCTAAACATCCCATATAATTCATGCCTTATCAGAGTCTTCAATATAATGCACATGTGATTTTCATGATCCTCGTAGCTTTTTCAGTATACCAAGATATCATAAATAAATACCACCAAAAAATCGTCTATATATTCCTTGAAAACTCAATTCATTAGATCCATAAATACAGAGGGTTCATTAGTCAATCTAAAAAACATTACTGTAAACTTGTAATGTCCGCACCTAGTTTGAAATGTTTTCTTCGGAATGACTTCTTTATTCACACATAGTTGATGGTATCCAGATCGAAGGTTAATCTTTGAAAATTATTGAGCATCATGAAGTTGGTCAAATAAATCATCAATGCGAGGTAGGGGATACTTGTTCTTTATTGTTATATCATTGATTTCCCTATAGTCGATACATAACCTCATATATCCATCATTCTTCTTAACAAAAAGGACAGGGGATCCCCATGGAGAAACACTAGGGAGAATAAATCCCTTATTACTCAATTCCTCTAGTTGTTTCTATAGTTCAACTAATTCCACAGTGGCCATTCTATAAGGGGTCTTCGATATAGGCCTTGAACCAGGAATTAAATCAATGGAAAACTCAATTTCTCGTTCTGGAGGATGTCCAGGTAAATCTTCTAGAAACACATATACATATTATTTCACAATAGGAACATACCCTCTTTGAACATTCTTTTCCTTACCCAGAGTTATTTCAGTCTCTTCCTCCCCAATAATTGAATTTAGTTGAGCTATTGTGCGTGGATCTAGATAAGAATTAGGTGGTGATGATTCTGCTATAAAGATAAGGTGTTCCTTATCATCATCATCCAAAATCATAACCTCGTAATTCATAAAATAAATCTTTACATCACTGTCTTAAAGCCAATCCATACCGAGAATTATATCAAACTCCATCATAGGTATGATGATGAGATCAGCAGATAAATAACAGTTATGTACTCTAATGGGAACTGATTCACAAAACATTGTTGCAATGATACTTCCCTTAAGACTTTTAACTGACAAATCCCTTGTTAAATCAAATTGGAAATATCTAATTTTCATAGAAAATTCGGAAGATATGAAACAATGCGATGATCCGGAATCAAATAAATCGTTGGCTAAACTTGAGGAAACTGTTAAATTACCTACCACTACGTCTTTCAGAGCTTCTTACTTGAGAAATATTGATAGCATATTCTTGGCCTTGATCCCTTGGCCTTTTCTGAGGTATGTTCCCCTAAAGATTAGTAAATTCATTTGAATAATGTCCCATTTCTCTTCAGTTATAGCATTGAACATTGGTAGCTTCTTTCTTCCCATTTCAATCACGAGCTTGGTGGCCTTTTTCACCACAATTGTAACAGATACCCATTGCCTTCAAGCAAGTACCAGGCTGTTTACTCCCACATTTATGGCAGGATGGATAGTCAACATTTCCCTTCATCCCCTTATTTCCATTCCAAGAGTGATCAACATATCTCTTCTTCTCTTTATTTGCTTTAAATCCATAAGACTTAGAGAATTATTTTTCTATCTTGATAGCACATGAGACAATATCTTCGTATGACGAGAAGGATTGTGACACTAATGCTCGACGAAGAAATGGTTTTAACCCATTAAAGAAACGATAAATATTACTTCTTGGGTTACCTATATAATCTCCAACATACCTTCCTATCCTTGTAAATTTAGCCTCATACTTTGCGACATTCTCATCATCCTTTTGTCTCAGACTTAGAAATTGCCTTTCCATATCTGCTCTATAGTCACAAGGAAAGTATTTTTCTATGAAAAGATCTTTGAAGTCTCTCCATTCCATAGTTGATACTTCATCATCTTACTTTGTGTTTTGTATCAATGACCATCATTGATCAGCATCTCTAGTGAGGCGATAAACTTCCAGGACATCTTTTTCCCTTTCACTACACCCCAAAGACTAAAATATTTTTTCTAGGGAAGTTATCCATTGCTCAGCTACCATTGGATTTGTACACCCATTGAATGTTAGTGGTTGTTTTCTCATGAAGCGATCTAACATTTATCCTCAACGATGTGGATCAGGGTGCTCCATACTGGTATGATTATTATTCATAACCTGAGTGAGTTGTCATAGTATGGTGATTAGCTGATCAGCACCAGTTGCATCACCAGCTCCACTATAATTATCTTGAGCAGGAGGGAAATC
Source organism: Viscum album (assembly GCA_963277665.1). Lineage (NCBI taxonomy): Eukaryota > Viridiplantae > Streptophyta > Magnoliopsida > Santalales > Viscaceae > Viscum > Viscum album. The sequence continues at coordinate 1,845,095,618 of OY728157.1, read as the reverse complement.
CCTACATGGAGTTCATGCATTGATACAGTTTCCATTCCTTCTAATAGGTGACATTTCTATACAGTGCCATAAACTAGATCATTTTATGAATCAAAATACATAATTCCATACTTGTAAAACACTTAACATAAATTGAACTATTTATGGATATAATCCGTAATCATAAAAAAAGAAATTTCTTTGAGGAAGTATATACTCATAAACCCTTCATAATGGTTTGTAAAGAAAATGAGAATTATACTAAGCATATCTCCTGAGAGTGTCATAACCAAGAGTGCAGCAAGACTCGTTGTCGTGAACCAGTTCCCGTACGACTCTAGCTCAAAGCGATGTTTTCAGTTTTTACCCCTAGGTACATTTGTTCCAGAGCCCCCTCTACCTTCTCGTATCTAGACAGATATGTATTGTATATAAAACTCACAAAATATCTACAATAACAATATTCTAGGAAGTTCTTCTACACTAATCCTCAATGTCTATCTTAGGGTTGTGTGCTCTAATCAAAGTTTATCTAAATCTAGATTGCAATGTTTGTACTAAACTTACTCTGATACCAACTATAACTCCCTGACCCCAGTTTCCCAGAGTTGGTGCACTATTACATAATATTGACATGATCACAATAAAACAAGTCTTGAAAGACATATTAGTTTAGTAGCCTTGGAATCACTAGATACATTCATAAAGTTTACATTACATCAAAACATAAAAACTACAACAACATAGTCTCCATAGCCCACACTCATATCCTCGCATACTATCCATGTAGTTCATTCATAAAATACTTCTTCACATCCTGGGAAAAATAAAACATAGAAAGGGCGGATCTCAGAGGCTCAGTAAGGATAAAAATATAGTATAAACATTCATAAATAAGCATAAACATTTAAGGAAATGTATAACTAAAACAAAAGCCTTTTAAACTTGAACTTAAGCATAATATGGAAGAAATAAAATTAAATAATTCCATTTACTTATTCACATGGGTATTCTACTAGTAAAATAATCACATGCAATATCAATAACCACATTCATAATGATGGAATGCATAATGTTATACTATCATAACCACATAGTCAAGGCCTTCTTCCAAGACTACAAATAATATTTTGTCAAGGCCTTCTACCAAGACACCAGTTTGTCTCATGAGACCTACTGATGCATCGAGGAGCTATAGCGGGCTCCACCCATCACATATTAAGTCTAATTCATTCATTATATGAATAGGTTTAAACATAACATAAACATTCGTATTAAAACTAGCATACAAAATGTCAATACTTTCTCCATAAACGATGAATGCTATAAAAATAACACATCTACAGTCAAACATATCACAAAACCTTCAATAAAATATGGATGTTTTGTTTCGTAATAAATAGACTTCAAATAAGCTTAAAATCCATCAAATGATGTTGACATGGATGAAATCAAAACTATGTGAGAGAAATATTTCTTTTTTTGAAATCTTTTAAAAGTCACATAATTATAAAATAAATCATTTACATTGAAAATATTCTAATAATATTGTAAGTAAATATTCGAAGATTTTATAATAGTGGAAAATAGATGCACCCACTGTATAAATTAAAAAAGACATTCTTACCCTAATTCTGATGAAAAGGTTAAACATGACATTGTTTAGAAAATGACAGAAATATTCCATTATAAATTTTTAATAAAAAATTCAACAAGGGTATAAATGACTTTAACCCATAGTTTTTAAAATATTAATAATGATTTGGAATACATTTCTAAGAAACATGGATGTGGATGATAAATAGGTCCCATTAGATAATTAAGTATAAACAACCTCGGATAATGAAAAGATTGTGAAATAAACCCTTACCTTGTACTTTTCCTTGGTCGAGGATAGGTTAACCTCATGTATAATGGTGAAATAATTGTTATTAAATTATTCAAGAATCATATACATTAATATGATATAATATATGATATTTTAACACTGCTTTGTAAATAATATCTTAATATTATCGTCGTTTCGGGTGTTAACATACTCATTTTATTTTAAAAGTTTTGTTACAGAAGTCGTGTTTGTTATGGATAGGTTTTATCTTATTCATATACAGAATGATATAATGTTCTTAAACAATAATTTTAATCCTAAAATGAGAATTAGTCTCAAAGGATACAATGGGGAATGAATCTCATCGCTTTTGTGGATACGGTAGTCTGTACGTACGCACGAGGGACAATATTATTCTATTGGTGTTAAAATTATATATAATTGAATGTTATATCAAATATAAAGAATAATTATCATGTTATATTTATTATTTACATTAATTACACATAATTATTATACCCATCCAAATAATAATGTTTTGAATAACAATTACACCATGACGTGGAGACGGTAAGGCGTACGTACGCACGTATGGTGACATGTCATTCAGAGGATGGATAGAATACTGAATATGGTTGTACCATATTTATAATAACATCACAGTATATATAAGATACTGGAGTTATTATTTTATAATGGTAAAGGAAATGAATAAGAAGATGAAGAAGAAAGGAACTTGAAAGAGGGTAGTGAAAACATTACCTCTTAATCGGGTACTTCCATTTGATTTGATCAAAAGGTCTCCTTAAGTTGTCTTTCTGATCAAACTAAGGCCTTTAGGTTGAATTGAGTGATGTTTAAAGAGTATTTGAGCAGGGTTTGTCTGAGCCAAAAGGATTTGAATGTGTGAATTAGTGAGAAGGGGGAGTGACCTTTTATAAGAGGGGTGAGGGGCACCTTTGGAAATGCTAGAAATATTATTTTATAATAAATTCATATTCGGTTTCTAAAGGCTCCAAAGATAATTATATAAATTTTAAGGTGGGTATGGGTCTAAATCCTTCCAACTAATAAATTTTACACAGGTTTAGATCATTATATTAACCTTATCATGTAGTTTTAACTCTTAGTTAATTAGTTTGACATTTACCATGTCACTTTGTATGTTTAAATTATATAGTAAATAAACTTACTACATACATCCAAGAGACCTCCAAGTGTTCCATTAATGATACACCTATCATGATATAAGTCATTTGGCCGATCCTTTGATTTTTTGGAATATAATATCAATTAATAATATAAAATTTGTTTTAAAAACTCTTTTATGTTAATTTTGACACTACTGAGTATTTTGTTTTTGGTAACTTCATAAAATAATTATTAATTGGAAAAAAATTTATATAAACAATCCTAATATGTCATATTAACCTATTAAATTAGTGGAATTCATAAAAAAATTCAAATTACATTTATTTTGATATTTATAATATCAATTATTTTAATATTTCATTAATTATGTAATTACTGCATCACCATTGTGTCGTAAATAAATTATATTATTTAATGTATAAATATTATAAATAAAATTCCATTATGTAGTAAATATTTTTATATTTCTAATTAATCTTTACAATCTAATTTATCTTATGTATAACATTATATTAAATATGTTTTAGTAATTAAACTTTGATTTTAACTCTTTTAACTCTTCTTTGAATTAAATAATAATTAATGTCCTAACCTAATCCAAGTAAACCTAAATGATAAAATTTCATTCCTAAGGTTGTTTTTGGTTGAGATAAACTTGTACAATTGAATTAGGATATGTGTTAGTGTAATATTCATATCATTTTTACCCGTATTAACCCTATTTACTTTTAACCATAGTATATAAAAATAAAAATCTACTATTCACCTAAAATTACTTTCATCTCATTAAACCACATTTTACTCATTGATATTAACCGTTTCTCTTGTATTTTAAAATTTCCACTCAAATAAGAGGTAAAATTATGTTTTATATGAATTTCGAAATTCTCCTAAGAGGTGGGTAAAAGATGGTGAAAATTTCAATAAAATTTTTATATATCTAAAATTATTCTGAACTAACTCCAATTAATTACATTGAACTTATATATTTATTATATATCTATTTTGACCTTAAATAAATTTAAGTAAAATAAATAATTATTTAAATAAATATCCGGTTTTAAACTATAACTAATTGTTTTTTCACTATTCATCAAAAATTGAATGTTTTCAGAAAAATACAAAAAATTCACCCTAAGCTAATGTCGATATTCCTAATCCAAAAATGAAGTCCATTTTGAAAGATAAAATTTATAAAATTTCTATAGTTGGTATTACTATTCATAATGGCTAGTTTTATTGGTTGTGGTGTGTGTTAGGACTCGATTTTGCGTACAACACAGGCTACTATATTATTCAAAAATAAGTGTATCGTGGAAGCTAGGGGTGTTGCAACACTAGTTCATTGTCATCATGCTAGATGTTAAACTGTATTCCCCATTTTCCCTGCATGATGTTAATATTTAGGATTTCATACAGTGTGGGTTTTGATCCTTTCCTTATCTCATATTGGGTATGTGGGAAGCCTCTCTGAGGTTCAATCCCATCACACATTTGTCCTTTCTATCTTCATGGAAGTTCATTCTCATCCTCCATGACATTAAAATTTACTCCTTCAAACATTGTGGGGTTTCATCCCTGTATCCTAGACATGGTACGTAGGGATCATCTCAAAGGTTCAACCCCAAAAAATAAAAACATCAGTGTCCCCTTTGTGGTACACACATTCTTGGTCCACTCTTTAGCTATGTCTGAATAGATCCTAGGCACGTATCCTTTTGTAAGCCCCAAACTCCTTCAACTAATAGTCTCCCTCTTGCAATGGGCAGCTACCCTTGTGTGATTCCCATCATTTCTTTGGGTTTCTATCATTTTTCACCCTATGATTCTATGCCCCATTCGAATCTATGAGGACATTGATTCTCTACTATAGGGATAAATAAGAATCCTAAATGAAATTCAAGACTATCACCCATGTCCCACCATGGTCTCTCCCTTGATCCCTTTGTGTTTCAGGAAGATCGTGCTTTAACACAACTATTCCATTCGCTTTGGGTTCCAATCCAAGCATCCATTCTCATGAGTCACCTCCTCAGGTGAATTATCACCTTACCCCAAAACTATGTGGACATTAATTCAATGTCACGTGGATACATAGGAATCCTCTTCGAGGTTCATGCCCAATACAGTCACTGATACACTAGTTCTAAGTTCCATTCCTATTAATTCCATCCTTTGATGCTTCATCCATATCTATCATGATTTTACCCAAGCCACCAAATCCCTATGAAATCATCCCATCCATTCACATAGTTAACCATGTGTAAGCTCCATTCATCACATTTGTCATTATAGAACCTAAGGCACTAACAACACATATTCCCCAACATGTCTTCAGGTTGTTCTCTATTGTGTAAACCCAGATCACATGACTCAACCTCTCGAATTACATGTGTTTTAATCCCTATCTACTATACATGTTATATAGGAATCCACCACGAAGTTTAATTCCATCCAATGGTAAACCTTGGTGTCCACTTTTCTAGGACCCAATCATCCTCTACTCCACCATTTAAGGTGTCCAGATCAGCCTTCATGGTGTGATATCTTACCTATATGGGACACTCCACCTAATATCCATCCTCATTGGTAATCCTGATCCATATATATGGTAAAACATCACGATACTCCCTCTTAAGGATGTACCCATCTACTCCAATCTCATAAGTGTTCTGATCAGTCTGATCTATATCCCTAATATGTTAAGATCTTGGAATACACCATTTTAACCATCAGAATCTGAGGAAAAAATTAGAGACACACCACTTGATTATAATTCCGATATTCTATGTGGAATGACTCAAGAATTCACATCCTAGAGAAGTCATATTCTAAGGAGAATAAATTAGGGTGGACTGGTGTTTCAGTGTCCAGACATGCTAGAGATTCCCAATGTGACTACTCAACTAACCGATATTTGTAGCTCAAACATGACCCCATGGTATGTCCTGGTAGAAGTAGTGTAATTAACCGGAATATACAAAGATATATAACTTGGAAGAGTTTGATGAACAATGTCTTAATATTTAAGGGATTCATGGACTAGGTAACGAATTTTGAGCGAAATCCCTAGAAGGGGAGGCTAACATCCCATTATCCCTTTTTGACCAATGAGTAAACATCACTGAAAAAATGATAAATGCCACTCACCTTTGGAATGTGGGAATATAGGGAAACCAATAGTTGTGCATCCTCCTTGAAAGATGGACGTGCTCACCCCAGAAAATGTTGTGGAAACATTAGTGATGTATTTATATTATATGTTTTTATATGATATAGAATTAAATATAATGATATTCCATATTTTTTATGGTATCTAGCCAAATAATGGAGTAGTTCATGTGGATTACCGTCAACTAATGTAGATTCCTCATGGGTTAGGTCATGCAAATTATATTTTATTACATTTTTTATTCCCATGTCAGTTCATCATATATGTGATTTGAAAATAGATCGTTGATCATGTGAGTTTTATAATTTAATATTAATTTATATCTACTGTATAATATCTTCATAAATTTTTTCATATTAGAGATTTCATATTAGAATTTTAAGACCTATGAGTCTAATATTTCTAAATGTTATAGTATAAACGTCCAATGAAATGATATATGGAATATGATTTGACATTTTAAGAGGTTTCATAGAAGAGGTAATCAAATATCTATAGTTCCCAAGTGATAAATATTTATAAAGGGACTTTATAATCAATGGATTAAATTATTTGGCTGTAAAAATATCTTGAAATTCTTTTATAATAATATTTTAAGGGAATAACTTATGCCCAAAATTGAATTTATGTTATTGTCAATGATTAACTGCATGCCTCTTCTTTCAATCTCGTATAAATTAAAATTTTACCAAATGTTTTTGGATATTCTATATATTTTTCATTACACATTCGATCCAAAAATAAATTTTCTCCCTAACTCAATAATATAATGACAGAGTCATATATATATATTATCACTTATATCCTGTTATGGTTCCATGTCTATGCTTCAGTAGAAACCATCTATTTATTAGAACGTGAACAACATGTTATGAAAACCATATCATCTATCGAAATCTATCTTTAATAATAATACTAAATCATCTAATGTATGGGTGAAACTTTTTTATTAATCCCCATTTTTTATAATAAGTTTTATTAATTTTTAAATTTGTATTTAAGGTATTTAAAATCAATTTATAGAACATTGAAGTGAGGTACCATTTTTAATTATAAGCAATAAAAACGTAGTACTGAAAATAACCTTATCAGTTCTATAATATATAACACATAATCTTGATTGAGATATAAATAATCATAAATAGAAATTTAGTGAGTTGATTTTATTATGAAATCGACCTCAACCTTAATGTGGATTTTTTCTGTTAGAGAACTCAGGGAGACCTATGATGAAATCTAATATCATGAATCTTATAATATACCCTAGTGTCCAAATACCTGATCCGAAACTAACATGGTTAGAATGGAATTTAGAATACACAATGTCTTGCAACTAACACATAATATTATACAAACGTTATTGCAGAATGTATTTCGCAAAATATAATAAATGATATTATATACATATCAATTTTAACATTACTACAGAGGTAGAATATACCATAAACCAAAGAAGAATATCAAAATCCCAAATCAATACATCATCATGTACTAAAACAAATAAAATATTAACTTGATGCCCTAAAGGACATATCCCTATAAGGCCAAAGATCATGAAAATAATACTTCTCCAATTTCACATTGCATGTAACTGGAAGAAGAAAATATAAAAATATCTTAATTCAAAGTTAGGCTATTACAAAAAAACCACAGTAGGTTCTCACCAATTGTTTTATAATAATATTAAATAATAAAAATCCAAATCATTCCTTCAATTATAATGAAATAATGGACTATATATACAATTTAATATTTAAATGAAAATAAAATTTCATTTCAAATGATGGAAAACAATTAAAATAGTGTATTAATAATTATTTTATACAAATTAGTTTATAATAATCAATTTCCATGAATAATGAAATTTGATAATCAATGGAATAATATCAATATAACCACCACATGAACCATGGTTAACTACATTATAGTTCGATTTGTTAGGTTTGTAGGATTGTCACACTCTTTGATTAGTGATCATTGAATATGTGTAGCTTAGGCTCAGGCTAAATATGACTCATAAGTGTCCCATCAGGGATTAGATCTTGAAAAATATTATTTTTATTGTATCAAAAGTCAATAAATTTTATAGAATTACCATACTATAATGATTTTAATAAATAAACAATTAATTAAACCAGATCTCATGTGCTCAATGAATTAGGTGAGAAAAGGGATAATATATTAATTTAAAATTTTCATTCATCATTCCAGATTTAATGGCCAGCTTTTCTGTTTCAAATAAAAATGTACATTAGAAATAAAAAAACGTGTTTTCATTAAATAATGATTTTTTAAAACCAATAATATTTTTTTAATAATTAAATATTAAAAATATTCTTAAAATAAATTAATTTAAAAATTCCATCAAATTAAAAAATACCCTTAAATTCTAATTCAATTGGAATTGGGAGTTTTTTACAAGTAATTTTTACAAATAAATTTCATATATCAAATCAAATCAATTTGGTTACACAAAAACATTAATTAAAATTAAAATAAATCAATAACAAAAATGTTTTATTATAAGTAAAAAATTAAAAATTTAACGACCTACCATCATTCATGGTATCAAAATTCAACACCCACAATGGGAATTTTCAACAAAGAATAATGGAAATAAAGATCTTGAAATCCAACCAAGATTCATGATCCAAAAAATGGGATTTAAATCAATCATGCATGTGATATCTTGATAAAAATAATATAGGATATAAAGAGTAATTGGGAGAGAAATAATTGTATGATAATCACATACTAGTGAGGTATCAAATGATATCTTATGTGATTTGATCCATATTGGTATGGGTATGGAGGAGTCTAAAAAAAATATTAAGAGCCTTTGTGACCAATAAATTTGTGATAATAGTAGTTTGGGGATATTGGTATGTTATGAATGAGACCACAGTTTTTAAAAAAATATTGGGACAAAACATTATAATCTATATGGTTAGTTGGGTATGGACACACACATTGAGAGACCATGAAAAATTACTATGTACCCCTCAACTATGGTGAATAGGTTATGTTTGGTTGGATAATTGTTTTTAAAAATGTGTTCCCAAACATTAAAAACACTCACTATATTAGGTAGCACAGTTTTCCATGGTTTGGCACATAGTATGGGTAAATTGTGTGCTAACTATGCACATCCCATGAACATAAAAAAATATCAACTTCTGAAAAAAACAACCTGAGAATACCGAAAATAAAATATTAAAATAGAATATTTTTTGTGTATATAATAACCAATAATATGTGTTATAACCTCCCATTCATATAAACCTTTTATATCAGGAAATTCTATCAACATGCTTCCATATAATATAGATAACGACACAATTCTCTTATTATTGTTTCTCTATGCCAAGACTCAAGAGAATGAAAATTTTACTTCCATTGAACAACAAATAGAGTTATCATAATCCCAAAAGTATCTTGGTTTTAGTTTAAACTATCCTGAATGGATCCTCAGTGAAAGAGAAATTAGGTTCAACACCAATATCACTCCATCTCTTAACAGGTGATGGATCAAAAAATATACATTCATAATTGAGATACATGAAACACAATGGGTATCTATGTTGACAATGGTAGATGTGTTAAAATTTAAGAAAACGTCCCCACCATCCAAACAACCTCAAATTTCGCAAAAAACGATGATAATGCTTTCATTTCCTCCCATTTCATCAATGACACAAACATGGTAAACATTTAATGAATATCAAGTCACCAACTAAAACCATCTAAAATTTAGAATATTGTTCATCATAAGATTTATACAATCTATATGGTATTAAAATCAAAATATGAGTCATATAAATCCTTGGATATTTACCTTTAACCATTATTTTTCCATCCAATGAAAATTCACCAATCTTACACAAACAAAATTGATATTTACAAAGATTTCAATAGTGAACCGAAAGAATAAATTGAAATTGAAGAATATAATCTATTATTATAGGAAAACTGAACCATTCCCAGATGGTGATCCCAAGTTCTGGGAAAATCAATTATATATGAATGAGACAAATTCTCAAGAATCTATTAATCTATATCATTATATAAATCCCTTGTCAGATGGAATTACATACCCAAATATACCAGAGAACCCATCAAATTCTAAAGGTGTATTCAAAACATATAAGTAAAACATGGATCCCAATTAGAGAGAGTTGAATAAATAACTCCATGAAAATAGATAATCTATTGCATATTGTGATTTCCTTTATCAATAAATTTTTTTTATGTCACAAATGGTTGTAATATATACTTCATGTTTCATTCAATCAGTCACAATATAATTTTAATTATTCATCATTTGGCGATGTGGAAAACCAAGATAATATTCCCAATATATATCTTCCCACATCCAATTTTTCTCTATATGTGGATGTCGAAATATTAATGGTCTATAATACTAGGGGCTAACCTGCTGGAATGTTTATCTGAGTGGAACAATTTTAGTGATATCTTGTCTCATAACTGCCTCCCCAAATCATTATCTCAAGTAATTTAACACCTTAGATTTATCTTGGTGTGCTTCTAATATGAAATTATGATATTCCCGCACCACAATGTTTCTCATAGGAAACAACACCACAAATGGATTCTGAAAACAAATATTACCCTTAGTAGTGAAAAAACAATTCAATGGTCTTCATGATAAAGAGAGTGTCTAATTATATGAAACTCACCATAAAGATATAAATCATCGACAATCATCCTGAATGGATAAAAGGTATAATGGAAACTAACTAAGAAAAACTTTTCCCCTATTTTCCAATCTCCTCTGTGCAACTGTGTAAACAATCTATCATCTTCCACTATTATAATGATTGTTTCACAACCATGTTCACATGTGTCATACTCAAACAATTTTAAATGAAATTCCCATTCACTTGTGTTTTGGTGTTTTCATATTTATTGTATTTCAATTACTCAACCTAACACCACTATGGTCAGTTAAAATTATTTTTATAGTATATATAACTGCTGATCATGTGGTCAAAAAATGTAAATCATTCCCCGAATTATAAATATTTAAATCTATTAAGAGAATGTATCACAATTGTGAGTTCATAGTTATGGGTTGGAAAATTATTATCTTCTGGAATATGTTACAGAGATCCATATGATTCCAAATGTTTACACCTTATATAAAAATATTCCAACCCTAATTTTTTTTTCATCAACTGAGACCACATATTCATGCTCAGCCTCTGTAAGAGTCAAAACTGATACATAGGTAAAAATATTTGTCATCTTGAGAAATGAAAAATATAATTTTTCATCGCAAAAAGGAAATAAACCCTTTCCAGTGATGGTAGAAAGTAGAGAATTGATCTTCAATAAATACATAATGAATCATCTATAATATTCATCCAACCCCATGAGGATCTGAATATGTATAAATTAATTGGGACTCTACAGTGTCATAATAACTGTCCCCTTTAAGGGTTAATTGGGAAACCATGTTTCATGACCAAATTCCCCCAAAAATTCACTTCTTGAATAGAGAAATAATGTTTTGATAGCACAAAATAATGTAATTTTTTTAATAACTCTAGAAATCCACCTAGATAACACACATGATCCTCCTACGACATAGAGTAAACCAGGATGTTAGAAAAAAATTTAAATTTGATCATATAAATATACACATGGAAGACCTCATTCATAAAACCTATAAAACCTGTAAAATTACTTTTATATCAAATTTCATGAATTTATACTCCTAATGGCCATACCTGCTTTGAATAGCCATTTTCTGAATGTTTATTATTTTATTATCAAATGGTGATAATCATATCAATGATCAATGTTTGAAAACTACTTTTCAACTTTAAAATTTTCAAAAACATCATTAATATATTGATATATATAATTATTATTTAATAGAAAATGGTTTATTTTCTAAAAATCAGCATATAAGAAAATTTTTTCATCCTTGTTCTTATAAAAAAGAATATGATCCATTTAATGTTACATGTTCCGACATATAAATATATTCTCTAAGAGATCATCCAAGAGGGGCCTAAAATAGTTCATTAGATCTGGTTACATTTGTTATGAATAAATAGAGAGAATTTGAGTACCATGTACTAAATCGATAGAAAACTCCACCTACCTTTCCCGTGGAAATATCTATCTAAAAGAGGAGAAAATCTCAAAAAATCCAATGAATAATGGATGGAAACCACCTCTAAAATAATATCACTCTTGATAAAAAACTGATATTCAAATCCCCACCTCTAGAAAAATGGTCTTGCACTACTCATCCTCAAGTCTAATTCTACCTAGGAGATACATGACAACCAATCAGGCCTGGTAATGGAGAGGCACCAATGATAAAAATCAATTAAGACTTTATTAGACACAATCCACTAAATATTGAAAAAAATGAAGATGATTCATAAAAGAACCATAAAATCCCAAAAAATATCAATTTATTATAAGGGTAAGATACAAACAGAAAATAGGGACCTTAGTCATTCTTCATTCTAAGGGGTGTTGTAATATCCACCACAAAAGAAAACATATCTTTATGATGAATTATCATGTTCACAATAAGGGTCTAAATAAATAAATTTGATACGCCAGTTTCGAATAAAGAAGCACAATAGATGAATCTTTAGTTACTATACATATCAGAGTCAGTGGACCATATCCACTGCCTATGGAGACAATTCCTTTGTGTGAAAAAGAATCATTCTTGATGTATTTGGATGGATCCCCTGATATATTGAAGCATCTGAATGCATAATATTACTTTTTCATGATGATATAATGCCAATATATGTATATGAGATAATATAATAAAACATTTTAAATTGTATTTAATGACCAAAAAGACCACATAACTAGGAAAACATAGTTAAAACCCTTTTCAAATGACCATGAATTATAAAATTAATGTAAATAAAAGGGCCTTATCTATGAATTCTTAGATGTATAGAACTACTTTTTGTTAATATTAATGATTAGATTTATCAATATTACTCTTCCCCTGATGTGAAATCATTGAACTTTCATTGGGAGAAAAAGGAACTCCCATTAACCAATAACTACATGCCAGACTAAGCTTAACCATCAATGATATCCAACATTTCAGAATATGAGGTATGCATTATTAATAAAATATGTGAAAAAATATTACATAAAAGTGCAATATTTAACTATTGAGTATTCATATTTACATTAAATATAATATCTTGTTAAATAAAAAAACATAGATCACTTTTTCTTATATTATATCACGATCATGTCAAACAACTCAATCTTGAAAAAAATTATATCCTTATCCACTACAATTGACACCAGATAGAAAAATTTTCTGAATTGATCTTTAATGTCATTAATCTCTAAAACCTAATTCTTTTTATAAGTAACAATTGAGTCTCACCATCTCCAAATAGGTTCTTCTTTCTTGGAGGTTTAATATTTTACCATGATAAAATCAATTAATTCCATGAAGTAGAAAAAAAATATATCATGCTAAACCAATCATCATCCTCAATAGAGTTATAAGATATTTTAAACACTAATTACATCAAAAGAAGTAACTTTGATTCACAATATTGAAATTCATCCCTCTAATGTCCCATAATTATAGCATGAATGTGAATTTTTTATGGTTCGAATAATAGAGAATAGACTACACACACAATATTTTCAATGAGATTTTAGTCTAAGAGAGGGTTCTCCCATTATTTTTCATTAGTAAATTTCTACTTAATCCTTTTCACAAGACTTCATGGGGGCATTATTTCATATAAAATTTGATGATAACATTGAAAAAATCATCAGATTACTCAGATAAACAAGTCAAAAATGATATATAGATAAATTAATCCCATAGGATAAGATAAAATGATTTTGATATCAATCTATCCATATATAATGGTAATAAAAACTATAATTATTCATCAAGACTCTACTCCTAATCTGCCCATGGTGACATAAGGCTCATTACAATGAGAGCTGGATAGGGACTCACTCTCAACTACCTCATAAGATATGACATGATATCCCAAACAACATACTAAAATCGTGGAAATATTCTCAACTTCCCATTAGGGAAACTTTTTTCTTAACCAATACAGATGCCCTCATACCCGGATGCCCAAGATGAAACTAACATTGTTCAATGGGCATTAACAATCCCCCAATAATGTAAACTAACACCTAAAAACATGAAAAATATAAAAGGTAATTAATTTAGCACAATATAATAAAAGATTATAGATGCGTATGAATCATATAGAAACACTAAAGGGATGTAGTAATAGAATCCATACATTTATATAAATAACCCAAATAATATATCACTATGTAAATAAAAATTGAGATGATAAAATTTACATCCCAAAAGTCACTTCACCCCAATTCCAATTATTAAGAAAATATACCCTTTCCAATAGGTCCTTTACCTTTGTACAGTGTTGGAAGAAGATAATATATAAACACATGAAGGAAAAGGTAGGGTTTGAGCTAAAAATACTTTCAGGGATTTACTATGTGTTACATAATAAGATTCCATAATAATAATAAAATTCCAACATCAAATTATTGATAAATCTAGGAATGGAAATACAATTGTATATTTAAAAAACATGATATCATTTAATGATGGAAAAAATTTCAATTAGTAACATAAAAAACAATATATACATAATAATTTATATAAATTAACTAGAATGTGTAATGTAGATTCATAATCAATGTAATATATATCAAAATAATCACAACATGAACCATTTTCATTATCATTATGGTATGACAGTTCCTTATTATAGGATTCTCACACTATTATATTATAGATCATGGGATATGTGTAAACATCTCCCATTGGCTTGGGCCGAATATCACTCACCAACATCACATCCAATATTATATATTGAAAACTAGTAATTGTTTAGGTTTGTAATCATAAATCTATTTATAAGGAATTAATAACCCAGATTCTGGTTTCTATGTAACAACTATCATTTTAGACTAACATGTTCTCAATAAATCAGTTGAAAAAGAAAAAATAATTTCATTTCAAATTCACAATCAGTAATAAAAAATTAATGGGACACATTTATTTTTCAAATTATAATTTACATTCAAAACCAAAAAATTGGGTTTTATAAAATTCATTCCATTTAAAAAACAAAAATAATCCTAGGTTTTTATCAGTTATATTAAATCCATTTCCAATAATTAATTATGAAATCAATTTCAAAATACCCAAAATTATCACAATACACCCCAAATTGATATTTCATTGGAACAACAGGTTTTTCCCACAATCTCGTTTCAAATATATTTCCTATACCAAATGAGATAAATTTATTTTATAATAAATCAATTGAATGAAATTTTATACAAATCATGAAATTATGATTAATTTTATGACACAACCTCAAATAGAAAAACATTTCGTTGTTCACTATATAAAAACTCAACGCATGTAGTCGTATTTGAATATTACAATGGATGATAACGTATATAAAGAGATCCAACCAAGATTCATGATTTGAATTAATGAATTTTATTTCTATAAAATATGTTATAATCTTAAAAAAAACTTTCTAATAATTGAAGAGAGGGAATTAGTAAACAAATACAGGGAGAATCACTTATCAAAGAGGGATCAAATGAGATTCACCATGCATCAATCCTCATATGAATGGGTTTTGAGGTTCTGGAAAGGGGTATTTTGGGATCATATGACCTAGTAATTCATGATATTACATTTCAGGATTAAGCATGATGTTAAATAGTGGTTCAATAATTTTTAAATATTTTTATTGGAATAAATAATTTATTATCATCATGGTCAGATGGGTAGAGCCACACTAACATATAAACCACAAAATCCTATACTACGGTGCATGGTTTCTAATAAGTGGGCCTATATATTGTCAAACCATTCACCACCATTAAAAAAATTCACTATTTAGGGTTTGATAGTTTGTACATGACGAGTATACAGTTTTTGAAATCCATTCAACAATCTTGAACAACCTATAAAATTAAAAAGAGTCAACTTTCATGATAATAAATCTTGGGTAAAACCCCATAAAAGTAATGAAAAACAATTAGCATTGATGTGAAAAAAATACCATTAAATGAATATTACATCCATGCTAATAATTTCCTCCTCTAATAAATGTATTTTTTTATTCATGTATCATCCCATTAATATTATCAGGGTTTTACCACACTTTTTTTTAACAAATAACATTCATTAATAATCTATATCCCCCTTTTAATGTTATCCCATCTAACATGTTCATGTAGATATAAACATGTGTATATTTCTTCAAAGTGACTAGATAATGGTCCTATATTTTCCCCAGTCGATAAAATTTTGTTAAATTTTTTTCATTTATTAAATATGTGTGTGGCCTAAATATTATAACTCCTTCATCAATATTTTAATATGAGATATTTTACACCATTTTATATTTCTATATTTCATCAGTTTATGTCCACATAATGATTTGGTAGATATATTTTTAATTAATCATTTGGGAAAGTTATGAATATATCGTAGTCTATATTATTTTCCCGTCCATCATTTAAATATCATTGATCATTATATATCTTATAATAATCATAACATATATGGACCCATGATACTTTACAATAAGTGTACAATCTTCCTTTTTTGTCATCCAAGGACTGTAATGTATTGAATATTTCTAATCCATTATTATCACTTATCTTTTAAATCTTCCATGTTCATATAATTTGGGGTGAATACATCTTTTAATAACCTGAGATATATATATATATATATATATATATATATATAACACACCTTAAGATATAGATAATTAAGAAAAAATATATTTAAATGTTATCATTGATTGATTCATTTCATTCTTTGGGTATTCTTTCATAGTCCAATCTTATTAATATAGAGAATAGAAATTATCATATTTCATGAGAATATATCTAAATTCAATTCGTTAATGCATCAGTATTTGTATTAAAACCATATCCAAAATAGGGTTGTGCGAGTTTAAGTGATGTTACATTCCATGAAATTGTCTTCACATTCATATTCTGATAAAATCAGTACTCCCTTCCATGCTAACATTGTTATATGATTTGATACTCATGAAAACGTTCTCACAATGTATATATGGTATCCTAATAATCATGTAAAACACTGTATTTTGATTATATTAGTTGGAAAAATATGTTATTCAATTAACTATAAATTTTGAGGACCTATGGATGAACCCTCATTAGTGATTACGTGGTCCAGGAATGATAATTTCTATTTCCAGTATTCCAAATTTTTAAATTGGAGAAATAATTTTTCTATTATGAACTTCTTAAAAAATGATAGAATAATTTATATGCACATCAATGAAATTTGAATTGATGAGAAAATCATCTATAATGTATACTAAATATTTTCAAGCATTATCTATAAAAAATATGTAATGAACCATCCCAGGTACCCTGGTAAACCAAAAACCAAGTTAGCCTAAGCATACCCCAATGGGTGTTCCTGATCCCCATAAGTCGACGACTAGGAGCTAGCATCATAAAAACTAAGAGTGGTAATTATATTTACACAAACAATGTTTATGTAAAGAAACAAAACAATATGAATATAAAAATAATCTCTTATGGGAGTAATGTACGATAATTTTAAAATACAAAAACAATCCCATAGTAATAAAAGCAATGTACCAAAATAGGAAAATCATTCCATGTCTAGAATGGCACAACTCACTATGTCCAAGGTTCAACAGCAGGATCAACCACTAAGATGTCCATTCCCCTTGGTGGAACATTATAGGAGATAATCTAAAATCACTTAAAAGCACATGTAGAGTGTGAGATAATAATCCCAATAGGGTATCAACAAAAATTCTATATTAGATTCCAACATAGATTAATAAATGTAATTCCTTAAATTTTAGAATACATGGGTTTGGTATTTAAATCAAATTTAAAAAAATTGTTCAATATAATTCAAATGATGGAAAATATATTAATAATAGTCCTTAAAAGTGATGGAATCTTTATAATAGTAAGGATAAAATTAAAAAAATTAAATAAAACTATTTAAATAATCTCAGAAGTCATCAAATGAAGTTCATCAACATAGTCATATTTTTATGTCTTGAATATAAAACAAGATAACAAAATGATCATCTTAAAAATTGGTAAAAATGATCCCTAATATTGGACTATTCACTCTTTATGTGATCACAAAAATATGTGTATACACACACCCCACTACCACTAGACAAATGTGACATGTCACCATCACATCAATAATATGACCTACTACATTTATGTTTTAGGATGTTGTATAAGCATATAGTTTGTCAAAATAAATCACAAACTACATCAGGCATTCATGTTCCCATAAACAATTAATTATTAGAAAATTATTTTATGAATTTTTAATATAAATATAAATCCCAATCCTCTATTTAATATGATGATTTTCTATTTAAACCCAAAACATGTTAACATACAAAACATTCTCTTTAATAAGATTAGACCACTAGGTTTCTATAAAAGCTTTTAAATTCATTTTCACATGATTGTAATCAATTAAACAATGATTATATTAATTTCAAATTCCATTTAAAAAATTAAATTCAATAATTTAAATGAAATAGCTTCCAAAAAATGTATAATTTAAAATAAAAAATTAAAATCAAATAATTTCCATAAACACTCCCATATTCAATGGAATTGCGAGTTTTACCAAAATTCATACCAAAACCATTTCTAATATAAAAATTCATTAAAATGTGGGTTTACAAAATAAATTTAGATAACATTTTAGATATTTAATTTACGTAAAAAATTGAAATAATGAATGGAATTCATGGTTAATGAATTTGTCCAAAAGGAATGGAAGCACAAACCATTTCTCAAATTCATCACTTTCAATGGAACCTTTAAATGAGAAAAATGTGTATAAGACCTCTAAAAACAACCTTAAAAAAGGATCCAATATAATAGAGTAGAAATCCATAACTTTTTAGATGATGCATCAAACCCAAATGAGTAGAAAGAGAGAAAGATATGAAGAAAAGAGAGAAAGGTTACCTAAGAATCATACAACAAGAGAAATGATGATCAAACACTGTACGATAGGATCCAGAAGTGTTGGAGTGATCCATTTCACCTAGGGAAGGCATAAGGTTTATAGGGATGTAATTGGAGAGGATAAAAAATACAGTGAATGTGTTAATTGATGTGTATTACCATTACATGTCGTGAAATAGTTATGTTTCATAACCACATAATAACATGTAACATTAAATGAAATCTCATTAATTAAATGACTCAAAAATGTTAGGTATCATCACATCATGTAACTTTTCATGGTGTGAATCTTATCACTACATGAACCTTCTCACAATATGAACCAGGTGACCATAACCTAACTTTTAACCTACTGACATGGTGTGTAACTCCACGATATCTTGTCAAAATTGTTGGTTAAACATGTGAGTCCAATAAATCTATGACTTCAAAATTATAGTAATCCTCCCAATTCATTATAAAAAATACCTTTTAAAAAAATTTAAAAAACATGAAATTGTTAAATAAGTACCAATAAAATTGGTAAAGGGATGTTATAACCTCCCCTCTATAAAAACATTATGTCTATATAAATCCAATGAAAAATCATACCTATAAAAATGATGATACCACTACACTCACATCAGTGCCTCAAATTCACATGTATCATGATTTTTATAAGCATGATACCAAAGACCAAATACCAAAGGTAATGTCCTCCTAAAACGCAACATGGTCTCAAAATCAACTATTTTTACTGGTCACTCATTTAAATATTTTTCTTCCTCAAACTCATTACCACATCTTCTCAAAACATTAGAGTGGCCAGATAAATAAAATTTCATATGTGATTCTAAAAATAAATCATCAATTAACATATGTTTTAGTGGAAGTGGAAAATTGTATGCAATTTTCCCCACATGTGAAATAATCTCGAAAGGTCCCGGAAAATGACAAGAAATTTTCCCTTTCCTCCAATGATGTCATTAACCAAACTGGGGTGAAAAATTTATTAAAACCTAGTCAACAATTGATAATTAGAAATAATTATAGATAATATCATCTGAAGTATTATAGGAACTCTATTTCTTCAATAACATCTGAAGTATTAGCTGAATATTTGTTGTTGCATAAGGGACCAAAATATGTCCAACCAAGGATCTATTTCAAATCACTGACCAACACAATGGAAATTTTCAAGGACACCATAAAAGGAATCAAAAGTATCTATTATGAGTTTGGATCTATAAATATTATTATAATAAAACACAAACAACCCCAGGAGATCATTCCAAGCCCCACTGAATTCCAGAACACAGGCATGATTCATATCCACGTGAATATGTATAGATACCTCTATCTTTCCATCAAACTACAAATAGTAGGTCATGTCCAAATAGACATAAAATACCAGTTTAAAACAACCATGCTCTTAAATTTCACTCATAAACATAATTTATTACATAAAATCATTATTTTATACAACATAAGGTATTTATAGGTGTTGTGTTTTTGTTTATTTGGAAAACTACAATTCAACTTAAAACATGAAATACACATCTTTATTGAAAAATTATTTTACATGAAAAAACACAATTCTTCATACATTGCATTGCATGGGATAACCTAATAACATTCACAAGAAAAAGGAGTGCTATAAATCTTAGTAAGTGAGTAAAAAAGGAATAGCATGATAAATACATTACATGTTAGGAAATAGGCATATCAATGAAGCATAAGATAAACATGAACATAAAGGCATGATATAACATGATTATCATAACATGGAAATGTGGCATCAACATTTAACATGTTATTAGCATGAGACAAGGCTCATTTCACATGGAACATGAGTAAAAGGTGATTTCAGTTGAATTATCATGAGTAAAACCACATTTCTCTTGATTTATCCTGATATTATTCCTTACGTAATTCATTATTGCGCTATCAGGGTGAACCCTTCTTAATCATTTCATTTCATGCATATATTTTCCACATAGATCATATAACATGGATTCATTAACAATTATTATTAATTACATGATAAAATAATGTAGAATTCATAAATAAAACTCTATAATCAATAATTAAATGTTAATAATGGTGAATACCATTGATAGAAAAATAGTTAGGGTATTCACTACATAATGACTTTGGCATTGAAAATCGCAGTGTAATTTCTGTAGCATAATGAGGTGACATATAAATTCATAAAAATGATTGATGAGAGAGAAATGTGGGTATCATCATATGTACATGAAATGTAATGTGAGGGGGTCATATTAATACATGTCCCAATATATGTAATTGAATTTAGATACTAAATAAAAAAGAATTTCATGAATGAAAATTAAGAGAAAGAAACCCCTTAAGAAATTTTGGAATGGTAAAGGGTGTACATGGGGGGAAATTAATTATAGATAAAATTTTATCCAATCATTCCAACATAAGGTAGGAATTATGGGGATTTTTTAAACCATACCCCAATATTTTTAGTTTAAAATAAAAGTGTATAACACCATCTATAAATTTGGGAAAAAATGAGAAATGAAGAATTACCTTAATGGAAGTGTGATCCCAAAGGCTTAAAAGAGGGTTGAGAGAGGATTATTGGGAGATGGGGATCCTTGGGATAATTTCAGATAGATTATGGAATTTTTTGGTTGATATAAAAAGTTTTTGAGTGAAGAGAAGTGGGATATTGGGTGGGTTTATATAATAAAATGACAGGGGATTCTTTATTCTTTTGGTTTTGGACACCACACATTAAATTAATCAAAACCACAAACCAACACATGGTTATTGACCATGGTTTTTTCCAAAGTGGTGTGGAAATGATCATTTTATAAGGCCAATTTCCGAATATATTAGAATTTTAGAATTTCTTAAGTGGCGTTGAGTCAAACTCTCAGTGAAATCATTTTAAAATGATAACATGTTTTGTGAGTCTTGGAGGGTCCACTAAGTCATTGTAAAATAAATATAAAAATCTAAAATAAAATTATATTAATGATAAATCATATATTGTATGAAAATATCATTTAATTTATTTTATTACATCACTATTGGGTCATTATGATACTATACAAAACATTATTTATTTAAATAGTATTTAATTTTTACACAAATATTTGAGTCTCAGAAAATTATGAGAAATTCACCATTGGATAATTTCGACGTCCTGATTCCAAAAATGATATTCATTTTTACTAAATAGTTGTATACATATTGTAATTTTTACTTTTAATATAAAAATAGAAATTTTTCAAAAATTCATGGGTTCTGAAAAAAACAGCTTTCAGACCATAATAAAAATGAAATATTTATTAATAAAAATTATACAATCATTTATATTTAATAAAAATTAATTTATTACAAAAATTTTATTAAAGTTATTTTTAATTCATATATCTATTAATTCATCAAAATAATTTCATAACTGAATATTAACTATATGTACTATATTTTCATTAACACTTATTTACAACATAACAATAATAAAACGAATGTACATTATTTTTTCAATACAAAAATAATGCACATAATCAATGACATAGGATCTTTTTACATAACCCCTTATAACACTCTCATAAGACCTATGTTAAAGGTGTGTGATTATGATTGACTCTTGGGAAGGCTTAGATAACATCGCTTTAGTGGTAATCTCTATAAACTTCCACTTCTCCTGTAGGTGGTTCCATTCACGCTTAACGTGTTAAAGCTCAAATTGGGATTGGAATGAATAGAATACTAGTAAAAAAACATACTTTTCAAGACCCATAAAATGGAATTTTTATTGATAAATTCTAAAGGATGAGTCCATTGCTTCCTTTATCAAAGTAAATTGGATTTATTAAATCCATATATTTATACTAATCATGTGGTCATAGTTCAATAACTATATTTGAAGTGGTAAAAATTATTAATGGTATTTTAAAATCCAAAAACATAATACCAATGATGGGTATATGTTTTATATAACAACTTTACATAATAATACATTCAATTAGATCAATGTAAATTTTCATTAATAATAGTTTGGGTCATTAAAATTATCCCCTCTTAAGATATTTTTTCCTCAAAATTTCTTTTTCCCACACTAAATCAGATGAATGTAACTCTTATTCATAACATCCTTTGAGTCCCATGTTCCTTCTTCAAAAGAGTTGTTTCTCCACAACACCTTAATGAGGGGAATTATCTAATTTTATAGAATATTTTCCAAACAATCTATGGTCATCACTGACATCTGTTTATAAGAGAGGTCATTCTCCAGTTGAACCGCCTCTGGATTGAGTAAAATTCATGGGATTGGTATGTACTTAGTCAAGAGTGATATATGGAATACATATTGTATTTGAGACAGTTTTGGTGGGAGTTATAGTAGTTAGGCCACCGCTCCAATGAAATCCAGGATATCAAAATCGATTATGAACCTTGGAATAAGATTTACCATCTTCCAAAATCTCATAACCCTCTTCCACGATGATATGAAGAGACATACCATGTCTCCGACCTCACAATATAGGTTTGGTCAATGATTATGAAATAGAATTGTAGTCAATATTGAGTATATTTAATTTGATGTTGGATAGTCTTAAACATATCCAAAATTTCTTCATCCTTTTTGTACATAAGATTTATCTCTCCGCAACTTCATCCCAACATGCGGGTGTTCAGTATCTCTTCCCATATACGGATTCATAAGGATCCATTTAGATTCTTGAGTGGAAACTGTTATTATAGTATAACTCAACCATAGGATGATATTGATCTCATCCTCTATTGATGTCTGTTGAGAATTCTCTCAACATGTCCTCAATGGGTTGGATAGTCCTCTATGATTGGCCATATTGTTTAGGATGATAATCCGTACTGATGTTCATGTCGATATTTAGAGCATGTTGTAGACTCTTCATGAACATATAGGTGAATCTTGAATCTAAATAAAATATAATAAATAGTATTACACTACGTATCCTTACCACATCTATGATATATATTCATGTTAGTTAATCCAATAAGAAATGCTCTCTAATTTCAATGAAGTGTGCAGTCTTTGTAAGATAACAAACAACAACCCATATAACATTGTTTTGTTTGGATTACCTCATAATCTCGGTGACAACGTCCATGGTGATGTTATTGTATTTCTATTCTGTAAGGGGTAATGGTTTCATCATTGTCCACCATTGATCAGATTCAACCTCCATATGATTAGAATCTAGAAGAACCTTCTCTTATTCAGAATTTTGTAGGATGGAGAAGATCTTTTCAATGGAGTTGATCCATTACTTTTCAAATGTGGTATCAGATTATCCATTAAAAGTATGAGGGATTTGTCTCATGAATCTCTCGATTACGACATGTTCATTATTAGGGGGTTTAACATTCTTATTGAACTGTTTTTTATTTTAAAACATATGTTAATTGATAGATTATCGTGATATGTTCACGATTCCAGCTCCAATTGGATTGTGAATCTCATTATAACAATCATCACATTGATCTTCGCATTGGTTGTTAGCCCAGGTCATTGTATTACTATCCATTGGCTAGAATAAATTAAAAATTTAGCATACTACTTAATGGGTAATCCATAGTCAAAAATGGATAACGGAAAAATTACATTTATGCCCTAAACTTATGGATTTATTGGCATCAATGAATTTTATCAATGATCTACTTCCCAACATATATTTATAGGGGAATTTTTTTAAATTCCATTAATAATGATTCATACTAAAATTTTTAATATACCAAATCATATCCCCCGATAGTGTTTTAACCAATAGGGATGAAAGGCCCATTATTGTGCACCCGTTCCCTTTTGAGTCATGCTCAAAGTGGTGTTTTTTGGTGTTACCCCTAGATATATCTATACCAGAGCCGCCTCTACCTGATCTTACCCAGATAGGGATATATTTTACTGATAAATTAGTAACTCAATACTCAACATAATTTAGTTATGCTTCTATTGTACTGAGTGTTATCCCTATGGATTTCACTAGGTTTTTCTAATCATAATCCCAAAAATAACTAAACCTTTCCTCTGATACAAACTATAACAACAATGATCTTTTATTTTACACATAAAATATTTTATTACACAAAATATTCACTTGATACAACAAATAAGACCGGGAGTTCTAGTGTTTCTGGGGATTAGGAACATTTCATAACAACATAAAATCTGACATACACATCTTTTTGGAAAACTTATTTCACATGACCACATGTATTCTTATGTACTTAGCATTGCATGGGATAATCTAAGAACATTCATAAGAAAAGGATGAGATATAAATCCTAGAAAATAATTATCCATATAATAACATGACAAATAATGTAAATTTTAGTAAATAGGTATACCAATAGATCATATGATAATCATTATCATAATGTCATGATAGAACACGATTATTATAACATTAAAATGTTGCATCTACATTTAACATGATATTAACATTAGATAAAGATCATTGCCCACGGAAAATTATCAAAACCTCATTTCATTTGAATTAGCATGAGTAATCATCCATTTCACTTGACTTATCATGATAATATTCTTTACCCAATGCATTTGAGCGATATTAATGTGTACAATTCTTAATCAACTCATTTCATGCATAAGTGTTCCACATGGAACATATAACATGGATTCATTAACCAAAATCATTTATTAAATGATAATGTAATGTGGAATTCATTAGTGAGACTCTATAATTAATAAGTTAATCTGCATAATGGTGAATACTCTTGATAGAGAAATGGGCATGGTATTCACTACACAATGAATTTGGATTGGAAAATCATAGTGCAATTTCTGCGTCATAACGACATAACATAAAAATTTAAAAAAATGTTGATGAAAGGGAAAAGTGTTTCTAATTATATGTACATGAAATTTATATTATGTATGGTCATATAGATATATGTTCCAACTTATGTAATGGAATTTAGATTCATAATACGAAAATATTACATGAATGAAAATAATGAGAGATAAATCCCTTAAAGAATATCGTCATGATAGTTGGTGTACCTGAGAGAAATTAGTGTGAGCGAATGTAGTATCCCATCAATCAATCATAAAGAGGGCTATATGGGGGAGTTGATAAATCACACCCCCAACATTTTTAATTGAATATAAATGGGTATAACAATATAATGAAATTTGTAAAAAATGAGAAAGTAGGAAAACCCTTACTTGGAAGTGTCATCCCAAAGGCCTGGGAGAGGCTTGAGAGATGCTTCGTGGGATCTCAGGGTGCCTTTGGAAAATTCTATATGGATTAGGGGGTGTGTGGTCGAGCTCAAAAGGTTTTTATTGAAGAGAAGTTGGATCATGTGTGGTTTTATATAGGAAAAGGGAGGTAATTATTTATTATTTGGTTGTTGAACACTACACATTAAACTCATCAAAACCAGAATCCAAACCATGGTTGTTTCTCATGGATTTTTCCTAAGTGGAGTGTGAAAAAATATTTTATAAGGCCAATATAAGAACATATTTAAATATTTGGATTTCATATTTGGAGGTCAGTCACACTCTCAAGGATATCATTTTTAAATGTTAAAATGTTTTATAAGTCTTGGAAGTTCCATTAGTGAATTATAAAATATATAAAACAAACATAAAATTAAATTATTTTTAATATAAAACGTATATTGGATGAAAATAAAATATAATTTTTTTTAGTAAATCAATATAGGGTCATCATGATGTCATAAAACACATTATATACTTAAACGATATTTACTTTTTACCCAAAAGATTTGACTCTATCAAAAATTTATGAAAAATTATCCATTGGAATATATAGAAATCCTAATTCCAAAAATGATTTTAATTTTATATAAATAATTTTACATATAAGTAAATTTTTACTTTTAAAATGAAAACCTACATTTATCGAAATGACATTGGTTTTGACAAAAAACAACTTTCAAACTGTAATAAAAAATACAATTGTATTCATAAAAAATACACGATAATTTATATATAATAAAAAGTAATTTTGAAATAATATTATATTAATATATTATTTATTTCAAAAATCATTTAATTCATCAAAATATATTTAATTATTTAATATTATCTAATAATATATTTTTTCTGAAAAAAAACTATTTACAACATAATAAAAATTAAATACATTTATATTAATTATTCTATAAAAATTGTTGCACATAATCACATTGCTAGAGTATTATTACATAACCATTTATAACACTTGTATGGGACCTGTGGGTTTGGTGTGCGATGGTGAAAACCCATTGGGGAGGCTTAGATTACATCGCTTGAGTGGTAATTTCTATTAACTTCCACATCTCCTATAGGCAGTTCTATTCATGATTAACGTGTTGATTCTCATATTGGGATTGGTCAAGAGATATTCCCAGTGAAAATAAATCATTTATGAGATCTGACAAATGGTTTTTGAATGGAGCAATTCTATAGGATGATGCCATTGCTTCCTTTTGTTTGATTAAATTGGATTTGTTAAAGCCCTATATTTATACTAGTTATGTGGTCCTCATTCAATAACTATATTAGAAGCAATTAAAATTTATAACATTATTTTAAAATAAAAAAACATAAAACCAATTATGTGGATATGTTTTGTATAACCATTTTACAGAATAAAAAAATTTATTAGATCAAGAGTTATTTTAATTAATAAAATATTGGGCCATTACATAGTTCCTTCTGAAGGCCATTCTAAAAGCGATAAGTGAACCAAGGATATATATCGGAAACTATAAAATGTGGAACTCCCAAAAAATGTAAAATCACTTTCACATATATATTTCTCCACTCCTCTACATTGGTTGAATAACAAATGGGTATGATGTTAGCTAACATGCATAGTCTGTCTATCCCAACCCATATCACATTCTTCTTTCACTGGGTACAAGGCATCCCAATGACAAATTCAATAGATATTTATTCCCACATTCAAGTAGGGACGAGAAGTGGTTGAAGTAAACATGTATCTTTTTTATGCCTGACCTTAACTGGTAGGAAAGCATTATAGTGGGAAATAAACTCAGCAATGCCTTATCTCATGCCTGTCCACTAGAACAACCATCATATATCACAAAACACTTACTAGTTATTGTGTGCACATATCATTGGTAATTATAAAAATACCCCTTAATTAGAATTATTTATTTCTAATAGAACCACAATGTAATCCCAATATCATAGAACACCCTCTTCGAAGAATAACCACTGATCAATTGTATCCAACCCATACAGAGAGTCTCTAATGATACAAAATTCACCATAAAGAAGCTTATTCTGAATAATGATCTTTATAAGTGAGGAACTCAACTAAAAATGTATATATATACTACGTCCACATTATAATGAAATCTAATATGCGACATTTCAATTAAATCCATCAAATTACACTCTTCTAAATATTTTATCACTTTCTATATTAGATGTTTCAATATTAATGAATATTAAACGAAATTTCATTTCAATGGGGTGTTAAAGATGTCAATGTCTGAAGACTTCAGGTTCTCTACCCAACATCGCTAAAATAGATAAAAATAATTTTTATGAGAAGTTATAACTCATGATTTAATGGTCTGAATATACAATACACTATTGTCCAAAATATCAGGGCAGACAACACATAAGAACATTATTCCCAAATACATGTTCAATGTTATGGGTAGGATCATTATTATCATGTGTCCTATATTGATGTGATCCATAAGCAACTACATGATCACCATTAAAATGAAAGTAACCCATGCCTAAAACTGATGCATAAAAAAATACGACATAGCCCTACCCATCCTATAGAAGAGTCAACACAGACACAGTTGTAAAAATAAATGTTATACGTAAAAAAGATCTCTAATATTTATCATTCCATGAAAGATTCAAAGCCATTTTGTTATAGAATTCATCGCAGAAGACAGCTTTGATAATGAAATCAAAACCGGTCACAATATCTAGTAAATCCCATGAATCTCTAAGTAATGAATACATTTTGTGGTTTCTCCCAAGTCACACCAGTATTCACCTTCTCAAGATTAACTCATATACTATATTCAGATACTACATGTATCATTAATGTAACTTATTGAATCTATAAATAACACTTGGAAATCATTTCATAATGTCATTAATTTCTCAAAAGACCCAGAACTGTTATAAATGGATGAACATGAACCTATTTTTATTTACATTGAATGATGATTTCATCAACAAAGACATCCAAAATGGTATCCTGGTACCCCTAGAATAATTATATTCATAAAATCCTTGAAAACTATTGGAGAATTATTTATACCAAATGGATTATCATGGTACTCATATTTTCTATACATGCTCTGAAAGGTGGTTATCAAAATGTCAAATTATTCTATCATAAACTAAATGTTACTAGATTAGAGGTCGATCTTTGAAAATAAATTCACCCCTTTGAAATAATCAAACAGATCGTCAATCCATGAATGAAGATACTAATTCATTAATGTAACTCAATGATGCTTTCGGTAATACACACAAGAAGTGACAAGAAATACCATATTTCATAACAATGTGAACTGAATCCACCAAAGGTGACATACTTAGTCGTATAAGGGATTTATCATAATGATCATCCAATGAAAATTTAATATCTTTTACTTTATAACATGCCATGTGGTAATAGGGTATATAAACTAGTGGAGTACTTGTAATTAAGTTAATGTAAAACTAATCCTCCCTTATAGGTGGAAATATAGGGAAATCAGAACGAAACAAATTAAGAAACATGAATAAAATTTGAGGTAAATTACCCCTCAAATATTCTTTCCCCAGATTAAATCTAGACATAGATATTAGATTCCCTATCTCTAGAGAATATGGTTTGACACAACTAGACCGTGGGTCCCATTATACTAGAAATATAAGATACAGACCACTCTATGTAGTAAGGTAGACACGCCGAAGAAAACAATAAAACATGGATTTATTGGAAATGACACAATCTATTAGAAAAAACAATCAAGAGGATTCATGTAGAGATCCAAAAAACTATAATCCAGCTAAACAAATGATAGGAGGAATACACCATAGGTTCTATGGAGACTTATCTCTCTATTTATTCCTATTTGTATATTAATATACATTACAGAAGATAAAAGCTCAATATAAAGATTTAGCAGATAAATAACACAGTTAGAAATAAACTAATGAGATTCATTAGTATCAAATAGAGCAGTCATTAATAATGAAAATATAGTAATAAAACCATTCACAGTTTCTGGACACATGTATGCTTCCTCTAGAAATTGTTCCACTACATGAAGTATCTTCATTATCGATGCATTTGGATGAAACACTTTTATACACGAATCATATGATTTCCCTGCAGTTTTAGGAGGTTATGATCATCATGTATCACTAAACAAATTAGAGAAAATATAGGAAAATCTCATTAAGTTTACTAAACATCTAAATGAGATATAGTTATTGAGTGCCTCAGTCGGCAACCTCCTACAATTTCCTAACATTCCACATTGATGAAAAATTAAGGAAATTCCAATACCACTATAAGTGGTCTCGAAGGACCCTTTCTTCCAGAACTACCATGGAAATAATAATTAATCCATTTCCCATGAAGTAAATCATGCTACCACTGGGATAAAGAGGAACTCCCTTCATCCCTGAATTTCCAGCTATGTTTTTCTCAACCATAATAGACCTATCTAGATCATCAAAATAAGTGTCCATTTTTAGTTTGAAATAATCATAATAGATATTAGATGGAAGTCCCAACTCGAACCATTGAGTCACCATCCCCTTAATTGATACAATCTCATATGAAAACTGCACTACATTAATAATTTGATTTGAATACTCAATAACAGTTTTCTCTACTGAAATATGATTGAAAAGTAAACAGATTTATCGAAAAACATTGAATTAGGATAGAAATGGTTATTGAAAAGAACCTTTATTTCTTTCAACTCTAATACCTCATGTTTCATCATCATTAACATCGTGTCCCACTACCTACTCCATGGAACCTTTAGCATGATGGTTGTACAATTCACTTTAATCTCTTCAGGTGTATTTGAGAACTCAAACATTAATGACACAAGTATTTATAGAATAAAAATATTTATTTATATAAAATACTTATGAATAATATATTAATTTTACTTTAAAGAGGATATTATGTTCGATGGCATAACAAACATGCATCAACGATTTTCATTGAAATTTTACGTTGCACACATCTTTGAGTTATACTATAAAATAAAGAAAAATAATATTATTTTATATGGATGTTAATGCCTAGCTATTTTATTGTAGGTAATGAATAAAATTAAGTAAAATAGGATAATAAAATTTTTTAAACGTTTTTAGATTTATCCAATTTGTTTTAGAGGCATAAAATAACAGTGAAACCAATTTTATGCATGAAAAACATTAATATTTTTAAAATAAGTAAATTCACAAAATTTTGATGGAAAACACTTTTTAAATACAGTTTTTTACATATATATGTTGCATTTGACATAAAAACGTCTTCTTTAGAAAATAGGTATCAAAATTTACATTTGATGAAATTTTGGTATATTCTGATAAAGTTCATTTTTAATGAAAACTCAAAATACTACATTTTAATTCAAAACAATATTTTAAAATAATTTATTTATATGGTTTGGTTAATGTATTAAATGGATTAAAAGTGTAATTGGATTATATTTTTACCATTTAATCTAATTTCGGTCATTGTAAGTAAATTCACATAGAATTTGGATATTAACAAATGTCAATCTTTGGATAGTTATAATTTCTTAACAATGCATTTTCTAGTTTCTAAATATATAAATTAAATTAAAATTATTTAATGAAAGTTATATGTCTTGAATTTTCTAAAATAGACATCATTTTTCAATTCATAATATCAAAATTATCTTTGGGTTAATTTATTTTTTTGAAAACGTTAAAATTATGATTATAGTGAAAAAACAATGCATATTAGTAAATGTATAACATTTTATTTAAATATAATTTTACCACATATGTGAATTTAATTTTAAAATTCATATATATATATATATATATATATGTTTGTAATAATTATGTAATATTTGATTCAATGAGATGAAAATAATTTTTGGTGACTTGTAACTTTTGAATTTTATTTACCGAGATTGATGGTAAATAATGAAAATTTATGGTAAAAAAATATTCTTATAATATACAATTAAATTAAAACTTGTCCTAACCTTATTGGATAAGTCATGTATGACCAATAAAATCCTTGGAAAGATCATTTGTTATTTGAAATATATTTGGGTATGATAATGTCATTAATAAAATTTTATTTCAAGTAAAAATAAAAATAACATAAACATATTTTTTTCAAAACAATTTTAATGTGGGTATATAAAATTGATATCTTTGACTATAATTAGTAATTATAAAGATAAAAATACTTCCAAAATAATGGTATTTTATTTATAATTTTTAGACATCAAAAAAATAGTTTCATTTATGACACAATGATGATGTAATTATTACCTCATTAATGAACAATTCGAATAAATGATATTATAAATGTTCAAATATATTTATTTTGATACTTTTAATGCTATAAATGAATTTTATAGATGATTATGACTTGTTATATTTGAATTAATGATGTTTTTTTGAATGAATCAAGCTGTTTTGGATTCGTTTTCAAAAGTCATGATATGAATAGTATAAAAATTGACATAAAAGAGTGTTTAAATCAATTAATATTTTATTAAATGATATAATTATAATTATAATCAATGATTCTGAAAAATTTCTTAGATAAGGTTAATATTTTAATTAATGAACTAGTTGTGGTTCTATTATAATTTTATTGTAAATATAATAACCATATATTATGAATATAAAAGAAGACATGGTAAAAGGTAAAATGTAAACAAAAGGGTTAAATAAAGAAGATAAGGATTAAAAAATATACAAAACATGTCCAATTATTATTGGATGATTTTATTTTGAATAATAGTCATATTATTTTAGAATTTATTGCGTTGGGGACCTTTTGGAATCAAAATTCTGTTTATAATAAAATAATATGTACAACCGTTCCTAAAGAGCCCCTCCCCCCAACTTATAAA
The DNA here is from genome assembly GCA_963277665.1 of Viscum album. Lineage (NCBI taxonomy): Eukaryota > Viridiplantae > Streptophyta > Magnoliopsida > Santalales > Viscaceae > Viscum > Viscum album. Next base: position 1,845,062,292 of record OY728157.1, on the reverse strand, counting down.
AGGCCATCATCTCTAACACATTACTCACACCTCTAAATACCCATTTTTTCATCCAACCTATAACCATATAAGCTCCCAGTATTCCTCTCATCCCTCTATAAGCCTTACATTAGGAAGAAGTCACTGCAAGGAAGCCTTTGGGTTCAAACTAAAGAGAGTTACCTAATTTAGAGGTAGCGTCTTCCCTCAAGTTATCTTGATTTATTTTTATTCTTCATTCCCTATGATCTTCTTATTATTTATTATATACAAACAATACCATACTAAATATTGTAGGTTTTTTTATGAGATGGATTCAAACTACACTTACACACACCTCCATCTAATGCGTAATGAACATACTGTTTATGTGAATGGTGAACTACTGCCTCATGAAATGATGATTTTTCGATTATATCCAACAACCTCTCCTGGTTTCCATTATGATGGAACAATAATAAAATGTAATATATATATTATATTTATATTTTTTTATGATTCTGTAAATTTTTATTAATATCATACTATTATTTTTTCCATAATGAGTAAATAAGATAATTTCATTTGAGAAAGTACAGACTACTGCCCCTTCAATGTGATACAAATCATTCAAGACATACATGGAACGTATAAATGGTGGATTTAATGAGATTATATTTGATATTATACTTGAATTATAATATACATATCTATCTTTAAATTTTCATTCCATACAAAAAAGAAATGAAAGTAGCATAATGCGTACGTACGACTTACCATCTCCATGAATAGTGCATTTCATTTATTGTCATCAAATATTATGTACTATTACAAATACATATATATATTGGATATAGATGATATATATATCATGAATATCATTCTGGATATAATGGAATTTTGACCACATATACAAATTAAAATTATATGTTCTTTTATGAATAAAGTACCAAATATTGACAAAACAACTATTATTAACATAAATTATTATGTAATGTTTATAACATTGTAACAAGTGATATAAAAGGAATAATAAACATTATAAAGGTACTAATGAAAGTCGAAATTAACTATATTTTTTCATAAATTGAAAAACAAACAAGTCAAGTCAGATAGAAAGTAATGTGTTTTCATCTCACATTTTCTTCCCATGAGATTCATGCTCTATTTGACATTGTTTCCATTTGTGTGGTGTATGTACGTCTTTGTATTGTATTAATTTTGTTATATAAATTAATTTACGAGTATTTTAATCTTCATTATATTGTCCTTCTTTCATGTGGTGTATGTTTCGTAAGATACCAAATCAGTGAGGGAACCTTTCACTCTACTCTTCTAATCACAGACTTATTTTATGTTATTACTTTTTTATATAAATATTCTTATATTGGGATATGTTATTCAATATAATTATTCCTATAAATTTTATTTCCATTTGTGCAGTGACCCTTTTCACTCTCATCAACTAATTTTCTTATTTTTAAAGCGATGTCATTAGGCTGTCGAATTTCTATAAAAGAACTTTGTAACCCAATTTCAATTATTTGGTGATAAACTTGTACATCTTTATTATTTTGTGATACGAATATGTGTTAATGATGTATGATTTTTTACACTTAATATTCAGTTATATTGGGTGTAATTTTATTTTTAACATATAATTATGTCATTGATTTTTCCTTAATCTAAGGATATGATCTTGGTAAGGGACTCCGTCTAAATCCCATTTTATGGATTAATGTTTTGATAATATACACCTCTTTCTTATACACAATTTATAATAAAACCCTTTGATGTTTAAATTCATTCAAAGGGAATATTTTTATATAAAGTATTTTACTAAATGAAAAAAGGATTGTTTTTTATGAATGCAGCGATAATGACCTCTCCTCCACCATAATCGTTATTTGGCTTCCTCTATATGCTTTAATGTTATTTTTAAAATGAAAAAGAACCCCCTTATTCAATTTTTGGGTGTTTGGTATTGAAAATAGATTTCGATATGGAAAGATTATTTCAATATCTTGAAATTATTTTTGTGATTACAAATGAAATGTTTTTTGTGAAATGTTTATATTTTCAATATTTTATGTGTTTTGATTTTATAATGGTATTTTTTCATTTAATGGATGGTTACGTGATAAACCAATTAATGGGGGTGTCATGATAAACTAGGAATGTGGGTTAAATTATAACCTCCAATGCATTGGGTATGGATGTCAGCCGTATTGATATTACATTTAGTGATATGTGTGGATGTAGACCGTATGTTTATTATATTTAAGTATTTTTACATCCCAATTTACCTTTATATGTTATTTCTACATTATATGGGTTTTATGGTAATCATTTTGTAACAAAAAAATTTATGAAATAAGATTTTATTCAGCAAAGTGTATTTAATAATTCATAAAGATGAAATTTTTTACTGATGATAATGTATTCATGGTTTATTTTTTGTTTTAAAAAACAAATAGTTTTCCTTCTTTGTGTATCCCATTCTAAGATTTTTATTCACATCCCATGTTTTTGAAATGTTGTTTACCAGAGATAAAGTGGAATAGGGTCAAGGATGGGATCATGGAAATCTCATGATGCTGAAAACATGGAACTAAACATGTTTCTTTTATTTTAAGGGTTTTTATTTTATGAAAAATATAGATACTGAGTAGAAGTGTCTACTTTAAATATTCAAATTTTTTATATGTTATGATCTAATTCTCTAAAGCTATAAAACGGAAAAGATCCTCAATGTGAATTATTAATATAAATCAATATTATGTAATGTTTATTGTTGGGACCATATAGGTGGTATTAAAGGCCAGTTTTGAAAAATATAGAGGTTAGAGTGTTTTTTAAGCATAAGTGACACAACCATAATGGTTATAATATTTAAAAGAGTAATAGTTATTTTAGACAAATTTAATGAGTTGAATATAACATGAATAACTATATATTACTTTTTACCCTCTTCATTAAATACTATATTACGACTTTACTATTACACTCACACTAAATTTTTGGTTTAAGTAAATGGATTTATCTATTTGGAACCAAAGTAATAATGGATGTGAAGAAAACTGTGGCAGTTTTCTGAATAAGAAGCAAAATGAAATAGGGGATTCAGTGAGAACTCTTATGGTTTTTCTCAACCCACTATCTAGATTCATGATTAACCACATGAATCTTAGTGATTATTCTAAGAAATATTATATGTGAGAAACCAATCCCAATGGAATTTCAGGTAATAATCATAAAGGTATATATATTTAAAAACCAATGTTTTAAGGATTTGGAATGAAAAACCAAGGAAAATTCTTCAATGGTACGACATGATTCTATATATGTGGTAATGAAGGTCATAAATAAAGAACATTCCATGTAAAAGGGAAGCATCTAGTTGACTCTAGACAAGGGAAATAATTTTTTTCTGAAGGATCATTTGAATGTTTTAAATGGGGGTCCATGGTCATTATAAAAATAAATTTCCAACAAACAAGGCTCGAGAATGGGATCAGTAGGATCATAAAAATTTATGTTTTCAATTCCTTTTTTCATTCCATTAGAAGATGAGGAATCATAAAATGACCATTGAAATGTATGGATTATTTCTTATCTCATGTTTTGACATTACTGAAATATTAGGAAATTATGCATTATTTTGTTTGTATGAGATAATTTTAAAATAATATGATCTAAAAACAATGATAAAAGATCAGGAAGAATTTTTTAGGATTAAGGTTTCCATATTTTAGTAATTGAAGATTTATTTAGATATATGGATTATGATATTTTTAAATTTATTAATGACATTATTAAATTGAAGACTTTTCTTAGTATTTAAACCAGACGTTTGATATGTGAAAATATTATTCATGGAATAATTATATTTTATTTGATAGATATAGTTACAAAGAACCATTGTTTTTATATGATCCTTAAATTATAGGTACTTACCTGTTATTGTTTTTTGGTCTGAAAATGTAATGTATGTGATACAATTTGTGGTTAAATTTTGTTATGGTTATTTTTGAGAAAGTTATATCAATTTTGGGAATGTTATAAAATTATATACATCTTGAAAAAGGAAAACACTGAGACCCTGGGACAACCTGTCATGTCTAAAAAAGCTGTAGGAATCGAACCCACAAACAATGTTAGATTGGGATTTATCACATACCAATAGATTACATGATGTTCATGGTTAGTATGAATAATTATTTTTAGTTATATGATTTTATGGATAATTAATAAGTAGATTTTGGGAACATATGATTTATAAAATGGATATCCTATGTATAGGAAATTATTTTGGTGACTAAGTGAAAATAGTTATTTTGGAATATATTCTCTCCTTTTTGGAAAGAATAAATTCCTAAGTAAAATAGAATACTATGGTATTTCAGTAGTGGAGTAATAGTTGAAATTATATTTTATAAGAATCTATGTTTTTATGGTGTACCTATGTCGATTTGAGTTACTTATGGAAATTTTTCTCCTATTATAAATAATATATGATTTTTTTAATTTCACTTTTGTATGAGACTTTAAGTTTCGTTGATGTTATTTGTGGATAAATGTTAAGATATACAATCTAAGACTATGGTATTAAATTCATTTCAGATTAGGGTTTCAATCATAGTTTGGATTATGTTGATGGATTTTAAGGACAATTGTTTATTGAATGGAATTTGTTGATCTTCTTGTTCTTTGTGTTCTATATTAGAGATTAAGATAGTATTTTTTTATAAAATATTATCCTCTTATGGATTATCTAATCTTGTAATATCAATTTTGGTTTTTGTTAATCTATAATGATATAAAGTTCTTATATTTTTTGATTATGTGATTCTATATAATTTGATTCTAGCGCATCAGGTGTGACCAAGTCATTGTGAATACTCATCGTTTGGAGAAAATATGAGTTTTGTGTAGAAACTTATCATATGATGAAACATTACCAAAAATTTAAGTACCCTTAATTATGTCCTTGTTCAATATCATAGATTAATTCTCCTACTTTTTAAAAGGGATATTAAAAAAATGTTGGTTGTTTACTTTTACACAAGTGAGTCAATGACCGTTTAACCTATAACGAGTTTGTGGTTTTCATGTTGATACATTCTCCTATTCATGGTTTCTATCACACTCCATATGAACATGAAACTTAGTTTCTCTTGCATATCAATGCTTTAATGTAATTCTAGTATGGGTTATATCGGGTATCCATGGAACTTATCATTCTTTCTTTTAAAGTGATATTTTTATTAACACTTTTTCTGATGTGGTACTTTCAATGAAATTTTGAAGACCAATATTAAAATTTTGAGGTTGAAATTTCCAAAAGAGAGAGGAAGTAACGAACCAGGTATTTATAGAATAAAACCTTTTATTTCTAATCATACTTATGAAAAAGATATTAATTTTACATTAAATTGGATGTTGTGTTCAATGGCATGCCATACACACAAAAATGGGTTCCCTTGAAATTTAACGTTGCCCACAACTTTGAGTTACACCAAAAAATAAAATAATAAAATAATATTATTTTAAATGGTAGTTAAATACTAGACATTGTATTACCGGGAATGAATAAAACGAACCAAAATATGATTATATATGTTGGATAAATGTTTTATTATGTATCCAATATGCTTTATGGGCTTAAAATAACAATGAAACAAATTTTAAGTATGAAAACCATTAATATTTTTAAAAAGGTCGATTTACCGTCTTTTGATGGTGAACCCTTTTTATATATTGTTTTTGTAACTTTTATATGTTTTACTTGAAAAAATATATTTCTTATTTAGAATATAGATATCAAAATTTTCATTGGGTTTAATTTTATTTATTTTTCTGATGATGTTCATTTTTTAATGAATAGTGACAAATACTACATTTTTATTCGAAACTGCATATTAATCTAATATATTAATATCGATAAATTATCAATTTAAATGGTTTTAAAGTGTAATTGGATTATATTTTTACAATTTAATCCAATTTAGTTCGTTAGAGTTAATTTAACATTGATATTGGATATAAACAAATGTCAATCTTTTGAAAGTTATTATTTCTTAAAAACACGCTTTCTAGTTTTGACAATAGAAATTAATTTTTAATTATCTAATGAAACTTTTATGATTTTAATTTTGTAAAATAGACATATTTATTGAATTTATAATATCAAAATTTTATTTGGATGAATATTTGGTATGTTTCTAAAAAATATCAATTTTTGATGAACAATGAATAAACAGTGCAAAGTAGTTAAAAACTGACTTTTTCATATAAATGTAAATTTTTTTCTTTTGTGAGTTGAACTTCAAAAATCCAACATACATTATTGTCATCAGTTCGTATAATATGGTTAAATAATATGAAAATTATTTATGGTTAGTAGTATCTTTTGACTTTTATTTACCGCGGTAAAAAGTAAACAAAGTAATTCAAGGTAAAAATAATATTAAAATATTATAAAATGACCTTAACACTTTTCTTAACCCTATTGTATGAGTCATGGACGTCCAATAAATCCTTGGGTAGAAACTTTGGCCTTTGAAATCCATTTTTGTAATGTAATAACATTAATAAAATTTTATTTTAAGTGAAAATAAAAATATCATAAACATGTATTGTTTGGCCAAAACAATTTTAATGTGGGGTTATATAATTAATATATTTGATGATAAATTGTCATTAAAAATATAAAAATATATCTTATATCATGTTATTTTTTTTATAATTTTTATACATCAAATAAATTAATTTGTTTAGGAAACAAATGATGTTGTAATGATTACCTCATTAATGGATGATTTAAATTAATTATATTATAAATGTTAAAATAAATTTATATTGAACCTCTTTATGTCATCCATGAATTTCAGAGATGTGGATGACTTGTTATATTTTAATTAATGCATATTTCTTTAAATAATCATGTTGTTTTGGAATATTTTTTAAAAGTCATGATATGAATAGAATAAAAATTGACATAAATGATTTTTTAAAGAAACTATTATTATGTTAAATGATATAATAATCCTGATAATATAATATTCTACAAAATTACATAGATAAGGTTGATAATCTCATTAAATATTCACTTGGGGATCTTTTTTCATTTTATTGAAAATATATTTACCATATAGTATGAATATAAAATAAGACATGGTAAAAGTTAAATAAGTTAACAAAGGGTTGAATAAATAAGACAAGGATTAAAGAATATCCAAAACCAATAAAATTATTATTTGATGATTTTATTTCAAATAATATTCATATTATTGTCTAATTTATTGAGTTTGGTACCTTTTTAAATCTAAATTTAGTTTATAATAATATAATATTTTCAAACATTCCTAAAAAGCCCCTCTTCCTCCTTATAAAAGGTCACCACCTCTAACCCATTACTCGCATCTCTCAAGCCCCCTTGGATCGTCAAAATTCTACCAATATAAACTCCAAAAATCTCTATATTACTCCTAGAAGACTTACCTTAGGAAAAGGTAACTTCAATGATGAATTTTTGTTCAAAGAAAAGGGAGTTACCCGATTTGAAGGTAACCTCTTCCCTCATGTTCACTTATATTATTTTTTTCTTCACTCCTTATAACTTTATTATTATTTTTTTATATAACAACAAAATGTATCCTCAATATAATAGAATTTTTTTTGATAATAATTCGAACAACACTTACACACACCTTTATCTAATGTGTAAAAAACATACTGCTTTTGTGGATGGTGAAATACATCCTCCGGAAATGATGATTGTTCAATTATCTCCTACCGCCTCTCTTAGTGGACATTCTGATGTAACATTATTTTTATTTTATATATATATATATATATTATTTATTTCTTTTATATTATTATGTATTTTTCATATACATCATACCTTTAGGTTTTCAAAATTGGGTAAAAAGGATAATTTTATTTGAGGAAGTGCGGACTACCGCCCCCTCAATTTGATATGAATCATTAATAGAATCTGTGGAACATATAAAAGATGGAGATAATGAAATTATATATGATATTATACTATAATTATAATATAACTATGTATCATTAAGTGTTAATTCTATAAGAAAGTCAAAGGAAAGTATCATTCATGCATATGTATGGTTATAGTCTCTATGGACGGTGCATTTCATTTCTTACCTCCAATTTTTTTTCACACTAATAAATACATATAAATACTGGATAAATAAGATAAATATGAAATATATATCATGAATAAAATTCGGGATATAATGGATTTTCTTCCACATGGACAATATGTAATTATAAGTAGTTCATTTTTGACTCAAACACCAAATATTGACAAAATGACCATTGTTAACATAAATGATTATGTAATGTTTATAATGTGGTAATAAGTTATATTAAAGGAATAATACACATTAAATGGGTTATTAAGCAAGTATAAATTAACTTTAGTTTATTATTAAGGAAATTAATGATTGAATAAGTCACGTTATACACAAGGTAAAGGTTTTTCATATCACTTTTTATTCCCTTGAGTTTCATGCTATATTTTCCACTATTTCTATCTTTGTTTCATATTTAGTACCCATGATTGTATTCAATGTTTAATATAATTTAATTCATGTTCATTTAAATCTTTATTGTATGATCCTTATTTCATGTGGTGTATGTTCCGTAAGTTACCAAATCGGTAAGGGGACCATTCACTATCCTCTTCATATCAAAGTCTTCTTTAATGTTTTGCCTTTTAAATTTACATTTTCTTATGTTTCGATATGTTATTCTATAAACAATGTTAGGTACATTTTATGTTAATGTGATGAGAGACCCTTTTCCCTCTCATCAACTCATTGTTTGAATTTTAATGTGGTATCAATAGGCTGTCGAATTATCGCAAGAAAACCTTTTAACCCAATTTCAATTCTTTGGGGTTAAAAATATACATCTTTATTATGTCATGGTGTAAATATGTGTTAATTTTCTATGATTATTTTACACTTAATATCCACTTATATTGGGTGTATTCTTCTTTTTTCACTCATAATGAGGTCATTAATTTTCCTTTAATCTAAGGATATGATATTTGTAAGGGATATCATCTCAATTTCCTTTTTAGAGGAATGTTTTGAAAATATACACATTCTTCTTCTACATGGTGTATAATAAAACATTTTTAATTTTACTTTCATTCAATGGAAATATTGTTTTATGAATCACTTTAATAAAAAACAAAAAAGGAATGTTTTTTTAACGTATTTGGTGTCAATAACCTCTCCACCGTCGTAATCGTTATTTGGATTCCTCTATAAGCCTTAATTTTTTTAAAATTGAAAATGAAACCCTGTATTATTTTTTGGGTGTTTTGTATTGAAAATGGTTTTTTTAAAAGGATTGATTATTTCAATAACATGAAAAGTTTTCTTTTGATTTCATATGAAATGTTATTATTGAAATATTTATATTTTTAATTTTTGTGTGTTATGATTTTAATATGGTACAAAGACATTAGATGGGTGGTTATGTGATAATACAAATGAAAGGTGGTGCCATGATAAACCAGTATGGGTGGTTAAGTTATAACCTCCAATGCGTTCAGTAAAGAAGTCGGTCATATGGTTTTTCTAATTAGTGATATGTGTGGAAGTTGACCATATTGTTAATAAATTTTTGTATGTTTATGTCCAAAGTTACCTTTATATGTAATGTGTGATATTTATGGGTTATATTGTTATATTTTGGTTATAAAATGGTAATTAATGAGATTTTATTTAGTGAAGTGTATTTAATATTTTTTAAAGTTAAAATGTATTTCTAATGATAAAGTATTCATGGTTTACTTATTGTGTTGAAAAGCTAACAGTTTTCCTTCTTTATGTTTCCGTTATTTATATTTTTATGCTCATCCCAGGGTTTTGAAATTTTTTTTGAAATAACTTATAGTGGAATAGGGTCAAGGATGGGATCAAGGAATAGTCATGTTGATTCAAACATGGAACTAAACATGATTATTTTACTTTAATAGTTTTCATTTTATGAAAATATTGATACTTAGTAAAATTGGATACATGTAATATTAAAATTGTAGTGTATATATGATGCCATGATTCTATGAATATATAAACCTAAATATAACCTAAATGTGAATTATTAACTTAATTCAAGATTATGTAATGTTTAAGGATGTTTCCTCACACAAATAGTTGTTCTAACCTACCATAAAATTCCTCAGCATGGTGAGGATTTATGGAGGATTTGAAAATTATTGTCTTCTGGTGAAGGAACTATTGAGAATGATATCTCAAAAAAAATCCCTTTAAGGTTCCATGGAGAGAGTCATGATGGGAACTAGTGGTGGTGATTTTCTCATAACATGGAAACTATGAACTATCACTTCAACCCTACATGGGTCCGTGAGAGGATTATCTTGACGAGTTTCTGCATTTTTGGCTTCCAAGATTTGATTATCATGCCTTATCAAAGTAATGATTCTACCCACATCATCAGACACATATAATATATCATTTTAACACTCGAATAGGGAAATAAGGGAAGTAAATTATATCATATAGAATATCCATCTTTGGATTCCACTCTATCGAAATCAAACTAGGGAAAATAATAGGACTATTCTACAAGATTCCTTTACCAAACCACTCCTTGGGGATTAATGTTCATTGTTGTGTGATCTGTCCATGCACTCAATCGCAACTACATCCTATGTCCTGAAAAGATAACTATACTGTATATTGAATTCAAGAAAAAGATGAATGACCAAATTTGATACCAATTTTTAAGGAACCAGATTAGATAACTCGATAATTGATATGTCTGTAACGTAGCTGGATGGTAATTCTCAGTCCCCACAAATAATAAACATGAAAATTGAATAAAACCCAATGAGAGTGGGAATGATTTCTCACTAATAATTAAGATGTAAAAAAAACAATTCATTTTGAATATCAAAAAAAAATCCATTGGGGGTAATGTACCAGAATTAAAGAAGGAAAAAAAGAATACCAATGTACAACAATCCATGTACCAAAATAGAGTAAAAAATATAAGTCCCCAGGGAAACAACTTACCAATTCAAAGGATCAATGGCTAGATCCAACCCCAATAGATTTTTTCGCTTTCTCAATCCTTGAAGAAGATAATCTACACACACACAAATTCATAAGTAGGGTTTCTTCAAAAAATCATATTTCAGTCTCACCAAGGATTCAATATCATATCCCAATAATTGATTAATAAATGGAATTATATAATTTTTTTAATAATCAGGTTTGTTATTTTAATGAATATTTAAAAAAAATCATGCTTTATAAATAAAATGATGGATAATACATTAAGAATATTCTGTACATGCGATGATAAATTTATAAAAAAATTATAAAATAATAAATTTAATATTAATCTATTTATATAAATTCCAAAGGAATGTAATGAATTTAAAAAACATTTGAATATATTTATATCTCAAATATAAAATGAGCGAGCAAAATGGTCATATAAAAAATAATCTTGAATGTTCCAGACTATAGGACTCCACACTATCTATGTGAACCTAGAAATATGTGTATAGAAATCATCCCTATGAAATTGAAAAAACATGACTTGTCATTATCTTATTGAGGACATAAAATACTAAATTTATGTTCTAGAATGTATTATAAGAGTAGAGAGTATCCAAATAACTCACAAACCACAATTGGATTTTATGTTATCTTATATAATCAATGATGGAAAATTAATTATAAGAGCACATAAAATACAATTAAATATGATTCGTTCATTTTAAATTCCAATTTATCGTTTAAAACCAAAACTAGTTTTAATACAAGAAACCATACTATTTAATAAGATATAACCATTTGGTTTATATCAAATCATTTTATTTCATTTTTAGAAGTTTAATATGAATTCAAAACCCATACCATAAATTTCTCAATCCACTTCCATTATTAAATTCATTAATTTATTTGGAATATATTCAATAAAATCTATAATTTTAATTAAATAATTCATGCTGATAAATTACCATAAACTGTCTCCAATTCGATGGAATTGGGTTTTTCCAAATTTTCATTCCCAAACCATTTCAAATCACCCACTTCATTGTAATTGGGACATATCAAATAAATTGAAATAATTTTTGTCATATTTAATTTAAATCACTAATTTAATTAATTCATGAAATTCAAGGATAATATATTTAGCCAAATGAAATAGAGTAAACTTATTTTTTCATAAAATTCTACACTCACAATGGAACCCATCAGCAAGAATGAAGGAGTATAAGACCTCAAAATCATTATATAAAAGATATCCTGCAACATAGAGCATAGATTCTTCAATTTAAAGATTACATATTAAACAAAAACGAGATTAAGTAGAGTTATAGATAGAGAACATAGAGAATAAATATTAATGAATCACACCATATGTTCAATGATGATAAAATTCTATAAGAAAGGAGCAGGTCATGTTGGAGAGCTCCAAGATAAATTAGTGAAGGCTTTAGGTTGAAGGAGATGAAAAATATATAGATCATATTTGATTCATGTTTAACAACTGAAGTCGAGGTATGAAATGATGTGTAATGTCATTACATGTCATGCAATTTTTATGTATCATAACCAATGAAAGCACAACACTTTAAAAAAAAACATCTTATTAAATTACTCACGTCATGTAATGTGTAATGACATCGTGTAACCTGTAATGGTTTGAATATCCTCATGACATGAATCCTCTCACGATATACACCTAGAATCCAATACACAATGTGTAACCTATTTACATTGTGGGTAATTCCAATACAACATGCAAATATAGTCTATTAATGTTATGATTAAAAAATCTATGAATTTATCATTACATGTATCATCCCAATTAATTCTCAACTCTACTAAGTTAATGAAAATTATTAACCCTTCCAATATTAAAGACGTACCTACCAGAGTGTTAATGATATGATACACAATATATTAATCAAATTCAAGAATATTTTCTTTGTTTTTTTCATTCCTCAATAGAAAAAAAATAATTCCAAACCTTCATTTCTTATATAGATTAATTTATTGGGTATATCCTCCCTTTAAATTCATAATTCATTATATCCATATAAACCATTCCCATTTTAGATATATTGTTCACTAATAAAATTTAAAAAAAATCATCAATTCTAGTGTTATCCTAGATCGTGATACTGTAAATCACACAATCATTAATAAAAACATAAATTTATATATCATTCTTCTTCAAGATAAGGTTTTAATGAAACACATGGGGATAAATTTTGGGAATTTTAACCTCTCAAAAAATTTCTTCATGGTTAATCATAAATGTTTCTGATTCAATAGGGTTCACTCTATAAGGTCTCTATGATATTTTTATTGAAGTAGTTATGAGTCAAATTGAAACTAAAAACTCTGATGATGTATAATTATATGAAAAATCTTAGGAAATGAATCAACAAAATAGAATAAATTTATTGTATTTATAATGAGTTTTTTCCTAGACATTTAATCCAAATATAAATCATTATTATTTAATAATATGATTAATAGGATGGTAATTTTACTTAGGATTTCATAATCATCATTATATCTACATCAAAACATGGGATGATTTGGTCTCTAAAATAGGACTCCATAATCAAATAAATTCATACTATATTTATATTGAGATTTTTATAACAAGACCAATATTAGATCAAATTCAACCAAATGAAGAATTACATAATTTCTAGGAAGTTTATTCACATAAAAACATTTCGAATATGAGATATATACTTTGTTGTAATTCATCAAACAGTTTTTTTTTCATTGATTAAATAATATTTTTTCTTTGAGTTAGTAAATCAATGTTTTTAGTGAATGCTTCAGATATGAATAAATTCACAAGAACTGGATGCATAAAATAGTTCAATATATCATGGGTGGATAAAAATTATATCTTAGACCACATCATTTTCAGGATCAAATTATGTGATAGTGATTATATAAGATCTCAATATTTCCCTTGGATTTAAATTATGTTAATTTTTATTTTACAAACAATTTCCTCGTATATATCATTGGTTTTCATTATTCCCATAGTCTATATAATTTATACAATGATCCATTATTTGTAAATTTGGTGAAACATAAATTCCATCTCTGTTCTTCTCAAATCTACTATTATATTTTATAATGGAGTACACTTAATAGAATTATATTCTAAACCGTAAATAAATTTCATCACATTGATTTCAATCCCCAACCTGCTTTTTACAACATTTTCACTATGTATCTTGTTGAGTGTTTATTCCACCAAGATTTTTATCTCTGTAAAAAATAGGAAACAAAATATTTATATAATTATAAAAAAAATTCAAAAATATAATGATAGTATCTTACATATATATAGACCAATTAAGAAAAATGAATAATCATTTTGTGATAGCCATTTAAATTTTAAGTTATTCTCTATTATGTCATGGTATTATCAAATACAAATTACAACCGTGACTCTAGTATCCTATATCGAGTGCTAATATTATTAAATTTAATTAGATACAAGTCTTAAAATCTTATAAACTAACTGATTTAACAGTATTTGGAGAACCAAATAAATACCCGATACCCATTATACATAAGGAATTAAAATAAAAAGTATAGGAATAGAAAAAAAAATTCATCCATGATATCATTCCAAGAATTCTTCTTGAAATCTTATGAAAAGGATCAAAATAAATCATAGAAAAAAATTATATTTAAAGGTTCTAAATAGGGGAATATATGATGAAAAATAAAGTAATAATAAATATGGAACAATATATAACTAAAAACCAATTAAATTGAATAAATAAAATGTCTGTCATAATCATTTATGGAATAATAAATATGGATATTTAAATAACAAAACATTCATTACACATGATCAATAAACTATGAATAAAACACATATATAGATAATGTAATTTTTACAATATAAGTGAAAATAATAATTGATTATTCAATAAATTAAATTTTTAATCATTAGATAGGTTATTCTAATAACCATGATACCTTTTATGTCAATACCTTGCAAAATATTGTCTAAAACCATTGGTAAAATCCCTTTTATTTTGGCCAATTGATTTCTCTCATGAGATATGCCATTACATTGAGGTGCAATATAACATGGGCCCCCACCAAGCATTACATTTCCCACTTATTCCATATATACCAAATAATTTATTAATTAAGTAAAAATATAAAATATCAAAAAATATCTGCATTGAGTAAAGAGAACATATTTTTCAATTTATCCCTAGTCAACCAAATGACATTCTATGTAAATAACGTATATATGAATGGTATATGGTTTAGAAAATATTCATATCAATGAAATAATGAATATGGATAGACTTGAATTGGAACATATACCATTAGGAATAATGATTTATTAATGTTAAATACATCAAATTGGTATAATATAAACCACATAAATGTGAATTGGTGCATACTTTCAAATTTGCCTAAATGAAATTGAAATTGATACGAAATCCTTTACTATGATCATAATGTTGATGTTAGAAGTAATCAAATAATAAATAATACTTATCATATTCTAACCCATATATAATATTTACAAATTAATAATATGGTAATAATAAATCATGATACACATATCATTAATTTCCAAGTAATATAAAAAAGTAACATACCACATGAAAAACAATTTGTTATGAAATTTCTTACTACTTGCTGTCATTAATGTCAAAGCCCCATGGATGAATTAAATAAAAATTGAACATGAAAAATACATTAAATATAATAAATTCATTATATTACATGTAATATGAAATTATTTACTCCCGATAAAATATATTAAGCACACCATAATGGAATACTCCTCAATTAAGTGATATTAAGACAAAATACATACATTGATTCGAGATCATCATGTATGACATTATCTTCGTAAATAATAATAATTTTTTAATTATTTACATGATTAATAACATATTAATTTTTATTATTCCTTTAATTTATGTAATTACTATGTCATAAGGAATTAAATAGAAAATTAAATTTAGATATAGCATTTCCAATGTATTTAATATATGTGGAGAAAATGAGTTTGTTAGGTTGACTATTGGTCCAAATGATCATTAATTAAATATTTATATAGTATTATTAAGTACTCTACTATAATAATTATACAACAATTATACTTTTAATTCCAATCATGAATGATGGGGTTGTTACAATAAAAACTATGGTTGTTCATACAGATATAAGGGAAAAATTATCATTTTTCAACGTTCTGTATGGAAGGAATGTATATCATATGAAATCATTATATAGTGATAATAAGTTAAAAAATAAAATATTATTCATCAAAATATACTTATATATATCAAAAATTTGATTTTTAGATGAAAAAAAGTCACATTGCTTCATAAAGGCAGTATTAAAGACATCTATGAATAATGTGATTATCATTCAATGAGTAAAAAGGGAATAAATAAATTGATATATATTATATTTTCATAGTGTTAAAAATTTAATTAATATCATCATTATTTTATGAATAAAAATTTTATTCATTAAAAACATCCTTGTTCCTTTTCTTGTATTGATTTCATTAAAAACAAATCACATCGCTTCACGATGTGGTAGTCTTCCACACATATGAGCAATTAAATCATTTCCAATATGTAATGGGATGTGGAAAAGATATATATGATATAATTAATAGATATGTATAATTTTTTCTTAAATATGATATATATTCTTTATTTAAACCATTATACCCAATTATGGGAGGTGTTGATGGATACTTTGTCAGAATAATTTGTGAGGATGCAGTCCTCTATACAGAAGAGTGACCTTATATTTCCCATTTGAATAAAGTTGATATAAATATAGGTCATTATAATTACATAATAGTATCTCCGTATATGGGAGATATTTTCTATAATATAACAATAATTTATTAATATTTTAGGTAGGTTTAAGAATAAATAAAACCTAACATTCATAGTTAAATTTTTTTCCTATTCCCAGACCACCTCATAAATATTATACAAAATGTATTCCTAGAATGGATTTTTGAAAAACCATTTCATCTCATATAGTTTTATGAATTTTGGGATTTGATTTTTATTTTTATTTTCTGATCCAAAATGTTTTTATTGTGTGATGAAAAGATGATTGGGGAAGGCCTTTTATTGTTGAGGTGAGTGGAACACATGTAATTTTTTAAATGAAAAAGGTGTAACCATGTTTCATAATTTATCTAGGAGTAAGAAATAGATTTTTATCAATAAATATAAATAATAATTACTAATTATTTATATAAAATTTATATTATAAATGTTTATAGGCCATTTAACCTTTATTATATTAGTTTAACCCCCAGTAAACCCATTTTTAGTTGAACTTACGGATTATTAATTTATGTTTTCACTATTTATTTTCATTAATAATAATATTTAAATTATTATTAAATATAGAATCTATTAATACCTATTTTCAATAAATTTTACTAAATTAAAATAAAATGACTATTATTATAACTTTTAAAACTATATCCACAGACACGGTGAAGAAACATGTTTTTAACAAGCAAATTCTCAAAAGTGTCGAATGTTCAAATATAACAAATCTGTATGATATTGATTCAGATGATCTTAATTATAATTATTATTTATCTAATTTTACATTCAATCCAATTTAATATATTATATAACATTGTAAATAATTTAAATGAAAATGTAGTTTTCAAATAATAATATGTATTTTTTACTATTTAACAAAAAATGAAACTTCTTTAAAAAATAAAATAAATCATACTTATATAATTTTGATATATTTATTTCAAAAATAATAAAATTTATTAGATAAATTTTTTTTAAAAAATTCATATATATTTTTATCATATGTAGACAAGAATTGAAAAAAACCATTTAAAAAATATTTTCTTTAGAAAACACTTTGGTTCCATTACAAAGTTTCTATATATTACTTAATATCTTTAAAAATAATTTTGATATATTATATAAATTTACAAAACACATAATTTTTATATTTTATTTAACACTGTTCAAACAATACAATATAACAGGTAAGTTATAATGTTGATGTTTTAATAAAAATTTTATATTGGATTTTAAGTTAAAACTTGTGTTGTGTGCATCAAAATCTATAAAATATTTTAAATAAATTTTAGGGAAAATAAGACATATTTTAATGGGGTCTTACATTATTCCACCCTAAAAATACTTCAACCTCAAAATTTTTTTGATATTATATTCTAAACAAAATAGGTTTGTTATTTTTTACAATATCATATAGTTTCTACATTGCCACATCCATTTGGTTATTTATCCAAAGTAAATTTTCTAGATGGTGACCTAATTACAAAATAAATTCACTCAACTATCAACAATATAGGTGCTTTATTGTTATCACAATTGATCAGGTTATGATTCAATTTCATTATTGGGAGAACATGTGTTGGTGCTAGCATGTACTACTTTAAAAATCATATATAAAAAAATCACCAAAATTAGAGAGACATGCAAGAATTTCAAATTTATAGCTAATAGCTATAATTATTCAATGTTATATAAATTTCATATGTACCTAGGAATAATATTTCCCTTCTTAACAAACCTCATAACTCCCCTATCATTGAGATATATTATAGAAAACATGATCTCCCACTAGTAATGTGTAATCATTCACCTGATTATCATTGTAACTATTTTACATATATTGAGATGATTTACTATGAGATTGAATATACATCTCTTTTTTTATTCTAGTTCAAAATGTAATGGACATATGAGTTTCCATTTCATCAATTTCATCCCAACATGATGGTGTACAATATCCCCTACCACATTATGCTTCATACAACTCCATTTTAATACATGAGTGGAAAATATTATTAGAGGGAAACTATAAAAATGGTAAATAATGAACCAACATGTATTTAAATTCATGTGATAATGACATAATTATTTCTTCTATTTTTTAAATTTCCTTTTCATACGTTCGATTAGTTTGAGAATGGGAGGAAGTTCTCAAATGAAACTCATTAACAAGATACTGATAACAAAACTGTAACAACCCGAGATTCTATGAGATGTATTCCTTTTAATTTATTTGATGTCTTGTGTTGTGTGCTACACCAATATTATCTTGCACTATATGCAACACTATATTAGCTTACAGTATATGCAACACTATTCTTGGATCATGTTATATACAATTTCAAGTTTGTTTGATTGTAGTTATTATACACAACATTACGTATAGATATTGTTTAATGTATAAATGAAAGAAGTTTTTCTTATGTTATACGCAACACCAAATGGAGCTTTCACTTCACGTATCCCTGGCTTGGCTTACATTACACGCAATCAAGACCTTCATCGATTGCGTGTGTAGTACGCAATATCGAGTTTCACTAAACGAGAAAATATTATAATATTATTATAAACTAGCCATTATGAATAGTAATACCCACTTTATGAACATTTATAAATTTTATCTTTGGAAATGGAATTCATTTTTGGATTCGGAATATAGAAATTACCCTAGGGTGAGTTTTTTAAAACTATCAATTTTTGATGAATAGTGAAAACACTAGATTACTATTTAAAAACCGACTTTTTATTTAAATAATTATTTATTTTATTTAAATTTATTTTAGGTCAAAATTGATACATAATACCTATATAAGTTCAATGTAATTCATTACAGTCATTATATAATAATTTTAGATATATTCAAATTTTATTGAACGTTTGACCGTCTTTTACCCACCTCCTAGGAGAATTTTCAAATTTACATAAAACATAATTTTACCACATCTGTGATTGGAATTTCAAAATTCTGAGAGACATGGTTCATATCAGTATGTAAAACTTTGTTCAATAACATAAAAATAATTTTTGGTAAATAGTAAATTTTTACTTTCATTTACCATAGTTAAAAGTAAATAGGGTAATTAAGGGTAAAAATGAAATTATCATTACCCTAAAACAAGTCCTAATTATATTGGATAAGTGTAATTCAATCAAAAACTACCTTAGGGATAAAATATTACTCTTTAGGTCCACTTCTATTAGATTAGGACATTTATTATTATTTTATTTAAAGAAGAGATAAAAGAGTTAAAATCAAAGTTTAATAACTAAAACATTTTTAATATAGGGTTATACATAAGATAAATTAGAAAGTAAATATTCATTATAAAGATAAAAATATTTCCTACATAATTTTATTTTATTTATAAATTTTAGACATTAAATAATTTAATTTATTTATGACACAATGATGATGCATTAATTACCTTATAAATAAAATATTAACATAATTTATGTTATAAATACCCAAACAAATGTAATATTATACTATTTATGAATTAAACTAATTTTATAGGATAATATGACATGTTATTATTGATTTAATTAACTTTTTTAGAACTAATCATGTTCTTATAAGTTTTACAAAAATCAAGTACCAAATAGTGTAAAAATTGACATAAAATAGTTTTTAAAACAAATATTATATTATTAATTGATATTCTATTCCTAAAAAACTATAGTTAGACCAAATAACTTAGATAAGGATATATATATATATATATTACTAATGAACCACTTGGGGTTCGTTTGGGTTTTTATAGTATGTTTATTAACCATATATTATAAGAAAACAAAATTACACGGTAAAAGTTAAATTATTTAACTTATAGTTAAATATAAATGATAATTAAATAATAGTTACCTAAACTTGTCTAAAACCTATTGTTAGAGTTTATTTCGGCCCATACCCAACTTAGATTCGAAATAAATCAATTTTGAGCTATTAAAAACTGAATACGACTGTTATAAAATAATATTTTAAGGTTTTATAAGGTGCCCCTCTTCTCCCTTATAAAAAGGGCACCCCTTCCCACTTCTATTCACACCCTTTTGAACCTTGAAGCATGGAAAACCACTGAAAATTATTCTTATTAACCTCTCTAGTTATATCATAGAGATTCAGGTCTTCTCAAATGGCCAACTCTAGTTACCTAAGAAGAAGTTTAAAAGAGGTGCGTCGAAGAAGAGGTAATCTCTTATACTGATTCTATCATGTTTTATTTATTATTAAAATTCTTATAAATTAGTTGTTTCATTATAAAGTAATTAAATTAGTATAAATAATATACTGATATGTTATTATAAATATGAAACAAAACCATTCCACCTTATATCCATCCTACGGAAAATGAAATCACCGCGCGTGCGTACCTACGGAATATCGTCTCCACGCCGTGGTATAATCTGTTTTCCACCACCACCATACTTGGATGGGTATAATGATGTGAATAATAACTATATATAGTTACTATAACATCATAATGATTCTGTAATATTATATCATCCACTTCAATTCAATTCATTAATTATGGGAATGATATCATGGCTCGTGCGTACGTACGAATTACCTTCTCCATGACGCAATGTGATTCATTCTCCATTTTAACCATTCAAGAATGATTATAAAATATATATAATGATTATTAATGAAATATATGACATGATAAAGCTACTGGATTTATGTATATACATATTTCATCTACTTAATTCCATTCAAGTCAATAAGGAAAGGAAAACAGCGTTCATGCGTACTTACGACCTACAGTCTTCATGAACGGTGTATTTCATTTCATTTATATATCTATTACATATATATACTGAATATATATATAGTATATAAATCATTATTTACATTCTGGAAGCAAGTAAATCAATATATAAGTAATAATAATATTATCAACAAGTCCAACCCCGTACGATAAATATAACAATTTTACCCAAAACACTGTTTTGACATGGAATTTACAAAAGAACGGTTAATATAAAGTAAAAAGTGAACCATATATGATATCATAACAATGAATATGTTTCTGAAATAAGTCAATGAAAATATTTAAATCATTTTACAGGATGTTCAGATATGTATGATGTATATCGGAACAATGGTAAGGGATAACTTTTCCAATCTCGTTTTTATCTGAGATTGTTTATTCGTAAATATTTACAGGGGTTATGTTTATCATCCATGTCCATGTTTTATAAAAATGTTTTCATAAAATGTTTTCTATTCTTCCAATTATATTTAATTTCATTTTTACCCTTTGTTGACTTTTTACCACATTGTATGGAAGTAATCTTTCATTTGGATACCATATAATGTACTTTTTGACGTTTCTGTTAAAAGTACGAAGATAATGTTTTCTATAACTTATACGGGATGAATAGATTTTTACGGTTTTATAACACCTTATATTCATGATGCTTAATCTAAAATATTTCATTACTATTTTCAACAAAATCCTTTTATTTTAAAATTTCATGGCATTTTGTGAGAAGAAAATGATTTTGAATAAGAAAGGATATTTTCCTCAAGAGTTCATTTCAAGTGTTTTAGAAAAACCATTTTCCATATAAGATGAAATTATTTCATATGTGTATGTTTAAAGTATAATTTCTATATGATTTACATGGTTTCACTTCTCTTATGATGAAATTATATCCATTTGTTTTATAAGGATTATGTTATGATGCGATGATGTTTATGAAACACATTTTATTATTTGGTTTATGATGAATGATATATGTTTATGTTGTGGCACACATAAGAATGATTTCATTATGATATGGATGGGACCTATATCTCCTGAAAATAAATTGGGTAACGATTTATATCTAATAAGATAGACATGGATGGAACGACATGTTAATCTGGTTCAGTAATATAGGACTGGAACGAGTAGTGAACTCAGTTTAGTAATGGACATTGTCCACTAAGATGGTCATGGAAGCAATTCCTTGGATACTATGGAAGTCATATCATGTGCATAATGGTTTTCCACAATTACATGTATTCTACCCGGGCTATTTTATCAGGATTGATGTTCTATTATGATATATGCCTTACGTACTTCCCTGAATTATGTCTTTGCTCAAGATTTGGTTGTTTAGATTTTATGTTCACGTTTTTTCATTAAAATGTTTATGGATTGTTTTATGTTCTATATGTTTACCCTTAATGAGCATTTGAGCTCACCCTTTTTATTTTTTCTTTTCCCCAGGATATAAAAAATGTTTTAGGTAAGAAAAAAATGGGAAGATCTTTATGGGAGATGTTGAAGATATTTCACCAAGATTAGAAGATTATATTCCAAGTTTCCAATGAAACTATACTATTACGATCCTTTGGTGTCTGTTTTTGTTATGTATTAGATATTCTGAAAATGTAATGTAATGTCTATGTATGTCATGTACATGTCTCTAAAGTTGGTATATAAGGGAAGTTTAGTCAACCTTTGGAATGTTGGATGCGAGAACATTAGTGAGATCCTTAGATATATTTATAAGGAATGTCTAGGGATTTCCCTAAGGTTAAGTATAAGTATAGGTTATAGTCCTAGAATTATGGTAACGATATTAGAATTAAACCTAAGATGTTAGATATTGAAGTTAATACCCCTTTATTATGTTGTTTTCCAAGAATGATTTTTTCCTCTAACACTGTTCTTTTTGGGTTTTAGATGATGGCTAGAACCCGAAGGAACCGTGTTGATAAATGTAATGGAAAATGCAATTATTGTCCTCCCGAACAACCAAATGTGATAGGATATGGAGTGCGAAATCTTATTGATATACTTACACAAGCTATGAATCATTTTGGATTTCCAAATGATCATATAAGGGAAAAATATTCTATTGAGTCCTTTATGAGGCAACATCCACCGTCATTCAATGGGTCTTCTGATCCACTTGTTGCTGAACAATGGATCAGTACCATTGAAAAGATATTTTCCATACTTCGCTTTTCAGAACATGAAAAATTTATTTTCGATGTTTACCATTTAGAAGGAGAAGCAGACCAGTGGTGGACTCTAATTAAGAATACAAGGCCCCAAGATGAAATTGAATCCATAGAATGGGACGAGTTCAAGAACTTGTGTTTCAGTAAGTACTTCCCATGTATTCTTTTAACAATGATTGAAAAGAAGTTCTTTGAGCTTAAGCAGAAGGATGATGAATCTGTTGGTATATACGAAGCAAATTTTACAAGGCGTACAACATATACATCTGGATTTATAATCCAAACTGAAAATAAAGTTGATCAATTCTTTAGTGGCATAAAACCAAGTCCTTGAAGGGAATTAGCTATAAGAGACTTCAATAGCTATAAAGAAATTGTGTGTTGTGCTATCATGGTAGAACTGGAAGTTGGTGTAACATATCCATCTCATGGTTTTGACAGGAAACGAATGATAGAGTTCAAGGATAAACCTCAGAACAATGGTGAAAAGAAGGTGAATGTTTTATTATGCTCTAAGTGTTGAAAAAATAATAGTGGACATTGTCTAAAAGGTACTAGAAAATGATTCAAGTGTGGAAAAGAAGGTCATCAAGCATCTGAGTTTCGAAGTAATGGGAAAACAGTTTCTAATGACGTGAATAAGGAAAATACTATAGATAATGCTCCACCAACACCTCAATGCTTCAAGTGCAAGGAAATGGGGAATTATTGTAACTCATGCCATAACCTAAGGGTTAATGATGATCGACGTGAGCAACCGCTTGAGGAAAATGAAAAAGGGAAGCCACATGCGATCACTATTGGCGATGTTGAGTATCACAACGATGTAGTGGAATGATTATGTGTTTATGTAACATGATTCCAAAATAGTGTTGTGGAATCTAATGTATAGTACTGTGGAATATTGGAATTTATATGTATTTCTTTAATATGGTTTTCAATAATTATTTGGTACTGGTATCCATAAAAAGTAATTCAAATATGTTGGAAAGAAGAAGATATGATAAAGAGAAAATGAAATGTTTAT
The DNA here is from genome assembly GCA_963277665.1 of Viscum album. Classification (NCBI taxonomy): domain Eukaryota; kingdom Viridiplantae; phylum Streptophyta; class Magnoliopsida; order Santalales; family Viscaceae; genus Viscum; species Viscum album. The sequence goes on along the minus strand of OY728157.1, from coordinate 1,845,037,443 downwards.
TATTATTCATGAGCTCATGACTGATATAAGGACTAAGTGATATTATGGTTTGAGTATATAGAATTTTGGGATTTTGGTATGTGGAAAGAGTTAACTTTTGAAAATATTTATGTTTTCACTAAAGTTCAATGGGTATTCATTTTTCAAGAGAATACATGATTAAGGTATTCACATGTTTGTAATTTGACCAACAAGATATATCATATGATATATGAGGGATAAATGATAGTAGTCACATGCTCGGAAGATAAAATTATTAGTAATTTTTTTCTTTATACTATGAGCTTGGACAGATGTATTATAGATAATCCTAAAGATTTGAATGGATTATGTTGTACATAAGTTAGTATTTTTTAAGGATAGAACTTTTTTGATATTATTGATGAGATGTTATAATAATTTAGTTTTAGAAAAAGTACAACCTGCAGGACAGGCGCCAACTCGTCGTGTCAGACAACGTTGTGAGAATCGAACCCACAAACAAAGTGTGACAGGACTTTATCGCCTACCACTGGCCTACAGGATGTCCCTGGTTAGTAGAAACTAGTTTTATTAAGTAGTATGATAGATGATGTATAAGTCCATTTTTGGAATCATATACTATTAAACTCACCATATATGGACTTAAGTATATTTTATAACACTTTCTAACTTTTTTTTGAGACATATGGAATGACCCATCATTCTATCACATGATCTGCTAACACTTAACGAATGAAAAATTCAACTTCATTTCTTTAAGAGATGATGTGGAAATTGTTCATGGAATGAGAAACTGTGAGATTATACCAAAATAAAGAAAGTATTTATTTTAATTCAAATTCTTCTACTTTAGGGAAATCATCTTGAAAATCAAAAATGTTTCCATAGTTTCCTTATATCTGATTAATCAGATGGTACCTTAGATCATCACAAATTTATGGCTTTGTGATTTTTGGCTTTTTCGTAGCCATGTTCTCTACCACTCTCCATTAGAACATGATGGTTAGATTTCTCTTCCATACCCATATTTTCACCTATGTTCTCCTATGTGGAAACCCAATGATTAGTTAATTTGGGTAACAGTTATGTTTCATACTTTAGTTTTTAAAGATAAGTTTTGGTATTTCTTTTTACGATGTGGGTTTATATTAAAACGTTCGAGTAGTAAACCATTTATAACCCCGACGAATTTCGAGGGAGAAATTCATTTTAAGGGGGTTAGAATGTAACACCCCAAGATTTTATGAGAAGTATTCCTTTGAATTTATTTGATGCCTTGTGTTGTATGCTACACCAAGAATATCTTGCACTATACGCAACACCGTATTAGCTTTCAGTATACGCAACACTATTCTTGGATTGTGTTACACACAATTTCAAGTTTGTTTAATAGTAGTTATTCTATGAAACATTAAGTACATGTGTTTTTTAATGTATAAATGAAATATGTTTTGATTATTATATACACAACACCAAATGAAGCTTTCACTACATGCATCCCTGACATGGCTTGCATTACACGCAATCAAGACCTTCCTCGATAGCGTGTGTAGTACGCAATACAGAGATTCACTAAACGAGATATTATTATAATATTATTATGAAGTAGCTGTCATGAATAGTAATTCCCACTTTTTTAAATTTTATAAATTTCATCTTTCAAAATGGACTTCATTTTTGGATTCAGTATATCGAAATTATCCTAGGGTGAATTTTTTAAAACTTTCAATTTTTGATGAATAGTGAAAACACTCGGTTACAATTTAAAAACAGACTTTTTATTTAAATAATTATTCATTTTATTTAAATTTATTTTTGGTCAAAATTGATACATAATACCTATATAAGTTCAATGTAATCCATTGGAGTCATTTTATAATAATTTTAGATATATATAAATTTTATTAAACTATTGACCGTCTTTTACCCACCTCTTAAGAGAATTTGAAAATTTACATAAAACATAATTTTACAACTTCTGGGAGTGAAATTCAAAAATCTGATAGAGATGTTTGATATCAGTAAGTAAAATGTGGTTCAATGAGGTTAAAATAATTTTTTATGAATAGTAACTGTTTACTTTTTTTACCACAGTTAAATGTAAATAGGGTAATTAAGGGTAAAAATGATATTATTATTACCCTAAAACATATCCTAATTATATTGGATAAGTGTAATTCGACCAAAAACAACCTTAGGGATAAAATATTACACTTTAGGTCCACATGGATTAGATTAGTACATTCATTATTATTTTATTTAAAGAAGAGTTAAAAGAGTTAAAATCAAAGTTTATTTACTAAAACATTTTCAATAGAGGGTTACACAAAAGATAAATTCGATTATATATATTCATTAGAAAGATAAAAATATTTCCTCAAAAATGGTATTTTATTTATAATTTTTAGATATTATATAATTTAATTTATTTATGTCACAATGATGATGTAGTAATTACCTTATTATTGAAATATTTACATAATTGATGTCATAAATATCCAAATAAATGCACTTTTAGACTATTTATTAATTCCAATAATTTTATAGATTAATATGACATATTTTTATTGATTTAATTAACTTTTTTAGAACTAATCATGCTGTTATAATTTTCAAAAAAATCATGTACAAAATAGTGTCAAAATTGACATAAAATAGATTTTTTAAAAAAAATATTATATTATTAATTGTTATTCTATTCATAAAAATATAAGGTTAGGATAAATGACATATATAAGGATATATATATTAATAATGAACCACTTGGGGTTCGTTTGGCTTGTTATAGTAAGTTTATTAACCATATAGTATAAGAAAAAAAAAGACACGGTAAAAGTTAAATTATTTAAATTAGAGTTAAATCTAAATGATAAGGATAAAATAGTTACCTAAACTTTTCTATAACCTATTTTTTTAGAGGATTTAGACCCATCACAACCTTATCTTATAAATAAATCAATTTTGAGCTATTAAAAACCGAATATGACTTTATTATAAAATAATATTTTAAGTCTTCCTACGGTGCCCCTCTCCTCCATTATAAAAAGGGCACCCCTTCCCTCTTCTATTAAAACCCTTTTGAGATTTTAAGCTCAGAAAAATCCTACCAATTCCTCTTCTAAACCAATATAGTTATATAATATAGGTTCTGGTCTTCTCAAAAGGCCAACCCTAGTGCCCGAAGATGATGTTTAAAAGAGGTGTGTCGAAGAACAGGTAATCTCTTCTACCGATTCTTTCAAGTTTCCTTTATTCTTAAAATTATTCTTCTTTAGTTGATTCATTATAAATTAATAAAATCTGTATCACTAATATACAGATACATTATTATAAATATGAAACAACCTCATTTCAACTTCTATCCATCCTACGGAAAATGAAATCACTGCGTGTGCGTACGTACGGAATACCGTCTCCACGCCGTGGTGTAATCTGTTTTTACACAACCACCTTACTTGAATGGGTATAATAGTGTGAATAATAACTATATATATTTATTATAACATCATAATGATTCTATAATATTATATAATCCACTCAAATTCAATTAAATGATTATGGGAATGATATCATCGCTCGTGCGTATGTACGGATTACCATCACCACGACACAATGAGATCCATTCCCCATGTTATCCATTCAAGAATGAATATAAAATATATATAATGAATATTAATGAAATAAATTAAATGATAAAGCTACTGTATTTATGTATGTATATATTTATATTTCATCTACTTACATCCATTCAAGTCAATAAGGAGAGGAAAACAACATTCATGCGTACGTATGGCCTACCGTCTCCATGAACGATGTATTTCATTACATTTATATATCTATAATATATATATACTGAATATATATATGATATATAAATATTTATGTAAATTATATAAGTAATTAAATCAATATATAATTTATAATAATAAGAAAAACAATTACAAACACGTACGATAAATAAAATGATTTTACTCAAAACGCTGCTTTAACATGGAATTTACAAAAAAAACGGGTAATATAATAAGTGAACCATATATGATATCATAACACTGAACATGTTTTTTTAATAATTCAATGACATTATATAAATAATTATACAGGAGGTTTAGATACGTATGAATCATATCAGACCTAAGGTAAGGGATAACTTTTCCAATCTCGTTTTTATTCGAGATTGTTTATTCGTAATTATTTACTGGGGTTATGTTTATCATCAATGTCCATGTTTTCTAAAAATGTTTTAATAAAATGTTTTCTATTCTTCCATTTATATTTAATGTCATTTTTACCCTTTGTTGACTTTTTACCACATTGTATGGAAGGAATCTTTCCTTTGGTTTCCATATAAGGTACTTTTTGACTTTTCTGTTCAAAGTATGAGGAGAATGTTTTCATTAACTTATACAGAATGATTGGATTTTAGGGTTTTATAATGCCTTATTTCCATGAAGATTAATCTAAAATATTTCATTAATATTTTCAACAAAATCCCTTTCATTTAAAATATCATGTCATTTTATGAGAATAATATGATTTTGAATAATAAAGGATATTTTCCTCAAGAATTAATTTCAAGTGTTTTATCATAACCATTTTACATCTAAGATGTAATTATTTCATATGTGTATGTTTCAAGTATAATGTCTATATGATTTACATGGTTTCACTTCTCTTATGATGAAATGATATCCATTTATTTTATATGTATTATGTTATGATGGGATGATGTTTATGAAACTCATTTCACTCTTTTGGCTATGATGAATGATTTATGTTTCTGTTGTGGCACCCATAATAATGATTTCATTATGATATGGGTGTGACCTATATCTCCATCCAATGCATTGGGTAATGATTTATATCTCATGAGATAGGCATGGATGGAACACCAAGTTAATCTGGTTCAGTAATACAGGACTGGAACGAGGAGTGAACTCAGTTCAGTAATGGACATTGTACACTAAGATGTTCTTGGCAGCAGTGCCTTAGCTACTATGGAAATCATATCAAATGCGTAATTGTTTTCCACAATTACAAGTTTTCTTACGAGGATATTTTATCAGTATTGATTTTCCATTATGATATATGCCTTACGTACTTCCAATATTTATGTCTTTTCTCAAGATTTTGATGTTCAGATTTTATGTGCACATTTTTGCATTAAAATGTTTATGTATTGTTTTATGTTTTCTATGATTACCCTTACTGGGCATTTGAGCTCACCCTTTTTATGTTTTCTTTTCCCTAGTATATTAAAAAGGTTTTAGGTAATAAAACAAAAGGGGAAGATCTTTACAGGAGATGTTGAAGATCTTTCACCAAGATTAGAAGATTATATTCCGATTTTCCAAAGACACTAAACTATTATAGTCATTTGGTGTCTGTTTTTGTTATGTATTAGTTTTTCTGCAAAAGTAATGTAATGTATATGTATGTCAAGTATGGTTCTCTACAAAAACATCCTAAATTTTTATAAAATATGTGGATCATTATCAGAATCCATCGAAAGAAATTCTACATGATTTGTGAAAACAACATTAATATATATCCTTGTGGGTTCTTAAGAGGTAATTTTTCCCTAATAATGATTAAATGTGCACATTTGGTTATATGATCTATAATAACCCATATTGAATAATTATATAAAATGACCTCTAATTTATTTTTAATTCTATTATATCACCATTTTTGTCTTTTTATTAATAATGATATGTAAAAATATTTTTTGACAGTTTTTTATTATGTGAAATTCATGTACACCTTCTCTATTTAAAAAATAAATTGTGTTCTAGACACCTCACTTAAAAAATGGAACCACCACTCCTCTAATATTCACAACATCAGTCAATTTATTTTCATGAAATAACTCACCACATAACATTACAATATCAATACCCACATACTATAATCCATATTATTTTCATATCGACATTCAAGTAATAGTTATATATAATCCCCAAGAGGCAGTCAACGATGTGGTAATGTTACTAACTATACATTTTTGTTTTATTTATGCACCAACATCCTTCAGATATTCAATATATTGGTTATATAATAGAATAATTATATCTATGATACTATAACTTTGGTATTTAATGGTAATTAATTATATCCATATCCTCTTCCCCCAAAATTTAAACAATAATGTTTCTCGTGTCAATGATAAACTACTTCCTCACAAAATGAAGAAACATAGTTTTACCTCAACACTTTCCATGATGGGGTATGATGATTTATATTAAATACATATATTATATTTATTAAATTATTAAAAATATGAAAAAATATATCTTAAATACATTTAAATTCCATTACATAGAGTATACATTATCATCACTCGTCAATACGGAATACCACTACCTCATGAAGCTATGTGAACTATTTTTCCCAAATGCTTTACAAGGATGGTAATAATGAATATTTTAATGAATAAATGTGATAAAAATTAAAATGTTATTATATTTATGAAATATTTATCAATATTAAAATAGACAATAACATATTATTTATTCCATTTTATCACATTAAAATATGATAAAGTAATTCTTGTAAGTATGGAAAACCACCTTCAAAAATGGATGTGATGTTGTATTCATCACCACACCACAATGATAAAATATATTAGAAAATTTAGGGAACTAATATTTTATTTTTGATATTATTATACTCGTGTAATGAAAATTTATTACATATCATTTTTCTATAGTAATAATTAGAAAATGTAAATGTCCCATGGGCCTACATAAATCCTACAATCTCAACGATCCTAAAAAAACCAATATTCATGACGTCACAAAAATGTATAATAAATGTATTTATATTATAACTAATTAATGATTATAATTATATATATTTTAAAATAATTACCTCATAAAATTATTAAAAACCTTCTAAATTCATCTTTGACATAATAGGCAAGTATCATCAAAACACCTCTTGTTAATTTAATTAACTATGTAATTGTTTATCACATGGTAAAAAGTTAAATAAAAGGAATAATAAACATGTAAATGGTTTATAACTATGTAATTAATAAAAATAATTTTATAACTTGGTAAAATAAAGAATGTGTCTGATGGTATTGACTCAATGTAAAGGATTTCTTCTCAACATCCTTTCTTTGAGCCATATTCCATTTTTATGGGATAAATTTTTTTATACAGTGTACATAGATCAACATTATATGTAATATATTTAAAATATAATAACTCATGGTGTTTTAAGGATGAAATTTTAATTTGATATTCAAAATAAATTTACGAATAAATTTACAAAGTGGTATATAATTTCATAACCAAATTTCATTTATACAGTTTATATTACACCATCATTTACCTTTTAAATTATAAGGCTATGTGTATAATTAATTTTTATTATATTATGTCCTATATATTTTTTTTATGTCTATATTTCCACCAGTAAAGATAATTTCATTATTTATTTATGATGATATTAATGTTATGATCATTACATGGGTTTATTATCTTAATTTCAGTTTCAGTAAGAAATATTTTCTTTTATGAACCTATTCACATTTATGTTTCTATATACTACCCAATGTATGTGTTTAATATTTATACCTATATAATAATTATTTTCAATTACTCAATTCATTATATTCTATATTCTTCATGTAATTGATAAGAATATTTCTTAAACTATATACCATTATTAAATATAATTTTTAGTTTAAAAGTTATTTTCTCAAAAAAGAAAATACTGAAGATTTTGTGTTCTCTAACAAGTACAAATATTTGTTGATTAGTAATTTTATTTAGAAATTAAATCATTTATTTGAAATATGAAAAATTCCATGCATGTGCAGAGATGGGTGGGGACCAGATTTTTATAGCCCCTCCATGAATTGACATATCTCATGGGAAAAATTAGTTTTACATGTTAAATGGGTTTATAACTATGTTTTTAATACATATTTTTAATGTTATTGATTATAGAGTTATGATATACATATTATCATGAAATAAAATTATTAACCACATACTTCATTTGAATTAATTTATTATTATTGATGATATTTCCACAATGATATTATCTTAGGATGGATTCTATACTGAGTTTACAATTTTAATGTAATTCATTTTTAGTTATCTACCTTTCTATATTGAATATTATTTATATAATTATGATATCCATGTTATTAATTCAATTGAATTTTTTTTAATTATTTACCTTTATATATTGCTCATGCATTAATGATTTATGATAGTTGATGATGTTTGAAATTGTAGAGACCCAAATCTTGACGTACATGGACATTACATTACTTTAGCATAAAACATAATACATAACCAAAAAAGACACACAAGGACCATAATAGTTTAGTGTCTTTGGAAACTTGGAACGTAATCTTCTAATCGTGGTGAAAGATCGTCAAAATCTCCCATAAAGACCTTCTCCTTTTTTTCTTACCTAAAACCTTTCTTTATATCCTAGGGAAAAGGAAACAAAAAAAGGGTGAGCTCAAATGCTCAGTAAGGGTAAGCATGGATAAAATAAAATATATCATATAAATTTGAACTTAAAAACATGAACATAATGTTTAAACATCAAAAGCTTGAGCAATGACATAAAACATGGAAGTATGCAAGGCATAGATCATAATGAAACATTAAGAATGATAAAGTAGAATGGGTATAAAACATGTAATTGTGGCAACCATTAAGCACATAATATGATTTCCATAATAGCCAAGGAATTGCTACCGAGACTATCTTAGTGGACAAAGTCCCTTTCTGAATCGAGTTCACTCCTCGTTTCAGTCCTGTATTACAGAATCGGTTTAACTTGACATTACAACCATGTCTATCTCATGAGATATAAATATTTACCCAATTCATTGGAGGGATATATAGGTCGCAGCCATATCATAGTGAAATCATTCTTACTTGTGCCACAAAATAAACTTAAAACATTCATCATAACCCAAAGAATAAACTGGGTTTCATAAACATCATCCCATCATTTCATAATCCATATAACAAAATGGATATAATTTCATAATAAGAAAAGTGAAACCCTTTAAATTAAATATATATTATACTTAAAACATACACATATGAAATAATTTCATTTTATAAGGAAAATGGTTTTGATAAAAGACTTGAAATGAATTCTTGAGGAAAATATCCTTTCTTCTTTAAAATCATGTTCTTTTCACAAAATGTCATGAATTTTTAAAAGAAAAGGATTTTCTTGAAAATATTCATGAAATATTTTTGAGGAAGCTTCATGAAAATATGGCTTTATATAACCGTAAAAATCCTTTCATGCTGTATCAGTTAAAACAACAGTCTTCTCGTACTTTTGTCGGAAAAGACAAAAAGTACCTCGTACGAAAAATGACAAAAGATTCCTTTCATATCTTTTACAAAAAACCCACTGAAGGGTAAAATTGGATTTAAACAAATGTAGGTGGATGTAAATAATATTACATATTTAGGAAAAATGGATGTGGATGATATAATACACCCGAGTAATTTCCGAAGTATAAACAATCTCGGATAAAAATGTGACTGTGATATTTCCCTTACCTTAGGTCTGATTTGCTTCGTAAGTGTCTGAACCTCCTGTATAATGATTTAAATAATATCATTGACTTATTCCAGAATCATAATCATTGTTATGATATCATATATGGTTCACTTATGGCTTTATATTACCTGTTCATTTGTAAATTTTATGTTAAAGAGAGTTTTGGGTAAAATCGTTTCATTTATCGTCCGTGTTTTGACTTGTAATTATTCATATGATTACTTAGATCATGATTACTTAATTAAAGAATATAAAACATGATTTATATATAATATATATTCAGAATATATATATATATATATATAATAGATCAGTAAATGGAAAGAAATACATCGTTCATGGAGACGGTAGACCGTACGTACACTTGAACGCTCTTTTCTTTTCCTTATTGGGTAGAATGGAATTAAGGAGATGGCATACATATATATACACATAAATCCAGTATCATTATTATGTCATATATTTCATGATTACTTATTATATATACTTTATAATCATTCATGAATGGTTAACGTGGAGAATTGATCTCATCACTTCGTGGAGACGGTAGTCCGTACGTACACACGAGCGATGATATCGTTCTCATGATCGTGGAATTGTATTGGAGTGTATGTATACTATTTCAGAATAAATATCACTTTACAATAATCATATATAGTTATTATGTACACCATTATACCAATACAAGTAAGGTGGTGGTGGAAAATAGATTACACCACGACGTGGAGACGGTATTTTGTACGTACGCACGCGCGGTGATTTCGTTTTCCGTAGGATGGATAGATGGTGAAATAAGGTTTTTTCATACTTATAATTACATATCAGTATATAAGTGATACTGATGTTATTACTTCATAATGAAACAACCTAAGAAGAAGAAGTGGAAGAAGAAATAAAGATGAATGAATCGGTAACAGACATTACCTCTTCTTTGAAGCGCCTCTTTGAGTCTTCCTCTTAGGGCACTAAAATTGGTCTTCGAAAAAGACCAGGACCTCTAGAATGTTTCTAGGAAAGTGGAGAAGAGAATTTTTCAGGTTTTGGACGAGCTTGAAGGCTCAATGTGAGGTAATGAAGAGAGGGAGGAGGTTCCCTTTTATAAGGGAGGGGAGGGGAACCTTTGGAATAACTAAAAATATTATTTTATTATAAAGCCAAATTCGGTTTTAAATAGCTCCAAATTGATTTATTTAGAATATATGGTGGTGATGGGTCGAAATCCTTTCATCCAATAGAATTTAGAAAAGTTTAGGTAATTATATTAACCATATCTTTAATTTTTAAGTCTTAGTTAATTAGATTTACATTTACCATGTCACTTTGTATTTTTATATTATATAGTTAATAAACTTAACATATACATCCAAGAGACCCCAAGTGGTCCATTAATAATACACCTATCATGATATAAGTATCTTTTCCGAACCTTAGATTTTTATGAATAAAATAACAATAAATAATATAATATTTGTTTTAAAAACTATTTTATGTCTATTTTGACACTATTTAGTAATTGATTTTTTTGAAACTTTTAACAGAATGATTATTTCGAAATAAGTTAATTAAATCAATACTAACATGTCCAATTAAGATATTAAATTAGTTGAATTCATAAAAAGTCTCAAATTACATTTATTTGTGTATTTATAACATCAATTATGTCGATATTTAATTAATAAGATAATTACTGCATCATCTTTGTGTCATAAATAAATTAAATTATTTAATGTTTAAAAATTACAAATAAAATATAATTATGTATGAAATCTTTTTATCTTTCTAATGAATATTTATAGTGTAATTTATCTTCTGTATAAACCTATATTAAAAATGATTTTTTTATTTAACATTGATTTCAACTATTTTAAACCTTCTTTAAATAAATTAATAATAAATGTCCTAATCTAATCCAAGTGGGCCTAAATGGTCATATTTTATTCCTAAGGTTGTTTTTGGTCGAATTACACTTATCCAATAGAATTAGGACATGTTTTAGGGAAATAAAATTATCATTTTTACCCTTAATTACCCTATTTACTTTTAACCGTGGTAAAAAAAAGTAAAAGTTACTATTCACCAAAAATTATTTTCATCTCATTGAACCACATTTTTCTTACTGACATCAATCATGTCTCTCAGATTTTTGAAATTCCACTCACAGAAGTGGTAAAATTATGTTTTATGAGAAAATCATTTTTTTAACTACTGCTTAGTGGTTTCACTATTCATCAAAAAATGAAAGTTTCCAGAAAAATACCAAATATTAGGCCTAAGCTATATTTGATATTATGAATTAAAAATCGATGTCTATTTTACCAAATTCAAAACATATCAGTTGCATTAATTAATTTAAAAATTAAATCTCGTCGTCAAAAAATAGCGTGTTTTTAAGAGATAATAACTATCAAAAAATTGACACTTGTTTATGTCTGGTTTAAATGTGAAATTACATTCAATGACCAAAATTGTTTTAAATTGTAAAAATATATTCTAAATATATTTTAAAACCACTAAAATTAATAATTTATCACTATTAATTATTTTGATTGAAAAAGTTGTTTTTAATTACAATTTAGTAATTTTCACTATTCATCAAAATATGAAAGTTATCTGAAATGTACCAAAATTTCTCCCTAAGCTAATTTCAATATTTCAAATCCAAAAATGAAGTCCATTTTGAAAAATAAAATTTAAAAATGTGGTTATTACTATTCATAATGGCTATTTTTAGTAATATTTTAATAGCATATCGTTGTTCAGTGAAACTCAGTATTGCGTACTACACACGCTATCGAGGAAGGTCGTGATTGCGTGCATATCAAGGAATGTCAATGATGCATGTTTTGTATGCTCTGTTTGGTGTAGTGTACAACACAAGACATTAATGAAATTAAAAAATAATATTTTTCATAAAATCTCGGGGTGTTACATTCTACCCCCCTTAAAATGAATTTCACCCTCGAAATTCGTCGGGGTTGTAAATGGTTTACTACTCAAAAGCTTCTTTAATAGAAACCCACATTGAAAAAAGGACTACCAAAACTTGGTTTTAAAAACTAAAGTATGAAACGTAATGGTTACACAAATTAACTAATCACTGGGTTTCCACATAGGAGAACATAGGTGAAAATATGGATATGGAAGAGAAGTCTAACCATCATGTTCTGATAGAGAGTGGTAGAGAACATGGCTTTGAAAAAGGCAACAATCACAAAGCCATAGATTTGTGATGATCTAAGGTACCATTTAATTCATCAAATATAAGAGCAATAGGACAATATTTTTGGTTTTCAAGATCATTTCCATAATGTTGATGAAATTGGAATTAGAAGAAATACGTTCATGATTTTGGTATAGTCTCACCGGTTTTCGTTCTTTGGACAATTTCCACTTCATCTATTAAAGAAATGAAGTTGAATTTTTCATTCGTGATGTGTTAGCAGATCATGTGATATAATTATGGGCCATTCCATCTGTCTCAAAAAAAGTTTAGAAAAGTTATCAAAAAATACATAAGCCCATCTATAGTGAGATTAATCATATATGGTTCTAAAATGGACTTATACTTATTATATTATACTTCTTAATATAATAATACTAGTTTCTACTAAACAGGGACTTCATGTCGGCCACTGGTAGGCAATAAAGGCCAATCGCACATCGGTTGTGGGTTCAATTCCCACAGCCTTGTCCGATGCGATGGGCTATCACCCGTCCTGCAGGTTGTCCATTTTCTAAAACTACATTACTATAAAATCCCATCAGTAATATCGAAAAATCTTCTATCCTTAAACAATACTAAAATATGTCCAACATAATCAATTCAAATCTTTAGGCTTATCTAAAATACTTCGGTCCAAGATCATAGTATAAAGAAAACGATTACTTGAAATGTCATCAACCATGCATGTGAATACCATCAATTATCCCCCATATATATATTGTTGGTCACATTCCAATAATGTGAATACCTTAATCATGTATTCTCTTGAAAATATGAATACACATTGAACCTTAGTGAAAACACGAATGATGTCAAAAGTTCACTCTTTCCACATACCAAAATCCAAAAATTTTATATACTCAACCCATGATATAACCTTCTCCTTATATCAGTCATGAGCTCATGAATACAATGAGACATTTAATTTTCTCCTTATCCCTTCATTATGCGCATATCATCTATTTTCCAAAAATATCTGAATAACCTTTCATGGTTACTAATACCATTAATCATACACTTTTAGAACCTAGGAAAGACAACAGTGTAACAATCCTTAGATGTCTCTTTATTCTATAGTACCATGAGATTACTTATACAACATTACACTTGATAAACATGTAATCATTCCACTACCTTCTTAAACCATTGACCGAGCTTCAACAATTCATTCATCTCACATATCATTTGTAGTCTCTTCATCATCGACAACATAAATACTACCCATACGACCGTACTAATTCTCTTCATGTGACTTTACCTTAGGGCATTGGTTTGCATAATGCCCGTACATTCCACATTTAAAACATTTAACCATTTTTGATGTCGTAGCAATACCATTATCCTCGTCCATGGTGTTAATTGCACCTTTTCCATTGCACTTACTAGATTTGTGTCATTATTTTCCACACCCAAAGAATCTTACAGTTCCCTTGAAACAATCTCCTCGATGCCTCTTCCCACATGATTTACATGAGGGAAATTGAACTTTCTTTCCTCTATGATCATCATGAAACTCCATATTTCTCTTATTATTTGAGCCATAAAACTTACCAAAGTTGAGATTATTGATCATATTATGAGATTTCTGATTAGGCATAATAACGATGTTTGGACTTCCAAATCCCATTTCATTTGGTTTCTCATGAAGAATATCGTTCCACTATCCGCCATATCCTCCATTATCATGAATCTTCCTGTTTCCAGCCATTTTCTAAAACCCAAAAAGAATTCTGTGAGAGGCAGAAATCATGCTAGGGGAAACAACGTAGTAATGGGAGAGTATCCTCAATATCTAACATCTTAGGTTAAATTAGATGATCGTTACCGTAGTTCTAGGACTATATTCTATACGTATACTTATCCTTAGGGACATCCCTAGACATACCTTAGAAATATCTCTAGGGATCTCACTAACGTTTCCGTATCCTAGTTTCCAATGGTTGACTAATCCTTTCCTCTGATACCAACTGTAGAGACCCAAAGCTTGACGTACATGGACATTACATTACTTTAGAGGAAAACATAATACATAACAAAAAAAGACACACAAGGACTGTAATAGTTTAGTGTCTTTGGAAACTTGGAACGTAATCTTCTAATCGTGGTGAAAGATCTTCAACATATCTCATAAAGATCTTCCCCTTTTTTTCTTACCTAAAACCTTTCTTTATATCCTGGGGAAAAGAAAACATAAAAAGGGTGAGCTCAAATTCTCAGTAAGGGTAAGCATGGATAAAATAAAACATACCATATACATTTGAACTTAAAAACATGAACATAATGTTTAAACATCAAAAGCTTGAGCAATGACATAAAACATGGAAGTACGCAAGGCATAGATCATAATAAAACATTATGAATGATAAAATAGCATGTGAATAAAACATGTAATTGTGGAAACCATTAAGAACATGATATGATTTCCATAGTAGCCAAGGCATTGCTGCCAAAACCATCTTAGTGGACAAAGTCCCTTTTTGAATCGAGTTCACTCCTCGTTCCAGTCCTGTATTATTGAACCGGTTTAACTTATCATTCCAGCCATGTCTATCTCATGAGATATAAATCTTTACCAAATTCATTGGAGGGAGATATAGGTCCCACCCATCTCATAATGAAATCATTCATACTTGTGCCACAAAATAAACTTAAAGTATTCATCATAATCCAAAGAATAAAATGGGTTTCATAAACATCATCCCATCATTTCATAATCCATATAAAACAATTGGATATAATTTCATAGTAAGAATAGTGAAACCCTGTAATTTAAAGATACATTATACTTAAAACATACCCATATGGAATAATTTAATTTTAGATGGAAATTGGGTTTGATAAAACACTTGAAATAAATTCTTGAGGAAAATATCCTTTCTTCTTTAAAATCATGTTCTTTTCACAAAATGTCATGAATTTTTAAAAGAAAATTATTTTCTTGAAAATATTCATAAAATATATTTTCAGGATACTTCATGAAAATATGGCTTTATAAAACCGTAAAAATCCTTTCATGTCGTATCAGTTAAAAAAACATTCTTCTCATACTTTTGTCGGAAAAGTCAAAAAGTACCTCATATGAAAAACGACAAAAGATTCCTTTCATATCTTTTAAAAAAAATCACTGAAGGGTAAAATTGGATTTAAAAAAATGTAGGTGGATGGAAATAATATTACATATTTAGGAAACATGGATGTGGATGATAAAATACAACCCAGTAATTTCTGAAGTATAAACAATCTCGGATAAAAATGAGATTCTGATATTTCCCTTACCTTAGGTCTGATTTGATTCATAATTGTCCGAACCTATTGTATAATGATTTAAATAATATCATTGACTTATTCCAGAATCATACTCATTGTTATGATATAATATATGGTTCACTTATAGCTTTATATTACCCGTTCTTTTGTAAATTCCATGTTAAAGAGCGTTTTGGGTAAAATCGTTTCATTGGTCATCAGTGTTTTGACTTGTAATTGTTCATATGATTACATAGATCATGATTAATTAATTCCAGAATATAAAACATGATTTATATATAATATATATTCAGAATATATATATATATATATAATAGATCAGTAAATGGAAAGAAATACACCGTTCATGGAGACGGTAGACCGTACGTACGCATGAACGCTGTTTTCATTTCCTTATTGAGTTGAATGGAATTAAGTAGATGACATACATGTATAAACAAATAAATCCAGTATCATTATTATGTCATATATTTCATGATTACTTATTATATATACTTATAATCATTCATGAATGGTTAACATGGAGAATTGATCTCATCGCGTCGTGGAGACGGTAGTCCGTACGTACGCACGAGCGATGATATCGTTCTCATGATCGTGGAATTGTATTGGAGTGTTTGTATACTATTTCAGAATCAATATCACTTTAAAATAATCATATATAGTTATTATTTACACCATTATACCCATCCAAGTAAGGTGGGGTGGAAAATAGATTACACCACGACGTGGAGACGGTATTCTGTACATACGCACGCGCGGTGATTTCGTTTTCCGTAGGATGGATAGATGGTAAAATAAGGTTGTTTCATACTTATAATAACATATCAGTATATGAGTGATACTGATGTTATTACATCATAATGAAACAACCTAATAAGAAGAAGTGGAAAAAGAAATAAAGATGAAAGAATCGGTAACGGACATTACCTCTTCTTTGAAACACCTCTTTGAGTCTTCCTCATAGGGCACTAAAATTGATCATTGAAGAAGACCAGGACCACTAGGATGTTTCTAGGAAAGTGGAGAAGAGAATTTTTTAGGGGTTGGATGAGCATGATGGCTCAAAGTTGTGTGATGAAGAGAGGGAGGAGGTGCCCTTTTATAAGGGAGGGGAGGGGAACCTTTGGAATAACTAAAAATATTATTTTATTATAAAGACAAATTCGGATCTAAATAGCTCCGAATTGATTTATTTATAAGGTAAGATAGGTATGGGTCGAAATAATCTCATCCAATAGAATTTATACAAGTTTAGGTCATTATATTAACCTTATCTTTATGTTTTAACTCTTAGTTAATTAGATTGACATTTCTCATGTCACTTTGTATTTTTATATTATATAGTTAATAATCATACCATATACATCCAAGAGACCCCCAAGTGGTCCATTAATGAAACACCTATCATGATATAAGTATCTTGTCCGATACATAGATTTTTAGGAATAAAATAACAATCAATAATATAATATTTGTTTTAAAAACTATTTTATGTCAATTTTGACACTATTTAGTAATTGATTTTTGTGAAACTCATAACAGAATGATTATTTCTAAAAAAGTTAATTAAATCAATAATAACATGTTCTATTAACCTAAATAATTATTTGAATTCTTAAAAAGTCTCAAATTACATTTATTTGTGTATTTATAACATCAATTATGTCAATATTTCATTAATAAGATAACTAATGCATCATTTTGTGTCATAAATAAATTAAATTATTTAATGTCTAAAAATTACAAATAAAATATACTTATGCAGGAAATATTTTTAGATTTATTATTAATATTTATAGTCAAATTTATCTTATGTATAAACCAACATTAGATATTATTTTCTTATTGAACTTTGATTTTAACTATTTTAAACCTTCTTTAAATAAATTAATAATAAATGTCCTAATCTAATCCATGTGGGCCTAAATGGTCATATTTTATTCCTAAGGTTGTTTTTGGTCGAATTAAACTTATCCAATAGAATTAGGACATGTGTTAGGGAAATAATAATGTCATTTTTACCCTTAATTACCCTATTTACTTTTAACCGTGGTAAAAAAAGTAAAAAGTTACTATTCACCAAAAATTATTTTCATCTCATTGAACCACATTTTACTTGCTGACATCAACCGTGTGTCTCGGATATTTGAAATTACACTCACAGAAGCGGTGAAATTAAGTTTTATGAAAAATTCATTTTTTTAACTATTACTTAGTGGTTTCACTATTCATCAAAAAATGAAAGTTTCCAGAAAAATACCAAAAATTAGGCCTAATATATATTTGATATTATGAATTAAAAACGATATCTATTTTACCAAATTCAAAACATATCAGTTGCATTAATTAATTTAAAAATTAAATCACATCGTCAAAACAAATAGCGTGTTTTTAAGAGATAATAACTATCAAAAGATTGGCACCTGTTTATGTCTGGTATAAATGTGAAATTACATCCAATGACCAAAATTGTATTAAATTGTAAAAATATATTCTAAATATATTTTAAAACCACTCAAATTAATAATTTATCACTATTAATTATTTCTATTGAAAAAGTTGTTTTTAATTACAATTTAGTAATTTTCACTATTCATCAAAATATGAAAGTTATCTGAAAATTACCAAAATTTCTCCCTAAGCTAATTTCAATATACTGAATCCACAAATAAAGTCCATTTTGAAAACTAAAATTTAAAAAAGTGTTCATTACTATTTATAATGGCTAGTTTTAATAATATTTTAATAGCATATCGTTGTTTAGTGAAACTCGGTATTACATACTACACACGCTATCGAGGAAGGTCGTGATTGCGTGTAATGCAAGGCAAGTAAATGATGTGTGTTGTGTAACCTCCGTTTGGTTTAGCGTACAACACAAGATATTAATGAAATTAAAAATAATATTTTTCATAAAATCTCGGGGTGTTACAGAAATCCTTACTGTGTATTGAATTTCATATATATTTTTATTTCATTCCCCATGATGTACAAAATAATTATAGAATGATATCAATGATTTCAAATTTTTACATTAATTTTTTTTTATTTCCCCATATAATATTAGAATCATGTATGTATCTAGTTTCCAAAAATGAAAAATCGGTTTGGTTTTCATTATTAGAAAATTTTAGCTAAACCATTATAATAATGTAGGCAATATATCTATTTTACTAGACTTAGTTTCATTTTATTTAGTATCTTAAAATCATGTCTCCAAAAAAAATTATTGAAAATTTAAACTGTTTTCTATGATGATATATTTAATTATTATATTTTGTTTTAGAATAAAATATAAATATTTTAAATATAATATTATATATTAAGATAATTAAATAAATAATCATTTTCATAAATATAATAGATATAAAATTAATAGAGGAGGTAAAATTCAACTACCAATAGAACGAAAATGGAAGAATAATCACACGATGAATTGACTTATAAGTGTGGAAAATTTATTTAGAGTTTATAAAATGATGGAATAATGTGTAATATCATTGAAGATATATGAAGTCATTTTTCAAAACCATTGGTGAAATTAATGTTTCACATTATTTAAAACCAATGGATCACTATTTCAATTTTATGGAGTTGTGTAAATATAAATACCATTGCAATAAAGAAAAAAGCATGTAATGAAATAAACATTATCAATCTTACAATATAAGGGAGAATATAATAGATAATGAAATATCACTCATATATGTGGATCATGAAAACTATTTAGTGTATGGTATACTTATTATCCACCCATGAGCTATAAAATTATTATTTTATTTGGGTTTCTTCAATTAAATCATATTATAAATTTTCATGAAAAATATTGATTCACCACCTCAATGATATCCTATTGAGGTATCAATGAAAAAAATAGTTGTGTGATGATTTTTACCCTAGTATATAAGTCTTATCAAATTTATTTTTTTTATAAATACACATCATTAAAAAATTGATTCATTCTTTGGTTTAATTTGATCCAATATTGGTCTTATTTCAACACTCTTAAAATAAGTAAATTACTAATTTCACATATTTTGAAATAATTTTTCATATCCAAAATCAAACCATGATCAGATATAGATGAAAAGAAAATTATTAACACAATCTGAGAACTACCTTATTTATATGTTTATTAATAGATAAAAGATATGGATGTTTTTCTCAAACATCTACAAAATTATATAATCCGAGAAACTTATGAGTTTGTATTATTGTACATTGAAAATGGTTTCCGGCAATTTTCCATGATGATTAGTTTGAGTTTTGAATTGATCTCATATGTTGTTTTATGAATATATTAGGGATAAGTTATATAATAAACATAATTTAATTGGATGAATTTATAAAGAAACCTGAAGATAATTTTGGGATAGGGTTTAATTCACAAATATGACATCCACCATGTATTGTACCATGCCCTCTTATTGAAGATAATGATATGTCAATGTAACTATAAATTTAATATGTTACACCCAAAACATTATGAAGTACCTGTGATTTCTATTATTTAACCCTTACATAGTGATTTTAATGGTTATAACGTTAACAGTGATGAATGAGAGAGTCGGGAGAGCATGGAATGTCGTTTTGAGGAAAAATGGGAAGTCACACGGGCGGCGCACTGTTTGCCTAAACCGTATGTCCAAACCATGCGTAGTTGGCACATTAAGGTAGTGGCTTCTACATGGATGGAGCACAATTTGGGAGATAGTGTGAGGAGGCCATGAGAGGGTATGACGAGGCAGCAGCTAACACACAGTTAGCGCATTGTTTGTCAAACTATGCATGCACTTAAATTAGATCCTAAAAAAGACGATCTCACTCTTTTTTTCCACTAAATGGATCTTTATTCCTCAAAATCAGCCATAACTTAGGAATTTTCTCCTACTTAGGAAAAACAATGTTCTCCCATCAGTCTAAAGGTGATCCAAAGGCTTCTCATGTCGAATCGAAGCCAGATTCTTGTGGTATGTGATCGTTCTTCTTCGTTCTTGATCAGTTTCTCAGATCTACTTCTCTTATTCTCTTTGTTCCTTAGATCTACGCCCAATATGGGTAGATCTTTGTGTGTGGATGCCAAATATGATGATATATGGTCTTGTTATTTCTAGGAAAAGAGATCTAAGGAGGGGTTTTGAAGAATCAACCTGGTTTTCTTCTGTGTTCTTTGTTCAATGTAGTTTTCATCAAAAAATCAAGGTAGGAGTCTTCTTTAATTAATCCACATAGTATAACTTATTGGCATGATTTCAAATGGAATTTTTGTTGTTTATCTGATTGTTATTTGATTTTTAACACTTTTTGGAAACCTTCTTGAGTAATGGTCGTGAAATTTGGAAGAATTGGGGATTTTGAATGAGTGCTTTCGTTCTTAATTTTAAAATAGATATTTTAAAATGGGGATTTTATGGAATTATGTAACATTATTTGGATTAGATATTTTTAATAAATGGGGAATGTTTTATTAAAGTAAAATGTTTCATTGAAATTGGTTGTGCTTTGGTTTTCAATTAAAATGGTGTTTTATTGAAATAGGTTGACATTGAGATGGTTTGGCATTGAAATGGTTTTGACGGAAATGGTTTTCAATAAAATGTGTTTTATTGAATGGTGTGATTTGGCATGATCATTGGGAATTAATGGTGTGTGTTAATGTTTCATATATGGTGTTTGGTTGAAATATGACCTTTGTGCTTTGTGAAAAAGGTTTAATGGCACATGGGAATCTCATACACGAGGCTTGGTTGAAATATATCCTTCTGCTCGGTGCCAAAGGGTTAATGACACATGAGAAATAATTACATTGTGGCAACTTGGAAGATTGAATAGAATCATCACATGATTATGGAACTATCATAACGTAGCATTCATGGTTGGTTGCATGGGATTGTGAAAGGTTTGGGTATGCCAAAGAGGGATGTTGTGAAATTGTATTAAAGATTTTTTAGTTGTCTTTCTAAATAAATAACTTGCTAGAAAAATTGGTTTGAATTGGAAATGTATTCATTTGGTAATGAATAGTTTGTAAACTTGTTTATATTAGGTTATAAACTATTTTTGTGAAACCATTTTATATAAACTGTTTTGGTAAATTATTTTATATAAACTATTTTATATAAATTTGACTAAGTTTTCTATCCTAGTGGCGTGAGTAGAGAAGTCATTTGGGGAAAAAATTCTGAATATTAGTACTCACCCCATATTTTTACATTGGTGGTTATGTAGATTTGGTATTCCGAGATACAGGTAAAGGTAAAACATCTCATTGCTAGCGGTTAGTGGTGATGCTTGGGAGATGTGGTGATACTTGGAGAATGGAGCTTGGGTGGAGTCATATTGTGTGTCTTGTTTTATTTTAGTTATCTTTTTTAGTATTCGGCTTAGTGATCTGATATGATGTTTGATTGTATTAGTTTTGGGTTGTATTGTGGAACAACATGGTTTTCTTTTGAGAATACATGCTTGAATGTTTTGTTGATATGCATCATATAGTGGTTGTTAGTGAATGGTTGGTGGGTTTATTGGCATATTTTATAAAGGGTAAATAATCCCCCACTTGTATTTGAAACCCATATAAATTTATTTCCAGCCTTTGGTGTCTTGGGGATGTTTCTTAAGGGAATGTAACCCACACAGCCTCCTCAAGACAATGAGGTAATGGTGGGATGTTACAAGTGGTATCAATTTAGACCTTCCTTGGTGGTACAAGTGGTCATCAATGTTCTTGGCCATAGAGATGGGATTTCTTTTCTTCAATTCCTTGGTTGGGGATCTATGAAAATAGTAGGAATTTCGAAACATGAAATGTATAGCATAAAAGGACATAGATAACTCATTTATGTGGAACATCAAGTTACCAGGGTGTTGGGTACATATGTGTTTTGGATACACTTCTAGAATGTTGGAAATCTAATTGTCATGGGTTTAGACAAGGATATGAGCATGATATTAATTGTAGAGGAATGACATACAACTAGGATTTCATATCTCATTGTGAGGAATGATATATGATTTTGTGCAAGGTGAATTTTTTTTTTAAAAAAATGCATAAATTGTTTTCAAGTGAATGATTTCGAAAACATGATATTTGGTTTATTTTCAAAATGGGTTGATTTTCATAAATCATACTGAATGTTTTAAAAAAATTAATCATGGAAAAATGGGTTTTGGGAAAACAATATTGTAATAGTTGATGTGATAGAATTTGAAATTCTGAGCCATCAGTTACTAGAGAGTGATATTGATGGATTTTTTTGATGTTTTAGAAAATGTCACCTGGTAGGCATCATTGAAACCAACCCAAAGAACCTATAGAGAATGTGGTTGCACCTGAACCATGGGTGAACCAAAATCTGGTTCAGAGTATTTTCCAAGAATTTCATGATGTAGATACGGGGAACCGGAGGAATGAACCAATTAATGTGGATCATACCATCCAGTTGACGAATCAGAATCCACTGAACTTTTGAGGTGATGTTGAACCCGAGAAGGCGGAGGTGTGGCTAAGTAGGATGAATAATCTCATTGATTTCTTTATAACACCATCATAGATCAAGGCTATTCTTAAGACATATATTCTCAAGGATCATTCACGTCAATGCTGGGATTTAGTGGTGTATGCTAAATTGGATGAAGGACTTACATGGGAGGATTTTGAAGAATTGTTCAACAAATAATTCTATCCTCACACGTTCCAAATCCAAAAAATGACAGACTTCTTTAGACTGATATATGAGAGCCTCTCTATCATAGATTATGTGACTACGTTCATGAATTTTGTCTGTTTTTCACCAGAGGTTGCGGCAAGTGCATCTTTGAAGGCACGCATCTTCGAATCGAGGCTAATGCCAGAGATTCGATCGAAGATTGAGGTGCTCTGTATTACGTATTATATAGAGATAGTGAACAGAGTGAATATTTTTGAACGTGATATATCATGACAGATAGGAGGAGGAATGATGATAGATAAAGGAATTAGTGGAAATTCAACTGCTAAGAAAAAGAGGAAAAGAGACACCTATTTCCATAGTGCAAGTAGAAATCAGAACTAGATGGCTGGATCAGTAAACGTTCCTCCACGACCCCAGAGCAATGTAGGTTGTTAATAATGTGGTTCGTGTGACAACATAAATCGAGATTGTATGACACATCATAGAGCATGTCATAATTGTAACAAGATGGGACATCTTCATCGCTATTGTCGCAGTGCTCCAAGGTCAGGTGCTCGAGACACTTCTTAGCTGTCACAAGAATCGTATGCTTCAAAAAGACTAGGGTACCAGATTCAGTCTCATCAGCAGAGAAGATCTATCCATGGTGATTATAGAGATTCCATGACTCATCAACGAGGAAAACATCAGTAGGGAAATAAGGAGAACGGTATAGTTAAAAGGAAATTGTATGGAGTTGAGTAGATGATTATCAATGTTCAATACAGACCATCTTTAGTAAGAGGTACAATTCATTTGAATTCGTCCTTTGTGAAGGTGTCCTTTGGTACTAGTGAATCACATTCTTTCATTACTTCTTATGTTGTTGACTTTTTATTTTTAAAACTAGAAATGATGCATTCTATTTTTAAAATGAAATCACTTCTTTGTGAAAGATAATTTCAATCCTTTGTGTGTAGTTCATGTGCTATAATTGTTTATAGAGAATAGTTAAAATGGGACTTATTGATGTTTTATATTGATGTCTCTAATCTAATCCGGGGAATGGATTGGTTGACAACATTCAAGGCTCAAATCTACTATTATAAGAGAACAATTAGATTCATGAATGAGGACTGTATCAAGCATCTCTTTAGGGGAGAGAGGATTGCAAAGAAAGGTAAAAATCGCCTATTGGACCCAATAGTTGGAATGATATCATACCAATTAGCAGTATTGACTTTGGAATCAATCTATGTGATCGACGAAAAAATATTTCCAACTATTGTGGATAAATTTTCAGATGTCAATCCCAAGAACATCTCATGATTACCACCTATAAGGGAAGTGGAGTTTTCTATTGATCTACTTCCAGGGACAAGTCCTATTTCCCTTCCATATAATAGTATGGTACCAACAGTGTTACGATAATTAAATGTGTACTTAAAGGAGCTGTAAATAAAGGGTTTCATTCTACCAATTACGTCTCTAGGGGAAACACCAGTTTTGATCATGAGGAGGGCAGATAAAACCTTTCAGCTATGTGTTGAGTATCGTGAGCATAACCAAGTTATGATAAAGAATATATATCCAAATCCTAGAATTTATGATCTATTCGATCAACTAAGTGGAGCTCATTGGTTCACAAAGGTTGAAATGCGACCAGGATATCACCAATTGAGAGTTCAGAAAGATGATACTTCAAAGACATCTTTCAGATGTAGATATGGACACTATGAATATGTAGTCATGCCTTTCTGTCTAATAAATGCACCTGATATCTTCATGGAATTCATGAATTGGATATTTCAACAATATAAATATTCTTTTTTTGTGGTGTTTGTGGATGACATTTTGGTCTATTCAAACATGATGACTGACCATGAGGTGTACCACGAAACAGTGTTAAAAATATTGAGAGATCATCTCTTATATGCCAAATTATCAAAGGTGTGATTTTTGTATATAGGATTTACGTTTCCTTGGCCATGTAATTTCTGATAAAGGTGTTTCTCTTGATCCTGAAATGATTCTAGCCATTATCTCATGGAAACCAATGATGAATGTGTTCAATATACGGTGTTTTCTTGGTCTAGCTAGTTATTAATGATGTTTTGTGTGTCATTTATCAGGACTAGCTTCACCAATGAAAAATCTGACAGAGAAAAATGCTCCATTCCAATAGAAAAAAGAATGTTTGAAGTATTTTCAGGAACTGAATGTTCAGCTTACATCGACACCTATCATGACCTTTCTAGAATCGGGACAGGGGTACGTGGTGAATTGTGATGCTTCAAGATCTGGTATGGGTTGTGTTATAATGAAAATAGATCACATGGTTTCTTATGGTTCAAGTCAGTTGGGGGTGTATGAGAATAATTACCCAACAAATAATTTGGTGTCAGTTGTAGTCGTCGATGCTTTGAAAACAAGGATACATTATCTCATTTGTGGGAAATTTGCGGTGTTTACAGATCAGAAAATCTTGAAACACATTTTCTCATAGTGATATTTGTATCTGTGGAAAAGGAGGTAGATACAGTATCTCGAGATGTTTCACATTGACTTGATATACACACCAGGAAATGTAAATTTGGTGGCAGATGCATTGAGTAGAAATTTATATGCTCTGTTTACAAAAGAATCTTTAGATTAATGGTAGTTTATGTCAGTATTAGCCGACATGCATGAGGAATGTGAAAACCAAGGTGATTTTGTTGTTTTCCTTTCTACTATGCTTGTTCATGATTTAGTAAAAATGATCAAAGAAGTTTAAACATATGATGCAGAGTGTCTAGTTGTTAGTTCAAAACTCAATTGTTGGGAGACCATTGATGGATGGAAACTTGATGGGGGTTTAGTTTTTTTAGAAATCTGATGGTTTTACCTATGGTTTGTTAGAAAAAAACTCCTTCATGCTTACCAAAATTCAAGATGGTTTGTACATCCGTGTACAAAGAAGATGTATAAGGCATTGAAGGCATAGTTTTGGTGGAGAGTCATGAAAAGGAAGGTGGCCATGTTTGTCTTGCAGTGCTTAACTTATCAGCATGTTAAAGTAGAGCATTAGAGAAAAGATAGTGTTTTAGAATATTTTCCCATTCTAATGGGGAAATGGGATCAAATAGCAATGTATTTTGTTACAGGTCTTCCATGAATGGTCCAGGAACATGATTCCATTTGGGTGATAGTTGATCGTCTAACCAAGTTGGTCCATTGCATCCCTATTCATGAAACTCATACGGTGGAGGATCTTTCAAAAATCTATATCCTAGAAGTTGTGAAGATGCATGGTGTACTAGTGTATATAGTCTCAGATAGAGATCTGTGGTTCGTATCTCCTTTCTAGAAATCATTACAGCAATCCCCTAGAACTCAATTGACTATGATCACCTAGTATCATCCTCAAACGGATGGGAAATCTAAGCAGACAATACAAACAATGGAATACAAGTGGAGGGATTGTGTAATAGATTTTAGTGTCTCATGGGAGGAGAATGCACCCTTAGTGGATTTATCATAAAATAAATACTATCAAGCCTCGATACGCATGGCTCATTTTGTAACATTGTATGGGCATCCTTGTTGTTCTCCAATATGTGGGGTGGAAACGGGTGAAACTTCACTAGTTGAGCCAATCCTTATCCATGAAATAATACAAAACCTAAGTTTATTAGAAATAGGATGGAGAAAGCACGTAGTCATCAGAAATACTATCCAGATCACCATCGATTATCGTTGTCGTTCGTTGTGGGCGATCATGTCTTCTTAAGGATCTCTATAAGGTTTGGACATCGTCATTTCAGGATGCTGGTAAAGTTATCTCTTAGATAAGTTGGCAATTTTGAGATACTGGAATAGGTTGGAGACGTGTCATATTGGTTGGCATTACCCGCATGGTTTAGTTCGGTGCATAATCTGTTCCATGTATCCCAGTTGAAAAAGTATCACCCTTTTCCTGGACATGTGATCAGATGATATCATGTTGAGCTAGAACCAGATTCATCACTAGTCCATATTCAAATGCATATCATGGATAGAAAAGTGAAAGTATGACATGGTAGAAGCATCGACCTTGTGTGGGTTTTATGGAAACATTGTCAGATTCAGGAAGAGACTTGGGAATGTGAGAAGGAAATGGAAGAACAGTGGCCAGAACTATTTTTGGCCAGTAAGGGTTTTCTACTTTCCGAGGACGGAATGACCAATGGTATGGAGAATTAGGTACCCCTGGTTTCTGGTATGTAACCCTTACATAATAATTTTAATGGTTAAAAAGTTAATATTGATGAATGAGAGAGTCAGAAGAAATTGGAATGCTGTTTTGAGGCAAAAGGGGATGTCGCACAAGCAGTGCATGATATGTCTAAGCTATGTGGCCAAACCATGTGTAGTTGGCACTTTGAGGCAGTGTCTTCTACACGGTTGGAGCATGGTTCGAAAGATCATGGGAGGAGGCTAGGCGAGGGTCTTCCGAGGTAGTAGCTAACTCACAACAAGCGTACGGGTTCTCAAACCGTGCGAACTAACTGTGTGGGCATTTAAATGAGATCCTAAAAAAGTGGATCTCATTCGTTTTGGACTATAAATGGATATTTATTCATCCTAACCGTTCATAACTCTAGATTTGTCTCCTTCTTAGGCCATATAAGGTTCTCCCATCATTCCAGAGGTGATTCAAAGGCTTCCCTTGGTGAATGGAATCCGTATTTGTGTGGTATGTGATTGTTCTTCATCGTTCTTGATCGATTTCATAGATCTACTTATCCTATTCTCTTGGGTACTTAGCTCTATGCTCTTTAGGGGTAAATCTATTTTTTTGGATTCAAAATATGATGAAATTTTGTATTTTTTGTTCTAGGAAAAGATATCTAAGGAAATTTTTTCAAGAATCAACCTTGTTTTCTAGTGCATCCGTCATTTGTTAAGGCATTCATCAAAACCTTCGAGGTAGGAGGCTTCTTTCATGACTCCACTTAGTTGAATTGATATGAATGATTTAAAATCTAATTTTTGGTGTTTATTTGATTGTGATTTGGTTGTTTAACACTTTTTTCAAAACCTTCTTGAGTAATGGTTGTAAAATCAGGAAAAATTGGGGATTTTGAATGAGTGCTTTGGTTCTTAATTTTAAAATATATATTTTAAAATGGGGATTTTCTTAAATAATGGAACATCATTTGGATATGATGTATTCAATAAAATGGGGATGTTTTATTGAAGTTAAATGTTTCTTTGAATTGGGTTGTGCATTGGTTTTCAATAAAACAAGTGTTTTATTAAAATTGGTTGATATTGAGATGGATTTGCATTAAAATGGTTTTGATATAAATAATTTTCAATAAAATGTGTTTTATTGAATGGTGGGTTTTTCATGATCATTTGTAATTTTTGGGTTGTGTTCATGTTTCATATACAGGGCTTGGTTGAAATATGACCTTATTCTCGGTGTCAAAGGGTTAATGGCACATGGGAATCTCATACACGGGGCATGGCTGAAATATGACCTTGTTCCCAATGCCAAAGGGTTAATGTAACATGTGATATAATTACCTTGTGATGACTTGGTTGATCGAAAAGAAACTGCTCATGAGTATAGAACTGTCATAATATAGCATCTATGGTTGGTTTCATGGGTCTGTGGAAGGTTTGGGTATGCCAAAAAGGGATGTTGTGAAATGGTTTTAAAGCTTTTCTAGTTATTTTTCTGGATAAAATAACATAATGGGATAATTGGTTTTAATTTCACTTGTATACTTTTTGTAATTAAAGGATTGTAATCTTTTTTATATTTAGTTATAAACTGTGTTTGTGAAACAGTTTTATATAAACTCTTTTGGTAAATTGTATTATATAAACTATTTTACATTTATGCGACTAACTTATCTATAATAGTTGCATGAGTTGGGAAGTCATTTGGAAAAACCCTACTGAGCATTAGTACTCACCCCCGACTTTGGATCTTTGGTTCTATTGCATATTTTGTACTCTGGGATATAGCTAAAGTTAAAACATCTCATTGCTAGTGGTTCATGGTGATGCTTGGGAGATGTGGTGGTTCTTGGAGCATGGATCTTGGGGTGGAGTTCTAGAGTGTGTCTTGGTATATTTTAGGTCACTTATTTAGTCTTCTACTTAGTGCTCTGATATCGTGTTGTATTGTATTGGTTTTGGTTTGTATTGTTGAACAAATTTATTGTCTTTTGGGAATACATGCTTGAATGTTTTATTGACTTGCATTATATAGTGGTTATTAGTGAATAGTTGGTGGGTATATTGGATTATTTATTACAGGGTAAATGTAGAGATCCAAAGCTTGACGTACATATACATTACATTACTTTTTTAGAATACATAATATATAACATAAAAAGACACCATGGGACTGTAATAGTTTAGTGTCTTTGAAATCATGGAACATAATATTCAAATCTTGATGAAAGATCTTCAACATCTCCCATAAAGATCCTGCCTATTTTTCTTATCTAAAAACATTCATTATATCATGGGGAAATGAAAACAAATAAAGGGTGAGCTAAAATTCTCAGTAAGGGTAAGCATGGATAAAATAAAACAATCCATATACATTTGAACTTCAAAACATGAACATAAAGTTTAAACGTCAGAATCTTGATTTGTGAAATAAATATTTGCAGTACGTTAGGAACAGATCATAAAGGAACATCAATTTTGATAAAATATCATGCGAATAAAACATTTAATTTGGGAAAACCATTATGCACATGAAATGATTTCCATAGTAGCCAAGGCATTGCTTCCAATGCCATCTTAGTGGACAAAGTCCCTTCCTGAATCAACTTCACTCCTCGTTCCTGTCATGTATCACTGAACCGGATTAACATACCATTCCAGGCATGTCTATTTAATGAGATGTAAATCGTTACCCATTGAATTGGAGGGAGATATAGGTCACACCCATCTCCTAATGAAATCATTCTTATGTGTTCCACAACATAAACATAAATCATTCATCATAACACAAAGAATACAATGGGTTTCATAAACATCATATCATCATAACATAATCCATATAAAACGAATGGATATCATTTCATCATAAGAAAATTGAAACCATGTAAATCATAGAGACATTATACATTAAACATACACTTATGAAATAATTTCATCTTAGATGGAAAATGGTTTAGATAAAACACTTGAAATGAATTGTTGAGCAAAATATCCTTTCCTCTTCAAAATCATTTTTTTCACAAAATTCCATGAAATTTTAAAAGAATTTTTTTTTTGAAAATATACATGAAATCTTGTAGAGTAAGCTTCCTAAAAATAAGATGTTCTGAAACCGTAAAAATCATTTAATACCATATATGTTTAAAAAAATCATTTTTCTCATACTTTTACCAGAAAAGTCAAAAAGTTCCTCCTTTGGTAAACAAAAGAATGATTCCTTCCATATACAATGTAATAGTCAAAGAGGGGTAAACATGGCTTTAAGAATACATGGAATAATATTAAACACTTTATGAAAAAAATTATGGACATGGATGAAAAATATAACCCCAGTTAATACTTACGAATAAACAATCTCGGATAAAAATGAGATTGGAAAAGTTATCCCTTACATTAGGACCGATATGCTTTGTGGGTATCTGAAAATCCTGTATAATCATTTATATAATGTCATTTACTTATTACAGAATCATATTCATTTTTATGATATAATATATGGTTCACTTATGAGCTTATATTACTCTTTCTTTTGTAAATTCCATGTTAAAGTAGCGTTTTGGGTAAAATCGTTTTATTTATCGTACGTGTTTGGAATTATTGTTATTAATATAATTATTTCTTATATAATGATTTACTTACCTAAAAAATGTAAATCATGATTTATATATCATATATATTCAGTATATATATATATATATATAATAGACAGATGAATGAAATGAAATACACTGTTCATGGAGACGGTAGGCCGTACGTATGCATGAATGTTATTTTCATTTCCTTATTGACTTGAATGGAAGTAGGTAGATGAAATATATATATACCTCAATACAGTAGAATTATTATGCTATATATATATCATTATTATTCATTATATATACTTTATACTTATTCTTAAATGGTTAACATTGAGAATGACACTCATCGCGTCGTGGAGACGGCAATCTGTACGTACGCACAGTGATGATGTCATTCCCATAATTATTGAAATGAATTGCAGAGGATGATATAATATCTCATAATCAGTATGATTTTATAAGAACCATATATCGTTATAATTTACACCATTATACCCATCCATGTATGGTGGTGGTGGAAAAATAGATTACACCACGACGTGGACACGATATTCCGTACGTACACACGCGTAGTGATTTTATATTCTGTAGGATGGATAGAAGGTGAAATGGGGTTGTTTCATATATATAATAACATATCAGTATATTAGTGATACTTATGTTATTACTTTATAATGAAACAACTAAAGAAGAAGAAGTTGAAGAAGAAAGAAACTTGAAAGAATCTGTAGAAGAGATTACCTCTTCTTCGACGCACCTCTTTTAATAACCCTCTTAAGAAACTAGAGTTGGACTTTTGAGAATACCAGTACCTCTATAATGTTTCTAGGGAAATTTATAAGGTAAATGGGTAGGTTTTGGATGAGCATAAAGGATCAAAATAGTGTGAAGAGAACAGGTAGGAGATGCCCTTTTATAAGGGAGGAGAGGGGCACTTTAGGAAAAAACACAAAATGTTATTTTAAAATAAAGTCATATTCAGATTATAATGGCTCCAAAGTGACTTATATCGAATATAAAGTGGTGATGGGTTAAAATCCTCTAAACCAATAGGTTTTAGAGAAGTTTAGGTTACTATTTTAACCATATCATTTAGATTTAACTCTATGTAAAATAATTTAACTTTTACCGTGTCTTCATGTTTTCTTACACTATATGGTTAATTAAATTACTATAACAATCCAAAAGAACCCCAAGTGGTTCATTATTAATATATATATCCTTATCTAAGTCCTTTTTGGAACCATATATTTTTAGGAATATAATAACAATTAATAATATAATATTTGTTTTAAAAACTATTTTATGTCAATTTTGACACTATTTGGTAATTGACTTTTGTGAAAATCATAACATCATGATTAGTTCGAAAAATTTCAATTTAATCAATACTAACATGTCATATTAACCTAAAAAATTAGTGTAATTTATAAAAAGTCTCAATTTACATTTATTTGGGTATTTATAACATCAATTATGTTAATATTTCATTAATAAGGTAATTACTGTATCATCATTGTGTCATAAATAAATTACATTATATAATGTCTAAAAATTATAAATAAAATACCATTATGTATGAAATGTTTATATAATTATAATGAATATTTATAGTCGAATATATCTTATGTATAAACCTATATTAAATATGTTTTAGATATTAAACATTGATTTTAACTATTTTAACTCTTCTTTAAATAAAATAATAATAAATGCCCTAATCTAATCAAAGTGGACCTAAAGGGTAATATTTTATTCCTAAGGTTGTTATTGATCGAATCACACTTATCCGATAGAATTAAGACATGTTTTAGTGTAATAATAATATCATTTATACCCTTAATTACCCTATATACTTTTAACCATGGTAAATAAAAGTTAAAAGTTACTATTCACCCAAAAAAATTCACCTCATTGAACCACCTTTTACTTACTGATATCAATCGTGTCTCTCAGATTTTCAAAATTCCACTCATAGAAGTGGTAAAATTATGTAATATGTAAATTAAAAAATTCTCCTAGGAGGTGGCTAAAAGACGGTAAAAAGTTCAATAAAATTTTATATATCTAAAATTATTATAAAATGACTCCAATGAATTATATTTAACTTATATAGGTATTATGTATCTATTTTGTCTTATATTAAATTTAAATAAAATAATTAATTATTTAAATAAAAATTCAGTTTTAAACTATAACTCAGTGTTTTCACAACTCATCAAAAATTGAATGTTTTCAGAAAAATACCAAAACTTCACCCTAAGATAACATTGATATTCTGAATCCCAAAATGAAGTCTATTTTGAATGATAAAATTTATAAAATTTCAAAAAGGTGGTATTACTATTCATAATGGCTAGATCATAATAATATTATAATAAAATCTCGTTTACTGAAACTTGGTATTGCGTATAACACACGCTATCGAGGAAGGTTGATTTGGAATACAACACAATACAAGAATAGTGTTTGCGTATACAGCAAGATAATATGTGTATGATCGAAATAACCACGTATATGCTCAATATACGTGGGGGGGGGGTGAATTGTACACTTTAAAAAATCCTTTTCAACTTTAAAGTTGGTTACAGATAACTATGTTTTCCTTAGACAAGGAAAATTCTAAGTTTAACAAAGTTAAACTAAGTAAATTCACAACACTTCTAATCACCAACTAGAAAAATGGAACCAAGTTTTACAATATAAGATTCTACCTTAAAGCGTATAGATTCTTAAACTAATCATAGTACAAGTGTAAGGAAGTACAAGAAGGTTATACTTTCCTTACAATAAAATATGCAGCCGAAAAAAACAAGTAGAAAAACTACAAGTAACAAGATATAAATTTTTTAACCCAAAGAGAAGGGTATCCAACAACCTTGGATAAAGGTCCTTTGATTTATACATTCAAGCAAGTCTGTCTTACCCACACCGTGGTAAGCCCTCGATACGAAGATCGGAATCTCTATCTTGCTATCCCCACAATCCCTCAACCTCAAGGCAGTTGGAACCTCTGTCTTCCTTAGCAAGGAATCACTTGAACTTCAAGGTAGTCGGCACCTCCGTCTTCTTATCCTCGGAAGTCCTCGAATGTAATCACCAACATCCGGAGTTGCACAAAGAAATCTGAATGAGCGGTTCTGTACACACGAGGCATGAAAAGCTTCTCTCTCTAGAAACCACCTTAACGGTGTGTGTTCTCTAGATTGATCAACTTGTTCATTTCTCTATTGAGCTCTTTCAAATGAGATCTTATTTATAGGAAAATGTCCAACGGTCGGCTCCATCTTCCAACGGTCATATTTTCTATGAAATTCAGAGGGACCTGTACATGTGTAACTCAACCAACGGTTAATTAAAAATAGAATAAACGACATCATTTTATAACAAACCATGTATAACTGAATGCACGACATCGTTTTGAAACAAAGCATATGTAAGTAAAAAATACTCAATAGTTTGGAGTGTAAGAAATTTAAAAGTTTAGAGTCTAACCAAAAAGATGTTTGGAGTCTATGTTAATAAATATTTGGATTCTGTTTTATAGGAATTTGAAGTCTGGATTCACCAGAGATCAGATTCTGAACTTGCAGAGTTCGGAGTCGAACCACATAAGGAGTTCGGAGTTGAATTGCTTAAGAGTTTGGAGTCGAACTACTTGAGAGTTCGGATTCAAACTTCTTCAGAGTTCGGAGACGAACTACTTGAGAGTTCAGAGTCGAAATACTTGAGAGTTCGGAGTCCAGAATTCGGATTAAAACTCAATTACAGATCACATCAAGAATTCAGATGCTAAAAATAGAATGCTTCAAATATTTTCATTATATGGCTTCGGAAATTTGGTTATGAATCCGGTATTTGAATTTAAGAATAATATTTCTATGTATAAGAAAATTTAGGTTAAGGTAAATTTCCATAAATAAGTAAATTTTCCTTATGGGGGTAAAAATAATATTTGATTAAGTATAAGGTGTTTGTGATTTTCAAAACAAGAAGGAATAGAAAAGTCATAAGGAAAACCTTATTGAATCAACAATCTCCCCCTTTTTGGAAAGCACAAACATCCTTTTGAAAAAGAATATAAGGATTTTGAAAAAAATTCATAAGACTTTGAAAACTAAAACTTATCTACCTTTATTCATGGATATAAGTGAATACAACTAACTCCCCCTTAGGAATTGAAACTCTAAGGATTCTATTCTGAGTTTCTGGGGTAGAGTTCTCATTATTGTAAGAATGGAAAACTTCGTAGTGGGAAACTCCCCCTTTCTTTAAGGATATTTCACTTAGAAATTTTTCCTTTATCCTCCTTAGGAGTAGTTATTTTTCCTTCTCCTCCTTTGTGAATTTCAAAAAGAATTGAATGGAATGGAATACAAAGTATGGTACCTGAAACATTAGTTTATAATAGTATACAACCGACCAGATAACCATTTCATTAGAGTTGGCAAAAAAATTTACAAGGCAGGTGAAATATAACAAAAGATCGGAGTGGGATCATTTGTCTTCCTTTTCCTTCGGAATAAGCTGATTTAATAAGGCTTTTAGTTTCTTCAAGTCTCTTTGATATTCCTCTCATTGTCTCTCCAAGGCTCTTACCTTTTCTTCTTGAGATTTTAAAGCCTCTGCCTGAGCATCCAAGGATTCTTTATGTAGCTTTATTATCTCATCTTGCTTTTCCATCTTCTACTGAAACTCCATCCGGAATTCTCTTTCAGTTTTCCAATTATGAGATACTGAGTTAAGCATCCCATTCAGATCCCTGACCTATTGATTTAGGAAATTTTGCTCCTGTGTCAACTTCTTAGAAATCTCATTAACCTTTTTATCCTCAATTTCAAAAGCATTTTGAACTTCAGCCTGAGAATTCTCAAAGTGAACTAAATCTTCATCAACTCTCTTAGACCACATGGTTAATTTACTACAGGACTTCCTATGCACTTCATAATCGATCAGAAAACATTTCTGTTCATCTTCCAACTTCACAAATTTATCCATTACCATGGATAATGAATCTGATTCCTGATTCAGAGATTGTTGCAGCAACTGAATTCTATAATCTATTGTTGGAATAATCAGAATTGTGTCCACCAACTTTCTCAGAGATTGAACCACAAAATCATGCCTTTAGGATGATGATTCCAAATCAGAAACTTCTTTTTGAGATTCCTCTTCTTCAACTTGCATTAGCTTCCTTCTAGAGGCACCACCAACCTCATTCATTCTGATGACATCTTTAATAGGTGTCTCCATGAGAGATTGCTTCCCCTTGTTAGCTCTCGGAATAGGTTCCTTATAAAGGGATACTTCCTCGGATTCAGGAACATGAACGATCTGATCTTCATCTGGTTTCTGTCTTTCTTGACCTTCCTCATGAAAATTCCTCTCATAGTATTCTTCTTCATCATACATAAAATTTTCTTCTTCTTCTTCTTGATGTTGCTTGCTGGCTTCCTCATCTCCCTTACATGAGGTAACTATCTTTGCTGATTTAGCCTTATCTTTGTAGTTCTGTACTTGCTTGATCAAGGTATCCAGATCCTGGCTCTCCTCCTCTTCTTCTTCTTCTTCAACTTCTTCCTCTACTGCTTCAGCGACTTCCTTGTCAGCTTCTAAAACAATTCCTTTAACCTTTTCATTTTCCATAGTGACATAGTTTTTCGCTGGAGTTTCTGGTAAAAAAGGTTCAACACCGAAAGTTTCCATAACCGGAAGCCTTTCAGAAGACAACTCTATCTTTTAGCAAAGATCGCACTAGTTCAGCTTCAGACATCTTCTTTCTCAATTTACTTTCCTTCTCTTGTCTCTCTAGCTCCTTATAATCTTTTTCCTTTAATGCATTAGCCTCAGCAGGGTCCAGTACGAATTGAGGATCCCCTTCTTACTCATTTCTATATCTTCCCTCTACTTTGCTGCTACTTCTTCTTTGTATGTTTTCTGATTCTTCGGCTTCGGGGGAGCATATTAAGTTTCCTTAGGCTGAGGAACTTCTTCATCAGGAACCACTTCCTTATCCTTTGTCTTCTTCCTTTTCTTTTTTGAAGGTTTCAGAGATTTTGTTTCGTTTTCAGCTGCTTCAAACTCCTCCATAGATAAGGGGTAGAATTCCCTGGATTCACTTGAAAATCTCATCTTCATCCTCTTAAGAGTATCATCACTGACAATCATGAGATTTCAATTCCGTATCTTTCATTTTCATGCAACCTTGATGGATTCGAAGCATCAAACTATAAACTTAGACAATAAGGCAGAAAACATAGTAATATGAGCTCTCAAATTCCCTTCTTTGATATTCTTGATCGTAACCAAGACATGCCTCATCAAATTTATCTTTCATAGATTTAACAAAAAATCTAAGACATAGATATCACTCTTCTTCAGATTGTCATTATCTCCTCTACTCGGAACCAGAAAAACATGCACCCATAGTTGAAGTATTGTATTGTTCGGAGTGAGCCAAGAAATCTTAATTGTTGAATCATCCTTAAGCCCAAGACACTTCAGTTCTTTTTCCTTATTGAAACTCCCTTGCACATCGGGAAGTTTGTGAGAACAGAATTCAGCTTCGCCCTCATATGTTAAACCAACCAGACTCACTGCCTTAGTGTAAGAAAGTTTATAAGTCTTCCCATAAGACTTGAAAGAAAACCTTTCTCTGCCATCTTCCACCAGGAAGGAAACAGACTCATAAAACTCTATCAACAAATCAGTATAAACCGGATCCTGTTTATCTGACTTCGTTATGCATACATCTTCCCATCCATTCTGTCTAATATTCTTAGAAGTAAGAGAATCATGATTATAAAAATCTAGGTGAACTAACCTTTCCATAAAATCTAACCACTTTGAGATAGGTTTCACAGGTGACATATCTTGAGAAGTTGCTTAAATAGACATTCGGAGTGAAGTAAACTGTAGGGTTCAGATCAGCTTTACAAGGTTCGGAACCGGCCTTAAGAAGAGCAGCAGAGCTTCAAGATGCAAAAGCTTGAAAAACTAATGTGGGATGAGCCTCAGGGCCCCCTTTATATAGGCAAATAATTTTACCGTTGGTCTTCCAAAATCCATCTAACGGTTGAAAAAGCTCTGATCTGATCTGACGGTTGAGAACAATCCCATAAGGAAAAAATTTGACTCCGATATTTTGATCTTTTTAAAGAAATCATTCGGATTTGAGGAAAAACTAGAATCTGAAATTTTAAAAACAAAGAAAATACTAGTAATCAAAATTTGATTGCAAAACTATAAGTAAAAAAATCATAACTTACAGATTAACGAGAAAAATTATTCGAAATTGGTAATATTCTTCAAAAAAAACATCATTACGAAAACCTCGTTACGAAAACCCCAGTCCGAAAATCTCGTTACGAAATTTATCAGTATGAAAATTCCATTCCGGATGTTTTTATTACGAAGATTTCCATTCCGGAAGTTCGCATTCTGAGAATTTCAGTCCTGAAAATTTCAGTTCCGGAAATTCCCATTCCGGGAATATTAGTTTTAGAAATTTCCATTCCAGAAGTTCAGTTCCGGAAGGTTTTTAAAAAAAAAATTAGTTACACTATCTATCAAATGTACGCCCCCTATGAAGAGGAGTTTATTACTGTTAGGAGAATTGTTCAACAAGATGTTAATGAAAAATTATTGCCTTATAGTTATCATTCCTAACTTTTGTTTAATGTATTCAAATCTATTGGAGGGTAATGATTTTTTGAAAATATCAACAAGTTGATCTTACATTCTGATAAACTGAAGAATGATATCTCCTTTAAGTGTGTGATCCCTAATAAAGTCATTCATAATATCTATGTGCTTTTCAAGAGAGTGATGTGAAGGATTCTTACTAAGGACAATAGCACGTGTGTTATCATACAATATTTGAGTCTTATTAAAACTCAGTCCATAGTCTGTGAGTGTGTGTTGCATCCACAACGCTTGAGCTCAACAACTTCTAGCTGCCACATATTCAGCTTCAGCAGTGGAAAGTGCTACAGAATTTTGTTTTCTGCAGGACCAAGAATCTAATGAATCTCCTAAGAAATGACAAGTTTCAGATATACTTTTTCTATCCATTCTACATCCACGAATGTCAGCATCAAAAAATATTTTTAGATCAAAATCATTTCCAAAAGTATAAAATAATCATATATCCATGGTTCCCTTTAGGTAGTGAAAAATTCTTTTGACATCCTTTAGGTGAAATTCCTTAGGATTGGATTGATATCTTGCACATAAGCACACTGAAAATATTAATTCTGGTCGACTAGCTGTTAAGTAAAGTATACTTCCTATCATACCTCTAAAAGATGTTTGATCTACTGGTTTCCCAGCTTCATCAAGATCTAAATATTTTGAGGTACCAAAGGGAGTACTCATACTCTTAGTATTTTCATAACCATACTTTTTGAGAAGATCATTAATATACTTATGTTGAGATATATAGGTTCCTTCTGGTTTTTGAGAAATCTGAAAAGCAAGGGAAAAATTTAACTCACCCATCATACTCATTTCAAACTCAGACTTCATCAGACTTGCAAAAGAATCAGTTAAAGATTGCTGAGTTGAACCAAATATGATGTCATCAACATAAATTTGAACTATCAAAACATTTTTCTTATATTTCTTTATAAAAAGGGTTGGATCTGCATTTCTCTTAGCATAGTTATTTTGAAGCAAAAATCATGTTAGTCTATCATACCATGCTCATGGAGATTTTTTAATACCATACAAAGCTTTGTTAAGTCTAAATACATGATCATGATATTTTGTATCTTCAAAACTAGGAGGTTGTTCAACAAAAACTTCCTCTTGAACATAACTGTTAAGAAAAGCACATTTCACATCCATTTGAAAAAGTTTTACAATTGAAGAATGCTGCAATGGCAAGTAGAATATGAATAGATTCAAGTCTAACTACTGGAGCATAGGTTTTTTCATAGTCT
The DNA here is from genome assembly GCA_963277665.1 of Viscum album. Classification (NCBI taxonomy): domain Eukaryota; kingdom Viridiplantae; phylum Streptophyta; class Magnoliopsida; order Santalales; family Viscaceae; genus Viscum; species Viscum album. The sequence goes on along the minus strand of OY728157.1, from coordinate 1,844,997,032 downwards.
ATTCCCTCTTGCTGATATAGCCTTTAGCAATGAGTGTAGCATTATTTCTTACTATGACTCCATTTTCATCACATTTGTTTATGAAAACCCATTTTACTCCAATAACAGATGTTTCCTTAGGTCTTTCAATCAGGGTCTATACTTTATTCCTCTCAAATTCATTTAGTTCATCCTACAAGGCTTTGATCCAATCATCATCACCTAAAGCTTCATCAGTTATTTTTGGTTCTAATTAGAAAAGAAATGATAGATATTCTACTTCATTTCAAGAGGAATTTCTAGTCCTTACAGGTTGATTTACATCACCAATGATACTATCACTTGTATGATTCTTAAGAAACACCTGATTTGGGTTTTGTAAAACCTGTTCATCAACATAGGGTAGAATGTCTTCTGAGGTAAATATTTTAGAAGTATCTTGTTGTACATTTTCCTTATTAGAAGGATCTTCTTTCAAAGGATGACAATCATTTTTTTTAAACACATCCGAGGATGTAGGTAGGGATAGTTTAAAAACAAAATGATAAGACTCATCAAACATTACATGCACTGTTTCTTCAACAGCACATGTATTTTTATTAAAAACTCTATAAGCCTTTGAAGTTTTGGAATAACCTAAGAAAATTCCATCATCAGATTTTGGTGCGAATTTTTGGAAGTTACCTATAGTATTCTGAATGAATACTTTGCATCCAAAAACCTTGAAGTAGGATAGTCTTGGTTTTCTACCATTCCATAACTCACAAGGTTTTTTATTAAGAAAAGGTCTTTTCAAAACTCGATTTATATTATAACAAGCACTACTTACAGTTTCATCCCAGAAATGTCTAGCTATAGAATATTCATTCATCATGGTTCTAGTTACCTCTTGATGAATACTATTTCTTTTCTCAACTACACCATTTTGTTGAGGAGTTCTAGGTGCTGAAAAATTGTGAGTAATACATTTCCTACTACAAAAAGCTTCAAAATCCGAATATTGAAATTCTCCTCCATGATCACTATGAATAGTTTTCAATGGAAGGTTTTTCTCATTTTTAACTTGATCTCTATAACTTTTAAAATAAGAAAAAGCTTCAGACTTCTTTGCTAGAAAATAAACCCAAGTAAATCTAGTGTAATCATCAACTAGAACAAACACAAAGTATTTGCCTCCAATACTTCCAGTTTCTGTTGGACCAAAAAGATCCATGTGAACTAACTGTAATGCATCAGTTGTTGATACTTCACCAATTGATTTAAAAGTAGAATTATGTTGCTCGCCATATTGATAAGGATCACAAACTTTTGATGAATCAAATCTAAGCTCCGGTAGATCCTTAACTAGTTTCTTCATAGATAGTTTACATAAATTTCTATGCTTATAGTGTCCTAGTATTCTACGACACAACTAGGAATGATCTTCCATCGCACTTAGGCGAGGTAAATCTTAGCTCCTTATGTCTTCTTAGTTCAAAGTGTAAACATTCTATTGCCTATTGGCTGAGAGAATAAATTATTCTTTGGAATTGTGTACTAAGAACTTATCATTCCTAAAATTCACAAGGTACCCATCATCACATAACTGACTTATGATAATGAGTTTTTGCTTAAGACCCTTAACAAATAAAACATTTGAAATCAAAGTTTTACCTAGAAGAAAAATATTACCAATACCGACAATTTCTCCCAGTACATTATCTCTAAAAGTTACATTTCCTCCTTTCGTTTTGATAATATTTTCAAAATAGATTTTGTTACCAGTCATGTGTCGCGACCATCCATTATCCATGTACCATGTATTCTTGTTGGTACATCCTCTATTTTCTTGAAAACAAGAAAATAATTACACTTTCGGAATCCAAACATGCTTGGATCCAAAATTTTTGGAACACAAATATTCTTAGAGAAATAAGCTTTGTGAAATCCTAGCGATTGAGTTTTGTTTAAGGAATGATTCTATGCCTATTGACCACCACATTGACACTTGGTACAAAATGGGGCACTTTGAGGAACAAAATAATTGTTACTGAAAATTGGTTTTGCATGGGTATAACCAAATCCAGATTTATTTCTTAATGGTTGTATTTGGGAATACATATTATCAAAATTTTCCTTACCATGGGTAAAGTTTGATAAACACTTCTTTAAGGAAAATATTTCAGACTTGAGTTTGATAACCAAGTGTTTATCTTCAAAATAATTATATTTAGAACAATAGCTAGGCTCAAAAACAATTTTCTTAGAAATTACTTTTTCTAACTCTTTAGAAAGTTTGTTCCTCTTAGAACTTGCTTCCTCAAGATTTTTTGAAATACTTATAAAATCATCATTTCTCTTATCAAGATCTTTAGAATGATCTGATACCTCTTTTTTAAGAATAGAATTCCTAGAGTTTTCCTTATCATGTTTCTTATTGAGTTTAGAGTTCTAAATCTCAAGAAGTTCAGCAAATCTAGAAACTTCTTCATAGGTAGGTGAAGTATTTTCTTCATCAGAAGAGGATTCTTCATATGAGGAGTTATAATACATATTATCATTGGGATTTAAAGATACATTTGTCAAAGATTCAGCATTTCGTACATTATCTATAAAGCAATGATTGTCAATAGGCAATCTGGTAATAAGACCAAGATTGTTCTTTCCTGAAGATTCATAATTAGAAGATTCATCTAAAGAGTCACCACCACTAGAACTCTAGGTATCAATAGTTTTCAAAACAATCTTAGCATCGGTTTTGTACTACTTCTTCCTGCTCCTTTCTGAATGTCTTTCTTTCCTTTCTTTCTTTTTGAGTAGAGGGCAATCTGGTCTAATATGTCCAGCTCTCTTGCATTCGTAACAAGTATCTTCTCCATCATTCCTTTATTTCCTTTCCTTTTTCTTATACTTGGATTAGAAGTTTCTATGGCCGGCTATCTTTTTCATCCTTCGAGAAATATTTTCTAACTCATTTTCTAAGATTTCACTTTCAATAGAATCTGATTGAACAACCACCTTCTTAGACTTGGATATGGTTACTCTATCAGGAGTCTTGGCTTTCATATGATTTGATGTAGTTGTAAAAGCAACAGTACCATTCCCATTATTCTTTTTGATGTTGTCAGCATCTCTCTTCATTCTGGTTTCATGTTGGAGAAGAGTTCTGAGTAGCTTATCGAGAGAAATTTGAGTGACCTTCCTGTTCTCATCTATGGATATTCTCTTTTATTCCCGTTCATTGGGCATGATATCAATTATCTTATCTACAAGGGCTTCATCATCTAACCTTTTTTCTCCCATAGGCTGTAAGCGGTTGACGATAGCACTAAATCTCTGTTGAACTATGCTGATAGGTTCACCATATGGAAAATTGAATCCCTGGTATTCAGCTCTAAGCATAGCTCTCCTAGTATCAATCACTTTAGAAGTACCAAAGTGTGTAACTTATAACTTCTTCCAAATACAGTTAACTGCTTCACAAGAAGACATTTGGCTATATATATTTCTAGTCATTGAACATAGTAAAGTATTGAATACCTTATAATTGAGTTGATACTATTGGTTTTCCTGGTTAGTGAAAGTTCTAACTTCTTTATCAGGAATTTTATAATCACCAAAAAGAATAACAAAATTGTCCACTCCAGTGTTGATGACAAAAGTCTTTATTCGATCTCTCCAATATTCATAGTCATTACCATGAAAGATTGGTGGTCATGTAGGATTTAGATTGTCTATAGAACCAATATTGATTCCTTCCATACTAAAACAACTTAGGAAAAAAACTAGTAAGTAGAAAAAGTTTGTAACCACAAGGTTCAGAATGACAATGTTCGGAATGACAAAGTTCGGAATGACAAATTTTGGAATGACAATGTTAGGAATGAATAAGTTTAGAATGAAAAATGAGAAAGAAAAACATATACGTGAGTATGAGTATTTCAAATACCTCCTCTGATACCAACTGTAGGATCGAAATAATAATGTAGATGCTCAATATACAAGAGGGTGGTGAATTGTACACTTTTATTCATCCTTTGCAACCTATAATGTTTGTTACAAATAACTATGTTTTCCTTAGAAAGGGAAAATTCTAAATTTAACAAAGTTACACTATGTAAATTCAAAACACTTCTAATCACCAACTGGAAAACTGGAACCATGGTTTACAATAGAAGATTCTACCTTAAAGTGTATAGAACCTTAAACTAAGCTGAGTACAAGTGTAAGGAAATACAAGAAGGTTATACTTTCCTGAAAATTCAATATGCAACGGAAAAAAACAAGTAGATAAACTAAATGTAACAAGATATAAGTCTTTTAACCCAAAGAGAAGGGTATCTAACAACCTTGGATAAAGGTCCCTTGATTTATATTTTCAAGCATGTCTGTTTTACCCACACTAGGGTAAGCCCTCGATACGATGATCAGAATCTCTGTCATGCTATCCCCGCAAGCCCTCAACTTCAAGGTAGTTGGATCCTCTATCTTCCTTAGTAAGGAAGCCCTTGAACATCAAGGTAGTTGGAACCTCTGTCTTCCTATCCCCGGAAGTCCTCGAATGTAATCACCAACATCCGGAGTCGCACAAAGCAATCTGAACGAGAAGTTCAGTACGCACAAGGAATGAAAATATTCTCTTGCTAGAAATCACCTTAACAGGGTGTGTTCTCTAGATTGATCAACTTGTTCATTTATCTATTGAGCTCTTTCAAATGAGCTCCTATTTATTGGAAAATTTCTAATGATCAGCTCCCTCTTCCAACGGTCATATTTTTCATGAAATTCTGAGGGACCTGTACACGTGTTACTCAACCAACGGTTAATTATAAACAGAATAAACAACATCATTTTATAACAAACCATGTATAACTGAATGAATGACATCGTTTTGAAACCAAGCATATTTAAGTAACAGCTACTCAATAGATCAGAGTGTAAGCAAATTAAATGTTCGGATTCTAACCAAAAAGAATTTCGGAGTCTATGTCAAGAAATATTCGGATTCTGTTTTATAGGAATTCGATGTATGCTTTCACCAGAGATCGGATTCTGAACTTGCAGAGTTCGGAGTCAAACCTCTTTAGGAGTTCGGAGTCGAACTGATTAAGAGTTCAGAGTCGAACTACTTGAGAGTTCAGAGTCGAACCACTTAAGGAGTTCGGAGTCGAACTACTTAAGAGTTCAGAGTCGAACTACGTGAGAGTTCGGAGTCAAACTTCTTCAGAGTTCGGAGTCGAACTACTTGAGAGTTTGGAGTCGAACTACTTGAGATTTCGGATTCCAGAATTTGGTTTAAAACTCCATTACAGATCACATCCAGAATTCGGATTCTAAAAACAGAATGCTCCAAATCTTTTCATTATATGGCTCCGGAAATTTGGTTATGAATCTGGTTTTTGAATTTACGAATAATATTTCTATGTATATGAAAATCCAGGTTAAGGTAAATTTCCTTAAAGAATTAAATTTTCTTTATGGGGGTATAAATAATATTTTCTTAAGTATACTGTGTTTGTGATTTTCAAAACAAGAAGGAATGGAAAAGTCATAAGGAAACCCTTATTGAATCAACAATACAGTGTTTCATATAGTGTATGATAATCTTGGTGTAGAATACAGAACAATACATCAATTAAATTATAAAATATATTTCTCATAAAATATTGGGGTGTTACATTCTACCCCGTTAAAATTAATCTCACCCTCAAAATTCGTCAGGGTTATAAATGGTTTACTACTTGTATGATTATATTATATAAACCCACATTGCAAAAAGGAATACCAAACCATAATTTTAAAAATTAAAGTATGAAATGTATTGGTTAACCAAATTAACTGATCACTAGGATTCCACATAGGATAACATAGGTGAAAATATGGATATGGAAGAGAAATCTAAACATCAAGTTCTGAAGGAGAGTGGTAGAGATCATGGCTATGAAAAAACCATCAATAAAGAAGCCATAAATCTGCGATGATCTATGGTACCATCTGATTTATTGGGTATGAGGGTACTATGAAAAAGTTTTTTGGTTTCAATATCATTTCCCTAATGTTGAAGAATTTTTTAATTATGATAAATAATTACTTTGTTTTGGTAAAATCTCACCATTATTCATGCTGTGAACAGTTTCCACTTCATCTCGTAAAGAAATGAAGTTGAATTTGTCATTTATGAAGTGTTAGCAGATCATGCGATAGAATTATAGGGAATTCCATCAATCTCAAACAAAAGGTTAGAAAAAAGTATTAAATATATAGAAGTCCATCTATAGTGGGGTTAATCGTATATGATTCATAAAATGGACATATACTTCATATATCATGCAAACTAATAAATTTAAACTAATTTCTACTAACCAAGGACTTCTTGTAGGCCAGTGGTAGGCGATAAAGGCCTGTCGCATATTGGTTGTGGGTTCAATTCCCACAACCATATCCGACACGGCGAGCTGTCGCCCATCCCATGGGTTGTCCTTTTTCTAAAACTATACTATTATAACATAACAAAAAGTTCTATCCTTAAACAATACTATCTGATGTCTAACTTAATCAATTCCAATCTTTAGGATTATCCAAAATACTTCTGTCCAATCACATAGTATAAATAAAATGATTACTAGAAATTTCATCTACCAAGCACTGAGTAAAATCATTTACCACCCGTATATCATAAGTTATATATATCTTGTTGGTCACATTCCAAACATGTGAATTCCTTAATCATGTATTCTCTTGAAACCTGAGTACCCATTGAACCTTTGTGAAAACAAGAATTTTGTCAAAAGCTAACTCTTTCCACATTCCAAAATCACAAAATTCTGTATACTCAAACCATGATATCACTTTGTCATTATACCAGTCATGTGCTCATTAATACTATCAAACATTTCATTATCTATTTATCCCTTCATTATGCGCATATCATCTTCTTTCCAAAAATATCTGAATAACCTTTCATGGTTACCGGTACCATTCAACGTATACTTTCAAATAAATTAGGAAAAAAATTAGTGTAACAATCCTTAGATGATTCTTCGTTCCATAGTACCATTAAATTACCTGTACAACATAAATCGTGATAAACATACAATCATTCCACTACCTCCTTAAACAATTCATCGATCTTCAACAATTATTTAATCTCATATATCATTTGTAGTATCTTCATCACCATCAATATAAATACTACCCATACAACCATGATGATTCTCTTCATGAGACTTTACCTTAGGGAATTGGTTTTCATAATTCTCATACATTGCACATTTAAAATATTTAAATGTTGTTGATGTCTTAGAAATACCATTATCCTTGTCCATAGTGTTAACTGAACCCTTTCCATTGAAATTACTGGATTTGTGTCCTTCTATTACACACCCATAACAACTTCCTGTTCCTTTTAAACATTATCCTTGATGCCTCTTCCCACATGATTTACATGAGTGAAATTGAAATTTCGTTACACTATGATCTTAATGAAAATCCATCTTTCTCTTATTAGTTGAGTGGGGATACATACCAAAGTTGAGATTATTGATCATATTATGAGATTACTGATTAGTAATAATAACGATATGTGACTTCTATATCCAATTTCATTTGGTTTCTCATGAAGAATATCAGTCCATTTCCCATCATATCCTCCATTATTGTGAATATTCCTGTTTCCAACCATTTTCTAAAACCCAAAAAAGAATAGGGTGAGAAGAAAAAATTATAATCAAGGGGGAGTACCATTAATATCTAACATATTAGGTTAAATTCTATGATTTTTACTCTAATTATATGACTATAACCTATACTTTTACGTAACCTTAGGGACAACCCTAGAAATACCTTTGAAATATCTCTATGGGTCTCCATAAAGTTTTTCAGATCATATTTTCCAAAGGACAAATAAACCTCCCTCTAATACAAACTGTAGAGACCCAAATCTTGACATACATAGACATTACATTACTTTTGCGGAATACATAATACATAACAAAAACATACACCAAAGTACAGTAATAGTTTAGTGTCTTTGGAAACATGGAATATAATCTTCTAATCTTGGTGAAAGATCTTCAACATCTCCCATAAAGATATTCCATTTTTTTTACCTAATACCATTCTTTATATCCTGGGGAAAAGAAAACATATAATGGTGATCTCAAATGCTCAGTAAGGTTATGCATGATGAAAATAAAACAAACCATATACATTTGATAAAACACTTGAAATGAATTCTGGAAGAAAATATCCTTTCTTCTTCAAAATATTTTTCTTTTCAAAAAATTCCATGAAATTTTAAAATAAAAGGATTTTTTTTTGAAAATATTCATGAAATCATGTAGATTATGCTTCATGAAATTAAGATGTTATGAAACTGTAAAAATCAGTTAATGTCGTATCAGTTTAAAAAAATATTCTTCTCGTACTTTTTCCATAAAAGTCAAAAAGTTCCTCATTTGGTAAATAAAAGAAATATTCCTTCCATAACACAATTTAAAATTAAAATAGGGTTAAACATGGATTTAAAATCACATGTAATAATATTAAACTCTTTATGAAAAACATTTTTATGGGCATGGATGTAAAATATAACCCAATTAAATACTTACAAAAAAATAGTCTCACATAAAAACAATATTAGAAAAGTTATCCATTTCCTTAGGTTCGATATGCTTCAAACATATAGAAACCTCCTATATAATGATTTAAATAATTTCATTTACTTATTAAGGAATCATATTCATTGTTATGATATCATATATGGTGCACTTATGACTTTATATTACCTATTCTTTTGCAAATTCCAAGTTAAAGCAGCGTTTTGAGTAAAATCGTTTTGTTTAACGTACGTGTTTGGACTTGTTGTTCTTGATATTATTATTTCATATATCATGATTTACTTACTTCAAGAATTTAAATCATGATTTATATATCATATACATTCATTATATATATGTATATAATATTTATGAATGAAATGAAATACACCGTTCATGGAGACGGTAGGCTATACATAGGCATGAACATTGTTTTCCTTTAATTATTAACTTGAATGGAAGTAAGTTGATGAAATATAAATATATATATATACATAAATCTAGTAGAATTATTATGACATATATATCATTATTATTCATTTTATATACTTTATAATTATTATTAAACGGTTAACAGAGATAATGAATCTCATCGCGTCGTGGAGACGGTAATCCGTACATACGCATGAGCGATGATATAGTTCCCATAATTATTGAAAGGAATTGGAGTTGATTATATAATATCTCAGAATTAGTATGATTTTATAATAACCATATATAGTTATATTTTACACCATTATACCCATACAAGTAAGGTGGTGGTGGAAAAACAGATTACACCACGGTGTGGAGAGAGTATTCTGTATGTACGCACGTGCGTTGATTTTGTTTTCTGTATGATAGATATAAGTTGAAATGGGGTTATTTAACATTTATAATAAAATATCAGTATATTATTGATACTGATGTTATTACTTTATAATGAAACAACTAAATAATAATAAGTTGAAGAAGAAAGAAACTTGAACGAATCGGTAGAAGAGATTGCCTCTTCCTCGATGCACCACTTTTAAGAATCCTCTTAAGGCACTAGAGTTGGTATTTTGAGAAGACCAGAACCTCTATAATGTTTTAGGGAAGTTGAGAAGGGAAATGTGAAGGGTTTTTCCAAGATTTAAGGCTCAAAATTGTGTGAACAGAGGAGGGAGGTGGTGCCCTTTTATAAGGGAGGAGATGGATACTTTAGGAAAAAACATAAAATATTATTTTATAATAAAGTCATATTCTATTTATAATGGCTCTAAAGTGACTTATATAGAAGATAATGTGGGTATGGGTCTATATACCTTAATCCAATTGGTTTTAGACAAGTTTAGGTTACAATTTTAACCTTATCATTTAGATTTAACTCTAGGTTAAATAATTTAACTTTTACCGTGTCTACTTGTTTTCTTACACTATCTGGTAAATTGAATTACAATAACAAGACAAAAGAACCCCAAGTGGTTTATTATTAATATATATAACCATAAATAAGTCATTTTTCAGAACCATGTATTTTTAGGAATATAATAACAATTAATAATATAATATTTGGTTTAAAAACAATTTTATGTCAATTTTGACACTAATTGGTAATTGATTTTTGTGAAAATCATAACAGCATTAAAAATGTTTTATTTACAAATCATTGATTTTAACTATTTTAACTCTTCTTTAAATAAAATTATAATAAATGTCCTAATCTAATCCAAGTGAACCTAAAGGGTAATATTTTATTCCTAAGGTTTTTTTTGGTCGAATTAAACTTATCAAATAGAATTAGGACATGTTTTAGGGTAATAATAATATCATTTTTACCCTTAATTACCATATTTACATTTAGTTGTGGTAAATAAAAGTTAAAAGTTACTATTCATCAAAAATTATTTTCATCTAATTGAATCACATTTTATTTACTGATATCAACCATGTATGTCAAATTTTTGAAATTCCACTCACAGAAGCAGTAAAAATAAGTTTTATGAAAATTTTCAAATTCTCCTAGGGGGTGGGAAAAATATGGTAAAAAGTTAAATAAAATTTTATATATCTATAATTATTATAAAATGACTCCATTGAATTATATTGAACATATATAGGTATTATGTATATTTTTTGACCTAAAATAAATTTAAATAGAATAAATAATTATTTAAATAAAAATTCAGTTTTAAACTATAACTCAGTGTTTCTCACTATTCATCAAAAATTGAATGATTTCAGAAAAATATCAAAAATTCAACCTAAGATAACTTCAATATTCCGAATCCAAAAATGAAGTCCAATTTGAATGATAAAATTTATAAAATTTGAAAAAGTGGGTATTACTATTCATAACGGCTAGTTCATAATAATATTATAAATTTATCTCGTTTAGTGAAACCCGGTATTGCGTACAACACACGCTATCGAGGAAGGTTGCTCTGGCATGCAACAAAATCCTGGAATAGTGTTTGCGTATACTGCTAGATAATACGGTGTAGCGTATATTGCATTCTAATATTTGTGTAGCATACAAAACTATAAATCAATTAAATTAAAAAAAATAATTTTCTCATAAAATACCAGGGGTTACATTAAATCATCCCCCACTTATATTTGAATCCCTTTGGAATTTTTTTTCATCCTTTGGCATATTGGGAAAGTCCCTTGAGGTAAAGTAACCCTCACCGCTTCCTCATGCTAATGAAGAAAGGGTGGGGTGTTACACCTTCATTATTTAGAATAATTATAATATTGATGAACTTTTTGAAAAAAATAATAAGGGATAAATACATATAAAATTTCATTATTTGATATTGATATGAACAATTAAAGGTGTTATGTGATGATATACCTCAGAAAAAACTTTTTTATAATAAATTGACAAAAAAAATTAAAAGATTTTTTATTGAGACCTAGAAAAACAAAAAAAACTATTCATATATTTAAATAATGTAATCTCTATAGATAAAATTGAAAAAATTTGGGTGGTATTTATAAATGATATTCTCATCCATTATAATATAATATAAGTGAATGTAAATAATTTGAGGATTCTATTTAATTTTCTTAAAACGAAGAAATTATTTTTCATTATTAGAACTATATAATATAACATATAGAAATCACCATTAATTGTCTATACAATCACTACTAATGTTTCAAGCATAGATCATCAAAAAATATTCATGTATAAGAAACTTATTTGGATAAATAATATAATATATATATTGATTTCCAGTATTATATGGATATCATTTATTAATTATTAAATATTTCTCATGATAATCATATCCACTAACCAATTTATCATGGAAGGGAGTAATGTTTTAATTGGAAGATGAATGTGTAGCAAATTTTGAGGAATGTAACAACACTTATAGTCAAATAGATCTGAATTGGTAAAGTTCTTGTAACATATCTTAGTTCATTTAATAATTTATGTAGTTATATTCTCCTGAAAAACTATTATCTAATTAACTATATCATATATCAATAAAAGGGGACTAAGAAAAAAAATACTCAAATATTGATTGGTATCAACCAATGATATCAATTTGCTGAATGTTTTGGATGAATTATCTATATGTAAAGGAGTGTGATATTTATAATTATTACAAAAATATTCAATATATATTGACTTTTAATAATACGAATGTGGACCAAGGATACAATTAATAATGATAACGGATTATGAATCCTTAGTACATTACACTCTTATTATTGTGAACATGGTGGATACTACTCTCCATAGAAGGGATTATAGAACCATATATGTGATGGGAATTATAATAGAAAATAAATTCAAGTATATATAATCGGTGTACATGGAAATAAATTTTTCTGAGATAAATTAAAACTTTTTCTAGGAGAGTTAAATTTTACTAATCAAATAATACATTTAGAATATATAAAAGGATGGTTTCGAGAAATAGAAAACTGTCGAAAATAATCTACATACAAATCAGGAAGTATATGGGGTTCTAACAGTTGAACACAAAAATATGCATCATATAATTAAATAAATTAACATAATTTTAAGTATGATGATCATCGAATACCATTATTCATTTTCATAGTATGTATAAAAATGTATTTAAATCCTTATGATCATGTTTGGTGGAATAACATAAAGATATATGTTACAGAGTATACATAAAATTGATTCATTTAAATAAAATATAGTTCCAACCCTCATAATAATATGTGGGTGATACAACCATTACCCATAATGATTTTAGGACTTTTAACATTGGTTTTTCCATAACCGATATTGAATGTAGTGTTTTAACACCATTTTCTAATAAATCGATGTAAATAGTATTCCAAGTGTACATTTATTGTTTCTTTTCAAGAACAAAATTTAAAATTGGTATTTTATTATTGGTTCTGAAGTAAATGATGATGAATTTCTTTTATGATATATTTTATCATCGGTTTTTAATAACTAGTGATAAAACAGTGATGTTAAGGATTATTTATTTACTACTGAAACCAAACATCTGAATGTATAATAATAAATTTATAGCTTCATGTTATTCCACTATAAATATTCACTCAAATCCATAGATATATTTATTCTAAAAATGGGTATATCCATATTTGAGATATGATAATCATCCAAAATATTAAATTTTATATCATGTTTCATAAGAACACATAATCTATTTCAAATTTTTTAATAACATATTCCAAAATAATGTCTCTTACTTTACAATCATTCCCAACTTTAATATTCATCTAATGGTTATCATCATCAGACTGATATCATTTTACCCATTATAATAAATATGGTTTCACAATAATTTGAAAATTTTGAGAGTTCAATTAATCCATAATAGTTTCTGTATCGATATTTAATAGATTCATATACACTAGATTCATGAACACGGGATCAATTTAAATCTCATTTGGGTCATAACTCAATGATAATTCATACTCAATTCATTTTTTAACCAATCTGAAATCCTTAGTATGTATTTTATTGAGAAATAAAAATCCTCTAGTATATCATACAATCCCATTTTCCTCATGTGTATCTCATTCTATGTAAATATATATTATTGTGTTTTATCATATCTTTATATCTCGAATCATTCAAAAATAAAATATTATCTTCATATCTTTAAAGAAAATATTACAACATAAAAATAAATATCATTAGATGTATTATTATATTCATCAGTATTCATCTTACATAATGCATATAACATAAATTTAGAAATTTTCATTAAAAAACATTTCTTTTCTTCATTGAATCACTATTTTTAACAAAACCCTAATTTAAAATAATAATTTTAAAATAAATTCATTGAATAATATCCTCTTCAATTTATAATTTTTTTATATTACATAGAGAAATTTAATGTAACCACTTTTCATATAATACATGATAATTTCTTATCTAATTGGGAAAAACTGTTAAAATTTTTCCAATAAAAACTTCTCAGAAGAATAAAGTTACCAACATCGGTTACATTCATTGTTTTCCGACATTCATTGAAAACCTTTTTCTTCATATTATCAATTAATATTCTATCTTTGGAGACAATAAGTCCATTATAATAAATTTCTTAAATCTGTAATGATCACATTAAATTATCCCAAATAACTTTTTACTTCTAAAATTCTTTAGAATAATACTTATGTTATTGTAAATGTCCCCATAGATATTATAATACAAAGTGATATAAAAAATTATCACCAAAAACAAAATTATTATGAATTTCTTATAATAATGTTTTCATGAGATCAAAAAAATATATTTTTCATTAGTCAATCCAAATGGAATTAATATAAATGTGTAATTTAAAAACCTCATTCATAAAGTTATCTTCAAAATATTATCATTATTTACTCATAATTGATGATACATTTATATGAATTAAATCATTGAAAAATATTTATCTTTTGGAAGTTGATATAATAAGTCCTCAATGATAGGTTGATGAAACACTTTATTTACCTTAATGGCATAAATCTCCCAAAAATCATCAAGCCTCAAGGATCCATCTTTCTTCGTAACAAATAAAACAATTGATCTACATATTGAAACATTATGTTGATTAAGAATCATTCAACACAACACCTCTAGTGGTTTCATTTACTCCACTAATTCTGTAGTGTATATTCTCTAGGTAGACTTAGATATTGTTCGTTCATCATGGATTAAATCAATGATAAACTCAACATAATGCTCTAGGGGATGTCTATATAATTCCTCAAGAAATACATATATGTATTCCTATACAACATTTACATCATAAATATACATTATACTATATCCATACCAATATATATTTTTTATATTCCCCATGAATTTCACTCAGTAGAGCTACATGGGGTGGATCTACACTCTTATTAGATGAATATATATTTTGCCTATTGATATTGGATTATATATCTTCATCACTAATCATAATAAATTTATTCTTATAATTAATATTAGAATTATATTTTTAAATATAGTCCATACTAAATATTTTATCAATTTTAGAAATATTTATTAAAATATGACGTAAAATTAAATCATGATTATGTTTCACAATGGGGTAACATAAAAGTTTTTTTTGTGGTGAAACATCCACTAATAGTTTTTTTTAAAACTCACTTCTTAATGATCTTTGTAAATATATATAATATTCATGGAATTCATTGAAGATATAAAATAACGTTACAATAATGATTAAAATGAACTTTTTAAAAAATTTAGGTTATAATTAAATTACATACAACGTCATTATTGGGTACATCCACCTCATTTTTAGTGATCACATAATATTTACCTTCTCTTCTTGGCCTCTTAAATGATATATTAAATAGAAACATGGGATATTTTTGTGAATAAAGGACCATTTCACAAAAAAAGAACAAAAAATTACTGATTTGTTTCACACCCTGGAATCAAAGACACATATGTTGATTATATATTTACAACAAAATAAAAATCCATGCCTATTAGGCATTTACCATGATGATTTTTCCAAAATTTTAACATGGTAAAAATTTCATTATTATATTCTTTTGTCTGACACACTTACATTTTCATTTTTCTCATTTTAGTAACTAATTTTATGATTTCGCTAGTACATTTAGTAACTATTTAATTAAATGTCTATTTTGGTAGAACATAAATATATTTTATCATATAATTAAAATTTTATAGAGAGCAGTTCCCATTAGAGAATTGAATTGTGGTCTTAATTAAAATTGTAAATATTCCACTTTTAGTTTCATATAAAATATGTATCATACATTGAAAACCATCTAGAGGTATATTCATACCCATCAATGCATCCTTCTACATTTTTTCTTTTAACCAAGGATGAATCTATTATTTTTATTTTTATTCTCATAAGGGATATATTTTTCAAATAACGTATCACTAGAATATATTCATTCTATGAGTTCAATTTACTCTTATTCAATATAAATCATTACCAATAAGTACCATTGATCAGAATAGTTACACATATAACAAATTTAAAGTCTAAACATCTCGATTTTCATCACATCCCAAGGCCATAAATACATTCCCCAAATACTTATTGAATTTATCTTCTACCATTAGATTTGTATTAACATAGAATGATAAGGGATTCTATCGACTGAAGTGAACCAACATAAGATAATCATGATATGTAATAGCTTTCTCCATATGAGAAAGTATATTTTTCATTACATGATTAAAATAATCTAATATAAAATGAGTTTTATCAGTTCCTGTACATGATATATTGGTTACATCAGTAGGAAAATTTCTATGTTATTCATGTGTATTGATACCCTTCTAGCTTACAATAACTATTTCTAAACACTGTTGTATATTACATTGTATAATAAAATTATAATGTTTAAATTTATTTTATATATTAATATTAAATTTTCATTAAATATAAATAATATAATTTTGGAATTGTGAATCTCATTATTAAAAAAATGGGCTTTGGGGGAGACCATTATTTTCAAATCAATTATAGTTGTTGGTATGGGAAATGTAAATAATATTACCAATATCCCATATAGTGTCAACGAGATGTACATTATGGACATTTATAATTCACTATGTGGCGATTAGGTCAATACTAATGGTCTTTTTTCAGATATATTACCCTTGGGTACCTCTGTTCTCGAACCAAGCCCACTTAAAGAATTTAGATAGAGATGAGTTTCTATAAAATACCAAATATTATATTACATATGAAAACATTAGTGTGTTATTATATACCTATCCTCAATGTCTACCATTGGTTTTTGTTCCTAAATCGATGTTTCCCTTACTATTGTTTCCAATGACTCTATTAAACATCCTATGACACCAAATGTAACACCCTTGAATCTATGAAAACATATTAAGTTGAAATTTTATAGAATTAGATCAGATACAATGCGTAAAATATTGGAGAACATTTTGTTTTTGTAGTTTTGGTGAACCAGATACATTAATGATGCAAATTTAATGTAATGAAATTCAATTCATTTTATTGTATTTCAATCATTAGGCATCATTAAACAGATTCCATTATATTGTCTTTATATCCTAGTGAATGAAAAAATAATGGTGATCTCAAATTATAAGTATGGGTTATATATTGTGGATGTTATCACGAGTTAAAAATTAATAATCAATATAAATAGCTAAAAATTGAAAAAACATGAAATTTAATAAATAAATTTATTATCATTACCTGATAAGGACTAATCAATATGGAAAGGTAAATAACTAAAAACAATTTAAATTTAATCAATAATAATTGAATGAAATTAATCGATAGATAATATCATTTTTAAAATATCATTTATAATAATAATTTTATTCTTAATACGGTAAATAATAAATTATTGGGTGTCATGTTCTCAGGCGCATGACACCTATATAATCCAAAACATTCACAAGATGGTTTGAAATCACAACTAGAAAATTGTTTAATTTGTCAACATCATTTTTCTCTTAAGAACACTAAATTCATCAACGAGGTATATATTTTTGGACCCACACACCAACCCATGTAAAAAGAATTTCACATATCTTGGATAATAGATTTAATTAATAATAATGTACCTTATCAATATATATATATATGTAGTGATTAAATAACATA
Source organism: Viscum album (assembly GCA_963277665.1). Lineage (NCBI taxonomy): Eukaryota > Viridiplantae > Streptophyta > Magnoliopsida > Santalales > Viscaceae > Viscum > Viscum album. The sequence continues at coordinate 1,844,979,412 of OY728157.1, read as the reverse complement.
TATTTATCAATATTTCTCAACATAATCTAATAGCGTTTATTGTAAACATCATATGTATGAATGGTATATTTTTAGGTAAATATTAAAATGCATAAAGTAAATAGTATTGATAAAATAGAATTAAAGAATTAACCATAATTAATTAATATTTATTCTTATCCAATTCATCAAATGGTTAGTATGGAAACCACATCAATGTTAATAGTTACATATTAATAAATATTTCTCAATGAAATTGAAATATAAAAAATATCCCTTATAATGATCAAGATGTTGAAGTGAAAATTAATCAATGAATAAATTACATGTAACAAATATAAATCTAAATAAATATGTGGAAACAAATATGATAATTTAAAATCAATATACACATAACCATATAATAATAAATGAAAATATGAATTTATTAAACCCAATAAAACTGAAATTGTGTTATGAAATTTCTTAACAATTTAAAACATTATTTCTCAATACCCATGGATGAAAGTATTCAACTTTAATACTAAAGGAACTTGAATGGTGAGTTATACATGATATTAAATATTAAATATCAATATGTGAACTATGTAATATAACTTAGTTATACAATTATATAACATGCCTTAATGAATGGAAATTTTCATTGTGTCCCCTACCTTGAGTTTGAATCATCATATACTTTATTTGAAATCATTAATAATAAACTAATTTTCATTATTTAAATTCTTAAGAACAATTTTAAGATTTATTTTTATTTTTTTCTCACTTGTTACTATGTTATATTTAATTACACAATAAATTATTTTAATGTCGTCTGCTTCGATGGTATGTGACTTATTATTAAAATATGAAATCAGTATGTTAACTAGTGGTTTATGTAGACATTATATAAAAATACCCATAATAATAATTATAAAATAAGTTTTATATTTTAACATCAGTTATAAATTTAGTCCTATTTGTGAAATATGTATTTGTTACAATAATGGATACGGTTGGTCATACGTATGTATGAGTAATGATTCTATTTTTCAATGACCACTATAGAAAAAAAAAGCTATTTAATACTTTTATATTATCTAGTGTCAATAACATCACAATAATCATATTATTTCATTAAATATAATTATATATGTAATAAATTTGTCATGTTGTTTAAATGGTTGTCATGATGATTCAGGAAGGTCGTAGTCTACACATACACAATCGACATTATCATCATGAATTGGGTGAAATGAAAATTTTGAAAATGAAATTTTATCTTTTTATCATGGTAAATATGTCATTAATATCATAATTATTTCATTTATTTAATATATATTTATAAAATTTATTTTTATTACCCTACATGTAATGTGTTAGTTAAAAATGGATCACATTGATTCGTGAGGCGGTCATCAACCATACACACGAGTGACATAGTAGTATCCCCTAAAAATTGAATGTAAATTATATATATGATATGATAACCAAATAATTGTAATTATGATAAAAATATAAAATATATTATTTACATATATCATCACACACATCCATGAGTGGTTTTGATAGAAAGTGTGTCACATCTTTTGTGATGAATACTTCTCCATATACATAAGCAACATTATCATTTCCAATTTAAGGGAAGAGGAGATGGATATTATCCATTAAATTAGCATATTAACATATCATTATATAATAGATAATAGTGTTCTTATATAATAATAAATTAATATGTTTTTTAGTAGGTGAGATATGAAATAAAAAAATTCAATGTTTAGAGTTTTACCTATCCTTTTACCACACCATTAAGAGTATAATTAAAGTATTAATATAATGGATTTAATTTCAATCAAAGGATTCTTGGATGATTCTATCAAGATTATGACATTATTTTATAACGTATTTAATGAAAAATAAGTTATTAATTGTGTGAATACAATAGGAGAGGGGATCGTCTTTTATAAGTCAGGCGAGTGGCACAATTGTAATATTATAATATAAAAATATGTACTATTGATTTAAAAATAAAAAAGGGTGAAAATAGATAGTCTAATTTAGATACCCTAATCATGATGTACATAGACATTACATTACTTTTGCGGAATACTTATTACATAACAAAAACACACACACAAGGACCGTAATAGTTTAGTGTCTTTGGAAACTCGAAATATAATCTTCTAATTGTGGTGAAAGATCTTCAACAAATCTCATAAAGATATTCTTCTTTTTTAAAACTAAATTTTTTCTTTATTTCCTGGTGAAAAGAAAACATAAAAGGGTGATCTCAAATGCTCAGTAAGGGTAAACAAAAGAAATATCAATCACGTCATATTCTTAAGAACATATCTTTTGGAAATCTTAACCTGCAAAAGAGATCATAATTTCATAACATGGGATAAATCATAGTAGTGAAATGTAATCCCAATAATCATCACATAAAACATGAATCTTTGTGGCATACACACATAATCATGGAGAATCATTTCTTATTAGTCAAGACTCATTTCCAAGACTATCTTAGTGGACAAAGTCCCTTTCTGAACTGAGTTCACTCCTCGTTTCAGTCCTGTTTCACTGAACCAGTATAACCAACCGTTATAGCCATGTCTATATCATGAGATATAAAATCTTTACCCAATGAATTTGAGGGAGATATAGGTCCCACCCATCTCATAATGATACCATTCTTATGTGTGCCACAAAATCATAAATAATACATCATTGCATAACCCATGTAATAAATAAGGGAATCTTAAACATCATGACATCATAAGACAATTCATATAAGATAAAGGAATTCAAAAAAATATTTCCATCACAACATAATCAAGTAAATGTAATAATAGGGATAGAAACAGATCCCTATATTATCTTAGATGGAAAATAATTTTGATAAAACACTAGAATTCCATTCTTGAGGAAAATATCCTTTCTACTTCAAAAACATTTTCCTTTCTTAACATGTCATACAATTTTAAACTAAAAGAAGTTGATTAAAAATAAACTTGAAAACTTGTAAATGAAGATTCTTGGATGTAATGTTTTAAAAATCCATTCATGCCGTATAAGTGAAAAAAACATTATTCTCGTACTTTTGTCGGAAAAGTCAAAATGTTCCTCGTATGAAAAACGACAAAAGATTCCTTTCATATATTTTACTAAAAACTAAAAAAAGGGTAAAATTGGATATAAAATATTGTATAAGGATATAAATATTACATACTGAGGAAACATGGATGTGGATGATAAAATACACCCCAGTAAATACCAATGTATAAACAATCTCGGATAAAAATGAGATTGAGATATTTCCCTTACCTTAGGTCCGATTTGCTTCGTAAGTGTCCAAACCTCCTGTATAATGATTTAAATAATGTTATTGACTTATTCCAGAATAATAATTATTGTTATTATATCATATATGGTCATATTATTAGCTTATTATTAGTAATATTTCATTACTACTTGTTATTCAGGTGTTTATTACTTTTTTGTTCTTATGCGTGTTTATCAAATAAATTCTTATTCTTCTCTTTAGGTTATAGATAACTCATTTACAGAATGTTATTATTGTAATATATATCATATTAATTCATTCAATTCATTTATATAATCATTATGCAATGAAGATCATGTAGAATGAATCGCATCACATCGTGGAGACGGTATTTCGTACGTACGCACGAGCGATGATATCGTTCCCATGATTGTGGAATTGTATTGAAGTGTATGTATACTATTTCAGAATCAATATCACTTTTTAATAGTCATATATAGTCATTATTTACACCATTATACCCATCCAAGTAAGGTGGTGGTGGAAAATAGATTACACCACGGCGTGGAGACGGTATTCCGTATGTACGCACACGCGGTGATTTCTTTTTCCGTAGGATGGATAGATGGTGAAATAGGGTTGTTTCATACTTATAATAACATATAAGTATATGATTGATACCGATGTTGTTACTTCATAATGAAACAACTAAATAAGAAGTGGAAGAAGAAATAAAGATGAAAGAATCGGTAACGGACATTACCTCTTCTTTGAAGTGCTTATTTGAGACCTCCTTTTAGGGTACTAAAATAGGTCTTTGAAGAAGACCAGAACCACTAGGATGTTTCTAGGGAAGTGTAGAGGAGAAATTTTCAGGGGTTGTCCGATCTTTAAGGCTCATAGTGGTGTGAGAAAGAGGGAGGAGGAGGTTCCCTTTTATAAGGGAGGTGAGGGGTACCTTTGGAATAACTAAAACTATTATTTTATTATAAAGTAAAATTAGGTTTTAAATAGCTCCAAATTGATTTATTTTTAAGCTAATGTGAGGATGGGTCTATCTTCTCTCATCCAATAGAATTTAGACAAGTTTAGGTTCCTATTTTAACCTTATCATTAAGATTTAACATTAAGTTCAATAATTTTACTTTTACCGTGTCTTCTTGTGTTCTTATACAATAAGGTTAATAAACGTACTATAATAAGCGAAACGAACCCCAAGTTGTTTATAATTAATATATATAACCTTAGCTAAGTCATTTGGCCGAACCTTAGATTTTTAGGAATAAAATAACAATTAATAATATAATATTTTTTTAAAAACTATTTTATGTCAATTTTGAAAATATATAGTAGTTGATTTTTGTGAAAATCATAATAGAATGATTAGTTCTAAAAAAGTTTATTAAATCAATACTAACATGTCATATTAACCTATAAAAATAGTTTAATTCATAAAAAGTCTTAAATTACATTTATTTGGGTATTTATAACATCAATTATGTCAATATTTCATTAATAAGACAATTATTGCATCATCATTGTGTCATAATAAATGATAATTATTTAATCCCTAAAAATTCTAAATAAATTCCTATAATATAGATAATTGTATTATCTTTCTATAGAATATTCATGTTCGAAGTTTCATGAAGTTTATCACTAAATTAAAATTATTATACTTATAAACTTTAAGAAAGTGACATGTTGACACATTCTTTTGTTTTAATAATAATTAAATTCTTTTCATGAAAAAAAGTCCATTAAATGAATCTAATCCGACCCTTAGGTGATATGGGTCGACTTTTAATCATCCAATAGGATTTTTACATGTTTTAGGGTAATTTTATAATATTATATTTACCCTTAATTACCCGATTTACCTTTAACTATGGTAAATAAAATTTACCGTAGTTACTATTCATAATTCCCAAAAATAAAAAGTAGCTTATTAACATAATTTGGATACAATGATTCCAAATATGGAATCCATTTTTCCAAATTCATTACACAAAAGTTTCAGAAATTAAATTAAAATTTATCCCGTTGTCGAAAGAAAACGGGTTTTTCATTAAAACATTGTAAAAGATTGAATTGATTTATCCTACGAATTCAAGGTAGAATCAATGCTAATGAAATAAATTAAATTAAATGGTAAAAGTATATTCTATTTATACTTTAAAATAATTCAATATTATAATTTAACCATATAAATTATTGCGATGAAAAAAGTTGTTTTAAATTAAAATATAGTGGGTTTTTACTATTCATCAAAATATAAAAGTTACCAGAATGATATGAAAATTTATCCAAAGTAATTTTTTATTTCATGATTCAAAAGAAGAATTTTATTTTGTCAAATTGAACTTATAAACATGTTAAAAACTACATTTAATGTGGGTGCGCCATCAAAAGGCGGCAAAACTGAATTTTTTTAAAAATACTTATTTTACCCGAAAAATTTATTTTGTTCTTATACCATGTTTTAGAAAATGTGCAAGTCGAATAATAATGTTATAAGATTAAAAATTTAGTTAATACTATTCATAACGGGTAGTTCATAATAATATTATAATAATATATCATTGTTTAGTAAAACCCGGTATTGCGTACAACACACGCTATCGAGGAAGGTCGCGATTGCGTGTAATGCAAGCCAAGTCAGGGATGCGTGCTATGCAAGAATACTTCGTTGTTTTGTATAACATAATCCAACCATATTTCATTTATACATTGAATATATAAATATATATATATATATATATATACTCAATGTTGCGTAGAATAACTATTATCAAAATTGTGTGTAACATGATCAAAGAATAGGGTTGCGTATACTGAAAGCTAATACGGTGTTGTGTATAGCGCAAGGTAATCTTGGTGTAGCATACAACACAAGTCATTAATGATATTAAAATAATATTTTTCATAAAATCTCGGGGTGTTACATTCTACCCCCCTTAAAATGAATTTCTCCCTCGAAATTCGTCGGGGTTATAAATGGTTTACTATTCGAAAGTTTCTTTAGTAGAAACCCACATCGTAAAAAGGAATACCAAAACCAATCATTAAAAACAAAAGTATGAAACGTAACGGTTACCCAAATAAACTAATCACTGGGTTTCCACATAGGTGAAAATATGGATATGGAAGAGAAATCTAACCATCATGTTCTGATGGAGGGTGGTAGAGAACATGGCTATGGAAAAGCCAGCAATCACAATGCCATGAATTTGTGACGATATAAGGTACCATCTGATTCATCAGATATAAGAGCACTAGGAAAACATTTTTGGATTTCAAGATCATTTCCCTAAATTTGATGAAATTGGAATTAGAAGAAATACTTTCGTGATTTTGGTATAGTCTCACTGTTTTTCATTCTTTGGACAATTTCTACTTCATCTCTTAATGAAATGAATTTGAATTTGTCGTTCGTGATGTGTTAGTAGATCATGTGATAGAATTATGGGTCATTCCATCTGTCTCAAACTAAAGGTTAGAAAAGTTATCAAAAAATACATAAGTCCATCTATAGTGATATTAATCATATATGGTTCCTAACATGGAATTATACTTCATATATCATACTGCTTAATATAATAAAAATAGTTTCTACTAAATAGGGAATTCATGTAGGCCAGTGGTAGGCGATAAAGGCCAGTCACACTTCGGTTGTGGGTTTGATTCCCACAGCCTTGTCCGACGCGATGGGATGTCGCCCGTCCTATAGGTTGTCTTTTTTCTAAAGCTATATTACTATAACATCCCATCAACAATATCAAAAAAGTTTTATCCTTAAACAATACTAACTTATGTCCAACATAATCCTTTCCAATCTTTAGGCTTATCTAAAATACTTCGGTCCAGGCTCAAAGTATAAAGAAAATGATCACATGAATTCCATCATTTATCCCCCAGATATATCTTGTTGGTCAAATTACAAACATGTGAATGCCTTAATCATGTATTCTCTTGAAGAATGAATATCCATTGAACCTTAGTGAAAACTTGAATGCAGTTAAATGTTAACACATTCCACATACCAAAATCCTCAAAATTCTATATCCTCAAACCATGATATCACTTAGTCCTTATATCAATCATGAGCTCATTAATACTATCAAACATATTAGATTCTATTTATCCCTTCATTATGTGCATATCATATGCTTTCCAAAAATATTTCAATCACTTTTCATGGTTACCGATGCCATAAAATTATTGAAAACCACAATAGACCAAAACATAAATATTCCAATATTCCACGATACTATATACAACATTATTCTGGAATCCCATTACATAAACACTTAATCACTCCACCACATCGTTGTCATATTCAACATCGCCAATGGTGATCGCATGTGACTTCCCATTGTCCTTTTCCTTAAGTGGTTGCTCATGTCGATCATCACTAACCCTTGGATTAGGGCATTTGTTAGCATAATGCCCCATTTCCGTGCTCTTGAAGCATTGAAGTGTAGTAGATTCATTATGTGTATCCCTTATTTTGTTTGCATCATTAGGCATCGTCTTCCCATAATTTCGGCATTCAAATGCTCGATGACCTTCATTTCCACATTTGAAAAATTTACATGTCCCTTTAAGACAATCTCCACCATGATTCTTTCCACACATTGAGCATAAGGAAACATTCATCTTCTTTTCACCATTATTCTGAGATTTCTCCTTGAACTCTATCTTTCGTTTCTTGTCAAAACTATGAGATGGATAAGTAACACCAACTTCCATTTCTACATTGACAGCACAACACACAATTTCTTCATAGCTATTGAAGTCTCTTATAGTTAATGCCCCTCGAAGATTTGGTTTTAAGCCACTGATGAATCGATCAACTTTACTTTCAGGTTGGATGATAAATTCAGATGCATACCTTGCAAGCCATGTAAAATTCGCTTCATATATTCCAACAGATTCATCATCCTTTTGATTTAGATCAAGAAACTCCTTCTCCATCTTGGTTCGAAGAATACAAGGGAATTACTTATTGAAAAATAAGTTCTTGAACTCGTCCCATTCCATGGACTCAATTTCATCTCTTTGCCTTGTATTCTTGATAAGATTACACCATTGATTAGCTTCAACTTCCAAACGATATAATTCTTAGATGAATTTATCATGTTGAGAACATTGAAGAACTGAAAATATCTTTTCTGTGGTACTGATCCATTGTTCAGCAACAAGTGGATCAGAAGACCCACAAAAAGATGGTGGACGTTGCCTCATGAAGGACTCAATAGAATGTTGTTCCCTTCTCAGCTCATTTGGAAGTCCGGAATGATCCATAGATTGTGTAAGTATACCAATAAGATTTTGCACTCCATATCCCATAACATTTGTTTGTTCAATATGACAATCATTGGATTGTCCATTACATTGATCAACACGGTTCCTTTGGGTTCCATCCATCGTCTAAAACCCAAAAAGAATAGTGTGTGAGGCAAAAATCATGCTAGGGAAAACAACATAATAAAGGGGGATTATCCTCAATATCTAACATCTTAGGTTAAATTCTATGAACCTTACTGAAGTTCTAGGACTGTATCCTATACATATACTTATCCTTAGGGACATCCCTAGACATACGTTAGAAATATCTCTAGGGATCTCACTAACATTTTCACATCCTAGTTTCCAAAGGATGACTAAACCTTTCCTCTGATACCAACTGTAGAGACCCTATGCTTGACGTACATAGACATTACATTACTTTTGTGTAATACATACTAGATAACAAAAACACACACACAAGGACCGTAATAGTTTAGTGTCTTTGAAAACTCGGAATATAATCTTCTAATCGTGGTGAAATATCTTCAACATCTCCCATAAAGATCTTCTTTTTTCTTAAACCTAAATCCTTTCTTTATGTCCTGGGGAAAATAAAACATAAAAGGGTGAGCTCAAATGCTCAGTAAGGGTAATCAAAAGAAATATCAGTCATTTCATATTCATAAGAACATATCTTTTGGAAATCATAACCTATAAAAGAGATCATAATTTCAAAACATGGGATAAATCATAGTAGTGAAATGTAATCCCAATAATCATAACTTAAAACATGAAACGTTGTGGCATACACACATTATCATATAGAATCATTTCTTATTAGTCAAGACTCATTGCCACGACTATCTTAGTGGACAATGTCCCTTTCTGAACCGAGTTCACTCCTCGTTTCAGTCCTGTTTCACTGAAGCGGTATAACCTAGCGTTCCAGCCATGTCTATCTCATGAGATATAAAATCTTTACCCAATACATTGGAGGGAGATATAGGTCCCACCCATCTCATAAATATACCAATCTTATGTGTGCCACAAAATCATAAATCATACATCATTGCATAACCCATGTAAAAAAATGGGAATCTTAAACATCATGACATCATAAAACAATTCATATAAGATAAAGGAATTCATAAAACTATTTCCATCACAAAATAATCAAGTAAATGTAATAATAGGGATAGAAACATAACCCTATATTATCTTAGATGGAAAATAATTTTGATAAAACACTTGAACTCCATTCTTGAGTAAAATATCCTTTCTACTTCAAAAACATTTTCCTTTCTTAAAATGTCATAAAATTTTAAACTAAATAAAGTTGATTAAAAATTAACTTGAAAAATTGTAAAGGAATCTTCTTGGAGATAATGTTTTAAAAATCCATTCATGTCTTATAAGTTAAAAAACATTCTTCTCGTACTTTTGTCAGAAAAGTCAAAAAGTTCCTCGTATGAAAAATGAAAAAAGATTCCTTTCATATCTTTTACTAAAAACTCAAAGAAGTGTAAAATTGGATATAAACTATTGTATAAGGATATAAATATTACATATTGAGGAAACATGTATGTGGGTGATAAAATACACCCCAGTAAATACCAAAGTATAAACAATCTAGGATAAAAATGAGATTGTGATATTTCCCTTACCTTAGGTCCGATTTTCTTCGTATGTGTCCAAAACTCTTGTATAATGATTTAAATAATGTTATTGACTTATTCTAGAATCATAAATATTGTTATGATAACTTATATGGTCATATTCTTAGCTTATTATTAGTAATATCTCATTACTACTTGTTATTCGGGTGTTTATTACTTTTTTGTTCTTATGCGTGCTTGTCGAATAAATTCTTATTCTTCTCTTTAGGTTATAGATACCTCATTTACAGAATGTTATTATTGTAATATATATCATATTAATTCATTCAATTCATTTATATAATCATTATGCAATTAAGATCATGTAGAATGAATCACATCACATCGTGGAGACGGTATTCCGTACGTACGCATGAGCGATGATATCATTCCCATGATCGTGGAATTGTATTGGAGTGTATGTATGCTATTTCAGAATCAATATCACTTTTTAATAGTCATATATAGTCATTATTTACACCATTATACCCATCCAAGTAAGGTGGTGGTGGAAAATAGATTACACCACGGCGTGGAGACGGTATTCCTTACGTACGCACGCACGGTGATTTCTTTTTCCGTATGATGGAATGATGGTGAAATAGGGTTGTTTCATAATTATTATAACATATAAGTATATGAGTGATACTGATGTTATTACTTCATAGTGAAACAACTAAAGAAGAAGTGGAAGAATAAATAATGATGAAAGAATCGGTAACGGACATTACCTCTTCTTTGAAGTGCTTCTTTGAGACCTCCTTTAAGGGTACTAAAATAGGTATTTGAAGAAAAAAAGAACCTATAGGATTTTTCTAGGGAAGTGTAGAAGAGAACATGTCAGGGATTGGCCGAGCTTGAAGGCTCAAAGTGGTGTGAGGAAGTGGGAGGAGGAGGTGCCCTTTTATATGGGAGGAGAGGGGTACCTTTGGAATAACTAAAACTGTTATTTTATTATAAAGTGAAATTTGGTTTTAAATAGCTCCAAATTGGTTTATTTTGAAGTTAAGGTGGGGATGGGTCTAAATTCTCTCATCCAATAGAATTTAGACAAGTTTAGGTTCCTATTTTAACCTTATCATTTAGATTTAACATTAAGTTAAATAATTTTACTTTTACCGTGTCTTCTTGTGTTCTTATACTATAAGGTTAATAAACATACTATAAGAAGCCAAAAGAACCCCAAGTTGTTTATTATTGATATATATAAACTTATATAAGTCATTTGGCCGGACATTATATTTTTAAGAATAAAATAACAATTAATAATATAATATTTGTTTTAAAAACTATTTTATGTCATCTTTGACACTGTTTAGTAATTGATTTTTTTGGAAATCATAAAAAATTGATTAGTTCGAAAAAATATTATTAAATCAATACTAACATGTCATATTAACCATTAATATTATTTTAATTCATAAAAATTCTTAAATTACATTTATTTGGGTATTTATAACATCATTTATTTCAATGTTTCATTAATAAGACAATTATTGCATCATCTTTGGGTCATAATAAATGATAATTATTTAATCCCTAAAAATTCTAAATAAATTCCTATGATGTAGATAATTGTATTAAATTTCTGGAGACTATTCATGTTATAAGTTTCATGAAGTGTATCACTAAATTAAAATTATCATACTTATAAGATTTAAGAAAGTGACATGTTGTCACATTCTTTGGTTTTAATAATAATTAAATTATTTTCATGGAATAAAGTCCATTAAATAAATCTAATCCGACCCTTAGGTGATATGGGTCGACTTTTAGTCATCAAATAGGATTTTGACATGTGTTTGGGTAATTTTATAATATTATATTTACCCTTAATTACCTGATTTACCTTTAACTATGGTAAATAAAATTTACCGTAGTTACTATTCATAATTCCCAAAAATAAAAAGTAGCTTATTAACATAATTTGTATCCACTGATTCCAAATATGGAATCCATTTTTCAAAATTCAATACACAGAAGTTTCGTAAATTAAATTAAAATTAATCCCGTTGTTGAAAGAATACGGGTTTTTCTTTAAAACATTACAAAAGATTGAATTGATTTATCCTATGAATTCAAGGTAGAATCAATGATAATGACATAAATTATATTAAATGGTAGAAATATATTCTATTTATAAATTAAAATAATTCAATATTATAATTTAACCTTATAAATTATTGCGATGAAAAAAGTTGTTTTTAATTAAAATATAGCGTGTATTTACTATTCATCAAAACAGAAAGTTACCAGAATGATATGAAAATTTTTCCAAAGTAAATTTTTATTTCATGATTCCAAAGAAGATTTTTATTTTGTCAAATTGATCTTATAAAAATTTCAAAACTAGATTTAAAGTGGGTGCTCCATCAAAAGGCGGCAAACTACATTTTTTTTAAAATTACTTATTTTACCCGAAAAATTTATTTTGTTCGTATACCATGTTTTAGAAAATGTGCAAGACGAATAATAATGTTATAAGATTCAAAATTTAGTTAATAATATTCATAACATCTATTTCATAATATTATTATAATAATATATCATTGTTTAGTAAAACTCGGTATTGTGTACAACACACGCTATCGAGGAAGGTCGTGATTGCGTGTAATGCAAGCCAAGTCAGGGTTGCATGCTGTGCAAGAATCCTTCATTTTTTCGTATAACATAATACAACCATATTTCATTTATACATAGAATATATATATATATATATATACTCAATGTTGCGTAGAATAACTATTATCAAAATTGTGTGTAACCCGATCTAAGAATAGTGTTGCGTATACTGCAAGCTAATACGGTGTTGCGTATAGCGCAAGGTAATCTTGGTGTAGAATACAACACAAGACGTTAATGAAATTAAAATAATATTTTTCATAAAATCTCGGGGTGTTACATCTAAACTAATAGACATGATATGGTCTATTTAAGGCCATTTAATATGTTTTAGAAATGTTATATTCCATTTTCACCCTTATCATTTTATTTTAACACCCATAAAATCAATTTTTACCCTAACTATGGTAATTAAATGTATATGTTCTCAACTATTCATTATGGTTAACCATTTGTTTTTAGTATTAAAAAATATAATTTATTATGATCTCAAATACTCAATATATTTTATGATATTATATTTAATTATGTGTAAGACTCCAATATAATATTATACAATTAGAACCAATGAAAACGAATGGCTTCAAAGAGAAATGTATCCCATACATGGAATGTTGTGATATAAGAATTAAATATGAAATTGATTCCATTTATTTAAATTTTTTTAATATAATATAATATAACTAAATTTAAAATTTAATAAATTTAAAATATAATTTTACATTGTAAATAATTAAGGTGAAATTGATGTTTTAGCATAAAAATCATAATTTTTCACCAATAATATAAGAATGAAAATATTATTAAAAATATAAAAAGCAAAAAAAAATCTTTTAAATTCATATTTAAAAAATGAATTTATTATTTTAAAATAAATTTTCTATATGTTTCAAAAATTAATTTTATCATCACAACACAAGAAGTGAGGAAAACATTTTATGTGGAAGTATATTTTTCTTGAACATCTTACTTCTCTATCAAATTCTTATTATTTTCTTTGTAATATTGATAAATGTGTATACTTTATTTTATAAATATATAAAACATATATGTTTTAGAATTTGTTTATTATTTTCCACAACATCCAACATAATGACTAGTTTATATTTTTAATTATTAAATAATAATCTAATAAACTAACTTTTTAAAACCCGATGAGTTAGGAATCACATTATATCAATGTAATTTGATTTAATTACAAGAAAATAATTCATAATGTATTATGGAAATACAATAAACAATAAATAATTTTTTAATTTGTCGGATCTAGGTGCCACCCAGAAGATCCCCGAACCTGGTAGGTCACGTAATCTCAAACGCATTTACCAAAATGCTAGAGGCTTCTGAGTAGCAGTGAGGGATAAGGTAATACATTGAGAAAACTATGCCCTCATTGGAATAGTATACAAAATAGTATCTAGATATAAAAAAAACTTTAAGTAGTAATACCATAAAAGTAAACAATGGAAGGCTGAAAGGAAATCCAAAAAAAAAGACAAAATGTGTGTGAGTGTGTGATGCATAGAATATGAATCTATGAAAACATATGAACAAGTCACAGTGCTTGAAAGCAATATAGAAACCATTTTACAAAAAAAACAAGTAACTCCAATAGCATCACAAACCTCATCTTGCTCCCATGATCTCTAGCTCAAATTTCAATCAACTACCCGATGAAGAAGGGTTCTTGCCATTATCAATACCTATAACCATATATTCTATTTGGGTACAAAACATGACCAAACATGGTATAAGAAAAATCCCAATGTGCGGCCACCAAAAGAATTGTGCCTAACTGTCAGTGAATGTATATTAAGGGTGATATTCAGTAATAAAGAATTAAATTATGAAGTAATCAAAAGTAACCAATCATACAGTATTCAATTTCATTAATTTATCATTCATTATTCATCTTTTGAATCATGGCATATATGGATCTCACTGAAGCACTATATCCCTTTGTTTAATAGTAAAATTGATGTATCAGCAGACTATGTAATAGATCTAGTAAGAATGGGTCCAACCTTGTTCTTTGGAATGATAGACTCATCCCAACCACTTATCAATTCACAAACAAACCTTTAGGAAATCTCTCATGGCCCAACCACTTTGATTTAACATATAACTAAAAAATTACAAACATCCATATGAGTAAATATCACGTTCAATACTCCCATGGTCAACATAGCATCAAAGTTATTAAAAAAATCTTTTGTAGCTCTCATGGTCAATACCCTTGGTTCAACATACCATTGATAAATCATAAATGAAAAACTGGGTAGCTCTCATGGTCAATACCCCAGAGTTTATATCTACACCAATTCTCTCAGAGTCTTGTATAAATAATCATGGAAATCCACACAGTTTTCCTAGTCCATGGCTCTCACTATCCATTGGAAAACAACGTCCATATAATATAAAATAAACACATGAAATATATAATTAATAGATATCTAAACATTAACAAATCATGATACATGAATTTAGTAGGATCAATCCAACACCATCCAAAGAAATTAAAAGAATTGATGATAAGGTGTGCCTCATAGGAATCCTAGACCAAGTGGCCATAAATAGTCAAACAAGGGGAAAACACCCATAGGATGTCCCATAAACAAGTTATATAACTTTATGGATATGAAACTACCCATTATCAATCAATGAAATCATAACAAATAAAAAATAGGGTTTAATTTCAAAAAATGAAATACCCCTAACGTGGTTATGTGGAACATTTAGTATATATTATCCAATAACAAACAAAAAATGCACAAACCACCTGCCTCAACGTCCCATGATGGATATCCATGAATGTCATCCTATGAATCAGCCTATATAAATATATATCTATTAAAATATGAAAAACTCCAAATCTTCAATAACCCATGAGAGCAGAATAATCAAGATGACAGACTCTATAGGAAAAGAGGACTCACTAATTGGATTTCAGTGCACCTGATGACATCTCAATATGTGATCAGATGGGGAAATGAGTGTTTGATCTTCTTTTGACATCCCGATAACTCCTATACAAAACTACTACATAAATAAGGGGTTATTAAATATGGGATGTGACCCTTCTCTGATTTATCAAATCAAAATAAAATTATATGGAATTTTCATTAATAGTACATGTTCTATTTTAGCCTCAACCGGCCCCTGTAACGCCCCGACCCGAGATACCCAGAGTCAGTGCATTATTACATAACATTGGCATTACCACAAAGGATCAAGTCTTGAAAGACCAATTAGGTTAGTAGTCTTGGAAACACTAGATATTTTCATAAGCCTTACATGACATCATAAGGTAAAAAAACTAAAACATCATCTTGTCTTCATATCCCCTCATACTATCCCTGCAGGTCATTCATAAATTACTTCTTCATAATCTTGGGAAAAATAAAACATTGAAAGGGGTGAGCTCAGATGCTCAGTAAGGATAACATTATAGAAGAATCTTTCATAGATAAGCAGAAACACTTAAGGCAGTTTATAACAAAAACAAAAGCCTTTTAAACTTGAACTTCAGCATAAAATGGAAAAGATAAACTAAATTAATGCCATTTACATACTCACATGGATATTATATTAGTCGACTGATCACATGAAATATCAATAACCACTTTCATAATGATGGAATGCATAATTCCATACTATCATAACCACATAGCCAAGGCCTCGTGCCAACACTACAAATAAGATTTTGCCAAGGCATTGTGCCAAGACACTAGTTTGTCTCATGAGACCTACCGATGCATCGAGGAGCTATAAAGGGCCCCACCCGTCACATATTAAGTCCAATGCATTCCCATATGAAAAGGTTTAAACATAACATACACATTTGTATTAAAACTAGCATACGAAATGTCAATACTTTCACCACAAACCATGAATGGTATAAAAAATAGCACATCCACAGTCAAACATAACTCATTAAATACAATATAGAAGATTGTATTTTATCACATTAACATCAATCAAGAATGATGAAGGATTTTGACATAGATGAAAATAATCATCAAAACTATTTGAGAGAAATATCCCCCTTTTTCTTGAAATCATTTAAAAGTCACACAAATTTTCAAGAAGCCATTTAAAAATATATTTTTGAATCAAAGTGTCCCATACAACATTGAAACTTTTAAAAGGAGTTTTAATTTTAAAACTTTAATGCCCATATAAATAAATCCTTAAACCCATTTTTAAAACATGGACATTAATGAGCAATATGTAGAAGAATATGTCTTTAAAACATTTAAAAATGGTATTTTCTTTAGAGTTTCTAACAAAAAGAGAGACACTTGAATAAAAATAATTGAGGTAATAAAAACATTTTAATGTCATGAGAATAAAGGGATTCATGATATACTATGACAAAGTACATTATATACACCACATAAAAGTGATTTGGTGTATAACAACAAAGAAGTTTCAATAAAATGTAAATTGAGATGAAATCTTTCATAATGGTCGTATCCTTAGGTTAATGATAAATAAATGACATAATTATGTGTGAAAAATATAAATACACTAAATATGATTGGATATTCAGTGTAAAACAATCAAGGTACATTCACACATATTCTAGTAAAAACAACACCAATGAATTGGATGTTTATCTCAACAAATCGAGATTGAGTAAAAATTACTCTTATCAAGTTCATACCGATGACAAGAGAATTTATCAATGGAGAGATTATGTGTATAAAAAGTATATCCACAGAAAGGGGAGTGGACATTATGACATAATAAAATGAATAGTTATTCCACACATAATCTTGGAGTAAAATAATCAATGAAGTATGCGTAAAGCCGAATGAGTGGAAATTGAAATTTCAAATTCCCTTATCGATTTGGTAACATAAAAAACATACACCCATGAAAGAAGTATCATACAATGATGATGTAAATATACATGAATTAAAGTATATTACACAATGAATACAAACATGGGTAGTATACACACCACATGTAATAAATAGGTGGTGAACAATGGAATTCTCACGGAATTAAAAGTGAGATAAGAAACCCCTTACATTGTAATTTTTCTTTGGTTGGGGGTAGGTTAACCTCCTGTATAATGTTGAAATAATTGTTATTAAATTATTCATGAATCATATACATAAATATGATATCATATATGATCTTTTAACTTTTCTTTGTTAATAATATCTTAGAATTATCGTCGTTTCGGGTGTTATCTTACTCATTTTATTTTATATGTTTTGTTACGTATGACATGTTTTTCAGGGATAGGTTGTTTCTTATTCATATCCAGAATGATATAAATTTTTTAAACATTATTTTTAAATCATAAAATGATAATTTTACTTGAATAGATATGATGGAGAATGAATCTCATCGCGTTTGTGGAGACGGTAGTCCGTACGTACGCACGAGCGACAATATCATTTTTTGATATTAAAATAATATATAATTGGATTTTATATCATATATAAAGAATAATTATCATGTTATATTTATTATTTAAATTAGTTACACATCATTATTATACCCACCCAAATAATAATATATTCAATAACAATTACACAACAACGTGGTGACGGTAAGCCGTACGTACGCATGTATGGTGACATGTTATTCAAAGGGTGGATAGAATACTGAATATGGTTGTACCATATTTATAATAACATCACAGTATATATAAGATACTGGATTTATTATTTTATAATTGTAATAACAAAGAAAGAATAAGTGTAAGAAGAAAGGAACTTGAAAAGGGGTGGTGAAAACAATACCTCTTCTTCAGGTTCTTCTTATTGATTTGATCAAAAGGGCTCCATAGGTTCGCTTTATGATCAAACTAAGGCCTCTAGGTTGTAGTGAGGGAAGTTGAGAGAGTAATTGGGGAGGGTTTGGCCGAACCAAAAGGCTTTGAAGGTGTTATGAAATGATAAGGAGGAGTGCCCTTTTATAAGAGGGGTGAGGGGCATTTTTTGAAAAGCTAGAAATATTTATTTATAATAAATTCATATTCGGTTTATAATGGATCAAAATTTTATCATTCAAAGGGTAAGGTTGGGATAGGTTGAAAAACATTCAAACAATAGAATTTAGACAGGTTTGGGTTACTATATTAACCTTATCTTTTAGTTTTAACTCATAGTTAATTAGTTTGACATTTACCATGTCACTTTGTATTTTTATATTATATAGTTAATAATCATACTATATACATACAAGTGACCCCAAAGTGGTACATTAATTATATAACTATCATCATATAAGCCTCTTGGTTGAACCTTAGATTTTTAGGAATTTAATATCAATTAATAATATAATATTTGTTTTAAAAACTCTTTTATGTCAATTATTACGCTATTCAATAGTTGATTTTTTTGAAACTCATAACAGAATTATTACTTCGAAAAAAGTTACTAAAATCAATCCTAATATGTCATATTATCCTAGAAAATTAGTTTAATTCATTAAAATTCTTAAATTATATTTATTTGGGTATTTATAATATCAATTATTTTAATTTTTCACTATTATAGTAATTACTGCATCATCATTGTGTCATATATATATATATATATTAAATTATATAATGGTTAAAAATTAAAAATAAAATATAATTATGTAGGAAATCTTATTATATTCATAATTAATATTTACAATTGAATTTATCTTATGTATAACCCTATATTAAAAAAGTTTTAGTAAATAAACTTTGATTCTAACTCTTTTAACTTTTCTTTGAATTAAATAATAATAAATGTCCTAATATAATCCAAGTGGACCTAAATGATAATAGTTTATTCCTAAGGTTGTTTTTCGTCGAGATACACTTTTCCAATAGAATTAGGACATGTGTTAGGGTAATATTAATATCATTTTTACCCTTAATTACCCTATTTTCTTTTAACCGTGGTAAATAAAAGTAAAAAGTTACTATTCACCAAAAATTATTTTCATCTCATTGAACCACATTTTACTTCTTCATATGAACCGTGTCTCTCAGATTTTCAAAATTTCATTCACAGAAGCGGTAAAATTACGTTTTTTGAAAAATTCAGTTTTTTTAACTACCGCTTATTAGTTTCACTATTCATCGAAAATTGAAGTTTTTCATAACAATGCCAAAATTTCACCCTAAGCTATAATTGATATTAAAAATTCAAAAATGATGTCTATTTTAAAAAATTCTAAACATATAAGTTGCATTAGTTAATTTTATAATTAATTCCCACTGTCACAACAAATAGCGTGTTTTTAAGAAACAATATATATCAAAAGATTGACAATTGTTTAGGTCCAATTTCAAGGTGAAATTAATTATAATGAACACCATTGGATAAAATGGTAAAAATATATTCGAATTATACTTTAAAACCACTCAATAATATAATTTATTACTATAAATTATTTTTATTTAAAAAGTTGTTTTTAATTAAAATTTAGTATTTTTCACTATTCATCAAAATATAAGTGTTATCCGAAAAGTTCCAAAATTTCACCCTAGGATAAATTCGATATTCCGAATCAAAAAATGAAGTCCATTTTGAGAGATAGAATTTATAAAATTTAAAAAAGTAGGTATTACTATTCATAACAGCTAGTTTGATTGGTTGTGGTGTGTTAGAATCTCGAAGTTGCATACAATGCACGCCATTGCATTATTCGAAGGGAAATGTACCGTGGAAGCTTCGGGTGTTACATTCTCCCCTCCTTCAATAAACTCCATCCTCACAATTTTTAAAATTGTGCTTGGGAATATAATGGAATGTCCCACATTGGAGAAAGAGTCAACAAAACTATCACTTTAAAAGAAAGAACGAGAGGTATAAAGGTCAACCCAGATAACCCATACTCGGATTCCATGTAGGAAAACATGGATATGGATGATAAACTAAGTGTCATGTTCTGATGGAGAGGGATATAAATCATGATCAGGAGAAAGATAACAATAAGAAAACCACAAACTTGTGTTGGGACAAACGATCGTTAATCTCCTAGTAGGAAAAGTAAACGGACAACATTTTTTTGTTTTATGTTACATTACATATGGATGAGGAATTCATTTATGATATTGA
Source organism: Viscum album (assembly GCA_963277665.1). NCBI lineage: Eukaryota > Viridiplantae > Streptophyta > Magnoliopsida > Santalales > Viscaceae > Viscum > Viscum album. The sequence goes on along the minus strand of OY728157.1, from coordinate 1,844,958,545 downwards.
CTAAGAATATAAAGATATATACTTACTTTTTAAGTAGAGTTTCATTCATTAATAAAATTCCACCACTAACTCATTTTTTTTAAATGATGAGTATTTAAGAAGACTTGGTCACACTGGAAGAGCTAGAATAAAGTTCTATAGAATCACATGATCCATGTAGGATAAACTATATATTTACATTGTCTTTAGAGATTAATCAAAACCAAAATGGTTAGTACAAGATCTAATGATCCCCCAAAAGGATATTCCTTGAGAGAAATAAACACTAATCTTAATTTCTAAAATTAAACCAATAATACCCCAAAGATAAATAAATACCATTCAATAATCAATTGTCCTTAAAATCCTTCAATATAATCCACACTAATATTGAAACCCAAAACATAGAAGAATTTGATTATGTAGTCTCCCATGTTAAATTGTATCTCCAAATGACATTAATTACTCTTAATGTCACATACTTAAAAGTAATTAACCTAATCATTTCCATAAATAACACAAATCATTATAAATCCACAATAAAAACATAGATAAAAATCCACCATTACACCTCAAATGAAATCCCATACTACTCTATTTTCCTTTGGCATATAGTGTTTTTAGCAAAGCGAACAACTTCCAAAATAACATTTATCACATAATCACCAAATCATTTTCCTATACTTAGGGTATTCATTTAGTAAGACATAAGATCCCAAATCAAATTATTATTGATCAATAAAATCATTTAACTAAAATAATAGTCACACTAATCCGGGACTTCACGTAGTCCAGTGGTAGGCGATAAATCCCAATCGCACTTTGGTTGTGGGTTCGATTCCCACAGCTTTTTCCGACGCGACGGGTTGTCACATGGTCTACGTGTTATCATTTTTCAAAAACTATATTTTATATCGTTGCCAAGATGAGATAAATTCCTCAAAATAATCATAACATAATTTAACCACAAATTTTATCTCATACCTTGAATTTTCATCCCAAATTATAATAATTTGTAATTTCCTCAAACCCAATGATCATATAAAACCAAATGGTTATTTATAACTATATCCACATGAGAAAAGAAAATTCTTCCTCCAATATCTTTCTCACATGGAATCCTGCGGGGTTACAAACACAAGAGAAAATTATTCCAAAGTAAACCCATCAACAAGGAGCACTAATACTTTTTAAACATTTCTCAAACCATTTATTTCCACATAGCTTCTTCTCTGACCAAGAAAATATCATATAGAATAGGCAATTCACTCGGGTAATGGCCAGCTCCCCTACATTTATGGAAAATGACTGTAAATGGACTCTTAAGACCATTTTTATCTTCTTCCGTAGTACTCTTCATTTTTCTTCGGCAATTCTTCACTTTATGTCCTTCCTTCCCGCATGTAAATCATTTCTTTGTCCCATTGAGACACTTCCCTTGGTGTCTCCTTCCACGTTTACTGCATGATGGAAATTGAGGATTTCTTTCTCCATTGTCTCCACTACTGGACCTCTTATCATTCATCACCTTTCTCTTCTTTGTTGAGTCCGGTAATCAGTTAATATATATATTGTTGATCATATTTTTGGAAAATTGATTTGGCATAAAGACGATATCTTTTACGCCTATCAACATTCCATTTTGTTGCTCATTGCCACCACCGTTCCCACCTTGTACATCATTCTCAATGTCACTATGACTTCCTTGGAATCCAGCCATTGACTAAAACCAGGATGCATTTTGTGAGTAATAGTAGTCATACAATCATTTAGAGATTAACATGTCACTATATTCTCAATTTGAGACACATTATGATTAACCAAGGTCATTTACTCTCATCTTATATATATAATACTTTAAATCGGTTTGTAAAGAAAATGTAAATTATCCTAAGAATATCCCCCGGGTGTGTCATAACCAAGAGTGCAGCAAGGCCCGTTGTCGTGCACCAGTTCCCGTTCGAGTCTAGCTCAAAGCGGTGTTTTTGAGTTTTACCCCTAGGTACATCTGTGCCAGAGCCGCCTCTACCTGCTCGTATCTAGACAGGGATGTATTGCTCGAAAAACTCACAAAATCTCTACAATACCAAAATTCTAGGAAGTTCTTCTATACTAATCCTCAAAGTTCATCTTAGGTCTACGTGCTCTAATCAGAGTTTATCTAAATCTAGCTTTCAAGGTTTGTACTAGACTTCCTTTGATACCAACTGTAACGCCCTGACCCAAGATACCTAGAGTCAGTGCATTATTACATAACATTGGCATGACCACAAAGGATCAAGTCTCGAAAGACCGATTAGTTTAGTAGTCATGGAAACAGTAGATATATTCATAAGTCATAAATTATATCATAAGGTAAAAAAACTACAACAACATCTTGTCTTCATATCCCCTCATACTATCCCTGCAGGTCATTCATAAAATACTTATTCATAATCCTGGGGAAAATAAAACATTGAAAGGGGTGAGCTCAGACTCTCAGTAAGGATAACATTATAGAAGAGGCTTTCATAGATAAGCATAAACACTTAAGGCAGTTTATAACTAAAACGAAAGCCTTTTAAACATTAACTTCAGCATAAAATGGAAAATATAAAATAAATTAATTCCATTTACTTACTCACATGGATATTCTACTAGTAGAATGATCACATGCGATATCAATAACCACTTTCATAATGATGTAATGCATAATTCCAGACTATCATAACCACATAGCCAAGGCCTCGTGCCAAGACTACAAATAAGATTTTTCCAAGGCCTTGTGCCAAGACACTAGTTTGTCTCATGAGACCTACCGATTCATCGAGGAGCTATAGCGGGCTCCACTTGTCACATATTAAGTCCAATGCATTCCCATATGATAAGGTTTAAACATAACATACACATTCATATTAAAACTAGCATACGAAATGTCAATAAATTCACCACAAACCATGAATGGTATAAAAAATAGAACATCCACAGTCAAACATAACTCATTCGATACAATATGGAAGATTGTATTGTATCACATTAACCTCAATCAAGAATAATGAAGGATTTTGACATAGATGAAAATAATCATCAAAACTATTTGAGAGAAATATCCCCCTTTTTCTTGAAATCATTTAAAAGTCACAATATTTGTCAAGAAACCATTTAAAAATAGATTTTTGAATCAAAGTGCCCCATACCACTTGGAAACTTTTAAAAGGAGTTTAAATTTTAAAACATTAATGTCCATATAAATAAATCCTTAAAACCATTTTTAAAACATGGACATTAATGAGCAATATTTAGAAGAATAAGTCTTTCAAACATTTAAAAATGTTATTTTAGTTAGAGTTTCTAACAAAAAGAGAGACACTTGAATAAAAATAATTGAGGTAATAAAAACTTTGTAATATCATGAGAATAAATGTATTCATGATATACTATGCCAAATTACATTATATACACCACATAAAAGTGATTTGGTGTATAACAACAAAGAAGTTTCAATGAAATGTAAATTGAGATGAAATCTCTCATAAAGGTCATATCCTAGTTTAAGGATAAATAAATGACATAATTATGTGTGACAAATATAAATACACTAAAAATGATTGGATATTCAGTGTAAAACAATCAAGGGACATTCACACATATTCTAGTAAAAACAACACCAATGAATTGGATGTTTATCTCAACAAATCGAGATTGAGTAAAAATTACTCCTATCATGTTCATACCGATGACATGGGAATTTATCAGTGGAGTGATTATGTGTATAAAAAGTATATCCACAGAAAGGGGAGTGGAAATTATGACATAATCAAATGAATAGTGATTCCACACATAATCTTGGAGTAGAATAATCAATGAAGTATGCGTAAATCCGAATGAGTGGAAATAGAAATTTCAAATTCCCTTATCAATTTGGTAACATTTAAAACATACAACCATGAAGGAAGTATCATACAATGATGATGTTAATATACATGAATTAATGTATAGTACACAATGAATACAAACATGGTCAGGATACACACCACATGTAATAAATAAGTGGTGAACAATGGAATTCTCAAGGAATTAAAAGTGAGATAAGAAACCCCTTACCTTGTACTTTTCCTTGGTTGGGGGTAGGTTAACCTCCTGTATAATGTTTAAATAATTGTTATTAATTTATTCATGAATCATATACATTAATATGATATCATATATGATCTTTTAACATTTCTTTGTTAATAATATCTTAGAATTTTCATCGTTTTTTGTGTTAACTTACTCGTTTTCTTTTATATGTTTTGTTACGAATTCCATGTATTTCATGGATAGGTTTTATCTTATTCATATCCAGAATGATATAAAGTTCTTTAGAATTATTTTTAAATCATAAAATGATAATTATACTTTAATGGATGTGATGGAGATTGAATCTCATCGCGTTCGTGGAGACGGTAGTCCGTACGTACGCACGAGCGACAATATCATTCTTTTGATATTAAAATAATGTATAATTGGATGGTATATCATATATACAGAATCATTATCATGTTATATTTATTATTTAAATGAGTTACACATCATTATTATACCCACCCAAATAATAATATATTGAATAACAATTACACCACGACGTGGAGACGGTAAGCAGTACGTACGCACGTATGGTGACATGTTATTAAAAGGGTGGATAGAATACTGAATATGGTTGTACCATATTTATAATAACGTCATAGTATGTATAATATACTGGATTTATTATTTTAGAATGGTAATAACAAAGAAAGAAGAAGTGGAAAAAGAAAGGAACTTAAAAAGGGGTGATGAAAACATTACCTCTTCTTCGGGTTCTTCTTTTTGATTTGATCAAAAGTTCTCATTAGGTTGGCTTTCTGATCAAACTAATGCATCTAGGTTGTAGTGAGGGAAGTTGAGAGAGTATTTGGGCAGGGTTTGGCCGAACCAAAAGGATATGATGGTGTTAATAAATGAGAAGGAGGAGTGCCCTTTTATAAGAGGGGTGAGGGGCATCTTTGGAAAAGCTAGAAATATTAATTTATAATAAATTCATATTCGGTTTATAATGGCTCCAAAGTTTATTATTAAAAGGTTAAGGTGGGGATAGGTAGAAAACCATTCAACCAATAGAATTTAGACAGGTTTGGGTTACTATATTAACCTTATCTTTTAGTTTTAACTCATAGTTAATTAGTTTGACATTTACCATGTCACTTTGTATTTTTATATTATATAGTTAATAAACATAAAATATACATCCAAGAGACCCCCAAGTGGTCAATTAATGGTATAACTATCATGATATAAGTCTCTTGGCCAATCCATAGATTTTTAGGAATTTAATATCAATTAATAATATAATATTTGTTTTAAAAACTCTTTTATGTCAATTTTGACACTATTCAATAGTTGATTTTTGTGAAACTCATAACAGAATGATTACATCGAAAAAAGTTATTTAAATCAATATTAATATGTAATATTATCCTAGAAAATTAGTGTAATTCATTAAAAGTCTTAAATTATATTTATTTGGGTATTTATAATATCAATTATTTTAATTTTTCACTATTATAGTAATTACTGTATCATCATTATGTCATATATATATTAAATTATTTAATGTTTAAAAATTATAAATAAAATATCATTATGTAGGAAATCGTATTATTTTTCTAATGAAAATTTACAATCGAATTTATCTTATGTATAACTCTATATTAAAAATGTTTTAGTAAATAAACTTTGATTTTAACTCTTTTAACTTTTCTTCGAATTAAATAATAATAAATGTCCTAATCTAATCTAAGTTGACATAAATGATAATATTTTATTCCTAAGGTTGTTTTTGGTCGAGATACACTTGTAAAATAGAATTAGGACATGTGTTAGGGTAATATTAATATCATTTTTACCCTTAATTACCCTATTTACTTTTAACCGTGGTAAATAAAAGTAAAACGTCACTATTCACCAAAAATTATTTTCATCTCATTGAACCACATTTTACTTCTTGATATTAACTTTGCCTCTTATATTTTCAAAATTTTATTCACAGAAGCGGTAAAATTATGTTTTATGAAAAATTCAGTTTTTTTAACTACCACTTAGTAGTTTCACTATTCATCAAAAATTGATGTTTTTCAGAACAATGCCAAAATTTCACCCTAAGATATAATTGATATTCCAAATTCAAAAATGATGTATTTTTTACAAAATTATAAACATATTAGTTAAATTAATTAATTTTATAATTAATACCCGCTGTCACAACAAATAGCGTGTTTTTAAAAAAACAATATATATCAAAAGATTGACAATAGTTTATGTCCAATTTCAATGTGAAATTAATTTCAATGAACAAAATTGGACAACATGGTAAAAATATATTCTAATTATACTTTAAAACCACTCAATAATATAATTTATTACTATAAATTATTTTGATTTAAAAAGTTGTTTTTAATTAAAATTTAGTAATTTTCACTATTAATCAAAATATAAGTGTTATCCGAAAAGATCCAAAATTTCACCCTAGGATAAATTCGATATTACGAATCTAAAAATGAAGTCCATTATAAGAGATAGAATTTATAAAATTTCAAAAAGTAGGTATTACTATTCATAATGGCTAGTTTGATTGGTTGTGGTGTGTTAGAATCTCGAAGTTGAATACAATGCACGCCATTGCATTATTCGAAGGGAAACGTACTATGGAAGCTTGGGGTGTTACAGCCCCCACATTAAGTAGTCTGTTTGGTCACCACACAGCCATGTACATAGTTGTTAAATGACAAGTATGTAGATGATATAGGATATTCGTTTACCCTGTGTGTACTCATAAGTACACTTCATGTTTTAGAAAAACCCCATTTGATAGTTTTTCTTAAAAACAACCATAATTTAATATCCATTCCTAAAATAAATATTCAGGTTCATAAATGTTTCCCCGTTTAAATAAATTCATCCATGCATTCCCCTTTTGAGGGTGGTGAAGAAGAATCTGTAAACAACTCTAGCCGTTGTTATCATAATTCAGCCCCTCTCTCCCAAGTCATGTCCTTCACATGCCTGTGCTGTCATAGCACCCGTACTAGAGGAATAGACCTACCACAGAGAACCATTGTGATGTGATCCACAATTCGAATAGGGTGATCCTTAAAGGATGGATCCACCTCCAACTCAACCTTTAATGGTTAAATAACATGCGACATATCTGAAAGGTTACATTTTAGATGAGAAACATGGAACACATCATGCATAACTAGATACCTATGATGTAACTAAAAATGATATGGAACTGGCCCAAATACATCCATAACATCAAACAGAACGACATATCATGATAATGGTTTCCCCTTTCTCTTAATCATTTTGTGTCCCTACCTCGGTGTGACACATAAGAAAATATGATATCAGAAGACAAACCCCACAGGTCATCTTTGTTGATCAACATAATATTTCTACCATGAATGTGTAGTGTCCATCCTTTTCCAAATCATCTCCACCTTCTATGTTATCTAATGGACAAGACGATGTCCCATCATAGCTACCTCTACTACATCTAGCCAACATATGGTTGATTATCATGGAGAAACATAAAAATTTTAATAAGGATCCATCTCATTCATTCCCTAAAAACTACTATTTTAGGGGAACTATGCCATGGGTATGTGTCTCTCCCAACAACCCTTGAAATCTATGACACATGCTCGATGCATGACATCCAAAACATGAATTGAGCACTCAAACTGGCCATCTGTCTAGGGATGGTAAACTGTACTCAGAAGTATGTGTGTACCTAAATCCATTTGTAGTCCCTGATAGAAATGTGATGTAAACATGGTGACCCTATCATAAATGATAGAGTTCGGAACCCCATGGGAATGTATAATCACATGGATGTACAACCATCCATGATAATAAAAACTGAATGCTTCATTGATCGATAGGAAATGTGAAACCTTACTAAGCATATCAATAACTACCAAAACTATATAATTCACTTTAGGTGACCTTGGTAAACCTATCATGAAATCCATCATGACATTAATCCAACCCAACTATAGAATGGGTAACTATTATAAAATCCCCATCAGTCAATGATGATCTGCCTTCACCTACTAAGAGGTGTAACATCAAATAAAAATATTGACTATATCCCTCTTCATACCTGGAAACCAATACTGAAGATGTAAATCTCGATACATCTTGTTGACACCAGGATGAACTGCCATACTAAGGAATGAAAATCGTACAAGAGATCCTTGTGTATATCAACTGATACCCATATGAATCCATTAATATTAATGACCTCATCATCTCCTATTGTCCACCCAGAAGTAGGGACCTCACCTAACACACACTCCCATACAACTTGGCCATCAGAATCTAATAGCTTCCCCATTCTCACTCAATCAAGAAGAGTATAGTTAATATATATAGAAAAAAGAAATTTCTTCCCCTGTCTATTGTGCACCTCAATGTGTATCTAAATGAACATTTCCATAAGCTTCCACTCACTGATAGCCTCATAAACTATATGTATATGAGTCCTCCTCCTCAACGTATCAGCCAATGTGATGCCTTTCCGAAAAAGTAGGCAATATCAATGTGAAGTGATTGAAGGTACTCAACCCACGGTTGATGTATTGGATTCAGATCTTGCTGAGTAAATAGGTACATGAAACTTTTTTGGTTAGTGAATACCATAATATGATCTCCCAAAAGATAATGTCTCCAACTGCACAAAGCATGAAAAACTGCATCCAACACGAGATAGTGCATCTGGTAATTACTCTGATACGACCTAAAATATGGAGACCCATACACAATGACTCTTTCCCCATGCATAATCACTACTCCCAGAATGTTATCTATTGCATCATAGTAATTAGGATAACTCTTTCCTATCTCTATAAAAATCACTACGAGTTCTGAAGTGAATCTCCCTTTCAGCTCTTTAAATGAATAATTACATGAATTTTTTCACAAGTACATATATTGCTTCTTAGTCAAACCTTTCAGTGGCACTGATTAGAATGAAAAGTCCAAAAAACATAGGGAGTAACTCTCCAGCCCTAGAATACACATTACCTTAAATACATTATACAAATTATCCTACGAAACTACTGCTCTAACTTTCTCTGGATCTACATATACTCCAATCTATGAGATGAAATGACCCATGAAGTGAATTTGGTCCATCCAAAAGATGAATTTTTAGAGATTTTTAATTAACTAACACTCTCTCATTGTACTCAATATGATCTTTTTATGGATAGCATGGTTGAGTTGAGTGTGAGAGTACACCAAGATATAATCCATGATGTATACCACAAAATAATCCATGTAAGGATGGAACACTCAGTTAATCATTGACATGACAACTCCCGCCTAGTTCGTGAGACTGAAAGACATAAACAAATACTAATATAGAACATACCTAATACGAAATGCAGTAATATGTATATCTAATGGTCTAGCATGCAATTATTGATTACTCAATCTCATTCCAATCTTCAAGATCACCCGAGATCCTCAAAGATGATCAAAGAGATAACCAATTCTAAGCAAAGGATTTCGGTTCTTGACCGTCAACTAGTTTAACATCAGATAATCCACACAATTGTTTGAGGGTACCATCAGCCTTCATAAATTTTTTTTAGGAATAACACAAGGAGAAGTAATGGGTTAGATGAAACCCTTTGACATTAACCCCTCTAACTACTTATTGATATTGAGTATCTCTACTGTAGCCATCCAATGTAGAGTAATGGATACCAGTACCACACATGGAACAAGCTAAATAGTGAAATCTGCCACTTGATCTAGTGTTAGACTAGAAAAAGAATCTGTAGAGACATCTCTGAAACGGTCCACCAATAGAGGAAATTCCATCTATGGGGACCCTTGTCATCCAGATATAAACTAGAAGGCCATGCTCTAATTCATATGAACCTATAAGGGTTGGGTCCATATTGCTCACCTAGACATCCCATTCACCCCTGTGTAGAAATGAACTTCCCTCTGGGGATATGAAACCCACACTATGGAAATAGTTGTTAATAATTTACTAAAAGGTGGATAACCAGTCCATTTAGAGAATGACATCGAATCCTATAATCTCTAAGACATAGTGTTCCCATATGATGTGACACCAACCAACTTCAAGAGGGAACTCCATGCAATGATGTGCACTAACCGTCTTAATCCCAAATGGAGTATCTTAGGTCATAAAATCATTAGAAGAAAATATGCAGATCCAAATTCTCTCTACAATGAAAATAGATATAAAACTATGGGATTCCCATATATCAAAAAAAGTATAAGCTAAAACAGAGTAAACTAAAATCGTACTTTGAACAGTAGAGGTTCCAAGATCCTACTCATGTTGTGTCTGCTCCATTTAAAATTTATGACCTATACTATGACCATGCAACCCTTCCTGACTACCCTGATTTGATACACCCTACTGTCACTGAAAACCTGTGGTCTAGCTACCACGATCACTACCACCTCCTCGGCCTGAACATCATGATGAAATGTAGTTCCCTATCTAAGTAGGAAGTGATGGTCATGCTCATAAACATGGAGTCATAATAGATACCCACTCACCATCTAATGGTGAGAAAAACAATAAAAATTCTCACAAGGACAAATTTTTTCACATGACTGGCAATCAACTTGATCTCTCGGGAATTGAGGGCTTGTGTTCCCACTCCTCCCATACACTTAGAAACTCACCAAGCTACCTGAAGATACATAAATACTATAGGAAGAACCTTTTAAAGGATATTATTGGTTTAGCCTACTATGAAAAAAAGGAGTAAAAACCCTGGATGCTAATCTTCCCAGGCTCATTGCTCCAAACTCCCTCATATCATGATTGGTAATCAGTGACAAATTTACTATACCAGTCACCGAAGTAAACCTGAAAACATTCACCTTCGACTAGATGTAATACCTAAGATCATCTTCGAATCTCCTATCCAAAGATAACTATTCACCTCCAAAAATAGGTGTGAGGTGCTAAATCTTTGTAAAATAGGAAAAATAAGGCATCACAGAATGAGCACCTTGTTCTAAATTCATAAACTCCATAGCTTGGTCGGCCTGAAACATATTAGGGTAGAAGTAATCATAAAAGGTCCTTTAAAACTCTGCCTAAGCCATATCCAAATGATGACATGCCTATGAGATCACATCCCACCATCTCTTGGTTGAATAACATAGAATGTATTTCACGAGCTTCACCCTCCTCTCAGGAGGTGTCGCTAGATGCTTGAATATAGAACACATGGCCTATAACCATGATTCTACAGCTTGTGGTCCTACATCCCCTAAAAAAGTTGGATTATGATGATGTTGGAACACTATTGTCAACTCTTCCATTGTTAGGGTAGGATTTGGTGCTTTCCAAAAATTATACATCTTCCTCATAAAGTCATCAATGAACTAAGAATCAGAACATGTGTTCGATATAACAGTTGGTGCCAAGTCATGCACGATTGAAGGATCTTCTTATAGTCCCTGATCTACCATTTCCTATGTTTGATCATCGCCATGTACTTAGTGTACAACTGGAGGGCATATTTTTGGCATGACTGTGCATGGTCAAGAACACACCTTAGTTAAAGATTATCAAGGACTTCAAATTCAATGTGAAACAAATGAACATGAGAAATAAATTATTCATGTTTTCAAAAACAGGGTTATACGGCATGTAGAGACACTACACGACATGTTCTGTTATGTTTTAACATGGGAATGTACCCATTCCAAACTGGTTGTATAAAAACCCATTAACGTTGTGTGTTCATCCTATAACACAACATGTACTTGAATATTTCATCCTTCCAAAATCATCAACATGGCTATAGCTACACTGTTTTCTCCTAGTGCATCACTACACTGTGTGCACACTCTAGGCACAACGTGTACTATGTAAGTTCCATCCACCGGTTTCATTGGTCGCACAACTGGATACAAGGTCTACTACTACATGTTGTCTATTATATAGACAAATCATTTACAACCTCTGTTTTATCCACCCATTTTGTTTGTCACAATCCCAGATACAAGGTTTTTTTACCAGGACATGTACCCCCAATACACAGTGTGTTCTACCAAATGTTTATCAACCCCTATCCATTTCTCTCACATTTAGTCACATGGTTAACAACTACATGAAATTTATATATAGTACACAATGTGTACATATGAAAATTTATTTCTTCCAGAACAGAAGAACACATGGCATGTGTTCATAACATCACACGCTACGTTGTTTGGGTTACTGGATAGTAATCTCTTGAACCTTATCTGGAACCCCCAAAATCTTATAATTTTTGGTGAAGGCATGCCATGTTCCGATCTGTGAGAGCCCATGCACCCTGTGAATCAAAATTTGGCATCCTCATTCATATTATGCCTCAACAGAATTCAATTAATGTTCAAAAATGATCCACAAAATTATGATCCCAGAGAGACCATAAAACCTCAGGAACCAATGTTTGGCATCCATCCAAATAAAACCATAAATTTAAAAATACCCTATCTAAATCGCATGAATATATATCACGACATCTATCACAACTTCATGCATATCTAACAACACTTCTATCACAACAACATGTAATCAATAATGCACTTTAAATGGGATGCCAATGATGAATGAAATGTGATCTATAGAATGAATATATATGATAAATGAGATTGAATACCTTCATCTCATAGTGTTGTAATTGAAATATTATTAAAATTATATCAATAATAATTGTACAAAACTAGTGCATCACCCAAAAATGATGTCAAATCAACTGTAAAAATTTCAAAACTAGAAAAATTGGAAAATTCGTGGTAACATGGATTTTCCATATACACTTGTATGGTACTATGGGAACAGGTTATTACCAATTAACTATTCAATCCTATCCTAGTCTATAGGCTCCAAATATAAAAGAATATAAGAATAGAAAACTCTTCTGATACCACTTTGTAACGTCCCAGATATGGGCTCCACCCAAAAGTGCCCCGAACTCAGTTGGTCATATAACCTCAAGTGCATATCCTTAAATTTCTGAGGCTGCTAACTAACAGTGAGGGATACAGTAATAAATTGGGGAAACTATTCTCTCATTGGAAAATTATACATAGTGAAATTGAAATATAAAACAAATGTAGAAGTAGTAATGCCAGAAAAGTAAAACATGGAAGAATAAAAGTAAATCCAAAAAAGGTACAATATATATATATATATGATTGGAATATGTATATAATAAAAAATCCAGACAAGTTGTAATGTTGGAAATAAATAATGATACCATTTTACAAAATAAACAAGTAACTCTAGCAGCATCGCAAGAATCTTCTTGGTCCGATGCTCTCTAGCATCAATAAAAATCAAGTAGCTGATGAAGAATTTTGATTTTACTTATCTATAACTGAAACCATATAATATATTTTGGTCCAAAACATTACCCAAATAGAGTGGGAGATGAACCCCATTAGGAAACCACAAAAAGATATATGACTAACTATTGGTGAATATATATTGAAGTTAAAATGTAGAAATAAAGCAATAAACTATGAAGTACATCAAAGAAAAAAAATCCTATAGTTTTCAATTTCTTTAATTTATCATTCATTATTCATCTGTTGAATCATTAAATATCAAGACCGCACCTAAGCTCTATATACCCTTGTGTAATAGTAAAATTGATATCTTAGAAGGTCATCTAATAAATATAATAAGATCGACTTCAAGCTTGTTCTTTGGATTGATAGACTCATCACAACCATTTTTCTATTAAAAAACAAACCTCTTGGAAAGCACTCGTGGTCTAACCACTTTGGTTTAACATCACACTAAAAAAATTACAAATGACCACTTGGGTAACTCTCACATTCAATACCCCTCAGTCAGCATTGTATGAAGAAAATTATAAATGATCTCATGGGTAGCCCTCACAGTCAATACACATGGGTCAACCTAATATTAGTAAATCATAAACAACCACTCGAGTGTCTCTCACGGCCAATACCCCTGGTACAATATGTACACCAAGGCTCTCACAATCCTGTGTAAATAAACTTGGTTTCCCCCACAGATTTCCTGGTCCATGGCTCTCATAATCTATTGGAAAAACAACATTAATATATTATCAATGAAGAATAGGTATTCGATAACTACTACAAGGATAAGAATTGATAAATCATACCACATGTAGTTCCAATAATCAATCCAAATCCAGCCTAAGAAAATCAAGGCATTTGATATAAGGTGTGTATCATAGGAAACCTAGACAAAATGGCCATAAACAGTCAAACAAGGGAAAAACACCCATGCGGTTTCCCACAAACAAGGTATTTAAAATTACACAAATGAAACTGCACTTTATCAATAAACCATGACATAATCGGTAATAAACTGTGGTTAATTTCAAAACATTTACAACCTCGGACGTGGGTATATGGCACTTTAAGCATAAAAAATTCAAGGATGATCAACGAAAGGCACAAACCACTTACCCTGATGTCTCACAATTGATATCCTAGAGCATAGATCATTTAATCGACCTAGATTTTCATAGATCTAGAAAAATAATAAAAAACCTAACCTTGAATAACTTATCAGAGAGGAAGAATTGGTATGAAATCCCTATAAGAAAAGGGAACTCACTATTTGGATTCTAATGCACCCTACAACATCTCAATCTGAGCTCTATGTAGAAATGGGCGTTCGATCTTATTTTTATGTTCTTGAGCAACCATGTATGTACTAATACCAAAGGAGGAATTTTCTGAAGATAAGACATGACCCCACTATGATTTATCACTTAAAAAGAAAAGTACATGGTGTGTTCATTAATAGTACACGTCATGCAAAGCATTAACCAACCCACGACTTAAGCGGTCTTCCAAGTCACCACATAGCAATATAATAATCCATTATATATATAGTATGCATCCAGTACACAACAATGGGGTACACATCGTGTACTCATAAGTACACGACGCGTAGGTAGAAAATACTGATTTTATATTTTATCCTAAAAACAATACTAATTCCAGATCCACACCTTAAATGAAAATTTTGGTTCTCACAATTATTCCTTCATCATAATTAATCAAAATTAATGTATATTTATCATTTCATATCTGGTTCACCACATTGGAATCAATTTATTTGAAATCCTTTTTTCATTAACAATGATTTCACTATCATTTTTCTATGAAGTGATTTTCAAAATTTATTTTGACTGTGTTTTCTACCTGAATAATAGTATATGGATGCAATTACATTTTTATACATATTTCATAGATTAGATAAAACTTATGATCTATTATACATTATAAATGATAAATTTCAATAAGCACCAAGTAAGGATATGAATCATGAAGAAAATAAAATATTTTTTCAACTATCTAGATACACTATTATGTAATTTTCATATCAAAAATATTAAAATGAAGTTTTAACAATGAAGAGAATGTTTCATGGATTAAATAAAAAAATTACTTGAGTTTAATATAGAACATTTTGGTACTCCGGTTCTCAATAGAGATGCGAGATATTGAAATAATTTTTTACTTGAATAATGTGGGGTCATTAGGGATGAGGACAACAATTATATCTTGTGATTATACGTAGTAAATAAGGGTGTTAGATGTTTTTAAAAAGAAGTGTTATGTCCTCATATGCCTGATTACTTACATGTTAAATAATTATTGACATATAAAATCTTTTTATCTCTCTAAACAGATGAGACCTCACTAATCACCCTCCCCTAGTTATTTAAACATGATTAGTGAAAAACAGTGAACACTGCATCTGTACAACACATTGAATTTCTATATCTGTTTTACTTATACATATTTCATAACATCATGTATTATTCCATATTATTTGAATTTTTTATATCCAGATTGGATTGAGGATAGTTTTAGAGAGAATTATAAGGTCAATAGATGAAATAATGAATAATGATGTAGTTCATATTGTAAAGTAAGTGTAATTCTATAAAACTGTTAGGTAAAGTTGAAATCCCTATTCCTAGTCATATTCAAAACAAGAAAATAATTTTATGTGTGTTTTATATATTTTATTAATGTTTTCAATAATGGTGTGTCTAAAATTGTATGTTTTCTTCCCTATCATGTTTGTGTGAAACAACATCCATCCATTTGGTTTAAATTCCCCTAAATGTGGAAATCTCCATTATTATAAAATAAAATTAGGTTTCATTTATTATGATTGGATAATATGGGAGGTTTTATCCTTCCATTACAGACCCTTATATTTTCCTTTTTTAATAAAAATATATATCACTTATTTCATATAATAATTCATATTAAAAAGGTATTCATTTTATTTTCCGATTCTTTTTTGATTAACTTGATTGAATGAATGGTTTTTGATAAGTGGATGTCATCAATCTTATAGTAGTTGTACATGATGTTGTATGTTATAATTTTCACTATATTAATTTTATACGTGTTGAATGGTCACACCAAAATTCGTTTATAGGGAACTAAAATTAACAATTTAATTTTTTTATCCATGAAAAAAGAATTAAATCCTCAAAAATTACCATGGTTAGTGTATTTATATTTGGTTAGTATTTTTACTACAGTTTCACATGTATTTGAAATAAGAAATAAAATTGGGAAAAATTCTGTCAACCTAAATATGTGTTGGGTAATGGTAAAAGCATCACATGTGTGACTCGAGATGCATATCATGTGTTTTATGATATATTTACCATGATTATTTCATAAGACAATATAAAATTAAATTTTATGTGTTGATAGATCATTGGAAATTATTATTTTGTAATGTATCGAAGTCTTTAGGGCTGTTTAGACACACCCCTTACACTAATTATGGACCATAATTTGGATTATCATGGGTAAGTACCCTAGGATGTATGGTGTGTCATGGTAAAATATTCCTTGTGTGAATCCTACATTACATCTCAATGACTTACTCATTGGATTGACCAATAGAAACCCACTTTGTACTCAATATAACATATTATTAGGACTACATTGAGGAAATCCACCTAATAATCTTTATATGTTAATGTTTACAGTACCTTGAGGAAACTCTATTTGGACCCATTACAAAGCTTGGTTGATAATTCTTTTTTATAACCCCCTCAGACTGATTATGAATCGTTATTTGGAGTTCCTTTAGGAAATCATCATGGTATTCCTCATGCCATTAAATTGGGGTTGATTATTTTTTATATAAATTGATAATGTATAATTAAGGATTTTTCTATATGTTTATGTTCTTACTATTTCATCCCTTATTGTACTATAATATGATGGAATAGTTTCCAATGTATATCGTCTTTGACCCTAACTACTAGTTGGTAGCCACTCTCAAATGGGGAGAAGCAGCTGGGTTCACGTGGTGCCACCTAAAGAGACACCAATTACTTGTCTCATGCTATTAGAGAAATCAAAGTTGTATCAGACTTATTTTTATCTAAATATTTTCAAAATCAAGATTAAAAATAAAAACAATTAGTGTTTCATGTGGAAATAATTACGAGGAAAAGTTAACCTAGCTATGAAGTAAATGCTATGTTTTGAGGGATTAGATTGATGTTCATTATTTTCACATTCATAGTTGACATATTTATCCAATTGTGATACACATGATTATAATTTTAATATTTTATGGGATTTTAAATCTTTGATGGAACAACGAGAGTGTGTGTTTTGATGCATTAAATTTTAAATGTAGTATTCAAATGTACCAAATGTGTTTTTTATTTTTTAAATAGATTTTTATATTGGTCAGTTATCAAAAGTATATGTATCAATTTATATGGTTTATTCACTTATAATTTGAGGGTGTAATCATTCATGAAAAATTAATAATGATGAATAAATATAAATTAAATGTTTCAATTATTAAATTAAATCTATTATATAAATTTATAATTACATTATATGAATTTATTTCTATTATAATTGTTTATTGAAGTTTCATTTTAATGATATTATGTATGGACAATACTATTAATATAAAATGTAAATTTTTAATGATATAGATCAAATATGTATATTGTGGAAATCATATGTTAATTATATTAACCATGGGTGTTAGGAGATATATCTACGAAGATTATCTTAGTAAGGTGAATTCTATGATAAGTGATGTAGGGAGTATCGGGGTAGTATTCTAGTTTTAGTTTCCCAAAAAATTGAATTCTAGGAACTATTAAATTAATATGTTTTGAGGTGAAAATTTGGCATTATATATGAATGTTGTAGGATCCCATGTATTTGTAGAGTAATGATTTTTCATTTCTATTAGTATTTATTAATAAGAATGTTTTTTATTTTAAATTAGATTCTTCATCTGATACTATACTCAACATGAAATAATGAGTTTCTTTGAAATCATATGTTTAACACAACTTTGAGTTATACCGAAAAATAATATAATATTATTATTATTTTAAATTGTAGTTAGTGCCTTGATATTGTATTTTTATTAATGAACATATCTAACTACAATATTATTATAAATGTTTGTTAAATTTCTTTACATTAATATAATCAATTTTAGAGGCTTAAAAATAAGAATGAAACTGATTTTATATATGAAATACTCTATTATTTTTATAACATAATTTTACTACCTTTTGATGGAGTAACCATTTTAATTCTAGTTTATTTTACTTTTATATGTTCAATTTTTAAAAAAAATCATATTCAATATAATTGATACATTAAAATTTAATTTGGATAAATTTTTGGTAATTTTATGTTAATGACCATTTTTTAATGAATAGTGAAAAATATCTCATTTTATGTCAAAGCTACCTTTTTATATAATTTATTTATATAGATATATTGTAATCTTAATTCTTTTAATGTTTTATTGAATTATATTATTATTATTATTTAATCCAAATTTGTTCATTAGATGTAAATTTTCTTTTAAAATGAACATAAACACATTTCAATCATTTGATAGTTATTTCTTCTTAAAAACCCTATTTCAGTTTTGACAAAAAGAATTCATTTTAAATTAATTACTAAAAATTATGAGTTTTGAATTTGGAAAATGGATTCCATATTTGGAATCAAAATGTCCAAATTTTTTGAATAAGTAATTTTTATTTTTAACATTATGAATAGTTACAGCAGTAACAATTTGTTTACCATGGTTAAATGGTAAATCAAGTAAATAATGTTAAAAAATAATATTATAATACTATTAAAATACCCTAAGTCCAAATAATATTTGATTAGATATGTCTAACCATGGGAATCCTTGGTTAAACATTGGGAACCCATGGATACACATGGGGTTGATAATGAAATGTTACAGGAATTAATTTCATGTAATGAAAAATATAAC
Organism: Viscum album; assembly: GCA_963277665.1. Classification (NCBI taxonomy): domain Eukaryota; kingdom Viridiplantae; phylum Streptophyta; class Magnoliopsida; order Santalales; family Viscaceae; genus Viscum; species Viscum album. Next base: position 1,844,939,191 of record OY728157.1, on the reverse strand, counting down.
AAATACTTATATATTTTAATAAAACAACTTTTATATGGGGTTATATAAGGTATTTATTAAAATATAAATAGTAATTATAAATCATAAAATATTTCCTACATCATGTTATTTTATTTATTATTTTTATAAGTCATATAAATAAATATATTTTTGACACACTGATGATGTAGTGATTATGTTATTAGTGAATGATTTAAATAGACGATATTATAAATATTAATAAAGATTTATTTTAAAACTTTTTATGATATCCATGTGTTTTATGGATGATTATAACTTTTTATCTTTTATGTAATGTTTTTTTCAAAAGAAAATTTTTTTTATGGGTTTTAAAAAAGGCATCGTATGAATAGTAAAAAAATTAACATATATGAGTTTTTAAAAGAAATACAATTTTATTAAATTGTATAATAGTCATAAAAATATAATATTCTTCCAAATGACTTAAATAATGTATAAAATGACATTAATGAACCACTTGAGTTACTACTATCATTTTATTGTAACTATATTTACCATATACTATGAATACACAAGAAGATATGGTAATAGTAAAATTAGTTAACTAATGGTTAAAGCTAAAATATGAGGATAAATTTGTGACCTAGACTTCTCTAAAACCTATTGGTTCATATTTTTCCGACCCAAATACAAATTATATTTGAAATAAATGACTTTTTAAACATTGGAAACTGAGAATAATTTTATAATATTATAATATTTCAATACCATCATAAAGTTCACCTAACTCTTATAAAAGGGAATCACATATACCCATATACTCACACCTCTAAAGCCACTTGGCTCAACCAACATTTACTCAAATAATCTTCCAATATCTCTAACGTCCTCTTAGAATACTTACCTTGGGATTTAAGCAATTAAATAAAGCCTTGTGGATCAAATCAAAGGGAATTACCAAATTTAAAGGTAACAACTTCTCTCAAATTATATTCAATTATTTTCCTTCTCCACTCCCTATTATCTACATATTTATTTATTACATAAAAAAATCTTCTATAAACTAGGATTTTATTATGATATGTATTTGAACTACACTTACACATACCTCCATCAAATGTATACTAACATACTATTGCTGTGTATGGAAAACTACTGCCTTACAAAACAATGATTGTTGAATTTACCTACCACCTATCATGGTGGAAATTATAATGGAAATTTATTTATATATGATATATATTATATTTATATTGTTTCTAATTTTTTTATTTATATAATACCTTTACACTTTCCATAATTTGTAAATATGATAATTTCATTTGAGGAAGTGCATACTACTGCCCACTCAAAGTCATGTGACTCATTTATTCCATAAATGGTATGTATAAAGGAAGCAATTAATGACATTACATGAAATATATAGTATATATATTATACTATAATTATCATATACCTATGTATCATTTATTTTTCATTCCGTTAATATGGAAAAGAAATTTAAGAAGCGTTCAAGCGTATGTAAGACCTACCCACTCCATGTATAGACAATTTCATTTAATATCTCAAAATTTTATGCAATATTCTAAATACATATTTATTCTAGATATATATGATATTTAAATCATTTATAGTATCCTGGATATAATAGGCTTTTGACCACATTGAAAATTTGCAATTATAACAATTTCATTTTTGACTCAAGTACCGAAAATCGAAAAAATGACCAATAGATACATGAATAATTATTTGATTGTTATAGAAAATAAATAAGTGATATAAATGGAATTATAAACAAGAAAAGGGTTTTGATTCAAGTAGAAATTAACCTATGATTATTATTTAGGAATATAATGATTGAACAATACAATTCAGATTCATGTTAATTGATCCTCTTCACCCAATTTCCATTCTTTTGGTTGAACTTATACTTATTTATTATGTCATTCTATTACTATGTGATAAATGTATTTTTATCTACAATTTATACCTAATTTATTTGTATTTAGTTTTAATATACATAATAAATCTATTTTATTCACAAAACGATCCTTATATGGGACTTCGTCTCAATCTCATTCCACTGGGGGTATATTTTGATTTATATATGACATTATTATATACTATGTATAATTATACACCTTTTATTTTTTTTTATTAAATGGCTTTTTAAATTAATATTTTTTTAAAAATAGTTTTATTAAATGAAAAATTTATTGTTTATTTTAAAAGTACGTGGTGACAACGACTGTTCCACTACTACAAGTATTATTTGATATTTTTCACCCTTTAAAAGCTGTAATGATTTTAAAAGGAAAATAATTATCATATACACTTTTTACGTATTTTGGTACTCAAAATGGTGTTTATATAGAATATATTATGTCAATAAATTTAAATGATATATTTTGATTGCAATGTGGAAATTTTACTTTCCTTTATGGTTGTTTTATGTGTTATGATTATTATATGGTTCATGGTAATTATTTATGTATACGGGTGTTTCCGTGATAAACTGAGGGTAGATGAGCCCGAGATAGCTCTCCAATGCATTGGGTAACATGACAGAGGTAAACAGAAATGTTTCCCTAATAGATTTATGGAATATACTATAATGGTTATTCCAAACATAACTCCCTATGTAGTTGTGAAAGCTACAATGTATGTATATTATAAATGCCACAAGATACCTTCATGATCTATGATTTCTTTGTTTTATTCAGAAATGATATGATTTCATGAGGAATGTTAAAGAGATTATGTTTTTTGATTGAAATTTATGATTTCATTGATTTTTATATATTCATTGACTAATGTTTTCTTTCTTTATTTTAAAACCCTTTCTAATATCTTTATGTTCGTCACATGTTTTTGAAATGCTTTTCACAGGGTATAAGGAAGGGTAAGTGAATGGAAGAATTCAATAAAAAATTTATCATGAAAAGAATTATAATGTTAATTGAAGGTGTTTTATTATTGTAAAAAAAATTGGATTTAGAAGAAGTATCTACTTTGTAATTTTTTATGTATAATATTATAGTTATGGAAAAATATTTGAACACTCTAAACCTGAATATATCATCAAGTATGAACTCATAAATTAACTCAACATTATGTAATGTTTAATATTGGGGTCTTATTTTTTGGTATCAAATGTAGGTTTAGACTACATTATGAGTTATAATATTTTTAAATTAATACCCACAAATTTTTTTATATTATGATAAGATTGAAATGATATAGAATGTGAAGATTACCATGTTTTTACGCCTAATATATTTCATGTTCAGAGTAGATTTCCAAAGTGTAAACAGAGTATCATTAATGGGATGACATCAAGAGAAAAACATACTTCCAAATCATCAAATTGAGATGTTCAGAATTTAACCTAAATAGAATGTTGTTGTGATGGAATAGTTTAATTAGCCTATAAATTATGGTGGTATCCATGCATGAGATCAACCAGATCAACTTTGGAGGAACATGTTTGTAGTGAATAATTTCATGATGAAATATCCCCCATCATTTAGAATATTATCAGTCCTTGTTCTATCTAAATGTTGTAATAATGCACTAGAAAAAATATTAATGTCATGGGGTGTTCATAACATCAAAAGGTTAGTCTTTCTATTTATTTTTTTGATAGAGAAGTCGATCTATTGTGGTATATTGTTAAAAATATAAAGGATTATGAAGATACTATATCTCTTGATTGGGATGAACTCAAAGGTATGTTCCTTGAATAATATTTTACTAAGTCAGTTTGGTGTTGGATGGAAAAAAATTCTTGTAATTGATGTTGGAGGATGACTCAGTGGGTTTTTATGAAGAAACATTCACTCGACTAGAAAGGTTTTCTCAATATATCATATGGGATCTTGATATAAAAATCAATCATTTTTACTCTGTATTAAATATAATGTATCGAAGGGTATTAGCTTCTTGTGAGTTCAAAAATATAAAAAACTTGTTCCATGTATAGTGATGGTGGAAATGGAGTTTGTTGATGATCAATTTTCCTCTGAAAAACTACATAATAAGAGGGAGAGGGAGCATACAAAAGGGATTAGCTCTTCAAAAATTTCTAATGGTAAGAAATGCGAGTTTAAAGTTTATGAAGAATGTGGAAAAAAGCACAATGGAGAATGGATTTTGATTTCTCGTATGTGCTTATAATCGGGTAAAATGGTACATATGACTAGTAATTACACTGAAAATGATCTCTGTGGTGGTCGGAAAAAATCTAATTTATAGTTATTAAAATGTTCTAAGTTCAATGAAAAGGGTCATTATGAAAATGAGAGTCCAACGAAGAACTCAAATGAAGGAAAGAAGTCGAACTATAAGAACAAAAGGGTGTTGAAATCCTTTGAATCTAATTCAGTGGATATTGGGCCATCAAATGAAGTAGTATTAGATACAGAGTTTGTTTATTCATATTTTTTCAATTTGTTGATTCATTCTAGGTCTACACATTCATTCATTCTAGAGAAATTTTCTTTTAAATTGGGAATTCTATCTCCAGATATGAATTCTAAACATTTGGTAAAAACATTAGGAAGAAATGATGATACCAGATGATATTATAAGAAATTTCATGTCTTTTTGTGTGGAAAGAATCTTTCTGTAGTCCTTATGGGATTTCCTCTAATAGATTTTAATGTTACATTGTGTATAGATTGACCTTATGTTTATCATTTTAAGATTTACTAAAGATCTAAAGATTTTTCTTTTCAAAAAGAAATTTAGTTTCTGTAAAAGTATGAACCCTTAATTTTGATTAATTATCAAGAGGATGAGAAACTTTTAAAAAATGTACATGATGGTTACCTTACAAATATTGTTGAAAACCAAATAACTGTTTAGATTAATGTTGTGCTAGTGGTAAATGAGTATATTTATGTTTTTCTTGATTAGATTCCCAGTATAATACCTATTTATAAAGATGAATTAACTGTTGACATGGTTCTTGATGCTAATCCAATATCAAAACCCCCTTTTTGAATGTCTCAAATTGAACTTTTAGACTTAAAGAAGAAATTAAATGAGATATTAGATAAACATTTCATTCGACCTAGCACATCACCATAAGGTTCTCTTGTCATTTCTTCTAAAATAAAGATGTTTCAATGAGACTTTTCATTGATTATCGAGCTTTCAATAATATTACCATTCAGAACAAATATCCTTTGACTCATATCGATGATTTGTCTGATCTAATCTGGGGAGATCCATATTTATCATATATATACTAGAGTTTATGGAACCATCAATTAAAATTAAAGAAAAAATACATTCTGAAGAACGAGTATCAAACTATATATGGCCATTATGAATTTGTTGTTATGCCTTTTGGGTTAACCAATTGACCTTCTATATTCACAGATCTTTTGAATATAATTTTCCGTGAGTTCTTGAATAAGTTTATGTTTTTTTATTGATAATATTTTGGTATATTTTAAAAGTAAAGAGGATCATAAAATTCATTAAATGTTTTTCTTACAAACCATAAAATGAAAATAAATTTATCGTAAAATCAGTATGTTTGAGTTTTGGATAAAACAAACTTCATTCATTGGTCACATTATTTCTAAAGATGGAATAACTATTGATCCTGCTATAACAAAAGTTGTTGAAAATTGTCAATGACCGACAAATATTGGTAAGATTTTATGTTTTCTTGATTTAGAAGGTCCTTACCAGAGGATTTTTGAATATTTTTCATCATTTTCCACTGACTATGTTAACTCAAAAAGGTGTTATGTTCATATAGTTAAAATAATTAAATGAATGTTTTCAGTAATTGAAAAAAAATGGTGAATCCTCCAATTTTTGCACTACCTTCCCGAAATGTTAAATTTATTATCTATAGTGATGCTGCATTGAAAGGACATGGTTAGGTCCTAATGAAGAATGATCAGGTAATTGATTATGCTTTATATTAGTTAAAAACTCATGAGTTAAATTACCCTTTGCATGATTTGGAATTAGCTACTATTGTTTTTTCTTTAAAAATATAGAGGCATAATTTATTTGGAGTAAATTGTGAAATATATACTGATCAAAAATATTTTAAGTATATATTCACTCTAAAAGATGTAAACATGAGAAAAAAGAGATGGCTATAATAAATCATGGACTAAGATTTCATGATTCAATACCATCCAGAAAAATAAAACAAAGTGTTAGATGCATTGATTCAGAAAAGTAATTCCACATTAACCATGCTACGTTTGGAATGAGATCCTTTGGTTTTTTGATTGGATGAAATTTTTATTGGAATTTTTTGGTGAAATGAATTACTCCCTTTGTATACAGGTGTAAGTGAAATAGTCTCTAGCAGAGAGAATAATGAAATGCATAAAAAAGATAGTGAGTTGTACAAAAATGTATAATTAGTTTATAATGGTATGTTACCTGACATTAACATTGATAAAGACTATGTTTTGAGGTTTGGAAACTGATTATGTGTGCCTTAAGATTTATATTTCTAAATGAGTTATTATGTAAAGCACATAGTTCACCATTTTCAGTTTATCCAAGAAGTACTAAAATAAATAGAGATATTCCAATGTATGACGGGTGGGATGGAATGAAAATATATATTGTTGACTTTACTGTGAGATGTTTTATTTTGCAGTAGGTGAAAGTAGAGCGGCAGTTACCAAAATAGATGCTTCGACCTTTCTTGTGCTAGAGTAGAAATAGTAAAATGTGTCAATGGATTGTATAGAGGGATGATCAAGTAAATATCGAGGTAACATTCATTCTGGTTTATTGTTACACCCCAAGCTTCCATGGTATGCTTTCCCTTGAATAATACATTAGCATGCGTCGTACGCAACTTCGTGTTCTAACACACACCACAACCAATCAATGTAGACGTTATGAATAGTAATACCCACATTTTAAAATTTAATAAATTTGATATTTCAAAATGGTCTTTATTTTTGGATTCAGAATATCGAAATTATCTTAGGTGAATTTTTCTTATTTTTCTGAAAACTTTTAATTTTTGGTAAATAGTGAAAAACACTGATTTATAGTTTAAAACAAAATTTCTATTTAAATAATTTTTTATTTTATTTAAATTTATTTTACGTTAAAATAGATACATAATACCTATATATGTTCAATGTAATTCATTGGAGTCAGTTTATAATAATTTTAGATATTTAAAAATTTTATTGAACTTTTCACCGTCTTTTACCCATCACCTAGGAGAATTTGAAAATTCACATAAAATTGAATTTTACCACTTTTGTCAGAGGAATTTCAAAAATTTGAGAGACAATGTTTATATCAAGGAGTCAAATTTGTTTCAATATGATAAAAAATAATTTTTGGTGAATAGTAACTTTTTACTTTTATTTACCACGGTTGAAAGTAAATAGGGTAATTAAGGGTAAAAATGATATTATTATTACCCTAAAACTTGTCCTAATTCTATTAGATATGTATAATTCGACCGAAAATAACCTTAAGATGAACAAATGAACCTCCTTGGTCCACATCGATTAGATTAGGACATTTATTATTATTTAATTCAAAGAAGAGTTAAAAGAGTTAAAATCAATGTTTAATGACTAAAACATTTTTAATGTAGGGTTATACATAAGATAAATTTGATTATAAATATTCATTATAAAGACAAAAAATTTCCTACATAGTGGTATTTTATTTATAATTTTTGGAAATTATATAATTTAATTTATTTGTGACAAAATGGTGATGCAGTTATTAACTAATTATTGAAATATTAAAATAACTGATATTATAAATATCCAAATAAATGTAATTTGAGTTATTTTAAGAATTTAACTAATTATATAGCTTAATATGAAAAATTAGGGTTGGTTAGAAGAATTTTTTTCAAAGTAACAATGCCTTTATGAATTTAGCAAAAACAAAATACCAAATAGTGTCAAAATTGACAAAAAATGAATTGTTAAAATAAATATTATATTATTAATTGATATTCTATTCGTAAAAATATAAGGCTTGGAAAAAGGCCTTATATAATGGTAGGTGTATCATAAATGGACCACATGGGGTAGTCTTAGAAGTATATAGTAAGTTTATTAAATATATAATATTAAAATACAAAGAGACATGATAAATGTCAAACTATTTAACTAAGAGTTAAATAAAAAAGATAAAGTTAATATATTGACCCAAACCTATCTAAAACCTATTGTTTTAATGGTTTTAGACCCATAACCACCTTAAACATTAAATAATCCACTTTTTATCCATTAGAAACCGAATATTAATTAATTATAAAATAAATCTTTATGTTTTTTCTAAAGAGCCCCTCCCCCCCCCTATAAAAAGACACCACTTCTAACAAATTCTTCCTACCTTAAAATCCATTTGGTTTGGAAAGAACCTACCCAAATACCCTTTAAAATTCCCAAACTTCAACCTATAGGCATTAGTTTGATCATAAAGACAACCTACAGAGCCATTTTGATCAAATCAAAAGGAAGAACCCGAAGAAGAGGTAATGTTTTCACCGCCCTCTTTCAAGTTCCTTTCTTCTTCCACCTTTTCTTTATTTGTTATTTCCATTATAAAATAATAACTCTCATATCTTCTATATACAGTGATGTTATTATAAATATGGTACAACCATATTCAGTATTCTATCTATCCATTGAGTGACACGACACCATATGTGTGTACGTACGACTTACCATCTCCACATCATGGTGTAATTGTTATTGAAAACATTATTATTTGGATGGGTATGATAATGACGTGTAATTGATTTAAATAATAAATATAACATTATAATGTTTATATATATATGATATACCATCCAATTATATATTATTTTATTATCAAAACAATGATATTGTCGCTCGTGCGTACGTACGAACTATAGTCTCAATGAATGCGATGAGAATAATTCCCCATCATATCCATTCAAGACTAATTATAATTTGATGACTAAAAATAATGTTTAATGACTTGAAATCATTCTTGATATGAACAAGATACAACCTATCCATAAAAAACGTGGCCTATGTAACAAAACATATAAAATAAAATGAGTAAGTTTACACCTAGAATGACGACAATACTAAGATATTATTAACAAACCAATGTTAAAAGATCATATATGATACCATACTAATGTATATAATTCTTTTATAATAAAATAATAATTATTTCACCATTATAAAAGAGGTTACCCTATCCTCTACCAAGGAAAAGTACAAGGTACGAGTTAATTTCACAATCTCGTTATTATTCGTGGTTGTTTATATATAATTATCTACTAGGATCTCTTTGTCATCCACATCCATGTTTCTTAAAAATGTATTTCAAAACATTCTTAATATTTTATTGAATATGTTTTAAATTCACTTATAGCCTTGTTGGCCTTTTATATGTTTTTTATACAGGAATATTTCCATCATTTTCCCAACAATGTCCTTTTTAACCTTTTCTACCAAATTAATGTAAGAATGTCTTTTTAACTTATACGGTGTGTGTGGCTATATTACACCATTATAAAATTGCCTATGATTCCTTTAAGAGATTATATTAATATTTTCAAAGTAAATGTTTTATTTCATAATTATGTTACTATTAAATGATTTAAAAAAAGATATATTTATCTCAAATAGTTTTGATTTCATGGATTTTAAGATAATTGGGATTTGATTTATTATGATACAAAAATTCCATATTGTATTGAACGTTTTGTGATATGTTTGACTGTGGATGTGTTATTTTTATACCATTCATGGTTTATGGAGAATGTATTGACATTTCATATGCATGTTTTAATACGAATGTTTATGTTATGTTTAAACCAGTTCATATGAGGAATGAATTGGACATAATAAGTGACAGGTGGAGCCCGCTATTTCTCCCCGATGCTTCGGTAGGTCTCATGAGAAAAACTAGTGTCTTGGAACAAGGCCTCGACAAAATCTTATTTGTAGTCTTGGCACAATGCCTTGACTATGTGGTTATGATAGTCTAGCATTATGCATTCCATCATTATGAAAGTGGTTATTGATATTCCATGTGATTGTTAGACTAATAAAATATCTATGTGAATAAGTAAATGGAATTATTTAATTTTATTTCTGCCATATTATTCTGAAGTTTAATTTTAAAAAGCTTTTGTTTTAGTTATACATTGCCTTAAATGTTTATGATTATTTATGAAAGTTTTCTCTATATTGTTATCCTTACTGAGCATCTGAGCTCACCACGTTCTATGTTTTATTTTTTCATGGATGTGAATATGTGTTTTATTAATGACCTGGAAGGATAGTATGAGGGGATATGAGTGTGGTTTATGGATAATATGTTGTTTTAGTATTCATTTTATGATGTAATTTAAGACTGATTAATGTATCTACTGTTTCCAAGTCTAATATACTAATCAGTCTTTCGAGACTTGATCTTTTGTGATCATGACAATGTTTTATAGTAATGAACCGACTCTGGGTAACTGGGGTCGAGGCATTACAGTTGGTATCAGAGTAAGTTTAGTACAAACCATGGAAGCTAGATTTATATAAACTCTGATTTGAACACATATAACTAAGATTGAATTTGAGGATTAGTATAGGAGAACTTCCATGAATTTTGGTATTTTAGATATTTTTTGAGTTTTCATAAAAATACATATCAGTCTGTATATGAGAAGGTAGAGGTGGCTCTGGTAGAGATGTACATAGGGGTAAATCCTGAAAACACCACTTTGATCTTGACTCAAACGAGAACTGGTGCACGACAACGGGCCTTACTGCACTCTTGGTTACGACAGTCTCGGGGGATATACTTAGGATAATTCTCATTTTATTTACAAAACATTATTGAATAGTTTATGAGTATATACTTCCTCAAAGAAAACATTTTTTTATGATTATGGATTATATACATAAACTGTTCAATTTATGTTAAGTGTTTTATAAGTTTGGAATTATGTATTTCGATTAATAAACAAATATAGTTTATGTCATTATTTATAAATGGCGCCTAGTGGAAGGAATTGAAACTGTATCATTGCACACACTACATGTAGGGATTTCCCTCCTTCTCAAGATAATTATAGTGGAGTTGGTGGTACAACTGGTACTAATCATTTTATCACCATAGTGGGACAACTCACTCAGGTTATGAATAATAACCTTACCCGTATGGAGCACCCTGATCCACAACATGGAAGATCAATGTTAGATAGTTTCATGAGGCAATAACCACCAAAATTAAATGGGAGTATGAATCCATTAGTAGCTTAGCAATGGATAAATTCCTTAGAGAAAATATTCCATGCATTGGGGAGTAGTGAAAGGTAAAAATATTTCATGGCAGTTTACCGCCTCACTAGAGATGCTGATCAATGGTGGTCATTAATTCAAAATAAGAAGGGAGATAATGAAGTATCAAATATGTAATGGATAGATTTTAAAGACATTTTCTTAGAAAAATACATTCCTCATGGCCATCGAGCAGATATGGAAAGGTAATTTCTGAGTCTGAGACAAAATGAGGAAGAGAATGTAGCAAAGTATGAGGCTAACTTCACATGGTTAGCGAGGTATGATACAGATTATATACATAACCGAAGAAGTAATATTGACCATTTCATTGATGGGTTAAAAACGTTTCTCCGTCGAGCATTAGTCTCACAATCCTTCCCATCATACGAAGATATTGTCTCATGTGCTATCAAGACAGAAAATGAATTCATTATGTCTTACGACTATTAAGCAAAGCAAGAGGAGAAGAGATCTTCTGATCAATCTGGGAATGTAAATAAGTGGAATAAGTGAAAATTTGAATATCCATCATGTATTAAATGTGGGAAGACACACCCGAGTACTTTCTTGAAGGTAATGGGAGTCTGTTACAAGTGTGATGAAAAATGTCACCAAGCTCGTGATTGCAAGGGGAGGAAACAAGCTACTGATGTTCAATGCTACAATTGTAGGGATATGGGACATTATGCAAATGGATTTCCTAAGCGTCAGAGGATCATACCTAAAAAAGTCCAAGGGATCAATCCCAAGGTTATGATATCACTACTGCTGATGTAGATGCTCCGAAAGATGTGGTGGCATGTAATTTAAGGGCTTCATCATGTTTTGAAACTTCTTTATTTGAATCTGGATCATTTCATTGTTTCATATCTTCCTAGTTTTCTAAGTAAATTATATATTTTCAAATTTATTTAACAAAGGATTTGTCAGTCAAATATCCCAAGGGAAGTATTATTTCCACAATGTTTTGTGAATTAGTCCCCATTAGAGCACATAAATGTTCTTTATCTTCTGATCTCATCATCATACCCTTGATTGAATTTGATATAATCCTCTATATGTATTGGATTTAATACCATGATGTGAATATTTATTGTAAGAACAAGAAGGTTAATTTTTTTGATGATGATGATAAATAACACCATATCTTTAGAGAGGAACTGTCGCCACCTAATTCTTATCTAGATCCACCCCCAGCAGATCAACTAAATTCAATCATCAGGGAGGAATATAATGAACAAACTGTGGGTGTGGAATGGAATGTTCAAATAGTGGATGTACCTATTGTGAAAGAGTATGTAGATGTGATTCCAGAAGATTTACCTGGAAATCCTCCAAATTGAGAAATTGAGATTTCCATTGATTTAATTATTTGTTCAAGGCCTATATCGAAGACCCCTTATAGAATGGCCACTGTGAAATTAGTTGAACTAAATAAAACACTAGAGCAATTGAGTAACATGGGATTTATTATCCCTAGTGTTTCTCCAAGGGGTGACCCTGCCCTTTTTGTTAAGAAGAAAGATGGATCTGTGTGGTTATGTATCAACTACAGGGAAATCAATGCTATAATAATAAAGAACTAGTTTCTCTTACCACGCATTGATGATTTATATGACCAAATACTTGAAGCTCGTTACTTTTCAAAGATTTAACATTGATCTGGATACCATTAGTTGTGTGTGAAGAAGTAAGACATTCATAAAACAACATTTCAAACCAGGTACGGGCATTATGAGTTTACTGTAATGCCTTTTGGGATGACTAATGCGCCCTTTATTTTCATGGATCTAATTAAGATAGTTTTCAAGGAATATCTCGATGATTTTTTGGTTGTATTTATTGATGATATCTTAGTATATTACAAAAGCTACGAAGATCATGAAAATCACTTGTGCATTATCCTGAAGACTCTTAGAAGACATGAATTATATGGGATGTTTAGCAAGTGTGAATTCTGGATTCAGGAGATTTCTGTTCTTGGCCATATTGTCTCTAAGGATGGAATTTCTGTTGATCTTTCTAACACCAAAAAAATCCAAGAATGGCCAGTGCCGATGAGTATAACTGATGTAGGAAACTTTATTGGTTTAGCAGGTTATTATCGGCATTTCGTCAAGAATTTTTCCCGATTGGCTTACCCATTAATGAATCACACATGAAAAGGGGTTAAATTTCTTTGGACAAAAGAGTGTGAAGAATTTTTGGAAAACTGAAAAGAATATTAGTCAATGCTCTTATATTGAGTCTACCATCGGGGAATGATGGGTTTGTTATTTATAGTGATGCATCGAAGAGAGGATTTGGTTGTGTCCTTATGCAGAATGATAGGGTTATTGCTCATGCATCATGATAACTGAAAATTAATGATCAAAACTATCCTACCCATGATCTCGAGTTAGCAGCTGAAATATTTTCTTTGATGATTTGGAGAAAGTATATCTATGGTGAAAAATTTGAGATTTATACTAATCACAAGTGTTTAACGTATATTTTCTTATAGAAATAACTCAACATGTGGAAAAGGAGATGGCTTGAACTACTCAAGGATTATGATTGCACGATACACTACCAATCAGGGAAGGCAAATAAGGTGGAAGATGGATTGAGTAGAAAGGATCATGGCGTTTTGATCAAAATAAGAAATGAAAGGGATCCTATATACCAGGATCTAGTGAATATGGATATGGGAATCACCATGGCAGGTGAAACATCAATACTTTTTCAAATGTTTGCCAAACCATCTTTACTAGAATGGAAAAAGAGTTCTCAGACCAATGATGAAGAGTTTAAAGAAGAAGATTAAAGATGTGAATGATGGGAGATTGAGTTACTTTGTGTATGAAGATGGAATTTTGAAATTGGGGCAGAGACTTTGTGTTCCCAATAAACCTGATCTAAAAAGGGAATTTTTGGATGATTATCATAGTTCCAATTTCTCTATAAACCCTGGGAGGAGCAAAATTTATAGATATATGAAGGAACATTTTTTGTGGCACAACATGAAGAGGGAGATTGCTGATTTTATGTCAAGATGTATGGTTTGTCAACAAGTGAAAGCTAGAAAGCAATATCCTAGAGGAGTCATGCAACCTCTTCCCATACCAGATTGGAAATGGGATAATATTACGATGTACTTTGTCAGGGGACTACCAAAGACTCCCAAAAGGAATGTTTCAATATGGGTCATTGTTGATCGTCTTATAAGTTCATCACATTTTGTTTCTATAAAGGAAGATCTACCACTTGAACATCTATAAAGACTATATATTAATGAAGTTGGGAGACTTAATGGAGTACCCCTATCAATGTTTTCAGATCCTGGTCCCCTTTTCACATCAAGATTCTAGAAAAGTCTTAAGAAAACCCTAGAAAATGAACTTTGTTTGAGCACTGCCTACCACTCCCAAACTAATAGACAATCAGAATGGACTATTAAAACCCTAGAATACATGTTGATATCTTGCTCACTCGACTTTCAGGGAACGTAGGATAAATATTTACCTCTGGTGGTATTTTCCAATAACAATAGCTTCCATTCAAGTATTTTGATGGCACCATACGAAGTGATATAAAAAAATATATGTCGCACACCAACCTGTTGGGATGATGTCGATGAAAGAAAACTTGTAGGCCCATAAATTGTGGAGGATTCGATGGAAAAGGTGAAGGTAATCCAAACCCACGTCAAAGCAACTCAAAGTAGGCAGAAGAGCTATGCTGAAAACTGAAAGAAGGATTTATAATTTCAGGTAGGAGATCATGTTTTCTTAAAGGTATCTCCATGGAAGGGAGTTATTACATTCGGTAAGAAAGGTAAATTGAGTCCCTGGTACATGGGGCCTTTCGAAATTCTAGAATGAATTGGGGTTGTAGCTTATCATTTTGCAATTCCGCCAAGTCTCTCCAAAGATCACGATTTGTTCCACATATCACTATTGAGAAAATACATGCCTGACCGAACGCATGTACTCACTTATGAAGAAGTAGAAATAGAACTCGATCTGCCTTATTGTGAAGAGACCGTCAGGATTCTTGATACCAGAGAACATGTGTTGAGAAATTGGACAACTCGTCTGGTTAAAGTTCTATGGAGAAACCATAAGATGGAAGATGCAAAGTGGGAACCTGAGAAACTTATGATGAAGAACCACCTGAGTATTTTCATGTGGTAGTATTCTAGAAATTTTGAGGAAAAAATTATTTGAAGGAGAGGAGAATGTAACACCCCCTGAATCCATAGTATGCTTCCCTTTTAATAATACATTAGTGTGTGTTGTATGCAACATCGAGTTCTAACACACACCACAACCAATCAAAGTAGCCATTTTGAATTGTAATACCCACTTTTTAAAATTTTATAAATTATTTCATTCAAAATTGTTCATTTTTGGATTTAGAATATTGAAATGAGCCTAGGGTGAATTTTTGGTATTTTTCTGAAAACATTCAATTTTTGATGAATAGTGATAAACACAGAGTTATAGTTCAAAACCAACTTTTTATTTAAATAATTATTTATTTATTTTTATTTTATTTTAGGTAAAAATAGATACATAATACCAATATATGTTCAATGTAATTTATTGGTTTCATTTTATAATAATTTTAGATATATAAAAATTTTATTGAACTTTTCACAGTCTTTTACCCATCTCGTAGGAGAATTTGTAAATTCACATAAAACATAATTTTACCGATTCTGTAATTGAAATTTTGAAAATCCAAGAGACACGGTTAATATCAAGGAGTAAAATTTTGTTCAATAAGATAAAAATAATTTTTGGTGAATCGTAACTTTTTACTTTTATTTACCATGGTTAAAAGTTAATAGTGTAAGTATGGGTAAAAATGATATTATTCATACCCTAACACATGTCCTAATTCTTTTGGCTAAGTATAATTCGACCAAAAACAAACTTAGGAATAAAATATGAACCTATTTTTCCACATGGATTAGATTATGACATTTATTAATATTTAATTCCAAGAAGAGTTAAAAGAGTTAAAATCAATGTTTAATAACTAAAACAATTTTAATATTGGGTTATGCATAAGATAAATTCAATTATAAATATTAATTATAAATCTATAAAGTTTTCCTCAATAATGGTATTTTATTTATAATCTTTAGACCTTAAAATTTTTAATTTATTTATGACACAATGGTTATGCAGTAATTACCTAATTAGTGAAATATTAAAATAATTGATATTATAAATATCCAAATAAATGTAATTTGAGACGTTTTATGAATTTCACTAATTTTCTAGGTTAATATGACATATTAGGTTTAGTTAGATGAATATTTTTCGAAGTATTAATTCCTTTATGAATTTAGCAAAAACAAAATACAAAATAGTGTCAAAATTGACATAAAAGAGTTTTTAAAACAAATATTAAATTATTAATTGATATTCTATTTCTAAAAATCTATGGGTCAGCCAACAGACTTATATAATAATATTTTTATCATTAATGGACCACTTGCGGGGTCTCTTGGAAGTATATTGTATGTTTATTAACTATATAATATAAAAATACAAAGAGATATGGTAAACGTAAAACTATTTAACTAAGAGTTAAATAAAAAATATAAAGTTAATATAGTGAACCAAATCTGTCTAAAACCTCTTTGTTGAGAGGTTTTAGACCTATAACCACCTTAACATTTAAAAAATATACTTTTTAGCCATTATAAACCTAATATGAATTTATTATGGAATAATACTTTATGTTTTTTCCTAAAGAGCCCCTCGCCCCCCTTATAAAATGAAACCACTTTTAAACAATTCATCATACCTTAAATGCCTTTTGGTTCGGCCAAAACCTACCCAAATATCCTCTAATCATCCCTCAATTTGACCTAGATGCCTTATATTGATCAGAAATCCATCTTAAAGATCCCCTTTGATCAAATCAAAAGGAAGTACCTAAAGAAGAGGTAATGGATTCACCACCCTCTTTCAAGTTCCTTTCTTCTTCCAATACTTATTTCTTTGTTATTTCCTTTCCAAAATAATAACTCCAGTATATTCTATATATTGTGATGTTATTATAAATATGGTACAACCCTATTCTGTATTCTATCCATCCTTTGGGTGACATGTCACCATACGTGTGTGCGTAAGGCTTACCGTCTCTACGTCATGGTGTAATAGTTATTCAAAAAATTATTATTTGGATGGGTATGATAATGGTGTGTAATTTAAGTAAATAATAAAAATAAAATTATAATTATTCTTTATATATGATATACCATCCAATTATAAAAGTTTTTATTTTCAAAACAATGATATTGTCGCTCGTGCCTATGTACGGACTACCATATCCATGAACGCGATGCGATTCATTCCCCATCATATCCATTAAAGTATAATTCTAATTTTAGGATTAAAAATAATTTTTAAGGACTTGATATCATTCTATATATGAATAAGATAAAACCTATCCATAAAAAACATCGCTTATGTAAAAAAACATATAAAAGAAAATGAGTAAGTTTACACACGAAACGACAATAATAATAAGATATTATAAACAAATCAATGCTAAAAGATCATATATGATATCATATTAATATATGTGATTCTTGTATAATTTAATAATAATTATTTAACCAATATACAAGAGATTAATCTACCCTCAACCAAAGAAATGTACAAGGTAAGGGTTAATTTCACAATCTCTTTATTATCCAAGGTTATTTATACAAAATTATCTACGGGAATCTCTTTATCATCCACATCCATGTTTCTTAAAAATGTATTCTGAATCATTCTTACTATTATATAGACTATGGGTTAATGTAATTTATACCCTTGTTGAATTTTTATAATATGTTTATAAAGGAATCATTCCATCAATTTCCAAACAAGGTCCTTTTTATCATTTTCGACAGAATTAAGGTATGAATGTCTTTTTAACTTATTTGGCATGTCTGGATATTTTCCACTGTTATAAAATCGTCAAAGCTTCCATTACAAGATTATAATAATATTTTCAAAGAAACAGTTTTATTTTATAAATATGTGACTTTTAAATGTAAAAAAGAGGCATTTCTCTCAAATAGTTTTCTTTTAATAGATTTTAAGCTTATTTGAAGTTGATTTATTATGATACAAAAATTCCATATTGTCTTCAAGGTTTTGTAATATGTTTGACTATGGATGTGTTATTTTTATACCATTCATGGTCTATGGAAAATGTATTGACATTTCGTATGCTATTTTCAATACGAATGTTTATGTTATGTTTAAAAATGTTCATATGAGGAATGGATTGGACTTAATAAGTAATGGGCGGAGTGCACTATAGCTCCTCGATGCATCGGTAGGTCTAATGAGACAAACTAGTGTCTTAGATCAAGGCCTTGACAAAATCTTATTTGTAGTCTTGGCATAAAGCCTTGACTATCTGGTTATGATAGTCTGGCATTATGCATTCCATCATTATGAAAGTTGTTATTGATATTGTATGTGATTATTCGACTAGTAGAATATCCTTGTCAATAAGTAAATGGCATTATTTCATTTTATTTCTGCCTTATTATGATAAAGATTCTGTTTAAAAGGATTGTGTTTTAGTTATACATTGCCTTAAATGTTTATGCTTATTTATTAATATTTCTGCTATATTGTTATCCTACTGAGAATATGAACTCACCCCTTTCTAGGTTTTATTTTTCCCAGGATGTGAAGAAGTATTTTACGAATGATCAGTAGGGATAGTATGAGGGGATATGAGTGTAGTCTATGGAGACTATGTTGTTGTAGTTTACATTTTATGGTGTAATGTAAGATTGATGAATTTATCTATTGTTTCCAAGGAAACTAAACGAATTGGTATTTTGAGACATGATCTTTTGTTATCATTCCAATGTTTTGTAATAATGCACAGACTCTGGGTAACTAGTGTCGGTGCATTACAATTATTGTTGATCGATTGACTAAATGTACTCATTTTCATTCTATTTGAGATAATCTACGCCAACATCAACTTTCTCTATTCTATACGATATAGATCGTTATGTTACATGGAGTGTCCCTACCCATTGTATCTGATAGTGATCCTTGGATAAGTTATAACTTTTGGAAGAGCCTCCAGAGGTCATTTGGTACCGAATTAAATTTTAGTAAAGCTTTTCATCCAAAATCTTATGGATAGTCAAAATGAAAAATTTAGGCATTTAATAATATGCTAAGTGCATGTGCCAATGTTGACCGAGGATTTTGGGACCAAAATATTTCTCTTGTTGAGTTTTCTTATAATAACATTTTCTATTCCAGTATACAGATGAAACAATGTTAATAATTATATAGAAAGAGGCGTTGAAAACTGGATTTTTGATTGAAATAGTTGAAAGGAAGTTAGTGGGGCCAGAATTGGTAAAAGAGATGTCAAAAAAAGTTCAACTGATTCAAAAGCACATGACAACAACTCAAAGAAGTCCGAAAAGATATGTGGATAACTGGATGAAATATATATTTTTTCAAGTAGGTGATCATGCCATTTTAAATGATTCACCATGGATAAGTGTGTTGTGATTTGGTGAAAATGGATAATTGAGTCTGAGGATAATTAGAGTCTATGAAATCACAGAAAAAGATGGATCACTTGCCTAAAGATTGGATTTACCTCCATGTTTATCCCAAGTACAAAATTTATATAATGTGTCAATGTTTATAATTTATATAATGTATCCATCTCGGTTTTTCAATACAGAGGAAGTTCAGTTGGAAAATAATTCTTTTGATGGGGAATAACCAGTCCAGATTCTTGATTGTAGAGATCAAGTGATGCAGAATAAGATAATTGATTTTTTAATGGTTTTGTGAAAAAACCATATGTCTAAAAAACAAAACATGGGAATCTAAAAATTCTATGAGGGATAAATTTCAATACATATTTAATAAGTGAATAGAATTGTGAGGACACAATACCAAAAATGGGGGAGTAATGTTTGATCCCACGTATTTATAGAATAAGACATATTCATTTATATTAATATTTATGAATTATAAATTATGTTTTTAAAGGGGATTCTCATTCCATTATCATACTCAACACGTAAAAAAGGTTTCTTTGAAATCTCACATTGCACAAAACATTGAGTTATACTGAAAATTAATATTTTATTATTATTATTTTAAATTATAGTTATTTCTAAGCCTTTGTATTGACGGGAATGAATAGAACTAACAAAAATGTGATTATAAAAGTTTATTTAATTTCATTACAATTATCCAAAAAAATAGAGACTTAAAAATAAGAATGAACTCAATTTCATGAATTAAATACTATAATTATTTAAAAGTTTGGTTAACTACCTTTTTATGAAAACACCTTTTTAAATATTGTTTTCATCACATTTATAAGTTCTATTTGTCAAATCCAAATGACTAGAAATCAGAAGAGTTGGTGTTGATGAAGTAGATATTTAAGGTGGAATATTCCACATACTATAAGTAATAGTTCTCATTAAATAAATAATGTACATAGAATAATGATTGAAAATCCTCAATGGATGTATTTTATCACTGTAGTGTTATGGTGAAAATGAAACATGCTATGTGGACCGTGTAGGAAAAAATGTTCACGAAAGGCTCAATGTGTATAAAACTAACCATAGAGTCTCGGAGATGGTGTCTCCCACAAATTTAATTGGAATTATTATAAATAATTAATCCCCTAAGGACTAAACAATATAGTAGTATTGGTAAACAAGATAAATCAATGAGCCTTGTATTAAAAATAAATACACTAATTACAACATATTTTCTTATTCTTTATAAATTTATATATTTGAGAATTACATTATTCCATCTAGTAATTACTTCATATTTTTGATTTTATTTTTCTTGGATACATGAGGAAGGAAAAATAATAAGGGTGATCTCAAATGGTGATTAATGGTAATGCATAGTGGAAGAAATAATGAATCAATGAGAATAATAAATAAGACATGGAAAAGAATAGAACAAACATTTCATAATATAAAAAAACAAATAAAGGAAGTGTATCAAAAATATTTCAATGTATTAAATTTTAACACATTCAATTAAATCTACTAGATAAATAAAAATATTTATTTAAAGGTAATTAAATGAAATTAGTTCAACTTAATTAATTAACATAAAATTATTTGTATCCATATATACGCCGATGTAAAATCTCATGGTTGAAAAATAACTAATACTAAATGTGGGAAATTCATACTTATATGATGCCATGTTTCCTAAGAACATGATACCTTTACCATAATGATATTTCAAAGAAGACTCAAATCATATTGGGTAATAGTTCCATTTATGGAAGCTAGAAAAATGACTAATCCCATGAGACTAATGATGAATCGAGATGCCTTCTATAATTGTTCCCCACTAGTGTTGTACTAGTCCAAAACAATCCCAATATAACTAATAATCAGTTTAGAAATGTTACTTATCATCTATCCATATAGAGTATGAGATTAAACATTATCAATATATACTACAATTATGAAATAACATTGAATGTAAAAACCATAAGAGATATAGTATATGGATAATGAAATTATCATATCCATGAACAATTATATGGATTTTTAGGATGATTTCAATGTTGAATGATTATATGAAATTGAATATTTCAAGGGTACTAAATGGAATTAACGAAGTGAATGAAATCATTATCCATATACAAATCAATCATAAACTATAAAGAGGAAGATTAAGGATGGTATCAACACAACATACACCATGTGAAGTAAATCAATTGGTTCTTGTCATTGCTGAATAAGAATACTATAAAAATACCATCTTAAAAAATATTTAGGAAAATGTCAATTTATTATGAAAAACATTAGAAAAAATGTTTCATTAAAAATAAATTTCTATAATAAAAATATTTTTAAAATTATTCTCATAATCATATAATAGAAGATTCAAAGAACTGTTGGCTGGTAAATTTTTACAAGGCATATGAGGTAAAAAAGAACATCCCATTTTCATAGATAATAATGAGAAATATAATTTTTTTTGGAATTCAACATGAATATTCTTTTGAAAACATTTGTAATAGAATAAAGTGTAAAATTTATTTAACAAATAATTTTGAAATCATTTGATAAAAACCTGGTTTTAGGAAAACAAAATAGGTTATCAAATTAAACTGATACACATGGTTGTGCTGTATGAAAAAGAGTTTCTAAAACATTTTCATTACCAAAAAGTGGAAAATTACACTAATAATTTAAAATGACCATGAATAACCATAGGAGAGAAAATTAATAGTTTTATTGAACAATGGTCATAAAATTTCATCGAATGGAAATACCATTGAAGTATCATATATGTTATTGTTGAGGAAAATAATCATTAAACATTCCAAAGTGTCCCAAAAAAAACAATTTAAGTCATAATAATAATGAAGGAATAAAATAAAATTAATGTTATAATATTATAATAGAAATTATATTAATCATATATCCAATAAATGGGTAATATATACACTATATAAAATAAACATGGTTTATAGAAACCATTATGTCTCAATAGAATGAAAATTTAGACAAATCATTTACCCTGAATTTACATTCAAGTGAACACCCTTTAAATTATTTTATAATAAAAATATGTTAATTAAATAATTTATTTATAACCGTTTTCAGGTTTTTCATTACATATATTTCAATTATTATAGTGTTGTACACAGCTACTTAATCAATTGTTCTTAGGTCATCTATTTTGACCATATTCATTTTATGTGTCAAATACAACTTTGGTAGGTAATCAAGGGTCATATAATTCATCATTTAACATCTCCATAATAATAATCATAAAATAATTATCCTAATTATTCACCAATTATACATTTAAAAACCTTCATTTTAAATGGTTATGAATAATGAATCAATGTTACGATCACATAGACAATAATTCATACATACACATGAGTAACGTTGTTATTTCTCAATAATCATTATGGAAATAATATTAGTAACAAAATATCATTAAAAATGGTAATTAATCCATAAAATACATATTATTTAATCATATATAATAATATATATATTTCTTTTTATGAAGGAATCATATCATGTTGAGGAGGTCGTAGTTCGCATGTCCGCGATTGACGTTGTCACTTTTTAAGAGTGTGAAAGGGAAATAAAGACAATGATACATGGTTAACTTATAGAATGGTAATTATATCATCCATATCATATAGAGTTTTTTTATTTCATATATTTTTTATTACAAATATACTATATATGTTCCATTTGTATTTTGAATGAATCATATTTCTTTTAGGGGATGGTAGTCCACATTTTCGCAAACAATATTATCGTTTTAAAAAAAACTGAAATTTATAATGTTATGTGTTTTAATATAGTGAAAATAGATTAAATACATAATTAATATAAAATATAACATATTTAAATAGAATTTATATCATAATTAACCCCATGAGAGGTAGAAAATAAAGAAAAAACAATCATTATTTCATGAGGTGGTAGTTCATCATTAATATAAACTGTGTGTTCATCACCCATTATATGGGGGTGTGTGTAATTTTAGGTCTAACTATTTACATAAAAATATCCTAGTATATTTATGATACTTTTTTGTTATATAATAATGGTATTATAATATTTTAGGGGGTTTATAATGGAAATAAAACAACATAGATTCTAGAAAGATGTTACATATTTATCAGGTAACATAATATAATTTGAACCAAAAGGATTACATAGGTGGATTCCTATGAAAAAAAAGTAATATATTTATATTTGAGTGATTTTTGGAGACTATATTGGTATATAATGGAAGAAACGTAGAGTTTTGAGTGGTGTTATGAAGTTGGAGAGGTGGTGGACTTTAATAATAGGGGAAAAGGACTCACATGGTGTTTTTAAAATAAGTTTGGTGTACCAAATTTTTATAAAAAAGTTCTTAAAAACCATAAAAACTCATTAATTGTATATTCATGGTTCATTTATTGTCATAAAATGGGTGTTTAACAAGTGGGTAGATCATTTTGGAACTTAATATAATGCTTTAATCCTTTATTAAGCACAATTTTCCGGTAATAATTATAATTAAATTTATTCACTTTCACTAATAATTTTTTTAAAAAAACAAACTTGGTACTTTTATAAATTATATTTTACAATTATTTAAAAAATATAATCCATTTTTTAAATATTATAATAATTGATGTGTGAGAAATTGATTTAAATTTAATCATATAAATGGTATTACAATACGAGTTTTTAAATTAAAATGGATAAAGGATTTCATTATTTCGTTAATTAAAATAAAAGTTAAATTGATGAAAATGAGATAAATTTATTAATTGTTAAAATAATATCTAATTGTACTTTAAAAAATATAAAAATGTATAATTTATCTATATAAATAATTAGATGAAAAATATTTTTTAACTAGTATTATGTATTTTTAACTATTCATTAAAAATGAAAATTTTAAAAAAAAATATCAAAAATTCACCCAAAAATTATTTTTATGTTTATACTTATATTATTTGTTTTTTCTTTTTATATTATATTAATTAAAGTTTTCATATTATTATTTAAAATGGATTCATCATTTAATGGAGGAAAATTTTATTTTAGTAAAATATATGATTTTATGTGTAAAATAGAGATTTTTTTTCTTATATCTATGAAACCTAATGGATGAATACAAAAAATATTTTATTGAATATATATAACATCTATATTTCATTAGAATAATTCAATAATTTTATTCTATAATATTTTTTATGGTAAATCTAATTTGTAATCATAAAAATAATAATATTTAATTTTATACTAAATAGGTTCTTATTTTAGTTTTACAGTAATTAGTAACAAATGAATTCTTTTTAAAATTATATAAACGATATATTTTTTCAATATAGTTAATATTATTTTTCACTGATAACATAATGGCTTGTTTATATAAATTTATATTGAAAAATAACATTATTAGAATATATTGTTATTTGGCGAGACTCGGTTTTTCATGTCACAATCTATCATGGATGGTCTCTCTTGCATTTAATGAAATCTATTAAGTAATTTATCTATTTGATGTATCTCACAATAACATGGTGTTTAGTGAATTTAATTATATTTCATTTATTTTGAATAGTAAATATGTTATAATTTATCCTAATATTATATTACCTATCATGGTTTGTTTCACGTGTAATAATCCCTAACGAACCGAAGGTTATAACTTTAGAATTTCATGGTGTTACATTCTCCCTACCTAAATTAAATATCATCCTCACAATTTAAACCCAATTTTTGTAATATATTGTTTGATATATACTATTTTCAAATCACACGTCGTGAAAATCATTCATAATACATCGTCTAGAAAAGATATAATGAGAGGTACAAAGGTCATGTTTACTACAATGTGACTATGTCTCTAAGCATGAGAACAATATTGGATATTCAAAATAATTACATAGATGAAATGGTTAAATTTTTATATGGAGAGAATGAGTTCCCCAATCACAAATAATTGAATGACCAATAGAATATTTAGGGCCTGAAACAAAAAATTCGTGACTATTTAGAAGGCAATCAATTCAACAAAAATAACGTATTAAAAAAACTTTTCATTTCTATGTCTTTTTCCTAATTTTGGGTAATTATTTTAAGGAAAATAAATATAAGTAAATATTATAACTTTATAGGTTTCAATTTGATATGAACAATCATAACTATTTGTAGTTCTTCGATCAAATTCTAATTCATCCCTTTACATCGACAAATTAATCACCAATAATAATTTTTTTATGACTGAATCACTAAAAGAAAATTTTAATGATTCATAAGTCCTATAATAGTGTAAAATGTATAACTATTTTTTTAATTATCTTATAACTCAATATGGTTAATTTATTCATCTCTAATCCTCAAAAGTGATACTATTATTTCATCATTAACATTTATTTTTAAAATTGTATATCTTAAAACAATGAAAATTAACAAAGATATTATGATGGTCAATTGTTAGAATTAAACCCTTCTCATCATTTAGTCATGTGATCATGACCTATAACCTCTCCAGATTTCATTGGATTTCACCCAACATACATGATATTATTTTATAAAACCCAATTTATACAATATCAAAAATAAATATTATGGACATCCTAGAAGTATACTATTGACAATGATTTTCAATAAGAACATAATATGTAAATACATCATACAATAATTTCTAATAATCGTTCTTTGGTCTAGTGTGAATCCATTGTAATAGGACATTTACATGGGTTATGTTCATGTTCCCACACATAGGAAATATAACTATAAAAGAATTATTTAGATAAGATTCATTCCATTCCATTTCACTCTTCATTTTTTATTGTCAATCCATTTCTTTATGAACTTATTTCCCACATATAAGTAATTTTTTGTTCCTTTGTGACACATTCCTGGTTGTCTCCTTCCATACTTCTAACATATTTGAAACCGAGTTTTATTTTCATTATAGTATCCAACACTCAATATTTTAGTAACCTTCATCCTTTAATTTTTTGGTGTGTTATGGAGTTGGTAAAGATATAAATTGTTAATAAAGGTTTGGGAAAAATTATTTTTCATAATAATGATATTCCTCAATCCTATAAAAAAACATTTGGTTCATTATTCTCACCTCCTTATCCTTTATTTTCAATATTATCATGAATCAATCTAGTTGCAAAAACTGACTAAAACTAGAAAAAATAGTGTGAGAAACAATAGTCATATTGAGAAAGGCATATAATTATTTATATGATATGAAAATAATGACGCCTAATTTATAAATCTAAAATATATTTTGTTTAATGAATTTTATTCATTTTCATTATCCAGTAAAATAAATAATAATTCTTTGTAATTACAAATTTGATTTTTCTAGGCATATCCCTCGGAAGCGTCAAAATAAGTGTGTATTAAGGCATGTTGTCATGTACAAGGATACCCTAAGTCTGGTTTGGAATACCATGTTAGAGTTGTTACTCATAGATACCTCTATTCCAAAACCATTTCCTCTTGTAGTTTCTTGATAGGTATGTATTTCTTGTAGGACCCAAATAATATCTACCTTACAATAATTATATATGTCTTTTATACTTATTTTCAAATTCCCCTTAATGGATATTTTCTTAAATCCTATATTTTTTTAATGTTAGGATCCATGGATTCTACAAGAAATCATTTGAAACCAACTATAGTGACAGACCCCATAAGCCTAAAGCCCATTTCTACTACTAATTACGTTAGAAAAATACTGACCTTGGTGTTTGTCATTCTAATATCTGAGGATTTAGTGACATTAAATGTGCCTTGCTGGGGAAGGGTTTGTTCTATGTTTTGTTTCCTTCCTCTTAATTGAAAGGTCATTCATGGGTATTTGTGTTGGTAAAACTCAAAACAAGAACCCTTATGATCTATGAATGAAACCCATAAATTAGTCTTTATTACATTAATGACACTTTTGTGAAAGTTTGGATCCAGATATATAGTTTTAATTTGGTTTCATGGCATTCTGAAATTCTATTTGACAATTCCTCTTTAATAGGCATCCCGATCTGTATGGATCAAGGCACCGAGAAAGATATCATTGGACATTTTTTCATAATTTTAGTTGAAGTTGATTTAATATCTATTTTGACTGAAATTTTTTTTCTCTCCACCCATAAGGATGAGAATAGTATGAGAATTTTATATGCAAAATTTTCTATGTTTTGTGAAATCTTTTGAACGATAGGTTACTCCAAATAATATTATCGATCGAGTACAATGTGTACCAAATGAATGTTGAGAGGACATAGTAAGTAGGAACTTATTCCCACTCAAGGGAGATCTCCTCTTCTGAATCAACACCCAGGTGCACCTCCAATTCTTACTGGTCAAATACCTATGTCTGAAAATGTCCAGACTGGGCAGCCAATTTCACCTCATCTAAATGGAGAAAAGAAAGGTGGTTGAGCTGATATTGTATAAGTTACAATAAAATATGATGAATGACTAATATTTAAAGATGCATTGGTCAAATATATAGAAGAGGATGAAAATAATTAAGAATTGGATGAAATTAAAATAAAAAAGGAACTCTCAGCTCAAGCAGTGGCTAATGATAGAGTAATGCAAGAGATGCATTCTCTCAATGATGAAAGGGTAAGATTATTCATAATGTTGAAACCTTGGAGAAGGTTAATCTCAATCAAGAAAATCATAAAAATAAGGCCCACTAATGAAATAGAAGTTGGAAAGAATGTTTTAGGTGTACACACTGACTTTACACCTAAAACCTTGAACAGTTAGCAATCTCCCCTACCATTCATATGGATAACATGCTTCACACCCTCGGGGGTTACTGGATAGAGTTGTTATGTAGCATGATAAGGCCACCAACCATGAATTTTAAACTAGTAAATACTCTATCAGCAAGGAAAATGTGGCCCAGTCCACTAACTTGAAGAAGTTGGATAAGCTTGACAACTTACAAACAAATGATGCAAAAATTCCAATGCAGAACATTGTATCTCCATGCGAGAAGGTACAATTTAATGTTATCATTTCTAACACTTTTGATATTATCAGTGACAATTATGAATAAATTGTAACGAATAATTATGATCCCTCTACATCAAATATCATTTCTACCGATGATGAAGGTGGTGCATGGATGCAAGTACAGACGAGGGGGAGAGGCCAGCACTTATGTGGAAAGTGTGAGATAATTACCTATCACAACATTAGTACCAGCTCTAGATCTAGGTGAACTCTTTTTCTCTGTTTTCTGATGATCTATTTGGTTATGTTTTGTTACCTCAACTTTTGACTTTTTTTTTCTATTTCAATAAAGGGGAAAATGCACCTCAACCTTTAAAAAAATGAGTATCCATTGGTATATCAATGAAGAATCACATGTTTGAATAATAATTAAAATTAAATGAGGGTAATTATTAAGTATTAGATTACATGTTATCTATGTGCATGTTATCTTTACCATCAAGACCTTTCAAAAGATGATTTAAAAGAGATATGGTAAAACCCCATCATTGGTGTCTAGCCAAATGACTCATCCATTGAGTCTATCGATTAATTTAGTAGATATATAGAATGTGGCCACACCCATATCATTTTAGTTTAAAACATTCTTCATATATCGAATAATCAATTTAATAATGTTCCTTATCAAATATACATATGGGGTAAGAGATACATATTTTTCTAAATTTACCCAAATAAATAAATAATAATTAATTCATACACCATATAAGGAATAGTATATGGTTCATGAAATAATAATATCTAGAAAAATGATATGGATATTTAGCGGAATTTCAATGTCGAATGATAATAGGAAATTGAATATATCAATGATATTGAAAGGAATAAATAAAGTGAATGTAGATACAATTCTTATACAAATCAATCACATTCCATCCATATGAATTTTATGGAAGGTATCTATAAAACACACCCATTTTGGTTTAAAATAAAGGGTTATTGGTGATCTCGAATATAAATTCTTTAAATTAATGATTTGAAAACAATACTGATGAAAATATCCTTTTATGATGAATAATCAGTTGAAAACGAATTTATTTTAAAATGAAATTTAAAAATATATTCATTAAAAATAAGCATCATAATAATGAAAAAGAAACATCAGAGATATGATGTTGGGTAAATCTGTATGAGGTAAAAAGAACATTCATTTTTTATGGTTAATGATTAGAAAAATTACTTGTTTAGAATGAAAATAGTCTATTCTTAAAAAACATAGGAAAAATTTAAAAGTATAGTTTTTTTCCAAATCATTAAAAAAATTTAAACATTGTAATGAAACATGGTTTTTAGAAGAAAATAGTTTCACCATCTATAGAGAGAAATATTGTCAAGTGTTCAACAAAACGTTTTTTTTATTTTGAATTCTAAAGAGGTGAAAATGTTAGTAATAGTTGAAATGGTCATGTAAAACCAGTGGAGAGAAAAATATATGTTTTATTCTAAAATTGACATATAAATTCCTCTAATATAAATATCATTAAAAGTTAATTAATGTTATTATTGTAGAAAATAAACATTAGAAATTCCAAAGTGTCCTACACCACTTTGATTAATTTTAAATCATAAGACATGTGAAGGAATAAATTTAACATAATGTAATAATATCATTATAGTAATTAAATTCATGATATATCATTTATATTGGAGGTATATACACTATAAAAATGAAACTAAGTACATAACAAAAAATTACTCTCAATAGAATGTAAATTGAGTTGAAATCCCATAACTTACATTTCCATTCATGTGAACATAAATTAACATTTTGAATAAAAAAATAATGATAATTATCAAAATTAATGAGAATTTATTTCATGTAAATAATAAATATTATTTTTTTATTACCATTATTTATACATCAACATAAACAGTTATGTTTACATCTATTGTTTTGACCAAATTCAGTTTATGTGAAAATATGTGTTGGTAGGTTATCTATGATCAATTGGGAAATAATATAACATATATTGAATAATAATAATTAAATAATTATAATATTTATAAAACAATTATAATTTTAAATACAATCTTTAAATAGGGTTATGAAAAATAAATCAACGTTATGATCATGGAGATGGTAGGTGATACGTTTGCATGAGGAAGGTTCTTATATTTCAATGATCATTATGAAAAGAATTTTAGTAAAGAGATATAATTATTGAATGATAATTATAAAATAAATAACATATAATTTAATCATATATACTAATATATATATAGATTTATCGTGATAAAGAAATAATCACATAATGTTATTGAGGTGGTAGTCCATACATCCCCAAATGACGTTATCACATTTTTAATGTGTGAACATGTAATAAATAAAAGTATATATATTATATTTACTAAAATTTAATAATGTCATGAATATAATGTTTACTGTGTTTGTGTAACATTTCTTTTATTAAAACATTCCATTATTTGTTCCATGTTAAGGGTGAACGAATCACATCGCATTGAGGGGCAGTGGAACACACTTCCACAAACGAGGTTATCATTATTACACAAAATTGAAGGTAACATGTTTGGTTTTGTAAAATAAAAAATAAGAATAAATAAATAATAAATATCATATATTAATTATATAAATAGAGTTTCTATCATAATAACCACCATGATAGGTGTTAACAGATGAATGAATAATCATTATTTCTTGGGGCAGTAGTTCTATATTCATAAAAAACATATATTTGTTACCCATTGGATGGAGTGTGTGAATGTTTATGTATAAAAATTTAGATAAAAACAACTTTTTATATTTCGGATACTTTTATTTTTATATTATAATGTAGTAATAATATTTTAGGGGGTGGAGAATGGAAAAAAAGAAAATATGATTAAGGAAAATTCATTCCACTTAATCAGTTAACTTCTATTGGTGTGTACCAAAATCATTCTAAGGTGGATTAATACACAAAAAGAAGATTATATGTTAATGGTATGGTTGATTGTAGACAATTTAGTACCCTAATGTCTGATCATATGTGGTTTGAGATATGTGAAGAAGTTGAAGATGCAGTGGCCTTTTATATGGGATGAGAAGGACACAAATGATATTTTTTAAAAGTTGTTAGGTGTACCTAGGTTTTATCCTAAAATTACATGTTAAAAACCAAACATAAAAAATATTGGAAGGTTCATAGATAATTTATGGATATCTAATGTGTTTTGACACGTTGATTGTTCATTTGGGCCCTTATCTTAATGGCTCAGTGCTATATTATGGTTATTTTCAATTAATAATTGTAATTATTTTTATTCAATTACACTAATAAGTTTTATATAAAAAAGTTATTATTATAAATAATAAATCATTATAATTCAAAAAATGGAACCCATTTTTTCCAATTACAATCATAGAGTTTCAGAAATTGATTTAAATTTAACCCCATATGTGGGACACTAATACAGGGTTTTAAAGAAAAAACATTTGAAATATTTCTATGTTTTTATAATCGAATTCGTAGTGAAATTTATTTTAATGGAATAAATTTTTTTAATTGATACAAATATTAAGCAATTAATCATAAAAACAAAACAAAATGATAATTTTACATTATTAATAAATTACATTAAAAAATATTTTTGAACTAAAATTCAATATTTTTTTACTATTCATCAGAAAATAAAATGTTTGAAAAATATCAATAATTATTCATAATCAAATTAATTTGTTTAAATTTCGAAGAATAAGTTTATATCTTCATATTAAATCAATTTATATTTCAAAATTTATATTTTCAAAGGATTTTTCATTAAATGGATGTAAAATTTAATTTACAAATATATATGTTTTTATATGTAATGTAGAGCCTGTTCATATTTAATGAATATAAATCCTATTGGATGAATATATAAAATATTTGATTGAATATATAACATATTCATTTTATTTAATTTATTCCCTAATTTTTAGTAGTTATTTTTATAATGATAAAAGTTTTCAGAAGGCTAAAAATAATAACTTTTCCCCATATATATAAATGGTTCTTATTTTCATTACATAGTAATTGGTAACCATCGAGTTCATATTATATTTATATAAACCAAAAAATTTATAATATATTCATATGTATTCATAAACACTTATATAATTTCATATTTATATAATATTATATTAAATTAAAATAATTTAATAATACATTGTTATTTCGTGATACTATGTATTGTTTATAATGAATTCTATTGAATAATGTCTCTCTTGCATGTAACAGATGTTATCAGGGAAGGTCACTCTTTCATGTAACATAATATAACTTGGTGTTTCATTCATAAAAAAATATGTAATATATTTTAAATAGTGAATATATTATCATGTATCTAGATATTATATTCCCTTACATGTTTTGTTTCTCGTGTCACACTCTCTATTGAAAACGAGGTTCTTATTTATCATTTTAGGGTTTTCCACTTTGTTTTCATGAGGCTGATCAGTTCATAGGAGGTGTCTGATTATCAGATCAGGGAGGTGATTATGAATTCCACAATGGATTTTTGTCTTTGGAAGACATCATTCACAAAAAAAGGATTGGGGTTCTATGTGGAAGTCATAGATGATCATGGTGAAGGTCATACCACCGTGAAGTATAGGGTATTTATTATTAGTAGTATTTGTAGATCTATTTTCAAATATGAATACCTATAATCAAATGATAAATGTGAGATGACACCATTAAAAAATATCATCACCCTAGGAAGAATTTAAAAAATTCCAAAGTGGTTTTTGAGGAATGATTGTGTTATGTGAAGTGGTTCTCAATGGAGAATTCCAAAATTATGTGTTTTGTAGAGAAAATATCATGATATGGGTTTTATAAGGCTATACAGCTCTGAATGGTTGATGTTTCATGGAAGAATATATAGTTTTCGGAAGAAGATATGATCTGTGGAAGAAATGGTGGTCTACAAAATCAGAGACAATCCACAAATCATGAATAGATCCTCAATGCACTCACGCCATACGATTTAGAGAAATTTTTGGATGAAGCAAGTCATTACGAAATGTATTCAAGGATGTTTGAATAGGGATTAAAAATTTCCTAAAATATATTTATGAAAAAATAATGTATGCAGAGAAGAATGATATCAATAGACCATCTATCTAATTTTGTTGATGCATACATTGGTGATATTGAAATTATATTCTTTTTGACAAGCCAAATTTTTTTATTCAATTTATTATTAATATTTTATTTTTCATATATATGGATTTTTATGAAAGAATTAAATTTTTTATTATTATATAATATCATGAAATTTCAACACTATATTAAATTTTAATATATATGAAACTTAATAGTTTAGGTTGAAACATTAGATTAGATTAAAAAATATCATTTTTTGTATTTAATTAAAAAATATAATTTTGAAATTTTTGGATTTAAATTTGTTTAAAATTTTAGTTTTTTTGATTTATTATGATTGTATTACCATTAAATGAATTGTTGGGTATTCGTAACATGGTTTATTTTAACGTGAATACTTAAAAATAATCTTTTTATGTATTACATGACTTTTGGGGAATATTTTCTATAAATTTAATAATTAGAAATTCAATAATCATATCAATAAGACATAATACCAAATTTTATGAGAATTTATATTGTTTTGTTTAATTAATAAATTTATATTTGAAATTTTTGATTATATGATATGTTAAATAAAATGAAATACACTGTACATTTAAAACAGTAAATTTAATTTTTTACAAATTTAGTAATTGAATCATACAAAATGTATTTCAAATTTGGAAACATTAAATGATAATTATAAGATAAGGGGTATTTAATTTTTTTCATAAATGATTATTTACTAGTAAAAACATGTAATAGATTTTAAAACTAATATGGAAAAAAAAATATTGACGTTAGAATTAAAGGGCATAACATGTTCTAGAAATATACTATTTTTTATGGTGTAAGTGTGGGTTAGACCTACCTCTTCTATACTACATTATTTATAATTTTTGGAGAATCTTTGCATCAGTGTGACATCCTATTATAGAAATGTGGTGGTTATATATAAATATGTTTATCTATATTGTTAATAAAAAAGGAACTCCTATCCTAACATCCCCTCATAATAAAAAGCTTATTTTCAACCAAAACAATGGCCAACCATCTAATCCACAAACATATACCTACTAATGAGGAAAATTCTTCTCAAAAGTACATCCCTAAAATGTTTAATCATATTCTCATAAGAGATAATTATAGAATGAAGCTATATATTCCTAATGACTTTATAACATATTTTTAAGTTTTTTAATCATTATCTAAAGATATCATTATAATATTATAATGAAAAAATTATATGTTTTTTTGTTTTTTATAATAATTAATTTTTATGTATTTCACACCATACCCTTTTAAATTAATAGAATTTAAAACCTGAATCGAGGGTTGTGTGTACTACGGCCTCCACGACGCAATATGTTTCATTTTTTTGTAGTAGTTTAAATATATAGTCATAATAGTAATTTAAAATAAAATTATGTTATTTATGAAATTTATTATATTCTAAATAAATTTTTTAATCATGTTCCATGTAATGTGAATAATGCAACAATCCATCATGTGTATGTGTGGAATACCGCATTTATGTAATGATTTATTTCTATTGTTCATTTCATCACTACGAAAAATTGATGATTATGGGAAAAAAATCAATGTTGAAATAATTTTTTTGATAACATTTCAGTTTTCATATGTAATATTTAATAACCTGATAATGATATGAGCACAGCGTCTGCAAGGAGGAAACTATGGTGGCTCGGATCTGCGTTGATCTTGATCTCTCTCTGCCGATCCTAGAGAAGATCTTTCTGAAGGTGCAGGATTTCGCAGACTGGTCCAAAGACATTGTTTACCCGGTGTTTCCCAGGTTCTGCTCGCCTTGTCTCCTCCAGGTTCATTCAGCCCTAAGCTGAAAGAAACATCCCCTCGGTGCCCCCCTCTTTCGTGCCAGTGGATCAATGCCTGGAGCTCTGCTCTCTTAGCCTTGCGAGGGGTCCGGTTATGCCTCGGTTCATCCCACACCCTCATATGGATCCCTTTCTCCGGTTTCTCCCTCCTAATGCATGCCATCTTCCGCATGCCTGGCGTCTGGATCTCCTTACCTTGGCCCAGTGTCCTGTCCTCTGCTGTAGTTCGTCTATCCATCCCCTGGCTCGGAGGCGCTCCCTTGTCTGGCTCTGGTTTCCCCCAAGCCGAGGGGCAAGTGGTCAGGTTCTTTGGTGTCTCTTGAGTGGTCGTGGGCTTCTTCTCAGTTGCTGCTCACTAGGGAGTTGTTGGAATTATTCTTGTGGCCCTCCTGGAGGGCCATGGTTGCTTCTATCTGGCCCATTTCCTTGTTGTCTCCGGCTACTCGCCATGCACTGCGGTCCAAGGATGATGGGGATCAGGGAGTTGGACACTTTTCTTTGGATTCTCTCCCTAGTCCCAGGAGGGGACCCTACAGAGTTCGCAAGGCCTTCGGTGACTGGGCTCCCGTAAATACATCTTCCTTGCTTCCTAGTGCCAGTTCTTCGTTCTCTGTTACGTATGGTGCTCGGGTACCAATGGAATTGGGTCCCCAGGTAGGGTTTCCACCCTGCGATGTAAGGTGAAAATCCCCTAAGTCCTCCTCCAAGATCCTCTCAATATCCTCAGATCTCTCCGATATGAGTCCGGGGGTGCATACAAGGTTGATGTTAATGAAAATGCTGGATAGGGAATGTCCTTCAATCCTCTTGGAAGAGACCACAGTTCCTGGGGCCAAATCCAGGCATCCCTTGTTGCAATGATTCCTATTCTCATCTGGAATGCCGGAGGAGTTGGGGAAAGGTTGAAAACAGACTTCATATCCTCAGAATCTAAAAGACACAATGCCAAAATGGCAGTGATCCTCGAACACAAACAGGCCCCTACCAAGATTTCTGAGTTAACTCTAAATGGTGGAAATACATGCTTCCATGCATGTGAATCTGATCAATAAACACATATCGCTTTTCTGGCATAGGGACATCACTGTGGACTTGGCCCTTGCAGGATACCAACATTTCACTACGAAAATTTTGTTTGGAAGGGACTCTGTTTTTGCCTCCATTGTCTACGGAAGTTGCGATGCTCAGAGAAGGGAAGTTTTGTGGTCCGAGATGAATGCTTTCGATCCTGGAAAACAGCCCTGGGTGGTGGGGGGGGGGGTTTAACATTGTTTCCCTCCCAGAGGAGAATAAGGATCACGGGGACTTTCTGAGAAGGGCTAGCATGTCCTTCACTCGTTTCATGGCTGGAAAAGGGTTGTCGGACTTAGGCTATTCAGGAGACCCCTTTACTTGGTGCAACAACCACAAGGGTTTCAGTCGAAGCTGGAGTAGACTCAACCGTTGCATTGCCGACGTCCACGTAATTTCCTTGTTTTCAAATGAAAAGGTGGCCCACTTGACTCGTAGCATATCTGATCATTCCCCACTCTTGTTATCCTTTTGTAGGAGGGAGGTTTCGCGGGAGAGGTTCCACTTTTCTAGCCAGTGGTCGAGTATCCCAAACTCTAATCAGCTGGTTTGGAACATCTGGGCCAAATAGTCTCAGGGCCACTCTTGGATGGCATTGCATTCCATGTTAAGGCTCCTCAAGAAGGAACATCAAATTTGGGCTCAGTCCCTCCCTTATTTGGATCAGAAGTTGGATGCGCTCAG
This sequence comes from Viscum album, assembly GCA_963277665.1. Lineage (NCBI taxonomy): Eukaryota > Viridiplantae > Streptophyta > Magnoliopsida > Santalales > Viscaceae > Viscum > Viscum album. The sequence continues at coordinate 1,844,901,696 of OY728157.1, read as the reverse complement.
CTTGAAGTCGATCGGCTTGAGGATAGGCATGAGGATTTTTGGGACGACTCTATTTTTGGAGCACTTGTGGAGAAAAGAAACAACATGGCAGTCATGGTTCTTTCGCATGAGCGAAAGTAAAGGGATAGTTTGCTGTTCAAATGGATCAAGGAAGGAGACAAGAATACCGCCTTTTTTCACGCATGGATTCGGGAGAGGAGACGTGCTATCAAACCAAACCTGGCTCTGGCGGATGGATCTTTCACAGATGACAGAGAGGTGGTCAGGGGATTGGTTCTATCTCATTTTAAGGGTCTTCTTGCCGGTCCATCTGAGTCCATGGCCCAAGGGTAGCCCTCTGTGGAAGGCTCGTTATGGGAGGGGATTCCTAGTCTTGTGTCTGCCCAGGACAACAGCCTGCTGGTAGGTATTCTTGTGGAGGAGGAGATTCATGAGGCCATGCTGAGCCTGGATCCAGAGAGTGCAGCAGGTCCTAATGGGTTCCCTCGATCCTTTTACAGGGGCTCTTGGGAGGTTGGTAGGAGTGATATCATTCACGCCATCCAGGACTTCTTCTGTGGGGGTGGCCTTCCTCCGATCTCCAAGTCTACGACTCTCGTGCTTCTTCCTTAGATCAAGGTTCCTTCTTTTCTCCACCATTACCATCTTATAAGAATGTGTAATTTACCTTTTAAAATCTTCTCATCTGTCCTCAACAGGCGGTTGTCTAGACTTCTGCCCAGGCGGATTTCCTTGGAGCAACATGGGTTTGTGAAGGAACGTTCCATTCAGGGTGCGATGGCGCTGGCATAGGAAATAGTGAAAGATCTCAACTTCAAATATCGAGGTTCCAACATGGTCATTAAGTTGGACAAGAGAAAGGAGTACGATAGGATGGAGTGGGGTTTTATCAATAGGGTCCTTACAACGATGGGTTTTTCTTCTTGGTCCTCCAACCTCATCTTCAGATGTGTTAGATCCTCATGGATGGTTGTTTCGTTCATGGGGCGTACTCATGGATTTTTCATGGTCGTCCTAGGTCTACGGCAAGGTGACCCCTATCTCTGAGTATATTTATTCTCATGCAAGATACCCATGGTAGGTTGATCAACAATGGTATTTCCGATGGGGTCATCCTTCCTTTTTTTAGGAAGTTTAGGCTCCATTCCACGTTGCACATGATGTTTGCTGATGATACAGTTATTTTCATGAATGCGAGGAAGAGTTCTGTTCAAGGCTTTAACAAATTATTAGATGAATATTTCTATTGGAGTGGCCAGATCATCAACAGAGAGAAGATCAACTTTTATGTTTCTGATTCATTCCATGAAAGTAGAGTTCGTGATCTGAGTATCAGCTTGAACATGCAGCGTGGAGTATTCCACATGGAGTATCTAGGCACCCATGTTTCTCCTGGCAGAATCTGTATCAGGGACTTAGAAAAAGTCATGCACACAATTACGGGCCATATTGTCAACTGGAAAAACCACTTCGTATCCTTTGGCGGCCACATCTCTCTTGTCAATAGTGTTTTGTCGGCAATTCCAGTGCATGCTCTTTCCGCCTCTACTGTGCCGAAGGGTGTCATTCAATCCATTGATAGGCTCTTTGCTCGTTTCATCTGGGACACCCACTCATAGGGGAAGAGACATTGGGTCTCATGGGGGAATATGGAGAGGCCAATGCGTGAGGGAGGGATCAATATCGATAGCTTGGCGGTCTCAATCCAGTTCATGCATGCGAGGATCTCCTGGGAGATTATCGAGGAGCATACCTTGTGGGGGAAACTAATATCCCAAAAATACAAAACCAGTTCTACTTCTCTTTCCACTAATGGGTTTTCCCTATGGTCCTCTGTGTGTAGTATCATTTCAAACCTCCTTCCACATTCACAATGGATCATCATTGAAGGCAACATACTTTAATGGTTTCATAACTGGTCGGGTAACACGCTTGCCTTTCCCGTGAGTCCTGCTCCTATGATCTCCTTCAAGGAATCGATCCTCTATCCAGCGTTTTTTAGATCAGTTTTGAATAAGTCTCAGCATGAGATTTTTGACTCCATTCTCATCTCCTCAGAGCAGAATATGTGCATTTTTACTCCATCTGTCTTAGGAAAATTTAACTCGAAGGACTATCATAGGATGTCACGACCCGTCCTGGTTTGAGCTGTTTTAAGGGGAAACCTTTGAAAACACACACGTAAATAGTGTTTTCATGCACAAAGTCGAAAATCAGTTTCCAGGGTCCTGGTGTATGGATACGTCGGCCGCCCGCACCAACACTGGACTCCCTGAACTGAAAACCACACTCGATACCCTTAACACTATTGCTTCACAGAAAGAAAGATCAGAGTCTGCGGTAGAACCGACCACCTTTGATACCAATTGTCACGACCCATCCACGGGGCCCGTGCCGTGACTACCCCAAGCCCGCCTTCCATAGGCCAGGGGCTGGCGACTAGCACCAAAGGTGTAAATCCCGATAACTGGGAAGGCATTGCCTTTATAAAAGTAACAAAACACCACAGAGTACAAGCGGAAGTAAAACACTAAGTACAAAAAGAAGTGTTGGAATGTAAATGGTCCAGAATACAAACCCAAAACAAAGTACAAATACAACTGAACAAAATAAAACAGAAAAAGACAACAGCTGGAGGGACGGAAGCGGCTCCTGGGTCTTCCTCCTCGGATCCTACCTGAAGGGTAGGTACAGATGTCGCAGCTCCTGGATCGTCCACCACGAATCCTACCTGAAGGGTAGGTACAGATCGCCTCCACAGTGCTATCGTCCGTCGACCTCCTCCGATTGTCGTCTCGCCGTGAAGTCCACCTACGGACACTGACTCGTCGTGTAGTCCACCTCCGGGTACCGTCCAGTCCTCGAACACTCGGCCTCCCTCAGCACTGCATGTCGTCTGCAACCAACACAACGAGGTGCGGGCATAACCCGTGCATGGGTGAGTATAATGATACTCAGTAGGGACCCCGAGACCCTCAAGGTATCACTAAAACCAACAAGGATAACCACAAGAAGATCTCAAAAGATAACCTCTACTTAGATATATTCCCATACATATACCTAAGTTATCAAGTAACCTATCTCAATCATGTGGAAAACACAAGCTCAAAAGTCTCAGATCAAACCAGGATTTTCATTATCGAAACCGTAACTACTGAAGAGCCCCATCTCTAGAGTGTACAGTGGTCCTATCACGACTCCGAGGTACTGCTCACTAACCTAAGACTGCTGAGGTACTCCTCCTGTCGAGTACTGCGGGCCAGCCACCCAAACACAGTAGTGCTTCCCACCGAGGTATGTCACTCAAACACAGTAGTGCACACCCCCTAGTAGCCTACAGAGGTACTCTCCAGACGAGTACCGCGGGTCTGCACTATCACACAGGTAGTGCTCCGTCTGCCATGGGTCTGCACCCAAACAATGTAGTGCTCCATCCACTGGGCTAGTCGACTCACTCCAAGTCGAGTCGGTCAAGCAGTCGTCAGGTCTCAGTCGGCTACACGGTCTCCATACTCCGCACGCTCGTCTCTGAGAGGGTCCGCTCCACGAGCTGCAAGTCGATACTCCAAGTATCTCAAGGTCCCACGAAGAAGTATCTCAATGGACCACCTCGTCACAGGGGTCTCAACGCAACAGACGACGCGTCGATCGGACGCCCGGTCTGTGAGTTATTAGCCTTTTCGGCCCAGGGGCCCAGTTGGTTTCGTGAGCGAACCAAACCCAGCCGTATCTCAAATGTACCCCGAGATCTCATAGGGTATACTCATAGGGACCGTTTCTCAACGTGATCGTCAACGCCGCTGACGGTTCGTCAAACGGACGTCCTGTCTGAGAGTTATCAGCTTTTCCGTTCCAGGGGCCCGGTTGGATTTCAGGTGCGATCCAACCCGGCGACTACCAACTATATCCAAAACACGGGCGAAGGATGCCAAAAGTTCCGTATCGTCAACAAGAACTCAACGCAACAGACGGCGCGTCAATCGGACATCCGTAGCTCAAGATATGAGTGTTTCCGCTCGGAGGGCCCGGTTGGATTCGTGTACGAACCAACCCGGCCGAACCCAAAGTATTCCGAAACTTTGAGTGCGATAAACTGAAACGTCAACTCACTCCAAGGATTGCGTTTCCACTGACGGTGACTCGTTTGGAGGCTCGTAGATCAAGTTACGGGCGTTTGAACGAAAGTCGTCCGAAGACGGGGGGTCCGTGCCCGGGCCGACCCGGGCCGACCCCCCCCCCCCCCCGGGTTGGCCCGAACCGGATCGGGTCTGACCCGGTTGGCCCGTCCCGGCCCGGCCAGGGCCGGTCCGGCTTGGCTCGGCCGAGCGGCCGAGAGGCCGACGCGGGGGAAAGCCGCTGCCATGCGTGACACCCCCGCGGCACCCGCGAGGTGTCGGCCAGACAGCCGGACGTGCCGTGTGACAACCCCGCGACACCCGTGGGGTGCTTCCCTGGACACCCGCGATGTGCCGCGGGGGTGTCGCGTTGGACACCTGCGGCACCCGCGGGGTGCCGCGTGACAACCCTGCGACACCCGCGGGGTGTTGCGCTGGACACCCGCGGCACCCGCGGGGTGTCGCCCTGGACACCCGCGGGGTGCCGCCGCCTCCGGCCACCGGCGCCGCCGCGCCGGCGACCCGCGCCACCACCGGCTTCCGCGGGCTGCCGGAGTCACTCTGGTGGCCCGTTTTCCCTCCCGTATGCGCCGTTGTTCCTCCCGGGTTCCGTTCTTTACTGCGGGATCATCAAACATCCTTTGCGGCACGTTCCGTCGTCGCCCGCCAAATCCGAAAAACACGAAGAACGGAGGAGGGTTGTCGGGCCGTGTTCGTTTGACCCGCACCCTCCGCGTTAGATAAAAGAAACGGGAGAAAAAACGGGAGAAATTGTTCAACACATGAACCGGAAATTTTAATAAAATAAAATTGTTCATTTGAAACCGCTTCTTTGAGTTTTAAAGAACGTTCACGGGAATATAAAGAGGGGTATTCCAAAATATAAAATCCCTACATCGCTGGACGTCGCGCGTGAGCGTTCTTCGCGGAAACTGCTCGTCGCGGAAGGTGGAGATCGCCGCGTCGTCGCGGAAGGGCGTTGAGTCGACGAACTCAAGCAGCCGATCGAATATCCGTCGTGGACGAAGAGACGTCGTAGAAGAACGTTGTCGGCGTCACGGATCACGGCGTCGCGTCCTCGATTTCCGGGTTCGGAGTTCTTCGCGTTCTTCGCGTTCTTCGCGAAGGAGGCTGAAGGTTCAAGGATCCTTTCTCAACGAGTAATCCTCCAAAAGAAAATGGATGGTCTTATATTATTATTACGCCAACGAATATGAAAACTGGTTAAGAAACGATCCATCAATTCGTTAAATTAATTCAATGAAAGAAAAAGCTCATTTAATTTACGAAAATAAACCGCCCAATTAAATGGTCTGTTAAGAAATTAAGAAAACGCGTCAGTTGACTTTCATAATGACGGGTTTTCGCGGGTGCGTTACTTAGAGGAAAGAAACGGAGGGGCTCGTGCGGGCCCCACCTCACAAATATCCTACCAAGAGGGTAGGATAATTCTGGATAGTATCATATCCGGTTCAACTCAGTTTAAGCCGCTTTTAAGTGGCTTCAAGCGGCTTCATGTGAAATAAAATTGTCGCACAATTTTATTTTATTTCATAACTTAAAACCCAAAAATTAAAAACCACACTAGGGAAGACGCAACTCCGGAAGAGGCGTTTCTAAGCAAATACTGGCGCTGCGATCCCATCGGTGCCCTCAGAATTTGATTTCGGGCACCAGTTCAAATGTTAGAAAAACCCGCACGTTCGTTCACTGAACGTACCCGATCCAAACTTCAGAAAATGATTTCGGACACACCGGGCCTCGGAATCAGGTGCCGTCAGAAGCTGCGCTCTTGTAAAATTCTAAAGAAAATTAAGAAAAAAATTTCCTTGAAATTTACGGGTCTTTACATAGGATTACCGTGTTGGGTCTCAGCCCACAAATGGGTGTTTCCATTATTTTTTAGATATGATGTATCTTTTAGATTTGAAGATATATTTTTTTGGAAATTCAAGATTCTTCCACTGTGTATCTGCCAGCATGAGATTCAGGTAATATATCATGATATCTTTTTGAGATATTTTCATATTTCCTTTTCAATCAAGATATGTGGCATATGGGAGCCTATTAAAGGGGAAGAAGAAAATCTAGGGAAGAATAATTGGTCGTGCGCGAAAACCCATGGAGAGAAAATACTTGGGTAAATATTTTCTAGGGCGTGGGCAGCAGCGAGCAGTGGAAAATCAGGTTGTGCAACGAGGTGCTGCAACGATGCTGCAAGTTCGATTTTGATCTCCGAAGGGTGACGTATTGTCACAGACTATTATCAGAGAGGCAACGAAGGCATATCAGGGTGTGGTTTTTCGCATAGGTTTTTATACTGTATTTGCGATTCAAGTTTAGGGTTTAACTTGGATTTTTGTACTCTCTGATTCATAGTGAATTTTCTCGGAGTTTCGTCGTGGTTTTTAATCCTTCGAAAGGAGGGTTTTTACTTGTTAAAATTTGTGTCCACATTTTTTATTCTGCTGTTTGGTTTGGCGCTTCGTTTACATTGGTGATTCTCACAAATTTTTGTTGTCGCAACTGGGTTTATATTTGAAACCATTCTGTTTCCGACACAACATCTGGTATCAGAGGAGGTTATCCGTGTTTTCTTGCTGATTAATATTGGGGATTCACACCGTGGGATTTCTGCTCACATTGAACTGTTCAATGGGAAAAATGATTTTACACTTTGGCAGCAAAGAGTTAAAAATATTTTGGTCCATGAGAAGACAGCGAAGGCGTTGAAGAAAAAATCATAGAAGCCGGAGACGATGAGTGATGATGATTGGCAGGATATGCGAGAGTTGGTGACAAGCACGATTCAGATGTATTTGGGTGAGAATACACTACGGGAAGTGATGAATCTGACAGATCCGGAGGAGATCTGGGCGAAGCTTGAAAGCAGGTATAAATCAAAATCCCTCACAAATCGTTTATATTTGAAAAAACGGCTGTATCGTTTGCGAATGCCAGAGAATGGAGATTTAGGTAACCATCTGGATGAGTTCACCAAACTTCTGACGGAGCTATCCTCAGTGGCAGTCATAATTGATGATAAAGGTAATGCGGTACCTGTTGAAATGGAAGAAGAAGACAAGGCATTGCTTCTTTTGGGTTCGTTTCCTGATTCATATGATAATCTCGTCACCACACTGTTGTTCGGGAAGGATACACTGAAGTTGGATGTTGTGATTTCATCGTTGTTGATGAACGAGACTCGACGAAAGACCAATGATGGTGAAGCTTCAGGTTATGGTGGTACTCTGGCTATGGAAGATGGACGTGGTAGTCAAAGAGGTCAGTCAAAGACAAGAAGAAAGGACAAGTGCTACTTTTACAATAAGGAGTGTCATGTGCAGAGACGCTGCTATGAATTGAAAAAGCTTAAGAAGGAAAAGAAGACGCACGACACCGATTCTGAGGATACCTGCGTAAGTCTTCTTCAGGGTGAGGGTGATTTACTTTCAGTTGGCATTGATTATCGCATATCAGATTTGTACACCGAATGGGTGGTTGATTCAGCAGCATCATACCATATTTCACCAAAGAAGGGGATATTTTCTTCATATGAAGAAGGTGACTTTGGTAGATTCAAGATGGGAAATGGAGATTCTGCTGATGTTATTGGTGTTGGTGATATTTGTATCACTACAAATGCAGGTTGTACACTGACATTGAAGGATGTGCGACATGTTCCAGGTATTCTCCATAATTTTTTATCTTCTAGTTCTCTTGATACTGATGGATTCAGGAGTTCGTTTAGCTATGGATGATGGACTTTTTTCAGAGGCTTGATGATTTATGCGCGCGGAAAAATGGATGACATGCTTTACATGACAGATGTAAAGTCATGCGGTGATGTGACGAATCTAGTTGCAAAGTGGAATTCATCAGATTTGTTGCAGTGGAGATCATCGTGCATGAGTCGAAGATTGTCGAATAAGTTGAATAAGGTTTTGAAGCCAAAGCTTGTCATTGAAGGTGTTTTAGATCTTACACCTAATTCTTTTTCTTCAGAGAGTGCCACTATTAAAGAAAGAATGGAAATCAAAGATCGAGGTGATGCGCTAAGTGTTTTTGACTCCTCGAATGATGTTGAGCAGAGGGAGCAAGTAAGTCTTGCAGGTGCTTCAGATTATGTGGCGATCACAGTTACGGGGGAGCCAGATATTGTTGATTCTGGTATTATCGGTGCAGAAATAAGTATGAAGAAGACTTCGGCATTTGGATTTCTTTTACAGGGGGAGCTTTCAGGTTTCCATGAAACATGCAAAAGAGGGATGTCATATTTTCTACAGAGGGTGGTTGTTGGTGCGATTCCAACCGGTTTTCTTTCTAACTGAGTTTGTTAGATGCGATCTCCTTCTTCGATGGGCTGAAGGGGGAGATTTTTGGGTTTCAGCCCACATGTGGGTGTTTCCATTATTTTTAGATATGATGTATCTTTTATATTTGAAGATATATTTTTTTTTTGGAAATTCATGATTCTTCCACTTTGTATCTACCAGCATGAGATTCCGGTAATATCTCATGATATCTTTTTGAGATATTTTCAGATTTCCTTTTCAATCAAGATATGTGGCATATGGGAGCCTAGTAAAGGGGAAGCAGTGAATCAAGGGTAGAATAATCAGTGGTGCGCGAAAACCCAAGGAGAACAAATACTTGGGTAACTGTTTTCTAGGGCGTGGGCAGCAGCGAGCACTGGCAAATCAGGTTGTGCAACGAGGTGATGCAACGACGCTGCAAGTTTGATTTTGATCTCTGAAGGGTGATGTATTGTCATAGACTATTATCAGAGAGTCGGAGAAGGCATATCAGGGTGTGGTTTTTCACATAGGGTTTTAGGCTATATTTGCGATTCATGTTTCGGGTTTAACTTGGATTTTTGTACTATCTGATTCATAGTGAATTTTCTCGGAGTTGCCCCGTGGTTTTTTAATCCTTCGAAAGGAGGGTTTTTCCACGTTAAAATTTGTGTCCACATTTGTTATTCTACTGTTTGGTTGGGCGCTTCATTTACATTGGTGGTTCTCACAAATTTTTGTTGTTGCAACTAGTTTTATATTTGAAACCAATCTGTTTCCGACGCAACAAACCGTCTTTCAGGATCAGTATAATAGATGGAATGAGATCATCTGGTGCAAAAAAATCCCTGCAAAACTCAAATTTCTCTCCTAGAGAATTCAAAACAATGCGATAGCTGCTGATTCCAACTTCAAACGCCTAAGTATCTCCATGTCCTCCTGTTGTCAGTGTTGTTTGGATAGAAAAGAAGAGAACATGAGCCATACTTTTTTAAGGGGCTTGGGTGCCCATGGTTTGGAGTACCTTTGGGGTGTTTACAGATTACTTTCTCCAAGTGTCCAGCATTTATGTGTTCCTAGATCTCTGGTTTCAGGGGTATGAAGGTTCAGAGGTGGAAAAGATGGCACAGTCCTTAATCATTAACTTGGGATGCAAGTGCTTATGGAAAGCCAGGAACCGATCTAGGTTCGAGGGGATTAGTTCCACTGGTAGGTCCATTGTGGGAAGAGTTCGGTGAATGATGGATAATCTGATTTTCCATTCTGGTAACTGGAAGGAGGCTCCGTCCATTCGTTTGTTGGGTGTACCTGTGGCTGCAGTTCTTCCCTTTTACTTCCAGAGGGCTTTGGGTTTGATGGGTTCCTCCTGAGTTGGCCCTCAAGCTCAACACGGATGGGTCCTCTGTCCTGGGGGACATGCGTGGTGGTGGGGTGGTTTGTGATTCTAGGGGAAGTGTCGTCATGGCATTCACACCTCACTTTGGGAGTGGCAATTCTGTTCGAGCGGAGGCTAGAGCTGTTCATTCAGGTTTTTCCATCTGCAGGGAATGTGACATTTCTATTTCCCAGGTGGAGACTGATTCTATGATTATCCATGATGCTTTACATGATAAAGGATATGTCCCCTGGTCAATCTCTTATATCATTCGGCAATGTAAGACCCTCTTAAGCGACAACATTTTCGTCACCCACACTTGGCGGGAGGGGAACAAAGTGGCGGACTACCTGGCCTCAATGGCTGCTCTTGATACTATGTATAGTTGCCTTTCTGATGTTTTCTTACTCAAACCTAAGGGGTGAACTTTATTCGGGATGATTCCCTTTTCTTTTATTACATTCGGCCTCCATAGGCCACGGTTTTTCTCTTTTCTTGTAGCCTTTTGGCCTAATAATAAAATTATAATGATGATAATAAACACCTAATGTCTGAAAATAGGTAAAAATTAGATAATATAAATTTTTATAATGAATATGATTGAATATTATAAATATTTTTATCAATGTATGTTGTTATTAAATAATATATTAATATTTAATTTTTTTAATATTAGAGTATAGAGCACATTTGTCTTAGAGGAAATAATGTTATGGAGTTTTTGTGACCCAGATATATTCCTTGTGGAATAGTCACTATTCATTGAATATTATCATTAAATAATGGTATATTACAACATATTATGATTATATGTTTTATTCCACCATTTTTTATAGGGATATAATTTTTCACTCAAACGTCATTTTCCTCGATGATCCTATTTTTTCATATACCTGTTCTTTTATTATGAATAATATCCAATTATTTTAATGGATTTTTCATACATATCCATGATTTTTACTTTAATGTATTACTCAATTATCCATAGTTATAACTCAATTGTTTTTCTCAAATGATATTTTTATACCCATTTTTTTAAATCATTAGTTTTATCATATTTTTAATTATGTGGGTCTTCAAGATGGTTATTTCCAAACAATCGAATGGTTTTTCAATAATTTCAAAATAAAATGTTTTTTCTTCAACATGAAATATTTTCATTGAAATATCATTCAATCATGTATACTTTGTTTGGAACTGTTTATAAAAATTTATTAAAAATATATTATTAGTCATTTATTGTATATTCTTTTGAATGTTTTTTCACTAAACATTTTCTAACAGTGTTTGAAATATTTTTTAAATCTTTTTGATGTTTACTTATTTTATTCTTATGTGGGTAATAATTTTTTAATTTATATTTTGTTTATGTTATATATATTATTATTATATTAATTTTTTTTAAAAAAATTATATCTTCTTGACATGATATGATTTCTCACATTCATTTTATGTAACGTTTAATGAATGGAATAAGAAGGTCGATATCTTAATATGGGTTCATTACAAGATGATAATGATTTATTTATGAGGCACCCAAATGTGTCGATAATGTGGGAGGGTAATAATATCTCCCAAAAATTCATTTGGATATGGATAAATATCATGAGATGCTTAGTTATGGATATAATTTGTTTTGTCACATAAGCATGGGAATAATGAGTTTCCTCAAAAAGATTATCATTTTCATATGGTTGTGCAACATATTAATGATATTTATCATATAATGCATAATTTTATAGACGAATTTAATTTCCATGAAGTTATATTTATTCATTATTACTACTTATGGTTTTTTAATTTGTCAATTTTATACAATACTAACATGTTATAATATCATTTAGATATTTTTGGTTCCCTGTTTTGATTTTTAGGCTTCCTTAATGTTTTTTTATGATAATATGACACTCTAACATGTATCATGATTTCCATATATGGTATAATTATTTTTAATATATATATATCCCTATCCTATTTTATATTAGGATGAGATATGTTATATCTATACTGATTATTTAATCTCCCCAAATTCTTATTTCTCCATTCCATATCATGTGTGATGTCTGGAAAAGATCTAGAATTGAAAATTTATGGAGTAATGTTTAAAAGTTTTTTTAAATGATTTTTTATGTATATAATCACCTTAAAACTAATAATTTTTGTTTCTGGGTTATGAAACTATAGATTAGAGGTATTGTTTATATAATTAGGTAAATATATTATTTACATGATGTTAATATTGGGTATCATTTAGCTTGATTCAATTCAGATGGAATTTGGGAACGTAGTTTACGTACATGATTGGATGGTAATATTTTATTTTTATTTTCTCATAGGGTTTTTTTGTGTTTGTGGATATTATAATTCATCAATATCAACACATAGGATTTTTCTGGAAGTACATCGAGTTGAAAACCTCTTATTTTTTAATATTTTATTTTAGAAATTAAAATATATTCACTAGTGTGTATCAAAATTGTAGGACCCTAGGACACCCTGAGAGGGGAGGGGTGAATCTGGGTGTCAACGTTTTCTTTTAAACTGATGGATCTTGTTCCCACGTTGGTAGAAACTAGTTTAAACTATATGATGGATATGAGAAAAAATAAAACATTCATATGCAATGAGATGACACAACAATTTTTACTTGGTTCACCACTAAGGGCTACGTCCAAGGAGCATACACCAATAGGTTGTAAGTCGTAAAAAATTCCACTAAACGTCTCTAGATGTGGATTACAAAGGTTCGGGCACAGTCACTTTGTCCCTGGATCACTACCTTTACAAAAGTTTAGGGATAGCCCACTACATCCCTCAGGTCACTTCCGTTGGCTCCCCCTGGCTCACTGCCTTTGGTGAAGTCCCACTCAGTTTGTAGGCGTGAAGTTATCTTCATCATCACTAATGAATACATCCTCTATTATATGTAGATTATATGTTGATGTCCAACATCCACATGTAGTCTAATCTCACTTTTTACCAAAGGTATTGGGAAATCTTCCAGCTTTCGCGTAGCCCCAGATTGACTGGTGTACTTCAACCACACCTGGCGTGCTTTTCCAATCCCGATGTGAAAGTTTCAATATGGCGTGAAAGTTAACCTCTCCCACTTGCCTGGCACACACTTCTTCAACATCAAACTTGCACGACTCAATTCCTTTTACGCCCAAGACGATTTTTGTGCACAACTATGAACTGTCACGCTTCTTCAAATCCTAGCACGCAAGTGTCACCAAACCACCTACGCGACACCTCCTTCACAAACTCCAAACATGGGTGACTGAACCCCTTTCTTTCCCAAAAACATCTTGGACGTGCAGCAAACAACTGTTGCGCAACATCAACTTGCACGACCCACCACCACTTGCGCGACCACCACACCTGCACAATAGGAGCTCAGATTTTATCTAAGTATGATCTTCATACCGAATGAGGAGGGGTCGACCTCTATTTATAGTCATTTTGATACCCTGCACGATGGCGCATAAGTCTTCTCTCAGCATGCAAGTTTCGGTGTGCACGTCCCTGCAGCGCAAGTCACTGGCGCGACCAAACATAAAACCTGGGATCCCTTCTCCCTTTTCAATATTTTCATGTTTTTTATTGAAAAAAAGGTTTGCATGTTTCTTCTACTTCAATTCAACGGCACCCAAGTATCTTTGACAAAAACAAATTTTCTTCATTTGTCGATTTTCAGGCCCAAAATTTTGGCAAACATTGGAAAATGGTTCCCCCTTCAATACTGTTATCTGCTTGTTTTGTATGATCACTATGCTGGCAGACATTATGAACTTCCACTGAGTATTGACATCAAACACAAACCATACTCCAATTCATGCACAGAAAGACCATGGATCCAAAAATCTCCCCCTTTGGGTTTGTTGGAAATCAGCAAATAAATTATATAGAGAACCATCCATTGGTAAACCACAAATGAAAGAATCAACTCAGCCAACACTCTAAGTCTACGTTAGCAATGATCGGTGTAGCAAACAAGAGGAATATTGAATTATATTCCTGTCCATTCCTTCCAATCCTATCACCGACACAAAATTCTCAATGTTTCCAAAAGAATTAAATGCATGAATTATGAATGAATTTATTCCTTTCTCCCCCATTGACAAAAAACCCAATGACCGGTAATTGTTCATTGTTCAGCTCAAACCACACTCCCCCTGGATTGTATCTCCCCCGTAAACCTACATCTTATCCATAAACATATTAAAAACAATTAACACAAATAGGGAGAGGGGTGTTTCATAACCTCCTTATGCACTGGGAGATGGATGTACATTGAGGATCAACCGATGCTTCTCAAACACAGCCGCGGACAGTGGCTTGGTTAGTATATCATCCACTTGATCATCAGTTCCCACATGATCCATTCTTATCACGCCTTGCTTAACATTTTCTTTGATAAAGTGATACCTGATTTTAATATTTTTTGTATGAGAATTAGGAAAATTATTTTTTTAAGAACAATTTCACTCTATTTATCACAGTAAATTACCATTGTTTACTTCACCTCATCAATAATATTTGTCAGTTGTTGCTTCATCCAGTGTAGTTGAGTGTATGCCTTTGTGGCAAAGAAATACTCATCTTCAGCAGTACTAACAGAAGTAATTTCTTTTTTTCTTGCTCAACCAGCCAACACATTTATTCACTATGTATAATGCCCCACCAATGGTGGACTTTCAGTCCACTACATCACCAGCCCAGTTAGCTTCAGAAAATGCTGATAATTCACTAACTCTTCTTGTAGAAAAATATAATCCACAACTATTAGTACATTGAATATACCTCATTATTATTTTTACTACTGTCATATGTTCCTCCTTTGGATTGCACAGAAAGTGGGCCACTAGACAGGTTGCAAAGACAATATCTGGCTGTGTCGTTGTCAGGTACAGTAGGCTCCCAATTATCCTCCTGTACATAGTGGGGTCTAAAGAAGCACCATCCTCATGCTTCCTAAGTTTGGTTCCAACATCAATTGGAGTTGATATTGGTTTAGAATCTTTCATATTAAACTTCTTCAAGTTCTCTCTTCCATATGTTTCTTGAGAAATAAAAGTGTAATCCTCCCTTTAAATCACCTGCATCCCCAAGAAATATGTGATCTCCCCAATCATAGACATTTCGAATTCTGATTTCATGTGATTGGAAAACTCATCCACTGATTTCTATCTGTTTCCACCAAATATAATGTCATCAAAGTAGACTAGAACCATGAACTAATCTTTTGGAGAATTTTTCACATATAAATTGTAGTATACTCCTCCACTGTTGAATTCCAGCTTCTTGACATATGAGTCCAACCGAGAATACCATGCTCGTGGTGCCTGCTTCAAAACATATAGACATTTCTTCAGTTTGTAGACCTTTATTTCATCAGTACCAAGAACAAAACCAAATTTTTGTTCAATATAGACATCTTCTTTGAGTACACCATTCAGGAATTATGTCTTTACATCCATTTGATATACTTTATATCCTCTTTGGAGTTCCATTACAAGGAAAATCTTGATTGACTCTAGTATAGCCACTAGTTCTATGGTTTCTTCATCATCAACACCTTCAATCTGGGAGTATCATTTACATACCAGTCATGCCTTGTTTCTAATAACACTTCCATGCGCATCAAACATGTTCTTGAAGATCCATTTTCCACCAATCACATTGTGACCTTCGTGTATCTGGACAAGATCCTATGTCTGATTCCTGTCAGTCTAATCTAACTCTTCGTTCATGGCTTTCTCTGATGATTCATCCTTTGAAGCTTCTTGAAATGAGGATGGATCCACATCTAACAGAAATGCAGATTGCATGTTATTCCTTATCCTCTTTGTCTGAGTGGGTGCACTCCATCCCCAATTATGTTAGATGGATAAATCTCAGCTCTACTATTTCTCCAGTGGGGTTTAGTTGCATTCTCTCCAGCCATAGTTTCTTCTTCAGATTCTTCTTTTGAGTCAACATCATGATGTGACTGCTGAGTGTTTTGTACAGCTTCCTCTATTTTTGTATCTGTATTTTCTCCATGTTCACATTCTTCCTCACTTTCTATCACATCAGCATATGATTTCCTTGAATCATTTGGGGTTCTCTCATCAATTATCTTAACATCACAACATTACACAATCCTTACTAATCACTTTTTGAAACACTTGTAGGTTTTGTTGTTCATTGAGTATCCAAGGAAAGTCCCTTCATCTACATTGTCACCAAACATACCTTGATTTCCTTATTTTTTCCTAATGAAGAATTTATATCCAAAAACATGAAATTTTTTCAATGAGGGTTTCCATTAATTCCATAATTCATATGGTGTTTGTTTCTCACAAATATAAAGTCCTGTTCCATTTTGAATATATACTGAAGCTTGAACAGCCTCTTTCCAGTAGAGTCGTGGAATATGACAATTAATCAGCATAGTCTGTGCCATGTTGTTCACCTATCAATTCATATGTTAAAAAAATCCATTTTGTTATGGAGTTCTCACAGAAACAACCTCTGGTTGTCTCTCATGCTTCTCCAGGTAATTTTCAAACTCAACAGACGTGTATTGCCCTCCATTGTCAGATTGAAACACTTTGACTGTTCATCCAGTATCATTTTTGGCGATTTGCCGATATGTTTATATGCAGTAAAGCACTTTTTGTTTCCTGCGAATGACCATTAAACATTCCATTATACTATAATAATCTATAAAAAGGAGAAAGTACCTTTTTCCATGAGTTTTGGCCACATTTATCGGCCCAGATACATATTTATGAATTAGATCAAGAATATGAGATGCCCTTTTCTTCTTTGGCCAATATGAATTATAGAACAGATTTCCACGAATGCAAGCATCACAAGATTTTTCATGCTCATGCTTCAGGTTGGGAATGTCCATGATAATCCTCAATTTTGATATTTTCTCCAAGTCTTGTTGATTGATGTGTCCAAGTCTCTGATGCCACAAATTGTTTTCTTCTTCAACAGTCATATAAAATACATTTTATTTACTATCAACCTGATACAGGTTGCCTTATATTTTGTATCCCTTCATAAGTGAATTGCTTGTCTTTCCCTTGATAGTGCATCCTATGTGATTAAAAGTAACTACAATTCCCGAGTCATAGAGTTGACTCACACTAATTAGATTACGACATCGTCCATCTACATAAAGGACTTCAATCTTCTTTAGCTCCCCATTAGCTAATTAAGTACTTTCACTACCTTTGATTTCCAGAGCTCCATTATTACCAAATCGTACTATGCCATCAACCTTCCTTTTGATATCCGTTAACAGGCCAACATTACCTGTCATATGATATAAAAACCCGCATTCTATAATACAAGTATTGTTTCTTTTTATAGCTTTGAGGGCCACCTCTGCAAGGTTGGATTTCTCAATTTTCTTCCTTTATTTTCATGAGACATTGGATTGAGTATAGAGTACTAAGGGCCGTTCAATTATCTCTTCCGTGTACCTAGGTTCTTCATAGTTGAAATCTACTTTGAGAGGAAAAAACATGTTTGAAAGAGAAACACTATCTTGCTGATTAGACATGACTTGTCTTGAACATTGGTATGAGGTTTACACGTCCCTTCTTTGCCTTCAATTAACCGCCTTATGGGAAAATTTATAACAATGAAAACAATATCCATAGAAATTGTTTCTTCTATAAGAATAAGGATAGGAATTTTTTCTCCTCTATTGAACTCCTATATATTTTCCATTCAGATAGCTTTTTGACTCTTCATAATAAGACACGGTGTGGCCCAAAAATCCACAAAAATGACACATCATGAGAGGAAATGTCTTCTCACTTATATTTATCTTCATTTCTTCTTCTATGGGATAATATTTTGAGAGCTCTTTTATCCACGATGCTCGATGATAATCTTTTTTCCTTCTTTCAGATTGAATTGGGGGTTTCTATTTCATCACATCAGAAGACTTTCCCACATCACCTACTTTCATCTTGCCTTTATTTTGGTCACCCTTATTTTCAGTGTTGGATGATTCTTCCTCACAACCAATTCCACTATTTACTATGCAGGCAGGTTTTTTATCATTTAAAATATTTTCAACTCCATTAGAGCCATGTTTTTCTCTCTCCAATAGCTCAGCGTATGAGAACCTTCTAAACTTTATTTTCTTCCTTGATTCTTTTGAAATTGATTCAGTATCAAGATTACTCCTAAGAGTAAAAACATCCTCCTCAAGACCCTTAGTAGCTTTGTTATTTTCTTCCAGTCTGGATGTGAGTTCATTGATTACCTTTACCTGTTCTTCAATTATCAGATTCAGATCCACTACATCATCACTGCACTCAATGATATTAGATTGTACATTCACAAATTCTTCCAGTCATTCAATTTCAGCTTCATGAAGATCATCATATTCAATTGATTCCTCTGCAATTTATTTCCACTTATTGCAACTCTTACATTTCATCTTAAGATTACTAACAACATCCTTAAGTTGAAACTCAGGATTTCCACTAGTTTTTAATTTATTTTCTGCCCCATAATCTTCTGATTTTTCAACAGTGGCCATCATGGAAGCATGGTTTCTAGTTTTAATCTTTGGTTCTTCTTCTTCACAAAATAAATTATTATCATTTACCTCTTTACAGACAAAACTTTTCTTC
Organism: Viscum album; assembly: GCA_963277665.1. Classification (NCBI taxonomy): domain Eukaryota; kingdom Viridiplantae; phylum Streptophyta; class Magnoliopsida; order Santalales; family Viscaceae; genus Viscum; species Viscum album. The sequence continues at coordinate 1,844,883,263 of OY728157.1, read as the reverse complement.
AGAATATTCTTTCTAGATTTTATGTCCCCTTTCTTGAATAACCTTTATGAGGCTTCTCAATGTTTTTAGCATCGCTGTCATCATCATCGATCTTTCTGAAGCACTGTGAAGCAATGTGCCCGACTTTTCCACAAAAAAAGCAAGCTAGAGGTTACTTCCCTTTGAATTACCCTTTTTCATTATGGAATTTCTTGGAAATGAGAGAAAGAATTTCTTTTACCTCATCGTCTTCACCACTACTAGCTTTTGAAATTTCCAGTTTCTCCATGGATTTGAATGCCATTTATTTTCATACTCATGATGTAGAATCTTCTGGTTTGACTCTCATTTCATATGCCACTAGGCTACTCAATAGACCATCCAAAGAAAGTTTGGAACGATCTCTTTCCTCAAGTCTTGACAACTTTATATTGTACAGGGGTGGATGTCTTCTTAATATTTTCATTACAATGTCAAAGCCTTTGATTTATTCACCTAGACCCCGAATTTCTCTAACCTCTTTAGTAATTAGATTGAAGGAGGAGTCTGCATTCTCATCAAGATGCATCTTTATATCATCAAACCTATTTTATAGTAAATATAGTTTTTCCTCCTTCACTTTGTTATCTCCTTCATAAATATTTTCATTTTTATCCCACATGGACTTTGCTGAGGTGAAACTCATCACCTTTATATAGATCTGATCAGAAAGGGCTTTGGTGAGAGCATTCAACACTTTAGCATCAGCATCAATAATCTTCTTGTCAGCATCCGACATAGCCAGCCCTGTTGGATCAGAAACAACTATACCCTGGACAGTGTAAAATAGGAATTCAATTACAAGGGATCTTATATGAGATCTTATTCTATTCTTCCAGATATGAAAATTACTTCCATCGAAGATAGGAACTCCCCTGACATTGGCTGAATTTTCCATAACGGTATATTGATAGATCAAACACCAGTGAACCTCCCTCTGATACCATCTGTTGGACACTGGTACACCCTGAGAGGGGAGGAGTGAATTAAGGTGTCAAATTTTTCATTGAAACTGATGGATCTTGTTCCCACATTGGTAGAAACTAGTTTAACCAGTATGATGGATATGAGAAAAAATAAAACATTCACATGTAAAGAGATGAGACAACTCTTTTTTACTTGGATCACCGCTAAGGGATACGTCCAAGGAGCATACGCCGACAGGTTTTCGGTCCCACCAAATTCAACTAAACTTCACTAGATGTGGATTAAAATGGTTCGGGCACAGTCACTTTGTCACAAGCTCACTACCATTACAAATGTTCAGAGATAACTCACTGTGTCCCTCGGGTCACTCTCGTTGACTCCCCCTGGCTCACTGCATTTGGTGAAGTCCAACTCAGTTTATAGACATGAAGGTCACTTCATCATCTCTAATGAATACATCATTTTTTATATGTAGATTCTCTATTGATGTCCAACTTCTACCTGTAGTCTAATCTCACTTTACACCAAAGGTATCAGGAAAACATCCAACTTTCGCGCAGCCCCAGAAAGATGGGCGTACTTCAACCACACCTAGTGCGCTTCTCCAAGCCTGGCACACAAGTTTCAATATGGCGTGTAAGTGCACCGCTCCCAATCGTGTGACACTCACATATTCATCATCAATCTGGCGCGAGTCAATTCATTTTACACCCAAACCGATTTTGGCACGCAACTATGAATTGTCGCACTTCTTCAAATCCGAGTGCACAATTGTCACCAAACCACATGCGTGAAACCTCCTTCAAAAACTCCAAACTTGGGTGACTGAACCCATTTCTCTCCCAAAACACCTTGGATGTGCATCAAAAAACTGTCGCACAAATTCAACTTATGCGACCCACCACCACTTATACGACCACAACACCTACGCGATGGGAGCTCTTTTTTTCTCGAAGTCTGGACTTCGTACTGAATGAAGAGGGTTCAAACTATATTTATAGGCATTTGGATACCATGAGTGATGGCATGCAAGTCCCCTCTTGGAACACAAGTTTCAGCATGCACATCTCTACCGCGCAAGTCACTTTTTCGACCAAACATTAAACATGGGCCCCTTCTCCCTTTTTTCATATTTTCATGTTCTGATCTTGAAAAACAAAAGGCGGGAAAGTTTCCTCTCCTACAAGTCAACTCCATGGATGAATATTTTCCAAAAAACACTTTTCTTCATGTGTCTATTTTCTGGCCCCAATATTTGGTAAACACTAGAAAACCGTTCCCTTTTCAATACTGTTATCTGTTTGTTCTGTATGATCACTTTGCTGGGACACATTCTAAACATCCACTAAGGATTTATAACAAACACATACCATAATAAAATTCATGCATAGAATGACCTTGGTTCCAAAAATCTCCCCCTTTGGGTTTGTTGGAAATCAGTAAATAAATTCAATATAGCACCAGTCATAGGTAAACCACAAATGCAAGAATAAACTCAGCCAACACTCTAAATCTATGTGAGAAATGCTCGATGTAGAAAAAAAGAGGACGATTGAATTGGATTCCTGTCCATTCCTTCCCATACTATCACAGAAACAGAATTCTCATTGTTTCCAAAAGAATTACATGCCTGAATTATGCCTGAATTTATTCATTTCTCCCCCATTGAGAATAAACCCAAAGACCGGTAATTGTTCATTGTTCATCACAAACCACACACCCCCTGGATAGTATCTCCCCCAAAAACCTTCATCGCATCCATAAACAGATTAAAAAAAATTAACACAACTGGGGAGAGGGGAGTTTCGTAACCTCTTTATGCACTGAGAGGTCGATGAACACTAAGGTTCAACCGATTCTTCTCAAACACAGCTGCTGATAGTGGCTTTGTTTTTATATCATCCACTTTCTCATCAGTTCCCACATGATCTATTCTAATCACGCCTTGCTCAAATTATTCATTGATAAGGTGATACATGATTTCAATATGTTTTCTACAAAATTTCTAAACATGATTTTTCATAAGATCAATTTCACTCTTGTTATAATAGTAAATTGTCATTGGTTGCTTCACCACATCACCAATATATGTGAGTTGTTTCTTCATACATAGTAGATCAGTGAATTCCTTTGTGGTAGAGATATACTCATCTTGATATGTACTAAGAGAAGAAATTTCTTGTTTCTTGCTAAACCGTCCAACACATTTAATCCCTATAAATAATGCTCAACCACTTGTGTACTTTCAGTCCACTACATCGCCATCCCTACCAATATCAGAAAATGCTGATAATTCACTATCTCTTCCTGCAGAAAAGTATAAGACACAACTTTGAGTACCTTGAATATACCTCATGATTCTTTTTACCACTGTCATATGTTCCTCTTTGGTATTAATTTGAATACAGTCCGCTAGACAGGTTGCAGAGACAATATCTGGCCGTGTCACTGTCAATTACAATAGCCTCCCAATTATCCTCCTGTACATAGTGGGGTTTAATGTTGAACCATGCTCTTGCTTCCCATGTTTGGTTCAAAATAAAATCAGTGTTGATATTTTTTTGGAGTTTTTTTATATTAAACTTCTTCAGCAGCTATCTTTCATACTTTTAATGAGAAATTAATGTGTAATCCTGCCATTGAATCACATGAATCCCTAATAAATATGTGAGCTCCCCAATCATAGACATTTCAAATTATGATTTCATGTGATTAGAAAATTTATCAATTGATTTATGCCTGCTACCACCAAATATAATGTCATCAATGTAGACTAGAACCATGAACTGATATTTTTTAGAATTCATCACATATATATGGTAGTGTACTCCTCCTCTTTTGAATTCCAGCTTCTTGAGATTTGGGTCCTACTGGGAATACCATGCTCGTGGTTCCTGCTTCAAACCATATAGAAATTTCTTCAGTTTGCATACCTTTATTTCATCAGTACCAAGAACAAAACCCACTATTTGTTCAATGTAGACTTCTTTTTTGAGTACACCATTCAAGAATATTGTCTTGACATCCATTTGATATACTTTATATTCTATTTGGAGTTCCATGGAAAAGAAAATCCTGATAGACTATAGTCTAGCCACTAGATCAAACATTTATTAAACATCATAACCTTTAATCTGGGAGTATACTTTATATACCAGTCATGCCTTGTTTCTAATAACACTTCCATGCTCATCAAACTTGTTCTTGAAGATCGCTTTTGTACCAATCACTTTGTGACCTTCGGGTCTCTGGACAATATCCCATGTCTGATTCTTGTCAATATAATCTAACTCTTCATTCATGGAATTCACCGATGTTTCATCCTTTGCATCTTCTTCAAATTAGGATGGCTCTACAACTGACAGAAATGCAGATTGCGTGTTATTCCTCATCATCATAGTTTGAGTGGGTGCACTGACATCCCCAATTATGTTAGATGGATCAATATCAGCTCTATTATTTCCCTTTTGTGGTTCAGTTCCATTCTCTCCATCCAGAGTTTCTTCTTCTAATTCTTCTTCTAAATCAACATCATGATGTGACTACTGAGTGTTTTTTTACTGCTTCCTCTATTTCTGTATTTGTATTTTCTTCACATTCAATTTCTTCTTCACTTTCTATCACATAAGCATATGACGTTCTTGAATCATTTTTGGTTTTCTCTTAAATTATCTTAGCATCCCTGCATTCCACAGTGCTTCTTAATCACTTGTTGAAACAGTTGTATTCTTTTTTGTTCATTGAGTATCCAAGGAAAATTCCTTCATCTTCATTGTCACCATACTTCCCTTGATTTCCTTCTTTGTTCCTAATGAAGAATTTACTTCCAAAAACATGAAAGTATTTCAAAGAGGGTTTCCTTTCATGCCACAATTCATATAGTGTTTTCTTCTCCGCCATATAAAGTCATGTTCTATTTTGAATATATACTACAACTTGAACAACCTCTTTCTAGTAGTGTCGTGGAATACGACTCTCAGTCAACATAGTTTGTGCAAAGTTGTTCACCTGTCGATTCCTATGTTAAAAAACTCCATTTTGTTGTGAAGTTCTCATAGCAGCTACCTCATGTTGTATCCCATGCTTCTCCTGGTTATTTTAAAATTAAATGGACGTGTATTCCCCTCCATTATCAAATAAAAACTCTTTAATTGTTCATCCAGTATCATTTTCAGTGATTCGCTAATATGTTTATATGTAGCCAAGCACTTGTCGTTTCCTGTGAATGATAATTACACATTCCATTCTACTATAATAATTTATGAAAAGGACAAAGTACCTTTCTACATGAGTTCCGACAACATTTATCGGCACACATACATCTGTATGAATTAGATCTAGAATATGGGATGCCCTTTTCTTATTTGGCCGATATGAACTGCTGACCATCATCCCACGAATGCAAGCATTACATGATTTGTCATGATCATGCTTCAGGTTGGGATTGTCCAGGAAAATCCTCAATTTTGATATTTTCTCCGTGTCTTTTTTATTTATGTGTCCCAGTCTATGATGCCACAAATTGTTTTCTTCTTCAAAATTTATATAAGAAACATTTTCTTTACTATCAAACTGATACAAGTTGCCTTCTATTTTTCATCCCTTCATAAGTGAATTGCCTTCCTTTCCCTTGATAGTGCAGCCTTTCTGATTAAACATAACTACAGGTTTTGAGTCACATAGTTGACTCACGCTGAGTAGATTATGACGTAGGACATCTATATAAAGGACTTCAGTTTTCTTTAGCTCTCCATTAGAAAATCCAGTACTTCCACTGCCTTTGATTTTCAGAGCTCCATCATTACCACATAGTATTATGCCATCAACCTTCCTTTTGAGATCCATTAACAGGCCAGCATTACCTGTCATATGAGATGAACAACCTCTATCTAGAATCCAAGTACTATTTATTTTTGTAGCTTTGAGGACCACCTCTACAAGGTGGGATTTCACAATTTTCTTCCTTTATTTCCATGAGACATTGGATTGAGTATAGAGCATCTATGTCCTTTCAATTATCTCTTTTGTGTACCAAGGTTCTTTATAGTCGAAATCTTCTTTAAGAGGAGAAAAATTTTTAGAAATAGCAACACTATCTTGCTGAAGAGACTTGACTTGTCTCGAACATCGGTATGAGGTGCCCATGTCCCTTTTCTACCAGCAATTAACAGCCTTATGGCCAAATATACAACAAAAAAATCAATATCCATAGAAATTGTTTCTTCTATAAGAAATATGATATGAATTTGTTCTCCTCTGTTAAACTCTTATATCTTCTCCATTTAGATAACTTCTTGCCTCTTCGCAATAAGACATGGTGTGGCCTAAATATACACAGAACTAACACTTCATGAGAGGATATTTCTTATCACTTCTATTTATCCTAATTTCATCTTCTGTGGTATAATAGTATGAGGGATCCATTTTCCATGAGGATCGAGGATAATATTATTTTCTTCTTTCAGATTGGATTGGGGTTTCTGTTTCATCACTTCAGGATACTTTCCAACATCACCCACTTTCAGATTGCCGTTATTTTGGTCACCTTTATTTTCAGCATTTGACGATTCTGCCTCACAACCAATTCTACTATTTACCTTGCAGTCAGGTCTTTGATCAATTAAAATTTTTTCAACTCCATTAGAGCCATGTTTCTCTCTCTCTAATAGCTCAGTGTATGAGAACCATCCAAACTGTATTTCCTTGATTCTTTTGAAATTTATTCAGTATCAAGTTTACTCCTAAGGGTAACAACTTCCTCATCACGACCCTCAACAGCCTTGTTATATTCTTCCAGTCTAGATGTGAGTTCATTGATTACCATTCCCTAGTCTTCAACTCTCAGCTTTATATCCACTACATCATCGTTGCTTTCAAGGATTTTAGACTTTACTTTCAAAAATTCTTCCAGTCATTCAATTTTAGCTTCAAGATAATCAAGATATTAAGTTTATTCCTCTACAATTGATTTCCACTTATTGGAACTCTTACATTTCATCTTAATATTGCTAACAGCCTCCTTAACTTGCAACTCGGGATTTCTACTAGTTTTTAACTAATTTTCTGCACCATTATCTTTTAATTTTTTAACAGTGGCCATCATGGAAGCACAGTTTCTAGTTTTACACTCTGGTTCTTCTGCATCAAAAAATTCATTATTATCATCTTCCTCTTCACATAAAAAAATCTTCTTCATAACTCTATTTCTAGATTTGAAGTCTCCTTTCTTGAAAAATCTTTCTGAGGCTTCTCAATATTTTCAGCATCGCTATCATCATCATCATCAATCTTTATTAAGCACTAAGAAGCAATGTGCCTGACTTTTCCACAATGAAAGCAAGCTAAAGGCTACTTCACTTGGAATTTCCCTTTTCCTTTCTAGAACTTCTTGGAAATGAGAAAAAGAATTTGTTTTTCTTCATCGTCTTCACCAATACTATATTTTGAAAATTTCAGTTTCTCCATGGATTTGAATGCCATTTCTTTTCTTACTCATGTATTAGCATCTTCTAGTTTGAATCTCATTTAATATCCAACTAGGCTTCTCAACAGACCATCCAATGAATGTTTGGAAAGATCTATTTTCTCAATGGTTAACACCTTTTCATTGTACAGGGGTGGATGTCTTATTAATATTTTCTTTAAAATGTAAACGTCTTTGATTTCTTCACCTAGACCCTAAATTGCTCCAACCACTTCTGTAATTCGATTAAATAAGGGGCATGCATTCTCATCAAGATGCATCTTCATATCATCAAACCTATTGTGAAGGACTTGTAGTTTTTCCTCCATCAATTTCTTATCTCCTTCATAAATATTTTCAAGTTTGTCCTACATGGACTTTGCTAAGGTACAACTCATCACCTTTAGAATGATCTGATCAGAAAGGGCTGTGGTGAGAGAATTCTGCACTTTAGCATCAGTATAAAGAATCTTCCTGTCGGCATCTGACATAGCCAGCCCTGTTGTAATAGTAACATGTATACCTTGCATAGTGGAAGACAGGACTTCCATTCAAAGGTATATTATATGAGATCTCATTTTATTCTTCTAGATATGGATATTACTTCCATCGATGGGAGGTACTCCCCTAACATTGGATAAATTTTTCATAACGGTATATTGTAATATCAAACACCAGTGAACCTACCTCTGATACCACTTGTAGGACACTGGGTCACCCTAAGAGGGGAGGGGTGAATCAGTGTGTCAAATTTTTCATTGAAACTGACGGATCATGTTCCCATGTTGGTAGAAACTAGTTTAACCTGTATGAAGGATATGACAACATATAAAATATTCACATACAAAGATATGAAACAACACTTTTTACTTGGCTCACAACTAAGCTACGTCCATGGAGCATACGCCAATAGGTTTTCGGTCATACCAAATTATAGTGAACTTCACTAGATGTGGATTAAAATGGTTCGGCCATAGTCACTTTATCCCAGGATCACTGCCATTACAAAATTTCAGAGATAACTCATTGTGCCCCTCGGGTCACTCCCGTTGACTCCCCCTGGATCAGTGCCTTTGGTCATGTCCCACTAAGTTTATATATGTGAAGGTATCTTCATCATTTCTAATGAATTAATACTCTATTATATGTAGATTCTATGTTAAAGTAAAACTTCCACATGTAGTCTAATCTCACATTGCACCAAAGGTATTAGGCAAACTTCCAGCTTTCGCGTAGCCCCAGAAGGACTGGCGTATTTCAACCACACCTATCAAGCTTCTCCAAGCCTGGTGTGCAAGATGCAATGAGGCACACAATTTCTCCTCTCCCACTTGCGAGACACTCACTTATTAAACATAAAACTGGTGAAACTCAATTCATTTTACGCCCAAACCGATTTTGGCGCGCAACAATGAACTGGCGCGTATCTTCAAATCCTAGCACGCAAGTGTCACCAAACCACCTATGTGACACCTATTTCACCAACTCCAAACATGAGCGACTAAACCACTTTCTTGCCCAAAACTCCTTGGACATGAATCAAGCAACTGTCGTCCAACTTCAACTTTCACGACCCACCACCACTTGCGCGACCACAACACCTGCGCGACGGGAGCCCAAATTTTCTCTAAGTCTGAACTTCATAATGAATGAGGACGGGTTAACCTCTATTTATAGGCATTTGGATACCATGTGTGACGGCGCGCAAGTCTTCTCCCAGTGCACACGTTTCAGCATGAATGTCTCTACCGTGCAACTCACTTGTGCGACCAAACATAAAACTTATCTGCCCATCTCCGTTTTCCATATTTTCAATTTCTGAGGTTGAAAAACAAAAGGCATGCAAGATTCCTCTCCTTCAAGTCAACAACACTCAAGTTTCTTTTCCAAAAACCACTTTTATTCATTTGATGATTTCCAGGCCCAAAAATTTGTCAGACACTGGAAAACGGTTCCCTCTTCAATACTGTTATCTACTTGTTTTGTATGATCACTTTGCTGGCACACATTCTGAACATCCATTCAGGATTGACAACAAACCCAAACCATACTCCAATTCATGCATAGAACGCCCTTGTTTCCAACAAAAAATAAGCATCAATAATAAATGAATCATGATTTTTAATTAATGTATTATTATTTAAATGTGACTATTATGTCATATTAATTAGTTTTATGTGTGGAAATAGGAATCACCACATTATAAAAAAATGGTTTGTTAAAAAAGAGGTTTATTTTATTTTATCTAAAGATATTCAATAAATTTTAATATATTTTTATAATTATAATATGATGGAGTAAATATTTATTAAAATATGTCATTCATTATTATCTAATATTGATTTTTTTTATTTTTTACAATGACTTATTTTATATGAAAATTGAAAAAATGATTTTTTGAAAGACATTTTACTAAAAACAATTAATCAACTGTTGTGTGTACTTACACTAAATTTTAATTATAAAATATATATACTTTTAATCTTATAAAATTGATTCTGTATTTTTATTCAACATGTGTACATTTAGTTAGATTTCCCCTTAATGTTTTGTGAAAATAATTATGTTATTATGAAAACATGTTAATTTTTCACTATTAAGGATAAATTTTCATTAAATGGTGATTTACAATGTGATAATAAATAAAATGTATCCCAAAAATCATTAAATTTTATTATTTATTTTTTTTATCAAATTTATCACATAATACAAATGGATTATGGTTTAACAATTGGTATCAAAGTGTATTTAGTTGGACCCTTGGGAAGTAGATTTAGAAATAAAATTGAAAATTGAACATAACCTTATGATGAAAATTAGATATAAGACTATATATAAGAATAAATTATACATATTTAAAACATATAGTCTGGGTATTCCTAAAACTAAAATAAAAATATAGATACAATCTATTTGATGTAGGATCTGGTATAGATACAACATCGGTTAATAAAACTGAAATTTCTGCTTGGGTATTAACATGATCTTCACTCAGGGCACGATGAGTGGGGTTAAGACTGCACCCCAACCTAGACACTCTTGAGAGATATTTTATGAATGGGATCCCTTGAACCAACTCCATTATGTATATTTTTTAGCATTACATGTATAAAATTTGATACATAATTCTTGTTATTCATTCCATAATTGTGTTGATTATTATACATCAACTGCTTTCATTGTATTGAGTTCAGATTACATGTCATATCATTTGGAAATAGCATTTCCTAACTATAATGAGAACATCCAGACATTATGATAGTAATAATATATGTAATTCCAACTATGTATACACATCATATAGAAAGGTCGTTGATGATGTTTCATGATCAGGTAGTCGTGGAATATAATAATTGATACTTCTTCTCATGATGTTCATATTTTTCAATCCCATATAGATGAGACCATGATAACTAACCTTCCATTTGGAAAAATATTTGTTTCACATGTCAGTTTTAATTATTATCCATGAACATGTATATTATTCTCAAAAAAATGATATCATTTTCATTTTTTATAATTTGATCGGGTACTTTTATGAATGAAAAAATCCATGTCATGATGTTATAATGAGTTAGAATATATTTAATCCTTTACTATTGGTATGAAATTGGTTGAATAATTCAGATAATATTTGTCAACTCAAAATTGAGGAAGAGATATCTTATAGGACCATGTTTACCAGGATGGTAGAGCATTCATTTAATACATGGTCATTGTACATGATGTTTTTTCATTCCAGTAAGGTCATTAAATATATTAATCATCGTAAGAGATATGATAGAATTGTATATAATTATTTTTGGTATATCACCAAATGAAAATATTATGATAAAATTAAAATGTTCGTTGGATGTAGTCCTAGAATTGAAATTCAATATCTAATTAGGTACCATTATTGATTTCTAAACTATCCTTTAGGTATTTTGTATTGATTAAATACTATCTACATAAGTACCTAGATGATTACACACCATGTGTATCCACATGTTCATCCTATTTATATGAATAAATGTTTTTAGGATGTAGGAATCACATGTCGGCGATGGGGAACATATGAGTGTGATTTTTTCAAAGTAAAATATTCTCATTATATTATTCAAGATTAGAATAATTTTTATTGAATTTAAATTTCTATGTATTTCCAACTTGTTTTATCATAAAAGTGAGTACAAAAAAAATTCTTGATTTAACATAAGATATTTATGGTTTACTAAATTATGATATGTGATTATGGTTTCATTTAGTTTTTATCTCTTATCGGATAACATATTAATGTGTAAGAGGTATTTTAAAAAATATTTTAGACATTTATAAAAAATATAATATGTTATATGGAAGAAAAAATATAGAAAATTAATTATATTACTTTTTTGGGACCAGAATTCAATTTTGGAAAGTTTAAACAATGTATAAAAGCATATTTAGGCGTCTTGAATATTACGACCAAGAATATTTTTGAATTTTGATTGATAATATTACATATATTCTCATCTCAATCTCGTATAGAGTGAGTCCAAAAATGTACATGGTCAGATCAATCTTATCATATTGATCGAGTCCACATTCATCAAGAGATCTAAGGGATATCATACTGAACATTGAATTTATATGCTATAACATGGGAATCATAGAGTGTTGATATAATAGAATTATTACATGTGTGGATGATCTATTTTATTCTTGTCATGGTTTTACTGAGCCATGATACGATGACAGGGAGAAAATAAAACATGTGATTTCAAATGAACATTGTACTCCTTCAAAATCATTTGTTTTTATTTTTCTATTTTAAATTATACTCTACGAGATCATTTTAATTATTCTAGGTATGGTGTTTTTTTGATTAACATTCTTTAACATGAATCCAAACTAATAATTTGAAATCGATTGTTTTCACACATCTGTTGTTCGATGGGTTCATTCAATTGTTATAAAAGAAACCAATAGTGTATTTAATTTGAAAACATTAAAATTCAAATTATTTATTATTTGATTTCATTATATGGTTTTATTATATCCCCCCAAAAAATAATGACACATCTATTTGAGTTCTTATTTGCACGATATGGTCAAGCAATGATCGATGGGTTTTTCTTAAAAATTATGATTCGAATTTATGGTTCAATGTTTTCTCCAGATTGATGGCTACAAGTGTGACATATTTTTATCCAAAGCATGGTGAAATAAAATTTTATTGGATATACTGTAATTTTATCTTATAGTGTATGGTTTATTCATATTCTAAAAATGAATAAAAATTAATTAAAATCCTTCATTGGTATCTTGATTTAAAAACAATGTGTTTTTCCACACCATAATGGGAATGGGTGTATTATTATTCCCCTTAATGAAGAATATGATAGTTTTTCCACAACATTAATTTGGGTAGAAGAAGATAATATAGTTATAAGATATATATTATATATAATAATTTTGAATATATATTATATAAATAATATGTTATAATATTATATATATATATATATATATGATGTGAAAATATATTTTCTTAAAAGGATGCCCTAATTACACATTTGATGAACTGGGATTGTCTGAATACCACCAACCTGACCCATTAAACCCATCAAAATCTCAACATTATTTTACATGGATCTTATTTAGGCTCATTTGTACCCAAAATTTTATGAAAATAAATTGGAAATGAAATTTAATAACTTGTGATTTCAGGAAACTAATTCAGTTTTCTGTGGGACATAGTAATAATTATAATATGTTATTTAATGAAATTCTATGCATTAATAATACCAATAAATTTAATTTTAGGAATATTTATTTCTTTTATGAAATATAACTGTATGGTGACAGATAATGGGCTGTGAATAACCCATGAAAGTTTAGGTTTTTTACTAATTATATTTAATTATTTCATTTAAATTTTGAAATGATATAATAAATTTATTTTGATGATATAAACATTTCCCCTCCATCATTAATTTATATAAGGGAATTATTGTCTACATTTATTTCATAAATTTTATTTTCTGATCCCATGTTGCCTTCATGTGCATGTGATTATATATAACAATGAATGGAGGATTATCGGGAATTGTTGTTTGAGTCGAGAGACTCTGTATACCAAACAAGTGATGTGTGAGTGTTTTTTTGGCACAATTTATATAAGTTATTGAAATAAGTTATTCCATTGGGGTCTCAATGAATATATTAATGTCTCTATGGATTAAGGAACACATACTGTCTCATGATCATATTGATATTCATTTATTTAATAATGTGTATGTATAAATATTAAATTAATGTGTATTATTAAATAAAATCATAGAGTAAAATAATAAATAATAAATAATAGAAAAAATGAATGTGTTCAGTGACTCTTTCCTATTTAAATCATGTCTTATTGGTGGTTGTGATGAAATAATACAAAAATTACAAATAGAAAATGATTTCATTTTCTATGAAAAATTAGAAAATATCTCAAAAAAATATTTATTCATTAAATACCATCATTTTAATGAATTTGGACACAACCAATCATTTAGATTTCGTGTCAAACCTAATTGAGGGTTCATATTACTATTGAAATGTTATTATGATAGTATTTTCTCAAAATAGCAATAAATGGAAGATATTGACTAGCTTTAACATGCTTGTTGAATATTTAGAGGAAAATATTTGAGTAATAAAATTTAATTCAATACCAGATATCATAGTACACTCAACAAGTCAAGGATCTATAATTTAATGTTTTTTCCATTAAAAATTCATCAATAGACTATTGGAGTACATCTAATTATATAACATTTTCTATAAGGACAGGATTATGGATTGTTTCCCACAACATACTCAAAATACATAGTACTATAAATCTAGTTATTATGCGATACTAGGATTTCACCAAATAGAGAGAGACCTTTGAAATTAAAATTTTTTAATTTTTAATAGATACCTAGATAATGTAAAAAAGTATTATGTGTACATGTAGAAAAACTGGAAACCACCACCCATTCAACATCATTTTCCATTTACATTTTATAAAGTAAATATCATGAATAGAAAGGACTTTCAGGAGTGGTATATGAAATTTCATAGAGTAAAATTCCAAGGGAGAATGTTTATTGTTCATGAATCCCCATATACTTTTAATCCCATTTAAAGAGAGATAAAGGTTAATAAATATAAATATAATAAAAATATTCTTAATGTATTATATTCTTATTGCATAATTTTTTAATCTTTTTCTAGTGTGGTACCGAAAATTAATAGGGGAAAAGTTTCTTTTCAAATTTTGAAATACATCTCAGATTTATACATGGATAAATCATTGAAATAAAGTTATTAGATATCAATTTATTTGTATGGATTCTCAATATTAGAGGTAAAATTCACATACTCATGTAAACAAGATGATATATTGCATTTGGATAAAAATGACCCTTAGATTCAAACTGAACCCTGAATAAGAAACTGATCTCATTCTTTCCCATATACTGCGTAGATATTTTACATTTATTTTTTATTATTATATTAATAAAAATAATAAGACACAACCATGTGTTTTGTATCTATATCACTAGGAAGAAAATTTAATTCATAATTTCATCCCATCAGTTGTTATGCAGAACAGGAGGTGGAATAAAACCCTTATTTACCTAAAAATTGATTGTATGTCAATGAAATTTAGTCACCACCATTCTAATATGAAAAATTTATATTGGGAGACAAATGGGAAGGAATACGTCTTCTTTACATTTAGAATGAAATTCCACTAGAATAAAAATTTTACAGCTAGGAAGAAGAAGTATATTGGAACTGATGCTCTATTTATATTATTAATTGAATTATATTTTTCTATTTTCACATTTTTTTAATACTACATGTGGTACAAACATTATTTTACATATATTGGAAAAAAATTGTTTTGATATGGTCAAATGATAAATTAGATCTACTAGTAGTGAATTGTGTAACACTAGAAGCAATAGTAGAAGGAGAATATGATATTTCATTTCCTAGTGGGATGCTTATTATATTATTTAAATTTTATTATGTGTTGTCTATTAATGGAAATGTAATCTAAGTCTAATATTTTGGATCCTTGTGACTTTATATTATTTTTGAAAATAAATTTTGTCTTATGCATAATGATGACATATATTTTCAAATGAAATCTTATAACATTGTGTTATATATTCATGAAAGATAAAATCTAATTATGGAAATAAAAAAATATTTTTTGAATTACATGTATCATTAAAACCTTAAAATAATTAGAATACACCATGTAAATTATAGTATTTATGTAGTCTACATCATTCATGGTATTTCAAATCCACCAATCTAAAACCCATCGATAATTTTTAAATTTTCTTACTTGATATAGTAGTCAAATAACCTTTCAGTGGAAATGGAGAAGGAGTCAAGAAACCATTGGAATTGGTTCTTACATATATATTGTTTATATTTCCAATAGTGTCATGTGTTGGTTTTACATACATCATTAATTTTACAAATGAATATAATATATATGGATATATCTACTACATGTTGTAGAATTAAGATTCCATTATAATGTTTCTGGAATGTAATATTGGTCTAGGATAAAAAAAATTAAGACGTTTATGAAAATTCACTCATAATTTTTTGAAAAAAATACTAAAAAAATATTTTATTAATAATTTATATGAATGTGGGATAGTTTCCTACCTCACAACTCCTTATAAATCTCTGTGGAATGAAATTTCTTAAATAAAGAATAATACCATTCATGGAATTCTTAGATAGAAAATTGTTAATAAAACATAACCATTATCCTTTTGGGAATGTGGACCATTTAATGAAAGGTATAAAAAATCCAGCACTAACTAAGTAATAATATCAGATTCTATAAGAGTTTAATTTGCAATTTAACCAAATCTATCACACATACGTGTATTGGTATGTGAGTATTTTATCAATATTACACCTAGTGAAGAGTCATCATATAAGTTAATAGTCTTCCACAATATAGGTTATATTAATTAGACAAATGGATATTACCAATATAAACCTCCAAATTGAAAGGTTATTGTAGTAATACCAGATATATTTCTGGTGTGGTAACCCATTAGAAATGCCAATAATGGGTGAAATATTCAATCCATTGAATATGATTCTATATATGAATAAAAATTTTCATTGGAATAGTCAACACAAGAGTCAAAGGGAGAGAAAGAAGTAACCAATACTCATGTATTGTGTTGGAATACTAGTGATGATAGATATCCATTGTTATATGATTATATTTTATCCATGTTAGATGTCACATTAATCTTATCGAATTATGAATATATATATTATAATGGAGTATTAGGTTGAAAATATTATTCTAAATTTAATGAATCCATGTTTTCTGAAATACAGTTTATATTATATATTGATGATTTAAATTTCATTTCCCATCTATCATGTGTAATACCTATTTGGATACAATGGGAAATCGAAAAAATATGGAAATATATGCCCAAGTAAGAATATATATTGCATGACTTGTGGTGATGTGTTTCTAGAAATTTAAGGACATCTACTATGATAAATAAAATTTTTCAGCTGTAATGCTAAAATAAAATAGAATATTACATTAAATAAAACCCCTCCATTATTATGGTATTTTTTAAATAGGCATAAAAACTTATTTGAAAAATTGTAATTTTTTTGAAGAAGATAATTTTAGAAAACACAATGTGTTCGTTATTTCAAAGAGTGAAAATAAGGTATGATTAAAGTAGGAATCATGATCAAGAAATGTGAAATTTGATGTTGTCGTATGTGAATTTGGATTCAATTTCAATGAAACTAATCCAATTTTTTTTTCTAAAATATGGTTATTGTATGTGTTTATTTTTTTCCAAATTGTTTTTTTGATGAAATATAGTTTATGTAAAATAGTGTAAAAGTCTTATAGACATTAAATATATAGTTAAATGAGTGATTTCACACTAATTACAAAGGTTAAGAACCTAATAAATTATAGATCAAGATCTATATGGAAGATTTTATACACTACATTAGATAATTCAAATTATATATATTGATAAGGTACTAAAAATCAAAATATGCAACAGTACAATAGAGATTGTTTCCAGTGTCACCTGAGATTAATGACTCCCCAAATATGAGACCATTGAAATATGAGGTTATTAAAACAAACAATAGAATCCATTATTCTTCAATATTTGGATCAATAATTTTTTATCCAGATCTTCTGAAGAGGGTTTTACTTTATAAATGAGTTTTAAAAAAATAAATTTTTATGAATTGCTACTCAAGAAAGGAATATCCCTCGAGAGTGTCCAAATATTATAAGAAATAAAAATATTGGAAATGTGACTATCTAGTACAATATTAATGGTTGTCACATTGTTAGTACTAACATTTCACCATAATAGTGCTTCCTAGTAAATGGAGGTATGTGGTTAAAAATTAAATCATGGTGGCCTATGAGAATATGTTGTTTCAGTCTCTCTTGGAATGAAGAAACCACACAGTTTCTATATTTTTTTAAAACATTATGGTTCCCTGAAAAAATTTGCGTGACAAAGTTTCATCATAGAATGAAGGAACCACATTGTTGACATATGGTTTGGGGGACTATATAGACAAAATATCTTGCTCATTAAATAGGGTGAAAAAAAAAATTTCACCCCCAAAATAATTGGTTTCATATATAATTTTTTACTCTTATTATCCCATAAGAGAAATTGATATGATCCAAATCCTCCCAAGGTTCTATTGGTGGTTTTCCCTAATTTAGGTACATTTCATTGTCCATTTATTAAAATTGAATATCCAAGTGAGTGTATGAGTCACCTATATCTCATTTTTGATATTATTCATAGAGGATGTTTTTATCAACTTCCAAATGGGTAAAACTTTATTTTTTAGGGAATTCATATATTGGTAATTGTTGTGTATTAAGCACTAATAAATGTTTTTTTATAATGTTTTATTTATGAACTTGTGTTGTGTGGTCTATATATAATTCACATAGTTATGATGCTCGTTTAAGTGTAAGAAATTGTGAATTTTTGTTTTCAAGGAAAAACTATATTCATTGTTAGAGAATGATATATTAATTGTATAAATGTGGTGTTGGACATTTCATGGACCAAATTGGATCTATTAATGATGAGTATATCTGGGAAAAGTACAAACATGTGTTTTTTGACTTTCATAACTACAAGATTTGATTTTTTTACTAATTTAATTAAGGGATAGTGATACTAAATCAATAGTAGGATTATTTAGTATGTTAATATTTTATCAATTAATGTTTTTCCTGACATGGAAAATTGAATGTAATATGAAATTGAAAAGAATATAATTACGAAAATATTAAAGGGACTTGGTCTTATTATTAAATGGTTATAATTAATGTATTATTTTTACCCTTTAAGAGTTAATGTGATTAAATTAGAAAGTCATGTTACAAAATAAAAAGTTAATATTGATAAATCGATACGGGTGTTTTTCAAGTTTTATCGCACAATATAGATGATTTTTATCGCATAGGTCTAAATTGTGGAGTGGGTGTTGGTTATGATGGTCCACACCAAGTTAAATTTGTTTTTCATGGTGTTCTATTTTGGGAATGGATTTTGGGGAAGATGTTATTCTCCATGTTTTGGATACAAGTATAGATTCTCCTTGCATAAAATTATGTGACCCGTAATACATTTGATTGAAAATATCATCATGGGACAATGATGGTTTGGGGTGTTGGTTTTGTTGTGGTACTAAAATAACTTGGGGAAAATTGAATACCCTTTTAAATTAATTTTTTTTTCTCATAATGTTTTTCTATTATTTTTCTATACTTCTAAAAACACAATGATTATAAATAATTTCATTGTTGATACTATTCTTTTTATCCAACTTATTTGTACTCACATTATATATTGGTATAAATTTGGTAACATTGTATACGTCATTATTTCATTTCTGGAAAATAGAAAGGTCCCTCTAATTGATGTTTGACCAAGGATGGTACATTGATGAGGGTACCAAACTTGTTATTAGGGCCCGATCTATGGATCATCAATAATTTAATTATTTTCATTACCATCATCACATAAAATCCAATGGCATTGAAAACTAAATAAGTTGGATTATTTTATTTACCAATTTTTTAGATGGTTATGTGATGTTTTGAAATAGATTCTTTATTTCATGTTGAAATTTATATAGATTTATTCAATTTTTTACTCATGTAAAGAGGTTAGAGTATCCCTACATGTTCCATTAGTCTCCCTATACTTGTAAAAATCCTCTATGAAATGCGGTCATATACTTGTGTTCATCTGGCTAACCAGCTCAAGACACCATTTTATTGGAACCTAGGCAGGGATTCCTGAAATTAGTATGAAAGTGTTTTCATTTCAATATCCTTAAAATTTTGGTCAGGTACAAATACTACTAGGATGTGTGGGGCCTTGTATATGAGATAATTAATGGGTTTAGTTATCCCATGCATTGGAGAAAACCCATGTTTCTCATGTTGGGATTGTTGTTCTTATTGTTTTCTTCTTACATTTTTATGATATTTCACATTGAGTGAATCACATGTTTATTGATGTAATTAACGTTCTGGTTTTACTCATGGTCCTTCATGGAATGATATTGATTCTTCATGGATCATGTAATGGACTTATAGATTTATGTGACAATCAAAATGCTTGTCACTCACACAAGAGAATACATGTTATGAAAAATAAAATTCTGTTATGATTATTTTAGGTTTTAATGGTAGTAATTCCTAATAATGAATTTCAAATTGTTTATATAATAAATATGATAAATCAAAATTGTTAAAATATTTCTTGATGAATATTTTATATCTATTAAAATTTTATAGAATGTGAAATGGGTTCTTATTTGAAGTTATGATTTGAAGCTATTAATTATCCAACATTATATGTGGTCCCATTTAGGGATGTTATGTTTAGTGACAGTGTTTTTTATGATAGGTTATAAGGAATAACATGTCTTGTATATTTGAAACCCCTTCCTTTGTTTCAATGTGAAATAAAATTTTATGTGTCACGAAATGTTAGTTTTCATTATAGATAGATGCCACCATTACATTATTTATAGGTTGGGTTACATGGTGAAATTTTTTGATAATAAACCTCCAGTGTCTGGGTGAGAAACGACATTAGTTTCAATTAATATTTTTTAAAATTTTTCTATAGGATTGTTTTTCGATTTTATGTATTTTATAGAGATTGTTACAAGTTAGAATGTGCAGACTAACTTTGATATTATGAGATAATTTAAACAACAGAATAATCTTGGTATTTTCAGATAGAGAGAAATTAAGGCTTAAGAGCTCTGGATTTAGTCTATCCAGATGATACTAGACAATATAGACATGCCACTAGATAAATGGGTCATTCCAGTATCATATATGTTGTGAAGAAATGTGAAGTGTGGGGGTATATTTGTGTTCATGATGATCAATTATTAGGAATGTAATATAATAAAAAACTAGGATATTTTTGGACATATTTTATATAGAGCCATTTAAATAGGAGTGAACTGTTTATTTTACGCTGGTGACTCAGGGGCTAGGCCAGTGATGTATTCTGCTTTATCCTTCACTAATATTTAATGTTTCTTTATTAGCAGTGGTAGTTGAAAAGGTATATAAATTGAGAAATTTTTAGGATAGTATATGGTGTGTGTTTAATCCTCATGTATATATTAACTATTTTATGTGGTTTTCTGAGTTGGTGGATCTGACTATAATTTATGATGATCACCCAATTGTTTCTTCTATTTTTGGAGTAACATGATTAGTTTGTTAAATTTCTTGTGCATCTTATGATAGTATGAGGTTCCATTATGTTAACCATCACCAGGGAATTGGAAAACAAAATAGGCAAAGGGGGGGATTAGCCGTACATGCTGGTAATTCATTAATATTATATCAATTTGGTAGAACAGGTCAAATATGTGGCTAGTTTCTATGACCAAAAATGGATATTCAGGATATCATCTTCATTGGGATTATATAGAGGATATGAAGGAATAATCAATAGATGCATAGTGATAGATGATATACATCGAAGAATAGGATGAGCATAAGGTCTTCTACTCTATATTACTCTAGAAAATGGTGTTCCAATATCTATACTATTCAAGGACGAAGAAGTGGTACTTTAGTTTTAAAAACATCGTATCAGATTGCTAGTGTACAAAATTGTAGTCATATAGGTACCCATTTTAGGAAAATAAGATTATTTAAATCTATCCATCTTCAAATAATGATAGTGAGGTCTAGAAATCAACAATTTAGTATATTAATATTATAGATTCCATTATTTCTAGTGATTTATTTCATATGGTGTTTTTTCAATCTTTGATATATTCTTTTTTAATGGTTTTCTTCAAATAGTGAGGGTTATGTTTGGGTTTTTATCGATTTAAATATTCTTAGTGGAATAGTTAAAGGGTATCAAATGTTTTAATGAGTCTTCTATTATGGATTGTATGTACCATATAATTTTGGTATTTCTAGAATATTTGGATTTTAGGATTGTACATGTTACTTATATGGACTTGTTTTTTATTTATTATGATTATATTTAATATTACCATATGATCATGAGGTTTATGACTCTATATTGTGAAACATATAGTCTTATTCCTGAATGGAATATATGGGAAGTCCGTATAGGGTAATTTGATAGAAATTGTTAAAACCTATGGACTAGGTGGAATGTATTGTTATTTATGATAGTGGTGGGGAGTGATATTTCCCCTCAAATATTTTATTTGTTTTAGGATTCTTTTCCCAATGAATTTTTTGTGTCTCTAACAAATTGATATGTTGACATTACAAAGTAGTTAATTCATAGTTATGGTCATGTTTCCAATCACCCATAAATAATAGAACTATAAAATCCTCAAGAGAACAAAATTTAACTAGATATTTTAGAGGATAAGTGGTTTATTAACCCCTGTATGTCATCTTGTGTGTCACTAGTTTTTTTTTCCAAAAAGGTAGATGGATCCTTATGATTATGTGTTGATATTTAGAGGTTAGAACATATTATAATTATAAACATGTATCAACTTTTTTGTATCATTGATTTTTTTACCAGAGAAAGGGTGAGATGTGTCTTCAAAAGTTTATTTGAAATTGTGATATCATGAAATTTTATTAATACCCTATAATATACAATAATTAACTTTCAGAAATGGATATTTTATTATGAGTTCCACATAATGTCGTTTTGGAAAATGGGCACACTTTGGTATTTCTTGAAATTAATGAACTAATTCAGTACCCCATACCATGACCAGATTTTTGTTGTTTAAATATATGAAATCATAGTATACTCTTAGACTCATAATATTCCATTAAAAATGATTAAAACATCAAGATTACCATGGGATTATATCAGCTACAGTCCAAGATATCTATGTGCGATTCTATGGATATACAAGGAACAGTTCATTAGATATATCATCTCAAATAAAGCTGAATTAGTGGACCCTGGTAAATTACAATAAATTATTTCTAGAGAGAAGCCTATTAAAATTTTGGATGTTAAAATATTATTTAGATTTGGTGGGTAATTAATGTTCATTCATCAATGAATTTTTTTTCTTAGAATTACCACATTTAGGAAGGAAAAAAATGAGTTTATGGTCTGAATGGTATAGAAAATGTGAGAATTTATTCTTGGAAGTGAAAAGGAATTCAAAAACACCATTGATTATAGTCTCACTAGAAAAAACTTAAGGATATACTCTATTTAATTCATCTAGGATTATACTTCGTGTAGTTTATATGCAAATAGGTAAAGTCATGTTATATAGATCATGACAGTTGATACATATGAACAGAATTACCTTACGCATGTTCACATGTTTGATGTAGTGGTATATTATTTAATTTAAAGGAATCATTATCTTATGGTTTATACAATTGAATTATATGGAAACTAGAAGATCATGTGTTATGTATTTTCCCAGTTTGATGTTTTTTTAGAGGAGGATATGGTTTGTCTATATCCATTATTTTTAATTTTCACATCACATAGAATTCAGTATGGAGGAATAATGTTTTGGATTCATTGATTCATAATACACACACTCATGATGTTCATGAGTCTAGATTTGAGTATATGATGATATAATTATTCACTTAGATGAACAATGGTGCTCTAATGAATCATGGGTAGGTGAATCTAATTTCCATATCCATCGATACATCTATTAAGATACATTTAATGATGATAACCTAGGAATATATCATTTTCCTAATTTTGAAAGAAAAATTTTATGATAGAGATATATATTTTGATTGGGTTATTTCTGATGATGATAGAATCCATGTTCATGGGTGTGTTATTCTTCCTATATTAATGGTGGGGGAGTTGATGTATTTTTTTAATTATTTGATATTTTCCATGAACCCTATCATGAAAACAAATTTTCATGGCCATCTAAAATAATTTTCTTTGTGAATGGGGAATGGATTAAATGTTTTGTGTCATGATTTTACACTTATAAGTAGGTGGAAAATGATAATAGATAAACTTCATTATTATTGAATCCATTTACTATGCTGAAATGATAGTGGGATGATGTTATAAATGAGGTATTAATGGTTCTACCATGAAAACCTTTGAATAGTAACACTATATCACTATTTTGGGAAAATTTGAAAACATTATCCCATTTCATACTGATTAGGGAGATGTTCACCATTGATCTCGTATGAAAATTGTTTGTTTACATAAAAATACATTTTCATTGTGCTCCTCATAGTCTTGTTTCACTTAGGTATACTCATTTTACATAATGTTGTAATAAAGGATACCATAAACCATCACAGGTACCCTGGTAACCTGATAACGGGGCTGACACTAACATATCTCAATGGGTGTTCCTGATACCCTGGACTCATTGACTAGCACCTGATATCATACAATGTGAAATTGGGAACAATGTTTCAAGAATTCATGGTAGAAGTAAGACAAAAATTCCATATTCTTATGAAATAAAATCCACTGGGCATAAGGTAATAAAATAAAAAAAGGCATAAACAACCCAAAGAACAACAAACCAAGTAATAAAAATAGGGAAAACAACCCTAATGTCTCTATGGAAACATCTCACCATGACTAAGGTTGAACAGTTGGATCCTCCTCCAAGAGATCCTTTCACCTTTCTCGAACCAGGAATAAGAATGTCTATAAACACCTGAAGTCAATAATAGGGTGTGAGACTATGAATAATAGGATACCACCAATGATTTAAAAATAGATTCCAATGATTTATTATCCAAAGATAAATCTTTCGACATTCAAAAAAAGTATTTGTAAATTCAAAAACATATTTTAAAGAAACATTCTATAAATTTTCAAAATGATGGAAATTACTTCTAAAGCACATGATTTACATTACAAGATATAGAATATTTGTAAATCACTGGCTTATTTAAGACAGTAACATAAAATAGTTTAAGTAAATCTAGAAAAGGAATGTAAGGATATTTTACAGCATTGGAATTCATATATATATATATATATATCAAATATAAATAAACAATTGACAACATGATTATCTTCCACTAGTTATGATAGTATTAACCAGCAATAGGATTTCACACTCACTATGTGATCTCAGAAAATTGAGCATACTCAAGTCCACCTTACATTGGCTAAAGGTGACTCATCACCCTCATAACTTGGCCATGACCCATCATAGGTGTTTTATAATTTTTTTTTAATATATACATTGTATAAAAATAACTCACCGACTACCTAAGGCATGCATATACTCTTACATGATGTGAAATTAATTATAAGGATTCTTAAAAAACAGTTGAATCCCATTATTCCATTTGAAAAATTATAATTTTCCCTGTTAAAAGAAAAATGGTTTTTAATAAAAACAATACCTTTTCACAAGATAAGACCAGTATAATTCTATCATATCAATTTAATACTTATTCACAATTATTAAATCCATTGAAAAATCATTCAATTCGTTTCAAAATTTATTTCCAAAATCAAATTCAAAAATTTATTAGAATAAATTTCCATAAAATACACAATTGAAATTCAATAATTTAAATTATTAAGTTTTAATAAAACATCACAATTAAATGGAATTGGGGGTTTACAAAATTTGACTGCCAAAAAAATTTAAGATCCTTTGATTTAATGGAATCGGGTTTTAAAAAAATTTAATGAAATATAATTTTAGTAATTTAATTTAAATTATCAATTGAAAAAATTATGAAATATAAGAATAAAATAATTGGAAATTTGGATTGGTACTACCCACAACTTCCCAAGACCCAACACTTGCAACAGAACCCATCAATAAGAGATAAGGCATAGATGATTTTGAACCTAAAAATGGAAGTGAGATCCAACATAATGGGGGGATGATCCTTCAATCATAGGATGATAAATTTAAAACCCAAAAGATGAGAAAAATAGAATGATTAATAACGATGAAGAATTCTTTCAAATATATCACCCGCCAAAGCATTGATGATCAAACACAAAATGAATAGATCGGAAAGGGTTGGATGACTCTAAAATTACATGGGGAAGGATTTGGGTTTAAGGAAGGACAATTTGAGAGGAGATAATTAAACAAATAAAAAAAATCAATTCCTCTATTTTATAGGTTGTTGTCGGGGCATGACAAGACATGCAATTATGTTAGACGTTGTGACTGACTTAATTACTGTAACGTTGAAGACATATCAAACCTGTAATTTTCCTTTAAAAATGGGTATTGCATGAAATGTAACATAAATGAATTTTTTAAAATGATTATGGTTTATAATCATAGACTCACGTCCCATTTTATATTAATGTTTTTCACTTCGGGATAAAAATGATCATTAACTTCATCATGAAATGTAGTGATAACCAAAAACGTGTACCCATCACACGGTGAAGTATCTCATGACTTGCATGAAGAACCATTTCAAGTCACATAATTCTACTACACAGTATGTATTGATATTACATGACATGAAATTATTTTACACATCATGTAATGTTGTCACACTACGTGTAATGCTATATCAATTTTTAAAAATATATCAAGGCTTTAAAAAATCCAATAAACATCTAATTTCACCAATTATTATATACTCCCAATTTAAACTCAATCAATTCCCAAATAAAAAAAATAAAAAACATTACTTGATTTATGGTGAACCTAATAGAATGGTAATGGTATGTTACAACCACCCCACCATAAGAACTTTCGGTCCTCATAAATCCTGAGAAGAAGCTTCCATGCCAAAATGATGAGTCCACCACTTTATCATCAGTTCCTCCTATTACCACATCTCGTGATTATAGGAATCAAGAATCCATATCACACAAACCAAAGGTTTCATCCTACCATAATGTTCTATGGTCTAAGAATCAACAGTTGTAACAGGCCATTCAGTCAATGATATATCAGGTTCAATCTTAAGATCATTATAGATCAAAATGTGAGGTGGATCTAATATATACATTATTAGTTGTGAAATAAAACAAGTTATGTATCAACATTAGAAATTTTGGTTTTGTTATATGGTAAAAAATAGTCCCCACCTGCTCAACAATATCCAAAGTCACCATAAAAATAAAGAGCATGATTCCCTTTCCCCTTAAGCTATTGATGACTCAGCTGGGTGGAAACATTCTACAACACCCGTTATCCAATTAAATACTGAAATTTTCTCTAGTTTTGATCATAATAAGACTTATATCAGCTCTGTGCTTTCAACATCCTATGAAAAATCAACTAAATTTACTTTTCATCTCCTACACAATTCTTTGTCAAACCATGGAACATTCACAAACCTCCAACCAACACAACTATGATTTACCAGGTCATATATACAAGGCCTCAAAAGTATCCATCATGATCATGTACTGGTAACCTTGGTTATAAGATAACTCAACTAGCCACAAGTGATAATTAGAATCCCCACCAATGATGAGAACACAAATATTAAGCATATCCTCAAGACATTTTATAGCACTTTCTGAATGACCATCTGACTGTTGATGGTAGACCATTTTCAAATGAAACTGAGATACCAGTTCATATTGAAGGCCTATATATAAACATGAAGTTTTATAATGATCTCTGTTAGATATTGTAGCATATAGAACTCCATGAAAATGAACAATCTATTTCACATATAAATTCCGTAACTCACTAAATTTGGCCATATCTAGAAAGGTTATAATGTGATCCAACATGATTAGCCTATTGATCACAACTCTTATCACATTATTTCTTATACAGTTACATGAAAACACAACCACACAATCTAAATATATCTCATCCCACTTCCATATAGGGACTGGAAGTGGATAATGTAAACCCAATGGTGTCTGGTGCATAGCATTCACCTACTGTCTTATATTACAATAAAGGAAAAACTCAGCAATGTCTATGTTCATACATGTCTACGAAAACTATGGCCACATATCATGGCATATTTTTATGGTTCCTAAGTGCTCTTCACACTATGAATTATAAAAATCCCCTATTATAGACTTTAATTTTGTCAATGGCACTACATAGCATTTTTAATAACATATAACACAAAGGTTGGAGAATGGCCACTAATCCACTGTCTCCCAACAATAAAGAGTGTATTTAATGATACATAATTCATCATTAAAATCTTGGTCCTGAAGAATTGACTCATGAATAGGATATCCCAATTGAAAATTGAATAAAGAAACGTCATCCCATTTCTCTTAAACTCCAATATGAAACTATTTAAAGAGAGACCTCAAATTACACTCTTATGAAGATTCATTCAAAAGCTAGTTTTGATGCTCCCTTCTCAACGCATCTGAAATTACAATCCCTTTCCCCACGGTATAGGATATGTGAATGTCTAAAGACTGCAGGAATTACACCCAACGCCTCTGTGAACGATTCAAATATTTTTGAGAGAAGATGTAACTCAAGATTTTGTGGTCAAAATACATAATAAACATTTATCTTTAAATGTAGTACTGCAAAATTTTATGTACATGCATTATAACTGCATGTTCAATGTCATGGTCCAGGTAAGTTTTCTCATGTGGCCTAACATGACAAGATCCATAGGCAACAACAAGATTACATTGTATAAGAGCACAACCCATACCCAATCCAGAAGCATTTGAAAAGACCACACAGCCTTTCCCAACCTATAGAAGAGTCAGTACTAGTGAAATAGTCAAACAATGGCCCATATCAAAAAAACTCTGACATTTATCATTTCAAGAAAAATTCTACCCCTTTTGAGTGTGTGGAGTCATCAGAGAATCCAACTTTTAGATGTCCTTAAAAAACCTGTGGCAATATCCAGATAAGCCTATGATGCTCTGAATTTGGAAGAAATTTCATAGTTTCTCCCAATTCATAACATCCTTTACCATTTTGGGATCGACTATTATACAATGTTCATACAACACAGGTACCGATAATTTCACTTCTTGAATCTAAAAATCACAATTTTTATGTTTTTCATAAATACAGTGATTTATCATTAGACTCAAAACTATTCAAAATTTATTCACTTGGTTTTTCTCAGATTTAGAGTAAAAAAGGATGTCATTGACAAATTCTACCCAAAAATTATTCAGATACTCTTGAGAAATTATATTCCCTAAATCCATGAAAACTAAAGAAGCGTTTTCGAGAACAAAGGTCCTAAGAAGGTACTCCTAGTGGTTATACCTTTTCTGAAAGGATGTTTTCTAAATGTCATATACCTTTATCGTTAACTGATGGTAACTATCTTGATGGATTATCTTGGTAATCCAATTTTCACATTTCAACTTATCAAATAGATCATAAATCCCTGGTAACCAATAAATGTTCATTATCATAACAAGATTGATCATTTGATAGTTATCACTTTGGAAAAGGGATCCGTCAACATTCTTGGAGAAGAGAATCAGCTCCACCCAAGGTGAAATAGTAGGGAATATAAATAATTTCTCAAGTAGATCATCCATCATGGACTTCATCTATTTTAGTTCTTCCGGATCCATTTGGTAAGACATGAATAGAAACCATCTGAGTACTACAATTTAATTGCATAGAGAACTCAAGATTCATTACCAATGGAAGACCATTGAAATCTGAAGGGAACAGGTCGAAGAAACTTGTCGACAACTTGAGGGAGATCCCCACTCCCTGAATCCCACTTCAGATCAAAATCAAACACTAATATCACATTTTCCAACTCTTCATTACAATTTACAACTCTACACTACCTCAAGTCCCAACCACCATGAATGATAATAAACTCCCCACTGGATATAGTAAAGTAGACCATTTAATGATAAAAATCAGTCTAGGATTTATTGGAAATGATGTAATCCATCCGGAATATAACGTCAAGAGATTTCATGTCATGAACTATAAAACATCAAGCTAGATCGATGTTTGAAAGAGATAAGACACAATCCTGACTAATAATTATATGGTCGATATTCATACCATGGGGTTTAGTAATATCCATTGAACAAGAAAATTGCTCAATATAAAGATTATGCATATGATAATATAGTTTGAAATAAAAAAATGAGATACACTAGTATCAAATATAGAAGTTACTAATGACGATTTTGTAGTAATGATACCTCACACAGTTTTTGGACACATGTTTTTCATATGGATACTCTTCCACTATTTGAACAAGAACCATTCTATAGGCCTATGGATGTAATCCTTTTTTAAGATAAGCATTTTATTCCCTATTGTTTTAGAAGGAGCTAATGATATTGTATGAATACAAAAAGTGGATATGTGATGGAAGAATCTTTGTATGTGCTAGGAATGTCTAAATGACTTACAATTATTGGGTGCCTCCATGAAAAACCTAATAAAATTTCATGGATTCCAAAAATAATAAAAAGTCAATGAAAATACTCATGTCAGAACATGAGGTTTAAAATGAATATTATATTTATAATTGCTTTGAAAATCATCATTCTTCCTTTTTTACATTAAAGGAACCAATGCTTCCACTATGAGAGAATGAAACTCCTGATAACCCTGACTTGCTAGCTAGTTCCATCTCAAATTGAATTTCCCTATCCAGTACATCAGCATAAGTGGGAAGAATCTATAAGGGAACCTGATAATGAATATTTGATAAAATTCATTACTTGAATATTTATACCTTCATCCTATAATTAGATAAAATATAAGGTTAAAACATCACCAACTCTAGTAAATAACATGGATACTCAGTCTTGGTTATGTGGGCCCACTCGAGATTGAACAAATCCTTAGCCTTGGACAACACCATTGACTCACTATAGAACTGGATAGTGAAAATAACCCTTATTTTCTTCCTACTCTATTCCCTCATGCATCCATTTTTTCACCATCATGTCCCTCCTTTTCCATCTTGGTCCCCCCATTACAAAGTTGGTACACATTACCATGATCATGTCCGATAACTCTAAGAACTCAAAAAGATGTTCTATATATCTCAAAAATTCATCAGCATGGGGAGGGTCTATGGATCCTTTAAAAAATGATGGCTTCTAGAGATTGAAATATTGAGAATGAGTAAATAAAACCCCAAAAGAGGTTCCATAACTTGAGCATGAATGGGAACTAGAAGTTGTTCCAATCCCAGAACTTGGAAAGTGCTCAACATTAGGTCAATTATATTTTTTTTTCTACTGGAGGATTCTATTTCTTTGGATGGAAAATAACATCCTCTTGAATCCAATTTTCACATCTTCTAAGAGGCATGATTCTATAAAACATAAGCAGACAATGTTGAATAAATTATGTAATGCAGAAAAAATTCAATGATGGAAATTAATCCCAAAAGATGAAAAACCCCGATTTAGATTCCACTATATCTAATTCAAAATACGAAAAAAACAAGAACTAATACATAATACATCCTTACCAAACTACATCTGGCGATATAAGTTTCCTTGTGGTGATAGTTGGATAGGGACTCAATCACAACTACCTCCTAATTCTCAAATAGAATTAAAAACTTCAGACTGACTTCATGACAAAAGCTCAACAACCCTCCTCTAATACCACATTGTCATGAAAAAACCCATGTAATTTGTTAAAAAGATTATTGATCCAACACTGACATATCTTTAAGGGTGTTCCTGATCGCCATGGGTTGGAGACAAGTAACATGCATCATACAACATGAATGTGGGAACCAATTTTCTAAGAGAGATAGAAAAATTAAGACAAACAAATCATTATGAATATAAAAAAACATCACAAGACTAAGGTAGCAGAATAAAACAAGGCATATAAATCCCAAAGTACAACAACCCAAGTACTAAAAAATGGGAAACAATATGCAATGTACCTAAGGACACAACTCACCATGACCAAGGGTCAATAGCTAGATCATCCCACAAGATATCCTTTCCCCTTGCTCAATCCATTAAGGAGATTGTCTACAGACACCTGAAGGAAAAGTACGGTGTGATACTAATCCCTGTATAACCTCACCATAGAATCCATAAAAGATGCCAAATATATACTATCCAAAAGAAAAAGATTTCAATTTCCAAAATAAATTTAATAGGAAATTCAAAATAATATTTTAAAGAAAACATGCCATATAGTTTCAAAATGATGGAAAATACTTTTAAATCATAGGCTTTACATTAAAATATATATAATATTTCTAAAATAATGGCATGAATAAAAATTTTACAATGAACAGTTTATATAAATATATCAATGTCATGTAATGTATTTTCATTACATTGGCATATATTTATATCTCAAATATAAATAAACGATTGAGTAATATGGTCATATTCCATAAGGTATGGTAGTATTAATGAGCTATAGAATTTGAAACTCATTAAATGATCTCAGAAAAATTGGTATACTCACGTCTCCCTAACACTAGCCAGAAGTGAATCATCACCCTTCCATTAGGAATGTGACCAACCAAAGGTATGTTTTATTGTTTTTTAATAGTGTAGAGTTTGTCCAAATAACTCACCAACTACCTATGGATTGTATGCACTCTTACATGATGGGAAAAACAATTAATATTTCTTAAAATATATTTAAAAATAATTCTTACATTTTAATAATGGTAATTTTTTCATTTAAAAACAAATAGGTTTTAATGAAAACATGACTTTTTTTCATAAGATAAAACCACTAGGTCTATCTGAAACCAATTTAAATCCATTTTCACAAGTTGGAAATGCATTAAAACCCAATTACATCCCCTTAATAATTTATACCCACAATTAAATTAAAAATTTTAATCAAAAAAATTTACATCTAATCCACAACATAAATTTAACAATTTAAATCATCCAATTATTATAAACGCCCACTAATTAAATGGAAATGAGGGTTTTTGAAAATTTCGTTCAAAAATCATTTCATATATCTCAATTAAATGGATTTGTGTTTTTATAAAATTAATTGAAAAAACTGATCAATTGAATTTTAATAAAAAATTTAAATAAATCAATCAATTTAGAAATAATCAGATTTGAAATTCGTGATAGAACCACCAACCTTTCCCCAAAACTCAACACTCGTAACCGAACCGACCAATGAGAATGAAGGTGTTAAATATCTCCAATGTCAACCTAGAATTGAGATCAACCATTTTCAGTGGAAGATCCATTAATCATATGATGATCCATTTAAAACCCATGATAGGAGGAAAATGGACCAATAAGGAATGATGAGTAATTCATACCTGGATGTCCTCTACCAAGGAAATGTTGATTCAATTTAAACGAAATGAATCAAGAAGGTATTAAAGACTAAAAAAATTCATGGGGATGTATTTTGGTAAATAGAAGAATAATTTGAGAGGAATGAATGAACAAATAACTAACCAAGCAATGCCTTCCTTTTGTAGGTTGTTATCGGGGCATTACATGATGTGTACAAAAGTTAAACTATGTGACAGTATTAAATACCGTAATGACTAATACATATTGAATATTTAATTCCCATTTTAAAGGTGGTATCAAACAACATGTAACACCAATACATTTCCTAAAATTATTAATTTTAGTAACCATCAAAATGTGTTCCATTTTTCATTAAAACTTGGAAATCTGAGTAAAAATGGATCATTAACATAATCTTGATGTGTAGTGATAAATAACGATGTGTACCCCTAATAGCATGAATTAGTTCATTAATTGTACTAAGAACCATTACAAAGTATGTAATTCTGGTAGAAAGTGTGCAATTCTGTTACATAGAATGTAATGCTATTACATGGCGTGTAATGCTCAATCTCTCAATAGAAAAACTGTGATTGCATAAAAAACCTATAAAAGTAAATCTGTTCACTACTAATAAAATTAGAAACCATGAAAAATATTTATGTCGTACATGTTATAATGATATCGACATGTTACAAAGGCTTTTTGATGGTTCTATATTTTCATTTGGTTTCCTGAGTACATTTTTTCAAACATATAATGATGTGAAATTGTATCATTCTATATTTCTATTAGAAATCATGTTATGATCATGAATTTATGATTTTTGTGGAACATTGGAGAAAAAAATTACAGCCATTGAGCTAACCTATAACAATAGTTATTAGGGAACAATTTAGAAGGAACCATATAACACATTATATTATATTTCATGCTAATGAACCTTATGTCAGTTGAATTTAGGATAATTTGATTTATTGTGATCAAGTCTTGTTCATGAAACATCAGAAACTTTTCATTTTATCTGAATGAAAATGGAAATTGAAAATTACAGACACAGTTCATATGTTGATCTTTGTTATTGAACCCATTGTTTAGTATTAGGTGTCTATTTAATCTTTCTAGTGTCATTGTGATTTGGTCATTACTGGAATACAAAATAGGTCAAGTTGATACTAAATTCTATTGGATTGTTTGAGATTTTATATAGGATTAGATGGGTGGAATAATAAATGGATCTTCCCCGAAATTATAGAGAAATTAATAATGACTTACATGTGTCCCACCATCCATAACATCATATCTACAATTATATGTTTTATGATGTTTATGATGCTGATCTGAAGGTTTATGTGAAATTCTAGGAGTATCATATTCATATTTTTTATCATAGTTTGAAAATTATTTGTTATAATATTGTGTCATTTTTCAACGCTACGTAGTGTCATGGTATTATCCAAGAGGCGAAATTATAATGGGAATACAATATATGGGCCCGGTGTCCCAATATATTTCACAATGGGGGAATAATTATGGGTGGGAGTGATACTAGAGGACGAATAGTAATAAGTTGTGGAGGTTTTAAAATGATGAACATGTGATGAGGTATGTTTTTTATTTTGTTTTAACACGAGTTTAAAAATAATATAATGGTTAATGATATTTCACCAAGGATTGTGAAATGACTTTGTATTTTTTGCAGTGTTTGGGATGAAGAAACGGGGGATGTGTAAATATAATTCATGCTTCATGGTCGGTTCATGGTTTGTACTAACAGTTCACCATTACAGTGTGGATTAGTATTGGGTGGTGCAAAGTAAAAACCCATGATTGTGGGACCAAAGAGATCATGTGGTTAAAGACCCTCCAAGTCATAGGTAACCAGAGTACTATGAAATGTTTCTCAAATATTGTGGGTTCCCTAGGAAAAATATCCAACATGGTTTATTCTTGGGAAAAGGGAACCATAATGTTGGTAATAATTTTTGAAATACTATGTGGAAAAACCATGATTCTCATTAAAAGTGGTAAATTTACTATCACCCCCTTGGACATAATGGGTTCATATATAAATTTTCACCCCTCTTATTCACCAATGTAATTGGATGTGATCCAAATCCACCCAATATTTCCAAGGGTGTTTCTCTATCAATTAATTATAGATTAACGTGTCATTATGTTTGAAATAGATTAATTAAGTTACTGTACAAGTCATATTATATATATTTTATGGAGGAGGCATGGTCAAATGTTTTCACTCTTTTATAATCCAAAAATACATATTTTCCATGGAATAATTAAATTATTTTTTTGGGTTATTTGTTCTCTAATAAAAGGCCATTTTTAGTGAAAATTAATCTATGAAATTGATATAGGTGGTATATAAGTAATTTTTCATAGTCATGAAGTTTATTAATTTTAAGTTTTTTTATTCGGTTCATTGCACTTTGAAATTGACTATTAGTTAGGGAATGATAATTTTGTTTCTAAATGAGGTGCAAGATATTTAAAAAACCATGATGGTTCAATTTATGATGAGTATACTATATATAAGGCCCCATATTGGCTGTTCCACTTTCTAATCATGGAATATCATTTATTTAATGATGGAATGAAGGGTTTATGAGACTAAACCAATTTTAATATTATTTAGTGTCATAAAAATATAACAAAGTCTATATAACCTAACATGGAGATTTAAATTTAGTATCATATGGTTGGTAACTGAAAAGGAAAAGATTAAATATAAATGGACATATTATTAATTGATTATAGTTAATGTATGCGATAGACTGTTGATGTATTAATATGATAAAACGAGAAATGTCATTAAATAATAAAAACTAAACATTGTTAAAATAGAATAGTCTATGATCATGGTGGTCCATTTAATGATGAAGATGTTGGTAATGATGGTCCATATCATGGAATGGATATTAGTCTTAAGGATCGAAACTGAATTAATGATGTTTGTCTATGGAGGTCCACATCAGGAATAAGTTTTTGTTATTGTATTACAAACAACAATTTGGATACATGGAATCTTGTTTTGACATTATGTGTCACCTATGAATTATAGTTCAATCTATGTACATGTGTGTATGAATGTTTGGGGTGATGGTACTATTGTGGAATAGAGGTTCCATGTAGAAAATTGAAAACTATTTTAATATAAATCATGTTTTACTTATTTCATATCTACTATTTATATGTAATTCTTCAAAAACTATTATTTGACATTATATTGTTTTTTTCACCATTTTTAATCGTCATTGGAGTTACTAGGATGATTATTGGGCTATTATTGGGAACTCGAGTAGACAGTAATTTTGTAGGTCATAATAAGAGGAGTTTCCCTATTATATATGGTCTACCTAGGATAGATCATATATGGGTGAACAAGGCATGTTATTCAGGAAACACATGGGAATTATCTTTGGGTTCATTATTTTTATTTTTATTGGAACATAGAATCTCATGTAATGGATAAAATACTACATTGGATTTTTGTTTAATCTTTGGTCAGTATTTTTCCATGAATTTTATAGAAATTGGTGATTATTTCACGATGATATTTATCATAATTTTCACAATTTTTTTACTCTGGTAGGTTGGGTAGAGTATTCCCACTTGTAATATTACACCAAAAATGTTATTAGGTAGCCTCTAGTATATATGGAGGAGTGTTTTAGGTCATGTAGAAACCAAAATTAGATCATTATATTAGTATCCCCAAGGCTAGAATTTTTCATACCATGTACTACGTGCAATGTACTTGGTTTTATGTTTCCTTTGGTTTAAGAATGGTGGATAAATTTCAAGGAAATTGAGTATATATCATTTGTAAAGATGTAGTAAAAATAAGAAGTCCTTCATATGTAAATAAGTATATGTTCACAGTGTATGGAGTAGTTGTTAAAGATTATATGGTGGGGATAAATTGATTTTATAATCACCATTTATTATGATGCTATGAAATTATAGTCATGATATGTATTTTTCATAAATAGTAGTGAAATTGCCAAGAGGGGGTTGAAGAAGTCCAGATTTTTCTATTCTATAGAAGAATATAAATTTATAGAGGTTTCAAGTCATCTAAGGAAGTAATTTTGAAATAAATATTTTTTCAAAGCATATTGTTGTGCATTGGAGTGAATACCCAATTACATTATAATGTGATACTGAAATTGTAGTAGTTATTTCCATGAATCATAAGTAACACTAGAGGGTAAATATTATAGTTCAAAATTATCGTCTCCATAGGGATTTTACTCATAGATGTTAATCCACATTTATTATAGTGTCCATAGAGAATAATGTGGTACTCTCTCTAACTACATCCATATCTCAATAGAGGCATGATACTATTGCAAGAGATGGATGAATGAGGACTGTTAGTAGCTAAATCTATAGATGGTGGGAGTGTTGTGAGTGGGGGTTTTAAGTAGAATTCCACATATGGTTCACAAATTAATTACCAAACCTGAGTTCCACATGGCCTTAAGTGAGCCTCCGCAAATGTAAAATTCTACTAACTAGAAACGAGGGACCCTAATGTATTTTTTTATAATTTTCCCTCATGATTTATGTGTAGTACCCTGATATGAATAGAATGATATCCAATTAAGGAAACAAATAGTAGAGGAAAATGAATGCTTCTTTATATCATTAATATACTGCTAAAAACAATATCCAGTTTCATATAAAAAATTATGTTGATCATTTCTTGTTGATATGATAAAATAAAATTTACATTTAAACCAACAAGTATATATATAAAAAATTATATAAAAATATTCACAATGGAAAAAATCAATATCAAATAGGGTCAATATAATAAGTTCAATCATATGATATTTTACCCCATCATAGTACAGAAATCAATCATCTATTTCATGTATCTTCCACTTGTCCCATACAACTACAATGGTGTCTATCCAGATACCATTCAATAGCCCAAACAGGGTGTGACATATACTCAATAGGCCACCACCAATGGTTTCTCTAAAAATCCATACTGTTAATATGAGCTAAAGATGTGTGAAGACATAATATAAATAAGGGTTGGAAATTATAATGAAATAAATAACACAATATCATAATATTCTATGACCAAATAGAATATAATAAATTATAAATTTATAACAGATGGAATCATCATCTATGACATATGTAGACACATTAAGGATCAACATATATATCATAAAAAGAATAATCACGCCTCAGACGAATGAGGGACATGACCCAGGGTCATTAGAGAAGGTGTCATATTCCAGTCCACAGAGCATGACCATAATAATTTTGGTGTAATTTTGAATTACATGGACTATAACTTAGGGATAATTTCTAAATGAATCCTTATTGGGTCTATATTATTCATGTATGAACCCATACCTTATTTTCAGGTATGTTTTTCCTTTTTCTAGTGTTTTTGAGAAAAGAATAGTTTCTTGAAATTTTTGAAGTACACACCGTGTAATTTGTTGTTGCATGAGGCCCTGTGTTGGCCATGTCCAGGCCACACACACGGCCATTTAGGGGTGATGTGGAGTCTGCTTAAAGCAGAGTATGGAAAATCCAGGTACATGCCCTATAATTTAAAACTAAATGTTGTGTACTTTATTTTTTTCATTAAATGGATCGGGGTTGAATCTTAACCCCAGAAAAGTCTTCTTCTCTAGCTTCATCGACTGATAGCATTTTGTATGGCTATGGATCATCGACAAACCACTGAGCCTTTGTCCATTATCCTAATCGACTGTCGTTGATTTTGTTAGAAACGCAGTGTTTAGCTCTTCCTTCTCCAGAGATTTTTTTTCAAATTCCTCCTCTTTTGAATGTAATCATGGGGTTAAATTTTTATGTGTTTTTATAGATCCTCAATTTTCTAAGGAGATTCATGGTTATAGGTTCGATTATATCGATCTCCTAGAATCATGGTAGGTGTTTTGTGCCTTTCTGTAGAAATTCTTTGTGTATTTTGTGCAAATTCTACCACTACCCTTGAACGAGGTATTGCGTGTTTCCTGTTTTCCCTTGTTGTTTTCCATCTTTTCTTATATGCTTGAGAAGAGGTTATAGATTGTGAGTAAGGTAATTTAATGTTCTTTTGATGCTGTTCTCATGCATGTTTTTTCTGTTTAGGACTGTTTGGTATAGTTTTTCTTATTATGATATTACCAGTTCCATACCTCATTTGTAAGATAGTATGACCATTCTTCCATGATGAGATACTGTAGATTATAGTCAAGTAGTTATTGAGGATACTTTGGCTATTGTGCGATGCGATACTTGCTGAATTTACACAGGACTATGAGAACCTAGTGTAGTAGACCATCGGGAGAATGGATATAAGGGCTTCTCTAGAGTGACTTTAATTTTACAATGTGAGACCCCATGGGGAATTGACATTTACTGCCTCCTCAGAGTGTCTGTAGTTCCTCTACATGGGCCATAGGGGTAATGAGACGTTGAGTGCTTCCCCGGGGAACCTTTAGTATGATACGAGACTATAGGGGGGAATCGACGGTGAGTGCGTCCCCAGAGAGTCTATTCTTTAGCTAAACCAGATGGGTGAGACTGTGTGTGCCTCCCAGAGGGTTCCTAGAACTTGTAGGTTGAACCATAGGGGTTATGATATAAGAACTACCCAGAGGTTAACTATTTTTTATAATTTCTTGAGTGACTTTTTACATGTTTGTACATATGTGATAGAGACTGTGGATTGTTTCCTGTAGAGTACTTTACTATTTACTGCTTTCTGTTATTTTACCTGCCATATATTCACTGACTATTAGGCACATAACTTTGGGTGGTCTTCTATTGGGATTTTATCTCACACTCTATTTGGGTCATTCTTTTGTGATCAAATAGATTATATTGTTCCATGTATCGATAAGGGAAATCAGACTTCTTCATCAGGTTCTTGATTGCACTGGAGCTCGAGAGCCTGGGACCAAGCCGAGGCTTGCGATGCTAAGGAGTTTCTCATCTATTTTTCTTTTGTACATTGGTTTTTTATTGTTTTATGGATTGTGACTTGTTTTTCTGCTTTCTTAGTTGCATCTGTATCATGAATCATTTATATATTTTCCTCTAGTTGTTTATCTATCAGTTTTCCGTTGTTACTACTGTTTGGTATTTACTGCTTTTTCTATTGTATGATTGTTTATCTTCTACTATGTTAATCTTCCAATAAGGGAATAGTTTCCCCATTATCACACCCAAGTCCCTCGCTACTAGTCAGCATCCTCTGGAATTCAGGGAAATGTGCTTGAGGCCATGTGACCAACCAGGTATCGGGTGCCTCTGGATGGCTTCCGGAACCGGGGCGTTACAAGTCATCCATCTGAAAATCATTATAATATGGAATTATATGGTCTATTAACCAATGAAAATGGATTAATGTGTCATCTTCAAGTCCAAAAATCACTTCACATTAAAACATAATATAGACATGGATAAAGATTAAGCAGAATATCATTGAATGTATAAGAAAAAAGTATCCATTGTGAAAATCCAAGGAATATAATATCAATTATTTCAATGGGTCTTTAGTTCCATATAATGATTCCTAGCATTAGTTCGATATTGTTTCATACATTATCAATGTAATTTATTTAACAATTTAGTGGATAATTTTATTGGGTATTCCCTTGGTTAATTTGACTCATCAATCATCCTTTTATCAATACATTCAAATAATTTTGATTATTATGGTGGCAATTTTAGTTCTCTTTCCACATCACTAAACAATTAACTAATTTTTCATAAGAAAATGGATTTTCCATTTTGATCAATAAATCCAATTTATTCAAATTCAATAATCCATCCATTCATAATTTGAAATTTATTACATGAGTTATTTATCCTTTAACAATTTATTTCATTTTTATTTGGATAAAATTACTAAATGGAGAGATCCACTCACCCCAGTGGTGTAATTATCATAAGTATAGAAAAAAACCAACTCAAATAAGGATCATTGTGAGGTTAAAAACAACCCAAATTTTCAAATGGATTTATAAAATGTAAAAATCATGGAGTAAAAATCTAATTTATGAGCATATTAATTTAATTTTTAGGTCCCAAAAATTCTATTTTGTTTCAATATTTTTCAATCTATAATAATATAGTACATTAAGAAAAATTTATAACCCACATACCACAGAGAGACAATAATATCCTCATCCATTGTCAGTAATTAACTCCAGGTAGAGTGGGATAAATTGACGAAATAGAAAAACAACCTAAATGTTGTAATATTATTTAACATATATTTATGATTATATATGGATGGATAAATGATTGATGGTAGTGGATTTAAGAGTATACCGTTATGGATCCAAGATGAATGAGGGAATGTGATTCAGATGAAAAATGAATGAGATATAAAAATTCATATAAATATAGTATAAGGTTTGATATAGTCTGGAAATACATAGTTTCAAATAGAATTAAGTAGGATTTAAGATTTTAATAGGGTGTAGGGGAAAATGAATTTTCACCCATCATTTCAGGGTTTAAACAGTTTGGCCTAACAATATTGAAGAACCATTCACTAATCTTGCACACCCACTGACTAATTGGTACTAAAAATCTAGGTTAGTAACATATTTTTAAAATTCATGTGCATCACATGTGCCTATCTATAGTATATATGTATAAAATTATATGGTTGTGTTCCCCCTATGAATATTTAAATAAAATACAGACCACCACTTACATGGTGCCATTGATGAGCAACATAGTCATTGCTAAATATGATCCACATAACCAAATCATTCAATTTTTTCATAAACCACATATGAGGCATTGAATAATCCATGGATGATCCTGATCCATTATTTTAATCATTAATTATTTCTAGTATATGAATATTATATATTCATTTAAAAATTTAACAAGTTAATACCTCATGAAAAATAAAGGTACACTACAACCTCCCCTCTGTAAAACAACTCATTCACAAGCTTCCCATTCATTGGTGGTAAGAAAACATATAGGAATAACCCCACCAACTGATCAAGTACATTATCCACTTGTTCCTAGGTATCATAGTATAAATGTCTAT
This sequence comes from Viscum album, assembly GCA_963277665.1. NCBI lineage: Eukaryota > Viridiplantae > Streptophyta > Magnoliopsida > Santalales > Viscaceae > Viscum > Viscum album. Next base: position 1,844,841,064 of record OY728157.1, on the reverse strand, counting down.
TCAATCAAAGCACCAAAAAAATTGTAATTGACCTACCATGAATATTCTTCTTTCTATAATCAATAACTCTTATAGGATTTTACTCAAAGGAAGAAAAAAAATATAAGTAAATATCATTAGGGTGAAATGTATGAAAATTATTTGAATAATAATGATGAATTTTAGATTCATATAAGACATCATTAATGGGTATATACCTCTAAGGTAACAGCAAGAAATAGTCTATTGGCTCAGATCCCACCAAAATCTCATAAGTAAAATCATAACAAGGTTGTAACTTCCCCTTATTAAATTTCATTTAGGGCATAGTCTAGCTAAAATATGAATCATGTGCTAGTCCCTTACATCATGCTCTAATGGTTGGTTATGGTGATCGGTGTAGTACCTCTTCTTAGATTGAGATGTCTCCATGAATTTTATAATATTTTGTACCTTCTTCGAGATCTCTAGAATTGGATGTGGTCCCAATATCACAATATATCATACCTATAACCATTATAGTGGTTCTTGGAACATACTATTATTTAAATAATCATTGTAATTCATGTTTCTATTATCTTAAAATACAATATTGTAATAATTCTTAGTGATATGTTAGTGTATCACCCAATTACCCATAGAATCATCTAGTCATTCCAAGAGTATTTCCTCTATCATCTATACGGTATGATCCTACTTACCATCATTATGAGGGTGATATGACATACTAAAATTGAATTTTTTACCAATAGAACAATATATACCATTCCATAACAATGGCATGAATCATTCATCTCTATCTAATATGATATTAGGTGAATTATTGTGAAGTTGTATGATATATAAAGAAAATAACCATCCTAAATATTCCAGTGTAATGGTTTATTTGATTAAAAAAAAGTGAGATAATGTTGTCCACATATCTATGATCACCCATACTATATTTTAGTATCAAGATTACCTAGGTACTTCCATCAAAACATAGATAGTGACTTCAACTCATTTCCACTCATGAATGGGAAATGGATGTAAAATCCTTACTGACCGCTGTTGTTCTTAATTCACTTTCTTATGATTGGAAAACTGAAGAATGAAACATGATATATCTCATTTTATATAGGATAATAATACAAGTTTAACAATTCACTAGGAATATTTATAAAGATAGGATGTACCACCCTTGAAGAGGAATGTTTCTCCCACATCAATAATTCTAAAATGTTATATGGTACAAAGACACATTGATGGACAATCAATACCTGATCCCTATCAATGAAAAATATTGTGGTGGGTCCCTCTCATGAACAAAACTACGGAGACCCTGAACCAGTCAACCGAGCCATTCCACTGCATGTCACGAGGGGCATTCTCGATCCCCAGGAGATTGAAACCAGTGTCGGGCATCAAAACTAACACAAGGGAGCTATTAGGAACATGAAAAACAAAATAAAATAAACACAGACAAAGAATAATGTAAATACTAGCAGCAGAAATGAAAATAAAACCACACATACCACTACGTGACCTTCAAGATCACTAGCCAACAGAGAACCACATTCGTTGCAAGAGTAATCAAGCACTAAAAGAACCTGAACATAGAACACAACTTACAACTGAAAAGATAGGTTATGCATGAGCAACAAGATGCTCAGTAGGGATGGTGAAAGTGAACCACTGAATCCATTTATTTTCCAATTCCAAAAAAGGCCAAATAATACTAGTTTGAACTAAAATTATATAAATAAATAAGATGTTTTCACAAATACACTGAATTTTGAAAACTAACAATCACATTTTCATTGACCTTATAATTCAAAAAAAGGAAGTGAAATAAGGAGGGGAATATTCAAACTTTTCTAAAATATCTAATTTGAAATCCTTTTTAAAACCAACCATACATATAAGGTTTTTCCATGAAAACACCATAACCATGTTCAAGGGTATGATTCTATACACAATAAGGGAAATGGTACTAATAGTACTCATATTAAAGGACAAATGAAAACCTAGGAACTCAGTGGAAGACCAGAACATACTAACAACTTGGACTCCATCCCCGATAGCATGCCACATAGGATTGAATCAAACTCTCAAACACCCATCCACCCCTATCATGTCATACCATGGGGCCAACTCCCATAGTAATAATCCAAAATATCCACTTACTATGTGATATTAGACAATACACGAACGTCTAGTATATGAATAGTTATAAATAAACCCCATTTATTTTCTATGATTCAGTGCTATGTTCGAAAAGATTTGATCCACACATTCCAGCAACAATCCACACACACACACACACACACATATATATAACAAAGCTCGGTACACAATTCAGCACCACCCCGACCACCTGAATGTTAGCCTCATGCCTTAATATAAGTATTCTAAAAAGGTGGCCCATATTGAGGACCCTCATACCTCATGATCAATATTTGAGGAAAGTGACCAACCAAGGATGGGTTTCCCAAAAAATACTTTTGAAGATGCCAAATAGTACATTTAACACTTTCCGAAAACCATACTTTTATAAAAAACCAGACATGAAAATCACTTTAGTTTCAATCATTTTTTCAACATCCAAAGAGGCATCACAGCGAGAACTTTGAATGAAAACCCATTTACAAACACCTATCATTTTTTATTGCAAGGAAATTACAATAATTAAAATAAAAATATATATGCAAATATCATAAACTATATTAATGAATAAATAGATAAACTAAACCATCATTTGGTTGGAAAAAACCCAGAAAAATGAATGACACTTTAAAAACCACTCTAAATACCATACACACCCCAAAACATTCCCCAAACTTGTTTCGTATCCCTTTTATAATATATTTAACCATTAAATATCTTTATAAAAAAATTTAGTAACACCCCACAACTTCTATATCGATTCACACCCAAATCCCTCGTAAAAGACCAAACACACACCAGAACCATTTAAAAAACAAAAATACCATTTTTACATAAATATTACCAAATGGGCCTTTACACCAAGAATTTACAAAAAAGTGCCTATGTAACTTTTTAACACAAGCTAAAAAACCCAAAGCATGTGAAAGTATCAAACGAGCCCTTGAGTTTCGAACACACACACACCCCAACATTTCACAATCGCCAAAAGGTCCCTTTTCCATTCAAAACAAACACCAAATCATTACCATTAAAATACATCAGAGCTCTTAAATGAAGACACCTATATAAAAAAGACAAAAAATTCATCATCAATTATATAACCCACCCAACTACATTATAAATAATTTTTTAAATAGGTAATAAGTTTATGAACAATTTTTACATGATGGAAAAAAAGTATAAATAATTTTATATCTAACACAAATAGTTTACTAGATATTCTGTAAACAAATCAATTAATTTATTAAAATGTTTATTAACAGATTAATGAAATTACAAAACCAACTGAAAAGAAAATGATATAGGAAAATGACCAATTATTTTTTATAGATATGAATAAAGAAGAAGAATTAATTAAAAATATAGAAGCATTAAATAAACTTATTCATAAAAGAACATGTGTATTCTACATCCTCAAACCAAGGAAAGATGTGAAGGAAACCCAATAGAGTGAGGAATAATGCCATGTGGACCAAACACAAACATAAAACAAATAAGAAAATGTGCAGAATAGAAACCAATCATTAGGGTTTGCTAATTTTAAAGGAAGAATAAAAAACCAATGTATGAACACACTAGAAGGGAGGTGTTCGCACGATGGAGGGGAGGTGGAGGCACTACCAAGGGGTATTGAGTTCGCACTATAAGACGATCAGAAACATAGTTTCCATGGGGGGTCAGGGATACTAGAAAATTGGGAACACAAGGGGTTCAGGGCAGCGGGTTACCAGAGTCAAGGAGAGCTAGGGGTTGGCTGGGTTGAGCATCTGGGGTGAGGGCAGCTAGAGCTGGATGTTCGGGAGGAGGGAAGAAGGTTGGAGCGTGGGAGGCTGGAACGGCGAGGTCCGGTGCATGGAGGGCCGGAACGACGAGGACCAGATGTTGGTGGTCGAGGTCGAGAGATGAAGGCGACGACCTGGGGAGGGTGAGGGCCTAGGTGCATATAGGAGGTGGTGTAAGGTGGTGGCTAAGTGCACAGAGCAGAGTATGGTGGGGGATGGGAGCCTGGGTGGAGCGCCATGTGAAGGAGGTAGCAGGGATGGTGCTACTGTGAGCAGTGAGTCAGGGAGAGGTGGAACTGCCGGTAGAATATGGTTTCCACCTTATTTCATTTTCCCTATAATAATAATAATAATAATAATAATAATACCTAATATTATATTAATAATAATAATGACACAAAAAATGTTTATAATTTAAATTAAAATAACAGAAATAAATATAATAAAAGTAAAATAGAATTCAATAAAAATAATAATAAAACATATAGTAATAATTATAATAATAATATAAATAATAATAACAATTATAATAATAATACAAAAAACAACAAAAAAACAATAATAATATAATAATAATTTAAAGAACAATAAGAATAAAAATAAAATGATAATAACAATAATAATAATAATAATGATATAAAGAATGATAATACGACAATAATAACAATAAAAAATATATAATATTATAATAATATAAATATTGATAGTAATACGACAATAAAAATATTACTGATAATTAGAATAATGAGCAATTACCGGAGACTTGGACCGACTGCGCTGCCACCGCCATCCATGCGGTGACCGCGCATGGGTACAAAACCTAGTAAAATAGATAAATGACAAAAAGTACAAATCAGGAACCAACCCAAACATTGTCACGATAATCCGAAACCAAAGAAATAATAATATAAAAATAAATTCAAACATTTGAGTCTGACAACTCTCCCCACATCAGAAACTTTTTTCCCCAAGAAAGTCACCCAGTCGATCAGTAGACAAAACAAGAATCCATGCCCTATTGTAGATGAATGAAACCACAATACAGGAGAATGGGAGAACATGATAGGATTCTTCCCACCACAATAACTCAACTAGTACAATTATTTAACACCCAATTATATCACCTCGGGATGGGGGTCTGGCACGAGAACTGCCAACCTATCCAAACTAATGTTAATATCAAAAACAAAACAACACCTCCATTGGACCATGGAACTCTCGACCTAGACCAAAACCCCCCAACATTAGAGAAAACACATGGTAAAAAAACTACCCTAAGAAGTGAACCCCAACATAAATACACACATAAATATTTCTATAGGCACTTACATCTCCAAAAGAACGTCACTAAACCATGATCAGCCCGTAAAATGGCCAAACAAACATTCATAAAAACACATGATCAGAAAACCAATATAATACAAATAACTGTTTAGATTACGATGGGAAATTTCAATTAAAACGTCACGATGAAACACGTACTTACAACAACATAAAAAAAATTAATTACAGAGAAACAAAAATGAAAAGAATATAATTGTTCCATTGCCAACACGGAACACAATACTCGAACCAAGGCTTCACACCCCGGGAAACTCCTAACTGCATGTGAGCTTCACCCTATGACCATTGGTAGGGGCTCTAAGGGTTGAATCATATCCTATCTCACATTCAGACACTAGAATTATCTAGTCACAAATTCTTCTTATGGTGATGATTCCTACAAAACCTCTCTAGATTACCCAGACACCTGCAACAATGGTACATTTAGGAGGTATGTGACTTGATATATTCATGTGCCATAAAACTCATCACTGATGGAACATAATCGAACGGTCTGATGAACTAGAATACAAAACCAATGTATATGAATCTTTAGAAACCGTCCCTTTAACACACCCTGCTCTCCAATGGGAAACCTTTATGTTAAATAGGATACTCTAGATTTCCTACCATCTACACTCCATAGAAAAACTCAGCTAATAACAACTCATCCCCAAAATTCTCAAAATTATGGTCCCTATAATTTAAGACCATTTCATTAATCTTTGGATTAAGACCCACGATAAAGAAATATGTATTCCTCAATATAATGATGCTACCGATAAATAAAAGGACATATGTTCTTAGAAATGGTATTCATATACATTCATCATATGTTGACCTTGTTGAATATGCATGTGCCATTCCATTTTCTTTGTCTTCACCTATTCATGTATGAACCATTAGGTGAAGAATAATTTAAAGACATCTCACATCATCCCAACATGAATTGATGGCGGGGTGAAAAACTCCCATTCAACCAAAACTAGACCATCAAAATGACTGAACACGACACACACTTTGACAGCTTTAGGAGTTTGTAATACCCTGAAAATGTGCTCGACCTCTTCAAGACACTCTTCTGCCTCGAAGAGACTCTGACTATAATGAATGACACATAACATATGAAAAGGTTCAAATACTGTGCATGATATTTTAGAAACATTTCAGGTCTTTCTAGGCAGCATTTTCTAAACAAAATATAAAACAAAAATCCAATATCAATATCAAGTGGATGAAACACTAATTAAAGTTCATTAATAGAAAAAATCTTCTCAAAAACCAAACAAATAAAAACAAAAACCAAAATTACCATTTCAAAACACTTTTTTATTTTATATTTCAAAACCTCATTCTCTCAAAGCAAATTTCTAAATATCAAACCCAATTTTCAAGGAAAATTATATTTCCAAAACCATATCCACATTTTTAAATAACTCTATGAAAACAAGGTCAAGCCTTTAATTCCAAGAACACCCCACAATATTCTAGTGAACAGTTTCACATGACATCATCCGCTTTCATCCACACACACCAACACACACATTCCATCCATTCTCTGACATGTGAGAATGTTCATAATGAGAACCCAAGGTTTCACACAAACCATTTCTCTACCAATTCGAAGAAAACATCATATTTATAGACAATGAGATTTTTTAAACCCATTTCATGAATATAATTCCATTTAAATGAAATCATTCTCATTTACAAAACCATGTTATTGATTATCGATAGAGAACATACACTAACTAGAACCATGGCGACACTTAACTTGCATCAAACTACATGAGTGGGGGACTAGTATCCATATTTAATCTAGAGACATTGTAGTTTTCCATGCCAAAAGTTGGCATAAAAAACTATGAGGAACTTATATTGTGTACTTGAACTCCACATGGGTCACTAATCCATTAAAAAATCACAATGTAACATTATCTTTCCTTTATTGTCTTCCCTCAATCTAAAAAAACCAGAATGAGACAATGACTCAATTTAGGGATACCCCTAGCGACTTGTGGTTCAGAATGAATGAGGGTTAATTAACCCCTTCCCATACATACCTCCCAAGTTCCTAAAAACCTAATCTTCATCTACCGAAAACCCCAAATAACAAGGGCTACTCTGAAACCATTTTTTCATGAACCAACCAGGGTAAACCTTGAACCAGTCAACCTAGTATGTCTTCCACAAGACCCTAGGTGCGTTCCCAATCCCCACAGTTTGTAAAACAATGTCGGGAATCAGAAATGTCTTGATGGAATGACTTTTCCGATAAAAAACAAAATAAAAATAAAGATATACTAAGAATAAAGTAAAAAGCAGCAGCAGAAAATAAAATAAAATGCCACATACCTCAATGAGACCTTCTTGGTCACCAACAAACTCAAAACCATGTTCACTCTAAGAGTAATCCAGCACTAATAGAACATGAACAAGGAAAAAAACTAGTAACTCAAATGATAGGATCAGTGTGGCCAATGAGATGTTCAGTTGTGATGCTAATAGTGAACAACTGAATCTATGTATTTTCTAATTACAAAATGGCCCAATAATACTAGTTTGAACTACATGTATATTAAAAAATAATTTTTTTCACATAAACAATGCATTTTTAAATATAACAATCACAATTACATTGCATTTATAATTCCAAAACAAGGAAATGAAATAAATAGAGGCACACACAATCTATTCCAAAATTTCTATTTTGAAATCCTTTATAAAACCAACCATACATTCAATGGTTTTCCAAAAAAACACCAAAACCATGTTCAGTGATATGATTCTACACACATTATGGGAAATGGTACTAATAGTGCTCGTATCAAAGGATCACAAAAATCCTAGGATGTTGAAGGAAGTCTAGAATATACCAATACATACAACTCCATCCCTGGTAGCATGCCATAAATGATATAATCAAAAGCCCAAATTCCCAACCACACTTTCTCAAGTCAGACTCAGGGGCCCCATTCCATTTTCATAATTCCAAATATCCACCTACTATAGGCCACTAGATAGTATTTGAACATCCAGTGCAACAAAAATTCTTAGTAAATCCCCTTGCAATGCTAGGTTTCCATGCTATGATCTCAATGAGGTGTGTAAAACATTCCACTGACAAGACACACACACACACACATATATATATATAACCAACCTCTCCACACAATCTGGAACCACCACGACCACCTCAAGGTTAGTCTCATGGCTTAAAATAATTATTCTCAAAAGGAGTCCCATAATGAGTACCATCATATCTAATGATCAAACTACGAGGCAAGAGACCTAGTCCCATGAGGGGGTTTTCAAAAAACCCATTCAATTATACCAACCCATCCTTTCAACACTTTTACAAAACCATACTTTTATAAACAACACGATAAACAAATCACTTTAGTTACAAACATTTTTTCAATGACCAAAGAGGCATTGAATTGAGAACTTAAATTGAAAAACCATTTGAAAACACCTATCATCATTTTTATTCTATGAAAATTAATCTAATTTAAATCAAAATATATTTCTAAATAACATGAACTATATGCAAGAACCAACCAGGAAACACAACCAACATTTGGTGTGAAAACCCAAAATAAAAGTACGACTCATTAAAACCCACTTTTAAATCCATACAGACCAAAAAACATCCTCCAAACATGTTTTACACACCATTTATAATTTGGTAAACCATTAAAGCACATAATAAAACCATTTTATGAAAAAACCCTCATCTTATATATTAATACACTCTCAAATCCATATTGAAAGGCCAAACACACACCAAAAGAATTTCCAAAACAACAAATAACATTTTTACATAACTATGTCTGAGTGGGCCTTTAAACAATGAATTTACTATAATGTTACCAATTACCTTTTTATGCCATGCTAAAACACACAAGGCATATGAAAGTGAAAAATGGGACCTTGAGTATCAAACTCACCTAGACCCAAACCTTTCACAATCGCCAAAAGGGCCATTATACATTCAAAAAATGCACCAAATCATATCCATAAAAATTCATCAGATAGATAATATAAATAAACCTTTAGAAAACAATCCAAACAATTCATCAACAATTATATAAAAAATCCAACCCATTTATTATTAGTTTTATAACAATATAACTAGTTTATGAATTATTTTTATAAAATACTAAACAACGTTAAACTTATTTTACAAGTAACCCAAACCGTTTACTAGAAATTCCATAAAAAATTAAAAAATTTATTAAAAAGTTTATAAAAAGATCAAACAAATTACAAAAACTAGAAAACACTCTGATAAACTAATTTTAACAAAACCTACTGACATGATAATGCTATAGAATTTTGAACAAATATTTTGAAAAGATGATAACCAAGTAAAATAATAAATTAATAAAACAAATCCATTAAATGGACTTATTCAGAATGGAAAATTTGGATTCCCCTACCTCAATGTAGGGTCATTCATGACAGAACCAAAATGGAATGAGGAACAAGTATTTTTTGACCAAACACACAACTTAAACAATGAGAAAAAGTTCATTGATCTAAAACTGACCATTAATGTTTTTCTAAATTTGAAGGAGGAACGCAAAACTAGAGGAAGAACCCACTAGAAGGAAAGAGTACACATGATAGAGGGGAGGTAGAGGGTCTGTTACAGAGGTTTGAGTTCGTTCGAAAGGACAACCGGAAACAGCCCGCATAGGGGGGTTTGGGATACTGAAAAATATGGCACATAGGGGGTTCAGTGTATCGGGTCACCAGAGTCATGGAGAGAAGGTGGTCAGCAAGCTGGAGTAGCTGGGGTGAGGGAGGCATGAGTGAGCTATATTAAAGGAGGAGAGATAGCGAGAAAGATTACGTTTAGGGTGCAAAGGGCCGAAACGATGAGGGACGAAGGATGTAGGATGTGGGAGAGAATCAGAGGATGTGAACTAGAGAGGATGAGGGCCTCGGAAAACGGAGGGGGAAATGAAAGGTGGTAGTGAGGAGAAGATGGGAGAGGGCAGAGGGGGTTGGGGGGTCTAGGAGAAATTCCGCATGAAGGAGGTAGCAAGGAAGGTGTCACTTTGCGTAGTGAGTCAGGGGAAGGGGGTACCACCGGTTGAATAGGTTTTCCCCCTTTTTTTAATTTCATCATAAAATAATAATAATAATAATAATAAAACTAATAATAATAATAATAAAAATATAGTGATTGATAATAATACAATAAAAATAATAATAATATGAAGAATATTGAGAAATTTTCTGACACCTAGGCCACCTGCGCGACTACCGCCAAGCGCACGGTGGCCATGCATGGGTCCAAAACGCAGTAAATTTATTAAATGAAAAAAATTCAAACTAGGACCCAACTCGAACCTTGGCATGTAAACCCAAATCCAATAAAAAAATAAAAATTCAGGGTGTGATGGTCCCCACATTAAACTCTATCCAATAGAAAAAAAAACCTCTAGATCTAAATAAAAACCCATTTTAATTATTTATATAATTGAATGGGTAACTAATAAGGTTTAATTCAGATGATGTCCACGATGAACTTGAAACACATACTGCATCTTTGAAAAGTGGGCCACGAGCTAGCACTCACTATTGGAATCTAGATATTCCTTGTTCTAATTCGTCTAACATAGATAATTGACTAAAACATTTCCCTTAATCAGAGTATAAGCATGGAAAATGGAGAAAAACCATACTTATTCCAAACATATTCTCTAATGTATAATAATTTCATCTTTTTATATATATACTTTTGGACTTTTTTTGTTTGTGCTCACCATTGAATTATATAATAGTTTGTAATTCCTAAAACAATGCATGGAATAGACCATAACTACTAGCTATATATTTTGAATCATTAACTTCTTCTCTTGATACCTCAAGTAGAGACACCCATATAAATTGAACAATTCATCATTCATGAAAATGGCTTCTATCATGGTTCATGGTGAATAATATTAATTCATATAGCCTCTACCAGGATCATGTATAACTAGAATTGGTGATAAATTAAATATCACATTCAAATCCTAAATGGATCTATCAATTCATCAGTACTTGTTATTATGACACCATTTATGGACAATCCCATTATGGGTGCTATAATATTGTAGAAATACTGTATGAAGAACCAGTAATAATTAGCACTCCAAATGATACAGCTTATATAAAAAAATTTTGTGGATTATACAGTAGAATAAATGATAATCCGAATGTATAGTTCAATTGATACTCTTGGGATTCATATATTTTTATACATGAAGTATATTAAATATGTCCACAAGTATAATTTCGTGAGAATAACTTATAACTAGTCATGATATCTATCTCAAACAATATCAAGATGTTGGGAAAGTCTCTATTTAGTATATGTGTGACCAAACATTTATTCCATGAATATTGTTGACAATGATTCTTGAAATGGGTGGAAAACATGATTCATAAAATTCAAGAATACTTATAGTGAATTCATAAGACCGTAATGAATTGAAAATACATTTACAAAACATATCTATATTGAAAGGATGCACATATTATATATGAGTGTATAACATGAATTAGGTTGTAGCTATATCTCAAATGGATATTAGAGAAATGTAAACCTTCAAGGAGATGGATGAAGTGAATTTAAATTTTTCGAAATGGATACCTATTATTAATTATAATCTAATTATACTAAAAAAAGACACCAAACCAATGAAGGTATTGTCCTCCTTCATGGATAGATGTACAGTTGAATCCCATGGGGATGTAGTGTGTCATTTAAATATATTATAATCCTAGTCTTATAGATTCCACTTTAACTCCAACAATCAGTAGTATCCATCTAGTATGAAAATAAAGGATATTTTTGGTACAATTGGGAGGAGAGAAATAGTAAACTATACGTTTCTCCCAAGTGGGTTCCCTAAAAATACATCAGGGAAGAGATCATTAAAATGATCAAATATGGGTGGTTAATATATATGTCACATTATTATATCATATGTATAAAGGATATAAATATAGGCAGTCACTTCACCTAGCCTATAATGTTCAAATCCTACTTGACTTTTCTAAACAACCCATACACAGTTTTGAATATAAAATCACCCTCATGGGATACATGGAATAACCATTGATGACATAAATAGATATAATCATGATAATGAATTAATTATTCCATCACAAGGATTTGATCAAACCTTATGATCATTAGTAAAATGAGGTTCTTTAAAAAAAGGATTCCCAGATATATTAAAAGGGCACTCCTTCCATTAGTGTACAATCAAAAATCAAATTTCTAATGTTGTATCTAGTGTCACAAAGCCACCTAAATAATCTATCACTGGGAATAGACTCACTATATTAACCACATATATAATTCAATGTGACGAACTTTTATTAACTAATGAAAATACTAATGTATATTCTACTAAAATCAAACCTCTAACGCTATAGGCACTGACACTCTACAACACTAGGATTGGAAACACTTCATATATCTAGACATATCCTTGGCTCTGACATATATCCTCACCTCCCCATGATTGCCTTCTCAACTAAAATAATAAATAAGGTGTATTTCTCCCACATCCATGACCATCTCCTCAGTATGTATAAAAAGTAATGTAGCGGCTCCTTGCTTGAAGCAGAGCAACTAATCCATCTCTAAAATTTGGAGATATTGTGGACCTCTTCCACTGGACATATGTGGACTTTTATGAATTTTTTTAATATTTATTATCCTACCAATGGATCAACACTCTACGTGGTAGCTATCATGTTGTGTATTAATATGACCATACATAAAACATTTAAAACTTGTCACTTAGCAACAAATACACAAATCTATCAACTACTACCTCCTACTGAATATTAAAAACTATGCTTCTGAATACTAGTTTATATGCCTCACTAATGATAGACTGGAGTAGTTTTCCCCATATTTTCATCAAATCTAATGATACACTTGCTAATCTGGGTTCATTTTACAATCTTGGTGATGGTGGTCAAATGAAACATGTTCACTTGAGATCTGATCGAATTTATAACCCAAACATAAAACTATAAAATTTTTAAATATCATCACTATGGAGAGAATTAATGTAATAAGGAAGCTTCATAACGAGTTGAAAATAGTCCCTAATAGATATAATGAACATCACTAATTTCATAAACTACATTACACAGTTATCCCTCAGTATCTCGAGACATAAATAATCATATATTGCTATCTAAAAAACCATCCAGACCAATTCTTGATAAAAATTAGTCTGACTAAACACATCTAGCCATCTCTTTAATGAATCATGTATAATATATTCAATGATATTGTGCCTCTTCTTGGGAGGTGTCTCATTGTTCTATAAAATATAAAGAATGACATGCATCCATTAATCCCTAGCATGGTAAATTCCATTGTAATGTCTCAGATTATTTCATGTATTATTTTTAAATGTTATATAGGATTATTTCGAGACCGGGCACAAAAACATAACATCTTTCCGAGGCCTATTGATCCCAGAATGGTGGTTTGAACTTTTTTTTAGTTGAGTAAGTCGGAACTTGTGCGCGGCTATGGATGCTTCCAAACGGATGTCTGGATTTATAATTTGAGGACACCGTTGTGTCTGGGACGACATATTTACCTAGGAACGAGTCTAAAAAAGACCAGTGCGGTTCGAGGGGAAATGTTTATTTTCGGACGTTTTATGTAAAATAAAATAAAATAAAATCGAAAAGTTTATTATATTTCTTTTTGGAAATATCTGCTACAACACAGCGACGAGGCATCGGTTTTTGTAATTAATGTCATGACATTAATGACTCGGAAATAAAAATGATGACTCGTTAATGTCATAGTGTAATGGGATGTCATATATGATTCCCTTTTTACTAGGATAATCTAATTTTCCTCATTGCCGACTATTGAGAGAGAAATCTCTGGGAAATCCACGGAGCGTTGGAGCAAACTCTCAGCGATGAACGACGATGGATCGAACCGGAGAATCGTTGCACCAACGTGTTGAAGGATCTCAACAACGACGATAGCACGACCTATTTCGTCAACGATCGATCCTTTCTTAAAGGCAGGTGTTGTTATTTCATTCCTCTTTCCCTGTTCTTGAATTTTAACAACGAACGCGGATCAACCACGAACATGTTGATTCGCGGATTTGTACATTCATGTAGGAGAGATTTTTCTTTGGAATGATTATGGTGAATTAATCCACGTTGATTATTGGGGATGATTTATACTCTGCTTAAGCCTATTAAAGGGAGTGGATCAACGCCGTGACGAACGAAAGTGGGGGTTCGTTCCTCAAATTTGTTCAACTGGTTTTCTTTCACCCTTTTCTTCTCACACATTCTTCGTATTATTCGTGGGGAAATGAACAACAGATCATTGTGCACCAATATTGCAATGCAATGATCCCAAATCAGATATCCTACATCAAAACGACCCTACGAAGGTGTGATGACCATAACGGACAATGAATTATCTCGGATTGGAAGAGGTAGTTCTTCGAGCGTTCTTCATGCGGGAAGATAAATACATGTTTTTGAGGCCGATAGGAGGTACGAAAAAAACGGATGCAGCTTCGTGGTGTCATGGAGACCAAAACTCGAGTGTTACATGGTGATCGGATGACCAGATCATTGACCAAAGCATCACCAGAGGCCCGACAGTGGAGGTCAGTGTTTCAGAAAATTTCCATTTTACACGACGTGTACATCTGAAGAACACATTGTGTAGTACTGGAAGTGGTGGCTGGGGTTTTGGGAGACTGGGAGAAATAAAACGGCATGTGACCCTAGTCACATGTCATCTTGGGATTTTCCCAGAGCTCGGCTTGTATTTTGGGAACTACACAGACACGAGATGGACTACACAGCTTCATACGACATAATGTGTACTCTCTACGCAGCATGATAGAAGCGGCTACCTGAGTCTCATCATGTATCCTGGGGATACACAGACATGATATGGAGTACATTATCATGTACTCCATCACACGGCCAGGCGAGGCCAGTAATGCAGGTCACCCACATGTAGATATTACACAAGTTAGAGTACAAGGGTTGAAGACGGTGTACAAGAAAATGGCCAGCGTACACAGAGCTGATCCCAGGCACTCAGACACAGTGTGTACACATTACTACACTCCATGTACTCACTTTTCTACACAACCATCCTTACAGAATGGGCAGTTGTACACGACCAGCACCCAGGGTCAGACAACACAGTGTGTAACTTTTAAACACGCCATGTACTTTTTGAAAAATGGCATGGTCCTCTTGCCCACCGTGTCATGGACATGTTTCGTTTGGGTTAGTTCCCCATCTTCTCATTCCCCTAAAGGTCAGGTATCGTTTCCTTCTACAAGATTATGATCCCCTTAGCAGGACATTCTGTGATAGAGTCAGGCATCCATATGAGAGGCCTGGATCGAGATCCTCTATCCATTATTGACCCTAGGTAGAGTCAGGCATCGATGTGACTAACTCCAACAGGGCATCGATCCTCTACCTAGCATGTGATTTCTGGATGAGTCACGGTGTCCTCCATGGCCCTAGCTGTGATCTTCATCTATGTATCGTGATCTTTCCCACTAAAGAGTGTGTCTCCCATAATGAGTGCATATATCTATCAAAATATTTCCACACAAGAGTGTGTCTCTTGTATTGAGTGTGACTACCTCTCGTGACGGTTCTTGATGAACGATACTTTTCGGACTGACATCATTATAGCATTAAAACTCATGGAGTTTGTTCACCTGAAACTATTGCTTCATTGAATCATTGAATTGAATCCTAACAGGTGTATGTGGTTGTGCGACTTGTCTCCAGACTGTGATTATTGGTTTTGAGTAAATATATTTTGCGTTTCCCATTCTATTTGTTCTGTAGACATATACTGTGTATAGTTGAATGTACATTTAATTCGTGGACTACTTTCTTGTTTTCGGGGTCCTCTACTGAGTATTATTATACTCACCCCTTCATGGGCATTGCCCGCACGTGTTTTTTCTTGTGTAGATGCACATCCTTCTGACAGAGTCAAGGGCGGACCAGGACAGGGCCGAACTTTCTGAGTTCCCTACAGGATGAGGCATTTATTCGGCTAAGAGAAGTAGTCCTAATACCTCTTTGTGTTTACAGGTTGGAATTTTCAATTTTCATACTCTTTGTTTGCTAGGATTTTATTTTGACCCAATTTACATTCATTTCATTTCGTTCTGTCGTACTCTGTTAGTTGGGTTTAGTTGTATGCATGAATTTTGTTCCATATAGGTTTTTAAATTTCAGAATTTGTGGGCTTGGAGATCTGTGCATGTGTACAGATGCTTAAGAAATTCCTCCCATGTTAGTAATATGCCTATTTGGTGGTAGTCACCAGCCCATGGCCGATTGGAGGCGGGCCGGGGAGTCACGGCACAGGCACCAAGGGGACAAGTTGTGATAGAGTGGTATCAGAGGTTATCAGTTCTACCTTAGGACCAAGGGTGTATGAGATGGGTTTAGGGAAATAGTTTTACATGTTTTGAGCTTCTCTTTCAGGCCAGATACTCTAGTGTTGGTGCGGTGGTCGACGTACCCATACACCAGGACTCTGATAACCTTCTTTTCGACTTGGTGCACAAAAACACTAGTTTCATGGATATAAAATAAAGGTACATGCATCATATTAGAATGGGTTGTGTTTTCCATATACTTTTTGTTAGCTATCGAGATATACTCATTGACCATGGAATATCTTGTTTCATTATAGGATGCCTCCGCGATGCATACCCACTAGGAATCAGCATCATGATCATAAGGATAACCCCCTCAATTATGAGGCTTCGATACATGGACCATTTCCCTCAGGATTTTCCACCAGGTGGTGAACCTGCTATGCCACCACCAGTAGATTTTCCTGTGGTACCTGCAGTACCAACTAACAAGGAGCACAGGCTTAGCACGCTCCATGAGTTCTAGAGATAGAGACCCCTCAGGTTCTGAGGTGACCATGACCCTAAGGTGGATGATGAATGGCATGAGGCAGTGACCATAGTTTTCCATCTAGTGAGGACACCAGAAGACCAGATGGTGATCATAGGAGTAAAGATTCTTCAGGGATCAGTGGGACGATGGTGGAGTCTGACCACACAGAATCATGATGAGGGGACTCTTTTTTGGATGGAGTTTGAGTGACTCTTCAAGAAGGAGTTCTCTCCGGTTACTCTGAGATTTGTGCAAGTCTAGGAGCTTCATTAACTTCAGAAAGGCAGTATTACAGTAGATGACTATTCATCAAGGTTCACCAACATCATTTGGTACTCAATGGATATGGTCAGAGATCAGTACTTCAGAGCTCAAACCTTCAAGAAAGGTATACTGCGAGACATCCGAGCTAGTTTCGAGCCTCTATGAATATTGAATTATGATGGATTGCTCAAGCTGGCCATGATGATCGAGAGCTTCTTGGAAGATCAGAGACAGCCGATGACAGTCAGTAGCAGGCAGTCAGGTCTGAAGACCTCGGCAGCAGGGAGCTGACGTCAAACTCAGGGATCAGGACTTGGGAAACATCATAAGAGGACCCATGACAGAGGATCGACAGTCCAAGGCTCTCATGCTGGATCCAGTCACCCGAGGGAGAAACGATTCTATGCGTGAGATGGTAGGGGACATATTTCTAGAGAATTATCGATTCGTCAAGCTACTGATAGGGAAGTGGTGGATGGGCCACCGAGGTAGAGGCAGACAGTGGAGTAGACAGACTCTCCAGGCAGTAGATGTGGTAGAGGAGTAGGGAGAGTTGCGTGTGGTGGCAGACACTTTGACTTACTTCCACCACCACCCCCAGGAGGTCCGCACTAGGCTCAGGGAGCTAAGGGAGAAGGAAGGGGACAACTACAAGAGGTCATGGAATACGACCCTGGGGCTCCATGAATGATTAGAGGTATGATCTGTGACTTTTATACCTTAGCTGCCTTACTTATAGACAGAAGTTATAGTCATTCCTTCGTAGCCACATGTGTTGTACGAAACCTCAAGATTCCGATTGAACTGTTGACTCGATATTTACACTTGGAGACACCTACGGAGGGGGACTCGATGATCACACACCTTTTCAGATAGTGTGGTCTTACCCTTGGAGGTAAGAGTTTTGGTTGGAAACTCTTTGTGGTAGTGTCGAGGCCTTACAATGTCAATCTTAGTATGGATTGGTTATCTTCGGTCCGTTCCCAGATTGACTATTTTAGGCAAAGAGTGAGGTGTGTCCGTCGTGATGGAATGAGGTTTTCCTTTATTAGAGAAAGGGATACCAAGGCAGCGCAGAATGGGCTTATGCATAGGATGGTGCAGCCAATCACTCAAGAGTTTTCTAGCCTTTCCCTCAGAGTAGTGGATTTTGTGAGCTCCCAGTCCCCAGTAGTAGTGGCAGAAAATGAGGACGTCCTTCCAGAAGATGTTCCTAAGTTACCTCCCCACCGAGAAATCCACTTCTGCATCGACTTACACCATGGGAAATCACCGATTACCTCATCAACATATCGTATTGATCATGTAATGATTTGATAGTAGAGGGTGTAGTTGGAGGAATAACAGAGTAAGGGTTTCGTGAGACCCATCATTTCACCCTGGGTGTCCCCAGTATTGTTTTCCAAGACATAAGACGGGAGTCTGAGGTTGTGCATGGATTACCGGTGCCAGAACCAGGTGACGGTGAAGAATAAGTATCCATGGCTGAGAATAGAGGAGATCATCGACATATTGAGAGGGGAAAAGTGGTTATTGATGTTTGACCTTTGATCAAGATATCACTAGTTATTAGTAGAGGGTGAGGACAAATCGAAGATGGCCTTCAGATGCTGCTATGACCATTATGAGTACTCAGTTATTCCTTTTGGCATGATGAAGGCCTCCGTATTGTTCATGGGACCGATGAACATGATATTCTAGCCATACCTATAATGGTTCGTAGTTGTCTTCATCGAGGACATCCTTGTGTACTCGGCGTCAGAGGAGGAGCATGCGAGTGACCATCGGATTATTCTAGACGTATTTCGGGAGCACCAGCTTTATGGGAATCTCTCAAAGTTCCATTACTGGATTCAGGAGGTCCCCTTTCTGGGACATTTCATCTCAGTAGACTGAGAAGTTGTATACCCAGCCATGGTAGAGGTTGTTTTAGCATGGGAGCCACCTCTAAGTGTGACAGAGGTGTGAAGCTTCCTTGGATTGGTAGGATATTACTCGAGATTCATTCATGAATTCTCTTAGATATCAGCACCGATGATAGCCTTGAACATGTAGTGTTAAACCTTTGTGTGGACAAAGAAGTTCCAGGAGGCTTTCGAGCAGTTGAGGCAGAGTGTGATGAGTGCCCTAGTCTTGAGATTTCCGGAGGAGGGTGTCTAGTGCATGGTTTTCTGTGACTCATCTGAGATCGGGCTTGGCTGTGTCTTGTTGTAGAGGCAGGCAGTGATTGCTTATGGTTCATTCTAGCTTAGGCCACAAGAGCAGAACTATGCGACCGGTGATATCGAGTTGGAATCGTTAGTCTTTGCATTGATGATGTGGTGACACTACCTTATGGGAGAGTGATTTATCATCTACTCTAACCACAAGATCTTCATGTACATCTTTTCACAGAAGGATCTGAATCCATCGCAGATGATTTGGCTAGAGTTCTTCCCAGACTATGACTTCGATATCATCTATACTCTGGGGAAGGGTAAAAAGGTGGTGGATTCTCTAAGAAGAAGGTCAAGATCACAGCTGTTGAGTGACGCGATAGAGTAGTTAGCCACATTGAAGTTGTCTTTCATGGATAGAGAAGGCGCATCCAACCTACAGTCGATGGTTGTCACCCATATAATCTTATAGTGGGTTAGGGAGGCGTTCCTAGGTGATGTCGACTATGTGGCTTTACGGGCTCAATTATCCATAGGACATGCTTCTGATTGATATTCACAAGGTGGGGAGGATGTAATTCTTCTCAAAGGATCCATTGATTTACTACTAGCGTTGTAGGAGGAAGTAATGAGGGAGTTTCATACATTCCCCTTGGAAGTACATCCTAGAGTGGAAATGATGTACTAGGATCTCTGATGACTGTTCTGGTCGTCGGGAATAAAGAAGGTTGTAGCAGAGTTTGTTTCCTAATGCCTCACATGCCAGCAGGTGAAGGCTGAGCACCAGGTTCTAGCAGGAGTCACTCACCTCCTCGAAGTTCCAGGGTGTCAGTGGGATGGAATGCCAATGGACTTCGTGACATGCTTACCACGAACTTCCAAGGGGTATAATTCCATCTAGGTGATCATTGACCGACTCACCAGGTCATTCCCCTTCCAAGATATCAGGGATCAAAGTTCAGTAGAGAGCTTGGTAAGCCTCTATGTGCAACAAATAGTTCAGATTCAAGACATCCCTTAAAAAATAGTCTCTGACCGAGATGCCAGTTTCACATCCTAATTGTGGGAGGGTTTTAGGAGGATTTTGAGACTCATCTACGCTTGAGAACAACGTTTCATCCCCAGAATTATTGTTAGAAAGAGAAGACCATTTAGGTTCTAGAGGACATAATGTGAGCATGTGTCTTGGACATTGGTCATAGTTGGGAGGACCTCATACCACTGGTGGAGTTTGCATACCACAATAGCTACCACTCCACCATTTGTATGGAACCGTTTGAGTCCCTGTATGGTAGACCCTTCTAGTCACCGTTTTGCTGGACTGACCCTAGAGAGTCGTCACTCATTGGTCTAGAGATGGTGCGAGCCACCACCGAGATGGTGCAGATCATCCAGGAGAAGATGAGGACTGCACAAAACCAGCAGCAGTCTTATGCTAATAGGCGACAGAGGCCCCTGGAGATTGACGAGGGGGACCTTGTATTTCTTCAGGTCTCACCTCATCTAGGGTTATAGAGGTTTGGTCGAGGTGGAAAGTTATCTTGGAGGTTCATCGAACCTTTCCCGATATTGTGCATAGTTGGGGAAGTGGCGTACTAGCTAGCTCTACCACCACAGTCGCATCAGGTTCATTTTGTCTTCCACATGTCGTAGTTGGGAAGGTTTGTGCATGACACATCTCACACCATCGACTGGGGGGATCTGGACATCGAGGATAGAGTGACCTTTGCTGAGTACTCGATGGAGATCGAGGATCGGTAGAAGATGATCCTTCATTGGAGTTTGATTACCTTGGTGCGCGTTTGGTGGTAGCACAAGAATCTTCAATAGAGCACGTGGGAGCGTGAGTCTCAAATATGTGCCCAATACCCACATCTTTTTAAGTAACCTTTGTTTTGGATTTTCAGGGATGTAAACCCCAAGGTGGGGAGAATTAAATGTCTTGGATATTTCCCTGTATTTTTTTTAAATATTATATAGGATTATTTTGAGACCAGGTGCGAAAACGGAACATCTTTCTGAGGCCCAGTGAGCCCAAAATGGTGGTTTGATCTTTTTTTAATTAAGTAAGTCAGCACTTTTGGGCGGCTGTGGAAGATTCCAAAAGAATGCTCGGATTAAAAATCTGAGGGAACCATTGCGTCGGGGATGACGACTTTACCTATGAATGACCGTAACCTCGACCATTGCGGGTTAAGGGAAAAAGTTAATTTTCAGATTTTTTAAGTAAAACAAAATAATATAAATTCAAAAAGAATATTTTTTACTTTTTGGAAATAACTGATGCAGCACAGCAATGGGGGAGCAGTTTCAGTAACTAATTTCTTGTCATTAATGACTCATAAATAGTGATGCTGACTCATTAATGGCGCAGTGTAATGGGATGTCAAATATGATTCCTTTTTTATTGGGAAATCGAATTTTTCTCGTTGGTGATGATTGAGAGAGAAATATCGGGGGGATCCACGGAGCATTGGAGCGATCACTCAACGATGAACTACAATGGATAGAAGTGGATAATCACTGCGCCAACAAAGATGAAGGATATTGACGATGGCGGCAGCACGACCCCATTCGTCAACAATTGATCCTTTCAAAAAGGTAGGGGTTTTTATTTAATTCATCTTTCCCCATTCATGAATTAAAATGCGAATGTGGATCACCTACAAACATGTTGATCCATGTATTCGTACAATATTGCGAGAGTGAATTTTTCTTTAGGATGATTATGGGGAATTAATCCACGTTAATTATTATTATTTATTTCTGATCCACTTAATCCAATTAACAGGAACATATCAACACCGTGACGAATGATGACAGAGGTTTGTTCCTCATATTTTTTCAATTGGTTTTCCATCCTCCTTTTCTTCTCACACATTCATCGCGTTCTACATGGGGTGACCAATAATGGATTGTTACACACCCGTATTGCAACAGAATGATCCGAAACTGGAGATTCAACATCGCAACTACCCTATGGAGGTGCGATGGCCCTGGCGGACGACGTATATGCTCGGATTGGAAGGGGTTGTTCTTTGATCTTTCATTACGTGAGAAGATAAAAACATGTTTTTGGGGCCGATCAGAGGTCCGAAAACATCGGAAGCATCTTTATGGTGTCGGGGAGAGCAAAACCGGTGTGTTCCATGGTGATCGGACGACCAGATCGTCGAACGAAGCATCACCGGAGGTGCGATGACGGAGGTCAGTGTTTCTAGAAATTTCTACAATGCACGACATGTACTTTCGATGAACAAACCATTTAGTACTGGCGGCAATGGCTACAGTTTCAGTGGACAAAGAGGAATAACATGGTGTGTGACCTTGGTCACACGACAATTTGTACTTTCCCTAATGCTCGGTGTGTATTTTTAGAACAAAACGGACACGGGATAGACTACACGACATCAGATGACACGGCGTGTACTCTCTACGTGGCATGACGGAAGCGGCTACATGAGACTCGGCGTGTATCCTGGTGATAGACGGACACAGGATGGAGTACACGATCGTGCACTCCATCACATAACTAGGTGAGGCCAGTAATGCGGGTCACCCCGTGTAACGATTACATTAGATAGAGTTCATGGGTTGATGACCGTGTACGGGGACATGGACAGCGTATATAGAGCTAATCTCAGGCACTCGGACACAGCGTGTACACAGTACTACACACCGTGTACTCACTTTTCTACATGACCATCCTTAAAACATGGGCCATTTTACACAAGCAGTACCCGGGGTCAGACACCACGATATGTAACTTTTCTATATGTCGTGTACTTATTGAAAAATGGAATGGTCCTTTTTTCCACCATGTCATGGAAATTTTTCGTTGGTTTAGTGCCCCTTTTTCTCATTCCCCTGATGGTCAGGTATCATTTCCTTCTAAATGAGTATGATCCCTTCAGCAGGACTTTCTGTGGTAAACACAGGCTTCTATTCGAGAGACCCGGATTGAGATCCTCTATCCATTATTTAACAAAGGTAGAGTCAGGCATCAATGTGACCAACTCCACCGCGCATCGATCCTCTGCCTATCAGGTGAATTCTGGATGATTCACGGTATCCACCATGGCCCTAGTAGTGATCCACATCTGTGTATTGTGATCCTTCCAACTAGAGAGTGTGTCTCCCGTAGTGAGTTAATCTATCTATCAACATCTTTCCACTCAAGATTTTGTCTCCCATAACGAGTTTGACTACCTCTCGTGATGGCTCCCGACGAACGGTACTTCTTGGACGAACTTCATCAGAGCCTTAAGACTTTTGGAGTGTGTTCTCTTAGAACGAGTGCTTCATGGAATCTTTGAACTGAATCCCTAACGGGGGTATGCAGTTGTGCGACTTGTCTCTAGACTGTAGGACTGGGGTTTGAGTAAATATGGTTACCATCTCTCTTGTTATATGTTCTATAGACATATATTGTGCATAGTTGAATGTACCTTTACTTCATGAACTGCATTTTGGTTTTCAGGGTCCTCTACTGAGTATTGTAATACTCACCCCTGCATGGCCTTTTCCTGCACATGTTGTGTCTTTTGAAGATGCGAATTATTTTGATAGAGTCCAGGGTAGACCAGGACATGGCCAAGATTTCTGAGTTCCTTACAGGCTGAGTTGTTCCTTCGACTACGAGGAGTAGTACCAGTACCTCTCTATGTTTACAGGTTGTAATTTGCAGTTTTCAGAATCTTTGTTTGGTAGGCTTGTATTCTGGACCATTTTACATTCAGTACCTTATATTCTTTCATACTCGGTTGGTTGGGTTTATTTTTTTCAAGAATTTTGTTCCTTAGTGGTTTTTAAATTTTAGTATTTGTGGGCTTGGAGATGTGTGCAAGAGTACAGGTTCATAGGAAATTCCTCCCAAGTTAGTAATATGCCTACTCAGTGCAAGTCACCAGCCCCTGGGATATTAGAGGTGGGCTAGTGGAGTCATGATGTCGGCCCCACTTGGACGGGTCATGATAGCCATCACATAAAAAATCAGAGTAAAATGTAGATAAAATTCTCATTCCAACACTACATAATAGGAGAAGGTCACAGTTCCCATTAATGGTTTAAATGATCCATATGAGTCCTACGATAATCATTGAATTGCACCCTAATCATGTAGAAAATGATGTTCCAAAAACGGTACTATAGAATGTATCAATTATGGACCATTGACCAGAACCTTTATATCATGGTTGTCTATACACTCTTGGTGCATGAAATGAGGCCGCATGGTGTTGTATATATATAATTTAAAATATTTTGCATCATTATGTATTTTATGATATGTGTCACATATATAAGTGTTTGGAATGTAAAAGTCATACTATTTAATATTTAAACCCCTATAACTTCTATTGATGTTGGGGTTACTTATCGAACAATGAATAATCACAAGATATAATTCTAAATTCCCATAACAGTGATTTGTTCAGGGACATGTTTTATGTCTCCCATCATGGGATTGTGTATTCTATGATTTTATGTCCTGTAATAAAGTAAAACACCGTTTCATATTCATTTAGAATCACCCTTTAATTCAAATGATTTTATCTAATTATTTATAAATAATAGTCCCTAGAAATTTATATATATGAGTATCTAGTTAGATGAGTTATCATTTCCAATTTATAAAGTACAATGATTTATTAGATCTAATTTGAAGTTCATGTAACTATGAAAACATGTTTACATTCTTCCTTATAATGAAAATTGTCCATATTTATAGATTCATTAGATACATAACCCCTGTGAACTTATTGATGTACAAGAGTTATAATTTGAAATTTATATCCATTTAAGATAATACAACTATCATTTCATCCCAGGTAATGAGATTCACATAGGTCAAAGAATTAATAATTTGTAAATTATGGTTCTTCTATCAATATATATGGGAAAACAGAATTTATACTGAAAGATACAAATAAATTAAGAAATTATTTATCCATTTAATGCATGAAATATTCGAAACAATCGATAGATAAAATAATAAAATAACTAATAACATACATTAAATAATACCCCTAGATATATAAACATTTCATGTAATATAATTTATATTTGAATCATCTTGATTTAGTAATTATTCATGAAAAAACACATTATTTCATAATTAGGCGTATGGAAAAAGATAAAAAATCATAACAATAGTTACACAATTAATATATGTAGCCCAATGTTGATATAAATAAAATAGTAATAGCTATAATTGAGAAAACTAATTTAATTCCCATGTATTTTGAAATTTTATATATAATGACTATATACTCTGAGGAAATGGTTCATTTCCAAATTCGTACACATCATTAGTCTCATGTATTTCAACACTAAATTTTAAGTCAAAGTTGTGATAACACAAGTATAACCCTATGATTGGTTTACAAATCAGTAACAAATCATGAGATCTACATGGCCTCAAGCATGCCTCCCCATATGAAAGAGGCTTTCAACTAGTTACGAGAGTCTGTAATATTATAGTGGGGAGACAATAATCTCATAAAAATAGTGTATCATACCCATATAATTTGAAATATGATCAAAATAAGCATACTAAATAATGATAAGTAAAAAACAAAATCATCTAGATATCCTAAATTAATTTTTTAAACTATATGAAATTGAATATAAAAAATTATGTAGATCATCTCATGTCGATATTGGAAAGGGAATGTACATTGGAATAGATAATCATCTTGAAACAACCTACTATTAAAAAGTAAAAGAAGTAAGTTAATTTTACAGTAGTAGCATCATGATCACAAGATCAGTCCTTTGTTCCCATACACCGTCCTAATATATATATTAAAAATAATTTTGGAAAAACATCCTAATGTACCTTCCTAAATTCATGATCTGTGTTCAAGTATGAATCAACATCACAAACAGAATGTTCAATATACTAAGTAGGCCACCACTAATGATGTCTATGAAAAATCATATCTGTGTATATAAGATGATGGAGTACACATGTATAAAATTAATAAGGCAATGAAATGATAAAAAACCATGTCTAACCACACATTTAATGATTAAATAGACTATAATAATGGAATACAATATAAGATAATGAAGTATCATCTAATCCCTACTCTACAATATCATGGATCACCAACTAGGGAATATTTTGAATAATCATGTATCATACCTTTGGTTTCCTGGACCTACGTCCATTGAATAATTCATCTTCTTAATGTATATATATCTACTCTATATAAATCTCATCATTATTTAGACATTCATTGGTAAGGTGTTATGGCCTATGGTCGAAGGTGACATATTCCAGTCCACAGTGCTCATCGATATAATTCATAGTATAAATTAGACATATATTATCGATGACCCAGGTCCCATTAATGAAGGTGATGTCTTGGTTTACACATAGTTCATCCAAATAAAAACAGATATAGCCGTCGATGGATCTCGTGGAGCATGTATATGGCTATCCATATTAGCCACATCAAATTTAATATTCCAAGACATCAAAAAAATAATATATAAGAGGTCCATCAATGACATAACACGACACCTCATATAGGTTCTATACTATGTTACCTATTATAAATATAATTTCATTAATATATAAATAAACCTTTTTAATATCTATTCCATTTATTAATTTGATGGAGAAATCATAATTTCTTCATTTATTTCAAATAAAATGATAAAGAGGGAGACCATGTTAGTTTCCATGCCACTTAACTGAAAAATTACCTAATAAAGAATTATCCAATAGATTTTCCATTTAATTCCACACAATTTATTTTTCCATTTCAATACCAATTTAATTTATAAATTAAAATGTGTTACATGATTTAATAAACCCTTAGCAATTCAGTTAGCTTATTTATAGCTCCAACTATTAACTGTTCATCACAATTGACCCCAAGGATGTAATTATAATAACAATAGAAATAACCCACCGAATTTTTTTTGGTTTTATGTTTACAACATAAAACTATGTATAATGGTGAGATAACTTGTTAAAAACAATGAGAAAATATCCAATTTAATATTAGATTAATTTAAGCATAAATACCGATAATTTCTAGTGTGTGGAACTACAAAAATATATATATATTATTTAGATATTAAAAGAATGGTATAGACCACATACTATAGATGGTTGTTACTATAATCAATTATTTTTACAGATTAACGTGATTTCTAATTAGTGAAATCAAATAAATAGATGCATACCCTAAACACATGTTATATTATCTCACATGAATTATCTATTCAACCCAGTATGATAATTAATGAAATAAATGGTGCGGATTTAAGAGACTACCAATATAGATTCAATGAGAATAACAACACAAGAATTTAATAATTTTAGAAGGTTTTATTAAAATTACTAGAATTAGAAGAGAAGGAATTGTACTTGTCTATGGCACACTATATAAAAGAGAAGAAAGGAAGAAATATTATTTTAAGAGGAGGTAGCAGAAAAATGAAATATCAACCCATCATTTAATGGGGTGCATGGTTTTTCAACATGGTTTGGATAAAAAATTCACCCAACATGTAAACATAATGCATATGTGAAAAAATGTGTGATAATTAAGATCACATTTAAGAAAACTATATGTAGCTCATGTGTAACTCTTATTTCCCTCTATAGCACCTTGCACATCCATACGACCTCCTTTACAATGTCAAAATTTAACTCCACCTATATATAATGTTTTGATAGTGAGCTATACTATTATTACTATCTATGATCAAGTGATGTTCCTCATGCACTTTAACAAAAAACTACATCTCTATGATCTAAACAAGCCTCAAACACTCATGAAACCGTCCACAAACAATAAATTACTTCAATTAAAATAAAATAATTGATTCGTAAAAAAAATATATGTAATAAATTATAATAAAATGATTTTTACATATCACTATAGACCCAACTCCATTATGAACATTGTCTACTATTACATATATATATATTTACATATACATCTGTTTATACTTACTATTTAGTGTTGATACTTCATATCCACATTTTAATGTATGTATCATTATATTACATATTGTATCAAAATATTATAACATCTCACAACTATAATGAGATAGTTGATATTCGATTACGGTAATATTAAACATATTCTGTATATTTTAAATAAAATGTAATAATTTGATTTATATTATATTTGACTTCCATGTGTTGGAGGATCATATGCATTGGGTATTTCTATAATGATATTCATAATGGGTGACCTTGAGAATATGAGAACGTGAGGATTATCCTAAAAATTTGTACACTACATGTATTTGGTTTCATTTTTTGTTTCTATATACAAAAAATTTTATGTGTCTCCTAACATGATATAATATTTTCTGTGTTCCATTTTTTCGTGTACATAGATGCAGGAAAAAATCCATCACATTGATGTGAAATGGAGGTTTCTTTCATTTTGTGATCATTTTGTTCTATGGAATGGGTAGAATTATCAAGATTGAATTTTTGGATTTTGAGAAGAGAAAGATGTATCTTGTGGGACTAAGTTAACCAATATGGTTGCAACTTCATTAAATATATGCCCATTGTATAATAAGTCATGTATATCTAATAAGTACATGGAATATATAATGACTAAAAAGGGTGATGATACATGTGTGCATATATCAATATAATATATCTCTATACAAAGATAATATATTACAATGTTCTTGGATATAGTAGGTGTTATATAACTCATTGTGATTTTAAAAGTACATTATTTTTGATAGAGTACACATCACGTAACACCAAGTCAATAAGATCCTTAATATAAAATAAAACTATGATTACCCTCTCACTATTTAATTTGTGGGTTAAAATATTTATAACCAAATTCATAAATATATTTAGTGGAGATACTACATTATAATTATTTTATTAATTATTATTAAATAATTACTCAATTTTTAGTATGGTTATTTTATTATTCAAAAATAATATTTTTTCAAAAATTAATTATATATATATTTTAATTAAAATTAATTATAATTTTATATAACCTCTATAATATTTATTTTATAAAAAATATAAAAATTTCAAATAATTATAACAATATTATTTTTTTTGAAATTTTAAATTTTTTCAAAAAATACCTATTATTTTATAATCAGTTGATCAAAGAGATGAATGAAGGGATGTCGATGACGAAAGGGTCCTCCTGAACATGTAGCTTCATGCGATACCTAAATATGATTTTGTAGAGATCTATCATGGGATCCTTTGATCTATAGAGGAAATTCGCTACACTCCCTCTAAGGGCCCTAGATAAGGTGGTGATTGCGGTCACATATTTGGATTGTGCGCCCAGGGATAAAAGGTCTCCTTCAGGGATGCTCTGAAGGGTATCCCCTATAATGTGGATGCTCCCCAATCATATTCAACTTCCATGCCTAGTTTTCTTGATGGCGTGTTTATAGTTTTTTCTATTCAATATGCAGTCAAAAAGCAGCATGAAACTTGTAAGTTTTATGCTTTAGGTCTTATTTCACTTGTTAAGGGTGATAATCCCTAGATTAACTATGACCTTAAGATGAGGATTTTAAATCGTGGGGGTGAGGGATTTAAAACTAATCCCAATTAGAAGTGTTTTCTCCACATATTATTCAATAGTACGGAAGATCATTAGATGGATTGGAATAAGGGGTGACATCTCTTAATCCTGGTATTTTTAAAGAGGCAGATTTGGATAGGCATTTTAACCCATTCACTCAATGCCAAATGACATCCTAGATTTGGATTTGATTATAAGGTCATAATTGTTTTTATTGGAATCCTAAAATAAATATTGATCATTTTCTTATGTGGGGACTCCATTGAAGATGGATCAACATACTATTGATGGGGAGATGGGATCCAATGATCGAGTTCTTGTGGAGGTATGCATGGACTCCAAATTTCTATACATGGTCAATTTCATTGAGAATGATCAGATGTTTGAAATCATAATTGAGTATGAGATGAAGCCCCCATTATGCGTCTACTATAAAATAGTAGTTCAAATTGTCTCCAATTGCAGAACTCTTCCAAAGAAACATCGTTCTGTTAGAGACTCTACTACTGATAAGGTGAATTAATGGAAGGTGGTTGTTTAGAAGAACAAGGCCAAGGCTCCTACAACTGAAAAGGGGGACCACTCTGGAAATGATCAGAAGGTTTATAAATTGAGGGTTTTCCCCTTGACTACTTTTCCAACATGTGGGAAACCCTCAAACCATCATTCTTAAAGAATTGAGGATGAAGATTCAGATATTGATATGGATTTTATTAATTTAGTTTGAAGTTATAATGCTAATTTTATTACATCTATGTAGGATGAGTTGAAAGGATCTATAAATGGTTCACATGTATGTGTGGATGATACTTTGGTGTCTACTATACCTGAGAAGGGGAATGGAAAAGATTTTCGGTCTTCGGTGGATGCAGTTTGGCAATAATCTGTAAGTCCCACTAAAAAAAGTGGAGCAACATGTTTGATGAGGAGGATGCTTTAGAGGCCAGAAGTTCCCCACGTTCACCATGGGGGTGAATGAACACTCTATGGAGTCTATGAATCTTGTTTTTGTTATGAGTGTTACTGAGGGTTTCGATCAGAGATTGTAAAACAAGAGTCTCACCATGCTCTCTACTAGTTCCAAAAAATTCATCAGGAAAGAAGAAGGTAAATTAGAAAAATAGTAAGGGCAACTTCAATTACAAATTTGGTTCAAAATGATTGTTTTTTACATGAATTGCCATTGTCTTGAAAATTCATCCATAGTTAATACTTTTTATATGAACATTTAGACTCACAAACGGATATTACATGGAATTTCTGAACCCAAATACACATTCTCTTTTGGTTTTACAGGTCTCAACAAATATAGTATCCTTTTGGTCACCACAAATGGTTCAGATGAGCTGGAGGAATGTCTATGGGTTTTTTCACATGCCTCTATTGGAACAGCTGATATCATTTCCATTAATGATTAGGTGATATCTTGTTATTTGAAATGGGATACTGTGCAGTTTTTGGTGTCTATTGTATTTTCTAGAAGCAGATACTAGGACCGTAGAAGGTTCTAGTAGGAACTGGGAAAATTTTGAGGCATATCTTCCCCTTGGATTGTTATTGGTGATTTCAATACGATCATTTGTTATAGTTAAAAAATGGACCCACTTCATTCTCAAATTTCTCCCAGGTAATTCAAGGAATGTGTTGATGGAAATGATCTAACGAATGTTAGATTGGTTAGTTCCAAGTATACTAGGTATAGAAGATGTCTCAACTGCATGACTGCTAG
This sequence comes from Viscum album, assembly GCA_963277665.1. Taxonomy (NCBI): domain Eukaryota; kingdom Viridiplantae; phylum Streptophyta; class Magnoliopsida; order Santalales; family Viscaceae; genus Viscum; species Viscum album. The sequence goes on along the minus strand of OY728157.1, from coordinate 1,844,809,161 downwards.
CAAGCATGGAAGGGCTTTTTTGAACAATTCTACTATTACAAAAACCTTTTTTTACGTCACCATTTTCACGTCGGTTTTCTAGAACCGATGTGAAAATATCTAAAAATCGATTTTTCACGTCGGTTATTATATAACCAACGTTAAAATACATTTTCACTGATTTTTCATGTCTGTTATATAAGTACCGACGTTAAAAATCCATTTTATCTGAATTTTCACATTGGTTATTATATAAACGATGTGAAAAAATCACGAAAATCAATTTTTCATGTCGGTTATTAAATAACCAAGGTGAAAAATCATTTTCTAGGAAAATATATTAAAATTTTCCCTTATTTTTCACGTCGGTTATTAAATAACCGACGTGAAAAATATTTACAAAAATGCAGTTCATTTCTCAAGATTTAATGTTACAGGTCATGGAGCTCAAACAGAGTTACGGATTAAAAGTTATGGCCTTCAGAAGTTGATCATATCTAAACGATGTCTTAAGAATGTCCAACTTCTAAAGGCCATAACATTAAATCCGTAACTCCGTTTGAGCTCGGTGACCGGTCAAATAAATGCTTGGAAAATGAAATAATTTTTTGAAAATTTTTTTCACGTCGGTTATTAAATAACCGATGTGTCCCTTTTTAGACAAATATATTAAAATTTTCACTTATTTTTCACGTAGGTTATTAAATAAAAGACGTGAAAAATCTTTTTTCGTGACTTTTTCACGTCGGTTTTTTAATAACCGACGTGAAAAATGATTACCAAATGTACTTAATTTCTCAATCTTTAATTTGACAGGTCACGAAGCTGAAACATAGTTATGGATTAAAAGTTATGGCCTTCAGAAGTTGATCATCTCTAAACGAAGTCTTAAGGATGTCCAACTTCTCAAGGCCATATCTTTTAATCCGTAACTTCGTTTGAGCAACATGACCTCTCAAATTAAATCTTGGAAAATGAAGTACATTTTTGTAAACGTTTTTCACGTCGGTTATTAAATAACCGACGTGAAAAATACCTTTTAATGTCGGTTATTAAATACCCGACGTGAAAAAGTCATGAAAATTGATTTTTCACGTCGGTTATTTAATAATTGACCTAAAAGAGTAAAGAATATTTATTTTTCACATTGGTTTTATAATAACTGACATGAAAAATAAGTGAAAATTTTAATATCTTTTCACATCGGTTATCATAAAACTGACATGAATGATATTTTTAATATATCGTGAATGCGAAATTTCAAATTTTTTACATCGCGACATCAAAATTTTGAATTGCCGCCTAAAATTTTTAATACCACGTTTTCTCATAGAATCTCAATTATATGTTTCCATTATACACCCATACTAATTTGAAGATCATTTATTTTAACCATTATCGTTTCCCCAAATCGACTCTTTTTCTCTCGAACGTGAATCAATTATTTCTTCTTTACGCGATCTCGTCAAGGTATATTTAATCATACATCCATGATTTCGGGTTTTTATGATTTGTTTTCTTAATTGATATACCATTTTATGATCATTTCATTCAACCATCATCGTTACACCGAATCAAATTGTTTTTCTTCAATTTGAATCAACAATTTCTTATATATGTGACCTCGTCAAGGTATTTGTAATTATTTTCCCATGATTTATATTTATATGAGTAGTTTTCTTAATTGATATACCATTTAACGATTGTTAATTTATTATAATGATGGATGATTCTTTATATCATCATAAGACTGAAAATCCCCCTACGGATTCAAAAATTCCTTCTAATATGAAGTTACGGTTGGCTCATTCAATCTTTCCTTGAAAAAAATATGAAACTTCTGATGGTTATAACTTTTGATCCGTAAATCCGTTTGAGCTCTATGACCTGTAAAATTAAATATTAGAAAATTTTCTACAATATAGTAATCCTTTTTTACGTCGGTTATGTAATAACCGACGTTAAAAATAACTTTTAACGTTGGTTATTAAATAACCAGCGTTAAAAATGACTTATAACGTCGGTTATTTCAAAAATGGACGTAAAAAATGGCTTCTTATTGCCATTTTCCAGAATGTATTTCACGTCGGTTTTTTAAAAACCGAAGTTAAAAACTATATTACCCCATTTTTTACGTCGTTTATAAGATAACCTATGAAAAAAATCATATTTTTAATGTTGCTCGCAATAACGTCGCTTAAAAACCGACGTTAAAAAGCAAAAAAACCCGACGTAAAAAAAGGTTTTTGTACTAGAGCTACTTTGGATAAATGAGACTACATTTCCAGTGCTACCATTCACAAATTTTCCTCCAACCACGATATGATAATTTTTATTTTGAAGTACAGAGAGCATCACATACCCCTCCCCTTTAATTTTATCAATTCTTGGGAATATCAAAGCGGTTTTACAAAGCTAATTGAAAGATCCTGGACCTGCATACAATGTGCTGCTTTTCTGTTTAAAATGAAAATTATTAATTGAAAATTAAAAACATGGAGTAAAAATAATTATAGTGAGTTGGACAAGGATATTACATTGCATGAATCCTCTCTCCAGAAACTCCAATATGAGGCCGATAAAGCATATTTCAATTTGTATTTCTCTAAGGAAGCCCTGCTTTCTTATCAACTGAATTCTATCATTGACATTAAATAAAATTTCATTAAGGTGACCTTCAAAATTACGTGGTTAGAAGAGGGGTATCAGAATAAAAAGTTCTTCAATTCTTTTCATAGAATTATAAATGATGGTTGGAGCTTCTCTTTTTTGATGTTTGATGATCAGATTTTAGATAATAAGGAAAATATTTAAGATTATATTGTTGAGTATTTCACTATGATTTTCAATGGAACTTCATTAGAGGGATCTCTGATGGATGGTATCATTCCCACACTAGATACTACTTTTGATAATACCAACCTCACATCTTCCCCATTGGAATTCGAAGTCAATAATGCTATTTTCAGTATCAATTCCTCTAGTGCTCCGAGTCTAGATAGCTTCAATAACATCTTTTATCCAAATTATTGGGATGTCATAAAGGATGATGATGATGGAAAGTTAGTCTCATATATAATTTCCTTAGGGGAACTCCTTCATGGCCTCAATTATAAGTTTATTAATACTTATTCCTAATGTTGAGAATTCATGTGATATCCACCTTTTTAGGCCAATTTAATTGGTGAACACAAGATATAAGGTCATAAGAATGATTCTTGATTTCAGTCTCTAATGTTTTGATTCTTGTATTTTTTCATTGAACCAATTGGGTTTTATTAACTGAATATCTATACAAGTGTGTAACGGTTTTTCCTCAGAGTGCATTAATCTGCTCAGATTCTCAGCCAGAGAATGTTGAATGGCCCTCTAGATTGATATTAAAAAATCCTTTGACACTATGGATTGGTATTTTATATATAAGGTTCTAGGAAAATTTTGTTTCAAAGACATTTTTATTACATGGATTTCCTCCCTCTTTCGATAAGACATGTCTAGGTACTTCTAAATGGCTCACTAATGGGATACATTGCTTACTCTATGGGAGTCAGATAGGGGGATCCCATATCAACCCTTATCTTCTCCATTTATGAAGATTATCTCACTATAATCATTACACACATGGTCACTTAGGGACATCTCAAGATGATTCAAGCATCCAGGTCCCTTGTTTCCCCCTCTAATCTTTTATATGATGATGATATCTTTATATTCTTGCATGGGGGAATGAATAATGTTCATATCTTGAAAAAATATTTCATCATTATTAATGTGTCTCTGTTCAGTGTATCTTTTGGGACAAATAATCCATTAATATTATGAAAAGGATCTCTATTTCTAGAACTAATTATACTCTTTCAGTGTTGGGGATCAGGGAAGGATCACTGATTTTTCATTATATGGTTGTACCGCTTTTCTGGGGGTGTCTTAGGGCCTCTTATTTCTATGAAATTTTGGATAGGTTCAATGGCCATCTCTCAACCTAGAAAGGGAAGAGTCTCTCTATGGCTAGGATAATTAGTTTGGTTACGTATGTAATCATTTTTTAATTTGTTTACTCATTTATGGTCTATAAATGGCCGAGGGTTCTTCTCAAATTCCCGAACATGTTTGTCAGGAATTTTACCTACAGTGGTAACGTCCAGGAGAAGTAGTTAGTAACTTTTTCTTGGACGGTCATTTGCAGACCTCTTCACTCTGGTTACATGGGCATTAAAAAATAATACTCCCTTTAATGACCCCCTTCACGACTGCTTAGCCTAGAATACCATCCACAGAAATACCAAATAAATGGGTTTTCTTAAATCTCAGTTTTCTAATAATTTGATGTTGGGAAGCAATGCTTTCATTGTCTCAACCCTATGGCTAGTAGATAAATCATTTTTCCATAAGGATCCGTCCTTCTCTAGATGGATTTTGAATAGAAACTCCAATCTTATGTTCTAGCTTGATAATTTTATAGGTTATATTCTATCTGATGATTTTAAACCTGCTGTAGTGGGATTAGGGGAGCAGGTCTCTATAAAGGATTTTCTGGATATTCCTCTAGCAAATTTATCAGGTGTCCTAGATAATTTGATTGATAATTACAATTTGGTATCCTGCCCTAATTTAATAGCTTGGGTGCCAGCTAGAAATGGTATTCTAAATAGAAACTTATATTACTCTCATACCATAAAAGGTATTATTGAGTATTATAAATGGTTTTATATCTTCAATAAAAATAATGGATTAGGAATTCTCATCTAACACATATCTAGAGGATGGTTTACAATATATTACCCACTGATGATGTCTTCGAGATGTTTGGTTTGCTGCGATGTTCCAGGTTTGTTATGTTCTATCAAAATCGAGAGGATGCAGTATATCTCTTCCTCTCTTGTGAAAATACCTCAGTCATTGGGTAGTAGGTTTTGGGTGCCTTTGATTTGTATGACCTCATATTTTTGGGACTTCAGGCCCATCTCTGTTGCATTTCGACTATCCAAATCTCACCTCATGTTTGGGCTATCCTCTCTATGGTTGTTGCTAAATTGCAGCACACTATTTGGAAGCATTTAAATGATTCTTAATATAATGGTAAGGGATTATTCATGAAGATTTCCTTGATGTATATTTTTGTGGCTATAAATGACATGTCTTATGTTCGTTTGGGTGAATGTAACAACAACATTCGAGACATCATGATTCTGAGAAATATGGGTGTAAATGGGAATTTTAGACCTACATTGAGTACTATTAAGGTTTTCTAGATCCCTAATCCACCCATTTGGATTAATGTCAATACAGATGGTGCTTTTAATGGGAATCCTAGTCTTTCGGGTTATTGTGCAGTCATTAGGGATCATGATGGCTCTATTAAAGGATGCTTCTATGGTTCTTGTGGTGTGACATGTTCTCTTGCAGGGGATAAGGTTGGGATCATACAAATTGTATCATTTGTGAATATGAATGGTTGGACTAATACCTAGTTAGAGAGTGACTTTTCTACCATTGTGCAGGCCATTAAAAATGGTGAAATTCTTATCTTTTGGTGGATCGTTTCAAAGTGGATGCAACTCATGGAGAACCTTTCAACTCACAACTACATCATCACCCATGACTATCGAGAGGAGAACAATGTTTCAGATTGTCTTGCAAACATTAGGTTTGGAAAACCTATTACCTGGTCGGATACCCTACCCGAGGCTTCGCTATCTTTTTATAGGGATTATTGTAATAAAATATCTCATTTTATCCTCTTTTAACCATTCCGTTTTTAAGAATAAATTCCTCAGCCTTTTGGTGGAGGGTCCCTCATTTAAAAAAATATTATCTTATTAATAGTGAATATTACAAAATTATATTGAAAATTATTTCTTTTATCAATGAATTAAAAAGTTTCATTTTGTTTTAAAATGTGGAAAGTAAAATTTATTTCCCCATATAATGAATCTTTAAATGAAATTAATTGGAATATATTTTATTATTGTATTTAGTATAAAACATATTTTTTATATTTAATAGAATTTTCCTGGAAATTTATATTTCACTACAATTTTTTTGATTCATAATTAATTATATCCTCTAAATTAAATTTTATAATAAAAACATGATTCCATATTTGGTGTTAGGATGTTCAAATTTGGAAAATACGACCCTTTTAATTTTCATAAAAAAGAATAATAACCTCCGTAAAATTTATAACCTCTCTAATGGGTGAATAAGGTAAATCATGGCTAAAACAAGGTGATAAGGTTGTAATATTTCAAATTAATTATTTTTTGATGAATTAAATTCATCCCTTACCGCCATAGGATTTATGATAATATGTTTTATCCATAATTTCCAATAGAAATGACCAACATATTAGTTAAAATCCAAGAATGTTACAAAATGTGAATCCCTTGGTTTGAAATATCTATTATTTATACACGTAGGATAAAAAGAAATAAATTAATGAATATAAATATGAATTTTATTAATAATTAATTTATTTTCAATGTCATAATTTATATCTAATTTATAGTTATTATATAATGCCCTTAAATTCTTGTGCAACAATAATATGCTATTTATTCAATTAATGTAAAAATAAAATAAATTATCTTATAAATACCTAATGGATTTATTATGGATGATTTATAGTGTTAAATGAACATTTTATTAGGATTAAAGATAATATATGGGTAAATAAATTATATTATATGTAATACTTTTTCATGATGTATTTGAAGTCATTTTAAATGAATAGTGTCAACATTGACAGTAATTGAAATTTATAAGAATAATATAATATTACATCATTTAAACGTCATAAAAAATATAGATAATTAAAAAATTAGATAATATATGGTCAAACATTTCATCACTTTTTCACTGATGTTTCAATAGCTTCCTTATATGTAAATTTAGTACCCTTTAAGGATGAAATGTATATCACAACAATTATTGTTAAAATATGTTAACCATGGGGTTCACAAAAAGGATAATATTAAAAAACCACACAAACATATAAATCTTTTTGATGATATTTCAATAATATCATACCCAGTGAAGAAATTCAAAAACAATTGGATGTATTTTTATTGGGAAATAAATAATTATAATTTCATATTTTACAAAATTACATGTATGAACTTCCCCTAAAATTTAAATGGAAACCCATTACTTTAGATATTTTCACAAAATATAGCCATAAATCATGACTAAAACATTAAAAAATCTATTATAATCATCTATATATACATTTTTATTTTTATGATAATTCCAAAATAAATATCCAATGAACCCTTATGGGATATTTAAACAGTTCCTTCAATGGATATATAAAGTTCTTAACAAGTTGATTTAATTTTAATTATACCATTCCTCATATAAATATATGGTATTTTTTATAATATATTATCATTAATATCCAATATATAGTAACATGTTGTAATGTTTTTTAAATCACCATTTTCCAACCACTTACCAATCAAATAGGGATTTAAGGCGTAGCTCGTCCGTATGTATGACATACCATCCCTATGTAGTTATAAATTTTTTTTCACCTCTAGATTAATTGAATGATATTATGACGGGTTTAATTTATATATATTTAAATTATGAAATATATATTACATTGGAATTATAATTTCATGTTTACATTCATACTGTCTAATCCGTTGGAGTATAATAATGTCCCTTATGTATAAGTGTGGACTAACACCACTATTACGAAATGAAATTTAATTCATTTCAATATTAATTGGATATAAATAATGATATATTTGATTATAATATATTATTTATAAAATATAATAATTATTATAAAAATGGGAATTATAATTTTTTTTCATCCATTCAAAAAGGAAAACAAAATTCATGCATTCGTATAACCCACCTTTTCCATGAGTGTTTTAATTAATTTTTTTATCTATATTTTTACCTATTAATTATAATAAGTATATAATAAATATATTTCATATTTATATAGTTATTATCAATATAAGGATTAATTATGTTTGACCAATGTACTTTATAAAAACAACTAAATCGAAACAAACAAGAAAAATTGGGAATTTACCATTAGGAACCGAGATTTTATTAAATAATTATTAATAAACTAGTGATAGAAGGATATAAGTAAAAAATATTAATATTTTTAATATATGATTATGGTTATTTAAGAGTTTTATAATAAATATATATTTTTTATATAGATTGTTCAAACATATAAAATGGAAGCTGAACTAGAGGTTAGGGTTATCTATCTCACGTTTATTTCAATGGGACACATGAAATGATCAAAACCGATTTCATTTATGTTTTAAATATAATTACACATGATTTTTTAGTCATTAATATATATATATATCATATTTTTTAATGTTTAATTTTTATTTATTTTTTTAATGGGTGTTATGATTCAATATGTTAAAAGGTGTAAGGGTTTACTTTACAATCTCATCACTGGTCAATATTGTATCTACTAGGGTATTGTTTTATTATATGTTAATATATTCATATATTTTTTTAAATAATATATTTAATATCATTGAATTATTATTGAATTATATATATATATTTTTAATCCTTTTTTAATATATTTTCTAATGTTATATTCTAATAATTTTCTAAATGATGTAATTTTTGTTATTTTCCTAAAGTGTAGAATGAGTGATTATTAACATATATAGAAAGAATGGACTTTACCTCTATAATTAAATATATAAAATTTAATGTCTAATTTATATTTTTCAATGGTTTATTTAAAATAAATGGGTTCTTTAATATGTGTTATGTTTTCATAATTAAAATGATCTTTTCAAAAAAATAATGTTATTTTTCATATACAGTATTCCAGTAATCTCTTAAAACCATTTTAATTTTGGTTATCATGAATTTATTAATCTTATGTTGAGTATATAATATAATGAAACCATTAACCATATTTCATGGGATGATTTATGATTTTTATTACTGGGTATATTAATGATATTTTATATAACTAGATATTCCAATGTGAACCGTATTTGATTTTTTAAGGTATGTGGGTTATTTTCTATTACTTATTAATATAATTAATAAATTGGACAATTTATGTTATTGGAATGTCCCACTATAAATCCTTGACTAATCTATATGTCTCATGAGACAAAATAAATTTGGCATTGTCTGAGCCCTTATCCATTTATTTTCAATTGTCTTGACATAAGGGTCTGAAGATTTTTTATATGCCTTTTCCAAGGCATCAAAAATATATTTCTGGTGTACAAAATTATTTTTCCCCTATTATTAAATCATATTTTGACTTTCAATTGATTATTTTATTAATTATGATTTCCAAGTATAAGGTCGTAGTTCATGTAATTTTATATATGGACTTATTCTGACAATCATTTATTATAAAAAATTATTCACACTTCATTAACTTCTACTATACAGATTCCATTACATTTTATTTGAGCTCAAAATTTTTTTCTTATTTTTTCTATGATATGAATAAATAAATTACAAATTATAATGAAGATGAAATAATTAATTACTATGTATTTTATATTTTCAATGTAAAATGGGAATCATTTTTCTATTAACTTCCATGGGACCAATAAGCTATTTAGTAACTGGATTTAATATTCATTTTTTACAGTAAATATATAATACAAATATCATTCGATAAAGGCTATTAGTGTCTAGATTTTTCTACTTGATATCATGGTATGTTTCATAGAAACCATTTGAACTATATATGTGAGAAAAATGACTATGGAACAAAATTATATGATAGATGTTGAGAAAATTCCTATAATATATTAATAACTAAATAATGAAAAGGTAGAAGTGCCTACCATTGTCCTATGTGTGGAAATGGTAAGTGATTATTTATATAAATACTATTTTATGGATGAATATTATTATAGTTTTTTGATGCATTTTATTGAATAATTGTTTTTAGTTTTATGATTTTTGGTGATTAATGACATATCAATATTCATTTTAACTGGTTGAGGTATATATAAATTATATTATTTACATAAATGATATTTTGTGATGAATACTATTATATTTTATAATATCTATGATGAAAGGTATGATAACCTCACTAGTATTATAAATGTCTACTAGGTTGATTTTATTAATTATATTTGGGATATAAGGTTATTTATATAACAGAAGATCTATGGTAGACCACTTTTTTCTTGTATACTATTGATATTTATAAATTACATATTCATGAGAGGGATTATACATTGTGTATATTATCTTAACTCATGGTATTAATTTATTTTTCTTATAATGTCTGATGATAGTATTAATATATTGAAAAGATTTGTTAGAATGTTTGATCTGTTATAAAATTCTTTTAGTGATTTCTTCCTGAAAAATCATCTTGAATAACAATTATTTGTTGAAAAATATGATATTTTGGTGGAAATTCATTACTGTAGTGAATTATACATTAAAATTATTTGATTTCCATGATGTTATTAGTATAAATTTTAAAAGAATATATTAACCCTAAAAAACAATAATAAAGAAAAAATGATAACCTGATACATTGATGATTATACAATTGTTAAAATTCTCATAATCATTCACATTGTTCTAATCATAGATTTTTAACACTCTATATCATTAGTTCAAAAATAAATTACATTTAATGTCCTTATTTTCACTTCACAGTAATGCTATTCTATTTTGAAACAATTTTTTTAACAATATTCATATTTCTTTTTCCATATTTTATGAGGATATTTTATTATCACTTTTTAATATGTTGGTTCTTCAAAAAGTAATTTTCAAAATGAAAAATTCAATAATAATAGAGAACAAGTTAAAATTTTGAGGACACAAATTATTTAGGGGGTATAAAATAATACCTCTAGGATTTAAAAAAACTATGTTTGATTGAATTCCCAATAGGAAACACTAACTCCAAACATACAACAGTATTCGAATAAAATATTACTATTTCATTTCCATTTAATTATAGTGTTTCAATTATATTATCTAAAATATAAAATATATATAAATGTTTGACTAAATATAAATTCACTTATTAATTCATAGTAAATAATTACTCAATTTTTAATAATATTTTTTATCGAACAAGTTTCCATGAAAATTGAATTTTATTTCTTTTTGTGAGAAAATATATATATAGTTTCTATAAATTATTTTAATTTAATTTTATATAAAAAATATTATATTTATATATTCATATAGAAATTATCATTGTGTCAAATGTTCATATTTTTTGAAACATATTTATTTTTTAGTAAATATTGAAAAATACATAATTTTGATGAAACTGTTTTTTTGGGTCAATGATATAAAAAGAACCTCTTTTTTTAAAATGATTGGAAAGAAAAACAATTTCTGTTAAATTATTACGAATTAAATTATGTTTGTTATCCTAAATGAAACAATTTCATTTGTATGAAAGAAATTTTTATTAATAAAAAGGCATTTTTATGAAAAATAGATTTTCTGTTATATTTTTCATTTTGATTTATAATTACTTACTCCCACTTATATAAATATATATTATTTAAAATTGGATTTCTTATTTTGAATCAAGGAATTAAATGTTTTTTTGTAAGACCATTTTAATTTTGGTTCAATGAAATTTTAACTGTGTTAAAATATATCACATCGATGAAGGACAAATTTGGTTAATAATGTTTTAACATAAGTAATAAAGTTATAATATATAATATTAATTATAATTAAATGATTTTAATTTGAACCTTATCACCTTAGTTTTGATATTAATATGTTTAATGGACACATTCCAAAAAAAATAACTAGTATAATATTTAAATCAATGAAAGATACATAATTTCACTCTCTTAGTATAAAATAACAAATATGTATCTTCATTGGTACAAGAATAATTATTAATATTTTTAATTTTTGGAATAATTAAATTTTATTCCTAATGATAATTTATTAAAAAAATTTGTTTATTATATATTTTCCTGAAATCCTTGTTCAATAGTAACTCTACTCTTATTAAATTTACAAGAAAATAAAATAAATGTTATTAGATATATTATACGTGGAATAATTTTTTGGATTTATAGGGTTCCATGAATTTTGAAGATAAATATGAAATATTTATAATATTAAAAAAATTAATTTTATATAGAACTATTTATTCATGTATTTTAACACAAATTAAAATCATTTTTTCAAAATATCAAATATTCTAACATTATCATAGTAATATGCCATTAAATAATTCAAAAATAATAAAAATAATGATTGAAGAAAAATTGATTAATATAAGGTCAAAAATTAAATCCCTTGAATATTTAGGAGTTGTTAGTTAAATTATAAATAAAAGATTACCCCTTCATGTTTTAAAAATATTTTATCATTAGTAATGTTATAAAATATTAACTATGTTGTTAAACCAAATGATAAATTTAAAACACCACACAAAACAGGTTTTTTTGTTTGATAATATATCAATCTTATCCGTACCTATGTTATAATAATATACCATATTAATAAATTTAGATATTGAATGAATTCATTAAATATTAATCAATTATGATATTCTATAAGTCCACATCCCCACAATTATAAAAGCGAACAACTTTATTTTGTTCACAACTCCTAATTGAACATCATATCTCAACAAACCCCTACAAAAATCCCTTATCAACTTCCCTAAAAACAATATAGATTTTCTATTTTTATGAATGTATCTAGTAATTATTATAATGAACCTTATTGTTTTAGTTTAATTCCTTAGATTCATCTAATATTAATTCCTAGTAATGTTGTGGAGGAAAATGAGGTGTTTGAGGCTTGTTTCTACACATAATCCTGGAATTTTAGAAGCATCATTTGGGATGAATGGTTTGTAGAATAAATGTATCTTATTATTCTTGTATATATAATACGTCACGGGGTGGTCTATTGATCTATCTGGTGTTGCACAGTTTTTTATAACCATGCCTCATAGTCTGCACTAAGGTGTGGCTTCTCCAATTCCGAGAAAAGAGTTATTCCACACAAGATGTTGAAAATTAGTAATACAATGAGGAAAACCCAATATAGTGTGGTCTTTAGGTAGTATTATAGGAACAATTATTTCATTATTTTTACAACCATTCATCCAAACCATGAGACTACATAATACATGGTTGAAATGGAAAATTTCCCCTTCATTAAAATACCTCACCCACGTTTTTTTATTCTGTTGTGGGGAAATCATTCTATTATTCTCATTTGATGAAATCCTATAATATATAATGCATAGTTATTTGATAAATTTTCAATCCTAACTCTTAATCATTACATGTTCATACCATTTGATTCCTCTCCATATGTGTTACATTCCTTTGGATCCTTTTATCATTCTTATTTCTATAGATGGACTTATTTTGGTGCAAGATCATATTTCATATTCTTAGGGAATTTATGTATTCATTCATATTCATCCAAACTTAGAAAAAATAATGGATTTTATAGGATATGTTATCTATTATGGGAATCTTGTAGTTGGTATATGAAATATCCAATAACTTATCACTATTTATATGTTTTTTCCATTTGGTGCATGCTAGTTTCATTGGAACTACTCCATAAATACACCCTTCATAAATTTAGGGGAATAAACGTAACAATATGGCCCAATTTCGACCTCTTTACATTGTTCGATTGTTGTGACCTCAATGCAGACCACCTATTATTACAGATTCATTTTTTATGACTCTTGTGATGTAAATTGTGATTATATGAGTAATTGTTTGGGTGTGACCTAAATGATAATTCATAATATATTTCCTTAAGGAAAATTGAATGTACTATAAATTATTTAAAAGAAAATCATATATAAATATCAGAATTCCTGAAAAAAAAATTATTTAAATTGATAATTGGTCGTATGTCCTAAATATACCGTGTTTCTTGCGATGAGAGGTAATCTAATGAAACCACTATATTTAAATTTTTTTGAGTATTACATAGAATATGATATATATATATATATATATAAATTAAATGATTATATGGTTCCTACTAATTATGGAACATTTCCTTCATTATAGGAATGGTCAAACATGATGTAGCCATGAATTCCTGATAATATTATATGATCACTCAGAGGACTTCATTAATTTTCATTGAGATGAATACAATTTGAGATACCCACCAATGAATATGGTCTTTTCCTTATTTTATTAATACCATGGAAATGTAATAAAAATTAAACTAACTATTATTATTAAATTATTACTCCTTTGATAATATCTTTTGATTTATCTTGATTTCGTCAGACACGGGTCTCCATTGATTCACTTAATGGGACCGAGTCATTATTATCCCCCCTATAATATAGTGTATGAGCTCTATCAACTTGGTTAGACTCATTTATTGTGTAATTCCTTAGTTGTACCCATTTTATTGCACTCAGACCCTTATAGGTATACTACATGAGTTAGCAAAAGGAGGTACTCTAACCCATATTGGAAATTATTCCTTAGTAATACATTGGATCAACTATTATTATTATTTCATTTAATAGAATGCATGATATTCTCTACATAATAAATCTTAATTAAAAAATGAATCATAATTTAATAAGTTATCCCATTATTAGAGGTGTTTCAATTTGAGCATAAATCATGTATCGGTTTTTTATCTTATCATTAATAAAATTTTATATACCCACACAGTATTACATGTTATATTCACCAACTGGATTTCTATTTGTTCCATTGGTGGTTGACTAATAAGATTTATATCACACCCTATCCAATTTACTATTAGAATCCAAGAAGATTATAATATCACATGGGTTTACATGAGGATGTTTCTTTATTTGGACTCTAGAATTCTTTCATTAGGGTTTCTGATTAGTAATAGAGGACTAGGGCAATGTTTATGATTCATCGATTGTTTTTTTTCATATTATATTATTTTATTTAATGTATTGGAATATCTTACTGATACAATGTTTTCATGATTTACAATTTTTATATAGATTAAATTACATTATATTATGTAAAGGATACATTTTACATCTTTTGATTGTTGTACATTGTTTTTATGCTTATTATTAATTTTGATTCCTTGTTTTCATTATTATTCATTTATAGTTTTCTATCTATATATCTTCATCGTTTTCTCCACTATGACCTGGTGTAAATTTTTCCATAAGGTTACACCCAAGGGAATCACTAATAGTCAATATCATCAGGTGTATTGGTGGAGATGGGTGGTGGGGGGGGGGTCGTGCCCTTATGGCCAACATATATTAGCTACTTTATAGTGAGAAGGGAATGGGAGATCCATAATTGGTATGAGATGTTTCATTTAATTTCCTTACTATTTTGTGATTCTATAAATAATATTAATAATGAGATGTAAAATTCTAATAACTCGTTCATGGGTGTAGAAAACCAACATTTTGGGGAAACCATGATTTTCTAAAAAATGTGAAATTGATGTTAAATATTCCACCTATTAAAAATGGTATAGTCTAACAATTGGGTTATTCCCATAAATTGCAGAAATTTTATTCCTTATGGTGATTTAACCTTGTCTCATCATGTTAATGGGAATTATTACAAGAATCATTATAGGGATGTTGGATTCAAATTTTATAGAAATTCCTAGAAATGTTGGGGAATCTTAATTCTTACATTACATGTGTTTCTTATAACTTTTTATCTTTCCCTAGTTTTCATATATTCTTATTTAGTAATATATTCTAAAGGGGAGGGTAGTTGGATTTTTAAAATGTTTCCATCATCCATAATGTTGTTTTCCTATATATTTTGGTTCTGGAATCTTAATTACACAATTCAAACCTTGGAAATCAAAGTAACACTAGTTACATTAGATGAAATTTGGATTCTAATACTTGATTAAGAATTTAAATTTAAAAGGTTAATTGTCCCTTATAAATAATAATTGGTAATTTATTGAAATTGAGGTATTTCTATAACTCCTTACATTCTAAGACTGAATATAAGGGGAGACTATGGTAATTAAATTTATTTCAATTACAATTACTAATGCATTTGGGAATTTACACTCTAGAAATGACATCATATTTAATTGATCCATGTTTTATGTATAAAATAATTTTTAGATTTATGATATTAATTCTAAATTACAAATGAAATTGTTCCCACTAAATGTGAAGGCCTAGTGTAATTTCAATGATGTTTCACCACTTAACAAGAAATCATCCCTCTATATACTAGAACCCCTATAAATAAAAATTTAAATCATACCAATACCTATATCATTGATGGGGGAATTTTTTATACTATTTTTTAGTGAGCCATTATTCTTTTGTTCAACTTCCCCTAGTGTCCATTTTTTCATTTGAATCTTTTTTAAGGTGTGATATTGTCATTTTAGTGATATTCTACAATGATTTCTTCAGGTTTTGAATAATAATGTTGGAAATGATAATTATCCATAGGTGGTGGGCGATAATCCACATTTTTTACCTCTAATAGTGCCACTAAATGAAAAACCAACCATTCCAAAATATAAAATTTATGTTCAGTTAATAAATAGTTTTTAGGATTAATTCTCTCTATATAGGTGGATATACAACCAAAACCTGTGATTTATGATCTTACTCATGATTTCTAAAATATGTACCATCCAATATTCATAGGGGACGGAATTCCTCAATCTATTGAGTTGTGGATAGAATCCATTTATATATCATTCAATATCTGGAGAATCCTATAGAGAGGAGGTTCAAAACTAGGGAGGTCACAAACTTGTAGCATGATACTATGTCAGTTATGGAGAATTTTTAATTTTTTACTAAGCATAAAGTATTTACGGTGCTTCAAGTCGTTGATGTTCTATCATAAGTGAGACAATTAAATCATATGAATTGGTATTTTTTCTTATCTTTATTGAATTGGTTTCTATTATATATGATGTTTGAAATCATGAACCAAACTATTATCATTATGAATAATATTATTAAAGAAGATAGAACTAGTCATGGAGGTTTAATGTCCACATAGTCTAGACATTAATATAAAATGATTTAAATTGTTAGTGAAATGTTGGAAAAAACATCCACACCTATATCTCAGTTGTATTACATTAGTGTTGATGGTTGGGGCATGTAACACCATAGTGCGATAGAGACCCAGTTGAGTGTCTGGATTACGACTATATGAGTTGTCTTAATATATTCTTATCAACCTTTCCTCCCATTTGCAGGGAAAAAGGACCCACACCTACCCCATATTTAAGAGAATAATCAGTTACTCTATGTTTAGTAGGAATATAGATTAGAAATAGCGGAACATCCAAATGAGGAGGTCATTTGTAGGTTATCCAGAAATATGAATTTTAGTTCAAGAAAATTTGGAAATCATAGGTTATCCTAGCTATATCATAATGTCATCTATTTGGGTAGTTTCATTCAATTCATTAGCTACCATAGGATAAGAGTGTATGACCTTATCCTCTGCGAGGTAATATTCTTGTAGCCTCCACTATTATATATGATGTATTAAATATAGGTTCATCAGACTCCTTTATCTCTATATCAATCATGGAATGTTTTTTGGATGACTTTTTTTACTTTATTACAGTGATCTCCCCGAATTCACTCTTGGGTGAACTGTTAGAGGATAGTCCAAAATACATGTACATTCCTCTTGAGATAGGTGGTTATTTTTTCGTTTTGAATTTCTTTATTATTTTGATTATATGATTTTATTTCATGGATAATATGTATTGTCTTCTGTTTTTTCATCCAATATTGACTATTACCATCAAAGTAAAACATTCACTTCCTTCAAGGGTGTTGACATATAAATAATGGTGAATGGGATTTCTATTCTTATTGAGCTAGACTAGTGATACATGGGTTGGGAGGGGAAAACACCCCAATTTCAATTCATTTTTTGGATGATCTCAAAGTTTATCTAAAATAATTTTTGTTTTTTGGGAATTTTTTCTAGATGGTTTCCCAAATAATAGCTCTTGGAATCTTCATAAAATAGAGGTGGAGTTTACATTCAATCATGTTACAAGAGTATTCTAAGTATCTATTTCTTTAGATATGATGTATCTTTATAAGAATCAAAATATCAAGATATTGTAGTAGGATTAAAAAAATATTTTTATCCAACCAAGTAGTTATCTTTATTTACCACTATACAATTTCCAAGTGGTTGAATTGATCCCTTAGGTTATGTATTGTTTTTCTCAATTTGATCCCTATTATGGAAAGAACTGGTATCGTTTTCCTTGTATAGATGATCTATTCGGCAAGATGTGGGGATCTTGAGTGTTTTTGAAGATCCACCATAGATCAATATATCATCTGGTTTGAGCTAGTCCTTCATACCTACCGTGTATTTTATTACATATTAAATATGTTTTATATGAGTAAGAAACTCTGTAATTTTTTCAAATGAACACACCACTATTTTCATAGACCTAATTAAAATGTTTTCCACCCCTACTTTACTTATTTCATCATGGTTTTTGGGGAAACCATCTTTATGTAATCTAATGCTCTAATAAAATAGACCAAACATCTTGATGTAATTTAAAATTCACATTGATAACACCAGTAATATTATATGTGTTCAATGTGCCACTTTTATTTCAATAAGGTTTTCTATCATGGGTCATATTATTTCATATTTAAGGGTATCAATTGATCAAAATATGGTGAGTGGGGTTATTTGTTAGGATCATCCAGACAAATTATTAGATATATGTAATTTCTTTAAGATGGATACATATTACATGAATTTTATTAAAGAATTATAAATCCTTTTAGATCCTCTTAATAGTATTAATAATAACAGGGTGATGTTATTATGGTATTAAATACGTGAGAACAGCTTCCATTGGCTGAAATAAAGCTTAATTTTTTATTTATCCTAATTTTTATACAGGTTGGTAAATCTAATATAGTGTTTTCTAATGTATGAGGCATCAGTATGGGTATATTATTCATGAAAGATGATCCATTCATTGTTTATCTGTAACTCCAATTGAATTCATGGTATCATAATTACCTGAACCATGATTTTGAGCACGACGAAGTCGTGTGTGCCTTATATTGTAGTAGAAATCATGTAATGGGATTGTTCCTTGTGGTTTATAAGGACCAAAATATTTTAAAATAAGTCTTTATGCTACATGTATTGAATCTCAGATATTGGAGATAGGTTAAATACTATAATTCGTGTTTCTTTTTTCCCACATATAAACCAAGAAAACGAAATGTGGTAGCTAATGTGTGGTGCTGGAAAATTCAATGAATATCCATTAAAGAGGTCGATGATGAATTGATGTTTATGACCCTATTTTATGAGATTCAAATGGTGTTTAAATATTGTCCTACGTAGCCATCTTATGCAGCCTTATAAGTTACATCTTCCCTCCTATATAGAGTACTGAAATGATGGTTTTTAGACTCTAAAGGTTTGGTCCCACAAGAATCAATTTTAAGTGAGGACCTGGTTACACATTAGTCTACTGATGGAGATGAAATCCTATATATAAATGAAAATATCTGGGTTATTATATACATGCAATGGATTTAATGTCAGAATCCTATGATTTATAGTCAGTATTTCACCCAGGTGTCTCAATGATGTATCATGATATGCACCACATGTATTGGAGGCCTGGGATGAAAGGTAATAGTTTGAGTTTTATAACTAGTTTTTCCACCTATCAGTGTTTGAAGGATAGAATTTGGAGGTTCTCTAGATTCATATAATAGTTACCAATACCTGGAATGGTAATTTGATAACATGAACCTTGATTTGGTAAATTTTAAACAGATGTTTCCTAGAGGTAGTGATGTGATTTGGGTAATCAGTTATCGACTGATTAAGATATATCATATCATTGCTACTGGATAGACATTCTCTATCAATGACCTATGAAGACAATATTATTGGGAGATTATTTTAATACATTATTTTCCATATAATATAATTTTATATATAGATTATCATTTCACATTGATGTTATGAAGTGGGTAATATAAATCTTTTGGTGAACATGTTCTTTTGTGCAGAAATTTTCATCCTCAGACCAATGTATAGTTAGATATTATTTTTTAGATTTTGGATGCAACTCTCTAAGCATGTATTCATGATTATGTTATTTCATGGGATACACGTATACGTATCATTGAGATTTCCTACAATAATAGATTTTAGGAAACAATTTATGTGGCTTTGTATGAAGATTTATATGGTAGGGTATTCGTTTCACTTCTTTTATAGCTAGAGGAAGGGGTGTACAACCTACTTGGTCCTTCTCTCATGTAGGAGTTTTTTAAATAGGTACCCCAATATGGAAAGTCAGTGCCCATTTACCTTGTTATAGTGAATTCATATGATAATCTCTATTGACGACCACTGGAGTGTGAGGTTGGAGGGCATGTTTTATTATGGTTATCACACTAACATGTGAATAAATGGATATACATGAAAGGGATTCTTTTAACACATAATGTTAGGAATTTTTAGATATTTTTTTAGATTTATTATGATATCCTATCAGTTTTTTTACTTTATATGTACCCTTAAATTCATGATACCTTTCATGTTTCACACTTTCACTATTACCATGACAACCCATTTCATAATTTTGACCAGGAATATGTTAAATGGAATGTCGATACACCATTTGTGGAGTATCCCAGATGAATCATTAATTAAGTAATTAATGATCTATGGTGATTATTTATCCCTTTAATACTGGTGCAATAGAAGCATGGTCATGTATATGATGTGCCTAGGTATAGGTGGCTGATGTACATGCTCAATGGTTGGGGTTACTATCACATTATTCATTACCTACCATGGAAGGGAAACACTAGGATGATTTCATTTATGTGGGGATGAATATATGAACATGAATTTTCACTAAGTTACATATTATTTTAATTTCAATTTTATTCCATGTATCCATCCTTATATAGATTATTATAAGTTTGTGGATGAAATAATGGTGTCCATGGATTGTATGGAGAGTTGAACCATAGCATTTTAAGAAACTAGTTGGGCTACATGGTTAGTAAAAAACATTCTTCCATATCCATTTTATTATAATAAAATTGGTGGGTTGTCCACTGCTCTATGTGGGGCTGCAAATTTTCTTCCATTGTTGTGGGCCAGGGCGCACATTGGGATGGATATTTCATGTCCAATTGTATAAGTGTTTTGTGATGGTATCTAATAGTTTGAAAAATGGTGAGGGCATCCTGTGAAATTGGTGACATGAAATAGAAATGATCACGTAGTTGGTGAATGGTTTGACCAACCATGTGGCCAACCCAAGAGACTCCTTAAATGTTAGTTGACTTTAATATTTTACCTATATTTAAAATAAATCACCCTAATTTATTCCTTCTTATCCAATGAAATGACCCATATAATACCCTCCATTGATTCAATCCTATCATTGATAAATATAACTTATTGAATAACATTTAATTCCAACCCCTGTATCAAAATATGTTCGTCTAATTTTATTACTCATCGTAAGTACTCCATTAAATATGCCCTTTTCATTTTTCTTCTATATATCAATAACACTATTTTTTGAAGATTATATTCCCCATTTTATGGGGATTCATATAATATTTTTTTCATCCAATACATGATACACCATAGGATGATACTTGATGAGGAATATTCTGTAGGAATGAGGTAGGTGGTCAATGAATTTTCACTCAATGTCTTTCCATTTATAACATTTTTCCATTCTGTTCATCATACTATTAGAAATTTTTAATATTTAAATAAATTTAACATAAATTCAATTGATTAAATTGTATGATATAGAACTAGTGAGACCTATGGAAACCATTATAAGAAAATAACTCATTTTGGACCACCAATTTAGGGTACGTTATTGTGACTTAAATTGAGATTTTTTGTTCCAACGTTTGGGTGTTCACTACATGAAGTCTGATAAAGTATGTTCATAAATTTAGATAAATGTACTATAAATTTACAAAAGGATATTCTATTTATATAGATATCACATGGACCTATTAAATGTATTAAAATAGAATATTGGTTGTATATCCTTAATCCATCATGATATTTTTGATGAAATGTAATTGAATCCTAATGTAATTATATTAGCTTGAGAAATAAATGGACTAAAATAAAATATGTATATAAATTAAATGATTATTAATTCCCTAGAACATTTTTAACATTTCCATATTAATTGATATAGAGAGTCTTGAGTCATCCTTGGATTCCTGGGGGAATTCCTTGATTACTTATGTAATGCAATTCTGATTCATTGAGTTGATTTCCATGGAAATACCCAATTTTGAAATGATCATTAACTAATTACATTAATACCAAAACATTGTACTAATTATTCACCTAACTCTTTTCAATATATTATAATTACTTGGATACAATCCCTGTATTCAGATTAATGTCTTTAGACACAAGTCACCATGGATTCACCCAATTCTACCACGTCATTCAAAGCCTGGGATTACCATAGATGTGCTCGATTGAATCAGTGGACTCTTTTAATTTGTTATGTCTTCGGTGTACCACTTGGATTACACATATATCTGTATATCCAAATTATATGAGTTACCACTATTAGTTGGTTAGATCAATGAGGGAAAGGATGACTTGTTTACACAATCAATCATATATTATTATTATTTCTTATTAAAATAATACTAATATCATTGAAATATGATCTCTTTATTATTGACTGAATAATATATTACTATATTATCACACATTCCAGTCCATATCTAGGTATTGTTTATTTTTGTTTAGGTTCTCTATAATATCACTCCATTATATTTATATACCTATATATTGTTATAGTTTATATAAATTGAATGGATTAATATAAAATACATTTGATGTGTATTTCATTGATCTGTCTCACACCCTATCAGTATCGTCATTTTATCCTATGTAGATTATATGACCACATGGGTAGACTATGGCAAGAGTTATTCTTGGGATGCATAAATTATTGATTTTGGATGGAATATTGGTATTAGAATAAATGGATAGTGATCAGTATTCTTGGATAGTTATTAACTTTATTATTATGTATAATATAATGTATTTCAAAATATTACTAAATCAATGTATGCTTGTTTTTTTTGACAAATGAAATTA
Source organism: Viscum album (assembly GCA_963277665.1). Lineage (NCBI taxonomy): Eukaryota > Viridiplantae > Streptophyta > Magnoliopsida > Santalales > Viscaceae > Viscum > Viscum album. Next base: position 1,844,786,062 of record OY728157.1, on the reverse strand, counting down.
TATCATCATTTTTATATGATATAGTTTAGAGACTATGATGATTATACATTTCATTTATTATTTTTATTAACTTCGATGCCTCATTAATAATATTAGACTTATTTTATTTATTTACATATAAATCCTCACCAATGTGATGTAGTCTAGAATGAAGTCATTACCTCCCATTGTTCACACCCTGGGACCACACTAATAGTCGGTAGAATTTTGTGTTTGTGAGGGAGCACATAAGGCCTTGTGGAAAATTGGGTTTATCTACTTGAGAGTGACCCATGAATGAGATGTTACAATTTGGTAGAATAGATTTATCATATTTAGATAACTATTTTTGGAATACAAGAAAATATAATGGAATCATGAATGAAACCTTTCATAAGTCATCCTTGATAGTAGATAACCTATATTCAGTGTAATCACCTTGTAACCTAGGAATGTGAAATTGATGTTAAATATTCCACATGTTATAGAACTTATACTATAAACATTGTGTGATTTCCATTAATTTTGAAGGTTAATATTATTTATAGAAAAACAATATTAGACCACCATAAATGGGATCATTTGAAAATAAATCATTATAGGAACATACCATTCACATTAAATTAATATTCCATGACATATATATGAATTTTATATTCATTTCCATTATTTCATATGATTGTTGTGTGATCCTTTCTTGTGATATATGAATGTGTCACTAATTCCATTTCAATAAAGGTTAATGGGTCATTTTATAATTAAAAGACACCCTAAATGGTTTTATCCTTATAGATTGGTGGTGGAATCATATATACATGTTTATAACCCATGTAAGATCGGTGAAAATGGTTACATGTGTTTTTATCGGCTGTGATTACATAAATGAAAATTACAATTTGTAAGGTGAAATAGCTCTTATAAAATCCAATGGAAATTTATTGAAATCACTCCATCTTCTCTTACATGTTACATTATGAGACCGAATGTAATGAGAGATTCTAGTATGTAAAGGGGTGTCTATTACAATTTATAAAGTATCTAATCATTTATGTGCTAGGAATGGAAATCAATTCAATTGAGCCTTTTATGACATATAAACTCATTTATGGAATTAATATAATAATTTTGATTAATAAATCAAATGGTTTCCTGTAAATGGAGAGGATAATATTTATTTAAATAGTGTTTCCCTAATTAATTTATAATTGACCTTAAATATTCTAGAAACCCTATTAATAAAAATATGAATTCTTATCAATACCTGTAATATTAATGAGTGTAGTTTTGGTAGTATTATTGGTAGTGATCCACATTTACCTTTTTACACATTCATTAGTGATCAAATATACTTTCAAATCAGGTCATGATATGTGTTCTTGGAATGTGTAAATCAATCCACTAATAATGTCCTTGTATTATGTGGAATAACTTTGGCGATGACCATGATCCAAAGGTACTGGGACTTAATCCACAAGTGTTACACCTAGGTGTTACACATAAGTCCCCCTTAATATTCCCATACCAATATTAAATGATTATCTTCAAGATTTTTTCATATGTTTGATGTAGTATATGCAAGTTTTTATATAACCTGCAACTATGTTATGTTATCTTTCTCATGAGTTCAATCATCCACATTTTACAATATTCTCATGGAATGTCAGGTGGGATGTTGTTTCCCATACTGGTTGGAATTACTGAATTTTCTAAGAGTTTGTTCAAAATTACTTTTATGATTACATTGTACCTAACTTCATTATAGCTGATAGAGGTGGGGAGTTCATAAACCTGGAACATGCTTCTATGTTTGTCATTGAAAATTTTTCATGTTTAACTAATCTTCAACACTTTTCATTTCTTTTTTCTTGTAGACAGATATCACAGGAAAGACAAAATGAATATGATATTATGTATACAATAATCTCTTAGAATAATGTCTTTATATTATATAAAATTTATATGTAATTGTACCAAGCTATTGTCAATGAGAATAATCATAGGGATGATGATAGTATTGGGAAAATGGTGTCAATGATGAGATATAGTAGTAATTAATCTAATTTCAGGAATAGTATACTAAGGGATTATTATCAATGAAGGGGTGTCTATAATATCTACACACTTATTGTTTTTTATAACAATAGTGTGGAATATAGGGAATATAAATATGTAGTGGGATATAATCACACTATAGTGTAATTATTTTAGTTGTAAGGGTCTTCTTCAGTAGTTTTCGAGACTTTCTGATTATTTATAGAGAAACATGACACATGCCAAATCCTCCAATAAGATTAGGATTAGGGACTATATGTTACACATGAATTTATAGTAGCATCAGAAGAACAGTATGAGGAGGAGATCATGTTCATGTTATCCAAACATTTAATTTTTAGTGCTATTGGAGAAGAACTTATTCGAGTAGTGTAATAATAACTCTTGGTTATGGATCATTCATGTCGCATGTATCACCACATATACCCCTGGATCTGGGTTTAGAAACATAAAATATTAAATGTAATATTCTAATATCCATTACTATCAAATCATCTTTATTTGATAAATTTCTTCATGCTCCATCATTTATGTATTGATTTTGGAATTTCTTAGTCTATAAATTCAATAAATTTTCGTAGTAATCCACATGGATACACAGTGGGTGTTACTTTAGAGGGTATTCTATATTGAACGGAATTTCGTCTTGATATGGGTGGAATCACTTCTTATGTGTTTCGTTTATCCTTATGATAATAGGGTTTTATTCATTAAATTGTATGGATTGGATCATGAATTATCGTACCCATATTGATGGTTATCATGGAAGAATGATTTTTACCTAGCATGATGGTGGTATATATGTACATAATGGAGAATTCAATGTCCATGCTAGTGGTGATGCACTAGAGAGACATCAAACCGGTGGAGAGATATCCTAGATTGTAATCATTTTCCATGATGATCATATAGTTCATTTATCATATTTTTCTTTGTTAGTTGATCAATTTGGGGATTATTTCAAAGATTACAACTATAGAATACCTCTTCAGATAGAGTTAGAGTTTATAATCCATATTTTTTAAGATTATATATAGTATCTATTCCTCCACACATGATGGAACCTACTAAGACTCTATATCTCAAGAGAACATTATAGGATTTAAAATATAATGGATTTATCTGACCCATTATTTCTCCCCAGTGTTTTACAATATTTTCATTAATAAATCCAATTGATCATTTCAATTATATGTGGATTAATGATTGAAAATTCAAATTATGTTTAAGGATGAGTATCTATTTCTATTAGTATATTATCTTTTGGAAAAGATTTAGAGAGATAGTGTATTCCCAAAGATCAACCAAGAATAATGTTATCATAAAGTGTGATCTAGGAATTAAAACATGCCATATACGACATAATATATTCATTGTTGTCTATATGAGTACCCAGTAATCCCATTTCATCTCATGAATTTACCCACTGAATTCATGGCCCTAATGAATTAGTTTTCCACACCTACCTAGATTCAATCGTCAAATTCATGAGAGATTCATATTGTTGTATTCTTGTACATTGATAAAAAAGGCCAATAATAATGATCTTAATCCACATGGTTCTATTATTGGGTAATATTATCTCATAATCACATGTATTAGTTAACATAGAAAATCTAATTGATATTTTAGCCTATGAAAATCATATGAATGTGTTTGGTATACAGTATTTGTTGGGGTTGGCATGATTTTACTGGAGTTTTATAAATGGATTCTCATGCCTTTTTAAACATCTTAACCTTAACTACGAATGGTGTGATATTCTTCTGAAATGATTCTTTTGTGAAGGGACATAAAGAGATAAAATAAAGGATTACATCAGCACTAATCATGATTCAGCTAAAAATTGTAGAGGTTATATAGTTTCTTATAATGTAATAAGTGTTGATATATGTATAGTTCTACTGTTGTATGATCGATTCGATGCATAAAAGCCTATATTGTTGAGAAAACACAAGAATAATTTCTTGATAAATAGCGTTGAACTTGCAGAAGATGTTAATTCCTTATATTGATATTAATATTATCTTATGGGAGATGGATAATTGGTGTTTATGGACCACCAAATCCTCAAATATGACATTATTTAATGTGAAATGAATCTAGAATAGCATATATGTGTATAATACCATCATTGTTTTAACATTGATCTTTCTCGTACACCGTGATTGGATAGTGTGGTAGCTAATGTGTTGAGAAATAAAACTCAGTCACAATACATTTAGGATTAATGTTTTCAATGTAATTTGATGGATTAATTTTATAAGATACATTTGATGTTTCATGAGTTTAATAAATGGAATTATCATGCAACTTTAGAAGACACCTATTATACAATATAATTGGTGGTGGGAGGGATGAATTTATATCCAGTTGGTTTTTTCCATTGAGAATATATTTCTGGTACATAACCATCTTTAAATTTTTCTATTGATGGAAATTACATTATTTATATACATGGGAATATCTTTGATTATATAGATATGTGAGAATAATTTATGCAATAATATCATGTTTCATAGTGGTTACGTCCCCCATGCATCATCATGTGTTATGGTTATATGTGATTCTAGTAATGGTGTACTAGGATTAAATAGCATGTTGTGGGTTTTATCAGTAGTTCTTCCACAATTCAGTAGGTGAAGGAATAAAATAGAGGTCTTAAAGATTATTACAAAAATTAGTAATCCCATAATATAAATAGTAGGATGTTGTGATGGATACTGGGACCGGTTTACCAACGTTTCCTTATGTTAGAGACATAATATTGGTTGTCATGTATCGATATACAGATTTTACCCATATCATTACTATCTAAGAGAAATTATCAGTTGGTGAGCTTAGAAGACTATATGTTCATGGGATTATATTCCTACATGGGGTCCCATGTAATATCATTTCAGATAGGGATTCTCATTTCACATCGAGGTTCCAGAAGGGGTTATAGATATCTTTGGTTATAATAGATTTTTTAGAAAACATTTAACATCAAATTGATTCCTAGTTGTAATTGATAACACATGTGTTAGAGGAAATTCTCCGGGTATGTTTCCATCATTTTTTATATTATTGGTCGAAAAATATAACTATCACTAATTTTACATTAAGTACAATAATTCAAAAAACAAATGATATGTATTGATAGGAGACTTTATATGGTAGGCTATGTCATTCACCTATATGATGGATAGAGGAAGGGGATGCTATGTTACAAGGTAATCATATCATGCAAGAGACATCTCATTTGGTTAATCTAATTAAGAAGAAAATGTGTACTAATTAGTGTAAAATGAAATAATATGTTGATCACCATTAACGAACTCTATATTTTAAGGCTGGAGATCATGTTTTCATAGAAATATCACCTATACATGGGCATTAATGGATACAATGGAAATGGATGTTTTTCCAAGTTCCTTCTATTTGATTGATATTTTGGATAGAGTCAGATCGATATACTATCAGTTGCAATTACCTCAATGGTAATTTTCCTTACACAATGTCCTCCACATTTCCAAGATCCTCTATTACCATTCCAACAATCTTATACTTTTGATCGTGATGATGTTTTATTGGATGCCAATCATTATTTTTGAGGAGTATCCCATACACATTATTGATCAATGAAATAAGACTCTATGATTAAGAAATTTCCATTTAGTAGGTGTTATATGGAAGCAATGTCATATAATGGATTATATTTTGGAGATGGAGGCTAACATAATTGAATAGTTTTTGGGTTTATTATTATAAAATGTTTACCACCATTGGAAGGGAAGTTCAGGGATTATTTTCTTAGTGGGGGGAGACTGTAATAATTTGAATTTTCATCTAGGTGCATACCATTTATTCAATTTAATATCCATGGTTCAATCTTTATATGAAATCTTACGAAGGATATATATGAATAAAATTGTAAGGGATTATATAGTTTCTGGATCTTCAAATTTTGGAGAAAATGGTATGGCTTTATGGTTATTAGAATTCATGATACCCATTCTACATGATTAGAGACAAACTGTCTAGGGTTTTCCAATTCTATGTTTAGGCATCATGTTTCATTCTAACCACACATCCTAGGTTTCATGGTTGTGCATATAATATAGGTCTAATTACAGTCTAGTTATACATGGGATATGAAGAATCCAATAGTATTGGATCTTGTTGAAGGGGAGACTTGAGGTATAAGGCAGAAGAGAGTTAGTGCATGACATGGGAAAATGTGAGAAAAAACCACAAAAATAAATAATATATGGTTGAAAAGAACATTGTAACCTTAATTATATAAATGTACTCACCCTCATTCTTCGTTAGTGTCAAGTGGAAAAACCATTTCTTCCGCTTCTATGAATCCCTCCACCCAAAACTAAATCAATGTTCTAGGATAACTTCTTCATCCAACCACGAAATCATGATCTCTTTATGTCATTGGGTTCCTCTTAGTATGTACTACATTCTGTATTCCCCATTTTATCATTCTTATTTCCCAAAAGCTATATTTTGGTGTGAGATCATATGTCGTATTTTAAGGTCATTTGTGTAAGATTTTTTATTCTTATCCAATCCAAACTAAAGGATGATATTATATGAGGCATTTAATACATTAATAAGTTATATAGTGTAACACCATCTGTTTTTATACAATAAAATTCTGATCGACATGATATGTGATAGACAACACCAACCCAAACAATCTATTTTTATTTAAATAACACCATTTTAACCTATCCATTAAATTCATTTTTTTGAGTACCATTTACTAAATTTGGATATATTTATATATATACTATATGAATTTACAAATTCATAGTAATTCATTGATACTTTTGTTGTAATGGTAGTTTTTTCATCAAAATATGTTATCTTCAAATAATAGTTTTAATTTAATTTTATAAATATAATTACAATTTTTTTATAATCTTAATAAAATTAAATTGAAATCAATTTTCTATATCATAATATAAAAATTATCTTTGGGTGAGAATTTGTGATTTTTTTCGAAAATATAGATTTTTATTGAATAGTGCGAAATTCACTTTTATATATAATTGTCATTTACTTTGATAAATAAATTAATTTAAATGTATAATAATTATATTATTTAGATTTAAAGGTAACATTAATATCCATATCTAAAATTTAATTGAATTAATTTAATTTAAATCATCTTTATTCAAGAATTTATTTGAATTTTATTTTGAGGATTAAAAAATAATTTCTCAAAAAGCAATTTTATAATAAATTATGTATTTACGTTTTATTTAATTAAATTAATCCATAATGAGAAATGATCTAAACAAAAATTTTAGATTATATATCTATTTTTTTAATTAAAATTAATATAAATTACATAAATATTTTTAATCATAATGTAAACTCATATTTTCTTTAAAAATTTATTTTTTGAAAACCACTTCCCATCATGATTGCATGTGTTTTTTAAATTAAATAAATTTCTTCTGTGGAATTATTTTAAAATATCTAATTCCATAATTTTAATAATCATAATTAGCATTTTTTATAATTTTTAATAATTTTTCAACAATATTAATTGTAAATTTAGTAAATATTTATCACTACAATAAAAAAAATAACTTAATTGTCGGTGTAATTAATTTGAAGGATACTAGAAAAAAATCCTATTCATTTGAATATTTTTATTTATATTTTCATTTATATTATGAATATATTTATTCCTTAATATTTGTACATTTCAAATTATTATGTCATTAGTTTGATGATAATTACATATTAATACAATTATTACCTACTGGTGTTTTTTAGTAATATTCAATTAATAAAATTATTTTCAAGAATTAAATGATTTTTGAAATAATTTCTTTTTATTAAAATATTATTATTAAATAATTTTTATTAAATAGAAATGATCATATAATTTTGATGAAGTCAAATGTTTTTTATAAGGGTGTGAAAATAGTTTTCTCAAAAATATGAATTTATCAACAAATGTTGATAACTATTTTATAAGATAAAATGAAAATCTTTATAAAATTATTAAGATAAAATGAATGTTAATTTTTTAATTAGAATTTTAAAATTATCTAATGATAAAATTTTCTTAATATTCTAAGATAGTTGACTTTCGGGTAAAAATTAAACATCATATAAAAATAAATTGAGTATTTTGACATTATAATAATCCAAAAGTGAAGTAATAATTACTATAAATGGTATATATGAAAAAATATGTTTGCATCCTTTAAAATAATTTGATTTTATGTTTATTTTATTGACTATATAATCACTTATTGAATCCTACAAAACCATTTATAAGTTTTAGGGTTTTACAACATTTTATTTATGAGTAAGAATAAACTACATATAATCAAGGTTTTTATTTTACTATATTTGTTTCATTGAATTATAAAATAACGCTAACTACTCCCATTTGGTAGAAATAATTGTTAAAATCCATTTTATGTTTTGTGGGTTTGATTATTTAATTATGTAGAGTCCAAAAGCTAATTAATAATGAAATCCCCATCATTACCTATATAAACGCACCCAATATCTCCTTTATATTTACTAATACTCTTTATAGAATATCCATAGTATTCCCTAAATTGTTTATATTCCTCCCAAGGTTACCCCATGCTCTAAAGAACCCCCTCCCAATTCTTTGAATCCATACAATCATGTAAGGGATATTTTCCTCACTATTCTTTATTCAATAATTCTCATTAAATAATGTCTTTTATCATCATATTATTTTTTTGGGATATTTTATTCCATATCCCAATTATATCCCATTGATTTCCAAATTATGACATACCAATTTCACACTCATCAACCCATTTAAGGAAATTTTTTTGTGAGGACGTCATACTGCTGAAATTTATAATGATTTTACATTAAAAAATAATTGTTTAGTGAATACCATACCCATTTAATATTAAGAGTTTCCCAAATACAGCCTTATACATTTTTGAGATGATAAATAAATGTTTTTATTCAAAAAGCATTGATCATGGAATAAAATATATCTGATGAAAGGATCCATGTTGTTTGTTCTATTTGGAACACCAAAGCATGAAAATGATATAAAAGTGACACGTGCACCTTGAATTATATTGATCTCCAATTAATTGGGTGTTTATTAGTCTCATGATATATCATGTTAGGACATTGATTGAACCTTATTCAATTATGGTAATTTACATCATTGATTTCATAGTGGTTAATGCATAACATATGTTTACGACATAGTGTTTTATGTTGTTTCCACAATACCCTTGTTATGATTATAATTTTATAACATTCCTTATTATTCATGTTCCATTTCTTCCCCATTTATAAGGATATTTTATAAGAAGTATTACATTATTCCATGATTTAACCACTACTTGGATTTATAGGTCACCCTTTTAATATGTACATCCCCATGTTATCTACTTTAGTTTTAAAATCCATTGAACATTGGAAGCATGTTATGGATGGTTTTAATATTTTAATTATATCCATGGTTTTGAGATGTTATGATATGTAACAAATTATAAAATAAAATATACTACTCTATCATCCATGTTTTAATATGTTTACCCTTTTTTAATAAATAATGTATTTATGTGTAATAAATTTAAAGGGGTTTTATAGTAGTTATCGCGGAAAAAGTTTTGTTATTTTTGGAATTAGGTTTAGGAACTCCAGTAAAAGTGTTTAGGATAAGACAACATATAAGAAAAGTATATTAAATTTTAGTAATTATAGAATAAGTGTGTTATCAATGAAAATATATCCTTTTCTGGATAGTACTTGTTGGTGTGGATCAAAAAACGGATGTACCTTAGTGTGACAACCCCGACAAGGTGCATTAGTCCTGACTCTACATAACCTAGTACATGAGAGTATCCCTTACTCCATATGTGATTTGACAATATTGTCGGATAAGAATTGGAAAAATCTCAAGTTCCTTAATATAAAATTATTTGGGGAAAACATTACATAATATTAGATGTTAGTAAATAGATCATTGATGAAATATATTGAATCTTATAAATTTATAAATTGAGAAATTAAATGTTATTTATATATTACTAATTAATGTTATTGGATACTGTTTGTGTGTTGACTAGTATAAAATTATCCAATCCGAATGTTCCCATTATTTTATTCAATGGATAATAATTATAATACCGTAGTTAAATTTTAAATTTTTAATGAAACAATTTACTAATATAGGTATGAATGTAATTCCCCATGTTTTTAATATAGGATACAATGTTCGATATCATATGTATATGCAACACTGAACCAAAACAAATTGTGATTATTTAAAAATGACCATTTTACCAATTCCATTATATTAATTTTTATATGTAGTATTAAAATAATTAATATATATATATATTAATATATATATCTTATATGTGCTATCAAATTCATAGTAAATAATCCATTAATTTAATAAAATGTCATTTCGTTCTACAAGATTAGTTTTCTTCAATTTTTAATCTATTTATAAATATGATAATCAACTTTTTTGAAAATTAGTAAAATTCAGTTAAATAATTTATTATATAAGAAATTTTAAATTAACATTCATTGTGGATATGGGAATTTTTGGAAAATATGAATATTTAGTGAATATTGAAAATTATAAATTTTTGTAAAAACGCATTTGTTTTCATAAATGAATTAATTTTGAAGTCCAATTAATATTTTAATTTTATTATATGATAATAAAAATATTATATGGTTATATTTCATTCAATTAACTATATTAAATTTATCCTTATAAAAGATTTTATTATATGTTTTTTTCATATTAAAAACACATTTCTTAAAAAAGAAATGAAAATTAATATTATTTCTCCATTTTAATTAATTAAAATTAACACTAATTAGAAATGATAGTAATTAAATTTTTAGATTATATATCATTATCTAGATATTAAAATTCATATAATGAAGATTAATATTTATATATTCAATGTAAAATTGGCATTTCATTAAAAATCCATTTTTTCAGAAAACTGCATTTAATAATTTTTTCGGGTTTTATTTTAAAATAAATTATTCCACTTATATGAAATTATTTTCAAAAAAATATTCCACATTTGGAATCATCATAATTATATTTTTTTATTATGGTCAACATAATTTGTCAACATTATGTATAGAAACTATAATAATCATCCATTACCATGGTAAAAATTAATTTATCTAATTAAGGTTAATAAATTTCTAAAAAAATAGAGACAAAAAATCCCCAATATAATGATAATTAATATTTAATTTTTCATAGAAATGATGATTATATATATATTTTATTATCACCACTTGTTAAATGATTTTGTAATTAGTTTGATATAAATTGATTTTGATATAATAAAATGCAAGTCATATTATTTAGTAATATTAAATAAAAAAAATTATTTTCATGAAATAATGGATTTTTTAAATAAATATATTTTTAATACTATATTATTATTAAACATATCTCATTATATATACATTATCATAAATATTTTATAGATGTAAATTTTATTAGGGTTAAAAAATTGTTATTATAAAAGAACCTAGCAACTCCAAATAAATTCCAAATAGTATTTTAAAGAGAAATTAATATATTTAGAAAATTAATTATATTAAATAAATAGTATTCTGTAGTCAAATTGACAAAAGTATCCAATGGTAAAATTTGTATTCTTTTATGAGACAATATAATTTTCAATTAAAAAATAAATACTAAATAAATATACTTTATGTTTTATAACATCATAATAACCAAAAAGTGACGTAGTATATACAATAATGTATTTGAACACCAAAATATAATCTTTACCATTTTTATAATTTTATACTATGTTAATTTTATTAATATTATAAATTCCTAAAAAATCATTCAAAACTATTAATATATTTGATTGTTTTAAGACCACATCTTTAAGAGTATGACTCACCATAACATAAATAAGAGTTTTATTCAAATAATTTTCACCCCCTGGATATATAAAATATTTAATACCATTATCAATTTTCATAAACCATGGTAAAACACTATTTGATGGTTTGGTTTTAATTATTTAATAATTAGTAATAAAAAACCAAAATAAGAAAGAAATACCCCTCACATACAATGTAATCTCACTCATGATCCCATTTTTATTAACTATAAATCCTTAGAAAATTTCAATTCTATTAACTCCTCTACTTATAGATCATCTAAGGTTCTTCTAAGCTCTCAAGAGTCCCCTCCCAGGCATTTGGAGTCACACTCTCATGTAAAATATATTTTACTCTCTTATATTTATTCAAGTATCTTCATTACCTTATATATTATATCTTCATGTCCATATGATTAGATATTTTATTCCATATCCACCATACTATATAATTGGTATCCAAGTGAATAGATACCCCTTATTTTTTCATAAACATATTTAATGAATTTCATTATGCTGCTATGCTACCAAAATTTTATCTTGATTTTCCATGACAAAATAACTTTGTAGTGAATACCATACCCATTTTCTATATTGGACATTAACCATTTACACATATATCTATTTTAATAGGTATATTTATGTATTTATTTCAGACTTCTTGAAAATTAAATAAAATTTATGATTAATGAATCTCTGTTTTATGATCTATGTGGTGCAATTAAACTTTAAAATGAAATAAATGTGATGGGTGTGTCAAAAAATATACAAACCATTAATGCATTGGGTAATGATTGGTCTACTAATACATATTTTTTTTGTTTGGAGTGATCCTAATTACTTTATAGGAATTTTTTCACCATGATGTCATGAAGTTTTATCAATGACCTTTTTTTATGATTCATTGTTTTAAGTTGTTACCACATTTACCATGTTATGATTATCATCCAATATCATGACTTATTATGCATGTTCTTTCGATTACACATCAATATGACTATTTTATAACACATTTTACCCCATGGAATGATTATTCCTTAACTAGGATTTATACCTCAACCCATTAATGTAATGTCCATAGGTTATCCGTTGAAGTTCAAAAATACATGGAATTTGATAATAATGTTATGGAGGTTTTCAAAAATGTTGTTGTATCCTATTTTTCAAGATGTTTTGAAATTTATCAAATATTAAATGAAAATTATACTTCTTGATCATCCATGTTTTATTATGTTTACAAACAAGTAAAAAATGTTGTATTAATGTGTAATATATTACAGGGTTGTTATATGTTGTCTATGAATTTTACCTCAATGTATCGCCATTTATATATTTCTATGATTGTATGAACTCTAGATTTACCAATTAATATTATTTAATTAAATATTCTATAAATTCAATAAAATAATGTTCATGTTATGTTTGTATTAAAAACTCTTGACACTATTGGATATTGGGACCTAATGTGGAACACTAATTTAGTGTGGGTAATTTTTTTCATACTTTGGTGACATATTTTGAGAATATTTATGATACCATTTTTGTGTTCCCTACATGTAAATTTATAAGGTTAGTTCTTAATGTAAATTAATTATACTGAGTATTATAAAACACAAAAGTATATAGATATATCACTTGCCCTTGGAAAATATATTTACATTATTAATAAATTTAATATCCTTAATCTGAATTATTACATTTGACTAAATTTAATAGAAAAAAATGTATTGAAATTTGAATGATAATTTTATATCCTATGAAGAAATAATTATATAAATTAAATGTGTATAAGGTGACTACTAGTTTTTTACATATACAATCTTTTTATTAATTTTCAAACATGGGTCATCATTGGATTACTAGTGGAATTCCTTTTTCATTAAGATGATTCAATTCTGATTCATAGAGCCAATTGTTGTTGGAGACACCCACAAGAAAATAGAATATTGTTCTCATTAAATGAATGCATCATTGTTGAACAGATAATGCACCTAACTGAACTATGGATATTATAATTTCTTTGATACACTCCTTGGTGTCATCATTATGTATATGGACACGTGGAACCGTAGAACACCCAATTGGGCCAATACATTCTTATGTTGTTGTTACCATAGATGATATCCATCATCTTTGTTAGACTCTATAATAGTAGATACCATGTATTAACGTCATGTATTACACCCAGAACCATATGTCAAGAATATATGAGTTACCATTATGAGTTGGATCGACCCCGGGTGTAAATGGTTCCTTGGTTACACCTTGTATCCAATGTTACAATAATTTCCTTTTATAGTAACTATCACACCTTTTATATATGATCTATTTATTATAATCATTATTATAATTTATTAAATGTTTACAATTTCAGAGATATCTCAATATGAGGTTGATAATGATATTGGTAGTTCATATTAGCATTGATTAAATTTTATACACATACTGACAATTGATTTTTTATATTAATATAATGGATTGGTATAAATGGAATTGGTGATGTAATACTAATATTTGTCTCACACCCTAGCCTAGATATTGTTGGGACTAAAGATGATTATATGATCACATGGGTGGATATGGGGAAGTGTACAAATTTGTACACTTGACATATTTATATCGAGTGGGATATTGGTAGAATGTAACTGGGATAGTTCCAAAGATGATTATATTTTTTTACGATTTTTATTCCTATGTATATCATGTATTAAACAATATGCCTACTGCTATGTAGGCATTATTTCACTTTTTCATGTGACATAAAATTAAATAATCCTACTTACATTATACAGTTTAATTTTATTTAAATATTTATACATTTATTTTTTTCTTAGGAATTATTTTTCTACATAATAATTATTATTAAATTTCCAATTTTGTTCCAATCAATATTCACTATTGTGATCCACTCCTACCAGAGGGAATATTCTCCCCATAGACACACCTTATGAATTTGGTTCTAGTCAGTAGCATTTGGTATATAGAGATGAATTCTTGAGCAATTATGTATAACATTTTTTTGGATAATAGGTTGTTATCTGAGTCTAGTATGCCACAATTTCCGTCACAATATACCATCCTTAGGACACTTAACTAGAGAATTAAATTATTTCCCTCAATGGATGAGTTATCACTTTAACTGATCACTTTATTTTTATCCATTCTTTACATCATCTAAATATTCCATATTCTTTTTTATATATAATCATAATCATAAATATAGTATAAGTTAACTTTTATTATTATTATGTTACTAGTATCTACCTTATTTCCCAACAAATGGGAACTAAAGGTATCGTTCATGTGTATGCACGACTTACAGTCTCGATATAGTGATAAAAGATATTTTAAAAAACCTTATTCTATGCATTTTTATTATGAAGGTCTTCAGATTAAATATGACAATTATAATATATAAATACCCATGTAATTATAATATCAAATATATTTTGTTACATTCCAATCTGGTGAAATACAATAACATTTCTCAATAACCGATATGTATTACCACCTCCATGAAGAGATGTGATTTTTTTATTTCTATTTTACATGGATGATAAAAAAGAAAATTTTATAAATATATATCATATATATAACATACTAGTTATTTTATAAATAATTATTATTATTTACTTTTCTCTCATTCCATATATAGAAAGAACGTATTTATTCATAAGTATGGCATACCACATCGACAAATTGTTTAATTAATTAATTTATATATAACATTAATGGATGAATATGAATATGTATATAATGAAATTATATTAAATTTAATTAATAGTTAACACACTAGATATAACGAATCAATGTTCAATATAGATTTCCCAAAACTACTAAAATGTTCCATACATGAAAAACGATGTAGT
This sequence comes from Viscum album, assembly GCA_963277665.1. NCBI lineage: Eukaryota > Viridiplantae > Streptophyta > Magnoliopsida > Santalales > Viscaceae > Viscum > Viscum album. The sequence continues at coordinate 1,844,770,257 of OY728157.1, read as the reverse complement.
TACCACACATGATTTTCAATTTAATAAATAATTATTAATAAAATAGTTATAAACTGTTTTAGGTAAATCATATATGGAATTTTATATATGACTATTTTTGGTAATATATATACATTAAGTCTATATTTATTATAAAAGTGGTTCAAATTCATACATTTTCATTCAAACATGAGGTATTTGTTTCTCAACTCCAAATTATTTTTATGGGACATGTGACATACACACCTATTATTTATTTTTTCAGTTTTATATAATTCAACTTAAATATTTTATTACATAAATATTTTTCTGTCCATAATGTTTATAATTTGAATTTGAGTTAATTTATTTCTCGGGCTTACCATTAAAATCATATTGAACGTGCAATATATTATTTGAAAATCACCTCACTATTCAAGAATTTTTTACTGGGGAAGTATCTTATTCAAAATCCATATTCTATAAATATGATATAAAAAATATTTTTTCTATAATAATATAATTTATTAATGAAATTTTGAATAATTCTAGAATTTTTAATAAATTTTTATTGAATCTTAATGTAATATTTGGAAAGATTATTTTTTATAAATTTTAAGAGAAGTGCAAATAAAATTTTTAATAACATATACATCATGAAAATATATTAACAATATCATGAGATTTCAATGATTTTAATATTCCATTTTCAATTTTAATGTTGACATTTTAATAAAATTTGATCTTTAAAATGTGTGATTTTTTAAATTTAGATAAAATATTTTCAATGTAAAAAATTGGCGTTTCCAAATAAAATATTCAAAATATAACATTAATGAATTTACATTGATGTCAAAATCTATTGATGAATCTTTTGATGATGAAATACTGTAATGATATAATTTACCATATTTTTTGGAGGATTATTATCATTTAGACTTGGGAATACACTTGTTGTCTATATGTCTATTTCTACCAATATGAACAATAATTGATTTCATGGGCCATGTTTTATAATTATTATTGTTTATAAATATGAGGAATGAATTGAGAGAGATATGTGATGGTTGGGGAAATTTCTACACCTTAAATAAATCAATTGGTATGTTAATAAGAACTATATTAGGTTTTAGGCGAGGCTTTACACATTAATTTTTAAATTTCTTCGTACAGGGCACGAGAGATGTTTTCAAAACACTATTACATGGCCTCAATAGAAATATTTTGATTTCTATCATTAATTATTCCCTAAATATTTAATTATCTATAAACTATAATGTTCATAATTTATTAACATGCAAAATTAAATCATTGAAACATAGCTATAACGACCCATACTTTACATACATTTTCATTACATCAGAATTTAAGCACACTTATTACAACATATAACAAAACCGGCAAAGGACCGTATAGGTATAGATTCTTTAGAAACTGGGAAACCTAAACAACTAGTTCATAAAGCATCTACATTGCCTCCCATTTATTACATCATATCTAGAGTCCCTTTTTCGAATATCCTACTTACTAACCATCTTCCTGACCTGGGGAAATAAAACATACAAAAGGGTGAGCTCAAATGCTCAGTAAGGGTAAGCATGGATAAAATAAAACATACCATATACATTTGAACTTAAAAACATGAACATAATGTTTAAACATCAAAATAATGAGCAATGACATAGAACATAGAAGTACGTAAGGCATAGATCATAAAGAAACATTAAGAATGATAAAATAGCATGGGAATAAAACATGTAATTGTGGCAACCATTAATCACATGATATGATTTCCATAATAGCCAAGGCATTTCTGCCCAGACCATCTTAGTGGACAAAGTCCCTTTCTGAATCGAGTTCACTCCTCGTTCCAGTCCTGTATTACTGAACCAGTTTAACTTGTAGTTCCAGCCATGTCTATCTCATGAGATATAAATCTTCTACCAATGCAATGGAGGGAGATATAGGTGCCACCCTTCTCATAATGAAACAATTATTTTGTGTTCCACAAAATCATAAATCATACATCATAGCATAACCCGTGTAATAAAATGGGATTCTTAAACATCATGTCATCATAACATAAATCATAAACAATTGATATCATTTCATCATAAAAATATTGAAACCATTTAAATCATAGAGACATTTTACATGAAACATACACATATGAAATAATGTCATCTTAGATGGAAAATAGTTTTGACAATACACTTGAAATGAATTCTTGAGGAAAATATCCTTTCTTCTTTAAAATTATTTTATTTTCACAAAATTTCATGAAATTCTAAAAGATAAGGGTTTTGTTTAAAATAATCATGCAATATTGTAGATGATGCTTCTTGAAAATGAGGCATTATGAAACTGTAGAAATCAGTTCATGCCGTATAAGTTAAATAAAACATTCTCCTTGTACTTTTGTCAGAAAACTCAAAATGTACCTTATATGGTAACCAAATGGAAGATTCCATTCATAAAATGTGGTAAAAAGTCAATAAAGGGTGAAACTGACTTTAAAAATTCATGTAAGAATGGTAAACATTTTATGAAAACATTTTTAGAAAACATGGTCATGGATGATAAACGTAACCACAGAAAATACTTACGTATAAGAAATCTCGGATAAAAATGAGATTGAAAATTTATCCCTTACCTTGGGTTCGATATGATTCGTACGTATCCAAACCTCATGTATAATGATATAAATAATTTCATTGACTTATTACAGAATCATATTCATTGTTATTATATCATATATGGTTCACTTATGACTTTATATTACCCATTCTTTTGTAAATTCAATGTTAAAGAGTGTTTTGGGTAAAATCGTTTCATTTGTCATCCGGGTTTTGACTTGTAATTATTAATATGATTACTTAGATCATGATTACTTAATTCCAGAATATAAAACATGATTTATATATAATATATATTCATAATATACATATATAAAATAGATCGATAAATGGAATGAAATACACAGTTCATGGAGACGGTAGGTCGTACGTACGCATGAACACTGTTTTCGTTTCCTTAATTAATTTAATGGAATTAAGTAGATCACATAAATAGAGTAGCATTATTATGTCATATATTTTATTATTACTTATTATATATACTTTATAATGATTCATGAATGGTTAACATGGAGAATGAATCCCATCGCGTCGTGGAGACGGTAGTCCGTACGTACGCACGAGCGATGATACCGTTCTTTTGATCGTGGAATTGTATTGGAGTGTCTGTATACAATTTCAGAATCAATATAACTTTACAATAATAATATATAGTTATTGTGTGCACCATTATACCCATCCATGTTATGTGGTGGTGGAAAATATATTTCCACATGGTGTGGAGACGGTATTCCGTAAGTACGCACGCGCGGTGATTTTGTTTTCCGTATGATGGATAGATGGTGAAATAGGGATATTTCAAACTTATAATAACATATCAGTATATGAGTGATACTGATGTTATTACTTCATAAGTAAACAACCTAATTAGAAGAAGTTTAAGAAGAAATAAAGTTCAAAGAATCGGTAACGGACATTACCTCTTCTTTGAAGTGATTCTTTGAGACCTACTTTTTGGGCAAAAAAATTGATCTTTTAAGAAGAAAAAGACCTATAAGATGTTTCTAGGGAAGTGGAGAGGTGAAATTGTCAGGTTTTGGCCGAGATTGAAGGCTCAAATTGGTGTGAGGAAGAGATGGAGGAGGTGACTTTTATAAGGGACGAGAGGGGCACCTTTGGAATAACAAAAAATATTATTTTATTATAATACAAATTCGGTTTTAAATAGCTCCAAATTGATTTATTTCAAATCTAGGGTGGGGATGGGTCAAAATACTCTCATCCAATAGAATTTAGAAAAGTTTAGTTTCATATTTTAACCTTATCATTTAGAGTTAACATTAAGTTAAATAATTTTACTTTTACCGTGTCTTCTTGTGTTCTTATACTATAAGGTTAATAAACTTACTATAAGCAGCCAAACGAACCCAAAGTTGTTTATTATTAATATATAAAACCATATCTAAGTCATTTGGCCGAGCCTTAGATTTTTAAGAATAAAATAACAAATAATAATATAATATTTAAAAAAACTATTTTATGTCAATTTTGACACTATTTAGTAATTGCTTTTTGTGAAAATCATAAAAGAATGATTAGTTCGAACAAAGTTACTTAAATCAATAATAACATGTTATACTAAGCTATAAAATTAGTTTACTTCATAAAAAGTCTAAAATTACATTTATTTGGGTATTTATGACATCAATTATATCAATATTTCATTAATACGATAATTGATGCATGATCATTGTGTTATAAATAAATTAACTTATTTAAAGTCTAAAAACTAAAAATAAAATACCATTATGTAGGAAATATTTTTATATTTATAATGAATATTTATAGTCGAATTTATCTTATGTATAACCATATATTAAAAATGATATACTTTTAAACTTTCATTTTAACTATTTTAACCCTTCTTTAAATAAATTAATAATAAATGTTCTAATCTAATCAAGTGGGCCTAAATGGTCATAATTTTTTCCAAAGGTTGTTTTTAGTAGAATTACACTTGTCCAATAGAATTAAGACATGTGTTAGGGTAATAATAATATCATTTTTACCCTTAATTACCCTATTTACTTTTAACCATGGTAAAAAAAGTAAAAAGATACTATTCACCAAAAATTATTTTTATCTCATTGAACCACATTTTACTTACGGACATCAATCATGTCTCTCAAGTTTTTTTAAATTCCAATAACAGAAGCGGTAAAATTAAGTTTTATGAAAAATTCATTTTTTTAACTACCATTTAGTAGTTTCACTATTCCAAAAAAATAAAGTTTCCCAAAAAATACCAAAAATTAGGCCTAAGCTATATTTTATATTATGAACTAAAAAATTATGTCTATTTTATAAAATTCAAAACATATCATTTTCATTAATTAATTTAAAAATTAATTCCCGTCGTCAAAATATATAGCGTGTTCTTAAGAGATAATAACTATCAAAAGATTGACACGTGTTTATGTCTGGTTTAAATGTGATATTACATCCAATGACCAACATTGTATTAAATTGTAAAAATATATTCTAAATATACTTTAAACCCACTCAAATTAATAATTTATCACTATTAATTATATCTATTAAAAAGGTTGTTTTTAATTAAAATATAGTAATTTTCACTATTAATCAGAAAATGAAAGTTATCCGAAAAGTACCAAAATTTCACCCTAAGATAATTTCTATATTCCGAATCAAAAAATTAAGTCCATTTTGAAAAATTAAATTTACAAAATTTCAAAAAGTGGTTATTACTATTCATAACGGCTAGTTTTAATAATATTTTAATAGCATATTGTTGTTTAGTGAAACTCGTTATTGCGTACTACACACGCTATCGAGGAAGGTCGCGATTGTGTGTAATGCAAGGCAAGTCAAGGATGCATGTTGTGCAAGATCCTTTTGGTGTAGAATACAACAAAAGAAATTAATGAAATTAAATACAATATTTTCCATAAAATCTCGGGGTGTTACATTCAATCCCCCTTAAAATGAATTTCACCCTCGAAATTCGTCGGGGTTATAAATGGTTTACTACTCGAAAGTTTCTTTAATAGAATCCCACATCGTAAAAAGGAATACCAAAACCAATCTTTAAAAACAAAAGTATGAAACGTAACGGTTACCCAAATAAACTAATCATTGGGTTTCCACATAGGTGAAAATATGTATATGGAAGAGAAATCTAACCATCATGTTCTGATGGAGAGTGGTAGAGAACATGGCTATGGAAAAGCCAGCAATCACAAAGCCATAAATTTTTTACGATCTAAGGTACCATATGATTCATCAGATATAAGAGACCTAGGACAACATTTTTGGTTTTCAAGATCATTTCCCTAAAGTTGATGAAATTGGAATTAGAAGAAATACTTTCGTGATTTTGGTATAGTCTCACCGTTGGTCATTCTTTGGAAAATTTACACTTCATCTCTTAAATAAATGAAGTTGAATTTGTCATTCATGATGTGTTAGAAGATCATTTGATAGAATGATGGTTCATTCCATCTGTCTCAAACAAAAGGTTAGAAAAGATATCAAAACTTACATAAGTCCATCTATAGTGAGATTAATCATATATGGTTCCTAAAATGGACTTATAATTCATATATCATACTTCTTAATATAATTAAACTATTTTCTACTAAACAGGGACTTCCTGTAGGCCAGTGGTAGGTGATAAAGGCCAGTCGCACTTCGGTTGTGGGTTCGATTCCCATAGCTTTGTCTAACACGATGGGTTGTTGCTTGTCTTGCAGGTTGTCCTTTTTCTAAAACTACATTACTATAACATCCCATAAATAATATAAAAAAAAGTTCTATCTATAAACAATACTAACTTATATCCAACATAATCCATTCCAATATTTAGGCATATCTAAAATATTTCGGTCCAAGCTTATAGTATAAAGAAAATGATTACTTGAAATGTCATCAACCAAGCATGTGAATACCATAATTAATCCACCATATATCGTGTTGGTCACATTCCAATCATGTTAATACCTTAATCATGTATGCTCTTGAAAAATGAATACCCATTAAACCATAGTGAAAACATGAATGCTGTCAAAAGTTAACTCTTTCCACATACTAAAATCCAAAAATTCTATATACTCAAACCATGATATAACCTTATCAGTCATGATCTCATTAATACTATCAAACATTTAATTTTATCCTTATCCCTTCGTTATCCTCATATCATCTATATTCCAAAAATATATGAATAACCTTTCATGGATACTGGTACCATTAATCATACACTTTCAAAACTCAAGAAAGACAACAGTGTAACAATCCATAGATGTCTCTTTATTTCATAGTACCATGAGATTACTTATACAACATTACACTTGATAAACATGTAATCATTCCACTACCTTCTTAAACCATTGACCGTGCTTCAACAATTCTTTCATCTCACATATCATTTGTAGTCTCTTCATCATCATCAACATAAATACTACCCATACGGCCATACTGATTCTTTTCATGAGACATTTCCTTAGGGAATTGGTTTTCATAATTCCCGTACATTCCACATTTAAATCATTTAACCATTGTTGATGTTGTAATAATACCATGATCCTCATCCATGTTGTTAATTGAACCATTTCTTTTTCACTTACTGGCTTTGTCTTCTTCTTTTCCACACCCAAAGAATCTTCTAGTTCCCCTAAAACAATCTCCTCGATGCCTCTTCCCACATGATTTACATGAGGGAAATTGAACTTTCTTTCCTCTATTATCATTATGAAACTACATCTTTCCCTTATTATCTGAGTCGGGAAACTTACCAAATTTGAGATTGTTGATCATATTATGAGATTTATGATCAGGAATAATAACGTTTTATGGACTTCCAAATCTCGTTTCATTTGGTTTCTCATGAATAATATCATTCCATTGTCCGTCATATCCTCCATTATCATGAATCTTCCTACTTCTAGCCATTTTCTGAAACCCAAAAAGAATAGTGTGAGAGGAAAAAATCATGCTAGGGAAAACAACATAGTAAAGGGGGAGCACCCTCAATATCTAAAATCTTAGGTTAAATTCTAATATTATTACCGTAGTTTTAGGACCATATCCTATACGTATACTTATCCTTAGGGAAATCCCTAGACATACCTTAGAAATAACTCTAGGGATCTCACTAATATTTTCGCATCCTTGTTTCCAATGGTTAACTAAACCTTTCCTCTGATACCAACTATAATGACCCATACTTTACATACATTTCCATTACTTCAGAATTTAAGCACACTTATTACAACATATAACAAAACCAGGAAAGGGCCGTATAGGTATAGAGTCTTTAGAAACTGGGAAACATAAACAACTGGTTCATAAACCCTCTACTTTGCCTCCCATTTATTTCATCATATCTAGAGTCCCTTTTTGGCATATCCAACTTAATAACCTTCTTCCTGACCTAGGGAAATAAAACATACGAAAGGGTGAGCTCAAATGCTCAGAAAGGGTAATCATGGATAAAGTAAAACATACCATATACATTTGAACTTAAAAACATGAAAATAATGTTTAAACATCAAAAGCATGAGAAATGACATAAAACATGGAAGTACGTAAGGAATAGATCGTAAATAAACATTAAGAGTGATAAAATAGAATGGGAATAAAACATGTAATTGTGGTAACCATTAAGCACATGATATGATTTCCATATAGCCAAGGCATTGCTTCCAAGACCATATTAGTAGACAATGTCCCTTTCTGAATCGAGTTCACTCCTCGTTCCAGTCTTGTATTACTGAACCGGATTAACTTGCCATTCCATCCATGTCTATCTCATGAGATATAAATCGTTAACCAATGCATTGGATGGAGATATAGGTCCCACCCATCTCATAATGAAATCATTATTTCGTGTGCCACAAAATCATAAATCATACATCATAGCATTACTCGTGTAATAAATTGGGATTCTTAAACATCATGCAATCATAACATAATCCATAAACAATTGATATCATTTCATCATAAGAAAATTGAAACAATTTATATCATAGAGACATTTTACTTGAAACATACACATAAGAAATAATGTCATCTTATATGGAAAATAGTTTTGACAATACACTTGAAATGAATTCTTAAGGAAAATATCCTTTCTTCTAGAAAATCATTTTCTTTTCACAAAATTCCATGCAATATTAAAAGATAGGGTTTTTTTTGAAAATAATCATGCAATCTTGTATAGGAAGCTTCTTGAAAATGAGGCATTATGAAACTGTAGAAATCCGTTCACGCCGTATAAGTTAAAAATAACATTCTTCTCGTACATTTGTCGGAAAAGTAAAAAAATACCTTATATGGTAACCAAAGGAAAGATTCCATTCATAAAATGTGGTAAAAAGTCAATAAAGGGTAAAAATTACTTTAAACATTCAAGGAAGAATGGTAAACATTTCATGAAAACATTTTTAGAAAACATGGTCATGGATGATAAACGTAACCGCAGTAAATACTTACGTATAAGCAATCTCAGATAAAAATGAGATTGAAAATTTATCCCTTACCTTAGGTCTGATATGATTTGTACGTATCCAAACCTCCTGTATAATGATTTAAATAATGTCATTGACTTATTACAGTATCAAATTCATTGTTATTATATCATATATGGTTCACTTATGACTTTATATTACCCGCTCTTTTGTAAATTCGATGTTAAAGAGTGTTTTGGGTAAAAAAATTTCATTTGTCATCCGTGTTTTGACTTTTAATTATTAATTTGATTATATAGATCATGATTAATTTATTCTATAATATAAAACATGATTTATATATAATATATATTCATAATATACATATATTTAATAGATCGATAAATGGAATGAAATACACCGTTCATGGAGACGGTAGGCCGTACGTACGCATGAACGTTGTTTTCATTTCCTTATTGAATTGAATGGAATTAAGTAGATGACATAAATCCAGTAGAATTATTATGTCATATATTTTATGATTACTTATTATATATACTTTATAATCATTCATGAATGGTTAACATGGAGAATGAATCTCATCGCGCCGTGGAGACGGTAGTCCGTACGTATGCATGAGCTATGATATCGTTCTCCTGATCATGGAATTGTATTGGAGTGTATGTATAATATTTCAGAATCAATATCACTTTACAACAATCATATATAATTATTATTTGCACCATTATACCCATCCAAGTAAGGTGGTCGTGGAAAATATATTTCACCACGACGTGGAGACAATATTCTGTACGTATGCACGCGCGGTGATTTCATTTTCCGTAGGATGGATAGATGGTCAAATAGGGTTGTTTCATACTTATAAAAACATATAATTATATGATTGATACTGATGTTATATCTTCATAATGAAACAACCTACGTAGAATAAGTGGAAGAAGAAATAATGTTGAAATAATCGGTAACAGACATTACCTCTTCTTTGAAGTTCTTCTTTGAGACCTCCTTTTTGGGCACTAAAATTGGACATTAAAGAATACCATGACCTCTAGGATGTTTCTAGGGAAGTTTAGAGGAGAAATTTGCATGGTTTGGCTGAGCTTGAATGCTCAAATTGGTGTGAGGAGGAGAGGGAGGAGGTGCCCTTTTATATGGGAGGAGAGGGGCACCTTTGGAATAACAAAAACTATTATTTTATTATAAAGCCAAATTCGGTATTAAATAGCTACAAATTGATTTATTTCGAAGATAAGGTGGGGATGGGTCTAAATACTCTCATAAAATAGAATTTAGACAAGTTTAGGTTCCTATTTTAACCTTATCATTTAGATTTAACATTAAGTTAAATAATTTTACTTTTACTGTGTCTTCTTGTGTTCTTATACTATAAGGTTAATAAACTTACTATAAGCCGCCAAAATAACCCCAAGTTGATTAATGATAATATATATAACCTTATCTAAGTCATTTGGACGAAACATAGATTTTTTGGAATAACATAACAGTTAATAATATAATATTTGTTTTAAAAAACTATTTTATGTCAATTTTGACACTATTTGTTAATTGATTTTTGTGAAAATCATAAAAGAATGATTAGTTAGAAAAAAGTTAATTAAATCAATAATAACATGTCATATTAACCTATAAAATTAGTGTACTTCATAAAAAGTCTCATATTACATTAATTTGGGTATTTATAACATCAATTATGTATATATTTCATTAATACGATAATTACTGCATCATCATATTGTCATAAATAAATTAACATATTTAATGTATAAAAAATAAAACTAAACTACCATTATGTAGGAACTATTTTTAGCTTTATAATGAATTTTTATTGTCGAATTTATCTTATGTATAACCCTATATTAAAAATGATATACTTATTGAACTTTGATTTTAACTATTTTAACCCTTCTTTAAATAAATTAATAATAAATGTCCTAATCTAATCCAAGTGGGCCTAAATGGTCATATTTTATTCCTAAGGTTGTTTTTGTTCTAATTACACTTATCTAATAGAATTAGGACATGTTTTAGGGTAATAATAATATCATTTTTACCCTTAATTACCCTATTTACTTTTAACCGTGGTAAAAAAAGTAAAAAGTTACTATTCACGAAAATTTATTTTCATCTCATTGAACCACATTTTACTTACTGACATCAACCGTGTCTCTCGGATTTTTAAAATTACACTCATATAAGCGGTAAAATTAATTTTTATGAAAAATTCATTTTTTTAACTACCACTTAGTGGTTTCACTATTCATCAAAAAAATGAAAGTTTCTTGGAAAATACCAAAAATTAAGCCTAATCTATATTGTTATTATGAACTCAAAAATGATGTATATTTTACCAAATTCAAAACATATCAGTTTCATTAATTAATTTAAATATTAATTCCCATCGTCAAAACATATATCGTGTTTTTAAGAGATAATAACTATCAAAAGATTGACACTTTTTTATGTCTGGTTTAAATGTGAAATTACATCCAATAACCAACATTGTATTAAATTGTTAAAATATATTCTAAATATAATTTAAAACCACTCAAATTAATAATTTTTCACTATTAATTATTTCGATTAAAAATGTTGTTTTTAATTAATATTTATTAATTTTCTGTATTCATCAGAAAATGAAAGTTATCCGAAAAGTACCAAAATTTCATCCTAAGCTAATTTCGATATTTCGAATTGAAAAATGAAGTCCATTTTGAAAAATAAAATTTACACAACTTCAAAAAGTGGTTATTACTATTCATAACGGCTAGTTTTAATAATATTTTAATAGCATATTGTTGTTTAGTGAAACTCGTTATTGCGTACTACACACGCTATCGAGGAAGGTCGCGATTACATGTAATTCAAGGAAAGTCAAGGATTCATGTTTTGCAAGCACCCTTTGGTGTAGCGTACAACACAAGACATTAATGAAAATAAAAAATATTTTTCATAAAATCTCGGGGTGTTACAATAGAAAGATTATGTTAATGTTGATTCGTTAATTAAAATTTGATGAGATGATATTTGTTAATTTTGTATGATAAGTTAAGAAATAAAATATTGATATTATTCGCTAATAAAAGTAATAATATTATTATATTAGTGGATAAATTATTTTTTGACTTTGGAGAGACTGAGGGTAAGGGAAATTTCATCTCATTTACATATCAACTTGTCTTGTTATACAATATGCACAAAATATAAATCCAATTGGTAATATATTATCCCTTTGACACTCAATTTCAGGAATCCTTATTTATTCATGTTATTATATTTTATTTATTCATCATTTATTTTTTATGGGATTTCGATTCATATAAACAAAAATATATAAGGATTTATTTTAGTATCTCACATCATTTTATGATTATCTATTTTAAAATTAAATTAAGAGAAATTAAATATATATTATTTTTTAATGCTAAAATAGTTTCTAATGTTAATTTTATTACCAAAATAAATACATATTAGTATGGTTTTCTACCCATTGGTATCTAAAAATATAAAGAATTAATTTTCTAGAAGAACCAATGTTATTACATTATTGGTCATTAAAATTGTTCTTCTATTAACATTTATTATAAAATGGGTTCAATAATTATTTTGGAAACCAAAAAACTTTATAAAGTAATTATTAACATTTTTTAAATTATATAAAAATATTTAGTTGTAATGTTATTGTCATTTTATGAATGATGTAATTTTTAACAAATGTGATAATAAATTCATTTACATAATGTTAATTGCAAGAATGATTTTCCCCACAATCATGACTATTATTTACATGAATTTTTTTATATGATTCCATAGTTAATTTTGAAAAAAACTAGTTTTTTAATAGTCAATAAATATGTATTTGAAATAATTTATTTCATACTAAAAATAGTAATTTCATCAAGAAATATTTTAATGATTGTTGAAAATTATGTTCATCATTGTAAAAATACTTTGGTGAATCCTATAATTTATTTGAGATGAACTCTAATTATATAATATAAATTATTTATCTAGATAAATTATGATCATATATTTCTATTTATTAAAATGGGAATGTAGAAAAGTATCATACGATGGGTTTTCAATACAAATTAATTATGGTTATATATTCAATTATTTTATATTTCATTAATATGAATAAATAATTGGACATTTTATGTTATGGGAAAGTGAATATATAGCACCATCATGCCTCGGTATATATCACCATAATACAAGCATGTGTATTTGGTGTATTCATGTCCAAGTACTTCTAATGTCTTAGCATGAGTGCATGATGGTATGTTTATGATGTGTTAGCACAATTACATGAGATAAATATAATGATATATGACATATGAATTATATTATTATGAAATATTTTAATAATAAATATTTTTTTATTTATTCTATTATATAATACAAAGATATTGTCCTCATTTTTATATTATTAGTTATTTATATTTGATTGTAATTGTCTATACCATATTATTAATGAATTTTTTATTTTATGATAAATATTTTTGTTCGCTATCCATTAATATGAATCTAAGATCACACATTTTTATGATTTCAATTCTCAAGGACATCAAAAAGATACCATATAATGAATTCGTTGATATACTAGATGAAATTATAATGTTCTCAAAAAAATTTCATGTTTTATTTCACATTTTGAAATCAAATTTTTTTAAAAAAAGTATATGAAGTATCATAATAATACTAAACTATCATATCCTATCACATTTGATGTCATGTATCTTGTGTGAATGTAGAAATATATCAACCTAATATTGTATTCTACAATCATGGTGTTATTTTTTAGTTTATATTTTTTAATAAAGGACACTACTATCTATTATGTGTTGAAAAATAAACACCATTATTAAAGAATCCCTGATGTACTATTAAAATATTATTATATGAATTTCTTTTATATAACCTTGAATATGGGATGATGGGAATTAATTGCGACCACATTATTAACAAAACTAGTACTTTGTTAAAAATAATAAGTTATATTGACTTTTGTGTGAGGATACAATTATCAATTTATACGATTATTTTTTTGGTCTTTAAAATTATTTTCGAAATAAAAAAAATATTTTCTTTAGATGATTTTATGACTTTTTCCCAAAATATTTTATTTTCATTTGAATAGTAAAAAACATCAGTTTTTTTAAACTATATATTCATTATTAGTAAATCATGTTATTAAAAAAAATTATTTTTTTAATTGAATAATAATAATATATTATAAGTATTTAATAATTAAAATTAAGATAAATAATTACATTCAAAATAAAATTATCTTTTATTTTTGAATATGTTTTTTTACAGTCTTAAAATCAAATTGTCATCAAAAAAATATTTCATGTGTTTTTCATACATATATTACTAGTAAATTGTATAATTTACAATTATGAATATGGTAAAATAAACTCTTAATTTTGAATCCATATGTTCAACTATTATCAGAATTCTCTTTTAAATTTTTTACATATAAATAAGGAATCATGGTAGAATGTCATTTTGTTCTTCAAATATATGTTTTCTTCAAAAAGAGATAAATATTTACTTCATTGAAAAACTATATATAATTGAATTTTATAATATTAGAAAATATATTTTATAAAAATAACTTCATTTTTTGTTTCAGAATGTCAAAAATGATTTTGGGTAGAACTTTTGAGAATAATATAAAAAGAATATTTTTTCAGTGAAAATTGATAAATTTTTTTTTGTAAAAATATGTCATTTATTTTCAATAAATTATTTATCTTCATGGTCCCATTATGTTTTAAATATATCTTAATGTAAGATATATATTATTTATTAATATTTCATCTATTTATAATCTTTTTAATCAATATTATATTATATTTTGTGTATGATTATTTGGGTCTTTTGAAATGAGATTTTTTTAAAACTATTTCAAAATACATAATTATTCCCCTATTTAATTAATATAATCCCAAATAAATAATTTTTCAATATAAATTTATAATTAATTTATCATAAAATGTAAATTTATTTTTCATAAATAAATAATTATTAATCATATATTTAATGGAAAATAATATGTTTGTAGAAAAATATAACTCTTGAAATCTTAATTTTTTATCACTTCTGTGGGTATTGTTTAAATATAAATCTTCAAATATTATTTAATGAAAAAAATAAAAAAGGATCTTCTTCCTATAATCATATATAAAATATTTGGATTTCATTAATTTTCATTTTAATGTATTAAAATTTTACCATAGTAAAAATAATAATTTACGATATTATAGGAAAAATCATGAAGTGGTTTAATGATAAAACATATACCAATAAAATACCAAAAAATTAAAACATTTAATTGGAAGAAGATGTTTCTCACAACCATAACCAACAAATACAATATTAATTACATTCTAAATTCATTGCATTTTATTCCACCCATATTTTGTGGTCATTAAATATAAAATAATCATTATTTAATCAAATAACACCGCCAAATCAAGTATACATACCTCCTCTCACCGACCCATTTCTCATCACATGTCTTAAATACCCTCAAATATATATAAAAAACATATCATTTCTACTATACTCTCATCCACGTGCTTCTAGTATCACCAAAAGACAATTTCTATGGTCTTTAAGAGGTCAATTGATGAGGTGATCTACATGAGGAGGTTAAAGAACACAAAACTAAAGGTGAGGTGTGATGTAATGGACTGTTATATCACTTTCAATTATGTTTTATATATACATTAATCTCCACTTTTTTGTACTGTAATTAAAACCATATGTTATATAATATCATGAATACAATTATCTTAATATTATTCAATGTATCATTTGATAATTATTACTTTTATAGGGAATGTGTTTTGACTAATTACAATGTATTAAGGGAATTCATAACAGAAATTTCCATTCATTTTTTTAACCTTATATATAATTCATTATTTCATTTTAGGAATATGTGTGGGATGAATATTTATTACCTTATATTTTATATTCACTTTTAGGTGATTTTATAGTGGATACTCGTGATTAATTCATTTGATTATTTATTGCTTTATTTATATGATATTTATAAGGGTTATTTATAATAAATTATTGTTTCAATGATCGCTTAACAATTAAATATTATTACATGTACTTTTTTAGTAAAATTACTTCCAGAAATTATTTTAATATTATCTTATGACTATTTAATATTATTTTTAATGAAGCTTTACATTTAAAACAATTACGTAAAAGTATTTTTTTTACTAAATGAGGTTTGTTTGAAAATTCTGAAAAGAAATACTGATGAAATGGTTTATTAACTTAAATAGATTGAGAAATATTTAACACCATCATGTTTAATAAATTTATTTCTGTTTTCTTTAGATGATTAAAACAACCATTTTATGTAAAATGTTTTCTATTTTAATTGTCCGACTCTTTAAAAATAAATAATCTAAAAATGGAAAAATAAATTTTCACAAATTATTTATAGTGTTATTTTATATTTTTTTCAATCTTATATAACCATATTTGATTTCATTTACACTCTAAAAGGGATATTATTTAGAGATATTATCCTCCATCTTTTAAATATTTTTTATGATGGCTTGATGTTTTTGAGGGCCCTTTATCATTAATGATATAGGTTATGAAAAAAAGTTTATGAAACTAATATTATTGAATAGGTTATAACATGATGAAATAATGATGTTATTATTGAACACATATGTATTTTTATAATTATTTTCTTTGTGGGTCCCATATATCCCATCGATGCAGTGGGTAATGATAGATAACTCAAGTGGTAAAAATGTATTCATAAACATTATTTAATTTTAACCATTCTATGTGTGTACCTAGTTTTCATATCCACAAGTTAATGAATGGACATTCCTTTCATATATTTAATATTAGACATTGACCTATATTTTTATCCATAAGATTATGTAAGGTCCTAGTTTCATTTCCATAACATAATGAGTGACCATGTTTTTATTCTCACATGTTCACAATGTTAGAAGATTGTGTCTATTATACAATTTCGTGATTCATTCCAATGTTACCAACTACTTGATTAGGTCACTTAATTATATTATGATTCATGTATTATAAACATCAAGTATTTATTCCATATCTCTTGATTACGATCCTTGATATGAAGGGTATAATTTTAAAATTCAATATTAATGTTAATATGCCCTTAGTTGTATATTATTATTGAAATATCCCTTGTTTATCCTTACTGAGAATATGAGTTTATCATTTTCTGAGTTTCTTTCCAAAATGATATGAAGGAATTTATTATGTATTACATTTCAAAAATCATATTAGTTTTTAAGGAATAATTAAGAGACGATGTAGATGTTTTTGGAATAAGTTATTTTGTCTCCATGTTTTTGAAGACACTAATCACATCTAGTCCCTACGTGGGTTTGTTAGGTTATGTAATGAATATTAAACTCTATAGATTTAATATCTATTTATGAAATTAATGGTTCATTAATTCAATAAGAAAACATTTTAGTTTTGTGATCCTTTTCCTAATATTAATAATTATTTTATTTTATAGGAATATAAGGAATCTTAAATAATATACAATTTTTTGTTTCGTGAGAACAATTTCATTCTTTGGTTGTTCTTAAATAAATTTTAAATTAATCATTTACACCATGAATTAAATGTCCAAAAATGTAATTTTAAATCCAAATTAACTAAAATTAACTTTTCATGGAATTTAATATATGTTGATGGGTTACAAAACAATCCCTATATGTATAAATTTTTTCTCTAACCAACATAGTTAGAAAAAAATTTCCAATATAATTCATTGATCTATATAAACAAATTGTAACCCAACTGTTTTATCATTTATATTTATTTTTCAAAACCTTTTAAAAAAATGTAATATTTACCAGGATATCACATATGACAATGGTAGGCACAAAACACAAATCATCCTTTAATTATGAATTTTTGGCCCACTACTTTCACTAGATGAATCTCGTTTCCCTATACGAAAACATTATTAATATAATTTATATAATTCTCTGAAATAGTGATTCCCCATAATAACATTGACATTAAATATAATATAAAAAATAATTATTACCAATAACATTTATCTTTAGGAAAAATTCAAAGGCGATATTCTTCTGATATATGTTTTTACATAATATAGAAATGGGTCATATTATTTTACATTCTTCCCAAAAAATATTCTTAATAATCATATATTCTACCAAAAGAATTGTCAAATTTTTTGTTTACGAATTTGAAAAAATGATCATTCAAAAATTCATAAAACTAGGCTGAGATCCATAACACTTATGTTAATTAATAAATATATTATTCTAAAATGTAACATAATCCATAGATGTTTCATGATTCATATTACCAAAATACAATTGGAAAAAATAATTCTACAATTTAATTATTTATCCATGATACATAATTATGTTGACTATTTTATTTCAATATAGGTGCTTAAATGATATTGGGGTTAACCATTAGAAGTGGTAATTAATATAGATAACTTATAGGCCCGCAAAATTTAAAAAAATGATCCATCAATGGATATTTATGATGATATTTATTTACTGCAATCATACAATACATGTTTTCTATGAAATTAATTACCTAATACCCTTAATTTTAACACATGATAAATATTCCCATTCCCATTTGATGCTTTCCTAGGAAACATTGTCTACATTTATGACATGTTGGAAATTGAGCCTTGTTTCATCCATTGTCTCCACTACCCAAGATCTATAATAACCTCATCCTAATCTTTTTTGGTTACTGAAGGAATTTTATTTATGGATTATGTAAATAAAATTTTAGGATAATTGATTAATAATAATCTTGATACTTTTACCAATTCCATTTCCCCATTTGGTTTCTCAACATCACCTCATTTTCATTCATTTTTAATGTTAATGTGATTCTATTAGGTTATATCCATTTAATAAAATCAAAAAACATAGTGTAATAATATATATTAATTGTGGGAAAACCAAATAGTCATTTAACTAAAGTGTAAATAATAACAATGTATTATCAATATACGAAACCTTACAATTATCATAGTAAATTTACTCTAATAAACTATTAAAATACTATATAATGGTTTTTAATTAATATTTTAATTATCCTAAGAATATCTCCTAAGGGTGTGAAACGAGGTGCATAGTAAGGACCATTTTCATGCAACATCTGAAGACTGGTTAATGTTCAATGCAAAATTTTTAGAGTAATTATAAAAGGAACAAAAGATCCAGAACCACATCCACCAGCAATATCTAAAAAAGTATTTATTTATATAGAAATCCATATAATTTATTCTTTATAAAATATTTTTGGAAATTCTTCATTAATTATCATCAAATTATTTAATTGGGATATTATCTATATTCTATATTTTTCTAAATCTAGTTCCAAATGATTCCAATAAACATAATCTGATACCGACTATAATGACCCCAACCCCAGTAAACCAGAGATAGTTTAATATTTATTAAATTATTATTCAATCATGGAAAAACTTATGTATAGTCCTAGTTATACAGTCTAGTTAGAATCTATTCTTATATTTTTCAAAAATTACATTTGAAAAGAAAATTTAAAAAAAAATATTATTCAAATAAAATTATTCCATATATCATATTATTAAAAATTAATCATAGTACAATCCATGGAAACTAGGGAAAGGAATGAAAATAAATATGATATCATATACTCGGCTAGGGTTAAATATATTGGACGATATCATCAGTAAATAAGAATAGTCAACATGTAAGGGTATATAACTAAAAAACATTCAATAATGTGAAATGTAATTCATGACCATATAATGAATAATATATATATAAAGTTAAATAATTAAAAATTCATTAAAATTAATTAATATATGTAAATTTAAATAAATTAAAATATAATGTAATTTAAAACATATCATGGATAATACCATAACTAATAATCAATATATTATAAAATATAACTAAAAAAATCAATTTATTCTATAAACTATGAATGAAATTAAACTGTAGATAATATAATTTTGAAAATATCATGGACAATAATAACTAAAATAATAAGGAATAATATTTTTAATTATTGGAATTCATAATCTTAGGCACAAAATACCTCTACTAGAAAGAACATTCACAATATATTTTTCACCTTATGTGTATATAGAAATTGGAAAAAAAATTCACTAAGGCTAGCCAACTAATTTAACCCATACGACAACAGAGGAATCAAGAGGTTATCTATAATTGGGACCACCAATATCACCATGTCCAAAGAGTTCCTTATATGTGTAATAATTTATTTAATTCATTAATACTATTCCCTATCCATAAAACAAAATAATGAAGAAGGTATATAGTTTATTAATAGTTCCATATTCAATAAAATAACATAAAATGTAGAATATTGTATGTTTATATGAAATATGGTTTAGGAAAAATTCATATCCAGGATAAATTATATGGATATTTTGGGATATATTATTGTCCATTTATCTTTGAAATGATAATAATTAAATGAATTATTTATGACTAAAAAATAAATCATGAAATTTTGTGTCAATAAAATCATTAGTCTCAATAATCAAAAAACATATTGATTATTAATAAGTAATATATTAATACAAAATTTTTACCATGTCATTTCTGTGAAATAATGATTTATTATCCATGATCAAAATAATACATTAAAATTCTCTATAAAAATATTATTTAAGATAGTTATCTATTTATTGTGGAAATAATATTTAAAACCCAAAGGAACAAAAATATTTTGAAAATAAAATTTTAAACATATAGTGGATGCTTCAAAACATTGATAGGTCTTGATGAAAATAAATTCTGTATATATTGTACATGTTAAAACAATTATTCCGTTCACTTTCCCAGTAAAGTCAAATAATATTTTTTTAGAAAAGGACATGAAAATTCTTCCAATTTATTTTGTAAAAAAATCATAAATGGGAAAAAATGTAATTAATATATCATTTGTAATGGGATTAGTTTTTTTTAATAAAAAGTTAATAGATTGATAAATTTCTTAAGAAAATAGATTTCTAAATGTGGAGAGAATGGATATTATATTTTATCAATAAAATTTGAAATTATTTTAACTCATAAATATTGAACATAATTAAAAATATTAATTTATTATATAATAAATACTAATATTATATGAAAATATAATTATTTAAGATAAAATTATAAAATATTTTCTTTTAACTAAAATTCATGAATTAACCATCTTAATTAGATTGAGATTGTAGAATATATCTTAAATAATATCATAACATTATGTGAGAACTAATCAATGAATAAATTATCTGTTTAATATTTAAATCTATATAAAACATGTGGAAATAACAAAAATGTGTTTATAAAAATGTTTTATACACATGTTTTCATAATGTCAAAGACACTGTAGATGTAATATATCTTAATTAAAATAAATTGTGTAGGGAAATGCATTACCACATTATATTTTTCTTGTGAAAACTTACTTGAATTGCATAATTGAAAATTGAAACAAAAAATAACATGATATATGAAAGATTTGTGATATTAAATTTATAATATGATGTATATAAACAATAAAAAACAAATTAGGATCATGAAATTACAATACATTTCAATGATACAAATATTAAGATGAAGCCACTTACATTGAATCCAACTCATGACATAAATTATTTATGTTCTAAAATAATAAATATATGTTATTTATCAAATTTTAGGAATTAATTTTTATATTTTATCATTAATCACATTTTAATTTTTAGTGTTATATACAATTAAACAACCAATTACTATTATGTGGGTTGTTTCGATGATATTTGACTTATATGTCAGAAAATAACCACGATCAGTTGACTATTGGTCTAAGATATAATTTTTCCCAAATCACTAGAAAAAAATCATTAAATAATTAGGTTAAAAATTAATAAAAACATATTTTAAAAAAAATCATGAATGTATTTTAAAAATGAATAATGTTATGATCATGGATATTGTAAGTCTAATATAGTCATAAGTAATATTTAATCATTTCAATGATTATTATGAAAAATGGGTAAGTAAATTTAATATTCCCTGAATAATAATAATGTCATAACTATAATGTAATTTATTTAAATATATTTAAATATAACATACATGTTGCATGTTTATGAAAATAGAGTCACAACGATTCATGATGGTGGTAGTCCACACATATAAGAACAACAATATCATTATTCTATGAGTGAATAAGGAATAATGAAAATGATATATTATATATTCAGAATTATATATATATATATATCATTAATATAAAAATTAGGTAACTTATATCAATTATAAAAATTAATTTTATCTTTTTATAGCATATATTAATAACATTACTGAAGACAAATCACATCACTTTGTAAGGATATAGTCTACGGTATAGTCATGAAATATTATTGTAAACCCTACAACGTGGAAATATTAAAGGTTTGTTTTATATAATTTCCCTAGAGGTATAATGTTTCTATAATTATCATATATATATTATATTAATAATCAAACCCAAAAAATAAGTGGTTTCTATGAAATATATGTCACATTTGTATATGAGGTGTTAGTCCACCAGATACACGAGAAACATTATCATCTCTCTTTTGAGGGTATATTTGATGGATATATTTCATGACCATAAAATAAATAAAATTCCTTATTTGAGAGAAATTGGTGTTATTATACAATAATAAATTATTATTAAAAAAAGGTGGTATAAGAAAAATAAAATATATATAGCTATGAATCTTACAACTTCTTAGAGAACGTCTTCATGATTATTCAGAAAGTATTCCAAGAATGGATTAATAAACTATCAATGTATTTTTAAATTTGGAGATGGAATTTGGAAATTCATAAATGTAGGAATAGGAAAACCCCAAATGGGATGAATTTATTATGAATAAAGGAGAATGGATGACAATTTATCAGGGAGGTGAGTGTCTCATTTATGATTTTTGGAAAGAAAATGGTGGTCCTATTTTTTCGAATTCCACGGGGCTCAAAAATTTATTACTATATATAATAATATAGAATAATGTATAAATATGTTGATCCAATTGATTATAGATAATTACTTTTTGTTATATTATCCATTATCTTTATAGTTTAACCTTATGGTAAACCTTCTTTTACCTTAACAAGGGAAATTGATTTTTTTGGGATTCATTATTAATTATACTGATAATTAATAATGACATAATTATATAATATATATTATTTCCATTCCACATATGTAATAAATTTCACAATGTTCAATTCAAATAAGTGGGAAATTTTAAATTTAATTAAAAACCATTACACATGATGAATTGTTGATTTTTCTAGAAAATATGATCATGAGTATAAAATGATTTAATTTAATTTCCCATAATTACCATTTAATTTTTTATTATATGGAATTATTTCGAGACTACAAAATTTGATGGCACACAATTCCGAGGACTGGAGTGCTGAGAATGATCCATTTATAAATTTTAAGATTTAATTTGAGCACTTGAGCATTTTTCCAAAAAAATTGGAAGAAATATTAAATGGGTGACCAGGTCAAAAATTTGAAAGCACTGTTTCATTTAGGATGGTTGGTTTACTCTATGTGCGACTTTAGTTTAGTCAGAGTTGTTTTATAGTATGAAAAACAGAAAATGGAATAACCGTAAATAAAATAATTAAATAAAATTATTTTATTTTTCGAATGATTATAACTCATGAATGATTACTCAGATTTAAAATATGAGACCACCTATGAAATCATGAGGGTATGCATTCATAAGGAAGACCCTTAAAATGGATGGAATGAGCCGACATTGAATGTTATGTTTTGGTCGTAATTAAAATAATTAACGAACAATTAATTTAATGTTAAAAAATTTAACATCTAATGATAACTCGTATTAAAAATATGATATTACTTTTGGATTTGTGGGGGTTTTTTTCCCTTAGGTGGAGCCTAACCTTGACCTTCAAAAGTTGTGGGTGACTGTTAATAAGTTTTTATATTTTTGAAGGTATGTTAAATAAACGTGCAATCTGGATTTTCTATCTTTTAAATCGTCACTGAGATAAAAAATCCAAGGGCATCGTTGAATTCAGAACATCAGGATTCACCTAGAAATGAAATAACTTCAGTTGGAAATGGCTGAGTGGAAAATTTATTTTTCAGACATTTCAAAAAAAATAATAAAATTATTTAAATGTATTATTATAGTTTCTATCTCTCTTTGGTGTAACGGAAGGCAATGTTATTGGGTAGTGACATGGCGGTGACATGGAGACGATGATTCGCATCAATGCGGCTCTTTAAAGTATCATTACACACACATAAAAAAACACATTAAGTACGTGAAACATAGATGATGTTTCTTAAAGAAACAAAATAAGGATGTGGCGTCACATCATTATGGGAATGCAGCGACATGATTATATATATTATTTGATGTGTTATGAAAATGTGGATTAATGAAGTTGGATGATTCATTGGTGAACCTCTAACAGACTTCCACTACATGGAAGATTTAAGAACACTGATGAATCTGCTTCTTCTTCAAATCCATTAGAATATCAAAGCTGGAAAGTGATGCCTACATCTTTAACCCTTATGGGTGAATCTGTGGAAATGGACTTCAAAGTGGTAGGGGTTTTTATTTCACTTCTCGTCCCCGTCCATTTCTAAATGAAAATCTTAGATTATCCCCTAAACAATGTAATCCATGGATTGTGTGTTATATTGGGAGGGTGACTTTTCTTTTAGGGTGACTATTCATGATCAAAACATGGTGTGAATGATTGCAATCAAACCTACCCTAGCCCCCCCCATAGTACAAACATCTAATGTGGAGGGCCCAAACCAACACGAACAAGGCCCGAGGACCACCACTCATGTGTTCATCATATCCATTTTTCAAATCGGTGGTAAGGAGGTTTTTCGACCAACGCGGTGAGGAGGATGATCACCGAAACGTGAAGGCACAAGTGGAACAAAATATGGACCACCAGTACGGACCCGATGTTCTGAAGAAGAATTCACCGGCTGTGGCACCAGGGACTGCCTGTGGGGCCCCGACAACAGTTTCTAGTGGCAGCTGGCATGCAAAGATGATATATTGGATGAATGGATGCTGATAGATAGTGATGTGTTGAAGTAGGAAAATCAGCCAGACAAGCCGGGGGATGGAGGCGGAGGATACGGTCGCTTGACCGCATAAGAGGGAAGTAGGTCGTGATCACTGGACCGTGACAGAGGAGGCACCCCAGAGCAACCCCTAAGGCGATGACAGGGCATTGACACAGCTCAAGACCGCATTTTGTGAGGCGTACCGATCCACCTCTTGCAGACTGGATGGGGCACGATCCCCTAGTGGGAAGGACCAGCCTTGCAGACCTGATGTGCGGCTCACCGGGCCGGGCCAGTCCTACGCCAGAGGGATGGACTTGTGCCCCTTCAGGACAGGTCATTCTAGACTGGGTTTCTGGTAGACTCGGTGGGCTTGACCCTCTGCCAACCGGGCCTGGTCCGGCGAGGCCTATTGGGCCAGGCCCAAAGGCCAAGCCGGACCAGCCAACCCTAACCCGCACCAGGTCAGATTGGGCCAATAATAATTAACTGATGTATTTGGAATCCCCAAACCGGGTTGGTTGGGCAGGGCAACTGGGTCAAACAAGCCCTTATTGTAAACAGTCCCCTGGTCAGTAAATTTCTTGTAACGTGCAAACGGTACATCCGATTGACAAGTCGTTTGTGGAATTGGGACTCTCTCAACGACGAAGATATTTTGGCATGATATATGGTAAAATTAGTGGATTTCAAGATTTGATGAATATGTTGAAGATCAATTCTCCCAGTAATTATACGTGTGGAACCCTATGGCTGAAAAAGTCCTTAAGACTGATAATTTTTGACTCTTTGTGACTCAACGGCCTAGTGGGTAGTGGCTATGTGTGACCCTACTAGCCCTCGGTGGGGAGAGGCTCCATTTGACCTGGCCAACCCATTGTACGTGATGGGGAGGGGTTCTTATGTACTACAAGATTAGTGTAAAGCATCTATTTGTGACCCGGTAGGGCCACTATACTCAATAGAGGATGATTACTCCAATATCTGTGGTGTTCGAAGATTTTGAATGATGATGCTGCTGTTACTACCCTAGAATATACCTGGTGTGATCTGTCTTGTGTTTCCTGCTTTACTTTAAGGAATTGTTTTCTATTCTTATTTATGGGACCTTACTGAGAACTGTGTTACTCACCCTGCATGGGATCTACCTACATGTGTTTTGTCTGGTACTGACGAATGATGTTTCGACAAGGGTGCCTACGGAGATGGGATGGATGGGAACTACGACAGTGGCCTTGGTGGCCTAGGACGAGGTGGGTCCTAGTAGGATCAGGAAAATAAGACATACTACTTCTGCCTCCAGTAGCTTCACTAATCTAATGATTAGATGGGGTTTACTAAGTGTGGCCATCAGATCAATTTTTTTACTTTACAGTTTTTTTACTTTTTCTTGGGATTGTATTTTGATCCTCTTTTTTCAACTGTATTGGAACTCAGTGATCTAGGGGTATATTGTTTCCCTTTTCTGATTTGGGAATTGGTTGAGCATGTGTGCACATACAGTTATCCAGGTTAATGCCTCCCACCTGCAGGTTGAAACCTTCATCACTAGTCACCATCCCCAACCCATCGAGAGGCGGGCATGGGGTAGTCACGACACGACCCCGAGGGACAGTTAGTGAAATTTAATGTAAACATAAAAAAAGTTATTGATTAAAATTAACTAAATAGATAAAATATAATATTAATGAACTAATTCTAATTTTAAAAAATATCCAATATAATTTTACTTTGTACATTATTTAAATAAAAATGAATGTATCAATAAAATTTAGTATCATTCGCTATTCATCCAAAAAAACATATCATAAAAAATAACACTATATTATTTTATATATTATGATTTATAAATGTTTTTTATTTTTTAAATTAATTTTATAAATCCAATAATAATAAATTTTATACATCTTTCTTAATGTGCAACTAAACCATCTTTAAAAAAATATTCTTTTGTAGAGAATATTAATTTTTCTCTTAACTATTGCTTATTTTATTTCAAATAAATAGGTATCCATTATTATTTTTATTGTTTCAACCATATATGAATAAAAATATATTAATTACAATTAATATATACAAATTTAGTAGATATGTTATAAAAATATACTATATTACAGTACATTTACACTGAAGGCTACATGTTACAACATCTATAAAAGATATTAAAATTAATGAAATTTATATTTTTTGGGTTATATAATATCACATTATCATTTATTTTAAACAATATAATAAAAATATCATCTTTTATAATTTTGGGGTTTTACATACATAGTTATTATTGAATGATTTCTTTTTTAAAATAAGATAAAACTATTTCCCTTCCACATAAAAATGTTTTATATTCAACACACCATTTATCTAGAAGAAAAATTTTATCTTTTAAAATATTAATTTATTAAAATAATTTTAAAAGATAATGATCATAAAATGTATTCATGTCACCTATTAGAACGTTACATATGAAATCCATATTTAATTATTTTACTTCAATGTTAATAAATATTTATAAAAAACATTTTCTGTGTTTATTTCCATTTCACTTATCACTGAAAATAAATTTAATCAATATGGATTTATGTTTCATTATTTAAATTCGAATATGTATATTTATAATTTGTGAATTGAACTCATGTAGCTTAATAATTTTATTCGTAATTGATTCTAATGTGACACCATTCATATATTTCTATTTGTGCGGGTGATTTAAATTTATATCAACCCAATTATATATTTCAATTAATGCACTTAGGATATGTTATTTTGATACCACAATCCACATCTCTATATATAGATTATGATCATATGTTTCTGTAATTTACATAACCATATACTCATTACTCTATACAGTGAAAACATATCATTTTAAAAAATAAAATCGGAGGTTTAATAATTTTAAACAACTTTTATTTATTGGTTATGGATGTAATGAAATTCTTGATCCTAATTGGCTGCTGATGTATATAGATATTAAATTTAAATTCTATGTTTTTTCATTATGGTGAAAACCATATATTAATTAATAAAGAGGATCCTTGGTTACAGGCACATAATATATCATTAAATATTATAGTGAATTCATTTTGTTTAGTCATGGAAATAGTTGGTACCCACATTATATAGACCCATGATGCGTTGAAATGCATAATATGGAAATAAGTTTTTTCATTAATACCCATATTATTATAACCTCTTAGCCAAAAGCCCTTAAAAAGTTTATTTTATCTAAAACATTATGCATTACATCAATTTGAGATAATTATTATTGATATAAATGATCACATTTATTTTAATTGACATAGAATGATCTCATCTTCAGTTTTTTGAGGAACTATTCAGATACATAATTATATCCATATTATGTGTACCATGGTTAATTTCATTACATATTTTGTTATATGATTTAATTAATAATCATTTTTTCTGAAAAATTTATTATATTACTATAATCAACGTTATAAAGAAATATAGTATGCATTAAATCTATTAATGAAATACATGAGTTAGAAACATGATAGAGAAGTTGAAGACTCGTTATTGATTAAGTAATTTTTTATATAATAGAACAATTTATTTTACAATATAACTATGATTTTGTTGTTATTTTTTTGTTTTGATTCTCAATATCATTGAACAAGACATTTCCTGGGGACATATTTAATGAAATATCTTCTTTAAGACATGAAACTACCAGATGGTCTCATATATTAATATATAGTTGTTATCAAAGACATTATGTGAAGTACGTTTTTACTCCACTAAGATTGGTAGCTTATTATTGGGGAGTCACATCCTAGGACAAAGAAGGTATTCTAGATCCTAGGATTCACTGTGGATCCCATGTATTTATAAGTGTTTATTTGTTTATGTTATTACATTACATCATTATGCACACCATAATGCAAGATATAGTAAATATGTATAGGTATTTAGAAACTATTAGTGGTGGGTTACATATTTATAATAACACACAACATAGTGCATGGTCTGGTACACTCACGAACTTGAAAACTACATGATAGGACAAGGGAAATCACTCTATAAATGATCTTGGTTTGAGATACTGGGATAGAGAATTGGATTTTTGGATCATGTTTTACTCTGAACTACAATTAGAGGATTCCTAGTAGGGTATTTGCTTATTTTTTAGGATATATATTTATATGACCTTATACTATTGTATTATTGGATGATATGTATATATTTTATTTTTATATAAAATAAATGGTAATTATTTATTGGATTTTTTATCATGATTCTTTGACACCTTATTTGAATTTTTATCATCTCTATTATTAACATTATTTTTTCACACTAATATGATGATATAGTCTCCCCACCATATATCCAATGCCCTCACTACTAGTCTGTAGCCCCAGAATTATATGGAGTCACACCTATGGTCATGTGGAAGAATTTTCAAAGACACTTATTAATGGTGTTTGATCAATAGAGATTGAAGTATCCAGTACTCTTAAAAAGATTCATCTTTTAATATGTACAATAATTCTTAATTAGTCACACTACATATAATTTAAATAATTCAGAATGGTAGCGGTGGAAATTTATGAACAATAGGGAGTGACAGATGAATAGTTTTAATGCATTTTATTATTAAAGTCCTCTACACTCATTTATAATTAATCACTTCTAATGATATTAACACAATATAATAATAATTTAACATTTGAATTCATTAATAGTGGTAATTTAAAATATCCCTACTATAAGGCCCTAGCCTTAAACTTTAATTAATCTTGAGTTATTTTAAGAATACACATTGAGGATCTTTTCAAGTTTAGATTTTTAGAGAATTAGATCATAAATCATGCATTACATTCCACATTTAAACAAAGTGGTTACATAAAAGATAGTACCCATTTTTCCCATTAACGGAAACATATTTAAAATAAAACATGGATTCTTTCTTGACACTTCCTTAACACTATAATCACATCATGTACCTTTCCCTTGACATTTGAAGAACATTTCAAAATCATGGGATTAGAATAAAAAGCTCAGTAAGGGATATAAAAGTATGAATAAAAAACATTAGTACATGAATGAAATCATTATTTACTCATAAAACATAAGCAATTTAAAATACCTCTTCAAATCATGAATAAATCATAGAAATCATAAGACATAAAGGTAACTTGAGGCATTAATAACAATCTTATGTTGGGAGTAACCCTCATGGTTACGTTTGGAATACCCATCACAGTATATTCCCTAAATGTCTTCGGAGAAACCATAACGTTTAACCCCTTCGCGTTACCCAATGCATTAGAGAGCTATATCGGGATCACCCACCCTTAGTTTATCACAGAACCACCCGTATTCATAAACAATGCTCATGTGCCATAACATAATCATAGAACATAACTTAATCATAAAAGAAAGATAGAATTCCCACATTGTAATAAAAATATATCATTTTAAGATATTGAAATAATGAATCCATTATAAAAACCATTTAAAACATTTAATAAATTGATTTTTGAATCAAAGTGTCCCATACCACATTAAAGCTATTAAAATTTCAAACCATTAATATCCATATAAATAAATCCTTAAAACCATTTTGAAAACAAGGATATTAATTAGAAATATTTATAAGAATAAATCATTAAAACATTTAAAACGATATTTTTGTTAAAGGGTTTTTAACAAAATGAGAGACAATTGAATACAATAATTGAGGAATAACATTTAATCAGAACGTTATAATATCATGAGAATAAAGGGATTCATTATAAAATATTCAAAAGGATAGTATATACATCATATAATATTGAATTGGTGAAAAACAACAATGAAGTCTCAATAGAAATGTAAAATGACATGAAATCCCTTATAAAGACGGTATCCTTAAATTAAGGATAAATCAATCTCATAATTATGTGTGAGAAATATAAATACACTCAATATAAGCGGATATTAAGTGTAAAAAAAATCAAAGGTCATTCACACATATTCAATGGATGACATATTCAATAACTATATGTTGAACCCAAAGAAATAAAAATTGGGTTAAGAAGTTCCCTTGGTAAAATTCGACAGCCCAACGACATCACTTTAAGATTCATAAAATTAGATGATGAGAGAGAAAATGGTATCTCATCACATGGAGATAAAATTTACATCAATAAGGATATATAAGAACATATCCCAACATAAAAAATATATAAATTAAAATACATAACAAAATAATTTTTTTGAATAAAAGAGGGTGAAAGGTTCCCTTACCGATTTGGGTAACTTTCAAAACATATACCCCATGGAAGAAGGGTCATAAAATGAACATATAAATACCCATAACATAAATTATATTATACAAATAATAAAACCATGGGAAGTACACACACCACAAAAAAAATAAATAGTGTCAAATGTTGCACAAATCTCACGGGAATAAAAGTGAGATGAAAAATCCCTTACGAAAACTCGGTAGCCTAACAACGCAACATAAAAATTCATAAAATGAATTAATGATAGTAATAGGGGGTATCTTGTAGAGACCCCAAACCAAGGGTGCTTAATGAGAAATGATATACTTAACATTACATCTTTACAAATTAACTATCATGTCCGATTACTACAGAAGATCGCGAGGCTCATTATTCTGGGAAACCAGCTGCTTCTGATTAACTACATTAGTACCAAACATGCCTGAAAATTTTTAAACAAAAACGTAGGGTCAGAAAATATGCCCAGTAAGGGGTTTTTAAAAACATTTTAAGAAAACTCTTTCTCAACACAGTTCCTTTGAAGAGAATAAACCACTTTTCTAAAAATGAAACAATATCTTTTCTTAAAAACATGAAATCCGACATTTTTGAAAACCACTTGCACAGAGAAGTACGTACTTGAAATAAACTCTGTAGTAACTATGATCAGAGAGTGCAACGTAAGAAAAATAAACAACGCATAATATCCAAACAAGGTTACTTATATTCTAAAAATAATTCTATGGCTAAGCAGGGAAAATGTTCATAACATGGTACATGAGAATATACAGTTCATCTAACAGTTTACCACATGAAAAACAGTTCTTGACACATAAGAGACATTTTCATAGTCATGGGAGCTTTCAACTAGAGGTTGATTTGTTAGTTGAACTAACCCCTAGTTTACCTTTATCATTACATGCAGAGGGAATGTATAATATTGGACTTTGTCAAGACCTTTCATCAAGACCGTATAAGATATTTAACGGATCAAGGCTCACTGCCAATCCCGTTTCATGGTAGCACAAGCCAAGGCTAACCGCCAAGACCGTTTCACATAACGTCTCATGAGACTCTTGTTTTACCCAATTCATTGGAGCGCTGTATAATTCCGGGCGCACCCGTCACATCATTCTTGTTGCGCTATATAATTCAGGGCACACCCCTCACATGTACGTCCTACACATCCCTCACATATCTTGACATGGTCATTCTATCATAGGGTTTAATGCATTCTTAATCAACCCCCTCTTTATATAATTATTCAAAACTTGAAGACAGTTCAATCATAAACAAGATGAGACATGCATTCAAAATTCGTACACATGAGAAATTTTCTTAACAATTGAAACATGAGTTTTAAGGAAAAGAACATAATCACTTAACATAATAATACCAAATTAAAGCATGGTCGTTCATAACTTACACATATGATGATAAATGGGTATTGTGGGTGTTTAATTAACACTATTTAAACATACATGTAGTTAGGGATACAATGTGCATAAACAAGTCCATCTTAGGAAAACCATGTACATAATTGTGAAAAAACTTTTTAATAAACACTTTAAACAACATGACCCCTTTTCTCTATAAAATTTGTAAACACCTTAAATACTTGTACTTGAAAATAACATGATGATATATATACCAGTACATATGCATGGGTTTACCACAACAAATAATACTCCATGTTATACATTAAACAAAATAATTTTTGGAAAACCGAGTGGGGTTCCTTTATAAAGAAAATAAATGAACTTAACTTTCATAAAAACATCATCATACATATAAATATGTATATAAATAGTTTTTGGGTATTTTTCTTGAA
The DNA here is from genome assembly GCA_963277665.1 of Viscum album. NCBI lineage: Eukaryota > Viridiplantae > Streptophyta > Magnoliopsida > Santalales > Viscaceae > Viscum > Viscum album. The sequence goes on along the minus strand of OY728157.1, from coordinate 1,844,736,998 downwards.
ATAATATGCTTTTGAGTAAAATCATCATAATATATTGTACAAAACAAAAGATCCAAATTCATCCCTTATTCTTATTGATGTACATGTACATCCATATGATAACATGTACATATATCTCTTTATGCTTCATATAATTGCATGATTTACATGTTCACGCAATCATTCGACCACTCCATTATTCATAGGCGAAAAGAATGTTAGGGTTATAAACATTGATAAAAGGTTGTATACTTGCGTATATCATCATATACATATGTGTATATAAATGTATATATATATATAAATATATATACACAAAGTGTAAAATTCAAGAACCCGCACCCAAATAAAACAGATCCTTTGAACCGTTACCCCAATTTTAGGATTTCACAAAGTGGCTGACAAGATCGGTTCTAGGAGTCTCGCATAGGTGTACATGGTGTGTATGCGTATAGGCATATATATATATATGCCTATATATACTTTTGTGTAAACAAACACACCGAATCTTAAAAGGAAAACAAGGCAGGATATTTCCCTTACCTGATCGAAGAGGAGGAGTGGACGAAGCAAGAGAAACTGAGAGTATAAACACAGAAGATATATATATATATATATATAACACGTATATATTTATATATATATGTAAACATAAGATTTAACAAAACATAAAAACAGAGTTCGCCCCTTACCTTAGCTCGGAGAGGAGAGGAAAATATAGCGGCGATGAGGTCCAGAAGCCGGAGAGGTCAAGGGAGCCGGACGCAAATGTCATGCTTCGGTGCAACTTGGGGTTTTAAAAAAACGTAAAAAGAAGAAGTGGACTCGGGATTCGTCGGCCCGGGTATCGTTGGTGCCGACTCATGGAAAGGAGGGAGCAGCGCGGGTCTATTCGCCGGCCTATGAGAGAAAAAAAGGCCACCCTAACCTACTGGTACAGTGGTGCGACGAAGAAGAAGGTCGCGAGGAGGAAAGAGGCTGGAAAACGACGGAAGATTGAGATTAAAAGAGGGGGATCGTGTGGTTTAAAAGTGGTGCAGTTTTAAAAGAGAAGGGACGACTGCGATCGAAGGGGGATGGATCCGACGGCTGGGCAAAAAAAATTCATCGGTTTGGCTTGTGGTGCGAGGAGGCGGACTCCTCCCTGACTTGTCCCAATTATTTATTATTTTATATTTTTTTTTGTTTGATTGCCTAGCCAGCCCGATCCCTCCCCCCTTTTCCCTTTTTTCGGCCCATGACCTGCTCCACGCGGGTTTTTTTATCAACTCTAATATCTCAATGTTGTTATTCTTTCTTTTATATTATTTCCATTATTATATATATATATATATATATCATTATCATCTGTTATCTTATAAACCAATTGAAAGATTACAAAACAATTATCATATAATTTATTATCCTATCAATATTCTTTTATTACACCTATTATTACATATCATTATTATTAACATACTATTTTTAAAATAACTTTTATTATTTTAAAAAAACTCATTGGTCAATATATATATATATATATATATATATTGATTCAATCAAACATATTATTATATAAATATATGTATATATTTTATTCTTAATACATCAATAATTCTTATTACATTGTCATTATTATTATTTAACCATAACTATTAACTACTTAATATTTCATTATGAAGATCAGTGGTTAAAAACATTGATTAAACAAAACATATCAAATATATATATACATTTTAATTTCCATTATTAGCTAATTAACTTAATTTTCTTAATTAATTATTATTATTAACTAAACTACATTCAATCACACATAAGAGTACGTTGACATAAATATCATCTCCAAAAAACACATAAGTAAAATAAATCATAGTTTTACGTAGTTTCCAAAACCGTTTATCCAAGCTATAAACATATTCATTATCATTAGCCCCTATATTTAATTTAGAGAAAAAGAATCATTTAATTTGATGCAAAATTTATATATATATAACTCAATGGTTAACACATATTTAGACAAAATAAAAACTCATTATCTTTAATATATTTACAACATAAAATTTTAATTGCTCAAATTAATAAAAATAATTGTAGTGTATAATAACATTAACATTCATAAAACATAATTCACATTTCTGGGGAAACATGAAATAAATTAATTATGTTATCATTGATGTCATTCTTTAAACATTAAGGCAAATTAATTAATTAATATTCCGAACCATTCAGGGTAAGACATTCTTATTTCCAACGGTCAAAAACACAACATAGAAGATTTGAGAAACCGACGGCCATATTTATAGCCGTTTGGGTTCAATGGTCGAATTGGTGTGCTTATAAAGGGTCTGGTCTCGGGGTGTCCCTCACTCCAAGTGACTGAAGGAGATAAGAAGAGATGGTTCGTGTGATTCCCTTAGTTCTCAGCACGGTTGTAGTGGCTTCAGCCATCCTTATGATCATTCTGATGGACGCCTGAAACCCCTACCACATTCTTGGGCTCTTGGTGGTTTTAATCATTCTCCCCATTATTTTAATCGGGTTATTAGTTGGGATTTTTGGTTAATTTATCTTCTTGTTTAGTCAGTGGAAGTTGTAGTCAAAATGTTACTTATCAGAATAAAATGAGTTTTCATTCATTTGTTTCATTTTTCTATTTTATTATTATTTTTACCTTAAAAGTTGATTTTTGTTTCACTTAACGGGTGACACTGAAAAGAAAATGTGTCAAACATCAAAAATGGTTTCTCGGGTCGTTACATTACTCCCCCCTTCAATAAATTGCACCCTCGCAATTCTATCATAAAAATAAAAAAAATTGAAACCCCAAACATAGAACACTACTGAAATAGTGGATCTGGCTCGGTTAATGGGATACTAAGGTTGGCACACAACTCTTCTGTTTCCCTAGCCCAGATACACTTCAAACAGTACGTCCTGAATTCTTGTTCGTGCGTACTGCACACGGTCTTCCAGAGGGAGGCTTGTGCCATGTAAAGCTCAGAAACGTCCGAGTAGATAAACTCCTTGATAACTCTTCTGTCCACATCACGCTCGAGGTAGTCGAGAGGGATGATGCGGTTGAGGAGACTGATATTCAGGACTTGGAACATGTAGGATGCACTGAGCTGGACATTCTGAGCAGCCACGAGGAAGCACGCTCTGGCAGAAAAGTTCTGTGCCAGAGTAAAATATTGGAATAGGCCCTCATGGTACCTTCCCCTTCGCCTATAGGAGGGGAGTTGAGCAGTGTCAACGAGGTGAAAGACACGATCATCCTCTCGACATAAGCGAAGGATCTCTTGACCGTTTTCTAGATCGAGCAAACGCTGGAAAGACCCTCGCAGGTGGAGAAAGGAGGGGAAATCCACCATTCATGCCTTGATTAAGATGACTTCTACTAGCTCATCGGGTAGCGATGAGAAGTTCATTTGACCAGCCATCTGAAAGAAAACATCGATAGGAAACTCTTAACAACATTTATAAGGTAGAGACATGAAAGGAAATAAGATACTTCCATTTATGCAAAAGTTTACATGGCAAAGTCTGAGCTTACAAGACGTACGCCACAAAGAGTGGCAAAAATTCCTAACTCTTCAAACCACACACAGGCTGAACAGACATGACTAAACTCATGAGAACATTTATAATGTCTCTTGAGTTTAGCGTGAGGGTTATGGATTTGGGAAAAATCGGTATACACTTATTTCTTAAGAGGAAAATGGGTGGACTCATTTTCCAATGCACCAATGACCATTAACTAGCCCTAGAAGCTGTAGTGCAAAATCTGGCACAGGTAAGCCGCTCGGAGGTCTCCGGCAGTAGCAGCTTCTTGAAAGGGGTTATCATGCATTGTGCCAAATTCCTCGCCAGTTGTGAACACTCGGAAGAGTCCTTCGTGATACCTTCCCCGACATGCATAAGAGGAAAATTGGGTCATCATCATTAGGAGATAATCCATCCCCAATCCCCGGTGAAGACTAAGAACTCTAGGTGAGTTTGACACGTCATACAGGTCTTTACACGTCATGAGAATTTGGGAATAATTCATAAAGTTCTCACGGCTAGCTAGAGATATAATGTTCTCTAGAGCCTCAGTGGGAAGTGAAAAAAGGTCGGTAGGTACATCAGCCATCTGAAAGTTATAACATTTTTACTTAGTTAGTCATAGTAATACATTTATATCACCTGGATTTCCAGAGTTGCCTGAACCCATCCTCTGATACCAACTGTAGCAACCCCAAACCAAGGGTGCTTAATGAGACATGATATACATAAAATTACATCACTACAAATTAACTATCATGTCCCATTACTACAGAAGATCGCGAGGCTCAGGATTCTGGGAAACCAGCTGCTTCTGATTAACTTCATTAGTACCAACCATGCCTGAAAAATTTTAAACAAAAACGTAGGGTGAGCAAATATTCCCAGTAAGGGGTTTTTAAAAACGTTCTAAGTAAACTCGTTCTCAAAGCAGTTCCTTTGAAGAGAATAAGACACATTGCTAAAAACTAAACATTATCTTTTCTTAAAAACATGAAATCTGACGTTTTTTAAAACCACTTGCACAGAGAAGTGCGTACTTGAAATAAACTCTATAGTAAACATGATCAGAGAGCGCAACATAAGAAAAATATACAATGCATAATATCCCAACAAGGTTACTTAAATTCTAAAAAGAATTTTGTGGCTAAGTAGGGAAAATGTTTATAACCTGGTACATGAGAATATACAGTTCAACTAACATTTTACCACATGAAAAACAGTTCTTGACACATAAGTAACATTTTTATAGTCATGGGAGCTTTCAACTAGTGATTTTCCTGTTAGTTGAACTAACCCCTGGTTGGCCTTTATCTTTACATGCAGAGGGAATGTATAATACTGGACGTTGTCATGACCTTTTGTCAAGACCGTATAACATACTTAATGGATCATGGCTCACTGCCAATCCCGTTTCATGGTAGCACAAGCCAAGGATAACTGCCAAGACTGTTGCACATAACGTCTCATGAGACTGTTGCTTTACCCAATGAATTGGAGCGCTATATAATTTCAGGCGCACCCGTCACATCATTCTTGTTGTGCTATATAATTCTGGGCGTACCCGTCACATCTATGTCCTATAAATCCCTCACATATCTTGAAATGGTCATTTTTTAATAGGGTTTCATGCATTCTTAATCAACCCCCTTTTTACATACTTATTCAAAACTTGAAGACAGTTCAATCATAAATAAGCTGAGACATGCATGCTAAATTCATACACATGATAAATTGTCTTAACAATTGAAAAATGAGTTTTAAGGAAAAGAACATAATCACTTAACATCATAATACCCAATTAAAGCATGGTCGTTCATAACTTACACATATGATGATAAATGGGTATTGTGGGTGTTTAATTAACACAGTGTAAACATACATGTAGTTACGGATACAATGTGCATAAAAAAGTCCATCTGAGGAAAACCATGTACATAATTGTGAAAAAAAACTTTTTTATTAACACTTTAAACAACATGACCCCTTTTCTCTATAAAGTTGGTAAACACCATAAAAACTTGTAATTGAAAACAACATGATGATATATATACCAGTACATATGCATGGGTTTACCACAACAAACCATACTTCAAGTTATACATTAAACAAAATAATGTCTGGCAAACCAAGTGGGGTTCCTTTATAAATAAAATAAATGAACTTAACTTTCACAAAAACGTCATCATACATATAAATATGTATATAAATTGTTTTTGGGTATTTTTCTTGAAATAATATGCTTTTGAGTAAAATAATCATAATATATTGTCCAAAACAAAAGAGACAAATTCATCCCTTATTCACATTGATGTACATGTACATCCATATGATTACATGTACATATATCTCTTTATGCTTTATATAATTGCGTGATTTACATGTTCACGCAATCATTTGACTACTGCATTTTTCATAGGCGAAAAGAACATTAGGGTTATAAACATTGAGAAAAGGATATATACATGCGTATATCATCTTATACATATGTTTATATAAATATATATATATATATATATACATATATATACACAAAGTGTAAAATTCAAGAACCCGCACCCAAATAAAACAGATCCTTCGAACCCTTACCCCAATTTTAGGATTTCACAAAGAGTCTGACAAGATCGGTTCTAGGATCCTCGCATAGGTGTACATGGTGTGTATGTGTATAGGAATATATATATATATATGCCTATATATACTTTTGTGTAAACAAACACACTGAAGCTCAAAAGGAAAACAAGGCTGGATATTTCCCTTACTTGATCGAAGGGGAGGAGTGGACGATGCAAGAGAAACCGAGAGTATAAACACAGAATATATACATATATATATATAACACGTATATATTTATATATATGTAAACTAAAGCTTTAACAGAACTTAAAAACAGAGTTCTCCCCTTACCTTATCTCGAAGAGGAGAGGAAAATACAGGGACGACGAGGTCCAGAAGCCGGAGAGGTCAAGGGATCCGGACGCAAACATCCTACTTCGGTGCAACTTGGGGTTTTAAAAAAACGTAAAAAGAAGAAGAGGACTCTGGAGTCGTCGTCCTGGGTATCGTCGGTGCCGACTCGTGGAAAGGAGGGAGCATCGCGGGTCTATTCGCCGGCCTACGAGAGAAAAACAAGCCACCCTAACCTACTGGTATAGTGGTGCGATGAAGAAGAAGGTTGTGAGGAAGAAGGAGGCTGGAAAACGAAGGACGATTGAGATTAAAAGAGGGAGATAATGCAGCTTAGAAGTGGCACGATTTCAAAAGAGAAGGGACATCAGCGATCGAAGGGGGGTGGATCCGACGAATGGGCAAAAAAAGTTGTTGGTTTGGCTTGTGGTGCGAGGAGGCGGACTCCTCCCTGACTTGTCCCAATTTTTTTATTTTTTTATATTTTTTTTTGTTTGATTGCCTAGCCAGCCCAATCCCTCCCCCCTTTTCCCTTTTTTTGGCGCATTACCTGCTCCATGCGGGTTCTTTTTTTATCTACTCTAATATTTCAATGTTGTTATTCTTTCTTTTATATTATTACCATTATTATATATATATATCGTTATCATATGTTATCTTATTAACAAATTACAAGATTACAAAAAAATTATCATATAATTTATTATCCTATCAATATTTTTTTATTACACCTATTATAACATATAATTATTATTAACATACAATTATTAAACTAAATTTTATTATTTTAAAAAAACTCATTGGTCAAAATATATATATATATATATATTGATTCAATCAAACATATTATTATATAAATATATGTATATATTTTATTCTTAAAACATAAATAATTCTTATTATATTATCATTATTATTATATAACCATAATTATTAATTACTTAGTATTTCATTATGAAGATCAATGGTAAAAAACATTGATTAAACAAAACATATCACATATATATATATACATTGTAATTTCATTTATTAGCTAATTACCTTAATTTTATTAATTGAATATTATTATTAACTAAACTACAATCAATAACACATAAGAGTGCATTGACATAAATATCATCTCCACAAAACACATAAGTAAAAGAAATCATAGTTTGACGTAGTTTCTAAAACCGTTTATCCAAGTTATAAACATTTTCATTAACATTAGCCCCTATATTTAATTTAGAGAAAAAGAATCATTTAATTTGATGAAATATATATATATATATAACTCAAGGGTTAACAAATATTTAGAGAAAATAAAAACTCATTAGCTTTAATATATTTACAACATAAAATTTTAATTTCTCAAATTAATAAAAATAAGTGTATTGTATAATAACATTAACTTTCATAAAACATAATTCTCATTTCTGGGGAAACATGAAATAAATTAATTAAGTTATCATTGATGTCATTATTTAAACATTAAGGAAAATTACTTAATTAATACTACGAACCTTTCAGGGTAAGCCATTCTTATTTCCAAAGGGCAAAAACACAACATAGAAGATAGGAGAAACCAACGGTCATATTTATAGCTGTTTGGGTTCAACGGTCGGATTAGTGTGCTTATAAAGGGTCTGGTCTCGGGGTTTCCCTCACTGCAAGTGACTGAAAGAGAGAAGAAGATATGGTTCGTGTTATTCCCTTGGTGCTCAGCATGGTTTCACTGGCTTCGTCCATCCTCATGTTCATTCTGATGGACGCCCGAAAGCCCTACCGCATTCCGGGGCTCTTGGTGGTTTTATGCAGTCTCCCCATTATTGTAATCGGGTTTTTAGTTGGGATTTTTGGATAATTTATCTTCTTGTTTGGTTAGTGGAAGTTGTATTCGAAATGTTAATTATCTGAATAAAATGAGTTTTAATTCATTTGGGGCATTTTTTCTATTTTATTATTATTTTTACATTATAAGTTGATTGTTGGTTCACTTAACGGGTGACACTGAAAAGAAAAATTGTCAAACATCAAAACATGGTATCTCGGGTCATTACATATCCCATCATATTATAATACAAATTAATATATGGTGAATATAAAATAACATCCTACAACATAAGAACATAGAGCATAAATGAAATGATATAAAAGAGAGTACTTGAAAAGAAAGAGAGAGGTCATATCCCTTACCTCAAGTCCGACTTGTCTTGTTCGTTTCTTTATATTCTTGAATAATAAAATTTCGTCAATTTATAATTTCTTAAGGAAATCATTTAATTTTTATTATTCAATTCATATCACATATTATATTGTTATAATAATTATTTAATTATGTGAGTTCATATTAGATGTTTTTGTCGATGTTTTGTACATGAGTCAAAAATGAACTTGTTTGAAAAGAATTGTCCATGTAGTTATATGTTCATCATCTAAAAAATAGTATTAATTATTTAAATATCATATATATCTATAAAATATTCAGTATATACTATTACATAACATTTAGAGATAAAAATAAATGAAATGCACCATTCATGGAGACGATAGGTTGTACGTACACATGAACACTATATTCATTTCTTTGTCATATTAATGGAATTAAAAACAATTGAGAGATATATATATTATAATTCTAGTATAATATATATGTTAAATAGGTCACATAAGTTCATTAATTTCATTCTTTGTACATTCTATGTTTTGCATGAACGAGTCATATCACTTGCGGGGGCGGTAGTCCACACTCTCTCGTATGAAATTATCACATTTGCACAACATGGAAAGAATAAAGGTATGTTTTAAATATAAAATACAGAAGCATATAGAAAAATTAAATACCATATATATCATATATAAAATACAGTGACATCATAATGACCACCTTTAATTGTGTTAAAAGAATATTGAACAATCATCATTTCATGAGGCAGTAATTCGCCATCCACATAAATAGTATGTTATTTAACCATTCGACGGATGTGTGTGTAAGTGTAGGTAGAATAATTATTATATAAAAATCCTAGTATATTTACTATACTGGTGTTTTTACAAAATAAAGGAATAAAAAGAGGTATGGGGTGGAGAAACAAAATAAAACAAAAGAAAATAAGAGAAGACATTACCATTAAATCGGGTAACTCCCTTTGGTTTGAACCAAAAGGGTTACTTGAAGAGATTTATTCCTAAGTTTAGGATTAAATGATGAAAAGAGGGATTTGGAGAGATGAAATTGGCATGGGTTGGCCGATCCAAAGGCTTGAGAGGTGTGGGTAAGGAGGTAGAGTTGGGGTCCTTTTATAAGATGGAGGAGGGCACTCTTGGAATGTTAAGATATGATACATTATTTTAAAATGAGTTTCAGATTTTAAAGGTCCCTCTTTGATATATTTCAAGGATAATTTGATAAGTGTTTGAAATAAACTCATCAAATATGTCTTTGAAAATTTTATGTCTTATTTTTTACATTATCGTTCCATTTTATTTAAATCATTATTAATGAGGTAATCGTTGCATCATCATGGTGTCATAAATAGATTAATTTATTTGATGTCTAAAAATTATAAAAAAATACTATGATGTAGGAAATAATTTTATATTTACAATGAATGTTTATATTCTAAGAGATAATTTACACAGACAAAACAAAAAAAGTTTTACTAGGGTGATACATTCTTTAGTGATATTCTCCTTTATTTAAATATAAAATGATAAAGTGTCACTATCACACAAAAGTGATTCCATGGGGTCCCAAAGTTTGGCACAAGGCATCCTATGGTCATCCATGACAGAATCAGTAGAATTAGGACACATTTTGGGGTCATTTTGTATTATTATTATAATATTTTAATATCCTTAACTTCCTGATTACTATTTGATCACGATAATTAAAGATAATTACCATCATTACTATTCATAATTTCCAAAAAAAAGAGTCTTAATTACATAATTTGGACCTTATGATTAAAAATATGGAATCCATTTTAAAAAATTCCAAATAAAGAACTTTCAATAATTAATTTAAAAAATAATTCCCATTGTCAAAACAAATAGCGGGTTTTTTTGAAGCAATATCTATAAAATGTTTGGCACTTGTTTATGTCCATTTTCAAAGTGAAATTAATTATAATGACCACAATTGAATTAAATGGTAAAAATATTTTCTAATTAAACTTTAAAACAATTAAAAAGATAATCTATCCATATATTTAAATTACATGAAAAAGTAGTTTTGATATAAAATGCAGTATTTTTCACTATTTATTAAAAACAAACATTGTCAGAAAAATACCAAAAATTTAACCAAAGTAAATTTCAATGTACCATTCATAAATAATGAGTTTTTTTGATAAATAGAGATTATAAAATTGTCAAAATATATATTTAACAAAGGATCGCAATCAAAAGGTGGTAAAACTATCTTTAAAAAATATTAGAGTATTTATTCTTAAAATTGGATTCATTTGGATTTTTAGCCTCTAACAATTATTGGATAAATGTAAAAATATTTAACAAACATATGTAATCTTTTTATAGTCATTTCTATTCATTCCCTTTATTACAACAACTAGGTGTTAACTATTATAATATTATTATATAATTAGTGTGCAACGTAAGATTTCAAAGAAACTCGTTGTTGTATATTCGGTACGCCATCGAGCATAGAATCCCTTTAAAGTAATATTAACATTTTATTCACAAATATTGATAAACATTAGAATGTAATATTATTTATTTACCTGGGATATTGCTTCCTTCCCCCCTTTTGGGAATTGCGTCCTCGCAATTTCAAAATTGGGCTTGAAAACATCATTGAAATTCCCACATTGGAACAAGAGTCAGTAAAACTATCACATTAAAAGAATGAAATATAATTAAAAAGGTCACCCGAGTTAACCCATACTAGGATTCCATGAAAACATGGATATGGGGGAGAAAACCAAGGGTCCTGTTCCGATGGAGAGTGATAGTAAACATGTGTAGGACAAAGTTAACCATAAGAAAATCACAAACTTGTGATGGGTTAAACGGTATTCGATTCCCCAGTAGGAAAAGATAACAGACAAAATGTTTGTTTTAAGTTACATTTCATTGAGGAATTTATTTTTGAGCTTTAATAAATCATAAGGAAACATAATTACTTGTCATTTAGACTTTCAACTTTTACTAGATTCCTTACTCACACTCATATTTTCTTCAAAAGACGAGTTTTTATGAAGACTTTTTCGCATTAAGAGTACTATAATAATCTTCTTGAGAATATCCTAATCCAAAAAAGAGAAATATATATCTCCCATGTCTTTAGGCCTTAACCAAAACAAAACCCAAATGTTTAGTACGAGATCAGATAATACCCAAAAAGGATAATGTTTTTATAAAATGAAAAACTACTCCTAATCTCCAAAATTTGTCAAACAAAACCCAAAGTTTAACAAAGACCATTCAATAAAAATCTATCCATAAAATCATTCTAAGTAAACCAAACTAAGATTCAAACCCAAATCTCTGATGGATTTAATCACATAGTCTCCTATGATAAATCTTATCAGTTTTCTCCAAAATAACATTAGTTACTCTTAAAGTCTCATACTGAAAAGTAATTAACCTAATCCCATATCCTCCATGATATGTTAATAATTAACATATATAACCCAAAATCAACTTACACTTAATTCATAAAATCATAAAACTAAAATGAATCATTCAAACTAACCAGGGACTTCACGTAGTCTAGTGGTTTCCGATAAATACCTGTTGCACTTTTGTTGTGGGTTCGATTCCCACAGCTTCGTCTGACACGATGGGTTGTCACATGGTCTGCATGTTTTCCTTCTTCCCAAAACTATATAATTCAAAAAACATTCTCTAAAAAGAGATAAAATCTTCAAAAACAACCATAACATATTTTATCCACAAAGGTTATCTAATAACTTTCATTTTGAAACCCAAAATGTATTAAATAGTAATTGCCTCAAATTCAAGGATCATATAAACCCAAATAGTTCTTTATAACTATATCCACAAAATAAAGGATAATTATTCCATGAATAAAATTTTCACATATCAAAAATCATGGTTACATATAGTATAAAAAGTCTTCTAATGTAACCCCAACATCAAAAGAGACTTAATACATTTAAGAATTTCTCTATCCTAAAATCTACCATAAATTGTGAACCCCTTGTATGTTTACTTCTTACTCATTCAACATTCATCGTGATCAATTAACCATTCCTTTTCAACTTATTATCAAATACCTCTTTCCTATAAAAAATCATGGATCATATCCTAATATTCCAATAATAGGAAAAGATATGTTAAGAAATAATCCATACCTTTCATTGGTCATTGTCAGTTTCTTCATCCTCAATCAGAATGGAATTAGGTATTGGTAAACAAATATTTGTATGATCTTGGTGACCCCATTCCAGAAAATTTTTTGTAGGACAAGTGCTTTCATAATGACAATGCACACCACATTTGAATCATTCAATTGATCATTTAGAATGAACTTCTTTCCCTTTCTTAGAGTCAACTAGATGCTTCCTTTTTCCAAGTCAGGTTCTTTCTTTATGACCATAATTTCTACGTCTATAACATCTTTACGTCCCTTTGAAACATTTTAATATGTGTTTCTTTCCACATCTTTCACACATAGGTTTTTGAACGTACTTACCTTTATGATTATTACCTAAACTTCCGTAGGGATTTTTATCTCGCATATATGATGCCTTATAAAAATCACTAAGGTTCAGGTGGTCAATCATGACTCCAGATAGTTGTTTGAGGATAACCCCAAGAGTTCCCATTAAAAATCCTATATCATTCTGTTGTTCCTTCATAAAATCGTCACAGTTTTCTTCAAATCCACTGTTACTTTGGGGCCTACTAGATCCATCCATTTACTAAAACCAAAAAGGTCAGTGTGATTATATCATTTAATAATGAGGAAGATAAACACCAAGATATACTGCTACAAGTAATCTCAAACTCACTATAACTTAAAAAAAACAATGACTCCATATAATATACTAACCATTGTGGTTATACACAACTTGTCACTTTTGCATAAACAACACTCTAACCTATAAAGTTGTCTATACTGACCTCTGATACCAACTATAAGTCCCCAGCCTTAAACATTACTAAGTCATGAGCTATTTCAAGAATACACCTTGAGTATATTTTCAGGTTTAGAGTTTTAGAGAATTAGATCATAAATCATGCATTACATTCCACATTTAAAAAAAGTGGTTACATAAAATATAGTACTCAATTTTCCCATTAACAGAAACATATTTAAAATAAACATGGATTATTTCATGACACTTCCTTGACAGTATCATCACATCAAGTACCTTTCCCTTGGCCTGTGAAAAACATTTCAAAAAATTGGGATGAGCATAAAAAGCCCAGTAAGGGATATAAAAGTACGAAATGAAAACATTAGTCCATGAATAAAATCATACTTTACTCATAAAACATAAGCATTTTAACATACCTCATCAAATCATGAATAAATCATAGAAAAAATAATACATAAAGGTAACTCGAGGGATTCATAAAATTTTTACGTAGGGAGTAACCCTCATGGTTACGTTTGGAATACCCATCATAGTATATTCCCGGAATCTCTTCAGAGAAACCGTAATGTTTAACCCGTTCGCGTTACCCAATGCATTGAAGAGCTATATCGGGCTCACCTTCCCGTAGTTTATCGCGAAACCACCTGTATTCATAAACAATGCCCAAGAACCATAACATAATCATAGCACATAACTTAAGCATAATGGAAAGATAAAATTCCCACATTGCAATAACAATATAACATTTTAAGATATTGAAATAATTAATCCATTCTAAAAAACATTTTCAAAACAATTTAAAACAATTAATAAAGATATTTTTCAATCAAAGTGTCCCATACCACTTTGAAGTTTTTAACATTTTAAACCATTAATATCCATATAAATAAATCCATAATACCATTTTGAAAAAATGGATATTAATGAGAAATGTTTATAAGAATAAATCATTAAAAAATTTAAAACGATAATTTAGTTAAAGGGTTTTTAACAAAATGAGAGACACTTGAATACAATAATTGAGTAATAACATTTAATCAGAACTTTATAATATCATCAGAATAAATGGATTCATGATATAGTATTCCAAAGGATAGTATATACACCATATAAGAGTGAATTGGTGCATAACAACAATGAAGTCTCAATAGAAATGTAAAATTATATGAAATCCCTTATAAAGAAGGTATCTTTAAATTAAAGACAAATCAATCTCATAATTAGGTGTAAAAAATATAAATACACCCAATATAAGCGGATATTAAGTGTAAAAAAATCAAAGGTCATTCGCAAATATTCAAAGGATGAAATATTCAATAACTACATGTTGAACCCAAAGAAATCAAAATTGGGTTAAGAAGTTCCCTTGGTATAATTCGAAAGCCTAACGACATCACTTTAAGATTCATAAAATTTGATGACGAGAGAGAAAATGCTATCTCCTCACTTGGAAATAAAATTTACATCAATAAGGATATATAAGAACATATCCCAACATAAAAATATGTAAATTAAAAGACATAACAAAATAAGTCTTTTGAAAAAAAGAGGGGGAAAGGTTCCCTTACCGATTTGGGTAACTTTCAAAATGTACACCCCATTGAAGAAGGGTCATACAATGAAGATGTAAATACCCACAACTTAATTTATATTAAACAAATAATACAATCATGGTCAGTACACACACCACAAAAAAATAAATTGTGGAAAATGTTTCATAAATCTCACGGGAATAAAAGTGAGATGAAAAATCCCTTATGAAAACTCGGCAGCCTAACAACGCGAGTTAAAAATTATTAAAATGAATTAATGATAGTAAGAGGGGGTATCTCATCATATTAAAATAAAAATTACAGTATGGTGAATATAAAATAACATTCTCCAACATAAGAACATGGAGCATAAAATAAATGACATAAAAGAGTGTACTTGAAAAGAAAGATAGAGGTCGGATCCCTTACATCAAGTCTGACTTGTCTTGGTTGTTTCATTATATTTATGAATAATAAACTTTTTTCAATTTATAATTTCTTAATGAACTCATTTAAAATTTATTATCCAATTCATATCACATATTATATTGTTATAATAATTAGTTAATTATGTGAGTTCATATCAGATGTTTTTGTTGATGTTTCGTAGATGAGTCAAAAGGAGATTGTTTGAAAAGATTTGTCCATGTAGTTATAAGTACATCATCTCCATAATAGTATTAATGATTTAAATATTATATATATCCAGTAAATATTCATTTTATACTATTCTATAACATTTATTGATAAAAAGAAATGAAATGCACCGTTCATGGAGAAGGTAGGTCGTACGTACGCATGAACGCTACTTTCATTTCTTTGTCATATTAATGGAATTAAAAATAATTGAGTTATATATATATATATATATTACAATTGAAGTATAATATATATGTTATATAGGTCACATAAGTTCATTAATTTCATTATTTATACATTCCATGTATTGCATGAACGAGTCACATCACATGAGGGGGCGGTAGTCCACATTTCTTCATATGAAATTTTCACATTTGCACAACATCGAAAGAATAAAGGCATGTTTTAAATATAAAATACATAAGCATGTAGAAAACATAAATACAATATATATAATATATAAAATACAGTTACATCATAATGGCCACCTTTAAAGGTGTAAAAGAATATTGAACAATCATTGTTCCGTGGGGCAGTAATTCGCCATCCCTAGAAACAGTATGTTCTATCACCATTATCCATATTTGTGTGTAATTGTAGGAATAATAATTCTTATAAAAACATCCTAGTATATTTCAGATACTGGTTTTGTTACAAAATAAATTAATAAAAATAGTTTAGGGGGTTGTAGAAGCAAAATAAAACAAAAGAACATAAGAGAATACATTACCTTTAAATCAGGTAACTCCCTTTAGTTTGAACCAAAAGGGTTTCTTTAAGAGATTTCAGCCTAAGGTGAGGCTTCAATGATGAAGATAGGGATGTGGAGAGATAAAATGTGTAGGTTTTGGTAGGTCCAAAGGCTTGAGAGGTGTGGTTAAGGAGGTAGAGGTGGGGGCCTTTTATAAGAGGGAGGAGGGGAACTCTTGGAAAGACCAAAAATGTTACTTTATTATTAATTGAGTCTCAGATTTTAAAGGGCCCAAATTTATATATTTCTAGGATAAGGTGATAAGGGTTAGAAATATACTCATACAATAGGTCTTTGATAAGTTTATGTATTAGATGATACATTATATTTTCATTTTTTTAAATAGTTAATTAATGAGGTAATCGTTGAATCATAATGGTGTCATAAATAAATTAATTTATTTAATGTATAAAAATTATAAAAAATACTATGATTTAGGAAATATTTTTAGATTTACAATGAATCATTATAGTCTAAGATATCATTTACCCAGACAAATCTAATTTTTTTTTACTAGGGTCATCCATTCTTTAGTGATATTCTCCTTTCTTTAAAAATAAAATGACAAAGTGTCACTATCACACAAAAGTGATTCTATGGGGTCCCAAAGTTTGGAACAAGGTATCCCATGGTAGACCATGACAAAAACAGTAGAATTAGGACACATGTTGGGGTAATTTGATATTATTATGATATTGTTTTGATATCTTTAACATCCTGATTACTAATTAATCATGATAATTAATGATAATTACCATCGTTACAATTCATAATGTCCAAAAACAAATGGGTATTAATTACATAATTTGGAAATTATGATACCAAATATGGAATCCATTGTAACAAATTACAAATACAGAAATTTCCATAATTAATTTAAAAAACAATTCCCATTTTCAAAACAAATAGCGGGTCTTTTTGAAGAAATATCTATGAAAAGTTTAGCACTTGTTTATGTCCATTTTCAGAGTGAAATTATTTATAATTACCAATATTGAATTAAGTGGTAAAAATATATTCTAATTACACTTTAAAACCAATTAATAATATAATCTAACCCTATATTTAAATTATATGAAAATGAAGTTTTGATATAAAATTCAGTATTTTTCTCTATTCATTAAAAAAAGAACATTGTCAGAAATTTACCAAAAATTTAACCCAAGTAAATATCAATGTCCCAATAATAATGATTAAGTTTATTTTGAAAAAATTGCTTATAAAATTTTCAAAATTTAGATTTAAAAAAGGTTCACCATCAAAATGCGATAACACAATCTTTTAAAAATTTTAGAGCATTTATTCTTAAAATTGGATTCATTTAGATTTTTAGCCTCTATCATTTATTGGATAAATGTAAAAAATATTTAACAAACATATGTATTCATTTTTTTAGTTATTTTTGTTCATTCATTCCGTTATAATGACTAGGCGTTAACTATTATAATATTATTATATTATTAGTGTGCAACGTAATATTTCAAAGAAACTCGTTGTTGCGTATTGGGTACGCCATCAAGCATAGCAATCCCCTGAAAGTAATATTGAAATTTTATTCACAAATATTGATAAACATTATAATTTAATATTATTTATTTACCTTGGATGTTACACCTACCTCAAATACTAAGGTTATGTTGATCTTTCATTGTACATATTATATATATATAAGAATAAAAAATTGATCCAGTGTCTCAACATCAGTTGTTTTTCAATTTGAATATTTAATCCTTTAGTTAATGTCTATTAGATTAAATTGGTTATTAGGATCTAATTATGAACATAACAAATGACGAAAAATGAATTTATAAAACATACACCATCTTAATCCCCAAACTAATACCATGCATTTTTATTCTTATAGGTTTTCAACTCCATGCAAAAATTCATTTAATGGAAATGACATCAACTACACGATGATTTTATTTTTATAGTTTGGTGTATCAGATATTCACATATTTTATTAAATACGTGTTAAAAATATCATTATTATTATTATGATAACCATGTTGTTTCACAAGGTAATATATTCCTTATTTAGTAGACTAGTTGAATGAATTTGATTTCTGTTCATACCCATTTTTAATTTTGAATTTCCAAATTTCAACCCCAAAATATAAAAAAATTTCATCAAATATTGAATGTTAATTTACTAGGGAGAAAATTCATACCAACTTTCCATATAGAAAAATGAAAAAATTATAGTCCAAAAATATCATAAAAGGAGGAATATATATATATATATACATATATGGATTGTAAATGACTTATTGGATGAATAGAAAGTATCAGAAAACATTGGATTGATGGAATAGTAAAATAAATTTGTTGAAAAAATATTATACTACTCTATGTGAATTATAATAAGTAAAATAAAATATCATAAACTGGGAAGAAATTTCAAATAATTGGTGAATGGTCTTGGGTGAAACCCCATCAAAACCCATTTTAGGGTCTATAAATTTTTTATGATGAGAGAAATTTCACATGGGTGTGTTTATAATTTTTTCACTGATAAAATAACATATATGTGATGGGAAATATAATATATGTCATGAAATATAATACATGAGTTTGTATTGGTATAAAATTTTCCAAAAGTTATTCATCGAATCATGAAATAGAAATTTTCCTCATTAATCAAAAATACATATATCATTTAAATCCATGTTTAACACTACATCATCATTACAAATGTGACACCACATTTCATTGTAATCTTATCAACTCAACATAACTTTATATTTTTATGTTCATCCTCAAAACTATATTACTGAAAGAAGAATTTAATTTTAGGAATATATTATCAGATTCATAATTGAATTAATAATTAAGAATTTAGTATAATATTCTATTTAATAATATATACCTTGAATCATAAATATTGGTATAGATTCTAATGAATAACAAATTAGGAATAAAACACAAAATATATTAGATTTATTGAAAACAATTTCTATACATTATGATGTTAAAAAATGTCTGTTGATTACCCTGGTTGTTTTAAATAATAGTATTCATTACCATTGTAAAATGATTAATAATATGAAAATCATTTTCTCTCATCACTCCCCAATGCATAACTAATTCAATTCAATAAAACATAATTATCTCTAATAATTTTGATGATTTGTCATTCCTATAAATAAATAAACAATCACAACAAGTAATGAATCATATATTCATTCATCATTTCAGTTATCACACCACCCCATTGAATTTAAAACACATCATTCACTTAAATAAAACAAATAGTTTTATTTGTAAGTTTTAAATAGAATAGATCTTAATTTAATTAGGATTTTATCTTCTTGAACTATCCTAAACCACTTATCCATATGATTCCTAATTCAAAGAACCTTATCAGACATAATATATAATTCCAAAACTATATTCTGAAATATCATCACGACCACTTATTGTACAATTATATTTCCCCATATCATTTCATCCATATTATCAATTTTCATTAATTGAATTACTGATAGTCATATATGTGTAATTTAATTATAGGATGAGTATATATAAATCCATAAATAAACCATCCATGTAAATTATTTATCCCATAATAATAATTGTAATATCAATAGAATAATTTTAAAATATGGAAATAATTATCTCAAGTCTATTTAACTTGTATTATTTTGTAAAAAACTCACACATGTGATAATGTTGATTTTTAAATTTATCTAAATTAATTATCATTTTCATATTTGTCTATAATTCTTATGAGTTATCGAATAACTTTTTATGGGGTCTCCCAATAGAGAAAATCAATCAAAAGGGATGGTTCACCAAATTTGATGTTCAATAGTATGGTTTTATCAAGCTATTATATTTAATCCATATGGATATTTTACATTAACAACCATTTTCATAGTTTAAAAAAATACCAAACGTAAAACATTGGTAAATTCCACTTTGTAGAAATTTAATTCTAAAAAAATATTAAATAATAAAATCCAAAACATTTGAATAATATGCATATTTAGGTATGAATATTTGGATCTCATGTTTTCTTGTGTTGAAACATACAAAAAACTATAAAAATATTAAATAGAAGAAAAAATTATTCATAAATATTATAAATATATTTTTAATGGTGGTAATTGATTTTAATTTAGGCTATTAAAATTAGTAATCTCATAAATAAAATCATAAGGTAGTTTATTTACATCTTAATATACATTTCATCTCCTCAACACTAATTTGATACATAATGTAAACAATTTTTTCATTTAAATTTTCATGGAATAAACTACATTAAAATACCGTGAAATGTTTAAAATTACAGATATAATAGAAATACTCTTATCCAATAATATTATTTGGGAGTTTCAAATCAATCCGGGATTCCATTACAAAATTTTTATTTTATAGCATTAGCTACTACCCATTAATAATGAATAGAAAAAATGATTATTTTTCCTATAATATTTTATACACAATATGGTAGGATAATAATCACTCAAATTTTTCATTCATATTTCAAATAAAGTATAAAAGGAATGATCAACATCCTAGTTGAAAAGAGATTCTCATTCTCTGGAAATTAAATTTATTTTATTTATATTATTCATTCATGGACATATCAATATTTTTCATTGAAATATATGGAACATTCAAAATATTCTCTTCACATATAATATAGTTTCATCATATAGGGATTTCATTATTGTTTATCATTTTTAAAATCTAGTATAACACTCCTCAAAACATCAGAGGTTTTTCTCTAAACCTCAACAAGTAGGTTACAGATACTTCCATAAATAATTCTATAAGGGTATAAACCTCATGGGTTTTGGAAGTAGGCTTACATTCCCATAACAAATCTTTATGATTTTATTTCAAGTACATTACATTTAAATGAAATGTTATTTAAAGAATTCACTTAATCTCTCAATTTTAATAATTTTCCTGCCAATGTAACATGTGGGGGTAAGAAGATAAGGTATTGTGTATTACTTCAATAAATTAATTACGACTTGTATGATCTTACTACAAAACTTTTTTCCTTAATAACTGATTATATATTGATAAAATAAATTCCTATAAAAATTTATTGATCTTAGAAACTCAATAAAAACATTTTCATCATCATTTTGTTTTCAATCATCTATAATAACTATGGAACCATACTATTCTTCATAAATTATATTTTAAAATCATACAGACAAAATAAAATGGAGTCAAAAATTATATACTCATATATGAAATATTTTAGAAACAATAAAATTTTATTGAGTATTTATATATCATTTTGAGAACCATATAGAATTTTTTTATTTTGGATATTATTTGAAAAAAATCATTTGGGTCACTGAAAATTATTGTAAAAACCCAACTTATAAATCATTTCCAAATTTCCTTTAATACCCAAAATGACATATATGTTCATGATTTTTAAGAAACATGAAATTATAGAATTAAACTCTTATTTAAGAATACATATCCTATTAAACATGGTCATCATATATCTTCCCAGATTAAGGATCCCCCAAATCAATATATATATATATATATATCATTAGTTATAATAGTTTGGTGGTCAGTAAAGATGAAGGGTACCATTTATTTGACAAAAAATCCACCATGTTTGCATGTTTTTGAAATTTCATGGATTTGGGAAACCACTCACATGGGATAGAGTCAACGACTGTTATATTGATAGTGATATATTGTTAAATCATGTAGTGTGTAACCAAATTATCACTACACTTCATGTCATACATATTTTACATGAATTCTCATATGTAAAACATATACATAAATATATATCACTAATATTGGATTATAATTAGTTCTCTGAATCAATTAACAATGTTTTTAAATGATCATGAAAATTATTTACATTACATCATATAATGTGTGAATGAAATGTATCTTTAAAAAGACATATTTTCAAAAAAAACCCTCAATATTGTTATTTATATTATTGGGACTGTCTACAATTTTTGTGAAGTGTGTAATATCAAATGTGAATTCCCATCAATATTTTTGGACCAAAACACTCCATGAAAATACATTGAAGGATCACATAATATCAGAAAGGGTTAATTTCAACCAATTTGTTTATATTTTTGGGATGATTTTCAGGCATTCATTATATAATTAGAGGCTATCATACGTGAATCATTAAAAACAAAATCTATTTCCTTTTTGATTACATTAGTTTTTAAATTGTATCTTTTCTAAAATCGACAATAAAAATCCTATAAAATCCAAAATTGAAAAATATAATATATATCAAAGTGATCTGGTTGGTTTGTGAGGAAATTTTGGAAATTATGGCATTATCTACATCAATTCATTCGTTATAAATTACATATTCCTAACCATTTATTTTTTCTCTATGTGTTTTAAATTTTCTATGTCAAAAAAATATTTTATCATTTAATTTAATTAAAAAAATTACATATATTTTCATGTTAGATTCCATAAATAGTAATTTAATCAGGAAATACATCCATCCAGTCCATAATCAAGAAAAAAAATATCATAAAACATTTACTGGTAAATGGTGTATTTAAAATAATAAATGAAATACTTTGGTAATTAAATTTACCTATGTTATAAATTTTTTTTTTCAACATCTATCAATGTGAATCAAAACATACAAAAAAAATAGTTTATTAAAGAAGTAAAAACGTTTTTTTGATCAGTGTAGAGTACTGAAGTGGGAGGTGGATTGAGTATCTATAAAAATTTCTGTTTAAATTATATTTTTAAAAGCTTCCCCAATAAAAATAAATACACCCCAGTTAATTAATGAACTACGGTTATGAATGTTTGACTATTAAATTACATCCTAGAAGATTTCTTAATTCTCAATAATCATAATATAAGTTATTTACATTATATTTGAAGATATTCTAATAAGGAAATGAAGTTATAACATCTACCCAAGATTAACAATGAAATAATGTATAGTGACTTATGAATTATAATGTAAAATAAAGAAAAAAAATTAAACGTAAAAGATATAAAACAAGTGTTGGAGTCTCAAGATGAGACCTAATAAACAACACTTGGTGATCACATTCTGCCATGAATTTTATATTAATAAACTTGATCCACCCACTGGATCAGGGTAAGCAAAAGAATATAGGATCGTCTAGGTCACATGACCTCTTTTAATGTTCTTAGTGGCTATAAACTATCAGGACACACATGGACCTCATCCACACTAATCTATGAGAATAAACTTGTGTAAAAATATGTGAGAGGACTGATGTCTTGAACACTCTGATTTAATGCATGAGACAGTGTTCTTTTTTATACAGACTCACACACACTACTCAAAATCAAAAATCAATACACAATAGAGAAAAGATGACGAGATAATATTTTTCATGCTATGAATGTGTCTTATTGAAGTTGTAGACCTTTATGATGAATAAGAATCATGAATCATGACCTCTTGTGGAAACAAGAGTTTCATGAGTCAGTTAGATATGGCTCATATTCTTTGTGGTGTTGAAAATGTAAAGATGTCCTCGACTCTGATCTATGGAATCTCATCTTCTAGGATTCAATAATTCTTATTGTGATCTACGGGTGTATTATTTTCCATGTGTCAGTTCTTTTCATCAAGAATTATCATGTTTCTTCGCTATTTCTTGCAAACATGTTTCTAGGAAGCACTTTTCTTTTATTCCTAGAGTTCATGTGTTGGTTCCGACATGATGAATATATTTTTCACCTCGTACCTTTTAAATTATACTGACATTTAAACAAAGAAACATTAATTATGTCAGTGCATTTTAAATTTTCAAATATGGCAATTAGATATTAAATTGAAAAATGATAAAAATAGATTAAGAAATGGTGTCACATGCTGTCTGTAAATAGTGTCTCCATGAAATAATGTCTCATTTAAACAGTGTCTCCATGAAATGGTGTCTCCTTGATACATTTTTTCCTTATTTTCCTTTGAGTGATAAGATATTCATGATGGAATAGTAAAATAGAGATTTGGAACCGATAGCACAAATGTTGTTTCTGATCATAATGTCTGGTCATAATGTCTGATCACGGTGTGTGGGTCACGGTGTCTAGGTCACGATGTCTGGGTCATGGTGTCTGGGTCACAATGTCTGCTTAATTTTATCTTGTTCCATTGCAAGAAAAACATAACTGGTGGCAGACTTATAGTTTCTCAGACATACCCAAATTTCTATATACCAACTTAAACAGTACTATTCGTAGAATGGATTAGACATATTAATTAATCAATGAAATCCATTATAACTCAAATTAATTTTTTTTACAATAATCAAACATTGCACTTAATAACTCGGATATGATTATTTAAAGGATAAAGAAACCGTCCAACTATACACATGATTTGCGATTGATTAAAAATGATTTTACAAGTTTAATAGTATGTATAGTATTTTGTGATCAATAAAACAAAATTAAATCATAGAGAGTCTTACAACCCCCCTGATGATCAAAAATCATGTGAGTGAGAGATCTATTTATATGAATTTATCTCTTCCTTCTCCTTAGTGTGCATATCCCTCAGTGTGAAAATCACTCCCCCCTTTGGGATTATCAAAAATGAATAAATAAGAAATAGATAATAAGAGTTCACAATGAATTATATGGACAATGAAGTGTCATAAAAAACAATATATTTCCCAAAAATTTCAATAAGATCCCTATTAAAAGATAGTATTTACTTTTCTTCATCACTGGCTATCTTCACCTTTCCCTTAGCAGTAGCATCAAGATAATCCATAAAAGAAGATGTGGAATTGGAAGAAGGAAGTGAACCAATTGACAGAGAAGGTAAAGGGAGTCCTTCAAAAATTGAAGGGGAAAAGGTATGGGGATTGTAAGACTGAGGATACTATTGAAAAATGATAATAGGTCTGATATGACTCATAGCTTGAGATACATACATAGAGGTAGAGGAAAGGGCAGAGGATGAGAAGGTAGGAAACCCAGGTCTCATGGGTGTGGCTGCTGGAGCCACAATAACAGTATATTGTATATGATGATTAGGCCTCAAAATCATGATGAAGCCGGTAATAATCTTAACACTACACATCATAGCTTTTTCAAATACAACCTTGTTCTCCATAAACATTTCCAATAAAGGAGTGAAATCTTTGAGCTTTTGGATTTGAGTTATGAAATCATGAGTGACATGAGGTATTCTAAGATTCTCGATAATGTACATGAATTTTTTGGTCATGTCCTGCTTCGAGAAGATCCAATTGATGGAGAATTACACATTCTTTGTAATATCTTCTTGAGCATATTTTTCTATTTTGGACTGAATTCTCACCAAATCAAGAACTATTTCATTGTTCATGACAATTTCAGATAATGACTATTGGTCAAAGACACTGAGCATAGATTGGAGTTATTCTATACGAAATTCCCTGAGTAGATCACTATCTAAAGAGGGTTGAGATGAATTTCTAGAAGTGATAGAAGATTTAATAGATGATGTAAGGGGCTTCATTTTATTTTGTACTTTTTGGAGACATCCCTTATACTCATCATTCAATTTGTTAAGACCAAGAACAAGCTCACACATCTCTTGAACAATTTTATTATTTCCTTAATCTACATTTTCAGCCATAGAGTTTAGATTAGGTTGTATCCGGGAGGAAAAATCCTATTGAAAATGACTAAAAATATCTTCAATAGGATGAGAAAAAGGTTCCAGTCTTGATTTCAGCAGACTTTGAATATCTTCAAGCATAACTTAGGGAGACTTCACTTCATCACCTAACTAAATGTTTTCAATTCTGGTTTCTTGAATCTCATGAAGCATCTTGGGATGAATATTCCATATGATCTTTTCCAACAACATGGAATCATCTATTTCACTCAAATTTTTTATAGGAGCCAGTTGGGTATTCACAAGCATTTCGAATATAGCTAATAGAGTATCTCAAAATTCTATCAAATCATCCTTACTCACTAAGGTGGATGGTTCTTGAGATGGTTTGAGAATAGAAGCTGTGATATGCACATATTTATTTTTAGAGACAAGATTAGATATTTATTTCAATTGAAACATAGTATAGATGTCAATACTATTAATTGATACTTCGTGGGAATCATTCACATAAAAATAACTAAGGAATTTATACATATTATCTACTAAGCATTGATCAAATGGATTAGGGACTTCAATACTTTTTAAAATGACGGGATGCTCCCCCTCAACCTGTGTATATTTCACAGGACTGTGAGATTTATATCCCTGACCACTTTCCATGATTTCATCCCTAATAGACTCACCAATTTCTTTTATATCCTACTAAATGTCTTGCTATATTATCTCTTCAAGAGATGTGATAATTGTAGAAAAAACAAATTCCTCCACATGTTCTTCATTATCATATTGTTTAATAAGAGGAAGATCTAATTCTTTATGCTCTTTTATAACATTCCTTTCAATTTCCTTTGTAACATATTTTGTATTGGAAGCTAGCTGTTTTTCCAGATCATCAACTTCATTAGAAAGAGGCATTTCATTCTCAGTTTTGTCTTGGAGAAAAGGTTCAATGTCTTTCTCATCTGAGATAGTCTTCCTTGTAGGTGAAACAAATTTTTATTCTTCTTTCACATTAGAATAAAAAAAATTCAATGTTTTCCAAACCAGGATCATAAATTTCTTTAGGAATTGAAGAAGGCTCGGTTGGGTTGAAATTTTCATAGACCCTCTCATTGTCTTCCACTAATGATTATCTCTATGGATTCCAACAAATTTTTAATATCATTACTGTAACTTTTGAAATAAAAAATTCAAAGCCTTTAATAAATTTATAAACTATTCCAAATAACCCTTTTTCATGAAGCAAAGATAATATTAATCTTGAGTAAACTAGGGAGGTTGACTTGTAGGTTGTATTGATCAACTCACACATATAGATTATAAAATATTTTCATAAGTTAATATTGTGTCCATTTTTTATGAGATGTAACAAAATTCATCCTGATACTTGAGTGTAGAAAAATATCCTTTCTCATGCAATTCATATTCTGGAAAAATTTAAACATCAAATCTGGTTTCATCATTTAGCCCCGTAGCTATAACTCTCCTCTTAGTTTCATGTTCAGTTATGCTTCTCAATGCTTCTTCCAAAACAAACATCTCAAATCGAAGAGGCGGACCTATATGGTAGTCCTCAAAAAATATCCTCATGAGGTATTTTTTGGCATGATGCACATACCCTTAAAGAAATGTTCTATCTTTGGGTAGTGATATTGCTTCTCAAAACTAAATCATATTCGTTATCAATAAAAAATTGAATGAAATGATTAAACTATGAGAGAGATTCCAGGTAAATTGTTCTATCCTACTTTGTGATACAATACATCCAACTTTACTATTTCATCACTTTCAAAACCAGTGACTTACTTTACATAAGAAACTTATGGCGAATTCCTTTTTCTTGTACAACTATTATGTACACCAGATTCAAATTCAAAGGACATTTGGGAGATAACTTCGGTGATATTTTCATCTTATTCATAGATATTTTATTTTTAGGAGTTGACGATGATAGGAATTTAAATATATGCATTCAACTATGTTTTTCTACGGAGATAACGGTTTATGTTGGGGTTAAGGTGTGAGAAAAGAGATCTCATGTGAAGAGAGAAGTAAACCTTATTTCATTTTTTCATTTAAGGATACCAAGAATCACAAAAACCAAAGAACCAGTAAGTAACAAATTCAAATTTAATTACCATGATATATGTTATAATATGTAAATTAAACAATAAAGCATATTTATGGTCAGACTGTATCAGATATTCACGGTGAGACCACAACAGGCTTTCATGGTGAGATCGTAATTGGATTTCATGGTTAGTTATTTACTGTGTATTTTCTAAACTATGTGATTGTATTTTTTGAGATAGTAAGATCTTGATAATGACAACGAAGTAATTACTATGAGACCATAAACATGAAACAATATATTTTTAAGATAATAAAACTATAGAAATGTTAGTGTTAGAGAATAATATTAAGATTGTGACTTGTGAAATCGTAAACTATAAAACAGTAAGTAATGAAACCGTATACTTTCTACATAAGATGTATCATTCCCAATTCATTTATGATGTAGACTATTCTTTCATAATTTAATGGTTTGGTTAACAAATCAGTAAGCTGATATTTAGTTCAAATGAATTCCAAAGTGATATCAACATTTTGATAATGAAATCTAAAAAAGTGATGTCTTGCATCATTATTTTTTGTCCTAGAGTGTGAAACATAAAATTTTGAGATTTTAATAGCTCTTTTGTTGTCACAATTTATTGGTAAATTTTTGAATTGATATCCATAATCTAGTAGTATGTGTTTCATCCGCTAAATTTGTGCACAAATACTTCATGTAGCTATGTATTCATCTTCTATAGTAGATAATGAAACATAGTTTTCTTTCTTACTACACAATGATACTAGATACGTTCCTAAAAAGTGACATGTTCCAAAGGTTCTTTTTCAATTTAAATTACAACCACCAATGTCAGTATTAGAATAACTAACAAACTCAAATTATTGTCCTCTAGGGTAGAACACTCCAAGACTGGGTCTATGCTTGTTGTACTTGAAAATTCTTTTAATATAATTTAAATATGATTCCTTGGGGTTTTCTTGAAAATGATCCCACATATATACACTAAATATAATTTCAGGTTAGCTAGCAGTTAGGTAGAGTAGAATTCCAATTATTCCTTTATATGTGGCTTGATAATCATATTTCCCATCATTATCAAGATCCAAACTAGAAGTAGTAATCATTGGAGTGTCACTATATTTAGTGCTATAAAAAGACATTTTTGAATATCAATAACATATTATCTTCTATTTATAATAATACCATCATTACTTTGAATGATTTGAAATCAACATAATAATTTTAGTTCACCCATTAAACTCATTTAAATATTTTTCCATCATTTTAGAAAATTCATTACATAAAGAAATTTTTTAGGATCCAAAGTTAATGTCAACTACATAAATTTTAACTATTAAAACATCATTGGAAATTAATTTTATAAAAATTTCAGGATTATATATTATTTTTAGAAAACCATCGGAAAGATGGAAGGTACTTAAAATATCATATCGGGATCCTGGAGCTTGTTTTAAACCATATAATGCTTTTGATAATTTAAAAATATGATTTAGAAAATGAGGATTTGTAAAACCAAGTTGTTTCTAAAAAAATACATCCCCCACTATATAACCATTTAGGAATGCACTCTTAATATCCATTTGATATAGTTTGAAATTTCGATGTGCAGTATAAGAAAGAATAATATATATGGCTTAAATTCTAGATATTAGTGCAAAGGTATCTTTATAGTAAATTCATTATTATTGACTATAGAATTGTGAAACCAATTTTTCCTTAGCTATAACTATATTATCATCTTCATCTACCTTATTTCTAAATACACATTTTCTTCCTATGGTAAATATGTCATTTGGTCTATCAATAAGAATCCAATCTTTGTTCCTTTCAAATTGATTAATCTCTTCTTGCATATCCATCACCCAAAATTCATCATTTATAGAATCATTAATGCTTTTAGGTTCAAATTGTGACTAGAATACTTTATGTTCAACCAAATTTTTAATAGAATATCTAATTTGAGTTCCTTTATCTATGTCTCCTACAACAACATCAAAAGGATGGTTATTAAGAGTTATAATATATCTAGAGAAAGAATGACTAGTGATTTCAGGTTCTTCAATAGGGTCAGGTTCATTGTGACTTGAATCTAATGAATTTCCAGAAGATGATGTATTCACATATTCATTCACAAGAATGATAGAGGAGTTTAAATTAATGTCTAGATTTGATACATAAAACTCTAGGATCTCTAGAGTGGTTTTAGACTTATGTGGATCTATTTTATCATATATGACATGGTCATATACTTCCACACTTTTAGTTCTTTTATTAAAAACTCTATAGTCATTAACAGAGATGGAATATCCTAAAAAGATTCATTCATCACTCTTGGATATAGATTGTTTGAGTTTTTCCTTAGTATGAAGGATATAGATTTTGAAACCAAAAATATTGAAGTAACATAAATTAGGGTTTCTATTGTTCCATATCTCATACGGTGTTATTTTATGAATATGTTTAATAAAAAATCTATTAATAATATTTCATGCTATATTTACAGGTCCACCCCAAAAATAATAAATAAGTCATCTTCACTAAGAATAGTTCTAGAAATATATTAGAAGATTCCATTTTTTTAACTACAACTCTATTCTATTGTGGTGTTTCAAGGGAAGAGAAATTTTGACTATAGATATTTTAAGAACAAAAGGATTCAGACTCATATATTTAAAACTCACAGCTCTAATCACTTCATAAGGATTTATTTCTAAATTCGCTAACATTATCTATTGTAATGTCATATTTTGTAAGATGATACTAGAATCCACATTTATGATCCAAAAATAATATCCAAATATATCCTGAAAATCCATCTAAATGAACATAAACATAGTTCTTCCCATTTATAATAGAATCTCTAGATGGTACAAGAAAATCCATGTGAACCAGTTCGAGAGGTTGAGAAGTTGACACTTATTTATTTGGTTTGGTAGAAATTTTGTGTTTCTTCCATTTTGACAAGTATTGCAAACTATATCATTTGGAAACTCATGTTTGGGTTGATCATTGACTAATCATTTTCTAGTTAACTTTTTAAGAGGGTGAATATTATCGTGTCCTAGTCTCATATTCCAAACCCAATACTATTTGTGAAATAAAATTAAACATGAATCATTTTGAGAGAAAAAAGAATCTATGTAAACAGAGTATTCATTTTCATTTCATAATGCATAAAAAACAAATTCATGTTTAGAATTAAGAACATTTCAAGAATAATCTTCATATTTAACGTGAAATTCATCATCACATAGTTGTGAAATACTAATAATATTATGCATCTAATCCCTCAAAAAAAGTACTTTGGAAATTAAAACTGAGTTAGAGTAGCTGATTTTTCCACGCCCAATGATATTTACATTGGAATTATCACCAAAGGTGCCATACCAACCATTAATTTTTATTAAATTCTTGATGCATGAATAGTCCACTTTCATGCGTCTTGAACACCCATGGTCCATGTACCATAGGATTTTACAGGAGCTCTATGAGCAGCCTTTCTACAAAATAGTCAAATAAAAACATATTTTGGTACCCACAATTGTTTGGGTCTAGTAATATTAGTTACTAGTGATTTAGGAACCCATATATGCCTAATAGGTTTCCTATAAGAATTATGTAAAGTACATTAAAAATAAACCCTATTATTCCATAAAATCATGAAATAGTAGAGAGTGTAGCATAACTTGAACTAGAGGAATGTTTTCCAGAATTAGTAGTAAAGTAGTATGTCCTAGATTTAGAGACAAAATTAGTTCTTCGAAAAATTAATTTTCTAGGTTAATAGCTAATTCCATTATTATAATTAGGAGTAATCTCTTTACCTAGAATTTTCACTTTTGTATCATTACCTTTAGTAAACCTGTCATGATCCTTTTTCCAATTTTCATTAGATATCATTAGTTCATTGTATTCATTGACTAATTGAGAAATTTTCACCCTTTCTATAGTATGTTCAGATTTAATAGTTCAGGTAAGAGCATGTTGTTTCAATAAAGACTTGAATTTATCTTTTCTTTAACTACATGTCTCTTCAAGAATATTACAGTACTCAAATATTTCTTCATTTGAAATATTTAGAGAATCCCTCTCATTTTTAGAATAATAGGAACTGTGTACAGGAGATTCTAGTGTTAATTTAGATGTGTTTCATAAAACACATATTGGATTTTTAGCATGCTCATCATGTTATGATTTTGAGTCACTAGAACTTTCCTCAAAATCACTCCACGTTGCATTTATTACGTTTTTTTAATTTCTATCTTTTTCTTCATAATTGTTTTTTGTACATGAGCTTAGTAAAACAACCCTTTACATGTCCCTTTCACTTATATTAATAGAAGAATATCTCATCAGACTTGTCACTTCTTTTACAATATTTTTTCCATCTTCACTTTTGATCATATCCTTCCTTGAAGTTAGGTTTTTTGAAAAAAAAAATCATCTTATAAATTCTATTAAACCTTCTGGATAATTGAGACATCTTCTCATCACTGTTACGTGATTATTTTTGACTTCTGTAACATTCTACTGAGGATTCCAATTTACCTTTATCTTTGTGTTTATAGGTGGTGGTATTAAAAGAAACTATTTTTTGGGTTCATACTCCTCTTCTGTGATTACTTTTGGCTCCTCTTCATACATCAATAGTTTCCCAACGATATCTTTTATAGGTAAATTTCTCATGTCTCATGACTCACTAATACATGCAAATTTTCCTCTCCATTTTTAAGGTAAGCATATATGAATCTTCATGATCTATTCATTGGCAGTGACATCTCTTCCAAGAGATATTCTTGTGTTGGAAATTTCATTGAATCTAAGATACATCTCAAAAATAGGCTCATCAGATTTCATTTTAGAGTTATCATATTTACTAGTATAAGTATTATGTCTCATCTCATTCACACTAGATGTTCCTTCATGTGAAATAGGAAATGTATCCCAAATTTCACCGTTGGTTTTACATGAAGAAATTATGTTAATTTCCTCATCTTCTAAAGAGAAATATAAGGCATTGAAGTCTTTTCAATTGTTATTCTAGGCAGTCTTGGTAGGGTCATCCCATGTGATTGTATCAGAAGCATGAATATCATACTCGTTTATAATTGGAGATCATATTTCAAAACTCATACATTATAAAATCATTTTCATCTTAATTTTCCATTGAGAATAATTTGTTCTATTAAAGAATGGTAGTATATTTATTTCAGCACGATCCAATCTATAATCCATATTAAATAATTACTTTTAAAGAGATAGAAATCTGAAATTAACTAAAATTTGTAGATCATTAATGTACAACTAAAATCACAGTTACATAGATTCAAAAACAGATTCATAATAGGAATAAAAAACACCGTTGATACCAAATGTTTTCCGGAGTTGAGTACTCAAGAGAGGGGTGAATTTGGTATCTATAGAAATTTATGCTTAAATTGTATTTTTAAATCGTTCCCCAATAAAAATAAATATATATCACTTAAACAATGTAATACAGCTATGAATGTTTGACTGTTTTAATAACATCTCAAAAGATTATTTAATTCTTAGTATTCATAATATTAGTTATTAAATTTACTTTTGAAGCTATTCTAATGAGGAAACACAATTATAACTCCATTAAAATATTAACTATCAAATCTGGTTTAGTGATTTATGAATTATTCAATAATACAATGAAAACTAAATTAAACAACATGTAGGATATAAAACTAGTGTTAGAGTATCAAGCTGAGATATAATCCACTCTACATGGTGATCACCTTCCACCAAGTAGATTATATAAATAAACTTGATCCACACCCTTGAACGGGTATTCAATGGTGAAAAAGACTGTCCAGGTCACACGACCTCTTCGACAGTTATTTTTGGGTATGAAATATCTGGTAACAAAGGGAAAAAATCCACACATATCCATGGGAATAAAGAAGTGTTGAAAGATGTGAGAGGAAGGAAATCTTGTATCTTCCATTATAATGATAGATTTAGTGTGTGTTTTTATATAGATACACACACACTAATCGAAAAATAAATTCTATATGCAATAGAGAAAAGATGATGAGATAAGTTTGGAAGTGGTTTGAGTGATAGTCTATGAACATGTGGACTTATATGATGAAGAAGTTGAAGGAATCAAATTCTCTTTTAATAAAAAGAGTATCACAAGTCAATTAGATATGGCTGGTGTTATTCTTTGTGTTGATAGTGTGAAGATTTCCCCAACTCTGACCTATAATATGTCAACATTTTGGATTCGAGAATTCTTCATGTATCGAATGACTGTATTGTGTATCATCTGTTGCTTCTTTTCTTTATGAATTCTCTTGTTTCTTCATTATTTCTCACACACTTGTTTTGGGGAAACACATATCTTTTATTCTTGGGGTGAATGTGTTGGAGATGACATGATTCATGAATTCTACACCACATACGACATACTATTAGGTGACATGTCTATAAAGAAACAATAAATATGTCAGTGCATTTAAAATCATAATATACAACCATTAGAGATTAAATTGAAAATGAAAAAAAATTAGAAATGATGTCACACTATATCTGCAAACAATGTCTCCATGAAATGGTGTCTCTTTGAAACAGTGTGTCCATGAAATGTTGTCTCCTTCAGACAACGTCTCCTTGAAATGGTTTCTCCTTCTTTTCATTTGAGCGATGATAATGTCATGATGGCATAGATATATACAGATCAAAAATTGGTAGCATGGATGTGGTGTCTGATCACAATGTCTGGTCATGATGTCTAATCATGGTGTCTGGGTCAAGGTGTCACAGTCATGGTGCCTCGGTCACAGTGTCTAGGTCACAGTCTCTAGGTCATAGTGTCGGGTTCACAGTGTCTGGTTCTTTTATCATAAAAACATAAGCAGTGGAAGACACACAATTTCTTAGACCTAGCCAAATATAAGTATACAGACTTAAACAATGATATTCATAGAATGTATTAGACCTAATCATTTATCATTGAAATACATTATACCACGAATTATAAATTATTTTACAAAAATAAAACATAACATATATGATAATGGATTGGTTTATTTAAAGAATAATGAAACCAAACATCTGTACATATGATTCTAGATAAATTAAAGAGGATTTAACTAGTTTTACAATATATATAGGATTTTTTATCATTAAAACATTATTAACACATGAGGAGTCCAAACCCTTCTCCCACTAGTCTCGTCGACATTTGATCTAGAAAATTGTTAGGAAAATTATCCTTCCATGTCACATCATATAAAAACTATATTAAATTAAAACCATATAATTATTCTGAATCTTAGTGGAAATTAATTAAATTTTTATCATTGTCTAAAATTTTTAATCCAATATATTTAATAAAATTGTGAATTAGACACAACCATTTTGGGTATGAGATAGTTAATATTCTTGCAACCATTAAAATTAACTATGATTAATTTTTTGGAACATCTAAATGGTATTTTTTTATCATTGGTTATCAAAATCTTATAGGGTTAGACACA
Organism: Viscum album; assembly: GCA_963277665.1. Classification (NCBI taxonomy): domain Eukaryota; kingdom Viridiplantae; phylum Streptophyta; class Magnoliopsida; order Santalales; family Viscaceae; genus Viscum; species Viscum album. The sequence continues at coordinate 1,844,701,412 of OY728157.1, read as the reverse complement.
CATTCCTTGTGAATCAAATGAACATTGGTAAATTTACTACTTGAAATGATGTATCATAATGACATGACTTTTTCTATAACATTTTTTTCCAAAATTCATATAAATACATTGACATGAACTTTTTCACTGTTTTTTTAAATTTCGATAATAACATTATCATTTAAATTATGGAAAATATATTTTTGTATTTGGGGGAAGAATCTTACTTTATTATTTTTGGGTATTCTAGTGATGATTATAACTCATTAATATATATGTATGAAATATGAAAATTTATTGTAGTAGTGTCAATAGTATATTTGTGTATATTATCTAGGTTAAATTCTTATACATACTCAAACTATTTATCCCATAAAATATTTCCATGTTTAAATCATTTTCAAAAGTAATATTTTTTAAAATTAAGATATTTCTGGCCTTATCTAACTGAAATTATTTAATTGATTTTTTTATAACCCCTTATGAGAAAGATATATCATAAAGTGAGAGAGTGTTATAATAGTTTATTCATCTTGAGGATTTTTAAATGAATCTAAATTATTGAAATCCATAGTTACTTCCTCAACAACTAATGGCGTGTAACGTCAATTATACTAATTATTGTTTTAGATATCCTAGGAAAGGTCCTTCTTAAAATTATAAGTGACTTATTTTAACCTCATTCATCCATAATGATACGAATATGAATTTATTAACGGAACCAAAACAATTTCACTATTACCTTAAAAGTCCACTAAAACTGAAATTAGGTTGGTAGTGCAACATTTGGACAGTTTTAAGTCTACCAAGGTTCTATAGAGATCTATCATATATAAGGATGAATAAACTGATCTTGTAATAACATATATTGTTGCTCAAATATCATAAAAATCGTCACTAAAAATATGATATTTATGGTTTAAGTTTTTGTTAAGGTACAAATGTCTATACATTTAATGGGTAATTTTTTACATTATAGATTATTTATTACTATCTAAAATTTTCTTTCCATGATAGCTTAATTTACCCTTATTAGTGAACATATGTTTTTGAAAATTGTGTTATCATTAGATTTAATGAATTCCATCTGGTATGGATTATTTTATCTCCACTCCCATAAACATTTAAATCACTTATTATTATAATTGTAATTTATAGGTTTATTTGGGATGGTTTATTCATTATATAAATGTAGTTTTGTGTGGGGTTTTTCCCTCTATATTTTATTTTTCATTAACATTTTTCACTAGTTTTTTGCCCACATGTTATCCCTTTATAGGATTCATTTCAGGGATTTATTCATGAAGATTATTAAGATTTTAACATCCAAATTTATCCCCTAGTTGGGGTTTTAACTTCTCTTCCTCATAGTATCCCTCTATAAATAAATAAAAATAAATTATAATTTTGGTTGTGAAATTTATCTCGTCATTAGTTTATGTTTGTCTTTTTTCAATAATTTCTATAGTGCATATATAATATATCGAAGCAATCCATTCATCTTTTTTAACTCTAATCCTGGAATTGCAAGGGTCAACATTTGGTTATTTGAGTCTCCACAAGATATTTCTACATGTCTTTCATCGAGGATTCATGTATTTTTATTTATTAATATAAAATAAAGTGATGTAAATGATTTAATTGAAATAGTGGAAGATGGAAAGTATATTTAAAGACATAGAAAAATGTTTTTTTGAGAATTATGGTTAACAAATCCATAATATATGTCTCAATAAACATTAGATCATATTCGAATAATTGGTTGTTTTTTCTACTTAATTAGGTACATGGCATTAATTGTCTCTTGCACATGAGGGAATATATCAATATACATATCAATGGAATTTAAAAACTATTTTATATTATGTGGTGTGGATGTTGATTCCCCGAGAACCTTGTTACATTGTAAAATTGTCACATGATTAATTATTTTATCAATTATATTATCAATTAATGTGTATTTTAAACTCAATACCTCATTCAATCCTATATTAGTTGACCATAGTCTAATGTTTTTAAAATTTTGTGAGATAATTTATATCAAATTGCATAATTTTTTGTGACTTTTTAATTTTATATCCTTTAATACAAGAAAACAGAATAATTATATTATTTCCAATTATATCTCGTAAAAGAATAATAAGAAATGGTGATCATAAAAATTTTGATGTGGTGAGTATGATTTAAATCTCTTGAATTACTCCAACCACAGATGGAAACATTAGTTATTTCTTTCTAAATAATCTAAATCCCCATTAAATTTTTTTTACAACTTGAAAAAATGGAATAATTTCAATAGAAATACCATCCAATTATCATCCAATGTGGTAACTTTTAATGATTTTAACATTTAAAAAAATTTCATGGAAAATTCATATAAAGGAAATAAAAATTCCTTCTATAAGATATGATAATTATGAATACATATATGTCTAATTATGATCCATAAATTAATAAACACCATCATGTTATTATAAGGATTATCGCATGCTAAACCACTAAACAAAGGAATAAATTTTATCATCATAGTTTTATGATATCAATATTATTTTTTATATAATTGTATCTTCTTGTGATTGTTATTAATGGTTTTTTTTATTGATTTCTGTAAGTTTCCTATTCTATTATGCTAAATTATACTCTATGTTTTTCTAAAATCACCTCTATAGATGAAGGACATTATGATTGATAGTTAGTCAATGATATTTTTAAAAATTTTATATCTCTATAATTCCATAATTATTAATATGCATTATAAAATTTCATATTATATTATCTTAAGAAATAAATAAAAACAAATTGGATACTGAAACTAGATATTTTTATATATAAATGAAATTATAAATCAAAAATCATATAGAATAGAGAAAAAACATTTTTTGACTCCTTGAAAGTGTTCCCATGTTGATGAGGATCTTATGACAGGGATCCCCGAAAAGAGTTTTGAACCGAACAAAGTATACACATATTGAGACTCATGTTTTTTGTAGAGGAAATTTTTTTTCAAGTGTGTTTTTATATTGAGTAATATAGCTCAGTTTGTTTAAGAACGGAAAAAATTAATGTTAGATTAGTGAAAATAAATGAAGATGTTTAAAATAACATTTCAAATGTAGTGTTTTAAAATCATATATCTTATTACATACCAATTGTATAATTATTCACTTATAAAATCATTTTCTCTATTTATTAGTTAAAGGGATGACTAGTAACCCTCACCATATAATTTCACCTTATAAATAGAGATGTAATGATCAATACATACATAACCATTTCCAAGCCACATATTTAGAAAACTATAAGTACTCATGAATCATCCCATTGAAAAAATACCATTATGTGAAGGAGATCAATGGGTAATGTGTGAATAAAATATATGGTTAGAGAGGAAGAATTAAAATTCATATAATAATGTAATTCTTTTACTATCGATGTAAACAAATAACCATTATAGAGATTAAATAAATTGAAAAATATATTAAAATTAAAATTCAATAACATGGGAATGGGGAATCCTTATGGATCATCAGATAACGATTGATTATTCCATAATTTTAAATAATTCAATAAAATAATAGGGAGTGATATATAGAAGTTTCCTCGCATCATTCTATTGTTATATTATATCCTACATTCTGAAGGGATCATTAATCCTCTTAAATATAATATTAAAATATTATCGGGAATATCAAAAGCTCTAAAACCTATGTGATTAGAACAAAATCAATATTCTACCCAATCAAATTCCATTATTAGTATATATTCATAGCATTGAGTTCTTATATCTCATTATATTAATTCATTCCACTTGTATATGTTGACTATCCAAATTCATCTGTTGATATTCTATGACATTATGATCATGGTATGAATTCATGATATGCATTTTATTATTTGGTTAGATGAAATACATATGGAAAATTGGTGTTATACATGCATTATTTTAAAATACCATCATAATATATGTGATTTCTAGTCATTCCCATCTATAATTTTAAATTCCTAGATTTGAATCTCTAATGGGTTGAAGTGTTATAAGGGTCTAAATTTATATGATTTTTGGGAAAAGTAACGTGTTCTATCGATGGGGGAAAATATCAAATGGGTGGGGTAATGATATCATAAATTCAAGAAAAATAATTTTTACATATTGGAAAATATCATAGACTTTTCATTAAAATGTAATAAAATCATTGAAATCTCTTATGTGGATAGAAAAATTCCATACAAATGGTGAAATTTCATATAGGGTAGTCTAGAAAAATAAATTTTCTAAATCTAGAAATGTTTTATAGATGGAGAAATCACATATACATACATATGAAAATTTAGAAAATGATTAATGTCTTTCATACACCAAGAAATCTCATATGTGGGAGGAAATATCATATGTAGGCAAGGAATGCCAATTGGGAAAACCAAAATTCATACACGAGGAACATTACTATTTCATTTTCAACATTCATAAATTGTATATAGATAGATATAATCCATGATTAAATCTACAAAATCAATGTAATCTCTTTATATCTACTCTCTTTCATTTTTAAAAATCAACATTAGTTCGTTTTTGAATTTTCATCCTCCAATTATAAATAGTGAAAATAAAATCCCACAATATAATTGTTCCATTTGATTTAGAACTTATTTTTCCAATTATAGTTCCAAATAAAATATGTTATAATAATTTAAACACATAATATATAATCAACAAGTGACTTATAATGAATTTGTAAAAATAAATAGACCACTATAATATTAAACAAATCCTTAGAATTCAATATCAATGACACATTCAGATCAGCAGATGGTTTTTGTTTGTTTTATTCACCTATTAAACGTATAAAAATAGTTAAGTTTAATTAAATTCCACTACATTCATAGCTATAAAACCATACTATATATATATAATAACATTTTACAAAATAAAATATCAATTTATAATAAAATTTTTTATCTTAAATTTTTTAATATCGTTGGATATTTTCTACAGGCCAATATTATTACTCATTATGAAAAATATTTTACTGTTCTTTTTTCACAAATTATTCCCTTATATGTAAATTACAAGGTTTGTAATCATAAGAAGATAAATCAACCAAAAATTATTGACGTAATGTACTACAATGGGTAGAAACAAACAGAATACTAAAAATGTGTACAGGAAGCATCAAATGGTATGTTGTAAAAAGAAGAGTATAATTATACCCTGAAGAAAATAAAATAGGAACCCAGTGCATAGAATAATAGAAAAAAATAGAATGATATTAAACCATATAGACATAAAATTAAAAATGTAATGTTTTATGACAACGGCATGAGGGACATATATAATCTAGAATATACAATGTACTAAAACTATAATTCTAAATTTATTTATAAAGGAAAATAGTTATTTTATAGTGTTTATGTTCTCATATTTTTCAACATGAAATTTATAATCCACACATTCTTGATAATTATAAAAATCATATTAAATTAACCAATATAAATATTTATTTCTGCATTTCAATTATAATATAAATAATTTATCATAAATTCATATCAAATATAATTTATTTTGAAAAAATTTGTATTCTTTGAATTATATATTTATAATTATGTAACATCATCCATGTATGCTTTTAAATAGACCAGAACAAAAACGTTTATTTAATTAATGAATTAGTAGGACACATATTTTAATAATTTATTATATTTTATGACTAATTTTAGTATCATTAATTATTTTTTATTATGGTGAAAAATAATTCTTAAAAGGATTATAATTCATATATAAATAAAATCATCAAATTATTTCTTACATTATGGGAAAAAATTTAATAGGCTTATTTATAATGAAGGATTTTGTTGTTATTATTCTGACATGAAGTTTCCAAATATTATGTTGGTATTCGGGTGTGTTTTTTTATATATAAGATGGAAAATCTATGTTGAGATATTTATTGGAGGGAGTATTGGATGAGACAATTATACAAAATATTGAGTAATTTTTAAAATATGAATTTATTAATGATTGATGAATGTAATTTCAGAGTGAACGTGACTCTTAAAATGATTAAAATAAGTTTGTTAATTATTTATTTATTAATAAGAGTTTATCATATTATTTAATTCTTCTTAAATTTATTTATAAATAAATTTTGCTATATTTTCTGTATTTACAACATGAAAATAATTTTTACTATTATATATAATCATATATTTTACACACATAAATAATGATATTAACAATAGAAAAACTAGATTTATTAATTCCCAATATTATATTAATTTAAAACATAAAACCCTAAATATGAGAAATATAAATTTTAAATATATATATATATAATAAAAATAATGTTATAAATAAATACTATTTAATTAATTTTAAATAATTATATTCATATTTTATAACATTCAGTTGTTATTTTAGTAATTTTTTATTATTATTTATATAAATAAAAATTAAAATGATTATTATGTCAGTTAATTATATTAGTTTCATAATAATATTAATAATAAAATAAGTCTGAAAATAATTATTTAGGACATTAATATATATGTGTGTGTATATTTATTGTGTATGTATCTTTAAAAATATATCGACATGAAATTTTAATAACCCATAAAAGTGAAAAAAAATCAATGGGGAATGTGGTGGTGATTCATTTAGCTTTGATAAGAGTGTGATCTCAAAAAACATGATGATGATTCATCTTACAAGAATCACAATGTGATCTCAAAAATAATGATCATTGCGTAAATGGATGATTCAAATAATTCCTAATGATGTTTATCTTGGGATTAGTTAAGGTTGAACCCACGCAACATTACCTCATCCCGAATCTCATAAAATGTTCTATATATAGATGTATTTTAATTATTGATTACATAAGATCTCCCTTTCTCTAAATGATTAATATTTTCTCAAATTATATTAATATTGAACGTAACTGTTATAATATTTTAAACCTCACATCTCATTATTACTTCATTTGAATTCAAAATAATCTATAACCGACAAAAAAAAATGAATTATCCCCTAAACACCTTTTCTAAATATCACTTTATATACCAAATGATAATATATATCCAATGATTTTATAAATTAATCAACTATATATTTCCATGAAATATTTATATAAATACACACTAAAATACTCATATCTACGAACCATTTATTTATCATATTTCACCCGAGAAGTTTCAATTAAATTTATTTTATTTTATATGCATTATTAAATTATAAACAGTGGTATGTTATTCAAGGGATACCATGAGGAAGAATATTTAAAGTTTATATAATTTTATTAACTTAAAATTATTTATAATTTTATGTTTTCATAAAAATATTCCATATATGTTTCATATAATAATGAAAATTTTTAGACCATATACAATTTCAACTTTGGGGAAGAATTAACTTTTAATGTGAGATTTATATTTCCTCTATAACATGTAATCATACTAAAATCTATAAAAATATTACAAAATTATATTTTAATAAATTCTATGGTGTTATGGGATTTAGATCTCTATTTTACATCATGTTTCTAGGAGGAAGATCTAAATTAAATGGGTACTAAATTGATGATATATAATATATATCATCATTATATAGATAAATAAACATAACTAATTATTAAAATTATGGTTCATATCCTGTAAACATGAGTGTTAAGAATTAAAATATCTAGGATAAATAAAATTCTATACATTATTATTATTATTATTGAGATAATGATCAAGCATTGATTCATAATGGGCGTTTGTATTAAATTTTTATACTACATAGAGCTGCATTTTGTTGGTTCGAACTTATAAAATTCAATCTTATAATATAGTATTATAACAAAATATAAAAATAAATACAATTTCATGAAAACAGTAATGTCATATTAGAGTTCATGTAACACAGTTACTTATCAATGATGGTGAATCTCATTGATTATGGTTGAGGATTTAGTGTTAATGTAAATGACTTCCCAATTGGGTTGTTGATGAATCATAACATATATGTATTTGTTATTATTTAAAATTTTTTATGATCAATGTATAAATTATAGATAATGTAAAAAAAATTACAATAATAAAACTGTTGTGTTTTTCATGATGTCTTTATCATTTCACAATTACTGATATATCAAATATCAGATTCATATATACATTATTAGAAAACATAGTTCATGATTTTTTTTCATATGTTTAGAAACCATGTTGGGATAGAAGTCAAAAATAAATATATTAAATGGAGGTTGAATTTAATATTCATATTTTTTCATGTAGTATAAAAAACATCAAGAAGATATGAAATATTTAAATAAGTATATGAAATAAAAATATTCCGAATTTTTTATATAAGATGGACTATGATGATTTTCATGAGTGAAAAATCATATGGGGGGTATTTATAAAGAGCTCATTAGAAAATGTAATCATACACTATAATATTAGCTGATTTATCATCTTAAAGGAAATATTATATCATTATATTGTGAATGCGTGGTTTATAAAAACTTTTTTTAGGTAATAAGGGTTGGAAATTTATTAGATTACTTGAAGAAATAATTAATAAAATATATTTGTCATCCACATAATAAAACTCCCATATTTTTTGAAAAGGACAAAATATTTATTCACTAGAATTAACACATAGAGGGATGATCATATATATCTTTTTCAAACATTTTTATGAGAAAACATTACATCTAGTCAACAATAAAATAATCATGATAATGAATGTATTATTTTAAATGAGTATTGACTATATAATTATCATAATGAACACTTTTCTATCACCAAACAACACTTTATTCCATTCTAAAAACATAATAATTTATACTGATCTTCACTACCTAGGAACGGAAACTATAAGAAGTGTTCAACTAAAATTCTCTATAAAGGTAATCATATTCTATAAAAACCAAGAATCATAATTGATAAGATGATACATAAATTTTTATAATAAGTGTATTATAAAATATTATACCCAAAAAAAGATAGATCATTAATCCTGGCCTCATTAATGGAATAGAATGAACATATAATTTAATTTATGTAAATTAAATTGATAAAACCATGATAACATGAACAAAAATAGTAGAAAAAAATCCCAAATCATGGGAATATAACATAATTGTCGATAATATGTTATAAAAAAGAAAAAATATGTAATGTTTTAACAGTTAAAAATGAAAAATAAAAACCAAGTTAGCGCAATAATTATCATGTAAAAAACATGTAGGAAAACCCATTATTCAGATACATACACAGATAAACTCATTATGTCCGTATATTAAAATTTGAGTAAACTCTTTTTTTCCATGAATTTGAGTACAAAATCATTATGAAAATATTATAAAATATGAAAAAATCATTATTCCCTTTCCTAGGTGGGTGAAATCATTATGTTATTTCTTGAAAGTGTGAGGAATCCCATTATACTACTTCATATATGAACTAACTCTTTATATACAAACCTAAACATATCATGGCATATCTATATAAACTAACAATGTTGAGGGAATTAATGGATCCAAACTTACTCTAGTCTATATTAGAACAATTATATCTTATGGATTTATCTATCACAAATCATATCGGTTAATTATTATATGTAAATTATATCAGGCCTCTGTTAGACCTAAAACGTGTCAGAGAATTATCAAAACCAACAACATGTCAGAGATTTATTTTTAATAAAATGTATCACAAGAATCATTTTTAAACAACTTTTCTATATACAAAAAAAATCTGGTATCATACCATGATGAACCCCTAGATAGAAAATGTGTTTTTCTTATTTTTATATGGTATCCATCAAAATGACTAAAATAATATAAACTACTTATTCCAATACAAAAATCACCCAAAAGGTTAACTCTATAAGAATATTTAGTGAGGTTTTTATTATATATTATTTCCAATGATATGAAACTTTTTTAGATAAATTGGAACCCATTGTTAAATAATATAACAATTTTTTTGAAAATGTGTTTATCTTTAGTGTAAAATATTACGTTATGGTATCATTGAATTTTCAATTTAAGAATGTTCTCATTTATGAAATTGAAAATACAAATTCTTCAAAATCAATATTTAACGATAAATCTAAATAATTATTTTTTAATGGTTATAATGTATTCAAAATGTAAGAGTTAAAACACTTTGAAAACATCTACATTTAAAATAAATTTGTATTAATAGTATAAGGCCCCAGCCATAAACATTACTTTATCTTGAGTTATTTCAAGAATACACATTGAGGATCTTTTCAAGTTTAGAGTTTTAGAGAATTAGATCATAAATAATGCATTACGTTCCACATTTAAACAAGGTGGTTACATAAAACATAGTATGCATTTTCTCCCATCAAGGAAACATATTTAAAATAAAGCATGGATTCTTTATTGACACTTCATCGACACTATCATTACATCATGTAACTTTTCCTTGACCTATGAAATTTTTTTCAAAAACTTGGTATGAGTATAAAAAGATCAGTAAATGATATAAGAATTCGGAAAGAATACCATAGTCCATGTACACATTAGAATCAACAAAATCATACTTTACTCATAAAACATAAGCACCTTAACATACATCATGAAATCATAAGATTTATTAATAACCCATAGAAATCATAAGAAATAAAGGTAACATGAGGAATTCATAACATTCCTACGTAGGGAGTAACCCTAATGGTTACGTTGGGAATACCCATCACAATATATCCCCTAAATATCTTCGGAGAAAACTTAGCTTTTAACTCCTTCGCATTACCCAATGCATTGGAGAGCTATATCAGGCTCACCCACCCTCAGTTTATCACGGAATCACCCGTCTTCATAAACAATGCCCAAGAACTATAACATAATCGTATCACATAAAACATTCATAAAGGGAACGGAAAATTTCATCATTTCAATCTCAAGATATCAAAAACACATTGATATAATCAAAACATTTTCAAGGCCAATTTTAATACCAAAATAATATAATATTAAAACATGGTATTTATTTTTCATTTAAAAAAGACAAAGTTATGGCTTGAAGAGGAAGCCGAAACTCAAATAATGGTCACGGCGGCTGAGAAGTCATTGTCGCCGCATACGTAAGACAAAAACATTCCATTTTGTCAATTAGTAAAACAATTCATATAAAATTATTCCTTTTGAATAAAATTAAAATACAAAGGGGTTTATACACCATATAGAAGAATGTTTTGTATAAAACAAAATATGCCTCAATGAAAGGAGATTGAGACAAAGTTCCTTACCTCATGTCCGACTTGACTCGATCGTTCTTTCATCTCCTAAATAGTAAAATAGAGTTAATTTATTCTTTCTTAAGAACCTTTTTCAAGTTCATTATTCCTTCTATATCAATTATTACCATTTTATGAACATTATGTAATTATATAAGTTAAAATGGTCGTTTTGTCGATCTTTGGTACTTGAGGAAAAAATAAACATCTTATAATTACAAGTTGTTCATGTGCTAAAATATCCAATATTTCCAGAAATATATTCACGATGTAGATATCATACATATCATACATATCATATATATCCTGTATATTCATGCATTTATAATATTACATAACATTTAGAGTTATGAAATGAAATGCACCGTTCATGGAGACGGTAAGTCGTACATACGCATGAACACTACTTTCATTTGAATTTCGTATTTAATGGATTGAAATCATAATGATATAAAGGTATATTGTAACTCCAGTATAATATCATATATAATTTCATTAACTCCATCCTTTATACGTTCCCCATATGTCATTAACGAATCAAATCACTTTGAGGGGGCGATAGTCCGCACATCCTAAAATGAAGATATCACATTTACACATAATGGATACCAAAAATCTATGCAATAAATGAAAAATACATAATCATAAAGATAACATAAACATAATATATATCATATATAAATAGAGTGACATCTTAATGGCCACCATGAAAGCTGTTAAAAGGAGATTGAACAATCATCGTTTCGTGAAGCAGTAATTCATCATCCACAGAAACAGTATGTTGATTAACCATTAGATGGAGGTGTGTGTAAGTGTAAATAAAATAAATCTCATAACAACATCCTAGTATATTGAAGATACTGGTGTTGTTACAAAACAAAGGAATAATAAAAGTTTAGGGGGTTGGAGAAGCAAAATAAAACAAAAGAACATAAGAGAAGACATTACCTTTATATCGGGTAACTCCCATTGGTTTGAACAAAAACGATTTTTTGAAGAGCTTTCTACCTAAGGTAAGGCTTATTGGATGAATAGAGGGATGTGGAGAGATAAAATGAGCATATTGTGGTCGAGCCAAAGGCTTGAGAGGTGTGGGTAAGGGGGTAGAGGTGGGGGCCTTTTATAAGAGGGAGGAGGGGCATGCTTGGAAATTCGTGAAATGTTACTTTATTATAAAATTATTTTCGGATTTTAAAGGTCCCACAATGATATATTTCGAGGATGAGGTGATAAGGGTTAGAAATCCACCCATCCAATAGGTTTTTTACAAGTTTAAGTGTTTGATTTTACATTATCCTTTCATTTTATTTAAATCATTCATTAATGAGGTAATCGATGCATCATCATGGTGTCATAAATTAATTAATTTATTTAATGTCTAAAAGTTATAAAAAAGTAGCATGATGTAGGAAATATTTTAATATTTTCAATGACTATTTATAGTCTAAGAGATAATTTATGTAGACAAAATTAATATTGTTTTACCTCGGTAATACATACATTGGTTATACTTTCCTTTTAAAAAATATAAAATGATAAAGTGTCACTATCACCAAAAATTGATTCCATGGGGTCCCAAAGTTTAAAACAAGGCATCCCATGGTCGGTCCTGACACAAAAAGTAGTATTAGGACACAATTTTTGGTCATTTTATATTATTATGATTTTATTTTATTACCCTTAACTACACGATTACTAATTAATCTCGATAATTAAAGATAATTATCGTTGTTACAATTCATAATGTCCAAAAACAAACGAGTATTAATTACATAATTTGGACATATAATTCTAAATATGGAATCCATTTTACCAAATTCCAAAAACAGAAATTGTAGTAATTAATTTAAAATTAATTCTCGTTGTCAAAACAAATAGCGGGTTTTTTGAAACAATATCTATCAAAAGTTTGACAATGGTTTATGTCCAATTGCAAAGTGAAATTAATATCAATGACCACCATTGTATTAAATGTTAAAAATATATTCTAATTAAACTTTAAAACCAATTCAAAAGATAATATATCTATATAATTAAATTAGATGAAAAATCAATTTTGAAGTAAAACACAGTATTTTTCACTATTCATTAAAAAATGAACCTTGTCTGAAAAATACAAAAATTTTATCCCAATTAAATTTAAATGCCTCGATTCAAAAGAATAAGTTTATTTTGACTAATAGAGCTTATAAAATTTTCAAAAGATATATTTAAAAATGGTTCTCTATCAAAAGGCGGTAAAACAATCTTTTTAAAAATATTAAAGAATTTTATGCTTAAGATTGGATTTATTCTCATTTTAAGCCTCTAAAACACTATCTAAATAATAAATATACCTAGATATGAAAATCCATAATTATTTACTTACATGGGATGTTACATTCTTCTCCCCTTTAGAAAATTGCATCCTCACAATTTATTTACTTATCAAATTAGTGGTGTTATTTATCCCTCATTGCATTTTCAGATTCTCATGTTACCTCTTCAATCATGTGGGTTTTCCACAAAAACATTACTTGATGAATCACCTTATTACAAAACACTTTCTCCCTATGGTCAAAAATCTAGACCGGTTGTTCCTCATAAGATAGATTCTCTTCCAGCTGAACTATCACTAGACTCAAAACATGAGATGGATCTGGCATGTACTTCCTTTACATTGAAACATGAAAAACATTGTGTACCTGGGACAAACGTGGTGGTAATGCCACTCTGTAAGAAACTAATCCAACTCTCTCCAGAATTTCATATGGTCCAATGATCCTTGGACTCAACATTCACTTCTTACCAAATCGCATCACACTTTTCCATGGTGAAACTTTGAAGAAGACATGATCACCTACCTCAAAAGAGAGATCCTTCCTACTATTGTCCGCATAACTTTTCTGCCTGCTCTGAGTTGTTATCTTGTGTTTCTGTATCAGCTGATCTTTTTCTGCCAACTCTTCTACCAATTCTAGTCCCATCAAATTCCTTTCACCAACTTCATCCCAAAAATATGGAGTTCGACACCATTTCCCATATAAGGCCTCAAATGGTCCATCTGTATACTGGAATGAAAACTGTAATTATAAGAAAACTCAACCAAGGAAAGATGTTTGTCCCAACATCCCTGAAAATCCATCGAACAAGCATGTATCATATCATCCAATGTCTTAATTGATCGTTCTGACTGCCCATCTATTTGAGGATGAAAATATGTACTAAAATTTAATTAAGTACCCAACGACTTCTGATGTCCATTCCAAAAGTTAGAAGTAAACATGGGATCACGATCAGATACAATAGAGAGGGGAACCTTATGTAACCTAACTATCTCTTTATGATAATAACGATAAATTTGATCTAGTGAAAATTTATCTCGTATATAAAAGAAATGAGTATATTTAGTCGAGCGATCAACAATAACCCATATTTCATTATTACCTCGAGGTGTCTTTGGAAACCCAACAACGAAGTCCATGCATATATTCTCCCATTTCCACTCGGACACTGGTAAATACTGAAGCATCCCTTTTGTTAAATTACACTCTACTTTAACTTGTTGACAAGTCAAACACTTCATAGTAAAATCAGCAATATCTCTTTTCATTCCATCCCACCAGTAATACTCCTGATGATCTGTAAACATCATAGCATTGCCTGGATGAACTAAAAACGGAGAACTATGATCTTCACATAACAAATCTCTCTTCAACTGTGAATCACAAGGCACACAGAATATCTTCCCAAATCTTAAAACACAATCATTTTCAATGTTGAATTCAGGAATCTTACCCTTATGAACCAGCTCTACCTTTTTCTACAACTCACTGTCTTGCTTCTGTGCTAGCATAATTTATTATGATAGAGAAGATTTTACTGATACCTAAAACAAAAGAGAAGAACATCCTGTACCAAGAACTTCTATTCCAATTTTAATCAAATCCTTAACCAAAGTATCATGTTCCTAACATTACATGGTTAATGAAGCATTAATTTTTCAACTCAAAGCATCATCCACTTTATTTTATCTTCCCAGATGGTAATGAATTGTACAATCATAATCCTTCATTAATTCTCGACATCTCCTCTGTCTAATGTTCAATTCTTTCTATGTGAATATATACATTACGCATTTATGATCAATATATATTTCACACTTTAAACCATACAAATGATGCCTCCAAATTATTAAAGCAAAAACCAAAACAGGTAATTCCAAATCAAGTGTATGGTAATTTACCTCATTAGTTTTCAACTAACGTGTAGCATATGCAATTACGTGATCATTCTGCATTAGGACACAACCAAGTCCTTTCAATGAAGCATCTATGTAGACAATAAACTCACCATTCCTGGAAGGTAGTGCCAAAACTGGAGCATTCACCATCTTCATTTCAACTCCTAAAAACAATCATCACATTCTTTTTTCTAGATAAACATAACGCCCTTCCGAGTTAGCTTAGTCATTAGACTAGAAAGCTGTGAAATTTTTTTAACAAACATTCGGTAAGAGCCTACCAAAACAAGAAAACTATGAATCTCAGTTACATTTGTGGGTCTTGGACATTCTTCAACAACCTTTGTTTTTACAGGATCAACAATTATTCCATCTTTAGAAACAATGTAACCATGTAATGAAATTTTTTGCAACCGAAACTCACACTTTCTGAATTTCCCATACAATTTCTTTTCTTTTAAGGTTTGAAAAATAACCCTTAAATGACTTTAATTCTCCTCATTACATTTAGAAAACTCCAAAATATCATCAATGAAAACATCCAAAAACTTATCCAAGAACTAATGGAAAATTCTATTCATATGGTCCATGAATACAGCAAGGTCATTGGTTAACCCAAAAGGAATTACTAAAAATTCATAATGGCCAAATCTTGTACGAAACACAGTCTTCAGAATATCTGTTTCCGTTACCTTCAACTGATGGTACCCCTATCTCAGGTCAATCATTGAAAAATACTGAGCTCCCTGGAGCAGATCAAACAAATCATCGATATAAGGCAAATGATATTTTTTCTTAACAGTGATGTTATTCAAGGATCTATAATAAATGAAAAGTCTCATAGAACCATCTTTATTTTTAACAAATAAGATAGGAGCACCCCATGGTGATGTGCTAGGTCGAATTAAACCTTTCTCCAATAAATCTTGTAATTTCTCCTTTAACACTAAAAGTTCAATTTGATCCATTCGATAAGGGGGATTTGAAATTGGCTTAGCATCAGGAACTACGTCAACAATAAACTCAACTTCCCGACCTGGTATTATTCCAGGAAACTTATCAGGTAAAACATCAGGATAGTCCTTTACCATTGGCACATTAGTTATCTGAACGGTTCCTTTTTTTCAACAATATGTGCAAGGTAACATTCATTTCCATATTTTAAATGTTTCTCAGCCTCTTCATATGTTATAAACAGTAAGGGTTCATTCTTTTACACAAACTGAACGTCTTTCTGAAAACAAACTTATTTAGCTCTAAAATCAGTATTATTATGGTAAATAGAGAGCCAATCAATACCTAGAATAATATTGAACTATAATAGAGGTAAACCAATAAGGTTTCAAGTAGGATCTTTCCACATATAATGATAGGTAGATTCTTATAAATTCTTTTGTCCTCAAAATTTCCCCCAGGTGTTTTTACCACATGTTCAAGAGTCATTTCTTGAGATGGAATTCCCGGTATACTAGAAAAGTTTTTAGAGATATAAGAATGTGTAGACCCTGAATCAAACAACACACTAGAATAATCTGAAAAAAATAATGTTCCTGATACCACTTCATTTAATGGCCCAACATCGATTGATGTAGTTGCAAAAGATTTCACCACACCTTTCTGCTTGTAGTCTGACTGCATCCCATCATTTGCGCTCTTTGTCGAACACTCCTTTGCATAATGGCCCATCACATTATACGTGAAACATTTCACTAAATGTAAAACAAATTTGGTCTTACCATCACCCTGATCTTTTTAGTGCAATCATGAGCCTTATGTCCCATCCTACCACATCAGTAGCACTTTCCATAATTCAAAAGACATTCCCCAACATGTTTTTTTTACCACATTTAACACAAACTAAAAACTTATTTTTCTTACCATCATAAATGTTTGAACGATTCATCCCTTTCTCCTTCCACCTCGGTCTCTTCTTCTGTTGGTTGTTATAAAACTCTTGATCATCAGAAAACTCCATTTCCACCTTCTTAGCACATCAAACAAGATTTTCATAACACTTGAACCCATGAGAAGCTAAAGCCCTTCGATATTTTGGATTAAATCCTGAGTAAAAACAATTTATTTTACTATTAAGGTCTCAGATAAAATTTGATGCATACCTTGCCAATCGAGTGAACCTTTCTTCATAAGAAGCCATTGTGTTGTCCTCTTGCCTCAATTCCAAGAATTTTTTTTCCATCCTAAGTCGAACAGCCTTACGAAAATATTTCTCAAGAAACATACCATTGAATTCATCCAAGTCAAGAGCATCAATGTCATCAGTGTCCCTGATATTCTTAACAATCAACCACCAGTGATCTGCTTCACCCTCCAAATGGTAAACAACAAGACTAACCTTTTGATTGTCCGAACACCCCATGACATTGAAAATATTCTCGAGTTCTTTAATCCACCCTTCAACTATCACATGGTCAGATGATCCTATGAATGATGGGGGATGTAGAGTAATGAAATGTTCCACCACTGACATGTTCCTCTGTGGTTGATCTAGATGATCTCATGCATGGATACTACCACCATTTATCGATTAAGTCAACTGTGCCATTACTGCAACAAATTGTTCAGTTCCAATTCCAACCGTCTCAGGATGCTAATTTGGAAGGTCATTTCCTTATGTATGCCTTCCTATCACTGCTTATCGGTTTCCTCTGCGGAAAACTAATCTGAACAAACTTGTCTTAGTTAAACCAACATGGTAATCCTCAAATGATATATCATTTCAATTTGACCATAATATTTTTTGTATAATCATTTAATATAATTATAACTCCTAAAGTTATCTAAACCTCCCTCTGATACCTACTATAATCCCCATCCATAAACATTACTTAATCTTGCGTTATTTCAAGAATACACATTGTGGATATTTTTAGTTTTAGAGTTTTAGATAATTAGATCATAAATCGTGCATTACATTCCACATTTAAACAAGGTGGTTACATAAAAGACAGTATTCATTTTCTCCCATCAAGGAAACATATTAAAAATAAAGCATGGATTCTTTCTTGACACTTCCTCAACACTATCATCACATCATGTTCCTTTCCCTTGAACTGTGAAAAACATTTCAAAAACATTGGATGAACATAAAAAACTTAGTAAGGGATATAATAATATAGAAAGAAAACCATACTCCATGTATACATAAGAATCAATGAAATCATAATTTACTCATAAAACATAAGAACGTTAACATAACTCATGAAATCATAAGATTTATGAATTACCCATAGAAATCATAAGACATAAAGGTAACTTGAGGCATTCTTAACATTCATACGTAGGGAGTAACCCTCATGGTTACGTTTGGAATACCCATCACAGTATATGACAAAAATCTATTCCGAGAAAACATAGTGTTTAACTCCTTTACATTACTCAACGCATTGGAGAGCTATATCAGGCTCACCCACTGTTAGTTTATCACGGAACCAACCATATTCATAAACAATTCCCAAGAACCATAACATAATCGTATCACATAAAACATGCATAAAGGAAACATAATATTTCCACATTTTAGTCACAAGATATAAAAAACAAATTGATATAATTTAAACATTTTCAAGACCATTTTCAATACCAAAATAAAATAAAATTAAAACATGGTATTTATTTTTCATTTAAAAATGACAATGTTATGTCTTGTAGAATATGTCGAAACTCAAATAATGGTCACGGCGGTAGAGAAGTCATTGTCGCCGCATAAGTAAGACAAAAACATTCCCTTTTGTTGTTTAGTGAAACACTTCATATAAAAATATTCCTTTTGAATAAAAGTAAAATTCAAGGTGTTTATACACTGTATAGAAGAAAGTTGTGTGTAAAACAAAATATGCCTCAATGAATGGAGATTGAGACGAAGTTCCTTACCTCATGTCCGACTTGACTCGATCGTTCTTTAATCTACTGAATAATAAACTAGAGTTAATTTATACTTTCTTAAAAACATTTTTCAAGTTCATTATTCATTTTGTATAAATTATTACCATGTTATGAACATTATTTAATAATTTATGTTAAAACGGTCATTTTCTCAAACTTTGGTACTTGAGCCAAAAATAATCTTCGTATAATTACAAGTTGTTCATGTGGTAAAATTTTCGTTATATCCATAATTATATTCATTATGTAGATATAATATATATCCTATATATCCTATATATCCATTATATACATGCATTTATAATATTACATAACAATTAGAGGTATGAAATGAAATGCACCGTTCATGGAGACTGTAAGCCGTACATACGCATGAACGCTACTTTCATTTCTATTTCGTATTTCATTGAGTGAAATCATAATGATATAAAGGTATATTATAATTCCAGTATATTATCATATATAATATCATTAAATCCATCCTTTATACATCCCACATATGGAATTAACGAATCAAATCAATTTGAGGGGCTGTAGTCCGCACTTCCTAAAATGAAGATATCGTGTTTACCCATAATGGAAACCATACAGGTATTCCATAAATGAAAAATACAGAAAATTAAGGAAAACATAATCATAATATATATCATATATAAATAGAGTGAAATATTAATGGCCACCATGAAAGGTGTTAAAAGAAGACTGAACAATCATCGTTTCTTGAGGCAGCAATTCACCATCCACAGAAACAGTATGTTCTTTAACCATTAGACGGCGGTGTGTGTATGTGTAAATCAAATAATTCTCATAAAATAAAACTAGTATATTGAAGATACTAGTTTTGTTACAAAATAAAGGAATAAAAAATAGTTCAGGGGGTTGGAGAAGTAAAATAAAACATGATAACATAAGAGAAGACATTACCTTTATATCGGGTAACTCCCATTGGTTTGAACCAAAAGGGTTTCTTGAAGAGATTTCTGCCTAAGGTAAGGAATCTAGGATGAAGAGAGGGATGTGGAGAGATAAAATGAGCAGAGTTTGGTCGATCCAAAGGCTCGATATGTGTGGTTATTGGGGGTAGAGGAGGGGGCCTTTTATAAGAGGGAGGAGGGGCACTCTTGGAAATTCTTGAAATGTTACTTTATTATAAAATTATTTTCGTATTTTAAGGGTCCCATAAAGATATATTTCGAGGATAAGGTGATAAGTGTTAGAAATACACATATCCAATAGGTTTTTGACAAGTGTATGTGTTTGAGATTACATTATCCTTTCATTTTATTTAAATCGTTCATTAATGAGGTAATCGTTGCATCATCATGGTGTCATAAATAAATAAATTTATTTAATGTCTAAAAATTATAAAAAAGTAGCATGATGTAGGGAATATTTTTATATTTCCAATGAATATTTATAGTCTAAGTGATCATTTATGTTGAAATAATTAAAATTGTTTTACTTGGGGGATACATTCTTTGGTTATACTTTCCTTTTAAAAAACACAAAATGATAAAGTGTCACTATCACCCAAAAGTGATTCGATGGGGTCCCAAATAATTGAACAAGGCATCCCATGGTCGGCCATGACACAACCAGTTGAATTAGGACACATATTGGGGTAATTTTTTATTATTATGATATTATTTTATTACCCTTAACTACCTGATTAATAATTAATCACGTTAATTAAAGATAATTACCGTTGTTACTATTCATAATGTCCAAAATCAAAAGAGTCTTAATTACATAATTTGGACCATTTAATTCAAAATATGAAGTCCATTTTAACAAATTCAAAACACATAAATTGTAGTAATTAATTGAAAAATAATTTCTGTGGTTAAAAATAATAGCAGGTTTTTTAAAAAGAATATCTATCAAAATGTTGACAATTGTTTATGTCCAATTCCAAATTAAAATTAATCCCAATGGACACAATTAGATTAAATGGTAAAAATATATTATAATTAAACTTTAAAACCAACTAAAAAGATAATCTATACGTATAATTAAATTATATGAAAAAGTAGTTTTGAATTAAAACGCCGTATTTTTCACTATTCATTAAAAAATGAACTTTGTCAGAAAAATACCAAAAATTTATCCAAAGTAAATTTCAATGTCCCGATTCTATATAATATGTTTTCATTGACAAATATAGCTTATAAGATTGTCAAAAGATATATTTAAAAATGGTTCTCCATCAAAAGGCGGTAAAACAATCTTTTTTAAAATATTAGAGAATTATATGCTTAAAATTTGATTGATTCTCATTTTAAGCCTCTAAAACACTATCTAATTCATAAATAGACATAGATATAAAAATTCATAATTATTTACTTACATGGTATGTCACATATTGATAAATGAAAAGGGAATAATGATTTCTAAACGGTAAATATTGATCATTGTAAATCCTTTTATATTGATAAAAAGTAAAAAATAACATATCCATGAAAGTACCAAAAAATTATAGAAATTAATTTTTATTTGAATAATAAATATTTGATTTTTAAGGGATTAAAATAATTTTTACCCTTTTGAAATATGTTATTTAATAAATATATTAACATAATAGAGGGGGAAGAATATTTTTTACAAATTTATAATTTTAAAATGAGGATAACATTAGATGAGAAATAATTTGTTTTCCAAATAAAATGGAATAGAGTAGTGAGATAAGATTTTTTAGGTACGGGGGGTAAACCCTCACTAATAATAATGATAATTATTTTTAAAATTATATAAATTACTTGGAGAATAAATTCATCAAGGATGAATATATTAATTGAAATTATTCATTTAATTATATTTAAATCAAAATTACATTTATATTAAATATTATGGGGGATGGAACAATTCACTTTTGAAATATGTTCAATATGATGCATTATGACCCAACTAAAATATTTCAGTTAGCTGAAAAAATTAAAGCATCTTTTTATTTTGAATCAAAATCTATTTATATAATTATCATGATATACAACATCAAAGAAAATTAATTTCATAAATATTGAAAATTATATTTATTCTATTTTAATATCTTTATAACATTATATTTGAATCTTCTAAAAATTAAATATTATTTATGAACTAAAATTTGAGGTACATAAAACTATACACGAATTCTAGACATCCAGTAAGTTCTCTTTATTTATTTATTTCTTTATTAACTTAATAATAATTTTTTTAAAAAAATTAACATCTATTACCGTTAATAAAATTCACATATAATATTTCATTATATATATATATGTATATTATTTAGTTATTATCAACTATCAATATTTAGTTTCAGTAATATTGATCATTCAGTAGTAGTTTCATAATACTTGTTTTTTCATCATTATTATAAAAAAAATTATAATTTGAACTTTATTAACTATATACTAATCATTTTTTAAAACCATTCCTTATGTCCCATATCTTAATGAGGACAACATGGATATAGTTCCTAAAAAATTAAAATTCCATTTACTTATGATAGTAGGTTTACAAAATTAATAGTGATATACTAATAAAAATTTTAAATATCTATATCATGATTTTAGATTCATAAAAAATATAAAATAAATAATTATAACCTAATATTGTTATTATTTAATAATACCTAATCATTCAGAATATAAATATTATAATAACTATCGTGTCTATGTTAAAACGGAACGAAATGTGAGCATTTTATAATGATTTAGTATGTATGGAATTGTTTTATTGTATGTAATTATAAAATATAAATAATATTATATAAGTAAAACAAATCATTCACTATAATTAAATTAATTCTTAGAGCCATCCATGTAAATTGGTCATAACAAAATAATTCTTTCATTTGGGGAGGTGGTACTATATATGTATGAATGATTAATGTCTCTATTTAGACACAAATGAAATGAAACTATAGAATATTACAAAAAGTAATTTGAATATTATATTTGAGATATATGAAACTATTTTATTCATTATATAAAAGCTTATTTTCAAAAATTAATTTTGCATATTTTAACAAATACAACCCATCACGGTTGTAAGAATCTACTTATACACATGATAGGTTTTTCTTAATATATCATTAGAATAGGAAAATATTGAACAATGAATGAAAAATTTATATGTAAATACAATATTATATAAATAGTAATATTTTATTAATATGATTTTCTATATAATATGTTTGTACGATAGTTATTTTGAAGGAGTAGCTAAGCAGCAAAAAATACTCAAGTTGATAACATAATAATTCTCTTTGTAATGTCAATATAAATATATTCCTTAAGATATGTAATTCAGAGTAGAGGAATATAAACAAAATATCATAATATATTTTAGAAAAAAATATAGATTCTTAGGATGTAATTAGAGGGAATAATAGTGTCATAAAGGTGTGGATGTGTTACCTTTTATAAGTTAAGAGAGATGTATTTTTGGGAGTACACATTACTTTTTTATAATAGAATATTAACAATAAAAGTTAAAATGTTACCAATGTGGAAAATATGAAGTCGAAATGGTTATTGAGAATTTTGTTCTATCAACTAATAATTTTATGGAAGCCTTATACAGATTTGTGTATTTCTCATTTTACTTGTATTAGTATTTACATTATTGCACAATTACATTGGAAACACAATTTTAACAATTTTAATATGTTTTATTGAAAACATTTATAAGTGAATATATAAAATTAATGTCACACATAGGTTTTTATTTTTGTTCTTGGATTCCGTTCATTCATGGGTCTTAGTAATTCACTCTGGAAAAAATTGTGACACATCTAAATTTTTGAGGTTATTTTATAATTATCATTGTTTTATCCTTTCATATTGGCTTTAAATTGTGTTTTATGATAAAAATAGAATATTTGTGCCCTAAAGTATGAGGATCAATGGTTGCACATGGTTAAGTGTTTAATATAAAATTACCTTGATTAGGAATTTTTTTCCTTCTCTATATGTTCCCTTTTGGTTTAATGTCATTAGGACTGGTTTTATGGACTTTCTGTAGGTTGCAGAGCATGTAAACGTTGTGTACTAACAAATAAGAACTAGTAAATGTCATGTATCTATGGTACAAGTCATGTACTATCTTCTTTGTACATGTCGTGAAAGGGTAGATCACACTATGAATCGGTACACATTATTAATTGTGGTTACACATCATGTAGTGTGAAAATGTCAGTTTTCAACCCATGGTGATGAGTTTTTCTGTGTAACTAAACCATCATGGCTATAGGTTGTGACCCTAGTGTAAACATTGTGACTCAGCCATCACCCATCTTTAAATCATGATACTTTTTTCTCATTCTTATAATACCAGAATCCATTTCATTATACCCTAGTCTATTCCTAGGAAATTTTTAGAAGAGCCTATCATTTTATATCGATGTGATTAGATTTGGATCATTGGTTCATTCATAATGAATCTCTCTAGTTAATTGTTCTTTCCAGTATTTCATCGCGATTGATCATAGTAGTTACCTAGATTCACATTATATGACCTATAATTATATGTTGGATATTTCATCTTGTGTTCTTTTTATCCTTCATAAGATCTTGTTCCAGAGGCCTCTTCCATCATTGGATGTCATGTGAAGTGTGTTCTTCATCGAATTATGTGTGTTACCACAAATTTTCTTACTACTTCATACTATATTCGGATCATCATGGAGATATAGGGATTTTATTGTAGGTCCTTCATTGATGTTGTTTGGTATTTCTGTTTTTGGATTCTAGTGTGGGCATGTGTGACCCAAGCTTTGGGGTAGGTGGTTCCATCTCAAACTTAAGTTTCTGAGCCTGAAGGTATTCCTTTATTAACTGTTTTTTATAATGAAATTGGAATTATTGTATTCTATGTATTGAAAATATTTTTCAATGAAAAATGGTTTTCCCCTAGTTTTTTTATAAATTTATTTAAAATGAGTATTTTTTATCCATTATAATGGATTGTGAAATTGTATTGAAATGGATTCCTGAAAATGATCACATAGGTTACGGTGGGTTCATTGGAGGTTAGTTTAGATTAGGGTCGTTGTCTATTGTTTTTTGATTATCCATGAGGTTTGTCATGGGACATTACCCTTTTTCCTTATCCCATTGTCCTAGGTTACAAATAATGACATTGGGGGGAGGGTTACTGACGGGGTATTCATATTTATACTAGGCCCATTTTTCTAGGATCATATTTTTGCAGTAGATGATTATTGTATGATTATTCTATACCCTAGACCTATAGTATCCCTTTGTGTAGTGATGCATGATTTTTGGTTATAAATTTCTTATCCCTATAATATAGCATTGATATGCATGTTTATTCTAGTTGAAAATGATATTGAAAATGTTCATTGAAATTCATGTAACTGCTTTTGTTTTGAACTATGGAAATGGGAAATGTTTAACTTGTTTTCTATAAAACTGATTTACTACTTATCATTCCATGTTTTATATTAAAATAATTATAAATAATTATTTACACTGATACATGTTTTGGAACACCTAGGTGGGACTATACTGAGCCTATTATCTTACTCCCAGTGCACCGCTTCGGTGGTTCGTATACCGTTGTTTCTCTTCCAGTGATGGGAAATGAAAGGCATTGCAATGAGGTGGGGAGGTTCGTGTCATCTATCATAAGAATAAAGTGGTGATATGGAAGTGGAAATTCCACTTTGACGCTTTGCGTAGTTGTAGGTTGTAGTCCACTACACTTGGACCTAGATTTTTGGGGTTGTAGATACTGTTTCATTTGATCAATTTTTGGTGTATTTATTATAGTTATGATATTTATTTTTTTAATCTTCCACTGTTTCTTCCTTGATATATATATGTATTCAATTTAGTTTTTCAAGTTTAGGATAATTGTTCCCTCAGTTTTATAGTTAGATGCTCAGTTTCTTATTTCCAGCCTGTGGGGATCGAGAACTCCATTCAGGTATGTGATAGATTGGGTTAGGTGCTGGGTTTGAGTTTAACCTGGGTCGGTTCATTACAGTTGGTTATCAAATAGAGTCTTGGTGTGAGCAGTGCTTGACATCTCTTATCATTACAAGACTCAAGATTCCATGGGATATTTGGATGTGTGTCTCAATTGTTGTTTTTTTAATCTAAATTTTGATATAGGTTTCTAGTTAGAACTGTGATTTTTTCTATGGTATCATTGTTTTTATGTTGTGTTGTACAATAGTATGCCTCTGACATGTATTCCACAACATTCTTTAGGAGGATAAAACTGATGATCTTCAAGGGAATAAACCTATAAATCAAAAATTCATTGAGATGACTGTATTAGCAATATGTGCTATCAATTTGGATGTACCACATGTTCAGAATGTTGTTGATGAGTCACAACTAAGAACTGGATGAGAGAGAGGGAGATATTGCGAGAGTTTGTACGTGAGAAGCCACTATCATTTAATGGAACTACTAAATCTCAAGAGGGAGATGATTTTTTTATATGATCGATCTATTCTTATACATCCTTTAAAAACCTAATAATATTAAGTTAATGTGTGCAATGTTCAAACAGGAGGGTTTTGGTAAACGATTGTTGTATTCTATGATCCATGTAGACAAACATTTGGGCTTGGATTAGAAGAGTTTCAAAACCCTATTCTTTTAGTACATTTATCGAGTTTCACTCATGTTGGAAATATCTTTGGGTCTCCTGTAATTATTCAAGTAAGAGAATTTGGTTTAATCATACACTAACCGATTTGATGAGTTTTTCCATTTTCCATTGGATGTGATAAAGAATAACAAACTGAAGGTGAATAATAAACTAGAAGGTTTTCTACTAGACATTATATCGAAGATGATCATGTTGATTATATCTACCTATATAGTTATATTAGACAATGCAACGATGGTAGGGATTTACATGTCTATAATTATTGGTGTTACCACATCTTCATATCTGACTAGTTAAAGATTCATTTGGGTGATTGTGAAGAAGTGGAAGTTGCACGATTGTCTCAAAAGTAGTGGAGGTGGGTCTTAATAGTGAGCCTCCAATATTACAACTATTTTAGTAGGTATTTTGACATTGACATGCTATTAGAGTGGTAAGGTAGGGAAGACCGTATTTTCTTATCCTATGCCCCAGAGACATGAAATTTTTTTCTAGGGGTTGGTCATCAACGATGATTCATTCATACTATGAATACTCCATGTTATGGTTAGGGTTCATCGGATCCAAATTCTACTTCAATGTAGTCAGATTCTTTAAAGACTTTAAGGCTCTAGACACATGCCTTAGGAGTAAAGCATTTTCATGTAGTATATGTGTTTCCAGCAGAACGTAATGCTGCTATGGGAATAGTGAGAGGTAATATCATTATTACATCTCCAGTAGTAATATCCTTGTTTAATAATGGTACCTCCCACTTGTGGATATCTGTTTTTTTGTTAATATGATTAAAAATCCAAATAAACACATGTCCTTTACAATAGGGTTAGAGAAACCTCTTGGAAAGAGGAAATATAATAGGTTTTTGGGTCTCTGTTCATTACTAATAGTTGAGACAGAGTTGGTCTAGGATTTTCTCATTCATGATACGGGTCTATTTGATGTTGTCATTAGTAAAGATTGGATTGTTGATCATTGCGATGTGGTTGATTTTTATCATCATCGTGCTTAATTTCATACTATCGATGGGATCTATCATTTGTTTTTAAGAGACTAGCACATGAGGTATAGTCATGTAGGACCTTCATGACCATATCTCAATATATTGTTGGTTGATGTTGCGTTTGAGCCCAATGATGTTTATTCTTTTGATGATATTCTATTTTTTTTTTCAAGAATATCCTGATGTATTTCCAAAAAATATCTCCAGTTTTCCTCCTGAGAGAGGTTGAGTTCATGATTTATATGGTTCATTGTACACAACCAATCTTTATGACTTCGTACAGTATTGTACTAGCATTCTTGCAAGAACACTAGATTTAGTTGGATGACCTATTAGATATAGGTTCTGTTCTCTCTAGTTATTATAATTTGGAATCCCCTATGCACATTTCATATAAGGTCGATGGTCCACATCAGTTATGTGTGGACCATCGAAAGTAATAATGGGATACAGTAAATAAAAAAATATCATTTTCATAATGTGGATTATTTATTTGAATAGTTGAAGGGGGAAAGTGGTTCTCTAAGATTTATCATCTATTAGGTTATCATCATCATAGAGTTATGGAGTCTGATATACATAATATAGACATTAGGATCAGGCATGTTCATTATGAATATCTTTTTATACATTTTGGTCTAAATAATTTTTCATCAAACTTCATAACTTTGATTAATCAGATATTC
Organism: Viscum album; assembly: GCA_963277665.1. Taxonomy (NCBI): domain Eukaryota; kingdom Viridiplantae; phylum Streptophyta; class Magnoliopsida; order Santalales; family Viscaceae; genus Viscum; species Viscum album. The sequence continues at coordinate 1,844,672,745 of OY728157.1, read as the reverse complement.
TACCATTATATTGGCACATTTTTAGAAGTTTTTGTGGGCAATAATATGATTTGTTTTTAATTTTAGTGTTATCATGAGCACCATTTTAGATTGGTTCTATAAAATTCATTAAATTCACTATCTGTATGGAAATATTTAGAAATGTTGATTTTGGATTCATGTTGCGAATTTATTTGGGAACATAATTTCTAAGCGTAGATTATCGGTTGATCTTGAAGACTTAAAGGCTATTATGTAATAGAAGGAACCACCGAATGACATTGAAAAATGATGATTTCTTGGACATTATGGATATTACTGATGGTTAGGAAAATAAATCTATATGTTTGTTTCACCTTTGACTAATCATACTAGGAAAAGGGTGAAATTCAAATGGGATTCACTGTGTTAGTATTCTTTCGATGAACATAAATTCCTTCTTAAATTGGCTACTATTATGATATTACCTTTTCCCGATAAGGGGTTCATGTTTTTTTTCAATTCATTTGGTGCTGCTTTGGGATGTGTTCCGATGCAGGATACCCATGTGGTAGCTTAAATATATTTGCATCTCTGACCGCATGAGAAGAACTACCCCAAACATTATTTAGAGCTTTTTATTGTTATGAAAGTGCTTAAATAATTGAGGAACTATGTATTTGGGGATAACAAAACAGTATTATATGATCATAAGAGTCTATGAAATATTGTCACATAGAGATACATGAATCTCAGACATATTCAATGGATAGAATACCATCAAGATTTTGAATTTTACCTCGCCTATATCGTAAGAAAATGAAATCTTATTGCAGATGCTCTTAATAGGATGGCACTGTCATGGAAAATTTTGGAATCGAATGAGGAGTGTAATCTTATAGGGATTTATTCTTAGATACACATGGACACTCAATAGGATTTTTCACATATGGATTTGACCAGTTCCTAGTTATCAAGATCGCTCTTGGAGTCTATTTGTCATATTCAGTAGTTAGATGGTGAGTTTCAAAACACATTAGAAATACTTTATGGCGGGGGGACTGTTTCTAGATATTTTCTTTCATCAGATAGAATACTTCACATTTGGAAGGGAGATGTATTCCCTATACCTATGATAATTTTAGTGTAATTTTATTTTCAAAACACTTTGTGGGCTATTAATATAGTTTCTACGAAGATCTATCATGACATGAGAATAAGATTATGGTAATCAGGTATGAATCAAGGCATTGCAGAGTTTGTGTCTCATTGATACACCTTCCAACTGATAATGGAAGAGCACTTGAAACATTTTATTTACTTTATCCTCATCTAGTTCTATCATGGAAATGTGACAAGGAATCCATGGATTTATTTGATGGGTCAATATGGATGAAGTGAGGGAAAAATTATACCTAGGCGGTAATTGATCGGTCGCCGAAGTCTGATAATTTTATTCCGATCATAGAAACCACTGAGGATGAAAATATGGGTTTGTTGTATGGGCAGGTGATTATGAGGTTAAATGGGATTAATTATATCATTGTTTTAGATAGGGATACTAGATTTTCCTCATGGTTCATGAGAAGCCTTCATTAATAAATGTGAAATCATACCATGTTGAGCATGACCTACCATCCACAGAGAGACTGTCATAAAAATATCCCAATTATGATCCTAGTGGTTATGCTTTAAGCCTGTGTCATGGATTTTAGTGGATCATATGATAGCCATATGAGACTGGTTGAGTTTTTTACAACAACATTTATTATTCGTTAATAATAATGCATTCTTATAAAGCATTGTATAGTCGCTCATTCAGATCACCTTTTTTTGGGAAGAGATGGGAGAAGTAACCTTAGTATAATTGATTTTGGTTCCAGAAATGTCGAAAAAAGACTCATGATGTTCAACAATGTCTGGTTACATCCCAGATTTCACAAAAATCGTATGCAGATCATTGGGGTTGACCTTTATAGTTTTCCATTAGTGATTGGGATTTCATGAATGTTTCTCCTCATTTGGGTCACTGTCATCATGGAAAACATCGAAAGTTGGATCCAAGATATTTTGAATCATTTGTGATCACCGAATGGATCAGTCAAGTTTATTATTTTTTAGCATTTTTGGCTCAACTGATGTGAATTCATGATATTTTCTATATATCTCAGCTCAGTAAATATAACCCTGGACCCAATCATGTTTTGTGTTGGGAAGAAATTGTGTTATAAAATCATTTAGGAAAAACCAGTAGATACTGTTGAGTATCAAATAAAAATCATCTATGATAAATATTTTTCATTGGTCAGAGTTTAATGGAAATAACGATTATATTCTCATGAGTCTTGGGAACGCGAGTAATTGATGAGGGAGTAGTGGCCTTGTCTTTTTCCAGGAGATACATCTTCCACATGACCTCCCGGATATGGAAATTCATTATGGTGGGGAGTGTGTAACATCATGTTAAATTTGTTGGGTATATTTATCCCTTTATTCCATGACCCCTTTCAGTTCAATGTCATCAGTAGTGGTTTTTTGGGCTTTTTGCGGGCTATAGAGTAAGAACACGCCAAGTACTAGATGGTGTGAACTAGTACACATTGTGTACCTAATTTACATGTCATGTACAAGCTTTATTTTACATGCTGGGAAATGGGATATCATTTTATGTACTGGTACATGTCTTGAATCATGAATAAGAATCGTATAACGTGAGAATATTAGTTTTTAATATTGAGGTCATGGGTTTTTCGGTGTAACTTTTTTAGCATGGACTTCACGTCTTGACCCATGGGTACACATCATGGATCACCCCACGCCCATCATTACATCTCACATTGGGATGTTTTTCCCAGTATTTTCATTCTAAACCCATTTTTGATCAACACTAGACTCTTCTTGTTTATTTTCATAGGTTCCACTCCTTCTAGATCGATCTAATTGACTTTTGATCTTCGTTGCATCTATGATGTGTCTATCCAGGTGAGTGTTATGTTCGGTCGATCATCATGAATGATCCCTATAGCACCCTAGATTTTTGTTTTCCATCCCATTGATCTATGTTAGATATTTCTTCCAGTATAATTTTTTTTACATTGTGAGATCTAATTCAAAAGGCCGTTTCCATCATTGTCCATGGTGCATCAGGTGTTCTTCCTCAAGGTATGTGGCTTTCCTTTCTTCCACTGACCTATTGTGATTATATATTTGTCAATTCTGAAATTTGCAGATTTGTTTCTAGGGCCTATGTTGACGTTTTTGAGTTTTTTTGGTTTTGGATTCTGTAGTGGGAATGTGAAACCCATGATTTTCTGGTTGGTGGTATCATCTCTTGCCTATGTTGATGAAGCTGGATATTTTTCATTGTAAATTATCAGGTAAATAAAAATTATTTTAATTGTTTTGTGCCTTTTGAAAAGTGATTTCAATGAAAGATGGGTATCCCCTAGTTTATTATTAATTGAATGTAACGGGGGTAGTATTAAGGCATTCGAATGTATTGGTAAATTGTTTTCAATTGGATTTATGAAAATGTCAATAAGAGTTACCTTGGTTATTTAGGTGGATGTTTTATATTGGGAATATAGTCCATTATTTTTTTATTTTGGGTATTTATTATTTGTAAATTATTATGTTTTCTAGGACAATTATTCTAGAGAGGAAATATTTTCATTGGGGGGGGTGGTACTCTTGGGGTATTCCTCAACATACTAGGCTCGTTGTACTGGGAGTAGAATTGTTGACTTGATTATTATGGTATGAGTTGTCTGCCGCCTGGACCAATAGTATCACATGGTGTTGTGACTAATGTTCTTCTATTTTGTATTTCATGGTTTTCAGAGTAATAATTGTAATTCATGTTTATGCTGGTGTGAAATGATATGGAACATGGGATTTGAAATTGATATACATGATATTGTTTAAAAACTATGGAAAAGGGAATTGTTTTCCATGTTTTCTATAAAACTTCTTTAATAATTATCATCACAAATTTTATATTAAAATGATAATAAATGATTTTTTATATAGTGTCTTGTTACAAAACACTTATGTGAGATCCTACTCATCATGTTAGCTCACACCCTACACACCTCTTTGGTGCCAAAAACATTGTTTGTATTATAGTGTAGGGAAAGGAAAGGCGTCATAGTGAACTAGATATGTTCATGTATGTAGGGATGGGTATGTGGTGGTGTGATGTTGAAGGTTTTTCCACACCATCCCTTGGAGTAGTGGTTAGTTGTAGTAACTTTTAGTTGAGCACGCCTTCTAGAGTTTTAGATACCATGAGAGTTGTTCTATTTTTGTTGTATTTCTTACAGTTATGGATTATATAATTGTTAGTCATCCACAATTTTTCACTTCATATATATATATATATGTATTTCATGCACTTATTATGGTTGGGAAATTTCATTCCCATGTATTTGTGTTTTGATTCCCAAGTGCTTTTTGACAATGGGGATCAGTAATTCCCTTCAGGTTTGTGATGGATTGGGTCGGGTGTTGGGTTGGAGGGTAACATGGGTCTGTACATTACAAGGGGAAACCATACACCATTCCTAGGAAACGTTGGAGCTATGTTTTATTTTGGAATTGAGGTGAAAATAATGATTTGAACATATATTGGATAACCTATGGTCTAATAATGTGGTGTTATCCTTTTTTATAGTAAGGGGTTCATGGTTGTGGTATGTCTATGAAAATGATGTGGGAAAAACATGTAAGATGTCGGGGTCATTAAAAATTTGAAAATTTGATTTCTTCCCTCTCTGTATTTAACTCCAAATCACCCCATTTCTCCCGCAAATAGTTTTTCATTCCCCCGGGGTGCCTCTTCATCCTCCATTATCCCTTGGGCTTCATTTTGGTGTGTGATTTGGCTTGTATTCTTCAAGAAACCTTTATGAAAGTGGCTTCTTTATTTCTTTCTCCGTCATTTATATGATTTTCTTTGTCAATCTATTGAGTTTCACTTAACTAGTGGTTTGGGTACCCTAATTATTGTAGGATATTAATTATTAAGCTTTAATCATATTTTCCATGATCTAATATTTCCTTCTCCAGGTCTTATGATGGTATGGTTATGGTTTCACACAATTTTTTAGAGTTTTCTCCATTTTAGGTAGGTCACTGCATTATATAATAATTTTTTTACGTTTTATATGCATGCATCATTTAATTAAAATGTTCTCAGGTTTTATCATTTGATGAAAAATATATTTTGAGTGTGTTTTTGATTTCTTAAGTGATTGAAATAGATTTCATAATGGAAAATGGGTTTTGGGGATGGTTATTGTGGTGTTTCTTAGAAGTGTTTTTTGTATCTTTTGAGGGATGTTAAATGCGATTTCAAGGGAACTTGATGTGTGGATGTATTGAAATAATTTGTTCATAGTAAATTCATTTTTATGGAATGATGTTTTTTTACACTTTTAACTTGACTGGGGATTTTTTTTTAAATATTGTTAAGCATGTATAAAGTGATATTGGGTTTTATATGGATTTGAAAAGGGTATTGCCTGAGAAAATGCTTAAATTTATTATGTGAATTACATTTGATAATTCCAAATGGTTTTTAATAATTCTTCATGATATGTTAAAGGTATATAATAATGGGATTTTTGTGTGTAAAATCGAATGTGTTTTGGTTTATAAAAAATGATTATATATATATAACTCATTCCATGTGAATGTGAATGAGGTGGTACGTATGACACATGAACATGAAATTTAGAATAGAGGAAATCTTAGGTATCTAGGTTAGTTTAGTAGTTATAGAATGCAAGTTATTTCGATGTAGCTTGTCTCGTTTTTACAAATATAGATTAGTGAATAGATATATATCATAAATATGATGATGATTATAGATGACTTGGCTATTAGGGTGTCACTATGTAGTGGATCTAAAATGGCACCTAAATTCCATGTAAATTTTTATTAATATATAGGAATTTTACAAGTCCACAAAAACTGATGGCGTGGGATTTCGAGGCCCGGTGTGCCCATAATGAATTTCAAAACTTTTTTACAGGTACATTTAGTTAAAGTACAAGCGGGACTTCGTAACTTTTTAACCAGTGCTCATCATTGAAATCTGAGGACACCGTTGAACTTGCAGCTTCGATATTCTCTAAAGGAGACCTTCACCTTGACCGTAGTAGGTCGAGGGTGAAAGATAGATTTTGGGGATTTTCATGGGAATGGACAATAAAATAAAATAACCATTTATTTTATTTCTAATAAACCACCCATGTGATGGATATGGAGGTGGGGACCACGAGGGGTTCAAGCCTCCCAACTTGAATGCTCGGTGGTGGGGACCACCCAAGCCTAAATCCCCAAAATTTGAATTCAATGGTAGGGACCACCCCACTTTTGAACCTCCCACTTAAATGTGGGGAAGTCCTTTGAACATCACCCACTTTAATTTTGCCAAATATCCTTTAATTAATTATGTCTACTCTCTTTTAATTAATTAAACCAAACTATTTAGTGTCAATGTTATATTAAACAACATAATATATTATGTTGGCTACTTTTCTTTTTGTTGATTTGGTAGAGGAGAACCTTGGGGAGGATTACTCTCTCTAATAAATAACACTTTCTCAAATGATGAATGTGATCCCCAACGAAGAATGCCCATGCCGACGGGGAATTTCTTCAACGACAACGAACCAATGATTGGGGAACCACCAGCGTCATCGACTTCACCCCTTCCAATGTCAATGAGAAATCAAGGTAGGGGTTTTGTTATGTTTGATTTTATATTCCCATGTTATTCCCTTCTTAAACAATAAATGTGGGTCAACTCTCTAACTAGTTGATCCATAGATGATTTCTTCTTCGGGATTGGGAATAATCATTTCAAGTGGTTAGGGTTTGAAGTTCTTCATTCAAATTCTTGTTGAGCCGCTTGCTGCCGCTCTAACGTAGAGGGTGCAAGCCAAACATACATGGACTGACTCCTTTGTTGTTCTTGTGGAATGGTGTATCCTTCACAATGGAAGGAGGCAACTTTGTTCCATGGAAAAGAATATATGCGGCGGTCGGCATATCGTCATCCACGACAAAGGCGACTACCGAACGACGCCGCCCTACGACCACCACCACCTCATAGCCACCTCCGCCTGTAGCCCTTCTATCCACAGCCATGTCGTGCCACACAATAGATCCGCCTCCCCGCAGCCTCGCCGCCCTTCTGGGCCGCCCAACACGGGCTAGGCTAGACCCAGCGGTACGGGCCACACCACGGGTCATGCCAGAAATAGCTGGTTTTGCCGGGTCAACCCGAACAAGGTCGGGCAGGGTCCATCTGGACCCTGACCCACTATGAACCATTTACACTCTTTTGGCCATACCATTGGCACCAAATGTCAATTTGGAAAAATGTAAGCGGCGTTGGAAACCATGGAATGAGACGGTCCCTTGTGTATACTGCACAATAGAGTTGGGTATTGTAGGAGTACTGTCGGGTTGGATTGAGCACGAATCCAACCAGGCCTCCAGGAAAATAAGGTAAAAACATACAGACCTTGCATCCTATTGAGGATTCATCTGTTGCATTAAAAACCCTATGACGTAGAATTCTATTGAGATACTTCTTCATGCAGATTCATGACAGTTGTAGTATCGACCATTGGCTTGAGTAGTGTTCCCTCCTAGAGACGAGCAATCCTAGTGCGAGAACCTAGTAGCTGAATGTGATGGAAATAATGAATTGTGATCCTATGTGGGTGAGAACCTAGTGATCATGTGTGGGTCAGCACCGAGCGATCCTAAGTGGGTCAGCACCGAGAAATCCTGTGTGGGTCAGAAATGAGTGATCTTGTGTGGGTCATCACCTAGGGATCCTCAGTGGGTCAGCACCGAGAAATCCTTTGTGGGTCATTAGTAGAGCCTCATAACAAAGTAGGATGATTATTAGTTACATTTAATCATCTCTACTGCTGTACTAAAGTTGTACCTGGTGTGAGATGAATCTGTACCTTGTGGTACTTTCCATCATGGTAATACCTTGTTGGTATTCTTCTATGTGGCATACCTATGTGGTACTTACATTTGTGTTATTCCTTCATTTTTTGAACGGTTGATCTTTGGGATTTTGGGTTAGAACCTGTGTTTCCTCATGATTGTGATGCGTATACTTGACAACATAGGTATATTAATGAGCATATACCTAAGTAGGGTTGACAATTTACTTCATGCTTAGTGTTATATCAATTATGGTTGTTGTGAGACCATGAGGGTCTCGGGGACCCTACTGAGTATCATTATACACACCCCTCCACGAGCTATGCTCACACCTTATTGTGTTTGGTGCAGAAAATGGACATCAATGAATGAGTACAAGAGTATCAGGACAGGAGGTAGCTCTGAGGTATATGTTAGACGAGGAAAACCAGTGAGACGGTCGTTCGTGAGCTATACCTACCCTTCAGGTAGGATTTTTTGTGGAGGATCCATGAGATGCTTTCACCTCCCATCCATCTTGTGCATTCTAATTTTCCTTTTTCTTTCTATAAGGGCTTGTATTCTTTCCCCTAGTACTTACTGCACTCACTCTATTTAATATTCAGTTTAGTTGAGTTTGTATCTTTTTGTGTGCTTGGTTGTGGGTGCTTATTGGTTATAAAGGCAATGCCTTCCCAGTTATAGGGAATATGCTTTCAGTGCTAGTCACCAACCCCTATCCTATGGAGGGTGGGCTTGGGGTCGTCACGGTACGGGCCCTAGGGGACGTGTCATATCAAATTGGTATCAGAGGAGTCGGTTCAACCGTAGAACATAGGACTCTGATATTTTTAACGACAATATTGTTAATTATAGTGAGTTTCGTTATCATTCTCGGGAATCCAGTGTTAGTGCTTCAGCCAATGTATCCATACATCCAGACCCATACATCTTATTTATAACTTAGTGCATGAAAAAACTGATTGCATGTGTGTTTTGAAGAGCTTTCCTTGTGATCTCTATGATTTATCTCACAAGGTATGACTTTTTGACCATGGCGCACCTGTTTTTTAGGATGCCTCAATGAAGACAGCCAGCTAGGGTTACGAGAGTAGTATGCAATGATAGCCCACCGAGCGAAGAGGCCTCAGTGTAGGGCCCTATTCTAGTAGAGGCACTATCGGAGGCACCAGTTGTACCATTACCCATTGGGCCACCGTTGCCACCAACCCTAGCAGTAGAGGGTGCACGCCACTTGAGCATGTTTCATGAGTTCCAATGCTAGAGGCCACCTAGTTTTAGGGCAGAGATAGACCCACAGGTGTATGAAGATTGGATGAAGTTCATGCATAGAGTCATCCGACTAGTAGAGACACCAACCGATATCATGGTGATCGTTGCCACCGGCCTTCTACGGGTAGCAGGAGGCTAATGGTGGAGCTCGATTCTCAAGGTTCACGATGAGGTGATGATTTTCTTGGAAGAATTCAAGATCCACTTTTAGGAAGAGTTTGTTCCAATGACTCTTCGTGTAATGTGCATTTAGGAGATACTTCATCTGTAGCAGGGCATCATGAATTTGGATCAGTACTCAATGAGGATGACTGAAATCTTATTATAAAACACTGATATGGTGCGAGGCCCATTCATTAGTGCCCGTACCATTGAGCAGGGACTCTTACGGGAGATCATGGTGTCGATGATTACACTTACCATCCCGATGCAGGCGTGGGTGTTAGGGAGAGCCCTCTTAATGGAGAGATTCCATGCCGAGTAGTCACTAGTACTGAGACCCACCACTAGTACTCATGTATCAGAGTCTTCTATAGCTGGCAGCAGAAATATTTCATAGAGGTCCAAGAGGACCAGACCTATGGGTGGAAAACTGTAGGATTCAGGGTCGGTTGTGTGAGTCACCTGAGGCAGAGCCAGTCATGCCAGGAGTGTGCAGTGTTACGCATGTGACAGGCAGGGTCACATGGCTAGTGATCTTCTGACCCACCGTACAGATGATCAACAGTTGGTCGAAGGACGGCCCCGGAAGAGACAAAGGTTTGATCGAGGTGGTTCACATAGAGCAGGCGAACATGGAAGAGGAGATGGTCATGCAACTAATAGTGGGAGACGATTCGAGATATTGCCGCCACCACCACCAGGTGGTCTACCCTGACCACATGGAGCAGGAAGACAGGGGCGAGCTTAGCTCCATGCAACTGAGGTTTATGACTATGGTTCTTCGGAGATGATACGAGGTACCTTCTGTGTCTACTCCACCTTATCTGCAGTACTTATAGACACAGGTTTCAGTCATTCTTTTATTACCACTGCCCTTGTTCGGAGCTCGGTAATTCAGAAAGATTCGTTAGCTTGATCCTCATGACTATAGACACCTACATATGAGGATTCGATGATTATGGACTAGTACCGTCAGTGTGAGATTACTTTAGGAGGCAAGAGATTCAGGTGGAATCTCATAGTCACGGTGTCGAGGCCTTATGACGTCATCATGGGTATGGACTAGTTATCTACCATCCATGTTCAAATTAATTGTATTAGTTGAAAAGTGTAGTGTGTCCACACAGATGGGACCTAGTTTACCTTCACCGGTGAAAAGGGAGCCTTTGCAGTAAAGCGAGGACATACCCGTTGGAGGCTCCAGCTGATCACTCTTCACTTGGCTAGCCTTACCCTCAGAGTGGTTGATGTGAAGAGTCTGATATATCCTATAGTGGTTGACCAATACACGGATGCCTTCCCTAATGATTTTTTGGGTCTACCTCCTCACAAAGAGGTGGAATTTTATATTTACTTGTACCTAAATATGGAACTAATATCTACACCAGCATATCAGATGGGTCCTCTGGAGGTTCATGAGCTACAGGTACAACTAGAGGACTTGTAGGTGAAGGGACTCATTCAGCCCAGTGTTTCTCCTTGGGCAGCCCCAATTTTGTTCTCCAAGTAGGCAGGTGAGAGATTTAGGCTTTGTGTTGACTAGCGGAACCTGAACCCGGTGGCCATGAAGAACAGGCGCCCACTCCCCAGGATTGAGGACCTCTTTGATCAGTTGAAAAGTGCATAGTGGTTCTCGAAGATAGATCTCGGATCAAGTTATCACCGTGTCAGACTATGAGAATAGGATGTGAAGAAGATAGATTTCTGATGTCGGTACAAACATTACGAGTTCTTTGTTATGGCATTCAGCGTGACCAAAGCTCCAGCAGTATTCATGGGACTCATGAACAGTATCATTCAGCCATACCTTGATCACTTTGTAGTAGTATTCATTGACGAAATTTTGATCTACTAGTCTAATGAGGAGGATAGGGATTATCATTTGCGGGTAGTACTAGACACACTCTGAGAGCACCAGCTTAATGGTATGCTCTCGAAGTTCTAGTTCTAGATCAGAGAGGTTCTCTTTCTAGGACATGTCATATCGGAGGCTAGATTTGTATAGATCCAGCTATGATTGAGGCGTTACTTTCTCAAGAGCCACCCAAGAGTGTGATGGAGGTACAAAGCTTCCTGGGTTTGGCTGGATACTACCTGAGATTTGTGCCAAATTTCTCCAGAGTTGCAGCACCTCTATCAGTGCTGACAAAGAAGGGGAAACCCATCGTGTGGTTATAGAGATGTTAGTAGAGTTTTCCAGAGCTGATGTAGAGGTTGACTACTGCCCCCATCATGAGGCATCCAAAGGAGGGCGTAGGGTACGTAGTCTACCATGAAGCATCAGGGACCAGGCTCGAATGTGTCCTGATGCAGGAGCGATTAGTGATCGCATATAGTTCTCAATAGCTGAGAATGCATGTGCATAACTATGGTACCCATGACCTGGAGTTAGAAATAGTGGTCTTTTCCTTGAATATATGGCGACATCACTTTATGGGTGAGCGTTTTATAGTGTACTTTGATCACAAGAGTCTCATTATATCTTCTATCAGAAGGACCCGAACCTGAGATAGCGATGATGGCGTGAGTTCCTCCAAGACTATGACTTCGAAATAGTCTATAATCCTAGGAAGGGGAATGTTGTAGCAGATTCACTAAACAGTAGATATGGTATACAATATCTAGGTGAGGCGACAGAGTAGCTGGATTCTTTGCAGATATCCTTTAAGGATCGAGATGGAGCAACTTTTCTTCAGTATCTTACAGTAACTCCCTGAATTTTTCAGCGAGTCATAGAGGCACAGTGTGGGAACAATGACTACGAGGATCGACATTCTTAGATATCCACATGTCATAACCTTATGTATTTTCTGAAGATGGGGATCACTTAAACTTTTTTATAGGACGTACCATAATACCAATGTCACTTTGGGAGGAAGTATGAGGGAGTTCCACACATCCCCTTAGGATGTATATCCTAGATTCGTGAATATGTACCCGGATCTATGACGATAACAATGGTGGCTGGGAATAACGAAAGTAGTAGCAATGTTTGTCTCTCAGTGCTTTATATGTCAGCAAGTGAAGGCAGAGCATCAGGTACCTGGATGCTTGGTTCACCCTTTGGATGTCCCAGGATAGAAGTGGGATGTGATATGCATGGAATCTATGACAATACATCCACGTACATCCATAGGTCATGATTCTATCTAGGTGATCGTCAACTGACTCACCAAGTCGGCCAACTTCATACTAATCAGTGAGTAGGGTTCATAAGAGAGTTTGGGACGCCTCTATGTGAAGAAAATTTTGTGGATACATGGAGTACCGTTGATGAATGTCTCTGATCGTGATACATTTTTCACTTCCCAGCTATGGAAGGGGTTGTAGGAGGATTTTCAGACATAGCATCATTTGAGCACCACCATCAATCCTCAGACGGATAGCCAGACTGAGCAGACCATTCAAACTCTCAATGACATGATGGGTGCTTACGTCCTCAACTTCGGTCGTAGCTGGAAGGATCACTTTCATTTGGTAGAGTTTTCATAAAACAATATGTATCACTCCACCATTGGGATGGAACCCTTTGAGTCATTGTATGAGCAACCTTGCAGATCACCATTGTGCTGGATTGACCCATGGGAGTCAGCACACATGGGACCAGATATGATTCGGGATACCATAGAGAAGGTGCAGATCATCCAGGAGTGGATGAAGGATACAGAGTGTAGGTAGACGTCGTATTCCAATAGGAGACAGAGACCACTGGAGTTCGAGGATGGTGACCACATCTTTCTACAGGTCTTACCTCGATGAGGATTGTTGACATTTGGATGAGGCGACAAGTTATCTATTAGGATCATCGGAGCCTTCCAGGTCTTCATCAGAGTTTGAGAGGTGGCATAACACTTAGCTCATCCACCTCAGTTGCACTGGGTTCATGATGTCTTCCATGTATACCAATTGAGGAGATAGGTACACGACCCTTCTCACATCATCGACCACGACATGCTGGACGTCGACCATTGGGAAACTTTTATGGACGTTTCAGTTGTGATTGAGGAATGATAGGAGCGGGTCCTTCAAGGGGGATTTATACCTCTGGTGCACGTTCGTTGGATGTAGGAGAACCTCCATGACAGGACATGGGGGTGCTAGGCTGAGATATGTGCTCAGTACCCCCAATTCATCTCTTAGTTTTAGTTGTGGCTTATGGGGACACAATGTCCTGAGTTGGGGATAATGTAAAGACCAAGAAATTCCATGTATTTTTTTAATATATGGGAATTTTAAAAGTCCATGAAAACTGACAGCGTGTAATTCTGAGGCTCATTATTCCCAAAATGAATTTCTAAACTTTTATTTAGGTACGTTCAGTTAACGTATGAGCGCGTTTTTTTAACTTTTGAACTGGTGCTCGGAATTGAAATATGAAGACACCGTTGAACTCGCATCACCGATATTCCCTTAAGGATACCTTCACATTGATTGCAGTAGGTCGAGGGTGAAAGAAAGTTTTTGGGGTTTTTCGTGGGAATGAAAAATAAAATAAAATAAACATTTATTTTATTTTTAATAAAACTCCTATTTAAAGGCTATAGATGTGGGGACCACGAGGGTTTAAAACCCCCCAAAATGAATGCTCAGTGGTGGGGACTACCTGAGCCGTAAACCCCCAAATTTGAATTAAAAGGTGGTGACCATGCCACCCATGAATTTCCCACATAAATTTGGGAATGTCTCTTGAAATTCCCCCACATTAAATGTAACAAATCTATTTTAAATAATTATGCCAACTCTCCATTAATTAATTAAGCCAACTAATTTTCTGCCAATATTAAATTAAACAACATATACTAATATGTTGGATACATTTCTTTTTGGTGTAGTTGGTAGAGGAAAAAAATTGGGAGGAATACTCTCTCCAACAAAGATTGTATTCTCCAATGAAGAACGAGCTCCCCAATGAAGAACCCTCACGCCGACAAAGAACATCTTCGACGACAATGAACTGATGATCGGGGAAATGCTGACTTCACCGAATTCACCACTTCCAACATCAATTAGCATTCAAGGTATGGATTTAGTTGTGTATGATTACATATTCCGATGTTATTACCTTATAAAGCAAAGAACATGGATCAGCTCTCTAACTAGTTGATCTGCGGATGATTTGTTTTGTAGGTTTGGGAATAATAATTAAGGGAGGTTAGGGATTGACACTCTTCATTCAAGTTCTTATTGAGCCACTTGATACCTCTCTAACATGGAGGGTGTGGTCCAAACAAAAGGACCGACCACTCCGTCATTCTTCATGAATGGTGTATCCTTCGAGATGTAAGAAAGTTACTTTGTTCCTCGATGACAAACGAATGCGGCAGCTGACACATCGCTAGTCTCGATGAAGGAGACGACGCAACGGCTCCGCCCCCCGACCGCCGCAACCCAGTAACCTCCGCCTCCTGTGGCCCCGCCGCATCGTCCCGAGATTCCGGGCCGCCCATCGTGGGTCAGGCCACACCACCAGTCGGGTCGGACCCAGCAGGTCAGGCCATGTCTGTCCGACCGGGTCTAACATGACCTGTACCCACAATGACCCATTTACGTTCTTTTGGCCATAAAGTTGGCACCAGATGTCTATTTTATGATACATCATTGTGCTAGAAACCGTGGAGCGAGATAGTCCCTTGAATATACCACACAAAATATTTGGGTAATTTTGGAGTACAGTCGTGTTGGATCGAGCATAAATCCAACCGGGCCCTCGAGAAAAAAATGCTAATAACATACAGACCGAGCCTCTGATTGATGCACCTTCTATTGAATTTGGACCCCAATGATGTGGAGTTCCATTGAGATACTTATTTTTGGGATTTCATGGAAATTTGAATATTGACCAATGGCTTGAGTATAAGACCCTTTCAGGGACGAGAAAACCTCGTGCGGGAACCCAGTAGCTAGTTGTGACATCAAGAATGAATTGTGATCCTGTGTGGGTTAGCACAGAGCGATCTTATGTGGGTCCGTAGAAGAGCCTATTAACATAGTAAGATGATTAGTAGTTACATCTAATCATCCATACTATTGTACTAAAGTTATACCTATTGTGAACTGAGTCTGTACCTTGTGGTACATTCCATCTTTGTAATACCATAGTGATATTCTTCTGTGTGGTGTACCTATGTGGTACATACCTTTGTGGTATTCATTCCACTGTGGAAAGGCTGAGGTTTGGGATTTTGGGTTGGACCCTGTGTTTTCTCATGATTTAGAAGGCTATACTTGATAACATCGGTATATGTATAGGAATATACATAAGTAGTGTTGATAGTTGACTTCATGATTTGTGGATTATCCTTTGTGGATTTCATGAGACCTTGAGGGTATCAGGGTCCTTACTAAGTATATTTATACTCACCCCTGCACGGGCTATGCCCGCACCCTATTGTGGTTGGTGTAGATGACGGACAATGCTGACTGGGGACAAAAGTACCATGGCTGGAGGTAGCATGGAAGAGGATGTTAGACACTGTGAATGGTAAAGATGTCAGTTTGTGAGATATACCTACCCTTCTTGTAGGATTCTTGGTGGACAATCCAGGAGCTTCTTTTCACCTATCAGTCGTCTTGTACATTCCCTTTTTCCTTGTACTTTTCAGTTAGTATTGTATTCCGTCCCCTTTTATATACTGAACTCACTCGGCTTACTGTTTAGTTTACATGATTGTGTATCTTTTTATGTGCTTGGTTGCGTGTGCTAACATGTTATAAAGTTAATGCCTTCCCAGTTTTAGGGAATACGCCTTCAGTGCTAGTCTCTAGCCCCTAGCCTATGGTGGGCGGGCATGGGGTAGTCACGGTACGGGCCCCAGGGGACGGGTCGTGATAGTATCATTCATGAAAAATATTTTAGTCATTGTTACTATAACACCTTTCACTATGGTATGAGGTTATATTGTCACACTTGTGGACGATTTCCCTTATATATTTAACCATAGTGCTCTATTGATACTTCTATACTACGGTGACATTTTTTCTTATATAGTAATCCTTCAGTATATTTCTATTTAAATAAATTTTATATTGGTAAAATTTATGATTACAAATTTTACTTAAAAAGTGTGATGCTGTTATTATTTCATTGAATAAATGGTTTTCATTGAATGTGTTCCCTTGAATGTAGCCTTTATTTAAAACTCTTCTTTTAAATTTATCAATTGTTTTTACAGATATCAATATGTTATTATTTTATTCTATATAATGAAATATTTTATCTGGGAGGAATCCTAATAGGTTTCTTCTCACATCCAACATACACCATTATGTGTATGTTGACTTCACATTTTGTGGCCGAGGTAATTGACTGATTCATTGTGTTGTTAATGGTGGATCGTGTTTCTAGTGTTCCTTATTGTGTGTGTTGGTAGTAGTGGCTTTAGGGTGATGTTCCTCATGTTTCCTGTAGGATCCAGAACATTTAGTAGTTCCCATTTTTTAATGGTATTTATAGGTTTTTTTATAGTTGTCAAATCCTAATTCTATGTTTTATTATGACTTTTTTTTGGTAATATATATTTTCTGATGTTCATTTTCCAAGGTTACGTATTCTTATTTAAATGGTTGAAATAATTCACAAGGTATATTATTTATACCCAGTATCTAGTTTGAGCTTGTGGGGATTTGGAATGCCCTTCATGCCATGCCATGGACTAGGTTGGGTTTTATGGATCTTCATCTTGATTAAGGAAAAAATGTTATAAGAGAATGTCACACTCTTTTTAGGTCATTTTATCTGGGGATGTCTTTTGGAATAATGATTCTACCATTTCCAGGATATGATGTTATAATTATGAGTAGGTTAAAAACCAATACTCTTTGTGATAGGAATCGAGTCTCCATGGGATTTTAGGTTTCTTTTAGATTTATTGGTTATTGCGGGGTGTTTTTGTTTGGGAGATAAAAAGAGAGTTGGGATAATGGTCACTGTGAGATTGTAGGTCATGGAAATCCATGTGGAATAAGGGATAAAGTCCTAGAAGACTCTCCTTAATGTGTGAATGATTAGTTTATGTATTCCAATATTATAGAAAAGTTACCTACCAATATTAGTTTTCTCTTATAAATTTTATTATGTCCTATTGGGTTTATAAATATTTTTTAAAACCACTTATATTAGATGTCTAGAGAACAAGAAATTAATGTGGAGATGGTTTTGTCTTACTAATATGAATATTCTATTTTTATAATAATTTTTATGGATACATTTTAGACAATTAATTTCATAAAACTGTTGTGGATAACTGGGTGATGAGTTTATTGAGCATTGGATTTTTATAATTAGTACATTTCATTCATCAATACTGATTGTTCGGAAAACCTGAAATATTACAATGTGGGTATTGGAAATACATTTTAATTGGGATAAATTTTTATTTGAAAATGGTTTTGAATGGGATGATATTATTTAGAACATTTTTTTGAATTTGAAATTAGTTTTTTAATTAGTTGTAAATGATAATTTTGGAATGTTTTATGAATTCTTAAATGGAAGTTGTATTGTTAATGTGTAAATGGGTTGAATAGTTTATTTTGAAATGTGTAATTTTTATTTTGGACATTGGTATGCTCATGACCACTAAAGTTCATGGTTATGTGTTGATGAATGATGATGGTTGGTGGAATGGGTGGATGTGTGCCCAAGTTTGCATTAGAATATGCTTGTTTGTGAGGCACTTTTACATACCAATGTTGAGTTTGCAACCCATCATGGTTGTTTTTTTCACAATAGAATTTATTAGATGATATGATGTTTGGTAACTAGTGATTTCATGGTGTCTGAGTTCTAAAAAAATTGTTTTTTTAAACGATGTTGCATATTTGAGGTTCATTGATGAGTATTTTTTGAGAAAATAGTTAGAAGGCTCTCTAGTTAAATATTCTGGTAAGCCTTATAAATGGTTCCCTCTGTGTGTTCAGTGTTTTTTATGGTTTGTTTTTTCTTATGAGATAGTTTTATTGGTCTTTAGTTTCCCTTGTTGGCCACTTTACACCCCCACAGGATTCAATGTGTGTCAAAGTGTGGCCATGGTCGGTTCAATGTCAGTAGACCATTCAGTTTGTCAAGTAATGGTATTTCTTCATGAGTTTTAGATTTGTATACATCTATTGTTCTCTGTTAATATGATCTTATAAATGTCGAATAGTGTATGTGAAAAAAAGAAAGATGCATTAGTTTCCTTGAGTAATATAATTCCTTACCGTATACGTGTTTAATATTTATACTTGATGGTATGATATGAAAAAATGAATGAAATTTCGGTGTGTAGAATATAATATGGACAAAGGCTATTGCTGGTGATTGTGGTTAAAAAAGACATTTAGAACTTTTTTTGGTTTATTCTATGTGTGGGATCATGTTGCCCATCCATTTGGAGAATTTTGTCATAAGAATCCATCATGTCCATTTATGTAAGTAGATTATAATTTGGGACAAATTTTAATGTCTCTTCCCCATTTATTATTCATTTTTTGAAATGGTCACGTTTGGTGGTGTTGTGTGGTGTTGTGTTTTTCTTTTGAAAATTATTAATATATCCATTATAAATGTGGGAGTATGTCTTGCGTTCTAATTTCAGGTTGTTTCTAATTACATTAAAATAGTATCATTCCTGTGCATATCAAATGACCATATCTCGATGAATGTTTCATTTTATGGAGATGTATGTTCTTAAGTGCATTGTGTTTAACTATTTCAGCATGTATCAATGTATGACATCTTCTGTCACTGAAAGAATGTTCTTCAGATGGAGATCTAGTGACCTAATTTGATGGAAGGAGGTACTTTATGCCTTAGGGATCTAGCCATAGACATCATAGTAAATTTGGTGCATAATCAAGACCCCCAGAGGTATATGGTATCATTCCCATGGTTAGGCCACTAGTGATAGAATTGGGGATAGAATAAGCATCTATCACATGTGTTTTTTTTGAGTTGTCAAGTATTGTGGGAATCAACAGGCGTCATTCCCTTAATTTTTATCATATGGTTTTCAAGATAATATTTAGTTGTAAGGGTGTTGGGTGGTCTCTTGTCCTAGAAATTATTATTTATGTGATTTCTTGATATTGATTCCTATTTGAATATCCTTTTACGATTGGATTTCATCCATTGGTTTTAGTTATAGACCATCTCTTGGGTGGCTGTTTCCCTCGTAATGTTTTCATTACATTGTTTAGTGGTTTTGTTAGATTGTGTTTGTTGGTCTCTGTAAAAAGTTCATATATTGATAAATGATTATTATCCAATGTCATTATATGATAATGGGATAGGCCAGTTGCTTCTTATTGTTGGGAGACAAACTGTGATTCTTGTTAAAATATATTCTTGAGTAAAACCAGGCTACTACATTTTCCCAGTGGGGAGCCCCTTTTGGCCTCCCCATTTTGGAATTCATGTTTTGACTATGGTATTTGATCCCTAGCGTGTATACTCATTTAGAGATATATATTTTCACATTCCTTCGATGAATAATCATTGGTTTTGGAGTGTTACCAATAGTATTAGTATCTGTTAGGTTTTTGATGTCCCTTATGAGAAATGTTTTGGATTTTTTTGTTCATTTTAAGTGTGTGGTATAAACTTTATTTAGCAGTTTTGGAGGTGTTCTTATCTTGAGTGGTTAGATTATTTGGTTGTGATAATTATATATCTTTTGGTCGACTAAAAAAAGGGTTCATGGCTTTCTAGGGGAAGAAGGAATTAGGTGGGGTGTCCATTTTAGACTCACCAATAATATTTTGTGAACATCAATTTTATGTTTTTTTGTTCGTGCTTTATTTTTTTTGATGAAATTCGGAATATTATTGAGTTATGAAAGAGTATCATGTTTTTTAGAACAAGAATTTTTTTGGATTTTTCTTTTTGAAAGGATTATGGATGGGATAATCATTACACCTTTGTTTTTATTTTCATTCATGGATATGTTTCATTTGTGGGTCTCTTTTTTTCCTAAAAAATAGAGTGCGATGGATCTCAATTTTGAGGTAATTTTCTATTTATAATTTGTGTTCATTTTACCCTTGGGGTTTCTACAAGTTTTTTTATAAAATTTGAATATTTGGGCCTTATAGGAGGTGATGCACAGTTGGCCCATGGCTGGGGAAACTGGGTGTCGTGCCATGGAAATTGTGCAGATAAGTGACATTTTGGGATAGATGATAACTAAACAGTGTTTTTAGGGTTATGAGTCTTTGTGGTCTAACCATGCAGCATGTTACTCTTATAAAAAAAGGGATGCATGTTTTCCTTAAATTTTGAAAAATTGTGATGCCAAAAATGGCATGATTTTCAGGTAATTAAAATTTAATAAATGAAATTTGTGTCCCCTATAGATTTAATACCAAAACACCCCATTAATCCCCACAAAGTATATTATACATTAGGCAGACCAAAACCTTCTTCAACCTTCCTCCACTATCCCATGGGCTATATTTTGATCTGTGAATTTTCTTGGATTCGTGAATAAACTATATAGTAAATGGTTTCATTATGGTTTCCCCCTCTTTTATAGGGTGTTCTTATTCTCTATTTGGGGTTTCACATCTCTATCACGTTGGGTAATCATTTTATGGTTGGATCTTGATTATAAGTGTTTAATATTATTTTCTTTGGTTATATATTTTCATTATTAGGTCTTATAATGATTTGATTATGGTTTGACCCCATTTTTTGGATGTTTCTCCATTTAAAAAAGGTGGTTCCATGCTCTAACATTTTAGATTCCATTTTTGTGCATGCTTAATTTCATTAAAATTATCTATAGTTTGATCATGTTCTTTGAAATATATTATTAATGTGTTTTTTGTTATTTATGAGATGGAAATGGATTTCAAAAAGAAAAATGGCTATGATTGGGTTGTACATAATAGTGGTGTTTCATTGAACTATATTTGTAAATTTTTTGAGGTATATGAAATGTGTTTTCTAGCATACATGATTTGGGGATGTATGGAAAGTGAGTTTTTAAATGGATATTTATTGATAAAGAAATGAAAATTTCATTGTTATATCCTTTTAATTTGACATATGAATTGTTTAAATGTTGATAAGAATGTTGAAAGTGAAATTGGGATATTGGTGTATTTGAAATGGGGATTGGCCCATGAAAACGGTTAAATAAATTATTGAATATACTTGTAATAATTTAGTTGGTGTTTTATGAATTGTTCAAGTGATGGTAAATTTATATATAATTGGTTTTGTTTAGTGTAAAATGTAATGTGTTTTGGTTTGTTGAAAATGGTGATTTTCATGTATATTTATAGTTCTTGTAATGTGCATGTGAATGTTGTGTTATGTGTCTCATGTGAACATGAAATTGAACATAAAGGGAATAACATGTTATTCATTGGGATTCCTATTTCTAGTATTCTTTTGATTTAGAAGTGGATTTTCCTTTTTTCCCTTATTTTGATTGATGAATACAACACTGACTAAATAATAATGAGGACTAGAGACCATTTGGCCATTTGAATGTCCCTTACTAGTGGAACTTTCACGATAATGCTATTATTAATGGTTATTATACCACCTTTCATCGAGTTACAATATTTGAGTGTCTCAGTTGATCTAGATTACCCATATGGATTTATCCATGGTGTTTTCTTGATAATTATGTAATGTGGTTCCATCCATATACATGTAGTGGAACTTTAATGCATTTTTTTAAATCAAGTTTATATTAGTAAATTGTTTATTTTGAGATTTTTCCTTTAAGAGTTTCATAATAGAATTATTCATTTTAGGAAATGGATTTCTTTAAATTTATTCCTTGAAAATTTCATTTCTTCCAAATTTATCCCCATAAAATTTTCAATGGAACTTTCATAAATGAGCATGATTAATTGTTATTCAATGTTATAACATGCAATATTTTCTTTTTGTGGAATCCTTATGGGATATGGATTAAAAAATTAATACATCCTTGTCTATATGTATACATAACTATGTATAACCCATGTAAGAGTACAATGATTCTTGTTGACGATTGTGTACCTAGATGCTTGTTTTCCTTCTTAAAGTTGTTGATGTTTGTGGTTGGAGGGTTATGTACCTCATGTTGCACGATAGTTTTTGGTAATTTTCTTCTTTCCCTTTTTTGTATTTTTTTTTGTTAAAGTTATGAAACCTTTATTATGAATATTGTTATGCCTTTTCTTGATTTGGTTATTTATTTTTTAATGTTCATTTTCATTATATGTTTCTTCTTACCAAAATCATCAAAATTATTCCCAAGGTATATTATTGATACCCATGGACTAGTTTCCAACCAATGGTAATCAAGACTTCCCTTCAGGTCGTGCCACGTCATGACTCATGTGTCAAGTTAGTTGTAACTCTATCAAGGATTGTGAAAATAAATCAATTTTTTTTAAATTTTTTTATTTATTATCATATAAAAATTACAATTTTTAGAAATTTTTATTTTATAATTTTTCCACATGATGTATAAAAATAGATATTAAATAGAAGTGGGGTTATGAAAAAAAAATTATGTGTTATTTAAAATTATTAATGGTATCAACTTTCATGGAACAAATTGAATTATTTAAAAAATATATCCTTTTAATTATATCAAATCAAATTTATTCCATAATAACAACATTACAAAAGTCTTGATAATATTATTCAATTAGATTATTAATTTACTTGTTCTGTAATAATATATATTTCATATTAAAACAACTTCTTAATAATTTGAAATATATATTTCTATTCTATACAAAATTCACTAATCAATTACATGTTCCTATGAAAATCAAGGTGTAACGCCCCGACCCCAGTTACCCGGAGTCGGTTCATTATTACATAACATTGGTATGATCACATGAAAGATCAAATCTCGAAAGACCGATTGGTTTGGTAGCCTTGGAAACACTACATATATTCATAAGTTTTACATTACATCATAAAATGAAAAACTACTACAACAAAATAATGTCTCAATAATCCACACTCATATCCCACATAACATCCCTGCAGGTCATTCATAATTTACTTCTTCACTTCCTGGGAAAAATAAAACATAGAAAAGGGGTGAGCTCAAATGCCCAGTAAGGATAACAATATAGCGGAAACTTTCATAAATAAGAATAAACATTTAAGGCAATGTATAAATAAAACAAACGCCTTTCAAACATGAACTTTAAACATGGTATGGCATAAATAAAATGAAATAATGCCATTTACTTATTCACATGGATATTCTACTAATCGAATAATCACATGCAAAAATCAATAACCACTTTCATAATGTTTGAATGAATAATGCCAGACTATCATAACCACATAGTCAAGGCCTCGTGCCAAGACTACAAATAAGATTTTGTCAAGACCTTGTGCCAAGACACTAGTGTGTCTCATGAGACCTACCGATGCATCGAGGAGCTATAGCGGGCTCCACCCGTCACATATTAAGTCCAATGCATTCCCATATGAAAAGGTTTAAACATAACATAAACATTCGTATTAAAACTAGCATACGATATGTCAATACTTTCACCATAAACTATGAATGGTATGAAAATAGCACATCCACAGTCAAAAATATCACAAAACCTTCAATACAATATAGAAATTTTGTATAATAATAAATCAACTTCAAATAATCTTAAAATCCATCAAAGGATGTTGACATAGATGAAATCAAAATTCTTTTTAAAGAAATATCTCCTTTTATTTTGAAATAATTTAATATCCATATAAAATAAAACATTTTATTTGAAAATATTCTTATAAGCTTGTAAGGGAAGCTTTGAAGATTTTATAACGGCGGAAAATATCCGCACCCGCCGTATAAGTTAAAAAAAACATTCTTACATTAATTCTTTCGAAAAGGTTAAAAAGGACCTTATTTTGAAAATGACCGAAAGATTCCTTTATAAACCACTTATACAAGTCAAAAAGGGTATAAATGGCTTTAACTCATATTCTAGTAAATAGTAAAAATGTTTTGAAATACATTTTTAAGAAACATGGATGTGGATGATAAAGAGATCCCAGTAGATTATTACGTATAAACAACCTCGGATAATGAAGAGATTGTGAAATAACCCTTACCTTGTACTTTTCCTTGGTTGGGGTAGGTTAACCTCCTGTATAATGGTGAAATAATTTTTATTATATTATACAAGAATCATATACATTAATATGATATCATATATGATCTTTTAATATTGATTTGATAATAATATCTTAGTATTATCATAGTTTCGGGTGTTAACTTACTTGTTTTATTTTATATGTTTTGTTACGTAAGACATGTTTGTAAAGGATAGATTGTATATTATTCATATCCAGAATGATATAAAGTCCTTAATCATCATTTTTAAATCATCAAATGATAATTATACTTGAATGGATACGATGGAGAATGAATCTCATCGTGTTCGTGGAGACGGTAGTCCGTACGTACGCACGAGCGACAATATCATTCTTTTGATATTAAAATAATATATAAATGGATGGTATATAATATATATAGAATTATTAACATGTTATATTTATTATTTACCTGAGTTAAACATCATTATTATACCATTCCAAATAATATTATATTGAATAACAATTACACCACGACGTGGAGACGGTAAGCCGTACGTACGCATGTATGGTGACATGTTATTCAAAGGGTGGATAGAATACTGAATATGGTTGTATCATATTTATAATAACATCACAGTATATGTGAGATACTGGAGTTATTATTTTATAATGGTAAGAACAAAGGAAGAAGAAGTGGAAGAAGAAATGAACTTGGAAAAGGGTGGTGAAATCATTACCTCTTCTTCGGGTTCTTCATTTTGATTTGATCAAAAGAGCTCCTTAGGATGGCTTTCTGATCAAACTAAGGCCTCTAGGGTTTATTGAGGGATGTTGGGAGAGTATTTGGGCAGAGTTTGGCCGAACCAAAAGGCTTTTAAGGTGTGAAGAAATGAGAAGGAGGAGTGCCCTTTTATAAGAGGGGTGAGGGGCACCTTTGGAAAAGCTAGAAATATTAGTTTATAATAAATTCATAATCGGTTTCCAATGGCTCCAAAGTTTACTATTCAAAGGTTAAGGTAGGGATGGGTCGAAAAAAACTCAACCAATAGAATTTAGACAGGTTTGGGTACTTATATTAACCTTATCTTTAAGTATTAACTTTAAGTTAATTAGTTTCACTTTTACAATGTCTCTTTGTATTTTTATATAATATGTTTAATAAATTTACTATATACATCCAAGAGACCCCCAATTGGTCCATTAATGATGAACCTATCATGATATAAGTCTCTTGGCCAAACCTTAGATTTTTAGGAATTTAATATCAATTAATAATATAATATTTGTTTTAAGAACTCTTTTATGTCAATTTTGACACTATTCAATAGTTGATTTTGGTGAAACTCATAAAAGATTGATTACTTAGAATAAAGTCAATTAAATCAATCCTAATATATCATATTATCCTAGAAAATTAGTTTAATTCATTAAAAGTTTCATATTATATTTATTTGGGTTTTTATAATATCAATTATTTTAATTTTTCACTATTATAGTAATTACTGCATCATCATTGTTTAATAAATAAAATAAATTATGTAATGTATAAAAAATATAAATAAAATATCATTATGTAGGAAATCTTTTTATCTTTCTAATTAATATTTATAATCTAAAATCCAACATATATAACCATATGTGACAATTGTTTTTCTAAAAGATATATGCTTGTGTCATTTTTTATTCATGTTAACTTAATTAAAATAAAGTGTCATTATCACTTACAAGTGGATCCATGGGGTCCCAAAATCGACCCAAAGATGTCCCTGGTTGACCATTTATCAACCAATAGGGTTAAGACACGTTTTAGGGTAATTTAGTATTATTATAATATTATTTTTTAACCCTTATTTACCGGATTTACCCTTAACCATGGTAAATAAAATATTTACCGCAGTAATTATTCAAAATGTCTAAAAATAAAAGTTGCCTATTTACACAATTTGAAAATACTGATTCCAAATATGGAATCCATTTTCCTAAATTCAAAACACAGAAGTGGCAGAAATTAATTTAAAATTAGTTCCCGCTGTCAAAACAAAAAGTGTGTTTTTAAGAGATAATAACTATCAAAAGATTGACACTTGTTTATGTTCGGTTTAATTGTAAAATTATGTCCAATGACCAACATTATATTAAATGGTAAAAATATATTCTAAATATACTTTAAAACCACTCAAATTCATAATTTATCACTATTAATTATTTTGATTAAAAAAGTTGTTTTTAATTAAAATTTAGTAATTTTCACTATTCATCAAAATATGAAAGTTATCCGAAAAGTACCAAAATATCACCTTAGGCTAAATTCGATATTCCGAATCCAAAACTTAATTCCATTTTGTAATATAAAATATATATAACTTCAAAAAGTAGGTATTACTATTCATAACGGCTAGTTTGATTTGTTGTGGTGTGTGTTAAAACTCAAGGTTGCATACAACACACACTACTGTATTATTCAATGAAAGCGTACCGTGGAAGCTTGGGATGTTTCATTTTAAATTTTTGATGTCCCCATTTAGTCAAAAAGTTTAAAATATTGTATTTAAAAATGGTTCACTATTAAAAGTTGATAAAAGTGCAATACTGAAAATGAGTTTGTTCTTGCATTATATCTAAGAAACTCATAATATGGATTCTAAAATTATAAAGATTATATAAAGTTTAAAATTTAGATAATACTATTCATAACCTCTTTTGAATGGATTTTTGGTAAGTCATGGTGCAATTGAAATCAGTGTTGCGTGTAGTGCAAGTTATTGAATTATTATGAAGAAATAACACACTATGACATCTTGGGGTGTTACATTCTCCCCTCCTTCAATAAATTGCATCCTCGCAATTTGAAATTGTTCTTCGAAAATAAAAGGTTGAAAATAGAAAATAAATTTGTGGGAAAACCCACATCGGAAATTGGGTTACTAAAATTTAGTTTTAATATGAGGAAAAGAGAAATGAAAGGGTCACCACCAAATTATGATCTCGATTAGGAGAACATTGGTGGAAATTAGAGACATATAATTGGAGGAAAAACGTAAATATTTATAGGTAGTGATTGAGGTCATAAATCACAAACAAGTGTAAAATTGAGGTCCTTAAATTCATCAATCTATGATGATTTGAAATACCATCGGTTCAACAAAACATAGGGTATTAGGATAACACATTTTTTGACGTTTCAATGTATCTTAGTTGAAATCCCACATCGAAAAATGAATTAATGAGGCCTCTATTTAAAATAAAGAGTCGAAAGTATGAAGATTACCGAAAATAACACATACTAGGGTTTCATGTAGGAAAATATGGATATGGAAGAAAAATCTAACCATCAATTATCTGAAGGAGAGTGGTAGAGAACATGGCTATGAAAAGGCCAACAATCCCAAAGCCATAAATTAGTGATGATTTAAGGTACCATCTAGGAAAACATTTTTGTTCTAAGTTTCTTTTCTTAATGTTGAGGAATTTATTTATGAGATTGGATAAGATCATAAAGAGATATACTTACTTTATAAATAGAGTTTTATCCATTAATAAATTTCTACCACAAACTCATCTTTCACTCTAAAAGATAATAGAATTTAAAAAAAAAATTCTATTTACACTATTCGTATAGGGTTCCAAAATAAACGAATTTATAATTCATCTATAAGATCTTTTAGTAAAAACTACATTATTTAATCCAGGACATCTCGTGGGCCAGTGGTAGGTGATACACCCTTGTCTCCCTTCAGTTGCGGGTTCAAGTCTCGCAGCCTTACCGGACGCGACGGGTTGCCGCCCGACCTCCGGGTTGTCCTTTTATGGCAATCCAAAATAATCCAAACTAGAACTATCCAAAATACTTCTGTCCAAACTCACAGTCCAACATTTATAAGGAAGGTAAACATGATATAGATCCTTTTTACCCCGTAATAGCATATGAATACCTTCATCATGTATTACCATATTCCTTATTGATTACATTAATGCTCCCTTATTCCATATAGAATACTGGATATACTTCATTAATCCAAAAATGTTTTAAACCCCAACAATGATGGAATATACAAATCATTAATCAGTTCCAAGGTAGTCAAGAATATCCAATATAATTTATCCAAGACAATCACATATTATTCCAAAATCACTACCTCAGTATCAGAACTATATTATGATTTATCATTCTCTCAACCATATATTTTCCAAAAATTTATCCTTCTATTGAGTCACTTTTCCTTGTTCCACACAATCTCAAGTCCTTAATGAAATAGTACTGCAGTACAATCCTTATATACTCCATAATTATTATAACAAGTACATTGTTGATACAACACTCAATTGACATAATCAACATAAGAACTCTAATAATTTCTCTTCATCTGTGGTAGTATCATAACATGATTATTATCCAATAACATCATTTGCGGCATAGTCTGATTACTAGGACATAGGTTCGCATAGTGTACAAACTCCTTGCAAATGAAGCATTGTACATTTGAAACCATTTTCTTACTCTTGCAGTCACGTACTTTGTGCCCTTTTCCTCCACACTTATAACAAACTCCCATTCCTTTCAGGCAAGTTCCAGGGTGTTTCTTTCCACAGTTACCACAAATGGGAAAATTCTTCTTTTCCCTCTTCCCTTTATCCATATTTCTCTCTTCCATCCTTTTCTTCTCTTGCTTCCCTTCAAAGCCATAGGACTCAGTAAACTCTTTACTTATCTTATCAACACATGATATTATTTCTTCATATGATGATAATATATGGGAGACTATTTCTCTTATAAATTATAGCTTAAGACCATGAAAGATATGATCCTTCCTTCTCTTTGGATCATGTGCATTTCTGGAGTTCTCATTCCTTCTACTGGGCGCCATTTCTAAACAATGGAATACACTAGATCAGTTTATGAATCATAATACATAATCCCATACTTATAAAACACTTAACATAAATTGAACTATTTATGGATATAATCCATAATCATAAAAATTTCTCCTTTGAGGATGTATATACTCATAAACCCTTCATAATGATTTGTAAAGAAAATGAGAGTTATCCTAAGCATATCCCCCGGGAGTGTCGTAACCAAGAGTGCAGTAAGGCCCGTTGTCGTGCACCAGTTCTCGTTCGAGTCTAGCTCAAAGCGGTGTTTTCGGGTTTTACCCCTAGGTACATCTGTGCCAGAGCCGCCTCTACCTGCTCGTATCCAGACAGGGATGTATTGCTCGGTAAACTCACAAAATCTCTACAATACCAAAATTCTAGGAAGTTCTTCTACACTAATCCTCAAAGTTCATCTTAGGTCTACGTGCTCTAATCAGAGTTTATCTAAATCTAGCTTCCAAGGTTTGTACTAAACTTCCTCTGATACCAACTGTAACGCCCCGACCCCAGTTACCCAGAGTCGGTGCATTATTACATAACATTGGTATGATCACAAGAAAGATCAAATCTCGAAAGAACGATTGGTTTAGTAGCCTAGGAAACACTAGATATATTCATAAGTTTTACAATATATCATAAAATGAAAAACTACTACAAAAACATAATGTCTCAATAATCCACACTCATATCCCACATAACATCCCTGCAGGTCATTCATAATTTACTTCTTCACTTACTGGGAAAAATAAAACATAGAAAAGGGGTGAGCTCAAATGCCCAATAAGGATAACAATATAGCGGAAACTTTCATAAATAAGAATAAAAATTTAAGGCAATGTATAACTAAAAAAAAAGCCTTTCAAACAAGAACTTTGAACATGGTATGGCATAAATAAAATGAAATAATTCCATTTACTTATTCAATGGATATTCTACTAATCGAATAATCACATGAAAAAATCAATAACCACTTTCATAATGTTGGAATGCATAATGCCAGACTATCATAACCACATAGTCAAGGCCTCGTGCCAAGACTACAAATAAGATTTTGTCAAGGCCTTGTGCCAAGACACTAGTTTGTCTCATGAGACCTACCGATGCATCGAGGAGCTATAGCGGGCTCCACCCGTCACATATTAAGTCCAATGCATTCCCATATGAAAAGGTTTAAACATAACATAAACATTCGTATTAAAACTAGCATACGATATGTCAATACTTTCACCATAAACTATGAATGGTATAAAAATAGCACATCCACAGTCAAACATATCACAAAACCTTCAATACAATATAGAAGTTTTGTATAATAATAAATCAACTTCAAATCATCTTAAAATCCATCAAAGGATGTTGACATAGATGAAATCAAAATTCTTTTTAAAGAAATATCTCCTTTTATTTTGAAATCATTTAAGATCCATATAAAATAAAACATTTTCTTTGAAAATATTCTTATAAGCTTGTAAGGGAAGCTTTGAAGATTTTATAACGGCGGAAAATAGCCGCACCCGCCGTATAAGTTAAAAAAACATTCTTACCTTAATTCTGTCGAAAAGGTTAAAAAGGACCTTGTTTTGAAAATGACCGAAAGATTCCTTTATAAACCACTTATAAAAGTCAAAACAGGTATAAATGGCTTTAACTCATATTCTAGTAAATAGTAAAAATGTTTTGAAATACATTTTTAAGAAACATGGATGTGGATTATAAAGAGATCCCAGTAGATTATTACGTATAAACAACCTCGGATAATGAAGAGATTGTGAAATAACCCTTACCTTGTACTTTTCCTTGGTTGGGGTAGGTTAACCTCCTGTATAATGGTGAAATAAGTTTTATTAAATTATACCAGAATCATATACATTAATATGATATCATATATGATCTTTTAATATTGATTTGATAATAATATCTTAGTATTATGATTGTTTCGGGTGTTAACATACTTGTTTTATTTTATATGTTTTGTTACGTAAGACATGTTTGTAAAGGATAGGTTGTATATTATTCATATCCAGAATGATATAAAGTCCTTAAACATCATTTTTAAATCATCAAATGATAATTATACTTGACTGGATACGATGGAAAATGAATCTCATCGCGTTCCTGGAGACGGTAGTCCGTACGTACGCACGAGCGACAATATCATTCTTTTGATATTAAAATAATATATAAATGGATGGTATATCATATATAAAAAATTATTAACAATTTATATTTATTATTTACCTGAGTTAAACATCATTATTATACCCATCCATATAATATTATATTGAATAACAATTACACCACGACGTAGAGACGGTAAGCCGTACGTACGCACGTATGGTGACATGTAATTCAAAGGGTGGATAGAATACTGAATATGGTTGTATCATATTTATAATAACATCACAGTATATGTGAGACACTGGAGTAATTATTTTAGAATGGTAAGAACAAAGGAAGAAGAAGTGGAAGAAGAAATGAACATGGAAAAGGGTGGTGAAATCATTACCTCTTCTTCGGGTTCTTCCTTTTGATTTGATCCAAAGAGCTCCGTAGGTTGACTTTCTGATCAAACTAAGGCCTCTAGGTTGTAGTGAGGGATGTTGGGAGAGTATTTGGGCATTGTTTGGCCGAACCAAACGGCTTTGAAGGTGTGAAGAAATGAGAAGGGGGAGTGCCCTTTTATAAGAGGGGTGAGGGGCACCTTTGGAAAAGCTAGAGATATTAGTTTATAATAAATTCATAATAGGTTTACAATGGCTCCAAAGTTGACTATTAAAAGGTTAAGGTGGGGATGGGTCTAAAACAACTCAACCAATAGAATTTAGACAGGTTTGGGTACTTATATTAACCTTATCTTTAAGTATTAACTTTAAGTTAATTAGTTTCACTTTTACAATGTCTCTTTGTATTTTTATATAATATGGTCAATAAACTTACTATATACATCCAAGCGACCCCCAAGTGGTCCATTAATGATGAACCTATCATGATATAAGTCTCTTGGCCGAACCTTAGATTTTTAGGAATTTAATATCAATTAATAATATAATATTTGTTTTAAGAACTCTTTTATGTCAATTTTGACACTATTCAATAGTTGATTTTTGTGAAACTCATAACAGATTGATTACTTCGAATAAAGTAAATTAAATCAATCCTAATATATCATATTATCCTAGAAAATTATTTTAATTCATTAAAAGTTTAATATTATATTTATTTGGGTATTTGTAATATCAATTAGTTTAATTTTTCACTATTATAGTAATTACTGCATCATCATTGTGTCATAAATAAAATAACTTATTTAATGTCTAAAGATTATAAATAAAATATAATTATGTAGGAAATCTTTCTATCTTTCTAATTAATATTTATAATATGAAATCCAACATATATAACCCTATGTAACAATTGTTTTTCTAAAAGATATATGCTTGTGTCATTTTTGTATTCATTTTAACTTAATTAAAATAAAGTGTCATTATCACTTACAAGTGGATCCATGGGGTCCCAAAATCGACCACAATATGTCCATGGTTGACCATTTATAAACCAATAGGGTTAAGACACGTTTAGGGTAATTTAGTATTATTATAATATTATTTTTTAACCCTTATTTACCGGATTTACCCTTAACCATGGTAAACAAAATATTTACCGCAGTAATTATTCAAAATGTCTAAAAATAAAAGTTACCTATTAACACAATTTGAACATCCTGATTCCAAATATGGAATCCATTTTCCTAAATTCAAAACACAGAAGTGGCAGAAATTAATTTAAAATTAGTTCCTGCTGTCAAAACAAAAAGCGTGTTTTTAAGAGATAATAACTATCAAAAGATTGACATTTGTTTATGTTCAGTTTAATTGTAAAATTATGTCCAATGACCAAAATTATATTAAATGGTAAAAATATATTCTAAATATACTTTAAAACCACTCAAATTCATAATTTATCACTATTAATTATTTTGATTAAAAAAGTTGTTTTTAATTAAAATTTAGTAATTTTCACTATTCATCAAAATATGAAAGTTATCCGAAAAGTACCAAAATATCACCTTAGGATAAATTCGATATTCCGAATCCAAAACTGAATTCCATTTTGAAATATAAAATATATATAACTTCAAAAAGTAGGTATTACTATTCATAACGGCTAGTTTGATTTGTTGTGGTGTGTGTTAAAACTCAAGGTTGCGTACAACACACGCTACTGTATTATTCAAAGAAAGCGTACCGTGGAAGCTTGGGATATTTCATTTTAAATTTTTGATGTCCCCATTTAGTCAAAAAGTTTAAAATATTGTATTTAAAAAGGGTTCACTATTAAAAGTTGATAAAAGTGCAATACTGAAAATGAGTTTGTTCTTGCATTATATCTATGAAACTCATAATATGGATTCTAAAATTATAAGGATTATATAAAGATTAAAATTCAGATAATACTATTCATAACCTCTTTTGAATGGCTTTTTGGTAAGTCATGGTGCAATTTAACTCGGTGTTGCGTGTAGTGCAAGTTATTGAATTATTTTGAAGAAATAACACACTATGACATCTTGGGGTGTTACACAAGGTCTTCACCATATATTGAAAATTTCAAAAAATTTCTAAAAACATAAAACAAAGTATTTTTTATTATCTAATTTAATATAAAATATTTATAAAACATGTAAAAAATACTATATAACCAAATTATTTCAGATGAAATTTAAAAATAGAGTTAATATTAAAAATTTCTATACAAAAAAATTATATTTTTATATTCAAAATAGAAACAAAATATATAAATAAATATTGTTTGAATCATAAATTTTACCTTTTTAAAACATTATGTGTTGTAATACTATAATGTATTAAAATATAATTAATAGTATTTATTTATTTACCAGTGGTTTTATATTTCTAAAATTTCTGAAATTTCTAAAATTATACGCATCAAATATATCCCTGATCATTTTTTTTTCAGTGTATCATGTGATGTGAAATATCAGAAATTTTATAACTTTAAGAAATGTATACTCTAAAACATCAAGTCATTAAATTCTCCCACACTTATGGAAATTCAATTGTAATAAATTTAATTATTCACAACTAATGAAATAATTATTTGTTTCTCAAATATTTACATGAATCTATATTTAATTTCTGATGAGGACGCATCATTACTATACTTAGTATAATAAGTGAACTCATACATCATCTCGTAATAGTAATATAAGTACTATTGAGTTTTTCTTTAAGCATTTCTGCTAAATATAAAAATATAACGGCCATAATATTTTCATCGGATGTTTATATTCAACATTAATAGGTTTTCATGTTTTGTTTTTTTTATTTTCCTATACATTTAATATTCACATAATCTATTTCAATATAACTAATCCATGACTAATATTATAAGAAATTTGAATCAAATAAGGGTAATAATATTTTATTGGATTAACATTCCTTAAAATATATTTTTGAAATGATTTGTATAATTATAATATAATTTAAATACCACTATAAGATTTAATTAATAATAAAATTTCTAGTCATTTGGATAGTTAATTTATGATTTTAGTTTCTAATATATGTATACAAGAGTATATTGGGAAATATAGAAATCCAACAATCAAATTTCATGATTGGGTGATCATTGTTCTTTAATTGTTTTCATTTTTGAATCTCACATCTGTTCTTGTGGTTTCATTGGAATTCCATGGTATTATATGTTTATACCATGTATCATCCTTGTTAGCCCTTATAATATGGATATGAAGTTTAAAGTTCTGATGTTATACACATTTGAGACAATAAATTATCTGTTATACCTCTTGATGATCCTTATTTTCTATATAGTCCAAGGTTTTATTCAATTTTATATTGAAATTAACTACTCTACATTACTATTAAACACCCATAAAATATATCATTGTTCTATTTTTTATACACCCTAATGATTTTTTAAAAAAATCACATCAATGAAATGGAATAATATTTCCTTCATTATCATCATCTTTTAATATACCATGAGACTACATACTTCAATTGTTTATATAAAACTCCTCTTTGTTACCATTGTTATTCATTATTTTTTATATTAAATTGGGAATAATCATATAATTATTTACACCATAACTTATCCTTTTATATTAAACATTTTTAGAATCCTCGTATTATGCATGACATTGGTTGTTAACGTGATTAAATAAGGAAATAGATGATATATAAAAATCAAGTTAACATGAGTGATGATCACCATAAAATAATTATTATATGATAACTTTGAGATAAATTAAACCTCAAAATTAATTATTTTTCCAAAATATTTTGTTATCATTTAGTTCAAACAAAATATCTCTTTTTTAAATCAATGACAATTTATGATTTGATATCTCATATTCCTTAACATCATTTATTAACTTAAATAATAGTTCACGATTTCTTATCAATATAATGGGATTAATAGACAGATTTATCTTGCAATATTATATAAATAGATATAGATATATGTCGACAAATAATGATCCATAGTAAATATCGAGTTGATACAGAAATAACCCTTTAAAGGATAATTAGACCTATGATCATTTTGTCCATAACTGCATCCACAATCTTGTATCATGAAATATATATAATTCACTAGGATAACCAGAAAATACATACATTAACTAAACAGGTAAACACTATACTATACTATTACTTATCCATTAGAGATATCTGTTGGGTTTTCGCTGACGTTCCGTTTTAATAATCCCCAAACTCGCTGAAATAATACTAGAAAAACTAAACCTTGTATCACACCAATATATGTTACCCAGACCATCATTCTAAGATCTGGTACAATGAAATCATTTAAAAAAAATTCTACGGTACCAACTAATATAAATGTATATTCATTTTATAATATTTCAACATGTTAGATATTATTCGTCAAAAATAAGATCCAATACCATGAACAAAAGGTTTTGTGTCTTTGAGTATATTCAATGTAAACAACATATTGAGCACTTATATATAAATAGACAATAGCAGACTCTCTTCAATACTTCTCATAATATATATATATATATATATCTTCTTAAATAATGGTATAGAATCATAATAAATTGTTGTGGTCAGATACTTTGTATTCTTAAACATAATCGATAATGATCAAAAATAATAATTGAGAATAATGATCAGAACATGAATATAATAATGATTCATATGAAATGTTTTCCCAATGAAGAATAGGAAATATTCCAACGATATGGAATGGAAAAACATAAGATCATATCATTGAATTTTCAAATATTAGCGAGTTAAAAAAATAATTACCTATTTTAGATGTACAAAAATATAATCCCAAATCAAAAAGTATTACATAAAATTTTGAGATATCATATAAATGAGAAATAAATATGTAAAGTAACATTTCCCGTAAAATACAAACAACCTTGATTGGTTAAATATTAATATTCAACAAAACAATTCTTAGATAACACATTATATAATTGCCTATGTGGAAGAACATAATATTTTTACACTTGAAAATTTCTGGAAAATCATTTTTCCAATACATATGTGATAAACTAGGTTTTTAAATTATTTAAAATGTAGGGAAACTTATTGTTCATTTTCTAATTTAAAGATAAATATTATTCCATTCATTAATATGTGAAAAAACATACTATTCCCATTAAATTGTGAAAAAACTCAGTATTCTTAATTATAACAATGAATAGAAATTTTTTCATATTTTTATATTTTTTAATTATTATCAATTTTTACTATCAGGTGTGATTAATGTTGATCAATTAAATTGATTCATAATAGTGAAATTTTTCTCTATTAATCTCCAAAATTTTATAACTATAATAATAGTCAATATATAAGAATAAGATTTTTCAAATGATATATTATGTACTATTTCATTAGGTGAAATATATAGGCGTGGCTCATGAAAAAAAATAATGTGGTAAACAAGTTCTGGTGTGTTTAATGTTAGAATATTTATATATTTATTAATATATTAAATCTCAATAATTAATATACAATATCATTATAATATAGTTTATAATTTATTATTAATTTATATTATAGATATATAAATATTAATAATTATTTATGATATAAATATTAAAACGTCATATCTGTATGTTGTAACACTGAACCAAACTATATCATGTTATAATAACTTAATAAAGAAGTAATTTATTATAATGAAATTGTAATTTTTTTATAAATGCTTAAAAATGTCATTAATACCATTAGAATTAATTAAATTTATTCATTAAATCATCCATGTATGGAGGTGATGGATGATTTGTAGGTTATTGGCGCAACAAAATCATGCTTTGGGTGGTGCACAAATTTTTCTTTTTTTTCATGATTTATGAAAAATCAATGATTTATATGATAATGAATTCTATAATCTATGGATGGGATCAATAGAAATATACAAGGGATAGAATGTAAGAATCAAAAGATCAGGAATAATATATGCATTGTGACATCATTGTGCTATTGAAATCACTAAAATATTCTCTCTAGTATCGATCCACATGTGTTCCAAAAAATCTTCGATCATTGCCAAAGTAATCAGCTTATGCATGTATTTAATATATTACTTATAACGTTATTATCCATT
Source organism: Viscum album (assembly GCA_963277665.1). Taxonomy (NCBI): domain Eukaryota; kingdom Viridiplantae; phylum Streptophyta; class Magnoliopsida; order Santalales; family Viscaceae; genus Viscum; species Viscum album. The sequence goes on along the minus strand of OY728157.1, from coordinate 1,844,634,833 downwards.
TATCACCATGAAAATGGATTTGACATCATTCTCCATGATCTCTGTAAACATAAGAGTGGATGGAAGAGGAAAATCACTATCCATTCAGGGAAGAATTCATGGGTATGGATCCCTCTAGGGGTTCAGAGGATTCAATTCGACTTTCATTATAAATAAAAACATGAATTGTATTGAAAAATAATATCATTAGTCCAAATTTCATTTATGGTTATCAACGAATAATTTTAGAAAATCCCATAATTTATTATTTAATCCCTATATAACCTTATATATATTCGTATTAATATTAATATTTTTTCTCGAAAAGCTCATAAAATTTGATTTTTATTAAATATTATTTAATAAAATAAATAGAAATAAATAATATTTTCCACTGGACCTAAAAAATTCTTCAACCATTTCTCCAAAATATTTATCCATCCATGGGAAGTGTATATTTATTTAAGAAATAACAATCACAACATTAACATCTAATAAATAAAATAATTATTAATCATTCAAGAGACACAATATTTTCTCAAATAACTAGTGACAAAATATATATGATCAAGAATACATAAATAGTTATTTAATCATGTTCATGAATAATATTTTTTCAAAATGGTAATTAATAATTAATAATATATTATTTTACTGGGATCTTGGATACACTTAGTATGGGACCCTCTACACCTTTTTCTCAGTTACGTTAAGAAAATAATCCTAAAGTACATGTATAGAATCATGATACATGCTAGGACACCAATTAAGAAATATGATATTTCTATCATCAAAAATACCTCATATGGATAGTTTCTGTGAAATATGATACCTTTATCATGATATCTCAAGTCAATAATGTTGAACCCTCGGGTAATCATCATATGTTCTTGATGTATCTTTTATAGAATTTATAGAAATAAAAATTTCTTATAGAACACCATGGCTATGGAATTATCTAGGTAATATTATTTCCACTAACAGGAATGAGATATCATCATTTAGTAAAGAAAAAGGGTCAAATCCTTTCTCAAATTATTCATTAATAATATATTACTCATGATACGCCAAATATATCATACCTATCTGTGAACATATGTATTCATGGTAATAAACAATTCAATAATGTACATAAAATATAATTATAATTTATAAAATAATTTAGTTTATGTATCAATACACATGTCAATAGATAAGAACATCCAATCACACATAAAATTATTGATTTCTTATAGGCCAGTCTCATTATGATATCATACAAAACTACATTATACAAAGGGTGTACACTATGAGAAGGCGACTCAAAGTGCCATGATTCTCAAACCATAGTAATACACTCCATTTATGTCCCTAAAATTATTGCATCTATCTACATAAAATATATTTAATAATGGCGTCATAGCAGTTTTCAGCTGTCATCATAGTGTGGAACTGCTAAAACTTTTTTTCAACCAACTACTCTTAGGAAATTATCACATACTATGTTATATAGAAGATCAATTAGGATATAGTTACGAGTTTAATAATATTAAAAAATATTAATACTGGTTCATATAGATTTTATAGAAGTTTTTTCTATGGAACCAACTCAAATAGAATAACACATGAACTATATCCACCAAGTAACAACCTTCATTCTTCGAGATTTCACATGATAGTCATGATTTTTCTATGATAGACCATCAGTTAATGGGTCTACCATGTTAACATTAAAGGGTACCCTTTTTATTTAAACATATCCCTTTTGATGAAAACCCAACATGAAACGGTGATTATTGATTATATTCATTATATGCTTTTCTGACCTTGGATTTTTTTGGGAGAGCCATCACTACATTGTTATCAGAATACAATGTGATAGTTTCTTCGCCACTAGGTACCACATAAATCTCCTTCAAAATGATTCCTATCCAAATAGCTTAATTGGATACAATAGTATCCAATAAATACTCATACACCACTATAGAATTGGTAATTAATGGATGTTTTGAATTATTCATTCTCAAAAATCATTTTTTGATGAAAATAAAAATCATGAATTTGACTTTAGATCATTATAATTTGTTTAGAAAAAATATTTGTATAACCCCTGATGACTAAATCCGTGTTTCCTCTATACTCCATGAACATATCCTATATTATTCATAGATACATTTGAAAATCCTTATCAGAAGACTAATTTTGTTCTCTTGGATATTCTTTGTATCGATCAACCAAGATCAATTCTTATGAAACAAAAATTCTAGTACATAACATGTAATAAATTATTGATCATATTAGTGAATCATTTTGGATCTTAATCATTCTCTAATGTTCATGTAGTATCAGAGGAATCATTTTCATAGAAACATTCAAAAAAATTGACATTAAAACCAATCCCAACTAGGATTGTTCCATACTAAATCACTTTAGTATCTTATCAATATGTATACATTGATTTAGTCTATGTACATGTTAGATTAATTAGGACTGATCTTATTCCCTAGAATATAAAATACTTTAACAATTTCATTATGGGACATAAATTTTTTTATTGAGTCTTTAATAGATTATAAGATAAGTATGTCGTTTTTAATAAGTAATATTTCAACAGAATATAATTATAAGATAACTAATATATTCACACATATCCTCTTGTAAACACATGTCTCATATTCATTCATAATGAAACCAACTTATTTTTTAGGTTCATCAAATCCTATTTTCCATGACATAGATTTTTTCATTAATGAATAAATGGATATTATCAACATTAAAATATATTTTGTATCACATAAAGTCACAAACCATTTTTGTGGTTTCAAGTATGAATATTACTGAAGGATCCAATTATAGAGTCTAGTATTGAAATCCATTACTGAAATCACATAGTCATTGTATCCATCAATAAAATTATAATTATGATGGATTTATACATCCAACCTGGTGAAAGAGATGATTTATAATCAAAAATAGGATTCTATTAAATACCTTTATCCAATAGGATTGAATTATATTTTTTAAATTATCTTATATGTCACGTGTTCTCTTGAACACCCATTTTTAATCATTTGTCATTAAATCAACTGGGTCATCAACTAGAACAAAAATGTGGTTAAGATTCATAGAACCTGTATTAGAATTCATTTATTATTGAAATCATGTAGCTTATGGGAAATCTACTTCTTCGTTGGTGAAGATAGGATTGTCACTATCAACCAAAATTGAGTAACCATCTACTGTGACTAGAAAGCCACATATATCTTTTTCTATTACCTCTATTGTGCACCTATGTAGAAATTTTGTTTCACGAACAACATCATTCATGGGGACCTATAGAACTACATAATATAAAAATAATGGAGTATCTTAAGAATAATTTTCATTGAAGACAATCTTTCTCTCTCTATCCTTTTTAGGATGCTCCACCTCTCAAGAAAGGAAACATGTCTGAAAAAGGACGCTTTCTTTCTTTGGGGGTTGTATAGGTAGTATATAATTTTTTTCCTGGGGAGACACAATAAAGATACATTTTATTCCCCAAGTTTCTAGTATTTTTGTAATTAGGATTTAATTGAAACCTCACAACCACATACACATATATGAAACAAGTTGGGTATCTTTAGACTCTCTAACACATAGGGAATTCAATTTTCCACTTTATTTGGTACTCAGTTTAATTTTTATGTTATCGTTTGTAATTAATATACCCAAATTTTTTTGTGATGATATGTATGATTCATTATTAATGTTACTATTTCTACCAACGTATGCTTCCTTAATTCAATAACACTATTCCTCTATGGTGTGTATGAAGGAGTATGTGAATAGAGACACCAAAACTCATAGAGAATATTGGTAATATTTTGGTCAGGATATTCACTACCTTTATACAATCAATTATATTCTATCTTCATTCGAAATTTATTATATATTTCATTTATTAATTTGTTGACGTCCTCAAATGAATCAGACTTACACCTTATAATTTGAACAAAATCATATCTCCTCTTCTCATTTGAATAATAAATTAATTAAAAATACCCACCTCTAGCTTTTTAGTGGAAATATTTCATAACCATCAGTGTTTACTAATTAATGAATATCTGTGGCCCTTTCACCATATTCATCGAATATTATTTTAAGAATTTTTCTTTGTAAACATTCACGACATCAATCTTTTTGTTTTTGATGAGATGAGTCAATATAACCATATTAACAATGCATTATCAAGTGATTATCATTTACATGAACAACATAATAATTCCATAGCTTGGTCTTATATGAGATGTTTGAAAATGATTATTCCTCAATTTTCAATAATTAGTTTTAATACACTAATACACCAGACATCTACATAAAGATTCAATACCATAACAAATGTTTTCTTTGAAGAAGAAAAAACTTTTATTTGCAGAAATGGTAATAAAACCATATGCATAAAGGAATTATATAGATAATATATTCTTGGTAACTGTTGATATGTAATAAAAAAATTTCAATAAAAAATCAATCATGTTAGAAATTAATGGTGGTAGTCTTTTATGGATAGAGTACCCAACCTAAACCTATTAGATGCTCTAAAATCCATCTTTCCTCTAGAAATTTTTTAGTATATACTTGGTTCCTACATTGAGATTTAGATGTTCGTATCACATGTTTTATCTAATATGGAATGTGTAGATATTGATATATTACACTCAATACTGAAAAAATTGTTACCATACACTTTCATTAGGGTGCATTTACTCTTCAAGTGTCCCATCATTCCACATGAAAAACATAAAAACTCTTTTTATCTTCCATAACTCAAGATATTTTTACATATTAGGTATATCAAATCGGAGAATTAGACATATAATGAGTCTTTGGCCCCTTCACCTATTTCCTTCTTATATCATTCACTGTAACGACAACTGGTTTATCATGCCCCATCTCATTATCCACTTGGATAATAAATGTTATAAGTTCCAAAAGACTATTATAATTATTCATTATATATTAATTAAAAATAAAATAGTAGATGAGACATTGTGCTATATGATTCTAGGTTGTCAAATTGATTCAAAGAGATCATTTTTCTAGAATTATAGAATGAAATAATGAATAATATAGAATCATTCAATTTTATGTCATAGAGTTTTAATTTTTCATTAAAATCCTTCTGATAGGGGATCACGAACACTTTCTTCCATCTAATTCAATTTTCGTTAATGGTGAAAGATAATTCATAACTAAATTTTCCAATAATAGAAATTTGTACTGGTGAAAAATTTAATATTTTCATCTATGGATGTAAGTGATTTTTATGAATAAATAGTTATTACCATTTCATAATGTAAGATGATAAGAGTATTATTACATTACCTAATAAAATGTAGAAAAATAAATAAATATAATTTTTATTAATCTCCTAATATTTTTTCAAAACACAATATCACATACCATTGGCATCAAAATACATTATTTTGTGGAAATTATATTTGGAAGGAACCCTCTTACTCTTATCATTACCTAAACCATGTTTTGTCGAGAAACATGAATGTCTGTACATAGGAATTACAAATTCAAACCGTATTAACTCATAGTTCCATGATTTGTTGAGTGGAATTCCCAATCCTGAAATCCTGAAACTAGATTTATTGACCCTTGCATCCACATTACTAATGTTTTGCCTTTTTATTCAACCAATGATGTGATATATGTTTTTTCAACCCAAATCAACAGGTTATAATTCCCTAATAATTATGACCTAGTGATGTTTTAATGGTTGTGAACTCTTAACTATGGTTATATTGTAAATTATATTTAACAAGTCTATAAGACTTAATATATAAATAAGTGATTTTTTTTACTATTTGTAAATTTTTAATTACTAAATTTATAAAATTATTTCTAATTTTATGTGGGTTTATATAAGTAATTAACCAGTACTAAATTTTTTTTACACATAAAAAAATTTATTTTAGTTTAATCATGCATTCTTGTAAATTCATTAATCCATGTCATCACAAATAAACAACCCTAATTAAATAACCCTAAAAAATTATTGAAATTAAATAATAAAGCGATATGATTGTGAGATTTTACTAATGGTTAGTTTATCTAGTAGTCGATAAAATACCTGTTGAACTAAGAGGAAAACACATTGAAAATTTTATGTTTTCTGTTATAAATTTTCACTTGTCCACCAATGTATATCTCTTGGATTGGTTTCCCAATCGGTCCAAACATTAACTAATTCCACTATCATGAGTGTACCATCCCGTACATATTATTTTTCTCATACATAGGGGAGTAGAAAAGGGTTTACATAAATGAATTAATGGTAACACTAGTCATTTCATAATAAAAGGAGAGAAGGAATGCATGAAAAAAAAAATAATTTAATAATATATTATATGAAACATGTCACATAAAAATTAATATTCTATGATCATAATAATCAACATGAATGGAATTATTCATTAAATATGTCTATAATTAAATTATTTATCAATACAATTTAAGAAAAATCACACTCAAATCAGTTAATTATATTCAGTAGTTAATGAATTCTTTTAACATAATTCTCAGTTAAGGTACCTTAATATTATCATCAATCATTACATTAAAAAATTATATAATTTTATTAAATTAACTATTTATGTAAATGTAAATTGGTGGAATCATGGTGGATACCCATCTGATTCTGCCCAACATGTATTATATTTATATAATTTTTACACTTGTGATATATGTATTAAAAAATTATCAGGTACTTTCAGGACATGTACTTTCACATTAATTATTAAATGAATATCATAATTTTTCTATCCCATGTTATACATTAATTCATGTTGTTTAATATCAGAAATATGTATCATGAAATATATAAAGATATAAAAATTACACATAAATTTACAAAACAAACACAACTCGAGAGATATATATAGATATATTTATTTATTTATTAAATACTCATCACATTTCATTTACCATCAATTTAATTACCACACAAAAGAATGTGTTTATAAGGATTACATAGTATAATACATAGATATTAATTCTATGTAATTTGGTATAAGATTAAAAAATTAAAAAGAGAGAAACATGGCGTTTTCATATCTCAATTTCTATCTGAGGAACATGCCTACGGATTCAGCAATAAACTATTCCTAAAAATAAAACTGGAGCACATAGTATGTACAAATGGCTAGAAGACTTGTGGTCTTTGAGTCACATAGTCTCTAGTCAGGATGTTCATGTATGGAAATTCAAACACTATCTGGGAATTAATATACTACTAATGTCGTACATGTGATAAATTATTTTTTATCAAGATGACCATATGATATGCTAGCCCAGTCAACAGGTGGTGTATGAAATTTAATGGTTTGTGTATATTATATGCACATGGTTGGAATTAATTATAAAATAATTTTTAGATAATTTTATACTGGTACATGATGTAAAAATTTAGGGACATGATGTAAAATATTTTGATATTAATCCAGAATCCTTACCACCTCCAAACATTAATTAAATATATATGAATCATTATGTGACCGCTCAAATATCACATGTAGGTTCCAGGCATACACGAAGCATATGTTGGTTCATTGCCAACAATTGTTTTTTTAATATCACCACTAAATATGAGATTTACATGACAATGAATGTCATAATAAATGAAATTGAATCAATTAAATCATACATGGATATATTTCTAGAACTAACTGCATTATCATCAAAAATTAATTGAAATGTATTTAGGAAATTAAAATAATTACTTTATTAAAATTATATCTTTATTATTGGATCTAAAAATAGATCTCCATTATTCCATTGATGCGTTGTAGGAATAAATTGAATACTATCTATAGCTATGATCCACACATGTTCCATGAATATCTGAATGTATCCATAAAAATATATGGGTGTTAGTGTTATATGTCATGTTTCTTGTATCATTCTCCTATTATCACCACAAGATTCTCTTCTAAGATTTTTCATTGATCTCCCTAAATAAGGGAGTGGGTGGAGGAGGATGATTGCTCTTCATTAATAGGATAATTTTTTTAGAGGTACCTATCTTGGGCATGAGATGATTCTCAACAACTCTCATAATGAAAATAATTGAATTGGTTGAATTTAAAAATAATATAAACTGGTTTAAATAATAATAAGTTCAGAGATAAATAATTTCACAAATTCGCCTTATTATTTATATAAACTCTACAGAACCCCATGTCGATAATAATAATAATATTATTATTATTTTTCAATATGTGTTAATCTATATAATTAAATAAGATAATATTTAGTCAAAAAATAATCCACATATATTATTTCTCACTGGACCTAAATACTCAGATATCCATTCCTCCATAATATTTTTTGGGCCTTGAATAATTCATATTTATTTAATAACTAATTATCCTTGGGTTTTTAAATAATGAATAAATAAATATTATATTAAGAAAAAATATAATAAATATTTATTAAATATTCATAAAACATTATATTCTAATGAATAACTGGAGATGGAATATATGTGATCAAGAATATGTGAATAATTATTCAACTAAAAGTAAGAATGATATTTATTAAAAATTTTAAATAATAAATAATAATATATTATTTAATTTAAATTATTGATTCACTTTGTGTGTGACCCTCTAGGAAAGGTTCTCAGTTGAATTTTGAGAAAGAGAACGAAGACCAAGATTATCATCTATTAAAACATGAATACACCCATAGATAATGAATTTAATTCCAAACATAAATAATAACTCATATGCCACATACTATGTAATATAATCCATTTATCATGATATATCTAATCATGTAGGTGGCATGCTGGTTCAATCAACCTATGTGTTTGATTTTACATTATTTGACATTCTGAAAATTGATCATACCTACATAACATTGTGGAATATACTTATTTTAGGATATATTATTTCCATAAATGTGGTTGAACTATCATTTATTATTAAAAAATATAAATTTAAAATCACTCGGTTCATTATATTACTTGTGGCACAACCAACGTATCCTACCTCACTATGAACATATGTCATTCTTGTTTTCATCAATAAATCGAACTACATAACTTATAATATTCATAAATAATAATATTAATCTATAAGGATAAATACACACCAAAGAATATATAAAAACCTAATGACACGTATAAATGTAGATTTCTTACTCACAAGTCTCAATCTAATAATATCCTACACCGGTTGTTACCATGGGCGTACGACATTAGACGGTTCCTCAAAGTCCTATGAGTCTCCACCACTGGTATCCTATACCATTTGTCTATATGAGATGACATTCTACTAATATATAACATATTTTTAATAAAACATTCATATCACTTTCAAGTTCTCATCTTATCGAGGAACTACAATGACCTTTTAGAGTGAGATATTCTCTTAAGACAATATCACATACTATGTTACATAGAAGAAAATTTACGATGTTATAAATAGATTATTAATATTAAAAAATTAATACATGTAATCATAAAATACACACATATATTTATAGGGCACCAACTCCAACAAGAAGGAATTAATCATTCATGGAGGTAATTATGCAAATGTACTAATGAATTATGTTTCCATTTCACTACAAATGTTAATGAATTAATGTATGTGAGAAAATATAAATTAATTTTTATAATTATTAATGATGAAACATAATAAAACACTAAATTTAACCTTTTTACAATACTTTAATGGTAGTTCTCGAAATCAATCTACATATATTTATTTTAGTTCTAATCTAGAAGTACACAAGATCACTGTTGTTTTCATTTTTGTAATTTATGGGAAGTACTGAAAAATGTAGAATCCAATAATATGAAAATTTTAACATGTTTTAATTATAAAGGTGTAATTCTATTAGGTTGTATAAAATAATTCATAAAGAGTATTATTAATGAAAAATAATAACAATTCATAAATAATAACATTCTGAGCATAATAATTCTCCGTAAAATATTCATATAAATTGAGGCCTTTGGGAATCCAACTATGACCATAATATGTTGATAATGAGGGATTAATCTAGGAAGTAATTAATATATATTATTAGGAATAAATTCAATGTAATAAGTGTGGAATTAAGGTATTGATGGGTACACATTTACAAATGAGGAATTTGGTAATTTTTTTGTACCCGTTACCTTTAAAATAAGAGTTTCACTGTTAAATAGTCAATGGTTCTAAAATCAGAAACTATAAAGTGGATATAGTTTATTGGGATACTATTCATTCAACATCTAATTTTTGTTAATAAATTGGGTTATTTATGGATTTATTTATTTATTTTTTAACATTTACTCAAATATAAATTTTACCTTATAATAAATATATAACTTTTATAATAAAATCAATTACCTAAAATTATAATTTTACATATTTTATAAAATTATTTTTGAGTATTTATAGTTTTAAAATTAAATTATTAAATAAAATATATTATATTAATAATATCTAATTTCCTAATTATTTAACATGATGATTAAAAAAAGATTTTATAAAATGTGTTTTTTATGAATAAAATTAATGAGTAGATTAAAACTATCAATTTTATTGACATATAATAAATAAATTGTTTATTATATAAAAATATATTTTATTTTATTATTTAGAACCAATAATGTACTTATGTGGACATCCTGTGGTCGATAATGAATATATTCTTCATAGTGAAAAACATACATTCCAGATTTAACGGATCACCCATATTTCACAAATTATTCAGTAATTTGGTGTTATAAAATTATTTCAAAAAATACATAATGTGCATTGTAACGACCCCCTCCACACAATATGTACCCCTCCTTGGCTGGTAATGTTAGAATGGATATAATGAACACCAAGTCCCACATCCAGTATGCCCCTGGTTGGCGACCTGTACTGATGGTATAGTAAACACATACATGGTAGGCATTTCCCTCCACGAGAACACATGTTGAAGAGGGGGATAAGACAGACACCAAACAACTCTATGTCATAGAAAAGTATAAAAGAAATCCCAATTACACATATTTAATTTCATGAAAAACTACTACAACTAAAAGGGGAAAACATCAAGTACCGAAAAGTAAATAAAAACAATAGTGACTAAGAAGCCCAAACAGCTCCTGCAACCCAATGCTAGTTGTAAGCAGCCTGATCTCCAACCGGCTCCAAGTGACCTAATAAATAATTTATATATACATAGTGTGATTCTAAAAGTATACTCTGTAGGATCCTCCAAAGAATATCTCATTCAAAAGTAAATAAATCATGATAAAGAACAGTGAACAACAAGTGAAACTAACTCATCATCTAAATAGGTATTCTAAGTTCCCATACTCACCATGGATACTCTAACAATTTATTCACATGAGATTATATAATATAATAATGAATATCAAAGGTAACTCTCTACTAATTCCCCCCTAGTTTACCGATGGGCCCCAACGTTGCACGTCCTAAGCATCACTCTCAAAAAAGGCTAGCCCGCAAACACCAGGGCAAAGCCCCAAAACAAGGACCTCGTGCAAAAAAACCACCACATCCACATAATTAATGTAACATTTAGTTTATGGGAGCCACCACAAATTGCAAAACATGTCTCATACTTCAGGTATTATACCTCAATATATTACATCCCATACATTGATTAAGGATCTTCAAGCCATCACGACCTATACATGTTATACATATAGTAGTCCATAGAAAACTATATACAGAATATATGTGGGTGAATAACCAAAATCAATTAAATCCCTCTACACACATATATGGAGAAAACTAAGTGATTTTACTACTAGAACAAATAACTACCAATAGAATAGAGTGGGGTCAAAGGGGGGGTAGTAAACCATCCATCCTACCACTGAAATATTGGGGAAAACACCCCTTAGGGGTAAGAATCCGCATGGTGTTAGTTTCCCTAACTAATGGGGTGCAGTAGAGTATACAAATACAGAAAGTGTAGAATATAATAATTCCCACAACCACACTATGGGCTTAACATAGTCTTAGACACTACTGCACCTAACGTCTCTTGAACTCCCGAGTGCCACATCTATGGATATGTATCTTATAAGCACAAAACCATTTAAGGAGATTAATTACATTACATTATTCATCTTTATTAATTGATATTTATGTTAAATAATTATTTAACCATTGATTATCAATTAAAAATTTCCACATTATATTTCATTATCATCACACCTAAAGTATGTTGTCCTCAAAATTGCGTCCCCGCAAGCTCTATCCCCATGGTTTAACATCATTTATTCAATTATTTATTTACAACATTACTTTCCAATATTCTGATGAATTCTAGAAAAACCTTTTATGCTACTAAAAACAAGAGGGATCAACATAGTGAGTTGATGAACTATTCATTCAGCCATTGTTTCCTATAATAAGGGAGTAAAATCATCATCCCTTGAGAAGCTGAACACAGAAAGCCCATGGAATACCTCATGCATCTTTTCCCCTTTCAAAAAAGAGTAAGCAAGACCATATGCCATGAGAAGTGGAAAAATTATAGCAGATAAACAACCGATGAGAATCAGCAAGAATCCAAACATTCACATCCAACCCGTTCCACTATCCATGATGTCCTACCCAACATCCAGATGCATAAACTGATGCATTATGCCACTCTATGCATCAACTACGGCCACAACCAATAGGCCCCCATGCCCCCACATATCACAACATCCTTCTAGTCTCACATTACAACAAAAGAAGTAGAAAAGAAACATCATAGAAACTAGTATCTTAGCCCATGAACAATCAATAGGGTAGCTATGGACCCTACAAGGAATAATATTTTATCAAACAAACGTTCTTTAATCCATATTGGATTAATTTATTTATTATTCGTAGGTTCATAATTATGGAAACCTAAATAGTAAGCTATAACAAATTATTAAACATTCTTACTGCACCAATTTAATTAACATCAAATTACGAAAATATAGAAACAAAATTATGTATATGCCTCTTTTTCATTAGCCAAACTATTATCGATTAATTCCAGCATTACGTTTTTTTACCAATTTCCATCAAAATGAAAGGATAAAAAAAGCCATCATAGATAACACACTATCAAGATAAAAAGAGGCAATAACATAAAATTGATATCAATTTATTTATCCGGATCAAATATTTATAATGTTAACACCATTGTGATCCTGTGGGTTAAAAAATACTTACTATCCCATTTCACATAAAAAAAAGAGAAGTAATGAATCCCCTACTTGAAACAGTTCATCACATTCTTTATAGTAGAAGGAGAAATAAGGGTTACAATCTCCTCCCCTATGAAAATTGTTTCCATTGGAGGATGTAGAGACACCACCACAATAGCCAACACCCAAGAAAAGTCCATTAGGAACAAGGAGATATAATACCATAAAGGGATAGGGGAAACAAAAAGAGATGAACCCAAAAGAATGATGAAAGATCATACCTTATATCAAAGATTTATCAATACTACATGGTTGCATCAAAATAGAGTGGATACAATCCAAGAAGAATAGTTTGAATGTGAAACTCCTACGGGATGGAATAAAAGGTTTGAGTGTCTTGGAGCCAATAATACGGAGTATGAACTAGGGGGATGATATGTCATCCCTTTAAAATATTTAACAAAGCATGAGTTTAAGATACATAAGATTTTCCATTTAATATAGATCACATTATACCAAGCATTTTGACCAAGTAAATGCATCTTGAGCCTTAGGGAAATTAATATAGGAATTGTGGATTTTGAATAAGACTTAGAGTCTATAAAGTAAGGATTTAAATGAATTTTACGTCAAATTAAACATCAAAGAGGTGAAACTGTTGGATGCTGGAAACACAGTTCATTGACATGAAATTTTTGCAATAGAAATACAGGTTGCAGTTAGAACCTCACTATTCTAGAATCACTGTACACCCTACCATTTGGAAACAATGTACATCATACCATTATGGAAAAAAAATAAAAACTAATATTCTTGAATCAAGGTACACCCTACAACTCACAAAACACTATTCATGAACTAATAATTTTTTAAAAGAAAGAGGTCACCATGGGAACCTCACCATTCGGGAAGCACTGTTCATGAATTCAAAATATGGAAAAGGAAAGAGGACACCATTGGAACCTCACCATTCTATAAACAATGTTCAGGAACTCAAAATTTAGCAAATGTAGGAGGTCACTGTTGGAACCTCACTATTCTGGAAACACTGTTTATGATCTCAAAACATGGAAAAGGAAAAAAGTCACTATTGGAAACTCACCATTGGATCATCACAATTGTACTGTTCACATAAGGTTACCGATGAAACTATTCACATAAGGTTATCATCACACTATTCACCTACGGGTATCGATGGAATTGCTTACATAAGGTCACCGTAGAATTGTTCATGTAAGGCTATAAAGGACACTGTTCACATAAGGTTACTATTGTAATGTTCTCATAAGGTTTCCATTTCACTGTTCAGCTAAGGTTACCGATGACACTGTTCATATAAGTTTAACATTTTACTATTCACATAAGGTTACTAATGACACTGTTCACATGAGGTCACCATTTCTGTATTAACATCAGTCTATCGATAACTCTATTCTTATAAGGTTACCATTTCACTCTTCTCTTAAGGTTACTGATGACACTGTTCACATAAGGTTAACGTTACACTGTTCACCAAATTTTAAATTTATAAAATTGAATGGAATAAGTCACTATGACCTCTTAAAACACCTCAGACACTAGATTTTTGTAATGAAATGGACCAGACTGGTCTGATTCATTACATTAGATACCTTTCAAAACATTATCGTCCTCAATAATTCAAAACAAACCTAAAAGGAAACATAAAAGCATCCTAAACAACCACAAATAGAGATTCCTCTCAAAAGAGAGAAGGCCACATGAAGGAACCAAATAAAACCATATCAGAAACAACAAAGGCATATAACCACAATTGGAACATTGTTAGATGAAAACAGTTTAAAATAAAAAAACTCTGGGTATCGAGCACGTATCTGTGACTCAAGTTCCTAGATAATCTCCTCCATAACACTATGTCTCCACAAGACACGAAACAAGGGGACAAAATGCCTACACAACACCTTCTCTTTGTGGTCTGGGATCTCCACAAGTCACACCGCAAAGGTCGCATCGTCATCAACAATGATCTATCTTTAATTGATTATGTGAGAGTCATCATGAAGATAATGACAGAGTTGTAACACATGAAAAACATCATGTTCATGGATCATCTGTAGAGAATTTCTACTCAATAAGCCCCAACTCAATCATGAGCAAACACCTCGAATGGCCCAAAAAACTAGGGAGAGAGCTTACTCCCATGACCAAACCTTCATAGCCCATGATGGGGAGTCACCTTCCGAAACACGTGATCACCAACATCAAACTCTAAGGGTCACCTCCTATTATCGGCATATGATTTTTGATGATCCTGCTCTGTCTTCATCCTCTCATGAATCACCCGAACCATATCAATTGTATTTATCACTAGTTCTGGTTTGAAAATTGCTGACTCTCAGACCTTAGTACAACACAGTGGATAAAGGCAAGGTTGGCCATACAAGGCTTCAAATGGCACTATATAGAGGGTGGAGTGAAAAATATTATTGTAAGGGAACTCCGCTAAGGGTATGTTCCTCATCCCCAAACATAAAAAATCCCTGACATAAGAGCATAACATGTCTTCAAGAGTCTGGATGGTCTGTTCTGTCTGACCGTCTGTCTGAGGATGAAAAGTAGTGTTAAGGCATAACTATGAACACGAAGCATATTGAATACCTCTCCACACCCTAAAGGTAATTTGAGAATCTCAATTGGAAATTATATTCCTTTGGACTCCATGAAGTCTCAACACCTCCTCCACATACTCCTTCAAGAAAACATTCATTGAGCTCAATTCCATGATTGAAATAAAGTGGGAATATTTTGTTAAACAATCCACTACCACACATGTTTCATCATCCCTTCCTTTAGATCGAGGTAAAATAGTAACAATTTCCATTGAGATGTCCTACAACATCCACTACATAACATCTAATAGTTGGAGCAGAGCACCAGGAACACAGTGTTGGGCCTTAACCTTATGGTAGAACGGACATCGAGACCCAAACTCCATAGTCGCATGCTTTAGCCCAGGCCACAAAAACTGTCTCCTCAATGCTCGGTTTATCTTTGATAAAACCGGATGCACCAACAAAGGAGATCTATGGATCTCTCTAAGAATAGTCTCATGCATTGTCAAATGAACAACTATCCTTACATGAATCACCACTCGGTATTGTCCATCGTTAGACAAAGCATTAGGGGCCTCACTACCAATAACTCAGTCTCTCCAAAACACCACCTCTAGATCCCCCAACTAGAAATCTTCCACCTGCAGCACTAGAGATGATTGTACCATAATTTGAAAAATTTAACCACTACCCCCAACTTCTCTCATATCTAGATGCAAAGATGATAGTTCTTCCATTACACTCCATGAATCACCAGATTACCGCACTGCATCACCATGCGACATACTCCTCAGTGCATCATCTACAACATTCTCCTTTCTAGGGGTATGCTATATTACAACGACTTATTCATGTATGAACTCCATCCCCTGACGTTGTCACAATTTTAAGTCATGCTGAGAGAAATCAAGCCTCAGGCTCTTATTATTGGGGAAAACCAAAAAGCGCTCACCAATGATGTAATGTCTCCAAATCATCAGAGAAAACACCATGACTGCCAACTCAAGAGCATGGGTGGCAGAGTTATGTTCATGGGGTCATAACTGATGATACCCATAAAAAAGATATCTTTGCTACATCAGATCACAGAATAACCCCAAATGCGTAGGATCACAAAAAGCATCACACTGGACTCCCTCACCTAGAAGACAAAGAAGTGGATCATTTAAAAATACCTAATTTGGATACTCGAAAGCTACCTGACACTGATCAGTCCATATTAATGCATGATCCTTCCTATACAAAGCTATCAGAGGAGTTGCAAATCCAGTGAAATCAGATATGAACAACCGATAGTAGCCTACGAGACCAAGGAATCTCCACACCTTCGAAAATATATTAGGGGATTCCCATGAAAGAAAGATTTCTATCTTTGATGGATCCATAACTACTACCTACTGGGACACAACATGCCCCGTGAAACAGATTTCTTGATCCCAAAACACAAAATTCGAAAACTTTCAAAATAGTTGATGTTGATGAAGAAATCCCAAAATTGGGTTTAGATGCTCTATATGTTCCTCCTCAGATGTGAATTACATGAGGATTTCATCGATGAAACCAACCATGAACATGTCTAAGAACTCGTGGAACATAGAGTTCATCAATCCCATAAACACAGCTATGGCATTTTTTACACCGAACAACATTAAAATGAACTCCTAAAGCCCATGATGACCTCAAAAATCAGTCTATGTGATATCCTCATACTTCACATGCATCTAATTATTTATTAACCCCAAATAGGCCTTTTTAAACAACCATGCACCATTAAGTTGATCAAATAATTCATCAATCTACAGAAGAGGATATTGATTCTCCACTGTTACATGGGTTAGGAGATGATAATTGACACACAACTGCAAACTACCATCAACCTTCATCATGAAAAAAACAGATGGACCCCACAGTGACACACTCAGTAGAAAAAAACCGCATTGTAACAGGCCATAAAGTTGTCTAAGTAGCTCTCATAACTCATAAGGGGCCATCCTATATGGAAACATAGTGATAGGAGACCCTCATAGTGGTAACAGGATCCCAAACTCAATCTCTCGTTGAGGGGGTAAGGCTACAACATCTTCTGGAAAGACATCAAGTTACTCTTCTAAGAACCTAGTAATCGCCATCTACTAAACCTATAAAAAACTCAATGTCAACTCATCCATCATAGATGATAAGAATGGAACACTCCTCTGACCCATCTGAGGGTCTTGCTCGAATACGAACACCATTGGATCTACATCTGCATCAAGGAACAGAACATTCCTCCTAAATAAATCCAGGATATTCTGCACCGAATACAACTAATACATGCCAAGGATGACATTATTTGGTTGTATTCATAATCATTGGAAATCACCCTACCTGTGGTGCTTACCCAACACTAGATCACAGTCTCTACATACATCAAACAAGTCTGCTTGACCTCCAACTGGTGTAGTCAATGCCAAGGGAACTCGAAGCTTCTCCACCTCAACTCCCAAATATTGGAAAAGGGGAGGTGATATGAAGGAGTGTGTGTCTCTATAAAGAAAAATGGAATAAACTATGGTAGAAAAAAAGAAAAGGGTACCACAAATGATGTCTAGCTCACATGATATTGGAATTGCTAATGAATAAAGCTGACCACGACCACTTCTATGACTTCTATGACCATAATGAAAACCACCACCATGATCGTGATCTACTCTCTAAGGATGGGGATCATCATGAGGTTTTCCTCTACCTACCCTATCTACCCTACGCTGATCTAAAGCTAGTGTAACATGCTGCTGATGCCTCGGCTGGAACTACCTAAATGTAGGAACCTGGTGTGGAACACCTCGTGCACGATGACTGCTCTCAATGGTCAGTCATTATCACTACTGATGACCTCTACCACCATAAGTAAAACATGTATATGATCCCTTGGCATAGGCCAGAGAGATACCTCCCCAAGAGAGTTGAGATGTTGAGGGTTGGGACCTACTCCCGGCCGAACAGAAACTCTTCTACCATAAAAACTGGGAACCCCAGACCATAGATCTACATCGTGAGGAATCATGATGAATCCCATCTTGTGATGATCTGGTTTTTCCCACTGTCTTCTGGGTGATCTTGTCCCTTTACAACACATCAAGAAATTTCTTCGGCATAAATGGGGTGACCAGGTACTGGATCTCTGGATGCAAATCCTCCCTGAAATGCCTCGCACTGGCCTCTTCATCTGGAAACAGGTCTGAATAAAATCATAAAAGTTTCTTAATATGAATTAAAAACACTCTCATGATGGATCTCCTCTGTCGAAAGGTAAGTAGCTCCTCAAAACTGGATTCCTTCATAGCCAAAGAATGAAACTCTAGTCTAGACTTGTATTAGAACTCCTCCCATGAGATCGCAGACTCCTTGTGATCCCCGATAAACAAGAACCACCACTACCTCGAAACTCAACATAGATTAATCACAACCAAGGACTCTCAGTGCTCCTTCTGATCACAGATCAATTTGTAGACTATCTTTTCCTCCTCCGACCAGTCTTCTGTGACTGCATCTGAAATGGAGCACTCATATTTCTATAGACTCTGACGCAAAATATCTCATAGTCTCCTCCTCCATGTTTCATCTTCGTCAAACTCTACCCTATGGCGATTTGTCGGCACATCTTGTTTGACATCTACTATGTGATCCTAATGATGACGTAGAACTAAAGCCTTACCTACAATATAAAAAATAGTTCGAGCTCCTAAACCTAGAATATGGGATAATCATCATTAATTAATTTATTGTTTTTTAATTCATTTTAGGTAATCCTATCCCATGGTTTACCCATTAAAACACAAGCATAATGAACAATGATGCATGATTCATTCCTAGGTCTCTACCCTGCAACTAGTATCACCTCATTTAATAGACAATGTAAACGTAATGGTATGTACATCAGATCATAGGGGCCCCTAAATGGTTATGTCTTAGCCGGTCTCCATTTTTTACATCACTTCCTAAACATGACTGACACTGTTTCCCCACCAACCCATGATAACCTCAATTGTGCCTAACACAAAACTCCATCTTATCTCCCAACCAGTCCTATGATACCACTATGTCACCACACCCTCCCCACAATGTGTAACTCCCAAGGACCGACAATGTGAGAAGGGATATAATGACCATCGATTCCTTCCTCCAATTGGCCCTAGGATGGAAACTAGCATCGAGGATATAATAAACACACCGATGGGAGGAATTACCCTCTAACAGTACACAAGTGAAAGACATAGATAAGATAAACACCAACCAAATCCAAGTCAAATAATAGTATAAAATAATTCCCATTTAAACATAAGTACTGACATTCAAAACTTCTATAACTAAAAGTGGAAAACTACAAGTCCCAAAAGAAAGTAACAACATCAGCGACCACGAAGCCCGAAAATATCATGCAACCCCAAGCTAGTAGTAACCATCCTGATCTCCAACCTTCTCTATGTGACCTGAAAAATGTTTATATATACATAGGGTGAGTATAATAGTATACTATTTAGGATCCTTCCAAGAGCCTCTCGTAGAAATGTTAACAAAGCATAATATAGAAATGTCAACAAAAAATGAAACTAACTCGTCGCATAAATAGGTATACTAAATTCCAAGCCTCACAATGGATACCATAATCAAGTAAAACATACATGAATGTATATTAAATAAAGAATATCAAGGTTACCATACTAATACTTCAACACTGGTTTTCCACTTTTCCCCAACATCGCAGTCCTATATATCTCTCTCCAAAAAGGCTTACCGCAGAAACATATGGGAAGCACCACAACATGCACCTTGTGAAACAAAACCACAACATCCATAGAAGCTCAATAACCAGGTAGTTTCTGCGAGCCACCATAGCTTTCATAACATGTATCATATGTCAGGTATTATTCCTCAAGCCATTACAGCCCATACAACGAGTAAGGATCCCCAAGCCATCATAGCCTATACAAATTATACCTATAGCAGTACATAAGAAACTATATCCAGAATATATGTGTGTGAATAACCAAAAGACATTACATCCCTCTACACACATATATGGGGATAACTGACCTTTATGATTACTAGAACAAGCAACTACCATGAGAAGAGAGTGAGATAAAGGCGTAGTCAGCCATCCATCCTCCAACCACAATGTTGGAAAAAACACCCCATAGGGCATAGAATCCCTCTGGTGTCAGTTTCCCAAAATTACAGGGTTGAGTACTGTATAGAAACAAAAAAAAGTATAGAATATAATATAGCACACAACCACACTATGGGAAAAACCTGTTCTTAGAAACAACTATAGCTAATGTCTCTCAGACTCCCTACTACCACTTCTAAAAATAAGTATCATATAAGAATCCAACCATTTAAAGAGATTAATTACATTACTTCATTACCTTTTTATTAGTTGCACTTTATGTTAATTAATTCATTAAACATTAAATAACTCTTTACAATTTCCACATTATATTTTATTATCATCACACCCAATGTCTGTTGTCCTCGGTATTGCGTCCCTACAAGCTCCATCCACATGGGTTAACAACACTTAATCAATTATATATTTACAACATTACATTTCCATATTCCAATGAATAAATGAAAAACATTCTTTGATGCTAAACAGAAGGGGGCTCAACACGGTGAGTAGATGAACTACCCACTGAGCCTTTTCCACCTATAACAATAGCATATACCCATATTCAATTGAGAAGCTAAACACGAAAATCTTGTGTCATACCCCTGCGTCTTTGCACCTTTAAGAATAAGGGTATTCAAGACTATCTTCCATGAGTTATGGGGATTGTAAATAGATAAACAACCAATACGAATCAGCAAGCATCCAAACATCCACATCATACCTCTTCCATCATCCACAGTGTCCTCCTCAACACCCGAATGCATAAACTGATGAATCTCACCACACTAGGCATCAACTACTACCACAAAAAGTAGGACTCCATGACCCAAATATCAAAACAGCCTTCTGGGATCACATTACAACATAAGAAGCATGAAAACAACATCATATCAACTGGGCTATTGTCTCTTAAATAAGAAAGAGTGTAACTCCGAACCCTGTAAGGAATTTTTTTATCAAACAACCAGTTCATTAATTCAAGTTGGATTAACTGATTTATTTTTCATAGGTTCCAATTTGGAAAACCTAATCAGTAATCTATCACAAATAATAAAACATGCTTACTGCACCAATTTCATTAACATCAAAATACAACAAAAAGAACCATATTCACTTACATGCCTCTTTATATTTAGCCAAAAAAATTATCAATTAATTCTGGCTTTATGTTGTATCCATTTTATATCATTAATAAAAAGATAAACAAAGAAATCATAAATACCACACTATCTATAAAAAATAGGAGGCAATAACATATGATCAATATTAATTTATTTATCAAGTTAAAATATTTATTATGTCAATTCCATTGTAATATAGTGGGATAAAACATGATAAAAATATAGTTTCACATTAAAAAATAGAACCAACGAATTCCATACTTTAAACAGTTCATGAATTTCTTTATATGAGAACAAGATACACAAGGGGTTATGATCTCCTCCCCTGTGACAACTATTTCCACCCAAGGATGCAAAGACACCACAACATCGTCCAACACCCAAGGAAAGTATATTAGAAACATAGAGGTATCATATAAATAGGCAAGGCAAAACAGAAGGAGATGAACCTAAAATAATGACGATAGATCATACCATATATCGATGATTGATTGAAAATTCTTGGTTGCATCAAAACCGAGTAGAACCAATCCAAGGAGGAATGTTTGATTGCGCAACTCCTACGGGATGGAATGAAAGGTTAGAGCGTCTCATAGCCAAGTAAAAGGAGGAAATAATAGGGTGGAGGTTATCTTTTCCCTTTATAAGATTTAATGGAGAATCATTTTAAGATATGCTGGATTTTTCCTTAAAATAGAATTGAATTAAACCACATGATTTGACTAAGTAAAAGAATCTAGATCCTTAAGGAAATTAATATATGAGTAATGTCCTTTGAATTGGAATTAGAGTCCTTAAAATGCATCTTTAAATCAATGGAAATGTCAAAGGGGTGAAAATGTTGGAAGATGGAAACACTGTTCATTAACACGAAATTTGGAAAAGAGGTTGCGGTTGGAACCTCACCATTCTGGAACCACTGTACACCCTACCGTTCTGGAAACAGTGTACGCACTACCATTCATGAAACACTGTACACCATACCATTATAAAAACATTGTAAAACCTACCGTTCTAGAAACATTTTACACCATGCCTGTAGACAGCCAGTTTTAACCCTGTAAGACTTTGAAATATTTCTAGATATAAATCCAGAGTTGGGCGCGAAGACAACATGTGATTCTGAGGCCTGATGTGACAAAAATTAATTTTATAAAAATATTAAGTATTTTTATACAATACACATGGAGGGGTTGGGTTTTCTCCTAAATGGTAACTCGGATCAAGAATCTGAGGGCACGGTTTTTTCCAGAGCGTGCTGTTTGCCATAGGCAAGCTGTAAAAGTTGTGGGCGCAGGCCTGCTGTTAGAGATGTCACCCATGGAAAAAATCCTCATTTTGAAATAATGACTTAGTGATTTTTATCACTGATTTTATTTTAGAATAACTTTCTAACTATGTATAGGAATGGGAATCCAACACTTCTGTTGTGTTTGGAATGGGGAGTTTTTCCTACGCAAGATATAAAATAGGCAGGAGCAGTTGTTTCATAATCCTCACCCGTCGGTAGATTTTCAGAGAGAGTATAAATACACATGAAAGTGGAATTAAGAGAAAATCCTAATTTCCATTCTCTCTCTATCTCTCTCTTTTTCTTCATCATTCTTTGATGTTCTTTACCGGATTGAGGAGAGAACTTTAGTAGATCGAAGTGGGATCACAGTGGATGCATCGCCGACGATGAACGGCCGGATCGAGGTAGGATTTCTGATTAAATTTTTGCACCATCCTCAATTTCATGAGACTTTAAAAATTTCATCATTTTAATTCTATAATTTTGGAATAGGGGCGATGGCTAAATGAACACAACCATTATCCGAGCCCCATTCTAAAACCCGTTCTTGAGCGTTTTTCATCCAAAATTTCAGATGCGCCAAAACTGTGATGGATCGACAAGCGATGTGCGACGCTACGAAGATCAAGCCTCGAGGATTCTGAATCTGGTTTCGGATAATTTTTCTGACCAATGGGCTGGTCGGGGGGACCGGTTGAAGGTTCAGCTCTGGCAAGGGGTGCAGCCGGAGGTCAAGCTGATGTTGCGGCGGAGCACGACAGCAGTCAGTTTTTATGCAGCGGAGCACCCGAAGAGGTCAGGCGTGGCCGGAGCAGCGGCGTTAGGGTGACGTCAAGTCAGCAGTGGCCATAACAGGTGACCCAGGTGTGCCCGGTGAGGTTGGGTGGTGTTCGATAGAAGAGCCCAGTCAGGGAGGCTAGTGTGTGGCAACGTTGGGTGTGGTGGCAGTGCAGGGAGCCCCAGGCAGCATGGGCGGCGTCAAGAGGCACGATGTGGAACCATGGTAGCATGGTGGTGCATTGCGGGAGGTGGAGGAACTAGCGTCCGGCATGGGTGGCATGTCGCGGTCGGGGTGGAGCACCCGAGGCACTGACCTCGGGTCTGCAAAGGAAGCAATGACCCATTTTTGGCGGGTCCTGCAGGGCGACACAGATGAAGACCAGCCATTTGGTTGGACTTTTTGAAGAACAGGACCTGAGGAGGGTTCAGTGTTGCTGGAGAGGGCCGAAACTAGCGGGCCGGGGTGGGTTGGGCCTGACCCACGGCTGGGCTGCGGGCTGACAGTTTGGACCGGGCCGACCGGGGTGAACCGGCCCGGTTGGGCCCCTTGCGATCAAGGGGTCGTATCTCTTAAACGGCGCATCTGATTGATGTGTTGTCTGCAACTATGGGTCTGTCTCTTTGAGACATACTATTTATTTCTTTTTTCAGTGTTTTGTTTTCTGCACTCGAAGGATGGTAAATAAGAACACTTTAATTTAATGACATTAAATTGTTATTAAAGTAGTGACGAACATGGTTTGCGAGCCGGACATCAGTTTGACGTGCCTTCAGAGGTGCTATGGCCCTGGAGTTCAGACGGTCCTTCAAGAGTTGGTTTGGAACCCCTGCAGTTTGGTTTCATTGCTCGGTGGAATGAAACGGTTAATGAGAATAATTAAATAATAAATAAATTAATTAATTAATCAATCTTGCGTTGAGCCTAACTCCTGTTAGGGATGTACGATTGACACGCTGTTAGCAGCAGCATGACCCCAGTCCTTCTGCAGACTTTTTGAGATGCTTTCCAAAGCGTTCGGGTTGGAGAGAAGGTGCAAGCCCCACAGGGCCTGGTTGACACGTTTTATGGTGAAACACCACTTTTTCACCTGACACCAATTTGGGGTGTTTGAGTACTCGTTTCTGAGTGAATTTTTAGGGGATTTCTATGGCGTAATCCACCCACCTAAATTCAGGCTCGAGGCGTGGGCCCCATGAGGTGACATTCGGGCGTATGTTGTGTTTTTACGACTTGGGATTCATTAGTCCGTTCAGGGTAAATGAAAAGCATACGCTGCATGGTTACCTGCAATGAAAGCATTGGTATGATCTACTTGACGTGTTTCAGGCTTGAGGTGTGGCCCCCACAAGGCCCTGTTTGCATAATGCGGGGAGTTGCTGCTTCTACATCCAGAGTCTGTTTTAGGCGCCGTCAGTGGCTTTGTGACCCAGACATTGAGACAAAGTTGACCAAGGTGCTTTCAAGAATTGAAGCCGGAGTTGGGGCTGGGGCCCATAGGCCATCTTTTATGTCGTTCGCATCATACTACGCCTTTTTCATCAAGTGTCTGTTTGGGGCGTATGAGTAGTCATTTTGATGTGTTTTATCGAGAGCATAACGATGACGCAGTTTTTTCGACCACTTTTGGGACCCAACTGTGGGCCCCATGAGATGTTGTATGTGAATAAGGTGGTGTTGAATAACTTTTCCATCGGGAGACCATTTCCAGAACGTAAATAGTATATCTTGCATGGTTTTTCTTGAGGATTACCATGGTGTAATATGTTTGGGCATGCCTACCGTCTTTAGAGATTTCATTAAATATGGACACATGAAAGGGAGTTAGTTGGAGGTTCCTTTGACCCACCATGAACCTACACATGATAGCAGTGTTAGTGACAACCAGTGATGGCATGGGCAGTGCGGAGTTATCGAACCAGTTCTGGGATTACCCTCTAACGAGGCTGGGCAGTGGGTTTCTTGTTGACCTTTGGGATTACCCTCTAGCAAGGTAGGGCATGGGGTTACCCATTTCCTTAGGGTTTTCCATCCAGCGAGGCTGGGCAGGGGGTTACTCGTTGACATTAGGGTTTACCCTCTAGCAATGTTGGGATGTGGGTTACCCGTTGACCTCAGGGTTTACCCTCTAGTGAAGATGGGTAGTGGGTTACCCCTTGACCTTAGGGTTTAGCCTCCAGCGAGGATAGGAAGTGGGTTACCCGTTGACCGTAGGGTTTACCCTCCAGTGAGGCTGGGCACTGGGTTACCTGATGACCTCGTAGGGTTTACCCTCCAATGGGGCTAGGCAGTGGGTTACCTGATGACCTCTTGGGGTTTACCCTCTTGTTGGGCTGGGCAGTGGGTTACTCGATAACTTCTTTCAGACTCAACCCTTTCTATGAGGATAGTCATTTACTTTTCTCTGTGATTACCGGATCAGGAACCTTGTTCGTACAGTTTAGCGATGAGTCCTCTTGACGTGCGAGATTATTGGGCATCATTGATGGTTACCCTTAGAACTGTTGGTGACATTTCTTGGGCTGATCATGGTGATAGAGATCCCCTTAAATGCTCATTCTATTTTCTTTTTGAGCATATATTTATATACACCCTACTTTTGTTCCCACCCCATGAGTTCGGTAACTCTCCTTCTAGTAGTGGTGAAGATGCGCTGGGTATGCCACGTACATTCCATGTCTAGCACCTCTTGGATTGGATGAGTATAATTCCTTCCTATTTTTCGGTTGAGCTACACTCTCTCTGTTTTACTTGTACACTATTCTTTGTTCTGTCTACCGATCACCATTTTAGTACCTCCTTTGTTGCTCCCTTGAGCTTTTGGGGCATCCTACAGAGTATCCTTATACTCACCCCATCTTGGGCATTGCCCGCACTTGGTGTGCCCTTTTAGATGAAGGACATGTCGATTGAGAGTATGGAGGAGCATATAGGACATAGGAGTTTGGGATACATTTAGTAGTCATAAGAGGATTTCTGGGTGTGAGACCCACCAGCTGTTCACTTTCATTTACCTGTAGCCGGGTTGTGGCAACTTTCTAGTTGGGCGTGTGTTTTTCACTTTACTGTTCAGTTTACTTGTCAGTACATTTCTGAACTATACGTGTTCTATTTAGAAGATTATTTGTGGATGAGTTTGGGTTATATATGTTCGTAATTTGGATTCCTTTTTTACTTTTCACTTATACATTGAGTGGGATGCGTGTGTGTGTATAGGTTCATAGGAAATGGACAACCCATGATTGTTATGCCTTCGGTGTTTTTCCCCAGCCCCAAGCTTATGGAGGCGGGCTTGGGGTAGTTGCGGGTTGAGACCTGTAAGACCGGGTCATGAAAATGTGGTATCAAAAATGTTTTCTTCCTTGGGGTGTTTTTCGGACATCCGTAAAAAGGAATTGGTTTAGTTTTGGGGAAATAGTGTCAACATGTCTTGAGAGCGGCTCTCTGGCCAGGGATTCCATTGAGGGTGCGATAGACGACGTATACATTCACCAGGACACTAATTTCTTGCATTATGACTCAGTACACTGAGACACTTGTTGTAGATGATTTTGTTCGCGCATCATATATGATTGAGTCATTGACTATAATTCTTGAGCCAGATTTCCATCGTTGTTGATATAGATATGCTCATTTGACTGCGGTACTCCTTGATCAGATTGAGGATGTCTCCACGATTATAGCCATCCAGGAAAATAGCTTCAGTTCATGAAAACCACTCTGTAGGCAATGAGGCCTCAGTTCAAGATCCTAAATACGATTACCCTTTCCCCAGAAGGACATGCAACAACACATCCACCTGTGGAGTAGCAGATAGTACCGGCATCGAGGGCAGATGATGAGCACATGTAGGGCGGTCTACGTGAGTTCCAGTGTCAGAGACCATTGAGGTTCCATAGTGAGCCATACCCTCAGACTATGAAAGTTTCTATAGAGTCGGTGGTTCGCCTCTTCATGATTGTTCAGACACTGAGAGGTTATGTGGTGGCTTTAATAACCAGTATTTTTCCACCAAGCAGTTTGCCTTTAGTATAGCTGGGCTTTCTCAGATACAAAGTGAATTGGTACTCTCATGGGATGACTTATATTAGCTGTTGTTTGAGGAGTAATACCCCTCCTACATATGCTTTATATGATTTTAGTAGCTGCTGTAGTTTCATCAAGGAGTGATGGAAGTGGCTTATTACACGACTAGGTTCACAGACCTTACTCGGTACTCTTTGGACATGGTCCATAATAGCCAATTCTGAGAACAAAAGTTTTTGTGAGGTCTCTTTAGAGGAGATTCGTGCCAGCATAATGACCTTGTCAATCATTAACCATCTCAGGGTGCTAGGTCAGGCACTGGGGATAAATAAATTTCTGTCAGAGGGGCATCAATTGGAAGGGCCTCGATGCCGGAGGTCTCCCCTTAATGAGACTCAGACACATGGTTGGGGACATCGTAGAGTAGTGAGACATCCCAGGGAGGACTAGAGCTATGGTTTTGATGTGCGAGGTCATGTGGTGTGAGACTAATCGATCAAATGTGTTGAGTTTTCTAGATAATTGTTAGATGCACTTCCACGATAGAGACAGTTTCGTGATCATAGAACTCCCATGTATGGATTGGGTGGTCCCCAGGGAGGCGGTGTTGGTAGATGATCAAGAAGAACTATGGTTGGTGGAAGATGTTTCGAGGTCCTTCCACCACCACTGGGCGGCCCATGTCAGGCTCAGGGAGCTGACAGACGGGGTCGCGGACGGTTTTGTGCTATGGATGTCTACAATCCATCATCGCATGAGATGTAAATATGCACACTCTGTGCCTTTTTATAATTTTATTATTAGAACTTGTTAGACACTACATGAGGTACTCTCTTCGTCTAACCACTTATTTGAGGGGTTACTGAGGGACCCACAAGGTGTCAGTGTAACCCTGTGTTTGTGTTGTCTGACGTAGCTTTGAATGCATGAGAAGGATGGTTCCTTCCCCCACTAAGACACATTTTTGTGATACAACCAAAACCGTGAGGGGGAATCTATACCAAAAAAGAAGATAATATTGAGGTGCAGTGAATGAGTCCCTCTGACATGTGAATTCATGGTAAGGTTTCGAAGTGGAGTGTCAAAGCATGTTCTGGATTTTTCAGTGGAGATTTTCTGCTTGACCTCCCTTTGCTTGAGGTGCCACTACTGGGTTTGTCAGAGTGCATGTTTTGGGGATTACTCTCCTTCCAATAGGGTAAATTACATGTGGGGTATACCACGTGCTTTATGTGTCTAGCCTCTGGTGGTCAGTTGAGTTTGCTCGCCTTCTCGGTTTTGTTGGTACGTTGTGTGGTCAACGTCAATTTTGATACCGTTATCAAGTACATGTTGAGGTGATGGAAACCCCATAAACAGAACTACACATTTCACTATGTGGTGTTGGTAGTGCTGGTCATTACACAGATAGTGTGGATATGCTATCTTCTGGGGGAGGAAATTTAGGTTTTCTTAGACCACTAGTGTCTCTGGTGCACCCTCCCCCAGAGAGACCTGGACCTGAGATGATGGTGATGGTTAAAATTTGTGCAAGACTATGACTTTGAGGTAGTATATGTTCCGGAAAATGGAAGTGTTGTAGCAGGTTCCCATGGCAGAGAGACCCAGACACATCACATACGGGATGTTTCATAGTAGTTAACTTCCCTGCAGTTGACCCTTTTGGACCAGGATGGTGAAAATTTTCTTTAGTCGATGGTGTTGACTAGTACTCTTTTTAAGCATGTAAGAGCGTCTCGATTGTGATACACCGACTGAGAAAGCATTTGTGATGGGATATCCTTGGGTGTTTCGCCAGATGGGTATTCTGAAGGAGGGAATCAAAAGATCATCTTCCATGATTAAATTGTGATTTTGGTCACGTTGTGGAAGGTAGAGGTTCGGTCAGGAAAGACCCATGATTTTTTTTGGGCCATTTGGGAATTGTGCAAGTGATTGAGAGGTTTCCTACAATCATTCCCTACCCTACCAATAGTAGAAGTGGGCACATGACATCTTCCATGTGTCGCAACTGATGTGGTGTGTGCGTATTCATATGCATGTCCTCGAGAGTGGAAGACCATATAAGTATGACCCGTCCCTTTGATTCGTGTGTTGTGTCAGCAAGGTGTTGTACAAGTTTTCTTGGGAGTGGGAGAGCAAGGTGTTTACTCTATATCTCGAGTTGTTTTTCCTAGTTTTAATTTTCGGGGATGGAAATCATGAATGAGGGAATGATGTAGAGACCCAGTTTTTACCATGTAAGACTTTGGAATATTTCTAAATATAATTCCAGAGTTGGGCGCAAAGACAACATGCGATTCCGAGGCCCGGTGTGCCCAAAATTAATTTTATAAAAATATTAATTAATTTTATACTATACACGTGTCGGGGATGTGTTTTCTCTTAAAGGGTAAGTCAGATTGGGAATATGAAGTACAGTTACATTAAGATCATGCCTTTTACCCTAGGCGGGGTGTAAAAGTTGTGGGCGTGGGCCTGCTGTGAGATATGTCACCCCGGGGAAAAACCGTAATTTTTAAATATTGCCTTAGTGATTTTTATCAATGAAGTTTTTTTCGAATAAATTTTGAATGAAGTCTTAGAATGGAAATCCGAGACTTTTGTTGAGTTCGGAATGGGGCGTTTTTCCTAGGCACGATCTAAAATAGGCAGTCACGGTGGTTTCAGAATCCTCGCATGTCGGTAGAGTTTCAGAGAGAGTATAAATTCTCTTGAAAGTGGAATTAGGGGGAAACCCGAATTTCCTTTCACTCACACACACACTCTCTCTCTCTATATCTCTTGTTCTTTGTCGTTCTTTTCTATTCTTTGGTAGATTGAAGAGCGAACTCCAGAAGATTGAAGTGGGATCGCAGCGGACACATCTCCAATGACGAACGTCTAGATCGAGGTAGGATTTCTGATTAAATTTTCACAGCTTTGTCAATTTCTAGAGTGTATGAAAATTTCTTCATTCAAATTCAATAATTTTGGAAATGGGGTGATGACCGAACGAACACGGCCATCATCCAAGCCCCATTCTAAAACCCATTCTTGAACGTTATTCATCCAAAATTTTGGACACACCAAAACTATGACCGATCAACAAGTGAGGGGAGGTTCTGTGATGATCTGGCCTCGAGGATTCCGAATCCGGTTTCGAATAAATTTTCCAACGAGCGGAGTGGTCGGGGGGACCGGTTGAAGGTTCAACTCCAGCAAGGCGTGCAACCTGATGTTGAGCGGGGGTTGCGGAAGAGCACGGAGGCTGCTGGTTTTTGCACGGTTCATTAAGCGAAGAGGATGATCGTTGATGGAACAGCGACGTCAGGTGATGTCGAGTCGGCGGGGGCCGGAGTAGGGGACCCGGGTGCGGCCGGTGAGGAAGGGTGGTGTCCAGTGGAGTATCCCATGCAAGGAAGATGGTGTACGAAAACGTCGGGTGCGGTGACGAAGCAGGGAGCCCCAGGCAGTGTGGGTGGCGTCGAGCGGTGCGGAGCACCCGAGGTGTGGACCTTGGTTGGGCGGAGGAAGCAAGCACCCGCGTTCGGCGGGTCTTGTTGGGCGACGCAGACAAAGACAGACCATTTGGCCGAACTTTTTGGAGAACAGGACCCGAGGAGAGTCTGGTGTTGCTGGAGTGGGCCGCAGCCAGCGGGACGTGGCGAGTCAGGCTAGACACGCGACTGGGCCGTTGTCCGGCGGTTCGTACTAAACCAACCGGGGTGAACTGCCACGGTAGGGCCCCTTTCGATCAAGGTGTCATATCTCTTAAACGGTGCATTTGATTGACGCGCCGTCTGTGGATGTGGATCCAAATATTCGAGATGAACATTTTATCTTGGGTTTCGGATTTTTTGGGTTATATGCCCGATGGTGGGTAACCCAGAATGATTTAACTTAATAATTTTAAATTGTTATTAATGTTGTGATGGACGTTGTTCGCGAACCAGACATCCGTTTGACGAGCCGTCAGAGGTAATGTTTTCCTAGAGTTGATACGGTCCTTCCTGAGATGGTTTTGAAAACGTGCGGTTTGGTTTCATTACTCGGTGGCACGAAACACCTAATGCGAATAAATAAATAAATAAATACTTAATTAATCTTGCATCAGACCTAACTCCTGTTAGGAATGTCTGATTGACGCGCCGTTTGCAGAAGTGTGACCCCAATCCTCTTGTGGATGTTTTTAAATGCTTTTCAAAGCATTCGGTTTGGAGACAAGGTGTAGGCCCCACAGGCCAAGGTTCACACGTTTTATGGCGAAACACCACATTTCACCTGACATCCGTTTGGGGTGTCCGCGTACTCATTTCTGAGTTTCTTTCAGAGGAGATTGTGACAGCGTAATCTGCCCGCCTAAATTCAGGCCCGAGTTGTGGGCCCCACTAGGCGGCTTTCGGGGGTATGCTGCATTTTTACAACTTCTGCTTCATAAGTTCATTTAGGAAAAATGAATAGCCTACACTGCATGGAAATATGAAAGGAACACATTGGTACGATCTGTGTGATGTGTTTTGGGCTTGAGGTGTGGGCCCCACAGGGCCCCGTTTGCATAACGCGGGGATTTGTAGCTTCTGCATCCAGAGTCCGTTTTAGGCGCCATCAGTGACGTTGTGACCCAGGCATCGAGGCAATGTTGACCGGGGTGGTTTCATGCGTTTAAGCCGAAGATGAGGCGGGGGGCCATGACATGTTTTTGAAGCTGTTTGTAGCGTACTATGACTTTTTCACTAGGCATTCATTTGGGGAGTATGTGTAGTCGTTTTGGCGTATTTTTCTGATTTCTCATGATGGCACAGTTCATCCAACATCTATCGGGACTGAGGTGTGGGCCCCACGAGATGTCATATGGGCATAAAGTGGTGTTCAATATCTTTTCCATCGGGACCCAATTTCTAGTTTGTAAATAGACTATCTCAAATTTTATTCCACGAGGATTACCACAGTTTAATCTCTTTGGGCGTGCAATGCGAGTTTCGAGATTTCATTAAATGTGGAAACATGAAAGGGCATTGGTTGGAGCTTCCTTTGACGCACTCTGAACCAACCCACGGTAGCGGTGTTAGTAACACCTAGTGATGGAACATGCAGTGCGGAGTTATCGGACCATTTCCAGGCTTACCCTCCAGCGAGGTTGGGAAGGGGGATACACTTTGACCTTAGGGTTACCCTCCAGTGAGGCTCAGATGCGGGTTACCTGTTGACCTTAGGGCTTACCCTATAGCGAGGTGTAGCAGGGGGTTACCCGTTGACCTTATGGATTACCATATAGTGAGGCTGGGCAGATGGTTACCTGTTGACCTTAAGGATTACCCTCTAGCGAGGCTGAGCACTGGGTTACCCGTTGACCATACGGTTTACCCTCTTGTGAGGATGGGCAGTTGGTTACCCGTTGACCATAGGGTCTACCCTCCAGTGAGGCTGGGCAGTGGGTTACTTGACGACTTCTTAGGGTTTACCCTCCAGTGGGGTTGGGCGGTGGGTTAGCCCACGACCTCTTGGGGTTTCCCCTTCAGTTGGGCTGGGAAGTGTGTTAGCTGATGATTTTTTAGACTCATTCCTTTCTATGAGGATAGTTAGTGACCTTTCTCCATAATTATTAGAGGGATCCTTTGTTTTACTATAGCATCCCGCCTTTTTATCACATAAAACTTTCTTTACATTTTACAAAACCGAGGATCTATAAGGTTTAGTGTCTTGGAAACAAGGAACATAAAACATGAAACAACAAAAAAAAACATTCTTCTTAAACACTTGAATGGTTTATCCTCATGTTCATCCTAGGTTCATTACTGCATCACATAACCTTGGGACATACATCAAAAGAAAGGATGAGCAAAAAGCAAAATAAGGGAAACAAGAGAAACATTTTACATGTGAACTTGAGATACTTAAATAAGGTCATGAAAATAACTTTAAGGCATGAGAATGAAATCATGAGGCATATCATAATAAAAATAACATTTTCATAACTTGAAGATGTGGATACATCATTTAACATAGACAATCATGAACATATCACCAAGGTCCATCCCCAAGGTGTCATTTGAAAATTACCAAGGTTATTCACCAAGGTATCGTGAAAATTGAAATCTCTAGTGGTTACATCATTACCCAATGCATTGGAGCGCTATCAGGGTGCACCCTTAAATTTTCATTTATTATCATGTAATCCACATATATCAACATCAAAAATTTCATAAATAACCCATATAGCATAAAATAAATGGGTTTTATTTCATAATCACAACGTTTTAAAAACTGCTTTAAAGACATGATCTTTACGTGACTTGAAAACCCACAGAAAAGGAAGGTGGTCTCATGTATGTAAATACCATAATTTAAAATAGAACATTTTGGTATATATGTGAATATCCATTTAGAAGAAAGATCTTTGATTATTCACTTAATACTATAAAAGAACATTAGAAAAAGAGAGAGACATTTTGAGACAGAAATTCTACAGCATAACGGCTATGTTACGAGGTTTTAGAAGACATTAAAAAGAGAGGGAAAATGGGTCAAACATTCATAAATGACCCATAAAACAGTAGATGGACAGAATAAGAAGGATACATGATCATGGTAATGAAATTTCATGGAAATACAATTTGAAATGAAAAACATGGAAGGAAGTCAAAAATTAGATTTCTCTTATGAAAGTTCGGCAGCCTAACGACGTTACTTAAACTTCAAACAAAATGATTTGAAAAGATCAAATAGGGTCTCTCATCATGTGAACATAAGAGTTCAGTATGATATATATAGAGATAATTCCCCAACATAATTAAAAAGAAACTAGAAAGACTTGACATGAAAGTAGAACTTTGAAAAGAATGAGAAGGGTGATAGAATCCCCTAAAAACATCGGCAGCCTAACGACGCCACTTAAAACTTCAAAATACAGAATTGAAGAGATCAAATGGGGTCTCTCATCATATGAACATAAGAGTCCAGTATGATAGATATAGATATCATACCCCAACATAACAAAAAGGAACTTGAAAGAATTGACAAGAAAGTAGAACTTCAAAATGAGAAGGGTGAAGAACCACTTAAAAATTCGAAAGCCTAACAGCGCCACTTAAAACATTAAAATACTGAATTGAAGATATCAAATGGTGTCTCTCATCATATGATCATAAAATAATGAGAAGGGTGAATGAATCCCCTAAAAACATTGGCAGCCAAACGACGCCACTTAAAACTTCAAAAATACCGAATTGAAGAGATCAAATGGGGTCTCTCATCATATGAACATAAGAGTCCAGTATGATAGATATAGAGATCATACCCCAACATAAAATAAGGAACATGAACGAATTGACATGAAATTAGAAATTCAAAATGAGAAGGGTGAAGAACCACTTAAAAATTCGGCAGCCTAACGACGCAACTTAAAACATCAAAATACTGAATTGAAGAGATCAAATGGGGTATCTCATCATATGAACATAAGATTCCAGTATGATAGATATATATATCATACCCCAACATAACAAAAAGGAACTTGAAAGAATTTACAAGAAAGTAGAACTTAAAAACGAGAAAGGTGAAGAACCACTTAAAAATTCGGCAGCCTAACGGCGCCACTTAAAACTTCAAAATACTGAATTGAAGAGATCAAATGGGGCCTCTTATCATATGATCATAAAAGATCAGTATGATAAATTTAGAGATCATACCCCTACATAATAAAAAGGAACTTGAAATACTTTACATGAAAATAGATCTTGAAAAATGAGAAGGGAGAAAGAATTCGTTACAAAAATTTCGGCAGCCTAACGACGCCACTTAAAACATCAAAATTATGAATTGAAAAGATCAAATGGGGTCTCTCATCATATGATCATAAAATATCAGTATGATAAATTTATATATAATACCCCAACATAATAAAAAGGAACTTGAAATACTTTACATGAAAATAGATCTTGAAAAATGAGAAGGGAGAAAGAATCTGTTACAAAAATTTCAGCAGCCTAACTGCGCCACTTAAAACATCATAAAACGTAATAATGAGAGTAAGAGGGGATCTATCATTATATGAACATAAAAAGGGCAGTAAGAGGAGTATAAAAGAACATCCTAAAACATATTAACATGGAGCATAAAAGGAATGACATAAAAGAGATTACTTGAAATTAAAGAGAGAGGTCAGATCCCTTACCTTAAAACGTAACTCTTAAAACTCAAAGGTTTGGACCTTGAGGGCTTGGGGGAACCTTGGGAGGACTCCTTGGGAGGTAATGAGACCAGAACATCGTTGGGTGAGAGTTGGGAGTGAAAAATAAAGGAGGAAAGTGTGGGTATTTATAGGGAAAGTGAGGGGACAATGCATTAATGGCCAAGGGACACCTCACTATTGGTATTGGCAAAACCATGGGCTTTCCCATGGTATTTGCCCATGGTATTGGCCACTTGGGACACCTCATACATTATCTTACTATTCATAATTCGACCATATTGAATATATACTTAATACATCATTTAATGATGTCATTAAACACCCGTAACTTAAAAACTATATTTTCACTATTCATCTAAAATTCAACTTTCTCAGAATAATCCCAAAATTTCACCTTAACCAAATATCAAAGCTCTGATTACAAAAATGAAATCCATTTTATAAAAATAATTTTCTAAATATTTTTAATTAAATGTTTAATTAAAAACACTATTCATCAAAAATTTATTTTTTTTCAGAAAAATCCACAAAAATTACCTTAACATAATATCGATGC
The DNA here is from genome assembly GCA_963277665.1 of Viscum album. NCBI lineage: Eukaryota > Viridiplantae > Streptophyta > Magnoliopsida > Santalales > Viscaceae > Viscum > Viscum album. The sequence continues at coordinate 1,844,597,986 of OY728157.1, read as the reverse complement.
TCTGAGTTCAAAAATGAAGTCCATTTTATAAAAATATTTTTCTAAATATTTTTAATTAAAATTTTAATTAAAAAACACTATTCATCCGAAAAAACTAATACTTGAATAATAATTTATGAAACCGTTATTTAACCATTTTATTGAATCACATTACTTAATCAAAGTGCCTAGATTATTTTAATACTTTCTTTATGTGAGATTACTAATCCATTTGGACACATTATTAGTCCTAATCATAAAATCACTATTCATAATTTACTATTCATCAAAAATCAAGTTGATCTTATTAGACTCTAAATTTCGTACTGAACATAATTGTAGAAGACCATTTTTTGAAAATCATTACACATTTTTAATTATTTAGGGTATACATAACCATATTTAAAATATCCTTTTTCTAAAATTCATAAAAAATATGCATACTATATTTATCCGGTCATTTGAAAATTCATAAAAGAAATCGAAATTATTATTTAAAACAAAGGATTACACAAGACAGTTACGGTCTCCTTACATAGCCTCTTATCACACCAGCATAGGACCTAAGTGTAAGTTGTGCTAAGGTGATAGAATCTGGGGGAGGCTCGACCAACATCGCACGAGTAGTAATTTCTATCAGTTTGAACTTCTCGTGAAGGCGATCCTGTTCTAGCTTTATACGATGAAGTTCAGCTTGGGTTTGGTCCAGAGCAAAGCCCAGTGGTGCTACCTCCTTCCCAAGTTCTGTTAGATGGGCCTCGATCGGTCCAAGACTACTGGGTGAGGCCATCAAATCATCTTTCTATATTAATTAACCAAGATTGCTTGTATTTAGAGACAATAGTCAAAACGTTTAGTTTCCAGCGGTCATATTGACCAATGGTCAAATAACAGTCAAAACCCAACAGTCTCATTTTAATTATTCTCATGTTATCAAATGAAACATTTTTTTGAGCATAAAATAAAATAACACATAAAATTAGGAAATAATATTTACTTAAAATTTTGGGTCGTTACATGTACGGTTTAGTGATGAGGCTTATTGACATGCAGGATTGATGGGCATCAGTGATGGCGACCCGTAGAACTATTAGTGAATTTTCATGGGCTGAACATGGAGATAGAGATCCCCTTACACACTCATTCAGGTTTCTTGTTGAGTATATATTGATATACACCCTTCTTTTTTCCCACTCCTTGGGTTCAGTTACTCTATTTCAAGGAGGGGTGATGACACGCGAGGTATGCCACATGATTTTCGTGTCTATCTCCCCTTGGATTGGATGAGTCTACTTCCATCCTTTTGTTGGGTTGAGTTGCACTCTCTCTATTATACTCATACATTGTTCTTTATTCATTATACTGCTCACCATTTTAGTACCTCCATTGTTTCTCCATTGAGCTTTCGGGGCATCCTACTGAGTATCCTTATACTCACCCCTGCTTGGGATTTTCCCGCACTTGGTGTACCCTTACAGACGACGAACATGTCGATCGAGAATACGAAGGATCATAAAGGACATAGGAGCATGGGTTGCGTTCGATGGCTGTAGGAGGATTTCTGGGTGTGAGGCCCACCAGTTGATTACTTTCGTTTACCTTTTTCCTGGTTGTGGCACCATTCTAGTTGAGCACATGTTTTTCCCTTTACTGTTTAGTTTACTTGTCAGTACTTTTTATCACTATACTTTTTCTATTTAGAAGTTGATGCATGACTGAGGTTGGGGTATAGTTGTTTGTACACTGGTTTCCTTTTTATTATGCACTTATGCATTGAGTGAGTTGTGTGTGTGTACTGGTTCATAGGCAAAGGCCTCTGTAAGATTGTTATGCCTTCGGTGCTTGTCTCTAACCCCTGACCTATGGAGGCAGGCTTGGGGTAGTTGCGGCTCGAGACCAGTAAGGTCGGGTCGTGACACTACCATTCTGGAAACACTGTTCATGAACTAAAAATTTGGAAATTGAAATAGGTCACAGTTGAAACCTCACCCTTTTAGAATCACTATTTAGGAACTAAAAATTTGGAAAAGGATATAGGTCACCATTGAAACCTCACCATTCTGGAAACAATATTCAATAACTCAAAATTGGGCAATGGAAAGAGGTCACTGTTGGAACCTCACTGTTGGAACCTCACTAGTGCACTATGCACAAAAGGTTATTGATGACACTTTTAATATAAGGTTATCATTGCACAGTTCACCTAAGGTTACCGACGAATCTATTCACATATGGTCACCTTTTTACTATTCACCTAAGTCTATCGATGATGTTGTTCACATATGGTTACTGTTGCACTGTTCACATAAGGCTACAAATGACACTGTTCTCATGACGTTTCTGTTTCACTATTCACATATGGTTTCCAATGACGCTGTTCACACAAGGTTATTGTTGCACTGTTCACCTAAGGTTACCAAGGATACTGTTCACATGAGGTAATTGTTTCACTATTCATATAAGTCTACCGATGACACTATTCTCATAAGACTACCATTGAACCGTTCATCTAAGGTTACCAATGACACTGTTCACATAAGGATACCATTTCACTTTTCATATAAGGTTACCAATGACACTGTTCAGATAAGGTTACCATTTCACTATTCACATTAGGCTAATGAATTCACTGTACACATATGTTTACCTTTTCACTGTTCACCTTATTGGAAATTTGGAAGAGAGATGGGGATAAGTCACCTTGACCTCCAAGAACACCTCAGACACTAGAATTTCACAATTGAATTTACCGGAGAGGTCCGATCCATTAAATCATATATCCCTCAAAACATTCTCCCCCTCGAGAATTCAAAACCAGCGAAAAAGGAAACAGAAAAGAAGCATGAATTAGCACCCATCGAGATACCTCTCAAACGGGAGAAAGACACAAGAATCAACCAAATAAATCAATCTCATAAACATAAAATTAATATAACCAAAAAGGGATCATCGTTACATGAAATGATTTACACATCAGACAACTCTGGGTACTGAGAACGTATCTGTGACTAACATTCCCATGTACTCCCCTCAATGCCACTGTGTTGTCATAAGACATGAACCAGGGGTAGAACACCCACACAACACCTTCTCTTTGCAGTCTTGGATCTCCATAGATCACTCATCCAAGGACACATCATCATCAACATCGATCTCTCCCCAATTGATGACGTGAGACTCATCATGATGATAATGACAGAGTTTTGACCCATGAAAACATAGTATATCTAGATCATCTGTGGGGGAGGTTTTACTCAATATGCCACACCTCCAACATGAGCTTAATCCTCTAAAGGCCCAAAAAAATGGGGAGAGAGCTTACTCCCATGACCAAACCTTCACTTCCCATGACAGGGAGTCACCTTTAGAAAAACATGATCCCCAAAATCATACACCAAGGGTCTCCTCCTTTGATCGGCATATGATTTATAATGATCCTGCATTTTATTAATTCTCTCATTAATCCTCTAAATCTTCTTTGTTGTATTCTTCACTAGTTCTGGTCTAAGAATTGCTGACTCTCTGACCCCATTCGAGCACAATAGAGAACGGAAAGGTCAGATATACATGGCTTCAAACGACGCCATTTAGATGGTGGAGTGAAAACTATTGTTGTAAGCGAACTCCAACAAGGGTATGTTCCTCAACCACAAACCTCCAAAATCCAGGACATAAGAGTGTAACATGTCTTCAAGAGTCTGGATGGTCTGCTCTATCCTATCATCCGTCTCTGGATGAAAAGTAGTGCTAAGGCATAGCTGAGAACCAGAAGGATAATGGAGACCTCTCTACACCCAAGAGTTAAAATGAGGATCTTGATCAGAAATGATCTTTATTGGGACTCCATCATGTCTTACCACCTCCTCGAGATAATGCCTCGACAAAACATCTACTGAGCTCGACTACTTGTTTTCTATAATGTTGGCCGATTTTGTTAAATGATCCACTACCATCCAAATAGAATCATTTCTTCCATAAGATTGAGGTAAACTAGTAAAAAAGTCTATTGATTTGTCCACCCACTTCCATGGAAGAACATATAATAGTTGGAGTAGATCACCAAGAACATTGTGTTCAACCTTCACCTTCTGGCATACCAATCATCGAGACGCAAACCTCTCAACCACACACATCAGCCCAGGGCACCACAATTGGCTTCTCGAGGCTCGATACATCTATTTCACACCCGGATGCACCACTAAAGGAGAACTATCGAACTCTAGGAGAACAATATCATGCATCATGAAAGGAACAACTATTCTTCCATGATACAACACTCGGTGTTGTTTATCCTCAGACCAATCATTAGTGGCCTCGCCACAAACAACTTGGTCTCTCTAAACCACCACCTGTAGTTCCCCCAACATTGAATCTTCCACTGGCTGCACCAGAGATGAGTTTACCTTCATCTGAAAAATGCATCCTCTACCCCTAACATATCTCATATTTAGATGTAATGATAACAGCTCTTCCATTACTCTCCATGAATCCCCAGATACATGCACTCCATCATCACGTGACTTGATGCTCAACACATCAGCTACAACATTCCCCTTTCCTACAGTATATGGAATTTCAAATTTTTATTCCAATAAGAACTCCATCCAATGATGTTCTCTCATATTTAAGTCTCATAGGTAGAATACATACCCCATGCTCTTATGATCGATGAAAACCATAAAGTGCTCACCAATGAGGTAATGTCTCAATAACCTTAGAGAAAACACTATGGATTCCAAATCAAGATCTTGGGTGAAATATTTAAATTCATGGAGACGTATCAGCAGAGACCCATAAGAAACAATAAATCATTCTGCATCAGAACACAACCTAACCCCATATGTGAAGCATCACAAAAAACATTAAACTGGACTCCCTCAACTGAAAGACAATGAACTAGAGAACTAATAACTTCTCTTTTAGATACCTCAAAGCTGCCTGACACTGATTAGTGCATAAGGAAGCCTTATCCATCCTAGTAAAATATGTTATAGGACTCGAAAATCAAGAGAAATCAGATAAAAACCACATATAGTTTCCTACAAGACCAAGGAAAATTAGCTTCTCTGACACTATCTTGGGGGCAGCCAAAGATAAAACTACTTCATTCATCGATAGATCCACGTCTACTCCATGGTGTAACACAATATGCCCTATGATATGGACTTCTCGAGCCCAAAAATCACAATTCGACAACTTCCCAAACAAATGATGTTGACGAAGAACTCCCAAAAATCTGTGTAGATGCTCTGTATGCTCCTACTCATACGTGGAGTACACAATGATGTTATCGATGAAAACCAACAAAAACATGTCCAGGATCTCACAGAACATAGAATTCATCAATCCCATGAACACAGCTAGAGAATTCTTCACACCGAATGGAATTTCAATGAACTCATAATGACCATGATGACAATGTAATGTAGTCTTTGCGATATCCTCATTCCTCAAATGCATCAGATGATATCCTGACTGAAAATCGATCTTTGAGAACAACTACCACTCTTCTATTGATTGAATAGATCATTAATCTGCTATAGGGGATAGTGATTCTTCATTGTTACTTTTTTTATGTGACGGTAATCGACACATAACTGCAATCTATCGTCATCCTTATTCATGTTCAAAAATGGAGCACCCCACGGTAAAACACTTGGCTAAATATAATCTCACTGTAATATACTATTAAGTTATATAAATAACTTTCAAAACACAAGAGGGGACATCCTATATTGAGTCATAGAGATAGTAGATGCTTCTTGATGTATGTCGATCCCCAAATTGATCTCTCATCGTGGGTGTAAGGATACAACCTCCTCTGGAAAGACATCTGGGTACTCTTCTATAACCCTAAGAAACACCAACTACTGATCCTCTGAAGAACTCAGCATCAGCTCAACCTGCAAGGATGATAAGGACAGATCATTACTCTAACCCATTCGAGGGTCTCACTCACCCTCGAATGCCCCCAGATCATTATCTGCATCAAAGAACTTAACCTTCATTCAAATTCATTCCATGATAGTCTACACCAAATACAACCATTCCATGCCATGGATGACATCATATGGTTTTATTCGTAAACATAGGAAATCTTCCTTTGAGCGGTGTTTCCCCAACACTAGCTCATAGTCTCTACATACATCAAACATGTCAGGTCATCCTCTAATTGGCATATCCAACAACAAGGGTACTAGAATAAATTCCACAACATGTCCCAATAAATGGTAAAAAGTATGTTATATGAAGGAGTGTGTTGCTCCTGAATCAAACAAGGCATACCCCAAGGTAGAAAACAATGAAAGGGTACCACGAACGACATCTCGCTCACGTGGCACTAGAAACACTAAAGCATGATGAATATTATGACCACCTACACTGCCTCTTTGACCTTGTTGAAGTCCACAAAAACGGACGTACTCTACTATCTAAGGATGGGGAGTGTCATGTCGATGTCATCGGCCTACCCCATCTACCCTCTACTGATCTAATGCTTGTGCAACCAGCTGCTAATGCCTCATCTGAAACTACCTCAATGGGGGAAGCTAGAGTAGAACACATGTTTCATGATGAATACTATAAATGGTCGGGCATTATCTCTACTGTTGACCTAAACCATCAAAAGAAAAACAAGCACCAGATCCCTTGGAATAGTCCTGAGAGATTCCACCCCCAGAGAGATGAGATGTTGAGGGTTGGGACCTACCCCTCTCTGAACAGAAACTCTTCTGCCCTGAAAACCAGGAACCCCAGACCACAGCTCTTCTTCGTGAGGAATTATGATGAATCCCCTCTAATGATATTATGTTTCTGTCCAATGTCCTCTCGACAAATTATGCCCTTTCCAGCACGTCATGTTATATCTTCAACATAATTTGGGTGACCTGGCACTGGATATCTGGATGCAAAGCATCCTCAAAATTCCACACCATGGCCTCCTCATCTGGAAACAAGTCCGAAGAATATTGTAAAATGTTCCTAAAATGGATTTCAAACTCTCAAAATAGAGATCCATTGTAAAAGGGTAAGAAGCTCTTGGCGACTGGATGCCTTCATAGCAGAATAAAGAAACACGACTCTAAACTTTTCTCAAAACTCCTCCACTAAGATCGCTGACTCCTCGTGATCCCGAAAAAACAAGAATGACCACTACCTCATTGATCCACGATGCATCGTCACAACCAAGGACAACCAATTCCCCTTTCAAGCATGGATCAAACTGTAGAATATCTCAACCTCATCCATCTAGTCATCTATGACTTCATTTGAACCAGATACCTTGTAATTTTGTAGACTTTTCCGTTGAAACTCTTAGAGTGTCCACCTCTATGTTTCATCTTTGTCAACCTCTAACTAGTGGTGATCTGCTGGCTCAGCCTGCTAGACATCTTCTATGTGATATTGATGACGACGTCGACCTAGAGCCATACATTTGAAATAAAAAATATTTAGATCTCTAAAACATGTAATATGGAAGAGTCTTCATTAATTTATTAATTTTTTTTTCATTTTACGTTAACCGATTACATGGTCTACCCATTCAAACACAGGGACACGAAAGAATGATGCATGATCCTTTCCTAGGAATCTACCCTGAAATTAGTATCAACTCGTTTAGTAGACATTGTAAACATAAAGAACCGTAATTTCGATCATAGGGGGCCCAAAATGCCAATGTCTTAGCCAGTCTCAATTGTATACCTAACTTTCTAAACATGACGGACACTATTGTGCTACCAACCCATGATACTTAACTTGTGGAAAACACCATACACCATCCTTTCTCTCAACCAGACCGCGAATACCATTCAGTCACAACCCTGTAACCACAATGTGTTCCCCTCCTAGTTTGGAAATGTAAGAAGGGAGATAACGACCCCAGAATGCCACCTCTAGTAGGCCATGGGATGGAAAATAGCACCGAGGGTGTAGTAAACACACAGATGAGAAGAATTACTCTCTAAGTGAACACATGTGAAAGAGATAGATAAGACAGAAAACAAACAAATTCATGTTAGAGAATAGTATAAAATAAATCCCATGTACACAAATACAATGTCATGAAAAACTACTACAACTAAATGGAGAAAACTCCAAGCACCCAAATGAAAGTAAAAAACAGCAGTGACCATGAAGCCCGATCAGCTCCAACAACCCCAAGCTAGTAGTTACCGACATAATCTCCAACCTACATCAAGTGACATTAAAAACAGTTTATATATACATATGGTGAGTATAACAGTATACTCTCTAGGATCCCCCCAATATCCTCTCGTCAAAATGTAAATAAAGAAAGCTAAATCACTATGAACAACAAGTGAAACTAACTCATCACCTAAATAGGTATACTATGTTCCCAGCGTCACCATGGCTACTCTCACCATGTAACACATACAATAGTATATAATAAAATAAAGAATGTCATGGGTACATCACTACTACTTCCCCATAGGTTTTCCGCTTTGCTCCAATATTGCATGTCCTAAGCAACACTCCCCATAAAGTCTTTCCCACAGACTCCTGGGAGAAGTACTACAACATGCACCTCATCCAACAAAACCACCATATCCATGTACGAAAAGTAACCACATAGTTCTTGGGATCCAGATCATCTTTCATAATGTGTATCATAGGTTGAGTATTATACCTCAAGCCATTACAACCCATACATGGAGTAAGGATCCTCTAGCCATCACAGCCTATACACGTTATACCTATAGTAGTCCCTAGGAAACTATATCAAAAATATTTTTTTGTGAATAACCCCAAGACATTACAGCCATCTACACATATATATGGTGAAAACTAACCAATATTCCGACCATCACAGGTAACTACCAAGAGAAGAGAGTGGGTCGAAAAAGGGTTGTCAGCCATCCATCCTCCCACCAAAATATTGAGTAAAACACCCCCAGGGCTCAGAACCCCCGGGGGTCATTTTCCCTGAATTATAGGGTGGTGTAGCATATAGAAACTCATAAAGTACAGAAAATACTATAGCTCCCAACAACACTATGGGAATAACCGAGTCTTAGACACAATGATAGCTATTGTCTCCCGGACTCCCACCTACCACTTTAAAAAAAATGTATCATATAATCACATTACCATTTAAATAGCTTAATTACATTACATCATTTAATTTTTACCAGTTTCACTTTATGTTATTTATTTATTTAAACATTAATTAACAATTATCAATTTCCACATTATATTTCATTAGAATCATACCCAAAGACTATTTTACCTAGTATTGCGTCCTAGAATGATCCAACCCCATTGGTTAACATCAATTATTAAATTATTTATTTAAATAATTTATTTCACTTATTCCCAAGATTTCTTGAAAAACATTCTATGCTACTAAACACAAGGAGGATCAACACTATGAGTATATGAACTACTTGTTGAGACTTTTCCGTCTATAACTTGAGCATAGACACATACTATGTTGAGAAGCTAAACGTTTAATGCATGTGGAATACCCCAGCGTCTTGGTCCCGTTCGGAAGAAGGGTGAGAATGAACATCTTTTTTTTAAAGTGGGGAAATGAAGTAGATAAAAAACCAATAATAATAAGCATGCATCCAAAATTTTACATCTAACTCCTTCCATCATCATCTGTGTCCTCCCCGACGCCCACATGCATAAACCGATGCATCTCGCCACTCTAGGAGTACACTTCTACCACAACCAATAATCTTTTATGCCCCCACATATCAGAACAGCCTTCTAGGATCACATTACAACACAATTAGCAAGAAAACAAAATCATATCAACTGGGATCTTGGACCTTAAACAAGCATGAGGGAAACTCATAACACTGTAACAAATTATCATTTATCAGGCAACCAGTCCTTTAATACATATTGTATTAACCAATTAATTATTCGTAGGTTCTATATTCAGGAAACCTAACTAGTAAGTTATCACAAATAATGAAACATGCTTACTGCACCAATTGGAATAACATCAAATTAAAAAAATTTGAACCAAATTCATTTACATGCCTCTTCTTCTTTAGAAAAACAACTATTGATTAATACCATCTTTAAATTAGTTACAAATTTATATAAAAAATGAATTGACAAGCAATTAAATCATATATATCACACCATATAAAGAAACAAGAGGCAATTACATACGACCGATATCAATTTATTTATCTGGTTCAAATATATTTTGTGTCAATTCTACTATCCTCCAGTGGGATCAAACATGATATCTATAAAATTTCATGCGAAAAAAATAGAACAACAAATCCCATACTTCAAATAGTTCAGGAAGTTATTTATACAAGAACGATCCACACAACGGGTGATGATCTCTTTGCATGTGACAACTGTTTCCATAGAGGGATGCAGAGACCCCACCACATTGGCCAAAACCCAAGATAAGTCCATTAGGAACATAGGGATAACATTATATAAAATGGAAAGGAGAAAATAAAGGAGAAGAGCCCAAAAGAAAGATGATAGATCATACCATATAACGAATATTGATCGATCCTACATGGTTGCATCAAAACTGAGTGGAACCAATCCAAGGAGGAATGTTTGATTGTGAAACTCCTAGAGGATCAAATGAAAGGTTTGAGTTTCTCACTGTCGATAATAAGGATAAAGTACTAGGGAGGAAGATATATCATACATTTAGAAGATCTAATAGAGATGTGGTTTAAGATACATTGGATTTTCCAATAAAATCCTATCGAATTAAGCCACGTTGTATGACCAAGTTAAAGAATCCAGATCCTTAGGGAAATTAATATAAGAGAAATGACCTTTAGATCGTCCTTAGAGTCCTTAAAATAAGGCTTTAAATGCATTTTACGTCAATGGAAACATCCAAGGCGCGAAATTGTAGGATGCTGGAAACACTGGTTAGTGACATAAAATTTCGTAATGGAAATAGAGGATGAAGTTGGAACATCATCGTTCTGAAAGCACTGTACACCCTACCGTTCATGAAACACTGTACACCATACTATTTTGGAAATTCTGTACACCATACTATTCTAGATTCAATGTATACCCTGCAGTTCTAGATGCACTATACACCGTACCCTTCGGGAAATAGTGTACACCCTACCATTCTGGAAACACTATTCACCCTACCATTCTGAAAACACTTTTCATGAACTCAAAATTTGGAAAAGGAAATAGGTCACTACTGGAACCACATAGTTGGAACCTCACCGTTGAGCTGTTCACATATGGTTCTTGATGACACTATTCCCATAAGTTTACCGTTTCACTGTTCACCTAAGGCTACCAATGACACTATTCACAAATGTCACCATTTCACTATTCACCTAAGGATATCGATGAAACTATTCACATAAGGTTACTGTTTCACTATCTACATAAGGCTACAAATGACACTTTCTCATAAGGTTTCCATTGCACTCTTCACCTAAGGTTACTGATGACACTGTTCACAGAAGTTTATCTTTACAATGTTCAGAGAATGTTACCAATGACACTCTTCACATAAGGTCACCATTTCACTATTCACATAAAGCTACTGATGACACTGTTCAAATAAGGTTATTGTTGCACTGTTCACCTAAGGTTACAGATGATAGTGATCCCATAAGGTTACCATTGTACTGTACACCTAATGTTACTGATGACACAGTCCATATAAGGTTACCGTTGCACTGTTCACATAAGGCTACCGATGACATTCTCTCACATAATGTTACCATTTCACTGTTCTCATAATTGGAAATTTAGCCAACTAATTTGGATAAGTCACCTTGACCTCCCAAAACACTTTGGAAACAATATAATTGTAATGAAATGGACCAGAGTGGACTGAGCCATTACATGCATGATATAATATAAAATGTATTTTTATTAAATCAATACCTTTTTTCCCTGATCTCTAGAATAATTTAGTCACATATTTCCTGCATTTAAATGTATTCATTAAAATATTACAATGTTTTAAAAAGGAAATACTAATTGATTTTTCACATAATAAATAAAATATTATTTCATTATAATTACATTTTGGAAATTATTTTCAAGGTACTAAAGAAATATGAATTAAATCACATTATTGAGGTAGTAGTCGACATATAACAATGATTTATTAGTTAATTATTCAATGAATATAATGGAATGCAGTAAAATAAGAATTCATTTTTCCATAGAGATATTTATATATAATATATAATTTATATTCCTTATATCTGTCACAATAAAAACCCTTGAGAGGCAGAGATGATAATTGATTTGCATCACATCATAGTGATGGTATTCTACACATACACTTAGCCAATGATTTAATTTTTCATTATATGGAAAAAATAGATATAATTTTTATAAAATTAAAAAAATAATTATATTTCATATATTGATGTAATAATATCATGATCATTATAGATGATTTTGAGAAGATGGAAGATGACTTAAATATTAATGAAATCAATAGATCTGACTACCTCTTCTCGGAGTATGATCCTTTTTTTTATAACATACACCATTTTATGAATCAATTTTTGGGAGGCCATTAACTCTAGGAAATTGGAATAACATATGTGAAGTTATTTCTGTGAGATTGTGATGAGCTAAATTGTTCAATTTGTTTAATAAAGGGATAAGATGAGGAATCATTTTATAGGTGAGGGGAGTAGAACATATGTAAATATTCAATGTTTTAAAATACTAGAGTAACCTTCATAATAACGTGGAACCAAATGACCAATGTTTAAAATCCGATATTTCATATAGTTTACATACTCTCAAAAATTAAATTTTATATATGTTTAAGAGATATTTTAAGACGTAGACCATAATTTAGTCATGGGTGTCATCCTTTTAACACTTATTACGGTGATTATATTATTAACATGGTACCTATATATTGTAGAAAAAATTTAAGAATAACTTATTATATATTATTGATTATTGTTATTCCAAATATGAAATTCATTTTAAATGAGTCCTCTTTGAGAGATGTGAGAAATTAATTCTGTTATCTGTGAACAAAATTATGAAGGACCTCTTTTTAAAAAAACTGTTCCATAAAGTATAAAAATTATTTCTTCCCATTCACCCACTAAAACAATTAGTAGATATTTATTTTTAATTTTAATTTGATAAATTATTAATACAAATCATCGACAATGATTAATTTTATTTATTTACACAAAAAAAACATTGCATGCTTAGAAAAATATTTATTGAAAATATATCATTTTTTACCTTCAAGTGATTTTATATTAATTAAAAAAATATTTTCCATAAGTGTACGAATAAAAAAATAGTTTTCAACATTTATAATAAAAATATTCCAGAATTTAAAATAAAATTAAAAATAAAATAACTTTTGAAAATAATATATATAATAAATAAAAATGATGATAAAAGAAATATTTCTATTTAGCCAATAATTACTAATGAAAGATTCTAATACACATATCAAATCTTACATGAATTTCATTAAATGATATTATTATTTAAATTTTATTAATAATTTTTTATGACAAAATTCTTCAAAAAATATTAAAATAAAATAAATATAATTCAAAAAAAAAATCAGAATAAATTATCCATGATATATGGATTTTCATTATTACACATTAAAATTATTTTAGAAACAATGTTTTTGACCCCCAAAATTTTAAAAATAATAATTTTTTAATAGTTTATATTATATAACACAATAATCGTAAATTAATTGTACAAAATATTTCTAAAACATCACATTTATAACACTTCCCTTGAATTTTTCTTACTAATAAGATTATATATCTTTTAAATAAATATATTTTAAAATAAATATTATTTTTTGAAAAATTATTGGTAAATAATAAATTTATTTTATTGTAAAGTCATACTATCCTTTAGAAATAATTTTTCTTCAAAAATGAACTATATTTATTTTTGCATGAAAATATTTTAATTATCTAATCCATTTAAATTATTATTTGAAAACAATTATATCATTTTTGAAATCATCATATGAACTTTATCATATATAGTAATATTACAAATTTTGAAATATGATTAATTTTTCAGTGAATAGATAAAGTACTACAAATTAATGGAATCATTTTTTCAAATTTCTCTAAATTAATTTTTTTTACTTTAATGACCACTCAATATGTTGATGATTTATATTCAATTTTACTATATTATTTTCCAATAAAATATTTTTATATTTTTCATGATATTAAATATTTTTAATATTCATTTTTCATATTGAAAATTATATTTTCATTAATCACATTTGTAATGAGATTTTTATGGTATTTATGTTCATGAATGACTATAACTCGTTATTTTATATATCCTTCACTAGGAATATTTTGTAATGATAATTTTGTTATAATAATTAATTGATGTCTACATTCTTGATTAATTTGTTAGTCATTACCATTCCCTCGGAACATTCACATTCTTATGATCATTGGAAATTCATTTCCTTAAAAAACAATATTCATTAAATCATATATATGATTATTTCCAAAACCATATATCAAATTTTATATATGCTATTCTACTATGAATTTCATTTGGTAGACAAGGGGAAATATGGGTATTTTCATATATTTTACTTATTAAATATATTTTTTGATATGGGCAAATTTTCATGAATTATATGGATCATTAAATATATGAGTAATTAATTAGACATGTAATTATGGGTGTTAACTAGAATTATATATCCCCTAGGTGGATTGCTTAGTCTCATGGGACAAATAGTTTTTTATAATTTAAATGTATTTTTAGGTATATATACCCATTTATTAAATTATATTCTCATTAATTATTGATATTAATGATATTATGTTGTAGAAGATCATGATGCTAAATAATATGAATTTACTTTATTAAAGTTTTAGTTATTATTATCCATTATATTACTACATTGGTAATATCCATTGATTATCATTAGGATTAGGTTTTTATTTATATATAATTATTTCAACCTCATTTTTCCTTTAATATTATTAATGATTCTCATGTTATTGTTTATATACCAATTGTTTTTAGTTATTCACATTTTATATTGATATTCCTTATTGATTCCTGATAGCTTCGGTCACAAGAAACCCTTATTAATAATCTGAGATAACATTTATTTTTATTATTCATGCCATGATATGAAGATATATTCATATAATGAATTAATGAATATATAATATCCTCTTTCACACTATTATGTGTTTTTTCTGTAATTAAATATTCAAGATTCTATCTAGTTTAGAAATATGGATAAAATATTTTTTCATTTGGAGTATGATATATTGTATATTATGTCAATTTAATAATGTAAAAACTAGGTTTTGGCTTCTAGATTCATTGCCTTTACAACTTATATCAGTGAATATTTAGTAGAATCTTTGGGTGATAACTTTCAAAAAGCATGGATTAGTGGATTAGACAATATGGAAGATATTGTGGATACATATAGGTGTATGATAACACCCTAATTCATTGTTAAGGTAAATATAATTCATTTTTCAAATAATTTCATCTTTTTTTATTTACTGAAAGTTATTGTGGCTCTAAAATAGTTGTACCATGGGGTAATAACATCGAAAAGGTATCATATGGATTTTAATCAATCATCATGTGGTGCATGATAATAAGACTTTCTACACACCTCATTTGACACTCAATGTGGATTTCGATTATTTAATAAAAATTATGTATATGAATGTATATGAAAGTTCTGAATAGATAATGAAAATTATTAACCTAGGTTAAGAAAAAGGATTATTATATTTAAAATAATGTTTCATAATTTAGAAATCCTATAAAGGAGTATATGGTTTTTCACCATGAGTATAGTTTCTGACACTTGTTTTCTTATTCAATGTATTTAACTCAGTATAATCATTTAAACATTAAATATTCAGGAAAATGTGGTTATTGTGGGAGACCAAATGGGATGATGAATGTAGTGTAAGATATTGTTATGTATAATAATTATTTATCATGATATATATATAACAAAAAATAATTTATCCCACCCTCAGACTCATTAAAAAATAAATTATGCAGTATAGTGCGACCTTGAGTTATTGAGACCTTGGAGGAAAGAAGGAATAATTTAAATATCATAAAAAATGCTTAATAAAACCCGAGGATTAAATTAATAAAGGAATGATATTATGTATAATGTGTTTTAAAAATGGGAATAAATCAATCAATTTCTTAGTAAAATTTAGGACTTCAGTGGAGATATATAAATTTAATCCTATGAAACTATTTAGAGTTTTGTGCCTTAATTTTAGGAACCTATACATTATATGAGTTAATTCCCCCATTTAATGGATATTTTATAGACTATGGAAGGACATTTGATGATGTAAAATGGTTTATGTATTTATTTAATATGAATAATGGATTATATTATTATATTATTTTTATCAATAGTTTTTTATTTATTATATGCATGAAACAACAGAAGATTTTGAAATTTTTTATAAGAATATATGTAATCAAGTGTGATTAAATCATGAGTTAGGGATATAAATATGGGTATATGATATTATGGTTAATAATACTTCAGTAGTATATAATCCCCATTTGAGGTTTTTTATGATATTATTTTCTTGTGATTAATGACATTTTTTGATTTGGTTATTCAGGATAAGGTTCATATATCCTTTATGTTTAGAAGGAAGTATTATTTGAGGAATAATTTACAATTCATATGTTGAAATGTATTTATAACCATAAGGAATAATATGATTATTGATATTATAATAATAATAATAAATTATTATTATCTACTATCCTAGAAACAGATTAAATTAAATTGATATCTGAGGTGGAAAAAATTTATTTGATGATTAATTTTATTTTTAGGATGGGCCTTATTTTTTTGTAATGTTATCAGTTTTATTTTATTATATTGTTTATAAAAAGGAGTGCATGGACTTTTTTAGAATACTTGTGGGATAAGGGATGTTTAGAGGGATTAAACCTATAACAATTTAGTGACAAGGGTGTGACATTTAACACTGGCTTACATGATGTACAAGTGAGTTTGAAATTATATTTTCATAATTTATTTGAATGATAAATACTTATAGAAAGATTTTAGATGAATTTCTAGCTTCACTATTGAGGTTTTATTGATTAATATAATACATTAGAAATGTTTTACTAACCATTTTTTATGTTAGAGAAGATTAGAAAAACAATTAAATATTTTTTAGCACTCATTGTTGATTAAAAACTAGTTTTAGTGTATCCATAATAAATAATCATCTTTTATATAAATTCAATTGAGTATGAATTGATGTTGGAATGAATTTTTCACCACAAATGGATGAAATAGTAATTCTGGAATAAGCAATTATCAAATATCTATATTTTCAAGGGTTCTCTATCATGATAGTAAAATAATTCCATAAATCAATTAAATGGTCCTTGAAAGAAAATTTAAATACTTTTATATTAATATATTAAAAAACAATTGTTGTTTATCCCATCATTGGTTCATCGTTTTGTGGTCGTAAACATTATCATGAACATATAATTCCATGTAATCAATGATCTTTAACACTATCCACAATTATTTATTATTTTCTTTCTTATTTTTATATTCATTTCCCACAAATGTTATGTTACTTAGAAAAATTGGTATTTATAATTCCAGATAACCATTGTATATCCATTTCATACTTTTAAGAGGATTCAAAATAGTAAAATGTTTTTTAAAATTTTCAACATTGTATTTTTTAATATAAAGCCCATTATTTGTTTGAGTGAAAGTTACAATTTAGATGAATAAATTTATTCAACTTTGGGAGAACATAACATCCTAATAACTTAATGGAAATCAATTAAATTTGATTGTGTATACGACACAGAAACACAAATATTAAATAAACCAAAAAATATATTATTTATAAATGTCTATTATAACAAAAATATTTAACCGGTGAGTAACAATTAGATTAAATTAATTTTGAAATATATAGATATATGTATGTATGTATTAATAAATTCTAATTTATTAATATTTTTTTTTAAATTGATCTATTAATATTTTTATAAATCCATGCATTCCAACAAAATTATTTTACCATAAATATATGTATTATTTCTTTTTGTGATAATTTTTTTTTAATTTTTGAAATTTTTAGAAGTTATAGTCTATAAAATTGATATCACTTTTTAAATCATCTTATAAAAATTGAATTACCATAACACTTGGAGTGGGGAAGAGCTCTCTCCACTTCATGTACCTTTGTGTATCATTATTTTAGGGAAAGGTATAAAGTCAGTATCATATATGTATATATTATAGAATTACTGCCCATATTTCTATATAGAAGGGGGAATCCATGTCACAGGAAAGAAGGGTTTTCATAATTTACCTTATCATTAAATATAAATATGTGTATTCATTGTTTATTTATAGATGGCCATGATTTATCATGAATTATATTCAACTAATGATATTGAATCATTTATTTACATTATATGTGCTTGAAAGGAATATAAAAACTTCTTTCATGGAAGAATTTCATCAAACCCATCTATACGGGAGGCCTTGGGAATAGGGTTCTCAATAACTTAAATGTTTTCCATATAAATAAATTCATAAGGAACCTCTTAACCACAAATTATCCTTTAATTTATTTCATATCATGCATGTTCAAACATAAGATATTTAATGGGTACTTATATCTATATATTACATTTGTTTTTTTCTCTCTTATCCACCCATTGACAGGTATAAAGAAACACACAATGTGATAGTTATTTTAGATTCCATCATAAATCAGTAGGACACTCCCTAGATAGGCACCCCTATTAACACCACAAATGTTCCATCTAGATTCATTAATATGATGGTTGTTAACCTATTTTCTCATAATTATACTCTTGTTGCTAATATATCCCCCAATATAATCTAGTAGTATATAATTACATCTTTATAGATGACGAGACCATGATTTATTGACCTTATAGGAATAACCACCTTAATTCACAAAAATACTACATGATGTAGTGTGATGTGACTTGTAAACAAACAAAATGTATGATTCAATATAATGCAAAATTTTTTCAACCATCAATATTATTTTTCCATTGTAGGATGTTTAATAATTGGATACCCACACATGATAACCTACGGTTGGGAAGAATATTTTTTCCACATGTCATATCTTCTTGAGGGATAACAAAAGTATGAAACATGATTTTAAATAAAAAAAATGTTCAGGACACTTTGAAATACGTTGGATGTTTATTTTTTAGGTTGAATCCATTATGTAGAAAACTAGATGAGCTATTGATTTGAATTATCATGTTTTTAATATATGATCAAATAAAATATCTTATTCTTATGGCATCTACATTTGGTTTCACGTCAATTTGGGCAGTTAGGAATACATGCATATTGACCAACAGACTATATCCCTTCATCTAGCTATAACTAATGTATATAGGTTTATTCATTCTATTATAGGTGTTTAACTAGGTACCAATCAATTTTTTTTAGTTTTGAACACACTTAGAATGTTGTGAATATCAGGAAGGCCATGATAACCTCTTACTCTAATGTTTATTTGATGGATCACTCAATATACTCATCTATAAAGACAAATGTTTAATGAAATAACTATAGTGTTATATAGAATTCAGGTTCTGGGTGTTTCATCCACACCCACCATGGATTTGTAAAATGTTGATTCCATCACCTTATTTGGAATACAATTTCATATGAGGAAGATCCATGTTCCATCATTTAGGTAATTAGGCTTATTTAATACAATAAATATAATCATTATAGATTGAATATTATTATCATCGTATTTTTAATTCTCTCAAATAATAAACAAGGTATGTCACATGGTGAATATTACCACATTGGACTGCATTTCTCATCCATGTTAAACACCTCAATTTAATTTTTTTACTTGTCTATGAGATTGGTAATCAAGTGGTACATTCATTATCATAGAATGAAATTGTAGAAATGAGTACCATGTGTTCATTAAAGATTCCATAATATTATGAAACAATGGTGGATAATAATATGTGGGGAGTAGTATACACACTATTTTGTAATCATTATTGTAATGGCTTCCTTGTTAATTCTTCCATTTATTTAAAAATTATAGGGTTGACTTGTTCGGGCCATGGATCTTCATGATATATTATGAAATTATAAGGTATTATTATTCATTAAAATTTAATTAAATGTCAAATAATTACTATATAGTTATATATAATATAATTAATTTCATTCCAACTAAAATATTATCCCATTTATTTATAAGTCTATTTTTTCGCTTAAAGTGCATTTTTTTCTAATAATTGTTTTTATGTGAATGACAATATTCCTTAGTAATTATCTAAGATAAACCTCAATGATGATTTAATTAAATTAAATTTATAGAAAAAAATTATTAATTTAAATACATATAATTATTATTATGAATCATATTGTTAGTCTAATGTCATCATATAAAAGAAAAAATCATTTCAAGAAAAACCATTTTTTGACACGTTGGGGAGGATTTTATTAAAATTAAATTATACCTATTATATTAATTCAATTTCATTAAATTTAATACATATTTTGAATCATCATAATTAAAAGTATATAATAATTTCACGATAATAATTTTTCACAATTATTATTAGAGACATTAAAATGTATCTACCACAATTAAGGATAAAACAAGACATTGTGTGATACATTCATCGATATTAAAATTAATATTTCACACACATAAGAATTTTATTTGATAAAATATTATATATATATATATATATGTAATAATTGGGTCTAAATTATCAAATAAATATGATTTATTTTAGGAAAAAATGTAAAATTACCATGTAATTACCTAAAAAACTAGTAATCATGTTCAAAAGTAAAATAGTATAATTATGTAAGCATAGAGGATTAGAGAATGAAATGTTTAATTATTGTTGGCCATTTTTGTTCATGAACAGTACATCACCTACCACATTTTATGTCAGTTTTGGTGGTATGTTGATTGAGTTTGTTGCCCCATTATTGAATAGTGTTTTACATTTTTAAAAATGAAACTCATCCTATATTATAAAATTGAACCCCTACCCTCACATATTTACACATCTATGTCCATTTATATAGACCAAAAATACTATAATATCTATAAAAAATCCCTATATACACTCATCAATTTAAATTCTTTAAAAAATATCAATCCTATGGTCCTCAAAAAGAGGTCCATAAGATGGTTTCCTTTGACAAAGTAGTCATATCCACTAAGATTATTCTTTTTTACTTCTACATTTTACACCTTCAATTATATCATAAAAATTAAAATATAACAAAAACCAATCACCCATACAATATTTTTCCATTAAATTTATGGAATAATATTAAATTACAACCTCCTTCATCAAATGGGAAACAAATTAGTCGCTTGTGTGTATGATGAACTAACACCTCTTGAACAGATGTAATATTTAATCCATCACAAAATCACATGGGTAGTAATAATTATTTATATAATGATTATATATGATAAATATAACAAGATATTAATATGGAAAATTAATATACCATCCATATCCTTATCCTTTAAATCATTAATGGAATTTTATTATCGCCAATGTGTATATAGAATCTACCATATCCAAAAAAAACAATAAAATTGATTCTCTATGTACAAGCATCATTAGAGTTTGTAAGAAGGTTTATAATAGTTTAATTTTATATTTTTATCATTAATATAATTATATATAAGACTGATATATATCCTATTCATAAGAACCAAAACATCAATGAAAAAACAGGCATGATAAAGACATGTACTCAACACTAAAAATAATTGTAATAATGAAATATTATTATGGATCATATGGTATTATTTTATAAGAGTATCATTTTTTTATTATAAAATTAATATAAATATTTTATAGAGAAATAATGATCTAAAAAATCATATATGTGGTTAATTAAGGTCCAACTAAATGTAAATTGTAGGTAATAGACTTTTAGTCAATTTTCATTCATTGAGTCATGTTTTGATGTTATGCACCTAATTTTAGTTCTATTATGTATATATATATAGACATAACATGTACTATCATTAATCCACCTTCCATAATCTATATTAATCTTGAATTTAATTTATTTCACCTATTGGTATTTGAAATTAACGTTTCCAAAGGTTATAAAATTTAATAACTCAATTAATTTCCCATAGTATATATTAATTCTTTTATATATTTTATAATGTATGATTATGTGCTTAGTTTACATTTAGTATAATAACTTTCATCATTTTTAATGTGAATTTAAATTTTATTTACATTATAAATTAATTGATTAATCATCACATCAATGGTATGACCTTTTATGACATTTAATTTAAATTTCCCCCTCAACTGAGACATATATTATTTTATAATCCTATTTATTTTTATTATGTGTATATAAATACCCATTGATATGTGATATCTTGGATATTTTTCATATTCCTTGTATTTAATTTTTCATTTTATGTTAGTTCTTCAATGGGGGGTTTTCATCAAGTTTTATCAAAGGGGTAAGGGTTTATGCTTCAATCTTATTTGAATCATGATTCTTTATGCATGAATTTCAATTGAGAGAAATTATTTGATAATTCTCTACCAAAAACCAATAATTTTATTCTCATATTTTTATTAATATAAATTTAATTTAATAATACAAATTTACTCACTTATATATATAAAATCATCTATAAAATGTTATTATATAAAAATCATGATTATTTCTATTTTTGGTCAAAACTGATTTTTTTCCAATATCTATATTTTACCTAAAGTAATTGATAGATTATTTTAAATAATATAAATGAGTTATTAATGATATTTTTAACCATGATATAAATTTTTTTAAAAAATAAATGAACTCGTTTTTACTTTTTTTGAAAAGGCTCTATTTGAATTATAACCCAAAATGTGAAATTAAAATTTGTTTTATTTTACTCAGAATGACTATTATCCCAAGCCCTGAGAACCATAAATTTCATTTATGTGTCATTAATAATTGAAAATGATGTATTATAATAAGTTGTATTCAAAATATTATAGAAAATTTAGTTTTTTATATGTGAGTTTTAAATATGAAAAGCCTATTTTCACATGAGTTATTTTAATGATCTTTTTATGGTATTTTTATTAATCAATGAAAATAAAAATTTATTTTAATTATAATTTATTGTGTCTTAGTCATAATGAACATATTAATATTTTATCTCATGATAATTAATGATAAATTTGAAAATAGAATGTATTGAAATCCATATTCACTATTAGTTTGTATTCATTAACATTATCTTAGAGCATTCCATTTTATGTGATCATTAGACATTAAAATTCCTTAAATATCCATATTACTTGTTTTAGGGATATGATAGATTTCTAAAACATATGAAATTCGAATATATTTTATTTTATGAATAATATTATTTGATTGAATCTGGAAAATCTTGATAAATCTACATTCATTACTCAATTTGGATATATATTGATAAGTCACAATGTTTATGAGTTAAATCATTCATTAAAAATATGACAAGTTCATTATAAATGTAATTTTCGGTGGTGATAAGAGTTATATAGTCCCATACTGAATAGATATGTCTCATGATACATGTGAATTAGAAAAATTACATGGTTTTTTGTATACATTCCCAACAATGAAATTGTATTAATAAGAATCCATGAATGTATAGATATCAGGATGTCTGATATCATGATGTTCAGCCATGTGAATTTTAATCATTGATAATTTAGTTATTATTATCCATGATATTACTAAATTGATATTATATGTGTATTATTTCACTATTATGTTATTATATATATTGAAATATTTCATCATCATTAATTCCAACAATGTTATTATTCATGATAATGTTACTGAATAATTGTTTGTGTCTTTAGTTACATACCTTACAAGCCTGATTATGAATTTTTTATTCATGATAACTCTTAATGTATATATTAATTAATGAGTATTTGAAATCAACCATAGTTTCTTATTTCACCTTTATATGAAATAGAAATATATGAATGAGTCACACGATGATGAATATGTAAATTCACATTTTTGTAATTTTTGTTTTAAAATATACATGACGAATCACGTAATTTTCTATTTTACTTATACTAAAAAAATAATTTGACCATTATTATGTGATATATTCTCTCTTATTATAATATAAGATAGTAACCTTAGAAACCATGCTATTGGAGTTTTTTTCCATACATCATATGAATGATAAATTTTACTTAACTATATTTTAATTTATTTTAGTTTATAATTTTTTATAAATTACTAATTTATTTATTTTGATTCTTTTATTAGAATATATTGATCACATAAAATTTATTAAAAATATATATTCTAAAATATCATGTTTCTAAACTATATGCTCGATATGAAAATATATAACTAAAAATTACATTTTTACAAATAAAATAAATAAGGATACAAATTCTTTATTACCTTTATGTGATCACACATGTAAAACCAATGTTTATGGATTATCTCCAAAACAATAACCATTTGAGTAATCTTTTTTTATGCTTCTCTATCTCAGCATCCCCTATTTTTTTATCACTATTCATTATATGAAGTATTATGTTGTAATGATATTACTACTGAGCTAATTACATGTGAATGATAATGTATGTTACTGATGAAAATAGATACATTGAACAATTCATGAACAATGTAGAGGTATGTTGGAAACTCAAAATGATAAGATTATATCATGATATTATCAAGTATATCTTAAATACTAATATAAATAGTGTTCAACCTCTACTTGTTTAAAAATATAAAAACAAAATTCCATGTAGATATCAATAATAATACCGTCTATCCCATTTCAAATTCTACATGACATTTATAATCATCAATATCACACATCTCTAAACTTTGATGATCCCTAATATGTTGATGAATGGATATAACATTCTCTAAAATTTCATTATCTTGATATAGTCCCAATAAATATAATTCTACAATCTCAAAATAACATGTTAGTGTATATCAATTATTTATAAAAATATAATTATAAGGTAGCAATTGATTTAATATATTAGTGATATTATTTTAAGAAATAAAAATACTAGAAGAATGCATTGATCTAAACCTCCTTTTCCTTCTATAGAAATGTATCTATAGATATTAATTTGGGTGTGAATTATTCTTCCAATACAACTATATATATAAAGATTATATGTAGTCTTAATAGGATCAATTTATTCTATGACATCAGAATACCTCTACCTAACATTGATTTTGTCATTAGATCTCTATCAAATATTATTGATATTAGTACTACATGAAATTTTTCTCTACATTTATATTTAACCAATCATTTTGATTAGGTGATAAATATTCATTTATATTATTGAAACTAAATAACAATGTAAGGAAATATATTGTATAATAAATAATGTTATGGATTTTTGATGTATAAGGGATTCCTATGATGAAATACATGGTGATGCTTTTTCATTTATATATAGTTATGTCAAATGGTTTCATCATCCTTATAGTCATCTAATTACCAAGCTTCACTTTCCAATATTACAAGATTAATGATACATGTTATGTAATATCCTACTTAATATTTTCTAAATAGAAATTCCCTTTTGAGATCAATATATATATTTATATTTATTCCCATGATTATTAGAGAATAATTCTATTTGTTCTAGCCCAAATAAAACATACATCAATTCTACTATTGATGATCCATATAATTATATATAGAATATAATCACTCCATCACTATAAAAGTTTTTCATAGGTAAATTCCATACATTATTTAGTCTATATAAATACTCATTTTGATCTTATTTGATCTTCACATTACCCGAAGGTTGACTTTACTATAAGAATGATAGGAATTTTCCCATCGTATCAATATTTCATTACCAATCCTCTATAAATATATAAATATTTTGAGACATTAAACACAAATTCGAGATATGCTGTTATGTTCCTTCCTATTCAAATCATCATCCACATTGTTTTCCATCACTATGAGGTTACATAGTGAGCAATCATAATATTTAACCAATTAAAATGATTTACCTCAGTTAGTATTGAAATATTTATAGAATATAAATTAAATAAATTTTTTATGATTTTTCATTATACCATAACATTAACAATATTTATATAAACACTATATAATTAAAGAAAAAATTACCATTTCCATCTCCAAATAATGTGTTGGGGTAATTTTTCACATTTTCCGTTTATTAAAATGTGGCATTCACTACAAATATTCCTTTTTTCTTGTAATCACATATCAATACCATTATTGATTCTTAATTTTAAATGAAATGAAATTCCACAATATAGGTCCGTGTGAGTACATGATCACACACCAAAAACCTCATTAGTACCCTGAAATTCTATTCAAATTCATTATTATAAATGAAATTTACTCTCTTCTATCTAGTTGTGGTTGGATAATTTCATATTCATGAGACGTTTCTCAACTATCATTGATTTTATACAACTAATAACTGAAAACTATGGATCTTATTCACCAAATTTGGTTTGGGTTTGTGTTTAATACAAATTATATTTGCTGGATAATATCATATTAAAATGATTTCAGTTAAAAGACCCTTGAATGATTCTAGTGATATCCAAATTTCATAATATAAAATTTAAAAATACAAATTCTCCATTTTCAAGGAACTCAATAAAATTCTTAAATTATTTTTATGCGCTTCCTTTATCGTAGAATATATATTAATAATATATATAAATACTACCATAAACTATTCATGGTAATCTAAAAATACATATTCAATAGAACAATAATGATATCGAGGGAATTAGAAAGTCCAATTGGAATAAAAATTAATTTATACTGTCTATACCTCGTACAGATGTCTACTTTTGGATCATCATATCTTTTGACTCTTATCCTATAATGTAATGTACCTAAATCTGGATCTCTCTCATGTTGTTGAAAAGGGATAGTTATGAGACCTCAAGCAGAACCCTACATACGCCAGAGCCTAATATCTAGTAGTAGGTGTCTGAACGTTATTTTTATGATACAATACCCCTAGTATAAAGTGTCATTTCAGTAGGAACAATTCATTATACAATAAAAATAAGCAAAGTAAATATATAGATAAAGAAAAAAATAAAATCATAATGAAAAATATAGAAAATAAATAAGAGATAATGCATTGAAATTCAACAATGTAACTAAATTACATGCTAAAACAATACTAAGAAATGTATAGATGACATAAATAGAATAATCAATGTCCCAAATACCAAACCCACATATATATCATATACTATCTATAGCCTGTTACCAAACAAGAAATCCAAATCAAGGTCCTTGGCCCTTTTGAAAACCATTAACCACATAATATGCTGAATTACCAAATGACAGCCTGAATTCTTTGTGAGTATAAATTAGTCGGTTGACAGCACCATATATAAAAAAATCGGGATGATATGAGGTGAATGAAATTAATCGGTTTCTAGGTGTAATAATTTATCTAACCATTAAAAAATATAAATTTACAAACTATATCATCTCCATGATAGAATATATTTGATTGTGTCTTAAAACTATGCTAACCAAAATCAAATGACCAAGATAAAATAACCCACTCCATCACAATTCCAAAATATCATTAAGAAATTATTAAGACCTTGACAACCGAAACTATATAACCCATGTAAAATAACCTTATTTTGAGTTGTTCTAGAATATCAATGAGCATGTTAGATAACCATTCCAACCAAAAAATAATAAACATGGTATAGCCAAAACAATTTGAGTCACACCGTTATAATCATTACTACATTCACGCAAAACCCCTATAATCATTACCGGATGGAAATATGCATAGACAACTCTCTATAAGAATTATATAATAGGGATGGACCAAGGATAATTAAAATATTCATTATAGAATATAATTGGGCATGTTTTTGCATTGATACTGATATATAATCATTACACCAGGGACCACAATCTCATTCATAAAATATTTATATCAAAATATCCCGTCACAATTCTCACAGGATAATTATTTGTATTAATATTCTAATTTCATATTCCAAATGAAATTTTATTCAGAATTGATTAAAAGATAAATCAATAAATAAATAACTTGAAATTTATGGATTTTATAATAAGAAAATAACCTATGTCTCCTTATATTCTAGACATATCTTATATCATTATTTAGTGATATTAAAATCAAGTTTCCCACTCCCCATGGTCATACATGAGCCTATATAAATTAAATTAGGAACTAAAGGAATTCAAGGAATAATTCCACTCATTTATTTAATTAATTTATAATGCACTCAATTATGGTGAAATCATAACATTTCATAAAAAAAGAAATTATAAAAGCATATGGGTTTTGAATTAGACACATATATTTAACCAATGATAAAAAAATTATTCCAATGGACAACAAACATGAGGAGGATGTTGTAAATGATTTAAAAGCGTATCCTATATTTAAACTAATCATGATCAAATCCATTAATGAAATCAATAAAATGATTTTACTACAATGGTTGGAGAAGAATGAAGAGAAAGAATAAACCAAATAAAATAGATGTATCTAGGATTTTTCACTCAATCTAGACATCCATATGGGATATTTGAACCCCAAAATCACATTTTTAATTCCCTATGATCATGAGTAGAAGAGATATAGATGAAATATGAGATTTCAGATTCAAAAATATTTAAAATAGATGGTCGGGAACTTACCTATTTTATAATTTTAGGATATATTGTGTAAATGTTTTAAATGGAATATGTTAAAGAACCCATTTACATGGATTTATTTTACCTAATCCCAAAAAAAATGAAATTAAATCCCATTACATGACATGTAAATGATATATGGATCATATTTCAAACGAATATCTTTTCCAAAAAAACCTAATCACTTTTAATGTTTCTCAACTGAACCAGAAAAATTAAAATCTTAACTAATTTATACAAATACATCATTAATTAAAAAATACATCCTAAGGAATTATGTGATTTTCACAAAAAAGTTATTAGTATGGATAATCATTGAAATTTTTTAGGTTTATTTTAAACCAATTATTTTGATTATTCAAATTTTAGACATTCATAACAAAAAAACTGAAATAAATGATAAATGAAAAACTCAGAGTGTCACATACCTAGGAAATTTTGTGATCATACAACATACCCACCTTATAGTAGTTTTTCCCCAATAAACTCAAATAATCACTGTGAGATATTAGGTATCATGTATGGACACTATATTACAAAATCAGACTCCTTCTATAAGGTCTCCTCCTAAATTTACCAATGTTGTTTCTACACATGATATAACAGTATCTTCATACCCTGATGAGATTTCTCACTATGATGAAAAACCTATATGAGAATCTCCTGAAATAATGCATCCACACAATGCAAGATTTTTTCTACATCAATGAAATTGGAATGGTCTATCTGATATCTTCATAGATGTGACACATGGGACACAACCTAAATGAAATTGTAGCATTGAGGATGTGTTAAAAAGTATTCCACTTGACAAACCCATTACACTATTTAAAATAGTCTCAAAAACCTTGGAACTATATTTCCTTGTTTCTTAACGTATTCTACCCTAATCCAGGTGGCACGTGATGGAAAAAATGATGACTTAGGTTGAATTACAGAGGCCTCCCTAATGAAAAAATATGATTTCTTCTTACTATGTGCAGTCATTAACTGTTGTCTAATCAATTAAAGCTATTATGATATCTCTTACATGAGACTTGGTAAAATATTTTTTTGACTCACCTACCTCCATCCAATAAATTGGAATATAAAAAAACATGAAATATAAAGCTTTAAAAGGTTCCATTTGGATCAGTGCCTCAAATCTATAATTATAAATAATCTCCACATGTTTTATATTTTTCTCGAATGAATCAAAAAAATAAAAAACCCACAATCATAACATATCCCCCAAAACCTGTTTTGTCTACTTAGTTAGTACATTATTCTATGAATGATATGATATGTGTAAATGAAGACATGATAATTGGTAATTATTTTTTCCATTACTAAAACATGATGAGAAATTATTATCTATGCCCGAAATGATAATACCGAAAAGAACGTGCCACTATACCTCTTCACAGAAATAAATATTTCCCAAATCATCAACTCTGAGGGTTTCTCTAATAGGTATGAAGTTGGGTACTATATTCATTCAACCATATATATCCCATGTATTATAATTCATATAGGACATCAAAGTAGTCCTGTCATAAAATCCATTGTGACATCATACCAATTCTATGACAACCTTGTCCTTTATTACACACTAGGACATGGTTTATTACATAAAAAAAACTTGATACAACACTTAATATCGAGATTTCTAGTGTATTTGGTTATTAGAATAATTATATAACAACTTAAAACTTGAAATACAACATATTTATTGAAAATTTCTTTAACATGACCACTACATTCCCTTGTACTTTGCATTGCATGGGGTAAACCGAGGACATGCATAAGAAAATGGAGAGCTATAAAGCCCAATAAGGGAATAAAAAAGGAATAACATGAGGAATGAAATAAATTTCATACAATATGAATATCAATGAACAAAAAGAGAAAAATGATTATAAAGGAATGATTATTCATGATAATTGTAACATGGAAATGTGGCAACAACATTTAACCAGGAATTTTCCTGAGCCAAGGCTCATTGCACATAGAGCATGAGTAAGCCCTCATTGAACATGAAGCGTAAGTAAACCCTTGATTAACTTGAATTAAAATTTGTCAAAAATCATTGCACATGACGTATCATGATACTATACTTTCCCAATGTATTGGAGTGCTATCAGGGTGTACCCTTCCTAAGAAATCCATTTCATGCATAAGTGTGCCACATGGATCATATAACATGGAATCAATCAACATCATATGTTATTACATGATTAAGTAATTTGGAATAAATACATAAAAGTATCATTCGATATGTATATGTTCATAAAGGTGAACACCCTTAATAGAGACATGGGTATGGTATTCACTATACAATGATCATGGCTTGGAAAAACGCGGTGCAATTTTGGCCGCATAACAGTGTGACATAAGGGTTCATGAAAATTTTTAATGAGAGAGAAATGGGTGTATCATCATATGTACATGAAATGAATAGTAAGGGGTTATATAGATACATTTCCCAACAAATGTAATGTAATTTTGATCGATAATACAAACGAATTACTAGGATGTAAAACAGTGGAGAGAAATCCCTCAAGGAATTTCAGTATGGTAACAAGTGTTCATGGGAGGAATTAATTAGAGGGAAAGGGGTGTACCATACTCAAAACATAAAAAATGATGTATGGGGGAGGTGAAAAATCATACCCCAGTATTTTTAATTGAAAATCAATGGGAAAAACAAATTAAAAAAATTTGAAAAAAAAGAGAAAAGAAGAAATTTCTTACTCAGAAGTGTGATCCCAAAAGCATTTGAGAGGCCCAAGAGTGGTTTATTGAGTTATTGGTGAACAATGGGAGGATTATACAGAGAGGAGTGCAGGGTTTGGGTGATCTAACAAGGATTTTAGTGAAGAGGAAGTGAGATCCTGTGTGTGGTTATATATGAAAGGGGTTGGAATTCATTACTGTTTAGGTTCGGGACAGCTCACATTAATCATATCAGAACTAAAAACCAGTCCATGGTTTTTGCCCATATTTTTTTCAAAGGCGAGTGGAAAACAATATTCTATATATCCAATGTCCAAACATCATAATATAATAGGATTTCATTTATGGAGATGAGTCACACTCTCAAGGAAAACTATTTAAAAAGACAAAATGTTTAATAAGCATTGAAGGGTCCACTAAAGAATTGATAAATAAATAAAACAAAACATAAATAACATTATTTTAATGGTAAAAAATACATTTTCCGAACATAATGTTTATTTAATTTTATTACATCACTATTGGGTCATTAGGATTTCCTAAAACACATTATATATTTAAAAGGTTTTGAATTTTTACCCCAAAATTCGAATGTCTTGGAAAATAACGAATCATTCATGGATGGATAATTTTGACGTCCTGATTCCAAAAATAATATTTATTTTATATAATTAATTTTTTAAATATATGAACTTTTTCTTTTAAAATAAAAACTGACATTTAACAATAATTCATGGGTTTTGAGAAAAACAGCTTTCAAACCATAAGGAAAATTACAATTGCATTCAAAAAATTATAAAATAAGTTATATATAATAAAAAGGAATTTTATAATCATAATAATATTTTATTAAATTATTATTTAATTATAAATTACATTAATTCATCAAAATAGATTTCACAGTTGAATATTTACAAAAAATACTATTTCTGTTTGAAAAACTATTAACAAAGTAATAATAATAAAAACAATGTATATTCAATATACAATAATAATGTAAAAAATCATAGTAATGGGGTATTGTTACATAACCTCTTAAAACACCCATATATGTCCTTAGGGTAAGTTGCATGATGGTGACAGACTCTTAGGGTGGCTAGGATAACATTGCTCGATTAGTAATATCTATTGACTTCTACTTCTCTCGTAAGCGGTTTCGCTCGGGCTTAGCATATTCAAGATCATCTTAGGCTTGGTCCAAACCAATTCCCAATGATTCCAACAGCTTTTTGAGGTCATAAATATGGTCTTCGTATGGGGAATGTCCACTGGATATGGCCATCACTTCTTTTGTCTGAGTAAATTGAGTTTGTTAATGCCTTATATTTATACTAATCATTTAATCATTGTTCAATGGTATATTAGCAACAATAACATTTTTAATGGTATATTAAAATCCAAAACATAGAACCAAATAAGTGCATACCATTTAGATAACCATAAGAATATATTTAAATAGACCAGGAAGAATTTTCATTAATAAATTTTTGGGTCATTACAATCTTCCCCCCTTAAGAAATTTCTCCCTAGAAATTTTCTATTCCCACTCTATAATGAATGACTGTAACTCTAATTCATCACTTCCTCAGATTCCCATGTCCCTTATTCAAAATTGTGGTTTTTCCACAATATCTTGACAAGGGGAATTGTATTATTTCTCAGAACATTTTATCTACGATCTAAGATCTTCACTGGTTTCTCCATATAAGAAAGATCATCCTATAGTGGTACTACCTCTGATGAGAGTACATGTGAATGGTATGGTATGTCCTTCCAAAAGAGGGATATTAAATACATGTTGTACTTTGTCCATGGTAGGTGGATGTTCTAGTCGATAGGCCAGAGCCCCAACATGATCAAGAATCTCGAAGGGGCTGATGTACCTAGGACTTAAATTCCATTTCCTTCATAACCTCATTAACTTCTTACATTGAGATATGTGTAGAAATACCATGACTCGAACTTTAAATACATGGTCTCATCGATAGTTATCTCCAAAACTCTTCTGTTGAATCAGGGCAGCCTTGATATGCTGTTGAATAGTGTTTACCTTCTCTACCATTCCATCAACCATTTCTGGTCCAAGCTACTTCTCTCACTGACTTCATCCCAACATGCCATTATTCTTCACCTCTTCAAATATAGGGCTTCATAAGGTTCCATTCAGATTCTCGAGTGGAAACTGTTAATATAGATGAATTCAACCAGAAGAAGATGTTGATACCAATATCTTTTAAATTCCATTGGACAAGATCTTAACACATCATCCAATTTCTTGAATAGTTCACTCAGATTGGCCATCAGTATGAGGATTATAGGTGATACTGAAGTTTAGTTCAGTTTCCAGAGAATGTTCAAGACTCTTCCAAAACATATAGGTGAATCTTGGATCTCGATTGGATACAATATATAGTGGTACTCCATGTGGGATTACCACTTCATAGAAGTATATATGTGCTAGTTTATCCAATGATAAATACTCTTGAATTGAAATGACGTTTGAATACATTGTAAGACCATCCACAACAACCCAGATTGCATTTTTTTATTTGGATATCTTCAGATGTCCGGTGACAAAGTCCATGGTTATGTTCTCCCATATCCATGCTAGTATGGGAAATTGTTTCCCCATTCCCTTAGACTTCTGCCTCTCTACCTTCAACTGCTGACACACCAGTCACATTGATGTATAATCAGCGATATCCTTCTTCATATTATCTCACCAATAATTCTCTCCGAGATCTCGATACATCTTTTTGTTTCTTGGGTGAAATGATAAATTTTAACTATGTTTATGATCAAATTTTTTTTTTCTCCGGACATGATGTAACTCATAGTCTTTTCCCAATCTCACAATTCATTCTTCACTAAAATTCAAATATGAGGATTTCAATTTTCTGATATCTTCCACTATCTTCTGAATTACTGCATCATCAATTTGAGCATCCTTTAACATTTCTAAAAGAGACGGTTGAGTAATCATTAGTGAAATGTTTGATGATTCACTTTTCTTTATGACTCCCATGCCCATCGTCATCAATTCTGAGAATATTGGATCCTTTTAAATTCTCATAAATGAATGAATCGTTGGGTCATCTCTACATAGAGAATCGGCCACCTTGTTCACTTAACCAGGGTGGTAATGGATTGAGTAGTCATAGTATCTAATCAGATCTAACTATCTTTGTTGGTGCATGTTCAACTCTTTCAGTGTGAATATATACAAGAGGATTTTATGGTCTATATATATTTCACTCTTCTCCCCAAATAGAAAATGCCACCAAATTTTTCAATCGAACATCACCACAACAAACTCTAGATTTTGTGTTGGATAATTATTCTCAGGAAATTTCAATGACATTGAATCAAAGGATTGACTTTGTCATTTTTCATCAACATTAACCCAATTTGTTCTTCAAAGCGTCAATAAATACCACAAAATTTTCTTCACTTATCGGTGAATTGAGAACATGTGTAGTGATAAGACTCCTTTTTGAACTCAATGAAGCTTTATTCACATTCATCACTCCAAAAAAACATTACTCCCTTTCAAGTTAGCTTCATAACAGTGTTGGAAAATTTTTATAAATTTCCCACAGATAATCAATAATATCGAGCTAACCCCAAGAAGATACATATATCTATTATCGATGGTGGGCTTGACCATCCTTCTATTGAAGTTGACTTGGAGTGATCCATAGATATCCCATTTCCAATGATGACATGGCCTAAAAATGCTACCATTTTCAACAAGAACACATATTGGATGACCTTTTCATAGAACTTCTCCTTTCACAATGTCTCTA
Organism: Viscum album; assembly: GCA_963277665.1. NCBI lineage: Eukaryota > Viridiplantae > Streptophyta > Magnoliopsida > Santalales > Viscaceae > Viscum > Viscum album. The sequence goes on along the minus strand of OY728157.1, from coordinate 1,844,562,723 downwards.
ACACTGTTTGTAGATGCTCCTCATGATCCTCCTTGGTTTTGGACTATATTATAATATCATCTATAAAGACTACCCCATATTTATCAATGAAATATTTATAGTCTATATTCATCATTTCCATGAAGATTGTTATAGAATTAGTGAGTTTTAAAGGTGTTACTATGAATTCATAGTGCCCGTACCTTGTATAAAAAGCAATATTGGGAATATCTTCCTTATTCACCTTTACTTGATAATACGATCCCTGCAAATATAACTTGGAAAAGAATTGTGCTCAAAATAGATGATCGAACAAGTCATAAATTCGAAGGATTGGATACTTATTCTTTATTGTGATTTCGTTAAACTCATGATAATCGATGAAAAGGCACATTGACCGATCCTTATTCTTGAAAAAGAGAATTGGTGCACTCCATGGTGAAGCACTAGGGAGTATTATCTCTTTATCCATATTCTCATATAGTTTCCTCTTCATATCCTCACGTTCCACAACAACCATTCAATATGGAGTCTTTGATATTGGAAACACCCCAGGTATAAAGTCAATTGGGAATTAAACATCTTTTCTAGGAGGAAGACTGGGCAATTCCTCAGGAAACACTTCAGCGAATTCCCTCACAATAAGCATGTCGTCAATGATGGTTTACTCTATAGAAACAATCAACTAAGTCAGATACACATGCTAATAGGGCATTAATATCCATGCTTGAGATGATAGGGCTAAATGAGAATCATATTCCTCCTTGAACATGTACAATATTGGGGGTCGATTATCCACATGGAGTGTGATTTCACTCTCAAGAAAATTTAAGATGGATTTATATAATGAAAGACAATCCATTCCAATAATTGGAAAAAATTCCACTAATGGGATAATGATGAGGTTTTTTGGGATGTTCAATCCTCCAATTATGAGAGGAGAAGAGATATATTCTTGGTATGCAATGATTTACCCATTTTCTATACTCATCGACATCTTTAATTCCATGATTTGTGGTGCTGTTGGGATTTTCCTACAAAACACTCGAGATATAAAATAATGTTTATAACTTGAATCAAAAAGTATTATAACTATTCATTAATGAATAACTAGAATACCAATCAACACATCATTGTCAGGGATCAATTAGGTGGTAGTGATGGAAAAATATCACCCTTAATGACATGGAAGTAGTTGATTTCCTCTGAAAACATATGGAATTGGGAACTGATTTTCAAGATGCCCTTTTTTGTAGTTTAATTGATGAACAACAATTTTAGAGGCCAACAGAGTGTTCTTATCTGTAACAGCCCGGTATTTTATGAAAAATAATTTTTTTTCACTAATGTCTTGTGTTGTACGCTACACCAAAAGGAGCTTGCACAACACGCATCCTTGACTTGCCTTGCATTACATGCAATCACGACCTTCCTCGATAGCGTGTGTAATACGCAATACCGAGTTTCAGTAAACAACGATATGCTATTAAAATATTATTAAAACTAGCCGTTATGAATAGTAATAACCACTTTTTAAAACTCTGTAAATCTTATTTTTCAAACTAAACTTCATTTTTGGATTCGGAGTATCGAATTTAGCCTAAGGTGAAATTTTGGTACTTTTCGGATAACTTTCATATTCTGATGAATAGTGAAAATTACTAAATTATAATTAAAAACAACTTTTTTAATCGAAATAATTAATAGTGATAAATCATTAATTTGAGTGGTTTTAAAGTATATTTAGAATATATTTTTACAATTTAATACAATATTGGTCATTGGATGTAATTTCACATTTAAACTAGATATAATCAAGTGTCAATCTTTTGATAGATATTGTTTCTTAAAAACACGCTATTTGTTTTAACAGCGGGATTTAATTATAAAATTAATTAATGCAATTTCTATGATATGAATTTGGTAAAATAGACATCATTTTTGAATTCGGAATATGAAATATAGCTTAGGATGAAATTTTTGTATTTTTCTGAAAACATTCAATTTTTGATGAATAGTGAAACCACTAAGTGGTAGGTTAAAAAAACTGAATTTTGCATAAAACTTAATTTTACCGCTTCTGTGAATGAAATTTCGAAAATCCGAGAGACACGATTAATATCAAGGACTAAAATGTGGTTCAATGAGATGAAAATAATTTTTTGGTGAATAGTAACTTTTTACTTTTTTTTACCGCGGTTAATAGTAAATAGGGTAACTAAGGGTAAAAATGATATTACTATTACCCTAACACATGTCCTAATTCCATTGGACAAATGTAATTCGACCAGAAACAAACTTAGGAATAAAATATGACCATTTAGGCCCACTTGGATTAGATTAGGACATTTATTATTAATTTATTTAAAGAAGGGTTAAAATAGTTAAAATCAAAGTTTAATAAGTAAATCATTTTTAATATGGGGTTATACATAAGAAAAATTCGATTGTAAATATTCATTAGAAATATAAAAAGATTTCCTACATGATGGTATTTTATTTGTAATTTTTAGACATCAAATAATTTAATTTATTTATGACACAACGATGATGCAGTAATTATCTTTTTAATGAAATATTGACATAATTGATGTTATAAGCACCAAAATAAATGTAATTTGAGATTTTTTATGAATTCCAATAATTTTCTAGGTTACTATGATATATTAATGTTGATTTAATCAACTTGGTTCGAAAATTTAATTCTGTTATGACTTTCACAAAAATCATATATCAAATAGTGTCAAAATTGACACAAAATAGTTTTTAAATCAAATATTATATTATTAATTTCCTAAAAATCTAAGGTTCGGCCAAATGACTTAGATAAGGATATATATATTAATAATAAACAATTTGGGGTTCGTTTGGCATGTTATAGTAAGTGTATTAACCATATAGTGAAAGAAAACAAAAAGACACGGTAAAAGTTAAATTATTTAACTTAGAGTTAAATCTAATTGATAAGGTTTAAAATAATATCCAAACATGTCTAAATTTGATTGGTTGATGAGATTACAACCCTATCTCATCTAATATTCGAATAAGAGTCATTTTTGGAGGTTTTTAAGTGGGGTTATATTTATTATAAATTAATATTTTTAAGAATTCCTAAGGTGCCCCTCTCCTCCCCTATAAAAGGACACCTCCTTCCCCTCCTCCTCACACCAATTTGAGCACCCAAGATCGGCCAACCCCTGCCAAAATATCTTCTCCACTTCCCTAGAAACATCCTAGAGGTTCTGGTATTCCTCAAAGACCAATTCTAGTGCCCTAAGAGGAGGTCTCAAAGAGGCACTTCAAAGAAGAGGTAATTACCATTACCAATTCTTTCATCTTTATTTCTTCTTCCACTTCTTCTTCTTAGGTTGTTTCATTATGAAGTAATAACATAAGTATCACTAATATACTGATATGTTATTATAAGTATGAAACAACCCTATTTCACCATCTATCCATCCTACGGAAAAAGAAATCACCGCGCGTGCGTACGTACGGAATACCGTCTCCACGTCGTGGTGTAATCTATTTTCCACCACCACCTTACATGGATTGGTATAATGGTGTAATGAATAACTATACATAGTTATTACAACATCATATTGATTCTGATATATTGTATAATCCACTCCAATTCAATTCAATATTTATAGAAATGATATCATCGCTCGTGCGTACGTACGGACTACCGTCTCCACGACGCGATGAGATTCATTCTCCATGTTAACCATTGAGGAATGATTATAATATAAGAAATAATAATGAAATATATGACATTATAAAGCTACTGGATTTATGTATATATATACATATGTATGTCATCTACTTACTTCCATTTCAAGACAATAAGGAAAGAAAAACAGCGTTCATGCATACGTACGGACTACCGTCTCCATGAACGGTGTTTTTTCATTTTATTTATCTATCTATTATATATATATATATAATGAATATATATGATATATAAATCATATTTTATATTCTGGAAGTAAGTAAATCATGAAATAGGTAATAATGATGTCAAGAACAACAAGTCAAAACACCTACGATAAATGAAACGATTTTACCCAAAACGCTTCTTTAACATGGAATTTACAAAAGAAAGTGTAATATAATGTCATAAGTGAACCATATATGATATCATAACAATGAATATGATTCTGGAATAAGTCAATAACATGATTTAAATCATTATACAGGAGGTTTGGACACTTACAAAGAAAGTCGGACATAAGGTAAGGGAAATATCACAATCTCATTTTTATCCGAGATTGTTTATTCGTAAGTATTTACTGGGGTGTATTTTATCATCCACATCCATGTTCCCTCAATATGTAATATTGTTTCCATCCACTTGCAATAGATTAAATCCAATTTTACCCTTAGGTGAGTTTTTAGTAAAGAATATGAAAGGAATCTTTTGTTGTTTTTCCGTACGAGGTACTTTTTGACTTTTCCGACAAAAGTACGAAGAATGTTTTTTTTAACTTATACGGCACGAACGGATTTTTACTGTTTTATAAAGCCTTATTTTCATGAAGCTTACTCTAAAATATTTCATGACTATTTTCAATAACATCTCTTTCTTTTAAAATTGCATGATGTTTTGTGAAAAGAAATTGATTTTGAAGAAGAAAGGATATTTTCCTCAAGAATTCATTTCAACTGTTTTATCAAAATTATTTTCCATCTAAGATAATAAAGGGTTCTGTTTCTATCCATATTTTTACATTGATTTGAATATGTTGTGATGGAATTATGTTTATGAATTCCTTTATCTTATATGAATGGTTTTATGATGTCATGTTGTTTTAAGAATCCCATTTTTATTACATGGGTTATGAAATGATGTATGATTTATGATTTTGTGGCACACATAAGAATTGTATCATTATGAGATGGGTGGGACCTATATCTCCCTCCAATGCATTGGGTAAAGATTTTATATCTCATGAGATAGAAATGGCTGAAATGGTAGGTTATACCGGTTCAGTGAAACAGGACTGAAACGAGGGTTACTCGATTCAGAAAGGGACTTTGTCCACTAAGATAGTCTTGGCAATTAGTCTTGACTAACAAGAAATGATTATCTATGATTATGTGTGTATGCCACAAAGTTTCATGTTTTAAGTTATGATTATTGTGATTACATTTCACTACTATGATTTATCCCATGTTATGAAATTATGCTCTCTTTTGCAGGTTAAGATTTCCAAAAGTTATGTTCTTATGAATATGATGTGATTGATTTTTCTTCTGTTTACCCTTACTGAGCATTTGAGCTCACCCTTTTATGTTTTCTTTTCCCCAGGATATAAACAAATGTTTTAGGTAAAAAAAATGGAAGATCTTTACGGGAGATATTGAAGATCTTTCACCAGGATTAGAAGATTATGTTCCGAGTTTCCAAAGACACTAATCTATTACGATCCTTGTGTGTGTGTTTTTGTTATGTAATAAGTATTCCGCAAATGTAATGTAATGTCCATGTACGTTAGGCTTCGGTTCTCTACAGTTGGTATCAGAGGAAAGGTTTAGTCAACCTTTGGAAACTAGGATGCGAAAACGTTAGTGAGATCCCTAGAGATATTTCTAAGGTATGTCTAGGGATGCCCCTAAGGATAAGTATACGTATAGGATATAGTCCTAGAACTACGGTAACGATATTAGAATTTAACCTAAGATGTTAGATATTAAGTGTACTCCCCCTTTATTATGTTGTTTTCCCTAGCATGATTTTTGTCTCTCACACTATTCTTTTTGGGTTTTAGAAAATGGCTGGAAACAAGATGATTCACAATAATGGAGGATATGATGGACAATGGAATGATATTCTTCATAATGAAATGGGATTTTGAAGTCCAAACATCATTATTATGCCGAATCAGAAATCTCATAATATGATCAATAAAGTAAAATTTGGTAAGTTTCCTTACTCGGCTAATAAGAGAAAGATGGAGTTTCATGATGATCATAGAGGAAAGAAAGTTCAATTTCCCCTATGTAAATCATGTGGGAAGAGGCATCAAGGAGAATGTTTCAAGGGAACTGGAAGATGCTTTGGGTGTGGAAAAGAAGGACACAAAGCAAGTAAGTGCAAAGGAAAAGGTTCAGTTAACACCATGGATGAGGATAATGGTATTGCTACGACATCAACAATGGTTAAATGCTTTAAATGTGGAATGTACGGGCATTATGCAAACCAATGCCCTAAGGGAAAGTCTCATGAAGAGAATCAGTATGGTCGTATGGGAAGTATTTATGTTGATGATGATGAAGAAACTACAAATGATATATGAGACGAAAGAAATGTTGAAGCTCGGTCAATGGTCTAAGAATGTAGTGGAATGATTACATGTTTATCATGTGTAATATAAGTAATCTCATGGAATAAGGAGACATCTAAGGAATGTTACACTGTTGTATTTCCTTAAGTTTTGAAAGTGTATGATGAATGGTACCAGTAACCATGAAAGGTTATTCAGATACTTTTGGAAAGTAGATGATAAGTGCATAATGAAAGGATAAGAAGATAATGAGATGTTTGATTGTATTCATGAGCTCATGATTGATATAAGGACTAAGTGATATCATGGTTTGAGTATGTAGAATTTTGAGGATTTTGGTATGTGGAAAGTGTTACCTTTTAACTGCATTCATGTTTTCACTAAGGTTCAATGGGTATTCAAGAGAATACATGATTAAGGACTTTGAATGTTTGGAATGTGACCAACAAGACATATCTTATGATATGTGGGGATCAACGACAGTATTAAATCTCTGGTAATCGTTGTCACTATATTATGAGAGTGGACTGCAGTAGTATGTATAAGCCTAAAGATTAGACCGGATTATGTTGGACATAAGTTAGTATTGTTTAAGGATAGAAGTTTTTTCGATATTATTGATGGGATGTTATAGTAATATAGTTTTAGAAAAAGGACAACCTGCAGGACGGGCGACAGCCCATCGCTTCGGACAAGGCTGTAGGAATCGAACCCACAACCGAAGTGCGACTGGCCTTTATCGCCTACAAATGGCCTACAGGAAGTCCCTGTTTAGTAGAAACTAGTTTTATTATATTAAGCATTATGATATATGAAGTATAATTCCATTTTAGGAACCATATATGATTAATCTCACTATAGATCGACTTATGCATATAATTTTTGCTAATCTTTTGTTTGAGACAGATGGAATGACCCGTCATTCTATCACATGATCTGCTAACACTTCATGAATAACAAATTCAACTTCATTTATTTAAGAGATGAAGTGGAAATTGTTCAAGGCACGAACAACAGTGAGATTGTACCAAAATAAAGTAAGTATTTATTCTAATTCAAATTTTCAACTTTAGGGAAATGATCTTGAAAACCAAAAAATGTTGTCCTAGTGATCTTATACCTGATGAATAAGATGGTACCTTATATCATCACAAATCTATGGATTTGTGATTACTGGCTTTTCCATAGCCATGTTCTCTACCACTCTCCATCAGAACATGATGGTTAGATTTCTCTTCCATATCCATATTTTCACCTATGTGGAAACCCAGTGAGTAGTTTATTTGGGTAATCGTTACATTTCATACTTTAGTTTCTAAAGCCAAGTTTTGGTATTCCTTTTTACGATGTGGGTTTCTATAAAAGAAACTTTCGAATAGTAAACCATTTATAACCCCAACGAATTTCGAGGGCGAAATTCATTTTAAGGGGGGTAGAATGTAACAGCCCGATATTTTATGAAAAATATTTTTTTTTTCACTAATGTCTTGTGTTGTACGCTACACCAAAAGGAGCTTGCACAACACGCATCCTTGACTTGCCTTGCATTACATGCAATCACGACCTTCCTCGATAGCGTGTGTAATACGCAATACCGAGTTTCAGTAAACAACGATATGCTATTAAAATATTATTAAAACTAGCCGTTATGAATAGTAATAACCACTTTTTAAAACTCTGTAAATCTTATTTTTCAAACTGAACTTCATTTTTGGATTCGGAGTATCGAATTTAGCCTAAGGTGAAATTTTGGTACTTTTCGGATAACTTTCATATTCTGATGAATAGTGAAAATTACTAAATTATAATTAAAAACAACTTTTTTAATCGAAATAATTAATAGTGATAAATCATTAATTTGAGTGGTTTTAAAGTATATTTAGAATATATTTTTACAATTTAATACAATATTGGTCATTGGATGTAATTTCACATTTAAACTAGATATAATCAAGTGTCAATCTTTTGATAGATATTGTTTCTTAAAAACACGCTATTTGTTTTAACAGCGGGATTTAATTATAAAATTAATTAATGCAATTTCTATGATATGAATTTGGTAAAATAGACATCATTTTTGAATTCGGAGTATGAAATATAGCTTAGGATGAAATTTTGGTATTTTTCTGAAAACTTTCAATTTTTGATGAATAGTGAAACCACTAAGTGGTAGGTTAAAAAAACTGAATTTTGCATAAAACTTAATTTTACCGCTTCTGTGAATGGAATTTCGAAAATCCGAGAGACACGGTTAATATCAAGGACTAAAATGTGGTTCAATGAGATGAAAATAATTTTTTGGTGAATAGTAACTTTTTACTTTTTTTTACCGCGGTTAATAGTAAATATGGTAACTAAGGGTAAATATGATATTACTATTACCCTAACACATCTCCTAATTCCATTGGACAAATGTAATTCGAACAGAAACAAACTTAGGAATAAAATATGACCATTTAGGCCCACTTGGATTAGATTAGGACATTTATTATTAATTTATTTAAAGAAGGGTTAAAATAGTTAAAATCAAAGTTTAATAAGTAAATCATTTTTAATATGGGGTTATACATAAGAAAAATTCGATTGTAAATATTCATTAGAAATCTAAAAAGATTTCCTACATGATGGTATTTTATTTGTAATTTTTAGACATCAAATAATTTAATTTATTTATGACACAATGATGATGCAGTAATTATCTTTTTAATGAAATATTGACATAATTGATGTTATAAGCACCAAAATAAATGTAATTTGAGATTTTTTATGAATTCCACTAATTTTCTAGGTTACTATGATATATTAATGTTGATTTAATCAACTTGGTTCGAACATTTAATTCTGTTATGACTTTCACAAAAATCATATATCAAATAGTGTCAAAATTGACACAAAATAGTTTTTAAATCAAATATTATATTATTAATTTCCTAAAAATCTAAGGTTCGGCCAAATGACTTAGATAAGGATATATATATTAATAATAAACAATTTGGGGTTCGTTTGGCATGTTATAGTAAGTGTATTAACCATATAGTGAAAGAAAACAAAAAGACACGGTAAAAGTTAAATTATTTAACTTAGAGTTAAATCTAATTGATAAGGTTTAAAATAATATCCAAACATGTCTAAATTTGATTGGTTGATGAGATTACAACCCTATCTCATCTAACATTCGAATATGAGTCATTTTTGGAGGTTTTTAAGTGGGGTTAGATTTATTATAAATTAATATTTTTAAGAATTCCTAAGGTGCCCCTCTCCTCCCCTATAAAAGGACACCTCCTTCCCCTCCTCCTCACACCAATTTGAGCACCCAAGCTCGGCCAACCCCTGCCAAAATCTCTTCTCCACTTCCCTAGAAACATCCTAGAGGTTCTGGTATTCCTCAAAGACCAATTCTAGTGCCCTAAGAGGAGGTCTCAAAGAGGCACTTCAAAGAAGAGGTAATTACCATTACCAATTCTTTCATCTTTATTTCTTCTTCCACTTCTTCTTCTTAGGTTGTTTCATTATGAAGTAATAACATCAGTATCACTCATATACTGATATGTTATTATAAGTATGAAACAACCCTATTTCACCATCTATCCATCCTACGGAAAAAGAAATCACCGCGCGTGCGTACGTACGGAATACCGTCTCCACGCCGTGGTGTAATCTATTTTCCACCACCACCTTACATGGATGGGTATAATGGTGTAAAGAATAACTATACATAGTTATTACAACATCATATTGATTCTGATATATTGTATAATCCACTCCAATTCAATTCAATATTTATAGAAATGATATCATCGCTCGTGCGTACGTACGGACTACCGTCTCCACGACGCGATGAGATTCATTCTCCATGTTAACCATTTAAGAATGATTATAATATAAGAAATAATAATGAAATATATGAAATTATAAAGCTACTGGATTTATGTATATATATACATATGTATGTCATCTACTTACTTCCATTTCAAGACAATAAGGAAAGAAAAACAGCGTTCATGCATACGTACGGACTACCGTCTCCATGAACGGTGTTTTTCATTTTATTTATCTATCTATTATATATATATATATAATGAATATATATGATATATAAATCATATTTTATATTCTGGAAGTAAGTAAATCATGAAATAGGTAATAATGATGTCAAGAACAATAAGTCAAAACACCTACGATAAATGAAACGATTTTACCCAAAACGCTTCTTTAACATGGAATTTACAAAAGAAAGGGTAATATAATGTCATAAGTGAACCATATATGATATCATAACAATAAATATGATTCTGGAATAAGTCAATAACATGATTTAAATCATTATACAGGAGGTTTGGACACTTACAAAGCAAGTCGGACATAAGGTAAGGGAAATATCACAATCTCATTTTTATCCGAGATTGTTTATTCGTAAGTATTTACTGGGGTGTATTTTATCATCCACATCCATGTTCCCTCAATATGTAATATTGTTTTCATCCACTTGCAATAGTTTAAATCCAATTTTACCCTTAGGTGAGTTTTTAGTAAAGAATATGAAAGGAATCTTTTGTCGTTTTTCCGTACGAGGTACTTTTTGACTTTTCCGACAAAAGTACGAAGAATGTTTTTTTTAACTTATACGGCACGAACGGATTTTTACTGTTTTATAAAGCCTTATTTTCATGAAGCTTACTCTAAAAGATTTCATGACTATTTTCAATAACATCTCTTTCTTTTAAAATTGCATGATGTTTTGTGAAAAGAAATTGATTTTGAAGAAGAAAGGATATTTTCCTCAAGAATTCATTTCAAGTGTTTTATCAAAATTATTTTCCATCTAAGATAATAAAGGGTTCTGTTTCTATCCATATTTTTACATTGATTTGACTATGTTGTGATGGAATTATGTTTATGAATTCCTTTATCTTATATGAATGGTTTTATGATGTCATGTTGTTTTAAGAATCCCATTTTTATTACATGGGTTATGAAATGATGTATGATTTATGATTTTGTGGCACACATAAGAATGGTATCATTATGAGATGGGTGGGACCTATATCTCCCTCCAATGCATTGGGTAAAGATTTTATATCTCATGAGATAGACATGGCTGAAATGGTAGGTTATACCGGTTCAGTGAAACAGGACTGAAACGAGGGTTACTCGATTCAGAAAGGGACTTTGTCCACTAAGATAGTCTTGGAAATTAGTCTTGACTAACAAGAAATGATTATCTATGATTATGTGTGTATGCCACAAAGTTTCATGTTTTAAGTTATGATTATTGTGATTACATTTCACTACTATGATTTATCCCATGTTATGAAATTATGCTCTCTTTTGCAGGTTAAGATTTCCAAAAGTTATGTTCTTATGAATATGATGTGATTTATTTTTCTTCTGTTTACCCTTACTGAGCATTTGAGCTCACCCTTTTATGTTTTCTTTTCCCCAGGATATAAACAAAGGTTTTAGGTAAAAAAAATGGAAGATCTTTATGGGAGATATTGAAGATCTTTCACCAGGATTAGAAGATTATGTTACGAGTTTCCAAAGACACTAATCTATTACGATCCTTGTGTGTGTGTTTTTGTTATGTACTAAGTATTCCGCAAATGTAATGTAATGTCCATGTACGTTAGGCTTCGGGTCTCTACATTATCCATGTCGTAGATGCATGTTTTTCTTGTCGGTAGTTAATAACATGTTTCCCTTCTCTTCCACACCTAAAGCATTTCCTCATCCCCTTAAAGCAATTTTAGTGGTGCTTTTTTTCCACTCCTTTGGAAAGAGGGGTTTGGATTTTCATAACACATTTGGATTTAACCATCAAAGGACCAGAATATAAGTCCACCTTATGTTTTTTATCCCCATGCTACCCTTGAAGTTCTTCCATCACCATTTTGACCTTAAGGGTACATCAGGCAATTTCCTTAACGATGTCAAAGTCATGGATAGCCAGGTATTTCTGCAAGCTAGGTTTTTACCCACAAATGAAGCGATCAAACATTTATTCAGGGGTAATGACAAAGCTGTAGGAATATTGATCAGGCCTTGTGATGTTTTCCTCACATGATCCGACATATTCTTCTCCTTTTTTGAGGGAATGGAAGTCCCTTTTTAATCTTATGCAGAAGGGTGTGAAGAAAATATTTATTGAAAAACATTTTCTGAAATCCTTTTTTTCCACCAACTGGATATCCTCCCCAGGCATCATATTTTTTTTATCAATTCCCACCATTGATTGGAATCACCCACCATACCATAATCATACAGAATGAACGTCCCTTGTTTGGAACATTAAGTTATGGAGAATATATTTTCAATGGAGTTGATTCATTGTTCGATGATAGAGGGATCATATGATCCATTAAAAGTAGGAGGCCTTTGTCTCATGATTCTCTCAATAGTGACTTGTTAATTCTTAGGGGGGTTGAACGTTTCTCTTGACCATTGTTCCTATTCAATGCATGAGTTAACTGAAATAGAATCATGAAAATGTTCACTATTCCCTCCCCCATCGGATTGGGAGTCTCATTAGCGCAGTCATTACATTGTTTGTTAGCTCGAGTCCTTCTATAACCAGCCATTAGCTAGAATAAAATCATAGTTTGGGGTAACACATTAAGGGTAATACAAGGAAAAAAATATGGCTTATAAAAAGATTTTATTTACATAACTTTTGAATATATTGTCTTCAATCAATTTTGTCTAACATAAATTCTTAGAGGAATTTTTTTAATTCCTTTAATAATGGTTCACACTATTCTTCTGAATTTATCAATGCATATCTCCTGGGAGTGTCGTAACCAATATTATAGCAAGGCCCATTGTTGTGTACCAGGATACCCTAGGTCATGCCCGAAACTCCTTGTCGGGGTTTTCACCCCTAGATACATATGTGCCAGAGCCGCCTCTACCTACTCGTATCCAGAAAGGGATATCATTGCTTTATAAACCAATTAATCAATACCCACCAAAACAGAGGGATGATTTAATTATACATATTGTTGTCTTTAGGCTTCAGTAGGGTTTTCTAATCCTAATCCCAAAAATAACTAATCATATCCTCGAATACCAACTATGACAAAAATGTTATTTATTACGCAGAAAACAATATTTATTACATAAACATCACATGATAAAACATATAAAATCAATAAGTCTAGTGTATATGAGGCTTATGATCATTACCTAACAACATAAAACATGAAATAAAACATCTTTATCGAAAACTTTATTTACATAACAACTACATTCCCTCGTTCTTGGCATTGCATTGGATAACCAGGGGACAAGTATAAGAAAAGGGTGGGCTATAAAGCCTATAAAGGGAATAAACATAGAATAACATGAAGATTATAATACATGTTAGACAATAGGTATATCAATATATCACAAGAGAAACAAGAACATATAGGCATGATAAATCATGAGAATCATAGCATTGAAATATGTCAACAACACTTAACATAGAATTACCATGTGCCAAGGCTCATTGCAGAAGGAGCATGGGTAAAATCTCATTGCACATGAAGCACAAGTAAACCCTCATTTAACTTGAATTATAATGATTTAACACTCATTTCACAGGACATATCATGATACTATACTATTCCCAATGCATTGGAGTGTAATTAGGGCTCACCATTCGTAAACTTTTCATATCATGCATAAGCGTGCAACATGTATCATACAACAAGGAGTCAATAAACACCATAAGTTATTCCAAGATTATGTAATTTGGAATAAATACATAATATTAACATTAATTATGTATATATTCATAAAGGGTATTACCTTTGATAGAGACATGGTTATGGTATTCACTACACAATGCTTTGGCTCAGAAAACATGGTGCATTTTCGACAGCATAACAACATGACATAAGGGTTCATGAAAATGGTTGATGAGATATAAATTGGCATCTAATCATATTTATATGAAATGGAAAGTATGTGGTTCATAGTTATACATTCCCTAAAAAACTTACTGGAATTTAGATGCATAATACAAAAGAATTACTTGGATGTAAAAGGGGAGAGAGAAATCCCTCACAGAATTTCGGCACGGTAACGGGTGTACATGGGAGTCATTAATGAGAGAGAAAGGGGTATCCCATCATCCACACGTAAACATGGATGTATGGGGGAGGTTAAAAATCATACCACCAAAATTATTAATTTAAATCAAAAGGGCATAACAACTTAAATAAAATTGGACAAAAATGAGAAAGGAATAAATCCCTTACTTGGATGTGCGATACCAAAATCTTGGGATATGATTCAGAGAGGCTTATTTGGAGCTATGGGATCCTTTGGAAGATTCTAGAGAGATGTGGTCCGGTTTTGGTCGAAATACAAAGGCTTTTTCTAAAGTGGAAGTGGGAACATGGGTGGGTTTATAAATTAAAGTAGAGGGAATTATTTATTATTTAGGCTTCGAACACCTCACATTAAACAAATAAAAAACAAAAAATAGCCCATATTTATTTTCAAAGGTTTTCAAAAATTGGATTAGATATGAATACTTTGAAATTACAATGGCCAAAATTCTTAAAATAATTGGGTTTTTTATGTAGAGGTGTGTCACACTCTCAAGGAAAACAATTTAAAAAAGATAAAATGTTTATAAACCTTGAAGGGTCTACTAATGCTATGTAAAATATATAAAACAAAACCAATGTCAACTTATTTAAATGGAAAAACATATATTGGCCTAAAATAATATTTATTTTATTTTATTACATCACTATTGGGTCATTTTGATGTCCTAAAACACATTATATATTTAAATGGTATTTAATTTTTACCAAAAAAGTTGACTATCTCTGAAAATTATGAAAAATTCACCTTTCAATAATTTCAAGGTCCTGATTCGAAAAATAATATTCATGTTATCAATGTAATTACCTATGTATGTGAATTTTTAGATTTAAAATAGAAAATGACATTTATCGAAAATCCATGGGGTTTAACTAAAATAGCTTTCAAACATTAATAAAAATTACAATTTCATTCATAAAATTATACGATGATATGTATATAATAAAAATTATTTAATAATAATAATAATAATAATTTATTAAAATATTATTTAATTAAAAAATCCAATAATTCATCAAAATAGATTTCTTTGTTGAATATTTATTAAAAATACTATTTGTGTTTTAAAAACATTTTACAATGTAACAATAATTAAAAGAATGTATATTCTCTATAAAAGTATAATGTAAATAATCATAGTAATAGTTTCTTGTTACATAACCCCTTAAAAATCCTGCATAAGACCTTAGGGTAAGGTGCAGGATGGTGATAGACTCTTGGGGTGGCTCAGGTAACATTGGTTGTGTGGTAATCTCTATCAACTTTCAATTCTCTAATAAGTGGTTCTGCTCAAGCATAACCTATTCAAGCTCGACTTTATATTTTTCAAGAGTGAAGTCCAATTACACCACCTCCTTTATGAGCTCTGAAAAATGCTCTGTGTATGGGGAAAGTCTACTGGATGAGGCCATCACATTCTTTGTATAAGTAAATTGGATTCGATAAAGCCCTCTATTTATACTAATCATGTGATCACTGTTCAATGACTATATTAGCAATGGTAACAATTCCTATTGGTATTTTAAAATCCAAAACATATAACCAAATAAAGTCATACGTTTTACATAACCCTAAAAAGATATTCAAATAGACCAATAAGAATTTTCATTATTAAATTTTTTGGTTGTTACAATTTCCACTCAGGAATGGGTAAAGGAAACAAAATCACAATTTCCCTATAATAATCCTCTTTCCACTACATTCAAATGAAGCATCTGGACACAGAATAATTTTAACAATTTCTTCAATGCTGACCACTGGTACTGTCTATAGAGATCATAATACATCTTTTATAAAATAGGAAATTCCACCCATCTAGTTGAATGAATCTCCCTTATCAACTTCTTTTTTTAAGCCAGTAGGAACCCACAATAATCCACAGAAATGAAGAGAATATTTACAGTAGATAAACCATCCAGATGCGGTCTCCCAACTATATAATTTTTCTAATTTAACTATTCCATTGTGATAAAAAAAATTTCACTATCTTAATATATTCTAAAACAATTTACAATAGATGTAGAAGTTATAGATACTCTCCTGTAATATTCTCGAACATCCAGACACAATACTATAAATAGGGTCATTGTCTGCCACTCATTGTATGAACCATGTACTACTTATATTTACATTATTCATACAATTGTGTTAGCAACAACATTTTCATTTCCTGGTGTATATTCCAATTCATTCTCAAAGTATTGCTGATACTCGAACCACATCCTCTATTGAAGTTTATGGTACCACTAAGAAAATATGTATTTATCGGTCTTGTGATACATGTATAACTTAAACCTTTCTCCCATGAGATTGTGTCTCCAAAATCATAGGGAATATATCACTTCCACTAACTAAAAATCATGATTTTGTTAATTACACTAATGAGGTCTTAGCTTCATAGACCCATAAGAAAACAATTTATCATGCTGCATTAGAACTATTACGAGTCTATATCTGGATGCATCAAAACACATGGTATATGAATTAACTAGAATATGTAATTTAAGGATATATGCTTTTTTCAGTTTACCTTTTATCTCATGAGAATATCTCTTGAAAACTTTTGATTAAACATACTTCACCCCTTTCTGAGAAATCATAGAAATTGGTGATTCCAAATGGGAGAAATAATGGATAAAAGACAAGTAATAAAAGAATAAACCCCGAAATATATGAACAATGGGGATGATTTCTGGTTGTTCCCAACATATCATCGATATTAATTTCAATGGGTCTACAATCAGTGTTTCCATTGAGTTGACATGTTCCAATAAGTGCTCCTCATTAAATTAGAAACTACATTTTCGTAGCTTTTCATAAACCACATTATTTCTTGATGTACGATAGATGATTTAAAGATTTTTAGAATGGATGTATGATGATTGGAAATATACTAGGATACAGTTGATCAAAGACATAAGAAAATGATCCAAAAAAGGATGAATGATCTTATTCATTAAGGCCATGAATATCTCATAGGCTTTAGTCAACCCAAAAGGAGTCACTATGAATGCACACTATCTATACTTGCTCCTAAAATCAGTTCGATGTATGTTATATAGTATAACATTTAACTGATGATATCATGATCTCATGTCAATCTTACAGAAAATATAATAAACTCTCAACTAATAGAAATTAATGTCAATGCATTGAGGAGGATACCTATTCTTGACCTCCATCTAGATCGACCTATAATAATCCATGTAAAAATGAAATGATCCATAATTAAAATAAAAATAGCAAAATAGAACCCCAAAGAGATGTATCAGTCTATATGAATATTTTAGATTCAAGATCTTTCAATTTAAAATTCAACTCCTGGAATTTTACTTCATTCATTCTGTAAGGTGGGATTGAAACTGGATATACTCACGACAACAACACGATCAAGAACTTGATGTATTACTTAGTTGGAAAATATAAAACTCGTCAGGAAAAAACACGTGAAAATGATCTTCCAATATAGGAAATAGTCATACTAAATTCAACAGTTATACAGAAAAATAATGGCAATCTGAGCATGAAAAATATAATTTGCACAGAATTGGTCTTGCATGGTCGACTTGATGATCCCACTCACATTGGTGAGAACAGTGGATTCCTTATGGAGGTAAAAAAGTAACTATGCTAATATCATAGTTTATATGAGACTGGTATAGAACAAACTAATACAAATAACATATCAAGACGAATCTAGTCATTTCCATCATTTATGATTCCTAGAAGAAGTGATAAACAACAATATCTAGAGAACATGGCTTGTAACATTTATGATTTTCGGAACACACTCACAATATTGTGTTAATGGTTAAAAAACAATATAATATTTAAAAATACATGAAAATAACCTTTTAAAAATGGAAGATATAAAATAACGAGATTCTACTATATTATAAAGAAAATAATCTATGGTAGATGAAATAAGATTCAAAATAATTATGGTAGAAATTCTTACAAACACATTAGTCATAGTAGTCTAAATAATGTTCAACTGACTTGTCCCTCATCCATAGGCTCAATTCTGACTACCATGAGGTGCATCCCATTAAGTGTACTATTTCTTATGCACTGGGGTGTTTAGTCAATATGGTTTCCTTACGACTTTTCCATTGTTTTATATTTTGAAAATAACAGACACTCTTTCTATAAGGGAAATCGTATTTTCCCTAAGATTTGTTGTAATAAGAGTGATTTTCCTTCCTCATGGAAATTATCTTTTTTAATCAGATTTTCCTTAATACGAAATGTTTTTATTCCCCAATGAAAATTTATACTTACCTATTTTTCATTGTTCATATTTTAGTCTAACTCTTTTAATTCCTTAGTGAAAAAAATTCAGTTTCATATCTAAATCCTCTTATTTATAAAAAACATAGATATGGAGTATTCTATTTTTTGGATCTAAATTTATACTCTAAATTTTCTGAAATTCGGACTCTGAATTCTCTGAAATTAAGACTCCAAATTCTCTAAAAGTGCAGACTCTGAAATCTATGAAATTCAGGACCCGAATTCTCTAAAATTCAGACTACGAATTCTTTATAAATTTTCTTCCAAATTCCATAGAATTCTGGTTCTGAATTTCTTATAATTCAGATTCTGAATTCCTCAGAATTCAGAATCTGGTGTTTATAGAATTCTGATTCTGAATTCCTTGGAAAAATGAATAAGAATATCCTTGTAATATATACTCTGAATGTTCTCCTCTTAGACTCCGTACATTGTTTTTCATAGGACTCTGAAAAATAAATTTGGTTGAGAATCCTTATTTTACTTACCCTTGTTTTAGTTATGAAATGATGTCAGTCATTATATTTCTAACTAACCTTAGTTTGAGTGACACGTGTATAGGTCCCTCTAAGATTCAAGGAGAAATTTGACCGTTGGAGGAGAGAGGAAATCGTTGGATAAATTCCTACAAGTAGGAGATCATTATAATGGGCTCAACATTTTTCTACAACTCTATATATTACATGCTGCTAATGTGATTTCTAGAGGGAGATAGTCTCATGATTTGTGTGTACTAATCCTCTTGTTTAGATTGCTTCGTGCAACTCTGATCTTTGTTGTGTACAGTCAATGTCTTCCTAGGATAGGAATATTGTGGTTCTGACTACATTAATGTTCAAGGACTTCCATGATAAGGAAGACAGTGGTGCTGATTATCTTGATATTCGATGGAATTCAGGGATAGCCAGAAATACTTCGATATTCCTACCGATGGATTACCCTGTTGTGCGTAAGACAAACTTTTTTTAACATATAAATCTAGGGACCTTTATCCAAGGTTTTTGGATACCCTACTCATTATGTTAAAAGATTTCATACTTGTTACATGAATTTTTTCAAGTTTGTTTTATGCTATTTTTTTATTAAAGAAAGTATAACTATATTATACTTTCTCAAACTTGTATGCTCATATTAGCTAGATTCTATACTTTTTAACGTAGAAACATTGTCCCTGTAAATTTATCTTATGTTTCAATTCCATACCCATATTTCTGGAATCTATCATTTTTTGTAGAACTAAGAGGCCTTGTTAATTTTCCATGTATAACATTGTTAAATAATCAAAATTTTTATACCATATTTGAGTGTTGTAAAGGAATTTTTACACTATACAATTCACCCCCTCTTGTATTTTGATCATCTACATTCATATTTCGATCCTTTAATTGGTATCAGAGGAGATTTATGAAATATGTATATTTAAATATATGTTTTCTTAGTTAAATTTTAATTATTCATAATATTTTCCATTCATAGGAATTTTTATCCTTGTTTACAAACTTTTAAAACTAACAAGATTATATGGAATGATATTTTCTATAAGATGACATGAATTAATGTTGGTTCGATTGAAAATATTAATGCTATTAGACCACCTATAGTTGATGGAAATTATTATGAATATTGGATAGATCTATATAAGTCTTTTGTCATTAACACTAGAGTGGACAACATTTTTATGCTTACTAGAGATTACAAGATTCCTGATAAAGAAGTTAGAAATTTTACTAATCAATAAAAGTTAGAAAAACAACTAAACTACAAGGTACATAATACTTTTCTTTGTTCTATGACTAGAATTATATGTAGCCAAATTTCATCTTATGAAGAAGAAACTTTTATTTGGAAGATTCTTGAAGTTACTCAATTTGTAACTTTAAAATTTGTGGAAATTAAAAGAGATATGATAAGAGTAGAATATCATGGTTTCTTCTTTCCTTATGGAAAACCCATATGTAAGGTACAACAAATATTATTGACTATTGTTAACAGTTTACAATATATGGGTGAGAAAGGATTAGATGATGAATATATTGTAGACAAAATCATAGATATCATGCAAATTGAATGTGAATCTTAGAGGACATCTATAGAAGAGAATAAGAATATTACCCAGATTTCCATTGATGTGCGTTTTGGAAATCTTCTTTATCGTGAGAAAAAAATGAAGAGAGATGCTAATATAAATAAGAAAAAAATGGGAATGACAGTTTTTCTTTTACAACAAATTCAAATAAAAATAAATCCATGACTCTTGATTGAGTTACAAGAACCAAATATAAGAGGATTTCTATTCAATCCAAATCTAGTGGAAGTGAATCTATAGAAAACGTGTTAGCCAATATTGGCAGAAGGATGAACAAGATTTTTGGATAGAAGAGCATTCAATCTAGATATAAGAAGAATCAATGAAAAGAAAAGAAAGATTCCAAAGTCACTTTCTATGAATGAAAAAGAGAATGACATATAAGGTTAGATTGTCTTTTTCTTAATAAAAAAGTCAGATAGGAAAATCATTATGAGAGGAATAGAAAGATGTACTACAAGGAGAAATATAAGAATGTTTTTATTGATAATGAAAACATTATTGCTATTGTTGGGGACTCTTATGAAGAATCCTCAAGGTAGGAATATTATGGATAGAATAATCTTGGTCTATTAGCTAAGCTACCTATTGGAAATCATTGTTTAACGGATAAGGTACACAATTCTGAATCCAAAACCAATGTATCCACGAATTCTAATTATAGAGATAGTAAATATTATGAATCCTTGGATAAAGAATATTCTTTTGATGAAGATAATACTTTACCTACTTGTGAAGTAGTTTATAGGTTTTCAAGGTTCCTTAAGAATGAGAATTTTAAAGTCAATAAAAAATATGATAAAGAAAAATATAGAATTACACTTCTTACTACGAAAATATAATATCTTTCTAATGATCGTGATAAGAAAACCATTGTTTTTTAATGTATCTCAAAAATTCTTTTGGAAGTTACTTCTGAGAAAGATACACGTTCTAAGGATCTTGGACAAGAAATTTCTAAGAGAAATGTTTTAGAGACTACCTCTAGTGCTAAAACTAATTTTTTAAGGATAAAAACATAATTATTAAATTGATGTCAGAATTATTTTCCTTGAAGAAGTTTTTTTCATACATTACCTTAGTTAAGGATAATTTTTCTAAGATGAATTACCAAATTGGACATCTATGGAATAATTCTAGTTTTGGTTATACCTGTTAAAAACTGATTTTTATTAACAGTTATTTTGTACCTCAATATTCTATATTCTGCACTGTTAGTTAGTGTGGTTGGGAGTTGGGAAAAAATGTTTCTTAAACAAAACACAGTCTTTAGGTTTTCATAAAGATTATTTTTTAATAAAATTGTGGATTCCAAAAAATTAACTTTCTGAATTTTCCGGATACAAAAAAAAGTATGGGTTCTAAATATCTAACACTCTTGTTTTTGGAAACATAAAGATATTCCCAACAGAAATACATGGTAAATAGATAGGGGATGTTTCAGGCACAAGACATTTAATAAAATCTTCTTTTAAAATATTTTTAAGACGAATGGAATAAATGTATAATTTAGAGATAATGCTCAGAAAGAAATTATTGGTATAGATAACATTTTTATTCTTGGAAAAACATTGATTTCAAATGTTTTATAAATTATAGGTCTCAAGCATAATCTCATTAGCAAAAGTCAATTATGTGATGAAGGTTACCTTGTAAATTTTAGTAATGATAAGGGATTAGTACAAAATTACAAAGAAGAGTTTATTCGTTCCGCCAATATGAAAGATAATGTATACACACTAAACATAAAAGACCTTAGGAGACAAGATCTACCTTCTCCCAGTGAAATGGACGATCAATATTTGTTATGGAATAGATGGATATGACTCTTTAACCATAGAAACCTATGTAAAATCTCATTGAAAATACTAGTTAAGGATCTACTGATGCATCGATTTGAATCTTCAAAATTCTATGATCCTTGTCAATATAGAAAGCAACATAAATCATGTTTTAAATAAATTTGTGAAGTCTTAACTACTCATGCATTATAGTTGGTGCATATGGATCATTTTGGTCCAACACAAATAGGAATCATTGGATGAAAATATTATGTATTTTTTTAATTTGATGATTACAATATATTTTGATGGGTCTTTTTTCTAAAAAAGAAATATGAAGCTTTTTTTTATTTCAAAAATTTTAGAGACCTTGTTAAAAATAGGAAAAAAATCAATTGATAACTACTCATAGTGATCATGGTAAAGAATTTAAAAAATCTAGTTTTGAAACATTTATTTTAAAAGAGGAATTTCTCATAAATTCTTAGCACCGAGAACTCCTCAACAAAATGTAGATTTTCAATAAATAATTTTAATTATTCACAAGATAACTAGAAACATGTTGAGTGAATATTCTATTGCCATAAATTTTTGGAATGAACTAGTATATACTAATTGTTATGCTATAAATCAAGTTTTGTTTATAACATTCTTAAAAAAACCCCTTATGAGATATGGAATGGTAGAAAACATAGACTTTACTACATCAATGTATTAGTTTGTAAATTATTTACCATGAATACTAAAGATAATTTACACAAATCCGCTCCCAAGTCAAATGAAGGAATTTTCTTAGGCTACTATACAACCTATAAGGTCGAAAGATTTTTGAATAAAAGTACTCTTAATGTTGAAGAAACACTATATGTCAAATTTGATAAAACTGATTCTTTTGTTTTTTAACAACAACAACCTATATCCTTGGATGTGTTTTCAAGATCCGATTATCAACACCTGATAATATATCCTTATGTTAAAGAAAATTTCCAATAAAATATTTCTCAAGAATTTACCCCATAAGATTTCGTACCATATTTTGATGAACAGGCTTTACAAACACCAAATATGTTGTTTCATAATAATCATTCAATTGATGGTATATTTGGTGATGTAAATATACCTGTAAGGACTAGATGATACTTAGGAAATAAAATATAACATCTAGAATTCCATTACAAATTATAACAAAAAATAACTGATGAAGCATTAGGTGACGATGATTGGATAAAATCTATGCAAGATGTGCTAAATGAATTCCAAAGGAATAAGGTTGGGACCTTGGCTAAAATACCTAAGGCATATTTGGTTATTGGAGTAAAAATGGTTTTTAGATATAACTGTGATGAAAATGGAATCATAGTAAGAAATAAATATAGATTAGTTTCTTAAGGCTATAATCGAAAAGAAGGATTAGGCTATGAAGAAACCTTTTCTTCAGTTGATAGACTTGAATCCATTCATATTCTACTGGTCTTTTATGCATTATTCAACTTCAGACTTCTTCAAATGGATGTTAAATGTGGTTTCCATAGTGGTTCAGTCCAATAAGATGTTTTTAATGAACAACCACCTGTTTTTGATGATACAAAACATCCTCAACATGTTTTCAAACATACCAAAGCTTTGTATGGACTTAAACAAGCTCTTAGAGCTATGTATGACATATATACATGATTTTTTCTTTAATATAATTAGGTTAAAAGAAATTATAATCCAACAATTTTTATAAATAAAGATGATAAAAATGTTTTTATTGTTCAAATTTATGTTGACGATATTATATTTGTTTCAACTCAGTAATCTTTAACTGATTCTCTTGCAGATCTAATGAAATCTTTGTTTGAAATGAGTATGATGGGTGAGTTAACATTTTTCATAGAATTCAAAATTTATCAAAAACCATAAGGGACATATATAAATCTCAACATAATTATATTAATGATCTTCTAAAAAATAATGGATATGATAGTACTTAGAGTATTATTACTCCCATTGGTACCATAAATTCACATGATCTTGATGTAGCTGAAAACTAGTGGATCAAAAAACATTCAGAGGTATTATAGGAATTTTACTATACTTGATAGCTAGTTGACCAGACTTAATGTTCTCAGTATGATTTTGTGAATGATATTAATCCAATCCTAATGAAACCCATTTAAAGTAAATGAATGTAGTTTTTCAGTACTTAAATGAAATCGTGGATTTAGGACTCTTTTATACACATGAAAATGATTTTGTATTATAAATATTTTGGATGATGAAAATGGTGGATGTAGAATGGATAAGAAAAGAACATCCGGAAATTTTAATTTCATAGGAGATTCATTACATTCTTGGTCATGAAAAAATAAATACTCAATATCACTTTCCACTACTGATGCTGAATATGTAGCAGCTACATGTTGTTGTGCTCAAGTATTGTGGATGAAACACTCACCCACAAACTATGGTATGATTTTTACCAAAACACATATTTTGTGTGATAATACAACATTCATTTCTTTATGAAAAAACCATGAAAATCACTCTCATGTGAAACACATAGATATTAGGCATCACTTTCTTTGGGATAACACACAAAAAGGTGATATCATTCTTCAATTTATCAAAATTCAAGATCATCATAATGATATTTTCACAAAATAATTACCATATGATGGATTTAAATATAATGAAAATAAATTAGGAATGTTAATTTTAAGGTAATAATTTTTATTAAATTCATGTTGAAACCTATATCCGTATAATAACGAAATTATTTTCATAGGGGGAATACATTTCATTATTAGATAAAATTTTTGTAGTTAAATTTTTCGTAATCTTTTTTATGTAATTTAAAAAATTTCGTAATCAAAATTTTCGGAATCTAAATTCCTTCTAGAAGAATTGTCCTTATTTTGAATAATCTTCCTTGAAATCCAAAATGTGTGTTTTCTTTCCTAAATTTATGTAATCAACTTTCACTTGTTAGAATTTTAATTTTGTTTTCAATATTTTCTGATTTACTTTCCCTTAAATACGAAAGTTCTTCTTAAAAACCGCAAAAGGTCAGAATCTATCAAAATAATTCTTTGACTATCATAACAACCGTAAAATATTCTTAAGATGTTTTCAACAGTTTCATAAATCATGGAAGTTGAATCATTGATTCAATTTCTTATATGATGGACCTCTTGGTGGTTTCACAACATCAAATACCAATCTCTTGCGTGTTGAAGCCCTACCCTTCTTACTTAAGACCATTCTGAATTTCTCATGTCTTCTTTAGTTTTGAATGTCTAAAGAAGCCTCTCCTCAAAACGAAATTTCAACCATAAAGGAAATATCTGAAAGAATGATTTATCATAAAAGGATGGTTGACCTATAATTCTTTAATAAGTATGATTCAATTATCTCAAAGAACATCAAGTTAAATAACTAGGAGAGTATAACTGTATCTAAACCCACGGTAGATGATACAGTGATTCCAATGTTTCTTGTAGAGTTATATGAATTCATATATTTTTTCAATGAAGGAGGAAAAAAGAAATTTTCTTTCAATTTTTATGGTATGAATTACTATCTTTATTATTCTAATGTATCTTGTCTAATTATAATACATTACAAAGGAAAAGTTGAATTTTTTTCGCATAAGATAACTGATGTTTAAGCAATATCTAATACGGGGAAGGTCATAGAGTTCATTGGTTTAGTTCGATTCAATACTCAAAATATTCTTCATCTTTTATTAATTTTCAGGTTTCTTGATCTTTGGTTTCATGGCATTATCATTCCGAGGAAATGAGATAAAGATACTCTGAAAAAAAGTGATAAATATATTTTGTCTTTCTTAGTAATCATTCAGAAGAAGAATCTAGTTAATTATATTTTCGTTATAATTAAGAGTATCAATAATGGAAATCTGATGTCTTATATTATCATGTATCCAGAAATTCTATCAAATAACCATGTATCTTTTTTAGAATCAATGAAAATTTCTAGCAAAATGATGTCATGAAATATTAGAGTAATGTTGTTAAGCGATAACACTCTAAAGGGAAAGATAATTTTATTTTATAAGGAATACAGTGAGTTTTATGATTTATAAAATGAAGAAGTTGAATCTTTATCAATGAATCATGTAGTAGCTAAAACCTCCAAGAAAGGTGGAAGGTAGGGAAAGGTGATGTAAATTGAAGAGAAAGGAAAAAACCGATGGATAATGAAATATAGTCAGCAACACCAAAGTTTAAGAAGAAAAAATATTATCCTGATGAGGTAGTTGGATAATTTAGAGAGGATATGAAAAATAATAAATAAGTGGAGCCTATGATTGGCTTGGACCTTTCTGAGGAAAAATCACAAAAAGAATAGGTTATATAAGATATTGGGAAGACACAAAAAGAGAATATGAAAAATAAGAAGATGTTTGAGGCTAATATAATATAATCTCTTTTTAAGTATGTTGAGAAAGGTTTTGAGAAAATTACGGTACTAGAATCATTTTTAATAGAATCAATACCAAAGAATCTAGGAAAGAAGTTGGTGATTCTGGAACGAGATCAAGAAGAAGAAATAGCGCCAGAAGAAGAATTGGATGAAGAAGAAGAAGGGAGTGGTGATACCAATGACATGATAAAGTAAGTAGAATATTATTATGAGAATGGGAGTCCTTTTGAGAAGTTATCAGTCCAAACATCTGATGCCAAGTATTCAAAACCATCAACCCCAAGAAAAGATGAGAATAGCGATGTTGAAGTAAATAAATTGTCTGATGAAGTATGCAACAATCATGATTTCATAAATCCAGAGGGTGTTGAGGCAGGAGCCGATAAGGAAGAGGTAGATGAGGATAATATATTACATCTATGAGATAGTTAATATTAATCACATAAACTAGAAAAAATCATTTAAAGAGTATATTAGGGAAAGTGGGTGATGGTTGATACTCCTACCATTTCTTTGGTCAGTAAGAAAGATACTGGTTTATAATCGAAGAGAAATGCAGATGTTCTTGAAAAGGAATCCTCATCCACAAATCATTTTAAATCAGAATCATTTTCTCTTGGCCATGACTTTCTTGTTCAGTCCTTAAAGAAGCTGGTAGATAATATTCTGTTATTTCCAACCACAAATTCAAGAATCTAATTGCTTCAACATTCCTTAAATAATAAAATAGATTAAGTATCCGTGGTGATGGATAAATGTATCAAACATGAGGCGGATTTCGAAACTTTTTTTTCATTAATTATGAAGGCCATAAATAATCTTTCAATAACATGTCTAGTTGGACAAGGAAAACTATTGAAGAAATGTGAATTCTCTATTAGTTTGAAGACAATGTCATGGATTCTTTTGAAACTGATGATGTGAAGTTCATAGATATCACTATGTATTTTTATGAAAATATATCTCTTGAAGAAACTACTAAGAAGCAAGAAGTGAAACATCTAAATGGGAAATTGTATTCAGTTGGTCAGAGTTGGAAATGGGAAAGGAATCATAGAATCGAACATGAGAAAAAATATGCTAAACAAGAAGAAGCCTTGAAGGCTCAGGCTGATATACATAAGTCTCAGGAATAAAAAATTAAAGCATTGGAAATGAAAATTAAAGATCAATGTCAGCTACTCAAGCACATGGATATTGATCACAAGGAACTCATGAAGTTGAAAACTATTGTGAATATGTTTTTTCTGGATGAAAAATAGGGATAATTTCATTCAAATCTGATCTTTTGTTGTTTATTACTAATATTTTAGGCACAATATTTTCTTTTATATTACATTTATTCCTTATAAATAATCACAATGTGGGAGAAATGAATGTCCAAAAACATTAATAAGTATAGAATAAATTTACCTACGTAAGGGGGTGTTTATCAAAGGGATTTTTTTATCATGAATATTTTAGTATACCAGAAAATGTATAATCTTATTCGGGAAATCAAGAATATTACCCTTTTGGATTTCAATTCCTCAAGGGTATTTATTCGTATTCATTATGATCCATAAGTAATGGGAGATAAGTTTATATTTTCATGTTCTTAAAATTACCAGAGTCTCTATATTCTTTTGAGTAAGGATGTTTGTTCATTCCAAAAAGGGGGTGATGGTAGAGTCAATAAGGGTTCCTTTGGACATTTCCATTTATTTTTGTTTTGAAAATCACAAACACTCTATCTAATGGAAGATTTTATTTTCCCTACGATTTATTGTAAAAAGGATGATTTTCCTTATTCATGGAAATTCTCTTTTTACTAATATTTTCTTTAATAACCAATGTTTTTCTTCCCCAAGGAAAATTTATCCTTACCTGTTTTTCATTGTTCATATTTTAGTCTAACTCTTTTTATTCCTACATGAAAAAATTTGGTTTCATATATAAAACATTATAAATCTATAAATACTTAGATATGGAGTATTATGTTCTTATGTTATGAATTCAGACTCCGAAGTCATTGAAATTCTGAAATCAAATTCTATGAAATTCAGACTCTGAATATTCTGAAATTTAGTCTCCAAATTTTCTGAAATTCAGACTCCAAATTCAATAAAATTTAGATTCCAAATTCCTTAGACTTTTGGTTTTGAATTCCTCAGAATTCAGGTTCTAAATTCCGTATAATTCAGGATCCGAATACCTTATAATTCAGGTTCAGAATTCCTAAAAATTTAAGTTCTTAATTCCATAGAATACAGGTTCCTAATTCCTTATAAATGAGGTTCTGAATTCCTTATAATTCAGGTTCTAAATTCTTGAGAATTCCAATTTTGAATTCCATAAAATTCAGGTTCCAAATTCTTTATAATTAAGACTTCGAATTCCACTGAATACAGACTCTAATGTCTATGGAATTTTGATTATGAATTCCTTGGAAAAAAATCTGTATATCCATGTAATATAGACTACAAATGTTTTCTTCTTAGACTCAGAACTATTTTTTTCCATAGACTCCAAAAAATTATTTTTTTTGAGAAACCTTATTTCACATACCCTTGTTATTATTATGAAATGATTTCGTGCAATATTTTTCTAACTAACCATTGTTTGAGTGACACTTGTATAGGTCCCAATATGATTCAAGGAAAAATATGACCATTGTAAAAGGGAGATTACCATTAGAGGGAGGCTAATAAATATGAGCCCATTTGAAGGATCTCAACACTGTTCTACAATTCTTGATATTACATGCTACTAAAGTTATTTATAGATAGAGATAATCTCATGCTTTGGGCATATAGAGCATATTGTTCAACTTTCTTAATGTGACTCTGATTGTTGCTGTGTAAAATTGAGGGCTTCTAGGGATAAGAAGACAGAGGAGCCGATTACCTTAATGTTCGAGGAGTTCCTTGATAAAGAAGGCAGAGGTGCTGACAACATTGAAGTTAAAGGGATTGCGTGGATAGAAAGACATACTCTGATATTCCTATCGAGGCCTGACCCTTGTGTGGGTAATACAGACATTCTTGAATGTATAAATCAAGGGACCTTTATCCATGGTTGTTGTATACCCTACTCTTTGGGTTAATATATTTCATACTTGTTACATGAATTGTTTCAAGTTTGTTTTCCTCATAATATTGTTATTAAGAAAAGTATAACTATATTATACATTATTATACTTCTATACTCTAATTTAAATGATTCTATTGGCATTATGGTAGAATCATTGGCCTTGTAAACTTCTCTTAAGTTTTATTTCTAGAAACATATTTCTGGAATCTTGCAATTTTGTAGAACTATAAGTTCTTGTTAATTTACCTTGTTTAAAATAATTAAAAAATAGAATGTTCTATATCATATTTGAATGTTCCAAGGGTATCTTTTGAGTATACAATTCACCCCTATTTTATTTTGAGCATATACATTTTTATTAAAATCCTACATGGGGTACCGTATTCCATTCTTTGACATATGGAACTCAAGATACCAGGCTGCTCAGGGGTAACTAAAACCCTTACCAACATTATTGTCTTGCAAAATCCTATTCCACTAGTATAATATGGAATGTTCACATAGAACCATTGAAGATGACCCAGTATTCCATATACATGATACCCGACTTTAGGTTAATGAAATTGCATGAGATTTTGGACAAACATGGAATACTAATAGAACTGGAAGAGAATATGATATTTGTGAGGGTTTTAAACTTCCCTTACTATTCTTATCAATATGTTCATGGGTAAAACATTCATAATGGTGGTTATTAAAAAATCAAGAAGAAATCTGATAAAACCCTTCAGAAATAGCATGGCTACTACATGGGGCCTCACCCAGATTACCTTCATTAAAAATTGTTTGATTCATCAAATCATTAAATCTTGTTAAATGAAAAATGATAACCTATGAATAGATCTCCTAATGAATATTGTAACTGAAATGTATCTCCCTACATTTCTCATAAACATCCAATTATTTTAAAAATTTATTTATGTCACTAAAACATCCATCATAGTCTAGTCCTAGCAGTCCATCATACATAACATGCATGAAATATTTAGATTTTTAATCCCTCAATATTTCATATAGAAATTTCATTAGAACACCGTCTAATAGTACATCTAAAATAGAGAATCCCACTATCCATCTTCCTCTAGAATACCCCCACCAACACATGGAAGTCCCATGAAGCTTATACGCAGCATGATTCTCCCTCCTATCTGCGCATTTTTTATAATGTTTGAATATCATCTATAATGAATCATTCTAGAAGTTATCTATCTGGGTTCCCCTATCCCCGGTAAACATAGGAATATTTTTCAACTGAACCTCTCTCTTCAACATAGAAATCATGTAAAATATACAAATGTTATCTATTTCAATGAAACATATGACCCTCATGAAGCTATTGAAAAGATGAACATCATTATACTCCTCGTGATATATAGGAATCTTGGATAGAGTTGCATTCGATGTGTGTTGAATTCCGGTGTCCTACTGCTCAAGTTGAAGACGATGAGGATAAATGTTCTTAATAAGAATAATGCACACCATACATATCAGGATTACAAAAAGGTCAACCCAATAGTTAAAAGTAATGGATAACCACTAAATTTTTTTCTCTCAACAGATGGATTACATCTATTTTTTCATTAAACATTAAACACATTTTATTTATCTATTTAAATAAATTTATCATATCAATCTTATATTGAAAATTTTACATCACATGAAAAAATAGACAATACACTATCATTACCAACTCATAAAAATATATTCTTATGTGCCAAATATGATTCATATAATCTCATATTATAAAATATTTGGCTATGATTAAAAAAATCAAATAACACTAAAATCATAAAACATCAACTACATACAACATGTAAATCCCAAAACGTGACATAATAACAACTATAACAAGAATACAACACAAATATAAATCTCATCCCTAGCAACTCAGAATATCCAACACACATGGGTTAACTACTCCCATGAACAAGCGCATTACCATGTCATGAAACATTCTAGTATCCTTTAGAAATATTAAAATAATTAAGTAAAAATATAATATAACCTTCTCTTTTGATACACATTATAACCTCAACTAGTATTGTAGTATCTCACATGTTAAGAAATGGTTGTTTATGATAAGGCAAGTTCAAATCCACATACAATAAATGATTTTGACTGAAAGTGAGTGTGTGAAAATCATAATGGGGATACAATAACTACTGGTATGAAGTGTCATATTAGTATGAATAATTCATATTAAAAATTAAATTTTCAATGTAAATACATAGAGGAAGAAAATAGTAAAAGACAAATAAATAAGTCAATAATTAAATAATTAATAATGAAATTACATGACAGAATGTAACTAAATGTCATGACAGAATAATACAAGAAAAAGAGAGGAATACTCAAATAGAAGACTCAAATTCTTGGGTCCCGTACCACACGTTGGCCCCCTCTATAAACATTATCACATCCACCAAAAGAAATAAAAAATGTGGTCCTTGTCCTTTGTCTATACCTGCATCCACACATTCATCTTGGGTACCAAACAATGACCTAAATAGCACGTGATTATAACTAATTAGGTCAACATGACCATGTTTAGAAAAATCCAGTAATATATTAAATGCATGAAATAATGAGATAAGCAGGTGTATAAATATTTTAACCATTAATAAATTAAAACAATAACGAGTATCATCTCCATTCCCAAATATCTCTTTTCTTGTCTTATGACCATTTTATCCATAATTATAAAACTAATTTATAATATCATTCTTCGACACTATGAAGGAAAATCTCCATGAATGACATATGACCATTACAACCACAACCATATTCACATGGTAAAAAAACAATCATTGGTGCCATGCCAGAATTTATCTGAGCATGTCCAACACCCATGAAAATCACAACCACATTACCATGCTATAACCACAAAATCAGGGTCAAAGCCCCATAAGCATTATAATATCTTAGATAAATACCTATATGAATTAAAGCACGTTACTAGGAAAAGCTAACTCACTATAATCGTTATATTGTTCTCCCAGTATAATCCAACCTCATATCGTTAATAAAACATATATGTTTCCAAGTGACATTGACAATACTGATATATAAGAATTATAAAAAAGGAAAAACCACTATCACATATGATGGATATCACAATATCACATTACAATTCTAAATGATTAATTATGTGAATTACCATTATTCTTTCATATTCCACTTGAAATATAATTTACAATTGATTTGTAAATTATATCAATAATAACTAAGAAACAATTTAGTGATTATAAAAAATGTAATCACCCTGGGTTACATGTCCTAATAAACATACCTTATATTATTAATGAATTAAATTATAATCTTGGTTTACTGAACCCATGGGAATCTATGAGCAAGTTAAAAATCAAATTGAAACAAAATGACATCATGGAATAATCCATTCATTTAGTGAATTAATATGTTTCCATTCATTGATGGTGCAATCAAAATACTTCATTAAAATGGAAATTATCAAACCAAAGGGATATCATTTAGACCCCATTAATTTTGAAAATGATCCATCAATGCTTCCAGCATCCACTAACCATGATAAAGAGGCTGTATATGTAATTAAATAGTTTCCAAGATAAAAACTAATCAAGATCAAAACCAGCAATGAAATTAGTCAATGGATTTCACTGTAATAGTATGAGAATAAGGAATATAATGAAGAAACATAACGGAAAATACATACGAGTTATAACCCACACAAACATGATGTCCATAGGGGATGTTCTGACCCGAAAATGACTGAGATAAATCCATAGGGTTGAGAGTAGAGGATTTTATACCTACAAAAATGATAAATTAGCTACACATAATGCATAAAATAGTAGCCCATGCATTTATAGGTTGTGTAGTGTTATTACACATTCTGTAAATCTTTTTAATATAATACACCGAACAATCAATCACCTCTAATTTTCTATTAAAAATCATGAAATGATACATGATGTGTAATCCCTTCATTTTTTTTAAAATGTTCGTCAAATGTTTTTTCAGCCATTTTCCTTTTATATAAACCAATCCACATTTATGGTTTATTAATACTCAATGAACACAAGAAAAATTTAACCCATTTTTACCTAGAGTTCATTAAATAAAACAAGAATACATCCCTGCACATTAAGTCATTATCTTTATCAAGGTCTCATTATAGATACTATTTGGTATTTTAAAAGTTCCCCTACAACCCAATTATATTTTCACTTAATTGTGATGTCTTCTTGATAAAAGACTACCCAAACAAAATATTAATGAAAAACATGGTGTGATATACCTAGAAAATATATATGATCTTACTTATGATATCAAGATTAGAGGATAATAATTTAAAAGTAATGAACCCCCTCATTTGATTTGAAAATTCAAAAATACATTAGAGTTAAAACATAGTCGTTATGGTGATTATATTAACGTTAAAATAAAAAATATAGGGATACATTTCCAAATAAATTCCATTATTAGTTTTAACAAAAATAACTCGTGTACACTATTGAAAATGATTTTTCTAAATGAGTCCAAAATCAATATTATATAGTGTTTCTATAAAAATCTCTAAATCAAATTGAGGGATATTATATATTGGATTATTTTAATTAAGATTTAATCTAGTTATGAGATTTATTGATAATATAAATTAATATTTTCTAGAATGTATAATAGACTCTTTTTGAAATAATGTTATAAATTACTGAATAAAAACTATATTTTCATTTTGGAGTTTCAACCTATAAATTTTTTATAAATACAGTACATGAATTGATTTTAATACCCATATAATCGAATAAATTTCAATTTTTAGTTCGTGTATATCCATTTACTGGTAGTTATTAATTGTTAGATTTTTAATATAAAATATAGCATGCTTTAATAAAATATTGATGTAGTCACTATAGAGAGTTATCTAATCCATTAACAAAATAATATTAACAAAAATTATACTATGAAAAAAATAAATTTTAGGAACCAAATTCCAAAAAAATTATTATAGAGAGGAGATATAGTCATGAGATGTAATAATCCTTTGATTATGTAAATTCATCTGTAATTAAAAATCTAATAATTGAGGTAGTGACTTGATTCAATTAGATAATTCATTATATATAAATCATTTGGTGGATCATTAATCATATAAGAATGTTAAATTTAATTAGGCGATGATATGTGTACCTTTTACAACATTATTCATGTAATCCACCTAATCCATTGTCATTTCAAAATAATTTCATTTTTCTCTTATCTTGAGAAGGTTTTGATGTTGATTGACATTATTATCCCTCAAATTGTTTAAATGTTTAGAATTTTTCCGATACACATTGTAATTAATTTATATGAGCGTGTGTGGTATAATTGATTATGGGTTCTCTGTGTTTAGTTCAATAAATTTACTCTTCATATACATTTAGAAATAATTTTCTTAATGGACATATTTTATACACATAAAACATATAATAGTCTTTATAAAGAAATTATTCATATAATTCACTCTGTAATTCTGAACTGAAGGGTAATTTATTTTCTTTCCATCAAGGGTTTTATTATTAAAAATTACTCTAAATTATATCTTTCCATTCTGGCCTGAAAATAAAAATGTATAATTTGAGTCTCTATACTAAATTTTTGCATTGTGAACACAGTGAAAATTTTCATCAAAACTATTAATGTACCTTATGTTGAATCGTATGTATTATAGAAAAATATCTTTATTATGCAATTAAACCGTTAAATTCATTATAAAGGTATATTGAAATAAGTGTTATTTTTTGAAATTTTGGAATCTGCATTAATGGAATTCTAACATGAATAACTGAGTAGTAGTGTGACTAATTAGAATAGTAATATGTCGATATGAATAATATATCACTTATAAATGATTATAAAAAATATACGAATTTAAATATTGAAATTATGATATATATATATATCATGGAATATGATAATAAATTAATCAAAAATGGGAAATCAAGGGTTGGATTTTTTGTGAATCATAAATTTTTATTTTCAATTTTATAATTAATATAATGAATTTAATGAAATGTTATATTAAAAAAATATAAAAATAAATTAATATTTTTTTGTTATTATAAAATTATTTTGTGAGACCTTAAACAATTTTTAACTGTGTCATAAAAATGGTTATAGTATTAAAATTTGTATATTTCGAATAAATTATGATTTCAATTAAAAAATCAACATACCTTATATAGAAAAATAATTTTAAAAATATATTCTTATTTTAAAATCTAGACATCAAAAAAATGGTTTGGAGTTAATATTTGTGGATTTTATACTATATGTGAATTTTTTTAATGAATAGTGAAATATAACAATTTATTATATTTATCATTATTAGTAAAATACATGAAATTTTGAATAATTGATTACATAAGAACCCATTATTCTGAACTCACATACACATGAAATTCTTATTGACCTAAGAATCAACATAATTGTATTCTTGATCCATAAATAACAATCAATTGAAAAAACAACCCTCTCTTCTCCCTATAAATATTATCACCGACCATCCTGTATCCTCATAATAAAAAAATATTAATATTATATAAATTTTGTAGAATTATCCTCCCAAGAGCGTTACTCACATATATGACATGTTGGACTCGCCAAAAGACCAAAACCAAGATCCAAATGATGTTATCAAGGAGATGATATTGAAGTGGTTAATTCTTCATATTTATCTTTTAAATTAATTTTTTGCCATCATTATTTTATTCTATAATATCGATATTTAATTTAATGAAATTGTAATTATTACTACACTATAACAGATATACTAGAATTTAATTGTCTTAATGGAATATTCTTCATCAAACCTCCTCTCTTCTCGTATAATTCATACAAATGAAAACACTATCCATGATGTGTCGATTGACCACCATTGTGGATGATTAGTTATCATTTTATTTTTGGAAAATCTTGTACAATCATTATACAATTAGTATAGTTCAAATTGATTTTAATATGCATATTATGACTCATTAATAATTTATAAATAATTTATAGAGATAATAATTTTATAAAATGAAATTAATTTTTGATGGTTAGAAAAAAATCAAAAATCAAACAAAACAATTTTCATTAAATTTTTATATAATGAATCATCCCCAGAAATAAAATTATATATGGGGTATTTTATACTGCTGAAGCATATTAATACAATTTCCTTTGAATTGTTCATTTTTTCTTAAATTTGACATGATCTCTAATAATTATATTCAATGAAAATTACCATAATGTAGTTGAATGAATAATCCTAGAATGATGATTTTGATATTTATAATCAATTAAATTTTCCTTAAATAAACCTAACCAAACATGGAAAAATAAAAAATAGTTTTAAAAGGATAAAAATATTGTAATATTTAAATCTTATTTGATTATCTAAGAAAATATGTAAATTTTCAGAACACATCCATATATACGGTAAGGAAATTCATAACACAATTACCATTCTTTGGGTAAAAATTTTATTTCGCTGATTATGTCAGGTTAATATAATTTGTGAAATTTATTTTTCGTATATAATGATTTATTATATGTATATATTTTTAATTCACATATTCTATTCAATTTATTAAACATAAAATGGATTATATTATTTTTTAAGGTTCTTCCTTTAAAAAATCATATTTTCATGTTACAAGACTTTTTATTAATGAATCTTTTTTTACTTATTTGGAGTAAGAGTATTTTCTCACTTTTATTATCCATTATATATTTGTTGTTTTGTTTACATGTTTAAAATCCAATTTTATAATGAATTTTTTATTTATAAGGGCCTGAAAATATAAAAATGAAAATTGATTTCAAAATGGTATTTTTGTTTTACAGAATACTGCTTTTTTTTCTGTAGATTTTTTTGTTATGGTCATGTTATTGCTATTGGGAATTGTTATGATGATTTTTAATTACATTATAATTCATGGGGGTGAGACCATTTTAGATCTCCAATGCATTAAGTAAATGGATGGAGTTAACCGGTTATGATTCTATTAAGAGATGACGGGAATATATTTTGATGGTTATTCCATGTATTACCATGATTGTTAATCACGTATAAATTAGATAGATACATTATATGTATGTGTGATAGGAAAATTATTCCACAATTTAGATTTTATTATTAATGTATTCTTGTTGTGATTTTAGAAAAAACATATGATTTCATAAGGTATATAATGATATTATGTTTTTTGAGAGAAAATAATATTGAGTAGAGTTGTCATATTATTAATATATGAGTTTCTATGTATGTCATTATGAACTAATAATATTAAAATATTAACCTAAATGATCATTGGTAATGTATGAATGTGATTTCTAGTTTAGTTAACATTATTATTTAAGGATTAAGTCTAGAAACTTAATGTTTGTATTAAATAATTGTGTTGATAAAATTAGGGGTCAAGATAATTTTTATAGAATACCCATAAATGATTTCATATTTTACTTCAAGATGAAGTGGTATATCATTAAATGTTTACAACAAATCTTATCTCATATATGTATGTTTAAAATGGTTTTCCATAGAATAAATTCAAAATCCGATGTAGGAAGGCACTAAGAGAATGATATGCTTCTGAATCTATAACATAGAATAGTGGGAATTATAACCAATCAATTTGGAAGATTAATGGAATAGTTTATGTATGCACTAAATTATGGATAATACCTATCATGAGATCATATTTTTCATCATTGGGGGAATATGTCATCGGTGATACATTTTATAAAGCATAATACTTCTATATTTATTGAATCATCTAACCTAGTGGAAGCTAAAAAGTTGATTAAATCCAAAGAAAATATTTTCGGTGTGATCAGTTGTTTAAAACACCCAAATGTCAGTCATTTAGTTTAACATTTTTAAGGTGAAATAATCTATTGTTTTTATGTGGAATTATTAATTTTTATAGTGAGGATATTGATTCATTGGAATGGTTTTTTGAGAAATATATTCATTTTTGAATCAACATAGGATTAAAAAACACTTAGAATTGAGGTATTATGACGATTTATGGGCTATATGCGATGAAACATCCACTCTACTAGCATGGTACACTCAAAACTTTTCCAATATCTTGATAGTAAAATAAATCATTTTTATAGGATTGAATCCAATGTGTGAAATGGAATTGTGTTCTAATGAATTCAAATGTTAATAAAAGGTTTTGATATCTGAAGATGAAGAAAATTGTGTTTTCTAGTTATCATAATTTTTTTAAAAATAATCCAAAAAATTGGTGGAGGTGGATGGAAAAAATGAAAAAATAAATCAAATATGAATGATGGTATTAAAATAGTTATTTCTTTTGGGGAGAATTGATTGTTACAAAACATGCGGGGGAATACCTTTTGAGGTGTGATAAGTATTTCTGATGTGGTATATTTGGGAATATGACACTAAATTTCAATAAAAAAGATCACAGTAGTGGTAGTAACAATTCTATTATACACATAATATGGTATTTTTTAAGTAATGACATGGTTCATTAAGTAGACAAGTGTATGAAGAGGAACCCAAATGATGGGAAGTAGCAATAAAATTAGTGGAAGAATGAGTTGAAATTTTTTATAATTTCATAAGAAATGATGGGTCATCCAATGAAGTGGTATAAGGTGCATTGTTTATTTACTCAGATTCTTCTATTGTCTTTATTGGTTCGGGGTCTATACATTCATTCATATTTGAGTAATTTTCTTGTGAATTCGAATTTTATCCTCCTAAAATGATGCTAGAACATTGGGTAATAACCCATAGGGGAAATATTATTGATTTTTTTTATAATTTATATCATTGTTCATGGAATGAATTTACTAAAAATCATTATTATTTTATATTGGTATAATTGAAATTTATTCTTGGTATGTGTTTTATTTATATATACCCTGATACAATTTGTTGAACAACTAAAAACGTTTTTTTTATCAAAATGAATCTCTTCTTTTTAGAAAATATTACCCCATGCCATTGATAACATATCAAGAAGCTGTGAAAATCTTAAAATATGTTAGTTAATGACATGTTTAACATATTACTGAAATCATGTAACTTTTTTATATCAATTATTTTTTAATCATAAATGGGAATATGGATGTTTTTAATAAATAGTTTGCTAGATTTATAACTAGTCAAGCCGTTGAGTTTATTATTGATTTAGTGATTGATACTAAACCTATTTAAATACCCCAGTTTGGAATTCTCATATAGATTATCTTTAATTAAAAAAATAACTTGCAGTTCATAAAATATAAGGGTTTCATTCATGATAGCTCTTCAACTTGAGATGATCATATTTTGTTTCTTAAAAAATGTTGTGTTCTATATGGATTTTTATTGTTTAAAAAAGTTTCATAACAACATTTTTATAAATAAGTATAATTTTCCTTATACCAATGACTTGTTTGATTAGCTGATGAGAAAATAGTATATTCCCAAATTGTCTTATGATTCATGGACCATAAAATGATGAAGAAAAAGGATCATAATCCAAAAATAACATTCCATACTAGATAAGGGAATTATGTGTTTGATTTTATACCCGTTGGATTTAAAATTTCTCATATTGTATTTTTGGTTCTTATGTATAGAGAATTATATGAATATTTGGTTATGATTTTATGATTTACAATAATGATATTATTGTCTATTGAAATTATTTTAAGGATTATGAAAAACATCTAGGGATATTTCTGGGCATTCTAATATAATAGAAGTAATTTGGGAAATTTTTAAAATTTCATTTTTTGATAAATATGTTTTCTTCTTGGAAATATTGTAAATTAAGATGGAATAATAGTTGATCCCACAAAAATATGGTTGATGAATGTACAAGACCTATAAATATAAATTAGATTTTTTATTCTATTTTATTTCTATGTTATTATCGATGTCTTGTTAAAAACCATTCACATTTATCTAAACCGTTAACTATGTTAACATGAAAATTGGTTAATATTATTTGCAAATATTAATGTGACATTATATACATGATCATAAAGGATGATTAATTAATGATAATGTTTTTTATAAACCTTATAGAAATGGTTATTTTTCATATTATGTGATTTTTATTTTAATGAATTTTGTTTGTTTCTAATATTGAATTTTCAGGTAATTTCATATACATTATAGAAAACGAAACATCATGATTTATCTAATCCCAAAATGTTTCTGAATTTCCATCCGTGGTTTTCAATTTATAAATTTGGAAACTACACATATATTTAAAACATGAAAAATATATTGCAATAAATTTTTTTAGTGTATATTATCTTAGAAGTGATTTTAAATGAGGTATCATATATGGTTGGAAATAATAATGGATTATGATTTACAATCAATTACCATCCTATAAAAGTTATTAATATAGTTTATTATTTAATTCATAATAATAATGGGACATTAAACATGTTATGTTTGTAACATTACCTCTTGGTTAATGATTTTATAAAATTTTAAAATGAATTTGTATGTCCAGGAAATTCCACAGTTTTGTTACAAGTGTGAATGGATTCATCTCTATAAGATGAAATCATGCTATTGAATAATTAATATAATAAGTTACAGAAAAACATACATCTAGGTAAAAGTGCAATTTTCATGGATTTAACATTGATAAGGACTGTGTTTTGAGATTTTGGAAGAGATAATGTGTTCCATTTGATTCACAGTTGAAGAAACAGTTATTAAATGAATATCAATGTTCTCTATTTCAGTTCATTGTTGATGTAATAAGATGTATGTATAACTTCATGTGTATTAAAGGTTTGTATGGAATGAAAAAATAAATTTTGAAAGTTAACATGAGATGTTTTTCTTGTCAATAACTAATAGAAGAATAAATATTAAATAAGGATATAAATTAGCCTCTTCCAATGATAATGTGAAAATTTGAAAATATATCCATTGATTTCGTAGTGGGATTACAAGAAACCACTCAAGGATGCAATATTAATTGTGTTTTAGTGGATCGATAGACTAAATCTACAAATTTTCTTTGAAATCATGAATCTATGACTTTAGATACTCTTCATCAATTGTACCTCTATTAGATAGTCTTGATATATGGAGTTCATCTCTCCATTATATATGATCACGATCACATATTAACTTATATCTTTTGGAATTCCATTAACAATTAAATGGTAATTTATTTTAATTTTTTACCTACTATTCATCATGAATCCAATG
This sequence comes from Viscum album, assembly GCA_963277665.1. Taxonomy (NCBI): domain Eukaryota; kingdom Viridiplantae; phylum Streptophyta; class Magnoliopsida; order Santalales; family Viscaceae; genus Viscum; species Viscum album. The sequence goes on along the minus strand of OY728157.1, from coordinate 1,844,520,483 downwards.
GAATTTCAAAGGCATAAACTCATAAATTATATGATATAAATTAGGATTTTTAAATGGATTACCATGTAATTTGGGATTATCAATCTTCTTTGGTTGTGTTTTCAAATTAATAAAATTCTTTATTCAAATATATTGATGAATCCTTTTGAAGAATCATTTATAAGTTGGCATTGAACTCCATCATTTTTTGTTAAAGATGTAGAAATATTGTTAATGGGATTAAAATTTTTTATGTGTATTAAAAAGATATACTAGATGATTTATCACCACATGAAGATATCTTAGAGAAGATAGAAAAGATATACATATAATCTTTGGAAGGATCTCTCTTTCAAGATAGGTGATCATGACTTTTTTATTTTTTTCTCTAAGGAAATGTGTGATGAATTTCATAATAATGGGTAACCTATGTTCGTGATTAATTTGAAGAAATAAAACTATATATTATGTTGGATCATTAATATAATTATTTAAATAAAAAATTAATTTGACAAAATAATAATAATATAATAACATATTAAAAATAACCCCTCTCTTCTCTAATATATTCCACCCCTCCACCTATTCTCTTCACACCTTTTATGCCTTGAAGAATTACTATATTCATTTAAATTACCCTTCAATAATTCATTCCCTAATTTAATATATTCATTTCTCAACAGAATACCAAAACCATGTTCTTTTTGGAGAATCTCAAAGAGGGAATATCGAAGAGGTATATTCCTCCATATTTCTCTTAAATTCTATCTTTATTTCATTCTTTTAATAATTAAAATATCTTATCCTAAAATATCTATGAAAACTATAATTGTTACTCAAATTTAATGTATATATTTGAATTTTATTTTGTTACTGTAATATCAAGTATCAAATCTATTCCCTTCTCCCCTTATTTAAAAAAATAGAACGTCATCCATCAAACGTTGATTCGCCACCTTCATTTACACTATGATTCTATTGTATTTTACCACCTTCTTTAATAATCAGAAATACATTTTTATTTTTTAACAATTTTTTAATTTGTATATTACAATTTGTTTACTCTTATAGAACTAGATTATACACCAAAAAAATAAATCAAAATTAGTTTGTGATGGACGTAAAAGTCTAAAAAAACAAACCAAACATTTATCAATACTACTTTATCTAATGAATCATACTTATAGAAAAATCATAGATAGTATCATATAAAATTATAGAATTATATTAATAACCTTTCATCAATTTTTTTTTATTTTATTCCATTTTAAAATATAAGCCATATTTTTTTAAAAGGATGGGGCTGAAGACTCATATACTATTATAAAAAAACAAATACCTCTTTAACTGGGTAGAGGGATACCCATTACATAGCTCGAACACCCAGTGTGCATTTATCCTATTACATGGCCCGTCGGCCCAATAGACTTAGGGAAACAACAGTAAATCCTCAAAACAAATAGTTCTATAATGATTATTATGTTGATTATAACTAATGGATGCTTTCATAAATGAACATATTAAAATGGATAAAAATTTATATATGGAATTAGTTCTTTATATTTTAATTAATTATTCTAATTTGATAATCCTAGAGATAAATCACATGGTCAATTCACCTTTAGATATAATATAAAATAATTATAAACCCAAATTCTATTTTTTGGGTTAACATTGTACTTCATTGACTACGTCGATCACTGATTATTTTGAAAATTACATATATTATAAATTTTCTTTAATAATTTGGTTCCTAGTAAATAAAAATATTACATTATTTTCATTAAATTTAAATTCAATGACATGATAATTGTAAGAGAATTTCTTTTTAAAAATCATTTGTTAATGTCAAAATGCTTTTTATTAAAGAACATTAATTTTACTAATAGAGAATAAGTGGATTTTCCTATAGTCATGAATATTTATTGAATTCAAGTTTCCATTACACGTTATCATGTTTATTATATTATAAAAGTTTATCGTGTATAATTACTAGAATTTATAAAAATTAAATGTGATTTCGAAATAGAATATTTGTTTTCCAAAAAAAAAATCTTTAAGATTTATGTGTTAAGATAATGTTATGGTTCATGGGAATGATTATCATGATAGGTGGATCCATATAAAATAGAGGTATGATTATTATATTATATATATCTAATGCATTGGGTAATGGGACAGAGTTAACCTACTAGGTTTCTCATAAAATATTGTCGGAATATACTATGAGGGTTATTCCAAGTGTAAATGTGATTGTTACTCCTTGTGTCGACCATAGTGAAACATTTTATATAAGAGTGTTATGAAAATGATGACACAAGTTTACATTTTCGATTTATTTATTCATAATCTTGTATTTTAGGAAACATATTATTCCATAAGATAAGATAACGAGCTTATGATTAACGTGTAAAATTTTACCACTGTGAAAATGTTTTCATCCATGGAGTAACATCCCCATTTATTATTTTATGTCCCTTACAGATATTTTAGGGAAACTCCATGTTTTAAATTTCTTTTCAAATGTTTTTTGATAGGTAATGGATGATAACAAATTAATTTTAATTTTTTGATGTTTTTTTATGGAATGAAATCATTATTTGTTTTAAATGATTCATATTCTTAAAAATTGATATTGAGTACAAGTCTACAAATTATAATATATGAGTTTTTATATCTGATTTTAGAACCTTATTCACAAAAATTGTAAACTGAAAATGTAATTTATGAGATTATGAAAGTTATTTATAGTTTAATTAACAATATTATGTATGTTTTATGTCATGGAATGTATGATTACGGATAACTCATTTAAGATAATTAATTTTAAACCAGAATATTAATGATCCATTTTTATTATATGGTCTATGATAAAAATATAAATTTACATCAAAATCTTGTAAAATTTTACTAATACATTCAAATGGATTCCTCATAATTCATCATTTTTATATTGTAAATACATTTAAATATTTAGTGATGATTTTAGGGGCTACCATGACTAAAAAAACATAAACTCCTCTCATTCAGTGGATTCAAGTACATAATTTGATTTCATATTATTATTACTGGTCTGAAATTGATCTTTTTTAACCAAAAAATATAAATAATAATAATTACATTATCATTTTATCATCATTATATGAATATGATGAAACTCGATTATTGCATATAGAAAAAAAAACATCACACATCGTGCCTATCTTTCATAATGCGTAACGTGAATGAATACAATTCATGGAGAAATTTCCATGAATAATTCAAAACATTCATAACAAATCATGATCCCATCATTCATGGTAAGAAATACCCATGAAATCATAGTCTTTATTCCATGTATTACAGTTTGTGAGTATAATTCAAGATGTGAAACCATATGAAAAAATAAAAAATTAGACATTTTGAGGGGATTTATCAATGGAATCCCAATGCATATATCAAGACCCCCACAGAGTTTTTAGGACTGAAACATAAAAATTAATTAATAATGTTATGTAATATTGAGGGTTATTCCATTTTTTTAATAATATCCACAAGGGAATTAAAATAAAATGGTTTGGGATGTATTATCGAGGACACTGAGTACATCTACATTGCATTTATATTTTCATTACCTTCATTTATTTTCATTAAACTCAATAGTTTTATTGCCTCTCAAAAATTGTCTTTACTTCCACATACATGGAGGTGTAGTTTTTGTGAGTGTTAAGGAAAATATGAGGATATACATTTATATTTTTATATATATATTTAATATAATTCAATTCATTATTGTTCATTTTGGTTTCAAATATTTTTAGTTTTTATTACATCAAGGTATATTGTAGGGTTTTGTTTTGGTTAAAATATAATTTTCTTTTTTGATGATTGTTATATACCTCCCCTAAATTAATGTATATATATGATAGAAAAATCTAGGATTGAAGGTTGAGTGCCTGGTGATTGTCATAACATGGTCAAAATTGCTTCAGGAATAATTTTTTTATGGAATAGCATTACATGATTATTGATTACCCTAATAAATTAAAAAAAATGTTGTATTGTTATTCACATAATAATCAGTGTATTTACATATTATATTTGTATAATGGTTATTCTCACATTCATCATATGACTAAGGTATTGGGAGGAATTTATTGATAAATATCACTCATACGAGTAATAAGAAGTATAATTGATACTTAATTGAAAAACCATGATAGCAATGAACAAGGTCTATCCAATACCACTCTATTAAACTTATTTCAAAAATATTTTTAAATAAATAAATAGAAAATTTATTCTATATAAAATCTCATCAAATTCATATCATATCAATTTTCTCAAACATACCAAAATTGAATGATCCATTTTGTGTGAAATTTTTTCATCTGTTTTCCTGAAATAAATAATAAACAATATAATGTAATAATAAAATTCATTTACCCATGAATGAAAAGATACAAATATAGATCAATTTTGAGGAGCTAGTGAAAATTAACAACAAAAATTATTTAATACTAAATAACATGTAATTTTAACAAAAAACTATTGGATTTCGATCCTGAAATTTTATTGGAAATTATTATCATAAAGAAAAATATATTTTGAAATATAATTTTATGAAAAAAAAATCATTCAAAAAAATATGATACTCTCAGTGTTCACTTTAATAATTATACATTGGTTTAATATACAAAATAAAAACTTCCTTATACTTTCACATCATAGCTCTCATATGAACATAACAAAATTTTTAATGATAATGTAAAGAATAATTAATTGTTAAAAATTGAGATGATTACAATTATTTTTTAAATTCTTAATTAGTATTGGATAGTAACCAAATATATATATTCTAGAATTTTGAAATTTATGATTTAGTTTTAGAAATATATTAGTTAACAAAGGATATATAAAGTGATGGGAATTCCCCTTTCACATGAGGGGTCTTCATAGGAATTATTTTAACAACTAGAGCAATGAGAGATCCATGAGTGGTCTGATCACCATAGATTCTTCATAAAATTAACTTTTTCCACACCCAATAGATAACATATCTTAAATGAGATATAATTTATTCTACAGTCAACTAAAGAGAAACATTATGAGTACATGTAGCGATTCATGGATATCTACACTAGATTCCCACATCAGAAAATAGAGGAACCCTTTGTCCTTATTTTTTTTATAAAAAGACTAGATTATAATTGAAAAAATAATCTCGAACCCTCATATAGAGGATACATGATTTAAAACTAACCATAATAATCCAATATAAATATTAAGATAACTATAAAAAAACTCACAACAATTCGACAGTAGTTGTATAGAATAAAGAGGAATCAATGTGGTGAAAACTTATAATTTTATATCACCCATACCTGAAGAAATAATTAATGAATTTACAAATATACTATGAAAAATTATTTTTTAAAAAACAAAACTGGAAAGAAAAACAACACAATTATGTTTTCTTGACATTATATTTAATATTACACTAACCAGTGTCAAGTTTTATATGTGATAGATTGTTTTGAAACTATCATTCAATAATAAAAATCAATAGAACAAGGATATACCTTTTTTTCATAATGAATAACCACAATGTTCTTTAGTCATGTATAAATAATATATGAACTGACCACAACATCATAAATCATATAAACATGACATTAAACACACAAATTTATAGTAGATTACTTCAGATAAGATACCCACTAGTTCACTATCAACTGAGAACCATAAACTCAACTCTAAGGATTAGGTATGAATGAATATTTTAATTATTATATGGAAAATTAAGAGGACTTAGATATTTCTAGAGACCAAATCCATGGACGATCCAATCCCATAATATTAAAAATCACAAGGATAATAGAAGCTCATTTAAAACACTCAGTGGGAAAGGGGTTCATCCACCAAAACAAAGCGACGTAGTTGATTATAAGAGAACTTATTAATCTGAACAGGTCAATAAAATTATGGGGGAAAGAAAAAATAAATTACATTAAAAAATTTCCCAGCGAAATTTCTAAAATTATCCTTACATTAATTGATGATTAAAATATTTAAAATCAACATCCCTTCCAATTTTCATTAATTCGATCATTGATGTTTGAATTGGGGAAGCTACAAAAAAGATATTGGGGAAATTTTTTAATAAATTGATATCAACAACCCAGTCATAGAAGATATCTAATAGATTCAAAAATTTTAAAGACATTCGATAAAACAATGAACCTAGGGAATACTTTTTTACTGAAATTTCATAAATAATTTTGGGGAGAAGAATCACATATATAATGACACAACTAATACCACAGAAATTTCAATATCTTGGGAAAATATATATTACCTAAAAAATGTCAGAATAAATTTCAGGGTTGATTTATGTGATTATAGTTCATTGAAAAATTCATTTCCTCACTCTATTTTTAACCCTTTTCTAATTTGAAATTTGAGTCCTAATTGAGTTGTGGTCTAGCATGAAACTGAACCACTATATTCACAGTATTGTTTTAATTCAATCGTTATAAATATTAAGATATAATACTTATAGTTAATATATAAATTGATGTCATGGATGAAGATAGTAGTCATCACACTAACCAATCATTATAGGGATTCTACTAATAAAAAAAATAAATGAAAATGAGGGAAATCATTCAATAGATCTTAAAGATAGTAAAGTGAATTTTAGTATTCTTGTACCCATGAATATTACATCATTTAGTCATTCAGTAATTGAAATCTCCCTCAATTAAGTCATAAAACTAGTTAAATAATTATGTATTCTTAAAAGAATCTTAACAATAAAATATCATTTATCAGTGGTTTAATTATTGAAAATGTACATGATGTTAAATATATTAATTATAATTTATTAAGAAAGAAGATATAAGATATGAATTTATTGATATTTTATAAAAAGAATGTAATGAATCGAAACTAGAATATGGTGATGATATTAAAAAATTAAAAACTAAATAATTTTAAATTTAAAACAATATCATCGATATCTAGATATAACAATATTTGAATGAAGAAGAACCAGATGAGACTCTATCAAAATTTTATACATTACAACATGAGTTATAAATTCAATATAATTACTCATTAAATAATAGTGTTGATAAGGGTATTATCTCAGTCTATTTAGAGTAAAATATTGTATGATCAATATATTTTATTATTCATCTAATTTGACAATTATTCCAATTAAATCTAATGGAATAGATATATAACCCAATACAATGTGTCATAGGTAAATAAAACTAGAGTCAAATCATCAACATGAGAATTGAATAATTTTCCATAAAGGTAATCAAACCTTAATCATGGTGAGGAAAAACTGTGACAAGAGTGTGAGAAATATCTGATGAAATTTGAAACCATCCTAAAAGCATAAAATTTCAAGAGTGTTTTTTTGTGAATTGGAATCTATGGTCTAAAAGAGTATTCATATTGGTTTTACATGTCTTCACCTTGAATGATAGAAGAATCACATGGAGATTTTATGTGGCATGCATGATAAATTTGGAATGTGTTTCTTCTTATGCTATGAATTGGATGATGATTCAAATGTAAGCCATTAGTATAAATTTTTTTAACAAGTTCATACTAGTTCAGCCATAATATATTGAAGTTCCCATATAAATGGGGTATGAAAAATAATTTTATGAACTATTTATAGAAATTATGCTTCTTTAACTGAATTGTCCTGGAATAACCACTAGGTTGTTTTTTTCCTTTACTCATGATTAAATGATGTAATTTCATTTTATATATGAATTTATAGAATTTATTTGATTAATTTAGGAAACTATCGAAATTATTTGTGGGTGAGGTAATATTGTGGTATATGGATTTTCAGAATTCATCATCTTTTTGTTTCGATCGATAACTTTTAAACAAAATTAATTTAAATAGGTAACCAGAATTCTTTTCCTTAGTTAATTAATCTCATTAGTCCTATGGTGGAATAATTAAATAGGATGTAAAAACTTTTTGAATTTTATTATTTCCTTTTCAAGTCCATAATAGAAGTAAATTAAATAATCGAGAAACTTCAATGTTTTCTAATCGAGAAGAAATATATAACAATGATGGGATATTAAATTTCAATACATGAGAAGGTTACACATCGTGGAAGTTCTACTGAATAGAACTGCTAAAATAAAAATTATGAAACCCATCGTAAGTATCATTTATAATAGAAATTTTCATGTAAATTAAATATGTTAAAAACATACTATATTTTTATAATCAGTATTTTAAATTTATTTGTAATTCCACATCCACTGTAATTTTTCATTCTTATCCTGAATAATTTAGTATAGATGAATTTCATAATAATCCAATAAGTTGATGTTTTAAATTTTAATTTTAATAATATTTATTGAATGATTTGTGTATATTGATAATTATAGTGAAAACTTGAATTTTAATTTATTACATAAGATTTTATAGAATTATTTGATTCTGATTAATGATATTTCAAAACATCTTCTATATATTAATATTTTTGTATTGTTTTATTATTATCAGTTCTTTCTATGAGTGATCTTAATAAATTAATTTTTCTTTTCCAATGAGGAATCCTAGACAAATACTTCCTATTAATATAATGAGAATATTTATTGGGTGATCTTGAGGAAATCCAGCAACTACAAATTGCATTGGGGGTTTCTAAAGGACTGAAAATGTGAAAAAACCATTTAAAATGGTTGATGAATTATTTAAATTCATATCCTTGGAAAAGTCATGCTATTAATCCTTTTTCAGATAATATAGTATAGTAATGTCATCTCTTGAAATGAGTCACATTAGATTGAATATTTACCCATTCCATCCGATCTCAATTATTATTTCATGGTATTTTAATAGCTATGTGTTTGGGAACAAGAATTATGTATAGAAGGGATACATGACATTTTACTGAAGAGTGAAGGTGTTCTATTTTTTTATTAAGAGGGTATCATGTTTGTTTCAATATAATTATTTTTTCACCTAAATTTTTAAAAATTATGCATTATAATTTTTGAAAATAAAAAAATAGTTCCGAACAATCAACTCTATCGAAGATATGTGGTTCAGTGGTGGATCAAATATTTGTTTTATGATTAATTTCAAAAATAATAATAGAAAACATATGAATATACAACTATTTCATTATAAAAAAATTGATCCTAAATATACCTATGTTTTTTTATATAGAGTTGAAATTTTAGAAATTTCATTTTCAGGACATTTTTCATTTAATATCATGAAGTATAATTTAGATATATCCCTTCTTTTTGAACATTAATATTTTGACCATCATTTTTACCATCGGTAAACCCGATATTCATTAGAAAAATTATTTCAACTACAACATTATTTTATGTTAATTTATTCATTACACTGTAGAGAATGTATTTCCATTATATGACTATTTAGAAGAAGAATGTACATATTATAATAAAATTACTCTACTTGAATAGTAATCATGGCTGATGATGTAAAATAAACAATTTTGAGGTAAATAATAAATTGGAATGTGAGATAATAATGATATTTTATATAGTAATTAATGATAGGAGAATAACCATCTTTCATAATGGGGAAAAGAAAATTAATTTGGTTCATTAGTTATATTTCATAGTTTGATGTTTAATTAATATTTTATGTGAATCTAGAATGATTTAACAGTCATTAAAAATTGATATAAATAATCTACTTGTAATATTAATATTAATAAAATATTTTTCCTCTTTTCTTTACGATGAGATTACTGCTTGATGAAAAACAATTTATGTGTGTTATGTACCTCATAGTACCATTTTATGAATGTATTATTGGATATTAAATGGAATATTCGTATAAATTCCATGTATAAATTTTGAATAAATTTATTTTTTTTATGTTTCGTGGTATGGTATAGATTTATATCAGAAAGAAACAATAAGTGACCAACATCTTGAGATGAAAAATATTGTGTCGTGCTATAAAGGTGAGGGGCCCGACACCAATGTTTATAATAAATATTGAAGATTTATGAATATCAATGGAAAATCCAAGACCAAACCCCAAGGAATTAAAATAATGATCTAAGATGATGTTGGGTAAATGTATAAAAAAATACCATTACACATCATGTATATAATTCACACCTTGTATCTTAAAGTAATTAGATTTTTGAAAAAAAATATTTAAAAATACAGGCATGCACATTATATATAGTGAATCCACGATTCAAGCTGTGAAATACATTAAAAATCAGAGGTTTGTCCATACACATTACATTTCTAGAATATCATTCTTGATGTGAACCCGAAGATGGGACAAAAAATTTGATGTTTCGATGGGATTCGGTAGTTAAAGGATAATTCATTGATCAGGACCCACCAGGTGAAATGATTTTGACCTAAAATCACATATTTTTTCCTTATAAAATCCAGAGGCTTCCACTATTTCTAAAAACAAGAGTCTAATTGGGTATTATAAAAGATGAATGGGGAGGTATGTTCCACAAAATAGACCAATACATTACCAGTTTACTATTTTCATTTCATTATTTATATTTTTTTTTCAATTCATGATCATTCACCACCTGATTAAATAAAATCGACATTCCCATCACTATAGTGTTAGTATTTATGAGTGATTGGGATTGGGGATGTCATGACCTTTCATCCTTTCGTGAGTATCATACCTTTATTGAAAATAATACATTCATTTTATTCATTTTGGTTTAAATTAATAACAATTTTAATTAATTCATGTCAATGTGTAGTGTTTTGATTTCGATAAATTATAATTTCCTTGGTCAACAATCATTATATCACTTCACTCAATCCATTTCTGTATTCAATGGAATAGACTAGGGTTTACTGGTGAGTGCATGGAGATTCTGAGAATGTTTTTGTAATTAATGTAACAAATATTTGTTGTTAGGGAATACACAATCATGATTAGGGATACCCATATATAATCAAATGAATCCTTCACATTCACACAGACATAAGAAGATAACAGAAAAATATGATGTTTTAGTTATGGTTTTTTTTTCACAATCACTATCTGCCCAAGGGAGTAAGAGGAATCAATATATAATCATTTATATGTCCAAGAAAAGGATGTAAATTGGTATATAATTTAAATATATGATATCATTTAACTATTTCATAAAAAATCCACTATGATCACCATCATTCTAAAATTATTTTAAAATCAATTAATTTATCCTTCATTCTCATTCCAATATCTCAAAATAAAATAAAATCTAATTTCTTAGTGAAATCAAAAGTGGAAAATAATTTTTCTATAAACTCATCGTCAAGTACCATTATAAGATAACTAATATAAAATTCTATGTAATATAAAAAATATTATTTTTCTATGACTCATGATAGAAATGCATCAATACACAATCCCATATATCTAGATCAAATTATGAAAATATATTATTGAAACATATGGATTTGATTCCAAGAAAAGGAACTTATTTATATCCATCCATAAAATAAGACATCAAACATAAGTATTAGTTCAAATATTTACAAAAATTATTCATAGTATTATAGTTTTATGGTATTAGGAAAATCTCATTCGTAAAAATAAAAAATCTATGAGGTGACCATTTTCTCCACTGTTAAATGATTTTTTTTCCAAATTATATGTTCATTTTCTATAATAAAAACCGTAACATATGAAATATTTATAGAAATAATTTAACTAAAATCATTCTTTATAACATGGCTAATTGGAAAATGTAATAATGGTGAGCTCAAGAATGTGTTAATGGTAATCATAATTTTATGCATTTCAATTTCATCTATGAAAATAATGTGAGTGTATGGTTATAGAGAGATAATCAATGTTCATGATTACTATATAATATAATTCAATCCCATAAAAACCAGGATCATTCATGACGTGACATTGAATATATATTTATCTAATAAAAGTATAGCATTAACCCCAAGACATGAGTCATGTGAAATCAATCGTGTTCATATGAGTCCTTATGAACTCAATCACAGTGAAAATGTGATAATATTTATCTACATTATCTTTATCACTATAGTTCACTAATTTCATAAATAACTACATAATAATTCAATTTATTAGAGAAACCTCCATTTATAACTCTATCCATCTTAATATTAATAAGAACATTCATTACACAATATATTGGATATCTATATCGAGCTGACATGTCACATATGATTTATCGTGCTCACCCATTGTATAATTTCTATGGATATCACTCTTGATAATTAGTAATATTATTCACACACTTCATCACAAATAATTTTTCCGATCCATTCCTTAATTTAATATAGGTATGTTTATATTTTCATTAACACACTGTTAAAAACAACTTATATTTCTTTATAGATTAATCTACTTATGAAATAGAAATTGGGTTCAAGATAATATCTTAAAAAAAGTTTATTCCTTTTATTTAATGATGGTGAATAATGACATAAGATTTTTTTCCATGTGAATATTATGAATCAACATTGTATTTTCATATATATGAAAATATATTTAACGTTATATTTAAATGATTTCATTTAAAATAGTGAAAATACACTTTTCTTTCAGAAACATTGAAAAAACACACAAAAAATAATAAGAAAGTGTTTTTCAATGAATAATACAATAGAAACATCTAATTATTATTGAAATAAGATAATACTCATGATTGTGGTAAAAGGAAAATGTTATTTATATGTTAAAACAAATATTCTATTAAAACCGTTAAAAAACATGACCCTTCAAAATACTACATAAATATTAATATTAAACATTTATATATATATATTTTTTGTAAATCTAAAATTAATAAATAACTGGAGATTCAAAAAAATTCATGAATCCTTTTTAAGAAAATATGGAAATAAAATAAAATGATTTCTAACTGAATAAGAAATAATATTTTCCTACTAAAAACATGTTCATAATCATTTTAATTTACAATAAGTGGAAAATGTATTTTTAAATGCAACATAAGTGAATGCCTCGATAAAAAATCAGTTTAAATGATAAGAACCATATAATTTACCTTAAATGAAATTTAGCATAGACATTCATGAGAATAATTTTATTGTTACTTAAATCCATTTCCACATTGGATTATTTTGATTATTAACACATATATAATAATTAACATCAAATGAAACAATAAATTCTATAACTATAATGATACTAATGATATAACATATGATTGTTGTTGTATATGCATTTCATGAATAAACAAATTATTGAATATAATATATGCCATAAATGAAAAATATGAGATTAGTTATACCTAACTAATATAGTATGTTTTCAAAAAAACATCAATAAGAATAATGATTTTGATATTTCTATATAAATCCGATTAATTAAATTTCAAAATATTTTAAATTAATTCATCTGGAAATTTGTACTCCAAAAAAATAAAACATGGTGCATGACAAGAAACATGTCCCAAGAAAATGAAATTAATACAAAGAAAACCCTTTAAAATATAATAACAATAGAGGTGATCAAATATCCATCATTGGATTATTTTAAAATATATAAAATGACATAAACCATTTTTAATATAAATATTAAATAAAATATATATCAATTCAGACATTATAATTTCATATCAATGTCAAGTAAGACGTTTAATAAACCAATAAAAGGAAATGTATTTAAGAATATACTTACCTTCTGTCCAATCATGCCATGTATGTAATATAAATAAATTATAATAAAGTTATATTAACTATTTAATTTTATATATGTATTATAATTTTTTTTTATTTTATAATTAAAATAACCATTTAAGTGAAATATATAATTATTTATTCTAGTAGGTACATATCTGTTGATTTCAGGACATTCTGTTCAATATTTAAAAAACACTTTCATTTGTTGGGCATGGTTAAAATAGTATTATTTTAATTAATTATTTATTATAATCCAGATACAATTATAATTTTAATAAATAAATTACAATTTTAGAGTCATTCTTTAAAATTAATCACAAAAAATGGAATACATTAGTTGACGAGGAAGTAGTCAACATATCGAAATGAGCGATGTTATTATTTTTTATTTGATGAACAATAATGAAATAAAATAAATCATAATAATTTTTGAATCATTATAATTTTCTAAAAAATTATTTCATTAAATCCACCCACATGAAAGGTTATTCGATATTTTTAAAAAAAAATAAACATCACTATGTGATGACGATAGTCAGTACAGATACAGATATGGTGATTTCATATGTAATGAAAATAATTATATATTGTTAGATGATATATAATATTTATGGAATAATAAATATATCATGAATATCATATGTAGTTGTTTACATTAAATCCATTATAATTTGTAGGCTTCTAAAGGGGTGATTAAAAACAAAACAACTCTATGTTGAGGTAGCTATTCATATATATGCATGATAGATGTTTCTATTTCCATATTAAATGTAATAGGAGATGAAACAATGTTATTCCATAACAATTATAACGATTTAGTTTATAGGAGATACCAATGTAATTATATCAAAATTTTCTGGTGATGAAAGGATTTATAATAATAAATAAATAAAATAGAAAACACTCTATTAAGAACCATGATTCTACATTAGAATACATCCATATGATTATACCAAAAATATAGAAACTAAAATATTTCATGAACATATATAACATCATAATAATATAATTTTCTATATAGAGTAAAAATACAATCCAGGGGACTATTTAAGATTAGTGTTTTGGAAGAATGAAACAAAAATCTTCTCATTTCATGAATGTTCTTCAGCATCTCCAAAAATGATCATCCCACATAATACTCTTCCTAGAAAAGATATTCATAAAACTTATCTTTATTACATAGGGAGATAATGCATAAGAATGGGTTACAAAATATTTTTAGTATGTTTAATCAAGGACGATATCAATGATCACATAAATATAAAATGAGAATAACAGTATGGATACTTATTTTTAACATAAAAAAATACTTATATACTATATCATAGCTCATAATAATTAATCATAGATGAAATTAAAGCGTTTATTATGATATTAATAAAAATGAAATCAGATAAATTGAGCCATTATAGTATAAAATTTCTTAATATATACTATAATGACGTACATGTAATAAAACAACTTCCTTATTCAAGGATAAATTACTATACTATTATAGTTGGATAGATTCATTCATCGTTTTTCAATATCCTTAATCATGGTTCACTGCCAAGACTAATTTTTTAGAAAATGAATCTTACCGATATTGGTTCACTCCCCATTCTAGTACAAATTATGTCATAGTATATCTATCACTACCCAATGCATTACAGATATACCAATCACAAAATTATAATACATTCACACTATTTTCAAACTTCTGTACATCATTCATCGTATATCATAAACAAATGAAATGAAATGTGTTTCATAAACACTTCAATCGTTCGTCATAAAATTAAAATAGAAAATAACCGAGTTTCTAAAATTTATCATCTTATTTACCATAAACCATCCAAAGAATGCATAATTATTATTTCATATAATGATATAACCATTAATTCATTAGTATCATTTTTGAATGATAACATAAAATAAAACATCCATTAATAGATTTCATGGAATATCTTTTGAGTAAAATAACATTTTCCTTTTGAATTAACTTATCTAATATCAGAAAATAGAAAAATATTTAAAGAAATAACTTCCTATCAAGGTAACCATTAAATATTATAAATTATTATTCAATGAATTTATTGATCATGATTGTGGGAAATTTGATTCATGATGTGTACTTTAAAAAAAATCTTCCTTTAACATTTTTAGTGTAATTTTAAAATTAACCATATTAAACAATAAAAACAATATTTCGTTTAATTTTTTTTATAATTAAAAGAAACAAAATTCATTAAAAACATAAAATAATATAAAAACATTTGGGAAAACAATTTAAATAAATGTTATAAAATGATTAAAATGATTCCTTACTATTGTGGAAATATATTATTTTATTCTCAATTACATTTTTTTAAACATTTTATGAAAATAAGAAATGAAAATGAAAATGATAATTTAATATTTAATTTACATAAAAATGGAAATAAAATGAAATTGGTTTATTAGAAAAAGATCATAGAATATTCATTAATTTAAATTCATGAATAATGAATCACAATTATTACGACATTGAATCAAGAATCCAATAATGATTCTCTATATTATGAATAATAAGAACCATTATTGAATAAAATAAATTTTAAATTTAACTATTGTTTATATAATTAAATTAATGATATAAAATTTCAAAGGTGTTTACAGGCACCTCAAAATAGAATATGTTGAATAAATAGAAAATCTATCAAATAATGTAATATGTGATAATATACTATTAAAATATTGAATCAAAACCTTATAAAATATTGAACACTACATTAATTTATAAATTCCAAAAAAACACATAAAAAGTGGAATAAATGGAATATTTTGGATTTATATACACTTTATTAGGGAAAAATTTTGGGAATATAACATCTGTCTTAGAAAAATAAAAGTGATATGGTAATCCCTTACTACTAGTTCGACTATCATGAAAAACATTATATCCATATTATAATTAAATTAAAAGTATTAAAAAAATATTTAAAAAATTTTACATAGTATAATATCATAAATTATTTAATTATTACATTTCATCTCTAATTTGTTATAAAACCATTATTAAAATCATCTCTTCCAAGTGTTATTAGTTTTTTTATGATAGTTTTAGTTCCATAGTTTCTGTCCTGGAAAATTGATCATATTTCAAAAAAAATTATATTTTAAACTGATATAAATATCATAGATATTAATTTTAAATATATATATATATATATATATTATCCTATAATAAATATATAGAGAAAATTGTTTACGTTTTTCATGGATATTTTATGTTGTACATACACATGAACACTGTTTAAATCTTCTAAAAAACAATGATAATTTTTTTCATATATTAACATTTAATTAAAAAAATAACATATATATTGATTTAATATATTCTTATTACCATCCACGTAATATAAAAATAATAAATAAAGACATATCCTCATCGATGTGTGAGTCAACACATACGAATGAATGATGTTATCATCATCCAATGAATTGAATTATTAGAAAAAAGATATGATATTGTAATAAAATTAGAGTAATAATTTCATATATATAATATTCATAATTTAGTAAAATCTAAATAATATTCAATGAATATATATTTTTAAAAATTTATTGTAATACTATGTTGAAGTACTTTTTCAAATTTATGCACTACTGATACATTCACTTCGAATTTGCTGGAAAATAGGGATAATAAGATTTGTTAAATAATTAAAATAATATTTAAATATATATATGATAGATATGTTGATATTTCATGATGAATATTATATAATATCAATAAGATCTATTAAGAATGAATTAGAAATCAATTCTATTTGATGATTACCACTTCCTTAGTTGTCATCTAATAGATCCATAATTTTGGACCCTTTGAATGAGAATTTAAGAATAATAAAATGTTATTTCATGTATTGGGATGTTAAAAATTTAATTATTTTATGTTTTGGTTGAGATATATTTAATTATTTTTTCTAATGAATCTAATGGAGGGGTGTCCTTTAATATGGGAGGGAAAAGACACATATAGAAATAATTATAATATTTAAGTGTATCAAATTATTTTTATCATTAATGTTTCATCATAAAGATGTAATTGATAATATAATATATTATCAGGTTTAAATTACATCATTAAATGAAATTAAAATATGTTTACTTTGAATTTTTAACATTATCTTTGGGTTTTTCATGTCAGTTAACTAATTTTAACATTATCGGCAATAAAAAAATTTCATCATAATGGTTTATAATTTTAGATATAAGGTAATGTACTCATAAATGAAAATTTCATGAGTTTTTAGGCAGTATACCATCTAAATATTCATATTTATTTATTTATATTATTTTTAAATAACATAATAAATTATTATATTTTACAAAATATTATTTCTGTCTTTGTAACACAACTCATTTGATTTGACTTTGACGAATTAATGATGAAAATAGAATTTAGATATAAGCTCTCAAAAAATAAATCAAACATTATTTGTGACCAAATAATTAGATTGAAACTATAATTAATGAAAAAACATATTACTTATTAATTTTTAAATATCATTTCCTTGGATATTTCCCATACCTACAAATCACAATTTTTTGCATTATTTAATCCTTAAAGATTATATTTATTTACTAAAATTTACATATAAATATTCATTATAAAAAAAATTATTATAACCTAAATATACATTAATATTCTAGAATAACATTTCCATCCATATCAGAACATATAAGATATTTTAATAAATAAATGAGTTATATTTTTTATTTTTCATTACAAATAATAATTTGTATGACATAATAAAAGATAAATGGAAAAAATGTAAAATTGAATAATTTATGCTAATTATGGATGAAACATACTCATAAAAATAAAAATAATAATGATTTTGATTGATTTTGAGAATATAAGTCGTATTTTTAACCATGTTTTACCAATTTTACCCTTATTAACATAACAAATATTTACCATTGTTTCTACTCTCCATGATAAAAAATTTCTATATTAACCAAATTGGGACATCAAAAATCTCAAAAGTTTATCAATTTTTTCCAAATAAATATTTTTAAGTTGTATAAATTATTTTTATTAAATTACTATATTGAAATGAAATTCAATATTTTGAATAACATTTATTAAAGAAGAACAAAATTCTATAAAAATAATAAAAATGTATTATTAAAATAAAATTAATTATGTTAATATAAATGAAATGGGTGATAATTTACATTAAGGTAAGATTTATGATATAATAGACCATTTAAATGTCTACATTTAATGAAAAGAATTGGAAATATTTGGAAATTCAATGTTTTTCATTAGTCACTATAATATCAATCATTTCTGAAAAATGCCAAATATTTTCACTATGTTAATTTTAATACGATTATTTGAATTATTAATTTCATTTTATAATATAAAATTTGTTAAAGTGGTAGATTTTAATTAATATATCTTTAGAAATATCATAATAAAATAATTTTTTTAAAAAAATATTTTTTAAAGAATAAAATTACAACACAAAAAAATGTATATCTATATCATGAAAAATAGTTAATAAAATTGAATTGAGTAAGAATATTATAAAAATATTTCATAAAGTATTTGCTTATTTTTAAACCAACCAATTCAATGGTTGGGTTATAAGATCACATATAAATAATAATAATTTTATAATATATCTCAATTATCTAAAATCAAGGTACTTTGTCTTTTGAATGATATCAAACTAATTATTCATCTAAAATAAAATGTTTTGGTGTTACAATATCCCCCCTTTAATAGACATCTTACAGAAAATTTCATCTTTATCATCAAACATTTATTAAGTGGGAATATCTATATTAAACACCATTGTCATCGAGAGGGTTGATAAAACATTCTATGAAAATGGAATGTGACAAATATAAAGGCTTCCTAAATTAACAAATAATAGGGTTCTATGATAAGAAGAACAATAGTGGGATGTTGAAATATATAAATTTGGGATATATTTAATTTATAAGTAATAATATATAGTGACAGAGAATTGGGTCATGGGAATATTGATGACTAAGAAATAGTAAATATGTCTGCAATTAAAAGACCATCAATTCTTTATGACGTATCATAAAATAATAAATTATTTCATCAATATCCCTTTTTATATAGATTATATTTATACCATGATAGAAAAGTAATGAAGATGTACATAGATTATTTTAATCCATTTAATAGTAAATTTTTCATTCTTTATTATTATTTTAAAAATTTCTACTCAACCATTACTCCACATAATGAATATTCAAGATGATTTTTTCATTACTAACAAAACTAATTTATCTTTTAATACATTATATTTTCCAAAAATGAATAAAAATCCATTCCTTATATCTAGAAATAGTTTCAAAAATAAATGCGATTAGGAAAATTTATCCAAGATGAATAAAAATATTATATTAATCTCTAAAACCTTAATAATAGCCACCGAATTTTAATATAATCTATGTCATAAATAGTAACCCTTAAAACTCCTCCAAAATATATCTCACCAAATTTAGAATATATAAATAATTAATATTTTATCATTTTTCCAAGTTCAACATTATCATTTAACCCCAAACAACGCTTATTAGTTCATTAAGTGACACACACCAAATGTCAATATAGTAATCAATTAATCACTTAAAACATGCTGATAAATTTCCAAAATAATCTGAATCCATATAAAAATTTAAAAGTATCATAAAAACATTAAAATATTAAATATATCATTAAATCTTAAATAAAATCAATGTCTATTTAATATATTACATAAATCGAGAACAAAATTAAACCACATTGTCATTAAATCAAAAATATATTCTATGTTAATCAATACTAACCAATTTAAATTATCATTTTCAATAATATATATATCCGACATTATTATTTTTAACTAAATGTGAGGCATATATTCTGGGTTTTGAATTCCTATAATTTAAAAACAAACCCACTTAAACAGTAAATAAATTATCATTAATATCAATACCAGTAAAAATATGATTCAAAATCCCTACCAAAAAACTATTCTATAATTTTTTTTAGAATTTTGAATAATATTATAATTGTGACATAATTGTTATATGGCATCTACCAGATAATTATTGAATCAAAATACATAAAAAATTCAATACATTCACTTCTTGGATTTTCACAGAATTGGTCATTCATGAAGTAGGAATTAACAGTTATATTTATGGAATTTAATTGGACAATTCCTATATTGTCCACACTTACGATATTGAACTATAAATGTTATCATGTGATGAGAATCATATCCCACAATCAATATCTTCGTTTTTTATCTAAAATTTCAATCTCTATCCCCTTATTTTCCACATAAAAAAATATTCTCATTAAATGAACAAATTTAATTGAGTGCTTATTCCCACATAGTCAATATGCTGAATACGTAATATTAGACCCTATTTTATTATCATCAATAAATATCATTATCTTATTTGGTGAGATAGGAAACTCCCATGTGTTTATATTTTTTAATTATATCACGTTTTATGATTAGGAATAATCAAAAGGCTTCTCCTTCCAACTCATGTTTCATTTGGTTTCTCATGAGGATTTTCATTCCATTTTCCATTAAATTAATTTTTTACATGATTCCTCCATGTTAAATAATTGTACTAAAATAAAATATAATAGTGTAGAAAGAATAATAATAGTTATAAATAATGTAAAATCATTTTTAGGAGGTCAAAATCATGAAACATTCCTTTCAATATATGACATCATATATTTATAATATTTTATACATTGTCTTAATCAATTCAAATAATATGAAATAGATCATATGGAATTTATGAGTTTACCCATTCATATTTCGGGGAGAGATAGAAAAATGCGCACAGTAAGGGAACACTCACTATACACCCTCTTGATGGCTAAGATATACAAAGACAACCATTTTATTGTTTATTACCCATAAATTCATATGTTCTAAAAATATATACACATTTATAATCTAAACATATATGGTATAATAAAAATTTCCATTCACCATGTTTCCACATATAGTATCAAAAAATTTCCACGCACTATATTTTTTTGACATATAATTTATACCTTTCAAGATCATTAAGATGATATAATATACATAGAATTACTCATATGGTTTTCATTTAATATTTATAATCAAAATCTTCATATAATGACTAAGACCACCTTTTATACCAAATATAATGCCCCCTTATTTTTATAAAAAGTTATAAATTCATAATATATGAATATTCACTATATTTTACAAAAACTCTCCCTAGAACAATAATGGTTTAATATTTTTGGAGAGTAGATAAAATATCATACTAATTCATTAAATATCATAAACATATCCTACATACATAGTCCTAAATGTTACTCTATTAAGGAGTAACCTACATGAACAACATTTCATAAAAATGGGGGAGAAAATATTGGAATGGGTGGGATCAGAAGCTTAGAAAGAGTAAACAAGGAAGATATCGATGAATCCTTAAATAAAAAATGATCATAATGGAATAAAAACATGAGTATAAAAATTTAAATTTTATATGTATTATATCATATATTGTAATATTAAATGAAATCATAATTATTTGATGCACATAAGAGATAAATCCTAAAAGAATAAATAACCACTAGGTATTGGAGATGAACATTGGAATAAAAAATATGTCTGTTACATAGACATAATCTGAGAAAATAATTTACATAGTCAAGGATCACTAATAATAATATAAATGTGGATTTGGTTCACTGATCTTTATATCATATCATTAGTAAAGGATCAATCCAATAATAATCGTAGTGGATAGAGTCCCATATTAAATTGGTTTCACTCATCATTCTATTCTTAATTATCTAATTATATATCCATCATATCCAATGCATTGGAGGGATATGTTATTTTGATCCAATCAATCACTTAATTACAATAAATTCATTTGTGTTCCGCGGTATTATAAATCATTAATCAGATTTCATAACCAGTTGAAAGGAATATGATTTCATAAACATATCAATATTTCATCATAAAATAACATGTGGAAAATAAATGGATTTCATAAACATATCAACATATCAACATTATATAACCCATGGAAAATAAATATATTTTATAAACCCCTCTTCATTAGAATCATAAACAATAAAGGGAAATAATAAGGATGCTATCATTGGATAATATCCCATGTGTTGTGTAGGTAAACAAAAATTATTATATCTTAAAAAAAATATTCCATTAAAAAATCTCATGGAATATTTCATTCTAAAAATAAAATTATAATTTGAAAATGAATTTTTAAATTATAAAAATTTTATAAATAAAAAAGGTAAAAAATAATTACAAATATCTTTTGAATCAAGTTATGGTGGATTTAAATCCTTGATAAAACATGAAAATAGTTTATTCAGTTCATGTTTTGTATATGAAAATAATGATTCCATTAACGAATATAGAATATATTAAAAAGTTCCAAATTATTATATTGAAATGTAGATTTATTTGAAACTTTTTTATATAAATTTTAATATTGGATATATATTTCTTTAAAAAATATATAAGAATAAAAAGAATAATTTTTTTTTAATAAATAATATTCACTAATGAGAAAGATTCCCATCCAAAAAAATATATAATTTTGTACATAAAAACTTTTTCCTGAACATTTTACATCCAAATATTTTAAAATGGAAATATAACATGAAAATTTCTTGAACTACCATGGGATAATAAAAATTATTTGGTTTTTTATAAAAGGATAGAATAATTACCTTTAACAGAAATTCAAGATTCACTATCCGGCTTGAAATGATATTGAAACAAAGATCTCTTCCAACATTGGATTCATTGGAAGAAAAATCACCATGAAAAAATTAATTATTGTGATTCATCAATTTTCATGAAAATATTTCTATTCATGATAACAACTATATATGTGTAGTACATGAACTTTTTAAGATAATACTGGTTCAAAACATGACATCTGTCCAAGATAAAAATAATTAGCGGTTAAAACAATAAACATTTGAATGAAAAAATCATGAAACAGGTCACTAATTATGTATTTTAAAAATTCAATAATGATTAATTAAAATTATAATGAAATACATCTAGAGTTTTTATATACACCACATAAGGGATGAAAGTAGGTAATATGTAATGTGTCTAAAAAGGTGATATGATAATCTCTTAACTCATGTTCTATATTCATATAATATAAAAGAACCTCATGTCTAAAAAATTAAATTTATTCTACATAAATTTAAAATAATTTTTATATTTTTGATATCATAAATGACCCACTTATATTATTCAGACACCCATTTTTTTATTATATTAATATTAAAATTTTCATTTACAGGTGTTAACCATTAATTCATGTGTTTTAGTTTATACATTTTTATAAAGGAAAATTGATCATGGATCAATTTTCTACTTAATATTATAAATGATATAAATATAAAATATATTAATTATAAAAATATATATTTATCCATAAAATTTTTTTATAGAAAAATTATTTACATCATTCATGGTGATGGTCGGTCGTACGTGACCATTAATGACAATTAGAATTTATAAAGAAAAACCAAAAGAAAAAATGTATTATATTTATAATTTGGTAACTATTAATATATCATAAATAATATATATATATATATATATATATTAAATATATCCTTGTGGTCATCAATGTAAAACTGAATTAGAAAACAAATCCCTTCGCTTCATGTAGGTGGTATTTATGACATATGCATGAGCAATATTATCATTTTCCAAATGAATTGAAAGGAAGAAGGTATATATGATATTATATATATATAAGAATTAAAATTTAAAAGGTAAAATATATAATAATTAAACTCATCATAACTACTTTTCAGGAATGATGTTTATGGAAATTGAATTGTATCTTTTTGTGTAGGTTGTATTCCACTCATACACACAAGCGATTAATACACTTCCCAATTGATTCAGAAGTCTGTGAATAGTGGTGGTTCCAAAATAATATTGTTATTAATGACTAATTAAACTACCAAATTTATTATTTTATGTTGAATATCAATTATTTTTAGAGTCTTAAAGAATAAGAAAAAATTAAATACATTGGGTAAGATGATATCATCTTCTTCGATATGACTCTTTTAGAACACTTCTCAAAGACCCTTATAATAGAATTTTTAGAATAATAGAACATATAATTAAGGTATAGGGATATTTAAGGGATAATTTATATTTTTATGGTTGTGATTGAGTGATCAATAGATTTTAAAATGGCAAAATAATGGGTGACCTTTTAAAATGGTGGGAAGGACACATATGGAATTAATGAAAATATAAAAGTAGAATTAATTAAATTTTATGCAGGAGTGGAACCATGTGTCCCTAATTTTTATTATTCAATAGGATATCATATAAATAGATTCCAAAAATAAAATTTTGATAGTATTATCTGTTATTTTCAATCATATTTGTTTACCAATTTTTAATCAAAATTTATAATTATCTACTATAATGATTATTTTACTCATATTGTGTAATAATGTTACATATAAGGAAAAAAATATACTATACATGTCAATTTCAAGAAATTTTTGATCATTTATATTCTTATTTATTCTATTTTAGTATTTTTATTACATTGATATTATATAATAATGTAATATTTTTCATGAAATACCAATTATTATATAATATAAAATATTAATTTTATTTGAATTTATTGACATCATGATAATAAATTAATTATAATATAAACTATTTTACCATAATTTATACACTATTATTAACCATAATTGTATTAAACCATATTTCGTAGAAATTCAATTTTTATGATTTTATCATAATTTATATTGAGTTTTTTATAGTTGCACAAGTACTATATCCACATTTTTTAAGTGGATAAAGAATTTATATTTTAAAAATTGTTATATATAAATAATCTAAATTAAAATAAAGATATTATATATATAATATAAAATAATAAAAAAAAAACAAATTATCCCTATGTGAACATTTATGATATATTTGAAAGGAAGAAAATGACATTTTGTATTTTTCATTACATAAAATATTATATAGATCATAATAAAAGAAAAATAGATATTAATGATCAAATATTAATTTTTTTTGATGATTTTGGAATATATATGCACATAAAATGAAATATATGAATGTTTTTGGTTTATAATGATACCTTGTTTTGTAATATTATCCATGATTTTTCTTATTTTTTTCTTACTGTGATAACAAATATTTTACTATGGGTACAATTCACATTGTAAAAAATGGATCTATGAACCAAATTTTTCCCTCTTAATACAAAAAAAGAATTAATTTTCCATATTCAATATCTAGAAGATTTATAAAGTTATTTTAATGTAAATTTATTAAATCCAAAGAAAAGAAGATTTTAGAAAATTATATTTTTAGTAACAGAGATTAACATATATCCAAATAATAAAAATATCTTATTAAAATGGAATTTAATTGATTATTAAAATTTATTATATAATATATAAATTATATAAAAAGTAACAATATATAATAATACAATCAATTTACTTGATATAATAAAAATAAATTACAGTAATGTATTTGACTTAATGAAAATAAATGAAAATATTTGAAGTATTGTTATATTTTTATTATTCACTGAAACATTAATCATTTTATAAAATACTAAAAACTAACCATAAGAAAAAAATTAATGATGATTTCAAATTTTATATAAATTTAATAAAAATCTTTACTATAACTAAAATTTATTAATTATATCTTCCATTCTCAAGAATAAATAAAATTATATTTTTATGAAAACTCATTTTTTAGTAATAAAATGGATACCATAAAAACAATTGATTGGTTGTTTCTAAATAATTAATAAATAAATTTTATTATGAAGTGACACTATTAATAAAATATATAATTTTGTTCTTAATTGTAATACCCGTGAATTATAATAAAATATTACAGTAGTTCAATAAAAATAAAAATGTTTTTAAAAATATTAAAATTCCCATAAATCATAGTGTTACATGTTAAACAAGTGTTCTAATATATTATTCATTAAAAAATGATAGTGTATCAAAAAAATATTTTAATGATAATATAATCAATACCATTACATTATTACATGGGGAGGGATGTTAGGAATTCATTTTTGATGGGCATTCAAAATCTAAGAGTGTCCAACATTTTGGAGAACTTTGTATAGGGGGTGTACTTTTATAAGTGTAGGGAGGTGCATCTTGTGAATTTATTAATGTATTATGTTAATATATATTAATGTTCGTATAATAGTGGAATGAAATTATTATATATTGAATAATAGGTGAATATAAATAAAAACGTTCTCATTTTTAAATATTTAGACAAATTATTGTGATATTTTACACAATTTTTACTATATTTTTTCAACTATTTTCCCTATTGGTGATTATCATGAAAATTATGAAATTTTCTTTGTAGGGGTCAATAATGATACTATTAATGTAAAATAGAACCATATGTAGACTCTGTATGACATTTGATATGATATCCTACCAAGAAAAATATATATTATTTTATGACTATTATATCATTCAATGAAATTTTTTTAACAAAAAAACCCAATATAGTCTTCTTGAAGATAAATAAAAGATTGTTTAATTATATAATATGAATAGAAATTAAAAATTATATGATAATGTTATAAAAAATTAATAATACATTATATTTATATAAAATATTAACAATAAACCATAACTCTCATAAAATATATTTTTTAAATTATTTTTTTTCATAGTTCTTACTCAAAATATATGTGTGCTTTGCATAGAAATTATTGTTTATTTTATTATCCCTAAAATATATAATTAAATTATATTCCTGAATAAATTTATTAATAAAAAATAACAATGTTAAATCATTTATTAATTCTGTCATCCCTTTCATAAGATATTACATATAATAAATGAAAGAAAGATACATTTTGAAATTTTGCTTCGATTAAAATTATATAAAAGAAAATATCCAATACATATGGGTTGATCATTACATTTCATAAAATATATCAGTTTGGAGGTGAAATTACCCTCATAAAATGTAACATAGTCTTTATTTTTTATGATTTAGATAACATATTTTGTATTTTAATCATTATTTATCCCAATTAAAACCTAACCGGCGTGATAAATTTTTATATTTACAATTCCTTATAAAAAAATAAGTTATTATTTTCCATCAAAAATGGAAAATATTTTTTAAATTTTTGAATCCATTTTATAAAATACAGTTAATATAATGTGATTAAATTACATTTAAAATCTCTAAAATAAGTCAGTATATGGTTTTCTAGAAAAATGAACATTTATGTATAAAAAGGTGTTTATACCAAAAGTTATCATAATGTTGATTCGATATATAATATTATTATTATATTTAATAAAGTTTAAATTATGGTATAAAAATCAGAATCCTAAATAAAAAATTATTAATATTAGAAATAAAAATATAGCATTTAATAAAATCAATATTTCTTCTCTATTAACTGAAAAATCAATGATACCATAAAAATAATAATTCACCAGAGGAAATTTTATTTATTATGATTTAAAAAAGATATCCTTTTTATAAATTTCAACTTCAAATTTTTATAAATTATTTATTATTTCACTAAAAAAATCATTTTTCAAGTATTAATATTTCTTAAAAATATAAATTTAATTTTATTAAACTGTGTGCTTATTTCACATGAATAAATGATAGATTTTCATTCAGTTGGGTATATATATATATATAATACTATTGTTACTATAATTTATATCGACATATATAAGTACTATTTAAGGATATTTATATTAGAATAATAGTATTTCACGTTTATGAAAGATCAGTGTTTTGAGTCTGTTATTCAATTGTATGCATTTTTCTTAAAATCATGGCTTAATACATTTTCCACCTCATAAATAAATTTTATACTCCAAATTTTTTCTTAAGAATGTTAACTGAATGGTTTAGAATTTTAAATCCAAATTGATTAATACTGAAATCATAAAAATGTTAATAAATAATTATTGTTGATATAGGGTATAATAAATATTATTTTCATCTCGAACAATACATAACTTGGATTAAAATTAAGAGATCACTAGATGCCAAAATATTTAAACTGTTATGAAAATTATTTTTTAGATAATGATGAGGAGGGGTTTTGAACATTGATAATTAGAAATTGAATAGTCATTAGAACTATAAGGAACCGAAATCCATAAATTAATAAGTGATTTATACGTCTATGAATTCATCAGAAATAAATATAATAGGATAAAATTTTTACATCAAGATATTTCATTGAGAGATTAGTTATAACATTTCCATTGGGACTAATAATATAAGTGATTATAGTTGCTATGTTTTCCTCTAATAAATAAATGTAATTCTATTCATTATTTTCATGTTTCAACCAGTTTCCACAAATATCCAATCATTTAGTCCAAATGATGAGTATGAATATTTAATTCTGGATAAATTGTAATCAACTTCTATTTTAACATGAGTTATGTAATATTATTAAATTATATTCTTCTTTTCATTACTAACATCACAATCAATAGTATAACGTACAATAATACCCAGAATAAATAAACTATAAATTAAAGAAATAATAAATTTAAATCAAATAAATCAATAACAACAAAAATAATTTCTATATGGACCATTATATGAAATGTATCTATATCTCCACTTTAATATTAATAACTGGAATAGTAAATAATAATTTACCCTAATATTTTGTGTCATACCTTTCATCATTCATTGCCAAATATTTAAAATATATCATATAAAAATAAGTCAATAAAATCACATGAAACACATTTGTGTTATGTTTAAATCAACCCAGTAAACATATTACAATATATAATTAATCACCTAAATTAATCATCTAAAAGAATCAAAATGGGTATACATGAATTTAAGAAATTTATTGACCATAAATAAAGTAACAAAAGATAATATCTATAATTATAAATGTTTATATCAAATAAAAACATCATAGCCTCCAATTATTTCTAAAATTTTATCTAATATAAACTACAATATACATATACCCTCACATATATATCTAATTATAAAAACATAATCTTTACAATTATAGACATGGTATCGAGAAACATGACTCAATTTATCAATAAAACACATAAAACATAAATCCAATAAATTGAGTCACTAAAATATACAATGAAATTAATGTATTTGAGTTTACTATATTTTATAAAACTCTTAAACAATAATACCCCTATATTTATGTGAATATATTGATGATAAAAATAGGTTTTATTATACAACATTTAAAATTAACTATCTCACATAAAAGTATTCACACGTGAAACATTTCAATACATAAATCATCTAACATATTTATTCATATCCTAGGGAATTAGAAAACATAAGAATTTTAAGATAAATTAAAATTATGGTAAATATTTTAATGAAAAATTGAATGTTATCTATGAATAAAAGATTGTCATAAATCAATATCTATATAATTAATTTCAAGAGCATAACATAAGAGAATACGTGTCAATAATAATATGTATCAATAAACATGTGAAAATGGATAATTAAGTAAATAATTAATTATATATATATTTAAATAAAAATGGATCTTATGAAATCATTATTTATTAAAGGAATCACTAAATACTCAATCATAGTAAAAACATGTATGATTTTAGAGCATTACCTTAATAAAATGTGTCAACTCATTTAATAAATAATTGGATCCTAGTTATTTCTATTATATAATCCCCTCTATTTATCCTCCTTATTATTTATAGTATATAGCTGTAATAATAACTATATCATGGTAGAGTTATATTGGGATCTCCCATCATAAAATATATAGTGGGAACACCCATTTTATAATCATTATTTATGTCAGCCATCAATATGAGATATATCAGGTTCATCATTCATTGTGAAAAATTTCAATGTACAATACCTGAATATAAAATTTTGATGATTATTTGTAAATAAATGTTAAATATGTCACAATATGAATGAAAAACAGTTGATGCTTTTGATTATGGGAATGAAATGTATCATTGTGATCTAGAATTTTGTGCTCAATAGATGAGGGAATGTTCCTTTATTTACCCTAGCCCACATCCTTTTAACATTTATCTATTTTAAATAGATATTCAGAAGCATAGCTTCTAGTTGTATATGCTAGTAATAATTGTTTAAAATTTACTAGATTTCCATATAGCTTTAATAAATTATGAAAAATAAATGTATTTCCTAACATTATCTTAAAATAAATATATGTTATCTATCATGATAATGATGATAGATATTATAATTTGATTTTATTTTATATAAATTAGATGAACCCATAAATGATTCTATCATAGATTAAAATAATTTAAAAATAATATTTTAAATTTGCAAAAATATACTATTCACGTGTTATATCAAGTATCTAAAAATTTAAAAAAGTTTTAAAAAGAATAATTCCAAATTCCCTTTGAAACCCTCAAATAAAGACTCAATGATAAATTTGTTTGTGACCATATAAAGTGTATTTAATGTAGTACATATTAAAATTTAGATTCTATTCACATATATGATAAAATGTAACACACTCAAAAAACAAAAATCACAATCCTTTTAAATATATTTTTCGAAAAATAAATGGGTTTAAATAAATTTTACATGAAATAGGAAAACTATAAATGAATTTTCTTTGAAATATGAACATGTAATAAAAATATTATCAAAAAACATTATATAAATTCAGTTATTCTCAAAAAATATTTCTCAACAATTTTATGTTTTAAAGAGAGTAAACTGGAAATATTATATGAAAAAATAAATTAATAACCATAGGAGAATAATATAGATGTGATTTAATAGATAATATTCATGTTATTTCCATATATGTAATTTAATTATAGAAAATCTCCAATGTATTGATATTGTTACATAAATCTTTTAATGAATTGGTATCTTTTTTTATCGAATCCAAAATGAAATAATTGATATTAAATAAATCATAAAATTAAATATTTATAAACATATTCATGTTATAAAATATCACAAAGTAAGTATATAAAACATATGAAATAAAAACAATTTGATATGGTATATTTCACATGGAAAATAATGTAAGATGAGAAAACATTACTAATTTGGTAACTATCAAATAAAAATCTATTGGAAAAAATATTGCGAGATTAATAAGTAAATATAATGAATAAGATGACTGAATAAGATAAATTTCATTAATGGAGAAACAAGTATGCTTTAAAAAAATCATGATATATGATTAGAAGTAAATCCTAAGAAAACGAGATCTACATAAAGAAAACAACTGAAATGATCATAAGATTTTTATGTGATAAGTAATCCATGAAGTGATTATGAGAACATATTTAAATATAAATAATAAAATATAAAATATATCAAAAAAATTTAATATTCAAATTTTTACATAATCATGTAATAAAAATAGCAACGTAATGCTATAACAGATTAACATGAAATTGAGTTAATAAACCTATTTCCTAATTTATATAGTTTTATTTTTAGTCATTTTAAATGACAATAATATATTTATATAAATTACTATATTTTTTACTTATATTTTTATTTTTATTAACTTATTAAAAAAATATTAATTTCATCTATTTCAATTTTAAAGACCTGGAAATTCTGTTGAAATATTTTCTCTTAAATACATAAGAATTTTATGAGTCCGTTGTTTCTGACGTAACCTGATTCTGAGGCCTGGTGTGGCCGGAATCAATTTCTAAAGTTTTGTTCAGGTACATTCAATAATGGTACGAGCGGGGTTTTAGATCTTTTGAACTGGTTCTCGGAATTGAAATTCGAAGACACCATTGAACTCTTATGGAGACCATTACTGCAGATACATTTTACGGAGGTTGGAAGTTAGTTTATGTGATTTTGATTAATTAAGTTAAATAAAAATAAAATTATTACTTTTCTTTTTATTGTGCTGGTTTAATCCACCAAGGAAAGGTTGGAGGTCGGGTCCACCCGTGTATGTCCTCCCTTGGGAGGATATTATTTTGTGGGGACCACATGAGCTTGAACCCCCTTTAACCCCTCATTTAAGTGGGGAAAATCCCCTAAACTTCCCTTGAGTTTAATGAATCCAACTCTCACATTGTTTATTTTGAAAATTTCCACCTTCCCCATAATGGGTCCAACACACCTAAATATTAATTAATGACAATAATTAATTATCTTTTTGAAAAATTTTGAATTCCTTTTGAATGAAAGGAAACAATAATATAATAGACAAGCTGTTATTTTATTTTGTTTGGTGATTCATTTTTGTGGAGATTTGGAGAAATCTTGAGAGAGAACATCATCCTCCCAATGAAGAACATGAAGAAAACACCTACCAACATAAATCAATGTTGTACTCTTCTTTCTCTGACCGAGGCAAGGAAAGTGAAGAAACACCCATGAAGAAGGCCGATGTTGTCTTCGACTTCGTCACCTTCGAATCAACGTCCGCTCTTTTTTCTTACATAGTCAACAGATGAAAAATATGAGGTAGAGGTTTGTTTTGATTAAATTAAATCCTCATTAATCGAAGTTTACTATGGTTCGACGTTGACAAATTGTTATCACCTAATGTGGAGTGTGTGGACCGATCAAACACGGCCCGATGTCCCTCCATTGGTTCTGGTTTGGTTGACATCGGAGGCGGATCCAGAAGGGCGAGGTGTCGTCACACTGCGCTAGAGATGAACTGTGGTAAGGGTGGGCCATGAGAATGGGGTGCGGCTTCGTCACGCCACATCGGAGAGGAACCACGACCGGGAGGGCCACAACAGATAATGAAATGTGGCGTCGTTGTACTACATGGTGGAGCCGATAGCCGCTGCCAGGTCGGGCCGCGACAGTGGTGGCACCACACTATCGTGCTGCGTAGAGAGCAGTTGGATTGTGGCACTGTCGTGCCGAGGTGGAGGTCTATTGGCGGTCGGCCATGCCGGTCGCCGTGGAGATGGTCAAGATGGACAACCAAGGTCTCGTGGCTCTGGAACTGGCCCAATGAGCCAGTTCCATTCGACGAACTGTGGGGGGGGGGGGACAGCCTCCCACACGTGGCTGGCCAGGCTGCCACGGGCTGGGACTCCACGACCGGGTCGCTATGGTAGGGCTGCCACGAGATGGGCCACCCTTCGGTGGGGACACCACATGCTGGGCCACCCTTAAAGTCAATCAGTGACTTCGGGTCGGGCCGCCCCTTTGGGACGGACTGCTCCCTTGGTTCGGGCTGCCCACTCAGGCTGGGATGACCACTCAGGTCGGGCCGACCACTCGGGAAAGGCCGACCACTCGGGCCGGGACGACCACTCGGGCTGGGCCGACCACTCGGGTCGGTCCGACTAGGTCAGACCGGACCCTGACCCGCTATGGCCATTTACACCTTTTATCCCGCATCTTGGGCTACGTGTTTCTGGTTGATGAACCTTCTAAGGTGATGGAATTTTTAATGTTAGACCATTATTTTGGCATATTCCACTTGAGGTTCAGACATAGTTGGGGTACGGTTGGATTGGTATGAACCTAAAAACCAATCGGGTCCCTAGAACAAAAATGCCAATAACTCACCGAACGGGCGTCCGATTGACGCGTCGTCTATCGCATTGGGTTCCTTATGATGAGACAGAAATACGAGATACATCAACTCGTGACTTCATGATAGTTGATTTATCAACACTTGGCTTCCGGAACGGACCCTCCCGGAATCGAGCGTGCTGTGTCCGAGAACCCTATGGCTGGTTGCAATAGAGATGACATGATCCTCCATGGGTTCGACAACAACGATAATGTACTAGGATGTTATTTAGGTTCGATAGTGATGAATTAAATATCGGGATCCCCCGTGGGTTTGACAGCGATGGCTTCTGTACCGGTATCCTCCGTGGGATCGACAACGGTGACTTCTGTACTAGGATCCTATGTGGGTTCGACAGCAATGATATTGTTCC
Source organism: Viscum album (assembly GCA_963277665.1). NCBI lineage: Eukaryota > Viridiplantae > Streptophyta > Magnoliopsida > Santalales > Viscaceae > Viscum > Viscum album. The sequence continues at coordinate 1,844,485,824 of OY728157.1, read as the reverse complement.
AGAATCCTACATGGGTTCGACATAGGAGATGATTCAGACGCTGAATCTAATATTATCTACCCCTCTTTTTGTGTTGTATACATATGTGATCTGTGTCTTGTCTCTTAATCATTGTCATCGAGGTGACTGAATTTACATCCTTTGAGAACTGAGCTGTGCTTGGGATCGAGTGTTGGAGTTGGATTTTGATTGGTATCTTAGGTATATTTATGGGTATATACCTAACTATGGATGGTTTATAGTTCGTGATTGTATCTTACTACATTGATTTATACTTAGTGGATTCTAGGAGACCTTTGGGGGTCTCGAGGCCCACTAGTGAGTATTGTTATACTCACCCCAACACGGGCTTCGCCCACACCTGGTTGTGTTCTGTGTAGACGACAGTCAGCAGTGATCGAGGTTGAGGGAGAAAGATGGAAGGCTACTCGAAGCTGGACTAGACGAGACGTACCTAAGGGAGGAGTTGTTCATTTTCTGTACCTACCCTTCTGGTAGGATTCCCCGGTGGATGATCCAGGAGTTATTTTTCACTTTTTACTTGTACTTGTACATTTTGATCAGTTTGGATTGTATACCTGCCCACTTACTTTCTGCACAATTTTATTTTCTATATTACTACCTTTTTCTTATACTACTTCTGTTCAGACTGTGCGTGTTACAGGTTTAAAGGAAATGTCTTCCCTTTTATCGGGAATTTTTCTTTGGTGCTTGTCGCCAGCCCCCGACCTATGGAAGGCTGGATTGGGGTAGTACGGCACAGGCCCCGTGGACAAGTTGTGAACAATTGATATCAGAGGAGCTGGTTCTTCCAAAGAAATTGGACTCTGATTATTTTTATGAAAATAATATAAAGTGTTTTGGGTTTGGTTATCAGATTAGGGAAACCAGTATTGGTGCGTCGGCCGATGTATCCATACACAAGGATTCTGATTTCTGATCTCTGACTCAGTGCATGAAAACATTGATTGTGTGTGTGTTTTCTTTGAAATGTTTTCATCGTGAATACATTATGTTAGCTTACCAGGAATATTTTTTTGACCGTTTCACACCTGATTCTTTTCAGGATGGCCTCGCGAAGGCAGCCATCTATGGTTTCGAGTTTCATATGATATGGTTGCCCACCCAGCGACGAGGCCTTAGTTCAGGGCCCCATCACAGTGGAGGTACCAGCGGTACCACTACCAGCTGGGCCACTGATACCACTATCTATAGCAGCAATGAGTGCACGCTTTTTGAGTGTGTTACATGATTTCTCACACCAGAGGCCACCAAGGTTCCGGGGAGAGATGGACCGAAAGGGAGATGAGGATTTGCTGGAGGCTGTCGTGAGATTTTTTAGATTAGAAGCAACACCAACCAAACTCATGGTGATCCATTCCACGAGTCTCTTGCATGAAACAATAGGCAGATGGTGGAGCCTGATTCTCCAGGTGCATGAAGAGGCATCATTACTCTGGGAAGACTTCAGGAGTCATTTCCGGTCAGAGTTTCTTCCAGCCACCCTTTATGTAGTTCAGATTCAGGAGTTACTTCATCTACAGTAGTGCAGCTTGACAGTAGCTCAGTACTCAGTGAGGTTCACTGACCTGTCGCATAACTTCACAGATATGGTACGAGACACATTCTTCAGGGCCTGGACATTTGGTCAGGGACTCAGGCATGATATCAAGGATTTGATGATCTCCCTCAACATCCCGATGCAGGCGGGGGTGCTGGGGTGAGCCCTTATTGTGGAGAGTTTTCTAGCAGAGCAGACACCAGTAGTGAGACCCACCACTGGGTGACACATAGCAGAGTCTTCTGCAGCCGGCAATAGAATGATGTCGCCAAGGTACAAGCGGACCATGCTGTCAGGTGGGTGACCCCAGGATACAGGTTCGGTTTTGCGGGGCACACAAGACATAGCCAACCATACGAGGAGGAGGCAGTGATATGCATGCGGTGTGCAGAGTCACATGACTCGTGACTTCCCGATCCACCATGAAGATGAGAAGTAGACAGTAGAGGGACCTTCCATTTAGTGGCAGAGGTTCGATCGTGGTGGTCCACCGGGAGAAGGGAGAAGTGACAGAGGAGCAGGCTGAGAAGTAGGTGGTAGACAACGTTTTGAGGCCCTACCACCACCACCACCACCATGAGGTACACCCCGACCACAGGGAGATGGCGAATAGAGGCGTGTTCATCTCCTGGTAGTCGAGGCCTATGACTATGACACACCTAAGATGATTCGAGGTACTATCTATGTCTACTCAACCCTTGTTGCGGTAATTATTGACAGAGGTGTGAGTCATTATTTTATTGTCTCTTCCCACGTTCCGAGATCAGAGATTCAGACAAAGCCGTTCGATCGATCCTTACGACAAGATACTTTTAAGGGAGCAGACTCGATGATTATGCACTGGTGCCAGCAGTGTGAGATTTCTCTAGGAGGTGAGAGCTTAGGCTAGGATCTCCACGTATTGGCGTCTAGGCCTTATGACATCATCTTGGGTATCGACTGGTTATCTACAGTTCATGCTCAGTTTGACTATATTAGGATGAATGTGCGGTGTGCCCGTGAGGATGGGATGAGGTTTACCTAAACCGGTGAGAAGGGAGCCTTAGCAGCATATGATAGACTTACCCAGAGGAGGGACAACCAATCACATGTCAGTTGGCTAGTATCATCCTCAGAGTGGTTGATGTGTGGAGTTTGATTTTTCCTGTTATGGTGGTTCAGTACACATAGGTTTTCCCTAATGATGTTCCAGGAATACCACCTCATAGAGAGGTGGACTTTTACATTATCATGTACCCCATAACAACACTGATATCTACTCCAGCATATTGGATGGCGCCCACCGAGCTTCGTGAGCACTGGGAATAGTTGGAGGACTTTCAGGGGAAGGGATTTATCCGAACCTGTGTTTCATGTAGGGCATCCCCGATTTTTTTTGCCAAGAAGGCGGGTGGGAGCTTCCATCTTGGTGTTGATTATCGGTGCCTAAACTAGATGAATATGAAGAAAAAGTATCCACTCCTGAGGATTTATGACCTCTTTTATCAGTTCAAAGGAGCATGATGTTCTCAATGATAGACCATAGATCAGGCTATCACCAGCTTAGAGTTACAGATGAGGATATGTAGAAGGCAGATTTCAGGTGGCGGTATGGCCACTATGAGCTCCTAGTTATGCCCTTCGGCATAACCAATGCTCCAGTAGTTTTCATGAGTCTCATGGACATGATCTTCCAGTGTTACCTCTATCTCTTTGTCGTAGTCTTCATCGATGACATACAGATCTACTCGACTACTGAGGAGTAGCATGCAAACCATTTGTGGGTAATACTGGACACAATGAGAGAGAATAAGCTTTATGGTAAGATCTTGAAGTGCTAGTTCTAGATCTGAGAGGTACACATTCTAGTAAATGTCATCTCGGAGGCTGGAGTTGTAGTGGATCCAGGGAATATTGAGGTAGTTCTTGCTTGGGATCCACCCAGGAGTGTGACGGTCATGCTGAGTTTTCTGGGGCTGGCTGGGTACTATCAGAGACTTGTGCCAGACTTCTCCAAATTTTCATCATCGGTTTATGCATTTACGAATAAGGGGAAACTGTTTGTGTGATCAGAGAGATGACAATTGAGATTTTATAATCTGAGGTAGAGGTTGACTAGTGTACCCATCTTGAAGCTACTAGAGGAGGGCGTTGTGTACGTAGTTTACTACGACCCATCAGGGTTCATACTCAGGTGTGTCCTGATGTAGGAGCGAGCAGTGATCGCGTATGGTTATCGGTAGTTGAGACAGAACGAGTAGAACTACGCTACCCATGACCTTGAGTTAGTAGCAGTGGTATTGGCCTTGAATATGTGGTGGCTCTATATTATGGGTGTGCATTTTACAGTATAAAATGACCACCAGAGTCTCAGGTACATCTTCTCACAGAAGGACCAGAACCTGAGACAGTGACGATGGACTGAGTTACTCCAGGACTATGATTTCGAGATAGTCTTTATGCCTGGGAAGGGGAACATTGTAGCAGATGCTATCAGTATAAGATAAGGCATTAAACTTCTAGGAGAGGAGACAGAGAAGCTAGCTGCATTGCAGATATCCATTGTGGATAGAGATGGACCAACCTTTCTGCATCCCATCACAATCACTCCTCCACTACTTCAGCAATTCTGGGAGGCACAACATGGGGACGTTGACTATGAGATGCGACGTGATCAAATATCCATAGTTTAGGCACGTGATAGATTTTATGAAGGTGGGGAGCACATAATTATCCTTAAGGGATGTACCATGGTACCCGTTGCACTTTATGAGGAAGCGTTGAGGGAGTTTCACACATCCATGAGTGGAGAAGATGTATTAGGACCTATGACGACAGCACTGGTGGCCAGGTATATAGAAGGAAGTAGGAGAGTTTGTCTCAGAATGCCTCAGTTGTCAGCAAGTGAAGGTGGAGCACCTGGTTCTAGCAGGCATGGTTCATCCCTTGGAGGACCCAGAGTGGATGTGGGATAGGATATCAATGTATTTCATTATGGGACTTCCACGTACATCCAAAGGACACGACTCAATCTAGGTGATTTTTGACAGACTCACCATGTCATCCCACTTCATACTGATCAGAGAGAAGGGTTTAGTAGAGATCATGGGATGCCTCAATGTACGGTATATTGTATAGCTTCATGGTGTGCCATGGATGATCATCTCTGATCGAGATGCTTGTAACACTTCCTGGTTATGGAAGGGGTTGAAGGAGGATTTTGGGACACATCATCGCTTGAGTACCGCCCTCCATCATCAGACAGATGGTCAGTCTTAGAGAACCAATAAAACTCTCAAGGACATGCTCTGTGCATGCGTCCTCGAATTTGGTCACAGCTGGGTGGACCACATACCCTTGGTATAGTTTGCATATAACAACAGCTACAACTCCACCATCGGGATGGCACCTTTCGAGGCACTGTACGGACGACCTTGTTGATAGCCTCTATGCTAGACAGGCCCAGGGGAGTTAGAACATGTAGGACCAGATATGGTGTAGGCTACGATGTATTGGGTGCAAATCATCTTGGAAGAGGTGAAGAATGCACAAAACATGCAGAATTCCTATGGTGATAGGAGATGAAGACCTATGGAGATCAAGGATGGTGACCACATCATTCTATGGGTCTCACCTTGAAGAGGTCTGCAGAGATTTGGCTGAGGCAGAATGTTGTCTCCGCAATTATTCAGACCTTTCCAGGTCCTCAGAAGAGTAGGAATGGTGGCTTACCACTTAGATTTTCAACCTTAGTTGCACCAACTGCACGATGTCTTCCACGTATCTCAGCTGAGAAGAAAAGTGCACGACCCTTCCCACATCATCGACCATGGAGAGATGGACTTCGATGACAGGGTTACATTCACAGAGGTTCCAGTAGAGATTGAGGATCGATAGGAGAGGGTTCTATATGGATGGTCTATTACTCTAGTGTGCATTCGCTGGTATCACGGGAACCTCCATGATAGCCCACGGGAGCGGGAGGCTCAGATTAATGCTTAGTACCCTTATTTGTTTCATTAGTGTGAGTTGTATCTTAGAGGGACATATAGTCTTGAGGTGGGGAGGATGTAAATAACCGGAAATTCTGTGAATTGGTTTTTCTAAAATACATGGGAACTTTACAAATCCACAGTTTTTGACGGCGACTGATTCCGAGACCCGGTGTCCCTGGAATCCATTTTTGATGTTTTGTTCGGGTACGTATAGTAATTGTACATGTGGGATTTTATAATGTTTGAACCGGTGCTCGGAATTGAAATACAAGGACACCATTGAACTCACAACAACGATATTTACTTAAGGAGACATTTACCACCATTTCATTTTAATGAGTTTTTAAGTTAGTTAATGTGATTTTTTTAATTATGACAAATTAAAATTAGAGTATTACTTTTATTATTATTGTGGTGGTTTAATCATCCAAGGGGATGTTGGAGGTGGGGTCCACCTACGCATAAACTCCCTTGGAAGGATATTATATGGAGGGGCCCACACAATCTTGAACCCCCCTTAAACCCTCATTTATGTGTTGGAAATATCTTAAAATTACCTTGAGTTTAAGTAAGCCAACTCTCCCTTTATTTATATTGAAACATTCTACCTTCCCCATAATGGTGCCAACACAAGTAAAGATTAATTAATGACCACAATTAATTATCTTATTGATAACTTTTTAATAATTTATGAATTCATGGAAAAAATAAAATAATAGAGAAGCTATTATGTTATTTTGGTTGGTGATTCTTTATTGTGGATCTTTGGAGAAATCGTGAGAGAGAACTTCATCCTCTCAATGAAGAACACGAAGAACACTCCTACCACCAAAAATCGATGCTTCCTTTTTTCCTTCTTCAACCAAGGAAAGGGAAGTGATGCCCGAAAGGAACACCGAAGTCATATTTGACTTCTTCACCTTCGAATCGACATCCACTCTTTTCTCCGACAATGTCAACAGACGGGAAATATGAGGTAGGGGATCATTTTGATAAAATTAAATCCTCATTCCTCACCATTTTCTATGGTTCTATGTTGACCAATTATTATCACCTAATGTGGAGGGTGTGTGCCGAACAATCACGTCTGGACGTCCCTCCATTGGTTCTTGTTTGGTTGATTTCGGAGGTGGAGAGGGCCATTGCACCGCGCCCGAGAAGAACCGCGTCCAGGGGGAGCCGCCAAAATGGGGTGTGGCTCTGTCGTGCCGCACCAGAGAGGAACTGCGGCCGGGAGGGCTGTGGCAGATGAAGAAGTGCAGCGACGTCATGCCACGCGGTGGAACTAAATGTTGCAGCTAGGTCAGGCCGCAGCGGTGGTCTTGTGGTGCCATCCTGTCATGTAGAGAGCAGCAGGACCGTGGCGCTGTCGTGCTGTGGAAGAGGTGTGGTGGCGGCCGGTCGCGGTGGAACTGGTCAAGCAGGACTACCTAGGTGCTGCGGCTTCTGAACCGGCCTAATGCACCGGTTTAGTTCGACGAACCTGAGGGGGTAGGGGTGGAGGGGAGGGGGGCACCCCCTACCAAACGTGGTCGGCCGGGCCACCCTCTGGTCCGGCCGCCACGGGACGGACTGCCCTTTGGCTGGGCCGTCACAGGCCGGGATACCCTTCAGGAGTGGTCGGGCCGCCCCTTTGGGCTGGGCTGCTCACATGGTTCCAGCAACCCTCTCGGGCTGGGCTGACCACTTGGGTCAGGCCACACCCCCAGACCGGGTCGGGCTGGGTCGGTCGAGCTGGGTCGGACTAGACCCGGACCCTCTATGGACACTTACACCCTTTAGAATACATCATGGGATATGGGTGTCTAATCGATGAACCGTCTGCGAAGATGGAATTCTTGGAGCGATACGATTATTTTGGCATACTCCACTTGATGTTCAGACGCTTTTGTTCTATGGTCGGGTTGATTTGAACCTAAAAATCAACCGGGCCGTTGGAATGGAAATTCCAATAACTCACTGACTGGGCGTTCGATTGACACGCCGTCTATCGCGTACGGTTCCTTATGATGAGATGGAACTACGAGATACATCAACTTGAGACTTCGTGATAGTTGATTTATCGACACATGGCTCGAGGAGCGGACCCTCCTGGAATCAAGCGTGTTGTGTGTGTTAACCTTATGGCTGGTTGCGACAGAGATGACATGATCATCTGTGGGTTCAACAGTGACGATACTATACTATGATCCTCCGTGGGTACGAAAATGATGAATTTTGTATCGGTATTTACCGTGTGTTTAACAATGATGAATTCTGTACTAGGATCCTCCATGGGTTTGACAGCGGTGACTTATGTACTGGGATCCTCCATGGGTTTGCCAACGGTGACTTCTGTACTGGGATCCTCCGTTGGTTTGACAGTGATGAATTCTGTACCAGGATCCTACATGGGTTCGACAACACTAATATTGTTCATGGATCCTACATGGTATTGATAAAGGAGATGATTCAGATGCTACATCTAATCGTCTCTACCCATCTCCTTGTGTTTTATACACATGTTAGCTAAGTCTTGTCTTTCAATCATTATCATCGAGGTGATTGAATTTACTTCCTTTGTGGACTGGGTTGTGCTTGGGCACGAGTGATAGAGCCCGACTATGATAGGTATCTTAGGTATATGTATGATCATATACCTATGTAGGGATGGTAGATAGTTTGTGATTATATCTTTCTACTATTATTTATCCATAGTAGATTCTGGGAGACCATCGGGGGTCTTGGGGTCCCCTAGTGAGTATTGTTATACTCACCCCTGCACAGGATTCACCCGCAACTTGTTGTGTTCAATGTAGATGATGGTCAGCAGTGATCTAGGATGAGGGAGACAGACATGAGGCTTCTTGGAGCTGAACTAGACAGGATGTTCCTCAGGGAAGAGTTGTTCAAGTTTTTCACCTACCCTTCTGGTAGGATTCCCCGGTGGATGATCTAGGAGATGTTTTACCATTTTACATGTACTTGTACATTTTCTTCAGTTGGTTTTTTATACTGACCCACTTACTTTCAGAACACTTTTATTTTCTATATTAGTAATTGTTGCATCTACTACTTGTGTTCAGACTATGTCTGTAACATGTTTAATGTCAATGACTTACCTTTTATCGAGAATTCACCTTTGGTACTAGTCGCCAGCCCCAGGCCTATGGAAGGTGTGCTTGGGGTAGTCACGACACGGGCCTCGAGGATGGGTTTTTACATCAATTATGTTTTTAATTATGTAATCAGTTATGTTCACATCAGGTTATTTTAGGGCGCTTGTCAGATATTTTGAAAACAAAATGGGTATGATAACCATAGTAAGTAAGTTAATTTTTATATCATATATATTACATTAATAAAAATATAAATATCAATTTTATACATATAATATATTTTTATATTCATTCATGAAGAGAAGTCATAAAAAAATACATCGGCTCAGGATGTGGTAGTCCACTCATAAAAACACGTGATGTTCATATTTTATTATGGAAATTATATAAATAAAATAAAATATTTTCTTTCTATAATTACTGAAATTATATATAAATATAATAAACTCGTTAAATCCATGTCCATAAATTTTCTTGAGATACTTCTTTTAAGATAATATTTATGTTGATATGTGCGTATTTTAGTCCACGCGCACACACAAGGGTTCTTTCTCTTTCTAAATATTGGAATTTAATGATTATATATGATATATTATATACTCATAATAATTTTACTGAAATTAATACCATATATAAATACATACATTAATTCAATCATTTCAGTGAGATGATTTAGGTTTTGATGAAAAAGGAAACACATTTTTTTTGTAGAGGTAGCAGTCTAAAAAACACACAGGAAATTTTTTTATTACCCATAATATGGAGAGGAATATTAAAATAGGATATATAAAAAACATAATAAATTTTATGTATATTGGAGATAATTTTATTATTATATAATAATATTTATGAGATCATGGAAATGATATAAATGAATAAATATAAAGAAAATACATTGCTAAAAAATATGCATCTTCTTTACCCAACCTCAAATGTTTTACATATAAAATAATCATAGAATGGTATTTCAATGAATAAAATAAATTTAGTCCATGGGGAGGAATTTTTGGATGAAATTGGAGACATTTTTGATGAACTAAGATGATCATGAAGTGATAATATGAGTGGAGATTAGATTTGAATTTTTTAGTGATCGGAGAGGAATCCCCTAAATTAGTTAACTAATAACATTTATATATATATTTGTTTTCAAAAAAAATTGATTAACATTATTTTATTTTATTTTAATATAAATATTTCCCAATAAAATATCGTATAACAATATGTATTTATTTTTAAGTGATAATTTGTGACATCCCAGACTTGAATGCCACTTTAAAGGTACCCTGAGCTTGGTTGGAGTCATTTCCTAAAGCACATACCCTCGAATAATAACGGCTATGACAAAAAAGCAAGGGCATATTATGTATACATGGGGAACAATTGCCTCATTACTAGAGTTTATCGTAGTGGATAAAATATAATAAACAACATTGGATAAATAGTGGATGAAATATAATAAAATATAATCCATAGTGGTAGGAGACAAATTAAAAAAACTTTAAAAAAATTTATAACATACAACAACTGATGAAGATATGTCATGTATCTAGTAATCATGAAATCATGGTCAAGAAGTTATATGAATAAAATAATAACCCACTTATACAAACGAAAATACATAAACTATCTCTTGAATCTCAACCTCTACTACCATCCCCCAACTAATTCAGAAAGAAATCATGTATCTGAAGTAGTACAATTCCCTTTTTCTACACCACTATACATGTCATATACCTGGGGTAAAAATACAATCATGGATAGAAAGTGAGATTAATTTCAGTGGGCCTCAAAAATGTTGTCAATAACATCCATCATGTGTAATGGAAATGTAACAGTGTGCATGCATGCACATATAATGTAATGAAGAACAATGTATCTAAATAACTAAGTACCTTATTTATCCCTTGTCTATGTATAAACATATATATGGTTCATTAAATAATTAATTAATAGTTCAATAATATGTCACTTTATCCACATCAAACAATTACATCACCTTGTGATATTAATAGTTAATGTTCCATGATGTAATAATGATACTTAAAATGGTGATAATAAAAAAAAGGTCCCAATGTGTAACACCCAAGGAAACCTAGAACTCAAGGGACACCAAATCACTCGTAAACACCTCCTAGCTAATGGGTAATAGTTTAATCCATTTACAATCGTCCATTTAATTCTGCAATAGTTATGATATAATAGAATATTTTGATTACATCCATGTTATGATGGGACTATATAGTTTCTAGAAGTGATAATGTAACCATGGAACATTATGCCATACTGGATCCAAGGAGTGTATTAATGGAATCCAATAATAGTATAAATAGATTCCTATAGTGTTATACCATGAATCTAATAACAGACATATATCAGAATCCAATGATGGTTGCACCCATGGAAACACATATCCTCGAATTGAAGTGGTTCCCTCAAGTGCCAAGTCATTCCCTCAAGAATCCAAACGATAAATAATTTTAGACCCTTACTATAAATATTTCATGTTCAATATATAATGAGGAACATTTAATTTATATTAATTTAATGTAATAAGTCAATATTATAATTATTCCTCTTATCAGGTTCACTTGGTTCAAGCATTTCCATACATTTGTCTGATAAGTCCAACTATCCCACAATCATTTAATTAAATTATACTATCCCTAATATCATCTCATGGTTCATAGTCCACCTTCCACCATATGTTTTATGGGTGATACAGAATGAAAGCATCTATTTATAATCCTATAAGTAATTTTTAATTAACGCGATTCACTCTATTGACTTCCATAAAAATGGAATTGTGTGCTACTAGCATGCAACCGAGAATTAATTTCCATTTAAAAAGGTAATTTAATTATTAACTATCACACTTGAAAAAAATAATCATTCAACATTTAATAAATTAATTAAATCACTATCCTGAGGTGGGTCATGGAAAAATCATGGCTAATCATTAGCATTCAATAGTAATCCAAGATATTAAGGATTTCTACTTATGTCGTCAAGCATTAGCATACATGAATGGTGGACCTAAAGTGTTAAACCACTAAAAATAATTTATGGACCATCAATATAATTGTGGTAATTCATGGAAAAGTTTATTCTCCTTGGAATTTGACTTAACTTTTCCAAAGATATGCCTTGTAGTTTTCTAATTGACGTGTTATTCATCATATTCTTAGGGGGGAAAACTTTGCTACAAATTCCCATTATCTAGGGAGTGGTCATGAGGGACCCTTGGTGATTTTATCTAACATGGTTTCATTTCTTCAAGATTGTAATATTTTTATCCAGGTAGATTCGGATGATTTTTTTCTTTGATGTAGGGAGACTTTCTCTTTTGAATAATAAAAAATATATTTTTTATCATATGAAAATATCATCCTAATAAATATAATCCTAAAATATTAATTCAATAGACGAACCCAATGAATTCATCCAGCCTGACACATAAATTATAAAGTAAAAAAACATGAGGTATGAGTTATATACCACCCTCCTCAAACTTTTACATTTTTCCTCTGCTAGTATGAGGCTCTAATTTTGCTTAGATCAGAGTAGATCTGAAAATTGAGGAATAAATAATAAACCCCGACAACTTGGTCCAGATAATGAGAAACAAATAACCGATTAAGAAGACTCAAGTATATATCATTGCAAATCCAACATGAAAAACATAATATCAATCAGATCCCTGATGATGAAGATTTCACAATCCCTAAATGTTTCTTTCAAATGTTCTAAAATTGAAGGAATGCGGGTTTATCTCACTAGAAATAAAATTAGGTATAGAGGAGTATTTTTAATTATACCATTAAGGGAAAATATGTCATGTTTCTAAAAAACATGTTCTGTGCATGGTGAGGCTACAAGGATTCAAAGACTATGCACTAACCATGAACTTGTACCTAGAGAAGAAGATCATACCTCATGGGTTGCCACATTGTTTAAAGAAACATTTTTAGACCATGTGGTATGCCCATCTTCTCTAGAAACCCATGAAAGGATGGTGCACAGTTTTGAATAGTGTGTAGCCAAACCATGCACATGAAATGTTTTGGGAATTTGATTTACATTAATGATCTAATTTGGCATCCTTATTCTTCCCTATTATGATTTCTAGTGGGATGACCCTCTTTTCCACTATTTTTGGATCCTTTAATGGCCAAATATATATATTGATATATCTCCTTCATTATGGATCTGATCGACAAAATGTTCATTACATCAGATGTTCAATGGTAAGTACTCGAGTTATCTTATTCCATTAATCATATATTTTGATCTCGACATAGTTATCATGTTTTAGGACTATATGTTGATTTTTAAAATATACTCTTATCCAATATATAGTATAGGAAAATAGTAGATGACGATAATTGTATGAGTATGGGGCGAGTGGTCTATAACTCATTCCTCATGTTCATTGATTTTGGAATTGATGTGTCTAGCTCACCTATTTCATATTGACAAGTTTGTTGAATTTATATTTCATGATTATATTCATTAGAACCATGTGATTTTAATCTTTTAGAATATGTAATTTATTATTGGTTTCTACATAACCAATGGACAATTCCCCATTTAGGGTGATATACGATAACTGAGTGTTTGCCTTTTGACACTTTTAGGCCACCGTTCGGGTGTTCTATAACATACCCACACTAATACTAGTCCTACCTATGATAGTTTTCTGTCTCATGATAATGGAAATCCTTGTGTGACACTTGAAAAACCTATAGATATTTCTTCACTTAATGGATTAAATGTCAAATGGTTTTTTTAATTTCAGTAGGTTAAATATGTGTTGTACTTGTTAAATAGAAATGAATTATCAATTTCACATCTATATTAAATTGTGCCATTTTTATTAAAGGAATTTGAGTCATCCATATGTAATAAACATTAATCACATGATTCTAATTAGATGCTTTTATTCTATACCACCATTTCAACATGGTGTGCAGGGCAGCAGATGAACCAAGGTAAGTGATTATTACATATATAGTATAATTAAATGGTTGAATGTTACTTGTCCTTGTCATTACAATGAAACACAGGATTGATACAATTAATCCTCATAAATGGAATAATTTTAATATGGAAATATTAAATTTAATTAATTTAATTAATGTTTCACAATTATATATGAAAAATGTAATATTTATAGGAAGGTCCTGAAGTGAGTTAGCATTTGGGTTCCGAAAGGAATACTTTAGTACTCAAGGAAGACACATTGATTCAAGGAGGCCAATTTCCAAGAATTAATCCCACCTTGGAACCTGATCCATGTCTACTACTGGATGCCTAATATTACACAATAAGAACCCATTTATACTATAACAGGATTCCTTGGATACACTCTGTAGATCCAGTGTGACATAATATGCCTTGGTTACATCCTACTGACTACCACTACATAGTCACATATTACTTTTGATATAATACTTAGATTTAGATTGATCATTAATATTATTGAATGCATGATGATTCTCCTTGGATTACACACATACCCTTTATCCACGCCACAGTTAGTATTATGTTAGCGACCCTTATGGTCTAAGATTCCTTTTTTGTTACAACTTGTAACCCTTTAATTATTATCACTATCTCATATTTCCATTTTAAATCATGAAACATTCGCTATTACTATATTGAGGTGGTATTCATTGACAGATATTCCTCACATGACCAAATATTAAAATAGAAATTAATAAATTAATTAAATTGATACATGTTTAGACACTAGATGAGGGATGAATCATGTACATGGGTATTTATTTATGATTTACTACATTAATTTATATATGTATCACTTAAAACTGTTATATTTATACTACACATGTTGGATGTTATAGACACCTTTGGTGGTGGCTCATTGAGATTCATATCACGCCCTCTCTGAGGGCTAATTTATACCTTCAGAATATTACATGTATGAAGTATTTCAAAAAGGGAAGCATATTAATTAAAATACATGATTGATTACTATATTAGTATGGAGATTTCACTAGATGACTGAGATAGAAAATTTTATGCTTCAGATAGATTATGTATTTCCTCTTAAAACATTTTTTATGATTGTATTCCAGTTAATTTGTATCAATGTTTTCATCTTTACAAGATATGTGACATATCATCATAAGTCCTATTATGTAATTCATGTTATTTTAGTCAATATTGATTTGTTTACATCTGATTTCCATTCTATTTTATTATATTTCATCTGCTATTTCACATTTGTTGTATTATATAAGTTATCTGTTGTGAAACACTCTGTTAATGGGTGCATTGTCTCTCCACATTCACACTATAGTCCCTCACATCTATTCGACATCCTCTAGATTTCAGGGTGATACTCTTGAGGACATGTATTCCAACGGGCATGGGGCATCTCCATATGGGTATCTAGGTCTTATACATCACAAACCTTCACCCATATCATTTATTCTTAACTCAAAATTAACCAATTTACCATTTACATTGATAAAAATGTTTTTTAACTTTTAGAGATTAAGATGGTCACAATAAAATGTAAACGGAAACATAAGAGGGAAAAATTATATTCAAGAACATATACTATTAAATTGGGTAAATATAATTTTTTTATAATTTTTAAATAATTTTAAAAAATCTAACATAAGCTACCATTAAAGTCAATTTTTTAATATTTAAATCATTTAACACTACAATATAAAAAGATATAAATTTCATTGTAATAATAAAAAATTAATAATAAAAAATATAATTAATTCATACACAAATATTTAGACCCCCACTAATATAACACAAAATATTTATTTTTTAGTTTTTGAAATCATTATATGATTTTTTAGAATATTTCAATTTTCGATAAGATTTTAGTATAATTATTTCATTAAATTTAATAATTTAGATATTAAAATAAAAAAATAGATATCTTTGAATTATCCTTCAATTAAAATAATATATAAAACATTAAAAATCCATATGGAATTGAAATGATGTTTTTAAATATATTATATATTTAGTCAACATAAACTCTTGAAATAATTTTTTTATGTTTATGGTGGATTTTGAAACGTTATTCCATGGGTCTGACCATATTTATTCCAAATTAACATTTAATTTAGTGATAAATTTTAACAAATTTAATATTTATTATGAAAAACATTAAAGTTATATTTTTAATGAAATTTTTTATTTTTTAAATTATTAATACCTTTTATCAAATTCAATTCCTACATTTGCAAGAAATTACTTTTCAAAAATAAAAAAACATGATGAAACACAGTTTTCCAAAAAATGTATTTTTAAGTATAAAAATGTATCCATGCCAAAAGTAAACCTAATATAAATCCAATGAAATATGTTTATATATGTTAAATTAATATTACATTTTAAAATTTTATAATTTCTTCCAGAATAAATTTTTCTAAACACATGGAAACAGAATACGATTTTTTATTAATTCTATATTTTTTAACAATTTAACACAAAAATAAATCTTTTAAGAGAAATATGATCATTTCACAATAATATGACATTGATATTATGATTAAAAAACATATTTTATTATTATCAAATAAATATTTAAGAAGTAGTAACAGTTATTATTAATATTACCTCTGAAATATAATTAAATAATTTGTATAGGAATGTATATTTGTGAAGGGAAATGTACAATAATAAAAATTTAGGTATTTTTCACAAAAAATAAACAATTATTTGGAATTGACTATGAATTATATATGTATGTATATATATATATAATTTGGTTTATCATGACTATATACACCATTTAAATTACTAGTATTAGTAGAACATTTAAATAATTGAACCAAATAGAAAATTTTTCTATGATAAGATATGGTATGGTCCAAAAAACGCATACAATAAATGGAAGACATGTTTTGGACACACTTGTAGCAATATCCATTAATTTGACCCCCTCATTACGCATTTTTACCCTTATTGTGATGCCAATAATTTTACCATGGAAATAATTAATTATAGATATGAATTTAAATTATTGTATTAAGTAATATTGAATATTATAATCAAAATTATGGAATCCAATATTAAATATCCAATTCATAGAGGCGTCCGAAATTTATTTTCATAGCCATTAGCAAAACCTGCAAATACAATTATTTTTAAAAAATATGATATACTTACAAATACTTAAATCATATTAATTATTAGATTAATGTTAATTTATTTGATTGAAAATATTATTAAAATCCTTCAAAATAATTTATTAATTCAATTTATCAACATAAAAAACTATATTAAAAAATTATAAAGAAAACAATATCCCATTTCAAATTAAAATTATAATATTAATATTTATAACCATATGATAATAAATTTTATGAATTATCACTAATTATTATACATACTTAAACAAAATTTTTAATAAATTTAATTCTTAAAATAAAATAAATTTACTTTTTAATAACTGAAATATGTTAAATGTAATGGCTATAATAAAACATTATTGGTTAGCCAAGAATTAATTGTCTAAAACTCCATATACAATGGCATGTATATCATAAATAAACATAATTTTCTGTTTTAAATTATATTATTATGATATATTTATATTATTCTAAATAAATTTATATTTTAAAAAATGAAAAATTAAAATAAATTTCCATCATTGTTTCTAAAGGATATTTGGTAATTCCGAACATAACATTGACACATTTTTTGAAATAAATTATAATCTAGATTATATTTAACGATATATAAGTTTTAATAATTTAACTATTTAATAACATATTTTTCAAATATGTTTACTGATTTGTGCATCCCAAGCTATCAATCAAATTGAATTTATTGAGGAAAAATATAATCTAAAATTTATGGGACCTCACAATAACATTGCCAAAAGTGTACCTTTATTTCTTATATATTAAAATAACATATTTTCCTCCATTTTCCATAATTAAATGCCTAATATATCTTTTGATAGACCTAAGTCCATCCTTCAATGGATTTGAAATGTTGTCATTATGTAATAGTGTTTTTTTCACTTGATTAGATATATCAAACCTACATTAGAGGTAATATAATAGGTCATAATTATATTTGTTATTTTATCTTTTTTGACAATATTATATCACCCTCCTAGGGAAATAGTTTATAGTGCACTGATTTTTATGTAATTTGATATCGAATTTAAATAGAATACCTTAATTAGTAGAATGAACACCATCTGTTGAAATAAATTTTACCAACCTAGTACAAAATGATTCCAAAAATTATATCTATGTAATATGTATTATATTCATTTATATGGTGGTTAAAATCCAATAATTTAGGATCAATTTGGTATTTATCAAATATTTTTTCTAGATTATGACTATGATTCATAAGATAATATCTTATTAGAAAATAATCTAATAAATCTTAATATTATTTATAAGTCATGAATTATTCTACGAATCATAAGAAATATATTGATATATTATGGACATAAAAATATCATGGGAATAGAATTGAAATATCATAACATTTGGGAAATAATTGGTTTTTAAAATAATCATTTAATTTTATAGAAAATTATTGAGTACATGGAATCTTTTCAAATGATGGGGTTTAGTTTCTATATTAATATAAGATTTTATTATTCATTTTCTATTTTATTAATTTAAAAATATAAAAATTATGTGCATGAAAATAGAATATATATGTCAAAAACATAGATAGATTTTCTAGAGAATCTAGTGGATGTATTGAGATGACTTGGGTGGGAAATACCTTTGAAATCATGAAAAATTATTAAATATTTTTTTTCATATTGAGAATATTGTGATTATTCATCAATGAATTTAATTAATTTGATAAAAAATAGTTAGAGTGAATTAAAATATCAAGAATTCATGATATTTTTAGTTTTCATAATTGGATGTAATGAACATTATTAGTTCCCATGTGGAGTTAGTGTAAACATTAATGTTTATAGTGGGTGGAATAAATAACTACATATACGCTTTATATATTATATTTATTTTTCATAATGATTATGGTGAAATAAATATTTCCTGAATGAGGGCTTGGATATTTGTAAAAGAGTAATAAATATATTGGACTATATGATAGCAGTATCCCATTACGAACCACATTGTTGTAATTTTTATACTATATGAACAAAATTAATCTATTATAAAATAACTAACCATATTGATAAATTCCAATATAAGATAAAATAAAGGCTAATTAAATATCCATATTGAATCTTGTCTATGAAAAAATATTTTAGGGGGGATGAAAAAAAGTATCCATGCTGTTTATCAAATATTATGATAAGGAAATATCAAAATAAATGATTTTTTATAGTAATTAGGGGAAAAAATTCCATTTAATTAATTAGACTTCATTTAAAGTTATGATTATCTAAAATTCATGGTAATGACTTGATTTTTCCTTTTATTATTTTTAGAATCATTATCTAGGACATGTTGATGATACATTATATTAGTTTATTGATATGAGTGATATAATACTATTATTTATTGTAGAAACGTAATCATTATATATAAGGATGTTTTCAATTTTCATAAGTGTATATCATATCCATGATTATAATACAGTTTATAACATTGGATACAAGAAAATAATTAATTATAAAAAAAATTATTTATTAGTGTCCATTCATGGAGATTCAAATATGATATAATATTATCATTTTCTTTTAAGGGAGATAGTGAAATATTGTATACAACCCCAATGAGACATAAATTGTAAAAAATTAAATTAAATAATTGATGCACTAACATTTACACATCCAACATAGTAAATGTTTTTCGATAGGAATCTTGACAGAAATTTGTTTAATGTAATATTTTCTAATGGTCTACTTTTTCATGGTCAATATGATGAGTCCACTATTAAAATTAGTTTTTTTAGTTGACATAATGATGTATTGTATATAACTACTAATGAAATGAAGATATCATTATCTATATCATGGGAAACAAAATACATTAATCTTATATTATATAAATATATTATAAATGTAATAATGAAAATGTAAAACATTTTTTATCTTCATTAATTTTTGAACTAGTGGTACCGATGATAGAAGATCACTCTAAAATAATGTTGATTAGGTAACTTCCAATTGTTTTACTATTTATTTTCATTTAAATTATATTTTTGTGGTTTATAGATTATTTTATATTATAATCTATAAAAATTGAATAACAACACATTTAATGTTTAAAAATAATACTATGTAAGGTACACATTAATTAATTAGAAAAATATAATGTGTAATATCATTATAATAAGAAAAAGAGGAATAAAGATATGAAAGTATAAAAAAACATGAAATTTAATTCATTTTGATTTTCCATTAACATCATCACCTACTTTATAATTATGGAATGAAAGAACATGTTTATAATTGTAATATAAATTTTGAGGATGAAGTAAATGAAAAGAATGAATTATTTTTAGTGAAGCATGTAATGATATATATAGAATTTTAATATGACTAATATTTTGGAAATTGGATTTATAGACATTTTAAATATGTTAGTTTGACATATATTTATTGGGTATACGGTTTTTTGTTAAATTTTTATATGATATACAAGAATAAAACATTTATATTTCTGTTTTCTGATAATATTGATTAATTGACATTCATTTAATTTATAATTTATAGATATTATTATCAATCTTATATAATGAACATATTTTCTATCTGTGTTATATTTTTTTACAATGATTTAGTAATATATACCAAAATTTATTTAAATTTGAATCAGAATAAAGAAAATACTGGATGTTCATTTGTATTTCGAAGTATGTTTTTTTCATGAACTATGTTTAGATACCAAGAAATAATATTCATATGGTTGATAAATAAATTGTTATGATCAAATTTTTATTAAATAATCACAGATGTCTTTAGGTACTAGCAAACAATATTTTTAGGATATCACTTTATGATTTGAAAATACAAATTGGAAAAAGATTTATTTTTATTTTTAATTAATCCCAAATACAATCAACTATTATATATTTAATGTTTTATTATGATGATGGACCTATGATGATTTCTAAACAACCATTAATGAAAAATTCATCTACATGTAACATTGTGAGATTAAATATTTTCTACCACAATGATGAATGAAGGCCATCCAACAAATGGTGTT
Source organism: Viscum album (assembly GCA_963277665.1). Taxonomy (NCBI): domain Eukaryota; kingdom Viridiplantae; phylum Streptophyta; class Magnoliopsida; order Santalales; family Viscaceae; genus Viscum; species Viscum album. The sequence continues at coordinate 1,844,465,033 of OY728157.1, read as the reverse complement.
TTATAATTGCATGATGTCTCACGAAGGTGGATGTCCATATAAATATTTATTTTTATTTTGTAATCATTAATTCCATGAATGAAAATGAATGAATTTATAAATATCCACGATTATTATATTGATGGATCTATAGAGGTTTAAATATCATACATATTCCTTACTATAAATATGTATACATTTATTCAGGCCATTATGAAAACATTTAGTCACCCAAGGAAACTATCATGGAATTACTCTACCACATACGTGGGCCCTAGCTCAACCACAAGGGACACATCACAATAATAGGAATACATATGAGAAATAAGTGTTATATATGGGATTACATGAGATATGAATCATGGCCATTGGTATAATATGCCTTCATGGTGTGAATAGGATGATTGTGTACTATATAGGTGATGTGTGGCCCATAAGTTTGACATGTGGAAGTGATCTAGTTGTTGGACCTGATGCCATATAAAATAATGAGAAAACAATGGAAATATTACAAAAACCCTCTAATGAGACACATTGTTATGTGGTACAAAAGCATGAAACACACATTTTTCTTCAATTAAAATCATAAGGATAGAACACAATCTATTCAATATGATAAATCTATATCATTTGGTCAAAGTATTCGATTATCATCAAACTATAATTACCCTCTTCATCAACATTTTTCATCAATCATTCCTAAAATCCATACTAAGCTCAAAAATGATGATGTATCATCACATTGATACATAGAGGACTGTATGGGTTACTATGCATGCATTCATATATTTTATTAAAAACATATAGATTATGATTATGATTCTATTGAGATGATAAGAAGTAACTATGTGTATTATGGTAAAGTAAGGTTGTAATAAGCTTAAGGATGCAGGAATTTGTGATTGGATTAATGCTAATATTGTGTCATGGAAATAGAATAAGTTGATTTCTTGTAAGACGGTATGTGAAACGGATAATATTTTCCACATATTTTCATATGCATTTCAATTTTTTAATCCTCCATATTTATAAATTTGAGATTATATGGATAAATTATGGATATTGGATTTCTTTTGAGAAAAATTGTGAAGTGTTCTTAATACTCAAATTTTAAAATATTTTTAACACACGGTTATTTTTGTCACTTCATAATAAGTAAAATTCCAAATTAAGCGATTATTTTTAAGTTGAACTCCCTAATTTATTTCAAAGTCTTTTTTGATGGACAAGTGAAATATTCGAGCTTCTAGAAGACAGGAAAATTTATTGAAATTGGGAAATTCTATAGGAAGACAGTGTGTACCCCACCTCAATATCAGATGAATAAATTGTGATAAATACCTCCAATCGAAGTTCTTACACATAAATATTAATGTGGACTCAAATTATCATCCCCAAAAATAAATTACATGGAGGATAGAATATATTAAGGTTAAAATGGAATGATATTCTATGAAAGAGGCTTCATGGAAATCTCTGCCAGAAAAAGTCATATTCAATGAGAAATTCATAACTCCTTCACCCTACCAAAAATAAACCTAAATCTTGGAGGGTTAATTAAAAATACATTAATTAAAAACATTTAATAAGGATGGAATTCATGAAAAGGTGTTTTATTTGTGATAAATCATGTCAACGTTCATATGAAAATTAATTCCTATAAAAGGAGTAGAGCACATCTTTCTCAAATAATCCAATTTTCTATCAAATTATTTAAGGAACCAAGGATGAGAACTGCACCAATGGAGACTGGTTCTAAATATTCCACTTTTATTCCTAAATTTTTTGGTATATTTATTTTTGTTTTAGTTTTCAATTTTAATATATATTTTTGACAATATTCATATATGGATTTTAGTTTTTTGTTTTTATCTACCCATCCACCCTCATTTCTTCTCCATATATTCTTATTATTTTCTTGTTTTATTCTTCTCATCCTATCCACTGTGACTTATTTCAAATAAAAAATAGGTTCTAAATGAAGGTTTTTCTTTGTGAGGTATATGGAAATTTCATTATTCTCTTCTTAAATTCATATGTTTTATTATGTTTGTGATTAGTAATAGTAAAATGCACGATTTTGGCGATAGTCCCCCATGACACTGAACACAAACTCATTTTTATTATTTTATTATTCATTTTCCTACCCATATACAAGTTAAAATATCTTCATGCGATTTAGTTGATCCATTCAATAGTTTAAATGGCATATAAAGGAGATCGGTCTTGGAAGATGTAACAACATCAATAAAGATGTTTCATTAAACTTAATTATAGGAGGAGGTGAATGTTAGATTTCTATATTCAATCATGATTTCACAGAAATAAATAAAATAATTTCAAATCATGAATGTTATCTTATAATTTAATTATCCATATTAATTTAAACACCAATAATAATAATGATGAAACCTACAAACCAACCCATGAAGTCCATGTTCTTTTTTGATTAATTTAATTTTGTCATTTTAGGTTAGTTTTATCATTTATTTTAAATAAAGGGAATTAAATTATTAGATTAAAAAATCAAAAAAGAATTATTTTAGGACAATTAAATTATATGACCAAAAAACATGGAAATGTCCTCAAGTGAGATGAGCATATTCATCTTATTTCATCCATTAGGAATATAATTTCCTTTTTCCCTGCCCAACGATAGGTATGTGTCAAAGCTGGCACTATTGTTGAAAATATATACCATTAGTTAGATCAATTTTTATAAATTCACATTTTTCAAATATTTTATTTGTTTTATTTAAACAAATAAAAAAAATTCCCATCGTGTTTACAAATGAGTTTTTTATCAAAGCATGTAATAGTTACCCAGAGGTGGCAGAACTAATTATTGACTCATCCGTGACCATGGAGGATGGTGTTTATGTTCTTGCTAGATGTGTGAGGTCATATTATAAATCAAATAAAATGGAATATAAATTTAAATAATTCATACCCAGCCTAAGGGAGAACATGATCCAACAAATTTTTGAATCAATGGCTCTAATTCTAACTAAGTTAACCCATTAATATCAAGAATGTCATCAAACAGTGATGGTCCGAGAAAAGTCCCCCATAGTATTCCATGATTTTTCTAAGGAGATTAATGATATTAATAAAGCATACTAAATGACTCTATATTTTATTGATCAACTCGATGTGGTAATTTATTCAAAAATATATATTGAATATGAACCAACTTAGAGAGAAGAAATATTCTTAAACACAAACTCTTTTGATTTTATTGAAAATAATTTTAGAATCAGTCCAAATAGTTTTGAATATTCATATTCATATATATTTTATTCTGCCCTAAAGGATTATGATGAAAAACAATATGCACATGTTGATGAATACTTTGATCTCTTAGATGTTATTTAATATTATATAGAGGTAATACAAGAACTTATAGTGAACATTGTACAAGTAGCAACAATGGAAGAAGTGGTTCCATAAATCATAATATCCCTACAATTCAAGATGTACCAAATATTGAAGGGTATGTATCTGGTGTACTTTATCTATGGGGTACTCCTCAATAGGAATGAAGATGTATATGATGACAAAAACTAAATGTGGTTGTTCATGTTGAAGAATGTCCAACTGCCATCAGACTTTGGATAGTAGTAGGTATTGTCCACTAGAGGTAGTAATAATCCAGGACCTACTTAGGGGATTATACCAAGACATATCCCATATTTTATTTCTATGAATTTATATTTTAAATTCATTTCTTTGGAAATAATTTCACACGAAGCCCCTCACTCTATCTTTTTAATTATAATAATATGACCCTTGGGCTTACTTGAGTAATTTTCTTTTATATCTTCAGTATAGTGGAAGGAAGTATCAGATAATGGAAGTGAATGACTATGTATCATAGGAAAGAGAGTTCATATTTATTGTTTAAACTTAAAAACTCATTATATTTTTTTCCAAATAATTTTTTCTGTATTAATGTTTAAAATTTCATGCCCATACTTAAATTCTTCCTTTAGTTGACAACTCAAGGAGACATGATTTTCTTAATAATCATGTTATTCCAATTTTTAAATTTCAATTTAAATAATATTGATTTATTTAGAAATAAAATTGAATTTTTAATGAGAATAATGGATATTGAAATGATTACTTTTTATTTGATGGAATTTATTTATTCATGTCATTGAAATTTCCTGACTATTTTTCATGATATAAATTTTTGAAATTCATGTGATTTTATTTATTTTTATAAATAAATCATTGAGTGGTTTTACAATATTATATTCCTATTAAAATTGTATTTCTATAGTAATTACTTCCTAATTTATCATGACCATATTTATTGACTGATATTAGGACATGTCACCTACCAGAACATGAATTGGAAATTGATAATGATTTGACTATACCAAAATACATTTAAAATGTTTGAGGAATCATTTGAAAAGAATTGGTCCCTAATAAAATCCTAAACATTAATATTTATTTTAGTCTAGAGAGACCACGAATGGCATTTATAATAAAGATCCATATTTCAATACATTTTAACCTTTCCTACTCTTTTCTTGTTATTTACATGATATTTTAAAAATAAAGAGTGGTGGTGAAAGGATTCACGGTAGAAGAGAATATTTACACTATAATGAAAAAGTGTGGGGGTGCTATTTTCGGAACTATAAAAAGTTTTAGAATCATTCATTGTACTTCATTTTGTGTCTATATTGAAATTAAAAATGACCCAAAAGAAAAAAAAAATACAAGAAAAGTGAATAATGTGTTCGGATTTAGGGGAACCAAATTTCACTATTTTCCAGACAGGTGGACATTAAACTATTTTTGGTTAGGTGAAGCATGTGAGGTTTTAACTAATCATTACTTTCAAAAAACCAAAAAAATCATAATTGTAAAAAAACACAAGTGGTTTAATTAATAATTCAAAAAGATTTATTGATCAAAACATTTATCTTTATTTTTCGGGATGTGTGAATTGAGACATTTATAGGGATAATTTCATTACACAATCACTTTTTGATGTCGTATATTTTAATTAAGAGATAAACCTCATCCCTAAGCCTAATTTTCTAAAAGCATCAAATCATAACAACTGTAAGACTCATAGTCAATTGAGCTTTTATTGGAATGTCCTCATGATTTTATGTGCTTGTTTCATTAAAAAGTGGAGAAAGTAGTGATTTTACAAACAAATTGATATGGAACATGTTCTCATGATAAGATCATAACTCAACATTATTTTTGTCTCGAGATATCATAGAAATGATTCATTGGTGAGGTAAATCATGATTTGGAATGCTTAATAATAATGAAATGAGAATCTTGAATGAATGAAAGGAAGAGTTTCATCACATTTCATAGATGAAATGTAAAATGTATGAATTTATTGATTCTATAAAAAATGAAATGTTAAATTGACTCTTCATGTGGATTTTTTAGAAATATAATTATCCGTTATTTTTTTTTGGATTTTATTACTTTTGAATGTCAATATCATGAACATTTTTGTCTCCTGATTTCCATGTTTAGTTAATATATTTGAGGAAAAGAATGGCATATGTGTGAGGGAATTTATAGTTATAATATTTTATACATTTTTTATATGAATTTCAATTGTTTTATACATCCCAAATATATATTTTATCCTATATGGATCAATTTTGGATTTATGATGTTTTTTTACAAAATTGTTAAATGTTCATAATTATGGATTTTCTATATATTTTAACCACAAGGGTATATTAGTAATTTAATTAAAAAAATATTTATAAATTTATTGATTATCATTATATTTAATACTTGATTAATTTCCTAAAACGTTTTCTTGTTGGATATGGGTTGATTTGAGGATCTAGAGGCCCAAAAAATTCAGTGAATATAGAAAAGTTTTCCATGTAGACAACTTGGTCCCCACCTCCCTAACAGATACATAAATATGGATACATAAATAAAAATGAAGATATTCTACCTATATATAAAAGGCTAATAAAATACACATTTCAAAATAAATTACATGAAGTTTGGAAGCCATTAATGTGGAAATTTAAGGACATATATTTAAAGAAGCTTCCATGAAATTTCTGGAAAAAAGAATTCTATTCAATGATAAATTCATAACACCAAGATCTCAGGACCAATGAAGTTAAAATTAAGAGGTTGAATGAATATGATATTTATGAACAACATTGATGAATGATATAATGTGGGAATTTTTTTTGGGGACAAAATGATTTATATTTAGGAGAAAAATTCTGCATATATAAAGATTAGAGCTCCTCATTCCCCAATCATCCAATTTACATCCAAATATTCTAAAGCACCAAAGAGGTGATCCTAACTTAGGGTTTATAGCCTAAAAAATTTCCATTTTTTTATTAATTAATTTATTTTATTTATTTTATTAGGTTTTTAATTTTCAGTTATACTTATAAAAAAATTCATGAAATGTTTTTATTTTTGTATTTTCATCCACCAAAATAGCCACATTTCTTCTCCGTCATTTTTTATTCTATTCATATTTTAATATTCTCATATTATCCACTATGACCTATTATCCTAAATATTAAGGTCATAGTTGAGGATTTTCCCAAGGGATGTATGTGTATATTACTTTTATTTTATGCTTAAATATCTAGGTTTTATGATGTTTTATGAGAATGAGTGGCGTGTATAGGTGTGTTGATCGTACACCATGAAACTAAAATAAAACACATTTAATTTATTTTGGAAATAATTTTCCCCCTATTCTACTGGTAAAGTGCTCTTTATAAGATGGAGTTGATCCATTATATAGTTGAAATGACTTACAATGTAGCTAGGTCTAGGAATATCTCACACTCTCGATTGAGGTGTGTCGTCGACATTGAATATAGGAGGATTTTATGTTAAGAAATCTAAATAAATTCAAGATTTCACACTAATAAATAAATTTTTCAAATTAAAAAATTACTTATCCGAATAAGATTATCAAACATAATTTAAACACCATCATGGAGAACAATTAAACCCACAAACCAACTGATAAAAGCTAATTTAATTCTTCATAAATTTCATTTTGGCATTGAATGTAAGATTAAACATTTATTTAATTTAAATTGAATTAATTTCCTTCGTAAAATAAAATAAAAAATGAACTATTTAATGTGAATTATATTCTGTGAGAAAATTACTAAGAAATTCCTCATGTGAGACGAACATGGTCAGCCTATGTGATTCATTAAGAAAATAATCTTCTTTTGTCACGCCCTATAATAGGCGTGTATCAAAATTGTAACAATTGTTGGGGGTTAAAAATACATTATAATAATTTTTTCAAAGTTAATATTTTCTAAAATACTTGTTTTCTTATCTTTAAAAAAATAAAAATGAAAAAATTTACTATGATATTTTCAATCAATTATTTATTCAATTAATAGAATAGTCACCCTTATGAGCATGGACCAATTATGTACTCACTCTTGTCCATGGTGGATGGTGTTTATGTCATTGTAAAATAGGTGAGGTCATTATGGAAATAAAAAAATGGGGGTATTCATTTAAATATTTCATTGATGGCTTGGGGGAGGACATTAACAAACAAATATTTGAAGCGATGGATTGAGAGATAACTATGTTATCCCATTACTTTAAAAAATATTATCAAGTTGTGAAGGTCGAACAAGAGTCCACCACATTATTTCCTTATTTTTATGAGTAGATCGATGAAATTGAGGAGCCATACTACCTGCCTCTATTTTATATTGATCAACAACAAGAGACAACCTCCATTGAGGAAGATATTTAATAATATCCAAATCAGATAATTGATATATTCATGAAATGATAATATTATAATTTTATTGAAAATTACTTGAGTATAATCCCTAATAGTTTGTAATTTTTATATTCTGGGATATTATATTTTTCATCGAGGATGATTATGATAAATAAGATGAACATGTTGAGGAATACATGAAAGTCTTAGAAGATAATGAATATTATCTCAAGGGAATACAGAAAGAGAAAAAAAATGTTGTAGAAGTCACAAAGATTGAGGATGAGGTTCCATACTTCATCCTACCCCCGCCATACTAGCTATTCTTCATTTGGAAGATAGAATATATGGTTTAATCTATCCATGGATTAATCCATAAAAATAATAATGAAGTGGGTGATTAGAAAACCTATATATGGTGGTTCATATCGAAGAAGCTCCAACCACTATCAGAATTTGGAAAATAGCTGGTACTACCCACTAAAGGGAATAAAATTTCTGGTCCCAATTTGATGGTTATTGGAAGACATATCCTTTTCTTTTTGGGAATGTAATTTTTAGTTTTATTTTGTAAGAAATAGTTTATCATTCTTCACATTCCTCTAGCATTTTGAATGTTAATGATAAGACACTTTTTCTTACATGAGTAATTTTCTTTTATATGTCTGTGATGGTGGAAGGAATCCTCTAATTGTGGAAGATATTTACAAAGAATCATGGGAGAGAGAGTTCATTTTTAGTGTTTAATCTTTTAATCTCTATATATTTTTTCCAAATCATGTTTTGAGACTTAAAGTGAAAAATTACTTACCCATACATAAATTCATGATTAACTTGACATATCAAGGAGACATGAATTTCATGGGAATCATATGATTCCATGTTTTAGATTTCACTATTAAATAGTTTTAATGAGTAAAATATAAAATCTAATGTTTAATTAGAAGCATGGATAATGAAATGATGACTCATGATTTGATGGAATTGATAAATTCATCTAAATGAAATTTCTTGACCGTTTTACCTTCAATGAATTTATTAAATTCATGGGAATTGATTTTTTTATAAATCATGCCTTAAGTGATTTTCCAATATTATATTCCCATTCTTGATATGTAACACCACATAATTTCATAGTAGGTTATCTCTATAAATTAATTCAATAGCTTATGCTACACACCACATTGAGTTCGAGCGTACCACATCTTAGTAAACTAGCCACTAAATACGGGGTTATGAATAATATTAACTAAAATTTTAATTTTATTTACTTAATATAATTTTAAAATCCATACTTTTTTTTTCGTAGATATAATAAAAGAAGAAATTAAATTTTACAGATAAATGAATTATTTTATAAAAAAATGAAATTTTACAGCCTTTTAATGCCGAACCCTTTTTAAATCAAATACATGACACTTTTATATATTCAATTTAATGAAATTAAATTTTTAGTTATAATAGATACAAAATAAAACAGTTTGGATAAATTTTCTGTACTTTTCTAACAACTTTCATATTTTGGGAATAATAAAAAAAATTACTAAAGTTTAATTGAAAAAAAACAATTTTAATTAAAATAATTTAAAATGATAATTTATTAATTTATGTTATTTTCTTTTATAATTATATTATGTTGTTATCATTTAATATAATTTAGCTCACTGTAAGTAATTTCAAATTTAAATTGGACATAAACATATATCTATCTACTGATAATTTCTACTTCTTAAAACCCCAATTTCAGGTTTTGACAAATAGAATTAAATTTAAATATATTAATTTGACTTATATGTTTTCAATATAGTGAAATATATATCATTTTTCGAATTTTAATATTAAAATTTTCTTTGGGTGAATTTTTGGTATTTTTCTGAAAACATTCCATCTTTGATGAATAGTGAAAAATACTACATTATAGATAAAAAGGAATTTTATTTAAATAGTTATTATTTTTATTTAAAATTATTTTATAGTAAAAACGGATACATAAAACCTATATTAGTCTAATTTAATTCATTGAAATCATTTTATAATAAGAATAGATATATAAAATTTTATTTAACTTTTTAACGTCTTTTACCCACCTTCTAGGCACATTTGCAAATTTGCATAAAACATAATTTTACAGCTTCTATGAATTAAATTTAAAAAATTATAGGGACATGGATGACATAAGTATGTAAAAATGTTATTAAATAGAATGAAAATTCTTTTTGGTGAATGGTTACTTTTGACTTTTATTTACCATAGTTTAATGTAAATAAGATAATTAATGGTAAAAATAATATTATAATAATATAAAATTACCCCAACACATGACTTAATTATTTTGGATAAATTTTTCAACAAAAATCATCCTTATAAAAAATATTATTTGTTTTTATTCACTTTGGTTAGATTAATACATTTATCATATTTTATTTTTAGAATAGTTAATTGTTCTAAATTAAAATAATAAAAACCATTTTAATATAGGGATGTAAAAAAGATAAATTCAACTATAAATATTAATTACATAGATAAAATTATTTCCTGCTTGGTAGTATTTTATTTTTAAATTTTAGATGTTATATAATTAAATTTATTTATGAAAAAATGATGATGTAGTAATTAACATATTAATGAATGATTAAAATAATTGATATTATAAATATATAAATAAATGAAAAATCAAAATTTTTATTACATCAACTAATTTTCTAGGTTAAAATGACATTTTAATATGTATTTAATGTAATTATTTCATATTAATCAACTTTTTATGACTTTCACAAAAACAAAATACTAAATAGTGTCGGAATTTAAATAAATGTGTTTTTTAAAACAAATACTATACTATTAAATGATATAATATTCTTAAAAATATATGGTTAAAAAAAGACTTAAATAAAGATATATATGTAATTAATGAACCACTTGGGGTTCTCTAGGCCTTTTATCATATTTGTTTTAACCATCTAATATAAAAATACAAGATGAAATTATAAATGTTAAACTGTTAAACTAATAGTTAAATCTAAAAGTTAAGTTTAATATGGTGACATTAAGTTCTCTAAAACCTATTGTTTGAGAATATTACTACTCATACCCAACTTATAATCTAACTAAATCCATTTTAGCAATTATAAACATAATATTATTTTATAATAAAATAATATTTCAAGCTTATCCTAAAGTGACCCTCACCTGTATTATAAAAGGGTACTTCCATTCTCTTAAAATAACACCTCCAAAGCTATTTTTATTGTCAGAAACATACTCAAATATCCTCCAATCTACCCTAAATTCAACTTAGAGGCCTTAAATTGATCATAAATCTAGCCTAAGGATCCCTTTTGATCAAATCAAAATGAAGCACCCGAAGTAGAGGTAATTAATACATCACCTCTTTCAACGTTTTTTTCTTCTTCCACTTCTCTTTCTTTGTAATTTCCATACTAAAATAATAACCACAGTACCTTCTATATAATTTTATATTATTATAAATATGGTAAATCCATATTCATTATTCTATAAATCCGATGAGTGACAATGTCACCATACGTGCATACGTACGACTTACCGTCTCCATGTTATGGTGCAGTTTGTTATTCAACACTACATTATTTGGAAGGGTATAATAATGAGTATAATTAATTTTAATAATAAATATAACGTGTTTATGATTCTATATGTATAATATACCATCCAGTTAAACATAGTTTATCATTTATAGAATGATATATTCACTCATGTGTACATACGACTTACCATATCCATGACTCGATGAGATTTATCTTTAACGATTACCAATTAATAATTGTTATATATATATATATATATTAAGTATGATATACATGAAATAATATTTCTACTAGATTTATATATATATACTTATATAAATATATGCCGTTTACATACTTTCATACTATAAGAAAGGAAAACAGAAAAAACCTTCATGCATACATACAGACTCGGTCTCCATGAACCGTGTTTCCATTTCATAAATATATCAATAATAAATATTTATATTCTAAATATATATTATATATAAATAATGTTTTATATTCTATAAATATGTAAGTCATGATATAAGTGATACGATTACGAATAACAAGTTAAAATACCTAGGTTAAAGAATGATATTATTACACAAAATGTTACATTAACATAGAAATTGGTATTAAATGGGATGTATAATGTCATAAATAAATAATATATGATATCATAAATATGAATATGGATATGTTATAATTTAATAACATACTATGGTCATTATATAGGAGGTTAAGCATACTCTGGAATAAAATAATGTACAAGGTAAGGGTTAATGCTTTAATATCATTATTATAGCCCAAATGTCCCGAATGCCTTCATTTTTATTAATTTTTTATAACCCCCCTTTCAAAGGATGAGGGGGAACCCTTAAAAGGATTGTAGGTTCAGAGATTACATGGAATGTAGGCCTAAGAGATTACATGACCTAATGTTATTAGGGAATTAAAACAGACTATCTACAAAGAAATGACCATCCCCAACATCTGCATCATGATAGTAGCTCTCCACTTTCGCATGGTCGTCTGGCTAGGATTATTGTGAATGAAAAGACTGGTCCCGATGACATTGTTATACCCTTTCATTATGAAAAAACCATTTGGATCTTCTCTGGTGAGTGCACCTGCTCTGAATCCTCTTCAGGGGCTACACCTTTTTTGTAGTCTGTCTGGGGAAACTACATGTGGCCCGAAGGCCTTGAGGTGGCTGAAAGGCCTTAATGGTGGCCCAAAAGCCCTGCTGACCTAAAGGTCTGGGTGGACTGAAATCCTTAAGGACTCCAAGCCCAAACTGATGGCTCAAGGTGAATAGTAACAGCTACTAAAATACCGAACAATACCTGCTACAGTAATTGCTACAGTTCCTGCTGCAGTGACCATACAATGTACAGTTCAGCTACAGTGCCTGTACATTGTACAATTATGTTATAGTACTTTCAAAGTGTACAATACTGCTACAGTCCCGACTACAGTACTGCTACAGTACCCCCGAAATATGGCTCTACCTGGTTTTGAACCTGGGTCTTGTGGATGCACTTAAGGATACCACACCAACTGGGCTGAGGCTCAGGTGAAATCTATCCCATTAATATACGAGATTGTTTATGTGTATGTATTTAGTGGGACATTTTTTTAATCCATGTCCATGATTCATAAAAAAAATTCAAACTGATTATTTTAATGTTTTTTTGAAGGGACTCTTGATCAAGATCAACATTTTAAATGTTTAAATGATTTATTTTTCTAAATCTTTTTCATTAATGTCCATGTTTGAAAATTGATTTTATGGATTTATTTATATTAACATGATTGTTTTAAATTGATAATCCCATTAAAATGTTTCAAACGTGTTTGGTACACTTTGATTCAAAAATCTATTTTAAATTACTTTCTTTATAAATGCAAGAGTTTTAAATGATTTCAGAGAAGGGATATTTCTCTCAATGAATTTTACCGATCATTTTGAACTATTTCAACATCCTTTACGAGATATTATTCTGGAATGAGGTTGATTTCTTATAATACAATATTCTACATTTTATAGAATGATTTATGATATTTTTTACCGCAGATGTTATATTTTTATACAATTCATGTTTATTGTTCATGTTTTGACATTTTATATAGTAGAATTAATACAATGGTTTATGTTATGTTTTGACATATTAATATGAGGAATGCATTGGACATAGTATTTTCTTGATAGAGCTCACTATAGACACTTGATTAATAGGTATGTATTATGAGACAAACAGGTGTATTGACACAAGGCCATGAAAAAAAAATTATTTGTAGTCCTGGAACGAGGCCTTAAATATGTTGTTATGATGTATGGCATTATGTTTCTCCTCATTATGAAATTAATTATTGCATGTGATTATTCTACTAGTAGAATATTCATGTGAATGTTTATATTGTAATGTTTGATTTATATTTTCCATATTATGTTCATTTTTATGTTTAAAAGGATATGGTTTTTATTACACATATTAACATATAAATTAATAACTTTGGCTCAATTATTTACCCTTACTAAGCATCTGAGCTCACCCCTTTCTTATGCTTTATTTTCCCAGGATCCCATGATGTGTTTTATGATTGATATGTATGGTTAAGCTATAGGAACAATGGAATCATCAAAGGATTATTTATGTTGTGTTGTATGATAGAAAGTGTAATGTGACGTTCATGTATGTAATCTATTTTCCAGTGCTGCTAAACTAATCAGTCCTTCAAGACTTTATTCTTTGTAATAATTTCAATGTATTAAAATAATTCACCAGCTCTGATTAACTGGGTCGGGGAGTTACATGAGAGGACATCTAGACCACGTACTTCCTATTTTATCTTAATCATCTTTCTTGAGTGATATTGGTACATTTCACCTACCAAAACATGAATTGAAACTTTTACAATCTATAACTATACAAAAACACAACATCATTATAATATCCTTTATCCTTAATGAAAACCATTAAATCAATCTCTTTTTTATCCCATACAGACCATGAATTCAATTTTATATGGTTGATCCATGTTTTAATCTATTTTTGTCCATTCTTACCTACTCTTGGTATTAACATGATATTTTAAAAATGAAGTGTTGGGGTAAAGGGATTCATAATAAAAGGGGTGATTTACAATCTGTGGGAAATGTATGGGGGTGATATTTTGGTAATTGTAAATTTTTTTGGAATCATTCATTTTACAAAATTACTTTCCCCTCTTGAATTAAAAATAATAAAAAAATGACCAACTACAACCAAAAAATAGAAAAATGGGTTGTGCTTTTGGTGCACCAAAAATAACTATTTTCCAAACCAATGAAATTAAAATTTCAGGTGTTTAGGTTATGTATATAAGGTATTACTTTATTATATGATTCGAAAAAAATAAAAAATTTCCAAAAATTTAAAAAAATCTTGTGGGTGTAGTAACAATTCATTATGCATACTTGATCATAACAATTACATTGAGTTTCTGGACTGCGGGTGTGGCTACATTAAAGTGGAGAATTCGATTACACTTTCACATTTTGATATCATTCATTTTAATTAAGATATAATCCTCCCCATTGATCCCTATTTTTTAAAAGCATCCAATCTTTCCAACATTATGACATAGAGTCATTTGAACCTTTAAAGAAAAATCCTTGTGATTTTATGTGTTATTTTATTTACAATGTGGATAATGTAGTTTATTTACAATACAATTTATTAGGAACTTGTTCATAGGATATGAGAATAAATCTAAATTATTTTTACCATGATAAATTATAGTAAAGTTTCAAAGGTGACTTAAATCATGGTGTTTCATACAGAAAAATAATGAATTGAGGAGCCTAAATTAATTGAAGGAGGAGTTCCATAAATTTTAAATGGGAAAAAGTAAAATAAAAAAATTATTGTTCTATTGATAAATAAGAAGAGAAATTTAAAAATCAGGTGGAATTTTGAAAATTATATTTGACATTTATTTTTATTTTATTTTATTACTTCACAATTGAATATTGGTAACATCATTGTCCTCTAATTTCCATATTTATATTTTATACATGATGACACAGATGATTCATGTTTGGGGAAAATGACAAAGATAATATTTTCCACACTTTTTATATGATTTAAAATTTATTTTAAACTATCTATTTATAAATTTGAAATAATATGGAAGAATTTTTTATTTGTGATGTGTTTTGGGAAAAATTGAGAAAAGTGATTATTTATGGATTTTTTCTAATTTTCTCGACAATGTTATTTTGGACATTTATTTAAAGATATAATTCCAAAATAATTGATTCTTTTTATTTTTATGTCCATGATTTATTTCCTACATCATTGTTATATATATCATAGGACTATTCAAGCATTCAACGGCCCCAAATATTCATTAAAGATGGGAAATATTTTGGGCAGAATGTGTAGACCCGACCTCTATAACGGATGTATAAATTTGTCTACATACCACCAATGTAGTTTATTCTTACAATATATAAAACATGACAGATTTCCTCATTCCGAAAATAAATTACATGTAGGTTGGAATCCATTATGATTAGAATTTAATGATATATAATAAAAACACTTTCAATAAATTTCACTCAAAAATAGTCATTTTTAATGTAAAATTCATAACCCCTAGATCATAAAGTCAATGAAGCTAAAATTTAGAGGGCGAATGAAATCTAAATTTATAATATCATTTATGAATTATATAATGTGTGAAGAAGTTATTTATTTGGTATAAAATGAGACATCCTTCGGAGTAAAAATTCTCACTATAATAGGAGGAGATCTCCTCCTTCCCTATTCATCCCATTTTTCATCCCATTACATTAAGGAACAATGGAGAAGATCTCATCTGAGGGAGGAAGACCGAAAATATTAACATTTTATTCTTAATTTATATATATTTTTTTATTTTAATTTTAGTTTTCAATTGTAATTTATATTTCTATAAAATTATTTCATGGTTTTTATTATTGCGTTTTCTTCTACAAAATTTCCCTCCTTTCTTCTCCATATTTTCTTATCATTTTTTATTTTATAACTCTCTTCCTATAATCCATGATCTATTACCTTAAAAATTGAGGGGCTAACTGGAGGATCGGTTTGAGGGAGGTATGTGGAAATTTCATTTATTTTTCACTGAAATTCATACATTTTATTATATTTTTGATGAGGAAGAGTGAAATTCATTGGTGTAGCGATATTCTTCCACGAAATATAAATATAAATAATTTAATTATTTTACTAAACTTTTTTCCTCCCTTCTATTGCATAGGATCTCATCATACGTTGGATTTGAACCATTGTATTGTCAAAATTTCATTAGATGGAGTTGTGTGTTGGAAGATGTAACACTCTAGATCGAGGCAGGACATAAAACGTGGTTATATGAAGAGGTGAAGTAAATAATTCTAAATGTATTCTTTATTTCACAAAAATATATAAAATAATATTAATTCATGAATGAGATCTCTGAATTGAATTACAAATCATAATTTAAACCCCAAAAAAGTGAATGATTTAACCCATAAACCAATGCAAAAAAGAAAAGGTTCATTCTTTATGAATTTCATTTCTCCATTACATTTTATTTTTTTATTTTTCTTAAGTCTTACTAAATAAAATTACAATATTAAATAAAAAATGATGTATTTTATTATAATTATATTATTTGAGTAAACAAAAGAAAATTCTCCTCAAGTGAGAGGACTCGTGTTAGCCTCTATAATGAAATAAGAAAATTATATTCTTTTTACACAACCTATGATTGGCATGTGTCAGAATGGTATGAAATTAGGAATCATCCAAAAATGAAAATAACCTTTGTGATATTAAAATCATTTGTGAATCTCCTTAATAACCCGATGTATAATTTTAATTAGAAGAATTACATGGAATCAATATTGGAAGATATTTTTTGTCTCTTATTCTATAAATAATAAACGATAAAGATGAGATTCACTAATGATATAATTGGGAGAACCTATTATTATCTAAAAAACATTGAATCAGATGACCCTTTGAACATATATCGATGTGACGATGAATGATGGTGACCCACATTTTTTAATTAAGAATGGTTTAACACAAATTTTTTGAAATAAAATAAACCACAAATACATTCTATTAAAGACTGTATATTTTGATAATGTAAGGTGATTCGGAACATGCGAGGACACTGAAAAGTCAATCATTTATGTATTTTATGAATTTTTTCCACTCATAATGTTCATGAATATTAGGTTGATATTCAACATACACCAGTAATTTATAGGGAGATATTATCATTGTTTTTTATTAAATGAACTATTTCTTGTTACCTATGTGAAGATTATCGGACATTACGTTTACATACATGTTATACAAAGATAATGAATGTATCACATATCCTATTACAAGAAGAATAATATAGAAGTAAATTTTGGAATACATTGAATTTATGAAATCCATGATCTTTTCATAACATATTTAAAAAAAATTAAATATCAAAATGTGAAAAAAAATCAGTTCCTTGAGATGTTAAATAACTAAATAGTATTAAAACATCCCTTGAAATAATAATAAAAATATTATATATGTGCTAGTATTTACACTCTTGGTAAATCCATTCAAACTACATAAAATTCTTGAATAAAATCTTTTTGTGAAAAAAAAGAAATAATAGGAATCAAATAATTGTGTATCAATTATCATAATAACAATATGAGGGTTTCCATAGAATATTAAATTTATTATTATCTGGATTTTTTGGATTTTTAGTTATCAAGTTCAGTACATAATAATATGTTCTTGAGTAAAAAAAATTATCCAATTCTATTTATTGCTAAAAATACGAGATACCCGTTATAATTATAAGATTTCAATGTAGTTTCATCATTATTGTTTCTAGGAAAGTTGATCAAAATAATTAGATAATATCTCATTAAATGTCTTCTTCATTTCTACTCAATTAATGAGGAGAATATTGACATCCAATTCTTTTAGTACACTTAATATCTTCTATTATACATGGTTTTTTCGTATAAGAAAACTTCAATCCCATTACCTTCCACATGATTTTCAATATAATATAATATAATATAATCAATGTGAATGTGTAATGATAACATACATACCCTAATTACATAGACATCCACAAGATAAGAAAACATCAAACAAATATTAGTGTTTTATGTGGTTTATTATTTTGTATTCATTCATGATAATTATAGGTGAAAAAGAAAATATAAGGATTTATTGAACATGTTAAATAGGTAATGAATAGAATAATGGTTTAAAGTGATAAATTGTTTCCCCACACTAATTCCCCCCCCCCCCCTTGTTTGGGCAACAAAAAGTGATCTCAACAATTCTTATTAGAGGTATATGTCAAAAATCATAGTGGATTTTAAAATTTATATCTTATTGAATATTTCATCTATATATATATATATATTCTCAATTAATAAGGGATAAAAAACATAGAGAAGTCTTATCTTCTATAAATCAGGATTTTATATCTACCAATACATTGAATAACATAAAATTGAAATATTTGGAAACGATAAAGAAGACACCACTTTTTTATAATGAGTAACAGAAAACTCTTTATCCATATTATAATTCGTTTATATATAATTCTACCATGAAATAATTATAAATAGTGGTACAACTGAATACTAAATTCAAGGAAAATATTTCTCGACTTTTTAGAGATTCATACATATATAAGTTGATGGAAATAAATATCTATTTCAAAATATATCCTCTTTATGATACAATCATTATGTTAAGACGTCATATATTTGAGGTTCCCCATACTGATTTAGTTTTCACATGAAATTATATAATATAGAATATTCCCAAATAATTATAAGCTTTTATCTATAGATCATTCAATAGAATTAATAATGTGATTACAAGTATGAAATAAATATAGTAGATCCATGATAAATTATTTAATTAATGAATGTTAGAAAATTTATATCTTACCATTATATTTGTATCAAAAATAATATAGCATTTTTTAACATGAAGAATGATACTCCAGTTTTAAAGATCAGTTGTTAAATAAAATTTAGATGAATTTTATTTCCACTAAGGAATATAAAGGAAAATAACATTCATGTGAGGAAATGAAAAAAATGTATCATTTATTTTGTGATTTCTCATATTGAGATCAATAAAAACAAGATATAGGATATTGACACCATGATATAAGAGTATAAGTATATGCATGAGGAAATGTTCTTGAATATCAATAAAGAATTTGATGATAAATCGATGTAATTTTAGGATGATAAATTTTTATTATAAATGATATTTCATGAACATATTTTCTAAATTGAATGTTTTAAAAATTTACATGTTGTTTATTCACAAAAAAAAGATATATTAATACAAGAGCTGGTACAACAAAATCTCTTATTGACGATTCTATACATGAATGTCAAAAATAATTTTTAACAGATATAATAAAATGATATAATATTCAATATCATGAAACCTCTATGAAAAATGTGGCATCCGTCTCAGTCACTAAATTTTGAATTAATTTTGGATCTCTGCATAATGATATATAAAACATAATACCATTGATAATTTAAATGGATAATCGTAGTGAGGTACATAAAAATTCATATAATATAAAAAAACACTATAAAAAATATATTCCCCTAAAATCCAATATAAATGTGAAATTAAATATAAATATCAATAATATGAATCAAGAAAAACACATACTGAAAAAGTAAACCCAACAAAATTCAGCTATTGGTGTTTCAAAGAAATTTGGAATAGAGAATCTAATTTTTGGAAAATTTTGAAAATATCTATAAATTACCATATTGCTACATCAAGGGTGACAAAAAAAAGTTTTGAGGTAGAGACTGCCGATGGGATAAAATAATTTTTTAGTTATAAATAGATTTTATTGATTGAATAGTATATTTTCCATTCTAATTATAATGAACCATGGTTTTTCAGATAAAATATTTTAATATATCAAGGAATT
The DNA here is from genome assembly GCA_963277665.1 of Viscum album. NCBI lineage: Eukaryota > Viridiplantae > Streptophyta > Magnoliopsida > Santalales > Viscaceae > Viscum > Viscum album. The sequence continues at coordinate 1,844,444,777 of OY728157.1, read as the reverse complement.
GATTCAGATATAGTTTTTAGGATGGGATATGATTTGGTGGCTTGTTCTTCCTGGAATTAATAATTTTAAAATATTAAATTTATTTTATATCATTAGTGAATACTAAATCATACATAATGGGATATCACTAAAAAGGAATCATGCAATAAAAATAGTATACCATGTTTGAATATGTATTATATGTTATACCTTAGACATGTTCTAAAGTTGGAAGTCTAGGGATATTTGTATAATGAGAATGTTGGAAGTATGTTTAGTGAATTAATTATATAAAAATAATTTTTATATTTTATATATAAAAACATATTCATTTTATAAGCATATTATTATTGAATATATCCTTGTTTAAAACATAAAACTTTTATTTGTTAGATAATTTTTTACAACCCACTATTGGAAAACTGATATCGGAAGACAACAAGCTTCCTTGTCCAAGTGAATCAAGAAACAACGGGCACATCAGATCACCCCTTCATTGGCGAGAATGTTATTAACTCTTGATGGATAAAATATTGAAGAAAGACTCTTAATTTTTAGATTATTACAATAATATTAAATTATATAGAATGATAAAAATTATATAAACAGATATGTGATTGAATTGTGTATTTCCATGAGCATGTGTATCAGATTTCAATTATTTATTCAATTCATACTCCCCCTTCCATGTTTCTCAACCGGAATATCCCAAATATCATTCTTGGGTAAAAAAGATTTCTAAACAATTTTTTCAACCATTTATTATATAATTTTCTTCCATGTTTATTATTTTTCTATAATATTGGAATATGGGGTCTGCGGTTTGTCTTTATTGAGTGGAATCATGCATGAACAGACCATCATATTCATAAAAAGATTCCTTATAGAAAATGGATCAATGATTAGGGGACAGATCAAGATGATTTTTGGCCTCACAGTTATATGATCATGTATTTATTAAGTTTTTAAGTTAGTAGGGGGGTTTACGAGATAAAAATATAAAAATATAATTTAAATAGTGATTTTGAATCCATTTTCTACCACTGTAGGGTTTGAGTTGATGAATGTTGGAAATCCCCTTAGATTATGAGTGAACACCAATTATGAAATTATGTGACATACTAGGATCTAGATACATTTTCCATATCTCACAATATATGATGATTTCAGCTACATGTTATGTATTTGATGAAAAAATAGCATCTCGTGACCCATCATTGGTGACAAGGGTATCCAATAAAGTATATTATCACGCATCTTATAGGGAATCCATATGTTTTATAACCTTTTGATGGTATCCCAAAGTGTAATTCAAGAGTACGCAGACACAAACATTACCAAGAAGGGTTCATGTACAGTCTCATCGATTTTATACAAGGCCAGGGCCTAATGTACATGGTCATGGAAAATAAAACATGGATCGACATAGGGTGGTCAAGAAATGATGTGTATCACACTTACAAAACATATTTTACTACATAAACAATAAGATGAGGGCTGGTGAAGACATAGACTGGTTGTAGAGTGGGACCAAAAATATTTTCGGTTTGATAAATGTTATGCATTACTAGATAAAATGTGATCCATTTGATAGAGAGTATATTTATAAGTAGTATAACTAGACCACATCTCATGTGGGTCCCCTAAGCATCATTTTCATCATTTCAATGAGACATCTACCTCTTGTATCATCTTTGTTTGTAATTGAATTATTGGACCATGCATAACTGATACTAGGTAATATTTTATATAGATTGTTATTATCAAATTTTTATGGGATATTATGACATAATGTGAGATGTTATGAGAATCATGATTCTATAGGTGGTGATCGACTACAACAGTGACAATGCATGACTATCAATGACATCATAATGTTGTATTCCTTTTTGGGGTAGGGATTGTGTATATTATCTTCCATATAAGGGTCACCCTTATAATGTGTAGGTGAATGAATTCTCTTCCATTTGATTGGACCTCCCTTGTGGGATTAGATCAGGGGTCCTCTTACGACATAGATGATACCTCCTTCAATGTTAGTATATGGGTCCTTTACTATCAGATGGGAACCATCCTGTGGTGTTAGGGCATGGGTCTAATACCATGATAGTGGAACTATCATGTAGATTTTGAGATATGGATTATTTTTAATCAATTTTTCACCCTACTAATGGACTAGGGTATTAGTACACAACATATAGAGTTAAACCATCTAGTTTTACAAGAGTGTTATTCCAATACATAATGACTGTTTCCCCTCAACTGTGTGGGGAAATGGGGATGTGTGGATCCACATGGATACTTCCTAGGAAAGACACATTACATGATTGGAATCATTGATGGTAATCATTGATGGTCATTTCAAAATTGATGGAGGAATTTCATCCATGTAGTAGCTTTCTGTTCTAGATTACCTTTTCTCTCTTATCTAGTATTATTTTCTAGGAATATATATACATCCATGTGGATGGATTTAATTTTTTTGAATGGGATGATCAACTTATATCTACCATGTTTCATATGTTAACCTATCATATTTAGTGTCATCTTTTTGATTATATATACTGAACATTTCATGGGACATTCCCCATCATTCATTTTATATGAACATGAAAGACACGTATATGGTGATTTCAATAGCGCATAGGGATTCTGTAGTAAATTTTATTGTATAAAGTGTTCATGGATTGGAGATCTGGGTTGAGTATCTCTTGGAATTTATATTTCATGTTATCACTTGTATGGTATATCTTTCCATTTGGGAATAACTTTTTCCCTTTAAATTTCTTATTATTATAATGTACTCCTATATTACCAAAATGTACATTTATGTTTTATGGTTACATGAAATTTTATTGTCTTATATATTTATTCATATTAAATTTTTCTTGTCGATGGATGGGTTCTTGCATAAATGTGAATATGGGATGTAATCCCATATTTGTTAATCCAGTCAGTGTTTGTCACATACACCACTCCTATGAATGTGGGGTTGGGGTGGGTTTTTTATTGGATCTCCACTTAACATGTAATATATGGTGGTTGCTTCTTGTTATTTTGATATCATAGGTTGTTTAATCTCAAGATGATGTTTTTAGATTTCTCCTTCATGTTATTTGGATGGGAACATAGGGATACCATTTTAGAGTGTCTCAAGTGCATCTTTCCAGGTGAGGAAAAGATTAATTGTAAGGAGGATGATGTATCTATTCATTATGACCATATATATTTCCTTCTCAACATGGTATCCTGAGACTGTGGTTACAGAGAAAATTGGTACAATAATCATATAGGATTAATTCATTTTTATAAACTTCTAGAGTTAGCTTCTAATATATATATATATATATATATATATATATATTCTTAACACACTGTTGAACTTCATAAATAGATTTCTAGATTCCCCTATGATCAAACCTATCCAGGATTCAAATTCTGAATCATGGGGATGATAATATTAGTTATGGGGCATCAGTTCATGGTAAATCACATGATATCCTACATTCCGGAAGATAGGTCACATATTATAGTTGTAGAATATGATTATAATATTTTATGGTTTAGTGTATTCATTGACTTCAAATAACCAAGTCCACTAAGCATCCATGGTGGGAAATATCCCCATGAATTTGATGATTTTTTTAGAGAAAGTGAATTGAGTTTTTATGAATATACCCACACTAACATACCCAGTTGTGATAAATTTTCTAAATAATATATTGGAGTTTTTGTTGTCTAGTCATGAATCTACATGATGAGTAAACACACTCATGGAACGACATCCAATAACTCTTTAATGAGTATTATTACTCCTTGATCATTTTCAAATTTCATATTCTGGAGATTCTATAGTTTCATTATGGAGGGAATTATGTTTTGAGGTTCCCTGATATAATGAACCAACCTAAGATAACCTAAATACGATGAATTATTACATTTCATTGGCATTATTTTGAGGAAAAATCTCTCGAAGGATGTACAATTTGGAAGTCTTGAGAATCCAGATTATGTACATGATACCCATAATACATTGCGGAAAAAATAAAACATGAAACACAATAATTGAAATTATGTTCATACTTGAATGATATATAAACATTCTCATCTATATAAAATGGGAACAGAAACAAAATCAGGATGAGATCGAATGATCAAAAAGGTTAAATACAACAGAATCAATAAAAAAATATACGGAAAGGTAAATAATTGACCAAACCTTCCATTTTCATAAATATAAAATGAAAAAATAATATAGAACGTAAGAAACTAAAAGATATTCCATAAATAAATAAACAATGAATAAACTACATTCATTGATATGTCGATGAAAGTTTTTATAGATAAATAATTATTGAATTTAAATTAGGGAAATACTTTATTTAAGGATGTCATGTATCAGGTATATGAAATCCTATTACCATCGAGACAATTCATAAGATGGTTTAGAAAAGTGGAGAAACCAATTTTTCCAAATTATTCGTCTTATGAGAACAATTTGATGCCTCAAGAAGTTATGTAATGTCTTGGATGTAGCTGTCATTTCCAATCCAAGGTATTTCTCAAATTAAATAACCAAAATATATAAGATGCCTTATCGAATAACAATATTGAAAGAGTAATATAGATCTATCAATGATTACCATTATGGAAATAAAATAATTCCATCAAAATAATTATATTTATGATTTGAAGTCAAAGGGTATAATTTACACAATATAAAAGGAACTAAGCTTATAACATTATAATATTCCTCAATTAAATAAAAGTGGGACAAAATCATTTCTCTTGAGCCTGAATCCTCATGTATGTTCTATGTTAATCCTGAATAATAATCCTAATTTATTTTATAATTTCTTTAAATCCTCTTACATATTTATTATTAATTCTATATCACTTATTACCATGTTATAAAAATCACATAACTATACAAGATCATAACAGACATTTGTTGATGTTCAATCCATGGGTAGAAAATGAATTTATTTTGATGTAAATTGTCCATGTAGTCTTAAATATATAACCAACATAATATAATTATTATTTAAGTATGATATATATCTGGTATATATTTATTTATAATAGTCAATCAAATTTGGTAATATGAAATGAAAAGATCCATTCATGGATACGGCAGGTTGTATGTATGCATGAAAGCTACTTTCATTTCTTTTTCATATTAAATAAATGAAAACTAAATGATACATTGTTATGTTATAACTATAGTGTAGTATATATGATATATTTATATGTTTGTTATGATTAAGTCATATCACTTTGAAGGGGCGGAAGTCCACACTAACTCAAATGGAATTATCATATTCACACATTATGGAAAGCATAAAAGTATGTTGAAAAAAAAATTAAAGAAGAATAGGAAAAATTTAAATATAATATATATCATATATAAATATATTTCCATAGTAATGGTCGCCATGAGATGTGGTAGGATAAAATTAAACAATCATTATTTCATGAGGCAATAGATCATCGTACACCGAAACAAAATGTTTGTAACCATTAGATAGATGTGTGTGAAAGTGTAGTTCTAAGACATCTCATAAAAAACATCACAGTATATCGAGGATATTATTTTTGTTATGTATTAGTATAATAATAAGACCATCGAGGGTGGAGAAGAAACATACATGAATAGAACTTGAGAGAATACATTAAATTTAAATCATGTATCTTTTTTTTGATTTGAGCCAAAAGGCATTCTTGAATTGTATTTTGCCAAGGTAATAATTCTAGGAGGAAGGAAGGGATGATGAGAGACTATTTGGGAATATTATAGATTAATCAAGGGGTTTGAGAGGTGCGAGCATGTGGGTAGAGGTTGTGGCCTTTTATAAAATGGATTAGTGGCACTTTAGGAAATGCATGAAATATTATTTTCTTAAAAAATTATTTTTAAATTATAATAGTTTAAATGAGATACATTATGAGGATAAGATGGTAATCGTCCAAATTTCTCTCAACCAATATGTTTTCGACAAGTTTAGGTCACAAAAATAACCTTATCATTTAGCATTGACCCTTAGTTAAAAACATTAATGCTAACCCTATCTTATTGTATTTTCATAATATATGTTTACTATAGTTTGATAAAATGAAAATTGAAAAAAATGGATCACTAAATTCATTTTTTGACATTATATAAGTCATTTTCCTAAATAAAATATTTTTATGAAAATTATATCATTTAATAAAATATTATTTGTTTCAAAAACTGGTTTCTATCAATTTTCACACAATTTAGTAATTGATATTTGTTAAATTCATAAAAACATGACTACTTCTAACCAAAGGTATTAACTAAAACATAACATGTCATATTAAACCATACATTTTTTTATGGCATAAAATACTAAAAATTATATTTAGTTTTAAATTTATAATATCATTTATTTTATTCTTTAATTAATAATGAAAAATACTACCTCATTATTCTGTCAAAAATAATTTTAATTATTAAATTTATCAAAATTGAAAATAAATTACCATTATCCTAGAAATTATTTTAGATTTATATTGATTTTTTATATTAAAATATATTAGTTATATAACCCTATATTAAAATTTTTTTAGTAAAAGATACATGTTTATGATATATTTCCCTTTACATTAAATTAATTATTATAACATTTATTATCCCACCCATGTGGCTCCATGGGGTCCCCAAATCGACCCAATAATGACCAATCCGAAACATATCTCATTAAATAGGTTTATGACTTGTGTTATGGTAGTTTAATATTTTAATAATATTATTTTAACCCTTTTTAACTGGATTTACCCTTTAACCATGATAAATAAAAATAATTGTTTATGTTTTTATTCATAATATCCACAACTAAGTGGTACCTATTTAAAAAATATAAACCATTTCATTAAAAATATTTCATCCATTTTTCCAAATTTGAAACACATAATTTTTAGTAATTAATTTAAAAATAATTAATGTTTTCAAAACCTGAATGTGTGTTTTTAAGAAGTAAAAACTATCAAAATATTAACATGTGTTTATATAGAATATCAATGTGAAATTAATTCCAATTATCAACATTTTATTATGCTACAAAAAAAATCCAATTACACTTTAAACCTGATAATATAGATAATATTACAATATAAATAATTTAGATAAAAAGTAGTTTTGAATTAAAATGCATTATCTTTCACTATTCATCAAAAATTGAAACATTTTAGAAAATTACAAAAACATTACCCTAATTTAATTTTGATATTTAGAATTAAAAAATGATGATTATTTAGAAAAATAATGTTTATAAATATTCAAAATGTTGTTAACAAAATTAAAAATATCTTTTTAAATGATTACTTGGATAGGTCGGGGTGTGCTTGAACTCAGGGTTGCGTACAAAAAAAGCCATTAAAATATTTAAAAAGAAGTGCACCATGGATTATTGGTGTGTTACATTATTCGATACATCATGTAATTTAATCATTGAAAAATACATAATATCATGACATTATAATAATTGGGTAATTCTTTATCAAAATATTTTTAGGTTCCCACAACTCCTCTTCCAATTTATGGTTTCTCTAATGAACATTTACCATACGAGTTGTCAGATTCTCAAAACATATTCTCTAGTATCAAGAATCGTGATAGGCTCATCACAATAATTTTTATCGGGATACATTTCTATTTATTCATAGGTGAGTAGTTGCGTTGGGTATTTCATATATTTCTTTAATAGTAATTTGTGGAACACATCATGATCATTCATGATACTTGGAAGCATTTCTAAATAGTAGGCTATAGATCCTATTCGTTCTATAATTTAATAATTTTTTCCGTACCTAGGAGTTAATTTACCCTTATTTACTGAATCGTATAACACCCTTCCATTGAAGTACATTCTAGAAAACACGATCTCCCACTTAGAAGTTCAAATCCATCCATCAGTTATCAACAATGTTCTTTAGCATACTTTGAGAGGTTTTGATATGTTTTTGGATAATAATTACCTTATCTATTTTTTGTTCAACAACCTATGGACCTTCATGTTTTATTTCACCAAAATCATCCCATTAAGTTTTTTGTTCGAAATCTATCTCAATATAATTCTTCATATGGTTTCATCTAAATACATCAATAGAAGATATTGTAATAGGAAAATTATATAAGAGATAATATTGATCCCAAATAATTTAAAAGTAAAGTGAGAATGATCATATCATGTATTTTGATGACTGAATAGTCTATTCTGATTATCCATCTATTTTAGGGTGGTATTCAGTGTTCAAACGATGTCTAGTGGATTGGGCCTTCTAAAGTCGTTTCTATAATTCTGATATAAAATGGGGATCATGATCAGAAACATTCTATAGGGGAAAACCATGAAGTATTACATAATAATTGATATATATTTTTTCTTAATGTTCACATGGTAAATCTTCTCTTATATAAATAAAAATTTGTGACTCGATAAGATGATCAGCAACAACCAATATCACATTATTCATTCCTGGAGTCTATGGTAGCCCCGTGAGAATGTCCATTGTAATATAATCCCATTTCCACATAGCTATAGGATGAGGCTTCATGATTCCTCTACAATGTTGTCTTTTAGCCTTCACTGATTGATAAGAATCAGATATTGACGTTTCTGATATAAAGATAACTGATTTTTTATCTTCTTCAAAAATCACAAATTCCATCTTATTTCAATATATTTTTGCATAATATTTTGAAATCCATTCCATATTAAGGATTATAATGATATAAACTATAATTATGATAACAATATTAGCAATTAGTACAAGATTATTTTCTATAATCAGAACAAATCGACACAACTTTATTTCGATTAGGTTCGCATTTGGAGTTCCTACATATAATTATCTTGTCATAAGGAATTGGATATATCTAATTTTTAATGAAAACTTATAGTATATAAAGGAATTCAAGGATATATATTCAAATAAATTCTTAGAAAAATATGAGTAAATAGTCAATCTACATGACACCACATCCTTAGTAACTTCACCCAAAATAGTTTTGATTGCAAAACATGGTAATCTCCCATCATCCTCTTCTATGGAAGATTCCTATGACATATGAGGAATTCATTTACATAGTGAACCATCTCTTCAAAATTGTAGAACTAAAAATCATTGACTTATTTTTTTTTCCTTGTGTCTCATATCTCCAAACATATAATAAACTCCCTATCCCTTCAATCATTTTCTAGGGTTAATATTTCCACAGTTTTTACAAAATAAAAAAGGGTTCAAAGTTTATATTTTTCATTTATTATTTTCCATTTTCATTGTTTTCAGTTTGCCTCTTCTTGTCTTGTTTTAATTTGAATATATTGATCTAAGAAAATTATTTCTTTGTCTTAATGTCACATATAAATATTTCTTTATATGTTTAAAACATAGGCAAAGCTAGTTCCCTTCAGATATTTGGATTAATACCTTCAAAGAAGTGAATGATATTGTATTCTATATTGCAAATAAAATAAGTAGGAAACTTGGATATCCTTCTAAAGGGAGCATAATGATATGCAACACTCGCTTCTTCCTTTTTCCTTATGCTAAGTAACATTCTATTCTTGTCAAATTGTTGATCAAGAGGAAGGTATTTTTCAATGAATGTCTCCCTAAAAGTTATCAATTCCATAATTTATATTTCTTCTTCATCCCAATTATTTTGGATCAATGTCCATCATGATCAGAATCACCTTTGAGATAATAGACTGTAAGAAGTATCCTTTTATATTTTACTGAATCCCGTGTATATAAATATCTTCTCCATATACCTAATGCACTACTCATCTATTATTAGATTAGTATTCCCACTAAATGATGGGGATTTTGTTGCATAATGAGATCTATCAAAAGAGATTCCCTATGCAAAATGGGTTTTTCCATTCGGGCATTGTAATTTGTCATAACCAGATTATGTTTCCCTAATATCGACATATTTTTTACAATCTAATACAATATGTGTTGGTTTCCTATATTTGGAAACGTTTGCAATTTCTTCAAGTATAGATACCATTTGTCCTTCCCAGTTCCATTTCTATATAATGACGCATATCAAATTAGATCATATAATTTTGAGTTTCAAATATGGTAAAACACTCTTCCTAAAATAAAATTTTATATATAAAACATAAAAATATTTCTTTAATTTTGTGGAATTATCATAAGTGTACCCCAGAAGTCGATCTTAAGGTTTGTTCCCTAATCTATGTTCTCAAAATCTATTTTACATGGTTATTCGTAAAATACCTTTGATACAAACTTTAATGACCCTGTATCAAATAACCTAAAGTTGGTGCATCATTAAATTTCATTGGAATTATTAAGATGAAATAAATATTGATGGACCATACAATTTAGTACTCTTGGAAATTCAGATTATATACAAGATACTCATAATACATTTGTAAATCAAAAAAAACATGAAACACAATAATTTAAATGAAATTAATGCTTGAAATCTTAATCAATTTTCTCTTATTCATATACTATGGAGAGAAATATAATAATGGTGAGCTCAAATTCTCAGTTCGGGTAAGTAAAAAGGAATAAATAATCAGTCAATCTATATGGAATTGTAAATAACTGAACACACATTCCATTTTCATAACTAGATAAGCAAAAATTAATTTCTCTTTTAAGAAACTGAAACATATTCCATAAATCAATAAAGTAAGAATGTACTATAACCATATATTTGACAATTCAAAATATATTGGAAAAATAATAATTGAATTTAATTTGTGGAATTAATTTATTTAAGTATATAATGTCCCAGAAGAATAAAATCCTATTACCATCAAGACCATTCAGGAAATAGTTTAAAAATAAAGGAATAAAACCATTTGGACAACTTATTTGTCTCATGGGAACATGCCGATGCATCGGGCAACTATATAATGTTTGGAATCCACCCATCATTTTCAGTCTAAAGTATTCTTAAAAATGAATAACCAAAATAAATAATATGCCATATCAAATAACCATATTGAATGGGTAATATGGATCTATCAATAATTCCAAATAATGAAATAATAAAATATCTTGAAAATAATGAGATTTATGATAACAAGCCAAATGTTATAATTTACAGCGTATAAAAGCAACTAGATTCATAACATTACAATATACCTTAGTGAAAAGAAATTGAGATGAAATCCATTACTCGGAGTCTGACTAAACATGTATGCTCCCTGTTCATCCAAAATAATAAACATAAGTTAATTTCTTCTTTTTTTTTAAAAAAAAATTCATGTTTATTACTATTTTTATTTTACTTATTATCTTGTTATAAGAATTAGTTAATTATTTAAGTTCATATTTAACATTTTTTGATGTTTGATACATGAGTAAAAAAATAACTTGTTTTTATGTAAATTGTACTTGTGGTTATAATATCATTACCTCCATAAAATTATTCATGATTTAAAAATCATTTATACCCTATATATATATTATTATATAACATTTGGTGATAATAAATGAAATGCACCATTCATGTAGATGGTAGGTTGTACGTACGCATGAACACTACTATCATTTCATTGTCATATTAAATGAATTGAAACTAAATTATACATAATTATTTTATAAATAATATAAATTATCTATGTTATACCTATTATGTAATTTCATTAATTCCATCCTTTATACATACCATGCGTGGTGTAAACTAGTCATATCACTTTAAGGGGGTGGTAGTCTGCACATTATTTAATGAAATTATCTTATTTACACATTATGGAAAGAATACATTTATGTTAAAAATAAAACTTAAAAAATCATAAATATAATATAAATATAATATATATCACATATAAATGTTGTTCCATCATAATGGCCATTGTGATAGGTGGTATGATAAAATTGAACAATCGTCGTTTTGTGAGGCAGTAGATCATCATACATAGAAACACTATATTAATATACATTAGATGGAGGTGTGTGTATGTTTAGTTTGGATAATTATCATAAAAAAATCATAGTATATTTAGGATAATTTATTTAATATATTATTTTAATAATAAGATAATAGGGATTGGAGAAGAACATTAAGGGAAAGGAACATGAGAGAAGATGTTACCTCGAAATCATGTAACTTAATTTTTTTTAACAATAAAACATTCTTGAATATCCTTAATATTAAATTAAGGTATCTAAGATGAAATGAAGTTTGTATTGATATTATTAGGGTAGAGGTTTGATGATACAAGTGGCTTTATATGTGTGAGTATGTGGGTATAGTTATTTTCCTTTTATAAGAGGGAGGATGGGGGTTTTTACGAATGTCTTGAAATATTCTTTTATTAAAGAAATATTTTCGAATAAAAATAATTAAAAAGTGATATATTTATATAATAATATTATAATGGGTATAAAACCTCTAAAAAATTGTTTTTAGACATGTTTTGGTCACAAAATTAAACTTATCTTTGAGCATTAACCATTAGTTAAAAATATTATCTCTTAAAATGTCTTCTTGTGTTTTCAAAATATATGGTTACTATTATTCCTATAAAATTCTATAATAACCAAAAGTGGATCATTCATGATATATGTAACATTATATATTTTGTTATAGAGAATATTATATTTTTCGGTCTATTAAATCATTTAAAAAATTGGTATTTGTTTTAAAAACACATTTACGTCAATTTTTATAATATTTAGTAATTTAATTTTTTTAAAGCCATAAAAAAATAATTCCTTAGAAATAAAGGAATAAACTCAATTATAACATATTCTAGTCATCTATAAATTAATTTATGGAATAAAAACTTTAAAATTACATTTATTGTAATATTTATAATATCATTTATTTTATTTTATTTCATTAATAAGGAAAATTCTTCATCGTTATTGTGTCATAAATATTAGTAATTATTTAATGTCTAAAATTATAAAATAATATAACATGATTTAGGAAATGTTTATATATTTCTAATGAATAATTTTAGTCTCATAAATAAGTTTTTTAATCCTATATTAATTTTTTTAGTAAACAATAAATATAAATATTACATTTCTCTTAACTTTAAATTAAGTCTTATAACATGTTATTATCACACCCAAGTGGATCCATGGGGTACCAAAATATACCCAAGTATTTTAATGGTCAGATATATATATTATTAAATAGGTTTAAAACATGTTTTAGTTTAGTTTAACAATATTATAATTTTATTTTTTACCCTTATTTACCAGATTTACATTAATCATGGTAAATTAAAATAATTATTGTTGTTACTATTCTGAATGTCAAAAAATAAAGCATACCTAGTTACTCAATTTGGACCTTCTGATTATAAATATTTAATCTATTATATAAAATTTAAAATATATAAGTTTTAGTAATTAATTTGAAATTATGTGTTATTGTCAAAAGTAAAACGTGTTTTTTAAGAAGTAAAAACTATCAAAAGATTGAATTGTGTTTATATCTGATTTCAATATGATATTACATCCAATGACCAAAATTATATTAAATGATAAAAATAATACAATATAACTTTAAAACTAATGAAAATGATAATCTATCTATAGAAATAATTTATATGAAAAAAAACGTTTTTCTTCAAATTGCTGTATTTTCCACTATTCATCAAAAAATGAAAATTTTCAAAATGTTAACTGAATTTCATCATAGTATAATTTCGATATTATTAATTCAAAAATGTATCATATTTTGTAAAATTTTAAAATGTGGATAATACTATTCATAACTACTTTTAAACAACTACAATGATTGGTCATGGTGTGCTTGAAATCAGGGTTGCGTACAATGCAGGCTATTGAATTATTTAAAAAGAAGCATAGCGTTGTAGCTTGGGTTTTTACATTATTATCTATTTCAACTAATCTAATCCTCACGATTTCTATAGTATCCTAAAATAAAATGATTCAGGTGGTTATTCATCATATGTTCTTGAGGTTCCCACATCGCCTATTCCATTTTTCGGTTTCTCCAATGAACTTTTACCATATGAGATGTTTGATTTCATAACATGTGTTCTATAGTATCATGATTATTTATAAGATCATCTCAATAATATATATTGGGTAGTGGTTATATTTCATCATATATGACTACATTTATTGGGTATGGCACGTATTTCATTAACATTGATATGTGTAACACGTCGTGAACATTCGAGAGACTTGGAGTCTTTTCCAAATTGTATGCTGAAGATCATATTCATTCTCTGATTTCAAAAGATTTTATGTACCATGGAGTTAATATACCATTATTATTGAATATTATAACACCCATCCATGTAGATTCCTTCATGAAACCATGATCACCTACTTGAAATTCCATAAAATTCCTTCGGATATCAGCGTATCTCTTTTTCCTTCATTGAGTAGTTTTGAAATAGTTTTGGGTAATAATAATTTTATCCACTGTTTCATCAAAATGTACTGGACCTACATGTTTTCATTAACAAACATCACCCCAAAAATGTTGTTTATGGCATCTCTTTCTATATAATGCTTCCTGAGGTTCCATATGAATAATTAATTGAAGCTATTGTTATATAGAAATTATAATAGAGGTAAACACTGATCCCCTATACAATGAATTTCATGTGAGAAGAATCTCAAAATATATTATAATGAATGAATAGTCCCTTATGATTTTCCATCAGTTTAAGGGTGGTCTGTAGTGCTTAAATGTTTTTCATTATCTAGGTCTCCCAGATGTCTTTCCTATAAGAACGATATAAAATTTGGATCATGATCAGAAAAAATCAATATGAGTACACCATGAAGGATTATAAATTCATTTATATGTACTCATATTAAAAATTCAAATGGTAAATCATCACCTATAGTATGAAAATGTGCTGACATGGTAAGAAAATCAATAATAAACTATATCAAATTATTTTTTTGGAGTTTTTTATTGCCCCATTATAACATCCACCATAATATCATCCCAATTCCTCACTGGTATAGGAAAATGTTTCATGACTCCTCTATGAAATTGTCTTCCGTCATTCCCTTATTTAAAAACAAAACATGTCGATAAATAATCAGCAATATCCCTCTTCATGTTCTCCCGTCAAAAATTTTCTTTTAAATATCGATACATATTAGTGCCACAAGGACGTATAGATAATTTTTATGTATGAGCATCATCAAATAATTACATGTTTATCTCTGGTATTGCAGAAACACAAATCCTCTTCTCATATTTCAAAATTTCATCTTTAAATACAAAATCAATCAATCCCCCATTATTCAAAAAATTAATTTATTGTTGATACACCTCATCATCAGTCTATGAAATTTTTATCATTTCCCATATAGATAGTCTAGAAACCAATCGGAAAAATACTGATGTTTCATCCTCTATGTTAATTAACATATCTGTCCTTACTGTATCCATGAAGATATGATCCCATTCAACTCTCACCATCACTAGAACACCATGATTAATTCTACTCAAGGAATACACCACCTTATTTTCGTTCCCTGGGTGGTAGAATATTGTGTAGTAATAATCAATGAGTAGATCAATCCATATCCTTTCACTCATGTTGAGTTATTTCTATGAGAAAATAAATTTCAAACACTTGTGATCAGTATATATCTAACATTTTTATTCGTAGAGATAGTTTCCTTATATCTTTGTAAAAACTTATTACTACATCATACTGAATATCAGGAATTAGATAGTTTTGCTCATGGGTTATCAATTTCCCTGATGAATATGCAATAACCCTATCATTATACAAATCAAAAGAACCATGTTTTTCAATGATTCATCACTATAAATAAAAAAACCATTATTCCAATCTAGTAAAGTCAATATAGGAACATTGAATAATATTCTCTTTAATTCAAAAAAAATCATTCTAGCAACTATTTTTTTCCAAATTAATTTAACTACTTTACATGTGAGCTTGGTTAAGGGGTTAGACAATCGGGTGAAATTCTAGACAAAATGACCAAAGTAACCTGCTAACTCAATAAAACAACATACCAGAGATATATCTATTAGTGCTATCCATTCATGAATTTCATTTATATTGGATGGATCAATAAAAATTCCATCCATGGGGACTATATGTGCATGCAATGATATTTCATAAATCCATAATTTACCCTTACTAAATTTACCATATAATTATTCTATTATGAGATTCTCAAGAATGATTTTCATGTGATACTCTTGGTCTTCAATATTATTTGAATATTTTATAATATCATCAATTAATATAAAAATAAATTTTATCATGATATTCCTTGAATACTCTATTCATGACATCCATAAAAACGGAGGGTGAATTAGTCAATCCAAAAGCCATAACTTCAAATTCGTAATAACCATACCTCATCTGAATAGTTGTCTTCGAAATTTATCACTTATTCACTCTTAATGTATGATATCCAAAATGAAGATGAATCATCAAACCAAATTGAGAACCTTGATTTTGATCAAATAAATCATTGATAAGAGGTAGAGGATACTTGTTCGTTATTGTAATCACATTTTTTCCCTATAATGAATACTCAATCATGTGGATCAATCCATATTTTTAACAGGGAGAATAATATATCAACATGTAAAAACACTAGGGTGAATAAATTCTCTATCACAAACTCTTCGAGTTGTTTTTTATCTCTAATAATTCCATCGTGTCCATTCTGTAGGTTTTTTTTTGTTATTGGTCTTGCAGTAGGTATTAAATCAATACAAAACTCCCCTTCAAGCTCTAGGTGGTGTCTAGGTAAATCAAAAGGAAAAACATCAATTTATTCCTTTACTATAGGTGTATAATAAATTTTATAATTACCTCCTTTATCTATAGATGATGTTTTCTCTTCTTCCTCAATAATCTTATTCAGTAATACCACTGTGGGTGGATTTTGATAAGAATCAGGTAATGAATATTATTCTATAAAGATAGAAAATTCTACATCGTCATCACAAATATGAACTTCTTTATTCTTAAAATAGATTTTTATATCATATTTTGAAATCCAATCTATATTTAGGATTATATATAAATCTAGAAAATGTATTACAACAAAATTATAAATTAAAGTATGTTTATATGCCATAATAAGAACTTCTTGACACATCTTTGTTGCGATAAGGTTACCACTAGGAGTTCAGACTAACTACTCCCTTATTTTTCTGAATTAGAAATATCTAATTTGTAAAGAAAACTGGTATTATATAAAAGAATATGATTATCCAATATAAAATAATTATTTTCCTAAATTTGAGGAAATAATTAAATTACCTTCCACCACATCATTAGGAACATAATACTCATAATTTATTATCACAAAATATTAGCCATCTCCCCTTGTCGAATTTTTTTGGTAGATTCTCAGGATATTTTGGGAATTAATATGCATAATCTCCCATATCATTACAATTATAGCACTAGAAATAATTGATTTGATTCTTATAATTAAATTCATGAGCTAGGTGTCCCTGTTCTTTGCACTTATAAAAAACTCCCAATCCCTTCAATAGTTTCCAAGGGATTTTTTTCTATAGTTTTAACAAGATGAAATATGTTCAAACATCTTCTTCTTTTTTGATGCATTCATTTTTTCAAGGTTCTTATATGTTATCTATTTGTCTTGTTTTCCTTTGAATATATTGATCCTAGAAAATTATTTCTCTGTCTTGATAGAACATAAAACTATTTTATCATATGTTGAAACATTGGGTGAAACCAGTTCCCTTCAATGATTTGGATAAATAACTTCAAAGTAGTGATCGATCATTCACTCGATATTCTATAAATAATCCGTAAAAACCTAGATAACATTGTAAGTTTAGTTTCATAATCAACAAAACTCTATTTTTCCTTTTTCATTAAGATAATGAAATTCTTCTTCCTCTCAAGTTGTTGATCACGAGTAATGTATTTGTCGAAGAATGACTCCTTAATATATCTCCATTTTATAAGTTATATTTCTTCTTCATACCTATTATTTTCTATCAATGTCTACCATTGATCAAAATCATATTTGAGACATTAGACTACAAAATTATCCATTTCTATTTTAATTCATCCTATGGCCATAAATATCTTTTCCAAAGACTTAATACAATGATTAGTACCAATTGGATTAGTAGTCCAACTAAATGATGGTTGGTATTGTCTAATAAAGAGATCCATAAAATGATATTTACTCAATGGAATGGGATGTTCCATTTGGTAAAGGTTATTTTTTATAACCTCATTATGGTTCCCTAATATTTCCATAATTTTCTATATTCAAATTCCAGCCATATATGATTCCTCTACAGGGAAACCATAGTAATATCCTCAAGTATTAATACCATTTGTCATTCCAAGTGAAATTTCTACATAATAACACAAATCGCAATAGCTCAAAATGTTATGAGCTTCAAATTTGGTAAAACACTAGACATAAATTAAATATTTATGCATCAAAAATAATAATTTTTTTACTTGGGTTGAATTATCATAATTTTATCCCCAAAGACTTTCTTGGGATATGTTACATAGTCTATTTTCTTTGAATCTAGTTTCCATGGTTGATTTTAAGAATCCTCTAATACCAATTATAATGATCTGACCTCAGATAACATAAATCTTGTGAATTATTACATTTCATTAGAATTATTACGAGAAACAAATATTGAAGGATCGTATAGATTAGCGGTCATGGAAATCAGTATTACATACTTAATACACATTATAGATTAAAAAACTAAATATACATCAAAATAATTTAACATAAATGAATCCTTGAAAGGTTAATCAATGTTCTCTTCTTCTTATCCATTACAGAGAAACAAAACAACCGTGACCTCTAATGCTTAGTAAATGTATGTACAATAGAATCATTGATAAATCAATAATTATGGAATGGTAAATCGGTGAACAATCATTCTATTTTCATAACTATATAAAGAAAAAATAATACTGCATGTATAAAACTGAAACATATTCCACAAATAAATAAACTAAGAATAAACAACTTCAACTGATATATCGATGAAAAATTTCTTGGATACATAATAACTGAAATTAAATGAGGTAATTACTTTTTTATGGACGTCATGTCAAATGCACACGAAAACCTATTACTGTCAATATCTTTCACAATATTGTTTATAACTAAGGGTATAAAACCATTCGGCCCATGTATTTATCTCATTATAACATATTGATTCATCAAGAATCTATATAATGTCTGGGATTCACCCATATTTTCCAACAAAAGTATTTCTTATATAGAATAACCAAAATAAATCATATGCCTTATCAAATAACCTTATTGAATGAGTAATATTGATATTTCAATAATTTCACTGAAGGAAATAATATAATATCCTGAAAATAATGAGATTCAAGATTAAAATTAAAATGGTAGAATATACACCATATAAAACGAACTTTGTGTGTAACATTACAATACTCCACAATGAAATGAAATTCAGACGCAATCTCTTACCCTTTGTCCAAATCATCATGTATGATCCTCGTTCTTCCTGAATAATAAGCATAATTTTATTTATTCTTGTTATAGATCTTATTTCATGTTTATTATTTCTTTTATATCACTTATTACAATGTTATAACAATCACTTTATTATTTATGTTCATTTTGGACATTTGTTGATGTTTTGTAGTTTAGTCAAAAGTGAACTAATATTGATGATATTTTTTAATGTGGTATTAATTCCATTACCTCTAGAATATTATTAATGATTTAAATATCATATCATTCCCCTGTATATGTATTTATAATACTCCATAACATATGGGGATATGAAATTCAATGCACTGTTCATGGAGATGGTATGTCGTACGTACTCATAAATGCAACTTTCAATTCATAGTCATATTAATGAAATGAAAACTAAATTATGAATAGGTATGTTAGAATTATAATATATTATATATTTTATATAAGTTAAATATTTTCATTTATTATATCTTTTATATGTTTCATGTATGTAAATAATGAGTCATATCTCTCTTATGGGGCTGTAGTCCGCACATCGTCACATAAAATTAAGTAATTTACACATTATGGAAAGTATAAAGGTATGTTGTGAATAAAAGATAAATAAGATTATATAAAATATAAATATAATTTATATCATACAAAAATACATTTACATCATTATGGCCACCATGAGAGGTGGTCGGAGAGAATCGAACAATCATCATTTTGTGAGGTAACAGATCGACGTACAAAGAAACAGTCTTGTCATATCCATTAGATAGAGAAGTGTATAAGTTTAGTTATAATACATATCATAAAAAACTAGTATATTTATGATAATGGGTTTTTTAATTATTCATTTAATACGAATATAATATGGAGTGGAGATGGAAAATAAAGGAAAGTAACTTCAGAGAAGATGGTACCTCTAAATCAGGTAGCTTCATTTGATAGATCCAAAAGCATTTCATAAATTTACATCTACCAAATTTAAGAATTATTAGAGGAATGTGTGTATTTTGTGGGATTATTTTATAATATGATAGAGGACTCAAGTGTCTTGATAGGTGTGATTAT
The DNA here is from genome assembly GCA_963277665.1 of Viscum album. NCBI lineage: Eukaryota > Viridiplantae > Streptophyta > Magnoliopsida > Santalales > Viscaceae > Viscum > Viscum album. The sequence goes on along the minus strand of OY728157.1, from coordinate 1,844,424,248 downwards.
GTAGGTATAGGTTGTGGCCTTTTATAAGAGGAAGGAGGGTCACTAAGGTAGTCTTGAAAAAAAATTATAATAAAATTATTATTGAATTATAATAGTTTAAAAGTCATATATATATTTGATAATATGATAATGGGTCTAAAAAATCTCAAAATATAGTTTTTAGAGATGTTTAGTACACAAAATTGACCATATCTTTTAGCTATAACCCTTAGTTAAAACAATTAACACTTACTATTCATACTTGTTTTTTAAAATTATATGTTTACTGTAGTAAATATAAATTTCCAAGAGAACCAAAAGTGGATAATTAAGGTCATTTGTAACATAATATAAGTAATATCTCTGAATCATACATTTTTAGGACTGTTATATCTTTTAATAAAATAGTATTTGTTTTAAAAACACAATTATATCAATTTTGATACAAATTAGTGGTTGAATTTTAAAGTAATAACCTATTGATTCCATAAAAATGGTCATTAACACAAATAAAAAAATGCATTATAAATACATAAATTATTATATTGAATAAAAAAATTCAGAATACATTTATTTTAATATTTATAATATAATTAATTAGATTCATTTATTAATAATGAAATTATTTCCTCATAATTATGTCATAAATAATTTTCATTATTTAATGTATAAAAATTAATATTAAAATAAAATGAAGTAGGAAATATGTTTTTCTCTATAATCAATACTTATAGTAAATGATATTAGTTATATAAATGTATATTAAAATTGTTTCTATAGAAGATACATGTTTATGTTATATTTCTCTTTATTTTAAATTTACTCGTATGACATGTTATTATCACACCCATGTGGCTCCATTGGGACCAAAACAGGACCCAAGGATACCCATGGTCCGAAATATCTTATAAAATTAGATTAGTACATGGTTTAAGGTATTTTAATATTATTATAATATTTTTACCTGTATTTAATAGATTTAGCATTTTACTATCGTAAATAAAAATAATAAATAAGTTTTTTATTCCTAATACCCAAAAAAGAAAAGGTATATATTTACAAAATATTGATGTTATGATTCAAAAAATGGTATCCATTTTCCCCAATTTAATACAATTAATTATAAGTAATTAATTTAAAAATAATTTCCGTTGTCAAAACTAAACAGTTGGTTTTTAAGAAGTGAAAACTATTCATTGATTAACATGTGTTTATGTCCAGTTTTAATGTGAATTTACTTACAATGAACAAAATTGAATTAAATTATAAAAAAATAATCAAATTACAATTTATAACTAGTAAATATTATAATCAAACTATACAACTAATTTAGATGAAAATGTAGTATATTTCACTTTAAATGTCATATTTTTCACTATTTATTAAAAATGAACAGTTTTCAAAAAATTACCAAAATTTCACCGTAATATAATTTTCATGTTAATAACTCCAAAATTAATTATATTTTTAAAAATATAGTTTATAAAAATTTAAAATTTGTTTAATACTATTCATAACTACTTTTAAAACATCTAGATTCCTCGGTTATGGTGTGCTTAAACAGGAAGTTGTGTACAATGAATGTCATTGAATTATTTAAAAAGAAGTGTATATTAGAATCATGGGGTTTTAAAAATGAACTCATGTGATACTCACTTGAAATTATTTATGATTTCTATATATGAGTGTGTAAATTTGAGAGGGGACACAAAAGAGACATCCATGTCATGGTGGTACCTCTATACACTCTCACATCAGATAGAGTGTTTGAGAAGGATTTTGTGATGGGGAGTATCATGTAATAGGGATTAAATGAAGCCAAAGGTAGATGTTAGAGATTTATGAATAATTGGACTGTTTCATCTAGAATGATCTAGTATGTACGATATGAGTGAATGAGATCTTCCCAGATACATACAGAGTAATGTTTTACATATAGGGCTAGGGAATACTCTAGAGTGGTGTTTTTATGAATGTGTTGGGTGAGGTAACATGAAATGTCATTCCATTAGATAATTATTTTGTGAAGATGTATATTGTGGTTGAGATCCACATTAAAGTCATTGTTTAGATCATGGTTATCACATTCATGGTATGGGAGGACCCTTGGAGTTGTAGCTAAAAGAGGAGCATTCAGAGTTCCTGGAGGAGGAGTTGTGGGTAGTGGATTATGTTGTGAGATACTTCCAATTCCACCTCTAGGTTGAGCACATGAGGCCAAAAGAGTTGACAGTTAGGGTCATGGACAACTACATAATATGGGTGAATATTACTTGATATCAAACCATATGATTAGAGGATTGATCTTTGCTTATTATATTCATAAATTTGTAATATTATAAAAATGTTAAATTAATTCTATCATATATTACACCCAGTGTGATATATGAGGATCCCATTTGATTTTATGTCCTAACATCTATTCCTATTGCTTTTTATGGGGAAAAATTCATAAATACCTTTTATCTTCAAGCACAATAATTTAAAACATTGTGGATTGAGATTATAGTGGGACCATTTAGTCAACATGATGAGAAGTTTTTATTTCATATTAGGTATGGATTATTTGATAAGTGTTTAACCCCAGATTTACTATCAGCACATTTGATTCATATTCCATTTCACTGATGGGGAACAAATATATTTGGTGGGGGAAATATTTCTCATGGTTGGAAATCTTGTTATTCTATTTAGGAAGCATTAAACCATCACTCATTTTTAGTGTGTTTATCCATTTCCACATTTTATCTTTCCGATATCATGATTTTTTCATTCCTTGAGGATTATCAGGACATCTTCCCCAAGGTTGTTCGTGGACTACCTCCAATATGGGATATTTTTTTATCAACATGGACTCCAATAACAAAATGATATCTTTTTTGGTGTATTGGATGTCCCCTACATAGCTCTATAAAATGAATATATTGGCAGAGGGTGATTAAAGGAAAGGTTTCATCAAACCTAGTGTGCCCCATGGGAAGCTATATTGTTCTTAATGGAAAATTAGAGTGGGATGTTTTGGAATTGGGAGGTTTGTCATAACCTAAAACAAACCATAACAAATTACACGTACCAATTTATGATTTTTGACATCCTCTTTGATGTACTACATTCTTGGTAGCCACCCAAGAGAGTGTCTGAGGTGAATTTTTTTTCTTGGCATGAAAGGGGTACTATTTCTGATTGTTAATATATTTCTCTTGGATTATAGTCCCTTTTACCTCCCCCTAAACGGAAAGGTACGTTTTATACTTTTACTGAGTATTTCCAGATATCCTTAGAGATACATAGGATGAGGGAGATAAGTTCTCTAAATTAGGGACTACTGTAGGTTGGCTTAGATGATGTTTTATATGGAGATTATTCAAGAGATCCAATTGGTTGTGTAGATATGTAGAGGACTATTATGATCATATATGGGTAAAGGTATTTGGTACCCCATGATAATAAATTCACACCTCATGAATTTGATTTGGTAGTGTTAGTTTTCGGTCTGTTGATGGAATTTCACTACATTCGGAGAGAGCACTTGTTTTTTACTCAGAAAATTAGAGTCTCGTGTATGAATTCACACAATGAGACCTTATCCTAATATAGAGGTACCAGTTGGTGTTACTATTAGATTATGGATTTTAGAATATCTATAATCCTTGGAATGCTGACATGGTGGGTCATTCCCCTAGAAGAAGTTAATAGTATTTCTTGGTGTATGAATCATTTCCACAGATATATTCATTCCATAAAATACTATTATAGGAGGAGGTAGTATTTTTCTATCAACTAATGGTGTTGTATACTAAATTTCTCCACTATTTGGTGAAGGGTCAGTTTTCACACATCATCATTGAGGTCCAACGTTACCATATATTCAGAGGATATTCACCATATTAACTTTATGATTGTTGGAATCATGTAATCCTTTTAGAGGCATGAACAATGGTCCTAGTAATATTAAGGGGGATGTGATTAGATAGTTCCACACATGTCCTTTGTATATAAAACACCATATTTGAATGATTTATATATTACTTTAGTGGTTTTTTGTGGTGGTATCATTTTGAATATAGTGAAAGAGTTGATCTATCAATTTCTCACATGTCAGCTAGTAATGGCTAAGCACTAGGTTCAAGAATATTTCTTGTAGCCGCTTAACATTACTGTGTGAAAAAAGTATTTCATATATATGGATATTGTGATAGTTATTATACATAAAAATAGATTACATTATTTTTTATGTGTTATATTTTACTTAAATAATATCATCGCACATCCTTCCTATCTAGGAGAATATTTTGGTGGAATGATTGGGTAGTTGTACATAAAAATTATCATTAACCATCATAGAGTTCCACAAACATTTTCATCAAATATACTATGAATATAATTTCATGGATTTTTAGAGGTTTTTGTGAGGCATTCAAAACTGTATTAGGGTATGTACAAACATTCACCCCCCAACAAATGGACATGACATTTAGACAATCCAACTTTTGGAGGACATTCTACGGGCCTGAATGCTGGAAATTGCATGGAGCTTGGAGGACTACATTATCATGGTGTAATTTTCATATAATAATAGATACCACTCTTGAAAAAAATGGGATCCCTTATGTCCCTATATAGGAAACACTTCATGTCACCATCATGTATGACTGAGATCAACGATGGATATTTTATTTTGAAATATATCATGATGGAAACAATCAATATTGTATTGTTTACCCGAGATATTATGTTAATAGATTTGGGGGGTTAGAAAAATTATACAGAACTGCATTATAGGTCTTTTGAATTTGAGAAGGGAAACTATGTTTTCTGGAGAGTCTCCCCATGATAAGGATTGTAGATAGTTGTCTAGTAATGAAAGATATTCCCATGATTCAATGACCAGTTCATGATCTTATAGTGGGTTTATAAGGTCCTTTACAACCTTGAAATACCCCAATAGTAATATTTAGTTTAACATAATGCCCATGTGTCATAGATGAGAATATATCTCCATGATCCCTATAACATTATTGATATGGGAGAGTTGGACATTTCTGATAGAGACACGTTAGCAGAGTTCCTACTAAAAATACTTGATTGGTAAGAGAAAATAATTTGTGGATAAATATTTCCATTGATTCATGTGATGGGAAAGCATTTAAGAAAGTAGGATAACTCTTAGAAATTATGTGTATAATTTTGGCACATTATCACCATATTTTTATTTAGGTTTTCATTTTCAAAAAAAATTAATAAAAGAGAGAAAACTGTAGATATAGTTTTTCCCTTATATGACTTTGAAATATATTATAGAATATTAAATGATCTAGGAGCTGAGACAGTGCATGATTTTGAGGACCATTGATCTTGGAATTAATATTATAAAAATATTAAATATATTTTATGTAAAATATGATTTCTTTTTAAAAAAATAATGGCATATATAATATAATGATTCAAAAAAGACATTTCAGACCATGGTAAAATTGAAATCATGGGATTTACCAAATGAGTGACAAAAAATTTGTCAGCGCGAGATGTCCAAGAATAGATCTAGTAGGAAGTACATTAATTGAAATAATTAATTAAAACATTTGATGAATTTAATTTATAAAAACTATATCCCTTCTATACATATCCTACAACATATAAACACTAATGTTATCCACATGACCCTGGGATCATTGAGAAGAGTTTGTACCACTAATTGTTTTAAAATTGAGATCATATGATAATGAGCTTCCGAGTATAGGGGAATTTATGGTAATCAACCACAACCTTCCTTCCCTCATTATTAGAATGCTAGTTTTTCATTAATGATTGATAAAATAATATTGTAGGACACATCATTTTTTATTTCTCCGTTATGATTAAGTTTATGGGTTTGATCAAAATTTTATTATTTTATCTATGATTGTATTGTTTCATTTTATGATATCACGTATCAAATTAAAAATATTTATTAAATATATCTCCATTATTCCATGTTTATAAAACCTAATATCCCCAATTTATATTCACAACCCATGAATTCATGGTGAGTTATTTTTTCACCATTGTTTTATATTTTTCCCCATTGTTATTCACGTTATTTATTTTTGGCCTATAGAAACCATAGTTCGACCTTGTCGGTAGGAATCAAGCATTATCTGAATCCTATATTCAGTTCATATTCAATCGTGATGATTGGATTAGTGATTATAGGATGGAGCAAGATGATTTTTGGGTTATAGGTGATCCCAGCATGTATTCAGAAATATAATGAGGTAGTTAAAGGTTCCATGAGTGATGGTAGTGACTATGGGATTTGAGTGATGGATCATATTTGGATTTATTTTCTATTAGAGGGAAAAAATTGATGTATATCGGCCTTCCACATAGATTTATAGTGAAAATTATGGGTGATTTGATGTGATATAGAAGGATATAGAACACATATAGAAGATAAAACCATATAAAAAATTCCTAACTACAATACATGTACTGGGATGAAAATACATTGTATCGTGACCCTGCTATGTATGATAGGGTTTCTGAGTGTGTTATGTATCACAGGCTAAGTGGGGAACCCACACACTATGTGCCCTAGAGTGGGAATACAATTTTGTACCCCATTTTGAGGAAACTTCTACCTACTGAATCTTCTTCATTACGGAAAATATTTTTTCTCGAGTGTAGCTAATCCTGATGGTATTTATTCATACTAGATTATTGTAAAATTTATTATCAATAATGAGATACGATCTAATATTTCATGATTATAAAGAATAATTAGATAAGACTCAACAACAACTGTGGTCGAACATGAACATCAAAGGGATACAAGTGGCACCCTCCGGCTAGGACAATGCATGGGTCATATATCATCCATTACTGTGGAATTATCATTCCTTTTTATGTAATGGTTCCTCTAAAATCATAGTGGAACCCTCCTATGGTGTTAGGAAATGGCTCTTAAACCATCATATTGGCACCAACTTTTGATGATAGGTCATGTGTCCTTTACCATCAGAGTGTCCCCATCATAAAGTTTCGGGGAAGGGGTCCTCTAAAATTAGAGTGAAACCATCCTATGATGTTAGGTCATGGGTCCAATATATATTTATTGGAACCCTAATTTTGGTTCCCAAAATGGTTACACTACTTATAGAGTTTCACTGTTACTTTTTTACCAACGTACATGTCCTATAACTACAGATTGTGTTCCTTAAATTGTAGACAAAATGTTGGGGTGATTATCCACATAGATAGATATTCAGAAACACATAAAAGATGAGGACAATAATTTATTTACTATTTATAACTGATATTAGACTCATCATATTGTGTTAGGTTGTTAAATTGGGACCCCCTTTTAACTATCTTATGGGTTTCTATTTAGATCATGTATATATACATCCTTTTAGATGGATTAAGTATCTTTATATAGATGAACTTCTTTCATAAATCATTAATCTTTTTTATCACATTCATATTTTAGGCATCCTAATGGGTTGTCTTTTACACACACCAACATTAGATTTTCCATCACTTGTCATGTCATTGGTAGATTATGTATAATGTCTAAATAATGGTTCTACCATGTGTAGTGTGGGAGGCCCTCAAGGAGGTGGATCTAGAAGAGGGGAAGGTGGGGTTACCAATTGAGGTGATGTTGTGGTGTATGATGTTTTGAGATCTTTCTACCACCATCACTAGGAGTCCCACATCAGGCTCAGGGAGTTGACAGTCAGGGTCATGGCCATCAATAGGATATGGAGGCAGATGAATCAATAGAACACAAGATGATTAAGTTTCTTATATATGTTTATTTTACTATTTAATCATTACTAGTATACATTGGTATAATTTATTAAGTTATCTATTAATCCTTGTGTGAGATATAGGGATCCCATTTGAGTGTTTATCATATCATCTATTCATTGAGGTTTTATATGGGGAATAAATATTCCATAACATTTATATTATGACAATTTGAGTTATAGCATGGTGGATAGAGATTCTTGTTGGTCCCCTTTATCAACATGATGAGGCATTTTGATGTCATATTAGGTATGGACTTTACATCCAGGTTTTGAGACAAGATTGATTGTCACCTCATGTGATTTAGATATATTTCCTAGATGGGACAAGTTTTTATTATGTGAGTAAGATATATCTCATGGTGGTATGGGTTATGTTTTGTGGGTAGGAGGCTACAAAACATCACTCATCTATTGGTGTTTTTATACATTTCCAGATTTACGACCTCATAATTTCCCATAAAGGAACATGAGACATGATAATTATATTAAAAATTATTACATCATTATGAACATTGTGGTGATGATGAACTCTAGATCGTATTTTAGGGAACATAAACATTGAATCAATTCATGTTTGGAAAAAAAAATTCAACACCATAAGATCCATTAAAAATAAATAATTAAATAATGGGTAATAAAAAATTATAAATGGATGTAATAAAAAAATTCATAAAAAATCTTTCGAATTAAAATTTATCACATGTATAATTTTTTTTAAATGATATTAGATATTATTTAAATGAGAATAAATAATGGTATGGGTTTCTATTTTAATATCAATGTAATGTCATAATATTCATTTCCAATCATTCTATTTATTAATGGAATTATAATATTTTATACTAGAACTGAACTATATTATTATTATATATTTATTCATGGGATTTAAATGTTTTCTTACCATTTCAAGTCCCTTTGGATCCTAAATCATATTAATGGTTTCTTATAAGTATATCTGACCTTATCTCTTATTTTTTGTCATAATTATTTCCCCTTTCTATTGATATTCTATTTTATTTATTTCTTTATTTCTTTATACATCAATGATATTTCAATTTAATTTTATTTTTCCATCGATTATAATTATAGTGATACAAAATAATCTTTTTAATCGTATTTCTTAAAAGTCATTTCATATTGAATTTTTTTAAAAATGTGTGAAAATAATATTTTGTTTTAACTCATTAAAAATGAACAAATTTTTTCACCATTATAACGATTTTTCATTATGAATATTCTCTTCAAATAATTTATATTTGCCTCAAATTAATTTTTATTCCTAATAATTTTCATGATATTTCATATTATATATATGTTTAAAAAACAGAAGGTATATTTACAAGTACATTTAAAGTGTACATTCTAATGAATTTATAAGGTATTCTTCCCAGATGGACAATATATTTAATAAATGATATCATCTATAAATTTTTCTATTTTTATATATTTCATGTTATGGGTTGATTATCTTCAATCACATTTCATTCAAATGGAATAGTAATGATTTCATGTAATAATGAATGTTTTTATTTTATTTAAACATGCATATATGTTATATAATTATATCACATGTGGCTCCATTATCTAACTCTAATTAATTGGGTAATATTTTTAATATCATTATATCGTGAATAGGAAATTTCTAGTTATTACATGTTAAATATAATATAAGATATAAGCAGTTAGTCAAAATTTATTATATTTTTGGATATATGGGGTATTCCAAGACCACTCATTAAGGGGAAAATGGTCATCCTAGTATATTATGATATAATATTCTATGTGGCTAACTTTCATCTATGAAATTATTTTTATTCATATCTTAGTTCGATATTCATATTTCATTCAACAAATATGAAATTTGATTCACATTAATTTTATTGAAATATGATACATGGGACTCTAGTTTCTATGATGAATTTTTACAATTCCATATCCTATTATAAATTGTCATTTTAGAACGTTATTTTCTCCTATTTTTGTGGAAAATTATAGAAAAATGTATTTTTTTAATAAAATCGAATTATAAAACCCAAGGGGGATGAAAATATAATCTTCGGAGATAATACAAAATTGATGATATATATGAATAATCCCTCAATTGAAAAAGAAAAAACATTTTTTGTAGAATAGTTTTTTATAAAATTATTGAATGCAAAAGTGTTATGAAGAGGATAAACAATTAGGAACATAAAAATTCACATGATAATCCACCACTAATACTCTAATGATTTTGATGTATAGTGTGTTTAAAAAATTATAGTTAATTAACTAATCCATGGATTAATAAATACAAAAAACCTCAAAAACCATTTACCACAATGCAAATATAGTGAACAATTATGTGATTAAACCATATTAATGGGCTATGATACTATTGTCGTTAAAGGTTTATAGATCATCCACTTATGAAATGAAAACATAATATATTATATTTATTCTATAGAGGCTTTTATATCAATATAAATTTATAATGGAATCAAATCATTAACCAAATTAGTACATATAAATTTTTTATATTGGATATTAGTTGTATAATTATTTACTCTAACATATATGCAACCTCTCTAATTGATGTTTATTTGAACTTGATCCCTAAAAATCGTGTTTTCCTTTATTTTCTTGGGTTTATTGTGATTTTGACAATGGATTGGATCTCTTTATATTGTGACCATGTTATTTTATAGAATAAAAAATCTACACAACATTTTTCAAAATAAAATATAATCATATATCACTAAATATATTAGACTCAAAATATGAATTTCCCCCATAAATATGTCTTATAAATAATTCAAGAGTGGTATTTTAAGGTCTTATCCTTTATAGTTTATTTCCAAGGCTCATTTTCAAGAACACATTAATATTATTATTGTTATAACCTGTTTTTTACATTGGGAAAGATTTGCGTGAAACATGGAAATTTTGGATGATTTAGACGGTGTTTGGGAAGTAAATGTTTGGACCATGGATTCTTAATACCATGTTCCATGGAGAAAAAAAAATCTGAAACAAAATAAATGGGATTTAAATGGTTAGAATAAACTTTTTTAGACCATTTACCCTCTTATTATAAAACATGATTCTTTTGTAGAGGAACACGATTGAGGGGAAGCATTTGAAAAAACCATGTACCAAGTATAAGAATACACTCATGCTGGATTTCAATCCATCGTAAAAATTAAAATACAATTTCTATCCCACTCTGGTATTAATCCCAAATATCCTATACATAGAACAAAATGCATTCCTATGAGTTCTTAAGATCTCTGATGGATTCCTATACAACTCAAACTCTATATATGATGAATCTGTAATTTGATATATTGATCAAAAAAAATCCGTTCCTGAGAACACTTTCCATTTTTTCCCTCTCTCTTCGATCTCCATTCCCTAATAATGAGGAATTTTTTATTCCCCGATATATTTTGTTTATATCATGGTTTATTTCATGTTGATCTATTTTATCTTGTTTCTTGTATATGGTTTTAAATATTATTCATATTCATGATCAAGGCCATTCCATTTCAATATAGGGAATTTACATTGGGTGAACGTCCATCAATAATCATGAGTTTGGTGTAATATTTATCAACTCACATTGTCTTGATATCAATTTTCTATATGTAATTATAGACTTTCTATTTCAGATTTACCAACTGAACCATTGATTGGATGAATTAAATGGTTAATTACTTAACGGAGTCATGGAATTTGTTATTGGAATTAAAATATTATAATAAAATTGGATATATATATATGGGAAATTGATTTTGGTAATTTTTCATAAGAAATTGATGATTTATATGATATTATTTGATTAATTATAGGGGAATTAACGGTTGGTAAGATTAATCATAATTGTTTAATGATTTAAATAATTAAGTTTTTATAAAGGTTTTTACAGTTAATATGTTATATTATTCTATGTGACTTATATTTATCAAAATTTTTACCAATAAATTGAATAGGTTTACTTTAACGAGAACATCTGATTATATATAAAATGAAGCTATACAATTATGTATGTGAAACTATGAGACAAGTGATAATGTGATAAATATGATATACCTCTACGAAATGGATTCATGATAAAAATTCCCATATATTATTTTCTAACATACATGTGTGGTACATGTAATGATTTATTAAAAGATCATTTGCATTAAAAATAGTTTGTGGGACACATAATGATGCTCTAAATACCCATGGGGTTATAGACATGGCCTTTTAGACCCAAAATTTCAGCATTGAAATATATTTCCAAGTTGATGTGGTAATAAATTGAAATATAATTGTAAATTAAAACCCCTAAGTTATATTATATATGATATCCCATTAGGATAGTTCATACTCTGACAAAGGAAAATGAAGTTATTGTTGGTTTTCTAATAAGTGTGGACCCAATGAATTATGAGATTAAATGAGGAATAATTCAATTTGTAATCTAATTTCGTTATCACTTGTATTTTATTAATTATAAAATGTAATAAACTATTTTAAAATTGATATGGTTTCATAGAATTTTGGTGTTGGCCTATAGATTTTTACACACACCCAATTCAGTAATATTGATCTGTATTTATATAAAAATCATTTTTGGTGGACCAGACAATGGTAAGATCCCTATTTTAGATGGAAGAGTTGGGTGGAGCTTGGAGGAGGGAAACCGACATGGTTTTTAGAGCCACTTGGGAGTGTCATTGTTTTATTATTTTATGTTTTTATTTAAATCATTACACATATATGGGGTGGATTATCTACTACATTAGTATTTGATATATTTTTTTCATACTATTATGTGGTGTTGTCCTTTTATTGATCCCATTGTTGTTATATCCTCTATTTTTTATTTATTGAATTGTATTATTGTTCTACTTTGATATTGAAGGTATAGTCTCTCGTGTTAATATTACACCCATGCTACTAGTCAGTAGCCTCTGGCATATGGGGAGGTGCACTTGAGGTTATGCATCCAATCGGCTTGGGTCACCGGTATGTGGAACCCATTTCATGATGAAGGAAAATTTGTATTATAGGGGTCGATTTAGTTTCTACTATTTTATCATACTATTTGTAATAGATATATATATATATAGAAGTCTAGGATTATTCAGGCCTTGATCATGAGCTCTCCCATTTTACTCTCTAACCTAGGTATGGGTGTAAAAACAAGAACCCATAGTGATATTCTTGTTATTGTTCTTTTCTGTTATAGTTGGGTATATTTCACATAAAGGGACACACATGTAGTGTGATGTTGTTTTTAGAGATTTTTTCATTATGGAGGAAAATGGAATAATTTTTTTATAAGAATGAATCATTCTATGTACTCATGAATTATTATGAAATGCATCAGCTGAGTCACACTTAGAAATTAGGTTTTGCGATAAATTTTTAAAAAGGTAAATTCTTTTCTTCCCTATGTATTTAAAATGAAAAAGGTGTCGTATATGCAATTGGATATTGTTAATGGTGAAATATTTGATATTTAGAAATTGTTAAAAGTATATCTAAGAAGAATAATTTTTATGATACTTTTTTACCCTATATGAGCCATTGCCCATGTGTGGGATGATTGAGGTTAGTGATTATGTTGCAATTTTGAATTTTTTGAAGGGTTTGGGGAATGACCTGAAAAGGATTTATTTGAATATATATAATATAATTGTGTAAATGTTTTGTTTTGTTTCTAAATATGTGTTTTTTGGCATTGTAAAATTATTCCGATATGATGATACTTATAGATATTATTACTATAAGAAATTGATAGAAATGTGCCTCTAGTGGTAGAAACCAAGGGTTTAATATTTATTGGTGAATGGAATATAGATTGGTTACATGAGAAATTTTCCGACTTTATGTTGTTTATATATATATCATGTGAATTTTTTGAAGAATATTCTTGAATTGACATGGTAGTTACCGTTTGATCACGCACTGACTCTTATTTAAGTGGTTGGACCAGAGGTAGCTTATTTCTTGACAGACTCTATCAATATAATCATTGATAACCAATAGAATCCTATTATTAATAGATTTTAATATATAAATACCCTTTACATGGTCATGATAAGAGTTGGAGGTATATCTAGATATTGGTTGGATAGATGGAAAATATATTTTTGATTGAATTTGAGGATATGTTTTTAGAGAACATTTATCATTGGATGATCAGGTGGTAGATGGAAGCAGAGTTCATGAGGCTAACATAGGGGTTTATTTTTTTGATGGACTATTAAATATTCTTTTCTTATTCTAAATTATATAATAAAACATTTTAAGGATATGAGGTGATTCGAATGAAGACTTTTATGGATGGTATTGAATATACAATTAATTTTCATGTTAACATTATTCACCAAAAAAAATATTACATGTGGTGAATGATAACCTCATATCGGAGAGTAACAAAAAAGAGGAATCTAGTGAAAGGAAGGTGGTATCTTCTGGATGATTAAGTGTTGCATATTCAATGAGTAGAAAGTGTCTATTTAAAAAAATTGAGATTGTTAATACCATGACATGTTTGAAGGGGTAGGATCAATCACTCATGATAATACTTGAGTTATATTAATCCACTATGGTAGGACAAGAAACATTCATAGATAGTGTCCTCGATCAAGGGTAGAGAGTATATATTGCCAAAAATTTGGAAGTCTACATATGTTCTGTAGTAACCCACAAAATATGGGTATAGATGGAGAAACAAGGAAGTACTAGAGCACAATAAGTTGGTAATCTACATCATAAGAATCTGGATGATGGAGTTTTAAATGATATGGCAGTAGAGTCAATTAATCTACTTCATCAGGGAAGAAACACCTATATCATCATAGTGGGGTATCTCTAGAACTCATACATTATCAGAGGTAAGAGGCAGGAGATGGTTTCATGCACTTCATCCAAAAAATGTGGATATGGGAACTATACCACAAACTCCTAGAGGAGATATCGTAATAGTTTATACTCTTTAGTGTGAATTATTTGATACTAGTTCATCTTATTATTTTATATCTACTGATCATGTGAACATCATGACTCTGGTAGATGAGTTTTTTAGTGAAGCAATGATGATCGATAATCTATTATTAGTTCATTACAGAGACATATTTTTATGAAAAGGGTGTTTTCATTAGATTGGGGAGTATTATTTCTTATGGGATCATCACATCCATGATATTTCATGGATTGAATAAATTTTTTATGGACTGTTTAGTATCATACCCATGTCCCATAGATATACACCTTAGATGGGAAACAATTAAATCTCTGGAGTTTAGAAATTTTGTTCACTATGGAGTGTGGGATATCACAACGGGACTTGCATGTCCAATTCATTATCATGAAGGATATTCCACATTGAATGTTTAGGTATATTATAGGATGATATTTACTCACTCATGGTGGACCATTTCAAGGATGTGTTTCTGAATGATTTCTCTCGGTTTCCACATGAGAGGGACGCATGATTTACGGTTGATCTTATTTTAGTGGTTGGACCAATTTTGATTCCACCATATTGAATGGAACCAATTTAAATTTAATATCTTAAGGCTCATTTGGAAGAAATTAAAGATAACAGAATATTTTATTCATGTTCAACACCTTGGGGTTCACTATTGTTGTTTCCTATGAAGTATGACAAGACATTAAACTTTTGTGTCAACAATTGGATGTTGAACTGGATGTCATTGCTAAACTGACATCATTTTTTTCATATAAATCATATCTTTAAATAGTTGAGGTGATATTGTGTCTTATAAAATATCGATATGGGATCAGGTTATATTCAATTTATTTTCAACTATAAAATATTCAAAGAAACTCTTTCAGATGTATGTATGTTCTTTATTAATTTTTTTTTGATGTCATTCAGGCTGAAAAAATGCATTAAGACTATTTATGGCCCAGATAAACCATATCTTCTACCAATACATTGATCATTTTAATTTTGTTTTTGTGGATGAAATAATTATTACTCCAAGGCTTATGAATATCATTCCCAATATAATGAAATTAATCAGAGTACACAAAGAGAGATTCAACTATATATCATGCTATCTAATTTCCATTTACGAAATGATCAATTACAGTTTTGCGGTCACATAATCACATATAAAGTTCTGTTAGTGGACCAAGGTAATGTGTATGTAATGTTTTCATTGTAGAATCCCTGAATGTTTTTGACTTGCCTAGTATTTTGGGATTAATGACAGTTGAGTCCACTCATCTAAGTGGGTGGTCCATCAAGGTTTGAACAAAATGTATAGTGACCTACAACGATTGTATTGGTGGAAGGTAATGGAAAATTATATTACATTGTTGGTGGAATGATTCTATGTCCAGAACCCTGAAAAGTATGGTAATTAATGACCATGCGGTTTAATACTTTCATTACCCATTCAAGGAAGTATGTGTGATGATGTTACCATATATTTTCTGGTGGGTTTCTAAAGGATTCCTCAAAATTATTACTCTATATTTGTGAGCTTGGGTCAATTGAAGAATTTATCACATGTTTTTCCTATACTTGATACATTCTCAGTGTATAAATAGGGAGATATGTAAATTTGGTGTATTCTATATTTTCATGGGGTGCTGTATTTTATAGTGTCAGACAATGTCAAACATATTACTTCACACATCTAGAAATTTCTCCAGATGGAACTTGTAACATAGGTCTTACTGAGTACATCTATACTCTAATTGATAGATGGGATTCCAGATTGAGCTATATACATTGGTAGTAACTGTTATGGTAATGTGTTATTGGATTTGGTGAGTCTTGTGAGGAGCACCCAAAACATTTGGAGTTATCCAATTACAATAGTAATCATGGATCTATTATGATGGAACCATATGAGGCCCTTTATTATAGGCTATGAATTTTACCTCTATGTTTTTTAGTGGTAGGTGATTCATAGTTGTTGGTACTGAGTCTCATATAGGATATGTCAGAGAAATACTAGGTGATTCAAGAAACATATGTTTACAAAACAAAGTATGAGGAATTCATATATTGAGAGTTTATAAAGTCCCATTGAGTTTAGAGTGTGTGATCATTTTTTCTTTTAGTTGTCACCTAGATCCTTTTATTGTTGGATTCATAGAACTGTTAATTTGAAGGACATGTCTGTTCATCCTTTAGAGATCATAGATAGAATCGTCATAGTGGAACACCGAATGGATCTTTAATATAGGTATATTACTATGCATTATTTTTTAAATGAAAAATCATCCACGTTTTCACCTTCACCATTATCATGTGAACGATGTTCATTACATGGTTATTGAGTTTGATGAATCTTTTTAGGAGAATACAATTGTGTTCTATATTACTGTGGTAAACTGATGTGAGGAAATATTGATTTGATAATTCATCTATTGTGGAAACATGTCCATGTTCTGGAGGAAAATTTTATATAGATGCATATATGTGTGCATAGTGGCCTGATCATTTTATCCTATAATATTATTGACAATTGGGAGTACAACATGATGATGAGTTTTTTTATGGTGGGGACATTATATGATACCCAGATTTTATATGTATATATCAATCTCGTTTTTAGGTACTCTTTTACCCTTTTTCATATAACATGATTGGGTTTTAAATTGGGGATGTTTTGGGTTAAACAAGGGTATTTTAAATGTTTTTATTGTATTTTTTTGTATTTCACAGTTGGTGAATGATTTGAGAAAACCATGTGACCATGACAGAAAAAGGAGAAAACCCAAATAAAGTGGATTTCTATAATTAGAGCATTGTTTTTCAAACTACTCATCCTCTAATTCGAAATCAATATCCCCTAATGAGAGGTGCGTGGTTAAGGCATAATTTTTGGGAAACAAATGCACACCATATAGGAAACAATGAGCACCACTTTTTAATCAAATAAAAAATTATAAAAATACTCCTAAACCCCCCATTATTACTCCCTAATCACCCTTACATAGACATAAAGTCCGTCCCATGAATTTTGAAGTGATCAGTCGAATTCATAGACCTCATAAACTCTATTGTTTTAGAATCAATGATAATTTTCCTATATCATCACCTCTCTACATATGTGATATCTTCACATAGGATTAGATCTCTCTTATGTATCTCTCACAAAAAGAACATGAGTCCCTTCTTCCTTATTAACATTATTTATATCTAGTTTTTGTTAAATGTTGATCCATTTAATCTTGATTCTATGATTTGTTTCAAGATCCCCTACTTCATTATGATCTTGATTATTTCGTTTCAATTTAGGGAATTTCCATTTGGAAACAATAAATCAATTATATAGTTGTTGGGGGTATATTTATCAATTCCCTACATCATGATTGCAATACTATTTATATAATTGTTAAATTCATATCGAACATTAAAAAATATCACCATATATTGGATTAATTATTTAGTTAATTAGATAATGGTTTCATTTAATTGTATAATAGAATATTTACGGGATAATGACTTGGATTGAACATGGGGAATTTAATTTTGAAATTGTGGTTATGAAATTGATAACTAATGTGATATTATTTCAATGATTAATGGGTATCTAAGGTTTGGTTGGAATAACATTAATGGTTTAATTGTTTATATAATTAAATATGGATAAATGTTTTAACATTTAATTTCTCATATTATTCCATGTGAACTAAATTGACTAAACTTATCTATTGAATAATTTAAAAATGTAAACATTAATGATAATTTTTTATAAGAGGGTTAATGAAGCATAACCTTGGTGAGTTTGAAACATTTATAGTTGTGATATTGCGATAAAAGTGATATATGTGTGTGTGGGAAAATGATGTATACTTCAAAATCACATATATAATTGAATTATATACATGTGAGAAACATTGATATATTCTTCAAAATAACATATGTGATAACAATGGGTTTTGGGACATTGGATGGTACATCAAATACCCATGGGGTGCTAGAAATTTAATTTTAGTAAAAAATGTTTGATTTGGTATATGGTTCCAAGTAGTCATGATATTAAATTAAAATTAAATTTTAAATGGAATACCATGAGTAATGTTACATGTTATATCCCTTGGGGAATGTTTAGACTACAAAATAATATATAGAAGGTTTTGTTGGTTCATGTGTCACCATAAATTTGGGGATTTATGTGGTTAAATAATGACTAATTGAATATTTATACAATTTACTCTATCAGTTATATTTTATTCATTATAAAACTATTTATATTATAATATATTTGGTATTGTTTTAAAAACCATTGTTTATGGATTATTATGTTTTACTCACTCTATACATTTTATTATATACTATTACCCAACTAGACATCATTTTTGTATAATAGGTCATGTGAATTATCTCTATGTTAGATGGTTTAGTTGGGGTGCAACATGGATAAGGGAAGCATACATGATTTCAGGACCAACATGAGAGTGACAATGTGTCATTATATTGGTTTGAAATATAACACATCAAGCATATAAGGCATGAAATATCTACTACGTAGTTTTTTGGATATTGTTTACCATCATGGGATTATTATGAGTTGTTTGTCTGGTTTTTATTATTATTGTTAAATTTTTTGGTTGTTAATTATTTATATCCATTGTTGTGATACTTTGATAAGGAAGTACTGGTATTACTCTTTTATATATTATAACTATACTTCTTGTCAACGGTATTTGGAATATATGGAGGTGCACACAGTTTCATGTAACCAACCATATCTAGGAAACAGTATGTTGAATTGGGGTAAGGGCATTAACTCTTTTTTATCATAAATGGTTTGTGAGAACCAAAAAATTTAAGATACATCAATTATAGTGAAATAACTCTATTTATTTTTTTTGGAAATTTTTCCTCAAGGAGTCCTCTCAATGTTATTGTATTTATTTTGATTTTAGACAAAATTCTGATGACCGTGAATGTGTAATGATGGTTTGTTTCTGAAGCATGTTATAAAAGTTCCATAGTTTCATAGTGATTTCCATAATTTTGGTCCTCCAAATCAGTATTTTATTATTAATAGGTAGGTTTTTTTAAAGGGGTTCACGGATCACGAATTCCGAAGGATAATTCAGGGACCACAAAAGGTGATACATGGGACGATGAAATAATTTTGGCAAATGCATTTTTTTTGTATATCAGAGTTATATGGAATGCTAAGAACAGTATGAGGACAACAAATTAAAAATGTCATTTTGGGAGGCTCGTGGTTCACAGTATGTCTAGAAGTTCAAAAAAATACAGTGGTATGTGGGATGTCATGTCCAAGGTAGAAATTATGTGGTGATTTTAGGATCGGTGATGGAAGAGTGGTGGTACATAGACCACGTAGGTAATAATGCTTTGTTGGAGAAGGGGTACATAGTGATGGTTATACTAAATTTCTGTTTTGTTAAATATCATATTAGTGATTTTTTTGTCTTAATTACTATATTATTAGAGATAATACAATCATTACTTTGAGTTTTTTTAATAGATAAAATACATTTTCCTAGATATTAGTAAACATTAAAAGTGGTTCACGAAGGATAATTATTTGAAGGGTGAAGTAGTTTTCAAGAAGAATTATTAAATAGGAAAATATTTATGTAAATAATAGTCTATGTAAGTAGTTTTTCAAGGCTATAATTATCTCAATGGAAATGTTATCTCTCATGAACATTTTAATTGGCAGGGAGTTTTGTTGGATTTGTTACATAAGCACAACAACGTTTTATAGTCCTTAGATGTAGCCTAGTGAGGGATAACCAATCAAAATTGATGTTTCATGTGTGTGATTTCATTTCCGTTCGTATATTTTTATAGGTAAAATAGAGTAGGGTGTTATATTTATCGACAAAACAAGCTCCAATGGGGAAGTAGTATTAATATTGCAAAAACTATTTTTTACCCCCTCTCAAGGTATTTTACCTATTGGACATAACAATTGGTATCAGTGGGAGAATATAAAGTCAATGGTTCTCTCTCAGTAGAATAAATATAGTTTTTCAATCAAAAAGGGATTCCAATATTCTAGGGAAAAAATTTTGAATTATGGAAGAATCAGATGTAGCACCACTTCCAATCATTTGGAATAGATGTCTTCGCACTAGGTATGCCTGGAATATCACCCAACATTGGTAGTGATTCTTTATTATATGTTGATATAATAGAATTGGATACTTATTCTAAAGGAATTAATTCATTAGGGAGATCCCTATCCAATTAAATATATACGATAGTGATGTCAGGTAAAATTTACCATGTTTTGTGGACAAAGTTGTTGAACATTTTTTAGTTTGATTCAAACTTTTGAGAAGTGATAATGAATGTTTTATGGAAGAAATATGAGGTTATTAGAATGAATCATAATGAGTCTGTTGATACATTTATAGATAGGCTGAATGTTGTCATGAATGTTAGAATGGTCTCAGAGAAATTATTAATGATATAATTATCTCTAAATATATCTTGAGAAAACATCCACCATGGTCTAATAAGAAGGATTCTATATTGGAAACTAATGATCTAAAGAGTTATAGATTCGATAACTTGCATATTATAATTATTTCCTGTTAAATGATAAAACACAATACATATCTTGTTGAAATCTTTATGTCCAAATAAGTGGCATTCAAATCCACAAAGAATATCTCTATTTAATATAGTGAGGAGAATGAAAATTTGGATGATTTCATGTCATTTCTCTATTCAAATATGTAATGTGGAAGGGAAAAATTGAAAGGTAATATACCACTTGCATGCTTTTGATGTGTAATTATTATACATTTTTAAGAAAAGTGTCCTAAGAAGATTAAATATGATGATGACAAAAATAATGAAATTCCTCGCAGGACGTATACATCAAATGTGAATGGACAGAGATGTGAAAAAAATCCATAAAAAAGAATAATCCACATTCAATAGAAGATTAATGTTACAAAGAATATATTAATGAAATGTTATAGGACTATATGTGCCATAATGAAGATGATATTGTGTCATTTTGGTAAATTATCAAAGAAATAAAGAGACAGTGAAGAGGGAGAAGTAAAATGAGGATATGACCTCCATCCTATATTAGGTTTTTCTCATGAATAGACATATTATTATATATCTAATACACAGGACAACAGAAATTTGGTTTGTGATGAAAAACAATATATATAAAATATGGAAGAAAATATGTCTTAGGTGAATGAACAAATTGAAAAACTAAAGGATTCAAGGCTGGAATGCTAAAAAAAGGTGATTGGGTAAAAAATTAAAATTGAAAAACTAAAAATACAGATCGATAGTCTGAATAATATTGGTAAACATAATATCAAATGAATATATTAACATGAAGGGGGTGTTGTTTTTATGTAATGAAAAGTGAAAGATAAGGAGAAACTATTGATCCAAGTGAAGTATAAAAAGAAGTGTCGAGAATGGAAAATAATTGATCATAATTATACAAATGGTGCAGGGATAGATAAAAAAAGAAATAAGTAATGATTGAACCTAGAAAAAAATATCTCTCTCTAAAATTAAATATTTATTTTGGAAGGAATTATAATATGAGAACTGAAACATCCCAAGGGAGACCATGAGGTGCAGTATTTCCAAATGTGAATGTATCCCACATGAGATGTTATGGTTCTGGAATGATGTTATAGTCAAAAAATGAATGTTCAATAACCATGATATACTCAAAGGAACAAAATCAATAGAGGAAGCCATATAAAATTCAATTTTATAGAAGATCAATTCATGGGTGCTATTTCTAGTGTGGAATATTCGGGCACATAGAATGATATTGTTAATCAATAATGTAGAGAAATGTGTTGAAACAGAACAAATGTAGTTATTAGAAGAAATTCAATATATCATCAATTGAGTAGAAAATGGAAAATAATATTTCATCATTGCCAGATGAAGCTGGTCCATCATACATTGAATAGGATCATGTTTATCAATCAATACCTAGTATGATGTCAAAAACAAGGAATAAATATAAGAAGATTGTTTAACAAGTAGTGGTGGTAGTCATTTATTTTAAAGCATCATAACACACTAGATAATGGATTCATGATAGTGGATGACCCAATGACATGATATGTAATAATTATCTAGTGACCAAAATCAACTACAATAATGATTGTATCATAATATTTGGCAATGATAATGGCCTGGCGATTTTTGGCATGGAAAAATCCATTTATTGGGTAAAAGACCTAAGACATGATGATGTATTAATTGTTCATGGTCTCAGCCAAAAATTGTATTGTGTCAGTCAAATCTCTATGTCAAGACATTCTGTAACCTTTTTAAATAAATTATGTGTCATCAAGGAAAAAGATGGTGCAATTTATTTGTAGTTTTATCATACAAAATGAAATAACTACCTCCTAAGTGGACAAGAGGATATGTTTGTTCTCTACAAAGAATAAAAAATACATTATTGATTAAAAATCATTGCTACTTTATCAAAACATCCATATGTGTTATAGTGAAATAAGACGTTTCTCAAGATCTACCATGATTATCATGTGATCGTACCCTTACGTGAGATTCCTTCCAATAAGGGAAGATAATTTTAATGATATAAAATAAGATAAAAGTTCAACCTGATTTAATGAGTTCATTCATATTGAAGGGTTAAGACCAATTTCACCAAGTTATATTAAAGGGAGGAGATACAATTTTATATTTATTAATGATTTTAGTATAATGGTATATCAATCACTACCCTAAAGTTTTAGGTGTTATGTTGCATTACAATATTTCTAAAAAAGATGAAAATAAATTAGGTCATCAAATCTAGAAGATCATAACTGATAATGGGAATCCATTCATGAATGTCTATGTGGAAGACTATATTGAGAATCATGTGATGAGGCATTATGTTTCTGTAGTGAGAACACCAAAATAAAATGGATTTGTAGAATCAACAAGTAGAATTATCAAAAACATGGCTAAAGAAATGCTCATTGAGAAAGAACTACTATACAATTATTGGAAATTGGTAGTGATGAAATCACTTGACAAATAAAATAGTGATTTTTTATGTCTAAAGTAATATGAGACTCTATATGGGAAATTGCAAAGAAATAATCCAACGTTGATGCACTTTCAGGTCTTGTAGAAGTTAGTGTTACAATATAAAAACAAAGAATCATAGCATTTATGAATCCCATGAAGATAATGGGATATTTCTTGGGTACTCAAATTATATAAAAGAATTTAAATTATTAAAAAAGTGGATAAAGATGTTTGCTGAAAGACATTATGTAACTATAATAGAGAATGATCAAATTAATCAACAAATACATGATTAGGAATTTAATGATAGTGATGAATAGATATGTATATCATGAGATGCTCTAGTTCTAGAGGTTGTTTTATATTAAGAATCAGATGACGAAAGGGAATGTCACAATTCGGTATATACACAAATATAAAAGAGAAATCCAAAATTGTTATACATAACATAATTGGTTATCAGAAAGCTCCAGTACAAGTATTGGGGATGAAAACTCTCCCATAAGCCTCTTATATATCACATGTAGATCCTAACTAATTTAATAAAGTAGTTGGAGATGATAATTGGGTTTAGGATATAAAAATATTAATGAAGAATTGATACAAATCATACCTGGGATATTGTTTTGAGGCCAATAAACGAGAATTATATTATGAAAAAATGTGTATTCCATAACAAGATGAATGAATATGGTGTAGTGGTTCTAAAAAATAATGAATAGTATGAAAAGGGTACACCCTGATAGAGGGTATTGATGATGATAAAACTTATTCACATGTTTCAAGGCTAGTGACAAACATATTTTCATGGCCATTACAAGGAAATGAAACCTCTTTTTAGGAAGGATATCAATTCATTATTTATGAATGGTGTTATGGAAGAAGATGTTTACATTGAGCAACCATATTGTTTTCTATACCATGAATTTGTGAAGATATTGTTTCTGCTAATGAAGGATTTATATGGTTTGAAGAAAAAACCAGGATCATGGTATTCAAGGCTAGATCATTTTCATAAGAATCAATATTTCTAATGTGGTGGAGTTTAATACAATATGTATGTCAATAATGAATATGATCAAAGGATGATGGTGAAGGTTTCTATTGATGACATAATATTTGGTGGATCAGATGATGCACAATGCATAATTTTTTCTGAATCATAGAAAAGTGAGTTTGAAATGTCAATTATTGATTAACTGATTTTTTCTCTCAATTTTCATTTGACAAAAGGAAATAAAGGAAGATTAATTTCTCAATCAAAAAATGTTATGGAGTATTTCATTTAATTTGGATTGGATAATTATAAAGAGATTAAAACTATGGGGGATACCTAGATGAAACATCCATTGGATAATGATAGAAATTTTGTCAATATCATAGAATATTGCAAAGTCATTGGAATTATAGTGTACTTGATAGTGACAAGACCTAATATTGTTTTTTCTTCATGATAAAGAGAAAGATATCAATGCAATACCAAGGGAACCAACATGCTTGGAATGAAATTTATACTTCGGTATAACAATTGCACGGTGGATTTCAGTTTGATGTATGATGAAAAATATCAGCAAGAGTTACAAGGATATAGATATGTATATTTTTTTGGTTCAAAATATGATAGAAAATAGACATCAGGTGGTGAATTCTCTCATAAAGGACTTTGTATTTCATGTCTAATCATGAATCATGATTAAATTTAATTGGGAACCACATAGGATGAATGTATTGAAGCTAATAATTTGTGCACATAAATATTGTGGATGAAGCTATATTGGTGGATATGGGAATAGAAGTGAATTCACTAATCAGAATCCATTGTGATAATTCAAGTTCTATAAATCATAACAAAAATCTAGTCCACCAGCAATGGACAAAGCAAAATGATTATTGTATTATATTATGAATTAGATGTTGGAGAAATTGATTTTAAAGTGGTTGTGTATTCCTAAAAATCTATATTTTGTAATAACTATGACAAATTTCTTACCTGAAGAAGCATTTGAAAGACACCATCTAGATCTTGGAGTATCCTCGAGTCTCCGCACATGAAAAACAATGGTGGTGGGACCCAAATTACACAATGTTATAGTGTATTTTCTCTATTTTACTAATGAGTGTTCATTAACCAATTGTAGAAAATAATAAAATGACATTCATGTTGAGTGAAAACGGGGTTAATTTCTAGAAATTAAAAAAGATAAAATATATTATCCAAGGAATGTGGAGAATTGTATCGGTGGAGTGAAAAGATTGTGGGTGATAAAGCTGTTAGTGTGAGAAGTGATGTTGAAGGGGCATTAAATTTAATGATTTTTTAAAATATTTGTTTGAAAATATATATAATGAAATATGAGGATCTCGATGAAAGAAAAATAATGGTTTTGGAATGGAATGAAGTGGTTCATTGATGAAAATTACATTATACACATTTTTCACATGATGTGCATTACTCATGTGGGATTATAGTGTGTGTTTATAAAATCATCGAATGATGTATTAATCAAATGATGCTAATGCTAGTTAAATATGAAGGGAGCATTAATAAGGCAATAAATTCTGAAAAATTTGTCAACAAAACAAAAGGGGTAGATTTTTTAAAAAAATTACATTATTCTGTCTTATCAGTTATTTTGGGTGAGATAGTTTTTTTAAAAAGGATAGATGATAGTGAATATATATAGATTGTATTTTTCAAAAAAGGTTTTTGTAAAAGTATGGTTTTTCTCAAATGGGTTCACATTTCATGGATCATGAAGGATTGTTTGCGTACTACAAAATTTGGTATGAAGAAAGGAGAAGGAATTTCCTCAAATTAATATTTATGCATTGAAGTTCTATGTATACCACAATAAATGGTACATGTACCATGAACTAAAAATAGTTCATGGAGGGGTTCATGTTTAATGGAAAATCTGGCGGTTTGTTGAAGACTTGTGGTATAATAGATGGTTTTTCATTGGTGGAATTGAAGTTTTGATTTTAGGAGCTGTGACGGAAGATTAGTGGCACAAATACCGCATAGGGAATAATGGAATGTGGGAGTATTTGTATGTGGTTATTGTTGTACCACATCAAATATTTTCAAAATATCTTATTATAAGACATTAGAGATCTATTTTACTACATAAGGAGTTATAATTTAGACATTACATAGAGATATTTTCATTAGAAAACATCTTCACTCTGGGAATAAGGAGATATCCAAAAATGGTTCACGTAGTAAAATTATCCGAAGGGTGATGTAGTTTATGAGGATGATTTCATAAAGGGGAAGTGGTATTCAAAAATAAGACCGCAGAAGAAGATTTGTGAGGTTCTAAAACTCAAAAAATAAAATTTTATGCGATGTAGAAAATAATTTGTTTAATAATAAGTGGTTCTCTGAGAGATGTTGTCTGTAGAACTTGAAGAGGTATGTGGAGGTTGTATGAGAAGACAGTTCATGGATGCAGTACACAATAGTGAATGTGAAGTAATTCCATGGGGGAGGTGGTCCATGATGTATATGTATATATATTGTAGCTTAGTTAATGGAGGAAGACTATTTTATCATAGAGGGGCATTAAAAGATCACAAAAGAAATATCGTCAAAATTATAGTACGAGGAAAAGTGGTTTTCATCAACTGGTGAAAAATGAACTTCAATAGAGAATCCATCAACAATTGCAGATGTCTTATTTCATGAGAATTAATGGACCTATAGATCATTAAATTTTGAGTGTATCCCTTACAGTAGTTGCGAACTAAGGACGTGAAATATGAGGATCTTTTTCCATCAGTAGTGATCCAGAGAAAGAGACAAGCAGAGTGATCCTTGTAAATTTTCTGAGCAGAGCGTAAATCATGTAAATTCAGTGATCCTAGGAATATAAGTTCTCTATCCCTATCCCCTTAAATTTATTGTGATTTAGTGGATTTGGTACATCAGTACATAACCATTGTATGATCTGTGGACATAGCCTAGTGTTGGTGATCCATGTAAAATAATTTCGTCATGTTCATGCTTTCTTTTCTATTCATATATATTTACATGAAAGATAGAGAATAATTGTTTTCCTAACGATGAAACAAGATCCAAAGGACTGTTATTTTATTCCATTCATACCTTCAATCACCCCCCCTCTATGGGTATTTTACCAAGTGGACCTAATAAATATTCTTGAAGAGTTTTATTGTCTTCCGCAAGACTGTTAGATTCGTTTTCTAATAAAATTCATTCATGGTGTTATGACTATATAAATGGGACCATATATAATGGCCCCAAATATATTTTAGGAAAAACATATGGAACCCTAGGAGAATATATAAGGGTTTTTTATTCCAATTTACTTCACCAAAGGGTCCATCGATTCATTTTTCTTAATGAGGAAGTTTGAAAAATGTATATCTACAATAATTATCATGAAAATAACAAGATTATTATTAAAAATAATTACCTTATACATCATAGTTAGTAATTAATAAATTATTAGTAAATATATTTATTATTATAAAAGATCATCCCTTGAAATGGATATCATCAATTAAATGTAAACAGATATGATATACCCAATATAAAATTCTTTATAGAATTTGTACATTCTGATTTCCTTCTAATTCTATATCAACATATTTAATTTCATGATTACCTAATTGATATGAAGAATGATTTCCACTGTGATTACCTCAAATAATTTATGTTAGTCTTCATAAATTATATTAGTATATATTATATGATAATGGTAACACATTATTATCATTATAGTATTCAACTAAAAACCATATTAAAGGAAAACAAATTATTTCAAGTATAGAAAATTATAATTATAGTAATCCAAATTATCATTCATGTTTCATTTAATCATAATAATGGGTCCACTAGTAGATCCATAAAATAAAATTGTGATTTAAAAATATCTCTAGAGAAAACCCAATAAATGGGATTGATACATTTCATTGATTGGAAAAATACAAGAAACATTTTGTGATAACTTTCCAATTAAAACAAAATTTTCAAACCATGTGAATCTAGAATGGAGTAATGTTCTATTTGATTGATTAATATACAGAAAAGATAATGGAGCTATTTAGATTTTTGGCCACTCTATATGTACTGAAATTAACCTATCATGAATATGTGTTTGTAATATGGAAGGAGACAAAAAAGTAATTATTATTATGTGTCCCCATGAAAATAGATACGTTAGCTGAATAAGAATTGTGTAAAATACGTTTCTATAAGAATAATTTCACAATATATGATGTCTAGAAATAAGTCATTATATTTGTACTAATGATATGGATGATTAGTATCTATAGTGAAAATTGATACATATATACATATATTATAAGGCCCCAGCCTTAATCCTTACTTAATCTTGAGTTATTACAAGATTACACATTGAGGATCTTTTCAGGTTTAGAGTTTTAGAGAATTAGATCTTGAAACTTGCATTACATTCCACATTTAAACAAAGTGGTTACATAAAAGACATTATTCATTCATCCCATCAACGGAAACATATTTAAAATAAAACATTGATTCTTTCTTGACACATCCTTGACACTATCATCACATCATGTACCTTTCCCTTGACCTGTAAAAAACATTTCAAAAACTTGGGATCAGCATAAAAATCTTAGTAAGGGTTATAAAAATACAGAAAGGAAACCTGAGTTCATATATACATAAGAATGAAATCATACTTTACCCATAAAACATATGCACTTTAACATACCTCATGAAATCATGAATAAATCATAGAAATCATAAGACATAAAGGTAACATAATGAATTCATAACATTCTTACGTAGGGAGTAACCCTCTTGGTTACATTTGGAATACCCACCACATTATATTCCCTAAATCGCTTCAGAGAAACCTTAACATTTCACTCCTTCGCGTTACCCAATACATTGGAGAGCTATATCGGCCTCACCCGCCCTTAGTTTATCACGGAACCAACAGTTTTCATAACAATTCACAAGAACCATAACATAAATGTATCACATAAAACATGAATAAAGGAAATATAACATTTCCACATTTCAATCAAAATATTACATTTTAGGATATTGAAATAATGAATCCATTAAAAAAACATTTTCAAAACCATTTAAATCATTTAATAAAGAGATTTTTGAATCAAAGTGTCCCATACCACCTTGAAGCTTTTAAAATTTTAATCCATTAATATCCATATAAATAAATCCATAATTTTTTTTTGAAAACATGGATATTAATAAGAACAGATCATTAAAACATTTAAAGCAATATTTTGGTTAAAGGGTTTATACCAAAATTAGAGACACTTGAATCTAATAATTGAGGAATAACATTTAATTAGAACATTATAATATCATGAGAATAAATGGATTCATGATATAATATTCCAAAGGACAGTATATACACCATATAAGAGTTAATTGGTGCATAACAACAATGAAGTCTCAATAGAGATGTAAAATGTGATGAAATCCCTTATAAAGAAGGTATCCTTAAATCAAGGATAAATGAATCTCAAAATTATGTGTGACAAATATAAATACACCCAATATAATTGGATATTAAGTGTAAAACAATAAAAGGTCATTCACACATATTCAAAGGATGACATATTCAATAACTACATGTTGAACCCAAAGAAATCGATATAGGGTTATAAAGTTCCCTTTGTAAAATTCGACAGCCTAACGGCGTCACTTCAAAAATTCAGAAAATGAGTTGATGAGAGATAAAAAGGGTATCTCATCACTTGGACATAAAATTTAAATCAATCAGGATATATAAGATCATACCCCAACATAATATTATGTGAATTAAAAGACATAACAAACGATGTCTTTTATAAAGAGGAGGGTGAAAGGTCTCCTTACCGAGTTGTGTAACTTTCGAAAAGTATACCCCATGGAAGTAGGGTGATAAAATGAAGATTTAAATACCCATTAATGAAATTATACTAAACAAAGTGTATAACAATGTGCAGTACATTCACCACTCAATGGAAATAGTGGAAAACATATCATAAATGTCACGGGAATAAAAGTGAGATGAAAAATCCCTTACGAAAACTTGGCAGCCTAAAAGCGCCACATAAAACTTACAAAAATGGATTTATGAGATAAATAGGGTCTCCCATAATGTGAAAATAAAAAGTAAAGTATGAGGAATTTAAAATAACATCCCCAAACATATGAAATATGTTCTTAAAAGAAATGACATAAAAGAGAGTACTTAAAAATAAAGAGAGAGGTTGGATCCCTTACAAAAATTCGGTAGCCTAACGGCGCCACTGAAAACTTCCAAAATGGATTGATGAGGGAGAATAGGGTCTCTCATAATATGAACAGAAATATTACAGTAAGAGTAATATAAAATAATATACCAATAACAAGAAATATTATCTTTAAAAGGAATGACATAAAAGAGTGTACTTTAAAAGAAAGAGAGGAGTAGGATCCCTTACCACAAGTCCAACGTGTCTTGCTCGTTTCTTTATATTCCTGAATACTAAACTTTGGTCAATTTATAATTTCTTAAGGACCTCCTATAAATATTATTATTCAGTTCATATCACATATTTTAATGTTATAATAATTGGTTAATAATATGAGTTCATATCAGACGTTTTTGTCGATGTTTGGTACATGAGTCAAAAATTGAACTTGTTGGAAAAAAAAATTCCATGTATTTATAGGTACATGATATCCAGAATAGTATTTATGTTTTAAATATCATATATATCCAGTATATATTCATTTTATACTATTACATATCATTTGGAGATAAAAATTAAAAGCATCGTTCATGGAGACGGTAGACCGTACGTACGCATGAACGCTACTTTCATTTTTTGTCATATTAATGGAATTTAATCAAAATGAGAGATATATATATATGTTATAATTCCAGAATTATATCCATAATTTAGATGTAATATATTACATATATATCCATTATATATATGTACTTATAATATTACATAACATTTTGAGATAAGAAATGAAATGTACCGTTCATGGTGACGGTAAGCCGTACGTACGCATGAACGCTACATCCATTTCTATTTCATATTTAATGGAATTAAACTATAATGATACATAATAGTATTTTAATTACAGTATGATATCATATATAATATCATTAAATATATCCTTTATAAGTACCACATATGGTATTAACGAATCAATTCACTTTTAGTGGGTGGTAGTCCGCACATCCTTAAATGAAGATATCGCGTTTACCCATAATGGAAACCATAAAGGTATGACATAAATTAAAAATACATAATCTTAATTAAAACATAAACATATTATATATCATATATAAATATATTTTCATCTTAATGGCCACCTTTGAAAGTGTTAGTAGAATGTTGAACAATCATCGTTCCGTGAGGCAGAAATTTGCCATCCACAGAAACAGTATGTTCTTTAACCATTAGATGAAGGTGTGTGTAAGTGTAGCTCGAATACATCTTATAACAACAACCTTGTATATTTAAGATACTGTAGTTGTTACAAAATTAATGAATAAAAAGATTTTAGGGGGTTGGAGAAGAAAAATAAAACAAAAGGACTCAAGTGAAGACATTACCTTAAAATCGAGTAACTCCCTTTGGTTTGAGCTCAAAGGCTTCGTTGGGAAGACTTCTGCCCAAAGTGAGGCTTCAAGGAGTTAGAGAGGTATGTGGAGGGACAAAATGGGCAGGGGTTGGCTGAGCCAAATGCTTTGGAAGTGTGGGTAAGGAGGTAGTGGTGGGGGCATTTTATAAGAGGAGAGGAGTGGCACTCTTGGAAAGTAAAGAAATGTTACATTATATTAGAATGCGTTTCGGATTTTAATGGTCCCACATTGATGTTTTTCGAGGATAAGGTGATAAGGGTTCCAAATCCACCCATACAATAGGTTTTGGACATGTGTAGGCCTTATATTTTACATTATCATTCCATTTTATTTAAATCGTTAAATAATGAGGTCATCGCTTCATCATCATGATGTCATAAATAATTTAATTTATTTAATGTATAAAAATTATAAAAAAATACTATGATGTAGAAAATCTTTTTAACTTTCCAACAAGTATTTATAGTCCAATAGAGAATATATTTAGACAAAATAAAAAATATTTTACTCAGATGATACATTCTTTGTTACATTTAACATTCTTTTAAAAAATAAAACGATAAAAAATTCACTTTCTCACAAAAGTGATTCCATGGGGCCCCCAAGTTTGGAAAAAGGCATCCCATCGTATGCCATGAGAAAACAATTATCCTTAGGACACATTTTGTGGTCATTTTTTATTATTATGATATTATTTTATTATCTTTAACTACCTGATTACTCATTAATCATGATAATTAAAGATAATTACCATCGTTACTATTCATAATGTTCAAAAATAAGAGTCTTAATTAAATAATTTGGACCTTCTGATTCCAAATATTTAATCCATTTTACAAAACTACAAACACATAAATTGAAATAATTAATTAAAAAATGATTCCCGTTGTCAAAACAAATAGTGGGTTTTTTTGATACAATATTCATGAAAAGTTTGACACTTGTTTATGCCCAATTCCAAAGTGAAATTAATCACAATGATCATATTTGTATTAATTGGTAAAAATATATTATAATTAAACATTAAAACAAATTATAAAGATAATATAACCATATAATTAAATTATATGAAAAATCAGTTTTGATGTAAAATGCAGTATTTTTCAATATTCATTGAAAAATGAACATTGTCAGAAAAATACCAAAAATTAACCCAAGGTAAATTTCAATGTCCCAATCATAAATAATATGTTTATTTTGAAAATATATCTTATAATATTGTCAAAAGTTTGATTTAAAAATGGTTTTCCATTAAAAGGTAGTAAAACAATCTTCAAAAAATATTAGTGTATTCAATGCTTAAGATTGGATTCATTTGTATTTTAAGCCTCTAAAATTTATTCGATAAAAGTAAAAACATTTTACAAACATATATAATCGTATTTTAGTTATTTCTATTCATTCCCGCCGATACAACGGCTTTGTGTTAACAACCATTTAAAATAATATTATTTTATTATTAGAGTGCAACCTAAGATTTCAAAGGAACTCGTTGTTGGGTATTGGGTAAGCCATCGAGCATAGTTTTCCATTAAAATTAATATTGACATTTTTTCCCAAAAATAGGGATAAATATAAAAATTTAATATTCTTTATTTACCTGGGGTGTTACATCCTTCCCCCCTTTTGGAAATTGCATCCACGAAATTATAAAACTAGGCTTGGAAACATCATTGAAAATCCCACATCGGAACAAGAGTCGGTAAAACAATCACTTTAAATTAAAGAAAGAGAATTATAGAGGTCACCCAAGTTAACCCATACTAGGATTCCATGTAGGAAAACATGGAAAAGGAGGAGAAAACATACGGTCATGTTCTGATGGAGAATGATAGTAAACATGTCTAGGAGAAAGTTAACAATAAGAAAATCACAAACTTGTGATGGGTTAAACGGTATTCGATTCCCCGGTAGCAAAAGTTCACAGACAACATTTTTGTTTTATGTTACTATTCATTGAGGAATTTATTTTTGAACTTAAGAAAATCATAATGAAACTTACATACTTGTCATGTAGACTTTTATCTTTTACTAGATTCCTTAATCAAACTCATACATTCTCCAAAATATGAGTATTTAGGAAGACTTGTTCACATTAAGAGTACTATAATCAACTTCTTGAGAATCACCTAATCCACATAAGAGGACTATATATTTACCATGTATTTAGACAAAATCCAAAACCAAAATTGTTAGTATGAGGTCAGATAATCCACAAAACTATAATCCTTTATAAAAAGAAAATCTATTCTTAATCTCCAAAATTTGTCCAAAAAAACCCAAAGTTCAACAAGGACCATTCGATAATCAATTTGTCCATACAATTATTCAAAATAAACCAAACTATTATTGAAACCCAAATATTTGATGGATTTAGTTGCATAGTCTTCCAAGGTACAAATTAACACCTATCTGCAAATAACATCAGTTAATCTTAATGTCTCGTATTGAAAAGTAATTAACCTAATCACATATCCTCCATGATAGGTTAATAAATTTCCATAGATAACTCAAAATAAACTTACTCTTGATTCCTAAAATCATCTAACTAAAAACAATTAGTCAAAATAACCAGGGACTTCACATAGCCCAGTGGTAGGCAATAAAAACCAGTCACACTTTGGTTGTGGGTTCGATTCCCGTAGCTTTGTCCAACGGGATGGGTTGTTACATGGTCTGTGTGTTTTCCTTTTTCCAAAACTATATAATTCTTAAAACTTTCCCCAAAATGAGATAAAATCTTCAAAAATAATCATAACATATTTTATCCTCATGTTTATCTCATTCCTTTCATTTTCCATCACAACATATAATAACCCATAATTACCTCAAAAGTAAGGATCATATAAACCCTAATGGTTACCTTTATAATTATTACCTGAACTTCCACATCGAGGGGTCATCTCATACATGATGCATTACAGAACATACCAAGGTACAAGTGGTTGATCATGACTCCTAGATAGTTGGTTTAGAACAACCATGAGTTTTCTCATTGAATCCCCCATTTCATCCAGTCACTTAATCAGAGAACCACCACAGGTTCCTTCAAACCTATTGTCACTTTGGTTCCTGCTAGATCCAGCCATTTACTAAAATCAAATAAATTCAGTGTGAGTATATCAACAAAACCATAATGGACTAACGAGGAAGATAAAAACTAATATATAATTACTCATTCACTTTATCTAAATCTAGGACTCTTTCTGAAATCCTATCAATTATGGTAATGTCACTTATGCTTAAGGAATACCTTAACCTCTAAAGTTATCTAATCCGACCTCTGATGCCAACTATAAGGCTCCAGCCTTAAACCTTACTTAATATTGAGTTATTACAAGATTACACATTGAGGATCTTTTCAGGTTTAGAGTTTTAGAGAATTATATCATGAAACGTGCATTATATTCCACATTTAAACAAAGTGGTTACCTAAAAGACAGTATTCATTCTTCCCATCAGCGGAAACATATTTAAAATAAAACATTGATTCTTTCTTAACACATGCTTGACACTATCATCACATCATGTACCTTTCCCTTGTCCTGTGAAAAACAATTCAAAAACTTGGAATGAGCATAAAAAGCTTAGTAAGGGTTATAAAAATATGGAAAGGAAACGTGAGTTCATATATACATAAGAATGAAATCATACTTTACCCATAGAACATAGGCACATTAATATACCTCATAAAATCATGAATAAATCATAGAAATCATAAGACATAAAGGTAACTTGAGGAATTCATAACATTCTTACGTAGGGAGTAACCCTCTTGGTTACGTTTGGAATACCCACCACAGTATATTCCCTAAATCTTTTCGGAGAAACCTTAACGTTTCACTCATTCGCGTTACCCAACGCATTGGAGAGCTATATCGGGCTCACCCGCCCTAAGTGTATCACGAAACCACCCGTTTTCATAAAAATTCCCAAGAACCATAACATAAATGTATCACAAAAAAACATGCATAAAGGAAATATAACATTTCCATATTTAAATAACAATATAACATTTTAGGATATTGAAATAATGAATCCATTAAAAAACCATTTTCAAAACCATTTAAAACATTTAATAAATAGATTTTTGAATCAAAGTGTCCCATACCACCTTGAAGATTTTAACATTTTAAACCATTAATATCCATATAACTAAATCCTTAAAACCATTTTCAAAACATGGATATTAATACGAACAAATCATTAAAACATTTAAAGCGATATTCTGGTTAAAGGGTTTTTACCAAATTTAGAGACACTTGAATACAATAATTGAGGCATAACATTTAATCAGTACATTATAATATCATGAGAATAAATGAATTCATGATATAATATTCCAAATGACAGTATATACACCATATAAGAGTGAATTGGTGCATAACAACAATGATGTCTCAATAGAGATGTAAAATGTGATGAAATCCCTTATAAAAAAGGTATCCTTAAATTAAGTATAAATGAATCTCAAAATTATGTGTGAAAAATATAAATACACACAATATAATTGGATATTAAGTGTAAAACAATAAAATTTCATTCAAACATATTCAAAGGATGACA
Source organism: Viscum album (assembly GCA_963277665.1). Taxonomy (NCBI): domain Eukaryota; kingdom Viridiplantae; phylum Streptophyta; class Magnoliopsida; order Santalales; family Viscaceae; genus Viscum; species Viscum album. The sequence goes on along the minus strand of OY728157.1, from coordinate 1,844,387,301 downwards.
TATTCAATAACTACATGTTGAACTCAAAGAAATCGAAATTGGGTTAAAAAGTTCCCTTGGTAAAATTCGACAGCCTAATGACGTCACTTCCAAAATTCTGAAAATGAGTTGATGAGAGATAAAAAGGGTATCTCATTACTTGGACATAAAATTTACATCAATAAGGATATATAAGAACATATCCCAAAATAATAGTATGTGTATTAAAAGTCATAACAAATGAAGTCTTTTAAAAAGAGGAGGGTGAAAGGTCCCCTTACCGAGTTGGGTGACTTTCGAAATGTACACCCCATGGAAGAAGGGTGATACAATGAAGATGTAAATACCCATAAATGAAATTATACTAAACCAAGTGTATAATAATGTTCAGTACATACACCACTCAAAGTAAATAGTGGAAAACATAGCATAAATTTCATGGGAATAAAAGTGAGATGAAAAATCCCTTACGAAAACTCGGCAGCCTAACGGCGCCACTTAAAACATCCAAAAATGGATTTATGAGATCAATAGGGTCTCCCATAATATGAAAAGATAAAATAAAGTATTAGGAATATAAAATAACATCTCCAAACATATGCAATATGGGCTTAAATGAAATTACATAAAAGAGAATACTTAAAAATAAAGAGAGAGGTCAGATCCCTTACGAAAATTCGGCAGCCTAACGGTGCCACTGAAAACTGCCAAAATGGATTGATGAGAGAGAATAGGGTCTCTAATCATATGAAAAGAAAAATTACAGTAATATTAATATAAAATATTATCCCAATAACAAGAAATATGAGCTTTAAAAGGAATGACATAAAAGAGTGTACTTTAAAAGAAAGAGGGGAGTAGGATCCCTTACCTCAAGTCCAACTTGTCTTGCTCATTTCTTTATATTCCTGAATAATAAACTTTGGTCAATTTATAATTTCTTATAGACCTAATATAAATATTATTATTCAGTTCATATCACATATTTTAATGTTATAATAATTGGTTAATAATATGAGTTCATATCAGACGTTTTTGTCGATGTTTGGTAAATGAGTCAAAAATTGAACTTGTTGGAAAATAATTTTCCATGTAGTTATAGGTACATCATATACAGAATATTATTGATTTTTTAAATATCATATGTATCCCGTATATATTCATTTTATACTATTCCATATAATTTGGAGATAAAAATTAAAAGCACCGTTCATGTAGACGGTAGGCCGTACGAACGCATGAACGCTACTTTCATTTTTTTGTCATATTAATGGAATTAAAACAAAATGAGAGATATATATATATGTTATAATTAAATAATGATATCAATAATTTAGATGTAATATATTACATATATATCGATAATATATATGTACTTATAATAGAACATAACATTTTGAGATAAGAAATGAAATGTACCGTTCATGGAGACGGTATGCAGTACATATGCATGAACGCTACTTCCATTTCTATTTCATATTTAATGGATTTGAAACATAATGATACATAATATTATTTTAATTCCAGTATGGTATAATATATAATATCATTAAATATATCATTTATATGTACCACATAAGGTATTAATGAATCAAATCACTTTGAAGGGGTGGTTGTCCGCACTTCCTTAAATGAAGATATCGCATTGACTCATAATGGAAACCATAAAGGCATGACATAAATGAAAAATAAATAAGTTTAAGTAAAACATAAACATATTATATATCATATATAAATATAGTTTCATCTTAATGGCCACCTTTGAAGGTGTTAGAAGAATGTTGAACATTCATCGTTTCATGAGGCAGAAATCTGCCATCCACTGAAACAGTATGTTCTTTAATCATTAGATGAAGGTGTGTGTAAATGTAGCTCGAATCCTTCTTATCACAACATCATAGTATAGTAAATATAATGGAGTAGTTACAAAATAAATTAATAAAAATATTTTAGGGGGTTGGAGAAGAAAAATAAAACAAAAGGACTCAAGTGAATACATTACCTTAAAATCAGGTAACTCCATTTGGCTTGAGCTCAAAGGCTTCCTTGGGAAGCCTTCTACACAAAGTGAGTCCCCAAGGAGTTATAGAGGTATGTGGGGAGACAAAATTGTCAGGGTTTGGCAGAGCTGAAGGCTTTGGATGTGTGGGTAAGGAGGTAGTGGTGGGGGACTTTTATAAGAGGAGAGGAGGGGCACTCTTGGAAAGTAAATAAATGTTACTTTATATTAGAATGAGTTTAGGATTTTAATGTTCCCACATTGATGTTTTTCTATGATAAGGTGATAAGGGTTATAAATCCACCCATTCAATCGGTTTTGGACATGTTTAGGTCTTATATTTTACATTATCTTTCCATTTTATTTAAATCGTTAAATAATGAGGTCATTTCTGCATCATCAAGATGTCATAAATAATTTAATTTTTTTAATGTCTAAAAATTATAAAAGAAATACTATGATGTAGAAAATATTTTTATCTTTCCAATTACTATTTATAGTCCAAACGATAATTTATTTAGATAATATTAAAAATATTTTACTTTGGTGATACATTCTTTGTTACATCTAACATTCTTTAAAAAAATAAAAAGATAAAAAGTCACTTTCTCAAAAAAGTGATACCATTGGGCCCCCAGGTTTGGCACAAGTCATTCAATGTTCGGACTCAAGACAAAAAGTATCCTTAGGACACATGTTGGGGTCATTTATTATTATTATGATATTATTTTATTATCTTTAACTACCTGATTACTCATTAATCAAGATAATTAAAGATAATTATCGTCGTTACTATTCATAATGTTCAAAAATAAAAGAGTATTAATTATATAATTTGGACCTTATGATTACAAATATGTAATCCATTTTACCAAATTCCAAACACATAAATTTCAATAATTAATTTAAAAATAATTCCCATTGTCAAAACAAATAGCGGGTTTTTTTGAAACAATATTCATGAAAAGTTTGACACTTGTTTATGCCAAATTTCAAAGTGAAATTAATCCCAATGACCATAATTGTATTAAATGGTAAAACTATATTCTAATTACACATTAAAACAACTTAAAAATATAATATAAGCATAAGATTAAATTATATGAAAAAGCAGTTTTGATGTAAAATGTAGTATTTTAACTATTCATTGAAAAATGAACATTGTCAGAAAAATTAAAAAAATTAACCCAAGGTAAATTACAATGTCCCAATCATAAATAATATGTTTATTTTGAAAAATAGAGCTTATAATATGGTCAAAAGTTTGATTTAAAAATGGTTTGCCATCAAAAGGTAGTAAAATAATCTTTTAAAAATACTAGTGTATTCAATGCTTAAGATTTGATTCATTTGTATTTTAAGCCTCTAAAATTTATTGGATAAAAGCAAAAACATTTAACAAACATATATAATCGTATTTTAGTTATTTCTATTCATTCCCGCCGATACAACGGCTTTGTGTTAACTACCATTTAAAATAATATTATTTTATTATTAGAGTGCAACGTAAGATTTCAAAGGAACTCGTTGTTGTGTATTGGTTAAGCCATCAAGAATAGCATTCCATTTAAATTAATATTGATATTTTTTTCCACAAATAGGGATAAATATAAAAATGTCATATTCTTTATTTACCTGGGGTGTTACATATATATCAAAATATAATCGTATTTTTTCACACAAATGTATATGAAAATGAACCAAAATATATTTTTGGAGTTGGTATAAACATAATACACTACATGCCGAAAAATAAAAGGCATGTTGTAGATACTCTAAGAATAAATGACTGTTGTAAAATATCTATGATGTTTATTTAAAGAGATATAAAACTCAATGATTTAAATTTTATGGACATTAAGATCATAAGGGAAGGGGATATATAAAATATTTCTAAAATAACAACACTTCCATCCATCAAGGCGTATATCAGTGAGGTACAGAAGGATGATTTGGAGCACAAAATAAGGTAGGAAATATTTTAGAGATCATCTTTACCTATGATATAATACTTGTATTATTTAAATGAATACCTCTTCCATTAATAATATTATTAAATAATAATCTACGTGATGATCCCCATATAATATATTTATGTGAACATCCTATAAATAAAGTTGTATTAATATCTCTTTGATCACTAGTTTTGGGAAAACATGATGAAGAAATACATTTGTGTATATATATTGGTTCATGGAAGGATATAAATTTAGTTAATGGTTATATATGTTTAAAAGGATGATGGACCCACTACTCAAACTTATTTTGAAATGGAATAATATCACCATGGCTTTCATCTTATGATATTTCATGAATTATAGATATTATAATGATTCATGGGCTCCATTTCATCACCTTATAAATTTGGCATATTTCAATAATACATGATAATATTTATTAATAGATCAACTTTTGAATATATTCATTGTGATTGTTATAAGGATACAAGAAGGAATAATTTTTATAATATCTAATGATAACCCTAGGTATAAACATATATTCTATTGAAGTCATCAATATGAATTGAATAAGAATTCATCATTCAGGTTTACATATTACCTTAAAACTAATAGTAAATCTAAAAGGAACTTTGAAACACTAAAACATATATTGAGATCATGATCAACTGATTTCAAATGAGTTTGGTATCAACACATTTCCAAGTTATTGTTTTGATATAAAACTTTTTAAATATATAATTAAAATTCTAACATATTGGTATAACCCAAAGATTTTATGTTATATTTTTCATTAAAAATGTTTCATTTCTTTGATAGATTTCTTTAAACATAAAGTAGCGACCCGAACCTATAGGAAAAGTGTCGTAGTCTACTTGCAATGCATTTTTGTTAATACATGTAAAAAATAATAAATAAATAAATTTATTTATTTTTGTAAACCAAATACATACATGAGTATTGTATTAAAAATGAATACAATAATTCCATCATAATTTTTTTCTTTCAAGGATAACATTATTATATCCGTGTAAATCATTCTCAGTACACTTTATGAAATATTTGGGAAATAAAACAATATATGTCTGAGTTAAAATGATTAGGAGGATTAAATTACATTAAAAAAATAATGAATCAATGATCATAATAAATATGAAATGATAAATAAATGATAAGGAAGTTACTAGACAATATGAGAAGGTAAATAACATAAAACACATTACATTAAATCAATAAAGTGAAAATTAAATGACTGCATAGAATTTTTCATATTGATAATATCGTGGATAAAAAATAGATGATTCTAAATATCCGGAGGGACTAATTATTGGATGGCATGTCTGAGGCACAAGAAAATCAATACCATCAAGACCACTCATAAGATGATGTAAAATTATTCATAAATACTTGTTTATTCTATATGGAATCAATTTGGACAGGTTTTCACAAAATAATTTCAACTTTTGAGAATACTGATGCATTGAGGGGCCCACATTAAATTCACATATAACTGTAGAAATTTAAATATCTTATCCCTAAACAATATGAATTTCATTAATTGTTCTGAAAACTATATATTTCATGACAAATACCTTCCTCATATAATAAAATAATCAATTTAATTAATGAAAAATTTTCCTTACCAAATATCTGTATTGGATAATGGATACACATTTGTCATTATTTCCATAGATAATCAAATAAATGTTTAATTAAACACATGAAATAATAATTATTTTTTTTCAATAATTAAAGATATAAATGATAAATGATATTTATATTTAGGTAAAATTAATTGTTTTAGGATCAAAAGAAATTGTATTTTTCTATGTACATAAAAGATTCAATGGAGTTAATTTTAATAATATACTTTTTAAAATCAATAAAAAACTATCCATCAAAAGAATAAGGTTTGTATCAATACATTTCATCCAATGTAGTGTAAAAAATGGTTTTTATCAATGATGAAATATATTATAAAATTTATAATTATTCTTAAGTGAAATATCCTTTGTTTTTAAAACCATTTTTACTAAAACCCACCTTTAATAACAAAACATTTTTAAAGGGTGAAAACTAATTTCCTAAACCTTTTTAAAAGTATAAAACCATTTTCTCATGTTTTTTAGAATTTGTTTTATAAGGAAACATGTCCCCCAATAAAATATAGGGATGAAGATTGGTTTTCATAACAAAATTTTCTAAAATTGTTTAAATATAAATTTGGGAAATAATGTTACTATTAATAAAAGGAGGGAATTTTTAAAAAAATAATACAAAGGATGTTTTTATAAGATTGTTATCAAATTATTTTCTCTAATTAAAATTCATGTGTAAATAATCGTGAACTAAATGAGACTGTGAAGTATAACCTTCAAGTCACCATTAGCATTGATCTAAGAATAAATCAATGAATTGATTAAATGTGTAAAATTAAATTCCACATAAAATAATTGGAAAAACAAAAATATATAGTAAAAAATCTATTAAATACAAAATTATTTCATATTAATTAAAATTATAATGTAATAGTACCCAATGAAAGGGAATCAGGTAATGAAATCATCTACCACATGGTAACATTTAACACAAATCCACATAGAAGGAAAAAATAAAAAATAAATAAAAAATAACATGAAAATAAAGATTTAATGATATGATATATCTAATTTCTAGTAGGTACAGTGAAAAAAATAAGTAAGTGGTGATAATTTAGTATGCCTCAAGGAAACCATACTGAGGAAAGAATCACTTACCATTCATTTCATTATCAGGTGAATGTCAATTATCATCCAGTATAGTTGTTTAAGTAATTTTATTGACAATTATATAACCATAATTATATTAATAATATAATATATCATCTTCTTACAATATCTTTTTACAATTTTTCTATAATATTTCATTAGTTTCATTATTTTAGTTGTTGATTGTCTATTTTTTTCGAGTATGTTTTGACTTGTTACATATTTTTCCTATTAATTATATAAATATTTGATCATATATAAAATGTTAAAAAAATTAATTAATTATAAAATATATTAATTATATATTTATTTATATTTATTTACAATATTTGGATATAGGAAATAAAATGCACTATCCATTGAGAAGATAGGTCCTATATATGCATAAAAATTACATCCATTTAATTTTTGTATTAAAATAATGATAAGTAAATGATAAATATGGATATTATAATTACATTACTATATATATATGTAATATATGTGACATATTTGTATTCAAAAATCATTTATACATTCCTTTTATTTTTTGAATGGATCACAACGCTTTTGACGATGTGGCAGTCCTCACATCAAAAAACAATGTTATCTTATTCCCACAAATGGAAAAGATATATATAGGTGTTATATTAAAATTGAATAATCATAAATACAAAAGAAAATATCAAATATATTTTATATACAACTATTTACCATCATTAATCAAAACTATGAGAGTTGGTAATGAAAAAAAACTACATCATTTCTTGAGGTGGTAGTTTTCTGAAAACATATATAGTAAGTTTGTTACCCATTATATGGATGTGTGTGAAATTTTATTATAAACCATTAAATAAAAAAATAACTTAATACTTAGGATACTGATTTTATTAAATAATAATATAATATTATTAATTTAATTTTTAAGAGAAAATAAAAATAATGTATTAGTTTAAGAATGTTACCTAGTTTTTTAAACGCTTTTTTGGTTTATACCAAAATAAATATTTTCTTTTAATTAATTTTTTTTTAAGGAATATAGGTTTATAGTAGTTATTGTTGGGAGATTATTTTATTAGATGTTGGCAGGTCTTTGGGGCTGGAGTGGTGTGAATATGATATAGGGGTGAGATCCTTTTATAGTGTAAAATGTTTGGATTCAAGTAAAATACTGAAAATGGATTTTGAACCATGTTTTACAATTAACGATATCTAAAATAACAATAAATATTATTTACAATAGATTATTTGGTATAAATCATGACAAAAATGTATTATGGATATCTTTATAGGACATTATGACTCTTAAATTAATGTTTTAGTCCCTTGTGAATGTGATTTTCGGATTAACCGTTGTAATTGATTTTAAATATTTTCACCTATATTATTGGTCAATAAATAATTTCTACTTCTTAAATTTATAATTTTTTATTATTCCAAATATGCAATCTGTTTATCCAAATTCCTATCCCATAATTGGAAATAATTAAATTAAATTAAATCTTGTAGATTCGATGACAATAGGAGGTTTTTAAGTAAAATGTTCAAAAGAATTATATGTTTTTATATTCAATATCAAAATGAAATTTATTCCATTGACCTAAATTGGATTACTAGATATAAAATAAATTAATTAAACATTAAAACCAACTATTAATATAATTTATCCTTGTAAATAAATTATACCAAATAATGTTTTTAATTAATATTCATTATTTTTTACCTTTCATCAAAATATGAATCCTCATAGAATAATATAAAAATTTGATACTAAGATAATTTATATGATAATATTTAAAAATGTATTTTATTTTAATATATTATATTTATTTAAGTTAAAAAAAAATATTTAACATATTTTTTGATTAAAATGCAGTAAAATTTGTTATTAGAAATATTCAAATTTTGATGAATAGTATAGGATTATTTATTTTATGATACCAATAAAATATATTGTATTAAAATAAAAATTATTTTATTGAATGTATAAGATATATATTTTTAATTATTAACATTCTAATATTGTAGTTAATTTAATTTAATTGGACAAAACCCTTTATAATTGGAAACATTTATTTTATATAAAAAATTTTCTTATAGTCATTTCTAATAAATTGATTACCCATTAACTCATTTTATGTTTGTTTAAACCGTATATTTTTATAACTAATTTAATTGTATTCATAAACACTAATTTAATTTCTAGTTTATATAATTTTATATCATATATAATTATTAGTATTAAGAAAATTATGTTCTTGTATGTAACACAAGCTATCAATGAATTAATATTTTTTCATGTGATAAAATATAATTTTTTATTGGGTGCATTGAATGTTATATCATAAATTTAATTTTTCTACAATAGTGAATATATGTTAACGTATCTGGAGATTATAATCTTCTATGTTCTCTTTGTTGTGTATCATACATGGTATTAAATATAAAGTTCTTTCCTATGTAAGACGGTGTACTACTTTCTACCAATATAAATAGAATTGAATCCACCAAAATTAAAAATGAACATGGAAATATAGGATATTATATTTTAAAATTTATTGAATTAAAAAACACATTTTTAAAATGTATAATAAAAATTCTTCGTAATATAACATAAATTGAATTTTGAAGGACACAAGGAATGACATATAACAATGTTACTAAATATTATAACATCAGTGGAAGGTGGAGATATGGAGTTAGAGGACAACAGAAATATTTATATGGCTTGATTAATATCATTAATCACAAACAAGTGAATGATAAAATAAATGATGAAGGCTTATAATCCATAATACTATCATTATTTAAAAGACTATAATTTCCTAAAAAATTAAGGAGTTCGATAACATTTTTTCTAATCATTTTCTTATTGTTGAGTATTTCATTTACTGCATAAGAATTTATGGAATTATACTTATATACAATTTTTATATTTTACAAAAAAAAATTTAATCCAGATTTTTCTACAATAAATTTTCAATTTATCCACTATATAATGAAATGGATATCCAATAATAATCATTTCTTCCTAAACCACTAAAATAAAATTTTAACTAATCATAAGTCCCATAAAACAGTGAAAAGTATTTCTATTTATATATATTATTTATTTAAATCAAATATTGTTATTAAATTAATCTCTAAACATAAAACATGATAATATAGGTTCTTAAATTAACATTAATTTATAATATTGTTTTGCTAATAATTGTGACATATTAATTTGATAATTGAATATGATGGTGGTTGTAGTTAAATGCTTATCATTCTTCTTTCATGGGTTCAAGTCCAATGGTCATGCCGACATTGTTATATTTTCACCCATCATACAAGTTTTTCTTTTCATAAAACAATATCAATATAATTTCCAAAATAAATATGATATTAATTATTTTAATTTAGTTACTGAATATCATTTTTTCATATGGTGTTCAATAAACCCTAATACATAAAAAAATCAACCATTTATTTCAACATAGATCCATACATGGTCTACAGTTTAACCATTTGAAGATAGAAGTTACTTAATAAAAGTCCTTAGTATGAGATTCAATTTTTATATTGGAAAAACCATATTATAATTTTTAGGATGTCATAATCATGTAATATTATTTCAAATGTATGACACCTTAGGTTTAACAAATTTCATTCATTACAATTATCTACTCAAATCATTCATAATGTTTGTTAAAAAATGTAGATTATCCTATGAATATACCCTAGTAGTGTCAAGCTAGGTGTGTAGTAAGACTCATTTTGTAGTACTAGGTTACACTCAAGTCAGGACCGACAGACCATTTCAGTGTTTTTACCCCTTGTTACATTTGTTTTAAAACCACATTTTCTTGTTACATCCATAGATTAAAGCATTTTAATGAATACCTACCTGATAAATAACATAACAATATTCTATTATTTTCTTCAATAATTTTATTCAAATTCTACCATTGTGTTATTTTATATAATCAATTTTTTTCAAAATCAATTCCCAAATGTTTCTAGTAATAGTTCTCTGATATTAAGTGTAGAGACCTAACCCTTGAAACCTAGAGATGATGTCTACTACCATTACATTGGTATAATTAGAAGGAATAATATCCCAAATGCATGAATATTTTAGTATTCTTGTTAAAAAAGATATATACATGAGTCTTATATTAAAAATGATACAGTAATTACAACCTATATTTTTATTTTGAGCATAAAAATATTCATTCATTGTTAATATTGTTTTACTGCATTTCGTGGAATAACGGGAAATGAAAAAAAAATGGTAACTCAAATGCTTAGTAAGGTTAAATTAAATTAAAATAAATAATTAATTGTTGAGAAAAAATTATGTTGGAAAGATAAATATGTATGAGGGAAGTGAATATATAATATCTAAAAGTTAATAAATGATAAAATATTCCATCAAAATAATAAATCGAAAATAAAATCCCGAAATAATGATTTTTTTCATATTTAAAATATCTTTTATAATAAATAACTAAATATAAATGAATGAAGAGATTAAATATTGGACATCATGTATGAGGAACATGAAAACCTATACCGTAATGGCCTTTCACAAGGAGGTTTAAATTTTTTGGTAGAAACCCATTTATTCTGCATTAAAAAAAACTCGGAGAGTTTGTCACCAACAAATATTTTCTTCTGAGACTACTGATGCACTGAAAGGATTAGATAAAATGTTCCCCAACCAATAGGGATGGAATTAAGCAGTCCCAACCCCATTCGAAAAATTTTCCAAAGATGTTGTCGTCACACTAAGAGGGTAGTGAATTAGGTGTGACCAATTTTATTGAATTCATTTTCACCTTTCTGTTCAAACTACTGCAACCTATTAAGATTATTGGATCATTTGTTTAATAAGTAAGTTAAATGAAACACATGAGATAGAATTCATAGAAGGATCGTTACTATGAACTCACTACTAGAAAATGGTCCCATACACACAGTTTTTCAAAAAACCATGGCTATAGGGTACCGCTATACCCAAGGTTTTCCAAAACTGTGGGTATAAGCATAATATTGGGACCTATACCCATGGTTTCAGAAAAAATGTGGTTATAGGTGACACATACCCACTGTTTTGTCCAAAACCATGGGTATAGATTATTTTTAAAGACCAATACCCACGGTTTTGCAAAACTGTGGGTTTAGGTATTTTTATTTGAAGACGTATACCAACGGTTTTGGACAAAAAGTGGGTATAGAGTTTTTTCAGAAGACTTATACGCATTTTTCTCCAAAACCATGGGTATTGTGGTTTTTTTGAAGACCTATACCCACTATTTTATGGAACCGTGGATATATCTTTACCGCCATAAGGCAGGGAAAAAAATTACGCGGGACAACGAAAAACAATTTGGTGTGAACACAGTTTGGATTAATATATATATATATATATATATATTCAAATAACATATAAAAATAATTATGTAGATGAGTTAGTGACTTGTCGGTTTCTGTTCTACATCTCTACAAGATCAAATCCTTATGGCTGATATTTTCCAAAAACAAGGAGTAATATTAATATATTAATATAAATATAGATTTATATTTACTTAATTAAGTTTGTTGGGTTGGTTAGGTGTTGAAATTTGTTACAGCAATTGAGGTATCAAATCCCGCTGGATTATTTTTATTTGAATCTAGAGGCGGGGATTAGTATTTTATTATAAATGAAAATATATATTAGTGTAGTCGAGCCAGCTTGGTTGGTTAAGCGCTGGAAGCTTGCTGCGTCAGACACGGGTTCGAAACCCGCTGCATTTGTTTTTTCGTAATATAGTCATAGATTAATTTATATTTACAAATATAGATATATATTAATATAAATGGAACAACTGAAGTGGTGAGATCCGATGAAATAATTGTTCAGGTCGCGGGAATTCGGGGGTTCAACACCTGTGGGATCCTTGTTTTCTTTATTTTTACCCACATGTTTTAAATCGTTGGTAGAAGACATTGATAGCGTAGATGAGGCTTTAACATGGTGTATTACATATACCCATAGTTGAACAAACCATAGATATTGGTTAAGATCCTTATAATGATGCCTCTCTACCCCACAGTTCCCAAAGCCATTGGTATAGGCTATACTCGTGGTTTTGTGAGCTATACCCTTGGTTTTGAACTGTGGGTATAAGTAGATTTTCCAGTAGTGACTATATAATTTTCATGATGGTAGACCCCCCCAACATTTATTATACACTATAATATTTTTATAAATTAAAATGGTCTATAAGAAATTGGTTATACACCACAGTAATCAATCCCCGATTTGATTCTTGTTATACCCCCCAACACTCTAACTATTCATCCTTAATTTCGTAGACCCCCAAATGGTTCCACTAGTTCGACCCCCCCCCCCAGTCTCTCTTGAGCCTCTTCGGAAACTAGTTAGACCCCCAGTCACTAGCTCCTTCTCCTTCTGAAATGTAATCAACAAATGTGATGATTACATGATCCTCCTCCATGGGATTTCTGGATCAAACCAGCTCATGGAAAATTCAAGTACCTTTTCAGTAATACTAGTCTTGCATAGATAATTATGATCACTGAATATAATCACCTGTCTCATTACAATGTTTCTTGGGAAATCATTATTATTATAGTAAACACCCTTCATCATTATTCACAGAAATCTCAAACATAAAAATTATTCTGAAATATTGATGATAAAATAGTCTTGGATTCAGTCTCAAACAACTGCACACTAACTATAAAAGATAAATTGCATGTTCACATCCTCATACATAAATAATTCATTTAATACATTGAATGGAATATTCAATTTATTCATGCATGTGAGTATGATTTAATGAATGGGTGTGTTTATCATATTTATTTGTAACCACACACATATAATCTTCCTTTTCACTCAATTTCTATACCCTGAAAACTTTTAAAAACATTTCACATTGCCTCATGACTATTTTTAAGTGTATGAAAAAAATTAATGAGAAATAAATACTACCAAAATATTTGTTTTCAATGCATATATAAATTGTATACCACAAATAATAACATCCCCTTTATGATTTAATGAATAATAGTCTATCATAATGTTTCTACATTGCAAACCCAAATATGGACAAATTATTCTTTGCACAAGTGTCACTAGGAAAGTATTAAAATGACACTATACCACTTCAGTTTTTCTCCCTGAATGTTTGTAGTCTTCACTCACAATATTTCATAAACATACACACACAAAAACATTAATGGGTATAAACATGGAACATGGAATATTTTAACAATATGAAGCATAAATTTACAATGGTATGTTGTTCCTTTATCGTTTTCACTGAAATTCCATATATACAAACATTATAGTATCATGTCTTCTCTATTTATTCTGAAAACCTTGTTCATCGTTAATATACTCAAATGAGGAAAGCACATGTCAGACACTGAAAAACTTCTTATTATCATCTCCTATAGTAGAGCATGGAATCCATTGTGAAGAAGATGGATTCATTTAACATCATTTCTCTAAAAATAAGATTTTCTCTATGAAATAAGTTGCCTCAAAATGGTTCTCCTCAAATTATATATAAAGAAAATGAACATCATCATAGAATCATTAAGAATGATAGAAAATATTTAGATCTATGTATATTAATCATATCTTGGATTGAGGTTCCGTGAATATGAGATCCTTCAATGATGAAATGAAGCTTCTCAAATGAAGCACATTGGAGAATACATGTTCTATTACTTAATCGAACAAATCAAGATTATCATTTAATTGATCACATTGTTTTCGTTGGATTGGGATGATCAGATGGATTGTAACATTCATAAATCATATCTGGTGGCATATATTGTTTTCATGTTTTTGAGAATGGATAAATAGATCAACAATAATCATATTCAGAATGGTAGATCAGATCATTGAGGTTCATTAGATGCTATAATATCCCACTAAAAACAATTCCCACACTGAAAGACCTCCACAGATCATAATTACTTATAATACATGTTTGATAAACCACATCCAATATTCCCTTATCCATCCTCTATAATCTCCCCATATTAGTCCATGGGGATGCACTCTTGCATGCACCTCTTCCATCGTGTCACCTTGCACAGTTTCACCTTACTATTTTTGTGCCTCATATGGGCATGCCCTATAACTAACTCATAAATGCCACATGATATAAGGATTTGAGATGATTTTAGAAACCCTATATGTTATAATACCTTTATGTAGTTACATTGGGGTAATTTTTTATATAACCACCATATAATATTATTATCAAATTTCTCATTCTATATCTAACACCAATTATTTGTGAATACTAACACCCAAAATAATTAAAAGTTCCTCTTTAAAAATAGTTATTTTTTGAATGGAATTTAAAAATAATTTAATCAATGTTCCATCCTTAGATAACAAATTCCACATGTATTTTGAATATAAATAAAATCTCTAAAAGTTTCTCATTTAAAAACTCACTGCATTTGAAATTCATAAATCATTAATAAAATCAACATCACCAAATCACTTAACACCTTCAATCTCCCACTATGGTTTTCTTAATAGCCAAGTAATATTAAAATTAAATGATATATATTACCCTTATTGTATACAATGATAAAAATGAAAATATATAAAGGAATTACCAATATGAAAATTCAATGTCTAAGAAAATGTTGTTCTCCTTCCACACATATTGTCTTAGTTCTTTCTAAGAAGGATGGAATCAATACATGCTATGAAGAGAACAAAATTTTATCATCTCAAGGTCTACTTGAGAAATTCTATGTATAAAAAAAAGAAATGATCAAATTTAACACAATTGTTTTCGATAAACTTACACCATGCGATACCATTCACTGAATCTTCATTTTTGTAATTTATCAAAATATTTTCAAATACTCACCTACATACATCTCACCAAATATATTGGAAAACATTATCTCACAAAATTACAAGATTCATACTGAAAGATAACTTTTCATAATAATAATAAATCAATTGAGATAAAAATATATAATGGATGATCATCAATGCTAGCCTATAGGATATAAACTCAAATATTTTTCATGATTATTTGATTTATTCAATAATAATCTCTATGAGTCATCAAATCATGATTTATAAAACGTTATAAAGAAGAAATATATATAATAGTATTTTATGATATAAAGCTATTATAAATTTAGTTCTCCCCTTGAATATCTGCTTCATCTTCGGTTACATGTTTTATAAACAAACACACTATATATGGGAATAATGTTATTCTTCAATGCATCTCATTTAGAGAAACATGGATGAGAGTTGTTTGTCAACCTAGAAATATTTTTAGATGAAAAAAATTTCTTCATATTTTCTAATAATGCGGTTTTATTTCTTTATGCTTTCTCTATATTTCATGCCACATCTTACTGTTCCAGAAATAAAATCAAACACTCTTTATGAACATGTTGTCTCTTTATTCTATGTGTAGACTTATTTTTTCCAACATTTGAATCCATAGTTTCTTTCCTATTCTACTTTAATAATTCATCCTGATTAGATAATCATGCCAATAAGATTACGTTAATGTCCAGAACTATTTTACCTCTGATACAAAATTTAAGAATTTAGAATGCTACCACTTTTAGGAATTTTTTAAGATTCTTAATATGTAATTACATTCACCAAATACAATTTTTAATTTATCTTTTGAACTGATTCATTCATTGATTAATTTTTTCATCCTTTAGTATGACAGTTCATGTCCAATAGACAAATTTCTAGTATGTGATATTTCATAACAAAATAGAAACATATTTTCATTGGTGATAAACTATTCAAATCATTATTCAAAATCTTCATGGAATATTTGTTTAAAACCACATTATTTTGTTCAGATACCAAGGATGACATATCATCTTCATTTATTACCATCTTCACTCTCTTCTGTGATATTCTATTTCCATCAATAGATTATTTGTGCATGATTGGTACACCCCATAACTCATCATACTAATGACCACATAAATCAAAATAATCATAAAAAATATCAAATAATTCAAATATGTTATTAATAAAATTACTCTATTTATTCTGATAATGTTTTGAAGGTTTAATATTTTCACCCTTATTTATCCACCTAAATGCATGAATTATGAAATATTCATAAATTAAAATATTATTGTCAAAAACATTTTCTTCTTTCCAGAACATCCAAAAATACCGAAAATATCCATTAAATCTTGATTTCATATACTATAAAAAATTTTGATTGTCTTTGACATTTTTTTTTCTTTTGTGTGACAACATTATTCTTTTATACATTCTCTTGGGAGAAAAAATTTCTTTTTAGCCATGACTTATTTAACGAGTCTACAACGTATGTTTCATTAAATAATTTGAATATACTCTTTCAATTTGATACTTTCCTTTCATAAATAACACTCTTATTATAAGGATCCTTAGAAATATTTTATTTCTCTGCAATATGGGAAGTTTCATATTGTGTATCTTCCATACCTATCAGTTTCAATTTTAGTTCATGACACTTAATATTTATACCAACATTCTCATATTTATCTAATTCCCTGATATTATCCCACTAAATATTCTTATTCTGAATCTCATAACCATACATATATATTTCCTTTAATAAAAAAGATTCAAGCTCACTATTTATTTCTTCTATGTCATTCAATTGAGAATATTTTACATTCATAATGTATAATGATGCTTTTCAAGTGCATAAATTATTTCGGTATTAATAATATCAAAACCCTCTTTTCACAAACATTTATGTGAAATTGTTTAATATATTATTCACATATTTCTATGAAAAGATATATTATTTCCTTGTTTTCATTAACAAGTCACGCCAGAGGGTTTGTAATGCCAACTTTTGAGTCTATACATCTTCCCTAGAATTAACATCTTATTCTTGTTGTACCATTTCATCAAGATAATCCATGAAAACTGTATTCATACATGTGACACTTCTATGTGATGTTTTTTAAAATTATTTTGGAATTAATAATTAATCATATCAACATCACAACCTGAACAATCATTTTTCAGAATTATAACTTAATATTGTAATTAAACAATTTAAACTCTGGGTTCCTTCAAATACTAGTTGATTTTCATTAATATTTGTATTCATAATAAAATAATTTTTATCTTTTTTCTTCCTATTTTTCTATGAATTTTCATAAACATCATCATTTATAAAATCAGAAGTAGAGATATGATTTTTCCTCTAAATAACTTCTGAATTTTCTACAAACCACAATCTTCATTTCATAGACTTCTAATAAAAACAAAGAGAGAAGTACAGTAGATCCAATCATATTTGTCATATCCCACAATACCAATTGATATTTCCAAGGATCATTTTGTAACAATGAGAAGTGGGGTCAATCATGTGTGACCATTTTTACTGAATTCTTTTTCACATTTTAATTCAAACATTTATTACCTATTAATATGAGTGGATCATGCATGCAATGATGAAAATAAATGAAACACATATAATAGTATTTTTAAGTTGTTTGGGGATAAAACATACATCTTTGTCATTTTGGTTAGATCCCCCAACATAGATTATTCACAATAATCATTTTATCAATTATAATGGCTCACAAATCAACTGGATGTACACCTGAGTAATTGATCCTCCAATTGATTATGGTTATACCACCCAGCAAACCATCACTACTCCATCAGTTGGTTATACACCCCAACTGTTCAATTGGTTAGACCACCCAGTCTATATTTATTCTCTTTAGTAACTAGTTATACCCCTATCACAAGATATGTTTTCATCTTAAATATGATCTATAAATTAAATGATTTTTTATCCTCTTCTACAACATAGCTGGGTCAAGTTGGATATTGTAAAATTCAAGTTCCTTTGTAAAGATAATAATATTTATCATATAATTATGATCACTAAATATAATAAACTATATTATTATAAAGTTAGTTAAGAAATCATTTATTCATTGTTGAAGTCCTGACCATACTAAACATTGAAAAATCCAACACATAATTTCTTCTAAAATACTGATGATAAAACTGTCCAAACATTATTTTTAAATAACTGTACATTGAATATAAAATATAAATCACATGTTCACATCCTCGAACATTAATCTTGTATTTAATACCTTTCATTTTCTTGTCATTTACTTAATGCATGTGAGTATTATTTAAATAATGAATTTTTTTTCATATAGATCCATAATCACACACACTTTAACTCCATGTGAACTCACCTTTCACACATAAAAAAAATTCACAAACATGACACATTGTCTCTTACCTATTGTAATATGTAGGAACAATCGTTATCAAAAGAAATATAATGCCTCAATATTTTTTCTTCAATGAACTTATAAATTTTAAACATCCTATAAAAAATCCCCTTCATGATCTAAGTAATAACATTATACCATACTATTTATACTATCAAAACCCAACTATGTTCAACTTTTCCATTGCAAAAGTTTCACTGTAAAAGTTTGAAAATTAGACCATACGTATTAATTTTTTCTTCTTGCATGTGTGTTGTCTTCACCAACACTATTTCACAAATGATAATGCATACATAATTGAATGTATATATACATGGTTCATGCAAGATCATCACGATATGTATTGTATGTTTACACTGTGATATGGTTCCCCAAACTTGTTCATAAAAATTCCATGGGTACAAAAGTTATAATATCATGTTATCCTAACAGATTCATGGAATTCTATTCAATGAGAATTTACTAGAGTTTGTAAATAATATGTTGATCACTCATTTTATTCTTTTCATTAAAAAATGAATTTGTAGCATGACAACAAATAATTACCAGTGGGGTTCATAGAGCATAGTTTCTACATAAATGAGAGCTTCTTTAAAAACTCAGAATCCTCCGAAAAACCCTCCTAAAATGATGTTTATTGGAAACAAACCACATAATATTAGCTTTGATAATCACATGAAATATTCAGATTGATGGATATTAATTAGAGAAAAGATCAAGTTTTATTTAATAGGATCTCCCTTGACGATAAGAGAAAGATTATAAAATGAATCTTTTTTGGGAAGATAAGATCTAACACATGATCCAATGGATCAGGATAATAATATAATTGATCCCATGGTTTTGTTTTGGCTAGGATGATCAGACGACTCATAACAGTCAGCGAATATATCGAGTAGGGTTGATACTTTCCATTGTTTTTTAAAATCTATAAATAGATCAACAATCAAGATATTAAAAATGGTATATAAAATGTATAATGTTCATTCTAAAATATAGTAATCCTCTAAAAGTTATTAACACATCAAAACACCTGAAAAAATTACACTTCATTATAATACAATCCATGAAAACCACATAAAAAATCCCCTAACCCCTCATCCAATACCACCTCGTATCAATTATTGTAGTTATGCTCATATTCCCACATAATTTTCCATGCCACCCCATAAAGTGGCATTCCACCACTACCCTTAGACATGTGGGTGTTCCGTATCACTTCCTTGAAAATACTTCATGACGGCTGACATAGGGTTGACCCCAGCTACCATTGTGGGGACACTTCTCTTAGCTGGTTGCATGGTGTCTATTTTTTTTGTAATCACAATACAAATTTCTCATGAAATTTATGATATAATTTCCAACTGAAATTATTCAAGAATTAAAAATACAAAAAAAAACTAAAAACCTCCTCATACAAAATAAATAGATTTTTCATGGCATCTAGAATTTTTTAAAAGCACTTTCCAACCACAAATCACCCGTGAAACAATTATTTTGGACATAAATACCACCTATACAGTCATTATATTTAATAACACATTGATTATTAATAATCATAACTACATGAAAAAAATTTAAACATCACCAAATCACATGACTAGTTAAAGGTATTGCATTAACTATTACCTAAAACATATTATGCAGGTACAAGTAATTCCTTATATTCTGAAATAATAAATTTAATTAAAAAACAATGTGACTTCTCAAATATATGTATTGATTAATTGATATATGTTTATAAATATTTCCCCAAATAATCAAATATTTATCAAAGTAAAAACCATGTGATAATATAAAATATGATTTAGGAAATAGTCATTAACATGATAAATTATTTTTATAATTAGGGAAAATTTATAGTTCCATTATCCTAGGAAATTGAATATTTTTATTAGATGAAAAGGAATCAGTGAAGTGAATGTTGATATTATCCTTTCAAAAATAAATAAAAAACCATACATATGAATAATAATTATATAATTTATACAACATATTTAATTTGGGTTTAATATAAAAAGATCTATAATTTATAAAGTAGAAGAATATTAAAAACATTCTTCAGGAAAATATACTTTTTTTGATAATTAATTTGAAAAAAAACATTTAGTTAAAAATTACTTATAAAAAATTAAAACATCCTCTAATGGGTGAAAATCACATTTAGAAATAAATTTAAAAATTCGAGAAACTTTTTTTTAATTCCATTTTAGAAAATATGGTTTTTTTTTGGTAAAATTGGGTTCTCCTAGCAAATCGAGAAATGATGTCGAGTTTTCATAAACACATTCTATAAAAAAATTTAACTACCAAAGACTATAAATTTTTTATAATTTATTGAATTGGTCAAAAATAAATATATTAGAAAAATAATAATCGGATAATTTTAATCTTATCGGATAATTTCCTGACATAAAAATTCATTTTTGAATTGTCCTAGAAAAAATGATATTATGACGTAAACCCCTGAAAAGTACATATGGTTGATGTGAGAATAAATCAATGAATATATTATGTGTGTAATATTTAAATCCACATATATTAAGTTTATTTTATAAAATATACAGTAATAATTGGTCACACATGTAATCTATGAATATTAATGATGACGATAATGTAATATAACCAAATGAAGAGGAATCGAGTTGTGCAATTATTTTCCACATAACAAATTTTAAATGAAATTCACAAAGAAGAAATTATTCAAACTGAAACTGAAAATACCATGATTATAAAATAGATAATGACATGATATATAAAAATGGTAAATTGATACAGTACACAAAATATGTAAGTTTTGATAATGGTGTATGCCTCACAGAAAGAAAAAAGAGACCTGAATCTCTTAACATGAATTTATTTTTAGGGTGAATATCCAGTAACCTCATTTATATTATTTTAATGTTTTAATTATAATAGAAAAATATTTATATTCATAATATATTATTTTATTAAAATATCTTATTATCAGTTAGATAATTTTCATTCTTTTTTTACTATTTACGTGTCAATTATGTCGTTTTTATCGTATGTTTTGAAATGTTACGTGTTATTCATATTACATAGATCATGAATTCATAATTAAATGAATGTAAAAAATGATCTAATTATAATATATATTCATTATAAAATATCTTATATAATCCCTAATATTATGTTATCGGAAATGAAATGCAATGTTCCTGGAGACGAAATATGTTACTATATTCCAAAAAATATAAAACATGAAGGATTGTGTTATAAAAATTCATAGAAGAATAAATTAATAAAAAATATCATTTATATAATATATAAATACAATTTTCATCACAACACCCATGAATGAGAGGCGGTAGAGTAAAAAATGAACTACATAGTTCTATAAGGCAGTAGTTCTCCATAAATATAAACGGTAAGATTGTTAGCCATTAAGTGGAGGTTTGTGTATGTTAAGGTTGAAACCATGGACTAGAATAATTTCAGAATATTAATGATAATACTTTTAGTATATATGAATTCAATAGAAATATTTTAATGGTTCGAGAAAAAAACTAATTGAATGTTATCATTCAAGAACTTTACCTCATTTTCAGGTTAATACATTTGTTTTTAAAAATTAATAAAAGGATTGTCTTTCTGACCAAGGTGAAAATTGTACAATAAGAGGAGTGATTTTCGGAGAATATTTTATGGGATTTTGGGTTATCCAAATTTATTTAGTGGTGTGAATATATGATAGGGGTGATTTCCCTTTTATAGTGGTTGATTTGTGGAATTCCTGAATGAAAAATTAAAAGGATTTGGACACACATTTTTTATATGAATAATGTCTCAGAATACTGTCCAAATTTGATTCAATGTAATATGGTGTCGAGATATGTCTATCCAATTGATTTTGGACTTGTTTGTAGTTTATTTTTGGCTCATAAGTGTATGTTTTAGTCCATTATAATGGTAATTTTCATCATAATCACCATAGTTAATTTTATTGAATTTAAAAAATATTTTTGGTATATAAATATGATTAAATTTTTATAAATTATAAATTATTATTAATAAAAATATTTAATTCATTTATCCAAATTCTAATAACATATTTTGATATGATATTTTTTAATTTAATCCTATATATGGGATGACAATGTGGGGTTTTAATATAATATATTTAAAAGCATGATATGTTTAAAAAAAATTTAAATGTGAAATGAAATAAAAGGAAATAAATTGGATATATAGATGTTAAATTAATCATAGTAATAATTAATCCAATCAAAATTTATATTTATCCTAATAAATTAATTAGATAATAAATTATTTATGAATTACCATTCTGAATTTTCTCTTATTAATCAATGAATGAATCCTCACTAAAAAATAAAACCCCCGTTGATATATATTCAAATTAAATATAAAAAATAAAGTATATAATTTCAAATTAATTATATTTAAGTTCTGAAAATTTGTTTCAAAATTGTTTCTATATTAAAATGTGGTAACATTACCTTTTTATATAAATACCATATTAAGGATAATATAAGATTTATTCTTATATTTTTCATATAAATTGTATTGGATTAAAATGAAAAAATTGATTGATATATATATATATATAATTAATATCATTTCATAATTTTAATTAACTAATTTTATTTGGTTAAAAGACCTCTGTAAGTATATAATCATTTCCCTTATATTTAATTTGTTTTTATAATCATTTATAATAAATTTATTACCAATTAATTAATTTTATCTTTATATAAACCATGTATTTTGTAATTTCAGTTAATCATGTTCATAACTGATAATTTATTGAATTAGGTATATCATATTAAATAAAATAATATTATTAGACTTATGTAAAATATATTCCTCTGTGTAAAGAATGCTATCAGAGACAGTCTCTTTTATGAGTGACATAATGTTACTCAGTATTATATGGATTGATAATTATATAATATAATGAAATTTTTTAAAATAATGAATATTTTATAATTTTTCAGGATATTATATTCCCTTATTCACTTCATGTTTTGTTCCATACACATTATTGAATATAATGCTTATACTTTGGAAACATGAGCCATTACATTCTCCATGCCATAGTTAAATTGTTTCCTCGAAATTTAAACATGAACATGCAAATATAGGGTTTGAAATTCAATAATTTATTTATTTAATCACACATCATGAAAATTGTTCATAAAATATACTTATAATAATAGATAATTAAGATGTATTAACATCATAAGAAATAACATTTAATTAGGTCTCCATGTATGAGAAAATTAGTGTAATGTGGAGATATAAACTTAGAGAAAATGTGAAAATCATTATAGGGGTCATTGAGGTCATCCATAAAAAATAAGTGAATTATCTATGAAATGTTGAAGGCCTAAAGGCAATAAATAATTTATTATTTAATAGTCCGTTAGTTCTTCAAAAAACAAGGAATTTGATGATTTTTTTATCATTTTACTAAATTTGAGTAATTATTTTACTACATAAGAGTATAAGGAAATATAATTACATAATCCATTTCTATTATATATATCTAATATTCATCATTTTTTCTTCAATAAATTTTCTATGTATCCATTAATTATTGTAAGGGATACACAAAAATGATCTTTAACATATAAATCACTACTATACACATTTAATGATTCGTAATACCGATACAAGACTGAAATCTATTTACATTGGTATATTACTATTTTATAAAGCCAATATGGTTAATAATGAAATATCTAAACCTCAAATGTTATTGTATAGTTTTATCATTAAAATTAGTTCATCCAAAAAAATTATATAAATAATGATATATTAATCTATGTATTTCATAGGTCACTGGTTGGAGTTAAATACTTTTTCACCTTTTCGACAAGGGTTATTATGCCTTGGTGATGTCGTTCATGATGTGTTGTCACTCATCATAGAATTTTTTCTTTTTCTAAAACCATATTTAAATAACATCCAAAAAAATAAGAAAAGAATACATGAAATTTAGTTACTAAAAATACTTTTATCTATAGTTTTCAATATAACTCCAAAATATAAATACATCATAATTTATTTCAAAATAGGATATTCCTCGGTCTATGGTTTTCCCACTAGAAGAGAGATTTTCAATAAAATGTGTGAGTGTCAATTTTTATATTGGAAAACCAATTTAATCAATATTATTTTCTCAAATCATTATAGATTTTTTTCAGACTATGTCCCCCTAGGTTTAGCATAATCCATTCATTATAAATATCAATTCTAATCCTTTATCACAGTTTTAAAAATAATGTATATATTGGTAAGAAAATCCCATGGTAGTTTCCATCCTGGTTAGTAGTAAGGACCACTTTTTTTGTACTAGGTTATGCACATGGGATGTATGACCCAACGTTTTAGAATTATTATACCTAATAACATCAGTTCCATAACCAGGTCTAATATTATTATCACGACACAGATAAATTGATAATAATAATCAAATAATATAAACCATTATAATGTTATTGAATGTTCTTATATAATTATTCTAAAGTTCCACCTTAGGATTATGTTATCTAATCAATGTTTTCCTAAAAGTAGTTACCATGGTTGCTAATAAACACCCTCTGATACCAACTAATGTAACACAACCCCAGAAGGTCGGAGTTGTTGTCTACTTCCATTAAGATGTACTGATTAAAATGAATCAAACCCAAAAGACCGAAAGGTGTATTATTCATGGTAATATAGATAGATACATGAGTTATTTTATTAAAAATGATTACACTAATTACAACATTTTTTTTAACATGTCATTACTCCATGCCTGTATATATTTCTTAGCACAACTCAGGTAATCTTGGAGATATAAAACAAAATAACGGTGAGTTAAAATTCTCATTTTGGGTAATTAATTGAGAAATAAATAATGAATCAACGAGAATAAAAAAAATATAAGACAAATAACTGATAAAATTTATTTAATAATATGTAATGATAAATATTTGAAAACACGCTCTACTAAATTAATAAACTGGAATTAAAAGCATCCATAGATTTTTTTTGATGAGAAAATCTCATGGGTGATAAATCAATCACTCAAAATGGATGATTTGATTAATTATAGGATGTAATTTTTTTTGTCAAATGAAAACCTACATCATCCAGACAATTCACTATAAGGTTTAAATATATGTGTAAACAAACCAATCTATCCCACTTTGAAAAATATTCCATGGGTCTATCACCAGCTATTTTCATCTCATGAGACTATAGATGCATAGAGGTGATTACATTAAATGTTCCAAAACCTATAGAGATTTTATTAACCAATCCTCAACCTATAGGTCTTAAATTAACCAATCCCCAACCTATGTAGCTCATTCCCATATTATTCCTTACAAATTGAAATAATCAATTTAACTAATTATCAATGTTCCATATAAAATATCTACATTGAATAATGGATATTTATTTAGCAATATTTACCCGAATAATCAAATTAATTTTTATGTAAACAAATTATGTAAAAACAATAAATGTTTTTGGAAATAAACTTATCCAGGATAAATAATATTAATAATTAGGGGAAATTAAATGTTCAATTAATATAGGAAATTGAATATTTCAGGAGGATAAATGGGAATCAAGGAAGTGAAATTCTAAACAATCCATGGAAAAATAAATCAAAAAACATATAGGGGATGAATACGGATGGTATTAGTAGAAAATATCCCATTTCGAGTTAAAATAAGTTCATTTTAAATTGATGAAATATGGGAATTACTTTAAAAACGTTCTTAAGGAAAGTATATTTTTTTCTTTTCATTGAAAATAAAATTCAAAAACATAAGACATTTTTTAAAGGGATAACTTCATTCTATAATTAGTATCACATAATTTAATATAATTTCAAAAACCATTTTATAAAACTTTTTTTAGTATATAACTTGTTCTTTGACCAAATAGTGAAATTATTTTAGTTTTTTTTAATGTATTTTCTACAATATTTTATGTAAAAAAGTGTTTGGAAATGGTAATATTACATGAAAAAATTAAATTAATAACCAGAAGAGAAAAAATGAAATAATTTATTATATATTGATCAAATAATTTCTTTTTATGGACATTTATATGTAAAAAATCCCAAAAAAAATTCAATTTTTAACTAGATCCTTGAGAATACCATGATGTTGTTGTGAGAGTCAAAAAATAAATAAATTATGTGTGTCAAAAGAGAATACAAAATAAAAAGTTTAAATAAAATAATATATATTAAATTTGATTACACACAAAATATTATCTTATTACACACTATAGGAAAGCAAGATAACCCAATGAAAAGCAATAGGGTCATGCAATTCTTTACCTATAGAAAAATTATAACTAAACAACTATTTTAATAAATAATTAAATTGTCAACTAAAATTATATTTAATATAAATAAATTTAATATATAATATATCTACATGGGTAGTAGGTACACCACACAATAGTAGTACATAGTCAAAATTTTGTGTACCTCATAGAAAGATACGTGAGACCATAATCCCTTACAATGATTTTATTTTTCAGGTAAACGTTTTTATATCTAGTATAATTGTTTAAATCATGTTATTAAATTATTCCATAAAAATATTTATATTCATAATATCATATATTTTATTTTTAAAGTTTATTATTACCAATTTGTTAATAATATTTCATTTTTTTCAGTATTTATGTTGTTAATTGTCTAGTTTTTATTGTGTATTTTGACTTGTTTTTTTGTGTTACTATTACTGTGATCATGATTATTTCATCTCCAGAATTTAGAAAATAATTTAATTAAAATATATGATGATTTAATTTTTATGTATAAAAAATAATAGTAATTTGTGACAGGAAATGATATACAATTTTCATGAAGATGGTAGGTCATGCGTATGTAAGAACAGTACTTCATATTCCTTTCCATATTGAATGAATAAAAATTAGATAATATATATTCATATTATAATTCCATTGTAATATCAATGACATATAAGTAACATATTTTTATTAAAACCATGTTTTATATTTTCCATTTATATTGTGAATGAATCACATCACATTGAATAGGTTGTAGACCACACATTCACAAATGATGTTATTGTATAACAATAAAAAGGATATTATAGAGGTATGTGTTATATAAAATTTTTTGAAGAATAAAAACTTAATAAATATAAAATATATAATGTAGAAAAATCACTCCCATCATTACTCCCATCCATTAGAGTTAGTATATGAAAAAATGAATGATATCATTTTTTAGGTGGTGGCATTTTTTACACATAAATGGTATGTTCATTACCCCTTTAATGGATATTTATGTAAGATTAGGTTAGAACCATTGAATAAAAACATCTTAGTATATTTATTATACTAATTTTATTATATAATAAATGAATAAAATTAGTTTAATGGATATAGAATGAAATAAAATCCATGTAATAGATTGAAAATGAAAAATCATTTTTAGGTAATGCTTTTTGGATTATACCAAAAGCATTAATTAGTTTTATGTGTTCCCATGGTGAGGCTTCTGGGTTGGGTGGAGGGATTATTGAATATTATTTGATTAGATTTTGTTTGAGGAAATTTGTTTGAGAGGTGTAAACATGTGGGATAGGTGAGTGCTAATTTATTGTTAACAACTAGTGACATTCATGTAAAATTTTCAAAATGGAATTCGACACATAATATTTCTAGTAAATGATGCACCAATTGTCACACCCTAACTTACAAATATAATTTTTTTTCTCATCTCTGGGTTATCTCGGTGAGGCTTATGTGGAACGAGGGGTTAATATTTTTGTTGTTTGTCATTATTGGGTGTTTTTAGATAGGTGCGCAGGCACAAAAATGTTGGAAGTACCAAAAAGTCTGCCCATGTGACCATGTGATTTCTCACTACTTAAATAAATAAATCATGATAAAAATTTTAAAAAATTAAAATATAACAATAATGTTGAAATAAAATATTAAAATATTTTCTTAATAATAAACATGATGTTATCATTATTGTAAATAAATTTATTATTATGTTATTTTATTATTATTATTACTTAGGTTAATATTATTATTAGTAGTGTAAACTAATTTAAATAAGAATTTAGAATTTAAATAATTGTATTAATGGTATTATTATTATAATTGATTTTATTGTTATATTATTTGTTTTATTATTATATTAATGTTAATATTAATTATAAAATTAAAAATAAAATTAATAATAATAATAATAATTTTCACACTTGTATTTTTGATTACATGCTCTGTTTCAAAGCCTCTTTTGGTTCTTAGCATTATCTTGGTTTTTAGTTGTTCTGGGAATGATTTTTTCAATGTATTGTGTGTTCTTGATCAATGAATATAGTCTTGGGAGTTTTCTTTGGTACGTGGCTTCATTGTTTTCTCAAAGCGATGGTATGTGGTTGTTTGGAGTTGGATTTGTGAGACTTCAAGGGACACGACCTGTGTGGTATGCTGTTAAGGTGGTTTTTACCCATGAGATTAATCAGTATTGGAGTGAAAATTATGGGTTATCATGGGATGTTTTTTCTCATATCTGTGGACTATATTTCCCCATAGGTTTCCCCCCTAGATCCCATAAAATTTTAGGAGAATAGCATGGTCTTGTGTGGCCAGAACATGCCACAAGGTTTGGCTACATGGTTTGTTAAACCCTACAGAAAAACTGTACCGCCATGTCTAGATCATTAAGAACATTTTTCAACTACCATTTTTCCCTTCCTTAATAAACCCAAATCCCACCATTTCTACCCCATTTCATGCCCTACCTTCATGTGGAGCCTCCAAGGTATCTCACCCTCCCTTGGAACTCAATTTTGAAGGGATATGTGATGGAGAAAACATAAAAATCATGCAAGTAAGTCTTTATCTCTTTGATATGTTATCTTTCCATAGTGTATCTTTCACCCTTTAAAAAAGATATAAAATTTCCAGAATGAAGGGTTTATATCTAGTGTTTTTATTTATGTTGGTTGGTCTAATATTGAGGTTTTAGGTTTCTTTTCACTTCCTTGTGGTGCAACGGTGGTGCAGTCGATGTTTGATACCATGATTTGATGTTTTCAAATCTTTTGGTAGGTGATTCCATATGTAAGCATTTTATAATTGGTTATCATGGATGATTTTATTATTTTTAATGTTCTTTATATATTATGATTTTTCCAAAAACAATTTTTGATGTATTTTTTAAGGAATTTAATTTTATATTTTTTCTTTTGATTCAAATTGGGGGTTTTCCATGTGTTACTCTTCTTGTAGTAATTGGGTTTATTTTATAACATATTCAAGTGGTTTAATAATTTGTTTGGACATACAATTCTTCTTTGTTAGGTTCTTGGTTAGATTTTGGGTTTAAAATATATTTTTTAATGGGCTTTAGGTGAATAACCTTATCGTGCTTCTTAAAACTGTTTTATAAAAATTGTCCATGGTTTATTGAGATACACCGATTGTGAAAAAGAATTTTATGTACTATTTGGTTGGGTGTATATATTTAAAATGGTATATTTTTTGTGAAATGGCTGTTATTTTATATTTACCTTCTTCGAAACATTTTATAAAATTTCTTAAAGGATTTATTGAATTCTAAAAGTGATATAAAAAATGTTGTGGGTTGTATTGGTGAGTGTGTCCACCTTATATGTTTTTTTAAATTTAATGTGGTGATTTAAGAAGTAATATTTTTTATAATGTTTTATAAATTGCTAAAATGTTTTATGAAATTTTCAAGGAAGGTGTGAAACACATTTCTGGTCTATTTTTTTCATTGATGATGTGAAATACGATTTTCTTTGTGAAAGATGTATTATGTGACATGTGTGTGGGATGATTGGTGTTTGGGTGATTTGGAAGTGGAATTTTCATGTGAAAATAGTATTTTTAAAATATAGAACATGTTTGGGAACAAAATTTAAACCTGGGGATATTGGTGGATGGACGTGTACTAGTATGATGGTGATCCTGTAGGGTTTGGACCCGGTTTCCCATAGAAATATTGACAAGAACAACACAAACCAATCTATGATATGATCATGATGATGATAAAGGAGGACCACTAGGTTATGGGTATGATCCTTACTAGTGTCTCGTGTTCATGAGAACAGATATTGTGATGGTTACATTCATAGATATATAAAGTACTTGGGACGCATAGCATAATAGAGACTCGGAGTTATTTCCAATTTCTTTTGCTCTTTAGATACTTTATGATTACTGTTGACATATTGTATGTATGGATGGAAAATTCAGTACCATTGGAATTCTATTTGATTTGTTGATTTCTTTTAAAATATCCCACTTGAATATTGTTTTTATATAAAGTTTCATCATTTAGAAATTTTGACATTCATTAAATTTTTATAAAATGTTGAAAAAATTTATTTTTTGAAATTTTTTTTATCAAGCTGACATGAACTAGTTTCCCAGTTCATGTCCAAGAAATTTATTAAATAAAAAAGGCGTACATGGAAATCTCAAGGTGTAATGAGCTTACACCCTCTGAAAGTTAATGAAACCAAAAAAAACATACATTGAAATCCAAAGAGAATGAAATTTCAGACCTGCTGCAAGTATGTCATGGAATCACGAGAAAGGCAGGCAGTACTGTATCTTGTTGAAGACAGCAGAACCCACATGCCAAGGTGCAGCAACCGAGCATGATCCAGGGCCCCAAGGTGAAGAACCACTGGCAGGGTCTTCAGAAGAGGTGGGAATCCTACGGTAGATGATGCAGTGGGGCCTCCAGGTGATCAAACCCGCCGGAACATCCAGCATGAGATTCAAAAAACAAAAAGCAGGCAGGGACATTAGCATAGGCTTACAAAGCAGGCAGATAGCAGCAGACATCAGAACTGGAAAAAAACATCATAGGGCTCAAGGAAATAAAAACTGAGGATTCAGCCAGCAGCATTCCAGGAGCGGGCAAACAGAAAGGCTGCAGCTGGAGCAGTCCAGAAGAGAGAGCCATCCCGGCTTTATGCAGATGCAGGGGGTGTCTCCAGTTGATCCAACCATCTGGAGCTATGCAGCAAGAGAAGACAAGAAATCAAGGTCCCTTCAAAACAGAATTTCTATGAAGCAGACCGAATCAAGCAGGAGAAACCAGCATCATCAAACCAAACATATCCAGGGAAGATAGACTAATCATTTCCATGGAATTTCATTGAAGTTGAAATTTGGGTTCTTCTTAAATTCCTCACAAACAAAGATGAACATTCTTTTTCGAAGATCAAGATAAGTGTCAGTGGTCATGTCCCCATTTTTATATTTCTGAAAGGTAGTTCTGTCATTCTCATCTATCCACAAATCAAGCTCCTTTGAGAAGTCCAATTTTTCCTCCATGACGTAAGCATCTCTATATGCAGGGTCATTCTCATCATCCTCCCTAGAGGAAGCCTCTGAATCTGTTGTGTCTGAGTCAGATGACATTTCAGTTGTCACAGGCTGTGGAGGAATAGAATTTTCATCATTTCCATGTGCAGCAAGGGATCTTGTAATAATAGTTCTTTCTATTTTGGGGCGATCTTTGCTCTTTATTGTGTGTCTATAACTTGGAGTAATAAAACCGTCTGCATAAACTAACGACATCTTCCCTTTCTTAGTACTTGATTTCAGGAATTCTTCCTCTAATTGAAAGGGTTTGTCAAGCTCATCCTGAATGGGATCATCTGAGTCAGATTGAGCTTCACCCTCCCCCTCCTGTTGACTAGTATAGGCCTTTGGAGAGAGCTCAATGACATCTTCACTTGAGGTAGGGTCAACAATGGTTTTCACTTTCCGATCGTTTAGATGAAAATCTTATTTCACTTGAGAAATCTTATCCTCACTAGTATCATGACCAACATTATTAATCACATGACCTCCAGGTATAGAGACCACCCCTTTAGTATGAGGGTTGGGATTTTCACTGGTGTTAACCAGTTGATTTCTTGGGTTATTCTTGGATATCATGTCATTCACGGGAATCTCAATCTGGTCAGTAGGTAGCATTTCAAGAGCAGTCTTTTCAACCCACACTGATTTGAAATGTGGCCGTGGGTGAGGTGGATATATTTCGATCCCACGTCTTTTAGTAGGATGACCAATTTTAAAGCATTTCTTAAAAAAATGGAACATTCTCAAACACTAAAATCTGTATAAATCCAGACCCCCCATTTTGTATCCAAAATCTCTAAAGCAACTCTTGAGAGATATCAATTTCTGTGCATATCCTTGCAACCAAGGGGCGTGTCAAGTTTATTGTAGCGTGATCAATTTTGAGAGGCTGACCAAAGAGTCGAGCAATTGAGGATAATGCATTGTGTTTGAAAAGGTGCAAAGGCAGACCCGGGAAGCCAAGCCAAACAAGGACGATGGGGGGTTCATTATGAAAATCAAAATCAGGTGACCATTTGAAAACATTCATGAAAGAACCCCCAAAAGTCCACGAACCTCTGGTCTAAAATCTATAATAGTTATTGTCAAGGGAAAACCGAAACAGTAGGTGCAAAGAATTCAGAAGTCCGATATGTAAATTTGTAAATCCAATTCTTTCTAATGTTTTGCGATGGAAGGAAAATGAGGGTCGACTTTTCAAGAATTTACCAACTAAAGCAAAACGAAGGTCCGTAGAAAGTAGATTTACCTCGTCCGTCGAAAATGAAATTGTTGCTAAACCTCGGTGCTTATATGTTTTTGGAGAATTGGATTCATAGGTCCTGGTATCTGTAGGAGATGGTCGACCGGAAACAAAATCAGCAAAGGAACGCGATTCATAGTTCCCAGCGAGCGTTCTAGGGTTTCGTCCAGGATCGCCCGTAGGCTACGGCTCTCGGGCGGAATCCACCATCTTATTCCGATCACCTCTTCTTTATTTTTTGAATGTTTATCACACAAAATCTCATAATTTTGGTATCAAAATAGGCTTTATATCACACCATACTTACACATTTGGGTGTAAGTATATTCGGTTATTTTTTTCACAGTTTTTGGAACAGCTTTTGTGACAATGGTTTGGGTTTTTAGTAGTCATTTTTCATGTTGTCAGTAGAGGTGGCTTCAGGGAGGTACCTCTTTCCATTAAGATGGGTTCTGGACTGTCCATTGTTGGTTTCATCATTTGTTATAGTATTTTAAAAGTATTTTATATTATGTAATTCAATTATGAATATTTGTAAAAGATTGTTTGGTTTGAAATCCAGATTTGGTTTATTGGATTTGATAGTTGTTGTATGTTTATAAACTCTGGTAAATCATTCCCAATATTTATTTTATGATACCTGATTACTTTTGATATCTATAGTGATCAATAATTCCATTGGGGACTTGTCACGGTTCAGGTATGGATATGGTCTTGATGGGGACCAGATCTGGTTCTTGACAAAATGGTATTAGAGGAGGATAGGATCACTATTTGAGTCATGTTATTTAGTGATGAGTCGGAATTATCCAGAGATTGGATTGTCGAGTCATGAAATTCTTATTACAATTTGGGTTCCTGGCTAGTACCCCTCGTGTAATAATTAAATTCTTCTAGGGAATTCGGGTTTTATCTGAGTTCTTTGGTTTACATTTTTTGATGGTGATTTTGGGAAATGAAAAGAGAGTTGTGATAATGGTCTCAGTGAGCTTGAAAGGCCTAGAAATCCATGTAGAGCTAGGGATATTGACATATAACACTCTTTGTTATGGTGAAGTGATTGGAATATTGCCTCCAACCATATGTTCAAGTCACCTAGCAAAACTAGTTTCCTCTCACACTACCTTCTATCCTTTGGTTTTGGAATCATGGAATTTTGGTTTTAAAGAAAAAATGAACCTAGTTTTTAGAAGATGAATGTTTATGTAAAATTATTTTATAATAAAAAGGGAATGATTATATTTATGAAATGGTGGAACTAAATTTTCAAAATTGTTTTGAAATGGAATATTGTGTGTTCAAAACTCTTTTTAAATCAGTTACACTGTTAAAGTTGGTTTTGAAAAAGTATTTCTAATGTAGTTTTCAAATCTATTAAAAGGTGTTTTTATTTGATGGATTGTTTTTGAGGTCACATGTGGTGGTTGGAAATTGATTTTGATTTGGTATCTAGAGATCATTTGAAATGTTTTATGACAGTTTGGAATGTTTTTTTAAAATTGTATGAGTTGAGTTCCTAATATAATAGGGATTATGAATAAGAGTTCTTCATGAAATTATAATTATTTTTAAATGGGAAAAAAATTGGAATTTTTGTACATGAATTGAAAGTGAGTATTTATTGAATGATTGGTGATCTTCTGATTTTTTTATGAATTATTGTAAGCATGTTTTAAATGAGAATAGATTTGTTTTCAAATGAATAGGGTTTCATGAAATGTTTTGTAAGTAATAAATTAGGATTTTGATATTGTGGTTAGCGGTCTTGTCAAAAGGAAGTGTTGGTTGACTATTTTGGTTATGAAAATGGAATGAATTTTTGTTATAATCTTTTGTATTTGCACGGGCAACTACATACCGAGGGTTATATGGGATGATGAATGTTGAATGGCATGAATGGATGACTTCCAGGATAAATAAGATATGGTTTCTAGTTTGTTATGTAAACTTGCTTGTGTAAGGCAGATGGGGTAGCACTATTGGATACTCTAACCACTGACCAATTTATTTGGAATGAAGTGATTTTTTATAGAAAAACATGATGTGTTGATGATCAGTTTGGTTGGTGTGTCTTATTTGTTTTGGGAAATGTTTTTGTTGTGGGATGTATGAGTCCAAGAACCCCTCCTGTTGAATGTATTTTCTATTTTTGTTTATTCAGAATGATGGATTGAAGGGCTGGTTATTGGTCTACTAGGATAACGTTTTTGGGAATCCTTTACGCTTCTTCCTATCCTGTGTTCGGTTCTGGTTTTTGGAATGTTTTTTCAAATGTACTATCTTGGATGGGTCCTTGGGTTTTCTCCTTGGGTAAGGTACACCCCTATTAAGAGTTAATCCTCTACTAAAGTATAGCCCGGATTGATGTGTCGTTAGAAGATACTCTAGTAGATAAATATAAATAATATTTTTCTCAAGATTTGTTTATTTATTCCACATCACTTCTTTTCTAGGTTTTTCAGATCCTCTTGTAGTGGGAGAGATTTCATGGAAGGTTGAAACAGGACTTACATTATTAAGTTACCTGATTTGTCAAAGCTAGATGTAGTCTAGGTTTGTCACTATGGATGGTGTCTAATAGGGCCTCTTGGTCATTCATAGTCTATTTGAATCATGGGTTATTTTTAAATCACTGGTGTAGGAAATATGGTCATAAGAGTATGTTATGGACGTATTCTAGAAATGCTAGTTTTTTGGGGACTTTTCATAAGGTCACATTCCATGTATTGTTTCTATCAGTCACAATAGTCATGTTTGGTGATGCCTTGTGATTGTGTGTTCTTATTTGATTGTAATGGTGAAAGTCGTGTAGTCCTATGAGAGTCTCGGTTATGTTGGGAGTATACCTCCCATGGAAAAAGATCAAAATACTCTGTTTTATATGAAGTAATGTATGTGTTCCCTTTCCTTCTATTGATTCTCGTTCGAAGAAAAAATAGGTGATGTGGGTGCGTATTCTGAGAACTTGTTTTAGTGAAATATCAGGTAATGGTGAAGTGAGTTATGGAGTGTGTTATTTCATGGAAAATCCATCAGGGATTTCATCTTAGTTGTTTGTAGCACCAGAAGAAGAAGTTCCATTCAGGGTTTTCCAAAGACTAATTGTGAGGCCGAAGATGAATCAATCATTTGAGGTCCATAAATATATCATGGA
The DNA here is from genome assembly GCA_963277665.1 of Viscum album. Classification (NCBI taxonomy): domain Eukaryota; kingdom Viridiplantae; phylum Streptophyta; class Magnoliopsida; order Santalales; family Viscaceae; genus Viscum; species Viscum album. The sequence continues at coordinate 1,844,350,565 of OY728157.1, read as the reverse complement.
GTGAAGTTGGCACGTAGTCAAGGGAAATTTTAGGGTGATTCAAACCCTTGTCCAGTGTCTTATCCTCAGTATGAAATAAGGCTGTAGTTTAAACTATTTTCTGTTTTCATCTTTCTTTTGTTGTTCCCATTTGATAGAAAGAGGGGGAGGGCCTCATTACCATGTTGTCTTTCATTGTTATTCCATACCCATTTGGTTTTAACTGAGTTTTTGGTGAAAGGTATAAAATATGACCAAATAGGTTGTGCAAATGGTTAGAAGTAACCCTGGACCAGAAAACCATGCTGATAGGAGGATCCCCACAATTATTGTGCAGTCTCCCTACCCGTGCAGACCACCAGTTTGGCCATCAAAACTCTTTAAATATTTGGGTCATTATGTGTCAGGCCTTTCCGGTTGGTTAAGATGCTTGGTTTTTATGGTGTTGAGACCAACTCTGAGTTTTATGTTTGTCATTTTGGAAAGTTCTAATGGATGTCAACCCCTTGTACTGGGATTTCTATTTGGGTCTCCCCTATTAGTGTCCAGATTATGCCATGGGAGAAATTATATTTTCTTTTATGATGGGGATCCCATTTTTGTCCCCTCAGGATAGTAACATAGATTTATCCTTATTATTTCCCTAGTCTTAGTTAGCCACATTTGGAGCTATATATCTACCAACATCTTCCTTGGGTAAATGGTAGTATTAGATATATCACAACGATTTAGTTAAATCAAGGTAAGTGTAACCATGTTCGTTGTTGTTTCTCATTTCAATAATTTGATTAGGTCTTGTTCGAATAGTGTTTCAGGGGTATTACATTGGGATAGAGGATGAATTTTCAGGATCATATCAAGAATGTGGTGTATGTTTTGGTTTGTGACATTACTCCTTAATTGATCATTGAATTTGTTTTGGCCTTTGAGGGAGAAACTTGTTAAATGAGTACATCTTGGATTATTAGATAGGTTTGGTTTTTTATTTTTACCTAGTTATGGATTTTTGAGGGAGGAAAGAATTATAGTGGGAAGAATTGTCACACCTGGATTTTTGATTCCATTCTTCTTTCAAGTCCTTTTTTGGTTTTTAGGATTGAAATTGTCTCTTGAGTGTTCCAGGTTTGAATTTTTCTGTGTCTTTTCTGTTCTTGATCTCTGAACATATTCTTGGTAGTTTGTTTTGGTACATGGCCTCCTATTTATTAAAATGGATGTATGAGGTTGTGGTTGTTTGTAGTTGTATTTGTGACACTTCTAGTTATATCACTTGTGGGGTATGTTTTTGAGGAGGTTTGTTCTTGTGAGTTGAATGAATTTTGAGGTGAAAAGGCTAAGTTATTTTGGGTACTTGTCTCCCCTATACATGGAATATCTTCCCCACTTGGTTCCCCCTTTTACCCCACTAAAATTATAGGAGAACGACATGGTTTTGTGTGGCCAGAATTGGACGCACAGTTTGGTTGAATGATTTGTTAAACCATTCCTCCAAACCATACATCCATGTCCAGCATAGAAAAAAAGATTTGTAATTCCAATTTTTTCATTCTAGAATAAACCCAAATCCACCTATTTCATCCCCATGTTGTTCACTTCCTTCATGTAAAGACTTCAAGGTCCCTCACCCACCATTGGAACTCAATTTCGAGGGGATATGTGATGGGTGAAACATCAAAATCATTGAGGTATGTATTTCTCTCATTGATTTCTTCCCTTTATATAGGGTTCCATGCACCCTTTCATGATGTTCCAAAATTTCCCAAAGCTAGGGTCTGTACCTATGGTTTTTATTTGAGATTCATGGTTTAGTATTGAGGTTTTAGGTTTCTTTTAAACTCTTTGTGGTACTGTGCTGGTGTTGTTGATGTTTTTCACCAACATTTGAGGGTTTCAAATCTTTTGGTAGGTTATTCCATGTGTATGAATTTCACGATGAGTTAGAATTATTTATTTTATTATTTTGAATGTTCCATATATATAGTTCATTATTAAAAATACTTTTTTATGGAGTTTGTATATCACTTAATTTTATAGTTTCACTTTTTCTTCAAATTGTGTGTTTTCCAAGTGTAAATGTTGTTATAATATTTGTGTTAATTTTATATCATATGAAATTGGTTTATTAAATGTTGTTTGGGCTTCCACTTCATCTTTGGTAGGGTATTGGTGTGCAATTTGTTTTAAAATATAGTTTTGAATGGGTTTTAGGTGCAATACCTTATCATTCTTCTTGAAAGAGTTTTATGAAAATTGTGAATGGGTTATTGAGTGACACAATGTAGGAAAAGGATGTTTATGTAATTTGGAGGTGGGTGTTTTTTTAAGTGGTCCATTTTGTTGTGAAATGGATGCTATATGATTTTTACAATATTGGAAGCAATTTATAAAATTTTTTAATGGATATTTCGAATTTTGAAAGATATATGAAAAATGTTTCAAGATTCTTTTGTGAGTGTGTTCACCTAAGATGAGTTTTTTAAAGGTAAAGGGGTGATTTAAGATGTACCACTTTTTTATAATTTTTTATAAATTCCTGAAATGTTTATTTCAATTTTTTGCGAAGGTGAGAAATACATTTGTGGGATTTTGGTGTGAGTATGATGTGAAAAACGATTTTATTTTTGTGAAAGGAGTATTTTGTGACATGTGTGTGGGATCTATAGAGTGTGGGTGACATAGAAGTGGTATTTTCAGGTGATAATAATATTTTTAAAATGTGGAACTTGATTGAACACAAAAGGTAAACACATGTATCTAGGTGGGTGGATGTGTACTAGAATGCTAGTGATATCGTGAGGTTTGTCCTCAGATTCATGTAGCAATATTGATGAAAACAACACTAACTAACAATGATGATGATTATGATGATGATGTATGTGGACAAATATGTTATGGGCATCATCCTTAATAGTGGATCGTGTGCACGAGAAAAGATATTGTGATGGTTACTTTCACTGGGATATGAAGAACTTTGGACCCACAACAAGATAGTGCTTAGGGGTTATTTTCCATTTCTTGTGTTCATTAGACACTTTATGTTTACCATAGGCATATATTATGTTTGCCTGGACTATTAAGTACCTTGGTTATTCTATTTGGATATTTTGATTTCTTTTAAAATATCCCATATAAAATTTGTTTTCATTTAAAATTGCATATTTTATAAATTGTAACTATTATTTAATGTTTAGGAAAAATTGGAAGCATTTATTCTATAAATGTTTATCACATGGAAACTCTATGTGTTGGTATCCTACTAGGATTTGTCACACACCCTACTTATACCATTGGGTGTAAGTAGGCTTTCATATTTTTGTTGTAGGTTTGGGTACAACTTTTGTGCCAATGGTTTGAGATTTTAATGGTCCTTCATGGTGTTGTTTTCTTGAGATGGCGTGAGGGTGGTGCCTCATTCCATGAAAATGGTTTTTGGGATATCCATTTTGGGTTTGTTCATTTGTTATAGTCTTTGAGAAGTGTATTAGTTAATGTAAATCAAATATGTGTTTTTGAAAAATATTGTTTGGTTTGAAAAATCCAGATTTAGATTATTTGATTTGTTTTCTGTTCTATGTTTATAATCATTGGTAAATCATTCCAAATTTTAATTTTATACCACCCAGCCACTTGTGGCTGCATGTGGGGATTAGTTACTCTCTTTGGGCCTTTTTACGGGCCATGTTTAGTGTCAGTTTTTATGGCGACCAGATATGGTTCGTGAAATTATTATTATTATTATTATTATTATTATTATTATTATTATTATGAAATGAAAGAAAACAACATAACCCTATCCCCAACTACACTCTACTACACGACCCCCCATACTAGATACACTCTGTGCGCACTGGCCTACATCGTACCCTCATTGAAGATCCTTCCTAGTGCTCCAGCCTCACCCCTCCATTCCCCCCTCACCCGTCCACACTCTGGCCAACCAACCTCCCACTGTCGGGCCGACCTAATCTCCTATTCCCTTCCCTTAATCTAGAGAACTTTACTCTCATATCCCTTATTCCTTTCCGTGGATATTTATTTGATTCTCGAGTTTTTCATTAATATTATATTAATGATTTTCACACTATTAATACATGTCATTATATTGTTATGGTGTTTTATGGTATAAGATTTTGTCAAAAATAGTTTTCATAGTTAATCTTCAATTATGCATATGCTTGTAGGTGTGAAATGTTATTGGTTAAGTTTAAAATGGGTTTGAATAGTGAAATTATGTGTTTCTATGTTCTTTCACATATGATTTATTTTTATTTCAAATAGGTCGTATTCTGGTTTGGGCTTTTCCATTCGACATACATTTCAAATGGAGATGAAACGTTAAAACAATGTACATAATGTACATTGGATTCATTAATGATTCATTTTTTTTCAAATTTTACCTTGTATCCTTAAATGGATCATTGTTTTCTAAATAGTATTGGCCTCTATAGGTTAATTGGCTATTTTCTTTCTGGATCCTTGGTGGTGCACACACACACACACATAAGTATGTATGTGTATATGTTTATATACATCATCCATGAACATATTCTCTCATGGTACAGGGAATATGTACATTGAATTAAGGGTATATGTATGTATGAGAATGTGTGTGTGTGTGTGTGATGATGTGGGTGGGTTTCTTCAAAAGATTCAAGAGCTGAAGTGCCTCGCCTTGATTCACCTCCTTTTTGAGGTAGGTCCTCCATGCCCCCACCTTAAGTTTGAATTCCCAGATTGCTTTGAATATTATTTAAAACAATGTTTAAATATTCATATGGTATTTATATATGTAGATATTCCTATTTGTTTTTTCAAATGGATTACCCCACTTGGATATTGGTTTCCTATTAATTGTTATAACATGTCACATCATATTTATAAATTTTTCTTAATTATAATTGTGTCCTATGTATTTTAAAATATTTTAATTAAAGTTCCCTAGTTATGAAGTCTATCTTATGAAAAAAAAATATTTGGTTAAATGTGTTTTTTAAAACCTGACTTGTTTGACACCATTAAACATGGTTTTCCAATTCAATGACATGAAGGCCTGTTTTTTACCTTTTATTTCTGCTATTTATTTTTTATCCATAACTGGTAATCAATTTTTGGATTGGATTTTTTTTGGAATATTATTATTATATATTTGAATGATTGTATTAAAGGCATGGTTCAAACATTATCTTACTTTGATATCATGAATTCCTAGTTTGAAACATAATGTGCTTTGTAAAATATTTTAAAACATTATGTGACATGGAAACTCAAGTGGAACCTTTCTGATATCACATGTACATGTTTATAAACACACACACACATATATATCTAGTGGAAACCCCTTTGTTAGGGATATCCCTTTACAGGTTAACATATAAGATGTCCTTGTTTGGGATAAGAAAATGTGGTGATGGTAGGTAAGTTGAGTCACATGAGTGAGGGCCTCTGACTTACTCAACATTACTGTTACCATAATGGGTTCTTGGGTGTCTTTTAGAGGTTCAAGTGACGGTTTTGGATATTCCCCAATTATATGGGTTGGTACCCCTAGATTTGATGTCTGGCTAGGAGGGTTGTTCCACTAGTGAGTCTAGGTTAGGGAATCTAGTTTGTTATTGACAAAAGGGATTCACAATATGCTAGTAGGTGGTTCCAAACCATGTACATATAAGGATATCCCAAGTTATGTTTTGTAAATTCCCATGGCTTCAAACTAGTATGTTCTTACATTCAAATATGTAACATTTGGTTATTTGATCTCATGACTCTTTTACATTAATTTTTATTATATTGAATGTGTTTTGGTACTATTTGGATTTAAAATTAAATAATTTCAATGTCAAATAGTATTTTCTAATTAATTTATAAAAATGAAATTTGAAAAGGGGGATTTGTTTAAAAGTAAAAGTTTATTACATGTTTTTTAAATTTTGTGGAAAAATAATATTTTTATATATAATATTTTCAAATTGGGAATAATGGCTTTCATTTTAGAGGTGGGGCATAAATAATAGTTTATTTTTCTATTCCTATTGAGCATCTAGGTGCTCATTCATACTCTATCTTTTCAGTTTCATGTTTTCCAATTTTCACATCACTCTTAGAGTGATCTTGGTTCTGATTTGGGTGGTGACCTGGTAGGTTATGTGGAGGAATTTTCAGTTTATTCTGTTTCTATTTTCGCTGATTGTATTCATTTTATTGTTAGTTTTTTACTTGTGTTTTATTTATGGGACAAATTGTTCCCATATTTTTATTTTTATTCTCGAAAGTATTAGCCAGCCCGTATTGATTTGGAAAACCTGTCGAGCCTTGCCACAGACAGGCCTGTGAGACCATTTTAGGGATGACCACGGCCAGTTAGTGAAAATATTATATCAGAGGAGGCCCTTTATATTTTCCGTGCCTGAAAGATGGATTTTTAGACTTTTAGGGATCAGGGGGTTGGTATGGGAAGGACTTCGTTTACCCTCACTCGTTACAATACTCATGTTGCCAACAGTAGTCCAGGAATTGATTCGTTGCCTTTTTCTAGTTTATATTCTATCAAGGGACGCTAATATAGGTGATTCATTGTCATATTGTGATTTCCCCTAGAGAATAGACCCATTTGATATCCATGTTCTAGGTTCATGTTGTGGTTAGAGTTATTTCTTACTAGTGTAATGGCTCACTACCATGTCACTGAGTTGGGCATTTTCCCAAGTTGGTCTCTCATGTAGTTTTGTGTAAGTGTTGTTTTGTCTTGGTTCTAGTTGTTTTAATTGTGTTTCTGAAAATGAAAAAGATATTAGAATTTATGATTCTTTTTTTAATGGTTTTAAGAATTGTAAAATTGGTATTAATGGAAAAATGTATTGGATTTACAATATGGTAATTGTTTTAAATTGGTGAATAAATAGAACGAATGGGTGCTTGGGAGATAGGTCAAGGGATGACTTGGGTGTTTATTTGAAATTATATACTTGAAATTGTTTTATTTAAATGTGGTTCTTGATAGGGATTATTTTGGTTGTGTTTATATTTGTTTGATTTTTGACCAGGTTTTTTTCAGCTGAAGGAACTTTCATTGAGGTTACTTTAGATTGATATTGGTTTAGGCTCAATGATTTATATCTCATTCCGAAAATACCACCTAGAAAGGTCCCCAAGGTTTCTAATAATTCATGCCCAGTTTTTAGTCCATCTTAGACATTTCCTATCCTTCATAGTGATCGGGATCCGTTAGAGGTAGAAGACCAGATTGAAGAAGTTGATCACATATTCAGGGTATTACGAAATATTGAAGTTGTCAAATTATATGTTATTTTGGGTATTTGAAGGTCCATTTTTTGCATGAATGTGATTTGTTCACCCCACCATTCGTAAAGGTTGGGATGACGTGTGATGTCATTAAATACTTCATCGTCTGATGGTTCCTACCTAAAATGGTAAAATGAAAAAAATTTAAGAAGTTGTGTGCATTCAACAAGGTCAATGGATGGTGACAACATATGTCGACCATTTAAAGAAACTTATAACCTTTTATATGGAGTTAGTGTCGCAAGGGATGATGAATAATTTCTTCTTCATTGAGGGTCTTCATATAGAGAGAAGGGGGAATTTCCTCCTTTCTAAGGACCACTATTTGATAAAGCTTGTGGATGAGGCATTCCTAGCTAAGTTGGTCTCGAGAGTATATATGGTTGGAAATATAGTGTATTGTGCTGCTCGTGATGGTTCCCCATATAGAGAGTAGGGTGTCCAGTGGGACATATTTCTAATGTGTCCTCTATAGTGGTTCTGGATTCTAGTAAATCTGACCATTCAATGGTGTGAAATTGGTGTGGATGATTGTGGAACACAAAGCCATCATCTCGCATCGCTCCAAATATGTTTCATCATTGCAGTTGTCTGGGTCATACAGAGAAGTTTTACAGGAATTTTTTTCTAAAGAAGTCACTATGATCATAAGATTCTAGTTCCTAACTATAAGGAATAATATGCTTCAACCATCAGAACCCCATCCACAGGTCTTAGGGTGAAGCCTGGGCACAGTCAGTAGTTTTTGGGGGTGTGAAGCCTTGATACAGGTTTTCTGTTCCATGATGGGATTGGAAAATTTAATGAATTTTATCATTTTTCTTAGATTTAAATGTTTTAATATTACTATATGTTCATAATTTGATTGTGGGGAATATGATGAATGTGTTCTATTGAAATCCAACAGTTCTGTTTGTCTGATTATAGTTTTCTGAATCATGTGTTTTCTTATTAGTGTGTTTGTCCCTTGTATGGGATGATCTCGGTTTACCTGTGTTTTTTTGGAGATGTAAGTGTCTATAGAAGAATCGATGTTTTTAGTAATTCATTGGTTTACAGCTTGAGTTATGTTCATCTCATAGGCTTTTCTCTAGTGTTGGGGGTTTTTGGTCTGGGTAGAGTTCTGTGATTTAGTAGAGTTGTTTTTTTCACTCGTGATATAAGAGTTATTCTGTATTTGATGTGAGTTCCCAATTCATCCCCCTTCCCAGGGTGGTAAGATTGGGTGTTAAATTTCTTCCCTAATTGAGATCCTATGGTAGGGAGAACCCACTCGTGTGGTCCCATTATCTTGCATTGTGATTTCATTCATTTTCAACTGGGCATGGATTCATGTTTTTTCTATCATTCGTCTGGGTGAATTTCTTAGTGTAGAAAGTGTCTTTAGTGGAGAGAAATTTCATACCCTAAATTTTAAAAAAATTTCTAGTTTCTCAGCTTTGGGTTCCCTCATTAATAATCAATTTTAACAAAGAGTTAAACTTTTTGAGGTTTTTTAGTCTTGGTGGGATTCATACCGGAGTACCAGCACCGCCTGATTGGTGGTATTGCGTTGTCGGATCAAGTGACCGTGTGTTTTCCCACCACTTGAATTAAATAAATCAGGATGAAAAAAATTGAATGAAAAAAAGATGGAATAAAAATTTAATGGATTGTTTTAATAATATTATTATTATCATTTTTATTATTAAATTTATTTTCACGTTGATATATTATTTTTTATACTATTATATTATTATTAATAATTTAATATTATTATTATAAGAAAATATAATTTTTACTTTTTGATAAATTGTATTAATATTAATATATTCATTGTTTTATTATTTGAATTATTTATATTATTATCATGTTATTATAATTAATATTATTAAATTTATTATTAATATTATTAAAAATAATATTATAATAAAATAGAAAAAATAAGTGAACCCTAGTCCCCTCGTTCATGCTACTGCGCGGCCACCACTTTTGATTTACTCCCAGCATGCCTCGGCCTTCCTCACCCCCCTCACCGAACCTCCTTCCTGGTGATCCGGAATCACCCCTCTATGATCCACCTCACTTTCTTATGCTCATTCCTACCGACATCTGCGTGTCATGTCGAAACACTCCCATGCTCTCTTCCCCTGCTCCAATGAACCCAATCCCAAACTTCAGCCTCCATTTGGCTTGCTCCAATGGTCTCATCGCCCTACTATGGTGCCCCACACATCCTCTATATTATTCATCAATCCGGTCCTACCTCTGTCAATGGTTAGCTCATTCTATGGAATATTTTCATTAAATATTTTTGTCGGTTTACCTTTCAATTTTGTAAAACCCTAATCTTATAGGGTTTTTATTTCTTTTTTATCATTTTTGGGGTTTACTAAGGGATCACAATGCTCAATTCTTCCCTCCACGTAAGTGATGTTATGGTCGCACTCTATTGAGGTATGAGTTTTCCTGGTTTATCATTCTGATGAAATTTAATTGACACTTGTGTGTTTCAATAATCATTTATACAAGATTTGGAAACATGAAATACTTGTTATTAGTTAGTTATAGTGTTTTCATAGTAGTTCATTTTTTCAATAACAGTTTTTCAATTTAATATTCAATTATTTCTATTATTTTTATGTGTCAAATGTTCTTGGTTAAATGTTAATTTGTTTTCAATAGTGAAATTAGGTGTATTGTGTGGTGTTTCTCCTTTGAATTATTTTTTTAAAATTAGTTATATTTTGGTTTCTGATTTAATGTGGAATGTCATGTTTTTGTGTTGTGGGTTGTGAATTTTTTTTAATGATATTATTATATTTAAATGGTTCAATTTCACTTTTTGAGATTATGGGAAAATAATTTTATGGTTTGAATGAAATTGGGGTTGTTATAATTTTTTTTTGTTATTATCATTAGTATTAATGTATTTTCAATATATGTTCATCTCAAATAAATATATCACATTAAAAAAGTGTTATTATTGTACATTGGTTTCTTTATGGATTAGTTTTATTTAAAATTGTACATAGGCTCCATAAATGGAGATTTGTCTTCCTTGTACATATTACATCATGTGAAGAGGAATATATACATTGGAATAATAATATATATATATATGTATGTTAATTTATGTGTGTGATGGTGTGGGAGGTTTTCATCAAAATATTCAAGAGATGGTGTTCCTTGGATTGATTTTCTATCTATTTTCTAGTTGGTCATCCATGCCTATGCCTTCAATTTGAATTCCATGATTTCATAAAAATAATTTTAAAGTGTTTTTACCAATTCATGTGGTATATAAAAATGTCAATATGTATTTGGGTTTGGTGAAATGGATTTCACCTCTAAGAGATTTGTATCCAATTAATTTTCATAACTTGTCTAATCTTGTTTACAAATTACTTTTAATTATATTGGTTTCCTATGTATTTTATAATATTTTTCTAGATGTTCCCTAGTTGTGAAGTTTATAATGTGAAACAAAACGGATTTTGTTATATGTGTTGTTTAAAACCCGAGTTGATGGACACCTTGATGGTTGGTTTGACAATTAAGTGACATGAAGGCCCATTTGGCACAGTTTATGTATGTTTTGTGTTTTTTCCCTCAAATAGGAAATGTATTTTCAAAATTAATTTGGTTTGAAATATTTATATTGCATATTTTAATGATTGTATTAAAGGCCAAGTTGGAATCTTATGTAACATTGAAGGTGTGATTTCCCAGTTGGAAACTTAAAACTTCTTTCTGAAATGGTTTAAAAGTTTATTTGACATGTTATCCTGGTTCACAACATGTTTGATATGACTTGTATATGATTATATATATATATATATATATATCTAGTAGGCACCACTATAGGTGAGATATCCTTTTATCAGCTATTATATAGGGTGTTCGTGTTTGGAATATGCTTGTGCGGTGATGGAAGGTAAGATGAGTCATGTGTTTGAGGGACTCCTACTTACACAACATTAAAAATACCACCTTGGGTTCAAAAGCATATTCTAGAAGATAGAGTGATGGTTTCAAGTCAAACCTGATTAGATGGGTTGGTACATAATGGATTTGATGTTAGGAAAAGCGGTCAGTTCCACTAGGGAGTCTGGGTAGGGAAAGTTAGTTGGTTATTGACTTAGGGGCTTCAACGTATGCTGAAAGGTAGTTCTGAACCATGTACATCCAGGGATCACTGTAGTGATGTTTACGAAATGGCCATAGTTTCATACTTTTCTATTTCTTCATTCATTTATAGTTCTTTTTGTTATTCTATCATAAGAGAATTTTACATTGATTTTTATAATATAGAACCTATTTTGGAACTAGATGGATTTAAAAAGTATTCATTGAAAAGAATTATTTGGTTTGGTATTTAATTTATAAATACGAAATAAAAAATTGGGATTTTTCGTAAATTTAAAAGCTTGTTTCATATTTTTTGAAAGGATTGGAGTAACCATATATCTATATATCTTATCGTCAAATTGGAAAGAATGGTTTTCCTTTTATAGGTCTAAATCATGCATTGTTTATTTTGTTATTCCTACTAAGAATCTTGGTGATCATTCCTACTCTATATATTCACTTTCAGGTTCTCTATGATTCAAATCGCTCTTAAATTGAGCATGGTTATGTGTTGGATCGTGACCTAGTGGGTCACGTGGAGTGATGTATTGTTTATTCTTTTTCTCTTTTATTTGTTAGTTTCCATTTTATTGTCAGTTTTTTTACATATTTTATATTTAAGGGAAAAATAATATTCATGTGTTAGTCATGATGTCTGACACTAGTTTCCAGCCCGTGGGGATCCGAAATGCCCTTCGAGCGTTACCGCGAACCGACTTGGGTAAATGGTTCAGGGTCAACCTGGGCTGGTTTGTGACACCAATAATTGTCCACATTCAATCATCTTGATTATAAGTTCAAAATATGGATATAAAATGTATTTTAGAAATTTTTCTAGGACATTTTGGCCCTTATGATTAACGTTTAGTCCCTTATTAAGACAATTATCTTATTAATCACTATAATTAATTTTAATTACAAAAACTAGAAAGTTCTATTAAAAACAATATTTATATTATTATAAATTAAAAATTATGCTGATTTTGGACATGGAAACCATTTTTCCAATTTCCAACCACATCAATGGAAAAAATTAATTAACATTCAATCCTGTATGTGGGGTATCAAATCATGTTTTTAATGTAAAAGTTTAATTGTTTTTCTTTGATTTTAAATTATTTATAAATGTGAAATTGATTCCTAAGACATAAATTTTATTAATAGATGTAAAATTTATTTAATTAAACATTAAAAACAATCAAAAACATAATTTATCCATATAAATTATTTATATAAAATAATAAATTTTAAATTAAATATCATAATTTTTCACTATTAATAAAAAATACAAACCACATAGAAAAAAAAAATTAACCCTATCATCTTTTTTATATTTTTATTGAAAAATTAATATATTTTTTTATAATAAATTTAAAAAATATCGAAATTTGGTATTTATAATATGTTATCTATTAAAAAGTGGGAAAATTTACTTTTTAGACTTATACCATTTTATGAATAAAACATGATTAATTCATATATTTTTCAGATAAATAAAGTTTTATTAATATGAAAAATATTTTATTGAATATATAATACATATATTTCATTAATAACATTCAATAATTATAATTAATCGATTTTATTATGATAAAACATATTTGTAAATTTTAAATCATTTAATTTATACTCAATTATTTCTTATATTCATTTTTAGTAAATTTAAAACCTATGAATTTATTTTATATTTTTGGAATCCATATGTTTTAATATTTTTGTTATTAGTATTTATAAAATCTAATTAAATATCTTGGTAATATATTATTATGGTTAGTAATATTAAACGAATTTGTAAATAATGGTTTTATTTTTAATTAAAGCAATCATAGAATGTCATTGTCGTGTTCGACAAAAGATAACTCAATATTGTGTGCATTAGATGATATATCATATATTGAATTTATATCAAATTGTCAATATATTATAAAGATTCTATATATTATATTCTCTTATTCTTTTGGTGTTGTGTGTCTTTCACTTTATTGAATATATTGTTCTTACATTGGAACATTAGGCTACTACATTATCCCCAACATAATTAAATTGCTTCATCATAATTTAAACATGACATTTAAATATTGGCATTAATATTTGAAAATTCCATGGTAGAAATACAAAATTTAGATAATAGATAATAAAATACCCTCTCAATAATATTTTATGATGTTTAAAATGGTCACATGGAATACAATATAACTACTTCTCTAAGTACGATAACATGTTTTTCATTAATAGATTTGTTCTTACACAAAAAGGGTAAATATCTATAGGGGTGATTGAACTCATTAATCATAATAAATTAAATTATATATTTAATGTTGGATTCTATAAATCTATGAATCAATGAGGATTTAATAAAAAAAAATTTCATCAAAATTGAAGGTATTCGATAACATTTTTTATATAATTTTCCAAATTTCGATTAAATTTTTACTGACATAGAATATAATTAAATATTATTAAATTACATATATCATTTATATAAACATACCTTTTACCATTTTTTTCTTTTATAAATTTACATTATATCAATTCTTTATGAAATAGATAGTAAAAAATAAACATTTATACCTGATTCACTAAATCAAAATTTTTACAAATTTTAAGGCCAATTAAAGAGTGAAAATGCATTCCATTTGGCTCTAAATATTATCCCAATCCAATATGGTTACAAAATATCTCTATAAACAAAAACATAAACACTATAGGTTCACAATTAATATTAATTCATGAAATTGTTTAACTAAAAACAGTAAAATAATATAAGAGGAATAACATTCGTCAGTGGTTGGAATTATACACTTATCATCCTGAGGTCATCCGTTCATGCCCTGTAGCCTTTCCATTCATGATGGGATTCCACATGACAAACATTTTATCATTTTCTAGTACCATATTAATATAATCTTCAAACTAAATATGATTTAAACCATTGGAATTTAGTCACTAAATAGCCTTTAAATTATGATTTTCAATACAAACTGAATACATGAATCCAAAATTCATTTATTTCGACATAAGTCCTTCTGTAGCATAAAGATTATCCTTTTTAATAGGTATTATACTATAAAAAATACATAGTGTAAGCATCAGTTATTATACTGGAAATAAATATAATCATATTTTTTATGTCTAAATGATGACACATTATTTCTATTATAAGACTCCATTGGTTTAATCTCAGTAATTTATTGAAATTATCTTTTAAAATAACACTTAATGTTTTGTAACGAAAATTTTAATTCTACTAAGAATATATTCTAGGAGTGTAAAAAATATATTACTAGTATGGTATGTTTTCATGTACCATGTTAATATCATGTCAAGCCCTAAACACCTTTTTAGAGTTTTCATTCCTTGGAACATCTATAATAAAACCTTGTCCACATGTTATATCCAGAAAAATATGAATTTCTTATTAGACCCCCATAAGATCCACCCTGAAAAGGTTTTAGGATTCTATTCTATACATACAATTAAATTAATCCTCATTTTTTTCTTCCCTAATCAGTGTCTTCTTAACTATAGTTCCCAATGTTGGAACTAAAATTACTCATATACCAACAAAAGAAATAGAATCCTAGAATCTGAGTGCTGGTGTCTACCACCATTACATTTACATTATTATATGGAATCAAATCCTAATCACTGATGAGTTTAGTAATATTAATAAACAAGATAGATACATTGGTCATGTAATATAAATGAATTAACTATCTAATACGTCATTTTTCCATTCATGGTTAACTTTACTGAATCCTTCCATTTAAATCATTGTACAACTCTGGGAATCCAAGGGAAGGGAAATAAAATAAGGGTGATCTCAAATTCATAGTAATTTTAAAGTGGATCATTAAAAATAATCAATTAATGAGAATAAGAAATATCAAATTATAAATAAATATTAATGAATTGACTAAAAAATATAGCAAAGTAAATAACTAAAAATAGATACCATTTTATCAACAAACAATGTATTAAATGGATTCTCAAATTTTTTAACAATGAAAATTTCATGGATTATAAATAAATGAACCTAAATAATGGAAGTAACTAATTATTGGATTTCTTTTCATATACGCATGAAAACCAATTACTTATGCCCATTCAAAAAAAAGATTAAATCTATATGTAGAAACCCATCAATTATTTTAGATAACATACTCCGTAGTGTTTATCACTAACTAATTTTGTCTAATGAGACTGACGATGCATTGGGGGTATTACGTTAAATTAGGCCTACCAATAGCAATTGCATTGACTGGTACTCAACCCATAGGGATTGAATTAACCTATACCCAACCCATATATATTGCATTAACCAATCCCCAACCCATATATATTATGTCCAAACCATTTCTCATATAGCGAAATTGTAAATTTAAAGAATGAAATTTATACCTTATCAAATATTTGTATCGAATAATGGATAAATATTTAACAATATTTTCCTATCTAATTCAATAAATATCTATGTAAACTTATTATGTAATAATTATATATGGTTTAGTAAATAAATATATCCATGACAAATGATATAGATAGTCAGTTGAACTTAATTGTCCAATGATCATAAGAAATTGAATATATCAAAGGGACTAAAAGGAATAAATGAACTGAATGGAATAACTATCCTTTTAGAAATCAATAATAACCTTCCAGGGGAAGAAAAATAATGATATGAATTCAATATATCCCATTTGGAAAAACAATTAATTGGTTTTTATTGATTAAATAGATGAATAACCATAAAAAATATGGAAGAAAATATCCTTTATATTTAATAGTAGTTTATAAAACCTTTTCATCGAATGTAAATTTTAAAAATATATTTTTTATAGGGTAAAATTTGTGTTGATAAATCAATTGAAAAAAAAATTCCAATTTTTTCACACTATTTTAGAAAATACGTTTTTGAGAATGAAATAGTTTTTACAGCCAAATAGATAAATATAGTTGGGATTTCAAAAAATCATTTTCTAAAAAAATTAAGTACTAAATATTAGAAAAATTTAACTATTTATTAATGATATAGTGAATAAGTAGAGGAGAAAAAAATTAAATGTTTTATTACACAATTATAAAATAATTTATTCTATGGGAAATTCAAGTGTAAATAATCGCCAACCAAATGGGACAGTGAAGTAAACCATTTAAAAGGCCATAAGGATGATTTTATAATTAATTAATGAATAGACTATTATTTTCAAATATAAATCCATATAATCCAAGTTCATAAAACATTATATATTAGGAACGTTATTAAACACATAATGATATAATACTAACTATGATGAGAAGGTAATATAACCCAATGAGAATGATTCAGGTTATGAAATTATTTACAACTCGGTAACTTATAAATCAAATATGATTATAAGGAATTATTATATTTGAATATAATAATAAAATTAAAATACTATAATTCTTTTTATAATATAATAAAATATCAATTATATTCACCAGAAAAAATTATTATGCGGGGATGATCGCATATGCCTCACGGATTGAAAAGTTAGACAGGAAACCCTATAATTGTGTATCCTTTTATGTTGAATGTACTATAACATCCTTTTTAATTGATTAATATATGTTATTAAGTTATAAAGTAATTTTATTTGTATTCATAATATCATATATTATCTTCTTAAAATATTTTATTATCTTATTGTTAATAATCATTCATTAGTATCACTATTCACGCTGTCAATTGTCTAGTTTTTTAGTATATTTTGACTTTTCCTTGTTGTTCGAATTAAATAGATCATGAATTCATCATATCAAGAGTGTAAACATTATTTAATTATAATATGTATTCATTATGTATGTATTTATAATAATCCATAGTATTTGGTGAAATAAAATAAAATGCACCGTTCTTGGAGATGGTAGGTAGTTCACACTCATGAACGCTTGTTCAATTCCCATTTTCTATTAAATGAATGAAAATTAAATGATATATATGAATATTATAATTCAACTATAATATATATTTCACATATGTCACATATTTTAAATTAAAACATCATTTATATGTTATTGAGTGAATGAATCACATTGATTTAAAGATATCGTAGTCCACACTTCCACAAGAAATTTTTATCGTGTTCCCACAAAATGGAAAGCATATAAGAATATGATATATTAAAATTAATGAATAATAATGACCTAATAAAAATAATAAATATCATATATAAATGATTTTTTATATCATAACTCCAAACCATGAGAGCTATTGATGGAATAGAAAATGAATTCATTTCGTGAGATGGTAGTTCTCCATACATATAAACAATAAGTTAATTACCCATTATAATAATATTTTTTAGGTGTAGTATTATAGATATTAATTAAATTATATAGTTATAAAAATGATACTAAAGTTACTATAGAATCATTTGATAAAAATAATTTATTTTTTTGGGAAATTAATAAAATGAAAGTGACATTGAACAATATTACAATGTTTATGGGGAGGTCCATTCAGTTTGCACCAAAACACATATTTAGTTGGCTTTATTCAAATTGAAATGCTTCTAGGTTGAGGTCAGGTATTTTGAGAGCTTAACTATGTATAACTGGGTGTGACAAAGGGCTTGAGATGTGTGAATATGTTGGAGGGGTGAGTTCCTTTTTATATTGGAGGAGTGACATTCTAGTTATTTATTGAAAATGAAATTCCACCAGTGTAAATCATATTGAACATGGATCCCCTAAATGTCAATGTTATATAAATGGAAATATTTATTTGAAATTTGGTCATAACATTTTTTCATTAATTTTTCTAGGTCATTTTTCTATTATGTATAAGGATTAGTCACTTGTTAGGAACATCTTCCTCTTAATTCTTGTAATTAATTATAATTAAATTCACAAATATTTGTTGTAAAAAAGTAATAGTATCTGAGTATAAAATTCAAATTAATAGGATTCCAAATATAGTATCCGTTGAACCAAATATCAGGTAATAATGTGGAAGAAATTAATTTAAATTTTATCTCTCTAAAGTGATGAGAATGAAAGGTTTTAATGTAAAATGTTGAAATGTTTTTTATATATTTATATTGAATTTAAATGTGAATTTATCCCAATAAAAAAATGTATTATCTATAAAAAATTTATGTTATTAAATTTTTAAACAAGAAGAAATATAAATTTACCTTATAAATTAATTATACAAAAATGATTTTTTGAATTAAAATTCAGTATATTCAGTAATCCCCAAAATATAAATCATCATAGAAAATACCAAAAAATCACCCAAGGCTATTTTTTATATTTCTCTATCATTACCCTTACCCCGAGGCCCATACCATGACATACCCATATCCTTCCTCTTGAAGGCTAGGGGTTGAATACTATAACCAAAGGCATAAACCTTTATGTGGTTCTCATTTTCATGAGTACCAGTACACATGCACACCCAACCACTTCCCAAATTTGGAAAAGTAAACAATAATTCCACTATAAACAACCAATGATTTCAAGTACAACTAGAAGTCAAATGGGCCAAAATAAAAACCCAAAAAAGTACTAACTAAAAATAAGAATGTTCAATGAAACACTAGATTTCAATAAGTAGAAAACTCCACCTGATGGGTTAGTAAAGTGTGGATATTGTAATCCATTTATATATATCCCATCTTATTGGTCTCACTAGGCACCATCGTGTCCTAGGAAACTGAGTCATCCATAAAGGCAACAATCTTCTACCCCAGACACAACAAGTGTAGGCGAAGCTCATGTAGGAGTGAGTAACAAATTACTCAGTAGGGTCCCCGAAAAATGAATTAAATACCTCAAAGAAATCCACAACCAAACCACAGAGCATGATCACCAAGAATGAACATGATTAATGAAATATCACACCAGGTATATTCTTGAGTAGGAAAGTAGAACCATTATTCACATCATCGAACACCACGACTGCTGGAGAACTCATCATCAATGAGTATAGTGGGCCTCCCAGGTCACACCAAAGTCACATCCCACTAACCTAAGACTACTGTTTTACTCATCCCTAATGAGTACCATGGGTATTCTTGAACAAAAAGGATCTTCTCCCCACAATTGGCATGCAAGATTACACAAAATTCACTTCCCACCTATGGCCATACTAATGTACTCCTCTTGTTGAGTACCGTGGGTCTGTCGGAACACATAGAAGTCCCTCCCCACCATGGGCCTTCTGTATCACACAAAATATGCTTCCCACTGGGCGATAGTATAAAATCTCCATAGGGTCACTTTCCAGCACTCTTTAAGTCTCATCCAACCGTAGGGTTCCCACATGTCTCACGCTTGATCTTAGGAGAACTGCTCCTCATGCCACTTATCAAATTTCAAATTCTATAAAGTCATATATATTGTATTCCAAAAGATTCACCTTGGAATGAGGGTTCCAATTCCACAAATTACCCATCAATCAGAAGCCCGATTTTTAGGTTATTTTTGTTTTTCCCAAAAGTGGTTGGTGGGCTCCGAGCCCGAGATGACCTGAACCAACACAGAGTCCATAGACCCGACCCTGGTCCGCTGACATGACCAATACATGGACCAAAATGGGTCTAGTTCATTAGGCTATTGTTCTGGCCTCCTGGAGTGGGTTCGACCCCCTGGAAAATTCGGGTCTATTAACTTCCCTGGTCCACCAATGGAGGATCAGTTTGGTCTAGCTGAGATGCGGCAAGAAGCTGTGTCCAGCACCACTGCTCACAACACAGTTCCCCACGAGGCTATTTTCTTCTACGGTGAAGCGTCCACGACTCTTTGTGACATGACCATATGACATTGTCTTCTGGTCTCCCACATGCGGTCGAGAGACCGCGTGCCTCTGAAGAACCCGGCCCGCGGTTGTATGCTACGCCACCAATGCGACCATGAGATGCATCCATCCGCTAGCCGTCGACCTGACTGGTGGCTTTTGCTGCTCCATTGTGGCCCAATATGGGGTTAGTGTACATCCCAATGAACTGTTGGGGTGTGTCTCCTCCCCCATATATGTCACCGGTCGGGTACTCTGTGTTCCACCAGTTCCACTATAGTGGTCTGTTTTTTGTGCCACATGTGCCTACGGCCTCCATGGGGTGTAACCTTCCCTTCAAAGGCCACTTAATTTCTATTCCTCCTCATCAAAAATTTTTTCAACAAAAAATTCACATGGAATAGGTGCTCGAGCTTTTTTTAGGTCTTCCCACACCATCCGTGTTGGGAGTTTAAAACATGGGAGGATTGGGCATGATGTTTCAACAAAAATAAATAAATCCTAAAAAGAATAACAAAGCAACATCACCCTCCCAATACAACAGATGATCCATGGATCAAACTATTCATGGGTTTTTCCACATTCATCATTTAAAATGATGAATGAGGAAAATAGAAACCAAACAAGACCCCTACCTGGAATCGATGTTCGATGCTGAAGCGGTCCACCCGCGAAGGTTCATGAAGTTGAAGGCATTTATCGATTCTTATTTTGTTAATATTAAGGCATTAATGTTGCTAAAAATCCAACAATAATTCATTTCTCTTCATTGGGGAGGAATTATGATATAGTTTATTCATAGAATTTACAAGTTTTAAGTTCAGACTCTCTAATGTGTTAGCTTAAAAAAAGGAATCATGTTGCATCATTTATATTACAATGCGCCATATCATCGTTAAACTATTTCATTTATAAAACATCATAGCTGTTACACTTGCACAAAAGGGTTCATTATGAGATCTAATTAATGTTCCTTGTCACCACATTTCAGCACTTTCGTCCACCTTCCAATGGTGAGAAATGAAATAAAATTACATTTTATGTTATTTAATTATATTTTCAAAAAGTCTGAATATAAGTTTTCTATCTGACCCTTGTCGGTCAATGTTATGTCCTTTATATGTGAATCCTGAAATTCTGTGTTCAATAGTGAACTCATATTTTCAATCTCTGAAAAATTTTGAAATATTAAATGAAATTACTCTCATGTTTATGAATGTGAACATTAAAAAGATCCAAACATCGTTTTGGGCTCACCGGGCCTCGGAATCACCTGCCTTCAATGCATTCTGTATCAAAATAATTCAATAAATTTTTAATATATATAGATAATAAAATTTTTGAACATTATATTATCTTCATCTTAGGTCATTATGTCTCTTTAAGCCAAAACAAAGTATATCCATGCATATGGGGGTACTGATCACAAATCTGAGCCTCCTGGTCCCATTCTCTCTCTTAAAGAATTCAATTCTGCCACCAAAATTCACCAAAGTAATTGATCCCTTATGAGGGAATCAATTTTATTGATCCACTATCTCCACTGGGAACTCCAAAAATATTTCCACATCGTCAGTTTCCATCTCTACCTAGATGATAGCTTGTGATGGATCATGAAAAAACCTCCTCAATTGTGATACATGGAAAATAACATGCACCTAATGCATCTGTGGGGTAATAGATAGGCGGTACACCACCTTTCCAACTCTTCTAATAATATAAAAATGTTATAGGAACCGATGAGATAACTTTTCTCCCCGACGAAACCATTACAATCCTTATCGGGGTGATACTGAATGGAAAACATAGTCTCCCTCCTCAAACTCCAAGTGTCTCTGCCGCCTGTCAGCATACTATTTACCTCTGCTTTGTGAAGTCCTCATATGCTCCTGGATGATATGAATATTCTCAGTGGTAGAATATACCCACTTTAGACCCATATCTGATGACTTCCCTAGGTCTGTTCAGTATACAGCTGATCTAGATGAACACCCATACGAGGCCTTAAACGGTGCCATGCCAATGGTGCAGTGATCCCTATTATTGTATGAAAACTCTACCAGTTGTAGGTGGTCCTCTCAACTATGACCAAAATCAATTATATAATCTTGAAGCATTTCATCTATGTTTTTTATGGTCCATTCTTGCTATAAATCATTCCGAGGGTGTAAAGGTGTTCTCAAGTAGAAATGAGTTCTAAATTCATCCTACAATCCGTTCCACAACAAGGATGTAAAGAATGTGTCACAGTCTAATACAATAATTGAAGGAACCCAATGAAGTCGTGATATCTCTTAGATATAGAGTCTTCTTATCCCCTCAAACAATCCATGCTCCCTAGTGTGTAGGATATGAGCTGACTTGGTGAGTCAGTCAATGATCATCCAGATAGAGTCTTATAAAATGAACATGTGTGGTAACCTTGTAATAATGTCGATAGAGATACCATACCTAATAAACTCTGGTAAATCAAGAGGTTGTGTCAGACCTACTTGGACATGATGCTCAGCCTTCACTTTGCTGACAAGTGAGGCATCATGAAATAAACATTTTCACCAATTTCTTAATCCCTGACCACCAGTACTGATGTCAGAGGTATTGGTACATCTTCACCAAACTAAGATATACCGCAAAAGGGGATGTATGGATGTACCTCAACACCTCCTCCTACAACATAATGGCACTATGGGGTGTCACCTTAAAAGGATGATGTGGTCCCCACCTATCAAAAATTCATCAAGAGACTTTCCTAATAATATATTATCATGGAATACCTCATAGTCAGCATCCACAAGATGTGCCTCCATGACATGAATTTTGATTGGAGTAGTTATAATAATTGTATAATTGTATGATTATACATTACCATCCCAATGGGATATATTAATCATGGCTAGTTTCCATGTTTACTCACTCAGCATCTATAAACCTGAACACTTGTTGATCACGTCTTCTACCACATTCCCCTTCACATGAGTTTATACTATCTCAAATTCATTGTCCTAGAGTAACTTCATCCATCACCATTGTTTCATGTTTAATCCATTTTGTGAGAATAGATACTTGAGAATCCTGTGGTTGTAGTAGACAGAGAACTGTTCAACAATCAAGTTGTGTCTCCACATCTTCAAGGCAATGACCACTACTGCTAACTCTAGGTCATGGATCACATAGTTCTACAAATGATACCATAGCTTTCATGAGACATAGGTTATCACCACTCTCACCTACATTAGGACACATTCCATTCTGGTCCCTGATGCATCATAGAAAACTAAATACCAAAATCCCTCTTTTGGTAGTCTCATGATGGGGGGGCACTCATCAGTCTTCACCTCAGCTCCTGGAAAAACTGATGGCACATCTTTGTATGCATGAATGGTTGTTACTTCTATGTTAAAGATGATAAAGTAGTTTCTACTCTAGAGAAATAATCCTCAAACATATAATAGTATCTAAAAGACCCCAATTAACACAACACCTCAGTCACGCTTCTATGTGTCTTACAAGGAGACACATTATCTAGATTCTCTAAATCCACTAAAACTCCATCCAATGAGATGACATGTCCCAGAATGTGGTCCTTGTGTATCGTGAACTATATCTTAGAGAGATTACCATAAAGCTCGTGATCTCGGAGTATATTCATGACTATTCACATGTGTGTACCATGCTACTACCCTGACATAGAGTACACCAAGATGTCATAAATGAGGACCACCATGAAACATTCAAGATAAGGCTGCATGATACTATCGATGAGTCTTAGAAGGTGGACCTCATGTATCCATAACTTGATGTTCAAGAGCATATAGAAATTTCGGTGCTCTCAGAGTGTATCTTGAACTATGTAGATGTGTGTAGTGTGCTCCTCCTTCCGCCCTGAGTACCCCAATATGCCATCAATGGAGACCACCAAGAAATGATCGAGGTAAGGTTGGAATATCATATTCATAAGTCCCATTATAATTGATGGGGCATTGGTTATGCCAAATAAAGTCACCAAGAAATAATAGTGGCTATACTGGAATCTAAAGGATGTCTTCGGTATGTCCTCAACGCATGCCTGAAGCTGATGATAGCCTGTTCCGAGGTCTATCATAAAGACCCACCTCACTCCCTTTAGCTAGTTGAAGAGGTTATCGATTCATAGTAGTGGATACACGTTCTTTATAGTCACCTGGTTAAGGCACCAGAAGACCACGAACAACCTCAATATCCCTTCTACTTTCTTGGAAAACAAAAATTGGGGCTACCCATGGTGATACACTAGGTCTTACAAACCCCTTCTCTGTTAAGTCCTCCAATAATACACTCAATTCACGAAGCTCTGTAAGAGACATCTGATATACTGGTGTAGATATCGGTGCCATCATGGGTTTAATATCAATTCATAACTCTACCTCACTGTGAGGAGGTAGTCCAAGAACTTCCTTAGGAAAGACATCATTATACTCGCCCACTGCTATAGGAAGACACAGACTCCCCTTATCCACTGAACTGATGGTGAGGCTAGCCCTCTCGAGAGTAAAAGTCTATACCCTTCTCTGAGAAAGACATTCATGTATTTAAATGGTTCCCTTCTTACCAGTGAAGGAAAAATTGGTCCCATATATACTGAAACACTACACTTTGCACCTAAAATAGCTTATCTGAGCAGGGACTGTTGATAACCAGTCCATACAAAAGACGATATCGTAAATCCTTCACGCTGCAACTAGGAGAACCCAGCTGAGGCCCTAGACTCCAAGAGTAATCACACACTACTGAGCTCAATGTGTAATTTAATAATACCCTCTTGTAAGAGTATCTAATTGTAAGGATCGAGCCAATGACTCCTCCAGAATTTATGAGCCTTGAACTAGGTCCCCGACATGGAAAGAGTTATCAGATCCTACATCTAGGATAACTGCATATATGGTGGAGAATAAACCAATCATACCTCTAATAATCTATTAACATATGTAGTCATAGGCCACCAATCCCGGTATCTAGCCTCACCTATGTCTGTTGGCTCCCTAAGCCTGTGGTGGACTAGTTGGGAGTGGTGGTGGTAACACCTCAAACAACCATCCATTGCCTACTGCTCTACCCACTCCCCTACCACTTACGCCACACATTAGAACTCCTCACTCTAACCTATAAATATTCTAATGTTGTAACTCGACCACCTACTAATAATCTATGCAGTGGGTCAGGTAGTCACAAGCCATGTATCCCTCCGCACCACACGCGAAGCACAGTTTGGCCCCAAGATAACTACCTCTACATTGGGAGCCCTAAATTGCCGACCCTGAGTCATGGGTTCACACTCTGAAAGGCCTGGTCCGCTTGTTCCCCTCATATATTACATGTTTCCCATCACTGAAAAATCTACTTCTTGAGGTTTGCTGGCACCTCTAGATATCAGATCCAACTCCATTAGGAATATCTCAAGAATAAGGGATCGCTCTAGCACTTTGGCCTGAGTTATTATGCTAAGAGATACCAAATATTCCTTGATCTCCTATTTGAGTCCTCGCTCCATAGTTCGATCCCTAATGAAACGGTCACACATTATGTATGTGGAGTAGCAAGAAAGGCCTTTATGCCACATAGAGTACTCAACCACCGATTGGATGACTTTTTTCTAGTGAATCAGCCCCATGATGTGCATTGTGTGCAATGTCACGAAGATATAATCCTCATAGAAAATATTCTTGATTTATGTCCAGGTAAATTTAACAATATACTGACTCTAAATATTCAGATTTCATTGTCTCCCTGTCGAGCCCTAATAAAATCTCACAGAAAAGATCCCCATTTGGTAAATAAGTTTCCTCGCTATGTTGAAGACCCACTTCACTGCCTCCAGCTAGTCCTTATAAACCGTAGGATTTGTCTCTCCCTAGAATGTGGTAGGTCCCTGTATCTAGAACTCATACAAGTGTATGAGCCTCCTCGTGTCCCCTACCGGTAATACCAATTGTTACTATTATTAAACGAGTGGCGGAAACACCGACACACCACCCGACCTTTCTATCTCTAGCACTTTTCCTCGAAGTCATGCCTCATCCTTAGGCATGATTTCCACCTGACCACATATCAGAAGGCTAGATGGTTGTCAATGTGGATAAATCCAAAAATAGATCATGATATACCACATTCAGAATGTTATACCCAGTGATCTGACACTTATTCAAGAAAATCATAAGGAGACACGTATGTAACAAGTGTTTTTAGGTATTGTGTCGAAAAAAAGAATTTCACATCCTACTATATGGATATTTCGACTACCACATCAACATTGGAATCACTGAATCCAAAAGATCATCTCAAAATATTTAAAACAATTTTTTTAAAACAAAACAATAGAATCTAGGTCCCTAAGGAAGAACTAACCTCCCTATAATACCACATTGTCACAAATCGTCCCACGGGGCCCATGCTGTGACATACCCCATGTTAACCTCTTGAAGGCCAGTTGTTGGAGTCTAGTGATAAAGGAGTAAACCTACACGTAGGAGGAATTTTACTAAGTACCTATGTGTAAACACACATAACCACATCCCAATGTTGGAAAATTAAACAAGCAAGACACTATAAACAATCATTATGTAAAAGTACAACTGAAATTCAAATGGGTAAGAATATAACCCAAAAAGGACTAAATTGATAAAAGGAAATTAAAAAAAAGAAACAACATATAGCCTTATACTGAATACCCCTAATGATGGGTTGGTATAGAGTAGCTGGTGGAAGACGTAGAAGTACATCTCGTCTGCCTGGTCTCTCTAGGAACCACCAGGTCTTAGGCCATCGAGTACTACATAAAGCTGGCCGTTGTTTTCACTAGACACGACACATACATGTGTTTCCCATGTAGTGGTGATTAAAAAATACTCATTACAGACCCCAAAACAGAATTGTGAAGATAACAATGAAATCAACAACCAAACCCCAGATCTAGATCACCAAGAATGATCACCAAGCAAAAATTCTCCCACCGGATATGTTCTAGAGAAGGGACTTAGAACCATTGTTCACATCATCGAACACCTCACCCGAAAGAGAAATCTTCCTCAATGAGTACAATAGGCCTTCTGGCTCTCGTAGAAGCTACATGCCATTAACCTAAAATTGTTTGGTACTTATCCATGATTACTATTATAGGTATACTAGATCACACAGAAGCCATTCCCCATGGTGGGCATGTCAAATCACACCAAATCCACTTCCCACTAATGGCCATACTGAGGTAATCCTTCTGTTGAGTACCATGGTTCTGCCAGATCACACTAAAATTGCTCCCCACCTTGGGCCTACTGGATCACACAAAAGCCTCTTCCCACTAGGCCATAGTTTCTAATTCATACAGGGTCTCCCGGTAGCAGTCTTTAAGTCTCATACAACTATAGGGCTCGCATACGATGCACCCTAGATCTCTAGAGAACTTTTACTTAATCAATTAATTTAATTTCAACATGAATGAAATCCTCCGTAAAGTATTCCAAAATATCTATATCTTAACTTGGGTTCTAACTCCATAAACAGATTATCAATCGGATGCCTGATTGGCGTGTTATTGACATTTTTTCAAAAAGGGGCTAGTGGGGTCTGGTTCTGGTCCGTCCTAGGTATGAATACCTAACCCGGACACAACCATGCCTTGCTCTGGTCTATCCGACTGCGAGCCTATTGGTCTACGGTTCCAGCCTAGACCACTAGGCCGAAATGACCCGACGGGGTGGGTCTGACCCACTCGATTGTTTCTTTCATGTATGATGGGATTGAACTGATAGCATGCCCAGTACAGAAAAGGTAGGATGGTTTGTTATGGCTCGGATATGGTTGGAAGCTACTTCCGGCACCCCAACTCACCTCGTGGTCTGTTGTGGGGTTGTTTCTCCACCGTGGTCAAGAGTCCACGACTTCTTACAATGAAACTGGCCGATCTAGCATGCCAAACTTATGCGCATAGTTAAGAGACCACATGCCTTCGATGAATGTATCCATTAGAAGCATGCCTCCCCAAAGACATCACTGAGAGTCACATCCTTCTTTTATTCATCATCCCAACCAATGGGTTCAGATGCACTGTCACAGCCCAAGACAGTGGCAATATTCCTCCCGACACTCTATTGTGGGGTTCCAACTCTTACTCATGGCTACCACCTCTTGTGCTGGCTTATCGGCAGGGTACTCCAAATACCACTAGGTCTACCCCGATGGTCCATTCTGTGCGACTCTTGCGCCTACGACCTCTTTAGGGGGTCGCCTTCCTATAAAATCCTTCAGAATTTCGTTTCCTTCAATTTGAACGTTCAACAACCCAGAACACACATTGATGAGGGGCTCAGGTGTTGTTCATTTAGGTGAATGACCTCGGATTTTGGAGTTTAAAGCATGGGAGGGATGTGCATAATGTTTCAATATTAATAAATTAATCCCAAAAAGAAAACACATGAAACATCACCCTCCCACAAGAAAGGATGATACACTGATAAACCTATTTGTGGGTTTTTTCCTTCTTAATCTTTTAAAATGATGAATGGGAAAAGCATAAACCAAAATAAACCCCAACCTAGTATCGACATTCGACAGTGAAGCACTCTGGCCATGATGGTTCAATAGGTCGAAGGTGTCTGTCGATTACCATTCAATTCTTTGTAAGGCATTGACATTTCTAGTGATCATGACGGCGTTCTTTATTCTTAATTGGGGAATAATTCTGTCATAGGTTCATTGGAGAATTCCCACTATTTGATTCCAAACCCTCCAATGAATTAGATTAAAAAAGGAAACATGTCACAACATTTCTACTATGCTATTTCATGTATGAAATAGTGTAGCGGTTATGATTGCACAAAATGGGTCAATATGAGCTCTCATTAATTTGCATCGCCACAGCACTGAAGCACCATCGTTCACTGATAAATGGTGATAATAGATTTAATATAACTTTTTAATGTTATTTTTTTTTGAATAGTCCAGAAAATAGATTTTCTATCTGACCCTTGTCAGATGAAGTTATGACATTTCTCTAAGAGAATATCGGTTTTCTGAGTTCAACGGTGCCCTTGGATCATCAATACGAGCCCCAATTCAAAATTTAGAAAAACCCACTCACACATTTACTTATGTGAACATAAAAAAGTTTAAAATTCAATTTTGGGATCACAAGGCCTCAGTATCATGTGTCGTCAAAGCATGCACTCTTGAAATAATTCACATAAATTTAAAAAAAATACACAAGTTCCAGGAAATTACATTCTCATTCAAAAAATTAGTTTATATTGTTACATTAAATATCTAAAATTAAAAAAAAAATATTTAAAATATGAGCTACATTAAATAATAGAAATTTTTTTTAGAAAAAAAGAAGTTTAAGTATATAACATGATTTATTCTTATCTAAAACCTATAAAATATATTAGATTAATAAAAACATATTTGAATGAATATATATTATTTATATTTTATTAATATAATTTAATAATAATCATTAATTTATTTTTCTAGAATAAAACACCCATGTAATAATAATAAACATTTCCCTTCTATTAAATTGGTTCTTTTATTAATTTTTCAAAAACTGTATACAAATGAATTAATTCTATATTTGGGTACATAATGTAATTTTATATGTTACTTAATACAATTCATAACCATTAATTTAGAAACAGTATTATAGATAACAATATTAAATAATATAAGTTGTATATAATAAATCTCACTCTTATGAGTAACACAAGATATCAAAGAAAGTAATTTTTACGTGAGATACAACCTAACTCTGTATTTCTTGAAATATAAATTATATCATAGACTGGTGTTTTCTAAAACAATGAATATATTATAAATATTTGTGATATAAAATTCCCTTACATGCTTGGTGTTGCATGTCTAACACACAATTGAATACAATATTCTTACATTAAAATTTTGGTGCATTACATGCAATAGTAATTTTCCACAATAAATGTACTAGTGAAATATTATAATTAAATGTTTTTATTATCACCTATGCTTTTTATTCATTGGTATTAATGGATATAATTTAATTTTCAACAATTATGTTTTGAATATGCATAAACTAAATTTATTGGTTATCAATTTTATAAATTAAAAATAAAACAATTTTAATGTAATAAATTTTTTTTAATATAAAATTGTTTATATGTGCATAAATTTTAAAATCTATTTAAATTAATATATTCACCATGGAAAAAATATATTCAGGAAATTTAAAAAAAAAATTAAATAAATTATGTAATTATTTATCTAATGTTTATCAGGAGCCATAGAATTAGAATTAATTTGGGGTTTCAATCAAAAAATATTTCTAATATCGTTTTTCATTCCAATTTTTTTCTTATATTAAAACAAGTTTCATAAAAATTAGATGATGGATTGATAATAAAAAATATATATCTAAAATCCTTATGTCTAAATTTTTTAATGATGCCACGTTATTTTATTGTTATAATGAATAGTTACTATAGAAAAAAATTATCACCATGCTTAATCTAAAAATTGATTAACCATGGGGTTTGACTAAAAGATATGGTTTAAAATATTACATAAATTTTTAAAAATTCATTCTTGATTTACTATATTTTAACATTAAAATATATTATATATTAATATTCCTTTATATTGAACAACATTAACATGAATATTACAATATTATACATTAATAACTAATTTATTTACATGTGTTCCAGCTACCTAACATATTAAAAGGATTCCTCTCCCTCTCACTCCTTCACTATTTTTTTAAATCCATTTGTACCTATACCAGAAAATATAGATTCATAAATTTCATTCCATTTTTCAAATAACCAATCTTATAACCAAGATACCCACCTTTTAATGATTAATTTTACTGATAATCAATGTTTCTATTATAAATGGTAACCATCATCATGATGTAAATTTATGTTTACTTTAACTTATACTACATATAACTATTAAATTACTATACTAAAATGAAACAATATGAAGAATTTTTTTTATAAAATGTATTTTTAGATAATTTCATAGTTTTTTTACCTTATATCAACATTATGGGAACTAATAACATATTTTGTCCACACTTTTTCACTACCACCTTCAAAGCACATTGTTATTCACTCTTCGTTTCCTCCATACATGAATTATAATATGGATGTATTTATCATATATATATATATTACATATCTGATATTATTCTGGTTATCAGAAGATATATTATTATTTAACATTCATTTATTCCATTTTGGATCATGAAAACTTTTCATCTATGTATTTGTAGACTATTGTTTCAATGATGTGATATAATTCATTTTTGCTAAAAAAAATTGAATGGTTATAAAATTTAATTATATGATTAAATATGATAATTTATAATTATTATGTTATTTTTGAAGATGAAACCATTACCAAGCTACTAGGACCAGAAACAATGCTACTAAAACATGCTTGGAAAACATATCAGTTTTCATATGAATATTCATTCTAATAAATAATTTATAATAAAGGGGTAATTGTAAATTATAATGGGAAAAAGTCTATAAAATAAGTCTTTATATTATATATACATAATTAATATTAAATTTTTATACATGAATATATAATCAATTTCAAATAAAGTCAGGAATTGAGCCAAGGGTTTATTAAGAAATATTATTTATTTCCATGAATGTCTCTAAAAATATATATATTTTTAATGAAATTACACTATCTGTATCCGTTAAAAACAATAGTCATTATTCTAATATTGTTTTTCCTTAAATATTCAATTAATATTTACATTTCCAATATTTTCAATCGAATTTTTTTAGAACACATTTTTATTAAAATCCAAAGATATTTTCTATTTTATCAAAGAATATTTTACACCCTATCAATGTTCATCAAAATGATATATGGAAATTTTTATATAAACATAAGTGATTGAGAGATATTTTTTAACTCATTATTGATTTATTGTAGATTATAAAATGTAATTTTTTCTAAACAATTACATTCAACTCGCTTTCGGCTATTTTCTCAAATGTGAAAAAAATGATCTCTTTTAACATATAATACACAAACTGATTTGACACCATCAGGACTAGTCATTTTTTGAAGCTTATTTTTTAAATTCCATTTATATTTTCAATGATAAGAATGTTTTCAATTTTCCCATATTTTATTTGTAAAATTTTTATCCAAATAAATGTTTTCTATTATATTTTTATTAAAATGTTGAAATTATCAGCTAATTGTATTTCACATTAATTTCAAAAGACTTCAATTATTTGTACACATAATTGGGGATATTACATTATGATACAATACCTTTTATTATTATGTTTGTTTATTTATGAAAATATATTAATGTTTATTCTATGAAATATCTCACTTAATTATGGGTTATTATATTATTTTATAATAATTTTGTTGCATATTTCATTTACATAGTTTATCATGAGATGAATTTTAAATATCTCATGGAATAATTATATATTTTTTTCATCATGTAAATTGTGATTTTGTTAAATGTTTTTAAAAAATGAAGATGATTGTATTATTTGGATATAATAAAACAATGAATAGTGAGTTATCATTTTTTTAGAAAGAGAAATTGTCATGTATGACAGTCCTGAGAGTGAACCCTCAAAAAGGAAATAATATAATAAGGGATAAACCAAGTCCACTATGAGAATTTTTCAACTATGATACTCTTCATAGTGATCCATAACCATGGAAATTGTTTTATATTCCTTTGTTTGTACCCCGATTCTAATGGAATTAAATTTTGATTCAGATATGATCTCATAACTCATGATAAAGAAATAATAATTCATCACCATTATGTCGTGTATATTTTGAAATATTAAAGCCTTATTCCATTAAATGTGATTAATAATCTAATATTTTTTGGGTGAAATCATAATAAGTTATTACCACTCTATCATATACATATTCTTATACAATTCAACCAATTAATCATTGATTGAAACCTACAATTTTTAACCATTGTGAGAATTTAAGATCACCCTTTATTATGTTTACTTTTTCCCATGTAATGAAGAAAGGTAATAAGTAAATAATTTGTAAAGGATATAATTAGATAAGAACATTTTTAGATATGTTGAAGACCATTCCATCAATAGGTTTATTATTTTTCCATTATCTAACGGTATTAAACTACCATTTTTTAAAGGAATCATTTGTTGTGAAATGTATTTTATATTTATATAAAATTATTTATTTTTTATATTTTTATTGGTTCATATATGTTGGTATCTGGTATATTTTATTTATTTTCCATGATTATTTCATGATTTATATTTGAATAGATCTTATTATAATCTATGATTAAATAAGAAAAATATAGTTTGAACATAAATGAGATATAAGTTAATAATAAGGTCCCTAATTTATGATGAATGAAGACAAATTTTCATGATTATATGAATCTCATTACAAATTATTATATATAATCTAAAAATATGATTTATTATATATTCAATTTATATAATAAGGAGGAACCATACAAACAATTAATGTGGTAGTAAATGCATTGATTTTTTTATTGAGAAACTGAATGGAATGGGGGATGGGATGAAAAATATTATTATATGGTTCATATAACTCTCTCAATTCATGAATCATTTTTTTCTTTTAAATGATCAATTGATTTAATAATGAACTATTGAATCTTTTAGGGTTAAATATTCACGTTATTTTACTGGGTTCTCAGATCCATTAGTTTATATGAAATTGATCACTAAATATGTAAGTATTTTTTTCTTTCAAATGTTTGGATAAATAAAAATATTACCTGGTAGTATATTATTTGGAATATTATTTATACTCATAGATGAAAGTTAATTATAATAAGAGAGATGATGAAGAAATAAACTCTGTATAAAGGGATAAATGTAAAATGATATTTTTCACTAATAAATTTTTAAAAATAATTCTTCCAAAAAGGTTAGTGAATTTATTTTTCAAGATAAATATAATGATGAATCTATTTGTACCAATGAGTACTATTTTACATTTCCAATGATGTATAGTTCTATTTCAATCATCGAGCCTAAAATTAAAATTTTTAGGTTTATTGGGGGATTAGATCCATCTATCCATATGGGTTTTCTATACATAAATCTACTATATAAGAATAAATTGATCGATATAGGCTCATGGTTAAAATGTAGGGTGGATATTTTACTCATTCTCATTGATCTGGTTAGACGATAATGATGGATATTTGTGGATATAACATTAATAAAACCCATATATGAAAAAAGTATTTTATTATTTGTGTAGTGTGGATTAATTATAGGGAATATTTTTATAAGTATACTATTATTTTATTTATTTATTTAAAATAAGTTCAACAATAAAGTTAATTAAATTGATATATTATGATAAAAGATAATGAAATGAATTTGAAGAAAGATTAGCAAATTACACCAAAAACCCCAATACTGTAACTATATGGAATATGATAATTATACATTACAATGTATTTATATATTGTTTAATGATGTTATTAAATGTAAATAACATATCATTTTAATTGATAAGTGGAAGGATCACCATATCATACCCATCAATGTGGGTCGTGATGATGAAGATATAAAGGGTTCCTTTTTTATCCAACATAGAACAATAAAGTTATTAATATTTTATATTTTGGCAAACAATTTTATATCTAATAAATTTCAAAATGGTATTATATCACCTACTCAATGATTATATGTTAAACTATCAGTGAAAAATCCTAATTGTATGATGGTCACATGTCAAGTATATATTTTCCATCGAGTAGATTTTTTTAATGGAATATACTCCCTTAAAATATATTGATTCCCCCTCAAGATGAATTTGGTTTTTTATATATTGTGATTATATATATATTTATTCTATAAAAATAACACAGAAGGGATGTCATGTTTTATATGCAAAATCTACCTATGTTTTTCTATGGGTGTGGGGAAGAATATAATCTTTAATTGTATACGACATCAATTGTATGGTTTACATTACTAATTCTTGAGTTGTATTTTTCTAAATGGTGGGTGTGATATTCCCTATTAAATATTTTACAATATTTTAGATTTATGATGTTGTATTTCAATAAAATATCCCTAGTATTCCATGAAATCATACTGATTATTTTTTAATAGATCTCAAACTAGGTGTTACTCATATTTGAAACACTCTTTATTGAATGTCCTAATATTTGATATAGTGTTGTGATCCAGACTATAGTGGCCCATAGATCATGACATACTGAGAACAATGGAATAATATATGTTGAATATAATCCCAAATTATGGATTATTGTAGACTTATTACTGAACTATATTAATATATGATTCCCATATTGAATTTGGGAATCGTATTAGAACATTTTTTTTTCAAAAATTTAAATAAATAATTTATGAAATCATTACATATCATTTATTATACCCATAATTTATTCATTGGAAATAAAATAAAGTAAGGGCGATATCAAATGCTCTACGAGGTTTATGTATAGTGTAATATATAATGAAAAAATGAAGGACAATAAATATTAAAATCTAAATAATGGAAAACATGTGGTAATTAATAAATAAAATGGAAGTCATAAAATGAAATTGAATAATTTATATGAAATGATAAATCAAAATAAAAAGATATGACTTAATCTAAAAAACTAATAATGAACGCAATCCTTAGATAATATCATTGTGAAATTAATATTTATAATAAAAAAATATAAATTCTTAATGAATGAAATTAATGATGATTGGATTTCATGATCTAGGAACATGGAAACATATACTATCACGATATATCACCAATATATTTTAAAAATAAAGTTTTAAAAAACATATAATACCTATATCGTCATGATCTATCCCCAAGAAAGTTAATACTACTAGGTATAAACCAATCTGATTTAGAAAACTGGTTTGTCACATAAGATGTCACAATGCTTCAAGGTTTTATATAATGTCAAGGCCTCAATAATATTTTCATGTAAAAATAATTCTTTGCATTCCAAATAATATATTTAATTCATGTATTAATATTAATTTTCAATAACAATATGTATTGAGTAAATATTGTATATTTTAAAATTTTTCCCTAGATAAAAAATAACATTAAATATAGAACACCATATATATAATGAATATATAGTTGAAGAGATAACTATATCCATGATACGTAATATTGATATTGAAGAAAATATTATTTCCAATAATAATAGAAAATTGAATAGTTAGATAGTATATTAATAATACAAATCTAAATTATGTAATTTAATTTTAATTGTTTCCTTGGTTAAATGGATCATTATTCATCCTGGGGATGAATAAGGATGATATCAGTACAACATATGCCCAACAAAATATGAATAATTGGTTTTATTCATTTATGAATATAAATACCATAAAAATATCATAAAAATAATAAAAAACATATTATCTTAATTTTTAAATTAAGTTTTTAAACCATAATTAATTTTGAAAGTCAGTTTCATTAATTTATTTAGACTCAATATTTTCAAAATATGAGTAAAAAAAATTCATTTATAACATACCTATAGTTATTCAAGATATGCATGAAATGAATATCAGTAATGATGTTCGGATATTTTAACTTGTCAAAGAAGAAAATAATATCATTCCTTGTTTACAATTAAAATGTTATGAATGTTCTTTATTTAGAAAACAATAATAATATTCCTCCAACATTTTCTATAAAATCCAAAGGGGAATTACCATAAAAATTAAATATTTTTATTTTTATTTTTTTAATGTAGTGATGGGTAAAAATTATTTGGTAAATCATTATTAAATATTGATGATATATTTGAAAAAGTATATTCCAAACATGGTTTTGGAAGAATACATATTCTTGTTGGAAGAGATAATTGTCGTCAAATATTATTAAAAAATCAAAAATTAGTTTATGTAACTACATAAAGAATATTGGAACTATTATATGAATATATAAAGAATAACTATAGTATAAACAAATAAATAGGTTTTGTATGAAATAGTAAAATAATTTCCTTCATGTGAAATAATTGAATAATCAATATTGATTAGAATGAGATTGTAAAATAAAAAATATATTGATCAAAATAATGAATATGTAGTTAACAAATAAATTGATTATATTTATCAACTATAAATACACATAAAATGTAGGAATGAAACATAATGTTCACAAATGAATTTATAAACATAATAATATATTGATATAATCAATGATGTATTAGCTTACCCAAATGGATGAAAATGTGGTTATGAAATTCGATACCACGTGATAAAATTTATGAATAATTGGTTTTAAAAATTATCTTAAAATATGGTTATGAAAATTATGTATGTAACGATCATGGAAATGGTACACCCTACGTACTCAAGAGTAACATTTACATTTTTTTCATGATCATAATTGAAAAGAGGTAAGTAATAATATATCATTTAATAATGATAATAATATAATAATTAAAAATTTATATTCATATATATATCATCCAAGTGGGGTGGTGATGAAAAGAGAGTAACATTGCTTCACAATTGCAACAGTCCAAACGTACAAGAACAAATTTATCATCATAATAAGATGGAAAATATAAAAATGAAAATAATATATTGTATTTTAATATGGAAAAATATTCATTCAATACCAAAATTAATTCATTTGTAGAACATATAATAATTACATTTATACTTATATGCTTCTATGTGATGATTTTGTGACAACAGATTACATCCCTTCATGAGGAAGCATTCTATCATACACATGGAGACATTATCGTATACACTAAAAATGAGATGTAAACATGTATATATGATATAAAAAAACCAAAAATATACATATTTATTAAATATAATATATATACTTTATATATATTCTCATAAAAAATGTGTGTCATGGTAATGGAAAAAATGTATGATATCGGTTAGTGATGTCATAGTCTATTATACACATGAATGATAATTTTGAAACAAATTGGATGGATGTAGAGACTATTGTTGGTCAAGAAAAAATTATAACAAAATTAAATTATATGTAACATACATATGTTATTATATCATTATGGTTTATCAATAATTAATAGTGGTGGAGGAAGAAATAAAATAAACTGTCATTGCAAACTGTTACCTTCTATATGTCTAACTCCATTATATTTGCTGTAAATATTTAGTAAGGTTTCATTGATTTAAAATTTTGTATTATAGAATGGGGGTGTTCGTACTAAATTTTTTCATATCATGGAAAAAAAATATGTATATTTATGGTGTGTAGAATGCAGGATAGGGTGAGGCCTTTAATAAGTGAGGTGAGTGGCATAACTATAATGTTATGAATATATTTTATTATACAAACTTTTTTTAATTCCAAAATACATAAAAATGGTACTTTATCGAAACTTTATGATATAATGTTGATATAATTCCATAATATGAGTTTTATACCCATTGGTAGGTCATTTTTTACTTTTATCCTTTTAGTTTTACAGTTGGAAAAAAAGTTTTTAACTTAACTACAGTATTTAATTTTTACAATTTTTCACAATTCATTTTGTTAATAAATAAATTTTACCTTTTTAGAAATTGAATTTTTTTTTTCTAATTTTGGATAAAATTCTCTAAATTCAATTCACATAACTGGTAAATTTTTATTTAATATTAATTTAGAAGACGTAATGAGATAGAAGGTTATTTAAATAGAAAGTGATCATAAGTATATAATTTTTGTAAAAGTAAATTATAAAGAAAAATATTTCAAAGGCCTAAATTTGATTAATTCAAATAAAATTTAAATAATTTAACTTCAATCGTAATTCATAATTTATATTATCAATTATAACTTATTTAAACATAATTGGAAATATCAATTAATTGTAATTAATGTTGTCTATTCATTAGAAAATGACTCTTTTTTGAAAAAGCAAAAAAAATTCTATAAAATATTTTTGATATTTTGATTTCTTAAAATTTAGTTCATTTAATAAAATAAAGTCTCAAAATGTTTATGTTTTTTAAGTAATGTGTGATGTTCATTAAAATTTCTTCGTTTTGAAAAATAATTTTTCATAGAAAACAATTTATATTTTTATGTGAATCTTATTTTATTTATGAAAAAATATATAACAAATGAATTTATGTAAATTGTATAATTTTATAACATTGTTAGTCCTATTCATACCCACCATAGTAATAGTTAGGAGATATTTATCTCCTTAAAGAATAACTTTTTAATGATGTGGAACATTTTATTTAATCTCAGTGGTGCATTTGTCTCTTGACAAAATTACTTATGGGTGTAACCGAAATTATTTAAGAGAATTTATTTATTTATATTTAACATAATTTTTCGGGGTGTAGTCTTTAATTAAAATATCATTGCTTTGTGTCTCATAATCTATCAAATACGAATTTAATATTCAATAATTTCGGGGTTATATATTCTACTACCATAAATACAATGGGTCCTCATGATTTAAACATTATCTGATAAATCAAGGGATGGATAAAACATATTATTCTGTAAAAACCCCACATTTTAAAAAGGGTTAATAAAACATCCTATTAATAATATAGAAATGAAAGTATAATGAACAGACATAATAACATGTATTAGGTTTTCAAATAGTAGATCATATGTCAGAAGTGAAAACATATAAATGGAGGAAACCCATAAAAAATTATAGAGTGTGTTTGGGGTTATTTATTAGAATCAATTCAATGAGGAAAGTAATGTTAAGGGATATATAGCCATAAATAATTGGGGATTTATGAAACAATTTTATTTATCATGTATGAAGTTAATATTCGATTTTTTTCAAGTGAATATTCCAAATTTCATGTAATTATTTTATAATATATAAATATAATTAAATATAATTAAATTTTATGTTTAATTTTTCATATGAACAATTTCATCCATTATTTTTTATTTTATGAATTTTTAATTCCTTACATGAAATATGAAATGAATGTATAAAAATATTTTTATGATGAAGAACTAAAATTAATTTTTAAAAGAACGTTATATCCAATAAAGAGTGAAACATATTTCTGCTTATTGATTAATTTTTTCAAAAACATTTATGGTTGGAGAATGTTATCCACTATAATACAATATCATATAAAACATCATCCAATGATCAACATAAATCATATATTAAATGGTTAATCCTTAAAAACAAAAATTTCAAGGTTCCATGTGAACCTTCTCTTAAAAAAATGTTATTGAAAAAGAAAGTTAAAACATAAAAGATAATTGGTGGTGTCAATCCAAGGAAAAACACTATTCCAAATAAGAAAATCTATATATAAAAACCATCTCCATAATCTTGGATTTAATTATGTGAATCCCATTGATATTGTGAGTGCTTTTTATTGAAAATCCTAGTATACATTTTTCTGAGTTTAATATTTCCTAGAGTGAGCTCTTTAAAAGAAGGCCTGGTATGTAATCCATACCCATCACTTCAATTCCCTCAACCAAGATTTTTCATGATGCCCCACATCCATGTCATAGTTTACCTCCAATACTATTCCATTTCATCCCACTATGAATAATGAATATTCTCTAAACTTTGATTCCCCAGTTGAGGGGATTCTCCATGTGAAAAATCCTTCATAACATGGGATACAGTTCCATCCATCATGTTCTTACATTATCTAGAAAAGGAATGTCCCTGCTTCAGTTCTTTGTCCACATGATTTTGTACATCCTGTTCAAAATCAAATTGACCAAAGTCAGTAGCATCCATCACTAGATCATTAGTTATTATTTTTACATTTTTGTATTAAATAAAGAAATATTAGAAGGATCACCACCTTCAATTCCTTGTCAACATGAACCCCTTATTGTATCTATAATAGGAAATGTAGTCTCTATTTCTGATAGAGACTCATAATTTTTTGGTCTAAAAAACCTATATAATTCCACTTCAAGTCAACTTGTATAGTTTTTCACCTCCTATATATGGTGTGATTATTCACATTTTAATTCATTAATTTTTTTTACTAGATGGTTGAGAAGTAACTATAAGTTTCACTTGGATGTTTAAAAAAATCATGCAGTTGGAAATATGATTCCCTACTACCTTGTAGAATATATAGAGTGATTGGATGAATTCATATTCTTATTGAACCTAAATTTATTCACCATTTTATAGAAGAGTCACATAACCATTCATGGTATTTATCATGTCAATGTCCATATGGACTCTAAAAAAATACCCAAATTTCCCTTCAACATTGTTTTCATCCATCTTAATGGGTGAATCAATACAATAGAAAATATTGTTAATAATTAGCGGATTCTAAAGCACCCAACTGATACCCTGAATTATAGTCCATATCTATGAAATTTTATGTTTTCGTTTATACATGTTGAAACTCAAATCTCAAGTAGAATCATGATGGCTCAACACACTAAACACATAAAAATAGACCACCAAGTACAATATCTATCATACACATTATTTAATATAAAATAAAAACACCCTTTTGCAATAGGAAACCCCCCCACAAGGAATTCCCCAAAATCTTGTTGAGATATTATTTAACCTCTTCAAAATTCAATGTTTTGTCACCCTTATGAAGAATAAGACACGTGATAAGGGAAAATTTAC
This sequence comes from Viscum album, assembly GCA_963277665.1. NCBI lineage: Eukaryota > Viridiplantae > Streptophyta > Magnoliopsida > Santalales > Viscaceae > Viscum > Viscum album. The sequence goes on along the minus strand of OY728157.1, from coordinate 1,844,308,797 downwards.
ATGCATCTATCCACTACTTAAGATAATGAGGTTTTTCAATGACACTGAATTTACTGTTTTGATATCATGAAATATAGGTAACCACAAATACTTGAGAGCCTTATTCATCATTGATATTCATCTACATAAGGGTCTCATAAAAAGAAGAACCCTTATGCAGGAGCTTCAACTGAAGACGCATGAGATATATAAGATTCAACGCCACTCCATTGCATGACGTACCATCAAGAGACAAATTGGGCCCACCAAAATTCTATTATAAACTCAGGTCCTCTCTAATCCTCACCATGCCATTTTATGGATATGAATAAGTCCCTCACAATATTAATGTTAAACCCATATATGATCCATACCATTCTATACAATTAGGTTTAAATCTTTATAAAGGAGGTCAATAAATTAACAAATATGGCATACCATTAATTCCTCAAATAACATGAAGTTCCATTTATTGTTTATAAATAAATCTTTTTAATACCTTAATTAAACATTCTTTTAAAAAATGGTACTAAATTTAATTACCATAAATCATTATTGAAAACATGCATAAATTTTCATTCCTTCAGGGAAACATATATTAGTGAAGATATTTCATAAATAAAAAGATTCTATAAATTCTATTAGTTATAGTACAAACCAATATGTCAATCAATAATTAATCATTTGAAAATCACTTAGAACTATCCTATATATATAATGCATTTTATTTATCTCATTATCAAAAAATAATTTTCTCACAATCAGGAACATATGAGGGTCATTAACCATGTTTAACCTGAGAACATCAACGTTCCACAGAATCATTTTTTTGTTTCATGAATACCACTCGATATAAATTTTCAAATCCTTTATAAAAATATACTATAGTAAAATCATAATATATTGCATAAATCATATAAGTAGTATTACATTTTTAAAATAATCCAATGACATAATTCTTGAATCCAAAAAAAATATTAATGAATCCTTTTAATAAGTGTTAGTATCATAAGCTTATCCATGATATATTAGATTCTCTAAAGTTATTTTCCTCTATGGAATTATGTATTTATTTTCGGTGTCCCATCATAATATAGTTGAATATTTTTTCATTTGAAACAATTTTTCCATGAAATTTCAATCACGGTGGTGATTCTATGTTGAATTTTAGAAACCCTCCATTCATTTAAAGCAAGAACATTGGAATTTACTTCAACACTTATAACATGTTTGAAATTAATTCTACTCATTCTTCTATTTATTGTTAATTTTACCTTCCATCCTCCAATTCTGCATCTTCTCTTTGTTTCCATAATATATAGTGAAATAATTTTCTATCTGGTTATTTTATGATATAACGTATCCATATGAGAAAAATGTTTGGGATACTAGATCAATGTTTAATATTGGTAAAATGCCATTGTCTAAATGATTGATACTAATATTTCACTCATATGATTTTATTTCAATTAAATTCAATATACTATGTTCCATTTTTAAATGATTTAATACATTATATTAGGTCATATAATTTTAAAATATATCTAATTATCTTAGAACTAGTGAAATAATTAAAATAAATTGAAATCTATTTCTATAACTATTCTCATAATAAAAGGTAATGATTTATTGGGGATGTCTCTATTTTTAAATTATCCATACTAGTTTATAATAAAAATGTGATTTATGTTATGCATATATCATAGTACTATCAAACAGTTACATTTTTAGGGATTTTTTCATGCACTAAGTAGTGATCTGTTCAATCCCATTGTAACCATTTTGGAGTTATTACCCCTAAGTACATATACGATACAGATTAATCAACATATATTATACACAGAGGGATTTTTTTATTCAATAAACCACATAATCTCTACCATACCAAAAGGTTCATATTTTTTTTATAAGTATCATTCATATAAATCATACTACGATTTTCTCTAATATATGTTTTCATAAATATAGTTCCCATGGAATCTACAAAACATACTATCATACAGAGAGTAGTGTCCCGGAACACAATAGCCTATAAATATTTTCTTTTCTTTTAAATTGGATTATGATACAATGAATCCAATCATGAATGACTGAGTAATTTTGTATTATACATGAACTATATTCATTCATGATTACCATATTGTATTTTCTTACCCAAATTACAACATATAATTTTTCTAGAATATCATTACTCACATTTGGGTATTGTTAAATTATAATCATATAAAACTTGATAAATTCTATGAAAGAAACGAAATAAGAGTCTGAAGAGATTCATAATATTGGTTCAGTATAATGGATACTATCATGAATACAAAATCAATAATCAATATGGCCTGATAAATAAATAAATACACATATCATCTAATCAATATTTTTTTAATCATAACTGTATATTGATTAATTAATATGGAATGGTAAATCACTAAAAATAGTTTCCATTTAATGAATAAAATGGTAAAAACAATGCATCAATGGATTATATTAGATAGAAAAAATCAACGATATTAAAAAAACTAAATTCTAAATGAATGAATTACATATTTATTTCAATTTATGTATAATTCACATGAAAGCTGTACTATATATATCTATTAACCTCAAGGTTTAAAACAACTAGTTAAATCCCACTCGATACCTCTACCATCAAGATCTATCAACATGACTTTTTAAAACTGCCAATTATAAACCGATATTTTTTCAATCTATTTTTTCTAATAAAACCATTTAATTATTTGATTTGATACATAAATTGACTAACCCACATAAAATTCAATGTCTAAAACCTTCCTCGTATATAGAATAATTGATTTAATTTTGAATAAATATTAAATTTCAAAAAACAACTTTATTGATAAAAAATATAGATATATGAATGATTCCCTATATAATGAAGAAATATTAAATATTGAACACCATATATAGAAATTATATACAATTTAGAACATAAAAATATCAATAATAAACATATATGGATATTTAAGTAAATTTAATACAAAATTATCATTAGAAAGTGAATAATACATGTAGATTTTAGCGAAAAAAATAATGAATTAACAAAATCATTGTCAATACATTCCTTTTTCCAAAAGATCATAAAAATAAATATGAATGATAAGAATTGGGTAAATACCACATGTTCCCAATAATTTATTAATAATGGGTTATAATCATTGATTAAAATAAATACAATAAAGTATCATTAAAAATATTTTTTTGGAAAATATCATTTTGATTTTGAAAATCATTTTGTAAAACTATGAATTTATAAAATATTAGGAAACAACATGTCATTAAAAGAAATTTATAAACCTATAAAGAAATATTTAATTAAATTTTGAACATGAATGTGGGTAAGTCCATTCGAGATGTAAAAGTTCAAAATTACATTACTTCATAACATTATAATGTTTAAGAATTTTCCTAATTCTTAAAATGATATGAATATTCCATTAACATTTTCTATAAAACTCAAACATGATTTGTTTTAAATAATTCATAATATTTTTAATAAAATATTTTCTAAAAATGAAAAATGTTTACAAATTACAATAAAAAATTATTATTAAATTTCTAAATACACTTTTTCAGACATTTTAAAAAAAATATTTTAAAAAAATATATATTCCGGACCAAATAAAAAAATGAATTGGGGATTTTTTAAAAACATTTTTTAATTAATATACGTACCAAAAAGTGGGATATTGTAAGATCCCATAATTAATGGAATTATGTACATGGTTTAATTTTTGTTTAATTGTCTAAATTTTTGTCAATGGAATGTTTACCTGGTGAATGGGGATGATCGGGGGTGCTTCGACGGTTCGAGGAATAAAAGAGAGGGAAAACCAAACTGTATGACCTTGGATAAACATTTCATTGACCAAAATTAAGACAATTATAGGATATTTGGTGTGTCATTTCTTGGTGATTGAAGAACCAAGTATTCCTAATTTATTCTATTTCATACCTTTTAGAGAGACTACTTCTTTTTTCCTTCTTTTATGAATCCCTAAAATCCTATTTTGTTGGTGTATTAGAGTATGGGGCTTCTAAGGGTAATTAAACCCAGATATAAAGCTAAATCTAATTGTGTATGGAACATTATATTCGAGGTCAGTGTTATATAAGTTTTGTAACATGATTTTATTGTTTATTTGTGCATGCGTGGTTGTGATATTTCCTTCATCTTATCATACATCTATTGGCTTTGGAAATGTTTTTTAAAGTGGTTTTCTAAATAATGAATTGATCCCCTTATGATCCCCCTTGGGACAAATTGAGAATTATTTGACCAGTTTAGGTCCACAATTGTAGTTCTTCAATATTACCAAATCTAAGAAATTATGATGTTAAGCCCATTGATCAATTGTGTAAAAATAGAGACATTGATAAATGTGTTGAAAATTTAGATGAGTTAAAAAGTTATAACACATTGTGTGTCTGGTAGTTGAAAATGTAACAAGGGATAGATTGGTATGATATGAATATGGGTAAAATGGATTAGTGTGAATCTATCCACAACATAAGAATTTGTACCGACAATGCTTCAAAAGAATAAGTAATATTAATGGTTTCTTGTGTTAAATGAGATAATGGATGAAAATTGTGAAATATGTTAAATGGTTAAATGTATGATAATTATTTTTATAATAAATGGTTTAAGGTATGAAAATGGGAAATGTTTTATATAGGATATTCCATGTAAATGATAAATGTGATAATGGGTTAAATCTTGAGGATGATTTATTTGTTGAATAAATGTGAATTGTAAATTATATATTAATTTTATAGGTTTGGTTTATGGTATGGTATATGTGCTAAATAGATAAATAAAAATGTGTGCATGGCTAGGTGGTGGGTGTTAAATGAATGAGAATCCTCTTATGGGTTGGATTGGACTACAACTCTAAATCAATCGATGAATTCACATGATATGTATCCAAATTGATTCTCTAGTAACCTAATGATTTCATTGGTTGAGACTACCTAGACTGATTGTCTAAGATATGTGTTTATTGAATCATGATGAAATGAACATCCCATGAGGGATATGAAACCTGAATTATTCCCTTATACATGATAATAGTTTGTATTAGGCCATTTTGTAAATGATGTAAATTTCAGACCCATGGAACATGTATTGAAAATGAGTATAGTAATGGAGATTTTTTATTTCATGATAAATTAATATATGAAATAATTGGTTGAAGTCGATATCACAAATCTATGGCATCTGAGTTTTTATTTTTTTTACCTTTTCATTTATTTCCAACATACATGAACTATCTATTTAAACATTATATTTTGTTTAAAACATTTGTGGTGCCATACTGATTTTTACACAAACACTACTTAGGCCACCATTGGGTACATAGATAGATTTTTGTGGTGGAGGACAGGATAGGAGAAAACATAATATACTAGGGAGTTGACATGTTACTGGAATGTTCATGTATGAGGATCTATACTTGGGTTTGTGTGCCAATTTGGGTATTTTTTTGTTTGTATTATGTTTTTTTCTTTACTTTTTGAACCGTTATCATGAATTATATTTTATTTTTTGGTTGTGGTTTTTACCATTTTTGGTATACAGTTACTAATGCATGTTTCTAGATAACTTTTTATTGTTTACATTATTTCACATGTTATATTCTATAGATTAATCTGGTAAAAAAAATTTAGACAGAGAACATGATCCATTATACACTCCCTGGTAGTTGAAAACATCTCGAATAAGAGGTGGCATGCTTGAGGTCATTTGGGGACCTAGCTCAGTGAACTTGTTTAGTGGCTTTGGGTCAGGGACATTACAAAGTGGTGTCACAGAAGGAAATTTTTTTATGGAATATCTATATTGTAAGGTAAATAGGGTATTATGATGTTCCTGACCATGGTAATGGGCCTGTGCATGTGTGTAGGTAAACCATGTATGAGGGAGAAACCATGTTTCTTTGGTGGTAATTGTTGTCCTTAATTCATATTGTTACATATAACTTATATATCTCCATTGGGTGATTCCCATGTTATGTGAATTGACCAATTTATGAATTTTTTAGCATGCCTATAAATGAATATGTTTCCACATCCATGTATCATTATAGGAACTTGTGTATATAGATGGAATTCATCACTATAGGAACAAAGGAGATGGGTGTGTGGGGGCATGGAAAATAGATTATATTTTTATTTGTTTAGAATTGTAAAAAATTTGTGTCTGATAAAGATTATGAAAATGGGTAAATGTGAAATAATTGTAAAGAATATTTTATTAATTATGAATAATTATGGGTAGTAAATGATTAAAATTTATGGTTGTAATAATATATTAAATTTGAAATGATCTTAGTAGGAAATAGATACATTGTGAGGGAAAAAATTCTTCTAAAAAAATTTTAATGATAGAAGTGTGACTTGATTGTTGTTTTAAATTATATTGGACATGAACCATGATATTAATTATTGAGTGTACCATTTAATTTTTGATGATATACATTTATATATTGTCTGTGAAATGGGTTTTATAGATAGTGGAGTTCCTTATTTTATGTAAGCTATGAATTCTGTATGTTAAGTGTTTTTTAATGTGTGGTTGGCACTGTAGGAAGATTCCACAATGAAGTCATGTGCCTGAAATGAGAAATTATATTTCATTAATAATGATCCTACAGATGTAGATTAAGTAAACCTCATGTATCAGTTTAATATGTGAGATGAGTAGTTTTGTTATAACTTTGATATTTTATATAGATGATGGAATATGACCTAGTATGGGTTGTGCTGATTATTTTTGAACATATTAGAGAGTTTTAACTGAAACACCCTCCTACTATGGAATGGCTGGGCTGACCAAAATATATTGAGCTCTAGATATTGTCTATATAGACTATTCCATATCACATAGAGACACCACATGTGAAGAGGTTCAAGATAGAAACTTCTATGTTTTTGTTCAGGAAAAAATATTGTTGTATGTTCTGGTTCAAACTAAATAAGATGATTGTATGATATGCAAAGATTTAGAGGAAATTTTTATGGAATATTACAATTTAGATACATTAGGGTAGTTTAAATCAATAGATTTTATGACATTGACCAAAAGTTCTATGTTAGTAGGGCTTTACATTTTCCATCTTAGTGAATTGCAACATTTTTGCCCATTGGGGCGAGATGCAACTACTAAATAGACACATTTTGTGGATGGAGATTGAAATGGTATTAAATAACAAGTCAATATATTCTATTTAAATATCATTAATGATGTACTAGATTATGATCATATTTCTGATGTAAATACCAAATATGCTTCAAGTTGTAGAAGCATAACTCTAGTTGGGAGAACTACTGGAATTGATTCCAGTAGCAGTAAGTGATGTTTCATGAATTTAAACCAAAAAAATATGGGATATAGTAGTCATAAGATATAACTACTATATTAGTGTGGTTGTTGAGTATTCATCCATCACATCAGAATGTCAGGACCATTTGCAGTATTTCCCCCGACCACTAGTTGATTGCTGAGCATATAGAATAATGGGGGATGTGAAGAGATTCTATAAGAACTCCCAAAGAATTTTTCAGGGATTGAAACCAATACTGAGTGATTGAAGGGGGTCAGTAACCCCATATCAATCAGGTAGGTCGAGCATGACCATCCACATACATATAGGCTATATAGGATATTCTAATGGATGAGAGGTTCCATATCACCCGAGCAATGCAACACAAGAAATTCAAACTAGTTCTAGGATTAGAGGGGTAGGTTAGATCTATATAGCTCTGTCTTAATATAGAGAGGGTGAGGAATCATCATAGAATACTAAAGGTATGATCCTTTTAGATTATAATATTTTAGGTGGATTTGTTTGATATTGTTGCATTGCATTCTATTGTCTCTTCTCATTTTATATATGTGTTGAGCCTACCAATGGATTTTTTTGTGGAGTTATGTAAATTAATACTCCATTTTGGATATGGGTAAAAAATATTAGGCAAATCATGGGTATTTCACTTTAATTTTTTGGTTACTATTTTGTATTATAACTGATTGTTCTTGATTTGTTGAGTTTTGATAAAAAATTGGGTATGGACTTGATTGTGTTTTCCCAGGCCCATATTGAATGTTTCCATCATAGGTTAATGTTCATGTCTCTCAAGGTATACATATATATAAATCATAGGGATGAGATATATGAGAAGTCTGAGAAGGGCCATTATGTCAATAGATGTGTGAACTAATAGCCCAAGGTGTTTTTCTTATGCATTGGGATTTGGGAGTATAGAATCTTTTCATTCCTTCAATTGTAGAAAAATTATGGATGTGTTCCCTAACGACATCATGGGGGGTCTCCTGATAGATATTTTTCCATCATAATAGAACTATCAGTGGGTGGATAACTAGTTTGAGTTCTACATTATAGGATGGAACCATCATAGAAGCAAGGAGGATAATATTGAGTCAATCGATTTGGAGAATAATATGTTTATTCATCCTAGTACATCCCCTTGAGGATATCTTGTGTTATTTTCCACAATGGATGATATATCATTGTGTTTGTGTGTTGATTATAGGATGATTAATCAGAATAATGTTTAGAATTGAGACCTCCTTCCTTGAATTGATAATATTTTTGACCATATAGGTGGTTCTTTAGTGTTTTCCAAGGTTGATCTAAGGTCAGAGTATCATCAGTAAAGGGGGATACATTCTAATGAACAGAAGATAGCTTTTAGATGTTGCTATGGGATATACAAGTTTTTCATGATGGAATTTCGGTTTACCAATGCATCGACAATGTTTATGGATATAATGAACCAAATCATTCACCAATATCTTAATCAATTTTTAGTTGAATTTGTCAAAAAGTTCATGGTGTACCCTAAAAATAAAGATGAATTCTCCAAACATCTTGACATCATCCTAAGTACACTAAAAGGGAATTGGTTATATTCCAAGAAATCCAAATTTCATTTCTATTATTATTGGTAGATATTCTTGGTCACATCACCTTAAGGAGGTTGTGTCAAGGGATAAAAATAAATTTTTGGTAGTTGTATCATCGAAGATGCCTATGAATGTCTCTGAGGTAAAAAAATTTCTATGTTTGATCAGCTACAAGAAAATTTTAATTAAACAATATTCCCATTTGTAATAACCACTCTCTATCATGACCAAGAAAGGAGTCATGCTTTAATAGTCTAATGAATATGATAATTCCTTCCCAATGTTAATAAATTTGTTAATAAAAGCAATGATTCTACTCATACATGGTCATGGAATGGGATATCCTTTGTTTTTTGATGCCTCTGGTGTTGGTGATATGGATATATGATACAAGATGATTAGGAGGTAGCGTACATTTCAAGTAATTTGATAACACATGAATGAAATTTCTCTTCACATGATCATGATTTGTATGTATTGGATTACACCATGAACTACTGGTATCACTACTCATTGGTAGAATGGTTTATCGTGTACATTGATCATAAAAGACATAAATATATCTCCTCTCCACATGATTTGAATATTTCTCAGGGATGATTGGTCAGTTACATGAATTATTTTGATATGGATATGTTTTACACACTATTCAATTGAAATATTTTTTCATAAGAGTTGAGTTATAATGCATAGAATTAGATGGTTATAGAATCAATTTTATAGTGGAATATGATGGTGTTGTTTTATGAGATGCATCTCAACATGCATGATGGGCCAAGGAATATGAACCTTGCATCTTTGGTAGATGAATCCACAATTCTTAGTTAGATAAATGAATGGATGTATGTGGATCCATAATATATATCATTAAGGGAATGTCTTGAAGGTAGTGAGTCATCTTCTGGTTGGATCGTTGTAGTTGATGGGATATTTTATGTTTGTGGATGTGTTGTTCTACCAATGTTTAATTGAGTACACTCTATGTGAGATTTCCATACAACAAAATGTGTTTTGTATCTATTGTTGACCAAAATGTATCATAGTCAATGTAGGTAGTATAGGTGGAAAGGGATGATGAAATAGTTTTAGTTTTCTTGGAATGATAAAATAAATTTGAATAGTTGATATCCAGGAATCCACATCTTGGTGGTTTATTTTATAAATTTCCCATTTTGGAATTGAAATTGGTTAATGTGGATAAATATTTTTTGGTATGTCTTCCATGGATGATTTATAGGAATGGAGAATTATCAATAGTTTTGGATCGGTTGATAATAGTGGATAATTTCATTGCAATTTGATAAAATCATTACGTGGATTAGTTTGTTGAGTTTTATGATTGATATGTTGTGAGGTTTCAGGGATATACAAAGACCATGATTCAGACTGTGATCAAAATTTCACATCACATTTATATTACATATTATATAAAACAAATGGTATTCATGTGTTTTTTTGTATGACCTTCCACCAATAGATAGATAGGATATCAGAGCGTAATATTAACATGCAAGAGGACATGTTGAGGGCTTGTTTCTAAGATGTGTGTGTACCATGGTAATATAATTTGGGGATTATTTATTTTTCCTAAAATAACTATTACTAGGATACGATTGAGATGGAACTGTTTGAAAAAATCTATGGTAGAACATGTAGAAATTTTTTGTGTTGCATATAATCTGGGGAATCATGGATGTTAAGATCGAGTCTCATGTAGGAAACATCAAAAAAGTTCTAGTTGATTCATAATAGAATGGCTATAGATCATATTTATAAGGACTCGACCTTTAAACATTACATAATATTGAATTAAATGAATTATTCACATTGAGGATCTTTTCAGGTTTAGAGTTTTAGAGAAGTAGGACATAAATATTACATTTCAAAAGATTACAAAGTAGAAACTTCTACGCAGTTTCCATTTTTTCATAAAATAAAAACTCTTGAAAAAAAGGCTCATGTCTAGTTCGATGTTTTAGATAGCATGACTTTTCCTTGATCCCATTCTTGACCCTAATCATCTTTATGTCCTGTGAAAAACAGTTCAAAACATGCGATGAGAATAAAAAGGTCAGTAAGGGTTATAAAACAAAGAATGAAAACATTTGTTCATAAATATATACAAAACATAAACTCTTTTACTTACCTCGTGAAATCATAAATAACAATGGTAACTTCTAGCATCCATAACATACTTACATTATAGGTATCACAACTACATAGAGAGTTACTTTGGAACACCCATCACAGTATATTCCATAATTCTCTTAAGAGAAACATCCACATATACCGCTGTCATGTTACCCAACGCATTAGAGAGCTATCTTGGGCTCACCTTCCCTAGGATTATCATGGAACCAGCTGTATACATAAACAATGCCCAAGAACGGTATCATGGTCATAACACATAAAACAATCCTCAAAGAAAGATAAATTTTCCACATTTCAATCACCATATATAATTTAAATATATTGACCTAAAAAACCATTATCAAAACCATTTTAAATACCAAAATACATTAAAAACTATATTGAATTTATTTTTATTTTAAAAATATTATGGCTTGTTAAGGATGTCAATGTTCAAATATTACTCACGGTGGCGAAAAGGTCGTTGTCACCGCTTATGATAAAAAAAATTCATTTTCTTCAATTAGTAAAATGCCTCATATAAAAAGATTTACATTTAATGAAATGAAAAGTCAAATGTGTTTATATAGTGTATAAAATAAAATCATGTATTAAAACAAAACATGCCCCAATGATATAAGATTGAGATGAAGTCTCTTACCTCGTGTACGACTTGACCCGTTCATTCTTTAATCTCATGAATATTAAACTAAATATAATTTATACTTTATTAAGAACCTTTTTCAAGTTTATTATTCCATTTAAATAACTTATTACCATATTATAAACATTATGTAATCATTCAATTTAATAATGTTCGTTTGGTCGATATTTAGTACTTCAGTCACAAATGAAGACCATATAGTTACAAGTTGTTCACATGGTCAAACTTTTATTATATAAAGAATGATATTCAAGATTTATATATCATATATATCATATATATATCATATATATACAAATATTTATAATACTACATAAAATTTGGAGGTGCGAAATAAAATGAACCGTTCATGGAGATGGTAAGTCGTACATACGCATGAACACAACTTCCATTTCTATTTATTATTTTAATGGAATTAAATCATAATTACACATAGGTATATTATAATTCAAGTATAATATCATATATAATACCATTACCTCTATCCTTTATTTTTCCCACATATGGCCTGAACGGGTCATATCACTTTAAGGGGGGAGGTAGTCTGCACTTAATCAAATGAAATTATCACGTTTACCCATAATGAAAACCATAATGTTATGCTATAAAAGAAAAAAATATAATAATAAATAAAACATAAACATAATATATATCATATATAAATATAGTTTCATATTAATGGACACCATGATTGGTGGTAGAAGATAATCGAACAATCATCATCTCATGAGGCGTTAGTTTTCGATCCACAGAAACGGTATGTTCTTCACCCAATAGATGGAGGTGTGTGTAAGTGTAGTTCAAATCTGTATTATTACAAAATCTTAGTATATTGAGGATACTAGTGTTGATATTAAATATATTAATAAATATATTTTAGGGGTAGGATAAATAAAATACCAGAAAAGAAGTTAAGAGAAACAGTTACCCTTAATTTGGGTAACTTCCTTAGGTTTGAATAAAAATGAATTTTTGAAGTTCCTCTTTCCTAATGTAAGGATTCTATGGGGGTAGGGATGTCGGGATATTAATTTGGAAGATTTGGGACGAGCCAAAAGGCTTGATAGGTGTGAGGAGTTTTTTAGAAATGGTCTCCTTTTATAAGGGAGAGGATGTGGTCTTTAGGGAAGTGCGAATGTATAATTTTATTATATAATGATATTAGGTTTCTAAAGTTCTAAAACTCATTAAAGTCAAAAATATGATGAATCATGGTTGAAATAGAATAATCAAATAATAATTGGACTGATTTTGGATATTGTTAAAATATTCATAATCTTATTTATTTAAATCATTCATTAATGAGGAAAATACTACATCCTTATAGTGTCATAAATGATTTAATTTATTAATGTCTTAAAATTATAAAAAAAATACCACGATGTATAAAATCATTATATATTTCTAGTGAATATTTATAGTTTAAAATATTATATATATAACCTATTTTAAATGTTAATTTACTAAAATATATATGTTGTTGTGATTTTTTCCTTTACTTTAAGTTAATTAATCTAAAGTGGCATTATCACTCCCATTTGGCTCAATGGGGTCCCAAAATAGACCCAAATAAGACCATTGTAGTAAATTAATCAACCAATAAATTTTCTACACGTGTTGAGGAAATTTTGAATTATTATAATATTCTTTTTACCTTGAATTTCTCTATTTACATATAACCACGATAAATATAAGTTGAATGTTACTATTCACCAAAAATTAATTTAATTTTATTGAACCAATTTTTACATAATACTAGAAACCATGTCATTAGCTTTTTTTAAATTCAATCCAAAGAAGTATTACAATTTTATTTAAATCAAAAATTCAGTTTATTTTAACTAGTACTAAGTTGTTTTACTATTCATAAAAAATTGTGGTTTTTCAGAATAATCCCAAAAATTCAACCTAAGATATATTTGATATTCTAAATTAATAAATTCTGACTATTTTTTCATATTAAATGCATATAATTGGAATTAATCAATTTAAAATCAATTCATGTTGTTAAAACAAATAGCGTGTTTTTAAGAAACAATAACTATAAAAATATTGACACTGGTTTATGTGCAATTTCAATGTGAAATTAATTCCGATGACCAACATTAAATTAAATGGTAAATATTTATTCTAAATAAAATTTTAAACTAATTAAAAAGGCAATATTACCGTATAGAAAAATTATACTAAATCATAGTTTTGAATTAAAATAAAATATTTTTCACTATTTATAAAAAATGAACTTTATCAAAAAAATCCAAAAACTTAAACAAAGTAAATTTTGATATACCCATTATAAAAAAGGATTTTATTCATTAAAATAGAATTTATTAAATTATATAAAACTATATTTAAAGTGGGGTTTCCATTAAAAGGAGGTAAATCGACCTTTTGATGTAAATTATGATTATAATTAGATTCATCCACATTTTAAGCCTATAACTTTTATTGGATAAATGTAAATACATTAAACATACATGTATAATCATATTTTAGTTAGTTTTGTTCATTCCAACCAATACAAAGGCTATGAGTTAACTTCAATTTAAAATAATATTATTATATTTTTTCTATGCAACATAAGATTTCAAATAAACTCGTCGTTGCCTATCAGGTAAGCTATCGAACAAAGAAACCATTTTAATGTGAAATTAAAATTTAATTCACAAATATTAATAAATATTAAAATATGTTATTCTACATTTACATGGGATGTTACAAATTTCCCCCCATTGGGATATTGTGTCCTCACAAATTTTATTCACTTATCAAAATAAGTTGGGGTATTTATCCCTTGTATAATTTTCATATTCCCACATTGCCTCTTAAACAGTATGTTTTTTCCACAAAACCATTACCTGGTGAATTACATTATTCCGAAAAAAAATTTCTCTATGGTAAAGAATCTGGATTGGTTTTCCATCATAAGAGATATTCTCATCCAACTGAACTTCCTCTGGACTCAAAACATGAGATCGATCTGGCATATACTTTCTTAACATCGAAATATAAAAAACATTGTGTACCTGGGATAATCATTGAGGTAAAGCCAATATGTACGCAACAATCCAAACATTCTCTAGGATTTCATATTGTCCAATGAAGCTCATACTCAACATTCTTACTTACTAAAATGCATCACACTTTTCCATGGAGAAACGTTTAGAATGACATGATCAGCTACCTCAAAAGAAACATCCTTCCTTGGTTTATCTACATTACTTTTATGTCTTCTCTGTGCTGTTCTCATGTTCTTATGAATCAACTAAACTTTTTCTGCCATCTCTTCAACCAATTCTGGTCCCATCAGCTTCTGTTCACCTATTTCATCCCAAAAAGCTGGGGTTCGACAATTCTTTCCATATAATGCCTCAAATGGAGCCATATGTATACTGGAATGAAAACTGTTATTATATGAAAATTCAAACAATGAAAGATGTTGGTACCAAATTTCCTGGTAATATAGTGAAAAATTATTTAGCATATCCTCTATGGTTAGAATTGTTCATTCTCAATGCCCATCTCATTATGGATGAAAATCTGTACTAAAATTTAATTCAGTACCCAATGACTTCGGAAGGCCTTTCCAAATGATAAAAGTAAACATGGTATCATGATCAGAAACAATAAATAGTGGATCTCCATAAAAACTAACTATCTCATTAAGATATAAATGATAAAATTGATCTAGAGACAATGTATCTCCATAGGAAGTAAATGAGCAAATTTAGTCAATCGATCGAAAATAACCCATATTGCATTATTACCTTGAGATGTTTTCCGTAATCCCATGATGAAGTTCATGGAAATATTTTCCCATTTCCACTATGGCATCGGTAAATTATGTAGCATCCCTTTCATTAATTACGGATCTTCTTTAACCTGCTGACAAGTCAAACATTTCACAGTAAAATCAGCAATACCTATTTTAATTCCATCCCACTAGTAATACACCCAAAGATCTCTATACATATTAGTACTATCACGATGAACTAAAAAACTGGGAACTATAAGCTTCACCTAACAACTCATTCTTCAACTATGAATCAGAAGTCACACATAGTCTATTTCCAAACCTCAAAACACAATCATTATCAACGTTAAAATCATGAATCTTACCCTTCTGAACCAACTCCACCCATTTTCTGTAACTCACTATCTTCCTTCTGTGTTTCCTTAATTCTGTATCATAGAGATGATCTCACTGACACCTGATACAAACCAGAATAATTTTCTGCACTAACAACATCTATTCCAATTTTTTTCAAATAAAAAAAGGATATTGTTTCAAATGTAGCATGGTTAATGAAGCATTACTTTTCTAACTCAAATCATCAGCCACTTTATTTACTTTTCCCAGATGGTAATAGATTGTGCAATAATAATAATTTATTAATTCCAACCATCTCCTATATATCATGTTCAATTATTTTTGAGATAATATATACTTTAAACATTTCTTATTAGTATATATTTCACATTATACTCCATACAAATGATGCCTCCAAATTTTTAGAGCATAAACAACAACAAAAAATTCAAATCATTTGTATGGTAGTTTAACTCATGATGTTTCAACTAATGTGAAGCTCAAAAAATTACCTGATCATTCTATATTAGGACACAACCAAGTCCATTCAACAAAGAATCACTGTAGATAACAAACTCACCATTTCTGGATGGCAGTGAAAAAACTGGAGCATTCACCAATCTTCTTTTCAATTCTTGAAAACAACCATCACATTCTTCTGTCCAAATGAACTTAACACCTTTTCAAGTTAACTTATTTATTGGCCCAGACATATGTGAAAAATTTTCAGCAATACTCCTGTAATAACATTCCAATCCAAGATGACTATGAATCTCGGTTATATTTGTGGGTCTTGTCCATTCTTAAACAATGTTTTTCAGCAAGATCAACTGTTATGTCATCTTTTGAAATAATTTGAACAAGGAAAGAAATTTTTTACATCAAAAAATCACACCTTCTGAATTTCCCATACATTTTATTTTCTTTTAAGGATTTCATGACATCCATTAAATGAATTTTATGTTCATATTTACTTTTGGAATAAACCAAAATATCATCAATGACCACAACCAAAATCTTATCCATGAACTCATGGAAAATTCTATTCATTAGAATCATTAATATAGCAGGTGCATTGGTTAACCCAAAAGGAATAACTATAAATTCATAATGGCCATATCTAGTACGAAATGCAGTCTTCGGAATGTCTACTTCCTTTACTGTAAACTGATGGTACCCCAATCTCAAGTCAATTATCGATAAATACTGAGCTTCCTGTAGCTGATCAAACAAATCATCGATATGAGGCAAAGGATACTTGTTCATAACAATGATATTATTCAATGCACTATAATCAATGAAATGTATCATTTAACCATCTTTATTTTTAGAAAACAAGATAGAATCACCCCATAGTAATTTTCTAGGTCAAATGAAACCATTATTCAATAACTCTTGCAATTGATTCATTAACTCTAAAAGTTCAATATGAGCCATTCGATAAGGGGGTTTTAAAAATTGATTACAATTAAGAACTAAGTCACCATTAAATTATAATTCTCGATGAGGTATAATATTAGTCAACTAATCAGGAAACAAATCAGGATAAAATTTACCACTTGTAGATAATTAATTTGTACATTTCATTTATTTTCAACAATATGTGCAAGGTAGAATTCAATTCCATATTTTACTAGTTTCTCATCTTTCTGATATATTATCAACTATAAGGGTTCATTTATGTACAAAAACTATAAAGCATTATGAAATGAAACCTCTTTACCTCTGCAATCAATATTAGCATGATAAACAGATAGCCAATCCATCCCCAAAATAACATCAAACTCTACAAGAGGAAAAGCAATAAATTTTGTAGGTAGATTCTTTCTGCACACAAGGACATAGAGTTTCTCATGTTTTCTTTTTGTATCAACATTTTATTAATATTTTTTTACCATAAGGTCCATATTCATATCTTGATATGGAATTCCCAATTTATTAGAAAACTTATCAGAAATAAAAGAGTGTTTATACCCTGAATCAAACAACACATTGGCATAATCTGAACAAACAAACAGTGTATGTGATACAACTTCATTTGATGGACCAGCATCTACTGAAGTAATTGAAAAGGATTTCACCAACCCATTATGCTTGTAGTTTGGATACTTTCCCTCAGTTTAGATCTTTTTTGGACACTCATTTTCATAATAACCCATTTCATTGAACTTAAAAAAATTTACTAACTGTAAATCATATTTTGTCTTACCATTACTCTAATATTTTTAGTGAAATTATGAGCCTTATGTCCCATTTTACCACATCGGTAGAACTTACCAAAATTAAAAAGACATTCCCCAACATGTTTTTACCACATTTTTCATAAACTATAAACTATAAACTTATGTTTCTTACCATTATACTTTTTTGAAGTGTTCTTCTCTTTTTTCCTACCACCTCGACCTCTTATTATATTGTTTTTCAATGAACACCTGATCATCAACAAACACTCTTTAAACCTTCTCATCAAAATGATCATTCTTATCAAAACTATTGAACTCATGAGAATCTAAAGCCCTTCGATTATTTGGATTTAATCGTGAGTAAAAATGGGTGATTTTACTATCAAGATCTCGTAAGAAATTGGGAGCATACCTCGAAAGTCGAGTGAATTTTTTCTTCATAATCAGCAATGGAGTCTTCCTCATACCTCAATTATAAGAATTTTTTTTCCATTCTAATATGAACCACTTTAGGAAAATATTTCTTAGGAAACATACCTTTGAATTAATCCCAATCGAGAGCATCAATGTCCTCACTATCCAGAATATTTTTCACAATCAACCACCACTAATCATCTTCACCTTCAAAACAGTAATCAATGAGACTAAACTTTTGATGCTCTGAACATCCCATGACATCAAAAATATTTTCTAGTGACTTAATACACCCTTCTACTAGCACCGGGTCTGATGGACCTCATAATGATAGAGGATGTTGCCTAATGAATTGCTCCACTACTGACATGTTGTTCTGTGGTTGATCTGGATGATCTCATGCATGGATACCACCACCATTTATAGCCTGAGTCAAATGTTCCATAACAGGAACAACGTGTTCAGTTCTGATTCCGACAATATCAGGTTGCTGATTTGAAAGGTTTTTTTCCTCTTGAAGTCATCTTAACATAGCTGCCCTCTTTCCTCTGCGTAAAACCATTTTGAATAAAGAAATATCTTAAGCTAAGCAACATGGTAATCTGTAAATGCTATTCGATTTCAATATTATCATAAATTACTTTATATGTATTAATTTAACAATACCATAACTCCTAAAGTAATTTAAACGGACAAAGGATACCAACTAAAAGGACCCAGACTTAAAACATTACATAATATTGAATTAAACAAATAATTCACATTGAGGATCTTTTCAGGTTTAGAGTTATAGAGAATTAGTACATAACAATTACATTTCAAAAGAATACAAAGTAGACACTTATACTAAATTTCCATTTTCTCATAAAATAAAAACTCTTGAAAAAATGAGTCATGTCTATTTCCATGTTTTAGACATCATGACTTTTAAATGATCCCATACATAACCCTATTCATCTTTAATTCCGGTTAAAAACATTTCAAAACTTGGGATGAGCATAAAATGCTCAGTAAGGGTTATAAAAAAAGAATGAAAACATTAGTTCATAAATACATAGAGAACATTAACTCTTTTTCTTACCTCATGAAATCATATGATTTATGAATGACACATAGAAATCATAAATCATTAAGATAACTTTTGGCATCCATAACATACTTCCTTTGTAGCTATCACAGCTATATAGGGAGTTACTTGGGAATACCCATCACAATATATTCCAAAAATATCTTAGGAGAAACGTCCACATTTACCTCCATCATGTTAGCCAATGCATTGAAGGGCTATCTCTGGCTCAGCCGACCTAGGTTTTTCACAGATCCACATATATATGTAAACAATTCCCAAGAACCATAACATGTTATTAACACATTAAACAAACATAAAAGAAAGATAAAATTTCCACATTTCAATCAACATATATCATTAAAATATGTTGACATAAAAAATCCATTTTCAAATCCATTTTCAAAACCAAAATACATAAAAAAAGTATATAGTATTTATTATCCTTTTATAAATATTATGGCTTGTTAAGGAATCCAAAGATCAAATAATACTCACTACGGCGGAAAGGTCGTTGTCTCCGCATACGTTAAAAAGAAACATTCTTTTTTGTATTTTATTAAAAAACCTCATAAAAAAAATTCCATTTGAATAAAATGAACAGTAAAATGTTTTATGCAACGTATAATAAAATCATGTATTAAAACAAAATATGCCACAATGATAAAAGATTGAGATGATGTCCCTTACCTCAGGTCCGACTTGACCCGTTCATTCTTTAATCTATTGAATAATAAACTAAAGATAATTTGTACATTATATGAACCTTTGTAATGTTTATAATTCTTTTTATATCACATATTACTATGTTATAATCATTATTTAATCATTCTAGTTAATAGTGTTCGTTTTGTCGATATTTGGTACTTGAGTCACAAATGAACACCAAGTAGTTACATGTTGTTCACATGGTAAATTGTTCATTATAAACAGAATGACATTCATGATTTACATATTATATATATGATATATATCCATTATATACATGTATTTATAATAGTAAATAAAAATTGGAGTTGAGAAATGAAATGCACCTTTCACGGAGATGGTAAGCGGTACATATGTATGAACACTACTACCATTTCTATTTCTTATTTTAATGGAGTTAAAACATAATGGTACATAAGTATATTATAATTCCATTATAATATAATATATAATACCATTAACTCTATCCTTTATATTTCCCACATATGTCATGAATGAGTCATATCACTTCGAGGGGGCGGTAGTCTGTATTTACTCAAATGAAATTATCGTGTTTACCCATAATGGAAACCATAATGGTATTCTATAAAATAAAAATACAGAAGTATAAATAAAAAAATATACTTAATATATATCATATATATATATAGTGTCATCTTAATGGCCACCATGAAAGGCGTTAGTTTGCCATCCACAAAAACAGTAGGTTCTTCACCCATTAGATGGAGGTGTGTTTAAGTGTAGTTCGAATACTTTTTATAAAAACATCCAAGTATATTGAGGATACTTTTCTAGTTATAAAATAAAGGAATAAAAATATTTTATGGGTTGGATAAATAAAATAAAATAAAATAAGTTTAGAGAAACGGTTACCTTTAATTTGGGAAACTTCCTTTGGTTTGAAACAAAACGACTTCTTAAAGTGCCTTCTACCTAAGTTAAGGATTCTAGAAGGATGAAAAGGATGTAGGGATATTAATTAGTAATATTTTGGACAAGACATAAGGCTTGATATATGTGAGGAATTGGTTAGAAATGGTCTTCTTTTATAATGGGGAGGAGGGGCACATTAGGATATTGTGAAAATATTACTTTATTATATAATGATATTCAGTTTCCAAATGTCCAAAACTAATTAATGTGGAATATATGATGACTCATGGTAGAAGTAAAATCTTTCAATAAAAATTGTACATGTTTTGGATATTTTTTTTAATATTTATAGTCTTATTTATTCAAATCATTTATTAATGAGGTAAATTCTGCATAATTATTGTGTCATAAATAATTTAATTAATTTGGTGTCTAAAAATTAAAAAAAATTAAATGAAATAGAAAATATTATTATCTTTCCAATGAATATTTGTTGTCGAAAATATATTTTATATAAACCCTTGTAAAAATTAATTTACTAAAAGATATTTGTTTTTGTCACGTTTGCCTTTACTTTAACTTAATTAATCTAAAGTATCATTATCACACCCATGTTACTGAATGCGGTCCCAAAATAGACCCAAATATGACAATGGTAATAAATTACTCAACCAATATGGTTTGGACAAGTGTTACAGTAAATATGAATTATTATAATATTTGTTTACCTTGAATTACGCTATTTACCTTTAACAACGGTAAATAAAAGACAAATGTTACTATTCACCAAATATTATTTCCATCTTATTAAACCACATTATACTTGCTGATAGAAAACTTGTATGTCAGATTTTATACATTCAATTCACATAAGTGGTAAAATATTATTTAAATTAAAAGGTCGGTTTTTGTAAGTAATACTAAGTGGTTTTACTATTCATCAAAAATTGATGTTTTTTAGAAAAATCCCAATAATTCCGCCTAAGATTTATTTGATTTTACAAATTAAAAAATTATGTCTAATTTTAAAAATTCAAAACATATAAGTGTCATTAATTAATTTAAAATTATTTCTCGTTGTAAAAACAAATTGCGTTTTTTAAGAATCAATAACTATCAAAATGTTGACACTTTTTCACGTCAAATTTCAAAGTGAACTTAATTAAAATGACCAAAAATATATTATATTGAAAAAATATATTATATTAAAACGTTAAAACTAATTTAAAATATGATCTAACCATATAACTAAATTAGATTAAATCACAATTTTGATTTAAAATACAATTTTTTCACTATTCATTAATAAATGAACATTATCATAAAAATTCCAAAAATTTACAGAAAGTAAATTTTGATCTACCTATTCTAAATAATTATTTTTTTGTCAAAAAGAATGTATTAAAGTGGAAAAAATATATTTTAAGAGGGTTCGACATTAAAAGGTGGTAAATCGACCTTTTAATGTAAATTATGCTTAAAATTAAATTCATTAACATATTAAGCATATAACATTTATTGGACAAAAGTGAATATATTTAAAAAACATGTATAATCATATTTAGATAGTTTTTCTAATTACTTTCAATACAACAACTAATGAGTTAACTTTAATTTAAAATAATAATATTATATTTTTAGTATCCAATGTAAGATTTTAAAGAAACTAGTTTTTGTGTATTTTGTACGCTATCGAACATAGAAACCCATTTAAAGTAAAATTAATATTTAATTAAAAAATATTAATAAAAATGAAAATTTATTATTCTTAATTTACATGGGATGTTATAATAGCAGTAAGAATTAGTATGCAGATATTCATCATCAATGTCTGGAGTTTACGGTGGGATTTCCTTTGTATCTTCAAGAGCTGAAAATATTAGGTCACCGTTATATTTTGATATAGTGTACATCGACACCTTGGTATGTGGGGTCATTTGTGATTGTGTATTGGATCAGACTGGTGGCATATAGATTGGATCCTCTATAGTTATATAGTGGTATGAAATATTTTTATCATGTGTCAAAACATCATCAGTATCACCCTAACCTGGCCCAAGTGATTAATATTTATGATGCAGATTTGAAGGCTGATGCATCCTTTGGGGAATATCTGGTTTTTGTTTTTGATCCCAGTTAGAAATTCTTGTGGGGATAGACTGTTCCTTTGGATCATGTTTTTCAGTGGCATGATAATATTTAGGAATAATTTAGAGAGATAGAATTGTATATGTGGGAATTGTGTTCCAGTATTTTTACCTTGTAAGCTTGATTACGATTAGAAATAGTGGTTTGAGGGTGAGCCACTATATGGTGGGAAGGTTGTAACATCCTTTTCATTTTTTGAGTTATTTCATTTTAATTTTTTTTGTTTTAAATAACTTATTTTTGTTCAATGGAATGTATATCGGTTGTATGAGGAAGATCAAGGGTGTTCATAGGGTCAAGGATATGAAAAACCTAGTTTTTCCATCAAGTACTAGTTTCAAGATTAGGTCATGGTATAAGTAAATCGTGAAATTGGGAAATCCATAAGGTGTGACCATGGATACATGCATTTCAAACTATTGGTGCACCATTTTTAAAACCATATTGACTTTACAGGCAACTGTGTGACATAGACCCTACTAGGATAGAGACATGTGCACATTTAGAATATAATTTTCCAAAATGTGCAGCCCATTAAAATGTTTAAAATTACGAAATTACCCCTTTGTATTTTAAGGTCCCCACTCTATTTTAACCTCGTTTCACTCTCTTATGGCCTAGTGTCAATCCATAATCTACAAACCATTTCAAGGGTTTACCACTTCAATTCAAGACTTTTTGGAGGTCCGTTCATTGATGATTGAAGCACTAGGTACGATTAATACTATTTTTGCTTCCTTTATTTAGAACTGCGACTTATATTTCGGTAATTCTTTTTACTAAGACCTAAAACTTTTATTTCTTAGGGGATAATTGGATGGGTCTTCAAATTTTTATTGAATTTTAATCTATAAATAAATTTAATGGTGGGTTGACATTTGAATTCAAGGTAGGTGGTCTATAATTTTTATCTTGATGTTGTTGTATAGTTGTTCATGTGTGGTTGTCATATCTTCTTTATCTTGGTGTTTAGTTGTTTCCATCGGTAATATTTTCTAATGTTATTAGATAAATGTGTAATTGAATACCTCTTTATCCCTCTAGTAGACATTGATTTTGATTTTATTTTTCTAGGGCCACCCATGGTGTGCATCGATATTCTCAAACATGTGAAATTGTGATTATATGCCTAAACATACTTTCTATTATAACAAATCTCATGAAAAATATGTCGAAATGATAGAAATGTTAAAAAGGAAAAACTGGTAGTGTTTAATGTTTTTAATAATAGAATAATCCATTATTTGGAATGATTTTAAAAAGGGATAATTGGATTAATGATAATGTGTTAACAACATATGATTTTTAATGTAAATTTATAAAAGGATTAGATAATTTGATTTGTTAAATGTTTTGAATGGTATAATTTATGTAAATTTACAGATGGGTGAAATGTTTTATTGTATGGGAAGTGATGATAATACTGAAATAGTAATATTATGAAAATTTGTAATGGTTTTAATGGGAAATTATGAGTAAACAATAAATGAATTAATGGGTTAAGGATTGATCACTAGTCATTTATTAAATAAAGTATGAATTGAAAATTTTATATTTATGAAATATTTTTATTTTTTGATATGATATATGTTCTTAATGGATAAAAAAAAATTAATTGGATTTGTATTGTGGGATAATGGACTGAGGCTCATCTAATGGGTTGAGTTGAAATGAGGTTCTACACCGACCATTGAATTCATGGGGTTAGGAAGTTAGATAGATGTTCTAGGACCCAAACATTTTTATTTGATGAGGCTACCTACACGAAAGCTCCATGTTAAGTGTATTATGATTACTAAGGTAATTTTTTTCGCTATATTGATAGGGAAACTAACTTATTAACTTATGTTTGATAATTGACTGGATTAAACTATTCAGTAAATAATATATATTACTAACCCATTGAATATGTTACTAAAATTAATTTAGTACTGAAGAAATATTATGTATGATAATTGAAAAGGATGGTGGAAATGGTGAAAGTGAATATTGGAAATCAATGGAACCTGAGATTCTATTTTTTGTTTTTCATTTATTCTGAACATACATGAACTATTAGTCCAGACTAGATTTTTTGAAGTCACTATTGGTGATGGCCTACTGAGTTTCACTAACACCTTGATCAAGCAATAATTGGGTACCAAAGTAGATTTCATGGTTGCAGGCTTGGACAAGGGAAAACTCAATATTCTAGGGAGTTGTTTTGGGATTGGGATGGGCATGGATTCTGATCCAGACCTGGAGTTTGGATCCATTTTGGGTAAGAACTTGTTTGTCTTAATTTTGGTTTTCTTCAATTTGAAAAGGTAATCATGTAATGGCATTATATTGTTCGGTCTTGGTTTCAACCAAGTTTGGGAAATAGTTAATATTACATGTTTATGGACGTTTTTAATTGTTTCCATTTGTACTCAAGTCAACTACTATGGATTACCATGTTAAATATATTTCAATCATCCCTCGTTATCTGTTTGACCCTCACTGCTATTCAATAACTTTTGGTGTACGGGGATTAATTCTTGTGGTCATGTGGTGACCAGGCTTTGAGAACATGTTTAATGGGTTTAGGGTTGGCGATGTTTCAAAAAAATCTATTATGTGACAATATCATGAATAAAAAGAGTATAAGAAAATGAAATGTTTTTATTTGGAATAGTAAAATAATTTATTTTATATGAAATTTTTGAACAATCAATATCAAATAGAATGATATTGTTAAATAAACTGTTAGAATGGTCATAATGTTTTTGTGACAGTTAATCAATGATTATATTATTTGGTTGAACTATAAATTAACATAAAAAGTTTCAAAATATCATAACGTAATAAATATTCATTATAAACATAACTATATAATGTCATAATCAATGATATAGATGTATAAACAAATATACCAAAAAATCAAGTAAAGAAATTCCTTACAATATATAAATATTTAAGAAAAATCAACATGTGGGAAATAATTCAAATTGAAACCTAAAACACCATGATATTTGAATTATTAATTATATTTAAAATTATATTGGGAGTGTATAAACATGTAAAATGTAGTGTTTCATAACATAAAAATGTTCCGTAATGAATATAATTTGAGACAAAATATCTACCCACATCCTTTATTTTGGCAGAACATTATTTAACATCATGTATAGTGGTTTTAAATATGTAACTAAAATAAAATAATATAAAATTAAATTTATTATATCATATATGATAATTTTTTATGATGTTATCACCTTTTAATTAATAATATTTCTTTATATTTATTGTTTTATGTGTTAATTTCCTTGTTTTCTTATGCAATTTTTCTCATTAGAAATCGGTTCCATTAATATATTACAAATTTTTTTTATATAAATAATATTTATATTGAAATAATTGTCATATTTTTATAGTAATTTTACTTTTATATCATATCATAAACTATTTTTATGGGAATGAATGATGTTATGTTCATGAAGATGGTAGGTCGCACATATGCATGAGTAATGTTTCCATTTTTTAAAAATATTTTGGCAAAGCAGATAGGTAATACAATATTTTGAAATAAATACTATAATATAATTAATACCATACAATATACTTGTATATATGATACATATGGTGTGATGATGAACAAAGAGTCACATCACATTGTGAAGGCGGTAGTCCACAGGTACATGGATGGTGTTGTAATCAATATGTTAGTAAAAAGTTAGAAAATAATATTATATATTATATATAAGAATTTTAATAATTTTATTAATATAATAATTATTTAATTTCTATCACATATAATCATTAACTATTTCTTCATCACCTTCCATGAAATGATGTAGTGAACACCAATCACATCTCTTTGTGTGGCGATAGTCTGCTATAATCACAATCCATCTTATCGTATCCCCTACAGAATGGGAATTAAAAAAGTTATATATTATTTATCTACTAGAAAGGTATAAATCTATTTTAAATATCATATATATACATTATATCAGCCACAATACCCGATTGTGAGTGGCGATAATGTAAAAAAATTACATGATTTTCAGAGACAGAAGTTCACCCTTAACATGAATAATGATTTTGTACCCCATTTTATTAAATAGGATATGTTTTATTCCATTAAATTTTAAAAAACAATTCACAAAATATTTAATAATTTTATTATTATATCTTTATGGTATAATAATAACAGATTTTTAGAGGAAGAAATAAGATAAAAATGATCATTTAAGAGTGATACCTATTTTTCAGGTATCCTCCATATTATTTCCCTAAGGCTTTATTAGGGTATATTTTTACACTAAATTATATCTCTAGAGTATAATTATAGATTTTTGGTAGTCATTTGTTAAAGGATTAGATGATAAATTGGTTTTAAGGATTCAGCAATGGAGGAGTGGTGGTGTACCTTTATAAGTGGGGTGACATGCATACATCTAATTTTTTAGAAGATTCCATTGTACCCATGTTTTTATCAATATAAGAGGCAAAAAAATGTTAAATTATAGAACTTATCAGATTAGATATAAGAAAATGGATCTTCATTTTAGGAATGGATCTTTATTTTAGGTTGTTTTTTAGAAAAATTGGAAGAGTTAGAAATTTTCTATGTACATGTTGTGTACACTTCAGTACATGCCATGCACCCTATTTTTGCATGTCCCTGAGTTCTGGTAGTGTAACGGATGATTACATGGTCATGTAGGTGACATGGATAGCTGCCGAAATCAAGGCCCATATGAGGTTAGTATGTTGCATGTACATTTAATGAACATGCTATGTACTTATCTTTTTAATTGATTAATTGGAGCGGGGTCACATATCATCTCCAAAAATATGTTCTTCCAACATGTGTTTTTCCACGAGAAACCAAGAGTGATGATCAAAGTATGATATTTCATTTATCCATACAAGGTCTGACTCAAACTTCGGCAGATGCATTGGAATCCCACTAGTGATTTCATCCTTCTTCTTGATCCTATCATCCGGATTCCTCCTCTCTCGTGGGATATTCACGGTTGAACAATTTTAAACGTTTTTTTTGGATCTATATTGTTCTAAGAAGATTCAATGTACAATGTTCAGAGTGTTCATCCTGTAAAATAAATATAGGTGTTTTGTGCATTTCTTTGGTTTTCATTGGAATATATATGCTCTATGTGTCGAATTCCAATGTTTAGGGTATTGTGTGTTTTTTATTACACACAATTTAACACCTGCTATGGTTTTCTTGGATTGATAAATGTTTATTTCTTATGTTTAAGGTTTTATAAATTATTATGGGACACCATATGGGTTTGTCCCCTTGATTTTATTGATTATGGAAATTTGGTCTATATTTCCTATAAGATTTCTTGTTTTTCATGCCTCGGGTTGTTAAGCTGGATTTAATGATTGTATGAGATGAATTTGTTTCTAATTTTGAATTTATGACCAAGGGAAATCGACCATGAGATATTCCCAATAAATAATCATTTATGTATGAATTGTTGTTATGGAGACCAAGAGGTATTGACTTTGAGAGATATAAAATGGTCATTAACTAGAGGGTTTAGACCTATGAGAGGTACCTAGAGGGTCGTTATTAAATGAATATTGGACCATATGGAATTGAATGTGAGACCTCCCATGGGGTAATTTTATTTTTTTTTCTATGCAGACCAAGGGAATATTGACCATGAGAGATACTTAGTGTTAGTTTGTAAATGATATGTTAAGCCGGAGGGGTTAGACATTTAGAACATTCCTTGATAGTTGATTTTCAATAATTGTATGAATGAGACAATCCTGCAAGGCCACAACACAAGCTTGGGCTCAGTCTTAATTATTTGTTTAGATGATCTTCTCAAATGTCTATTGTTGCTATTAAACATGCGTATACAGATCTCAAGCTAGATCTCAGTGGAACATTATTCAATAGATTAAATAATTAAAAAATTTAAATGAATGTAATTGAAAATTATAGGATTCTTTACTTTTGAGTACATCATAGTTTATTGATTTATTTCTTTATATTGACTTCTATATATATTAACTGATTATTAAGACCATATCTTTTGGTATTTTATTACTAGGATTCATGTCACATACTTTTTGGGTCATGCTTTTGGACACAAATAGATTATATGGTTACTCTTATTGATATGGGAAAGCACCCTACTTCACCAGGTACTTGAATTCCATTAGTGCCGGAGAGCATATGACTAAAAATAATCTTGAAATGATCTTAGATTTTAATATTTTTCTTTTGAACATTGGTTTAGTATTTTATTTCCTGCATCTAAATTTTTTTTATGCTTTCCTAGGAATATGTGACATGCATCATTTGTATATATTATCCGATAATTTATTTAATACTATCCTTCCAATTTTTACTTTTTGTTGTATGGTATTACTAGTTCTAATACTATTTGTTGTTTCTTATTCCGATATGAATACTCTTCCAATAAGGGCATATTTTTCCCAATGTATTACATTTTTCATGGCTACAAGATGAAAGCCTCTTGCATTTCAGGAAATGCGCATGAGTTTATGTGACAAACCATGATCAGGGCACTTGTGCGTAGCACCCAAAACCAGGAGGTTATAAAGTTGTATCAAGGGAGTTTCTTTTCTACTTTGTCATACTATTTGTATCCTATAAATAGGTATATGAAATAATAGTTTTTGGGTAATAATATATTCTCTTGGGTTGCTAACCTGTGTCTAGGGAACAGCCATGTTACCTTGAATATATCTATTTTACAGGATTTATCAATTGTTACAGTTGATTAGATTTCCACATTGGGTGATTCACTTGTTTTTTGCTGTTATCAATGATATTTTTTAGATTCTATTCTATTTCAACTCAATGATATGAGGATATGTCATCTATTGCATCATATAGGAACTTGTTAGATATCACATGTCATTTTTATCTTCATTCCTTTTAGGGTTCATTACTGATTTCATGATGTTGTAATAGACTTTGTACAAGATATGCATGTTTTTGTGAATGATTCCATTATGAAATACCTACTATTTTGATATGGTATTGGTAAATGAAAATTTTCATTTCGATGAATGCTAATATTTGTTTCATGAGTTGTTATGGGCACTATTTGATTATAATTTTTTGGATCTTGCTTGAAAAATAATTAAATTTTGTCATGTTATGCTGTTAATAAAGATATAAAACATCGATTCACATGATTATGGATCCCACGGGTCAATATGTTTCATTCCTTGGTAAAACGTTTATGTTTTTAAGGGTTATAGGGATGTTTATTGGTCTACTATTTGGAAACCAAGAAAACATAGCATGTGGTGTTATGAACACATTCCATGTGTGCTTCTGTTATAGAAGAATCATTTTTTCTTATTTATATCCCATGTAACCCATGTACAAGCCATGTACTGATTGATCGTGTATCTAACTGTGTGAAAAGAGACTTGGTGTTGGGAAACATTTAGTAGAACACACCGTGTCAAGAGTTTACACATCGTGTTGTTAGTAACTGTGTATCCAGCCATGTGACCAACGAACTGGGTGGATGAAATGTGTGTTGTACAGTCCATGTTCTTTTGAAACATTCTTTGTAGAGGTCAATAGTGTATTGGGATGTGTGACCAATGACATGAGTGGATAAGAATTAACTAGTACATGTCGTCTCTAGGGTGATCACATTGTGTAGTGTTACATAAAAATAGAACCGTGTTGATCGACCATGTATAGAAACCTATAAAGGAGGGGAGATTCAAGTACATGTCATGACTTAAGAGGAAGATTTCATGTGCATGGTTGTTACATGAACATGTTTTGTACACACTTATGTTAATTCTAAAGGGAACACATCATGTGTCACCTATAAACACCATGTAACATTTTTTGATAAATCATGAATTCATTTCATATCCTGTTCATTCTGGAAATTATAATTTATTGTTTTTGATAATTGTGAATTGAGGTGTGTGCTTGAACTTATAGAGCCATGCCACCAAAAAGTCATTCGGTTGTACACTATGTCAAAGGTCATGACTAGACATAAGAAAGGGTAGATCTGGGACTACCAGCTGATCCTCATTTCATTCCCGTCTTGGAACCAACTATTATACCTGATGCAGGTGTTGTTCCACAGGTCCATTAATTCTATTGAAGGACGTTACATGCTACTCAGGTAGCACAACATCCTACCCCAACCATTGAAGTATTGAAGAGAGTGTTCCAGCTGTAGAATCCTCCAATGTTTTAAAGGGATAGAGGTTCGTAGGATACAAAGTCATGGTTTGAGGCCACACATTCTATCTTTGAGCATATTTATACTCCTTCAAAGAGGAGGGTGAACCTTGCTACGTACATGCTATTTGATTCCTCCAGAAGAGGGTGGGATGTTGACTCATAGGCGGGACGCCATTAGGATATGGCATGGGAAGGGTTAAAGGGGACATTCTATTATTAATTGTATCCCGATATGTTGATGGATGATCAAGACTGAGATTTCATGAATTATGTGCAGGGTGATCGTTCGTTGATGGATTACTCCACTAGTATTACAATGCATCATTGATTCAAATATATTTTGAGAGGTGACAAGTTATCTTTTGCAAGGATATTTTAGGATGGTCTCATATATGATATCTGATAACATGTTATTGACTTCAGGCTCACATTGGTGAAGATTATACTGAGCCAGGTGATGATTAATGAGTATAATCTAAGGGATCTCAAAGTTGCTAGCAAGGGCAGTTCAACATCCAATATGGGTACTCCTTCAACAGGCAGCAAAAAGAACCAAAGGGATCATTCATCTGATGTTTCTTCCCGTATAAAATTGGTAATCTACAATTACATGAAGAGTATACATACGAGAACGCATTACCTGAAGGACCCAATGGAGTGTTGATCATGTTTCAAGATGGGTCGTATTCAGTTATTTTTTTGGGGTGTCTGCACCAACAGCAAGTGATAGCGGTTCTATTATGTATCCATGTTTAGGAGTAGGACCACCAGTTTCTCAGTTTTTAGGGAACTAGGGTTCATCTGGACTTTCATGCCAAGGAGGAGGTCGTGGTCATGGTAGCCATTCAGATGACTTTCAGTGAAAACCAGGTGGATTATCTCATTGTAGTCAGGCGTGGTCGTTGGGCCACAGTACATATCAAACAGTAATAGTGGAATTGACCTTACAAGATCAAGATCACAGACCCCCTATGGTAAGTGATACGATTCTAGTTGCCTTATTTTATGATTTTTGTATTTTTTATATAGGGGATTCCCATAGATTTATATATGGTGTCTTTGTGGAGAGCCTCGGGATTTGTATCCTTACGTTTGATGATGTTATGATGCAAGGTACTCTGTTGAGGCATAACAAGGATAATGTACGTCAATTCAAGGAGTGACCTCTTGAGGTTGGTTGGTGTCACTTCTTGTGGTTCCTCTATGTCTTAGAGATTATAGACTACGATTTCATTAATGAAATGGAGGGTTTAATATTTTTAATGTCATTTTTTGATAGTTATTGCCACATGGAGAGTTTCACATCAATAGAGGGTAGGCCTTTTCAACACAAGGATGTGTGGGATATCCAGGAAAGTAGAGCTTGACCAGAGCATCTTTGATGGGGAGGAATTATAGTCCATACTTATAGTTTATATTTGGATGGCTAGGGTACTTGATAGATGGACATTCCTCTAGTGGTGGATCATTTCAAAGATGTCTTTGAAGATTACATTTCATGTTTACCTCTAGAGAGAGAGAGGTAGATTTAACTTTTTATCATGTGAAACGATAGGCACCATAGTCCATTCCTCTTTATATTATTGCTACACAAGAGTTATATGATCTCATGATATAGTTAGTAGAGTTACATGAAAGAGGATTCATTCAACCAAGTACTTCTCCTTGGATTTTTTCGGTCCATTTTTGTAAAGAAGGTAGACGATACCCTCAAAATTAGTGTGGATTATCATAAGCTAAACTAGTTTATGGTTAAGATTTGATATCCCTTTCAAAGGATTGATGATATTTTGGATTAGAATTGAGAAGACGAGGAATTATCAAATATTGACTTGATATTTGGTTTTAATTAATTTCATGCTAGAGCATAGATATACCTCATACAGTCATTTGGAATATGTATGGTCTATATTAGTGTTGTGTTAGGTAGTTTTTTCTCACGAACACATCAACATTTTTTATCACACTGATGAACCCAGTTGTCCATAGATACTTGGATTCATTTATGGTTGTTTACATAGAAGATATATTGGTGTACTATCACAGTCAACACGACCATTCCATCTATCTTGAGATCTTGTGGATTACACTAAGAGAGAAACGATTATATTCTATGATCTCAAAATTCCACTTTTGGATGGACTAAATACACTTATTAGGTCATGATTTCTTAGGGAATAATATTATCAGTAGAAAAAAGGTATGTTAGAGCAGTTGTTTTATTGGATAAGTTGAAGAACATCTTTAAGATATGCAGTTATTTGGGGTTGGCTGGTAACTACAGCTGCTTTATACAAGACTTATCAAGATTAGTATGGACAATAATGGGCCTGAATAAGAATTTTCCATGGACTTCTGGACATATTCATGTGATTCACCCTTTTATAAGTAGAATGGGATATTTAGTTCAACATTGAAAATGATTTTGAAGGATCAGGTCAACAATTACACAATTTACTGTGATGCATCATGAATTTTTCTAGGAACATGGATTATGGAAGGGGGAATGAGCCTTTGGGTATGAGTCTCACCAGTTGAGGGCATAAGAGTATAATTACCTGACACATGGTCTAGAATTGGTTATAGTTGTACATTCATTACTCTTTAGGAGACATTAACTTTTCAGAAAAAATTTGGTAGTATACATTGTCCAAAAAATCCTGAAGTGAATCTTTACTCATTGTGATCGGAGTTAAAGATATCTATGGTTGGTTGAGTACTTTAAGTCTTTTGACATTTTTCCAGCCTACATGTCTATGAAAAACAATGAAGTGTATAATTAGTTGAGCATGAAGACTCATATATAGGAAGTTCAAGAGGCTAGAAGTGGGTGGAAGCTTATGGATCTCTTCTTTGAGATGAATTTGGAGGTGCATGATAGACATGAGAAGACATTTCATTCTCCACTAGCTATTACCTCTACTCTACTAGATCAATTTATAATGAGGTATCATTCATATCCCAAAGGCTCAGTCTTATAGGATTTTTTCGTAGGAGAGGACCCTACTACTGGGTGGACTATAGGTGTCGATGAGATCCAACATTTTCATGGGAGATTATGAGTTTCAGCTAATATTCATGAGGAGTTGTTGTGAGATTTTCATTTCTCAGTTTGGGCAGTTAATACTGATGTCAACAATATGTATCACAATATACAATATCAATATTGGTTTCCATGTATGAATATGGATACATATGGTTTTGTTATGAGATGCTTCACCTATCAATAGGTGAAGGGAGAGTATCAGCAATCTTCATAGCTCTTATAGTAGTTACAAATTCTTGAGTGGATGTGGAATTATGTTGCAATGGATTTCATGTGGGTTTTACCAGGGATAACTCGAGGGAATAATGTAGTTTGGGTTATTGAAGATAGACTCACGAAATATGCACATATCTTAATGATTAAGGAATCCTTAAATGTTGATGAGCTTGGAAGGTTGTAGATCTGAGAGATTTTACATTTGCAAGGGTTTCTACATTCTATTGATTCAGATAGGGATGTATTATTTAGTTTTGTGTCTAAAAGAGACTACAGAGGGCTTTGTGTACACATATACCTCTGAGTAAAACATACCACCACTAGAAATATGGCCAGTCCAAGTGAAAAATTCATATTTTAGAGGATATGATTTGATCATGCGTCTTAGATTTTGAGGGATCCTAGGAAAGAAACATATCCCTAGTGGAGTTTTCCCATAATAATAGTTTTTAGGTGTAGATTCGGATGGATCCTTATGATGATTTGTATGGTAGGCCATGTTGATCACCCCTATTTTGGCTAGTGGTAGAAGATTCAACTATGATGGGACCTCAAATTATGTAAGAGACAATTGTGTAGGTATAGTTGATTTGTAATAGGGTGGCTCTTACTAAGTATTTTCATAAATCTAATGCTGATCGATGGAGATGACCTATGGAGATTGAGGTCGGGGATCAGGTTTTCTTACAAGCCACACAAATGTTGGAACACATGGGGATTAGGAGATAGGGTAACCATTCACCATGTTATGTTGGTACATTTGTGGTTTTGGAGAGATTCGTGTTGGTTACATATCAGTTGCAGTTACCTCATAGGAATTGTGATATGCATGATGTCTTCTATATTTATCAGCCATGAAATTACTTTTCAATCATGTCTCATGTTTTCCAACCCGAGGAGGTTGATTCCATGTTGGATGCATCTTTTAAGGAGAACCCTATATAGATTTTGTATCGTAGCATGAAAGTTCTTCATGGTTGGTCTGTTCCTCTGGTATGGGTTCCATGGAAGCACGTGTGAGTACATTATGAGACTTGGGAGAGGGTGGCAGACATATGATCACGATGGCCATAGATTTTTGATGATTCTTCTTCACTACCATTGGAAGTAAAATTTAGGGAAAAATATTTTTAGGGATAGATGTTTGTATGATCCCAAATATTTATTTGAGGTATGGATCTTTATTTAGGGTTGTTTTTAAGGAAAAAGGGAAGATTCGAAAATTTTCGATGTACACAATATGTACCATTTATTACATTCCATGTACCAGGTTCCTATGTGTATCCATGTACTTTTCATGTAATAACCGAGTACATGTCCATGTATGTTACTAGGAAGACCACCTAAAGTGGGGGATAGTTGAGGCCAGTAAATAGTGTGTACATTAAATGAACATCCATATAATTTTCATTTAAATTGATTAATCAGAGTGGGTCCCTGTCTCATCTCCATAAACACCTTTTTCTAACATTGGTTCGACCTGGAGTGACTGGGAGTGAAGATCAAATTCTGATCCACTGTTTCTATATCCAAGGTCCAATTTAATCTCAGGTTGGTTTGTTGGAATCCCACTATTGAGTTCATTTCTCTTATTGATTCTCTATTCCACATTCCTCTTCTCTCGTGCGTTATTCAGGGTTGATCAATTTTAACCTTTTTGTATATCTACATCATTTTATGTCGATTTAAGAGCAGACATTCGAGAGTGTTTATCATAAAAAATCATGGTAAGTGGTATGTTCCTTTATTTGGTTGTCATTGGATTATATATTCTAAGAGTTATGAATAACCATGTTTACTGCATTGGGTGTTTTTGAATTAGACCCTTTTTAACACCTAATATGGTTTGTTTTATTGAGAATGAGTATTGCTGATGCAAAAGGTTTAATACCTTGTTATGAGACACCATATGGGTACGTTCACTGGATTATTTAATTTTGGTCTCTTGGTCTGGATTTAATGTTAAAATTTCTCATTTTACATGACTTGTGTTGTTAATATGGAGTTAATGATTATATGAGATGCATGCGTTTTTCATTTTGAATGTATAACCAAGGGGAATAGACTGTTAGAGATTCCCAATGTAGGGTCATTTATGGATGAATTGTTGTTATGTTGACCCATAGGTATTGACTGTGAATGTTGTTGGGTGATCATTGACCAAAGTGGTTAGACTGTGATAACTACATACATGGTCATTATTAAATGAATGTTGGACCGTAGGGCATTGATTGTGATAGCTGATAGAGGGTCATTATATTTTATTGTTTCTATGCAGACCAACGGGGTATTTACAGTGAGAGCTACCCAGGTGGTTGTTTGTAAATGATAGGCTAAGCCGTATGGGTTATACTATGAGAACATTCCCAAAGGGTTTCTTTTGAATAAAAATATTATTGTGATGAGATTTCCAAGAAAAAATACAATCTTGGACTCTGTCATACATGTTTTTTTAAGTAGAATTATGAGTGATTTGTTGCTACTATTATAAAAGGGATATAGATCTTAGGCAAGTTCTCGATGTTATATTATTCAATGGATTAAATATTTATAAAATATAATTGAATGTAATTGAAAATTTTAGGATTGTATACTTTTGATTAATTCCTAGATTATTGCTTCATTTATAAATATTTCCTACTATATATATATATATATATTCACTAACTGTTAAGAACAAAACATTTGGTGGTTACCTATTGGGATTCGTCTCACACTATTTTTTGGGTAGTGATTTTGGTCCCAAACAGATTATATGGTTATACGTATAGATAATGGCATGTTCCCTTCTTTGTTAGGTACTTGATTGATATTAGAGCTGGAGAGCATGGGACCAAGATGAGGCTTTCGATGCTTATGGAGTATAGTTATTTACTTTTCTTACAATGGTTTAGTATTATATTTCAAGAATTTTGACTTGATTTGATGCTTTCCTTGTCAAATGTGACATGAATCATTAATATATATTCTACAATTGTTTATTTAATAGTAGTCTTCTATTGTTTACTTTTGTTGTATGATATTACGACTTCTATACTGTATGCTATATGATATTTTTCTATCTATACTTTTCCACTGATTGAATAGTTTCCCTAATGTATAGACTTATCCCTCACTGCTACTCAGCAGCTTCTAGAATTTGGAGAAATGCGTTTGAGGTTATATGCCCAACTAGGTTTGTGGAACTTATGGGTGACACCAAGAACTGAGACGTTACATAAGACCTCAAAATAGTTCTATCTAATGTTTTTTGTATATTGTTTTATGAAATCATTAACAATTTCCCCGTTTTTTAAGCCTTAGTCGTTTGATTTTTACATTAACCTCCATCGTAAATTTTTTCTATATTCGCTATCTATTTTAGTAACAATTCATATTTTCATTATTAGAATTTATAAATTATTATGATTAGAAATATAGAAATAGTTTTTCCAAATTCAATTCAAATAATTTAATGATTTATATATATAATTACCCCCACACACATGATGAGGAAGAAGTATTAAAAGAGAATATGCTTAAAAATTTTCCAAACATTTATATCTGAACTCAATATAGAAATTTTTCAAATGAAAACAATTGAATTAATTGATATATAATTAAACTAATATTACATTAAACACAATTTAAAACAAAATTTATCATTGTAAATTATTTAAATGAAAAGGAAATTTCCAATCAAATTTCAGTACTTATCACAATTAAACATAAAGTAAAACATTTCAAAATTATATGACAACATAAATATAATATAATTTTGTTATTTAGATTAAAAAATAATTTCATTAAATTAAATAAATTTTATAAATGTGTTAAAAAAACATAATTTTAATTTATATGTTTAGAGTGTGCTTATTCATCTTTTAGAGAAATACTGATTTTCAAAATAGAATTATTATTCATTTTAATGAATCATTTTATATATCTAATAAATATATAAAAAATAATCATGTATGAACTATATAATTTCATAATTTTGGTAATAATATTCATAAATACATGTTTAATGGAATGTTAATAGTTACCAAACTAAATATTATTATTTTAATGATAATTCACAGTCAGTTTCAAATCAATGATTCATGTAAATCAAGATATATTCACTAGTGTATGTAACAAATCCCACAAAAGATATTGTATTTATTAAAATATATAAAAAAATCACTGGTTTTTTTGTTTTCATATATTCTTAGTGTTTTTTCACATATATTTTTTAATATAAACATTTTATTTTATAATTCATGGGTGTTACATATTGGAATTAGACAAGAAACACACAAAAAATATTATAATAGTTTTAATAAACCATTTGAATCACCACTTGGTTCACCTATTATTTTTGAATATAGAATTATAGGTCGTTTTATAATTACACTGATTATAGTAAATTAACAAGATTAATGTCAAGAATATGAATCCCCAAACCTATATGGATTAATTTTTTTATCAATTTCATTGTAATAAATACTTTTCAAAGTGTTACCTATGGTTTATATATTATCAGTTGAGGGTAAAAAAGGAGGACATATTTGTGATATCCTTCAATATGATGTATGGACACTATGAATTTACAGGGCTAAAATATACACTCTCCAATTCCCGTGTATTATTAATGATTCAAATGAATAGAGATTTATAGAATATATTTACATGTTTTTGGTAATATTTATTAATGATATTCTTATATATTTTATGATTCAGGAAATGTAACACCCCATGATTTTATAGTAAGTTATATTATTCAAAGTTATTCAATAGCTTGCGCTAAACGAAACACCTATTTCGAGCGCACCACGACTTACCAAACCAGTCGTTAAAAAAGCCGATATGAATAGTATAAACTGGATTTTGAATTATATATACTCCATATAATTTTAGAATCCATATCATGTGTTTCTTAGACATAATATAAGAACAATTTCATTTTTAATATAAATGAATTATTTTTAAAAAAATGCATGTTTACCACCATTTAATGAAATACCCTTTTTAAAACCAATATTTGAAACTACTATACTCAATTTAGTGAAATTAAATTATTATTTGGAATCGAGATAAAAAAATTTATTTTAGATAAATTTTTGGTACTTTTCGGATAACTTTCATATTTTGATGAATAATAAAAAATACTAAAATTTAATTGAAAACAAATTATTAATAGAAATAATTTATAGTGTCAAATTATGTGTTTGAATGGTTTTTAGGTATTTTTTATTATAATTTTATCATTTAATAACATGTAGGTCTTTATAAGTAATTTTACATTTAAATTTGACATAAACACATGTCAATCTTCTGATGGTTTTTTTTATTCTTAAAAACCCGCTTTTTGGAATTAACAATGGTAATTAATATAAAATTATTTAACGTAACTTATATGTTTTTAATTTTAAAATATAGAACTAATATTTTAATTAAGAATATCAAAATTATCTTAGGGTAAATATTGTGTTGTTTCTGAAAACATACAATTTTGGATGAATAGTGAAACCACTACGTTATTGTTTAAAACCGTTCTTTTATTTAAATAATTATTTAGTTTATTTATTTTAAGTGAAAATAGATATGTAATACCTATATAATTTCAATGTAATTAATTGTAGTCTTTATATAATATGTTTAGATATATGCAATTTTATTCAACTATTTACTGTCTTTTAACCACCTTCTAGGTGCATTTGAAAATTTACATAAAACATAATTTTACCGATTTTTTGAGTAGAATATCAAACATCTGACGGAGGCGTTTAACATTTATATGTAAATTTTTTTAAAATAAGATGAATGTTTTTTGGTGAATAGTAACGTTTGTCTTTTATTTACCATAATTACAAGTAAATAGGGTAATTAAGGGTAGAAATTATATTATAATTACCCTAACACATGTCCTAATTCTATTGGATAAGTTTAATTAGATAAAAAAACCTTAGGAATAAAATATTATCCTTTTTGGTCAACTTGGATTAGATTAGGACATTTATTATTATTTTATTTAAAGAAGACTTAAAAGTGTTAAATTTAATGTTTAATAACTAAATCATTTTTAATATAGTGTTGCACAAAAGATAAATTCAACCATAAATATTCATTCATAATCTAAAAATATTTCCTACATAATGGTAATTTATTTATAATTTTTAGACATAAAATACTTTAATTTATATATGAAACAATAATGATGCAGTAATTACTTCATTAATAAAATATTAAAAAAGTGATATTATAATTATCAAAATAAATGTAAATTGAAACTTTTGATTAATTACACTAATTTTATAAGTTAATATAAAATATTTGGGTTGATTTAATAAATTATATTCGAAGTGATAATGTTTTTATGTCTTTCAAAAAAATAAAATATTATATAGTGTGAAAATTTACATAATTGAGTTTATAAAAAAAATACTATATTATTAATTGATATAATATTCATAAAATCATAGGTTTTCCCAATGGACTTATATAAGGTAATATATATTAATAATTATCCACATTAGGTTCTTTTTTATTATTATAGTATGTTTATTAACCATATAATATAAAAATACAACAAGACGTGGTAAATGTCAAAGTATTTAACTAAGAGTTACATCTATAAGAAAAGGTTAATATGGAGACCAAAAACTATCTAAAACCTATTTGTTGAGACATTTTGGACCCATACCAACCATATCCTTGAAATTAATCATTTTGGATCCATTAGAAACTGAAAAGGAGTATTTAATAATATAATATTTCAATATTTTCCAAAAGTTCCCCACACCCATCTTATAAAAGGGCACTTCCCCTTCTTTCAAAATCACAAATCCAAAGACATTTGTCTTGGAAAAAACCCCAGACCAAATATCCTCCCAACTTCCCTCACATAAACCTAGTGTACATACATTCATCAAAAACAAAACTTAAGGATTCCTTCTTATCAACTCAACAGAAAACACCCAAACGAGAGGTAATAGTTTCACCACCCTCTTTCAAGTTCTTTTCTTCACCCACTTATTCTTTATTTTTATGTTCCCATACACAAATAATAAATTGAGTGTCTTCTACAAACTATTACATTATTATAAATATGGTACAACCATATTTGTTATTCTATCCATCCTATAAATGAAAAAGTCATCATATATGCTTACGTACGGCTTACCATCTCCATGTCATAGTGTATTTTGTTATTCAAACACTTCAATATTTGTATGGGTATAATAATGGGTATAACTGATGTAAATAATAAATATAACATGTTAATAATTATGTATATTTGATATACCATCCAATTAAATACTATTTTATCATCAATATAATGATAATGTGGCTCGTGCGTATGTACGACTAACCGTCTCCACGAACAAAATTAGATTCATTACCCATCATAATCATTTAAGAATAATTTTAATTTTATGAGTAAAAAAAACGTTTATGAACTTAATATAATTCTTTATATGAATCAAAATCATCCTATACATAGAAAACATGACTTACGTAACAAAACATATAAATGAAAACAAATCAGTTAACAACCAAAACAATGATACTACTAAAATATCATAAAAAATAAATATTAAAAGATCATATATGATATAATATTTATGTATTTTGTTCTTTTATTAGTTAATAACAATTAATTAATTTTTATAGAGGAGTTTAACCTACCCTATACTAAGAAAAAGTACAAGGTAATGGGTTTTCATCTCACTTTTATTCAAGTGAGATTCTTCCTATATTTCCAACTATTAGCCTTTGTTTGTTGTATGTACTTGCCATGATTGTATTTTTTGTGTAATATATTTTAGTTTATGGGTATTTACATCATCACTGGATGATCCTTCTTCCTCGGGGTGTCTGTTTCATATGATACGAAATTGGTTAGGGAATTTCAAATTTCATTTTCACTCATTTAGTTATATGCAAACATCATTTATTACTATAATAAAATATTATGTGTGAAATCACTATTTATTTACTTATATAGTAATTTACAACCCATTAGTGTGGATATACTTTTTATACACTTAATCTCTCAATTTAAAAATTCTCAAGTCATCGATATAACCCTGATAAGAGTTATTTTAACTCAAATTCTATTCATTGAGTTGAACATCCAAGTCATTGGTGTTGTTTTTATAAGAATATGTGTGAATGTCATATGATTTTTATAAATTGAATATCCAATCATATTGAGTGTATTTATATTTTTCACACATAATTAGGTCATTGATTTATCCTTAACCTAAGGATACAGTCTTTATAAGGGAATTCGTCTCAACTTACATTTCACTGAGACTTCTTTGTTTTTATGACCCAATTCACTTTTAATTGGTGTATATAATATACTTTGACTTATTATATCATGAATACATTTATTATCTTGATATTATAATTATTTTATTTCCCCAATTATGTGTATTCAAGCATCTCTCATTTGGTTATGTACTCTAACTAAAATATCATTCTAAATGTTTTAATTATTTATTTTTCTAATCCTTTCTAATTAATATCCATGTTTTCAAAATGGTTTTAAAGATTTAGTTATATGTAAATGACTGAATTGGAATGAAAATTACATTCAAAATATTTAAATGGTTATGGGATGCTTTGATTCAAAACTATCTTTTAAATGACTTCCTTTATAAATTATTGGACTTTTAAATGATTTCATGAAAATGGGGTATTTATCTCAATGATTTTTACTGATCATTCTCAACTATGTCAACATACTTTGTGGGACATTATTCATGATCTAGGTTGATTTAGTAGGATAAAAATCTTGAATATTGTATTGATGGTTTTGTGATATGTTCTACTATGGATGTGTTATTTTTATACCATTCATTGTATATGGATAAAGTATTGACATTTCATACGCTAGTTTTAAAACGAATATTTATGTTATCATTCAACCATTTCATATGAGAAATAAATTATACTTATTATTTGAAGGGTGGAGAATGATTTAGATCCTCAATGCATCGTTAGGTCTAGTGAGACAAAATAGTGTCTTGTCCCAAGACCTTGAAAAAATCTTATTTGTAGTTTTTCCACAAGGCCCTGACTATGTGGTTATGATTTCTATCATTTTGTATTACATCATTATGAAATTTGTTATTGATATTTCATGTAATTGTTCTACTAGTAGAATATCCATGTGAATAAGTAAATGGAACTATATTAATTTATATTTTCCAAGTTATACTAAACATTAAGTTTAAAAGGAATCTATTTAAGTCTTATACTTTGATTTAAATGTTTATAGTTATTTAAGAATGTTTCCACTATATTGTTATTCTTACATAGCATCTAATATCACCCCTCTTTGATGTTTTATTTTTTCCAGGATGAAAATAATTATATTACAATGAACCTACCGGATTAGTCTAAAAAATATATGATTGTTCAAAGGAGAAACAATGTTGTATTTTTTTTTATTTCATGATGTAATGTAAAACTTATGTATGTGTATATTACATCCAAGGCTACTAAACTAATCATTTTTTCAGTACCTAATTACTTGTATCATTCCAATGTTATGTATTAACACACAGATTCTGGGAAATTAGAGTCAGGGCATTACAGATGGTTTTAGAAGAAGTTTACTACAATCCTTGGATGATAGATTTTGAAAAAAAAACAGTAATTACAAAACACTACCCTATGATAGAAATTGAGGATTAGTATAGAAGACATCAAAAATTATTGTTAATGTAAATATTATGTGGGTTTTCTCAAAAATACATCCATATCTGGATATGAGCTGTTAAAGGCGGCTCTGGCATAGATGTTCCTAGAAGTGAAACTCCGACAAGGAGTTTCAGGGTTGACCCGAGGTATCCTGGTACACGACAATGGGCCTTGCTACACTCTTTGTTGCGACACTACTAGGGGATATGCTTAGGATAATTCACATCTTATTTACTAACCATTTTGAAGGATTTTCATATAATATGAGAATAAATAACCTCTCTTAATCCTAAGGTGTTTCAGATTGAAAATAAGTTGTTATGATTTTCTCTAAAAAAATGATGACTCAAACTATGCTTTATTGTGTTAGTCAATGGCTGGATTCCAATGAAGTCAT
Organism: Viscum album; assembly: GCA_963277665.1. Lineage (NCBI taxonomy): Eukaryota > Viridiplantae > Streptophyta > Magnoliopsida > Santalales > Viscaceae > Viscum > Viscum album. The sequence goes on along the minus strand of OY728157.1, from coordinate 1,844,264,061 downwards.
AGTAACATTGATCATTATGTAAAAAATGTGAACGATGGTGGGAATGAGCAACAAAATGGAATTTTGATTGGTGTTAAAGATATCATGTTCATGTCGAATCAGTTTTCCAAAAATATGTTCCACAATATATATATTAACTAACTCGTAGACTCTATACTGAAGAGAAAGGCATTGAATGATAAGTGATCCATTTGTGGATACCATGGAGAAAAGAAATATCAATTTCCATCATACAGAAAATGTGGAAGGAGACACCTAGAGAAATGTATCAATATAACAAAGAATTGATTTATGTGTGGAAAATAAGGACATAATGTAATTATTGACAAGGAAAAATGAAGAGTACTATGGAATAAAATAAAAATGATCCCTAGAATCCATTTACTGTCATTTACCATAAATTTAGGGGACATGGGAATTACCGAGTGAATGACCTATTCTATAAGATAACCTCTTGTTCAAAGAAGAACTTATGTGGAAAAAAATGGATGGTGAATTTTTTAAAAGTATTAGTGCTCTTTGTTGATGGGATTAGTTTTTAAGACATTTTTTTGTATGTGTAACCATGATGTTTGTTATGTGAAAATGTTATTTTAGGAAAAATTGTCTTCTCTATTGTTGATATAGTTATAAATAACAATTTTGGTTTATTTTATCCTTGAATTTGAGGCAACTACAAGTAATTAAATTTTAGGATGAAAATGAAATGTATGAGATAAAATATGTGGTGAAATTACGTTATGGTTAGTTTGAAGAATTTATCACAATTGGGGAATGTTATAAAATATATTTTTGGAAAAAGGACAACACACAGACCATGTGACAACCCTTCTCATCAGACAATGCTGCGGGAATCAAACCCACCACCAAAGTGCAATTGGAATTTATCGCCTACCACTAGACAAAGCGAAGTACCTAGTTAGTGTGACTAATTTTTTTAAGTTAAATGATTTTATTGATAAATAATAATTTTATTTAGGATCTTATGCCTTATAATATAGATATACATTTTATTCGAAATTTATTTGGTGATTAAGTGGTAAATGTTCTTTTGGATGATGTTCGCTCTGTTGGGAACACTATATTCCTAAGGAAAAGAGAATACTATGGGATTTCATTTTAGGATTAATGATGTATTTTTAACTATGTTTTTATTTTTTATTAATAGAGATTTGGGTTATTTATGGAAATGATTAACCTATTATAGAGAATATATGATTAGGTTAATTACTTTTATATGTGATACTTTTAGAGTGGTCGATGTTATTTGGAGAAAAAATTTAACTCGGAAGACTACGTAATCAAATTCTTCTAAGATTTGGATTTCCAAATTATTTTGGATTATATTGAAGGATTTTAAGGATTGTTGATTATTGAATGGTATTTATTAAACTTTGAGTATTGTGGGTTTAATTTTAGAAATTAAGATTAGTATTTTGTTCTCTAAAGGATTATCCTTTTTGGCGATCATCTAGTCTTTTAATAACTATTTTGGGTTTGTTTAATCTCTAAAACAATGAAAATATATATTTTATCCTTTTTGGATTATGTGATTCTCTAGAAGTTGATTCTAGCACTTCAGGTGTGAACAAGTCATATATGAATACCCATCTTTTTAAAAAAGATGAGTTAGTGGAATAAATTTATTAAAGGATGAATCTATACTTAAAAACTAAGAATATCTCTCTATGTTCTTAGTCAATCTCATTAATAAATTTACTAAACATTAGGAAATGGATGTTAAACCAAAAAACATTTTCCATTAAATTTTCAAACAGGGAAACTAATGATCGTTTATCCCATCCGAAGTTTGTGTTTTTCTGGTTGTTAACTTTCTCCTGGCCATGTTTTCGATCACTCTCCATCAGAAATTGACACTTTTTTTATCTCTTATATCCATGTTTTCCTACACGGAATCCTAGTAAGGGTCATCTTGGGTGACCTTTGTAATTCACTTTCTTTCTTTTAAAATTATAGTTTTATTGAATCTTTTTCCAATTTTGGACTTTCAATGAAGTTCCCTAGCCAAATTTTAAAATTTCAAGGACACAATTTCCAAAATGGGGGAAGAATGTAACACCCCAATATTTCATAGTAAGTTATTTTCTTTAAAGTAATTCAATAGCTTGCACTACACGCAACACCGAGTTGGAGTGAACCACGACATACCAAACTAGCCATTTAAAAAGAAATTATGAGCATTATTAACTAAAATTTGAATATTATATACTCCATATAATTTTAGAATCCATATTATATGATTTTTAGACATAATATAAGAACAAATCCATTTTTTCAGATAAAATAAGTAATTTTTTATAAATGAAAATTTACCACCTTTTAATTGGAAAGACTTTTCAAAATAAATATTTGACAGTTTTACATATTCAATTTAACGGAATTAAATTCTTAATTACAATTGAGACATAAATAATTATTGTGGTTAAATTTTTTGTACTTTTATTATAACTTTTATATTTTTATGTATATTGAAAAATACAAAATTTTAATTGAAAATTGATTTTTTAACTAAACAAAATTATAGTATTAAATTATTAATTTTAATGTTTTGGAAGTATAATTAAATTATATTTTTATATTTTAATACCATTTAGGTCATTATAAGTAATTTCATGTTTAAATTTGACATAAACACATGTCAATCTTTTAATAGTTTTTACATTTTAAGAAAACTGCTTTTTGGTTTTGACAATGGGAAATAATTTAAATTTTATTAATGAAAATTTTATGTTTTAAATTTTTAAAATAGAATTAATTCTTGAATCTAGAATATCAAAATTATCTCAGGGTATATTTTTGGTATTGTTTTGAAAACATTCAATTTTTGATGAATAGTGAAAAACACTATGTTATTGTTGAAAATCAACTTTTTATTTAAATAATTATTTAGTTTATTTATTTAAGTAAAAATATATACATAATACTTATATTTATTCAATGTAATTCATTGGAGTCCTTTTATAATATGTTTATATATATAATTTTATTTAACTTTTTACCGTCTTTACCCAACGTCTAGAAGCATTTGAAAATCTGTATAAAACATAATGTTACCTCTTCTGTGAGTTGAATTTCAAAAATCTGAGAGACACGATTAACATCATTAAGTAATATGTGGATCAATAAGATGAAAATAATTTTTGGTGAATAGTATATTTTGACTTTTGTTTACCACAGTTACAAGAAAATAGGGAAGGTATGGTTTGAAATGATATTAAAATTACCCTAAAACATGTCCTAATTCTATTAGATTAGTGTAATTAGACTAAAACAACCATAGAAATATAATACGATCCTCTTTGGTCCACTTGGATTTGATTAGTACATTTATTATTATTTTATTTATAAAGGTGTTAAAAATGTAAAATTCAATGTTTAATAACTAAACCATTTTTAATATTGGGATACACATAAGAAAAATTTGACTATAAATATTCATTAAAAATATAAAAAGGTTTCCTACATAATGTAATTTTATTATTAATTTTTAGACCTTAAATAATTTAATTTATATATGAAACAATGATGATGAAGTAATTTTCTTATTAATCAAATATTAAAATAATTGATATTATAAATATCCAAATTAATGTAAATTGAGACTTATGAAGAATTAAACTATTTTTTTAGGTTAATATGACATGTTAGGGTTGGATAAATAAATTTTATTCAATTTGATAATGATTTATGGATTCCAAAAAAATCAAATACTAAAAAATGTCAAAATTCCCATAATTGAGTTTTTTAAAAAAGTAATATATTATTAATTGATATAATATTTCTGAAAATCAAAGGATTATAAAAATGACATAGATAAGGTCATATATATTAATAATGAACCGCTTGAGGTTCTCTTGTCTTGTTATAGTAAGTTTATTAACCATATAATATTAAAATACAATGAGACATGGTAAATGTCCAACTATTTACCTTAGAGTTAAATCTAAATGATAAGGTTATGATGGTCACCAAAACCAGTCTAAAACCTATTATATTTGAGTTTTTATACCCTTCCCCACCTTATACTTCAAATAAACCATTTTTTTCATTAGAAACCGAAAATGATTTTATTATAAAATAATTTTTCAAGATTTTCCTAAAGTCCCCCGCACCCCTCTAATAAAAGTGTACTTCCCCATATCTAAAAATAACACCTCTAAAGCCATTTGGATCTGCCAAAACCTACCCAAATATCCTCCCAAATTTCCACACATTAACGTAGAGTCATTACTTTGATCAGAAATCGATACAATGGAGCTCTTTTGATCAACTCAAAAGAAAACACACAGTGAATATGTAATAACATCCCCACAGCCTTTCAAGTTCTTTTTTTCTTCCACTTCCACTTTTTTTTTCATACCAAAATAAAAAAATAAAGTACCTTATATATACTATGATGTTATTATAAATATGGTACATCCACATTAGTTATTCTATCCATCATACAAATGAAAATGCCACCATATGTGTGTACGTATGGCTTATCGTCTCCACGTCATGGTGTAGTTTATTTTTTAAACACATCATTATTTGGATGGGTATAATAATGATTAAAACTGATGTAAATAATAATTATAACATGTTAATGATTATTTATATGTTATATACAATTCAATTACATATGATTTAATCATCAATATAATAATATTGTTGCTAGTACGTACGTGCGGCTTACCGTCTCCACGAACACGATGAGATTCATTCCCCATCATAATCATAAAGAATAATTTTAATTTTATGATTCAAAATAATTTTTAATAACATAATAGAATTATTGATATTAATCATATTTGACCTATATATAAAAAACACAACTTACCTAACAAGTCATATAAAGGAAAACGAATCATTTAACAATAAAAGTAGTGATACTACTAAAATATCATTAATAATGAAATATTAGAAGATCACATATGATAACATATTTCTGTATTTGGTTCTTGTATACATTAATCAATAACCTTTCACCATTATACAGGAGGTTAAACATCCATATTTTATGGAAATTACAAGGTAAGGGGTTTTCATCTCACTTTTATTCCCGTGAGATTCATGCTATAATTGCAACTATTGCATTTTTTGTTGCGAATGTACTAAACAAGATTGTATTTTTTGAATTATATACGTTAATTTATGTGTATTTACATCATAATTGGATGATCCTTATTCCATGGGGTTTATGTTTCATAATTTACCAAATTGGTAAGGGATTTTCAAATTCCAATTTCCACTCATTCAGTTTTACATAAACTTCGTTGATTACTATATTCCAAGATTATGTGTGGAACCACTATTTATTTACATATGTTGTAATTTTCACTCACATTTGGGTGTATATAATTTTTATACACATAATCACTCTATTGATAAATTCTCATGTCATCGATATAAACATGATAATAGTAATTTTAACTCAATTTCTATTCATTGATTTAAACATCCAAGTCATTGGTGTTGTTTTTACAAGAATATGTGTTAATGTAAACTTATTGATTTACACTGAATATCAAATCATATTGAGTTTATTTATATTTTTAACACATTATTATGTAATTTATTTATACTTAACCTAATGATACAGTCTTTATAAAGGAATTCATCTCAAATTACCTTCCATTGAGACTTCTTGGTTGATATGGGCCAATTAAATTTTATTTGGCATATATATTGTACTTTGACACATTACATCATGAATAAATTTATTTTCATGATATAATAATGTTTTTTCCCTCAATTATTTGTGTTCATGCATCTCTCATTTGGTTAATAACACTAACTAAAATATCATTTTAAATGTTTTAATGATTTATTCTTCTAAACCTTTCTCATATATGACCATGTTTTCAAAAAAAAATTAATGATTTCTTTATATATAAATTAATTTTTTAAAATTTTAATTCCTTTAAAAATTATTAAAGTGATATGAGACACTTCTATTCAAAACTATATTTTAAATTTCTTCCTTTATAAGTTATACGATTTTAAATGATTTCACGAAAAAATGATATTTCCCTCAAGGATTTTTACATATCATTTTAAACTATGTCAACAGAAATTTTGGGATATTATTCTTGATCGAGGATGATTTATTATAATACAAATCCTCTATATTATATTGAAGGTTTTGTGATACATTCGACTGTGGATGTGTTATTTTTATACCATTCATGTTTATGGATAAAGTATTGAAATTTTTTATGCTTGTTCTAATACGAATAATTATGTTATTTTTATACCTTTCTAAATGAGTAATGCATTAGACTTAGTAACTGATGGGTGGATCCCACTATAGCTCCTTGATGCATCGGTAGGTCTCATACGACAAACTATTGTCTTGGCACAAGGCCTTGACAAAATCTTATTTGTAGGATTGGCACAAGTCCCTGTCTATGTGGTTATGAAATATGGCATTATGCATTCCATCATTATAAAATTGGCTATTGATACTCCATGTGATTATTCGACTAGTAGAATATAAATGTGCATATGTATGTGGAATTATTTTGATGGATATTTTCTATATTATTATGAAGTTTATGTTTAAAAATATTTTGTTTTACTCTAATACTTTTTCTTAAAGGTTTATGCTTATTTAAGAATGCTTGAACTATATTGTTATCCTTACTAAGAATCTGATATCACCACTTTATTATGTTTTATTTTTCCCAAGATGAAAAGAAGTATATTTTGATTAACCTATAAGAATATTGTATAGAATATAAGAGTGTTCAAAGGGAACACAATGTTTTTTTATTACATGATGTATTTTAAAACATATGTATATATCTAGAACATACATGGATACTAAACTAATTTTTATTTTGTGTCATGATTCCTTGTATCATGCTAATGTTATGAAATAATGAACCGATTCTTGGTAACTGGGGTCGAGGAATTATAGGAAGAGCACAAAAAATATATATATCTTACATTGAATAAAATGTTAAAGGAAAATATTTATACCAATCTAACTAAATTATAATTTGTAAAATATAATGTATCATTGACGGGTCATCTGATCATATGAAATGGGATATATATTTATTCGATAATTGCATATGTCATTGAACATTGTTTTAATCCAACCATGGTGATAGAAATCTATAGTTTTTTTTGTTGGGATTCATTTTATTGAATAATTCAGATAATTTTTTCAAGAATATAAAATCCAAAAAACTTGTTGATTTTGATGTTTTTATAAATTCCCTTGGATATATTAATTTAATGTAAATTTTTTGGATCTAAAGAGGAGGCAAGTTACTTAAATTATGATAAATGAACTGTTGTGTATAGAATGTTTTATTATCAATATTGAAGGATTAATCATTGGTTTGTTATGTATTCTCATTGAAAATTACATTGTAATTTCTTTTTATACAAAAAAATTGACGGTTCAAGAGAAAAATTGCACGAATAATGATTTGGAACTGGTAGTGAAAATATTAACATGAAATATACTGAGGGACATTCCTAGTTTTAAATTATTTGATGTATATATGAATCCAAAAGGAGATATATATATATATATATATATAAATGATTACATGAATATATACCGATAATGAAGGATGAAACTCATTAATTATAATGACTACTCAATACACTACCACACAAAGATAAAGACAAACGATAATGATATTCTACATCCAAATGACTATTCTACTTTTTCTATGATGAGGACTGATAATTGTCTAACTGTCACGACCCCTCCCCAAAAATCGAACCAGTTCTTCACTAACAATCTGAGAAGTGAGATATGGACCCCCAGGTCCCACCTCTAGTAAACCTTGTATTGGATACAAGCACCTTGTGTACAATAAACATTATTATGGGAGGCATTACCCTCTAATAGAACACATGTGAAAGATAGAGATAAGACAAAAAACAACTACATCCTTCACAGAATACAATATAAATGAAACCCAAGTGAACATATGTAATTTATGTAAGAACTAATACAATTTAAAGGTGAAAACTACATGTAACAAATTAAAGTAAAAGGACTATGACCATGAATCCGAAACTTCTCCTGCAAAACCCCCATGAAAGTAGTAATCAAACTTATCTCCAACATTTTCCATGATTACTAAAAACAGTTAATATAACATATTGTGAGTGTAAATTTACTCTAATATAGATCCCCTTTAGAGCCTCTCATGTAAATTTAATGAAAGAATATTAAATAATTGTGAACAATAAGTGAAGAAAATTTGATACCTAACAAGGTCTACTATGATCCCAATCCCTCCATGGTCACTCTCACTATGTATCACATAGAAGAGTTCATAATATAATAAATAATATCAAGGATACCCCACTACCATGACCCCAATAGTTTTTTAAATTTTACCCAATGTCGCACGTCCTGAGAATCCCTCTCCAAAGATTGTTTCATGCAGACACCTAGGTGAATCACCACAAGATGCACCTCATGCATAAACATGAACCTCATGCATTACACCACCACATATGTGTAACCAATGTAAGGAAAGATTATTTTTAAAATCCAGCATATCTCACATAATTTGTATCATACATCAGGTATCTTACCTAAAGCCATTACTTCCCTTACACTATGTAAGGATCCTCCAAAAATCTAATCCAAGACTCATTTCACCTATAGTATTCCATATAAAACTATATCTATGATATATGTGTGTGAATATCAAACAACCCTTACATACCTCTACACACATATATGGGAAAAAATAATCCACATTAATGAAATTACAAGTAACTACCAATAAAATAGAGTAAGGACAAAGGGGGTAGTCTATCATCTATCCTCTCATCCATATATTAGGGAAAACATCCCCAGGGTTCAGAATCCCCAGCGTGTTAGTTTTCCAAACTGACATGGTGGAGTATAATATCAAAACACAAAAAGTATAGGATATAATATAGCTTAATACCACACTACAATAACAACATAGTCTTAGACTCACCTAAAACAATCGTCTCTTGGAATCCCATCTACCACTAGTAGGACTAGATAACATACAATCACACATCCATTTAAAGAACTATGTTATGTTACATTATCCATTATTATCAATTTTACATTATGATAATTAATTATTGAACAAATAATTAACCATTAACATTTCCACATAACATTACATTAACATTAGAACCATGTTATATTCCCTCCATGAATAACCAAACCCAATCCACACACCTTAGAAACAAAACCTCAGCACAACATCCCATCACGCTCCGAACCCACAGGTTAAACATAATTTTATATTTTTTTTAAAAACTCCCAATTTCAATATTCCCATGAATTCTAGAAATGTATTCTGAGAAATGAAAAACAAGTAGATCAACAATGTTTCTAGTTTAACTACACATCGAGACTTTACCACCTATAGTAGTTATGTAGCCCCATCCATCCTTGAGAAACTAAACACAAAATGCATGTGGAATACCCTGTGCGTCTTCACCTATTTTTAATGGAGGATAAGAAAGGAAATATTCCTCAAGATGTAGGGAAAGTAATGTAGATAAATATAAGACATATTCAATATCATCCACTTTCATATCATAGGTAAGAACAACATTAACTCGTTCCATCATCTACAGTGTCCTCCCTGACACCCACATGCATAAACTGATGCATACCAGCACCGCTAAGAGTCATCTTCTTCCACCTCTACTAGGACTCGCTTCTCCTGCATTCAAAAATATCCCTCTAGGTTCATCCATCCAATACTCATATCCCATCTAGGCCTCCCTACCTCTACAACCACTATTATTGTATAATGAGAACATCACAAACCAAATCAACAAACTTAGAAACATGCTAACAACCCCAAATAAAAGCATTAAACATTCACCCACAACAAGATCTCAGGTCTCTAAAGAATATGATTTATTCCTTTATAGTCAAGTGGGTAACTAATTCCCTATACTATATTATCTTTAAAAAAATTATTTCATTTGATCATGAATTGCAATATTAATTAATCACAGTATCCAAATACGAGAGTCCTAAGAAACAAGCTATCATATGTTATTAAAAAATTAATTAAATAATTAATTTATAATTTCCTTATGTATATTATCATAAATTATCCACATGACTTTGTTTCATTAACCAATTTCAGTTAAACATAATCACATCATTTTATTTGATTACCATCAATTTGCAACTACAACCACCAGATTCATTAGACAAACATTTTTTATCACTTAGCTAATTAATTATCAATTAATGTCATATTTAGATTATTTACCATTTCACATAAATACAAATATTGTAACCAAAAAAAGAATATATTTCCAATTTTCTAGATAATCCTGAGGAAAAACATTATCTTGGTATAAAACAACCTCATCGCTATGAGATTGATCCTAATTTCATTATTCTCATTTATCTAATATTTAGGCCAATTTAATTTCCATCTGAAGGGATAAATCATGCTACCTCAACGATTTCACAATACCTAATATAGAATAATTGTATTCACTACCACAAAAGGGCATTGATTGTCTTTTCATGGGAACGGATCAACGAAATGGATCACGATCACCTCTCATACAAGAACTATATCCACCATAGGATGTTGCAACATAACCTCCCAAACACCCACTAAGAAAAATCCACTAGAATCTTTGAGATCATGTTCCATCACATTTAAAAGGCTAAATAGCAAAACCTATCAATAAAACATAATGAACAGCTGTATATTATACCATATATCGAAGAATGATCCCTATAGATCAATGGAAGAATCTATGGATCAATTCTCAAAAAAAGAACCCAAAAATGTTGATGAGAGGATCGTTGGGTCTCCTGGGGTTGAGGGAGTACCAATTCATCCATCGTCTTTGAAATAAACAGAGAATTTTTAAAACACTTAAACAATATATCATTGAACAATTCTATGACATCAATTCCACTTTCATAACATGTAGTCCCTCTATGTAGTCTTCCAACAAAAAATGTGTCACTTTGAATTTTATTTTATTTTTTTTTCCGCTAAATTTTTTCAGGATGTACATCCCACATTCAATGAATGGAACAACATATGAATAAGGATTTCACGTATTGTAATACAATTACATAACTTATAATACCTCATTCCAGCTTTTACATAACCAAACTCCTCTAAAATTTATTTCATCCACCTTTGAGGGATTTGATATTTGAAACATGGAATAGGATGATCCCAATGGATCCATGGACTTACTTTAGATAAATCTCAAATCATTATCATCCTCTAGAATACCAAACTAACCTAGAAAGGAGTCAAAAATAAAAGGGGTGATTCAATTAGCCACCCCATTAAATACATCTCAATAATTTCACCACAACTAGAGATCGAATGGTTTGTCAAAAGGAATAACAAAAAAACACAGGATAACTACAAATACCTCATAAGCACTCTACTAGGGGAGATACTATTCAAAAGAGAGCATTCCACAATAAGAAACCAGAGAAATCCATCTCACTAATGGAAAATATCTACAACCACCAAAAGAAAAAAAATTACAAGATAAGAACTAAATATTAAACATATCAAGGTACTAATCACATATCTACAATTCATATTCACATATACTCTCATCTAAACCATTTTTCTAATACATGAAACAATCTAAGGGTATAAACCACTTATGAATCACCTTACACTTGAGGTCCTAGATCTCTACTGGCTGCACCTTGATGGTTGCATCATCCTCAACATCGATCACACCCAATTTGAAGATGAAAGAGTCATCATGATGATAATTATGGATCTTCAATACATGTAAAACAACGTTTATAGAGATCATTTATGGGAGATTTTCTATCTGATACGCCCTGGATCAAACATGAGCCAACACCATGCAATGCCTAACAAACCCTGCATAAATCTTACTGCCACAACCAATCCTTCTACAACCATGATGGGGAGTCACCTTTAGAAACACATGGACACTAATTTCATACAATAGTGGTCTCCTTGTATTAAATTTTTAATAATTATGATGATCTTTCAATACATTCCTCTTCTTGTGAATCACTGAAACCATCTCTTCCATAATATGTACAAGTTCTGTCCTGATAATTGCTGACTCTCCGGCCATATTCCAACAGAACGGGGAATGGAATGGTTGTCCATACAAGGCCTAAAACGACACTAAGATGATAGTTGATTAAAATCTATTGTTGTATGAAAACCCTACCAAAGGCAGTTTCCTCGTTTACGAACCTCCAAATTCTAGGACATATGAGCACAACTCATCTTCATGAGTCTGGATGGTTTGTTCTATCAGACCATCAGGCTGCAGAGAAAAAGTAGTGCTAATTCATAACTGAGAACCAAAAGCATGCTAGATAACTCTCCACACATGGGAGGTAAAATGAGGGTCTCGATCAAAAAATTTCATGTTTATATCTCTGTGGAGTCTGAACACCTTCTACATATACATCATTGATATAACATCAACTATGATCAACTCATTGATCATTATAAAGTGATACAATTTAATCAAAAGATTCACTACTACCCGTTTAACATCATAAAATCCATGATATTGAGTTTAAATATTAACAAAATCAATTTGTATGTCCTCCCACATTTAGTAAGGAACGTCTAATGGCTGGAGGAAACCTCCAGGAACACGGTACATGGACTTCACATTCAGGGAGACCAAACGTTGAGACAGAAACTCTAAAACTACATGCTTCATCCTGAGCCACTCCAAAATAACTATCTTAATGCTTAGAACATATTTTACACACTAATATTTACCACTATGGGAGAACTATGGAACTATCTAAGAAACATATCACAAAACACCAAATGAATGTAAATCCTTCCTTAAAAAATACCCTATGTTGTTGATCCTCAGACCAAACATCAGGGGACTCACCACAAACATCCTGGTCTCTCTAGTCCTCCACCTTATGTTCTCCCAAGATGGAATGTTTTACCTACTCCACTAGATATTATTACAACATCATCTAAAAAATAAATTGTCTTCCCCCAACATCTCTCATATCGAGATGTAAGGTTGAAATCTCTTCTATCACCCTTTAGGAATCTTCTGATTCTTTCACTATATCACTACATGAATTATTACTCAATGCATTGGAAAAAACATTTCCCTGTATAGTCGTATATGAAAAATTGAACTCATATTCATATAAGTATTGCATCCATCAATGTTTTGGAAATTTTATGTCACACTAATTGAAAACCTACTTCAGGATCTTGTGATCTTTGAAATCTAAAAAATGCTTGCATATGGGGTAATGTATCTATAACATTAGGGAAAACACCACTAAAAAATATATATCATGAGTATAATAGTTAAATTCAAAGGGAAACAACATCTCATACACATAAGAAATGACTTATATATTCTCCATCAGCACAAATCCTTACATGAGATGCATATCATCAAAGAAAGCATGAAATTGAACTCTTTCTCCATGTAGACAACGAACAAGAGCACGCACCAAAATCTTTTTTAGATAATCCAAATCTACCTTACACTGATAATTCCATAGTAATTCATGATCCTATCTAGTCAACATTGTTAGAGGAGTCTAATCCCATGTGAAAATGGCTACAAACCACTAGGTAATAGTAGGAAAGACCATGAAATCTAAAAACCTCTTCCACGTTATTTGGGGATTCTGATGAAACAATTTCTTCTAAAATTGATGGATCCACACTAACTCCAAGATGGGATAAAACATTCCCCATGAAACATACATCTCAATGCCATAACCCTCACTTTTAAAACATCCCACATATTTACTTTCGATGAAGAAATTCTAAAACATCATGCAGATGATATGTGTGTTCCTCCACTTACATGGAGTTTACAAGGAAATCATTAATAAAGACCCCCACAAACATATCCAGGAACTCAAAGAATACAATGATCAATAACCCCATGAAAATAGTAAGATAATTTATCGCAGCGATCTACATTACAACAAACATGTAATTCCCAAGATGCAAATAGAAATATATATTTGGGATATCATAATCCTTCAACCACAATTGATCATATATTTACTGTAAATCAATCTTCAAGAACAATCTTTCACCCATAAGTTGATAAAATAAATCATTAATACACATAATAGGATGAATATTATTCATTTTCCCTTTTATCAAGTGAATATAATCTATACATGACTGAAAACTACCTTCATCCTTCATCACAAAAAATAGGTGCATCTGATGGTGACATGCTTGGCCAAATTAAACCACACCGCAACAGACCATCGAGCTTTATTAACATCTCTCGCAAATCATAAGTATCCATCCACCATGGAGACATTGATATATAAGACACCTCAGAACATATCTTGATCAAGAACTCGATCTCTCGTCAAGGGGACAATGCTACAACATCTTATAGAATTAATTAAGTGTACTCTTCTATATCCTTGGAAAACACCAACAACAAAACAAATAATGAACATAAAATCAACTAAACCACGGAAAATGAGAAAGTAAGGAACACGCCTATGACATATCTGAGTGTCTTGCTCGCTTGTATACACTACTGGCTCTCCATTAACATCAATTAACACCACTTTACTCTTGAGGAAATCCACTATATCCTTAAATGAATACAAAAAAACTATTCCAAGGATGACATCATATTGTTGTATCTCTAAAATAGGAAATATTCATAATAGATGAAGTACATTATCATTATCTCATATTCTCTACATATATCAAAAAAGTCATATTGACCATTAACTAGCATAGTAAATTTCATGTGTACTAGAATCCTCCCTACCTCATGTCCCAATGCATGGACCAGGGTAGGTGATATGAATGAGCGTGTCACTATTAAATCAAGAATGTAATGAAACCATGTAGAAAACCTGCAAATGGTCCCTATGAATACATCTGTCTCACCTAGAACTAGGAGGGATAATTCATGATGCTAACCACATCCTTCTCCATGACATTTATGACCCCGCTAACAACCACATCTATGGCCATGCTCTAATATCCTTGGATATGGAGCACTCTGGGGATGTCATAAGGTGGCCTCATATTCACTCTACTGATAAAAAACTAGTGGGTCCTATTATTTCTACCTTGGTAGGAACTACCACAATAAAGGACAAGATTCCTAAAAACTAACACATGTTGGCTACTCAAAAAGGTTGTGCACTCTCACTACTGATGACCTCAGTATCCAAAAAAATGACCACCAGATCCATTGGTATTTTCTTGAGAATCAATAACCCCAATGAAATGTGATATTTATAAATGGGAACTACCCTCAACTAATCAGAAACTATTCTTCCCTGAAAACCTGAAACCTTGAACCACAATTGTGCTTCATAAGGAATCATGATGACACCCCTCTCGTGACGATCTGGTTATGGAAAAAATCATTTTAACAACCTATTCCCCCACTAGAACCTCGATATATATAGTTAACATAAATGGGATTAAATGGAATGGGATCTCTAGACACAAAGCCTTACCAAATTGTCTCTCTCTAGCCTCCTCATCAAGAAATAGGTCTGGATCATATCATAAAATGTACCTGAAATGGATTTTGACCTCTCGCGAATCGGAGATACCCTATATAAGGGTAATAAAAACCTTATGAATAGCTACCTAAATGGATGAACAAAAAAATCTCATCTATGACATCATCTCAAAACATCTCTCACCAGAATATACAACCTATGCGATCCCTGATTTATAATAACCACCATTATCTCACTACCCCACGTAGCATCATCATTACAAATGATTCCCAGTTCCCTTATTGAGCACGGATCAAACTGAAATAAATATCTACCTCTCCAAACTGTTTTATATTACTTCATCAGAAACTAATCTCTCATACTTCTACAGAACATATCATTGAAACTCTCAGAGTTTACTCCTCCAAGTGTTGTCTTTTCCTACATGTACTCTGCACCGATCTACTGGAAAATATTCTATATATTTTCTATGCGAACTAGAGGAGGATGTCAACTTGGATCCTTACATGCAATAGAAAATATAGTTAGTGCTCATAAAAATAGAATTTGGAAGACTTTAACATTTATTAGTTGTTTTATTGTATTCATTATAGGTAAACATATTACAAGGCCAACCCATTCAAACAAAAAAAATAAAGATGCAAGATCCTTTCCAAGGCCTCTACCCTAAAAAGTATCAACGTGTTTAGTAGACACTATAAACATAATCTTCCATGACTCAGATCGCAAGGGTTCGTAAATACATGTGTCTTTGCTAGTCACCAGTGTTTATAGTTCATGTTGAACATGACTGAAATTATAACCCTACCAACCATTGAATCCTCACCTCTTCTTAACTCCAAACTCCATAATATAACTCAACTTATCTTTCATACCACTCTGTTAATTCTTCTGCCACCCACAAAGTGTACCCCTCCTGGGCCGACAATGTGAGATGTGATATAATGATCCCCATGTCCCACCTCTTGTGAGACCAGGTAGGTGACCGAAACTAATGGTATAGTAAACACAATGATTGGTGTAATTAACCTCTAAGAAAACACGTGAAAAAGAGTGAGATAAGATAAACATCAACCAACACTAGTTCAGACTAAAATATAAAAGAAACCCAAGTTCACATTAGTAATATCTTGAATGAAATAAAAAAATAGAATGGGGAAAACTTCATGTACCAAATGAAATTTTTTTGGTTGCGGCCACAATCCTCAAATACCTCTTGCAAAACCCCTAAGTTATTAGCAACCAAGCTGATCTCCAAATCACACCATGTGACCTGGAAATAGTTTACATAACTTAGGTTTAGCATTATAGTATACTTTCTAAGATGTTCCATAGATCCTGTTGTGTAAATGTAAATAATGTATGCTAAAACATAGTAATGAACAAGTGAATCTAACTCATCACCTAACCATGTATATTTTGTTCCAAACCCCACCATAGATACTCTCAATAAATATTTCATTCAATAGTATATAATATAATAATGAATATCGAGGTCACCCCACTAAAACATCCCCAAAAGGTTGACACTTTTCTCTAATGTCACACATCCTGGGCATCTCTATCCAAAAAGGCTTCCCCACAGACACATGGAAAATCACCACAATATGCCCCCCATTCATCAACATGCACTTCACGCATCACTCTACCACATCCACATAATCTATGTAACCAGGAAGTTTATGGGATCCACCATATTTTAAATAATGTGTATCATACATTAGGTATTATACCTCAATCCATTACATCCAAAACAATGAGTAAGGATCCTCACACCATCCCATACTATATAAGTGACACCTATAGTATTCCATTAGATACTACATCCATAATATATCTGTGTGAATAATAAAAATCCATTGAAATCCCTCTACACACATATACGGGAAAACTAACCATGTTACATACCGTTACACATAACAACCAAGAGAGAAGAGCAGTGCCAAAGGGGGATGTCAGCCATCCATCTTCCCATCATGATGTTGGGGAAACACCCACAAGGTTCAGAATACATAGGGTGTCTGTTTCCCAAAGAGAAAGGGTGGTGTAGCATATCAAATCATGAAAAGTAAAATATATAATATATCTTACGACCAAACAATGGGAAGAAATTAGTCTTAGACTCACGTGAAACTAACATCTCTTGGAAAACCTACCACCAATGTAATGTCTAGATATCCTATAAGAACACAAACATTTAAAAATATATATTTGTTTACATCATCCCTTTTTTATTAATTTCAATTTATGTTAATTAATTCTTCAACCATTAATGAACTGTTATCCTTTCAACATCACACTCAATTAAAATCACAACCAAGTTCTATGACAAATATGAATAACAAAACCACATCCACGACTCCTCATAAACATAACCTCAACATTGAATCCCAGTAAGATACATCCCAATAGGTTAAACATCATTATTCATTTATTTAACAACATTATCATTTTCTATATTCCCAATAATTCATGAATAGAATTATAAGCTTCCAAATGCAAGGGGATCAACACAATGCATAATTGAGATACTTGTTTAATATTTTCTATATATAGATGGATAGTAGACCCATCCAAAATGGAGAATTTATGAACATAAAACATGTGGAATACCTTAGATATATTTCCCTATATTGGTTAAAGGGTAAGAAAGGATATATAAAACATGCCGTGGTGAACTTAATGTAGATTAAAAATAAAATATTTAATGGTAACCACATTTAAATAAGTGGGTAAGTATAACATCAACTAGTTCCCTCACCCACAGTTTCCTCCCAGACACCCACATGCATTAAATGATGCATCTAACCACTCTAGGAATCAACTTATGCCACAAAAACTGAGCCTAAAAGCAACCAAATACAACAGAATACCACTAGGACTAGACTTTCAAATATCACATAACATCTGGGCCCCCATTCCCCCTCTTCCACAAGACTCGTATCTATAACACATCACTAGAAGCATGAAAAAACATTTATACGAGCTCTAGGTCCCAATGAAAGGCATTCATCATTAACAAAAAATGCGCTCTTGTGGATCCAATGCAAAGTCAGAAATCCTTTATAAGAATTCAAGAAACAAAGTCCCAATAAGGAATTAACATTATCACATAATTTGTTCTTATTATATCTTGAATTAAATGATTCATTATTCATTGGTTCCAACTATGGGTAACCTAAGAAAATTTATATCAAAAGCTATTACCAAATTAATTAAAAGTTTTAATTTATAATGCATTTAAGTCCTTTAAAAAATAAAATTTCTTCAATTTCATTAAATAATTTCAATTAAACATTCTCACTTTCATCATTTTGATTATCATCAAATTTCAAAAACAATAACCAAATTCATTAAATATGTCTCTTTGTCTTTTAGCCAATTAATTATCAATTAATTATAAAATTATTTTATTTAATAATTTACCTCATGAAAAATATGCTAAAATATAATGGAATGAATATAACAGTATCTATAAAATCAAGAGGCAAACCATTTTCATGGTATAAAATAGAAACATCATTATGCGATCGATAATGATTTATTTAATCTGGTACATATATTTATTAGTGAAATTTTATTACGATATAAAAGGATAACTCATGATAGCTCTACAATTTCATGCATGTAAATAGATAATCATCACATCCCCAATCTCAAACGACCATTTATTTTTTTTGCAAGATAGTAGATCAATGTAACGGATCAAAATCACCCATCCCTCAACAAATGCATCCACCTGAGGACGCTGCCACACAACTACACCAACCAACAACCATGAAATCTCATTTACAAACCTAGAGATCAGGTTCCATCACATGGAAAAGTGAAATTAGAGGAAATGAACTAGGTAACCCTAAAAAACCATGGTAAATCATACCATATATCAATGATGGATCACTATGAATCTATGAAGGGAGACAGGGTTCAATCCTTTAAAAATAATTCCCTGAAATGATGAAGAGAGAGTTGATTGGTTTCCTAGGGTTAAGGGGGATCCAATGAAGTTTGAGGTTTTCAAAAAAACGATGAAGTTGGAATATAATTATGATATACATATTTAGGGAATCACAAAATATGTAATTCACTTTCACATCATTTAATTTCTTTAAGGACAAGTTCGACCAAAAAATGCATTACCTCAGCCTGTTATTTTATTTTTCAATCCTGCAAACTTTTCAATCAATGAATCCCTATTTCAATCCATGAAACAACACATGAAACATGATTTCAAATCATGTAATATATTTACAAGAATTTTAGTCACCCATTCAATATTTTACATAACCAAAATATTCAAAACATCATCTGAGATACCTCCAAGCACATCGACCATCGTAACAAAAAAATGGTTCATCCACCTGGATCTAGTCCTGTGCACTAATTTATATTTATTATCATAGAATGGAACTAAATATCATAAATAATTGATATATATATTATATTTTTTCCAATTTAATGATCAACCATCAATTCATGTGATGTTGATGGAGGTACATGAGGAAGATAAAGAGTCAAAAATGATGGTCAGAAATGTTCTTTGCTTTATTCTAGATTGTGATTGAAAAATACGGATAAATAATTTAGTATGTTCCACAACAATACTAAAACTGAAAGAGATATACATTAATTTATTATATCATCATTTCATAATCACTATAAAATCATGAAGATGTAATGAGATTATTAAGAAAATGTATAATCGGATAATAAGAATATAAATTTTTTAGATTATGTATATTGGGTGATGATATTAAAATAAGATAAATCTGAGATAAATAAGTATAAGGGGTGACATCTGTTACCCATCCTAATGTTGAAATAATAATGAACCACCATTTATTTTTTCATTAGACTCCCTGGGAAATATGAAAAGTGTAATTTTGTTGGTGTTACATTTGATTTCCATATGAAATCATGATAATTATTATATATCAAATGATATTAACTAATTCATCATCTCATAAGTACATATTCTAGGAACATGTATGGTTTCATGAAGAACCAAGCTCAATCATATCTAATTGTGGAATGAGTTTTACCAAAATCTCCTAGATAATTATTCAGAATTATTTAAATATTATGTTTTAAATTAGAATAATATATTGAACTCAGTATTATTATAATTTTAAAAGTACGGTAAAACAATATAAAATATATTGAGAGATTTAATTAAGTATTTAAATGTTGGGTTATATGAATATATTAATTTGGTTGAATATTCATAAAACAATATCTTTAATCTTGAATTCAGATGTCTCATTATGAAGCCCTATATAGAATAAAGTGGAGGACACCAGTATGCTTGGATAAAGTTTTGGAACACAATAAATTGGGACCGATGATGGTTAATAAAATATCTATTAATTATAGAGCAATTATGCGTCACATCGAGTAAAATTAGTGTCAACAAAAATTTATTCTAAAAATCACCCATGATATATATAGTTTAATGTGACAGATAGCGTTATCAGTTAGAATTTTTTTTGGAAGAAATCCATGATACTTTAAATGAAATAAAATTTGATACCTATGTATATTAGTACATATTTTATTCATGATTTCATTACGAGTTATTATAACTAAGGTCTTCGTCTGAACCTCAACCATGTTCATGAAGTGTTATTCTATCACTTTTGAGGATATACAAACTATATCTTTCACATGAAATAAGAAAAACATTTATACTACTAAAAACTAATATTGTTTCCAAATAAAAAATATTATAATTCATACATAATATGTATAATGTTTTAATAAATATGACTACATGTTGTTCAATGTTCCTCTAGAGAAATAATAAAATTTGAGGTATCTATGGGCGATCTTGATGATATGATGAGAGAATTACCATCAATTATGTATAAAATACTGATTAATTATTATGGCGGAAATTATTATAATTGTGTAAGATGTAACACCATAATATTTTCTGATATATTTCTCTTTAATTGTTTTTTTACTATTATGTATTGTTCTTCACATAGTGTTGAATTTAAACAAACGTAAATAAGCTATTCAAATATTTTTATTTAATGTGACTATTATATCCATGATATTGGACTTCATGTTATGAATAATAGTAAATTAATTAATAAAAAAACTTATCTAAACATGTAGAAACATCACTAATTTGGTGTAAATTTATTAAATAAAAAATCATTTGGAAGTAAAGTAGTTTTATTTTTCTAAAAAAATGTTTTTATGTGTGAAGAGTGTTTTTATAATAATAAGTTATTATGATTAATTATGTCTAATGATATTATGAAACAATTTATATATCAAATTCAAAAAATATTTGTACATTCAACTATGATTTTTTACTTGGGATTGAATTTAAATAATTTTATTTATTAATGAAAACATGTTTATCTAAAATTGGTTTTCTTTAAATTTTGAGTTTTTATATTAATATGAATTTATTGAAATTTTACATATATAAATTTTAAGAGACATTATAATATTTCAAAAAAAATACATATTATTTAATGATTTAATATTCATTTTTTTATATGTAATTATATATTGGATAAATAATATCACCTCAATTAGGGATTCAAAATGTTTAATAGTGGTTTTAAACTACTATATATGTTTAAAAATATCCCATAAACCCTTAGAAATATTAATTGTTTAAAATATTTATAAAAAAACATATATTAATGTAGTTCATATCCTTATCACTACATCACACATTTTGGTCCTTATAGAGTGGAATATACCTACCTAAATACATTAATAAATTCCATTCAAATATATAATAGATATTACTCTAAAATTACTAACCATTTGAGGAAAAATGTGTGTGTGAAATGATTTTTCTTAATGAATCAAAAATCATCCTCACTGAATCCTTATTTATTTATTATATAAAATATCTCAAAAAAAATATTATATAACCACAATATTTTGAATAAATATGTATATTACCCATATATGAGTTCTCTAATATAAATTTCACATCTATATTATAAAAATTTTCTATCATATATGAAATTATAATTTTTTTCAAGCATTCATGTAGACAACTAGCACTATAATGTGATGTGATCATTCCATAATGTCTAATAATAATTGATGTTAATATTGAAATATTTAATGAATTTATTTCATATTTACGATATCAATATTATTTAATAAAAATTGATAACTATTTATATTTCCTCCCTCCATGTTTTTGATAATGAAAATTTTAAATGTGTGAACATGTAAAAAAAATTCCTTCAATGTGATTTAATTAATTTTACCCACAAAATTATATGAATGGAAAGAAAATTGCATATAATTAAAAAAAATTATAATATATCTTGGATTATATTATTTATATGCTATAACCATGAACAATGTGGATGGAATAAAATTTGTAAACAAAACACACATCAAAAAATGTAACAGTTTTCAAGAAAATATTGATTTACAAGAAAAATTCTTAATAAATAGGAATTTGAAATTTTTAATGAATTTTATTTGTACTATTATTTTGAATATTGTTTTGAAAAAAATTATAATAAATATAAATTTATTATTCTACAACATAAGATCTCATATGAAGAAAGATAGTAAATGAGGTTAGGGTTTCTTTTATAATCTCATATCCTTTTGTGACTTCATATGGTAAAATAATATTCTAGAAAATTATTTGATATTTATTATTTAAAATAAATAAATTATTTATCCTCTTTTTATTACTAAAATATGTATTTATTATTATTATTTTCCAATATTTGGATAATAAAATATTATAGAAAATATCTTTTTTTTAATGATGGAATTTCTTATTTGGTTGATGAACCATTCCTTACCTGTTAATTTATAGTCCAAAACATACCATACGAAATATTTAATATTAATATATGAATATTTATTATATAAAATACAAAAAAACATGTGGATCATAATGATACAGTGCATTTGGAAACATTGAAAAATAAACAACTAGTTTATAAGATCTTTAAATCATCACAGATTTAGTTTCATATAACTCAAACATGTCTACAATATATCAAATGCATTATTTGTCATCACGACTATGAGAACATAAAAATAATAATTGATGAGGTTAGATGGCCTTTATGGATTTACAATGGAAATACATAAACATAAACAAGTATAAGTGTATGATTATTTCGTCAAAACATATGTAAACCACACCCTAAATTGTGGAATGAGACCACTCCCCAAACCATAATAGTAGTAAAATTTCACTTATAAGAATATCGTTGTGGAAGATGCCACATAGTGAACTAAGCTCACTCCCTATTCCAGTCCAGTTTATCTCATGATCTATCAATATTTACTGAATGTTATGAAATGACATATTGGTCCCACTTGTATTTGGTTATAATTTAACAACTACCCTTGGTTATGACATAACCATCATCACATAATAAAAAATATAACTCATTGTTCTATAACATCCAAAAATAATCATCATATCATAATCGATCATATAAAATGGTATTTATATGAATCATATTCATCACAAACCCATTAAAAGAAATTGGATTATTAAATAATTTGTTATTTAAAAACATATATAATTATATGGGTTTAATAAAAATATTTAGTATTGAAAACCCCATGGAAATGAAATGGGTCTCATAATGTTGTTCTGCGGGTCCTGTAAGGCTTTTGGGCCACCCAAGGCCTTCGGGCCAGTTGTTTCTCAAGGCCTTTGATACACCTTAAGGGATTAAGGCCACCACAAGGCCTTCGGGGCACTGAAATGAAAAATTAAAAGTCAGATTATAAATGACAAGGCATCAGATGAGGATTCAGGGCATGTGCATTCACTGGATGAGAGATAACCGATATTTGAAGAATGAGATAGTATGGTTTCTCCATCGGTACCAGACCTGTACATCATTGCATATGACAGCTAGAAGATTAGCCTTGTGAAGGTGGAGTACTGATTTCTTGACATATGCTTGGGAGGAGCAGTTCCATGTTGTCTTGTTTGGGTGATTCCCTCTAAGACCAATGGGACATGTAATTGTCTCTAAGCCTTTTTGGCTTGTAAGTGTTCCACCGCACCCCTTGAAAGGTGTATTATCAAAAAAATACTAAAACAAATGAAGGCCTTTGGGCCATTCTGACACTTGGATGTTTTTTTGAGGAAAATATCATTCCACAATAAAAATTGTTTTTTTAATCATATAAAAAATTCAACATATATTTTTTTTTTAAAATATTGGATAAAAATATTTTATACAATAAGAATCATGTGAAAAATTCATGATGAATCTAAAATTTTCACTTTAAAAAAACATTTCATAACACAACACATTTTCATAGTTTTTTTCCTTGAAAATAACATTGTAAAAATATAAAATATACATTAAAAAAATTTATAATTCATAATGGTGGGATATACCATTCATTATGCAAACATTCATATATTATTTATTTCAAAATTTTGGTAAAATCCATACCTTATAACATGGAAAATTACATGAAGAATCAATTTGATTTTTTTTGAATAAAGTAAAATATGGGAAAAATATCATAAATAATAATTTTCTACAATGTTATTTGTATTAAAAAAATAGTTTTGGGTAAAAAATGATATCAACTAAAGATAAAAAATGATTATTTTATTAAAAATGTTATTTTAAACTCGTGAGCATATAATGATTGTAAATTGAATTGAAAACATGTATTTTGTTGACATTTCCACAGTATATAGAATGACCTGAGTTTCATTATAGATGGATCAAAGTATTTAACTATTTTAAGTATAAAAATAAACAATCATGATAAATTATGATATAGTATCACAAAAACCATACCACCTTAGTAAAATTGTAGCATATTCCCCATGAATGAATAAAATTAAATTAAACAGAATAAATCATGAAAATTATTTATTCAGGATATTAAATATCAAATGTATTATATATACACTTAATAATACAATACATACGTATAACATTACATATTTCTCAAGGAATGAAAATTGAGACAAAAATTTAATTATATTTTGGTTTTATTTGAATATTAATCGCCATTTAAGAGAGATCCTAAAAATTATTATGTAAATTCAAATATTATTCATGGGAAGTGTCTTAAATTAAATTCACCATTATTAGTTAAACTATAAAAAATGAATTAGTGGCTCATTTGAATGTTATCTCTCAAAAATAATATGTGAGAAGAAAAACATTAGCTTATGTCTAGAATTACTTTGTAAACATTTAATCCAAATGTATAATAAATATAAATTCTTCATAAATTTATTAATCAGTAACAATTATTTTTAAAATATAATGTATTATTTACTTATGACATTTTTTTATCTATTTATAAACAATAAATTGTCAAAATTATGTTTCTGGAAATAACTAATTGGCTTTTGATGTATGTTTTTTTTAATTTAGTCCTATTACATTGATCATAGTTCCGAAATCTACATAATTTTAACAATGATATAAATATCATATATATTTAATATAAATTCATCCACAGTAATCCATAAAATTCAAATATATAAAATAAAATACACTATTCATGGAGACTGTATATCGTATGTATGAATGAATACAATTACAATTTTATCAGTAGATGAAATTAATTGAATTTAAATAATATATTACCATTGAAATTAATAATTTTATCATATATTTTAAATATATTAAATAAATTTACCCTAATAATCTTCCTTTTAAATCATCCCAGAAAAAAATATCACATTCCATCATGAGGTAGTAGTCATTCATACACTCAAACGGTGTTATCAAATCCCATACACAATGGAAAGTAATAAGGAATGTGTGGTATAATAATTCAATAAGAATAATTATGTTAACTATATAATATAAATTCATATTATATGTCCATATTAACAACTATGTAATGTTGTAATGTAAATCACATCACATTGGTTCACAATATAATAGTTGGCTATACAAATGACTGATGATTTCATATCCCATTGGAATTAAGGTAAAAATAATATATATTATGTAAGTTAAAATACTAAAAAATATGTATATTAAATATTATATGGATACAATATCATCATATTTTAATATTATTTATTTATTTTAAGGAATAAATAAAATAAAATTATCTATTAGAAAGATTGTATCTTTTTAGAAAAACATCATTTGGTTTGTAGAAAACGGATAATTAGGATAGATTTTTATAAAAAATAAGCACTCCATAATGAAACGAGGGAAATTATTATTTGATATTTTCATGCATTAGATTATGTAATGGGTTCTTTATTCTAGAATATAAGAGGGTTGAGTGGGCTTTTAATTTTTATGTTATTTGTACACTTCATGTTTTTGAAAGGAAAATAGTATAGACAATTTTCACATTCCAAAATACTTCATTATTGACCAATCGTTTACAGTATAGGGTATTTAGTCAAAATATAGATATAATTTTTTTTGAATTGTTTCATGGCTAGAGAATTATCTTTAATATATAAAAATAAAAAAAAATTGATTCAAAATATCGAATCCACTATTCAAAACTATAGTAATAAATTTTTAAAATATTAATTTTATATTATTCATATATAGGTAAAAATGGATTCCCTCAAGAGAAATGTTTCAATAGAATAAAATAAATTTATTTTAAAATATAATTTAACATTTATTCCAATGACCTAGATTGGATAAATGTATATATAATTGAACTATTTTGAAATTTAATACTGTATTAAAATAAAATTTATCTTTTAGTTTCATTGAATTAAATGGAAATTCATTAATAAAACTTATATATTAAAATATTCAATGTAATTATTTATCTTATTAGAAAATAAAAAATATATCAAACAAATATAATTTCAACATGATGAATATATTAATGGAACTAATTATACCATATATATTATATAAAAGTCTTAAAAATAAATGTTAATATAAGTGTGTTTAATGAGACAAAAATACTCTTTAGAGAAATAATATTTTTCAATATATCGTTGGATTTGTTATATATCTTGTAGAGAAAACATAAAGTGTATTTTTTAAAAATATAATTATTATATTTTTTTAATTTTAATTAAATGAAAACACATAATATGATTTGTAATAATTAATTAAGGTAACAAATATAACTTCACATAAAAATTGTTTTAAAAAATAAATCATTTGTTTTATAATCGGATTTAAATTCATTTATAAATAATTTTTAGAAAATAAATCAATAAATATACATGTGTAGAAAATATTTTTTATTTCATTAGTTAATTATATTCATACTCAGTATTCCAATTTCTAGGTTATAACTATGAAATTTAATAATATAAATTAACATTGTTCCATGTTTCATTTAAACATTGTGTGGTGGGAAATGCATTATACAATCATTTTTGGTATTAATGAAAGATAAACTCAGACTTTCTTATATCAACAAATATATAAATTATGAAATTTATTTTGAAGAAAATATTTCACTAAATCTAGGGGTTTAATATTCTACCCCCTTAACTAAATTTCTTTTATATTATTTTAAATTTTAACTTATAAACCAATGTATAATATCTAAAAATACTTTAACAGGAAACCCACATAATAAATATTTTTAACAGATATTCTTCAGGAAAATTAGGAATTAAATGTACATGTTTATCTATAATAACACCTAATATGAAACCAAAAAGGTTTAAGTGGTTAGAAGTATTGATTTTTTCATTGAATAAATTTGTATTGTCTAAATAATGATCTGGGTTGAAAGATATCATTGATCATATGAATGTTAATAATTATGTGACCACAAAAATATAATCCAACGTGGTGTGAAACATGTCATTGATAAAATTAAAATGATGGGAATATGATATTTTTTTATTTCAAGATCTATATCCCAATGTTCTGTAATTTTCACCAAAATATGTACTTAATTGATTTCATTCAATTTCAAAAAAAATTCCCATCATTGGGTTTTCATATATCAATTTCAACATCATATCGTACTTCATGAAATGAAGATGATTTATTATTTATGAACCCCTAGTGTATTATAATATCTGTAATACGATCAAAATAAATTTCTACATTATCTATATATTACAACAAAATGAATTTTTACAATATGTTATACAATAACATCCAATCGTTATCATAATACATTATATGAATAGTAAATCTGAAGGTTTCTCCGTGTACTAAAAAAAATTAGAATCAAGGACTCTAAATTTTCAATATAAACATATCATTAATCCACCAAAAATAATAACTTATCTATTAATGTAACATACCAAATATATGAATAATTCTTGCATGTCTTTCCATAAAACATGGTAATTAGCAAGATTACTAAAAAAATGAAACGAAAAAAAATTATTCATAATTACTAGATTTAAAAATAGTCTATTTAATATATTCTATAAAGATAATAATTCTGTAAACACTACCAATGATAAAATAAACCAATTTTTCAACCAATCATTAATCAGTTATGTGGTAATCAATATTATTCAATTTATTTATTATTATGAATTTCTTGTTTATTCTTTTTCCATTATATCAAAACTACGAACATATTGTTGGTTTTCTTCCCATAGTCATCTATATTCCCTAAAATATAAACTTTCTAATAAATAACACTAATTATTTATCCACATAAGTGTAAATGATTTGTTAAAGCTATAATGAATATATATAAAGAACAATCCTTATATATTTTATAATTATTGAATTCCAAAACATAAAAACATTAATCATTCTACATCATATTTATACAATAATATGGAATTCATCATCTTATTAATTGTTATATATTTCCATTCATAAATAATTTTTAGTCTCCTCATCACCAACAATAAAACCATTACATTTACATCCATTATGATAAACATTTTGATATTTTATCCTAGGATATCTATTTTTATAATGCTCATATTTTAATTACTTAAGACATTCATCCAATAATGATTCCATAGGTATAACATAATTCACATCCATGAAGTAAATGTAACATCGTGTTTTCTTTTTAAATCACATTATAATAGTCCTTCATCACTATACATAAAATGAATTATCATTCATTTGATACATTCTCATGTGTTATTCTTCTAAAATTCATGTTATATAGGAAATAATATCTTCTTTAATCTATGGTATCCACCTCCCAAAATTACAATGAACACTATCTTTCTCATAATTGATAAGTAAAAGATTTGATTAAAGTGTGTGTTTTTAGAATTACATTTGGATAAATGATTAATAATGATCAGAATATTCCTTAATCTAGTTATTAACCAATTTTGTTTCTCATCAAAAAAATTTTCATCACATTGAACTTTACTAAAGATCCTTATGGTTCACACCATTTACTAAAACCAAAAATAATATAGTGAGTAGAAATATTTACTATGAGTAAATCATATAATCTTGAAAAATCACTTGTAGTGTGTCCAAATCAATAAATATTTTTTAAAATCTATGATACCTAAGGATTATCCTTAGTCATTCATTGTCATTATTTAAATCCTTCACTATGGTTCATAAATATTTTCTGAATATCCAAATCATATATCTTTGAATTGTCAAACTAGGTGTCAAGAAAGGCCTATTATCTGGCATAAGGAGGTGTTAATATCTTTATCAATAATTCCTTTTATGATTTCTTACCCCTTGGTACCTTTGTTCGGTTGAAACATCAACATGTAATATCCATATATCGATGAAATTCCTTTAAAACCACCCACTGTATCATTTTATAAAATCTTAGGTCAATTTCCCATACATTGAATAATACTTTGATTAACCTTAATAATTTCCCAAGATATATCTTTATACATATACATAGGTATCATAATAAAAAATTTCCTCCTAATAATCTATTATTAGTGAAACTATTCCATTTATAACCACTATAAATAACAAAACATATCCTATATAAAAATGATATCTTAATTGAATAATTTTATTTAAAAAATAAAAATTATATTCATGAGTATCATAATGGTATAATTTCATATGAATCATAAAAACTAAAATAACTCAATTATAAGTTTCCTACAAAATCTCTAACTTACTTAATACAAACTAGAACACATCTTATACATATAAAACGTATTACCATTAATCATAACCTTGTGAAATGAAACCTAATAATTTGTGATATCATATGATCAGTAAGTGTAATGAAGTGAAATATATGATATAACATGATAATATGGGTTTTTTTATATTAACATAATATATTAAAACAATTCCTTGTATATGAATGATAAAAATAATCCTACATGTCAACATGATTAGTAGTTTATAATACACTAATACAAAGGAAATAAAATAAACTGATACTTACAAGAATAATATTAACATAATACATGTAATTTTATCATACACATAATCACTGATTGTCACGACCCATCCCCCGGGTCCGGAATCATGACTACCCCAAGCCCGCCATCCACAGGCTATGGGATGGCGACTAGTACCAAAGGTGTAAATCCCTAAACTGGGAAGACATTGCCTTTATAACTATAAACCAACACATCAGAGTACACAATTGGAAGAAAAACACCAAGCAAAAATTTTATACAAATGATGTGCTGGAAAGTAAAAAGGGGCTGGAAATAAAAGCCCAAATGTAAAGTACAAAGAAATTGAAAGTAAAAATAACGAAAAGTAAAGTAGCTATTGGGTCATCCTCTAAGGTTCCTATATGAAGGGTAGGTGCATATGGCCTCCTCAGCATACCCCTCTATCCATCTCCTCCATGTACTATCAAACTAGTTGTCCACCTCCGAGTACCATCCAGACCTGCTACTCTCTGCCCCATTTAGCACTGTCTGTCATCTGCAACTAACACAATGAGGTGCGGGCATAACCCGTGAATCGGTGAGGATAACAATACTCCGTAGGGACCCCGAGACCCTCATATTCTCACAAAATATTATAAGTACAAACCAAAATATATGAAATCAATGGATAACCACATCTTAGGTATATGCACATACATATACCTAAGTTATCTAGTAACACATCTCAATCATGTGGAAAACACAAAATTCATTGACTCAACTCAAAACATGATTTTCATTATCCAAACCATGACTGCGGAAGAACTCCTCCTCTATCGAGTACAGTGGGCCTATCGTGACACCGAGGCACTTCTCACTAACTGTGGACTACTGAGGTACTCCTCTAGTCATGTACCACGGGCCCGCTGCCAACTACCAGGCGCTCCACTGTTAATGCTCTACCGCCAACTACCAGGAGTTTCCCCTACTATCAAGTAGAGGTACTCCTCCTGTCGAGTACCGTGGGTCTGCTGCCAACTACCAGGTGCTCCCCACTGGGGTAGTCGATCACTTGGAGTTGAATCGGTCAAACAGTTGTCAAGTCCTCCAGATACTAGGTCTCAACACTCTATATGCTCATCAATAGAATGATCCTCTCCATGAGCAATTGGGAAATACTATAACTATCCCGAACCACCACGAAGAAGTATCTCAATGGTCTGCCACGTCATAGGGGGCGAATCCATTAAAAACGTGTCAAAGACACAGAGATAAGATAACCAAGTCATTTTTGAAAATGTACACGGTGTGTTGTTATGGTTACATGCTGTGTCTTCAGACCTCGTGTACTGCCCTTGTTCAACGACCCATGTTGAAGGGCTGATCGTTTAGAAAAGTAAGTACACAGCGTGTGGTATGGTGACACACCGTGTCCAGGAATCAGGGGAAGGCTCCGTATATGCTGTCCATGTGCACGTGCGTGGCCACAAACCATGTTTTCCAATCCGTGTAACTGGTACACGGGGTATCATCTGTCACTGGGCTTTCCTGGCCGTTTAGTGGAGTACATGCCCATGTGCTTCCCCCGTGTCCGTGTGTTTCCCAAAACACACACCATATGCCACGTAACCATGTCTTCCATGTGATTTGGAAAGTACATTTCATGTTACCGAGGTCACAAGCACTATGAAACCTGTTTGAAACTCAAATCCTATCTATTGTACGCCCGTAATACACTGCTTGTCCTTCAAGAGTACGTGACGTGTATTCATGAATTTTCCAGAAATGACACCTATGGCTAGCGCGCCTCCCAAGATTCATGTTTACTATTTTTTAGGTCTGATAGAAACAAAATCATAGACATTAGGTCACCTTGATGTTCCGAAGTCATTTCAGGTGTTTTTGGGCAATCGATAGGCTCCGAAAACACGCTTTGATTCTCCCGCACGAGAAAGGGTTGAAGAACGGTTCGTCCGTTCCAGTTCAATCTGTCACCCACTATCGTCGATGCACCTCCTCTAGATCGTTTTGATGTTGGGTAATTATTCCGGGATTTTTGTGTCACAAAAAGAACCCACAATGATCCATTGTTCATTACCGAAGAAAAATGTGAAGAACCAATCAATATTCACAAGAATGGTGGAAGTAAATGAGCCTTGTTTGTTTGTCCCGGTCCTCCCACATTAGTTTGATAGCAAGAATATCATGAGGAATCAATTCAATCATGGGAGGAATAATTATCATTTCTCAAAACCAGAACAAACCCCTACCTCGTATCGTTGTTCGTTGATGACATCACGGAAGAGAACGAATGAGTTCTCCATTCGTCACGTTTGTCACCCACTCCCAATCTTGGATGTGTAGGCTTTGGAACATGTTCCACATCGGTAGGATTCAAGGGAGGAAGTCTGAGGAAGAAGTCGAAGAAGTTCCTTGGTGTTCTTCATTGGTGGAGTGTTCTTCATTCTTCTTTGGGAGTTTTTTTCCCACATTCATCTTATAAAGTTCCCCCAAAATGGAAAGTGAAAATAATATTAGATTGAGTCGTCTAATATTAATTTGGTATAAAAATTCAAAAAGGGGGAATAAATTATGTAGGCCCCCCTAATTAATCCACGAGAGTTTGTCACATTAATTAATGGGGTTGGTTCCATTTAATTAAAGAGGTTGGATCCATTTAAATAAATGGGAAGGTGGAGAGGCTCTATTGGTGGTGAAAACATTATGTGGGGAGTTCAAGGGTTCTCCCCACTTATTGAAGAGTTTCAAGGGGATAAAAGTCGGGTGGTCCCTACATCATTTATCCTCCCATGGGAGGTTGAGTTTGGGTGGGACTCACCACCATAACCTCTAATGGGAGGTTAAGGTGTGGTGGCCCCCACCTCCATCCTCTTCTTAGAGGTTTTAACCTCTACACACAAAAAAGAGGCTCAAATAAAATAATGTTGGTGCACACTTTATTTTATTATTTTATTATAAAAATACAAAAACTAACTTTTATTCACGACTAACTGTCGCCGAGGTGAAAGTCTTCATAAGAGAATATTGGCGCTGCAAGTTAAACGGTGCCTTCAGATTTCAGTTTTGAGAAACGGTTCAAAAGATATAAAAACCCACTCATATGTTTACTCAACGTACCCGAACATAGCTTAACAATTTATTCCGGGCACACCTGGACTCAGAATCAAGCGCCATAAATTTTTGCGGACTCGGAAAAATCCCATGTATGTAAGAAGAAAATTTCCATGGAATTTCTGGGTCTTTACATTCTCCCCACCTCCGGGTTTATGTCCTCGTAAGCTACAACTCAATCTATGGGAATAAAAGAGTGTACTAACGATGCATCGGAGCCTCCCGCTCTCATGTGCTCTCCCGGAGGATCTTGTGCTTCAAGTGAATGCTCACTAGATGTATTGACCATCCACGCAGGACATTCTCTTGTCGATCATCAATATCCACTGGAACCTCCGTAAAATTCTCCCCATCCTGGATGTCCATATCTCCATGGTTGATGATGTGGGAAGGGTCGTGCACGTATCTCCTCAGCTGAGATACGTCGAAGGCATCGTGCACCCAGTGAAACTGAGGTGGAAGAGCAAAGCGGTAAGCCACCTCGCCTACTCTGCCGAGGACCTGGAAAGGTCTGACGAATCTCAGAGATAACATGACGCCTCAAACAAATCTATGTAGACCTCATCATGGTGAGACCCGTAGAAAGATGTGGTCTCCATCCTCTAACTCTATAGGTCTCAGTATCCTGTTAGCATAGGTCTTCTTCCTACTCTCTGCAGTTTTCATCTACTCTTGGATAATCTACAAATTCTCCATAGCAGCTCATACCATCTATGGTCCCACTACTGCTGAATCCCCAGGGTGATTCCAGCATAAGGGTGAACTGCAAGGTCGCTCGAAAAATTACTTGAAAGGTGTCATCGCTATGGTGGAGTGATAGCTGTTGTTGTAGGAAAAATCCACCAAAGGAAAGTGATCTTCCTAGCTTCAACTGAAGTCTAGTACACATGCACGGAGCATGTCCTCGAGGTTCTAAATGGTCTGTTCAGTTTGATCATCTGTCTGAGGATGGAAGGCTATGCTCAAGTGAAGCAGTGTCCCGAATGCCTCTGCAACCCCTTACATAGCTGGGAAGTAAACTATGCGTCATATTCGGAGATAATAGAAGAAGGTAATCCATTTAAATGCACAATATCCTGCACATAGAGTCGTCCTAAGATCTCTTCTAAACCATGATCTCTGATTGGTAGGAAGTGGGCCGAATTGGTGTGTCAGTTGACAATCACCCAAATCGAGTCGTGACCCATGGATGTACATGGAAGACCCATCATGAAGTCCATGGATATCCCATCCCACATCCACTTTGGGACCTATAAAGGGT
Organism: Viscum album; assembly: GCA_963277665.1. Lineage (NCBI taxonomy): Eukaryota > Viridiplantae > Streptophyta > Magnoliopsida > Santalales > Viscaceae > Viscum > Viscum album. The sequence continues at coordinate 1,844,228,976 of OY728157.1, read as the reverse complement.
GAACCAAGCCTACCAGTACCTGGTGCTCTACCTTCACTTGTTGACAAGTGAGGCACCATGAAACAAACTCTTCTAATGCCTTCTTCATACCTGGACAATAGTGTTGTCGTCGAAGATCTTGGTATATCTTCTCCACTCCTGGATGTACCACTAGAGAGGATGTGTGGAACTCCCTCAACACATCCTCATGAAGTGACACTGGTACCATGGTACGTCCTTCGAAGAGGATGATGTGCTCACCCCCTTCAGAAAATCCATCATGTGTCTTCCCTAGGGATATCTGAGCACGCCGTTTCTTGCATTCAGTGTCCCCATATTGTGTCACAACCCATCCCCGGGGCCCTGTATCGTGACTACCGCAAGCCCAACATCCATAGGCCAACGGCTAGAGACTTGCACCAAAGGTGTAAATCCCTAAACTGGGAAGGAATTTACTTTATAAATGTAAACAAAAACATCAGAGTACACAACTAGAAGAAAAACACTAAGTAAAATAGTATAAAAAATAATTGATAGAAAGTAAAAATGGGATGTAAATACAAGCCCAACTATAAAGAAAAAGGGAACTGAAAGTAAAATTGAAGAAAAGTAAAGTAGCTAATGGGTAATCATATAGAGTTCCTACCTGAAGGGTAGGTGCAGATGGTTTCCTCCACACTCCCGGCTATTTTTCTCCTCCGTGTATCGTCACACTGAGTGGTCCACCTTTGGGTACCGTCCAGACCTGCTACTCTTTTCCTCATTCAGCGTTGTCCGTTGTCTACAAATAACAGAAGGAGTTGTGGGCATATCATGTGCAGGGGTGAGTATAACGATACTCAATAGGGACCCCGAGACCCTCAAGGTCTCACACAATCCAACAAGGATAAACCAAAAAGTATGAAATCAACAGATGACCACTACTTAGGTATATGACCATAAATATACCTAATTTATCTTGTAAACCATCTCAATCATGAGGAAAACACAAAAGTCATTGACTCAGCTCAAACCAGGATTTTTATTATCTAAACCACGACTGCTGGAGAACTCCTCTTATATCGAGTACAGTGGGCCTGTCACAACACCTAGGCACTTTTCACTAACCTTGGACTACTAAGGTACTCCTCCTGTCAAGTACCGCGGGTCTGCTGTCACCTACCAGGCGCTCCATAGTTCAGGGTCCACCGCCAACTATGAGGCACTCCCCCTAATATCCTGCAGAGGTACTCCTCCTGTCGAGTACTATGGGTCTTCCTCTAACAACAAGGCGCTCCTCCTCAATGGGTTTTCCACCAACTACCAATCTCTCCCCATTCAAGTAGTTGAATCACTCCCAGTCGAATTAGTCAACCAGTCGTCAGTTCTGCCAGCTACTAGGTCTTCACACTCTATCTTCTCATCACTGGAAGGATCTGCTCCACGATCTACTAGGAAATACTACAATTGTCTCGAACAGCCACGAAGAAGTATCTCAAAGGTCTGCCATGTCATAGGTGGTGAAGCCAAGAAAAAAAATGTCAAAGACACAGAGACAAGATAGCGAAGACATTTTCCAAAAATTACACTGTGTGTTGGTATGGTTACAAAATATGTCTTCAAACCTTGGGTGATGCCCGTGTTCAACGGACCGTGTCGAAGGGATGGTCGTGTAGAAATGTAATTACACGACGTGTGGTATGGTTACACACCATTTCCATGCATCTAGGGTCTGCTCCATGGGTGTTGGCCATGTGCCCTTACACAGCCTCAAAATATGTTCGTCAATCCATGTAACTTGTACACAGGTTATCCAGTGTCATTGGCCTTTCCTGGCCGTTTAGTGGTGTACACGCCTGTTTTCATTCCCCTTGTCCATGTGTTTGCCAAAATACACATTGTATGTTGTGTAGCCATGTCTGTCATGCCATGTGGAAAGGACACGCTGTGTGACCGAGGTCACATGCCGTGTGCTACCCATTTGATGCTCAAACCATAGTCACAGTACACCCGTACTACAGGGTGTGTCCTTCAAGAGTACACGCAGTGTATTTGGGAATTTTCAAAAAATGACACCTCTAGCTAGGGCACCTCCCAAGATTCATATTCATTGTTCTGTTTGTCTGATTTCCATGAAACCACAGACTTTAGGTTGACCTGATGTATCGAAGACATTTCCACTATTTTTGGGACTCTGATCTACTTCGAAAACACGTTCTGATTCTCCGGCAAGAGAAAGGGTCGAAGAACAGTTCGTCCATTCCCATCTTCTCTATCGATCACTATCGTCGTCACACATATTCTAGGTTGTCATGACGCTGTGTCTTTATTCTGGGATTATTGTGTCACAAAACATACCTGCAATGATCCGTTGTTCATTGCCGAAGAAGTACGTGAAGAACCCGCCAATATTTAAAAGAACATCGGAAGGAAACTTGCCGTGTTTGTTTGTCCCAGTCCTTCCACATTATTTTGATAGCAAGCAGATCAAGAGGAAACAATTCAATCATGGGAGGAAGAATTATCATTGCCCAAAACCAAAAAAACCCCTACTTCATATTGTTGTTCATTGGAGATGTTGCAGAAGAGAACAAAATAATTTGTTGTTTGTCGCGTTCTTCACGCACTCCCAATCCCGACTGCGTCGGCTATGGACGACGCTTCACATCAGTAGGATTTTACGGACGAAGTCTGAGGAAGAAGTCGAAGAAGGTCTTTGGCGTTCATCGTTGGTGGAGCATTCTTCGTTCTTCATCGGGAGATTTTTTCCCATGTTCCTCTTCTCATGTTCTACCAAAATTCCATGTGAAAATAATATTGGATTGAGTCATCTAATATTATGTTGGCACAAAAATTCAAAAAAGGAAAATAAATTATATAGGCTTCCGTAATTAATCCACGAGAGGTTGGCACATTAATTAAAGGGGTTGGATCTATTTAATAAAAGGGGTTGGCTCCATTTAATTAAATGGTAAGGTGGAGCGGCTCCAAGGGTGGTTGCATCATTAGGTGTGGAGTTCATGGGTTCTCCCCACTTAATGAAGAGTTTCAAGGGGTTAAATGTTAGGTGGTCCACACCTCATTTATCCTCCCATGGGAGGTTGAGTTCAGGTGATCCCCACCACCAAAACCTCTCATGGAAGGTTAAGGTGTGGAGGCCCCCACCTCCAACCTCATCTTGGAGGTTTTAACCTCCACAAACAAATAGGCGGCTCAAATAAAATAATGTGTTTGGACACTTTTTTTTATATAAAAAGCCAAAAACTAACTTTTATTCTCGACCAGCTTCCGTCGTAATGAAAGTCTTCTTAAGCAAATATCGGTGATGCATGTTCAACGGTGTGCTTGTTTTTTAGTTCTAATCACCGGTTCATAATTTATAAAAACCCACATGTACTTTTACTGAACGTACCCGAACAAACATCAGAAATCGATTCTGGTCACACCGAGCCTCAAAATCAATTTTCGTAACTTTTTTCATACTCGTAATAATACCATGTATTTAACAAAAACAATTCACATAATTTCTGGGTCTTTACATTCTCCCCACCTTAGTTCTTTACGTCCCCATAAGGTACAACTCGATCTATCAGATCAAAAGAAGGTATTGAGCATGAATCTAATCCTCCCACTCCCATGTGCTCTGCTAGAGGTTCTCGTGCTGCCAACCAATGCCCACCAGTGGTTTCGACCATTCACGTAGGACCTACTCCTTTCGATCCTCAATCCCCACTAGAACCTCCATAAATGTCACCCCATTGAGGACTGAGAGATAACTTTTTGCCTCTTCCAAATATCTGTAGACCCCGACAAGGTGAGACCCTTAAAAATATGTGGTCTCCATCTTCAAACACCAGAGGTCTCCATTTCCTATTAGTATACAACTTATACCTACTCTGTGCAGTCTTCATATACTCCTGGATCATTTTCACCTTCTCTATAGTAGCTCATTCTATCTCTGGTCCCACTTGTGCTGACTCCCCCGGGTCAGTCTAGCACAAGGGTGATCTGCAAGGTCGCCCATACAATGACTCGAATGGTTCCATCCCTATGGTGGAGTGATAGCTGCTGTTTTTGGAAAACTCCACCAAATGTTGGTGATCCTACCAACTTCGACCGAAGTCGAGGACACATGCACGGAGCATGTCCTTGAGGGTCTGAATAGTCTGCTCAGTCTGACCATCTGTCTGAGGATAGAAGGCAGTGCTCAAGTGAAGCTGTGTCCCGAAAGCATCTTAAAACCCCTTCCATAGCCGGGAAGTAAACCGTGTGTCATTTTAGGAGACAATAGAAGAAGGTACTCCATGTAAACACATAATCACTTGCACATAGAGGCATCCCAATCTCTCTACTGAACCCTGCTCTCTAAACGGTAAGAAGTGGGTCAACATGGTGAGTCGTTTGATGATCACCCAAATCGTGTCATGACCTCTGGATATATGTGGAAGACCTGTCATGAAGTCCATGGATATCTCATACCACATCCACACTATGACCTATAAAGGCCTAGCAAAGCCTGCTGGTACCTGGTGCTCTACCTTCACTTTCTGAAAATTGAGGCACCCAAAGATATACTCTACTAATTCCTTCATCATTCTTGGCCACCAGTGCTGTCGTCGAAGATTCTGGTATATATTCTCCACTCCTAGATGTACCGCTAGAGTGGATGTGGGGAACTCCCTCAACACTTCCTCCTGATGTGACCCTGGTACCAAGGTACATCCTCTGGAGAGGATGACGTTCTCCCCACCTTTAGAAAATACATTATGTGAATGCCCTGTGGATATCTGAGCACGTCGTGTCTCGTAGTCAGCATCCCCAAGTTGTGCCTCCCCGACATGCTGAAGAAGTGGGGGAGTGACTGTAGAGACTGAAGATAGGCTTCACCATCACTATCCCCAGATGATATCTGTAAGGTAGCCAGATGCTCTGTAACCTCTCCTAGCAGCTGTATATCATATCTTCTGCTGAGTGAATCAGCTACAATGTTCCCCTTCTCAAGAGTATAGACTATATCAAAGTCATAGTCCTGGAGGAACTCAATAAAATGTTGATGTCTCAGGTTTAGGTCCTTCGGATATAAGATATTCCTAAGACTCTTTTGATCAGAGTACATGATAAAAATCCCAACAATCAAATAGTGTCACCACATCTTCAAGGCGAAGAACAGTGCTGCTAACTCTAGGTCATGGGTAGCATAGTTCTACTTGTCAGGTCTCAACTACTGAGAACCATAAGCAATAAATGCTCCCTCCTACATCAGGACACACCCATGTCTGTTCCCTGATGTGTCACAGTAGACTACGTACCTTTCGCCCTCCTCCAGAAGCCTCATGATGGAGGCACTAATCAGCCTCTTCCTCAACTCTTAAAAGATATACTGGCATCTCTCTGACCACACGAAGGGTTTCACCATCTTCATCAAAGATGATAGTGGTGCTACAACATTGGAGATGTCTGGAACGAACCTCCAGTATTATCCAGCCAAACCCAAAAAACTCTATACCTCCGTCACACACCTTGGTGGCTCCCAAGCATGTACCGCTTCAATCTTCGCTAGATCCACTACAACTCCAGCCTCTGAGATGATGTGTCCCAAGAAATGAACCTCTCGAATCCAAAAATGCACTTTGAGAGCTTACCATAAAACTGGTGCTCTCAGAGTGTGTTTAGTACTACCAGAAAATGGTATGCATGCTTTTCCTCAGTAGTCGAGTAGATTAAAATGTCTTCGATGAAGACTACGACAAAGAGATCAAGGTAAGGCTGGAAGATCTAGTTCATGAGATTAATGAACATTGCTGGAGAATTTTTTATGCTGAAGGGAATAACCATGAAATCCTAGTGGTTGTACGGACACAAAAAGCCCATCTCTTGAACATCCTCATCTCGAACTCTGAGCTGGTGATAGCCTGATCTGAGGTCTGTCTTCGAGAACCACTGTTCTACCTTCAGCTGATCAAAGGGGTCATCAATCCTCAGGAGTGGGTACTTGTTTATCATTGTCACCTGGTTCAGGCGGAACTACTCGACACATATCCTCAATATCCCATCCGCATTCTTAGCGAACAGAATTGGGGCTTCCCAAGGAGAAAAACTGGGTCAAATGAATCCCTTCCCCTGCAAATCCTCTAGCTGTATCCTCAGTTTGCGAAGCTCAGCGAGAGCCATCGGATATGTTGGAGTAGATATTGGTGTCGTCTCAAGGTACAAGACAATGTATAATTCCAACTCTCTGTAAAGAGGTAGTCCTGGAACATCATCAGAGAAATCATATGTGTACTTGTCCACCACTAAATGATAAGTTGGACTCTCCACATCAACTGCTCTGATGGTAAGGCAGACCAACTAGTGAGTGATCAGGTGTACCCTCCTCCGAGTAAGTCTGTCCTATGCTGCAAAGGATCTATTCTCTCCAATGAAGGTAATCATGGTTCCATCCATGTGGAAACACTATAATTTTCACCTAATACAGTCGATCTGAGCACAAAATGTTGATAACCAGTACTTACCCCAGATGATGTCGTAAGGACTTGAGGTTGTTACAAGGAGATCCTTGCCAAAGCTCTCACCTCCTAGAGTAATATCGCACTACCGGCACCAGTGTGTAATCATCGAATATGATGTCATAGGATTATCTAGCTGCAAGGATTGAACTAATGGATCCTTCGGAGTCTCCGACCTCCGAACGAAGGACGTGGAAATGAATGAGTGAATGGAACCTGTGTCTATATGAACTGCAACTAAGGTGTGGTAGACAAATATCATACCTCAAATCATCTCTGGAGCATAGTGATCATATGCCTCAGCTGTCTGGAGCTGAGCTCTCCCCTTGTCCACCTACTCCCTACGGTCAGGGTGGACTTCCTGGTGGTGGTGGTGGTAACACCTCATTACGTTGCCAACCACCAGCTGCACGTTCAGCTCCTCTGCCACATACACCTCCTCCCTTCGGACCACCTTGATCAACCCTCTACCTCATCCTGGTAGGTCCATCAATGATCTGTTGATCATCTGAACGGCAGTTCAGACAGACATGAGCCATGTGACCATGCCCGCCACATGACTAAAATTGTCCACTCATGGTATTACTGACTCTATCTCCACACCAGGTGCCTCAGACAACTATTCCTGAGTCATGTGATTAATCATCTTTAGGTATTGTACTCTTGGACCTCATCGACATCTGTCGACTGCCTGCTAGAGAAGACTCCGTTGTGTGTCCACTAGTGGTGGGTCTCACTTCTGGAGACTGCTCAGTAAGAAAACTCTCCACTATGAGGGCTCTCTCTAACACTGCCGCGTACATCGGGATGCTGAGTGAGATAATCAAAGGTATGATCTCTCACCTGAGTCCATGGTCGAAGTTTTGGGCCTAGAAGAATGGGTCCCATACCATATTAGTGGAGTAGCGCGGGAGTTCGGTGAACCTCCTTGAGTAATACGCTACTGTCATGATTCCCTGCTAATGATGAAGTAGCTCATTTATCCGAACTGCATGAAGGATGGATGGTACAAAATCCGCCTCAAATAGGCTCTTGAAGTCTTCCCAGAGTAGGGTCACCTCATCATGAACCTGGAGCATTAGGCTCCACCATGTGCATGCTGGTGCTTGATAGAGACCTGCTGAATGGATCATGATGAAGTCTGTCGGTGTCCCTACAAGCCTGAAGACTATCGCCATAGCCTCCAGCCAATCCTCAGCCACATGTGGGTCTGTCTCTCCCCTAAACCTGGGTGGCCTCCGGTGATGGAACTCGTGAAACGCACTAAAGAGGCATGCATCGTCTGCTTCTGGGGCTGGTGGCATCGGTGGCCCTACAGGAAGTAACACCATGGGTTCTTACACTGGTAAAGGGCCTTGCACCAAGGCCTCATTGCTCAGTGGTCTAATAGTACGTATGACTCATGGGGCTCTAACTAGTCGTCTGCGGGTAGGCATCCTGAGGAAACAAATGCGACACGATCAAAATATTATACCTTGTGAGATAACCAGGTTGAGCTAATTTAATGAAACCTTTTGAAAAAATGCATGTAATCTGTGTTTTCGTGCACTAAGTCGGAAATTAGAAGTCAGGGTCCTAGTGTATGGATACGCCAGCCGCCCAAAACATCACTGGACACCCTAAACTGAAAACCACATATAATACCCTTAACACTATTAATTTACAAAAAAGAAAGATCAGAGTTCTATGTTCTGCGGTATAACCTACTCCTCTGATACCAATTTTTCACGACCTATCCCCTAGGGCCCATATCGTGATTATGCCAAGCCCACCTTCCATATGCCCGGGGCTGGAGACTAGCACCAAAGGCATGAATCCCTAAACTGGAAAGGTATTGCATTTATAACTGTAAGACAACACATCAGAGTACACAACTGGAAGCAAAACACTAAGTAAAACTGTATACAAAAGAAGTGTTGGAAAGTAAAAAGGGCACGAAAATACAAGCCCAACTTTATAGTACAAGGAAACTGAAAGTACAACTGAAGAAAAGTAAAGCAGCTACTAGGTCGTCCTACGGGGTTCCTACCTGAAGGGTAGGTACATATGGTCTCCTGAGCACTCTCATTAGTCTGTCTCCTTCGTGAACCGTCACACCAAGTGTTCCTCCTCTGGGTACCATCTAGACCTGCTACTCTTTTCCTCAATTAGCTTTGTCCATCATCTGCAACCAACACAACGTGGTGCGGGAATTGACCATGCAGGGGTGAGTATAATGATACTCAGTTGGGACCCCGAGACCCTCAAAGTATCACTAAATACACTAAGGATAAACCAAAAAGAATTAATTCAATGAATAACAACTACATATTTATATGACCATATATATACCTAAATTACCTAGTAACCCATATCAATCATGAGGAAAACATAAAAGTTATTGACTTAGCTCAAACCATGATTTTCATTATCAAAACCATGGATGATGGAGAACGCTTCCTCTGTCGAGTATAGTGGGCATGTCGCAACAACAAGACACTTCTCACTAACCTTGGATTGCTAAGGTACTCTTCCTGTCGAGTACCATGGGTCTCCTGCCAACAAACAGGTGCTCCCCCGCTATTGGAATGCCACCAACTACCAGGCACTCTCCCTAATAGCCTACAGAGGTCGTCCTATTATTGAGTACTGCGAGTCTACCGCCAACTACCTGGAGCTCCTCCACCGTGGGTCTTCCTCCAACTACCAGGCGCTCCCCACATGGCTAGTCGAATAACTCCGAGTAGAATCGGTCAATCAGTCATCAGGTCTTCCAACTACTAGGTATTCACACTCTATCTTCTCATCAATGGAAGGATCCACTCCACAAGCTACTGTGAAATACTCCAACTGTCACGAAGTGCCATGAAAAAGTTTCTCAAAAGTCCGCCACAACATTGGGGGTGAATCCAAGCAAAAACATGTCTAGACACAGAGATGAGATGACCAAGAAATTTTCAAAATAGTACACGACATGTTGTTATGGCTACACACCATGTCTTCAGACCTCAAGTACTACCCATGTTCATTGACCTGTGTCGAAGGGCTTGTCATGTAGAAAAGTAATTACACATCTTGTGGTATGGTTACATCCCATGTAAAGGCATCTGGGGTTGTCTCCATGTATGCTAGCCATGTGCCTGTACATGGCCTCAACCCATGTTATCTAATTCGTGTAACTAGTACATGGAGTATCCCATGTCACTGGCCTTTCTACGCTGTTTAGTGGAGTATATTCCCTTGTAATTCCCCGTGTGTGTGTTTTTCCCAAAATACACACTGTATGTCATATAGCCACGTCTACCAGACCGTGTGGAAAGGAAATGTTGTGTGACTGAGGTCACACACCATGTGCTACCAATTTGACGCTCGAACCCTAGCCGTAGTACTCTTATACTACACTGTGTGTCCTTCAATAGTACACACCATGTATTTTGGAATTTTCCAAAAATGACGCCTCTGGCCAGTGCACCTCCCAAGTTTTCCTTTCATTATTCTGTTGATCTGATTGCCACGAAACCGCAAACTTTAGGTCACCCCGATGTTCCGAATTCATTTACAGTGTTTTTGGGCCTCCGATCGGCTCCGAAAACAAGTTTTTATTCTCCCACATGAGAAAGGGACGAAAAAAGGTTCATCTATTCCGGTCTGATTCATCTCCCTCTATCATCCCCAAACCTTTACTAGGTCATCGTGATGTTGGGTCTTCATTCAGGGATTGTTGTATTTCAAAAAAAACCCGCAAGGATCCGTTGTTAATTGCCAAAGACAAATGTGAAGAACACACCAATATTCAAAATAACGGAGAAAGGAAACAGGCCGAGTTTCTTTGGCCTAGTCCTTCCACATTAGTTTGATAGCAAGAAGATCAAGAGTAAACAATTCAATCATAGGAAGAAGAATTATAGTTACTGAAAACCAAAGCAATTCTCTACTTCGTATCATTGTTCTTTGACGATGTCATGGGAGATAACGATGGAGTTCACTGTTCTCCATGTTCGTCACATACTTCTAATTTCGGCTACATCGGTCGTGAAAGATGCTCCATATTGAAAGGATTCAAGGGAGGAAGTCTGGGGAAGAAGTCAAATATGGTCCTTGGCGTTCTACGTTAGTGGAGCATTGTTCGTTCTTAATTGGGAGTTTTTTCCCAAGTTCCTCTTCTCAAGTTAGACCAAAATTCCAAGTGAAATTAATATTATATAGAGTCATCTAATAATACGTTGTTACAAAAATACTAAAAGGGAAAATAAATTACATAGTCTCCCCTAGTTAATCCCCGAGATGTTGGAAAACTAATTTAAGGGGTTGGATCCATTTAATTAAAGGGTTTTGCTATATTTAATTAAATGGGAATGAGGACATGAATCAAGGGTGGTTGCACCATTAAGTGGGGAGTTCAAGGGTTCTCCCCACTTAATGAAGAATTTCAAGGGGTTAAAAGTCTGGTGTTCCCCACCTCATTTATACTCCCACGGGAGGTTGGGTTCGGGTGGGCCCCACCACCATAACCTTTAATGGGAGGTTAAGGTGTGGTAGCCCCCACATCCAAACACATCATGGGGGATTTAATGCCCAAACACGAAAAGGCATCTCAAATAAAATAGAGTTGTTTCCCACATTATTTTATTATTTTTTTTATAAAAATCCGTAAACTAGCTTTTATTCTCGACCAACTCCAGTCGAGGTGAAAGTCTTCTTCAGCGAATACCAGTGTTGTGAGTTCAACGGTGCCATCAGATTTTGGTTTTGAGCACTGGTTCAAAAGTTTTAAAAACCTAGTCGTACGTTCACTGAATGTACCCGAACAAAACTTCTGATTTTGATTACTCGCACACCAGGCATCAGAATCAAACGCTGTAAATTTTCGCGGACTCTTAAAAATCCCATGTATTTAAGAAAACAATTTACGCTGAATTTATGGGTTGTTACCTAGATTATAATTTATATAGTAGTAAATTTTGTTTTCCAAAATAATATTGTTTAGTGGGTTCACTACTCAAAAAATCATTGATGAAATGGTTTACTCGGAATACCATCATAGTGCACAAATCAGATTTTAAAATAGGTTTACCAAAATTTTAATACTTATTTATATATTGTGATATAAATATTTACCCAATGTGTTTTAAGGAGATATAGGTTCTAAAAAACTTTGATTATAACATAATTAGCATACATGAATATAATATAACATCCATTACACAATGAAAATAATACATAAGTGCTCCTCAAATATTATGATACATTAATCATATCATATCCCATGAATGAATTTGGGTTTAGAACTCAATTTTCATATTAACACACATAAATATTAATGTTCTACAAAAATCACTAAACATGTCACAACCCATTAAAATTAATGGGTTTAATAAAACATTTAATAATATCTTATTATATGGAAGTTAGACGGTGTTTGTAAACACAACTTCATTATACTAATTGACTATATAGGGAAAAAATAATAATGGTATCATTAGAGTATATAAATTTTAAATAATAAGTATCTTCAAATATGCCTTCTCATATGCGAAATTATTTTTATATATTTCATATAATTTCATTTCGGAAAATTAGATTAAAATAAAAAAAAATACCTTTTAAAACCTAATAAATTTTCAAAATCATTTTTATTTTAATGAATAATTGAATATTAAATATGAATAATTAAAATTTGTTTAAAATTTTTCATAAGTAATATATCATTTTAGTATTAAATGTAAATTTTTCAACTATAAAAAATTTGAAAATAATTTTATTTCATTATAACCATAAAGCATATAATGGAATATTTTTAACAATGGGTTTTTATTATTGTAGAAAAATTAGTTGATGGTGTAAACTATAAAGCATAGATTCGGTTAACACTATCAGAAAAAGTAAAATGGACATTTTTTAGAATATTTAATGATGATTCACTTAATTTTTCATTAAATCATTAAATCATGTGAACAATTTTCTTTTATACATCATCTGAAAAAGGATAACATTTGTTTGAAAATATTAATTGAAATAATTGTTTTAGAGGAAAAAACATGATCACGTATACTGATAAATAAAGGTAATTTTTCATAAAAACATAATTTGGAGAAAATTATTATATAAAAAGATTACAATTTTGGAATACATTTTTGTTCATAAAATAACCTAAGGGTTATAAAATTTATGATCTTCATATGATATGGATGATAATATTTAATCATTACAAGAATTTACATATACAATATTTTTAAACATAGAGATTGTATCATAATGCCCATACAACATTAGAGACATTGAATCATAAGCCTTATGACGGAATAAAATTTAATGAAACACAAAATATCATGAGAATAAATAAATTCATGACATTAAATGTCAATTGGGATGGATCTACACCTCATAAAATATATCAGATTTATAATATGATAAATATATCAAAGAATACACTTGAAGAAAAAATTCCCTTACTGCTTTAGATTCATAATAATTATGAACCAAAATAAAGATAAATAATTAAATGGATATGTAGTTCACATAAATATTGATTATAACAATCATAATGGGGATTCAAGTGATGTATATGCACCACAAAAAATGGATAATTGGTCTCTAAGGCATGTATCTCATATATTTAAAATGAGAGTTGCACGCCCCTTACCCTATGTTTTGGAATCCATTTTACATGTTAACAAATCAATTATAATGAATAATATTTTATTTTTAATATGTTAAATAAAAATTATATATATATATATATATCATACCATATATTATTTAAATAGGACCTTTTATTACTAATATATTATCAATTTGTTGTTAAAATCACCATTAATGTATTTAATTATATATTTTTCATTTATTTGTTGGTTTGGTATTTTTGGTCCAAATACATTGATCATAATTACTTTATATAAATAATTTTACCTAGTATGTAAATATCATATATATTTATTTTATATATATATATAATGATCTTAAAAATTAAAAGATTGAATTTGAAATACATTTCTTATAGAGGCGAAATGTCATATGTGTGCATGAACATTGTTTCCATTTTCAAGAAGAATAAAACTAAATAATGGAAAATAATATAATTATATCAATTAATAAATTTTTTCCTAATATTTTACATATATTAATTATATTTTACCTAATTACCTTACATACCAATATTTAGTGCAAAACGGATCACATCATTTCATGAGGTTGTAGAACACCATAAACAAATGAATTGTAATTGAATCCCACATATAGTGGAAAGTAACAAGTTATATGAGGTATAAATTTTAATAAAGTATAATTAAGCTACATAACACATCGTTTCATGAGGTGATAATACATTTTATGTATGGGGGATAATTTCTTATCCCATTTGATGGAAGGGGAGAAAGATTTATGTCATTATATTAAGATAATACCATATCATTATATAAAATATATATCAGTTATATTATCATCATTATTTAATTACAATTTAATGTATTGGAGGATAAAATGAAATAAAATTCTCTATTAGGGATATATCGTATTCTTCATAGATATTGTTTTAGTTTATATAAATGGGAATCATAGGATGAATGTAGTTACAATAATATTGAATATTGGGCAATAAAAAGAATGTTTTGATGTGATTTTGATATTTCCTAGATGGAACAATGGGGCTTGGATGTTCTCATATTATATGAGAGTCAGTCACCTTTTATAAGTGATGTTAGTGGAACACTTGTAGTATTTTAAAAGAAAATGCTTTGGCCTCATTGTTCACATAACATAGGGAACAAAGCATAGTCATTCTAGAATATTATATAATATAATGTTGACATATTCCCATAAACTTGTTTTTTGACAAGTTTATATATAATTTTATATAATGAATTTTTAGTTTAATCACTTCGTAAACCCATTTTCAACATTACCTTGAAAATAAAAATTTTATTTATTTTTTTCATTATAATGGTAAAAAATTAAGTTAACAATATAATAAAATAAATTTTACTAAATACAAATTTGGAATCTTTATTTCCAAATTCCACTCACATAATTAGACTCTGATAATTTAATATAAATCTCGTAGATGTGATGAAAAAATAGTTTTCCAAAAATAGATATGTTGGAAAAGTTTAAAAATCTTTTATATCAACATTAAATTAGAAATTTTTTCCAAAAAATTAATTAGGACTAACAAATATATAATTTAAGTAATATTAAATTTTAATTCATATTAAAATAAAATATTTCATCCAGAATATTTGAATGAATTTGGAATTTCATAATTAGAACTAATATATTTAATATTTTTCTAAAAAATTATAATATGAAAAAATTATAAATAAATATCTATGAAATAATTTATAAATTATGCATTAAAAAACATAGTATTTTTTAGTTAATTTTTTATAAATGTTACAAAAAATAATTTTAAAATATTTCCACAAAATTCTACAACATAAATTTTTAGATATTATTTTTCTAAGCATAAAATTAAATTTATTATTATATCTTGAATAGAGGAAACATAAAATTAATGATGGTCATTTTCGTGGATATATAATATATAAATTTATATTTTATAAATTACCATATGTTTTTTTAATTTATTGACATAAGATGAATTTTTCCACATAAGTATACATTTTTTTTAAAAATATTTCTCCTATTCTAAAATAGATTTCATTTTCATTCCTAATTCATATTCAGAAAAATAATTTATCATATATTCATGTGTAAACCATATATTATCATAATTTTTTTAATCATACTAATTCATATAATATATCGCTCATCATACGTGGTCTTGGAAAGAAACAGGGTGGTGTTATTATCCATAGGTTATATCCCCAACACACCAATGGCTAGTAAAAAATTTCATGGTCCTCATGAAAAGTTGGGGACAATTTTCCCCTTAAAAGATAAACATCCATACAACAATAAAATTACCCAAAATACCTCTTTACTATTGGATTTCATGGTTAATAAATACATACCAAAATACCTCTACATTTATAATGTTGGGTGATACCACTATAACCAAACCCATAACAAGGTTGGATTTCATGATTAAACAATAATTTCCCTATAAGTATTTTTTCCATTATCCATACATGTACACCTTATCTTAAACATTTTCACTGTTAAGAAAGATTTTGAATCAATAGTGTGAAGCTATTATCCATCCTAACAAAAGACACATGGTTTTATGTATTGAGTACACTGTTCTTAAATATATTCTAAAAATGTGTCCCTTTATAAAGCACTATAGATAATGAAAAAACTCCCCCTAACCTCTCAATATATTACCAAATCATTAAATACAATTAAAATATAAAAATAATGGGTCCTTTATTTTAATATAATGGTACTATATTCTCCCCCATTGGAAATTATATCCCTTAAAAGAAGAAAACTATGGTATTCCTAAAATTATCTTCTCAATTTCACCATCATTTACTTTTCATACTCCCACATGTCATTCTAAAAAATTCCATGATTCCTTAAGAAACACTAGTCACATGATATTTCCTTGAAATTCATTATCATGCATATCCACCATCCATTTTGTCACATGAACATGATGACCCAACTCAAATGACATATGTCTTCGATGGTGATCAGAATATTATTTACAATGAATCAGATATGTTCATATAATTTTTTTGATAAATTGGTTAAATTCTATTGCCTCTTTCACACAGTTGGGTCACCTGGTAAATTTTTTCCATCTTCAACCCAAATAAACTCTTAATGAAAAGGATGCCGATATAATGCTTCAAAATAATCCATATATATTGATACATGGATACTGTTTTTGTATAAGGAATCAACTAATGATATGTTCTTATCCTACCATCCTTTAAAATCCATTACACTATCCATAAACATGTCCTCTAATGTATAGACCATCCTATCATATTTTCCATTACATTAGGATGCTAATACATGCTAATATTCAACTGTTTTCTAAGGGATTAGCTTATTGATTTATACAGATCAGATGTTTCCATGGGGGACTTTTCAAAAAAAACATCCAAACAAAAAAATATATACTACATTACTTTTCTCCGATATAGATATGAGTAATTACTCTATAGTATAAGATTAATGAATGTGGATATAATGAGACGATTTCCATAGATAATCCCAAATTAACCACAAGGAATTTTCTTTCCTAACAATTCTTGGTAATATGTCTCAATATCATTTTTTATCTTTTCAAACATACTTATCGAGATTATAAAAGATAAAAATATGTAATATGGATTTTATTGTTTCTCCTGGAACTACTGATACGTGAGGTATCATAAAAATAATAGGTATCTTCCATTTTGATGAAAATACACCAAAATAGTGTGTTCATCACTATATACATCATGTCAAATCTTGTATGAAGAGACCATTTAAAATGGTGGTAGAAACTATGAATTTGTTCTAGACAGGGCAATGGTTCCTTTATCTAATATCTAAATCACAAAAATAAACTAACATACATATTTTATCAATAAATGGTATCCCCTACATTGTGTTTTTTACCTCATGTTAACATATTAATTTTTGGATATATGATCCAATTTTACATGATGAATACATTCAAGAAATAAATATATTCGGATAAAAATGGCCACCTCACCATAGTCAAGATAATAAGGGTGCATTTTTTCTATGACTAAAAACATATATCAATGATTTTATTATTTTTTTCCACGAACTTTTTATTTTAATTCCTCCTCAATGCGTCCAGTAATAAATTTCCATCAATATTGTACACATAAATTGAAAGACTAACATTTAATGTTTTTCCATCCATCTTGGTTGGATTAGATTCAAATCATGTTGTGAGATTTTTTTTAAAACTCTTATTATAGGTAAATGATTTAGTTTTTTCACTAAAAATATAATTAAATATTTTCATCATTAAATGGACTACTACATATAATTCAAAACTATATGTTGGATAGTTCTTCTCGTGAAATAGTAACTACTATGATACATAAGTTACCACATGATCTCCCTACCTGTTATCTTTTCCTGACTATCACCTCGATGCATCATAATAGACTATATAGCCTTGTAGAGTATTTGAAAATTCATTGATACATGTTTATGTAAGTATACCATTATGTTCATTGATGGATTGTTTCAATTAATTTTTCAACTAAAATGTAATTTCATTCCTCTAGAAAGTTTTCATTTGTGATTCCAAACATGAAAAATATCCTACAAAACATCAGTAATATACTAATAATCAATGGAAACTATGTATCTCCAAGACATATTTTTTTGTGGATTACAAGAGTAAGAAGGTTATATATTTTTAGTATATAATGAAATGAATTTTTTAAAAATTGACATGGTCATTGAAATGAACATATCTTTTCCTGAAATCACATATTGAAAAAATTTCATCAAATTAATGCTATTGCAGGACACCCAACACCATAGCTAGTTGTTTCTTATGAACTATCTCTTTCAAAAAATACGTTGGTATATCATTTGGAATCATCACCACAATGGAATCCATATACATTTCAAATATATAGTTCAACAATTCCATAAATACTATTACTGAATTTTTAATACCAAATAATATAAAAATTCACTCATAATAGAAATATATACTTCTGAAATATTTCATCAAAATATCATCCTTTCAAACCCATAGGGGGCGATCCATCTGTATTTGATTGTACATTCTATTCCCTATTTCCAAATCTAGAAAATTCATATAAAATAATTTTAACCAACTGTTGGTTTACATATAGATCCACTATTACAACATTCTTAGGAGCCTCTTGGATTTTGTTCTTATGGATCCTTCCTATGTCCATTTGATATAAAAAAATCTAGCACAATTTAGTCTCAATCCCAATAAATTTAATACTTAGATATCTCATATTAAGATTATAATATCTCTTTAAAAAATCATTATAAAAAATAAACAATTTTACATATATTCAAAAAACCACCACAAAACACTTTTAAAATAACCATTTGATGTAATTGTCATTGCTTTTAAAAATACATTACTTATTTTTATTTCATTAAATAATTAATCTAATAATAGAAGATATAGAAAGAGATAAAATTTATATTATCATTGCACGTCATGCAGCACTAATTAGATTAATCCATGATGATGAGATGAAATGTAACATTCATATATAGTAAATATTCACATAACCAAAAATACTGGTAAATAAATATCTACATTACAGTGGTACACTACATATTTTTGAGATATATATTTAAAATTATAATAATTATATCATCTTTTTACCATCTTGATAAAAACAGAATTATCAAGATTTACCATATAAAACTCCATGAATGAAAACAACTGATTAGTGAGGATCAAATAAAAAACAAGTTACATATGTCCCATCGCAAATTGTCTTGGGAATATGTGGTGGGGTGTTTCTTACATTTTGTAACATCCCAATGACACCAAATTAGTAAAATAAATATTGAGGGCTCAAAGAAAATTAGAATATTTTTTATTCATTGAATGATATACATCTAGAAAAGAATTCATAATGAAAATATGTTTTTATTAATATAAAAAAGATAGGGGAACAATGACAAAAAAACATAAAATAAATAAAAAATCAAAGTGGCATGAAGTGATGAATCCAAGTGTAATCTCATTGGATAATGTGTTTTCATTTATTGGGAAAGGGTCCCACTCTGTCATAAATATCAAGTTCATCAACTAATTTACCTTTATGAGCTGACCGATCATCCACAAAGATCCATTATCTCCACACATTCCCAACATTAATGCACAAATTGATATTAAATCTTTATTTATTAATATAATAGGAAAATGTACAAGGGGAATAATCCTTCCCTTTAAGGATCCGCATCATAATCTCATAATTAGTATCAATAACCTCAATCAATTTATTGAACCTTTTACATAGGGTAATACTTATTTGTGTGACTATAAATTATGCACCAATAGAGTTATACACACCATAGAAATTAATAAAATAAAAAAGAACTGAGCTTCTTATACCCCTCATTAGTCTACCTCTTATCATTTCTCAAGATAAGATTGAGACATCAAAATTAACATTTAATCGCCTTAATTTGGGAACCCAAATTAACCAAAAGTCATGATTAGTGGGGTGTGAAACTGAGATCCCCAATACATTATGAGAAACCTGAAAAACAATGATTAATCCCACCAGCCATTGATAATAGATCTGAACTTATTTACTAGAACCATCTTAAAAAACTAGATTAAAATTTAATAACATTTTACACATTCTATCTCAAGGTTTCCACCTTCTAGTAGATTCCAAAAAATAGCTACAAATATCATGCCTCATATCTTCTATTCCAATTCATGGTTCCATATTCCCTAAAACAAGAAGAATATGTAGACATGAATGGAATATCCATCTCTATGGATATGAAAACTATACCGCAATTAAATCCCATAGTTTTCTTTCCAATTAACACTTCACAATTATATAGATAACATATTAACATTGATTTTTATCATAGGAAAAGTAGTGTGAATCAATATTCTTCCAATTTTATAATTTATAAAGAATTCATGGTTCCTTGTCCTCTAGAATAAGAAATTCAATTTAGTTGTAATCACTTTCACTATAAAATAGGATCCCTTCCATTCAACATGCCATGATCATGAAAAATTTTCATGTTATAATGTCTTCCAAATAATCCAAAAACTGAATGTGTAAAAATAATAATATCTAGTTAATAAACAATGAAAATAACAATAAGAACAACCGTTTGATCATCATTGAAAAAAACCACATTATTTTTGTTCCAGAAGTCCTCCTTGAATGATATTTTCAGGACCCGACACCCCAAAAAATATAGACCCCTTCAATCCAAATTATACCTCAATATGTTGATATCACCATTTCCAACTAGAAAAAATTTTATAAACACCTACTATGACATGAAAATTCATCCAATCTATCTCCAAATGTAACACCACGACCCCATTTACCCATAGTTTGTGCATTATTACATAACATTATCATGATCACAAAATATCAAGTATCAAAAAACCGATTAGTTTAGTAGCCTTGGAAACACTAAATACAATCATAGGTCTTAAATTACATGATAAAGTCCAAAACTACAAGAAAATAGTCTCCATAGTCCACACTCATATACCCTCATACTATCCCTGTAGGTCAGTCATAAAATATTTCTTCACATAATGGGTAAAATAAAACATATAAAGGGGTGAGAACAGATTCTCAGTAGGGATAACAATATAACATAAACTTTTATAATGAAGCATAAAATTTTAAGACAATGTATAACAAAAAAATACATTTAAACTTGAAATTCAGATTAATATAGAAAATATAAAAATAAATAATTCCATTTACTAATTGACATGTATATTCTACTAGTCGAATAATCACATGAAATATCAGCAACCACTTTTATAAAGATGGAATGCATAATTCAAGACATTCATAACCACATAGTCAAGGCCTTCTTCCAAGAATACAAATACGATTATGTCAAGACCTTGTTACCAGACACTATTTGGACTCATGAGACCTGCCAATTCATCGAGGAGTTGTAGCGGGCTCCAAACATCACTTACTATGTCCAATGCATTCCACATATGAACGGGTTTAAACAAAACATAAGAATAAATATTAACACTAGGATATGAAATGTCAATACATTATCTATAAACCATGAATGGTATAAAAATAACTCATCCACATTCAAACATATCACAAATCATTCAATACAATATAGAAGTTTTGTATCATAATAAATCAACTTGAAATAAGCATAAATCAATTAATAGATGTTCACATAGATGAAATCCAAACCTTTTTAGGGAAATATATCTTTCTATTTTGAAATCATTTAAAAGTAAATTAATTATAAAATAAAACATTTATATTTGAAAATATTCTTATAAGCTTGTATGAGAATCTTTGATGATGTTATAACGGTGGAAAATAGCTTCATCTTACTTATATGTTAGAAAAATACATTCATACCTTAATTTTGTCGAAAAGGTTAAAGAGGAATTTGATTGGAAAAGGATGGAAATATTCCTTTATAAACATATTATAAAAGTCAGTGAAGGGTATAAATTACCTTAACCCATATTCTATATAATAGTAAGAATGATTTGAAATACAATTTTTAAGTGACATGGATGTGGATGATAAAGAGGTCCGAGTAGATTATTACATATAAACATTCTTGGATAATGAGGAGATTGTGAAATAATCCCTTAACTTGTAGTTTTCTTTAGTCGAGGTCAGGTTATCCTCTTTTATAATAGTTCAATCATTGTTATTAAACTATACAAGAATCATAAACATTAATATGATATCATAAATGATCTTCTAATATTAATTTGTTAATAATAATTTAATATTATTGTCGTTTTGGGAGTTCACTTCCTCGTTTTCTTTTATATGATTTGTTACATAAGGTGTGTTTTCTATCGATAATTCATACATTATTAATATCTATAATGATATTATGTCCTTAAAAATTATTATTAATCATCTAATTAAAATTATTCTTGAATGGATACGATGGGGAATGAATCTCATCGAGTTCGTGGAGACGGTAATCCGTACGTACGCACGAGCGACAATATCATTATTTTAATATTAAAATAATGTATAATTGGATTTTATATCATATATAAAGAATAATTATCATGTTATATTTATTATTTACATCATTTACACATCATTATTATACCCATCTAAATAATAATGTATTGAATAACAATTAAACCACGCCGAGGAGACGGTAAGCCGTACGTGTGTGAGTATGGTGACATTTCATTCAAAGGATGGAAAGAATAATGAATTTGGTTGCAAAATATTTATAATAACATTACAATATATTTATGATTCTGGAGTTATTATCTTTTAATGGAAACAACAATGAAAAGGGAAGTTGAATAAGAAAGGAACTTGAAAGAGGTTATGAAATATTTACCTCTTCTTCAGGTTATTCCTTTTGATTTAATCAAAAGGGCTCGATTGGTTGGATTTATGACTAAAGGAAGGACTCTAGAATGAATGGAGGATAGTTATCAGGTATTTTTATAGGGTCTTTTCTGAGATAAATAGCTTTTTAGGTGTGAAATAGAGAGAAGGGGGAGGGCCCATTTATAAGAGGGGTGAGGGGAACCTTAGGAAAAAGTTATAATATTATATTATAATAAATTCATATTCAGTTTATAATTGCTCCAAAGTGACTTATTTTGAGGATAAGGTGGGGATGGGTCGAAGTCCACTCAACCAATAGTTTTTAGATAGGTATGGGTCATTATATTAACCCTGTCTTTTAGATTTAACAATTAGGTAAATAGTTTGACATTTACCATGTGACTTTGTATTTTTATATTATATGGTTAATAAACATAATATAAACATCAATGTGAACCCCAAGTGGTTCATAAATGATACAACTATAATTATAAAAGTATTTGGCCGAACCATTGATTTTTAGGATTACTATATCATTTAATAATATAATATCTGTTTTAAAAACTCCTTTTTGTCAATTTTGACACAATTTAATACTTTAATTTTGTTAAAGATTTATCAAGTTTATTAATTCTAAAAAAAATCATTTAATCAATCCTAAAATGTCATATTAACCTATAAAATTCATGTATGTCATCAAAACGTTGAAAATATTTTAATTTTAACATTAATAATACAAATTATTTGATTCTGTCATTAACAAGGAAAATATTGCATCATCATTGTGTCATATATAAATTTAATTATTCAATTTCTAACAATTATAAATAATGTAACATTATTTAGGAAATCGTTTTATCTTTTTAATTGATACTTTTAGTTGGAGAGATAACATGTATAACCTTATATAAAAATTGTTTTACTAAAAGATATATGCTTATATTATTTTTGTATTTACTTTTACTAAATTAATATAAAGTGTCATTATCACCTACAAGTGGATCCATGAGGTCCCAAAATCGACCCAAATATACCCATGGTCGGACATGTATCATCCAATCGGGTTAGGACATGTTTTAGGGTAATTTATTATTTTTTTTACCCATATTTACCGGAATTTCCCTTTAACCAAGGTAAATAAAATATTTACCGAAATAATTATTCAAAATGTATAAAAATAAAAGTTAACTATTTGCAAAATTTGGTCCTCTTGATTCTAAATATGGAATAGGTTTTCCAAAATTACAAACACAATAGTGGAAAAAAATTATTTAAAATTGATTTTCGTTGTCAAAACAAAAAGTGGGTTTTTAAGAAATAATAACTATCAAAAGATTGACACTTGCTTATGTCTAGTTTAAATGTTAAATTATGTCCAATGACCACCATTGTATTAAATGGTAAAAATATAATCTAATTATATTTTAAAAAAACTCAAATAAATAATTTATCAGTATTAATTATATCAATTAAAAAAAATTAATTAAAATTTAGTAATTTTCACTATTCATGAAAATATGAAAGTTATCAGAAAAGTACCAAGAATTCACCCTAAGAAATTTTTAATATTCCGAATCCAAAAATGAAGTCTATTTATAATGATAAAAGGTATAAAATTTAATAAAATTTGTATTGTTATTCATAACGGCTAGCTTGAAACGTTATGTTGTGTTAGACCTCGAAGTTGTGTACAACACATGCTATTGTATTATTCAAAGGGAAACATATCATGGAATCTTGGGGTGTTACATTCTCCCCACCTTCAAATAATTTCTTCTTTAAAATTTTCAGAATATTACTACATAAAAAGACTCGGGTGGTTTTTCATCATAAGTTCCTCAGGTTCCCACATTGCCTCTTCCATCCTATGGTTTCTCCAGAGAAAGTTTAAAAAACAAGTCTTCCGGTTTCTCAGTAATTATTCTATGGTATCAAGAATCCTGATGGTCTTTTCATAATAAGACAGATCAGGTTCTAGTTCCAATTTCTCATAGTTGAGTACATGCATTGGGTCAGACATGTATTTTCTCAATAGTGATACGTGGAATACATCGTGGACTTTGGAAAGACTTGGCGGAATTTCCAAATGGTAAGCTACAACCCCAATTCATTCTAGAATTTCGAAAGGTATGATGTACCTGGGACTCAATTTACCTTTCTCACCAAAACATATAACACATTTCCATGGAGATACCTTCAAGAAAACATGATATCCTTCCTGAAATTCCAAATCTTTCATTCGATTATTAGCATAGATCGTCTGCCTACTTTGAGATGCATTGATGTGGGTTTGGATTACCTTCACCTTTTTCATCATTTCCTCCACAAGTTCTAGGCCAATGAGTTTTTTTTCACGGACACCATCCCAATAGGTTGGTGTGTGAAATCATTGTCCGTATAACGCTTTATATGGTTACATCGGAATACTTGAATGGAAGCTATTGTTATAGAAAAATTATGCCATAGTTAAATATTGATCCCACCTACCTAGAAAGTCGAGTGAGAATGATCTCAATAGGTCTTCTAAGGATTGAATAGTCTGTTCTTATTGTCCATCTATTTTATGGTTATAGGTAGTACTCAAACGAAGTTTAGTATCTAGGGATTTCTAATGAATTTTCCAGAATCTTGATATAAAACGTTGATCATGATCAGAAACTATCGATTGTGGTACTCCATAAAGTCTCACAACATTATTAATAACCTGTCATTCTAGATGATCAAGTGGTAGATCTTCTCTTATGGAAATAAAACGTGCTGACTTGGTAAGACGATCATAATGGCCCATACTACATCATTCCTTCTAGGATTCTTTGGTTGTCCCATGATAATTTCTATTTTATATTATCCCATTTCCACTCAGGTATGTGAAGAGGTTTCATAACTCCTCTAGGTTGTTTCCTTCCAGCTTTCACTTGTTGAAAAACTATACACCTTTACACATAATCAGTAATCTCCCACTTCCTATTGTCCACCCAAGAATATTCCTTCAAATATGCATACATTTTCATGCTACTAGAGTGTATAGAGAAATTGGAACAATGAGCACCATCCACCAATTCCCATTTAAATCAGGTACATCAAGAACACAATGTCTCTTCACAAATATCAATTTTTCATCTTCATACACAATGTCACTCCATCTCCCACCATTCACAACCTTAAACTTCTTTTGAAACTCTTCATCATCAGTCCGAGAACTCTTTATCCTTTCTAGTAAAGATGTCTTGGAAACCATTTGAAAAAGCATTTATGTTTAACCTTCCATGGTTATTCCCATATCCATATTTACTAGATCCATGTATATAGGATCCTTTTGAAATCTAATCTTGTTCACAACTCCATGATCTTTTCTGCTCATTGCATCTACCACCTTATTTTCCTTCCCCAGGTGGTAGTGTATCATGAAATCATAATCCTTGAGTAGATAAAGCTGTATCTTTTGCCTCATGTTGAGTACTTTTTGTGAGAAAATATACTTAAAACTAGTGTGATCATTATAAATCTAACATTTTTTTACCATAGAGATAGTGTCTCCAAATCATCAAAGCAGTGATTATAGATGCTAACTCCAGATCATGAGTTGGATAGGTTTTCTCATGAATATTCAGCTGTCGTGATGCATCGGAAATGACTCCATTGTTATGCATAAAAACAAAACCAAGTCATTTCTTTGATGCATCACTATAAATAATAAACCCTTTATTCCCCGATGGTAGAGTCAAAATTGGAGCATTGACAAATCTTCTATTCAGTTCTTCAAAACATTCTTCACACTCTTTTGTCCAGACAAATTTAACCCCTTAACATGTTAGCTTCATTAATGGGTTAGCCAATCGGGGAAAATTCAGGACGAAATGTCGATAATAACCTATTAAACCAATAAAACAGTGTACCTCAGTTATACACATTGGTTCTGGACATTCATGGATTTATCTTGTCATAGAAAGATCAATAGAGATTCTATCCTTAGAGAAAATATGGCCATGAAAAGATATCACTTGAAGCAAGAATTCACACTTTCTAATCTTCACATTTAATTCTTGCCTTCTAAGAGTCTTTTGTATAATGCACTAATGATTTTCAGGATCTTCATAGCTTTTGGAGTATACCAATATATCATCGATAAATACAACTATGAAGTCTTCGTGATATTCCTTGAAAACTCTGTTCATTATATAGATGAAAACAGATGGTTCATTAGTCAACCCAAAAGGCATTACAGTAAACTCGTAATGCCCATACCTGGTTCAAAATGATGTCTTCGGAATGTCATCCTTCTTCATGCACAACTGATGGTATCCAGATCGAAGGTCGATCTTTAAAAATTATTGACCTCCATGCAGTTGGTCAAATAGATCATCAAAGCGTGGTAGGGGATACTTGTTCATTGTTGTTATAGCGTTAATCTCTTTGTAGTCGATGCACAAACTCATAGATCCATATTTCTTCATAAAAAAAGGATAGGGGCTCCCCATGGAGAAACACTAGCACGAAAAATCCCTTATTACTCAATTCATATAGTTGTTTCTTTAGTTTTAATAATTCCATAGTGGCCATTATATAAGGGGACTTTGATATGGCCATTGAACGATGAATTAAATCAATGGAAAACTCAATATCTCATTCTGGAGTATGTCCAGGTGAATCTTTGGGAAACACATCAAAATATAATTTAACAATATGTACACACACTATTTGAACATTCCTTTCCTCACCCGCAGATATTTCATTCTCTTTGTCCCTAATAATTGAATTTAGTTGAGATACTAGTGTGGATCTAGATAATAATTAGGTGGTGAAGTTTCAACTCTAATGATAAGGTACATATTATCATCATAAAAAATTATAACCTCTGTCTTCTTACGATAAATTTCAGCATCATGGTCCAGAAGCCAATCCATACTGAGGATTATATCAAAATATATTATGGGTATGACGATGAGATAAGGAGATAAATAATTTGTATATGCCTTAATGGGAAATGATTCTATAAGGCCCCATCCTTAAACCTTACTTAATATTGAATTAAATGAGTAATTCACATGAGGATCTTTTCATGTTTAGAGTTTTAGAGAATTAGGACATAACTATTACATCTCAATAGATTACAAAGTAGTCGCTTCTACTAAATTTCCATAAAATAAAAACTCTTTAAAAGAAACATGTATAGTTCCATGTTTTTGGTAGCTAGACTTTCCCTTGATCCCATCCTTGACCCTATTCCACGCTATGTCCTGTGAAAAACATTTCAAAAACTTGGGATGAGCATAAGAAGCTCAGTAAAGGATACACAAAGAATGAAAACTGTTAGATTTTTAAAACAACAAGTAAAACATGAATACTTTATCAATGTAATAATTTTCACCTTCATGAAGTAGTAAAAACTTTTCACAGAAAAAAAGTATCATTACTTACCTTTTTGTAACCAAAGGATTACCATAAAACCCATATAAAGAACACATAACATATATAATGGTAACATGGGACATAAACATACTTAAGTGGAATAACCATACGGTCGACTTCCACACATATCACTTAATGGAATAGCCATACGGCCAATTTCCATACATACTTAATGGAATAGCCATACGGCCGACTTCCATACCCAATGCATTGGAGGTTATAACGTAACCACCCGTCCTGGTATTCACGGAACCACCCGTCATAATGTCCAAGTACCATTATTACACATAAAATATGGAAAATATAAACATTTCAATAACAATATTTCATTTGCAATCACAATAAATAATTCCCAGATATTGAATTAATCAATCCATTTTCAAAAACCATTTAAAAGAGATTTTTGAATCAAAGTGTCCCATACCACTTTGAATCTTTTAATGTAATTATAATTTTAAAACATTAATGTCCATATAAATAAATACTGAAAACAATTTTGAAAACATGGACATTAAAGATATAGATTTAGAATAATAAATCTTGAAAACATTTAAAATGATATTTTTGTTAAAGAGTTTTTAACAAAATGAGAGACTCTTGAATACAAATAATAGTGGAATAACATTTAATCCGAACTTTATAATATCATGAGAATAAAAGGATTCATGATATAATATGTCAAAGGACAGTATACACACCATATAAGAGTGAATTGGTGCATAACAACAATGAAGTCTCAAAAGAAATGTAAAATGAGATGAAATCCATTATAAAGAAGGTATCCTTAAATTAAGGATAAATCAATCTCATAATTATGTGTGAAAATATAAATACAACCAATATAAGTGGATATTAAGTGTAAAACAATCAATGGTTATTCACACATATTCAAAGGATGACATATTCAATAACTACAGGTTGAACCCAAAGAAATCAAAATTGGGTTTAGAAGTTCCCTTGGTAAAATTCGACAGCCTAACGGCATCACATAAAATTTTACATAAAGGGTTGATGAGAGAGATAAAAAGTGTATCTCATCACTTGGACATAAAAGTTACATCAATAAGGATATATGAGAACATATCCCAACATAACAATATGTAAATTAAAAGACCCAACAAAAGAAGTCTTTTAAAAAGAGGAGGGTGAAAGGTTCCCTTACCGACTTGGGTATCTTTCAAAACATACACCCCATGAAAGAAGGACAATAGATCATTTATGTAAATACTCACAAACGAAAGTAAATTACACAAAGAGTAGAATAATGGGCAGTACATACACTACTCAAAGAAATTGTGGAAAATGTAGCATAAATCTCATGGGAATAAATGTGAGATGAAAAATCCCTTACGAAAACTCGGCATCCTAACGGCGCCACATAGAACTTCCAAAAATGGATTAGTGAGATCAAATAGGGTATCTCATCACATTAAAACAAAATGTACAGAAAGAGGAATATGAAATAACATCCCCCAGCATAACAAATAGGAGCTTAAAAGAAGTGACATAAAGGAGAGTACATAAAAAGAAAGAGAGAGGTTAGATCTCTTATGAAAGTTCGGCAGCCTAACGACGCCACTCAACACATCCAAAATAGATTGATGAGAGAGAATAGGGTCTCTCATCACATGAACATAAAAATTACAGTAAGTGTAATATAAAAGATCATCCCAATAAAAAGAAATATGAGCTTTAAAAGGAATGACATAAAAGTTTGTACTTAAAAAGAAAGAGAGGAGTAGGATCCCTTACCTCGGGTCCGACTTGACTCGATCGTTCTTTAATCTCCTGAATAATAAACTTGAGTTAATTTCTACTTCCTTAAGAACCTTTTTCAAGTTCATTATTCATTTTATATCACTTATTACCATGTTATAAACAATATGTAATCATTAAGTTAATAATGATTGTTTTGTCGATATTTGGTTCTTAAGTCGAAAGTGGACTTCTTACAATTACATGTTGTTCGTGTGGACAAATGTTTATTATATCCAGATTTGTATTCATGATGTAGATATAATATATTCCATATATATCCAGTACATGCATTCATTTATAACATTACATAATCATTTAGAGGTAAGAAATGAAATGCACCGTTTATGGAGACGGTAAACTGTACGTACGCATGAACGCTACTTTCATTTCTATTTCGTATTTTATAGAATGGAATAATAATGATATAAAGGTCTATTATAATTCCAGTATAATATCATATATAATATCATTAAATCCATCCTTTATACGTCCTACGTATGGCATTAACGAATCACATCACTTTGAGGGGGCGGTAGTCCGCACTTCCTAAAATGAAGATATCGCGTATACCCATAATGGATACCATAAAGGTAAGACACAAATGAAAAACACAGAAGCATAAGTAAAACATAAACATAATGTATATCATATATAAAAATAGTGACATCATAATGGCCACCTTTGAAGGTGTTAAATGAGTATTGAACAATCATCGTTTCAGGAGGCACAATTTCTCCATCCACGGAAACCGTATGTTCTTTAACCATTTGATGTAGTTGTGTGAGAGTGTAGCTTGAATAAATCTTATAACAACATCCTAGTATATTAAAGATACTTTTGTTGTTACAAAAGAAATAAATAAAAAGATTTTAGGGGGTTGGAGAAGCAAAATAAAACAAATGAACATGAGAGAATGAATTACCTTTAAAAGTGTAACTCCTTTTGATTTGAGACTAAAGGCTTCCTTTAAAAGGATTATGCCCAAAGGTAATCCTCTAGGATGAGTATAGGGATGTGGATAGAGTAAAGGGGCAGGGTTTGGCCGAGCCAAAGGCTTGAGGAGTGTGTGAAATGAGGTAGAGGTGGGGGCCTTTTATAAGAGGAGAGGAGGGGCACTTTTGGAAAGTAAAGAAATATTACTTTATTTGAAAATGTTTTTCGGATTTAAAATGTCCCACATTGATAAAATTCGTGGATAATGTGTTAAGGGTTCGAAATCCACCCATCCAATATGTTTTGGACATGTTTAGTTCATAGATTTTACATTATCTTTCCATTTTATTTAAATCGTCAAATAATGATGTCATCGCTGCATCATTATTATGTCATAAATAATTTTATTTATTTAATGTCTAAAAATTATAAAAAAAACTATGATGTAGGAAATCTTTTTAGTTTTACAATTACTATTTATAATAAAAAATATGACTTGTATAACCCCACTTAAAAATTGTTTTAGTAAAACATATCATGTTTGTGTCATTTTTTACTTTAACATTAAATAAAAAGTTATTTATGTCATTTCCCAACCAAAGTGTCTCCATGGGGTCCCCAAGTTGGCCCATGGCTTGTCTTGGTCGTCCATGACTCACCCAATAGGTGTAGTACAAGTGTCATGGTATTTTCACATTCTTATAATATCATTTCTAGCTTAAACTACATTAATTACCACTAATCGCGATTAAAAACTTAATAAGTTACTATTCACCAAAAAATTATTTTTATCCCATTGAACCACATTTTACTTCTTAATGACAACCATGTATGTCGGATTTTTGAAATTCAAAACACAATGATGGCAAAATTTCATTTAAACGGAAAATCAGTCTTTATAAGTACCACTTAGTGGTTTCACTATTCATCAAAAATTGAAGTTTTCCAGAAAATTACCAAAAATTCACCCTAAGCTATATTTGATATTACGAATTCAAAAATGAAGTCTATTTTACAAAATTCAAAACATATAAGTCACGTTAATTAATTTAATAATTAATTCCCGCTGTCAGATCAAATAGCGTATTTTTATGAAACAATAAGTATCAAAAGATTGACACTAGTTAAAGTACGATTTCAAAGTGAAATTAATTCCAACGACCACTATTGGATTTAATGGTAAAAATATTTTCTAATTTCACTTTAAAACCAATTAAAAAGATAATCTAATCATATAAATAAATTAGATTAAAAGGAGGTTTTGAATTAAAATACAACATTTTACACTATTCATTAAAAAAAGGAACTTTATCGGAAAGATACCAAAAAATTACACAAAGTAAAATTTGATGCCCCGATTCTTAATAAGAGTTTTATTTTGTCCAAAAGAGTGTATAAGAGTGAACAAAACTATATTTAATGATGGTTCGCCATCAAAAGGCGATAAGTGAACCTTTAGTGAAAACTAGGGCATATATGCCTAAAATTTAATTCTTTCCATATTTTAAGCCTCTATCCTTTATTGGATAAATGTAAAAACATTTAAAAACATATATAATAATATTTTAGTTATTTCTATCCATTCCCGCCATTACAACGGCTACATGTTAACTACCATTTAAAATAATATTATTTTATTATTAAAGTGCAACGTAAGATTCCCAAGAAACTCGTTGTTGCGTGTTGGGTACGCCATCGAGCATAGAGTCCCCTTTAAAGTCATATCAATATTTTATTCACAAATATGGATAAATATGAAAATATCATATTGTTTATTTACCTGGGGTGTTACATCCTTCCCCCCTTTTGGGAATTGCGTCCTCGCAATTCTAAAATTGCGCTTGGAATCATCCTTGAAAGTCCCACATCGGAACAAGAGTCGGTAAAACAACCACTTTAAAATAAAGGAAGATAAGTACAATGGTCACCCGAGTTGACCCATACTAGGACTCCATGTAGGAAGACATGGACATGGAGGAGAAAACATAGGGTCATGTTCTGATGGAGAGTGATAGAATACATGTTTAGGAGAAAGTTAAGCATGAGAAAATCACAAACTTGTGATGGGTTAAATGGTATTCGATTCCCCAGTAGGAAAAGTTAATAGACAACATTCTTGTTTTAAGTTACTTTTTATTGAGGAATTTATTCATAAGGAAACATAATCACTTATCATATTGACTTTCAATTTTTATTAGATTCCTTACACAAACTCATATTTTCTCCAAAAGACGAGTATTTAGGAAGACTTGTTCACATTAAGAGTACTATAATCAACTTCTAGAGAATCACCTAATCCACTAAATAGAACTATATACTTACCATGTCTTTAGACTTTAACCAAAACCAAAACCAAAAAGGCTAGTACAAGATTCGATAATCCAGAAAAGGATAACCCTTTATAAA
Organism: Viscum album; assembly: GCA_963277665.1. Taxonomy (NCBI): domain Eukaryota; kingdom Viridiplantae; phylum Streptophyta; class Magnoliopsida; order Santalales; family Viscaceae; genus Viscum; species Viscum album. Next base: position 1,844,196,080 of record OY728157.1, on the reverse strand, counting down.
AAGAAAATCTATTCTTAATCTCCAAAATTTGTCCAACAAAACCCAAAGTTCAACGAGGACCATTCTATAATAAATTTGTCCATAAAAGTCTTCAAAGTAAACCAATATAAGATTGAAACCCAAATATATGAAGGATTTAGTCGCATAGTCTTCCAAGTTAAATCGTAACATTTATCTCCAAACAACATCAGTTGCTCCTAAAGTCTCATATTAAAAAGTAATTAACCTAATCACATATTCTCCATGATAGGTTATTAATTTTCATAAATAACCCAAAATCAACTTACTCTTAATTCATAAAATCATATAACTAGAATGAATCAGTCAAACTAACCAGGGACTTCACGTAGTCTAGTGGTAGGCGATAAATACCAGTCGCACATTGGTTGTGGGTTCGATTCCCGCAGCTTTGTCCGACGCGACGGGATGTCACACGGTCTACGTGTTGTCCTTTTTCCAAAACTATATAATTCTTAAAACATTCCCCAAAATGAGATAAAATCTTCAAGAATAATCATAACATATTTTAACCTCATGTTTATATCATTCCTTTCATTTTCCATCATATCATAGAGTAACCCATAATTACCTAAAAATTAAGTATCATATAAACCCTAATGGTTACCTTAATAATTATTGCCTGAATTTCCACATCGAGTTGGCCATCTCGTACATGATGCATTAGAGAACTCACCAAGGTTTAAGTGGTTGATCATGACTCCTTGATATTTGGTTTAGAACAATCACGAGTTTCCTCATTGAATCCTCCATTTTATCTAGTATCTTAATCAGAGAACCACCATAGTTTCCTTCAAACCTGTTGTCTCTTTGGTGCCTGCTAGATCCATCCATTCACTAAAAATAGAAATGTCAGTGTGAGTATATCAACAAAACCATCATGTACTAATGAGGAAGGTAAACACTAAGATACACTTACTCATTCACTTTATCTAAAACTAGGACTCTTTCTGAAATCCTAACCCTTACGGTAATGTCACTTATGCTTAAAGAATACCCTAACCTCTAAAGTTATCTAAACCGACCTTTGATACCAACTATAAGGCCCCATCCTTAAACCTTACTTAATATTGAATTAAATGAGTAATTCACATTAAGGATCTTTTCAGGTTTAGAGATTTAGAGAATTAGGACATAACCATTACATCTCAAAAGATTACAAAGTAGTCGCTTATACTAAATTTCCATAAAATAAATACTCTTTAAAATAAACATGTATAGTTCCATGTTTTTGGTAGCATGACTTTCCCTTGATCCCATCCTTGACCCTATTCCACGCTATGTCCTGTGAAAAACATTTCAAAAACTTGGGATGAGCATAAGAAGCTCAGTAAGGGATACACAAAGAATGAAAAATGTTAGATTTTCAAAACAACAAGTAAACCATGAATACTTTATCAATGTAATACTTTTCACCTTCATGAAGTAGTAAAAACTTTTCACTGAAAAAAAGTATCATTACTTACCTTTTTGTAACCAAAGGATTACCATAAAACCCATATAAAGAACACATAACATATATAATGGTAACATGGTACATAAACATACTTAAGTGGAATAACCATACGGTCGACTTCCACACATATCACTTAATGGAATAGTCATACGGCCAATTTCCATACATACTTAATGGAATAGCCATACGGCCGACTTCCATACCCAATGCATTGGAGGTTATAACGTAACCACCCATCCTGGTATTCCCGGCACCACCCGTCATAATGTCCAAGTACCATTATTACACATAAAATATGGAAAATATAAACATTTCAATGACAATATTTTATTTTCAATCACAATAAATAATTCCCAGATATTGAATTAATCAATCCATTTTCAAAAACCATTTAAAAGAGATTTTTGAATCAAAGTGTCCCATACCACTTTGAAGCTTTTAATGGAATTATAATTTTAAAACATTAATGTCGATATAAATAAATACTGAAAACAATTTTCAAAACATGGACATTAAAGATAGAGATTTAGAATAATAAATCTTTAAAACATTTAAAATGATATTTTTGTTAAAGAGTTTTTAACAAAATGAGAGACTCTTGAATACAAATAATAGCGGAATAAAATTTAATCCGAACTATATAATATCATGAGAATAAAAGGATTCATGATATAATATGTCAAAGGACAGTATATACACCATATAAGAGTGAATTGGTGCATAACAACAATGAAGTCTCAAAAGAAATGTAAAATGAGATGAAATCCATTATAAAGAAGGTATCCTTAAATTAAGGATAAATCAATCTCATAATTATGTGTGAAAAATATAAATACACCCAATATAAGTGTATATTTAGTGTAAAACAATCAGTGGGTATTCACACATATTCAAAGTATGACATATTCAATAACTACATGTTGAACCCAAAGAAATCGAAATAGGGTTAAGAAGTTCCCTTGGAAAATTCGACAGCCTAACGGTGTCACATAAAATTTTACATAAAGGGTTGATGAGAGAGATAAAAAGTGTATCTCATCACTTGGACATAAAAGTTACATCAATAAGGATATATGAGAACATATCCCAACATAACAATATGTAAATTAAAAGACCCAACAAAAGAAGTCTTTTAAAAAGAGGAGGGTGAAAGGTCCCCTTACCGACTTGGGTATCTTTCAAAACATACACCCCATGAAAGAAGGACAATAGATCATTTATGTAAATACTCATAAACGAAAGTATATTACACAAAGAGTAGAATAATGGGCAGTACATACACCACTCAAAGAAATTGTGGAAAATGTAGCATAAATCTCATGGTAATAAATGTGAGATGAAAAATCCCTTACGAAAACTTAGCATCCTAACGGCGCCACATAGAACTTCCAAAACTGGATTGATGAGATCAAATAGGGTATCTCATCACATTAAAACAAAATGTACAGAAAGAGGAATATGAAAGAACATCCCCCATCATAACAAATAGGAGCTTAAAAGAAGTGACATAAAGGAGAGTACTTAAAAAGAAAGAGAGAAGTTAGATCTCTTACGAAAGTTCGGCAGCCTAACGATGCCACTCAACACTTCTGAAATTGATTGATGAGAGACAATAGGGTCTCTCATCACATGAACATAAAAATTACAGTAAGTTTAATATAAAAGATCATCCCAATAACAAGAAATATGAGCTTTAAAAGGAATGACATAAAAGTGTGTACTTAAAAAGAAAGAGAGGAGTAAGATCCTTTACCTCGGGTCCGACTTGACTCGATCGTTCATTAATCTCCTAATTAATAAACTTGAGTTAATTTCTACTTCCTTAAGATCCTTTTTCAATTTCATTATTCCTTTTATATCACTTATTACCATGTTATAAACAATATGTAATCATTAAGTTAATAATGATTGTTTTGTCGATATTTGGTTCTTAAATCGAAAGTGGACTTCTTACAATTACATGTTGTTCGTGTGGCCAAATGTTTATTATATCCAGAATTGTATTCATGATGTAGATATAATATATGTCATATATATCCAGTACATGCATGCATTTATAACATTACATAATCATTTAGAGGTAAGAAATGAAATGCACCGTTCATGGAGACGGTAATCCGTACGTACGCATGAACGCTACTTTCATTTCTATTTCGTATTTTATAGAATGGAATAATAATGATATAAAGGTATATTATAATTCCAGTATAATATCATATATAATATCATTAAATACATCCTTTATACGTCCCACGTATGGCATTAACGAATCACATCACTTTGAGGGGGCGGTAGTCCGCACTTCCTAAAATGAAGATATCGTGTATACCCATAATGGATGCCATAAAGGTAAGACACAAATGAAAAACACAGAAGAATAAGTAAAACATAAACATATTTTATATCATATATAAAAATAGTGACATCATAATGGCCACCTTTGAAGGTGTTAAATGAGTATTGAACAATCATCGTTTCGGGAGGCACAATTTTGCCATCCACGGAAACCGTATGTTCTTTAACCATTTGATGTAGTTGTGTGAGAGTGTATCTAGAATAAATCTTATAACAACATCCTAGTATATTAATGATACTGGTTTTGTTACAAATGAAATAAATAAAAAGAGTTTAGGGGGTTGGAGAAGCAAAATAAAACAAATGAACATGAGAGAATGAATTACCTTTAAAAGTGTAACTCCTTCTGATTTGAGACTAAAGGCTTCCTTTAAAAGGATTCTGCCTAAAGGGAATCCTCTAGGATGAGGATAGGGATGTGGAGAGAGCAAATGGGCAGGGTTTGTCCGAGCCAAAGGCTTGAGGAGTGTGTGAAATGAGGTAGAGTTGAGGGCCTTTTATAAGAGGAGAGGAGGGGCACTTTTGGAATGTAAAGAAATATTACTTTATTTGAAAATGTGTTTCAGTTTTAAAAGGTCCCACATTGAAATAATTCGTGTATAATGTGTTAAGGGTTCGAAATCCACCCATCCAATATGTTTTGGACATGTGTAGTTCATAGATTTTACATTATCTTTCCATTTTATTTAAATCGTCAAATAATGATGTCATCGCTGCATCATTATTATGTCATAAATAATTTTATTTATTTAATGTCTAAAAATTATAAAAAAATACTATGATGTAGGAAATCTTTTTAGCTTTCCAATTACTATTTATAATCAAAAATATGACTTGTATAACCCCACTTAAAAATTGTTTTAGTAAAACATATCATGTATGTGTAATTTTTACTTTTACATTAAATAAAAAGTTATTTATTTCATTTCCTAACCAAAGTGTCTCCATGGGGTCCCCAAGTTGGCCCATGGCTTGTCTTGGTCGGCCATGACTCACCCAATAGGTGTAGGCTAAGTGTCATGGTGTTTTCACATTCTTATAAAATCATTTTTACCTTAAACTACACTAATTACCACTAATCGCGATTAAAAACTTAATAAGTTACTATTCACCAAAAAATTATTTTTATCCCATTGAACCACATTTTACTTCTTAATGACGACCATGTATGTCGGATTTTTGAAATTCAAAACACAATGATGGAAAAATTTCATTTAAATGGAAAATCAGTCTTTATAAGTACCACTTAGTGGTTTCACTATTCATCAAAAATTGATGTTTTCCAAAAAATTACCAAAAATTCACCCTAAGATATATTTGATATTAAGAATTCAAAAATGAAGTCTATTTTACAAAATTCAAAACATATAAGTCACATTAATTAATTTAATAATTAATTCCCGTTGTCAGAGCAAATAGCGTATTTTTATGAAACAATAAGTATCAAAAGATTGACACTAGTTTAAGTCCGATTTCAAAGTGAAATTAATTCCAACGACCACTATTGGATTTAATGGTAAAAATATTTTCTAATTTCACTTTAAAACCAATTAAAAAGATAATCAAATCATATAAATAAATTAGATTAAAAAGAGGTTTTGAATTAAAATACAACATTTTACACTATTCATTAAAAAAATGAATTTTATCGGAAAGATACCAAAAAATTACACAAAGTAAAATTTGATGTCCCGATTCTTAATAAGAGTTTTATTTGGTCCAAAAGAATGTATAAGAGTGAACAAAACTATAATTAATGACGGTTCACCATCAAAAGGTGATAAGTGAACCTTTAGTGAAAACTAGGGCATATATGCCTAAAATTGAATTCTTTCCGTATTTTAAGCCTCTATCCTTTATTGGATAAATGTAAAAACATTTAAAAACATATATAGTCATATTTTAGTTATTTCTATCAATTCTCTCCATTACAACGACTACATGTTAACTACCATTTAAAATAATATTATTTTATTATTAGAGTGCAACGTAAGATTCCCAAGAAACTCGTTGTTGCGTGTGGGGTACGCCATCGATCATAGAGTCCCCTTTAAAGTCATATCAATATTTTATTCACAAATATGGATAAATATGAAAATTTCATATTCTTTATTTACCTGGGGTGTTACAGATTCACAAAACATTGTTGCAATGATTTTTTCCTTAAGAGTTTTGTCTGAAAACTCCCTCATTAAATAAAATTGGAAATATCTAATTTTCATAGAAAACTGGGAAGATATCAAACAATGTGACTATCCAGAATCAAATAAAGCATTGTATAAACTTGAGGATACCATTAAACTACCTGCCACCACATATTTTGGTGCTTCAACATAAGCAGTAGTGATCGCATAAACATGGCCTTGATGCCTTGGCATTTTCCGAGGTAAGTTTTTCTGATGCTTAGGAAATTCATTTGCATAATGTCCCATCTCCCTGCAGTTTTAGCATTGGACATGAGTATATTTTTTCTTCCCCATGCAATCACAAGCTTGGTGGAATTTTTCCCCACACATGTAATGGACTTCTATTCTCTTCAAGAAAGTACCGGTGTGTTTCTTCCCACATTTTCTGCAGGATGTATATTCAAATTTTCCCTTCATCCAATCATTTACATTTCTAGAGTGGTCAACAGATCTCTTCTTCTATTTATTTTCTTTAAAGTCTAATGACATAGATAATTAATTTTAATTCTTGATAGCACGTGAGAAAATAACTTCGTATGATGAGAAGTATTGTGAGACTAATTCTTGACGGAGAAATGGTTTTAACCCATCAATGAAACGATCAATATTACTTTTGGGTTACGTATATAATCTGTTGCATGTCATGCTAACCTTCTAATGTTAGACTCATACTTTGCAACATTCTCATCCTCCATTTTCCTCAGACCCTGAAATTTTATTTCCATATCCACTATATGGTCATGAGGAAAGTATTTTTCTAAGAAAATCTCTTTAAACACTATACATTCCATACTTGAAACGGATGCATCTTCATTTGTGTTTTGAATCAATTACCACCATTTATCGTCATCTCCAATGAAGAGATAAACTACCATGACTACTTTTTCCATTTCACTACTCCCCATATCCTGAAATATTTTTCTGAGGAATTTATCCATTGCTCAGCTACTAGTGGATTTGTACACCCATTGAATGTTGGTGGTTGTTTCCTCAGGAAGAAATCTAACATTTATCCTCCACGCTACAGATCAGGGTGCTCCATACGGGTAAGGTTATTACTCATAACCTAAGTATGTTGTCTCAGTAGGGTGATAAGCTGATCAACACCAGTTGTATCACAAGATCCACTATAATTATCTCAAGTAGGAGGAAAATCCCTACATTGAGTGAATGCATTGATACAATTTCCATTCCTTCCACTAGGAGCCATTTCTAAACAATGGCATAAACTAGATTAGTTTATGAATCGCAATGCATAAATCCAAACATGTAAAACACTTAACATAAACTGAATAGTTTATGGATATAATCCATAATCATAAAAATGTTTTCTTTGAGGAATTATATACTCATAAACCCTTCATAATGGTTTGTAATGAAAATGAGAATTATCCTAAGCATATCCCTCAGGAGCGTCATTACCAAGAGTGAAGCAAGGCCCATTGTCGTGCACCATTTCCCGTTCAAGTCTAGCTTAATGTGGTGTTTTCGAGTTTTATCCCTTGGTACATCTATGCCAGAACCACCTCTATCTACTCGTATCTAGACATGGATGTATTTCATGGAAAACTATCAAAATCTCTACAATACTAAAATTAAAGGAATTTATTCTATATTAATACTCAATATCTATCTTTGGGTAATGTGCTCTAATCATAGTTTTTCAAATTCTAGCTTCCAAGGTTTATACTAAACTTACTCTGATACCAATTTTAACACCCCAACCCTAGTTACCAAGAGTCGGTTCATTATTACATAACATTAGCATGATCACAAAAGATCATGTCTCAAGAGACCGATTGGTTTAGTACCCTTGGAAACATTAGATACATTCATAAGTCTTACATTACATGATAAAGTGAAAAACTACAACAACATAGTCTCCAAATTCCACACTCATATCCCCTCAGACTATCCCTATAAGTCATTCATAAAATAATTCTTCACTTCCTGGGAAAAATAATACATAGATAGGGGTGAGCTCAGATGCTCAATAAGGTTAACAATATAGCGTAAAATTTCATGAATAAGCATAAACATATATGACAATGTATAACTAAAACAAAAGTCTTTTTAACATGAACTTTAGCATTATATGAAAAAAATAAAATGAAATAATTCCATTTACTTATTCAGATGGATATTCTACTAGTCTAATAATTACATGCAATATCAATAACAACTTTCATAATTATGGAATGCATGATGCCAGACTTTCAGAACCACTTATTCAAGGCCTTATGCCAAGAAAACAAATAATATTTTGTCAAGGCCTTGTCCAAAAACACTAGTTTGTCTCATAAGACCTACCGATGCAACGAGGAGCTGTAGTGGGCTCCACCTGTCACTTACTATGTCCAATGCAATCCTCATATGAATGGGATTAAACATAACATATACATTCGTATTAAAAATAGCATAAAAAATGTCAATACTTTCTCCATAAACCATGAATGGTATAAAAATAACACATCCATATTCAAACATATCACAAATCCTTCAAGACAAAATGGAATTTTTTAATCATAATAAATCAAATTCAAATAAGCTTAAATTTTATCAAAGGATGCTGACATATATGAAATCAAAATATTTTTAGGGAAATATATATTTCTATTTTGGAAACATTTAAAAGTCAGGTAATTATAAAATAAACAATTTATAATTGGAAATAATCTTATAATCTTGTATGGGAAGCTTTAACGATGTTATAATGGTGGAAAATAGCCACACCCGCTGTATAGGTTAATGAAATGAATTCTTACATTAATTTTGTCAAAAAGTTTAAAATCAAATTTGATTGGAAAATGATAGAAATATTCCTTTATAAAAATCAAATAAAAGTTAAAAAACTGTAAATGACGTTAACCTATAGTCTGTAAAATATTAATAATGTTTTGAAATACAATTTTTAAGAAACATGGATGTGGATGATAAAGAGGTCCCAATAGATAATTACGTTCAAACAATCTCGGATAATGTAGAGATTGTGAAATAAACCCTTACACTGTACTTTTCCTTAGTCAAGGGTTGGTAAACCTATGTATAATAATTAAATCACTGTTTTTAAAATATACAATAATAATATACATAAATATGATATCATATATGATCTTCTAATATTGATTTGTTAATAGTAGTTTAGTATTATCATCGTTTAAGGGGTTCACTAACTCATTTTCTTTTATTTTTTTGTTACATAACCCATGTTTTTTGGATATGTTGTATATTATTAATATACAAGAATGATATTATGTCCTTAAACAATATTTTTAATCATCAAATGAAAATTAGTCTTGAATGGATACGATGGGGAATGAATCTAATTGCGTTCGTGGAGACAGTAATACGTACGTACGCATTAGCGACAATATCAATCTTTTGATATTAAAATAATATATAATATGATGATATATCATATATGAAGAATCATTATCATGTTATATATATTATTTACATCCGTTACACATCATTATTATACCCATCCAAATAATAATGTGTTGAATAACAATTACACCACGACGAGAAGATGGTAAGTTGTACGTACGCACGTATGGTGACATGTCATTCAAAGGATGTGTAGAGTAATGAATTTGGTTGTAACATATTTATAATAACATAATATAATATATAAGATAATTATTTATTATTTTAGAGTGGAAACAAAAAAGAAAAGGGAAGTGGAAGAAGAAAGGAACTTGATTGAGGTGATGAAATATTTATCTCTTCTTCAGGTTCTTCCTTTTGATTTGATCAAAAGGGATCCTTAGGATGGATTTATGAATAAATTAAGGCCACTATGATAAAGGGAGGACAATTTATAGGTTATTTGGTCAGGTGTCGGCTGGTCCAAATGGCTATGAAGATGTGAATTAGAGATAAGGGGGAGTGCCCTTTTATAAGAGGGGTGAGCGGCACCTTAGGAAAAAATCAAAATATTATTTTATAATAAATTCAAATTCGGTTAATAATGTCTCAAATGTGACTTATTTAAAGTCTAGGGTGGGGATGGGTCAAAAAAATCCAACCAATAGGTTTTAGATAGGTTTGTGTCACTATATTAACATTATATTTTAGATTAAACATTTAGTTAAATAGTTTTACATTTACCATGTTTCTTTGTATTTTGATATTTTATGGTTAATAAACATACTATACACATCAAATAGAACAAAAATAGGTTCATTAATGATACAACTATCATTATATAAGTCATTTTTCCAAACCATTCATTTTTAAAAATAATATAACTATTATTAATATACTATTTGTTTTAAAAACTCCTTTATGTCATTTTTGACAATATTTAGTAATTGATAATTGTTAAAGTCATCAAAACTTTATTAATTCGAAAACAATTAATTTAATCAATCCTAACATGTCATAGTAACCTATAAAATTTGTGTATTGCATCAAAAATCTCAAATTATATTTATTTTAACTTTTATAATACCAATTATTCGATTCTCTCATAAATAAAGAAAATATTGCATCATCATTGTGTCATAAATAAATTTAATTATTCAATGTCTAAAAATTATAAATAAAGTACCATTATGTAGAAAATAGAATTATATTTTTAATTAATATTTATAGTTGAATAGATAACATGTATAACTGTATGTTAAAATTGTTTTACTAAAAGATATATACATTTGACATTTTTGTATTTACTTTAACTTGATTAATATAAAGTGTCATTATCACTTACAAGTGGCTCCATGGGGTTCCAAAATAGACCCAAAGATGCCCATGGTCGTAACTGTATCATAAAATAGTGTTAAGACACGTTTTATATTAATTTAATATTATTATAACATTATTTGTTTACCCTTTTTTACCGGATTTACCTTTTAACCATGGTAAATAAAATATTTACCGAAATAATTATTCAAAATGTCTAAAAATAAATGATACCTATTTACAAAATTTATACATCATTATTCTAAATATGGAATCCATTTTTCAAAACTCAAAACATAGAAGTGGAAAAATTATTTTAAAATTAATTTCTGTTGTAAAAAAAGTGTGTTTTTAAGAAATAATAACTATCAAAAGATTGGCACTTTCTTATATCCAGTTTAAATGTGAAATTATGTCCAATGAAAAAAATTGGATTAAATAGTGAAAATATAATCTAATTATACATTAAAAACACTTAAATTCATAATTTATCACTGTTAATTATTTCGATTAATTTTTTTAATTAAATTTTATTAAATTTTAATATTCATCAAAATATGAAAGTTATAAAAAAAGTACCAAAAATTCACCCTAATATAGTTTTGATATTCCTAATCAAAAAATGAAGTCTATTTTAAATGATAAAATGTATTATATTTCTAAAAAAGTGTATTACTATTCATAACAACTAGTTTGATTGGTTGTGGTGTGTTAGAACTCGATGTTGCCTACAACACATGCTATTGTATTATTAAAAGAGAAGTGTACCATGGAAGCTTGGTATGTTATACCATATATATATATATATATATATATATATATATATATATATCGAAGAATCCACATCTATAAATATTTACCTACAATAATTTCCCATGAAGGATGATATTATAAGTTTAACATGGTTTTATAAATGTTGTGGGGGATAATGACATCCTCCTCTATTAGGGTTTTCCTAAGATTGCATGGGAAAAAACGACACTATCCCACTATGTTAGAAACCCAAAAAAGCCCACATTTTGTAATAAATTTTCATGATAGTCCCCTTCAGCAGGAGAATAACTAATAACACATTTATCTAAATTTATTTGAGCATGCTATTGATCAATGTAACCCTTCTTCCACATTATGAAAACATTCACTTTTAATTTTATATTCTACCAATGAATTCCTCATTGACCTCATTTCTGAGATCCTTCATCATTTCATAGCTTTCTTATTTTTCAAATAACTATTCTATAAACAGACATTGTTTTCAATAAGATTTTATAGATCTATGACTTCCATTGGTGAAAATAATAAAATCACCAATAAACATATGGTGGAAAACATGGTTACTTCCATATATTTTTGTAAGGTGAAACATCAACACTTTCAAAAATACACAAAAAATAAATCATTTTGTAATGCATGAGTAAAAAAACTCAAATCATAACAAAAAAAACTATATTATAATTCTTCTAGATAAAAATAGATCACAGAAAGTGAAATACAAAAAATTTATATTAACCGAACCACTCACAACTTAATCCATGATGAAACACAAAAATCTGGACCCAGTGTATTAAGAACCATCAATAAATAATTTAGATTTCGTGACTTTACCTATTACTCTATAATAGAAATTTGAAAAATCACAATAGTAAGCATGATGAGGGAGAATTTAAACAAATTAGGATTTCCCCAAACGAATTCCCAATACATTCTCTTAGGATATGAATCAGTTATAAAATTTTTATAAAATTTTTTTATTATTAATGTACAATATATTATATTAAAAAAATTCTTTATAATGAAAAATTATAAAACCTTTTAAAACATTTAAATCTCTATTTTCATACCCATACCATGTTTCCACATATATACACATCCACGCAACCACACTTTTCTATCTAGGTAATAGCTCCATACTGATGAGCACTCTCTCATAACACTTTTAACTCAATGAATGGAAAACAACACCGGGTTCCCCAATATTACATGTACCTTCAAAATGGTTTTGTATAATAAAAATGAACACACATCAACCAATTAATCTAAAATCTATTCTAATCCATTTAAAAAAATACAGTTTCTGAAACAGTCCAAAAACTATTTTCAATGTATTTAATCAAATCCATTATTTTAACAATCCAAATTTTAAATTGACCACAAAGAGGATTTTATATTAAACCATATAATATCCAAAATTTCTTAAAACCATCTGTAAAGTGGTTTCTATGAGCAATAATATTAACATTTCATGAAAAATAATATTTTACATCAATACATACAGTTTTATTCAGCTCGTGTTAATAGAGTAACCACAAATGTTAAAATGGATATATAAAATAATGAAAAACACAAATATTATCTATATATTATACCAAAACACCTTTCCATTTATAGAACCAAAATGGATTCATAAATATCTCATCCAGAATCCACCAATGAACATGATCTATCCCTAGTAGATTAGATATTTAGTTCAGTGATATCGGAGTGGATGGAATATAAGAATAACCACCAAGAATAGAGACATACCATTGACATTGGATATCTAACAAAGTTTCACTCACCTAAATATTTCTACCAAATTGAATGGGGATGTCTCTAAAGAATATTGATGAAAATTATTTTGATATTATAAATTATTTGAAAAATAAAAAAATTCGAGACTTAATCCATGTGAAACAAAAAATTATAGATCAATAATTATTTAAATCAATGTTAGCCACATGATGTTTTTGAATGTGCACCAATCATGAAGATATACTACTTTATAACAGACCCATTATGGTTGGATCACATAGTTAGAAATCCAATTCCCTAAATATGTTTCCCCTCATTCATGGAAACATAGTTTACAGAAGGCATCTGTATGATTTTTCTAAATTATGTTGTAAATTTAAAGATATGATGTACCTCTTACCTAAGCCACATGATTTCCATAACGGGTTTCATGGTTCGTTCTATCTATTCTTAATGAATGCACCACTATAAAAACATAAAAATAATGTAAAAACTTCTATAAAACCCCTAAAACAAAAACCAATAATTAAATATATATAACACATTAATAAATATAAATCTTCCATGAACAATGTTTTATATAATGCTTTACATTCCAATAGATATGTGATAACTAATATACTTAATAATGATATTTTTATTATATATTATATTAGATTTTAAACTATGTGTTACCTGTAATACAAGATACTCACTCTGTTTCATGTAATATAAGATAAACATAATTTTATTTATAATTCAGAATATTAAAAAGATTAAATTAATTTTAAAATATATATCACACAAAATTTCATGGATCTAGAGACCATGTACATCAAAATGTTTTCTTTATGTTAATATTGATTATTAAATGTTTTGAAAGGATTATTTTTACATATTTTAATATTATATAATGATTAATAAATAGAATTATTTCAAATAATTTACATAGGAAAACATTGTAATGTTTTATAAATTTCATAAAATAATGTATGGTTTTAACAAATACAATATAAAAACAATGATTCTTTCAAAATTTTAGTAAAATTAAAACTGGACAATCATGGAAATTAAATGAAGTAGGAATTTAAAAAATTTTATGAAAAAAGTAAAATATGTGATAAAATATCATATTTTTTTATTGAATAATGTAATTTTTTTTAAATATAATTTTGGGTGAAATAAATGTGGTTAACAAAATAGAGAAATAATGATTAATTTTATTGAAATGTTTATTTTAAAGTCATGAGACTTTAATGATTGGAAAATGAAAGTATAACATGTATTATGATGACATATCCATAGTATAATGAATGAGTTAATTTTTATTATAGATGGATATTTATATTTAATTATTATATGTTTAAAAATAAACAATTGTGATAATTTAGGAGATAATATCAGAAAAACGATACGAAATTGATAATATTGTATCATAAGGCCCATGAATGAATTAAATAAAACTAAACAAAAAAAACTATAAAAATACATTTTTCATGATATTACAAATCAAATGTATTGTATATATACTTCATAAATGAATACATAAGTATAAGATAACATATTTCTTAGAGAAGAATAATTGAGACAAAAACATATGTTCATTTTGGAGTTTTTTGAATAGTAATCCCCGTTAAAGATAGATCCTAAATAGTTTTATGTAAATCCCAATATTATTCATTGGAAGTTTCTGAAATTATATTCATCATCATTAGTTATACCACACAAAATCAATAAGTGGTTCATTTGTCTTGTATCTCTAAAAAATAAGAAGTGAGCTGAAAATACATTACCTTAATTCTATGGTTCCTTTGTAATCATTTATTCCTCTTTTATACTAAATATAAATTTATCATAAATTTATTAATTAGTCATATCTATTTATAAAATATAATTTAATATTTACTTATGAAATTTTTATATATATTTATAAATAGTATGTTGTTAAAATTTTGTTTTTGGAAATTACTACTTCAAATTAATGTATGTTTTGGTTTCTTATTTCCTGTCCTATTACAGTGATCACAGCTCCAAAATCGAAATAATTTTAACTACGATTTAAATATCATATATATTCAATATAAATTTATGTATAGTAATACAAAAAATTCATATATATAAAATATAATATTATATTTATGGAGATCTTCTGTCGTACGTTCTAATGAATACTATTACCATTTTCTCAACAGATTAAATTAATTAATGGTAAATAATACATTGTCTTAAAATTTAATTATTTTATCATATATTTGAAATATATTCATTAAATTTACCCTAATTATCATCCATCATAATAATCAATGAAAAATTTCTCACATTCCTTTGTGAGACAATATTCGTCCGTACACACAAAAGATGTTA
This sequence comes from Viscum album, assembly GCA_963277665.1. Classification (NCBI taxonomy): domain Eukaryota; kingdom Viridiplantae; phylum Streptophyta; class Magnoliopsida; order Santalales; family Viscaceae; genus Viscum; species Viscum album. Next base: position 1,844,180,528 of record OY728157.1, on the reverse strand, counting down.
TGGTATCCCCTATAGAATTGAAAGTAATAAGGAATGTGTTGTATAATAATTCATTAAGAATAATTATGTAAAAAATATCATATATATGTATATATGACTTTTACATATCTTTATTATCATCTATGTAATATTTAAATGAGGAACACATCACGTTGGTTCACAATGTGGTAGTTGGATGTACACATTATAGAATATTTCGTATCCTATTTGAATTAATGGGAGAATGATTTATATTAAGTAAATTAAAATACATACATATATTTATATGAAATAATCATTTCATACAATATAATCATACTTTAATAATAATTAATGTTTTTAAGGAATTAATAAAATAAAATTATCTATTATGGATGCTGCTACTTTTTCAGAAAACATCATTTCGTTTGTAGCAAATCGCTACATAGGATATATTTTGATAAGAAATAAGTAATCCATAATGATAGGAGGGAATTAAGTAATTCATGTGGTCATGAATTGGATGAATCAATGGGTTATTTATTTTTGAATATGAGAGGGGTGGGTGTAATTTTCGATGAGAAGATAGTTGTACACATCAAACGTTTGAATGGATAATAGTCTAGACAATTTTTACAGTCCAAAATGCCCGATAACAGACAAACCATAAACCTTATGGGTGATAAATTCCATATATAAAAAAATTATTTTTGATATGTTTTTAGGTGAGAGAAATATCTTCACCGTATATAAATAAAAATTATTTTGCTTCCAAAAATATTGGATCAACTATTCAAATATATATTATTAAAATTTTAAAATATTAATATTAAAATATTATTGCATGGGTAAAAAAGAATTTCCATTTAAAATTTTTCAAAAGTATAAAATATTATTTTATCAACATTTAATATAAAATTTATTCTAATTTACTCAATTAGAGAAATTTATATATAATTGAACTGTTTTTAAATATAAATCCATTTTAATAAAAAGTTTATGATGTAATTTCATTGAAAAAAGTCAATTTATTTAAAAAATGATATATTAATATATTCACTAAAATTATTTATCTTATTAAAAAAAATTACATATATCAAACCAATATAATTTCAACATGATGAATATATTAATGAATCTAATTCATCCATATACATTTTCTAAAGGTGTTAAAAATAAATTTTAATATAAATGTGGAAAATGAGACCAATTTTGTTTAGAAAAATAATTCATTTAAGTCTATCCTTGGATTTTTTATATGTCTTATATGGAAAGAAAATATAAGATTTTTAAAAAATATACTAAATATTTTTTATGAAAAATCCCTTAAACCCCTTAACATAAAATTATTTATTCTAATTAATTAAGGTAACACTTGTCACTTCACATAAAAATAGTTTTTTAGAAAATATTTAATTTGTTTTCAAATGGGATTTAAATTCATTTATAACTAATTTTTAGAAAATAATTCAACAAATATACACGTGTAAACCATATATTTTATTAATTTAGTTAATCATATTCATACTCGCTATTCCAAATTCCATATTATAGCTGTCATATTAAATGTTGAATTTAATATTGTTCAATATTTCATTTAAACATGGTGTGGTGTGAAATAAATGTTACAATCATTGTTGTGAGTAGTGAAAGATAAACTCAGTTATAAATATAGAACAAAATATATAAATTATGAAATTTATATTGAAGAAAATATTTCACAAAACCTAGAGGTTTTATATTATACCGCCTTAAATAAATTTCTTTTATCTTATTTGAACTTGTACATTATAAAATCAGGTAAAATATTTTAACATTATTTTATAGGAAACTCATATAATAAATAGTTTTAATATATATTTATTTTAAAAATAGGAAAATGGATGTACAAGGGTTATCTAAAATAATAGATAATATGCATCTACATAGGGGAAAATAGGTAAAAGTATTGATTTTTATATGGAATAAATGTGTAATGTAAAACAAATGATGGTGAGTGTATATATCATGGATTATAAAAATGTTAATAATCGTGTGAAAATTTAAAACAACAAAACAATAAACCTATTTGGTCTGAAACATGTCATGATACCATAAAAATTATGGGAATATGAAGGAATTTTATTTTAGGATCCATGTCGAAATGTCCAGTAATTTTCACCAAAATATATACTTAGTAAATTTCTTTCCATTTCATAAGAAAAACCTCATCATTTGGTTTTCCATATAACAATTTCAGCTTTATATCCTACTTCGTGAAATAAAGATGATTACTTATGCCTGATGCCCAAGTGTATTATAATATCAATAATATGTTGAAAATAAATTTCTCCATCATCAAGATATTATAAAAAATTAATTTTTACAATATGTTATACAATAACATCCAATGGTTATCTTATTCCATTTCAAGAAGAATAAATCTTAAGGAACCTAAATGTCCTACCGAAACAAAAATCTAAAATTTTAAATTCTATGTCACAAAATTTATAAAAATAACTTATCATTATTCCACCAAACAAAATAATGTATCTATTCATGTAACACACACAATATATTAACAAATTGATCATGTATTTTCTTAAAACATTGTAATTATCATAATTACCTTAAAAATAAAATAAAATCTAAATTCATCCTAAATACATGCTTAAAAACAATCTATTTAGTATATTCTATAAAAATAATAATTAAGTAAACACTATCAATGATAAAATAAACAAATTTCCTACCACTCATTAATCATTTCCATGGTAAATAATATTATTCAATTTAACTTATTATTATTCATTATTTATTCATTATATTGTTATTATATTAGAAATTGGAACATATTAATGGTTATGATCCCTTAATAATCAATTTTCCATAAAATATGAACTTTCCATAAAATCAAACTAATTTTTCATCAACATAAGTGTAAATATTCTTGTAAATCCATAATGACTATATATATAGAACAATCCTTATATATTTCATAAATCATAAATTACAACACATAAAAATATTAGTCATTCTACATCATCCTTATACAATAATCTAGGTTTAATCATCTTATTTATTAATACATATTTTCTTTCATTTGTAATTTTTGGAATTCTAATGACCCATAAAAAACCAAAAAAAATTACATCTTTTATGATAAACATTTTGAAATTTTATCCCAGGATATCAATTTTCATAATTCTTATATTTTCAATATTTTTGACAGTTATCCATTAATGATTCCATAGTGAAACCATACTTCACATCTCGTCAATTAATGTAAAGTCAAATTTCCCTTAGAAATCACATACTAATAGTCTATAATATTCATATATAAAATAAAGTATCATTCATTTGATACATTCTAATGTGTTCTACTTCTAACATTTATGACATATAATAAAAAATATCTTCCTCATTTGTGGTTGTGACATCCAAAAAACTCAATGAACTATATAATTATCATTACTAAGGAGTCATTGATTTGATTAAGGTGTATCATTTTGGCATTATATTATGATAAATTATTAAGAATGATCTGTATATTCTTTAATCTTGTTATCACCAAATTTGGTTTCTCATTAAGACATTGTCCATCACATTCATCATTAATATAAATCATTATGGTTCTCAACATTTTCTAAACCTAAAATAGTAGATTGAGTAGCAATATTAATTTTGAGGCAACCATATAATCCTAAAAAATTAATTTAAGATTGTCTAAATCTCGAAATAATATTTAAAATATATGATACCTGTTGCTTATCACTAGTCATTAAATGTCATTATTTAAATCCGTATCTTTTATTTGTAAAATTTTTTTGAATATCAAAATCATATCCCTTTTGACTGTCAAACTATGTGTAAATAAAGACCTATTATCTTGCATTGGGTGATGTTCATGTCCTTATCAATGTAAATTTTTATGATTTATTACCACATGGCACCTTTTTTCTATAGAATCATTAACATGTAATATCAATATATAGATGAAATACCTTCAATTCCATTCACACTATCATTTACCAATATAATTGGTCATTTTCTCAAACGTTTAATCATCCTTTGATTTAACATTAATCATTTCCCAAGATAAATCATTATAAATATACCTAGGTATCAAAATAATATTATTTCCTCCTAATATTAGATAATTAAGAAAACTATTCCCTTAATACCAAATATAAATAACTAAACATCTAAAATATAAAATTGATATCTTAATTAAATAATATTCAATAAAATATAAAATTATATTCTTTAGGATCTTAATGTTATAGTTCCATAAGAATCTAAATCACAGAAATAACTCAATTACAAGATTCCTAAAACTTCTCCCACTTACTTCCTAAAAACTATCACCCCTATTATACATATGAAACATAATACCTATCATCATGACCAAGGGAAAAGAAATATAATAATGGGAAAAATTAAATAATCAATTCGGGAAATAAAGTGAAATATATTATATAACCAGATAATTTGGGTTTGAGGATATTAGCATAACATATGAAAACCATTCCTTGTATATTGATGATAAAAATCATCATATTTGTCAACCTTATTGGAAGTTCATAATACATGAATCCAAAAGGAATAAAATAAATTGATAATTAATAGAATAATATTAAGATGAGACATTGAATTTTGGCATACACATAAGCATAAATAATAATTTACCTAGTAGTAAATGATTATTTCTATGAAAATAATGATAAATGGGTTCACTGCTCAAAAAACTAATCCATATCATGGTTCACTCTGAATACAATCATATTATATAAAGTCAAATTTTAAACTAGGTTCACCCCCCCCCCCCATTAAATTCTTATTTATCTCATGAGATATCAATATTTACCCATTGAGATTGAGGGAGATATAGGTCACACAAAACATTGGTTATTACAAAATGATCATACATGAATATAATATAAAAACCATAACATAATGAAAACAAATACATAAGTGAAACCCAATATTATAAAACATTAATCATATTTTAACCAATTAAATAAATTGGATTTAGAACCAATTTTTCATATCAATTCCTATAAAAATTAATGTCCAATATAAATCATTCATCACATCATAACACAATAAAATAAATGGGTTACATTAAAAATATAATCATATATTATGATAATAAAATTAAACAGGTTTCTTATCCATCACTTCATTATAATTATTGATTATATTGAGAAAAAATATAAATGGAATCATTATAATAAGTAACTATTAAATTATAAGTATCATAATATTATTTTATCCTACATGGATGATGATTTTGACATAATTCATGGAATTTTAATTAGGAAATTAAAATTTCACACATTGGAAAATATTATTTAAAACCAAAATAAGTTTTAAAATAATTTTTTATAGAATAATGGAATATTATATATGAATTATTAAAAATAATTTAAAACATTTCATAATGAATAAAACAAACTAGTTTTGATAAATAATTTTTAAACTATCAATCATTTGAAAATATTTATCTTAGAATATAATCATAGACCATATAATGGATGTTCTATAAAAATGGTTGGTCATGATAATGGAAAAAATAGTTGATTTTTTAAACATTAAAAGATATATATTTTTTACATTATCAGATAAATTAAAATGGACATTTTTTTACAAAATTAGATAATGATTCAATTAATTTTTCTTTAAAAAATTCAATCATGTGTAAAAATTTCTTTAATACATAATTTGAATAAGGATAAATTTTTTTTTGAAATAAATGATATAAACATTATTTTGGAAGAAAAAACATGTTCTCCTATAGCGATAAATAAAGATAATTTTACAAAATAACATTATTTTGAACCAATTATTATATAAGAAGATAAAAATAATGGAATAAATTTGTTATCATAACATAACCTAAGGATTATAAAGTTCATGATAATATTACGATATATATCATAATATTTATTCATTATAAAAATAAATAAAAACATTCTTCATAAACATGTTTATTGTATCATAAAACCCATACCACATTAAGTACATTGAACCATTGGCCTTATAAAAGAATAAAATTTAATGAAACATAAAATATCATGAGAATATATAAATTCATGATTATGAATTTCATATGGGATGTATATACACCTCATAAAAGATATTAGGTCGATTATATAATAAATATATCATTGAATACACTTGGTGAAAAAAATCCATTACTAATTTGGTTTCATTTTATTTATAAACCAAATAAAATACATATCATTAAATGGATATGTAATTAACCATAATATTCATTATAAAAATTATAAAGGGCATTCATGTTATGTATATTTATGATAGAAAAGGGACAAGATATCCATGAGTCTTGTATCTTATATATTCAAAATGGGAGATGTGCATCCCTTACGCTATGTCTTTACATCGTTTGTGCATATTAATACCTCAAATATGATAAATAATATTTTATTAAGTATATGTTAAATAAACTTATATATACATATATATATATATATCATACGATATAATATTTACTTCGGAACTTTTATTACTAATTTATTATCAATTCAATGTGAAAATTACATTTAATATAATAACTTATTTTTGTATCATTTATTTATTGGTATGGTATTTTTGGTCCAAATATATTGATCATAATTAAAAAATATAAATGGTGTTATATATGATATAAATATCATATTTATTCTTTATATATATATATATAATTATCATAATAATTAAGAGATTGAAATTGAACCACACTTTTCATAGAGATGGTTGGTCATACGTGTGAATGAACATTGTTTCCATTTTCTAGAATAATAAAATGAAAGAAATGAAAATAATATATTACCATTAATTATTCATTTTTAGGCTTTATATTTTACATATGTTAATTATATTTCACATATATTCCTTCCATAGAAATAATTAGTGAATAATGGAACACATCGACTCATGAGGTGGTACACTACCATACACAAAGGCAATGTAATTGAATCCCACATAGAGAGGAAACTAATAAGTTATATGTGGTATGAATATTAAATAAGTACAATTAATCTACATAACACATCAGATCGTGAGTTTATAATACATTCACACATGAGGGATGACTTTTTATCCCATTTGATGGAAGAGGAGAATAATTTATGTTATTCCATTAAGATAATATCATATAATTATATAAAATATACATAGGTTATTATATCATCATTATTTAATTATAATTCAATATAATATAGGATGAAATAAAACTAAATGATATGTTAGGGATGTGGACTATTCTTTGGAAAACTTCTTTTAGTTTGTAGAAAAACGATTCATATGATGAAATTGGTGAAAATAATATTAATTATAGGTTAATAAAATGGATGTGTATAACTAATTTTGGGATTTCTTAGCATAAACAATAACGTTTGTATATTCTCATAGGACAAGAGAGTTGGTGTACTTTTATATGTGATGTTAAGGGATCACTTGTAGTATTTTAAAAGAAAAAGTTGTGGAATATTTTTTCAAAATAGCATAGGGAAAAAACATATACATTCTAGAATATTAGATGTAAAAATGTTTATATATTTCCATGAAATAATCTTCTGAAAAGAGTATATATAATTTTATAACTTGTCTTTTTATTTTAGTCACTTCGTAAAACCCATTTTCTATTAATCCTTTAAAATAAAAATTGTATTGGTTTTTTTTATTTCTAATGGTGAAAAATTAAGTTAATATTATAATGAAAGAAATTTATTCTAATTAAAAATATGGAATCAATTTTTTATAATTCCACTCACATTATTAGAAAATGATAATTTAATATAAATCTCGGAGAAGTGATAAAAAATTTGTTTTCTAAATCATTTTGTGTGAAATGTTTAAAAAGATTCATATCCTAATTAAATATAAAATTGTTTCCAAGGAAACAAATTGGTCCAACATATATAATTGATTTGAATTAACTATTAAATCAATATTAAAATAAAATATTTCTTCTAGAAGATTTGTATAAAAAGGCAATTTTATGAAGATAACTATATTTTTTCTCTTTTCCCTAAAAAAATCATATAAAAATATTATTAAAAAACAACATAGTAATTTTTTAACATTGAATTAAAAAATAGTTATTTTTCATTAAATTATTTTTAAAAAATTTTAAAAATAATTTTTAAAAAAATTACACAAAATTTAAAAATATTTCTTTTTAGAAGAATAAAGTTTTTATGAAAAATATCATGTTTATTATTATCTCTTAAAAATAAATAAAAATAGATGAATTATGAACATATGGTGGGATATATAATAAATAAATATTTATTACTTCATTCAAAAAAAATTTAATAAAATTTATAGAGGTAAAATGAATTTTTCTACAAAAGCTAATATTTTTTGAAAAAGTTTTATTTTATTCCAAATGGATTTTATTTTAATTTTTAATTAAATATAAAGAAAATATTTAATCATATATACATGGGTAATCCATTAATTATCATAATTTTTTTAATCATACTCATTTATTTATCATAATGCTCATCAACTATTGTCTTTGGAAGAAGTGGTGTGGTGTTTTTTGCCTTAGGTAATATCACCAAGAAACCAAAGGCAGGTAAAAAAATTTCAAGGTCCTCATGAAAATTTGGGGGATGATATTCCCAATGAATGATAAACATCAAAACACTGTAATATTACTACAATACCACTTTATGATACATGTGTATATAAAAACTCAAAACAAAACTAAAAAATTAATATATAATGAGTACAACAGAAAACTAAGATTTTAAATAAACTAAATTAAAAAAATGTGTTATAATATGAGAATCTCCCAAAAATCATCATAATACCATATGATAAGAAATTCCCCCATGTCTAGATGCATCGCTATGGAATTTAGATACCTTTCTTTCACTTGTATTCGAAAAATGTCTTATGCAAAAGCATAATTGTTCATGAGAATTTTGAGGATCAAATTTTTTAAAGATTTTTCCATTGAGTATCCAACATAATGTACTGAGACACGAACAGGTTAATCAGGTTTATATAAAGAAATGTAAAAATAGTATATATCAAATATTAAATATTTTTTCATAGGATCAAAAAAAAATCCCTGAAAATATTTCTCATTCAGTTGGGAAACACGTTCAATGATGCCACACAAGCATAAATCCATTCATTGACAAATGGATTCATAATAGATAGTCATATACTCATGAACAGTCTCACATTGACAAATTAATTCATCACAATGTAACCAATACGAGACTCCACAATAGAACACACCCTTTCCACATGATCACAACTATTTCAAATAAAGTAACACATACCTTGTATTGCAAAACGCATTCCATGATATTTCACATAATATAATTATTTTTAAAAACATTGCAATAACCAATTTCAATGTATCAAAAAAATAGTAATTCTAAAATCACTATTTTTATGTTTTCAGCTAATTTATTTTCAAAAAAAACCAAGGTATCACTGTTGACGCTCCTTTCGTCACGGAATCTAATGTTCGGAAAAGGGAATATCTGAGCTCAAAGTGATTAATCCTTTGAAGAAACATCAAAAATCGACAAAGGGATGGAAAAGGAGAACATTACCCATAGGTCGCGCAAGTTACCTCTTGGTCGCGCAAGTACACTTGCGCGCCGCCTCAACACTTGCGCGACCCCTCATGGTCGTGCAAGGGACTTGCGCGACAGATCTGGTAACCGCCCAGTAACCGCCCGGGGTCTTCTTTTGCCTATAAATAGACCCTGTGGGCCCCCCATTCGAGAGGAACTCTTTCCAGAAACTCGGATCAAAGCTCCCGACGCCCAAGTCTCTTCTCAAAGCTTCCAGAACACTTCTAAGGTAATTTCTTACCTAGAATGGAAGATCTAAAGGGAAGAAGGAAGGCCAAGTGTTGAAACTTATCAAACACTTGCGCGCCGACTTAATTCCTTCAATATAACTTGCGCGTCCCCTCTCTGGAAGAACCTCAAGAGGATGATAAAGGGTTTAATAAAGAATCGCTCAAGTATTTCAACTCTGGTTGTAAATCGCGCAAGTATCCCTCATGTTGCGCAAGTATACTTGCGCGACCAATACTTGCGCGCCGCCGCAGGACTTGCGCGACTTTTAATACTTGCGTGCCCCTATCTTTTTGGGTGCCCATCTTGCCCATTTTACCCCTCTTAAGCCATTTCACCTTTCCTATTCAAGATTCAGTCTTCAAGATACTCTTCAAAAGCCATTTACGGCATGATTTCTTGATTTGACATCCTTATCTGAAAGGAATTCTGTGAAATACCTCTCAACAACCAGTGATTTAAACATCTTTATGTCACCAAAGATTGAGAGTTCATTCATTTCAACCTCATCCTTTAAGATGAGAAAATTCTAACCTGGGTCTCCTTTTCAGGAATAAGACTCAGTCATAACCTTGGGCTTCCTTTTCAGGAGTAAGCCCCAAGTCCCCTAACCTAGGCTTCCTTCTCAGGAATAAGTCCTAGTCATAAATCTTGGGCATCTTTCTTAAGAATAAGCCCCAATCAAGTTCCCAAACTTGGGCATCCTCCTCGGGAGTAAGCCCCAAACCTTAATCCCTAACCTGTGTCTCCTTTTCAGGAATAAGACTCAGTCATAACCTTGGGCTTCCTTTTCAGGAGTAAGCCCCAAGTCCCCTAACCTAGGCTTCCTTCTCAGGAATAAGTCCTAGTCATAAATCTTGGGCATCTTTCTTAACAATAAGCCCCAATCAAGTCCTTTAATCTTGGGCATCCTCCTCAGGAGTAAGCCCCAAACCTTAATCCCTAACCTGAGTCTCCTTTTCAGGAATAAGACTCGGTCATAACCTTTGGCATCCTTCTTAGGAGTAAGCCCCAAGTCTCTTAAAATTTCTCTTAACCAGTCCTAATTTACCTTTGATTTGGGTTTCCTTTTCAGGAATAAAACCCAATCATAAGTCCCTTCCTAACTTGGGCATCCTCCTTAGGAGTAAGCCCCAAGATTAGAGTATTCAAATCTCCATGAAGCACATATAACTTTATGGACCCTGTTCTTGGATTTTCTCCCTAAAAGTAAATCCTAAACCTTCGCCTATCTGGGCAGTCATCTATACATAAGCCCCAAAACAAATTCTTATGATTGCATCTTTTATGGCACAATTGTCTGAATTTTACCAATACCTCTTGTTTCTCACACCGAGCATGACTCACGTGAGCTTAGAGTGTAAAAGTAATTATGACATTCATCTTTGAGCCATCAATCATAAAACATCATATCCCATTTCTCGAACTACGTGGGTTCTGATTCCTTTTTCAAAACAAAGGATACGTAGGTAGCCCATTTATGGGTTCGATCCCAACATTGAAATAATCTCTGTCCTTCTGAATGACGATAAACTTCAAGTGCCCCACTGAGTGGCTTTAAAACCAGCCTGGTCATCAAAATGATCAAGAGACTTTTATATAAATGTTTTGAAGGATACCATTGACCAAGAATCTCTAAACAAATATAGATGATTCTATATTGATGAAGAACCTCGAATACATATAAAAGATTCTCTAAATTTCTTGCATATTTAATCATTGATTGTTAAAACTAAAGGAAAGCTCATTTTATACTTGGTAATGTAATAAGGATTCACGAACTTAACTTAAATCTATAAAGAGAGTCCCGGAGTAGACAATAATTCCCCTCAAAAAGGTGTGATGAGTCCGACCTCCCATCCTCTCGACCAATGCAAATTCCTAAGCCTCATTAGCCCACAAGCTAATGAGCGCCTGCCTTTGGAAAGTAGGTCCAAACGGATGTGGAATCATTGGATGTTTCCGGTTCTACGAACAAACCCGTTAGAAACTGATCGGAACGTTTGAATCTCCCGTCCAGGAGGTCATCCCCGGATTCCGCGCGAAACAAAAATGGTGAACCCGACGTGAATCCTTAACCAAGTTAAAGTGATGTTCTTCTTATCTGTTAGGCCCTTTGGTCCAACAAGGCAATCATTGACATGTGCTCATCCAAAAGATGCAGTGGCCGGATTCATCTTGATTATGTCTGTTACATGGAACAGGCACTCTTTTTTTCAAGATCTTCTACAAAAATGGCTTTCCTTAAATTCACCCCTGTGAATACTGCTGCTGGGAACACCTCTACTGTGAGGTCTACTGCTGTGAAAACCAATGCTGCTACTCCTGCTGGAACGTCATCCGCTCTGAGGATGACATCACCAACTCAGCGTCTTCAACGCTGTGTTTCTAATGCACTGGTTAAGGAGTACCGTCGCAACGGTACTATCCCAACTCTGGAGGCCGCTCGTCAAGCCCTCCAAGTTAACAATTCTACCTGGTCGTCCGGACAACAGCGACCAGCAATCAAGAAGCAGACGGTGCTGACTACCATCTCCAACCGTTTCGGGTCGTTATCCCCGGAACGCAATTTCCATTCACTCCCTTACTCCGAGGAAGTGAATGAGCAGGTCCCGCAGGACCTTAATTCAAAAAGACAGGAGTCCTTCTCAAGGGCTCCCATCAACAATCGCTGCCAGACTCGTGCGGTAGTGCACCCTCAACATGATGAGGGTACCGACTCCAGACGTTCAGCTCGGGTTCCTCGAACCCGAGCAGGCAAGATGAATCGCCAGAGACGGAACCCGGTTAACAATAGGCAGGTTGTCATCCCTGTCATCTCCGGAGAAGTCCACCAACCTAACTTGGTGGCAAATAACGAGCAAGCATACACACCTGTTCGTTTTAATCCCGCTGTCCAGCAGACTCGTCTGGCAGCATCAAGCCGATCCCGCCAGGCAATTCCGGCGGAGTACCATAGGCAGGAACATACACCTGCTTATACATCAGCAGTTAGTCAGCAGGCTCGTCTGACTACATATGATGGATCTCGTCAACAGCATTTGGCGAAGTGTAATCAGCAGGCACATACACCTGCTAATACTAATCAAGCCTACCAACAGTCTCGTTTGGTAGCGCACGGAGAAGTCAGTCGGAAAGCCCCGACGACAAAAAGGAGGCAGACTAAACTCTCTGCCTCCACACTTGAGTACTGTCAGGATTCACTGACAGGAAAAGGAGGACATGAGCAGGCACATGCACCTACTCCAAGCTCGGAATGGACGTATATCCCTGTTCCGGCGGCTGAAGTCACCAAACATATTTTGTCAATGGTGAAAGAGCAGAAGCAAATTCCTGCTCATATTCTGGATGCTTTCCAGGATATCATAACAGCTTCAGCATCATCTTAGGGACAGACACATAAATCTATCCCTAGCAGTGGAGTGACACGTCAACAATTCACTCCGGAACAGACACACACATCTGTTCCAGTCCAAGAGGGTTGTGGGGCCTACTCCCCCATAACATATGGACAACCAAGTCAGGCACATACACCTGATTTGAGCGATGATCGTCAGCCTAACCTGACCATCTTTCCTGATCAGGCACATACACCTGCTCAGAGCAATCACTTTCATCATCAAGTGATTTCTAAAGCGAGTAAGAAGGCATCTAAGAAAAAGATCCGCCCAGCACAGTCAGGAGATCAAAGGCCAATCTGCAACAAGGCCTTGCTCGATGCTGGAGTTCTTGAAGCCCTCAGACATTTATCTGTCGGAATTCAAGATTCTACTCCCTCAGTTCCCAATAACAGGAACATTAATCCCGAAGGTCTTCAACAGACACTTCCTCATGAAGACTTGCTTCATGAAAATTCGGTCAATCTTGAAGTTTCTTCTTCAGATGAGAACCACAGGAACCCTCTGTGTGGTCAGAAGACCAAGGAGCAAGAGATCTCATCTTTTGCTGTAACCCATCATGAAGGTCCTCCTCATGGTGATGATCTTCGCTGTGAAAGTCCTCTCCGCAGTAGTGATTCACATTGTCTCGAAAATTCTTCAGAAGGCAATGTAGTCACGAGAAAGCCCTCCTATCTCGAGGCACTTGCAAAAGTAAAACCAGTCATGTCTGAAGTTTTACTATCGGCAGGTGAAACTCTTTCTCCATCAGAAGATATCTTGGGGTTCAGGTTATTCTCCGAACCTTCCCTGGGTCATTCATCTTCCAGCATGAATAGTGATTCCTCTACCAATCTTGTTGAATCCGATGAAGCAACAAGGAAACACCAACTCTGGTCCAAACAGGTAGAAGAATATTCATTTAATGATAAAGAGGAAATGCTGAACATGAGAAAAAAACTGGAAAAAGGTGAAGTACCAGTCATGTTTTGGCCTTTGGCTGATTCACAGTATGACATTCCAAAGATGTTGACGGATGATGGAATCCATGATATTCGTCTTAACATATGGAAAACTCTTTGTCAATTAAAGAAGAAGGTATTATCTTACGATGAATATGAAAATCATCTTAAGATAATAGAAGGGTTACAACGCCAGATTGATTTGGCATCTCTATCAGTCTCTCGGTATCCGAAGGCTGAAAAGCAACAGAGAACCCTTCAACGTTCATGCCTTGGCGCACTAAGAAGATTGCGTCAGTTAATATCCAATGCTCCATCTAATGTTCATATCAGAGGATGGGGTGTTCACGGAGCACTACATTTCACAGTGCTTTCCGGTCATCAGAGCCCGCCGAAAATGGTCTCATGCAATGTTATTGCCCATGGCCGGCCACAGTCAATGGGCTTTGTTCATAATCAAAATCTTGCTCGAGATCAAGCTTCAACTAGTTCCTCTCAAAATCAAGTATATAGAGAACAGGTTGTTGAATTGCTCCTACATCAAGCAGGCGAAAATATTGCACAAGCCTCTCGTCTGGAGCAAACACGTCATCAAATGACAGACGTTTCGGAAATCATCCAACGGTCTGTTGAACCAGGTGATAAAAGTGGATACAGGTTAATGCATCCAGCTAATTTCCGAACTATGATTCGCAAGATCAAGAGAGATTTTAAAAAATATCTCAGACATAGAATGTCAAGAGACACCCCAGCTTGCCAGACTGGGGACTTCTCTAACCCAACCCTCAGAATCAACGAATGGGATTCGAGGAGTTGAGCAGAAGCAACAGGAACACCCCCAGTCCACCGGACTGGGGACTTTTTCAAATCTTCAATCCCTCCCTCAGAGAAAGTCAGTATTCTCTCGATTAGGGAATAAGCCTCAAGAGGAACGAAGAGCCAAGATGTCAGGATATTCTCTCCGAGTGACGGTTCTCCAAGAAATTCCTGAGGGGTCAAGTCAACGGAATGCCATGCCTTATCATGGACATAAAAGGAGACAATATCACAGAAATGCTGATAGAAAGGATTCCATGAAATATGCATCCATTAATGTCATCACTGCCGTTGCTGCTGATTCACCAAATGAGGCTCAATCAGAGGGATCAGATGAAGAGGTTCCTGCTCAAGAAGTTGCGCACACAGACCTAAATGAAGAAGGTGTGCGCACACGTAATCAAAGGCTTACCCAAAATCTGGGTATTCCTTCAAGTAACCCACTTCCCCCTCTCCGAAAAGGATCCAATAAGGGGAAAGGAAAGAATCAGGTTACTTCTCACCCTTCCTCTGAAGGAGGTCAATCGCTCTCATTAGAGCAAAGGCTGCACAACAGGAGGAGGAAATGAAAGAATTAAGAAGGTTGAATGCAGAACTACTTCAGAGTAGTCTTCTTCTTAAGAATGCTGAAGTCCGACAGCCGAAGGAATTTGTTGTAACTACTGAGATGGATCAGGAATATCCTCCTTTATCAGTACACCCACAGAGGTCTAATCCTACGGGTCAAACGCAACAACGGTTGGCAGCACTACCATTAGTTGCAGCACCAACCTCCCCGGCTGTCCAAGCTCCATTCATTGCACCTACCCAAAACCAAGTTCAACCTGACATTTCTCAAAAGTTAATAACTACTATTGAGTCATTAACAGCTCGGTTAGAAACTATGGAAGGGAAACGGGCGCAAGTTCAACCTGAAAAGAAAGTTTACCCTGAATGGGTAGATTCAATTTCTCCTCCATCCAGTTTTGGAAACCCTATTTTCCCTACTTTCAATGGATCAGGCGACCCTGAACAACATTTGACGCATTACGTGTCTTGTTGTGATCCTATGATGGGAACTCCAGAACAACAAGAAGCAGTGAAACTCAGATGCTTCGTGCGAACCTTGCAAGGACCAGCTTTTGTCTGGTATACAAGCTTGCAATCCCGGTCAGTCATCGGATGGGAGGATCTTCGTCAAAAATTCCTTCATCAGTTCAGCTCAACTTTGCCAAAAACGACAGTTTTCGATCTTACAAACTGCAAGCAAAGGGAGAATGAAAGAGTCTCTGATTTCATTGCTCGTTGGAAGGGATT
Organism: Viscum album; assembly: GCA_963277665.1. Lineage (NCBI taxonomy): Eukaryota > Viridiplantae > Streptophyta > Magnoliopsida > Santalales > Viscaceae > Viscum > Viscum album. Next base: position 1,844,164,304 of record OY728157.1, on the reverse strand, counting down.
AACGTATTCCTTGAGTTTATCACTCCCTCAGGAGGAATTATTGCCAATCTGTGTGGCAAATTTGCGTGACGAATTACGCACGCCATTGATCCCTGTGAAATACACAGGAGGGTTTCGAGACCTTACTTCAATCGCTCAACAGATTGAAGATTCCCTTATGCAGGCTAAGGTTAAATCTCGTGTAATTCCATCAGCTTCAGGAAGAAGAATGGGTAAAGCAGAAACTGCTACAGTTATGCTTAAACAGGCACCTATACCTATTTCTACTTCAAAACCTTCATCTTCTCGAAGGGCTCCACCTCCTGAGTGCCAACAACAAAGGCTGTTTCGTCCAAATGATCAAAAAGATCAACGACGAAAACAATTTGAGGATATGAAGAGTAAAACATACTCTTTCCGAAGTGAGAAAGTTCCTGGTTACTTCATTTCAGCTCTGGAAAATAATTTGGTTCAATTACCAGTGCCGAAGAGACCAAACAAGGAAGGAGATGAAGACCGTCCCAATTATTGTCCCTTTCATCAAATGTTGGGACATCCCATCCATGAGTGTTTTGTCTTTAAAGACCTCCTACAAAAGATGGTTGACTTGGGACAAGTCAAATTGAAGGGTTCTTCAGCTCATGTAGCGTGTATTACCGCTACAGATCCAGAGGAAGGAGGCGAGTGGCAGGAAGTCAAAAGCAAAACTGCGAAAAAATATGATGATTGGATGGTCAGAAAGACAATCAATCGGACCCATTCCATTTTGCGAACACAATTGAAGAAGCCAATTGTGTCTCCTACAAAAGCTGCAGTAAAGCCTCCATCAAAAGACAAATCCTCAAAAGGGTAGCGCAATTCAAAGAAGAAAGAGGAATCTGGAGAAGATGAGTATGTATCAAAGCCTAAATTGTCTTTGACTCTGGCAGATTTCAAGCCATCTACTTCAAAGCCACGGGCACCGTCCCACCAAACGGCACAGCCTAAACAGGCTAACTTGGCAGAGTCTTTATCAGACGAAGAATTGATCTTTGGTTCTGTCAATATGATTCAATTAACAGATTCATATTCCAGTCTTGATGAGCCCGAATTCCCTGTATCAAATAAAGGAACCCGAGGAAGTTCTAGAGGTTCAGGATATAGGGGAAGATGTGGATCTTTCCGAAGCCACTACTCTAATTCTACCCCTGCTAGCACTGTATATGCAGCAGAAACTCGTGGTAGAGCCCTTCAGCGAGCTCAAAATGAACAAGCAAGTTCTTCTGCCAATGGCCAACTCAGCTTCGGCACAGTTATTTTGGAAGACCGATTAAATGTTCCATCTTCTTTATCTCAGCAAGTAAATGGATCTAATCAGTCTAATTTTCCAAAACCAAAGATGTTGCCAACTTCAATACAAGAGGCATCAGCTTCCAAAGCATCTGCTTCCAAGGTACCTGCTAAACAGCATATTCCTATTGGGAAACGCAGGCCTCTAGATCAAAAGTATGATATATTGAAACACTTGGCCCAATTACCAGCCAAATTATCAATTTTGGATGCTTTGAATCTATCAAAAGATCTTCGGGAAGCACTCATCGAAGCTTTGTCAAGTCCTCAGGAGTTTGAAGCTGAAATTGCTGCAGCTGAAATTTATCACATAGAGAATAATCCTGCAGAATGCCATGCAGTGATATCTTTCACTGATAAAGATGAAGATGATGTTGTGCATGGGCACATAAAACCTTTGTACCTATCTGGCAAAGTCAATTGTATAGATGTTCGAAGAGCTTTTATTGACAATGGTTCAGGAGTCAACCTCATGCCCATTCGCACACTTCGTCGATTGGGCCTCACGGAATCTGATTTATCTCCTTCTACCATGATGTTGCAAGGATATGATAAAAATGAACAAGAACCACTGGGAGAAGTTACGCTCAGAACTCAGTTTGAAGATCTTGTTTCCAATTCAGATTTCATGATTGTTGATCAAGACTCAGCTTTCAATATCTTGCTTGGAAGACCCTGGTTACATCAGCATGCAGCTATTCCGTCATCATACCATCAATGTCTCAAATACTGTTTCGATGGTCAAGTTGGAACATTATATGGTGATAAGGCCCCATTCAAAACTTGTGAGTCTCAATACATTGAGGCGGAATTTTATCACATGAAGGGAAGAGAAAAATCTACAATGAAGGAAATTACCAAAGTTAATGCTCCATATGGTTTGGAAAAAATTCCAATAAATCCATTTTCACATGTGAGTACAGATTATGTGTTACCTATCAGTCAAATTTACAAAATAGGCCCAAATCAAAATACTCTTATGGAAAGATCCATAATGTCAATTACGGCAATCGAGCAAGACAACATGGGAGAAATTGGTAACTTACCAAGCAATGATGAAAGCATAAGTGGTGACGTTTTCATTTCGTCTGCTGAAATTCAACAAGTCTATACTTCGCTAATCAGGCCAGAAGAAGTTATAGCAACACCAGAGGTGAATGTTGATGTCGATTCTCAATCCATCATCTCCTCTTTATTTCCCAAAGAAGACCCTTTTTCATCAATAGGGTCGGAAATGGAAGCTTCTTCTTCAAAATGTGAAAATTTTGACATCTCTTATGATCATGAGAATTTCGTTTTTTCATCTACTTTGCAAGTAGAAACGGAAGATATAACACATGATGAAGAGGAAGAGGAAGATCTTAGAGATGCTCCTCCAGCATTTGAAGAGGGTATCTCTACAACTGTGGATGAACTCAGAGAAGTAAATCTGGGTACAGAGAAAGATCCACTCCCCACTTTAATTAGTGCGGCCATGACCCTTGAAGAACAAGAGATGTATATTTCTTTTCTAAAGCAAAATAAAGATATTTTTGCTTGGAATTATACAGAGATGCCTGGCCTTGATCCTGATTTTGCCACCCATCATTTGGGTTTGCCAAAAGAACATCGAGGATTCAAGCAAGTCGCGAGAAGAACACACCCAACCTATGCTTCCAAAATCGAGGCTGAAGTGGATAAGATTATCAAAGCTAACTTCGTCAGAGAAGTTCAATATCCCAAGTGGTTGGCTAATATTGTCCCAGTAAATAAAAAGAACGGACAAATTAGGGTTTGCATCGATTTCAGAGATCTTAATCGGTATTGTCCCAAAGATGATTTTCCAGTTCCGATTACAGAACTCTTAATTGATGCGACGGCTGGCTATGAAGTACTTTCTTTCATGGATGGATATTCTGGATATAATCAGATCCGAATGGCCCCAGAAGATGAGGAATATACAGCCTTCAGAGCTCCTCAAGGTGTGTTTTGTTACCGGGTGATGCCCTTTGGTTTAAAGAATACAGGTGCAACATATCAACGCGCCATGCATCGTATCTTCAAACCTTTTCTAGGGAAATTTGTTGAATGCTATGTAGATGATTTGGTGGTTAAATCCAAACAACGTTTTGATCACTTGGATGATTTGGAAATCATATTCCACAAGCTTCGACAACATAATTTGAAGATGAACCCCTTAAAATGTGCTTTTGGGGTAACCTCAGGAAAATTCCTCGGCTTTGTTGTATGCCATCGTGGTATTGAAGTCGATCCTGAGAAGACCAAATCAATCCTTGGTATGTCACCTCCTCAGAATTTGAAAGAATTAAGAGGACTTCAAGGACACTTAGCCTATATTCGGCGTTTCATCGCCAATTTGGCAGGCAAAAGTTTACCTTTTACCAAATTATTGAAGAAAGGAGTAACTTACCAGTGGACTATAGAATGTCAAGAAGCATTTGATGTTCTCAAGAAATACCTCTTAAGTCCACCAGTACTCATGCCACCTATTGAGGGTAGACCTCTTATCCTCTATGTGACAGCTTTAGAGCGATCATTGGGTGCCTTTCTCGCTCAAAAGAATGATGCTGGGAATGAAAATAGTCTCTACTATCTCAGTAGAACTATGCTTGAAGCAGAAACCCGGTATTCGAGTATTGAAAAGTGCTGCCTAGCATTAATCTTTGCAGTTCAGAAACTGAGACACTACCTGCAACATCACGAGGTCCAATTGGTATCTCGTAATAATCCACTCAAATTCATCCTTAGTCTTCCAATGCTTACAGGACGTCTGGCAAGGTGGGCGGTTATTCTACAGCAGTTCGACATTCAGTATGTGTCTCAAAAGGCAATTAAGGGCCAAGCTCTGGCTGATTTCCTGGCTGAACACCCTTCAGTGGAAGACACATATTCAGATATCGAACTCCCTGATGAGGAAGTTTTTTCTATTCAAGAGAATCCTCAAACATGGGAAATGTATTTTGATGGTGCTTCTAGAAGTACAACAGGGAAGAAAATGGAAAATCCTAAATTCAACAAAGTTGGTTTAGGAATTGTGCTCATTTCTCCAGATAAGGCAGTGTTACCTTATTCCTTTTTGTTGTGGGAAGGTGGTACCAATAATGAAGCTGAATACCAAGCTCTCATTGCAGGCTTGGAGTTAGCGCTTCAAGCACAAGTGAATCACTTAAAGGTAAAAGGTGATTCAGACCTGGTAATCAAACAAGTCAATGGGGATTATGCCATCAGAAAAGAAGAATTAATCCCTTTGTATGATTACGTCAGAGAGTTAATGTCGGAATTCCCTTCAGAACCGACATTTTCTTATGTCCCAAGATCACAAAATGCTCAAGCTGATGCACTGGCTAATATAGCCACAGCTTTAGCAGATCCAAATCGGGACGAGACAACCATCGGTATTGCCCACCGTCGTGCAATTTCACCTTATGTTCAAGTCAGAACAGAGGAAATTAATGAAATTAGTCCCATTCCTGAACCATATGGTCATACTACAGGATGGATGTCACATATCAGGGAATACCTTAAAAATGGAACACTTCCACCTGATAGAGCCGAGAGAGAACAAATTCGGCGACGTGTGGTCAATTTTACTCTTTATGATGGTCCAAACCACCTCGAGAAAATTCTCTACAAACGTGGTTTTGATGGAGTTCTCTTCAGATGTATTGATGGTGAAGAGACAATGGCTATCATAAAAGAAGTGCATGCAGGAGTCTGTGGTGCCCACCAGTCTGGACATAGACTGTCTGATCAAATTCGAAGGCTTGGATACTTTTGGCCTTCAATGATACACGATTGTGTTAATTTCACAAAGAAGTGTCATTCATGCCAGGTATATGCCAACTTCATTCATCAACCTCCAGAGTTGCTTCATACAGCTAAATACTCATGGCCATTTGCCACATGGGGAATGGATGTGGTAGGACCTTACCCTTCAGCTACGACCAAGCAGTTTAAGTACATTCATACTGCTACTGATTTCTTTTCCAAATGGACAGAGGCAGCACCTCTCAAAGAAGTCAGTTCTAAATGCATTGTTAGCTTCATCAAGTCTAACATCATTACTAGATTTGGTGTCCCTCATACCATATTGACAGACAACGGCACCAACTTCTGTTCTTCTGAGGTAAAGAGATTGTATCAAGAATACAACATTAAGTCCAACCATTCATCTCGATATCATGCAGCGGCTAATGGCCAGATAGAGGCCTTCAACAAGACTCTTTCAAATATACTGCAAAAGATGGTGGATAAAGATAAGAGTTCATGGCCTGATAAACTCTTTCATGCTTTATGGGCTTATCGGACTACCACTCGCAATGCAACGCAGTCTACTCCATATTCATTGGTATATGGAACAGAAGCAGTCTTGCCAATTGAAGTTCAATTGCCCTCACTCAGAATAGCCATTTGTGATCAGTTATCAACAGATGAGCAATCCCAAAAGCGGTTGAATGAATTGGAACAGTTAGATGAGAAAAGATTGTGCACTTTGCACCACTTGGAAATCTATCAGAATCGAATAGCACGAGCTTTTAACAAAAAGGTTCGTCTTCGTTCATTCATTCAGGGAGAATTGGTATTGGTTCTTAAAGCACCAATGATACCAGGAAAGAAACCTCCCAAGCTTGAACCAAAATAGGAAGGACCTTATTCAATACATAAGGTCTACTCCAATGGAGCGTATTCTCTAATCTCAATGGATGGAGAACACATCACGACTCCAACTAATGCCAGATTTCTGAAGAAGTATTTTGTATAAACACAAAATATTGTTCCCAGAACCAAGACTCTTACATTTGGTTCATACACCAAGGTCCGGTATGACCTTAAACTACACCAAGGACCGGTATGACCTTAAACTACACCAAGGTCCGGTATGACCTTAAACTACACCAAGGTCCAGTATGACCTTAAACTACAACTTCGTCCAACATGACATTAAACTGTGTCACATATTCTGTCCGAGATGACATTAAACTATAATACGTCCAGCATGACGATAAACTGTACGGTCCATGCATATGACCTTAAACTATTCGCACTTATGTCCCTGCAACATGACACTAAACTGTGCAGCACCAATAGTCCTAACTATAATACTTTAAACTGCATAGTCCCTGATTTTGTCCTACATGACAATAAATTGTAGTAGAAGTTCCTATATTGTGTCCTAGCAACATGACATTAAACTGTGTGGCACTTCCAACGTCCAGCATGACGATAAACTGTAAAAAGTCCCTCACGTCCGGAAAGACGTTAAACTATATAATCATCAAAAGTCCAGCATGACATTAAAACTGCACAGTTCCCCTTTTCGTCCAATATGACGTTAAACTATATTGTCCCCATCGTCTTAACTACATGACGCTAAACTGTACAGAAAGTCCCTTTTTTATGTCCTACATGACATTAAACTGTACATCGTTAAGGTTTTTATTACCTCTTGTTTCTCACACCGAGTATGACTCACGTGAGCTTAGAGAGAACATCAACCATAACACTCCCTTTGGACCACTAACCATGTGTAAGTCCCAACAACATTTTTTATTAAGATCATTGTCCACAAGAACAACTTGATCATTGATTCATTCTTTAATTGAACTACACGGACTTTGATCCTTGCCCTCCAGGCTGGGTATGTAGGCAACCTCCCAAGGTTCAAGCCCAAAAAACAATCTCTTCACATCGGTTCACCACCATCTCATATGATGTTGATTTGTGAAACCGCCCCTGAAATCAATATCTTTACATTGATTCATTTTCGTCCTTGTTATACGACGTTAAACTATACAACACTTTTGTCCGGTACGACAATAAACTACAATATTCTTTGATTTCCTCATTTGAGAGAGAACTATTATTGATATTAATTTTTCAATCATAGTTTTTCATTTTCAAAAGACTACGTGCATACATGGTAACGCCTGAACTTTTTATCTTAGGTTAAACCATCATTGCACTAAAGTCCCCTTTCACCCTTCACATGTACGAACCAAATTTGTACAAAGGGTAATTCTAGAACTATGTGGACTTGATTCCCATCCTTATGGGATACGTAGGAACATTCGAGTGTCCCTCGAATCCATTCCCAAGTCTTTTTGGGACTAACCCCAAATTTCACTTTCAGTCCCTTGGCTGAAAAGTCCTCATGAAAACACACACTGTGTATTCATTATTATGGTCCGAATTCTATGACCCTAAACTAAGATCACTCATCCTTTCGTCCTGCACGACGTTAAACTGCATTTCAAGAACTACGTATGGCTTGATTCTCATTCTTATGAGATACGTAGTGAAGTCCAAGTTTCAATTCAGGACCCAGCCACAACATGATTATGGTTTTCATTGACCTATGTATCTCTATATACATTGGAAAATACCCATCTTTATGTATTATAATCCTAACCTTAAATATTTTCAGATCTTCATAACCCTTTTCATGACTTATGGTCACAAAAATGTCAAACTTCTGAGAATTCTTTTGCCTGACTATGCAGCACGTGCCCATAGGTGGCCTTGCATAAACAGTCCACATAACAGACTTGTCAGCCAAGAGATGCTATTTATTTGACCATGCAGCCAATGCCCATAGGTGGCCCTGCATATTTCAACCCCCTAACGGGTTTGTTAAATAATAGTAACTTCATTCTTGGGAAGAATGCCTCTTTTTTCCTTATTTGTCTTAAACGACAGTATGTAGGGATCCGCAAAAATAGCCATCCTTAACGTATTTGTCCCATATCCTTTTTCATGATCTGAAAGTATTCAAGTCTATGGTTTATTCTTCTTCCCTACGTTTGGGTCAGACCTTCGTAGGAGTGATATTCATCCAGTTCTTCGATATTCTTGTTTGGAAATATCTTCTCCATATTCAAGTACCTCTTTCCATACAACAAACTCTATGATTTAGCAAATTTGAATCTCCATAAACTTCCACTGGCTTTTAGCACTAGGAAAGTAAATTTCTGGGAGTTCTTTTGCCTGACTATGCAGCACGTGCCCATAGGTGGCCTTGCATAAACAGTCCACATAACAGACTTGTCAGCCAAAAGATGCTATTTTATTTGACTATGCAGCCAATGCCCATAGGTGGCCCTGCATATTTCAACCCCCTAACGGGTTTTGTTAAATAATAGTAACTTCATTCTTGGAAACTACTTCTTCTAATGCTATTTAGCTCTTTTTCATATCATTCCTCAGATTCAAATATTCTTAAGCCATAGTTTACATTTTTTCTCTCATACTTGAGTATGGTAATTTGTTTTCAGATAAATTGTCAAGGAATTGAATCCATTTTTATCCATTTTCGGTCAAAGCTATTTCGACCTTAAACATTAGCCTCTTTATGTCCGGCTTGCATGACTTTAAACTGCCCACACAAAAGACAAAGGAACTCTGAATAAAAGTCAAGTTCCAGCTCACTAAATATACATTTTTTTTGTATGATTTAGGTAATATTGAGCAGTTAAAAGGTTCAATGTTTGTAGGGTTATTTGTAATAATCCTAGTAAAAATCAAACTATGCTTACTAAGCCCATTGGCTTAAGTAAATTTGAAGCAGGTAATGGAAGAATGCATACACAAATGATTGAAGACAAAAGTGTTTTTCATTGATACACAAGAGTTAGAAGGACATCCACAGACTGGAGTCTCTTCTCTTCTTTCAAGAATTACAAGAGGCTTTCAACACAACACTTCATTTGATTTACGGCATCCCGATCTTCATTAGAAACCACCTAGAATTCATTCATTCAACTGGATACAATAAGAGATGCAGTGATACCAGCTCTTCTTGGAACAATTGTAAAAGGATGTTCTTGAGTGCGGTTTGAGAAAATTTTCTGCTAATCAAACAGTGACTCTGTTTCTGTCCAAGAGACTTGGAAGATGGATACGTAGATTTGAGAATGGAGCATTGGAAGTAAAGATCCATTTGCAGAGAGTACTCTTTTCAGATATTGCTCTAATTCCATGTTTGTCTTCTCTCCACCAACCGGTAGTGGAAAACATTTCAGCCCATGGGTTTGCCATTTTCATATCTGCAAAGGAATGACATGGAGGAAGAATTTGAAAGTTCACACCATTGTTGTTACTCTTAATGCACAGCATAACTGAAATAGAGAAGTAGCAGTGCAGCTGCATCTCAGGTGTATAATTGTTTGCATTTGGAACATTGACTCCTTGCAGATGATCATGAACACACAGAGACAGGTAGATGCTCTGTGGGAAATTAAGATGATATTTCTTCAAGTACTTAGCCAAATCTGGAAGAGTGATGTCGCAGATGTCATAGTAATCATGGCCAATGATGTTCATCATATCATCAATCCGCTTTCTAGCCAGTTCATAAGTCATTCCAATTCCCTTGGGAACCACTGAATCTGCACAAAAGATGAATAAACTAACTCTTAAATGGGTTTATTTTTTCATAAATTTTGTGAAGAAATTTGAAAAAATGGCTAAAGGCATTAAGGCGCGCAAGTCTACAAAATGGCGCACAAGTATTCACGTGCCGCGCTAGTTTTCGTCGCGCAAGTATAAACCGCGCAAGTACGAATACCTTTACAGGAGCGCGACATCAAGGAAAAACAGAGCAGACTTGCGCGGCCTAGGTGACCTGCGCGGCGAGAGCTCGAGAAGGTATGAAGTCCGGAAATCCGGATACTTGTACGGAGGTGTGGCCGTATATTTATAGGCCAGGAGGCCTACCTGCGCGCCATACCAGAGGGTTTAAGGCCTGCGCGACGAAGACTTGCGCGCCGACTTCTGTGCACTGGAGACTTGCGCGCCGCCCTTTTCCTTTAGAGGGATTCGATTTCCTCAGAGTCAAATCCTCATTTTCTCTCCGGATCCAACTCTGAGGGGGGACTTTTGTTGACGCTCCTTTCGTCACGGAATCTAAAGTTCGGAAAAGGGAATATCTGAGCTCAAAGTGATTAATCCTTTGAAGAAACATCAAAAATCGACAAAGGGATGGAAAAGGAGAACATTACCCATAGGTCGCGCAAGTTACCTCTTGGTCGCGCAAGTACACTTGCGCGCCGCCTCAACACTTGCGCAACCCCTCATGGTCGTGCAAGGGACTTGCGCGACAGATCTGGTAACCGCCCAGTAACCGCCCGGGGTCTTCTTTTGCCTATAAATAGACCCTGTGGGCCCCCCATTCGAGAGGATCTCTTTCCAGAAACTCGGATCAAAGCTCCCGACGCCCAAGTCTCTTCTCAAAGCATCCAGAACACTTCTAAGGTAATTTCTTACCTAGAATGGAAGATCTAAAGGGAAGAAGGAAGGCCAAGTGTTGAAACTTATCAAACACTTGCGCGCCGACTTAATTCCTTCAATATAACTTGCGCGCCCCCTCTCTGGAAGAACCTCAAGAGGATGATAAAGGGTTTAATAAAGAATCGCTCAAGTATTTCAACTCTGGTTGTAAATCGCGCAAGTATCCCTCATGTCGCGCAAGTATACTTGCGCGACCAATACTTGCGCGCCGCCGCAGGACTTGCGCGACTTTTAATACTTGCGCGCCCCTATCTTTTTGGGTGCCCATCTTGCCCATTTTACCCCTCTTAAGCCATTTCACCGTTCCTATTCATGATTCAGTCTTCAAGATACTCTTCAAAAGCCATTTACGGCATGATTTCTTGATTTGACATCCTTATCTGAAAGGAATTCTGTGAAATACCTCTCAACACCCAGTGATTTAAACATCTTTATGTCACCAAAGATTGAGAGTTCATTCATTTCAACCTCATCCTTTAAGATGAGAAAATTCTAACCTGGGTCTCCTTTTCAGGAATAAGACTCAGTCATAACCTTGGGCTTCCTTTTCAGGAGTAAGCCCCAAGTCCCCTAACCTAGGCTTCCTTCTCAGGAATAAGTCCTAGTCATAAATCTTGGGCATCTTTCTTAAGAATAAGCCCCAATCAAGTTCCCAAACTTGGGCATCCTCCTCAGGAGTAAGCCCCAAACCTTAATCCCTAACCTGGGTCTCCTTTTCAGGAATAAGACTCAGTCATAACCTTGGGCTTCCTTTTCAGGAGTAAGCCCCAAGTCCCCTAACCTAGGCTTCCTTCTCAGGAATAAGTCCTAGTCATAAATCTTGGGCATCTTTCTTAAGAATAATCCCCAATCAAGTCCTTTAATCTTGGGCATCCTCCTCAGGAGTAAGCCCCAAACCTTAATCCCTAACCTGAGTCTCCTTTTCAGGAATAAGACTCGGTCATAACCTTGGGCATCCTTCTTAGGAGTAAGCCCAAAGTCTCTTAAAATTTCTCTTAACCAGTCCTAATTTACCTTTGATTTGGGTTTCCTTTTCAGGAATAAACCCCAATCATATGTCCCTTCCTAACTTGGGCATCCTCCTTAGGAGTAAGCCCCAAGATTAGAGTATTCAAATCTCCATGAAGCACATATAACTTTATGGACCCTGTTCTTGGATTTTCTCCCTAAAAGTAAATCCTAAACCTTCGCCTATCTGGGCAGTCATCTATACATAAGCCCCAAAACAAATTCTTATGATTGCATCTTTTATGGCACAATTGTCTGAATTTTACCAATACCTCTTGTTTCTCACACCGAGCATGACTCACGTGAGCTTAGAGTGTAAAAGTAATTATGACATTCATCTTTGAGCCATCAATCATAAAACATCATATCCCATTTCTCGAACTACGTGGGTTCTGATTCCTTTTTCAAAACAAAGGATACGTAGGTAGCCCATTTATGGGTTCGATCCCAACATTGAAATAATCTCTGTCCTTCTGAATGACGATAAACTTCAAGTGCCCCACTGAGTGGCTTTAAAACCAGCCTGGTCATCAAAATGATCAAGAGACTTTTATATAAATGTTTTGAAGGATACCATTGACCAAGAATCTCTAAACAAATATAGATGATTCTATATTGATGAAGAACCTCGAATACATATAAAAGATTCTCTAAATTTCTTGCATATTTAATCATTGATTGTTAAAACTAAAGGAAAGCTCATTTTATACTTGGTAATGTAATAAGGATTCACGAACTTAACTTAAATCTATAAAGAGAGTCCCGGAGTAGACAATAATTCCCCTCAAAAAGGTGTGATGAGTCCGACCTCCCATCCTCTCGACCAATGCAAATTCCTAAGCTCCATTAGCCCACAATATAATGAGCGCCTGCCTTTGGAAAGTAGGTCCAAACGGATGTGGAATCATTGGATGTTTCCGGTTCTACGAACAAACCCGTTAGAAACCGATCGGAACGTTTGAATCTCCCGTCCAGGAGGTCATCCCCGGATTCCGCGCGAAACAATCACTTTTATCAAACCATTACTAAAGTAGATTATTATAAGAATCACACAAGAATTTAATAATACATCCATGAAAAACTGTTAGTTCAAACGGGGAAATCATGTTCTAGTAAAATATAGTCAAGAGATTAAGCCCTTACATCAAACTATTTGGGAAAAAACAATGAATGTTACAATGAGTCTCTATATCATACACTAAACAACAGTTCCTTCCCTATAACAGGAAATGATTGATCATTATCTCATCACAAATCCATCAAAACATGGATTTATCCTAAATGGATTAAATCTATGATTTTAAGAGAGCCATGGATATTTTAATTGAGAGGAATATCCAAGAACAGATAATTACTGATGATGTTTTGTTATTAATTGGCATTAAGTCACCTAAAACATGATCTGGAGTCGAAAGGGAAAATTTTTATCAGACTTTAGAGACAAAATATTTTCATATTATGAATCTGTTTTCCAATAAAATGGGTCTCATGACGTAAGAAATGTTCGATCTATATATTTTTTGTCTAAAAATTTATGTTACAATGTATGGAAACATATTTTTTAGACGATATTCAAAATGTGTGGTGCTACTACCATAACCCGACCAATCGCATGGTTGGATTTCATGGTCAAATAGCATTTTCCCTAAATAAATTTTTTACATTATGCATACATGTGTATTTTATCCTACACATTCGAACAATTTTGTAAAATTGTTAGCCAATAGTGTGATTCTATTGTCCACCCTATTAATAGACAAATGGTTTCTTGTATGAGAACCTGGTTCTTACAAAATATTCTCAAATTGTGGACATATATAAACCCCAATAGATAATGGGAAGGCTCCTTTAAACCTTTCGATATATAACCAAATATTTATATATAATTAAAATAAATAAATAAAGGGTCGTGTTTTTAAATCCAACGGTGTTATATTATCACCCCATTGTACATTATATCCCCAAAATGAAGAAAACTAGAGTATTCCAAAAAGTGTATTTTTGATTTCTTTATAATTTATTTTAATACTCCCACTCTTCATCCTAAACTAGACTATGATTCCATAAATAACACACTAGTCACACGATATTCCTTTAAAATTAATTCTCATGCATATCCACAATCAATATTGTCACATGAACAAGATCACCCACCTCAAATGACATAGGACATCGATGATGATCTGAATATTATTTACAATGAATATAATATGTTTTTATCAACTTTTTGATAAATTGATTGATTTATATTGTCTATTGTAGAATTTTGGGCCCAACCAGTAAATTTTTTCCATCATAAACCCAAATTAGTCCATATGGAAATAGACACCCATAAAATGCTTCAAAATGATCCATAAATATTGAAACATTTAAAGAGTTTTTTTATGAGTAATCCACTAACGATATGTTCTCATCCCTTCAGCCTATAAAATTTATTACTCAAGACCTAAACATTCCCTCCAATGTTTCGATAATACATTTAGATTTATTATTCATATGAGGATGATATTACATGCTCATATACAACTATGTTATAATCTATTAGTATATGGATTTCTAAAAATCATATGTATAAATGAGTATTTCTCGTAAACAAATACAGACAAGAAATCTATACTACTTTACATATTATAAGATATTTATATGGACAATTAATTCAATATATGAGATAAATTGATGTGTTAACAAAATCATGATTTATATATGGATCCATTATGACAACATTATTAGCAGCCTCTTCGAGTTGGTTTATTTGGAACATTCCTAGTTCCATTTGATACAACGAGAACTGGAACAATATAGTCTCAGTACGAAGAAATATAATGATTAGATATTTCAAATTAACAATATAATAACATCGTTAATAATATTAATAAAAAATAAATAAAATTACCATATTCACAATACCACCACACCACTTTTAAAAATCACCATTTGATGTAATTTTCAATGCTTTTAAAAAAACCATTACTTATTTCTATTTCATTAAATCATTAACTCAATAATAGAATATATAGTCATAGATAGTATCTCAATTTTCAATGAATTTCATGGAAAACTTACTAGCTAAACCCATGATGATGAGATAAAATATCGATTTCATGTATAGTAAATAGTTATATACCCATTAACCCTTGTAAATAAATGTCCATAATAAAGTTGACGGCTACATATTTTTGGGATATAAATTTCAAATTCCTAGAAATATATCTTCTTTCTACTATCCCGAAAAATAAACAAAATTATAAAGATTGATACCATTCAAAACTCAACGACTAAACACATCTGATATGTGTGGCTTAAAAAAAATAAAGACATTTGTAACAACTATCCAATCAACAATTGTCTTAGTAAGAGTTGGTGGGGATTTTATTTCCTTCTGTTACTTCCCCAAGACACTGAATACATGAAATAATTACTGATGGCTCACAGAAAATTAGAATATGGTTTTTTATTGATTGATTAAAATATAGAATTAAATTTGTATATAATATATATATTTCATTTATGTAAAAATTTAATGGGAATAGAGACAAAAAAACATAAAAAAATCACGGTGGCATGAAGTGATGAATCCAAAGGGAATCCCGTTGGATAAGGTGTTTTTATTTTTTGGAAAAGGGTCCCAAAATGTCATAAATAAAGAATTCCTCACCTGATTTCCCTTCATGATCTAATTCATCATCCACAAAGATTCATTCTCTTCATACATGCCTGAAAATAGTGCACTGATAGATATTTATTCTATATTTCCTAACATAGTTGGAAAATTCACAAGGGGAATATTCATTCCCTTTGAAGATTCACACCACAATCTCATAATCAGTTTCAATAACCTCAATCAATATATTTATCCTCTCACATAAGGAAATACTCATTTGTGTTTCTATAATTTTTGCAAAAATAGATTAACACAAACAATACGAATCCATCAATAAAAACTGAATGAAGTTGCTTATATCCCATAGTAGTCTGCCTCCTCATATTTCACTATATAAGAATTATACATCTACATTAACCTTCAAAACCATTGATTTTGGAGCACAAATGATACAAAAATCATTATTTGTGTGGGGGGGGGGTGAGAAACCAGGATCTCCTTGGGCCATAAGGGAAAACTAAAAATAAAATATTAATTACAGTAACTATTGATAATAGATCCCAAATTATTTACTATAACCCTCATACTCCCCTAGATAAAAATTCATTAATATTTTATACCTTCTCTCTCAAGGATTCCCACTTAACATAGATTCCAAAAAATATCTACAACAATCATTCCTCATATCATCAATTACAATTCATGCGTCTCTATTCCATTAAACCAAACAATGATAAGGACATGAATATGATATCCATAACTATGGATATCCACACTATTACCCCATTAAATCACATTGTTTTTTTCCTTATAACTATATAAAATGATGTGGATAACATATTATCCTTGATGTCAATCTCATAAAAAGTAGTGTGAATCTATATACTCCCCATTTAGCTGGATATTATAAATTTTTAGGGATTATTGGTTCTTGATCCTCTAGAAAAGGATATTCTATTTAGTTGGAATCACTATGCACCATAATGTTGAGTCCCACTCATCAAGAATACCATGATAATGAATATGTTTATGTTATAACGATATCCAAATATTCCCGAAACTAATCCTCAAAAAATTATTATATCTGGTTAATCAACAATGTAAATAAAATTAAGAAAAAATATTTGATCTTTATTAATAAAATTCACCATCATATTTTTTTAGAAGCCCTCCATGAATGAAATTTTTGGGACCAGACACCAATAAAAACACAGACACCTTCCATCCATATTATACATCAATAATTTGATATCACCATTTCTAACTCGGCAACAAATATTCAACTATAGGTTTTCTATTAGATTCACCTTTCATTTTGAAATATTTTATAATAACCAAAAATGAAATGAAAATTCTTCCTACAATAAACAAATATATATCAAATAATCATCAACCATAATTATTTACCTTCAATAATTTACCATTTAAAATTATATTTCAAGCATTAGTGGTTTCATAATTTTTTTTGGGGATAATACCCCTCCTCAATCGGGTTTTTCATAAGATTCCATGATGACCAATGGAACTGTACCACTTGGTTAGCACCAAACAAAAAAGCCAACCTGATGTCCTATGTTTTCATGATAGTCCACTTAAGTTGGAAAATAAAATATATAATATACATACGAATTTATGTTAGAATGATATTGATCAATATAATCCGTCTTCCAAAATATAAAAACATTCACTTATAGTTTCATATTCTACTAATGATTTTTTTGATGACCTCATAAATGAGGGACCTTATCATTTGACCATTTGATATAGGGGTTCCAATTAATTTCATTTGAAATTTTTTTCCTTTGAATTCAAACAATATCATAAATTTCAAAACTATAGGTCTTGATCACTTTTTGTAAATGAAAACAATATTTTTATTAGGTTTATGATTTGAAAAATCAATATTCTATAATATGAAATTAATATCAAGAACATGTAACTGATATATTCCTTCCATTGGTTAAAATTAAAACATCATCAGAAAATATAGGGTGAGAAAAAAGGTTACATTCCTGATCATTTTGTAATGTGGGGAATCATCCCATTATAAAATACACTGATAAAAATAAACCACTATGTGATGCATGAGTTCAGAAAAAGTCAAAAAAAAACCAAACCAAAAACCATATTATAGTTTTTGAGGATATGAAAAATCTATAAAAGGTGTAATATAACAATATTATCTTAACCCAAAAACTACTAACCTACTCCATGGTAAAAATCAAAAAACCAAGGCCATAGTATTAAGAACCATCGATAGTTAATTGTTATTTTTTTACTTTACCTATGTCTCATGAGATGAAATTTGAAAAATATGATTAGACACAATGATGGGAGTGAGATTAAACTTAGTAGTAATTCCCCAAATGAATTCTTAAAACAAGCTCATTGGATAAGAAAAAGTTATCACAAATTTAGTGAAAAAACATTTCCTTATAAAGAAAAAATATAAAACCATTAAAAACATTCCCAACAATAATTTTCAAACCCATACCATGATTCTAAATATATACACATCCACGCAACCACACATGAATTTCTATGTAACAGTTTTATACTCATGGGTGGTCTCTCATCAAACTTCCAATTCAATAAAAGGTAAACATTAACAAGTTCCCTAGTGGGACATTTCACTTCTATATGGTTATGTATAATATAAATGAACCCACATCAACCATGTATTCCAAAATCCATTTGAATCGATATCACCAAAAAAATTAAACAATCCTATAACTAATTTCAAAATTACTAATCAAATCCTCAATTTTAACATTTCAATTTTAAAAATTACCTCAAAGAGGATTTTATATAAAAAAAATATAACATCCACAATTTCTCAAGGTGATCACTAAAGTGGTATATATGAATAATAAATTTTAATTTTATTAATAATTTCAAGAAAAACATTGTTTCTGACTAATCATTAGAGTTCTAGTCAGCTGGGGTCAATAGAGAAACGACAAACCATAAAATGGTTATCTAAAATAAAGAACAACACAATGATTCCATATATTTGATAACAAACCACATATACTTTTATAAAATAGTAATGGAATCATAAATATCTCATCAATAATCTTTCATGGAAAATATATCTATCCATAGTGGATTTGGTATTTAGTTTAGTGACATTCTAGGGGAAGACATCTTAGAAGAACCACCAAGAATAGAGACATACCGATGAATATGGATATCTAACCAAATTTCAATCACCTAAATATTTATCCCTAGTCTAAGTGGAATGTATCTCATGCATTTTAATGAAGATAATGTTTATATTAGGAATAATTAGAAAAATAAATTTTTTTTCAAGACATAATGAAAGTAAAAAAAGAAATTTTAGATCTATAATAATTCGAAACATAGTTACCCATACACTTTTTTGACTCTGAACCAACCATGTGGGGATAAAACATTATACCAAACACATTATAGAGGGCTAAAATTTTTATAAAAGCCATTCTATAAATAATTTTTCCCATCATTCAAGACAACATAGTTTTCACTTGTCATATGCGACATTTTTCAATATTATGTACCAAATTTAAAGAGATGATGTACCTCCTACCCAAGCCTTGTGATTTCCCAAACTGGTTTCATGGTTCGTACTAAATATTCTTAAATTATTAAACACTAAAAAACCTTTAAACAATTTAATAACTCATATAAATCCTCTAAAACAAAACCCAATCATTAATCATACATATAACCTATAAATAATGTGAAATCTTCTAAGAACTATGTTTTTTATGTAACTGGTCATTCCAATGGATAAGTGATAACTATTATACTAAATAATAATATATTAATATTATGCCTCTTTTCATTTAAACTCTATTTTACCTATAATAAAATATACAAACCGTGTTTCATGTAATAGAAGATAAACATAGTGTTGTCTATAATAAAAAATTTTGAAAATATTAAAATTATTTGAAAAAAATATCTCACAAAATATCATGATTCTAGAGCCCATGTACATAAAAATGTTTTCTCGAAGTTAGTTTTAATTAATAACTTTTTTTAAAGGATTATTTTTAATTTTTAAAAATTGTATAAATATTATTAATGTATTTATTTCAAGTGTCTTACATAGTACTACCTTATTATGTTTTATAGATTTCATAAAATAATGACTTCTTTTAACATATATAATATAAAAAAAATAAATTATCATGGAAATTATTTTCATTTAATATTATTTTACATGTTTTTTGTTTATTTTCAATGATTTTATTAATTTTTCTAAATTTTTATTGTTTATTTTTAAAAAAAAATCAAAATAAATGTTTAATTTTCATTTTTTAAAATAATATTTGAAATACCAATTTAATGATATATTTAATATATTTTGAAAACATATAATGTTTTTTAGGATAACGATTAGATATGATCATTTGATAACATCAAAATTTACTCTCAAGACATATTATAATGATTATTTTTTAAGGATGATTCTAAAAAAACATTTGCCATTACCATTTAATAGTTGTGTTGTGAATAATTATTTTAAAAAACCATTAATTTTACAAGGTTTGTGTTATTATTAATGGTTTTACGATATTGTAGAATATATATTTATGGTATTAATTTTTTTGATGGTTCAATTAAATCCATCCATTTAATTAGGTAATGAATAATACCTCTTGAGGGAAAACAGTCAATAATGGATTGTGATCCATGTTCTATAATGGACTATTTCAACTATTATTTTCTTTAGAGTGAACCATGACTATGGATGTGATGGAATTAAGAGTTTACGCAATACCCTGTGGGACTATATCTACAATGATAGTCTATGTATATATCCTTGACTAATGAAATTATTTTCTATTATTATTATTTCTCCCAATTAATAGTACGTGTCTTTATGCTATTGTTATTCTATAATGGCTCATGACTGAATAATGACGATTTCATACACTTATTCATTACAAATTTTGAAAAGAAAAATATTTATGGCATGATCCTTGATTAATGGTATATGTTTTATTGAGTATGTATTTTTTTTATTATCATGATCTCATTACATTGTTCCTATATTATTATTGAGTTTGTTAAAAATTGATACTTCTCTTTTTGAACCTCACTATGCATTCAATCACAATGTTTATATTGCATATTTTATCTATAGGTTAGTAACAAATGTTTCAAACATGAAATATCTAATAATGGAACTTCGAGAGAATTATTTTAGAGGATATGTTAACAATAATTCATGAAAAAAATTGACTATGTGACTTGTATTTAAAAACAACAATACTTTAGAGATATGGTGGGTGGGTGATTATCAAATGAATTGAATATTCATATCAAAAAAGGAAAATTTTTTGTATGTTAATCTTGGGTCACCTCAAAATGAGGATCTACATGTAGAGATGTGAATAACTCCCAATTTTATTAAAGAAGTGATAAACTTCATTCTACTGGGATATAATATTTTTCATGGGATATCCTAGAATATTCAAACCATAAAAAACACATGAAAATCAAAAAATGTCTATAGAAGATATATATTTATTACTATTTGTGTGAATTAATAAGTTTTGTTATAGTTAATAAATTACTTTTAATATCATCCTAAAATAGGTTTTTGATATTTTGGATGAATTAAATGTTGGTCCTAAATAAATTATCAATTTTAAAGTCCTCAATATTATAGTGATGGTATCTTATCAGCCTTTTCATCCACTGAAACACTCCTAAGTGCATGATTTGTTTTTTACATCTTTTTGGATAATTATATACATGATCCATCTAATATAACGTATATATATTACTTATTTGTTTAACATGATCATTATTATGAGGAAAAGAAAAAATAAATTTTCAATTCTACAGATAATTTATGAGGAAACACAACTACTCAACTTGTTAATGTCTATATAGAAATCATATGTTTTAGGCACAAACATGGTAACCAAATTATAGGATTTGTAAAAAGTAATATAATAAATTTTTATCAGTGTTACATATAGTTTTAGATTTAAATTAAATATAATAGGTTGATAGAAAATTTCACATTCAATAAAAAATTGACACATTTAGTTAAAATAAGTCTTTATTATCTATAAAATTAACAAATTAAGAGAATAACATTTGGAACTAAATAAATAATATTAAAACAAGAATAAATACATAACTAAATATGAAGTCTATTAAAACTGAATAATTGTTCTTGTATTTTTACATTAATATTATAACCATTATTACATGGTTGTACTTATTGAATTGATTGTGAAATATAATAGATATTTTAATGAGAATTAACGGAATATGAAAAATTAATTTTAGTAAAATAATACAACTAATATATATGACTATAATGTAAATGTTATATATCTATATTCATTGGACATATAATTATTTGAAATATAGTCGTATGAAATATCGTTATTGTATACATGGTCAATGGAAATACATGAATATAGTTGGCTTATTTATGATTAATTTTGGTAATTAATAAACCCCCATTTAATTGATATTTGATATAAAATAATATTAAGAACCCATAGTGTTTAAAATTCCATTTTATAAATAGTTTCTCATTATTTTTTTCTAATACTAATGTGAAATTCATATATTTTATATTTTAATTTGATAAAAAGAACATCATTATTCGACATAACATCTCTAAATTATCATACTATAATTTTTAAAAATTAGATAAGGATAGTTTTAGCTGTACATT
This sequence comes from Viscum album, assembly GCA_963277665.1. NCBI lineage: Eukaryota > Viridiplantae > Streptophyta > Magnoliopsida > Santalales > Viscaceae > Viscum > Viscum album. The sequence continues at coordinate 1,844,142,411 of OY728157.1, read as the reverse complement.
TAAAAAATATAATTTTTTACATATAATATATCTTTTTTGACATCATATCAATATATATAAAAACACAAGAGTCATTTATTCATTTTAACCATTAAAATTTTATATCAAAAACTAAAATTATACATTTAATAAAAAAAAATTCTATGCTTATGCAAGAAATTTTTGAACCTATGTTATATCTTGTTCAAATAAATATTGTTTTTGGTCATATTAATTTATTAATTATTGAAAATGTTGCATTCAAATATTTATTAGTTTTAAATTATAATAACCATATTTTTTAATCCTAATCGAATATTTTTTAATGAAAACATTACAATTCACTGTCTTTAGCTGAGTCTATAAAATATTCAATACATTATTCAAAAATTCCACCCTATAACCAATAAAAGAACTCATCCTCTAATCACCATCTACAACACTATTATATCAATATATATTAAGACCTTACCCAAATATTCTTTGTAATATTACTCCCCCTTTATTGGGAACATCCACTCACAAAAATGAGGGAAATTTTTCTCATTATTGAATGGTTTTATAAGAGGATATATGGGCCTTTAACGTATCTTTTATCTATTGCATATTAAATTTTATAAATATTATTCATCCCAATATTGGAAAATTTGATTAAACAAATTTTTTATAAAAGATAAATTCATCAATCTTTTATAATGATTGTATTATTTTTGTAAAATAGTGCTCCCTTATTCATTATATTATTATAATGTGTTATATTTTTGTAGGTTATATCAACTTTATTAATGATGTTATAACACATATATAATTAATTATTGAGAGAAGCTAAAATTTTGTAACATTATGTTATAATTATGAATTTATTTTTTCATCACCTGATAATTAATCTATATATATAATTATATTTACTAAAATAAATAAATTTTATCATTGAATTTAAATTAGAAAATTGATATTTCTAAATATTAAATGACTTCAATTACCATATTTTTTGAGAAATGAAATAGGAATCTAGAGGAATAAAAATTAATTTACATCGTAACAAAATTTGAGGAGGTTATTAAGCCAAGATCTTGTTTCGATGATCTGAACCATTGAACCCATGTATGAATGGACAAGAAAACTATCATCAATGATATATTAATTTTCATAATTAATGATTAAAACATGGGTACTACTAAATTTATAATTATATGTATAAAAAATAAGTAAAACATATGGTGAAAATAAATTTTGATAATGGAATTGGATTTTTCATTTATAATTTTATATCATGACTAATCGAGATTTAATATATAAAAATAATTTCTCTTCCAATATAAATTCTAAATATATATTTATTATTAATGAATTCAAATGTTTGGAAAATTTTGTGTTTTATCTCTTAGAACGTAAATTGTTTCCTCCTCAATTTTTTTCCTTTGGTTTATATATGTTATTAATATTCCTTCTCCATTTTCCCACAAAATCATCGTAATGGTTTTGTATTTTTTGATAAAAATTTATTTATTCTTATCAATATGCAATATTTTATCCTCTAGGAAAATATTATATATATAATTATTTAATTACCATATTGACACATAAATTATTTCCTTCTGTTTTATTTTCATTTCATATTATATTTTATGAAGATAACTTTTTTAAAACATTTTACTTTTCATTTCATATCTAAATTTATTAAAATTGTGTGAAATGAATCTTCCATTATAATTCCTTATACATGAATTCAATTATCAAAAATTATATAAATTTTTTGTGATGATTTCGGTATTTTTTGTTGATTTTTTAGAATGTAAATATTATTTTAATTATTTTATAAATAATTTCCATCTAAAATAATTTTTAAAATATTATAAAATATTTATTTTTATTTTCAAAGTCATATTCTAATAACATTATGAAACATTTTTTCATCTATGTAAAAATCCATTAATGAAAATTTCATTACACTATTTTTTTCTAGGTGTATTATGATCCTGTATTATTGATGTTTCAATGAAACACATTTCATTCTCATGGGTTACATATGTTGTGATCCAAATATGATTTTTTTCATGTTCATATGGAACATATATGTTTGATATATCATTTTAAAATTGGTAGATCCAATATATTCACCCCAATGATCTCAGAAAATATTATATCTCACTATATAAGGAATTATACAAGATTCCCCTTTCCATAGGAAATATATTGTTTAATTTGGGTTGTTATCCAAATGAATTATGTTTTGGGAAATGAGTGGTTTTACCAAGGACACTATGGTATGGAATTGTTGTTATCCTAGACTAATATGATATGATTTTGTGGTTTTTATCCCTTAAAAATACTATTATATCCATGCATACAATCAAATTTCATGAAACATTCCAATGTCATGATGGGCCATTACTATAGACATATGTTTTCTTACACTTATAGACCATGTATGATGTTGAATTGAATATCTTATGTATTTAGTCTTGATTTATGATTTCTATTTATCATGTAATTGTATCAATATATCCTGATCATAAAACCATATTATATTTTCACATACACATTTTATAAGATTTTTACATGTTTTATCCAATTGATATAACTATTGTTCGACCATGGTGAGATTATGAGCACACCGTTTATTTTTATGTATTTCATTCACATGGAAATTATTTAGAGTTTTATGTATTTTTTTATAATGGTATCAAGTTTTTAAAACATTTATGGGATATTTTGAATAATTTATTTGAAATAATATTGATTATAAATCTAACATCCCAAACCATTTATCTTATTTGTGTTGGAGTCTGATTTATTATGATTTAAAATAAATATTCATGATTAGTGACATAATATAACCCTATGTAATGAATATTTCAGATAATATGGATACACTATAAAATGAGTATAAAAACAAATAGTATCCATTGGTGAACCAAGGGAGAATCCTCGAATATAGTAAAAGTGTTGATCTTTTATTCAATAAATTTAACCCTTACAAGTAACTATAAAAACATGTTAAATGTTTTTATGTGTTTTGAAAATTTTAATTTATTAAAAATGATTTGATATAATTATATGTTTTAATCGGTGTGTTTTTGGAATTTTGGCGTGTTTTTGGGAATGTTCATGGTATGAGTACAGTTTGATCATTGTTTGAAAAAGTGTGCATCCTATATATTAGGTTTCTCGTGGTTGGAACATGGTCAGACCAAGAGTGAATAAAATCATGTAACCCATCCAATGGATTTTTTTGCTCATATTTAGGTTCATGGTTACTACTCACTATGTTACATAAACTAGGAAATTGGGAATGTGGTAACTAATATTAAGAAAAATTGTAAATAAAAAGTTAAAACACTATAATTAATAGTAAAATCATCCCACTAAATCCGAAATGTATTCGTTGGATATTGGGAGCACTCTATAGTAATTTTGGCTCCCCAATCCTTATATATTGGTGGATTGATGCGCTAGAATAAGAAATGATCATCCCATTGGGTGAGTTATTCTGTTATTTTTTTGGATCTCTCTTCTTCACGTGATATCATCATACTAATGGTGCTTAAAGTCATAAATTTTTTGGGATTGTGATTGATGAGTGAGGTATTATTGATCAAGTTTCACTAATCTCCTATTTCAAGATCTATATTCCATGATACAATGATCACCATATAATCCAATACATCTCATATTTTTTTCAGTTGGATTAAATAATTTCAATGTATTAGTTTCATTGATTTTACTAAATTTTTTAATTAATTGTTTCTTGAAAAATTCAAATATAGTTTCTTCATAATTTCTTTCACTATTTCTATGATATATTTCATAAAAATTCCTTATAAATTCTTCATTGACTAGTTTCCCTTGGAATTGTATATAGAATTAATTAAATAACTATAATATTGAATTATATAACCTTTTTATAAATTTTTTAAATAAAATATATTTTTATTAATATTAATGTAATTTTAAAAGGTTATTTTGGAGAAATAGAGGGATTTGGCCAAGATTTTGATTTATTTAAGAAGGTTTCATGATTTGAATTAAATTAATTGAATTATATGATGTTTCCTAAATAGTTATCAATTGATTTATTTTATTATATGACTATGACCCATCATTGAATTATTTATCTTTTGTTTTGAAAGGTGTTCTGGTGATGTGTCAAGCCAATAAATGTCTTGACTCTTCTTTTCTTGTAACCGCACAGTTGGGAATTTGACAGGTTCTTTAATAAAATTAACCCCATTAATTCTCCGATAATTACACACTCCTTCTCCTCTTCTATTTATAGAGATTTGTGGGAGGGGTGTTGGCATGGATTCACCATGCGACGAATCCCTAGAAAAGTACCACAACGCTAACCACCTAGAGGATGAGACTTGTTCCAACGAGTGGTGACGAGTTCCAATGAGTCACAAACCAATGAAAATGATGAAGGAGGTTCTATCGACCATCATTAGTACACATCTCTTCTAGGTAGGGGGTTTAATTAATTTATGCATTCAAATGATTATCATATTCTCTATTCTTGAATAACACAAAGAAGGTGGGTCAACCAACTAATGGGTTGACCCATGATTCATTCGTCTTTGTGAAAGGATATTGTGGGGAATCATGTGGGGTTAATATTCTATTCAATACCATATTTTATTAAAATCATTTAATAGCATGCATATTATGAGCTATCGCACAGGGTGTAGGCCTAACGAACCCTGCCTGAATCCTCCGCTATCTTGATTTCCGTGGGCCACCTTAGAAGACAACGAGCACCTCAACGCACGCCAAAAAAGGATTATTGTGGCCCATCATCCATGAAGAATTGAGGAGGTGGCTGTAATGATGGATAGTTGTGAGACAGAAGGAGGCGTGACTCTCGCGCCTCCGATGAACAAAATCTGCGACGGAGGCCGAACCTGCCTCCATCGGGTTCTGCGGTGACTGTGCGTCACCCACGCAACACAGCCGCCTTTCCAACCGAACGACCTTCAGGACAATTTGGAATCCTGGTGGATGAGGGGTTACACCCCCCGCGTTGGACCGAACCGGGTCATGGCCCCCAGAATGGGTCGCCCCCTTGAGCCGGGTCGCAACCCTTGAGTCGGGCCACCGACCTTGCATCGGGTCACTGCCATGACACTAGGCCACCGCCCATATACCAAGCTGTCGTCCATGGACCCGGTCTCAACCCTCGAATCCAGTCACTGCACTCAGAGTGGGCCACTGCCCATAGACTGGCCCGCAGCCCATGAGGGTTGTCGCCCTGCGGGACGCCGCCCCACAGGGGGCAGGTCTCCACCTTGCGGGTCGCTGAATTATGGACGACCAACCCTTATAGGACACCCCTCTTGTGGGCCACCCTATTCTGGATGGGATTCCCTTACAGGCCACCGATCTTGTGGGCTGAACCTGACATTGTTCCAGTGGGCCGAGTCCACCCTTGCTTATCCCAGACCGAGTCAGGTCGGGTCGGTCTGACCGGGTCGGATCAGACATGGGCAAACCAAAGCCAAAAAACATAAAGGGACATATCTTGAGAACCAGACATCTGTTTGATGAACCATATACAGCGTTGGTATCCATGGATCTTGACGGTCCTTTTTGTATACATCATTTGAGTTTTGGTGAATGTTGGAGTATGACCAGGTTCGAACGAACCCAAATCAAACTAGGACCTCAGAGCTATCCGGGTGTCTGATTTACGTGTCGTCTATCGCGTTAGAACCATTAAGACATGGCTGTCATTTGGGATTCTGCTTTGTGAAATTTAGTGGTATTATAGGTATGAACGATATCTCTAGGTGAAGAATCTATAGAACTCGAGCTCACCAAGTGCGATGAAACCTGGGGAAGGCTGTAACATGAAAAAAGAACATCGATCCTATGTGGGTCAGAATCTAATGATCATGTGTGGGTGCGATCCTATGTGGTTTAGTGTTCAGTGATCCAGTGTGGGTGAACATATACCTATCATATGTGGGTTTGATCTTTTCTGGGTCTGTGAGGGTTAGTTACTTATCAATCATGTCTGGGTTAGCAACAATGCTTCTTAACAGAATAAGATGATCTAGTTTAAGACTAATCATCTTTAAATCTATTAATAAGTTATAACTGATTGTGGGATGAGTCTTTTACATATGTGGTACTTCAATATTTGTGGCGTTACCTATGTGGTACATATATATTCACGGTGTTACATGTTTGGTACTTCATTCTTCGTGGAGTTACCTATATGGTACTTCTATCTTTGTGGTGTTAACTTTATTGTACTTCTACCATTGTGGTATCGACATCGTGGTGTTACCTATGTGGTAATTCAATATTCATGGTGTTACTTGTGTGTTACTTCTATCTTCATAGTGTTATCTTTGTGGTACTTCTATCTCTGTGGTGTTACATGTGTGGTGCATCTTTCTTTTTGGTTTTGTCTTCATGGAGTTACCTTCCTGATACTCCTAACTTTTTGGTGTTACCTATGTGGTACTTCTACCTTTGTGGAGTTACCTTCGTGGTGTTATCTTCGCGTTGTTACCTATGTGTTACTTATACCTTCATGGTGTAACCTATGTGGTGTCCTTACCTCATGTATGAGATGAGTATATTTTGATAACATAGGTATATGTGTGGGCATACTCCAAAGTAGAGTGGATTTCTTGCTTTGTGGTTTTTTCATTGTGGAATCCTAGGATACCTAGGGATGTCTTTGGGTCCCTAATGAGTATTGTTATAATACCCCATGCATGGGATTCTCCCACACCTTGTTGTGTCTCATGTAGACAACGTACAATGTTGATCGATACTGAGGGAGCTATGACTGAATAATGGATGGATGGGGGACATTCAGCGTGATGTGATTTGGAGGAGACTGACGGACGTGGAGTGCTGAGGAGGTGATCTATACCTACCCATCGGGTTGGAACCTCAAAGGATGACTAAGTATTTGTTTTCATTTTTCTTTCATTTTTATTTTACTTCTCTTTATACTTGTACTTTTATAGTTGGGATTGTATTTCGACCCCCTTATTAATTTTAGCACTCTATTACTACAACAGTTTACTTTGTGGTTGTATCTTATTGCGTTCTAATCTATGTGGTTTCTTCTTGATGAGTTCTTGGACTGTGTGTCTGTATAGGTCAAAAATTTATTGTCTTCCTGGTTAAGGGATACACATTTCTGGTGCTAGTCGGCATCCCCTGGCCTAGGGAAGGAGGGCTTGGGGTAGTCACCGCATGATCCTTGAGGGACCGGTTGAGACAAATTTGTATAGGATGAGATCAGTTCTACCGAAGAACTAGGATACTCGCCTTTTTTGTGAATAAATAGTTTTTAATGTTATGAGTGTGGTTTTTAGTTCGGGGAGTCCAGTGTTGGTTCGATGGCCAACGTATCCATACACAAGGACCATGAATTCTTATTTCTGACTCAGCTCATGAAAACACTAATTGTGTGTGTTTTTAAAACGATTTTCTTTTTATTTCATTAGAGACACCACACCAGGTATAAATTAATGAACATGACACACCTATTCCTTATAATGTTTCCGCCACAAATACAGCCACCTGGGTTTCCTGAGAGAGTACATGATGACAGCCCACCGAGTGATGATCCCCTGGTACAAGGGCCTCTTACTGTGTTGGAACCTTTGTGTGGTGTACAAATTGCACCCCCACCTATTGGTCAGTAGTTTAAACTGTAAATACCGATAGACTACATATTTAGTCTTAGTGTCTTAAAAGAGTTTCAATATCAGGTACCCCTAGGTCCCAAGGAGATCCTGACTCACTAGTGGCTGATGACAGGCTTGAGGAGTTGGCTGACAGTTCTCTAGACATTCTAAAACATTGGTAGGATGACACGTCAGAAGATTAGTATTCATAAAAGCGTATCGACCATTCCTGGTACTCGATGAATACGATACGTTCAGTGCTTCATGGCTTGGACTTTCGAGCGCAGTGTGTCTAATGACGTCTGAGCCAACACTATTCATCTATGCATTCTTCTCTATATTAGGGTGCTCGGGTAAAATATTGAGGTTGAAAATTCTTCATCTGAGAAGATACAACTAGTCACTATTAGTTATAGGAAAGCTGGAAACTGGTGCTATTCTCAGAGCCTTGGGCATGAAAAAATGTTTCGAGAATAATAGGTGTAAAGGAATGATGAATCTATAGGACTGAAGACATAAAAGAAGATATAGGAGAGCATCATGAGGGGGTGTACATTTTGACATGTTACAACCACCCCCCTTTGTGGTCCTTACCAGGCTCAGGGAGCAGGAGGACAGGGAAATTGAGTAGCAACATATGGTCAAAGAGTACGACCCAATGACTCTAGGAATGATTTGATGAATGGTATATATCTACTACTAGCTTCCATATTAATCGACATAGGTTCCAATCATTCCAGATTTCCACAAATCTTCACCAAGACCTAGATTTTCCATTTAAGCCATTGAGATTAACCTCAAATCTAGAGATACCTATGGGAGAAGAATCGAAAATAACACTTACCCTAATGGTGTGATCTGACCCTTGAAGAAAGAGTTTCTGTTGGAACCTCTTGGTGATAGTGTCGAGGCCTTACGAAGTTAGTTTGGGTATGGATTGGATATCCATAATTCTTACTCAGAATGACTGTATTAGGAACATGGTTGAGGTTTACCTACAATGTTTGAATGAGATCTCCCTTGTTTAATTAGAAAAAGAAACCCAGTTAGCGCTGGATAATCTCATGCATAAGAGGGGCATCCAATCACTCTTGAATCGACCAAACCTACCCTCATGGAAGTAAGAGTTTTCAGTTTTTAGTTCCTAACAAGAGTAGAAGAGAATGGGGACGTCTTTTCAAAATATTTTTCTAGGATTACCTTCTCGAAGGGAGAGGGACATCTTCTTTGGCTAGGTTCAACTGGAGGTTTTTACCCAACTTATCTAGGGTAGTGGCACCCTTGGAAACATAGGGGGAGCCTTTCCTATAGATGGATAAGTCTCAGAAATGATTTGATGAGCTAAGACAAAGAATGAAAAGTATAACTATTCCACCCCTGATCTCGAGTTAGTAGAAGTGTTCATTGCACAAAAGATGTGGCAGAACTACGTGATGGGAGAAAATTTTAAAGTCTTCTCTGATCACAAGAGTCTCAGGTATGTCTTCTCTCAAAAGGACCTAAACCTGAGACAACGACAATGGATTGAGTTCCACCATGACTATGACTTTGAGATAGTATATACTCAGGGGAATGGGAATGTGGTCGAAGATGCACTTAGTAGGAGGTCTGGTATGTAGTTTCTGAGTGAGGAAATAGAGCATCTAGCTACATTGTAGATATCCTTCATGGATAGAGATGGAGTAGCATACCTCTAGTCTATGACAGTCACACCCCAACTCCTTCAGTGAGTTGGGGAGGCACAACATATGGAAAATGACTGCGAGACTCGACGTGCTCAGCTATCCTCAGAGCAGGAATATGATGGATTTTCTTATAGTGGGGAGTACGTCATAGTTTTTAGATGATTTACCATATAACAAATAGTGCTACAAGAGTAGGTGGTGAGGGAGTTATATACACCCCCTTTAAGGGTACATCTTGGAGTGGTGAAGATGGACCATGATCTCCGACGTCTGTACTTATGTCTATGAATGAATGAACCAGTGACAAAATTTGTATCACGATGCCTCACTTGATAACAAAAAAAATTACCCCGGGTTTGTAGATGTTTTATGCCGATAGTAATATGGAGGCAGTGTCTTCCTATGAGTCTCACATCGTTGAGGTTTTCGGAGATTTAGCCGGGGTGTCAAGTTATCATCAAGGTTCATCGGACCTTTCTAAATTCATAGTAGAGTGGCCGAGGGGGTGTACCGTATATCTCGTTCCCCACTGATTCACTGGGAGCATAATGTTTTCCATGTGTCACAGCTGATAAGATGCGTGTCTAATCCATCACATGTTAATAATGAGGGAGAGTTGTACTTTGTCGATAGGATGAATTTTATGGGGTTCCCGGTGGAGTTTGACGACCGAAAGGAGTGGGTCCTTTGTGGGTGGTTGATACCTCTTGTGTGTAATCTATGGTAGCATGGGATCCTCTAGGAGAGAACATGGGAGAAGCAAACTCAGATCTCTACTTAGTACCCCCATTTATTTCCTTAGTGTATATTGTGGATTTTGAGAATGTAAGTTCCTCAGGTGGGGAGAATGTAATGTCCCAAATATTCTGCATTTTTTTTTAAATTATATGGAATTATTTTGAGATTGTGAAATTTTACGGCACACGATTCTGAGGCATGGAGTGCCAAGAATGTTCTGTGGATGTTTTGTTATGCTTTAATTAGCGATCATATGCAGTTTTCATTAAAAAGTGGAATAACTCGTAAACGATTACTCAAATCTGAAATCTGAGGGCACCATTTATCTCAGGATGGCGGGTCTACCCTTGGCATGAATTATGTTTAGTCAGTTCCAGACTCATGTGAGAAAACCAAAAAATGGAATGACCGTAAATAAAATAATTTAATAAATTTATTTTATTTTTCAAATTCCGATAACTCATAAATGGTAACTCTGATTAAAAATTTGAGACCACCACTGAATTTATGAGGGTATGATTTTTTTTAATGATACTAAGATTGGCCGGCACAAGCCACTGGTGAATGTTAGTTTTTGGACAAAAAAAATATTTAAGTGAAAATTATTTCATTGTAAAATTCATATCATTTAAACAGTAACTCAGATTGAAAATCTGACGTTACATTTGGGTTTGTTAGGGCATGTTTTACATAGGAAGAGCCTATCCTCAACCGGCTCAGGTCGAGGGTGAATTTTAATAATTTTTCCACTTTTTTTCTGGTACGTTTAGTAAACATGGGAGCATCATATTCTATCTTTTGAATCATTGCTCAAATTAAAAATCTGAGTGCACCATTGAATCTGCAATGCCGATATTCTTTTATGGGAGGCATAACTTTGACCAAAGTAATTTGGGTGAAAAAGTTCTTTGTGTGGACTTTTGAATGATTAATAAAATAAAATGTTTTGTTATTTTATTTTCTATCTTTTCTCCAATGTAAGAACGACGCTGGTGGGAAATATGACGTTTCAAGATAATAAATGGATTAACTCTTATTTTATTGAAACCATAATGTTGGTAATTCGGGGGGGGGGGGTCATTAATTAAATGAACATCATTAATTCCTCATGCATTGCACACTCCTTATCCACTTCGATATATATGGACCTCGGGGAGGGGTGTTGGAATGACTTTACCAAGTGATAAAGCCCAGGCAATGTACCACGATGCCTACTACATGGTAGATGAGACTGGTACCAATGAGTGGTGATGAGCACCAACGAGTCACGAACCAACAACAATGACGATAGTGGTTCTGTCGACCATCATTAGCGGATGTCTCTTCCAGGTAGGGTGTTTAATTCATTTATTCACTAAAATGTTTTTTCTCTTCTCTATTAATGAATAACACGAAAAACGTGGGTCAACCGACTAAGGGGTTGACCCACGATTCATTAAACTTTACTAGAGGTTATTATTGATAGTCATGTAGGGTTAATATTGTGTTCAATGCAACTATTTATCTAACTCCCTTAATATCCTCCATATTACATGCTTACACAGAGGGTGCAGGACAAACAAAACTAGATCGAACACTTTGTTATCTTTCATTCCTTTCGGCACCTCGGAAGATTATGAGCATGTCGACACACACCGCAATAAGATGGATGCTGCTCGTCAGCTGCGGCGAACGGAGGAGGTAGCCGACACGAAGGTCGGATTCAGGAAGGAAGGCGGTGCAAATGCCACACCACAAACGAACCGAAGCCCTGGATGAAGCAGCGGCAGATGCCAATCCCACCTTTAGTGGGATCCATGGTGACTGAGCGACACCCATATGAAGTTGTTGCCTCACCAACTGAATGGCCTCTAGGATGTTTCGGAATCAGGGTGACCGGGGCATTACACCCCCTGTCAAAACGAACCGGGCCGCCACCCTCGAAGTGGGCCACCGCCATCATGCTAGGATTCTGCCATCGAGCTGGGCCTCTGAACTTGAATCGGGCTACCGACCTTGGACCAGGCCGCCGCCCTCACATAGGGCTGCTTCCCTCAGACTAAGATGCCTCTCTCAGATTAGGCTGTTACCCTTAGAGAGGACCACCTCCCTCGAACCGGGGCGCTACCAATCTGTCCCTCCACCCCAGCTGGACACCACCCCAGCAGGCCACCGCCCCAGTGGACCACCGCCTCAGTGGTCCTTTCCAATCTCTTGTGGGCCACCCTATTCTGGCCGGCCACCCTTGGGGGATGCACCCCTTATGGGCCGCCCTTGCAGGAATTTCCTCTTACAGGCCATACCCAACATCGGCCTTGCGGGTTGAGTCCGCTCCAACCCAGCCCAATGGGACGACTCTATCCCAGCCCAGCCCAGACCGTGTCGGGCCAGTTCGGTCCGACTAGGTGGGACCGGACCTGGGTCCCACGGGACCCAAAAACACATAATGGGTTATATCATGAGAACCAGATGTCTGTTTGATGTACCGTCTATAGTGTTTGGATCCTTTGATCGAAATTGTACTCTATGTATACTCCACTTTCATTTTGGAGAAAGTTGGAGTATGGCCAAGTTGGATCGAACCTAAATCTAACCGGGCTCTCGGAGCTAAAATGCTTATAACTCACAGTTCGGGCATCCAATTTACGCGACATATATTGTTTTAGAATTCTTATGTAATGGCGGTCTTATAGGTTACTCCTTTGTGGAGCTTATTGGCATTCATGGTACGACTAATATCACGAGGGAAGACTCTATGAAACTTGAGCGCACTGGGTCTAAGTAAACCTGTGGCAGGATGTATCATGAAAAAAGAACATCGACCTATTTGGGTTAGCATCTATCGATCATGTGTGGGTCAGCTCTCAATGATCATATGTGGGTCAGCGCATACCGATCCTGGGTGGGTCAGATCATTTGTGGGTTAGTGTGCTATTATTTACCTATCGATCTTGTGTGGGTCAGTAGGGGTTAGTTACCTATCGATCCTGTTTGGGTTAGCAACAGTTCTTCTTAACAGAATAAGATGATATAGTTTATGAATAATCATTCGTACATCTGAAATTATGTTATGCCTGATTGTGAGCTGAGCCTTTTACCTTTTTGTTACTTCAATCATTGTGGTGCTACCTATCTGGTACTACAATATTTGCAGTGTTACCTCTGTGGTACTTATATCTTTTTGGTGTTCCCTATTTTTTAATTCTAGCTTCATGGTATTACCTTTTTGGTACTTCTACCATTTTGGTATCATTTTTGTGGTGTTACCTGTGTGGTACTTCAATCTTCACAGTGTTACATGTGTGGTACTTCTATCTCCATGGTGTTACCTGTTTGGTACTTCTATTTCTGTGGTGTTAGCTTGGTGGTACTTCTACCTTTGGGGTATTGTCTTCGTGGTGTTACGTCTATGGTACTTCTATCTTTGTGGTGTTACCTGCGTGGTTATTATACCATGATGGAGTTACCTTCGTGGTGTTATCATCTTGGTGTTACCTGTGTGGTACTTTTAACGTCATGGTGTTACCTATGTGATTTCCTTCCCTCATTTATGAGATATGTATCTCATGATAACTTAGGTAATGTATGGGCATATTCATAATTATAGTTGATGTATTTCTTTGTGGTTTTTCCTTTTTGGGACTGTAGGATACCAACGGGGGTCTTGGGGTCTCTACTGAGTATTGTTATTCCATCATATGCGCGGGCTTCACACTCACCATTTGTGTCTAGTGTAGACGACATACAACGTTGATCGAGGCTGGTGGAGCTAGGACTGGATGGTGCACGGATGTGAACCATTTGGCGTGACATGACACAGAGGATACTAACATATGTAGAGTTCCAAGGAGTCGGTCTGTACCTACCCTTCAGGTAGTAACCTCAGAGTATGACAAAATAGTTGTTTTACTTTTTCTATCAGTTGTATTGTACATCCAGTTGTACTTGTACTTTAAAGATAGTCTTATATTCCATCCCATTTTTGTTTTCAACACTCTTTTACTAGAATAGTTTACATTGTGGTTGCATCATATTGTGTTATAGTCTATGTGGTTGCTTCTTGTTGTGTTCTTGGATTGTATGTCTATACAGGTTATAATGGAAATTCCTTCCTATTTAAGGGATATGCCTTTTCGGTGTTAGTCTCCATCCTATATCTTATGGAAGGTGGGCTTGGGGTAGTCACGACATGGGCCCCGAGGGACGATTTGTGACAATGGAGGATGTAAAGACGGATTATTTACCATGATCAGGTGTGTGTGAGTGACATTTTGATGATAAGGATACATGTTTGATCCTCATAAGATTTTTATCCCACCCCTTATTTTGACATGTCTAAAAAACATGGATAGTTAGATGAGATGACCGATATATATTATTCACTAGTGGACTCATGTAATTCTAATGGGTCCATAGAAAACACAAAAGGGTTAGGCTAATAACGTGCGACTTAGAAATTGGGTGAGTGTGGAACTAGTATTCTTTAGACCAATGAAACTAGATTTATGAACAAGAAGTAGTCATTTTGTAAATCGATTGGGTATTATGAGGTTGACTCACTATCAAACCTAGTATGTACACATGAAATCCATATACTATATCTCGATACATGATAGCATTGGATATCTCCATTTAAAAATTTAGTTTCCTTGATTGCTTCAGTTATTGTTATTATGCACTCAGATTCTATTGTATTGACTCCTCATCATCATCCCATATCATGTCTGTATTCTAATGTTTTCATGATTATTACAATTTAGATTGTGAAATGGTTTTCAATGGGTTTTCATAAAATTGTTTTGTTTATATCATTAGTTTTTTCACAACATAGAAATCCTAATTTCAATTCTAGGCCGAATAACCATAATCATAAAAACATGTGAAACACACCCATAATCATGGTATAAATATTTGCGTACAATCAATAACCCATTTCTCAATCAAACACACCATAACAAGTATTAAATGTGGTTAAATTCCAAAACCCACATTAACCTAAACATGGGGATTTGGAAGATTTTGCATATATCATCTAAAGACAATCAATGAAAGGCACAAACCACTTACCTTGATTTTTTTCGGTGAACACTCTTGAAGGTTGTCCCTTGAATTGACCTAAATTGACATAGATCTATGAAATGGTTATAAACGATCAACCATCGATAACTCATGAGAGATGAGAAATCTAGAATAGAGGCTCTATGGGAAGAGGGAAATCACCAACGGGAATCCAATGAACCTAGTGGTGTCTCAATCGGAACATGGACGAACAATTGGTGGCTCAGACTTTGATCATCACTCCGATTCACTCCTAGATGAACCATGGTTAAAAGAAGAATAATTGGTAAATGATACATGGCCTTGCTCAAATATATCAATTAAAAATAAAATAAAATCGCATGTTCATTTAATGTATACACCATGTTGTAGCATCAACTAAACTGTCATTTAGGTAGTGTACATGGTCACCTACATGACCATGTACTCATTTTTTACATGACCTGTACACAGGTACACACAGAAACACGGTACACGGCATGTAATCAAAAGTACATAGTGTGTACCTAGAAAATTTACAATTTCTTCCTTTTTCCACAAAGTGTCCTGAATTCAGGATCTATTCCTAAAAATAATATTTGGGTTCTTACAAAATTCCATCAAAAAAAGTAATGTTTCCCCAAATAACCCATCCAAATGTGGCGTAGAATAATATTCAAATAACTCTAGAAACTGGGATTATACGTCAGTCACTATCTCCCATGTCCTATCATTTACTCATCGTGCTACCATAGCACCCATTCTAGAGGAATAGACCAACCATGGAGAACCCTCATGATGTGATCCACAATCCAAATTGGATTCTCCTCAAAGGATGCATCTAACTCCAACTGAACCTTCTATTGTAGAAAAGTGTGAGACAGTTCTAAAAATTAACTCCTTAGTTGTGAGTCATGATAGACTTCATACAAAACCCGGTACCACTAAGGTATCTTCAACAGATTGGAACACATACTGACTCTCTCTAAAACCTGTAACAGACCGATGTATCTCAGTGAAAAATTCCCATGTCTCTTAATCCCCTTGTGCCCCAACCTCAGTGTGACACATAATAGAACCTGATCTCTGACCTCAAACTCCATAGGTTTCCTCCATCTATAAACATTATATTTATTCCATGGTTGTACAATATACATCCTCTTCTAAATCAAATATACCGACTCAGTGGTCTCCTTAACAAGACAAGGTCCCATCATAGCTACATCTCCAGACTACAACCAATATAGGGTTGAGTGGTATATCCTACCGTATAAAGCCTCATAAGGTTCCATATGAATCGTCACCTGAAAACTATTATTATAGGATGACTCCACTATGGGTATGTGTCTCTCCTAATATCCCCCTAAATCTAAGACGCATGCTCAAATCATGTCCTACGAAAATGTATCGTGCACTTGGATTGGCCATCTGTATGGGGGTGGTAAGATGTACTATGATGTACCTGTGTAGCCAAAGGCCTTTGTAGACACTTTCAGACACAAGAGGTAAACTGGACATCCCTGTCTGAAATGATGGAGTGTAGAACCCCTTTAAAATGAATAATCTCTTGGATTTAACACCTTATTATCTCATCAACACTGAAGGATTCCTCAATCGGAATAAAGTGTGCAACCTTCTCAATTCATTCAAAAATAACCAAAACAAATTCATCCTTTATGGTGACCTTGGTATACTCGTCAAAAAACCCATCCCAAAATCATATCACTTCCACTCGGTAGTGGGTAACTATAGTAAAATCCCTTCTGGTAACTGATTATCCGCCTTCTACGACTAATATGTGGAATATATAATAACAAAACCAGAAACATTGTTCATTATATTTGGCCACCATAACTGATATTGAAGATCTCGATAAATCATGGTGACACCCCGTTGAACTACCCAAAAAGAGGAATAATAATCTCACATCAAATCCCCTAATTTGTCTACTTACACCCAAACATTCCCATTAAAGAACAAGACCTCATCCTCATCTATGGTCCATCAAGAAGTATGGTCCTCACAAGACACACTCTCCCACAAGACTATGCTGTTGGAATCAAATAGATGACTCATTCAAACTCAATAAAGTAGATCAAAGGTAATAATTGTATAAGAAATAAATGTCTCTCCCTTCCTATCATATACCTTCCAAATGCGTCTCATAGAATAGAGCCATAAACTGCCACTCACTGGTAGCCTCTTAAACTACCTGTGTCTGAGTCCTCTATCTCAATGCATCAACCATTTTGTTGCCTTTCCCAGTCATGTTGGTAATTTTAATTTCATAAGTCTAAAGTAAATAAACACACATTCCCTATATAAAATTTAGATCATGATGAGTAAAGATATACTTGAGACATTTTTTGTTAGTGTATACCACAAAATCCTCACCCAAAAGATATTTTCTATAAAAGTTTAAAGCGTGATAAAACTGCATCTAAATCGAGATCATGAGACTGGTAGTTCTTCTCATGCGACCTCAACTGCCATGGCACATACACAACAAAAACATCCACCTGTATAAGCACTTCTCCCATCCTGATACATGATGCATCATAGTAAATACTATATCTCTTTCCCGGCTCTGAAAAAATAAATATTGGTGCTGATGTCAATCTCCCTTTATGCTCCTAAAAGGTTAAATTTTAGGAATCTGTCTATAATTACTCTGTACCCTTCCTAGTTATGTCTTTCATTGGTATTGTAACGCATGAAATGTCCAGTATAAAGCACTTGTAGTAACCAGTCATCCCTGGAAAACTCCATACCTCAATGACATTATTTTTCTACACCTTGGAAACTTCTTCTCTCACTTTTTGTGGTTATACTAACACTCTTGTCTCTAAGATGACATAACCCATGAACATATTCTGATCCATTCAAAAGAGGCATTTTGGGAGATTAGCATATAACTTATTATCTCTCAGTGTAATAAATATGATATCAAGATGGGTGGAATGGTAATGTCGAGTGTTATAGTACAACAAGATATCATCCATGATGACAACCACTAAATAAATGAAGTAAGGAAGGAACACTCAGTTGATCAGTACCATGAAAATTACAAGCACATTCATGAGACTGAATGGAATAACCAAATACTCAAATATACCATAGTTGTTCGAAAGGTTGTAAGAGGTATATCTACCGGTCTAACATCTAACTCATGCTAAATGAATCTCATATTATTCTTTTTGAACACCCATGATCCTAGAATCTAATAAAATAGATCATCAATCATTAGAAAATGATATAGGTTCTTAACCGTCAACTGGTTCAACTTCTGTTAATCTACACAAATTCTAAGGGTAACATCTACCTTCTTATCAAAAATGATAGCAGACCCCAAGGAGAAGTATTGGGTTGGATGAATGCCCATTCTTGTAACTCCTATAACTACTTCTTGAGATCCTATTTCTGTTTTTTAGTCATCCTATAAGGAGAAATGGACATTCATACTACTCTGTGAACAAGAACTATAGAGAAATCAACCTCTCTCAGGAGGTAAACCTAAGAATTAATCTGGAAATAAATCTTTGAAATGATCCACCACTGGAGGAAATTCCATCTGTGAAGTCCCTGGGTCATCAAGATATAAACTATCAATTTGGGTTGTAATAGATCCCAATCCATGATGATTAGGTCCTTCTCTGCTCACCTTGACATACCATTCACCCATGTGTAGAATATTCCCTCCCTCTAATTATGTTAAACTCAACCTACGACGATAGTAGTCAAAAAAGTCCTGAAAAGAGACTATCTATTCTATTATGATAATGAAATAGAAGCCTATCATTACTATGACATAGTTGTCTGAGAAGAAGTGACACCCACCAACCTCCATCACTGAAGTACACTATCCGTCCTAATCCCTAATAGAGTGTGTAGCATTATAACACCATTCGACAAAACGATACAGAGCCTAAGGCTCCCCACAATAGAATTATATTTAAAAATATGGGAATCCCATATATTGAAAATATTAGAAGCTAAAAATGAAGACACAAGAATCATATCTCTAACCATTGAGGGTCTGTGATCTTGCTCCTTCTGGGTATGCTCTACTACAAAAGTCTTACATGTACCATGACCCAACAACCTTAACTGACTATGTTGAGACTATCCACCAAATTTTCAGTGAAATATTTCCAACTTGCTAACAAATCCACAACCTCCTCCTCGTCATGAACAAAACAATTAACTCCAATTCCTAGAATGATGAGAAACTAGTCATTCTGCTCTTGAACGTGGTGTCAAAACTGATCCCCTCTCACTAAAAAATGGTTAGAAAATATGAAAAAATCTCAAAAGATGACCCATCTTTCCACAAGGACAACACATGACTAGGTACTTCTGGAAATGTGGTCTCATACTACCACTCTTCCTGCACTAGTGTCATAACACCTGCACACTCGAAGAAACATAACAAGAAAGATCTCTATGGTGCTTCTTGATTTTCGTCAAAGGAGTACCATCCTGGGATACTGAACTTCCATGGTTCTTTTCTCCCTTATCCCTTAGATTTTGCATGTTAATCATCACATTGTTTACTATAGCCCTCTCTATTGTTAGCCTTATGATATTCACCAGTGATCAGATGTCATATTGGAGAACATTCTCAAATATCCTAGTGAAAGATAACTCATATCTTCCCAGAATATGTGTGAAGTGCTAAAGCTTTATAAGATGAGAGGCCTAGTCCATAACTGAAGGAGTGCCCTGCTCTAAATGCATGAACTGTTGAGATCAATATTCCCTTAACATCTCAGGATATATGTAATCACGATGGTCCTCTATTACACTTCCCAAGCCATATCCCGATGACATCTCTCCTCTGAGATTACATCCCACCATCTCATGGAGGAATCACATAGCATGTACATATCAAGATTCACCATCCTCTCTGTAAGCATCGCGAAATGATAAATGATTTAATGCATGGACTCCATCTATTCCTCTATATCATGTGCTCATATATCCCCTAAAAAAGTGGAAGGATGATGCTACTAGAACACTCACGTCAATACCACCATGGTTGGTCCCGAATGCGTTGCTCCCTAAAATGTTTGTGACATCCTCAAAAATCATTCATGAAATTGTGTATTAGCTGCTACATCCTATATAACCATTGGTTTCATGATGGGTACAATGATAGGATCTACTGGTAGTCCCTAATCTACCATTTCCAGTTTATTTTCATCGCACGACACTTGCTTTACAACAGGATGACATCTTGGTGGCATGACTCTGCATGTTCAAGAACACAACTCTGTTCACGATTATCAACGTCAAAAACCTAGAAGGGAAATTATGGAATAGGAGAAGTAATGAATTCACATTTTACAAAACAAAGATAAACATCATGTATAACTGGAACATGGCGTGTTCCCTTATGCTTTAACATGGGCATGTACAAATACAAAACCTTGTCATGTAACACCCTTACAGATGTCAGGTTCTACATGAGACACCTCATGTACTTGAATCTTTACTCTTTCCATGGATTCTTCTATATAGTTATAACCACACAGTTCTCTCATTTTGTAACACTACTGGGTGTGTTCACCCTAGACACAATGTTTACTAGTTTGGTCTTATCCACCTATGTCGTTGGTCACATGACCAAATACCCAGTTGACCTCCATACACTATGTTCTATGAAGACATGGCATGGACAACCCAAATTTCATATACCAGTTATTTTGGTCACACAACTAGATACATAGTTCTTTGCAACACAACGTATACAATCTAGTCACGGCGTGTTCTATAAAAAGATTCCCAACCCTGTGTCCCAGCTCACACAGTTAGTTACATGGTCAAGCACTAGATGACATGTACATAAGAAAAGTTGTTTATTCCATAACAGAAGAACAGATGACATGTGTTCATAACACCACACATCATGTTGTCTAGGTTTTCAATCACTATGCCTCAAAAACATCTTCTTAACCCTAAGAAACAAAACATTTTTTCTATGGTAAGAAAAATTTAGACACATCAAAGCTAATACTCTCTAGAATCAATGTTTTTCATCCTTAATAAAATCATAACTTGATGAAATTCAATTAACGTTCAATCATGATCCGCTAAATTCCTATCCAAGAGGCCTTAAAACACCTCAGGGACAAGAGTGTGGTGTAACGTCCCGAGTCCAGGTACCACTCCATGGGTGACCTGAACCCGGTTCGCCACATGACCTTAAGCGCATTTTCTCAAACGCCATCGGCTGCCGACTAGAAGCAAGGGACCATGTTTGATAGTAGGGAAACTATTCCCTCATTTGTCAAAGTGTAGCATATCGGAATATAAATAAACATACAACAAGAGTGGAAGCAGTAAACCATACACAAATAAAATAAACAACTATAATATATATAACCAACTAGATATATAGATATGATGCAACATGTCTCCAATTCTATGAAAACAGCCAGAACATGTTACATAGTAGTACAATACAACACAGAGTACAAGTACAACAAAACAAAGCAAAACAGCTAGCAATGGCATCGCAAGATTAGGCTTTGTCCCATGCCCGCCTACTCCTAAGAAGCAATCATGTAACTATATAGCGACTCTTGCCCCTATCCACACCTGCAACAACGTAATCTGTTTATGCCGAAATGAGTGACCCAAACAGGGTGTGAGAAACATATCTCAATAGGCACCCACCAAAGGCTCGTTCCCAACTGCCTGTAAGCATGAAACAACAATGCAATAGTAAAATGCAATAAAGTAAGTAGTACTCACAATTAACCAAATTTAAAATTAAATTTAAATTTTAATATTCATTTTAATCGTTTAGTTTTAAAATATCACCACATTGAATATTCTATGTAACCGCTAAAAGTCCGCAGACGCGTAAACCCCTACCATCCGGTAAAGAGTATCCAACACAAGAATCTGGCCTTAGGCATAACATATTTTTCCCTTAGGTGTTGGTAGTGTATCCCTTAGGCACTGAATCACCTGCCCATAGGCATGGAAGATGTTTCCCTCAGGTCGAAAAAACTACTCCCCTCGGGCGAAATAGTGTAGTGCCCATAGGCTAATCACAACAACGCCCTCAGGATAAACTGTAACTAGGCCATTCCCAACATGAAAAAAAGTAGTAAACAATAAATTCATCTCAAGGAAATTATACAATTATTACTTTAATGGCATACCTTTGGGTATCCTGGCCAAACGGCTAAATAGTGGAACACACCCCCAGGGTGGTTCCAGATCCAGGAAACGGTCCCAACCAGCAGTTTAATATCATAATTAAATACCTAATCAATTCTAGATGTATAATATAGCAACTAACTCAGCCACATGACACCCCAACATGGGTTTGTGGAAAAAAATGCACAAAACACACAGTAGTTGGAAAAATAAACACCAAGCCACCTACCTTATACACCAACGAGTGGTATACCCGAACGTCGACTCTAGAAATGCCCTAGAACAACGTAGATCTAAAGAAGAACAAAACCCGATTAACCTCAAATAACACCCATTAGGAAAAGAAATGGTAGGAAACACCCTAGGATAAGATAGGTCATACCCATGTGGTTCTAACGAGATCGTCCGAGGTGAAATCAGATTCCAGACGAACACCCGGCGGATCTTCGAAGGTTAGGCCGTCCTCTCCCAAGCTCTCTTCCCATTCAATTCCTCCCCTATGAACAATGGAGGCTAATGCCTGATTTAAGTAAAAAAAACAAAGTAAACGTCATGTAATTCTATGTAAACGGCGTGTACTCCCTTCATTTAACTGTTCCTATGGCGGCACTGCCATATTGTTCACCCGTCGACATGAGTACACGACATGTACTCCTGAGTACACGACATGTATTGTCGCCCAGCTGGCGGCTACACCACTGCCATACTGTTTTATCCTGCCGACTGACTACACAGTGTGTACAGGACCACTACACGGTGTGTAGTTAGTTCCTACACCCTTTGTCGATGACATGGCTACACGCCCCGTGTACTCATCCCCACACGTCCAGAAGTACTCGACGTGTGGAAAAAGTACATGGAATGTGAAAAAAGTACACGGCGTGTACTTCCCAAATATAATATTTTTCCCCATTTTTCATATTTTATTAAAAACACTTAAGGAAAAGTGGAATGAAGAAGACCATACCACAAAGATAAGAACCGGTTTCTTACAAACCTCCCCACTTTTAGCAATTCGTCCCCGAATTTCCCTTCCATGGGTGGTGAAGATATAGCCATGAAAAACTCCGGCCACTGAGCAAATACATCTTTTTCCCGCTCCCATGTTACGTCCTGCACTCGACCATGCTACCATAGCACTCGAACAAGAGGAACTGACCGACCTCGGAGAAGCTTCGTGCTCCTGTCAATGATACGAATCGGATGCTCCAGAAAGGATGCATCTGCCTCCAGCTTAACCCCCTCGGGCTGAAAGATGTGAGACGGGTCTGAATGATAGCGACACAACTGAGAAACGTGGAAGATGTCATGCAAGGCTTGGTACCACTGTGGTAACTGAAACCGATAATCAACCAGCCCGACCCTATCTTGAATTTCATATGGCCCCACATACAACAGTGAACGTTTACCTTGTCTCCTAATCTTCTTGTGTCCCAGCCTCCGCGAAACACGTAGAAAAACCTGATCCCCAACAACGAACTCCAAAGGTTGTCTGCAGCGATCAGCATAAGACTTCTGACGAGACTGTGCAGTAGCCTTCCACTTCTGAATCAACTGGACCTGCTCAAATGTCTCCTGCACGAGCTGTGATTCCAGTAGAGCTGCCTCACCTACCTCTAACTAGCAGAAAGGTGACTGGTATGGCCTACCATATAAATCCTTGTATGGTGCCACCTCAATAGTCTCTTAGAATCTATTATTATAGGCAAACTCTACCTGGGGTATATGCTTCTCCCAAGAGCCCCCAAAGTCTAGGATGCATGCACACATCATGTCCTCTAGCACCTGTATCGTACACTCTGACTAGCCATCGGTCTGAGGGTGGTAGGTTGTGCTCAAAAGCACTTGCGTACCCAGTGCCCTCTGAAAACTCCTCCAGATATGAGATGTAATGCAGGAATCCTTATCTAAAATGATTGAATAAGGGACCCCATGACGATGTACGACCTCTCGGATATACAGCCTTCCAAGCTTCTCAACACCGAAGGTCTCCTTGATCGATAAAAAGTGAGCTACCTTCGTGAGTCTGTCTAGAACAACCCACACGACATTGTTGCCATGAGGTGACATCGACAATCCAGTCATGAAATCCATCACGACATCATCCCACTTTTACTCCGGAATGGGTAACTGCTGTACCAGCCCAGCTGGTCTCTGATGCTCCGCCTTCACCTGCTGACAAGTGGAACACATTTTAAAAAACCGGCTACATCTCTTTTCATACCAGGACACCAGTACTGACGTCTCAAGACACGGTACATATTGGTAACCCTAGGATGAAATGCGTAAGCTGAAGCATGAAACTCCCACATTAGCTCCTCACGTATATCCCCTGGAACCCAAAATCGTCCATGGAAATGCAAAACCTCATCGTTTCCTATCATCCAAATAGGAGAAGGGTCCTCACCTGCCACCGAATCCTATAGAACTAGGCCTTATGGATCAGATATCTCACTCATCCTCACTCTATAGAGGAGGGTAGATGGCATAGATAAAGAGGAAAGACAATTCTTCCCCTGACTATCGTGCACCTCCAGATGCATCTCAGAGAACAAGTCCATGAGCTACCACTCACCGCTGGCCTCCTGTACTACCTATATCTGAGTCTTCTTGCTTAGTGCATCAGCTACTGCATTACTTTTACTAGGTGTATATGCAAGCTCAATATCGAAGGATTGTAGTTATTCGACCCACCTCCTCTGCCTCAGATTCAAGTCACACTGAGTGAAGATATACTTGAGGCTTTTGTGGTCGGTGAAAACCACAAAATTCTCCACCAATAGATAATGTCTCCAACAGCACAAAACATGCACAACTACAGCAAACTCGAGAATGTGTGTCGGGTAATTCCCCTCATGCGGCCTCAACTGCCGAGACCCGTACACAACAACTCAATCTCCCTACATCAACATTTCCCCCAACCCAATACATGATGTGTCACAGTAAACTGTATAGCTCTTCTCGTGCTCTAGGAGTATTGGGATTGAGGATGATTTCAACCTTCCTTTTAGGTCCTGAAATGATGTCTCGCAAGTTTCTGACCAAACAAACTTCACACCCTTCTTAGTCAATCCCATCAACGACACTACTAAGCAAGAGAAGTGATGTATAAAACGCATGTGGTAACCATCCATCCCTAAGAAACTCTGCATCTCAAACCTGTTCTTAGGCTGCTCTAATGAAACAACTACTCTCACCTTATTTGGGTCTACTAAAACTCCATCCTCTTAGATGATGTGACCCTGGAAGTGAATTTGGTCCATCCAAAAGTGGAACTTTGAGAGCTTATCATATAGATGATTCTCTATTAGTGTACTCAATATGATTTCATCATGGGTGGAATGGTCGTGTTTAGTGTGAGAGTACACCAAGATGTCGTCCACGAATACTACCACAAAATAATCATGATACAGATGGAACAGACGATTTATCAAATCCATGAAGACTGATGGATCGTTCGTGAGTCCGAAGGGCATAAACAAGTACTTGTACATACCATATCTACTCCGAAAATCCATAAGAGTTATATCTGATGGTCTCACGTCCAGCTGATGATATACAGATCTCATGTAAACATTCAAGAACACTCGTGATCCTCGAAGATGATCAAAAAGATCATATATCCTCATCAAATGATATTAGTTCTTGACTGTCAACTGGTTTAGCTTTCAGTAATCCATGTAGAGTCTGAGGGTACCATCTGTCTTCTTCACCCAAAGGACCGGAAAACCCCATGGAGAAGTACTGGGTCGGAAAACCCCATTTTCCTGTAACTCCTCTAACTGCATCTTGAGCTCCTGCAGATCAGGTGTAGCCATCCTATAAGGAGGAATGGACACAGATGTTGCTCCTGGCACAAACTCAATGGAAAAATCCACCTCTCGCTACGGTAGTAGACCCGAAATGTCATTCGGAAAGACATCCCTGAAACAATAAAAAACTGGAGGGAAATCCTTCTGACAAGTCCCCTGATCATCCAGATATAAGCTCGCAATCTGGGTTGTTACTCCACCTCGCCCACGATGTTCTGGTCCAGCTCGACTCGCCTGAACATCCCATTCGCCCTTGTATAGAAACTCTCCACCCTCTGGGGATGTGAAACTCACCCTATGACTATAGAAATCCAAAAAGGCTCGAAAGGGAACCAACCAGTACATCCTGAGAATGACATCATAGCTTGTCATCTCTAAGACATAAAGGTCCCAAAGAAAGTTGCACCCACCAACCTTAAGGGGAACTCCTTGCAATGACGCGCATAAGCCGTTCTATTCCCCAACAGAGTTTCAAGAATCATGATATCAGAAAAGTATAAACACAGTGCCCAAGGCTCTCCACAATGGGTAAAGATATAAAACTATGCCTATCACCCGTATCAAAAAGTACTGAAGATTAGACAGAAGCTACTAAAATAGTACCTCTGACTGTAGAAGGTCGGGGATCCTACTCATGTTGGGTCTGTTGCATCACATATGCCTACCCAGTGTCGCGGCCCTGCGACACAGCCTATCTACCCTGAGATGTCCCGCCCTACTGCCTCTGAGATCCTGGTGTCTGGCTACCATAGCCACGACCACCATCTCTTCCTACACTCCCTGATGTATTCCAGTTCCCTGACTAGTAAGAAACCACTGGTCCTGCTCCCACACATGGAGTCTGCACTGAACCCCTCTCACAAGCCATCGATGGAAAGACCCTGCAAAAGTGTTGTAGATGACCCATCTTTCCGCAAGCTCGACACTCCACTAGGTCTCATGGACATTGCGGTTTCTTGTGACCCTCTCTACCACACTGGTAGCAAATAACCTGGCCACCTGAAACATTCTGCTGACTGGTACTTCCACCCTGAGAGAAGTCCGCATGTCTCTTCCTCTTGCCAACAGAAAAAGTACCTGTAACTGGTGCTGACCCGCCCTAGCCCACACAACTAGATTCTCGAAGGTTCCTCTCTGTAATCAGTTCCTGGTTCACAATAGCATGTACAATAAGAAACTTGAAGACATTCACCAGTGCTCTGCTGTCATATCGAAGACCATCCTCAAAATGTTTGTCCCTCAGCATCTCATCACCCTCCAGCATGGGTGGAAAGCACTAAAGTTAGGTGAAACGATCAGAATAGTCCATCACTGATATAGTGCCCTACTACAGATTCATGAACTGTCGAGATATATCTGCTCGCAGTGTCTCAGGTAAGAAGAAGTCCTAGAATACTTCCTTGAAATCCACCTACGCCATGTCTATGTGATGCTCTAACTGGGTGGTAACATCCCACAACCTCTTGGTGGAATCACGCAACATGTATGTCGTGATCTTGACCCTCCTCCCTAGAGGCGTCTCAAGATGTTCGAAAATAGTCTGCATCGACCCCAGCCAAGATTCCGCATCCTGAGGTCCATCATCCCCTGAAAACATAGGCGGATGCTGCTGCTGGAAGATACATGTCAGCTCGGCAACAGATATGGCAGCCTGCGGTGCTCCCTGAAAAGTCTGCATGAACCGTATAAAGTCTTCACGGAACTGCGCCTCCGCGCCTATGATCGGTATAGCAGCTAGTGCCGCATCTGTCTCTACTAGAGGATCCACTGGTAGCCCATGGCCCACCATCTCTGGAGTATTCTCGTTGTCTCTTTCCTGGCGAACAACGTGTGGTTATCAAGGTGGCAAGACACTACAAGGTCATAAGCATTCCTTAGATTCAATATTATTAAGGCTTAAACAAAGAAAGCAGAAAGGGAACAAGAGGAATAAGGCATTTCAAAATTTTCAAAACAGGACTACACATCTTGTATACTGATTACACGACGTGTACTTGACTTCCCTTCCCCTGCCCGGGTCCTTCTGCACGGCTAAGCAACACATCTCCCGTTGAACAAAAACTACACGGCGTGTATAATATCTACACGACGGCTATGGTGTTATTTTCCAACATCCCATGTCGTTTGTGACACGGCCGACTACTCCACTTGAAACTACACAATGTGTTACACCCGCACACGACGTGTACATCACCCCGTTTCCCAGCCAAACGGCTAAGTCCACACGGTCTATCCTCGGAAAAGACTACACGTCTTGTCCCCAAAGATACATGGCGTGATCAAAGAACGGTGACATCGAACCGTGTTGCTAGTTACACAGCTGAGTCCCCAGGTCACACTACACGGCGTGTTCATCATTGACACAGCATGTTCTGTACATGAGTTTACCGAACCGTGTTGTTATTTACACGGCCGGACTCCAGGTCAACACTACACGGCGTGTTCATCATTGAAACGGCATGTTCTGTACAGGAGTTCACCAACCCGTGTTGTTAGTTACACAGTCGGACTCCAGGTCAAAACTACACGGTGTGTATATCTGGAACATGGCATGTTTTACCCAAGCCATTCCCTACCCCGTGTCACCGCCCACATGGTTTGTGACACAGGAAGAGACTACACGGCGTGTACTCAGAGTACACGTCATGTACATAAAAAGATCATTTTTTTCTTCCCAAATAGAAGTTCATACACGGCGTGTGTAAAAATACTACATGGCATGTATACTGGGTTTCCAGACAGTATGCCTCTGAAACTTCCCCGATACCCAAAAAACACTAT
Source organism: Viscum album (assembly GCA_963277665.1). NCBI lineage: Eukaryota > Viridiplantae > Streptophyta > Magnoliopsida > Santalales > Viscaceae > Viscum > Viscum album. The sequence goes on along the minus strand of OY728157.1, from coordinate 1,844,113,578 downwards.
AAAACAACACCTAAGTGTCAAATTCCGACCCGTGAGGGGCCATACTCCCCACGAATCAAAGTTTGACATCTTATATGTGTTATAACTAATTAACAGTCATTGATCCACCAAATTCCAGTCAATTGGGGCCCATACTCACCAAAAACCAATGTTTGGCATCCATTATATGTACAACTCACACAAAAATTACCCTATTAAATAGCAGGTATTTTATCAGTGAAGCTATCACAACTGCATGATTTTCTAGAACAACAACTATCACAACAACATGCAATTTTCTAATGCACCAACATGGAAAGGAACTATGCATGGCATGTGATTTCTAGCATGTTCCTAAATGATGCATGAGATGGCATACCCTCATCTCATAGGGGTGAATCTAAATAGAACCCATAGATAAAATATAAACAGCACAATACAAGTGTGTCACCCAATGGTGAAATCATATCAACTGTAATATTTGCAAAATTAGAAAATTGCAAAATACGAGGTAGACAGGCTTTTCCCTATACACGGGTTAGCTACGCCTTTGCACAGCTTATTACCAACTACCATTCATCCTATCCCAGACTAAGGCTCCAAATAGTAAGTCTGGAGAAAAGAACCCCCTATGATACCACTTTGTAACATCCCGGATCTCGGTACCACTCCACGGGTGCCCCGAACCCGGTTGTCCATGTGACCTAAAGCGCATCTCCCCAAAATCCAGAGGATGCCGACTAGCAGTGAGGGCCCAGGTCTGATAGTGGGGAAACTATTCCCTCATTTGTCAAAGTGTAGCACAGTGGAATATAAATAAACACAAAACAACAGCGGAAGTAGTAAACAATAGACAACTAAAATAAACAACTGTAGTATATATAACCAACCAGATATATAGATATGACGCAACATGTCTCCAATTCTATGAAAACAGCCAGATCATTTTACATAGCAGTACAATGCAAAACAGAGTAAAAGTACAAAAAAACAAAGAAAAATAGCTGGCAGTGGCATCACGAGCTTAGGATCGGTCCCATGCCCACCGACTCCTCAGCAGCAATCATGTACCTGTATAGGGACTCTCACCCCTATCCACACCTGCAGCAACATAATCTATTTGGGCTGAAAAGCAAGACCCAAACAGGGTATGAGAAACATATCTTAGTAGGCACCCACCAAAGGCCCGTGCCCAACTCAGTGTAAGCATGCAACAACAGTGCAATAGTAAAATGAAATAAAGTAAGAATTACTCACAAGTAACCAACATAACAGTTAAATTTCGATTTTAATATTCATTTTAATCATTTAATTTTAAAATATCACCATAGTGAATATTCTAAGTAACCGCTAAAAGACTGCAGACTCGTAAACCCCTACCCTCAGGTAAGGAGTATCCAGCAAAATAATATGCCCTCAGGCATAAGGGATTTTTCCCTCAGGCATAGGTAGTGTCACCCTCAGGCACAAAATCAACTTCCCACAGGCACGGAAGAAGTTTCCCTCAGGAAAAAATAACTACCACCCTCGGGATAAATAGTGCATTGCTGACGACCTAATCACAACAACGCCCTCAGGTTAAACGGTAACCAGGCCATGCCCAACATGTAAACAAGGAGTAAAAAAGCAATTCCTCTCAAGGAAATTCTACAATTACTAGTTTAAAGGCATACTCTCGGGTATCCTAGCCAAACAGCTAAACAGTGGAACACACCCCCGAGGTGGTTCTGGATCCAGGCAACAATCCCAACTAGCCGTTCAATATCATAATTAAATTCCTAAGCAATTCTTGGTGTTTAATATAGAAACAGCCTTAGCCACAGGACACCCCAACATGGGTTCGTGGCATAAAAACGCACAAAACACATAGCAGTTGGAAAACTAAACACCAAGCCACCTACCTTAAATGCCAAAGAGCGGTATACCCGAACTTAGACTCATAAAACGCCCAAGAACTATGTAGATATGATGAAGAACAAAACCAGATTAACCTCAAATAACACCCGTTATGAGAATAATTGGTATGAAACACGCTAATAGAATATAGGGATTACCCGTGCGGTTCCAACGAGATCATCCAAGGCAGAATTAGATTCCAGATGAACAGCCGGTGGATCTTCAAAGGTTCGGTCGTCCTCCTCTGAGCTCTCTTCCCGTTCTAGGCCTTCCATATTATCATGGCAGGATACTTCCCAATTTAAGAAAAAAAAACAAAGTACACGGCGTGTACTTCCAAGTACATGGTGTGTACTCCCTTCATTTAATTGTTCCTCTGGCGGAACTGCCATAGTGTTCACCTGTCGACATGAGTACACGGCATGTACTCCTAAGTACACTGTGTGTACTGTCACCCAGCTGTCGGCTACTCTACTGCCTTACTATTTTGGTCTGCCGACTGACTACATAGCGTATACAGGACCACTACACATCATATAGTTGGTTCCAACACCCTTTGTTGATGAAATGGATATACGCCATGTGTAATCATCCCCACACGGCCAGAAGTACACGGTGTGTGGAAAAAGTACATGGCATGTACATAATTTTTTTTGGATTTTCCCCATTTTCCATTTTCTATTAAAAACACTTAAGGGAAAGAGAAAAGAAAAATCTCGTACCTCAAAGATAAGAACCGGGTTCTTACATGTGGAATCCATCCAAATTAGTCTTTACATATACCAATACCCTATAAAAATAGCAGGTATTCATTCATGGACTCTATCATAACAACATGAAAATATAGAACAACATCTGTCACAACAACATGAAACCATTAATGTACCCTAAATGGAATGACAAGAATTCCAGACATGTGATCTCTAGCAAGAGCCTATATGATGAATTAGATGGAATACACTAATCTCATTGGGTTTCAATAGAATATGACCTCAATAATATCAATAATAACAACAAAAAACAATTTAATCACCGAAAAGTTAAATCAAATCAATTGTAATAATTACAAAAGCCAGAATATTTGAAATATTCCAGGAAATATGACTTTTCCCTACACACGAGTTAGCCATTATAGGGAAAATATAATTTACAACTACTTATTATTTCAAATCCATGTCTATATTATCCAAATAGTAAGAGAAATTAGAAATGAACTCCTTTGATGAAACATTGTAATGTCCCGATTACAAGTGCTTCCCACATGTGCCCCGAACATGGTTGGTCCCATAAAGTCAAGAACATTTTCCGAAATTTCAGAGGCTGTTGAAAAGAAGTAAGGGTTAAGGTAAATCAATTGGTAAAATATTCCCTCATTAATGAGTATACACAATTGAATATGAAACGCTAAACGGTAACCTAATCAGTAATACCATACCAAAAAAGTAAACAGTAGAAGACTTGTAATAAATAAAAAACTGAATCCAATATATAAATGATGCATTTCACATATGTCTAAGAAATCACCCAAACTAGTCAATATGTTGTAAATGAAATACTAAATCAAATTAAAAAATAAAATTAGTAAACTCCAGCAGCATCAGAGTCCTTATCTTGGTCCCTTGCTCTCTAACTGCAACGAAAACCATGTACCTGATGAAGAAGGGTGTTTTCCCTAATCTATACCTACAAAAATATAATCTATTTGGGTCCAAAACCAAGTAGATAAAAGGGTGTCAGATGAATCCTAGTAGGAAACCACCAAATGAAATGTTCTTAACATTCAATGAATATATGGATCATATAATATGATGAAATTAAGAAAGAAACATGGAAGTAATCAAATATATCCAATCCAACAGTTTTTCAGTTATATTCATTTATTTTTATTAATTATTTAAAATGATGAATAATTTAACATCTTGATCTAGCCTATGCTCTATATCAACCTCTATAATAGTAACAACAGATGTCTTAGAATAACATTTAAATAACAAAGTAAAAAAGGAGTCAAACCTTGTTATTTGGCTTTTTAGACTCAAAGTAGTGATAAACTTTTTCAAAAGAAACCATCTAAGAATTTTCCCATAGTATAACCCCTTGGAATTGATATTTCATTTTGAAATTACAACTAGGGTAGCTCTCCCAACCAATACCCCCTTGGTCTATATAACAAAAATAAGTTATAATGACCCCTTGGAAGGTCTCAGAGTGAATACCCTATTGGTCCAACATTAATTTAATAAGAACCCTATGAGTAGCTCTAATGGTCTTACCCATCTAGTCAATGACCACCAAGATGCTCTCATAGTCAATATCTCTGGGTCAATAGAACACAATTCATACATAAATGTCCCTACCTCGAGACGCTATGACAATCTATTCCCAACGGTAAAACAATGAAAATGTGAATCATGTGCATCTCAAATAAACATTTCTTCCATCCTAACAAGTTGAGGCATAGAAAATAAAGCATTCATAATAGGAATTCTAGGAAAAATGACCATAATAAAACAATCCTAGGAAACACACATATTTTCATGTCATAAATAATTGTGTATAATAAATAACACCTTTCTCAATCAAACACAACATAACTAGTATTAAACAGGGTTAAATTCCAATACATGAAATTCCCTAATCATAGGTATTCATCACTTTTAACATATATCATATATAGGCAATCAATGAAAGGAACAAACCCCCAACCACAAAATTATATAAGGAACAATATCGAACGTCTGCCCTTGAATCATCCTAAAATTATGTGGATATAGGAAAAGAGTAAAAAAGATCAATCCTAGATAACTCATGGGAGAGAGAAATCCAGAACAGAGGCTCTAGGGGAATGTATAACTCACCAGGGGGAATCAAACACACCTATAGGCATCTAAATTTGAGCTTAGATGAAGAATAAGTGGATAAATATTTTATCATCACTCTCGATCCCTCCTGGATGAACCGAGGTTAGAAAAACAATGAAATATTAATGAGACACATCCCACTCCGGTATATCAATTATGAAATAATAGATCACAACGTGTTCATTTAATGTAATCTTCATGTACTAGCATTAAGAGGAACTTACATTAGGTGGTCTACCAAGTCACATAAACAACCATGTACTCAGCTATTACATGGCTAGTAAACAACTACATGTGGCAATATGGTACACGACGTGTACATAGAAAATTTTCAATTTCTTCCTTAGTCCTAAAAACAAACTGAATTCAAGATCAATACCTGAAATGATGATCTGGGTCCTTAAATAAATATTCTAATGGAATTTCATTATATATTTCATTTCAACTCATTAAAATGGCTAATTGGAAGTGTATTCTAATAAAAAATTTATTGTTGTTTTCATCCAAGTAACCCCGTGGGTTAGGTAATCGTAGACCATGTCAAACATATTTTTATAACTATGTGCATTAGAACTATCAATCCATGTCCTACTCATGTGGGATTTAGAAATAGAAGACCATGTTCCACACACCTTTAACATTATGGGATTCAGAACAAGAATACCATGTTTGTATCATGTTAATCACTACATGATTTAAAACTATCCTCTCATGTTCTACTCGTGTGGGCTTCAAAAATAGAAGACCCAGTCCCACACACATTTACTATTAATTATCAATACAGAATTCATAAGCAGCAGACTGTGTCCCTCTCACATTTATCAACATTTATATATTTAACTCACATATATATCACCAATATCAAATATCATAACAAATCAAATTGATCAATATTAATGAAGAGTAATATTCTTATCATTATAACGTTCATTAATTAATTAAAAACTTAATTAATCAAGGTCATCACATTTATTATGTTAGAAATTAAATAATCATATCAATCACATTAATTTATTCAACCATTAATTAATAACTTTAGTTCAATTAATTAATTATATAATTAAATAATCATATCAATAACATGAATTAAATAAAAAAATTATTTTTTCACTTTCATCACGTTAATTATTCATATAATTGATAAATAATATATATCACATTAATTATTTAAAAAATTAATGATGATTCTTCATTCCATTACAAAAACATAATATTCCAGTAATTAATTAAACAATTAATTATTATAATTCTCATTAACATATTTTGATAATTAATTAATCTATATATTACCCCTAATTCCCAATTCCATTATTCAATCAAAACTACAATTACTAAAATAATTAATTAATCATATTAAATAATTCATAATCAAAATATCTATTGCTCAAAAAAACCTAAGATATTTTACAATCACATACATATAATCAATATTAAGTCTAGGAGAATTGATAATAGACCAGATACCTTGATTCCTTGACAAATGATCTCTCAATGGAAATCTCCAAATTGAGTAGCACAACGATGTGGATCATGATCAAGTTAAAAAACCCATAATCAAGAATTTAGATATCAATATTAAATGAATGTAGATCATTATATAGAACACTAAAGATATATATCATCTAATATTTTTATATCAAAAAAAACATGTTGATAACTTCCACTAAAACAATCAAAGAATAAGAGAGAATGAATATGAAAATCAATGAGATTGAATCAACTGACTTTTAAAAGAGATGATATTTGAAATGGGATTTAAATCATGTTTAACAGAGGTTGTTTGACCCTTAAATCCCCCAAAACATATTATAAATCATCCAACATAATGTTAGTTGAAATTCAAGTCGAATAAGAGATGTTTCAGGGTTTGGGTGGAATTAAACCAAATTTTGGAGATATTATAATTTTTATACATGGTTTCATGGGCAGCGGCCCACAGGTTTCCCTAACTATGTGCGAACCATGTGCCTATTATTTTTGGGGGGAATTTTTTGTCTCTTCACATCAAATAGTTTGATAATCCTCATTCCATCAGTGTAAACCCGCACTATTCAAGGCTGCATGGTTTAATGGGCTAGGCATAAGGTTATCTCTTACCATGTGCCAGCCCTATACATCCCCATTTTCATCAATTATTATAAATATTAAACAAAAAATACCCAAAGGTAAACCACAAAAAATTGTACATAAATAAAAACTCAACGTACCCAAATTCATGCCTGAGTAAACTCTTTAATTAGTATGTATCTTAAAATCTCCCACCATATAAAAATTATTTCTCGAGAGGCACTCCAAAAATTCCATAAGATTCTGAGCAAAAAATAGGAGGCCACTAAGCCAGATATATTCTTATATTTCCCATGATTCCTCCTGCCTAGAACCGTGTTTCAATAACTCATGAACTATCATCATGACCATTCCCTGCAACATATTCTCTCTATGATCAAACACACATATCAGAAAACACTAGATGTATGTATGTATGTAATGTTCAACATCTTCCCCCATCATTCAAATTAGAAGGTTTGTGGTGAAACTGTCAAATTTTTTGTACTTGTGAAAAAATCTTTTATAGAAAAGTATTTATTTGGAATATCCAATTAGTATTCCACTATCTCGATTATCTCCACAACCTCAAATGGACCAGTAAACGTGCACACCAATATGCCCTACCATTATATCCTATGACAAAAGAACCGAGGTGACACCCGAACAAAGACATGATCACACTCTGTAAACTCTAGGGGTCATCATAATCCGTATGCATACCACTTCTATGAGAAAAATCCTTACATTTCCAAATCAGCGGAATTTTCTCTAAAGTCTCTCTAACAAGACTCATTCTCAATAAATCTGACTCACCCACCTCTATCCATCATATCATTTATCATCATGGACTACCATAAAGTGACACATATAAATCCATCTTTGTAGTTTCTTGATAATTATTTTTTTAGGATAACTCTACTAAATCAAAATTCATATCCCAAGACCCACCAATATAAATATCATATGCTCTCTATATATCCTGAAGCATCTATATTAAATATTATGGCTTCCCATCTATGGGTGTAATTCCATACTGAATAAAACCATCTCTAAATGAACATTTTGTAACCCCTTCTACATGTATGAATTAAAACATGATTCATGATCAAATAATATAGTCAGTGGAAGACATTGAAGACATACTATCTACAGAACCTACAAAAATTTCAAATGGTCCACTGAGAATGACTTCTAGATATGCAAGAAATGTGATTCTTTTCCAGTGAGTCCACAAAAACCTAAATGGTGTCATTATTGATCAACATCATTATAATACCCACCCTGAAATCCATTTTTGATTCATCTCACATACATTATAGTATGGGAAATGGATATAGGAAACCTCAAGGTAATTGATGTTCTTTATTAATCTACTGAGAGTGGTATGATCATGTCATGAACCCTAGTATCTCCATTTTCATTCCTAGCTACCATAACTATATTCATATTTCATTGTATAGTTTGGTCACACATGGATGTTCCTACCACTTTGAGTCATGAAATTCTCATATGAGCTCATCTTACAAGCTCAATGGCCCAAAAACCCGATTCCAAACATTGATGACATCGTCCTCATCTATGATCTAATTAGTAGGTTTCTACCTAGCTTTAAGTCTTTCTCACAACACCATGATTTGTGGATCCTCACACATTCTGTCCTTAACCCGTCTCAAATGTGTAGATTCTACTAAAACTAATACAAGGGTCATCTTTCTATAACCCACTAGAACCACAACATATATCTCATCCAACAAAGTCATCATCTTCCACTCCATACTAGAGGCTTGTACCGCCCAAGTCTTAGTTTTCTTACTCAAATAATTAGCATCAATACTACCTTTCTGGTCATGTATTCTAGATCAAAATTGAATGAATTCACATACTCAACCCATATCTACTACCAAAGATTCAAATATTACTGTGATATGATGTACCTTAAAATCATATGATGGCTAAACACCGTATACTTATCTCCTAATAGATAGTTCCACCAACACATAAAATAAAAATCGCTACTGCTAGCTCATGATTGTTCATTGGGATGTTCAGTTCCTGAGGCCTTAGCTACCAAGAACCATATTCTACTACTCGGGCTCCGTACATCAACAAAACACTAATTCCTATCCATGAAGTTTCACAATATATCATATATTCCGAACTGAGATCGGGTTCGAAAAATACTAGTGACGATGCCAAATGCTTCCTCAACTCCAGGAAGGAACCCTCAAAAGATTCTATGAATAAAAATATTAATCCATTCTTGGTCAATCCCAAATGTGGCTCTACAAAATGGGAAAGTCTTGGATAAATCTCTGATAGTATCCAACTAACCCTAGAACTCTATGGTTATCTCAAATGTTTATGGGATGCTCCAAAGAAACCATTGCCTGAACCTTATCTGGGTTAACCAAAATAGCATCCTCAAAGATTATGTTTCCAAATATGTGTACATGATTAATCGAATAATTTACTTAATGAGCTTAGAATATAGTATATTATCTTCCAATGTACTTATAATGATGTAAAGATGTTTTTCATGATCTTCATTATTGTTGATGTAACCCAAGATATTGTCCATGAATAGTACAAAAAATGATCTTGGTAATGATGGTTGATTTTGTTCATCAAGGCCCTAAATAGTGCTGGTGTGTTAGACTACCCAAAAGGCATTCTGTTGAAATCATATTGGATATACCTACTTATAAATGTATTCCTTGGTATATTAGAACTCCAAACACCAAGTTAATGAAAACCCGATCTCATGAAGATTGTTGATAATACAAAATCTCCCCTCAACTAGTCAAATATATCATCGACACATGGAAGAGGATATGAGTTCTTCATAGTCATTTTATTCATTATCTAGTAATCTACATTCCATCCCAATGTCTAATAATCCTTCTTTATAAACATCATAGGTGATCCCAAAGGAAACATACATATACTAATTTATCCTTTTTTCTCTAAATCATCCAACATAGACTTTAGTTCTTGAATCTCTTTCAGTTCCATTACGTATGGTGGAATAGAAACTATCACAAACACTAGATTGATATCAATATTGAATTCTAAATCCCTTTCATCTGGAATCCTTGAGAATTATTTTGGGAAAATGCCCTGAAATTTTTCCACTACTACTGGAAAAACACAAGGTTTTACTCCTCCTTCATCCAGAAAATGACTAGTTTCAAGAGAACATCCATTTCATAGCCTGACTGGATATCTTACTCTCCCAAGTGAGATTAATGGTCATCCATTAGAGATGTAAACTTAATTTCCCAACATTTATAGTTTATGTGGGCTCTGAATGAAACTAGATAGTCTTTACACTGAATGAGGTCAAATCCTTCTATGAAAATGGTATATAGATCACAAAATAAATGATACTCCCTAGTTTTAAGAGAACATCCTTTACAAATATATATTTTCGTACAACATAATAACAATTTTGTATCTATTGTCAACTCCCATTTCCAAAACCCCACCGCCATGCTCTTTCCGTTAACAATATTTGTTGATAAAAAATAATCAAACACATCAGTACCATAAAAGTAATTAGATAATATAGAAATTACCAGAATAATCCTCTCCCTGTCAATTTTATAAGTACAATGTCCACATATATAAAATTCACAACATGTAATTACCATACCTATATTCCCTATGATTTTGTCTAACTCTGTTTATTTTTACCACTCTATTGATATGGGAGCTCCTTCACAGAAGAACAATTTCCCTAGCCTCACTCTCATATTCTAGTAGAACACCAACTACAATACTGAGTAGAATATCTGATTCCCACTCCCGGGTAATGTCTAGGAACTCCAACACTAATTGACTAATGAGTGTTCATGTAGAGAATTTGAATATGTTCTATCTTCCCGCAGCCTCAAAATTCTACTAGATCCCAAGGAAAATGTTTTCAAGATGTGTCCCATCCAACCACACCAGTAGAAATAATATGATTAAGATCATGTGGAATTGAAACATCTACCTATGAATTCTTCTTCCCAATACACCCAATAATTTTTCATAGAGATGATTCATACTCTTAGATTTTGTACCCCATGACTATGAAGATGAATCAATTTTTTCGGCATAGGAATCCCCTCTCATGTTAGCTTCAGTTATGAGATCTTGTTTGAATACCTATGAAAATATCATTAATCAAAAAACAGATATCAAGGAACTTAATATTGTACTTAATTTTATCTCAAACCCTAATTCCCATATTATAATCATATTCTTCCAATGTTTGATCAATGTGATTAAAATATTTCACGTGTTAAGAACAATCCATTATATAGATACCCTCATGTGTCAGTCTAAATAATTCTTTTACTATATCATGCCTTAGTATCACTATGTAGAAGTTCTCCAATAACATTTCCAAAAAGCACATAAATGGATACCAACATCTTATCCAATATGATAATTAATTTCCCACCATATATTCACTCATCATCATATAATATAATTGAATAACTTGACCTAGTACTCAGATCAAGTCTCCGGGTTTTAAAGAATCTACTCAATGGATAATTGGAATAATAGTCTGATGACAATAATGTTATCCTAACCCATCATGCCCAGGACCCTTGTGGGATTAAGAAACATAATAACATATCCCACATAGATTTATTAATAAGTTATTTTGGTCTCAGTCAAATTTAACCATGATTTTATGGTTAACAAGTCTCTTAATTTTTATCTTGGGTTTTTGAATCCTTAGTGGCCTTAGAAGTTACCTATAGACATGTACAATATATGGATTGTTTTTTCCTCTAAATTTCCCAACTTGGGTATATTTTAAATTGGTATAATTTATCTCTTTGTTACTTAAGGTTTATTTAATTTAATAGAATGAGTAGATACGAGGTTATCACTTGGGGTGGATTGGAGGCATTCCTTTTTCAACTATTTCAATTTCTTATATTTTATATGGGTACATATAAGAAGATAAGAAAACATCATAACTTAGTGTTACAATACCTACACACCCTAATACTAATCACCCGTACACTTGGAGGATCAATGTTTTGTGAAATCCAATACAATGGTTCGCATTACCACTTAAAGTGTGTGGCCTTAAATTCGACAATGATGAAGGAGTTTAAAGGTCATCAAACAAAATTATCAATTGAAATAAGAAATTATACATTATTGGAGTGATAAATAACATATAATTCATCCCTTTTATAATACCCTAGATCAACCCATATGTGTGTTATCCCACCATAGATTCTATGGGTTCAATGGAAGTGGGAAGTAGACTCATGAGACAGGAATTGAAGAGTTAATAAAAAGACAATAAAATAAGAATCACTCAACTGTTGTGTGTTTATTTCATAAGTTTTGGTGTAAATAAATTCCTAACATGAAACAGTGGTATCAATGTGATATTAAGGAAAACCGAATATGGGGAGAATAAGAACATTTATTAAGAAACTAAGTTGAATTTGATAACATACATGTGAAATATAAACTCAAGGAAACAAAATCCTTGCATAACATTACAATTAAAAAAACAAATGAATATAAACTCCTCCACAAAAACAACATTAACAAGGAATATATAAATCTTTGGGTCAATCCACCAATAGTACGAAGATTCACACATGAGTATGGTGTGCCGAGTGTGGTGGAATATATGGGAGAGTGGACATCCTCACCCTTGACCTAAAGTGAAAGCCAGCTGGTATCCACCGAAAAATGGTGTTGAAATGAACTTCTAGATGTCATAATTAGTGTGGTACATAGAAGATAAAAATGAATTTGTAGATGTCTCCTAACATCTTGTAACATCTCATCCCAAATTGATTTTGTCTTTTCGAGATATGATCAAAATAGTGAAATGTTTTTTTGGGCTATAGAATCTGTGGTAGAATTTCATTCTCAATTTTGGAAACTTAGAAATCCATTAAAACATCGAAATTATCTTCTGTATCTATTTGATAAAATGTTCCAATTTATTTCCTCTATATTCTTAGAGAGTTTTATATTTATTTCTCTTGGAAATTGGACTCTTCAATAGTGTTATTGGGCTATTGTCCAGTTTACATCACCCAAAATGTTGTTTGTTCAGGGCCCACATTGGTGGTATCCAAATTTGAATCGTCAAGTACTCCAAATGTATAAATTGTTACTAATGTAATAAGAAACAGGAAAATTAAATATGAAAATTAAATAAAGATAATTTGATATTTTATATAGTGTTCAAAAATGTTCCATCTAATAGTGCTACCTAAGAAGGACTTACAATCATAATGTGAAATGACGTTCAATTTGTAAAATAAACTAAAATGTTTTTTATAAATAATGAATAAAATGAATATTTTATATATTAACAAAGAATATTTGAATTATTAAGTTGATTATCAGACCCCCAAACTTTTGTATGGCTTGTCCCAAGAAAAATATATCTTAAAAAATTTGAAATTCAAATTCTATTTTACGAAAACATTATAATATAAAATTATCACCAAAAACACATATTCCTAAAAATTATGAAACCCATAAAAAATAATTTTATACATGATAGTTTCATAAGAATATACTAATACCATGACAATTAATTTGTTCAAATTAATGGCCATATTTTATCCAATATTAATAAAGCATGATGATGTGTTGTATATCACAATATACATGGGGGGCATCTTTATTCAAGGGGGAAATGATGGAAGTTCTAGGTAGAATAAAATTTAAATATTAAGATGAATATTAAATATATATATATATATATATATATATATTTAATTTTCCATGGTAATTGAAATTTACTCAATAGATTTATCCCATGTAGTATGACTTCGCTGATGACTCCCAGGATCAAAGACCTTATGGCACCAAGTGAAGCCCACATACTTCAGCAACACATCGAGTTAGATCAGTCCAAAACAATGTCAATTTAACAAAAATAGATATAAAATTAATAAATTTGGGCTAGAAAAATGTGTAGTCATGATCCAAATGTCCCGAAAGCTACACATTAAGTCCTTTCATTTCACTACGCGCAAATTTTTTGTTTTATTTTTTTATTTTGTTTGTGATTTTTTCAATACTCGTTTTCAAAATAAACTTATCACCATCCCTATGTGTTTTATTTAGGGTACCACATGATCTCAAAATAATTCCAAACAATCCAAAGGACGTGCATTGTGATTTTTTTAATTTGATGATTATATAATCAACGAATTACCACATTAGACATCCACACTTTCCGATATATATTCACATGAAAATTTAAAGGGATTAAAATCAGAATCCAGGAATGATAAATTATTTGATATTCAGTTTCAACATTTTCAATGTGTATTATCTTGTTCATATTGAATGGATCATTTCCTTGAATTTACATATATATTTTTCTTTCACAAAGGTTTTTTTCTTTTCTTTCACCCCTCTAAAAAATAATAACACCATCCGTAGTGTTTTAAATAATGTAAAACATAAAATGGTGTATGTTTTAAGAGTTATGAGAGGATATTGAAAATAAAAATTGTTGAATAAATTCACATGGTGGTAGAACATGATGTTCTTGTAGCTCAAATTTAATCCTTTGATATCTGTGTCACTTGAAGAGATCTATAGCAGAATAAGGAAAAATAAACATAAAATCAAACAAAATAATACATGTATATATATAAGTAAAATATAAGTATATATATAACAATTATTGAATATGGAAGCACTATAATCTGTAGTTCTATGGAAAGTGTGTGCCCCTGTCTCCCTTCGGTCTGACGTTTGAGTCTTTATGGATTCACTAGATTTGATGGTGTATTCCCCATGATATACGACATGTCCTTTTAAAATATTTTATTATTTTTATATTTTTAATTGAAAAACATTTAAAAATAATATAAACTGATGATTTTTTTCTTCTTTTTAAATTTATGGTTAAGGTATTATAGAGGGGTCACACAACATGATAAAGATGAATATGGTTCTCCCATTTCATACCCATCCATACTTATAATAAATTAACTAGTGAATAGTCTAAGGTACTATAATATTAAGCGTTGATTGATTAAGTAATTTTTTTAAATATCAAAATGATCCATTAAATCTATTTGAAAAATAAATATGATTCCAAAATTTTAGACACATTAAAACCAAGGGTTTCCCCCATGCAACGCTTTTTTTAACGTCCCTATCTCAAATTAGACACTTATTGTTTATGTATTTTCCTCCCCTAAGGTTGGTTCATACAATTCCTCATCAAAATCATGGTTCGGTAATTGTTAAATTAATGTTTTGACTCTATGAACATTAATTTTAAAGGGTTTTTATTGGGGGATCTATAATTTCTACAACTCCATGGGGGTAAACCATATGCACTATATATGGACCAAAATATATGGACCTCAACATTCCATGGTGTAAAGGTTGTTTTAAACAATACATGAGCACAAATTTTCCTTTTTAAAAGTGTTTGACATTGAGATTCATATATTGGTTGGCCTGAACACTGGTTTATTTATCCATGATTTTTCATAAGCCTCCATCATAAATTCCTCATGTTAATTAAGATCTAGTTTCATCTTTTCATCATCCAATGATATGTAAATGTTCTTTTTTTATTTGAAAAAGCACTTATGATAAATTTCAATAGGTAAATGGAATGATTTTCAATTATAAAACCAATATGGTGATCTTTATAGGATGGTTTTAAATGTTATAGGATATGACCAAAGGGAAACCAAGAGTTTCTCAAACCAATCCTTCCTAGAAGGATTGATAGGTATTTCAGGAATTTGCATAATCTCCCTATTCTATAACTCAACACGACCATTGGTTTGAGGATTTTACCCATTGGAAACATTATAAGAAATCTCATACATATACATGAGTGAAAATAACGGGTGGTTAACATAATGGGATCCTCGATGGCTGATTATATCCCAATGAATTCCAATTTGAAAAACAATATTCTCATTCAGAAATCAGATCACGACATTATGGTCACTGGACTTAGTGGGAATGGAATAAACTCATTTTGAGGCATAATGAACAACTAAGAGTATGTAGTTCTATCCCCTAGAATTTGGTAAGGGTACAATGAAATAAATTCCCCAACAATTTAAAATTTCAATGACCAAAATGGGAAGGAGGGTTATTTGATAACATTTGGTAATGGATCCTAATTGCTGACATTGGGGATAACTTTTTCATAATTGGAAGGATTCCTTAGCAGGGGTATGCCAGTAGAAACATCTTTGTAGAACCTTTACATTGGTTTTCTTTGTGGTAATGTGGTATCGACATGCCTCTTCATGAAAAAAGATTATAATGGACTCTTTCTCAGACTCAGGAACACATCTCCTAATTATTTGATTAAGATAGAAATTGAAGACGTAAGGATCATCAAACACATAATCATTGACATTAGAAAATAATTTATTCTTATCTTGGGACCCATGAAATTTTTTAATGTCACCCGTAACCAAATGGTTTTCTATGTCAACATACCATGGTCAATCACTCATTGAATTGAGGTGCTCATTGGTAAATGAATCAGACACAGAAAGGGCATGCGAGTTGCCTTTGATTTGTATCCTAGATGGGTGATCAACTACAACATTTTGAACTCCATTTTATACTTAATTTTTAAATAAAACTCTTGATGAAGAAGGACTTAACTAACAAATATATCCTTGGATATTGTTTTTTAAGGAATATCATGGCTGAATGGTTTGTGAAGACAATGATGGGTGATCATAAGAGTGGGGACCTAAATTTCTCTAAGGAAAATGAAATGACAAGAATATATTTCTTAGTGGTGGTGTATTTGATTTTTGCATTATTTTAATATTTTATTACATAAGAAATGACAAGTGGAGTTTTCTCACACCATTTTCTAAAGAATGATCCTACAAAAAATTCACTTGCATCATAAATGAGATCAAAAGGAAGAATACAATTTGAAGATATCATTATTGGTGGAGAGATAACAGCTTACATGAGTGTGGATAATGATTCCTGAGAACTTTATGTCCATAAAAATGGAGCATAATTGACCAATTAAGCACAAATTGGTTGAGAAGTAGAGCTAAAATTCCTTATGAACATTATATTGAAACTAGCATGTCCTAATAAGGACCTCACTTCCTGGACAGTTTTAAGGAGAGTTATGTTGATGAATGATCTTGAACATAGCTTTTTCAACATAAATTACTTTACTAGAAACCAGATAGACAAGAACATGTTCTTCATTTACCATGAATTGTAATTATTCCCAAGATAGGATGGGATTCTTATCCTTGCATCAAGAAAAAACCCTTTCATCATTTTTAAGGCATCCCTGAAATGTATCTCCAAAGATGGAGAACTCATCAATGAATACCTCTAAACTATACCGCACCATGTACGAGAAGATTCCCATCAGGCACCGCTAGAAGGTACTAGGGGCATTATATTACCCAAAGTGAAAGAATGTGAAGGAAAATTATTCCAATGGAAAAAATAAAGGTTGTTTTCCCTTAATCCTATATTGGGATCTCAAATTGATTACACCTTTAGAATATATCTAGGATACAATAGAATTTATTACCCACCACTTGTTCGATGACTTGATCAATAAAGGGAACAGAGAAATAGTCATTCTTTGTACAAGAGATGTGTATCCTATAGTTAATGCACAATCTATATCAACTACTATCCCTTGTAGATATAAGGTCACCATCCTTATTGGTGATCAAAATGAGTTCATATTTATTTGAACAACTTGAACTGGTCTTACCCAATAATAATCAGCAATGGGGTAGATGATACCCACATTCAAAAAATTAAGAAGTTCATTCGTTACAATATCCATAATATTTGGAATCAATATCCCCTATGGTTGGAAACATGGTATGGATTCAGATTCAAAAACAATAATATTAGTTCCAATGTGTGGCCTAATCATATAAATATCAGAAAGGGTCCATCCCGTTCCTTTTTTATTCTTTCATAGTAAATCCATAAGATTTATATATAGATTTTGTTCAAGAAAGGAATAAATGACTAAAGGAAATGCTTGATTGTCCCCTAATAATGCATAAATTAGTGATGGAGGTAGTACCTTATATTCGGGATTATATTGGCTATCACATTCGATGGAAGGATGGGACATTGTATTGAACTCAATTACATTTTCCAGATTTCATGACAGAATAGGTTCCTTCTGAACAGAATATTTAAAGATTAGTGTCACGAAAGGGTATGGACTCAATGTTATTTATTTCACCAATTATATCATTGATTGGTGATTTGATAAAATCGTCAAATGAGATATATGAAATAGATTCAATCCAAGGAGAAAAAGTTTCATAATATGAACAAATAAAATCAATCTCTTCTTTACATTAACATCCCTCAGAAATTCTAGGATTTTCCTTGAGTTCACTATCAACTCTACCAATCCAATTATCCTTATGGATTTCTTTACAATCCCCAATTAAAGAGTTTGTGATGTATATATTTCGATAAAGGTTCATGATTATGATTTTTATTTCCATGTTACCATTTAAAACTAGGATTATTGAGTTGATTGTTTCTAAGATAGGATGACCAAGGATGATGGGAGTTTTCTCTCTAGGAACCAAGCATGGTTCATTGTCTAATAAAATGAAATCATTTGGGTAAATGAAATTTTACACATTATCCAAAACATTGTTTAAGATCAATTTAAGAACTCAAACACAACAATAATCATTTTTATTAGTGACAGATGTGGTTTGGACTTATTTGACACCTCACTAAAAATACGTGTCATAAAGAATTACCTTCACAATGGCTTCCATATCATAAAGGGATTTGAAAATTTTGTTCTCTCCAAACACAACATTGTTTTATTGACATCTAGTATCTTTCAACTATAGAGGAATGGTCCCTAGAATGGTGGTACTAACATTAGCAGTAAAAAGGGCATGATTTTTATGTGAAAATTTCTTTTTAAAAGTGAAAAATCCATTAAGGTACATTGAATAAGCTGGAATGGTTTGGAATGAATTAATAAGGGGGATTTTCTACATAACATTATAGAATATTTCCCTCAAAGTATTATCAATTCTCAATTATTTTTTACTCTCATGCATCGAGTGAATTTGGAAGGTTGTTTGATTTTTTGGTGTCTTTATAATGACTTTACATTATCATTAGGATTTTCAGAATTTGTGGGTAGTTCTTCACCATTTTACTGTGATTTTTAATCTTTTAATTGTTCTATAATTTCTTGTTCATGTTTCTCAATGAACTTCCCACTTCTTAAAATAGTCACTACTTTGTGTTGTTCATGACAGGTTTGTGTGTAAGTGGGTTATCCCTTTAAAGATGAGTATGGTACTGTCTGGGTAGGCATGGGTTCCTTCCCAATATTTATGGATTTCAGTTCATGTTTAATGGATGATAATTTTTTGTTTATTTTCTACATTTCATAATAAACTATTCAAGGATTTTTAGAAGGACATATTTTGTAGAGGCTTGTGCTAGTTGGTTTATCCCTGGAGGATACTTTGGTTATTGGATTGGTTGTTTAATGGGTTTCTGGATGGGTTGTTGGTATTGGACATGAGGATTTTCGTATTGGACTGGTTGTTCTTGGAATTGGTTATGGTGTTGAAATTTTTTTAAAGGGTAAGGGTTTGGTCCGTGTGGTAGACCAGGTTGTTGGATGGGTTATTGGTTATCTTTCCAATGGATTCTTTGACTTTCATTGTACCATGGATTGAATGTGTGTTTGTACTGTGTCTTCCGAAATATCATAGCATTGACCTATTCTAGTGGTCCTCTTTAAAAAACATCCGTAATGTACAAGATGGATGGGAAGTTATCAGTCTTGTGTTCATGTTTGTCAGAAAATGTGCAAATAGGCTCAACAGTTTGAATTTTATGGACCTTCCTAAGATCGATCTCCTCGACCTTCCTAGTAAGTGCCACAATTTTTTCACTAATGATTTTCTCATACCTAATTGTGTGAATTACACCAGATTTTGGTGGCCTCCCATAGTATAGTTATGTTACCCATGTTGTTTTTGTGTTGTCCTTCTACATACTCGTAAGCATCAGTTGGGGATTTGTTTTTGAAGGTTCCATTACACATCAAGTCAATAAATTTTTTGTTTCATGGACCCAACCCTTCATAGAAGATTTGAAATTTTTAGGAATTTAGAATCCATTGAGAAGTACTATGTTGAGTGTGTATTTGAACCTTTCCAATGTTTCCCTTGTTTTACTATACTCCCCATCCCCAAGACCTTACACCCTTACTAATCGGTTTGACTTATCACAGGTGTAGGAAGACATGCGCTAAAATAAAAAAAGAGATAATAGATAAATATTAAAGAATATGTAATGAGAAAAGAGAAATGGGGGAGAATAGAATGAGTGTTGAGATGAATTACATAGGTACCTAGAAATAAATACAAAATTTATCCTTGCCTAAATTTACTATTGATTTTAGGTTTAAGACATCTCTTGTTTTATACCTTGGGTTGTCAAATCCTCAGAGACCAATGAAATAACCTTCAGACATGTACATTCTATGGATTTTTTTTATATGAAGTGGAAAAAATGGGATGATTTTTTATGGGTTTATGTTAACTCTAAAAGTCTGAAGTGAATTAAATTTAAAAGAATGAGTTGATCTTTTGTTACCACAATTGGTGGATTGTATGAATTCCTTTTCCAACTATTTCATTTTCTTATATTTGAGATGGGTTCAATTAAGAAGAAGAAAAATACCACCACATACTAGTTTTATACATACACACACTAATTTTAATCACCAATACACAAGGAGGAAAAATGTTTTGATCACTCCAATGTAAATGTTCATATTATCCCTTGAAGTACGTGGCCTTAAATTCATCAATAATAAAGGAGTTTTAAGTTCATCAAAAAACATTATCAACTAAATTAAGTAATTAGACATTAATGGATTGTGAAATAAAATACAATACATCCCCTTTATACTCCCTTGGATCAACATATATGTGGGTTACCCCTCCATTGATGATATGGTTTCAATGGAAATAGGAAGTAGACTAATGATGGAGGAATTGAAGAAGTAAAAAAAACAATAAAATAACAATCACTCCACTTTTTTGTGATAATTTCAAAAGGATTGGTGTGAATAAATTCACACCATTAAACAAAGGTATTAATGTGATATTACAGATAATATAATCATAGGAGAGGAAGAAATTTTATTAAGAAACTAAGGTGAATTGGACATCTTACATGAGAAAGACAAACTCAAGGCAACAAAATCCAGCGTACCATTACAATTAAACAATGAACCAAATATGATAAAATCATCCACCAAAAATTCCTAAAAACAAGCATTAAGAAAGAATTGGGTCTATAAAAAAATTTCAAAGAATATCACTTTAGTGTTGTAGTCCTATGGTGGTGGAATGTTTGGGAGAGTGGACTACTTCACCCTAGAACCGAAGTGGCTTCCATCTTGAATCCACCAAATAGGGTGTATAAATGACCTTTTATATATCCAAATTAGAGTGGGAAATAGAAACGGATAATTTATCCCCAAATGTCCCCAAACATTATATATAATTTCATTCCTAAGTGAATTATAAATTGAGATATATGATTGAAATGGTGAGATGTTATTCTAGGCCATAGAATCTGACCCAGAATTTAATCTTCAACATGGGCCACCTAGAACACCATTAAAACATATGAATTATCTCTCATCACGGTATGATTAAATGTTTTCCTAGATTGAATATAGAATGATATAAATGTTTAGAATTATTGGGGTTGGTTAATTCCCCATACTGTAGTATTATTGATCTGCTGTCTAGTTTACTTCACCCAGAAAGATGTTAGTTCAAGGCCCACATGGTTGTATTCTGATGTGTATTTTCAAGTACTCACAAATTATGAATTATTCCCAATTTAATTAGAAACCAAAAAATTAATTTCAAAATAAAATCTAGATCATCATTTATTTTATATGGTTCTCTAAAATGTACCATGTAATAGTGCATTTTACGAAGGACTGATAATCATAATGTGAAATAATGTTTAAAGTGTAAAATTCCCTAAAATGGTGTTTATGAATAATGAAGAACATGAATATATATATATATATCAGAAAATAATATTAGAGTCATTCAGTAGATAATAGCTTTAGAGCTAACATTCCATGTCCCGCTCATGACGAATTTTGAAACAATAGGTCATTTACCAAAAAAATTTATCACTATGGGCTTCAGAACATGAAAACCATGTCTGGTTCCTGTTAATTTCTACTAGATTCATAAACATATAAACATTTCCGACTCATTTCCGCATTGGAAACATTAGACCATGTCCAACACACATTTATCAATAATTATTACTATGTGCATCAGAACTAGCTAACCATTTCTGGCTCACATTTAAAGACAATAATATATATAACACACACATGTATATATATATCAAAAATAAAAAAAAGTCATTTTAGTAAATAGATCATGATTAATAATCATTAATATCAGAATTAAAATTATTTTCATTAATTGATTCAAAATCTAATCACTTTCATCATATTAATTAACTATATAATTAATTACTCATATCAATCACATTTATTAATTCTATAATTAAGTACGCAGAGTTTTAAAATTAATTAATTTTATAATAAATTAATCTTAATCTTCACATTAACTAATTAAATAATTAATTAATCACTTACATCATCATAATTTAGCACATAATTAATTAATCATATATATCAAATTAATTAATTAAAAAAATAATTAATTATGTTAATTAAATTACAAAATCATAAAATTACAAATTAAAATTCAATAATTATATATTTTTATTCATATTTCAATATTATAATAATTAAATCATCACTAAATTACCCAAAATTTCCTAATTCCAATGTTCAGTCTAAACCACAATTCCATAATGAATTAATTGAAACCTTTTATTAACTCATCTTACAAATATCAATTATTGAGAAAAAACTAGAAATTCTAAATTAACATACTTTTAAACGATATCAAGGCAATGGGATTTGATAATAGGCCACCAACATCGATTCCTTGATGAATGATCGAAAAATAGAATATTCCACAACTGAGCTTCATGACACCATAGATCGGGATCTAGATCTGAAACCCTAAATCAAAATTAAAGAAGTCACGATCTTATGAATATATAACTAGATCTACATCCCTAGATCTAGATCTCACCAAATAGTTTTAAATATAATAAAATAATGTTTAACTATCTCAAAAATAATGAAGGATGTAGAGGGATGTAGGGGTTATCAATGGGAAGGAATCCACTTACTAAGGGAAAATAATATCATTGTTATTGGGATTTAATTGTAAACAATTATTTCTTAAATACCCTTGAATCCCTATATAATTCTCTAAATTCATCCCAAATTGTGTTCGTCTAAGTTTGGGTTGAATGAGAGAGGATTTGGGGTGGTTTCAGTGGATTGAAACCCAATATTCAGGACATTAAAATTATTATGGAGTGTTTCCTAAGAAGGAGAAAATTGGTTTCAATAAACATTCCCCAAAACTACACCTCATATTTTTGGGGTGCATTGGTTGGTCATTATAAAACATTATTTCGAGAATTGTGTTCCAGTCATACAAACCCTCACTATCTTGGGCACCACAGTTTTCTAGGTTAGGTGCACGATCTTCTCTATCCTTGTGCAAACCGTGCACATCCCCCTTTTCATCCATTTATCTTAATTTTAAGGCAATATTACCCCACTGTAAACCCCAATTTAATTTTAATTTAATAAAATATTAAATAATTAAATTCAAGCCCAATTTGACTCCAAAACGGTTGGTATCATACCCTTTGTACCTTAATATGTATGTATTGAATGATATATATGTATATGTATATATATTGTTTCGAAATTTAAATTTTTTATTGAAATACTTTGTGGTAGAAATCTTTCCCAACTATTATTTGTTAATTTCTATGTGCATGTCTCCACCCTAGGGTGATCGATAATGCTCCATAGCTTAGTGGCCAATCATATTGGGTACCAAATTCGATGGTATTTTGGATTGGATCAGTATAAATAGTTTCATATGAGGATTTTCTTTAAATGGAGTTACTTCAATTAAAAACAAATAAGTTATTAGTGGCGATTCATGATAGAAATGAGATTATAATTGTGTTAGGCCTCAAGAGCTATTTCATGAGAGTGTTCATGATCATCACCCCTTCAATGTGAGGCTTTAGATAGCAACGATATTGAGACATTAGTCTTTCTTTTTAATAAATGGGTTTTATATGATAAATTATTATTAGATTACACATGATACTATAATTGATATATGGAATATATTATGTGATTTTGAACTATAATGTAAGGATCATCATATAGGAACATTGTTTTCATGGTTTGGTAAACTGTGAAGAATTTTTTTGTTAGATTTTGAAATCCATCATTGAATAGTTGTAAGGATTGGGTGTGGTTTAGAAGCCAATAATAATAAGCCTTTAATAGTTCTTAATTTTTTCTTAATCACTAATCCTTAACCATTTTTATGTATGACTCCACTTAAGTGATGTTAGTCATGTCTATTATGGATTGGGGTTATTTCATTCTCTTATATGGTTGTTTCAAATATAATCCATTCTTAGTAATTTTAAATCCCTTGTGAAAACTAAATTTTTTCTAAAAACATGTTTAGATATGTTCATTGCGAAATGTTTTCAATGAAAAAAATAATTTTTATGAATTGTTTTTAAAAAAACTAATTATCAATGTCTTATATAAAATGTAACAAAACAATCCAATAAAAAATAATTTATTATATAATGGATTTAAAATAAGAATTTTTTTGATAATTTGAAAATGGTATTATTTATATTAATACAATGGAATAATGCACATGGTCTAGTAAATGGTTTTTTTCGAAAATATGACACATTTATAAAAAGGATTATCATTTTCAACGGAATGGATAATATTTTATAAATGGTCAAATATTTTATGTTATGAAAATAATGATGTTTTGATTAATGTTTATTGTTATATTGTTTATGACATTTATGATATTTTTGAGTTCTCCATGATTCTTGAGTTTATATTACTCTCTTTTGGGATGTTTATACATGTCTCCCAGAATTTCGTCTATGAAATATACAATGTTAGTCATATTTCTTGGTCCACAGGGAAGTTCTTTATGTTTCCAGAAGTAGAATCCCTTATCACCAACTCTACCCAGACTCCATATTGAGCGATATATCATGTCTCCTTAAACCATTTAAAACTGAATGTTTAATTCCTGTATTTTCTTTCAAATTCTTATAAATGTGAAAAAAATTCTATTTGAGGTATTGTAGTGGCTTGATGAAGTTGATGTGTTGTTCGATAATATCAAGGCTCGTGCATCTCTGAAGGATAGGTATATCCACTCTTTATTTGAGATATCTCATCAAGGGTGGTTGGAATTTTTCATTAATTCTTGTATGTATGCATTAATGACATGGGAATTAATCATGTCAGTGTTAATTTAGTGTATGTGTCCTAATGAATTGAACAAAGAAAATGACTATAACTTCATGATTTTTAGTCAAGATGATCATTAAATTGCGATGTCTTCCAAATAATTCTCATGTTTGGAATGTTTCAAACCTTATCATCTCGGTAATGAATTTAGTATTGATGAAAATTTAGAAAATTTCTTCACCAACACCGTGTAACCATTAGTCCTGGAAAACTATGATATCTTATCCAAATATGGTTCAAAGGGCGTTTTCGGCTGATGAGGAGCTAGATAAATAATATAAATGACTAAATTAAACATTCTCTATAGAGTTAATATAGTATAATTAAGAAAATAAAATTAATAATAGGTGCTTCTAGTGTAGAGAACACAAAAATTCGGTGATGCTATGTGAAAAAACATTCAATGTTTTCATTGACAATGTATTACCCAATGTCACCTTTAGAGGTTTGGTATGTTGTTATACCAAATACGAAAAAAATTTATTTGGAATATCAGATCCTAAGTATGGGGTAAAAGATACTTCATGATAACAGTGCTTCATCTGTAGGCCTTGGAGTGAATCTTTCCATGAACTATAGGAGAATTCAATTCTCATATTTTTTATTCTAGATATGGTTAATGTTGACCCGATTGTTTATGTTTGTGGTCATACAAGAAAATGATTTATTTTTTACTTCCAATGGATTGTCTATTTTCTGGATATTTATTTGGGATCTATTTGAATGATATCCTGTTGAACGTTATTGGTTAATATTTGGATTTTTATGTATTAACGGTTTGGTTTTCAAAATATTTTTTTGTTTCCTGGTATCCTTGTGTTTTCAATTGATGGTTAGATCTCAATTTAGGTTTAAGGGATTGTCTCTCTCATGATAGTACAATTCTCTATCACAAAATAGACCTGATGTATAAAATTCTCTCATTTGGACATGGATAAACCATGGGAATGTAAGAATGTAACTAAGAAACATTATATTTTCGATAGATCAGGCACATTGTGCTTCAAAAATTTAATTTGAGGAGCTCATCAATGTATGAGGCTCAATTTTAAATAATTTCTCGGTTAACATTGAGTACCCACCCAGAGTAGAAATGCTTATAAGATCTTTACATTGCATGTGGATGTTTGATCACTATTGTTTCTCACTGGTGAGTGGATTATGTCTCTTTATAGGGTTTAAGAGACATGTTATTCTTAAATTACCTTATTATGGTAAATATTTAAATCCTGGGGTGATTCATGTGAGGTCTTCAACTATTATCTTGCTATAGATATGTATTGAGATTTTTGTTTTGATCCTTGATTTGTGTGTATTGTTTTCCATTGAGTTATTTTCTATTTCGAGCCATAGTGCATTATTGCAACAAGATATGTGTGGAAGATCTTATTGTCGAATATTGTTATATCATTCAGATTTGAAGGATTCTGGGGGTGTGAAATTACTATTTCGGGGAAATTGTAACATTTTGTTACATATTTTTTTTGTGTTTTGACTCATTTATTTGATTAATTGTTTATTATATGTCATCATGGGGTTTTTCCATGGGGTTTTTTATTTCATAAGGTTTCATGGACAGTCCATTATTTGGGTATATTTTTGGAATGTTTTAAAAAACAATGAAACATGGAGCGTAGGGGGTCACATAATTGGTACCGGGGTAGAATAATTGTGTAGTTAAACTATGAATCCATTCCAATGGATCTGTTTTCAGAATAGGTTTTTTACGGATGGTTAGTATTAATCATTCCACTTATCCTCTGAAACTTTGAATGAAATAATTAATGTTACTAAAATTGTAATTAAATTCATATGATACCCCTAATAAACCATAATATCTTCTCACTAAAACATAAATCAATTTTTTGGATCATGGGACACATCTAGATCCATTTTGGATCCCAAATCATCATATATATGTGTTTAGATGTTCCAATTTATGCTGATATATTCTCTTTCCCTGAGATCTTCTCTTTTTTTCTAAGACCTCCCTTAATTTATTTATTTCATCTTCCTAATAGTTGTGAAATCTTTGTGTTTTTTTTGATAGGGTTTTTTGGATGTGAAAATATAGATCTAGGATCTCCTATGTCTTTTTTCACAACTTATATTCCCAAGTCTTATGATCTCCACTAAAGTAAACACATCTCAGATGTGTTTTGGTTGGATTCCATAATTCCCATGTTGGTCTTCCTTTTACATTCCATCCTTTTTTAATTCATTTTCTCTTGAAAAATTCATTGATATGTGATTATTACATTCTTTCACTTATTCTTCTCAATTTGTCCATGAAATTCCACATTAAACACTCTATGGCTAATTTTTATTAGAATTGAATATAGAATAATTTTAATGTATATAATCATGAAATCTATAATATTTTTATATGTTTTTTAAATGAGATGTTTATTTTCATTTATTTTTCAATTTGATTTTAATTTTTTAGGTAAATTGAGGGTGTTGGAATAGATTTATATTTATAAAATGAACTTCCATGATAATAATTAAATGAATTGAACTATATGATGATTCCTAAATATTTTTCAAATTCATGAATTTAAAAAATAACATATATCCCTGATTTCTTGGTTTTTTCTTTTTTTTGAAATGGGTTTCTTGTGTAATGTAAAATATATCATATATTCACATGAAAATAGGTTTTAAACCCATGTTTTTAAATATATTCAATCCTATTTGAAAATTTCATACCTAATTTAAATATATTCATAATTCTTTGAAATAAATGGTTATTTTAATTGCATGTTTGGAATTTTAATGACAAATTATGAAACAAACCATGTATTATTAACCATATGAATACTGAGTTGTATGAATAGTTTTTAATTTAAATTGATGATTCCTGATGGCCAAGTTATAAATTTTTGATAATTGTAGAATGTGATAATATATTAATTGATACATTTTTTATTATAATACGTCACAATGTTTTTGGGTGGTGGAAAAGTGATTTCTTATATTGACAGAGTTTAGGGGTGAGAGTCAGATGTTGACAATAATGATACTCATATGATCATCATTACTTTTTTTATCTCACCCTTTCTTCTAAATAATATTTTGAGATATGAATGTTTGGTGAGATGAACTAGTTATATTCCTTAATTTTATACTATCAACTTTTTTATGAATCTGTATAGAATTTTAATAGTTCAAGATATGGAATTGCTTCTAGGAATGCGGGTGTTTGTGAACATGGTTTTATTAAGGGGAATGCGACTAGTTGCATGCCTGGAAATTGGACATGATGTAATTTTATTAGTTATTATGAGGTGAAATCAATATTGTACCATGTTTTTACCCACAAAATCAATATAATTGAAATTAGTAAATGATAGAATCGGATTTCTCCATTTTTTATTTATATTATCAACCATTAGAATATTGTATTGAATCTTGTATATCATTCTATATTAGGTGTATATTTTATTATTTTCATGATTATCAGACTTCATCTTGAGAAATGGTTTTTAAAGAAACTAATGAAAATGTATGGGTTTTAAATTGAAAAATTTAATGTGGTGTATGTTTAGTTAAATAAATTATTATTAAATGTTTATAACTTAATATCTGAATAGATCAGATTACTGTATTATTTTCACTCTACCCTTAGAATATTTGATTCACCTTGGGAAGTAACTACTTTGAATCATTGGTGGAGTCTTATTGGGCTCTTTAGCTATCACCATGATCTTCATTTTTGTGTTTTCAACCATTTATGATCTTATAACATGTGTTCATGCATTCTTTTTTCTTTCATGGGTTCATGTTAGGCTGGACAAGGGTGGGAAACATGGGATATGCTGGGTGGAAATGGACCTCAGGGAGATGGATTTTTGTTGTTATATCCTTAATTTAGTTTTCATAGTGTCTCTTTATACATTGAAATGAATGAATTTATATGTATTCAATGACTCATATATATTTATATACGATAATGTGTCCTCATTGAAGACTATTGTTATATTATTTTTGGTTTAAATCACTCCTAATGGATATTTGTATGATTCCATGATTCTTTTCTCCAGCACGTAGAGATTGGGAATGATCTTTAGGTTACCAGAATATCAGCTTGGGTACCATTTTAGATTGTATTATGGTTTCATTCATTGAATTATCCCAATATAAACCATACAAATACCCTTTAATCCAAATATGAAAATAAAAATGTCACCAATAAATTTAGTTAATATAGTTATCAAAAATGTAGGATAGACTAAAAATATTAGAATATGGATATAAATGTAAAAGAATACTCTGATTCAATTAGTAAATAGGCACACAATATACATAAATGATTAAATCAATGATATATAGAGAACTATAAAGGAGGAAAAGGGACCATATGATGAAAAATTGGATTTGATGCAAAGACACATACCTTATTGTGGGGGGTTTCTACTATGTTATGGGAACATTTAGCCAAATATAATTTAGTAGTAATGACATATTTATTTATCTATTACTATTACTTTTAAAAAGATATAACATTCCATTTGGTATGGATATGGGGAATATAGTTAGATGAGTAATATGAATTAGATAAATCTATTTTATTATTTCTTCAATTTTTCTTCAATCTTATAACAAATATATGACTATTCATCTTGTCTAAGAGAGTTTGAAATAAAAAACAATTGATGTTTGAACCATATATCAACTTGATGAGCATTAAATTAAAATAGGTAAAAATTAATAAATAACTTACAAGAAACATAAGAATAGTTTTTTAATGAGTCACTTATCTAGAGATTTATCTACCACAAAATAGGGGCTTGTAGTTTTAATATTAATCCCTTATACACCATCATGGAAAAGAAAAATGAACTATGTTATATGTATAATTAAATTATAGAGCAATTAAAGTACCATTCTTTATGAACATTTGAACTTCCGCCATAAATATTTCAATCCTACTTAATAAATCATAATTCTCAATAGTTTTATCTATCTTCCTCACAAATAATAAAATTTCATAGATATTTTTTGACTCAAAAATTATATTAAAAATTAATATCAATTTTCTACCACACATTGACAAACCTAGTATCAATTTTATTATTATTATTTTAACAAGTTGAGTTAGTGGATTTTGAATATTTTTCCACTGTTGATATGGATTATTTTATCTTTCATAATTATATTAGACAGATACCATCCCCTTAATGGGACGGGCTATTAACACTACATAACATCAATAAATATTGCATATCTTTGTTTCTTATGATTTAAATTGTTGAATAATATATTATTTTCATTATAATTATAAATTTATAAATTTATACAAATAGTATTATAGTTTATTCATATGATCACATATATTTATATACCAAGTTAATTATATATTTGTATCTATATTTTATATATTAATATGTGTAATATATGATCATTAATTATATATTATCATTCAATTTTATCAAAAATAATGACTTTAAATCATTGGAGTTTTGATAAAATTTAAGGAAATGTATGGAAAAATGTAATAAGTATGTAGAAATACAATTGAGTTCAATTGAGTGTGAATTTAATTGAGAAAATTTGTTAATTATCTCTTTGTATAAGATATTTTCATATACCATCACTTATTATAAATATATCGTGTTTCAAATCAGCTCCAAATATGTAATTATTAGGTTAAACCATATAATCATCATCATCTACAAACATTTAAAGAGATTGTATTTGATGAAGAATTGATATTTAATAATTATTTCATGAAGTATATATTGCATGCCCCTTTCCATAGTGTTTCTATTTATGTTCATATTTTATGATTCATTTTATTTAATATGATGGTACATGTGTGTATTTAGTTGTGGTAGAAATATATGAGATAGTTTTTTCCATGGTGGAACATTTGTAATTCATTTAAAATATGTTATTATTGAAGAAAAATAATATAATCATAAGAATATATATATTACTTATTTTATAAAATAAAAAATCATTTTCCCGGGTTTTAGGTTACATTATGAGATTTTTTCAAAATATGACCACATTAATATTATCCTCCTCCATCATTTGGGATATCATTTGTAATGTTTTTAATACTACATGGAAATAAAAAGTTGGTTTAGTTACTATGGGTAACTATGGTAATATGGTTTTTAATAAATTATAACATATATTGATAATGCTAGCTGTGAATTTGTAGTAAAATGACTCTTTTTTATGGAGGGGTTTAGTGAATAACATCATTTCAACAATTTTCTTGAAATTAAATAAATATTAATATACAAAAAATATTTACAAAATATTATTTAAATGAGTATAAGGGTCTAAAGAGAAGTGATGACACTATGTAATGTATGAGCATAGTAAAATTAATTACATAACAATTAATTTCTTAATATAAACATAATAATAACAATTTGAGGAAACTAAATATTTGAATAATTATATGGGAAGGTAAACAGTTAAAATTGATCCATTTTCCTATTCATATTTACTTAGTTTAAATAACATTCGAAATTTCCATGGTTTGTATTAATTGATGAAATATATGTTAATTATTTATATAATTTTAAATAAACATGTTATTATGAAATTATATCTCATAAATACCCACAAAAACCTAATAACCAAACTGTTTTGTGCTTTTTTATGTTTAGATTAAAATGATCCAACTTCAAATTATTTTTCAATTATTTCCCAAAAAGATTAAAAAATAATTAACTATGTAAAAATATACCTATAGATAACTAACATCATAATTTTTAAACAATTTTTTTTCATAGTAGAGAGATATTATATGATTTATTGTTAGTTGGGATGAATTGTTGCTTCTAAAATAGAGCATTACATGTTTACTAACCATGTTTTGAAAGTTATCAAATAATTTTTCGTATCGATTTTCATTATTATAAGAAATAGATAAAGTTATATAAAAAATAACAATAAATTTTCTGATAACAAGAATAGAAGAAATATATTGATGTAAAAATAATTATTATAAAACATTATAATTTATATAATAAAAATATAGAAAATAGTTATAAAAATGATTCAAAATATTAACCATAATTTTAATGAAAGTATTTTTCTTTTATCAATGTATCCATGATATTCATTATATCATAATTTTTTGATTCCCATGACTTCATAATACATATATCTAAATGATAGGACCCATCTCTATCTCTCTTATATGCTTGAACCATCGATCAGACCAAATGTAATAACATTTTTCTCTATAACCTGGAATCCATTTATCAGAACATGATCAAAAAATGATAAAAAATATAATCATATTTAATATTATAAAACCTACAAAATGATTCCTTATGAAATGTACATACATATTACAATGATTCTTGGGAAAGGAATAAGTTTTGAAAATATATTCACAAAAATTTTAGATCATCACAATTGAAAAATAAAATTATTCTTCTCCTCAGTCCTTTGGATCTAATTATAGATGTCCATCCAATGGTCATGTTAGGAATTTATAAAAATCATTCTCAATAGAATATAAATAACTCCTTCATCAAATTGAATGTTCCGTATAATGTATCTATCAAATAATTGTTTTATTTGAAAACACTACAATGTGTGTAGGATATGTATAGTATAATGGAAATTATTTATTGAGAATAATTTATGAGATTTGTCATCATGTTGTACTTATAATATTTTATCCAATATAAGCTTCCTACTATTCTTGATTAATCCATTCTTATAGATTTGGTGAAACTACTACAACTTGACTTCTCAATACGTCGTCTTTTTTTCTTTATAAACAACATTATGTTTATAATTCTAAATGTTCATCTGATTTGAAGAGAACCAGTTTGTCTGGTATAAATAAGGGAATTCTATCCATGTTAATTTATATCATATATTTGGTGAAATTAATAAGTCTCTCTCTATTGAATGAAAATTTTTCTATATAGTAAAAATTATAACTTTTTACAACAAAATGTTATGACACATTGGAATTATAAATGAAAAAATGGAAAAAAATTAAGCAGTTGAATTTTAATTTTAATAAGTATGGTTACAATATGTTTAATGTTTCCATCCAACATAAAATCTCCCCCTTATTGAAATGAATAAAACATAACCCCCAGAAAGTGAATATAATGTTAAAAAATAAACAAAAACATAGTCAACAGTCTGAAAAAATTTCAAATTATTATTATACTTCCATTTATCTTGGAATTTTAAATCACACTTCCATTATACAAATTTTTTTAAATTTTTAAACCACTTCCCATTCAATATTTTTGACACTTTCTTCTAGTTTTTGATTTTGAAACATATTTTAAGGATTTTTCATCTGTTGTATGATATGTTATAGAATAATATATGGAATATTGATATATGAATATACTTAATTAAATAATTAATCAAAAATATAAGAATGGAATTTTTAAAAGTATGAAACTAAAATATTCTTCCATTGATATTAGAATAAATATCCCTAAAAAATATTTGAAAATAATCCAAAAAAAAATTATATTATTTATTTTTACAATAACATTAACGAGTACAAGAAAAATGATTCTTTTTCAAACATATTTTTATTATCACCATGATATTTTTAAAATATATAATTTTCATTTAAGATTCAGAAACCATTCACATAATATATCCTTCTAATTATTATAAATCATTTACATCAATCCATTTATTGGGAATCTCATCATCCTAGTGCCTTGTGACACACAATAAATTATCAATTTCCCTTGCTCATTTACATTCATATAAGAAGATTCAAATTATAATATTTGAAATGTATTATAATTCTCTATTGATTCAATCCAATTAATCATTTACAAAACTATATCACATTATCTATGTTCTATTATTTTTATACAAATTATGGGAATTTTTAATTTTACATTTATTGTCATTTATCATCATTGAACTTAATATAATTATGAATAATATTCATTGAAATAAATTTTAGGGGGGATGATTTCTACATAATTTAATCCATTCATTGGATATATTTACCTCAATCATAAACGTACAAAAAAAGTTTAATTATTCATCATGTATTTTAATTACATAATTATTGTAAATAATATTTAGTTACATTCAATTTATACTTTTACTCGGCTATAAATTTGTTTATTCACTCAAAACATATGGTACTGAGTGAGATGATGATCATGAAGGTCCAACTTCTTTCTTTTATGAAATATAATATTAATAAATATCAATAACATAGACTTATTCACGAGGTGTATATTTTTATAATGGTTATTGTTTTATTATTTTTCACTCTATAATATGAGGAATTATCATTATCTGGATCACTGAGATCAATATAGTTTTGTAAATGGGTTGATAATTATGATGATTTATCTGTATACATATCTTCTATATCCATAAAAATCATAAAATATTTAACAACATGATATTTCATTCTTAATTGACCCTTCCATAGTTCTCTAGAGGGTTCTATGGGACTATCTTATTATTTAGAAACATTATTACAAACAATACCATCCTGAATAGGTATTTCATCAACAAAATCTGTTAATATTCCCCTTCAAATAGATAAAAATCATCTGATTGAATAGTTGGGGGACAAAAGACAATGTATTATCATATAGAGGATTAAATTATTCATTCACAATAACATCCTATTCCACTAATTCAATTCTTGAATGAGCACAACCAAATATTTTTATGTCTCTTGTTTAATTCCTTTTCTTTCCATATATGTTTGACACTTGTCCCTTTCTTCTTTTTTTATTTTTTATACAAGTTCCATTAATGGTAATTCCACATACAAATCGAAAAAAATAATGTTTTATCACCCTTATTTTCACCCTTATTGTCAATGTACTAAGAGAGACACAATCTAGAAATAATTTTATATTTCTCTATCAAAACGGGTGGATAATTTTAACAATCCTTTATTTTCTCCAAAACATTTTCCTAGAGATGTTAGCACACAGTAATGGATTCACATTTTATTATTTTTATAAAAACCATTTAATAGAAGGATCAAATTTGTGTTTTATTTTTATTATATTTTATTTTATGAAATATTAAGGCTTTTTTATTTATGGAAGTATCACATTATTAATTTTTAAATGATATATTAAACTGGAAAAATAAATTTTTATTAAAAATTGATAGATAAAAATATTTAACTTCAATGTTTATACATAATAGACTCAATACAACTCTAAAAGGAAATTAACATTATATGTTTTTTTATCTATGTTGAATAAATCCTATACATGGATATTTTTATCATTTAGGGTTCTTAGAAAAACATTTCTCTATTTTGGAAATTTTTTATATAGATAGGCATATTCTGTACAACCATTGTGATATGATAAACATTCCTCACATCTATATAATATGAAAATATATTAATTTAATCACTAGATTTTTCCAATGTTCAACGATTCATGGGTAACTTGTGTATGATCATAGTTTATTCTCTTTAAATGGTATTTCAACTATCTCCAAATCATTTTTGATATTTACATTACATGATTTCCCAAAATGGATATTTTAGACACCATAGAATGTGTTTTATTCCATTTTTTTGGAAAAATATACTATTTAATCTCCAATTTTGAAACTTTTTTACAAACTTGAATAAGTGACCTACCCCCTCTTTAATAGGTTTTGGATTTCAAAGGTTGATAAAAAATGGTGTTGATACATCAAAATTCAATTTTATAGATTTATCTTAGAAGAAATGGTATACTAACCATCCAATGAATTGTAATTCCTCGACCTTATAATCTAGGAGACGGTGAATTATTTTAATACATTGGAATTATTACAAAGAAGCAAGTCCTAATGGACCGATTAGTTTAGTAGTCTTGGAAACAAGATACATACATAAGTTCAACATTACAACTTGAAAAGAAAAAACCCTAATTTATTCCATAAGAAACATCCAAGATTCAAAGATTATTCCTACAAGTCACCCATAACTATTTGTTCAAATATAGGGAAAATGAAACATAAGAAAGGGGTGAGCTAAAATTCTTAGTAAGAGTATGAAATACAAGAAGAAGATTACATAAACATTAGGTATTGTGAATAATTTAAAACACACGCCTTTACAAATACTAAACATGAACACATTATTGTAGGAATATGGGGTGAGTAAATAATGCCAAAATAAAACTAATTCATGGTTATTGTACTATTCGAATAACCTCATGAAATATCAATATCTAATCACATAATGATGGAATGCATAATTCTAGACATCATAACCACACAGTCAAGGCCTCATTCCAAAACTACAAATAAGATTTTGTAACGGCCTTGTGCCATGACACTAGTTTGTCTCATTAGACCTAACGATGCATCAGGGAGATATAGAGTGCTCCTCCCATCACATACTATGTGCAATTAATTCCTTATATGAAAATCTTGAATCATAATATCAACATTTGTATTAAAACTATCATACGAAATGTCAGCATTTTAACCCCAAACAATGAGTGGTATGAAAATAGCACATCCACAGTCAAACATTACTCATTAAATACAATATGGAAGATTTTATTATAATAGATTAACTATAATTTAGAATAATGAATTATATTGAAATAGATGAATGTAATCATTAAAATGATTTGAGAGAAATATCTCCCTTTTTCTTGAAAACATTAAATAGTATATCTATTTATCAGGAAGCTGTTTAAAATAGAATTATGAATAAAAGGGTCCAATTCCACTTTGAAAATTTTGAATGTAATTAACATTTTAAAACATTAATGTCTATATAAATAAATCCTTAAAATTATTTTTAAAACATGGAAATTAATGATAAATATTTAGAAGAATAAATATTTTAAACATTTAAAATGATATTTTTGTAAGATATCCTAACCAAATGAGAGATGCATGAATAAAAATAATTGAGGTAATAAAAACTTATTAATATCATGATAATAAAGGGATTCATGATATATTATATTAAAGTAAAATATATACACCAAATAAATGTGAATTGCTGCATAACAAC
This sequence comes from Viscum album, assembly GCA_963277665.1. Taxonomy (NCBI): domain Eukaryota; kingdom Viridiplantae; phylum Streptophyta; class Magnoliopsida; order Santalales; family Viscaceae; genus Viscum; species Viscum album. Next base: position 1,844,076,326 of record OY728157.1, on the reverse strand, counting down.
AATTAAGTCTCAATGGAATGTAAGTTGAGATGAAATCCCTTATAAAGACTATATCCTTAGGTTATGGATTAATCAATGACATAATTTTGTGGGGAAATATAAATACAATAAATATGGCTCGATATTCATTGTAAATCATTAAGAGGACATTCAATCATATTCTTGTAAAAATAACACCTAAAACTCTGATGTTTAACTCAAAGAATGGAAATTGAGTTAAGATCTCTCATATAAAGTTCATATCAATGACTTGAGAAATAATCAACGGAGTGATTATGTGTATCAAAATTTTATCCACACAATTGGGATTGGAAATTACTACATAAATAATAAATAGTGATTCCACATATAATCATGAAGTATTCATATTGCACAATGAGTGGGAACTGAAATTTGAAATTCCCTTACTGATTTGGTAAGTCATGAAACATACACCCAAGGAAAGAAGGATTATTCAATGATGTTGTAAATACCCTTTAGATTAAATTATATTACACAAATAATTTAGTCATGTCCAGAACATACACCACAATAATGGAAATAGTGGCAATACAACATGAATCTCACTTGAGTAAGAAGTGAGATGAAATCCCCATACCACATTGTAATCAATCAATTCGAATGAAAAAAAGTTAATAACCACAAAATAATTCACAGAATAGAATGAATATAAATAGAAAAATGAAAATATATATCAAATGGAAGTACAAAATACAACACATGCCAAAATTTAGTGGCAGAAAATGGAAATCTCACGAAATTAAAAGTGAGATAAGAAACCCATTAACTCAACTCCGACTTGTCTTATATGTTCATTATTCTTCCTGAATAATAAACATAAGTTAATTTCTACTAGATTAAGAAAAAATTTCATGTTTATTATTCCTTTAATATCCCTTATTAATTTTCTATAACAATTATTATTAATTTTAGTTCACATTGGATATTTTATCAATGTTCGAAACATGTGTCTAAAATGAACTTGTTATAGGTTCAATTTTTCCTTGTTGTTGAAAGTAAATTATCTCCATAATGATATACATGATTTAGATATCAAATATGTAAAGACCTAGAGTTTCCATGATTTTTTTTCTTAAATACTTGGAAATTTTACGAGTCTGTGAGAATTGATAGCTCTTGATTCTGAGGCCCGGTGTGGCCGAAATCAATTTTTAATATTTTCTTCAGGTACATTTTGTAAAGGTACAAGCGGGTTTTTATAACTTTGGAACTGGTCCTCGAAATTGAAATCTTATGGCACTTTTGTACTTGCAACACCGATATTATCTTATGGAGACAATCACCATGATGACCGTTTTTTGAGAGTAGAAGATTGATTTTGGGTTTTCGTAGAATGTAATAAAACAAAGAGAGTTTTCAATTTATTTTATTCGAGCCGACATATGAGTGTTGGTGGTTGGAACCTCTTCATGGGAGTTAGAGGTGAGACCACCACACCCTAATATACCACGAAAGATTATAGTGGTGGGGCCCACCCTAACATAACCTCCCTTGAGAGGTTATGACGTGGGGACCACATGGAGCTAAACCCACTATTGATGGAGGAGAGTAAAACCTCTGAACTCTCTCTCATTAATGCAGGAGAGCCTCTTCATCTCACCTAATTAATTCTTTGTGCCAACTCTCATTGATTAATTAAGGGGAGCCTTGTAATTAATTCCTTATTTTAGAATTTTGTGCCAACAGATAAAATAATAGATCTTTTATTATTTTTGGGTTGTCATTGTTCATTACGATGGAAACCTTGGGTGTTTTGAGGAAAGGATTATTGGGAAAAGGCCCCAATGAATAAATCTTATCAAAGAAGAACGAAGAATGCCAACTGTCCCATTAAATAATCTTCCCTGAACACCTACCGATGTTGAACCTATTCTACAACCATAGTGTGAATTCGGGAGTGGAATAGTGCGGCGGATGCGACAAACTAAAACTCCACCTTCATTCCACGACTCCGTCAAAGAAAGAAGAACGATGATTAGAGGTACGGGTTTATTTTTTCTAACCTTCCTATTATTTGTTTCTTCTTTGGATTGGAAAGGAATCGAAGCGTGGTTATAAAACAATATTTGGTCATATTTCTTATTCTTCAATGAACCAATAGATACCACCCTCAACATGGAGGGTGCGGGCCAAACCAACATGGCCCGAGCCCTCCTACGATCTTGTTTATAAAGAACTTTGGCATGGCGATGAGGAGACAGAACATCAAAGGCCACACTACCCACGGTCTCCGCGAACTGCACCGCCCCTGCAGCGCTCCGGTGCTCTTGGATAAACATTGAAGGCCCACGTTGGCTCGAGCCTCGCTGAACTGGCCACCGCGTCCGCCTTTCGGTCACCGGCCCGCCTGGCCATGCCCTGCCTGGCCGAACGCTGTCGGCCCATGCCATCCTGAGTCGAACCGAACATGCCCACCTACCAGCCCCCGTGCACACCCCGTTTTCCTCCCAGAGTCGGCCTGCCTTCCTGCATCCGTGCACCCTGCATGCCTCGCCGAGCCGGCCCCCTCATGGCCAAGTCGACATCCCAGCTCCCTCGCGGCCTGTCGACCGAGTCGGCGTCCCAGCTCCCTCGCGGCCACCTTGAAAAGCCGGCGTCCCGGCCGCTTCATGGCCTCCCGGTCATTTATGTGTCTCTGCCACCCTCGCGGTGCCCAGGGAGAACTGGCCTTGGCCATGCGCTAAAGGTAGAGCCGCGTCGGGCCACGCCCTCAGGGAGCACCGGGCCCAACCGGCCCCGAGCTCGAGCTAGACCGCCCTCATGGCCTACTAGGCTGGGCGCAGTGGGACGTCCCACCCAACGGGCTAGGACGGACCCTTCGGGTTGACATGGGTCGACCAGAACCAGGTCGGACCGGATGAATTTGGGTCGGGTCGGTTCGACTCGGTCGGACTTCACCTGGTCCCACTAGAAACCCTTTAGTTTCTTGGCCATATCTTTGGCACCAGACGACTATTTGACGAACCGTCAGCGGCGCTGGTAATCATGGAGCTTGAAGGTCCTTTCGAGTATAGACCACTGGTGTTCGGGGTAAATTTGAGATACGGTCGGGTTGGATCGTACCCGAATCCAACCGGGCACCCAGAACTAAAATGCGAATAACTCACAGACTGACCATCTCATTGATGCATTGTCTATTACGTTGAGACACCTATGAAGAGGTGGAACATTGAGATGATTCTATGTGGTACTTATTTATAGTAGGAGTTTTGACCTGCAGATCATGGATCGGATCCTCCCGGAGATGAGCGAGCATAGTGAAGAGACCTAGTAGCTAGTTGATACCTGACGACTGCTGACCGATTCAACTCGATGTTAGTCGACAAGCCCAGCGGGGAGCACCGTGGTGTTGCGGTAGACCCACGGTGGGTAACTCCTCTATTTGAGGTGGCAGACCCATGGTACTCAACACGTGGAGTCCCACAACAGGCTATGAGGGGGATCTCCTCTGTATGATGTGGCAACCCACAGTGGGGAGCACCTTTGTGTCACATGACAGACCCACAATACTCGACCGAAGGAGTTCCTCAATAGTCCAAGGATAGTGTGAATCCCCTATGTGTGACGTGGAAGGCCCACTGTACTCGATAGAGGAGGAGTACACCGGCAGTCGATGATTCGACAGTGTGACTAGGGATGCTACTTGATACTAGCACAAAATAAAATCATAGTATGAGCTGAGTCAGTAACTTTTGTGTTTACATCATGATTTAGATGGATTACATGGATACTTATGTATATGTATGGCCATATACATAAGTGAGGTTATCTATTGATTTAATACTTTTTGGTTTATCCTAGTTTGATTTTGAGAGACCTTGAGGGTCTCGGTGTCCCTTCTGAGTATCGTTATACTCACCCCTGCACAGGCTATGCCTGCACCTCATTGTGTTGGTTGCAGATGACAGACAATGCTGACTGAGGATCAGAGTTGCAGGATTGGACGGTACCTAGAGGTGGACCTTACGACGAGTCAGTAAACGGAGGAGATGGAAAGAAGTGGAGTGATGTGGAGGACATCTATACATACCCTTCAGGAATGATCTATGGTGGATGATCCAGGTGCTTCTATTCACCTTTCAACGATTTTTCCCTTTTTAGTTGTACTTATTTTCATTTTTACTTTTATTTTCTAGTTGGTCTCGTATTCCGGCCCTTCTACTTTCATAAATCATTTTATATAGGTTTACTTAGTTTTTTTCTTCTAGATTGTACACGATTGTGTGTGTTTATAGTTATAAAAGAAAATTCATTCCCAGATTATAGATTTACCTCTTTGGTTCTAGTCTCCAGCCCCTGGCAGATGGAATGCGGGTTTGGGGTAGTCATGGCACGGGCCCCGGGGGATGGGTCATGACAAATTGGTATCCGAGGAGTGATTTCTACCGCAGAACATAGGACTCTATTATTTTCTATGAAGAAATAGTGTTATAGTTATTTAGTGTGTTTTTCAGTTCATTGAGTCCAGTTTTGGTGAGGCGGTGGACATATCCATACACCAGGACCCTTACTTCTGATTTCCGACTCAATGCACAAAAACATAAATTGCGTGTGTGTTTGGTAAAGTATTTTTTAAGTCATTTCAACTAGGTCATCTCACCAGGTATAATATTTTGATCGTGTCACATCTAATTCTTTTAGTATGCCTCACCACCTATGATATCTAGAGCCCCGATATTTGTATGCACAGATAGCCCACTGAGAAACGAGGCCTCGGGGCAAGGCTCTTTTTAAGTGGAGGCACCATCAGTACCAATTTCTGTTGGGCCACCGATGCCACTTTCCCCAGCAACAGATGATGCACTCCACTTGAGTGCAATACATGAGTTCTAAAACCAGAGGCCACCTAGGTTCAAGGGAGAGACAGACCCACAGGCGGCTGAGGATTGGCAAGAGGATGTGGTGAGAGTCTTCAGGCTGGTAAGGACACCAGCATACCATATGGTGATCCTTGCCGCTAGTCTCCATCAGGTAGCAGCAGGAAGATGGTGGAGCTTGAATATCTTAGTGCATGACAAGATGATGCTACTATGGACAGACTTCGAGAGATTGTTTCAGGAGGATATTGTCCTAGCCACCCTATGTGTGGTGCAGATACAGGAGCTACTACATCTACAGCAGGTTAGCATGACGGTAGCTCAATACTCAGCGAGGTTCACCGAACAATCATGCTACATCACTGATATGGTATGAGACACATTATTCAGAGCCCATACCATCGAGTAGGGGATCAGTATAGAGATTAGGGCTTTGATGATCTCACCCAGTATCCCGACGCAGGTGGGGTGCTAGAGAGAGCCCTTCTGGTGGAGAGTTTTCTTGCTAAGAAGTTTCCAGCAATGAGACCCACCACTAGTCGGCATGCAATAGAGTCTTCTGTAGCTAGAAGTAGATAGATGAAGCATAGGTCTAAGGGGACCAAACCAACAGGAAAATGACCGCATGACTTAGGGTCATTTGTGCGGGGAACCAGAGGAAGTGAAAAAAATTCTAGGGGCAGACAGTGCTACTCATGCAGGGGGTAGGGTAACAAGACTCATGACTATCCGACCCACTGTTTGGATGATCAGATGAAAGTTAAGGGACCTCCCATATAGAGGTAGAGGTTCGATCATGGCAGTCCGCAGGGAGAAGGAATACGTGGTAGAGGATCTAGTCGTGCAGCTGGCTGTGGATGGCGTTTAGAGGTGTTACCACCACCACCACCAAGAGGTCCACCCCCGATTACAGGGAGAAGGTGGATAGGCGAGACCTCAGCTTCAAGAAGCTAAGGATTACGATCGCAACACTCTGTAGATAATTCGAGGTACGAACTGTGTCGACTCCACCATAACATTAGTTGTTATAGACACATGTGTTAGTCAATCATTCATTTCCAATGCCCTCGTTCGGAACTCAGAGACTCCGATGAAGCCATTGGATTTATCCTTATGGCTAGAGACTCTTACGGGAGTAGAATCAATGATTACTCACTGGTGTCGGCTGTGTGAGCTTACTCTTGGAGGCGAGAGCTTCGGCTGTGATATCCTCGTAGCGGTGTCAATGCATTACGACTTCATCATGGGTATGGAATGGTTATTTATAGTCCATGTTCTGATCGACTGTATTAGGCGCAAACTGTGGTGTGTTCGCATGAATGGGACCAGGTTCACCTTCACAGGTGAGGAGGGAGATTTTGCAGCGCATGACATACTTACTCGGAGGAGGGTGCAGCCAATCACTCACCAGTTGACATGCCTTACCCTCAGGGTAATTGATTTGGAGAGTCAGAGCTATCCTATAGTGGTAGACCAGTACACGGATGATTTTTCTAATGATGTCCCTAGTCTACATTCTCACAGAGAGGTGGAATTCTACATTGACTTTTACCCTGGGATGACACTGATATCTACACCTGCATACCAGATAGATCCTGTTGCGGTTCATGAGCCGCAGGTTCAGTTGGAGGACATGCAGGGGAAGGGATTCATCCGGCCTAGTTTTTCTCCATGATCAGCCGCGATTCTATTTGAAAAGAAGGAAGATGAGAGCTTGGGGCTTTATTTCTACTACCGTCAACTAAACCAGGTGACCATGAAGAACAAGTACCCACTCCTGAGGATTGACGACATCTTTGATCACCTGAAGGGAGCACAGTGATTCTCGAAGATAGACCTCAGATCAGGCTATCACCAGCTCAGAGTTCGATATGAGGATGTGCCGAAGACGACACTCAAATGTCAATACGACCACTAATAGTTCATAGTTGTGACTTTTGGCGTAACCAGTGCTCCAGCAGTGTTTATGGTGATCATTAACAGGATCTTCTATTCATACATCGATCTCTTTTTCATAGTCTTCATCGACGAAATTCTGATATATTCGACTATTGAGGAGGAACATGGCGACAATTTATGGGTAGTACTAGACACACTCTGAGAGCACCAGTATTATGGTAAGATCTCAAAGTGCTAGTTCTGGATCTGAGAGGTTCACTTTTCTCAGACATGTCATCTCGGAGCCTGGATTTGCATAAGATCCAATTAAGATTGAGGTAGTACTTGCTTGAGATCCACCCAGGAGTGTAACAAATTCCTGGATTTTGGTGGATACTACCAGAGGATCGTTCTAAACTTCACTAGAGATGCAGAACCACTATAAACATTGATGATGAAGGGGCAACCCTTCATGTGGTTGGAGATATTTCAGAAGTGCTTTCAGAAGTTGAGGCTGAGGCTGACTAGTTCCCCCATCTTGAGACTTCTAGAGTAAGGCGTAGGGTACATAGACTACTGAGACACATCAGGGACCATACTCAGTTGTGTCCTAAAGGAATAGAGAGTAGTTATTGCATTTGGTTTTTAGTAGCTGAGACAGCAAGAGCAGAACTACTCTACCCATGACCTGGAGTTAGTATCAGTGGTCTTCTACTTAATGTTGTGGTGGCACTATCTGCTGGGCGAACATTTTACTATGTACTTTGATCACAAGAGTCTCATGTATATCTTCCCACAGAAGGACCAAAACCTGAGACAACAATGATGGATTGAGTTTCTCATGGACTATGACTTTGAGATAGTCTATACTCCCTGGAAGTGGAACATTGTAGCAGATTCCATCAATAGGAGATCTGGTATACAGCTTCTTGGCGAGGAGACATAGCAGCTGACAACTTTATAGATATACTTTTTGGATAGAGATGGAGAATCCTTTCTTTAGTCTCTTACAGTAACTCCCCCACTTATTCAGCGATTTGGGGAGGCACAACGTGGAGACGCTGACTGTGAGACATGACATGCTCAGATATGAACAGTGCAGGAACCTGATGGATTTTCTGAAGGTGGGGAGCACTTCATCTTCTTCAGAGGATTTATTATGTTTCTAGTGTCACATTAGGAGGATGTGTTGATGGAGTTCCACACATCCCCTCTACCAGTACATCCAATAGTTGCGAAGATGTACCCGGACCATCGACGAAAGATCTATTGGCCAGGTATGAAGAAGGTAGTAACAGAGTTCATCTCTCGATTCCTCACTTGTCAGCAAATGAAAGTAGAGAACATCGTACCAACAGGATTGGTTCATCCATTAGAGGTCCCATATTGGAAGTTGGATTTGATATAAATGGACTTCGTGAGAGGACTTCCACGTAAATCTAGGGGTCATGACTCAATTTGGGTGATCGTTGACAGACTCACCAAGTCATCCCACTTACTTCTGATTAGATAGCAGGGTTCAATAGAGATATTGGGACCCCTCTATGTGAAAGAGATTGTGCGGATACATGGAGGACATTCTTTTATTGTCACTGATCTTGATGCACGATTTACTTCCTGGTTATGGAAGGGGTTGGAGGAAGCTTTCGGGACACAACTTCATTTGAGCACCGTCTTCCACCATCAGACTTATGGTGAGACTGAGAGGACCATTAAGATCCTCGAGGACATGCTACGTGGTTGTGTCCTTGACTTCGGTCACAGCTGGGAGGATCAATTACCTTCAGTAGAGTTATCCTACAACAACAGCATTCACTACACCATTGGGATGGCACCTTTCGAGGCATTATTCGAGCGACCTTACAGATCACCCTTGTGCTAGACAAACCCAATCGAGTCATTACTGGTGGGACCAGAGATGGTACGTGCTACCACAGAGAAGGTACAAATCCACTAGGAGCAGATGAAGACTGCACAGATCAGAGAGAAGATGTCTAGTAATAGGAGATGAAGATCTCTAGAGTAAGAGGATGGAGACCACATCTTTCTACGGGTCTCACTCCGATGAGGTTTACAAATATTTGGCAGAGGAGACAAGTTATCTCTGTGTTTCATCGAACCTTTTCAGGTCCTCAGTCGAGATGGTGAGGTGGCATACCACTTAGCACTTCTACCTCAGTTTCACTAGGTGCAAGACGTCTTCCATATATCTCACCTGAGATGATACGTGGACAACCATTCACACATCATCGACCATGGGGAGCTGGACGTCGACGATGGGGTGAATTTTACAGAGCTTCAAGTGCAGATTGAGGATTGAAAAGATAGGGTCCTTCATGGATGGTCTATACCTCTTTTTTTCATACGCTGATTGTAGGTGAACCTCCAGGAGAGCACATGGGAGGGGGAGGATCAGATGCATGCTCAATATCCCCATTTGTGTTCATAGTTAGAGTTATAGCTTACGGGGATTTCAATCCCTAATGTGGGGAGAATGTAAAAACCCATAATTCCTGTGGTTATTTTATTTTCATAAATACTTTGGAATTTTATGAGTCTGAAAAAATTGACGGCGCTTGATTCCGAGGCCCGGTGTTCCCAGAATCAATTTCTGACGTTTTGTTCGGGTACGTTCAGTGAACGTAAGAGAATGTTTTTATAACTTTTGAACCGGTGCTCAGATTTAAAATCTGAGGGCTCCATTGAACTCACAGAACTTGTATTAACTAAAGCACAATTTTAGCTCGATGGCAGCATGTCAAGATTAGAAGATAGATTTTGGGTTTTCGTAGAAAGTAATAAAATAAAGTGAGTTTTCAAATTATTTTATTTGATCCTCCATGTGAGTGTTGTTGGTTAAAACCTCTTCATGGCAGTTGGAGGTGGAACCACCAAACCATAACCTCCCATGAGAGGTTATAGTGGTGGGGACCACTCAAATATAACCTCCCACAAGAGGTTATGACGTGGGGGCCACAAGAGCCTAAAACCCCTATTGATGGAGGAGAGTAAAACCTCTCAACTCTCCCTCATTAATAAGGGAGATCCTTATCACATCCCCTAATTAATTATTTGTGCCAACTCTCGTGGATTTATTAAGGGGATCCATGTATTTAATTCTCCATTTTTTGAATTTTTTTCCAACACCTAAAATAATAGATCTATTATTTTTTTTGTTGGCATTGTTCGTTATAGTGGAAACCATGGGTGTTTTGTGGAGAGGATTATTGGGAGAATTACCTAGCGACGAACTCTCTCCAACGAATTAAGAAGAATGTCAATAGTCCCATTAGATCTTCTTCCCTAGACACCTATCAATGTGGAACCACTACCACAAACTTCGTTCCAATTCGGGGGTGGATGAGTGTGGTGGACACGAAAAACAACAACTCCATATTCTTTCCACAACTCCATCAACGAACGACGAACCACGATCAAAGGTAGGGGGTTTATTATGTGTTGCCTTCCTTTTCTTTTTTTTATTCCGATTGGTAATGAACCAAAGCATGGTTGTAAAATAATAGTTGATCATCTTTCTTATTCTTGACTGAACCAATGGATACCACCCTAAACACGGAAGGTGCAGGCCCAACCAACATGGCCCAAAACCTCCACCTATCTTGATTATGATGATCTTCAGCATGGAAATGAGGCGACAGAAAGAAAACGACCATGCATCATGTGACCTCCACAAACTGTGCCGCCCTCGCGGTGCTACGGAGCTCCCGGACGAACACCGTTCGCTCGTGCTGGCCTTATCCCAACCGAACCGGCCGGCCCGGCCACCTCCCTATCGTCAGCTCGCCTGACCGCACCCTGCCCGGATGAATGTCGTCGGCCCGCAACAGCTCGAGCTGCACTGAACCGGACCACCGGACGGCCTCCATGCACGCCTCATATTATTCCCCTAGAAGGCCCACCTGTTTGCCTTTGCGTGCCCAACACACCACCCCGAGTCGGCCCCCTCGCGGCCTCCCGGTCAGGCCAGCGTCCCAGGTCCCTCAAGGCCTCCCAGCTGAGCCAGCGTCCTGGCTCCCTCGTGGTCGACTGACCGAGTCAGGGTCCCTACCTCCTCGCATCCTCCAGGCTGAGCCGATATCCTAGCCCCCCTCGCACTGCCTTGGATGAACCGGCCTTGGCCGCACCCTCCAGGCCGAGTCGTGCTGGGGCGCGCCCTCATGGTGCACTAGGCCTAATCTTCTTGGAGCCCGGGCTGGACCGCCCTCGTGGCCTTCTGTGCTAGGCCCAGTGGGCTTGGAAAAACCCAATGGGCCGACCCACACAACGGTCCAGGCTAGACCCATCAGTTCATCACGGTTCGACACGATCCTAGTGGGCCCAGACAAAGTTAGGTCGGGTCAGTTTGACTGGGTCAGACCGGACCCGGGCCCACTACTGACCCTTTACTTTCTGGGCCATATCTTTGGCACCAGACGACCGTTTGATGAACCGTCAGTGGCACTGGTAATCTTGGAACATGAAGGTTCCTTTGAGTATACCTTACAAGATTTTGGGGTAAATTTGAGATATTTTCAGGTTTGACCATACAAGAATCCAACCAGGCCCCCGGGACTAAAAAGCTAATAACTCATAGATTGGGCATCTGATTGATGCACTGTCTATTGCGTTCAGACCACAATGATGAGGTAGAACTTTTAGATACTTCTACGTGGGACTTCCGAAAAGTTGGAGTATCGACCTACAGATCGTGGATCAGATCCTCCCGGAGATGAGCGAGCATAGCGCAGAAACCTAGTAGCTTGCTAAGACCTGACGACTGCTGACCGATTCGACACAGAGTGACTCGAATAGCCTAGTGGGGAATGCCTTGGTGTCGCGGCAGACCCACTGGGGGGAGAGCCTCTGCATGACACGGAAGACCCATGGCACTCAACACGTGAAGTACATCAGCATGCTACAAGGGGGAGCGCCTCTATGTGACGTGACAGACCCACGTTGAGGAGGCCTTTGTGTGACGCAGCAGACCCATGATACTCGACAGAAGGATTACCTCATCAGTCCAAGGATAGTGGGAATCACCTCTCGTGATGTGACATGCCCAGTATACTTGATAGGGGAAGATTACACTAGCAACTGAGGTTCGACAATGTGACTGGGGATTTTACTTGATACTACCCCTAAGAATTAAATCTTGGTTTGAGCTGAGTCAGTAAATTTTGTATTTATATCATGATTGAGATGGATTACATGGTAACTTAGGTATATGTATAGGAATATACCTATGTGAGGTTATCTGATTGTTTTTCATACTTTTTGGTTTATCCTTGTTGTATTTTGAGAGACCTTGAGGGTCTCGGGATCCCTACAGAGTATTGTTATTCTCACCACTGCATGGACTACGCCCACACCTCATTGTGTTGGTTATAGACGACAGACAGTGCTGACTGAGGATTAGAGTAGTAGGACTGGATGGTACCCAGTGGTGGACCTTATGACAAGTCGGTATATAGAGGAGATAGACAAATGTTGAGTGTTGTGGAGGCTATCTGTACCTACCCATCTTGTAGGATAAATGGCGGACGATCCATGATTTTCTCTTCAGCTTTCAGCTGTTTTTCCCTTTTCAATTGTAGTTGTTTTCAATTGTACTTGAATTTTCCTATAGGGCTTGTATTCTGACCCCTCTACTTTCGGAACTATTTGTATAAAGTTTTAATTAGTTTTTTTCTTCTAGCTTGACTCTGTTGTGTCTATTTACAATTATAAAGGCAATTCCTTCCCAATTTAGGGATTTACGCCTCTGGTTCTAGTCGCCAGCCCCAGGCATATGGAAGGCGGGTTTGGGGTAATCACGAAACATGCCCTGGGGGACGAGTCATGGTAATATATATATATATATATATATATATTATATTCAGTATATATATGTATTTATAACAGTACACAACATTTGTATATAAGAAATAAAATACACCATTCATGGAGACGGTATGTCGTACGTACGCATGAACGCTATTTTCATTTCTACAATGTTTTTTAATTAAATTAAAACATAATGGTACATAGGTATACTATAATTCATGTTTAATATCATATATAATATCATTAAATCCATCCTTAATATGTCCCACAGAAGGCATTAACGAGTCATATCACTTTGAGGGGGCAGTAGTCCGCACATCCGCAATTGAAATTGCTGCGTTTTACCTATAATGGTAACCTTAAAGGAATGATATAAATGGAAAATAAAGAAGTATAAATAAAACATAAACATAATATATATCATATATAAATATGTTTTATTCTTAATGGCCACCATGAGAGGTGTTATAATATAATTTAGCAATCATTATTTCATGAGGAGTTAGTTTTCTATCCATTGGAATAATATGTTCTTTAGCAATTAGATGGAGGTGTGTGTAATTTTAGTTAAAATAATTCTCATAACAACATCCTATTATATTTAGGATACTATTTTTGTTATTAAATAAAGGAATAAATATAGTTTAGGGGTTTGAAAAGTAAAATAATAGAAAATATGTTAAGAGAAACCATTACCTCTAATTTGGGTAACACCCTTTGGTTTGAACCAAATAGAATTTTTGGAGTTACTTATGCCTAAGGTAAGGCTTCTAGATGAAATATAGGGATGTTTAGAGATTAAATTGGTTGGTTTTTGACAAACCAAGGGGGTTGATAGGTGTGAGTAATGGGTTAGAAGTGGCGTCCTTCTATAAGTGAGAAGAGGGGCTCTTTAAGAATGTTTGGAAATGTCAATTTATTATAAACATATCTCCTGTTTCAAATGGTCCAAAACTCATTAAAGTCAAATATATAATGAATCATGTTACAAATAAAATCATTTGATAATAATTGGATAGGTTTTGGATTTTTCATCAACATTATCAATATTATTTATTTAGTTCATTTATTAATGAGGTAAATGCTGCATCATTATTGTTTCATAAATAATTTAATTTATTTGATTTCTAAAAATTATAAATAAATAAGATAATTTAATTAATATTTTTAACTTTATAATTATTATTTATAGTCTAAAATATGACATATATAACCACATGTAAAAACTGATATAGAAAAATATATTTGTTAATGTCATTTTTGTCTTTACATTATGTTAATTTAAATAAAGTTTCATTATCATTTTTAAGTGGCCTCATGAGGTCACCAAATATATCCAAGGATGCCCATAGTCAGCCATAACTCATCCAATAATGATAGGACAAGTAATATGGCAATTATATATTATTATTATATTCTTTTTATTTGGATTTACAATATTTTTCATTAACCGCTGTAAATAAAAGTCAAAAGTTACTGTTCACCAAAAATTATTTTACTCTTATTGAAGAAAAAATTACATACTAATAACAACCATGTATTTTGGATTTTATAAATTCAATTAACAAAAATGGTAAAATTTCATTTAAATGAAAATGTCTGTTTTGTAACTACTACTAAGTGGTTTTCCTATTCATAAAAAATTACAGTTTTTCAGAAAAATACGAAAAATTATACCTATGATATATTTTATTTCCAAATTCAAAAATTATTTATATTTTACCAAATTAAAAACACATAATTATTATTAATTAATTTAAAATTAATTACTTTTTTCAAAACAAATAGCCTATTTTTAAGAAACAATTACTATCAAAAGATGTACACTTGTTTATGTATAATTTCCAAGTGAATTTAATTCCAATGACCAATATTGGATGAAATGGTAAAATTATAATATAACTATACATTAAAACCATTAAAATGTATAATTTAAAAATATAAATTATTCTGATTAAAAAAGTTTTTTTCAATTAAAATCTAGTATTTTTCAGTATTCACCCAAATATGAAAGTTATCAAAAAAACACCATAAAATTATCGAAACTAAATTTTTATTCCCTAATTCTAAATAATAATTATATTTTTTCAAATTGAATATATAAAATTGCCAAATATTAGATTTAAAAATGATTACCATTAAAAAGCAGTAAAATTGAATTTTTGAAAAATACTTCTTTTATCTGAATAATTGAATTTGTTATTATGTTATGTCTAGAAAAAACATAATATGGATCCTAAAATTATATATAGTATATAATATTTAAAATTCTGTTAATACATATTCATAACCACTTTTTAACGAACTAGTTTCGTATGTCGGGGTGTGCTCAAACATGGTGTTGTGTGTAGCACAAGAAGATAAATTATTATTAAATATTGGGGTGATACATTCTTCCCCCCTTTTGAAAACTGTGACCTCACAATTTTTATAATTGGGCTTGGGAACATCAATGAACGTCCCACATCAGAAAAAGAATCAATAAAACTACCACTTCGAAATAAATAATGAAATGTATAAAGGTCACTAAAGATAACATATAATAGGATTCCATGTATGAAAACATGGATATGGCAGAATAACTTAGTATCAATTTTTGATGGAGAGGGATATAAAACATGATTAGGAAAAAGTTAACAACAAGAAAACCACATAATTTTGATGGGATAAACAATCATTAGTTTCCCAGTTGGAAATGTAAATGGAAAATGTTTTTTTTTGTTTTATGTTCCATTTCATAATGTTGAGGAATTTATTTATGATATTGACTAAGAATATAAATATATATACTTACTTTTAAGTAGTGTTTCATTATTTTATAAATTATCTTCCACTAACTCATCTTTTTTTCCAAACGATGAGTATTCAAAATGAATTGGTCACACTGGAAGAGCTATAATCAACTTGTAGAGAATCACTTGGTCCACAAAGGATAAACTATATATTTACCTTGACTGTAGTGATTAACCAAATCCAAAATTGTTATTACTAGATCAGATGATCTCCAAAAGGTAGATCTTTTAGAGAAAGAAATACTAATATTAATTTATAAAATTAAACTAACAATACCAAAATGTTAAATAAATACCATTCAATAAACAATTGGCCTTAAAATCCTTTAATATAATACAAACTAATATTGAAACCCAAAACATAGGATAATTTTGATATGTAGTCTTCCATCTAAAATTTTATCTCTAAATGACATCAACTACTCTAAAAGTCTCATTCTTAAAAGTAATTAACCTAATCAAATATTCATTTTGATACGTTAATTGTTTCCATAAGTAGACCAAATCAATATAAATCCCCAATAAGAATGTAGATAAAAATCAACCATTACTATTCAAATGAAATCTCATAGTATTCTATTTTCCTTAGGCATATAGTGTACCCAACAGAGCAAACATCTTACAAAATAAAAATTATCACTTAATCACCAAATCATTTTCCAATACTAAGGGTATCAAGTTGATAACACATAAGATACCAAATAAATTTTTTATTGATCAATTAAACCATTTAACTAAAAAAATATTAGTCACACTAACAAGGGACTTCACGTAGTGTAGTTGTATGCGATAAATCCTAATCACACTCTGGTTGTGGGTACAATTCCTACAGCATTATCCGAAACGACGGGTTGTTACACGGCATGCATGTTGTCACTTTTCATAAACTATATTTTATAACATTACCAAAATTATATAAATTTCCAAAAATAACCATAAAATAATTTAACCACAACTATTATCTCATACCTCGAATTTTTATCCCAAGATTTAATAACTTGTAATTTCCTCAAACTCAATGATCATAAAAAAAATGGTTATTTATAACTATATCGACAAGGGGAAAGATAATTTTTCGTCAAATATCATTTACACATGAAAAACTGCATGGTTAAAAATACAAGAGAATAGACTTCCAAGGAATCCCATCAACTAAGAGCACTAATACTTTTTAAACAGTTCGGCATCCCCTTATTTCCACATAACATCTTCCATGACTATGAGGTTATCCTATAGAATAAGGCATTAACTAGGGTAATGGCCAGGTCCTCTACATTTATGACAAATCACCATAAATGGATTCTTGGGACCATTTTTAATTTCTTCCATAGTACTCTTCATTTTTCCTTGGAAATTATTTACTTTATGCCCTTCTTCCCCACACGTAAATAATTTATTTTTTTAATTGAGAGACATTCTTGGTTGTGTCCATCCACATTTCCTGTATGATGGAAATTGAGGTTTCTTTTCTACATAGTCTCCACTACTGGAGCTCTTATCATTCATATCTTTTCTCTTCATTTTTGAGTATGTGAGTTGGTTAATATATATGTAGTTGATCATATTTTTGGAAAACTGATTTGTCATGAGAACGGTATCTTTTACACCTATCAACATTCCAATTTGTTGCTCATTTCCACCACCATTACCACCTTTTACATCATTCTCAATGTTATTATGACTTCCTTGGAATCCATCCATTGAGTAAACCAGAAATCATTGTCTGTTTAAAAATTGTCAAAAAATAATTTAGATAATATTCTGACACCCTATTTTCAATTTAAATCATCTTAGGATTAACCAAGGCCATTTATTCTCATCATATTTTAAAATCTTTCAAATCAATTTGTAATGAAAATGTAAATTATCTTATGAATATCCCCCAAGAGTGTCTTATCAGATAGTGCAGTAAGGACCATTGTTGTGTACGAGGATACCACGATTCAATCCCAAAACACCTTTTTGGAGTATTCACTCCAAGGTACATCTATGCCAGAGCCGCCTCTACCTGTTCGTTTCCAGACAGGGACGTATTTATTGGAAAATACACAAAATCACTATATTACCAAAATTCAAGGAAGTTCTCCAATACTTATCATCAATTTTTATCTTAGGAAAATGTTTTATAATCAGAGTTAATCTAAATCTTAATTCCAAGGTTTGTACTATACTTTCTCTGAAACCAACTATAATACCCTGACCCGAGAATCCAGGAGTTGGTTCATTATTTTAATACATTGGAATGATTACATGGAATCATGTCCTGACAGACTGTTCAATTTAGTTGACTTGGAAATAATATACATACATAAGTTCAACATTACAACATGAAAAAAACAACACTACTTTATTCTCTTAGAAGCATGAAAGCTTCCACGATTATTCCTGATAGTCACTCATATCTAACTTCTTTATATCCTGGGAAAATGAAACATAAGAAAGGGTTGAGCTCAAACTCTAAGTAAGAGTAAGCAATATAGTAGAAGATAACATAAACATTAGGTATGGTGAATAATTGAAAACACATGCCTTTACAAATAGTAAACATGAACACTTTATGGAAGGAATATAGGCTGAGTAAAAAATGCCACAATAAAACATATTCAGGGGTATTCTACTAGTCTAATTACCATATGAAATATCAATATCTAATCTCATAATGATGAAATTCATAATTTTGGACATCATAACCACACATTCATGGACTCGTTCCAATACTACAAATATTCTTTTGTTAAGACCTCGTGCCAAGACACTAGTTTCTCTCATAAGACCTATAGATGCATCGAGGAGCTATAGCAGGATCCACCCATCACTTACAATGTCATATTCATTCCTCATATGAATAAAGATGAAACATAATCTCAATAATCATATTGAAACTAGCATATGAAATGTTAATATATTAACCCCATCCCATGAATGGTATAAAAAAAGCACATCCACAGTCAAACAATAATCATTCAATACAATATGGAAGATTGTATTATAATAGAATAACCTCAATAGAAAACAATGAAAGATATTTATATAGATTTATATAATCATTAAAAATTTTTGAGTAAAATATCCCCCCTTTTCTTGAAAGCATTTAAAAGTATCACTATTTATCAAGAAGCTATTTAAAATAGATTTTTGAATCGAAGTGTCGCATAACACTTTGAAACTTTTGAATGGAATTAACATATTAAAACAATAATGTCCATATAAATAAATCCATAAAACCATTTTTAAAAAATGTATATTAATGAGATATATTTATAAGAATATATTTTTTAAACATTTAAAATCACATTTCAGTTAGATATCATAACCAAATTAAAGACACATGAATAAAAATAATTCAGGTAATCAAAACTTAATAATATCATGATAATAAAGGGATTAATGATATATTATATCAAAGTACAATATATACACCAAATAACAGTGAATTGGCAGATAAAAACAAAGAAGTCTAAATGGAATGTAAGATGAGATAAAATCCCTTATAAGGATCATATCATTAGGTTAAGGGTAAATTAATGACATAATTATGTGCGAAAAATATAAATATGCTATATATAGTTGGATATTCAGTGTAAAACAATCAGAGTACATTCACATATATTCTTTTAAAACCATACTAATGACTTGGATGTTTAACTCAATGAATGGTAATTTAGTTAAGATTACTCTTATCAAGTTCATATCAATGACTTCAAAAATAATAAATGGAGTGATTATGTGTATAAAATGTATATCAACAAAAACGTAAGTGGAAATTACTAGATTACTAATAAATAGTGATTCCACACATAATCTTGGAGTAAAATAATCAATGAAGTATGCTTAATGCATAGTAAATGGGAATTGAAATTTGAAATTCCCCTACTGATTTGGTAACTCTCAAAACATACCCCCCATGAAATAAGTATTATTAAATGAAGTTGTAAATACCGATAGACTAAATTATATTACACACGGAATAAAATCATGTCTAGTAAATACACATCACAAAAGGAAATAGTGGCAATACAACATGAATCTCACAAGATAAGAAGTGAGATGAAATCCCCTTACTACGTTGTAATCAATCGAGTCATATAAACAAAAGTTAATAACCACCAAATGATTCGGATAATATAATGAATATAAATATAATTATGAAAATACATATCAAATGTCTGTACACAATACACCACATGAAATAAATCAGTGGAAAACAATGGAAATCTCAAGAAATTAAGAGTGAGATAAGAAACACCATACCTCAAGTCCGACTTGTATTGTTTGTTCCTTGTTCATCCAGAATAATAAAAATAAGTTAATTTATAATTTATTAAGAAAATATTTCATGTTTATTATTCCTTTTATATCACTTATTACCTTTCTATAACAATTATATAATTATTTGAGTTCATATTGGATATTTTATCGATGATTAGAACATGAGTAAAAAATGAACATGTTATAATTACAAATTTTCAACGTGGTAAAAAGTCCATTATATCCAAAATGATATAAATGATTTAGATAAAATATATATATTATATATCCAATATATATATGTATTTATAATAGTACATAACTTTGGAGATAAGAAATGTAATACACCGTTCATGGAGACGGTAAGCCGTACGTCCGCATAAATGATACTTTTTTTTATTTTTTTAATGTAATTAAAACAATATGATACATATGTATATATTTTAATTCCTGTAAATTATCATATATAATATCTTTAACTCCATCCTTTATACATCCCAAATAAGGCATTAATGAGTCATATCACTTGGAGGGGGCGGTAGTCCGCACTTCCTCAAATGAAATAGTCACATTTTACCGATAATGGAAACCATAAAGGATTGATATAAATGGAAAATACTGAAACCTAAACAAAACATAAACATAATATATATCATATATAAATACAGTTCTATCTTAATGGCCACCATGAGAGGCAGAATAATATAAATGAATAATCATCGTTTCGTGAGGCGTTAGTTTGTCATCCATTGAAAAATATGTTTTTTACCCATTATATGGAGGTGTGTTTAATTATAGTTAAAATAATTATCATAAAAATATCATAATATAATGAGGATAATTTTTTATTTATAAAATAACTAAATAATAAGAGTTTAGGGGTTGGAGAAGTAAAATAAAAAACAAAAAGTTAAGAGAAACCATTACCTTTAATTTTGAAAACTTTCTTTGGTTTGAACCCAACAGACTTGATGAAGTGACTTCTACCTAAGGTAAGTATTATAGGTGTAAGATAGGGCTATTGATGTCTTATTTGGTTAAGGTTATGATAAAAAATGGGCTTGAGAGGTCTGAGGAATGGGCTACAAGTGGTGTCTATTTATAAGAGAGAGGAGGGGCTCTTTTAGAATGTTTGTAAATGTTTTCTTATTATAAACATATATTTGGTTTAAAAAGGGCCAAAACACATTAAATTCAAATATAAGATGACTCATGTTCTAAATAAAATCATCTAATAATAATTGGATAGGTTTTTGATATCGTTTTAATATTAATAATCTAATTTATTTAAATCATTTATTAATGAGGTAAATGATATATCATTATTGTGTCATAAATAATTTAATTTTTTTGATGTCTAAAAATTATAAAAAAACTCCATAATTTAGAAAATAGTTTTATCTTTCCATTTATTATTTATAGTATAATTTATTAATATTATAACCACATGTAAAAATTAATATACGAAAAGATAATTGTTAATGTCATATTTGACTTTACATTAAGATAATTAAAATAAAGTTACATTACCATTCTTATGTGGCACAATGAAGTCCAAAAATCGACCCAAGGATTCCCATGGTCAGTAATGTCTCATACAATAAGGGTAGGACAAGTGTTAAGGTAATTTTTTATTGTTATAATATTCTTTTTACCTTGAATTACAAGATTTACCTCTAACTGTGGTAAATAAAAGTCAAAAGTTACTATTCACCAAAATTATTATAATCACATTGAACTAAATTTTAATTAAAAATAACAACCATATATTTCAGATTTGAGAAATTCAATTCACATTAGTGGTAAAATATCATTTAAATGAAAATGTCAGTGGTTTTACTATTCATAAAAAATTGATGTTTTTCAGAAAAATACCAAAAAATCATTAAAAGCTATATTTAATATACCAAATTCAAAAATAATGTCTATTTTACTAAATTCAAAATCATATAAGTGTTATTAATTAATTTAAAATTAATTCTTATTGTCAAAACAAATCACTTATTTTTATGATAAAATAACTATTAAATGATTGACACTTGTGTATGTATAATTTCAAAGTCAAATTAATTAAAATGACCAACAATGAATTAAATGGTAAAAATATATTTTCATTATACTTTAAAACCAATCAAATTTATAATTTAACACTATAAATTATTCGGATTTAAAAGTTGTTTTCAATTTAAATTTATTATTTTTCACTATTCACCCACCTTTGAAAGATATCAGAAAAACACCAAAAATTTATCGAAACTAATTTTTTTCCCCAATTATAAATAAGAAGTTTATTTTTTAAAATTTAATATATAATAGTTTCAAATACTGAATTTAAAATGGTTCAACATTAAAGGGCGGTAAAATTTAATTTTTGAAAAGTACATCTTTTAACTAAAATTTTGAATTTTTTCTTATACTATGTCTAAAAAAACACATAATATAGTTCCCAAAATTATATTTAGTTTATAAAACATAAATTTTAGTTAATAATTATACATAACAACTTTTTGAATGGAATGTTTTGTCAATCGGGAAGCACTCAAACTTGGTGTTGTGTATAGTGCAAGAAGATAACATAGAATGAAATCATTGGGTGTTACATGAATTTTATATCTCTTTGAGAGCTTTGATTGGACTAGTTGCAGATACAAAACGCACTTAAAGATAAAAATTTATGGAATTCAGAAGACAGATAAAATTTACAACGGGTTTTTCCTTATCTGCATGGAGGACCATTGGACAAGACCATCAAGGAGTATGTGTGTAGAGGACCTATGTAGATGATTACATGGAGTAACTCTTGTGCCTCAGGTTCTCTCTTTCCATATAAATAGGACACTTGGTCTTCCCATTTGACATGTTAAAAATATAGAAGAAGCCCCAAATCTCTCATTATGAATCCCCATTCACAAAGGTCCATAATAACTTTCATTTAGATATCTTTAACATGATTTAAGAGAGAATTAAAAGGAAAATATTGGACTATATTCCCATTAGTGTCTAGAAAATGACACCTGAGCTAGGACTTGATCCATAGACCTAGGCTGAGGACCTGCATAGTGGACCTCCTCTGTGGTCTTGTTCTTGGAAACTACTCGAAGTGCCTATGATAAGCACCTCAGCTCACCACATAAGCCTAGGACATGATTCATGGTCATCCGCAAAGCACCTAAGCTAATGAACTCTTAATCTATGAAACTAATATACAATGGGCATCCTCTCTAGAAGTATGCCCCAACCAAAGATCAATGGGAATTATTCCTAGGAGTGAGCCCCAACCCAACCTAATTAGGCATCCTAATTATTTGTAATCCCTGAAAAAATATCAATGGGAATCCTCTTTATGAGTAATCCCTATCCAAAGAAAAATGGGTAGCCTCTATAGAAGTAATCCCAAACCAAAGATCAATGAAATAATTATTTAGGATTATTCCCAAATAAAGATCCACGAAAATAATCATTATGAGTAATCCCCAACCAATGCTCATGGTGAATCCTCCAAAGGAGAAATCCCCAACCAAATATCAATGGATATCCACCATTGGAGTATGCCCCAACCAAAGCTCAATGGGAATCCTCCTTAAAAGTAAGCCCCAACCAAAGATCAATCATATTCCTCCTTAGGAGTTAGCACAAACCAAAGATTATTGGGTATCCTCCATCGGAGTAGGCCCCAATAATAGCTCAATGGGTGTCCTCCATTGGAGTAAGCCCCAACAAAAGCTCAATGGTCATCCTCTATATGATTAATACCCAACCAAATCACAATGGGAATACTCCTTATGAATAAGTCCCAACCAATGATCCATGGTCATAATCTTTAGGATTAATCCCCAACTAAAGATAAATCATCCTAAAAATTAATAGTATGTATCAAAATAATTTCAATGTTAATCCTCCTTAAGACTAATCCCCACCCAAAGCTGAATGGTCAACCTCCTTAGAATTATGACCCATCCAAATATCAATTTGCATCCTCTTTAGGAGTAAGACCCTTAGAACTCCAAATTGGAATCTTCCATAGTATTAAGCCCCAACAAAATAAAAATGGGCATCTAGTTTAGGAGTAATCCCCAACCAAATCCAATGGGGATCTTCATTATGAGTATGTGCCATTCAAATACAAATGTGTATCCTTCATAAGTGTAATCCCAAACCAAATATAATAGGGAACCCCTATTATAATGAGCCCCTATTATATTGGGTTGGACCCATTTTCCTTCAACTTCATTTCACATTTAAGGGTTAATTTCCCTATGTCTTTATTCAACATCCCCCATCTTCTTTCACTATAGACCTGCCCAATTCCATTAGTGGAGGAGAAAGTCTTTGGTTTGCTGAATCTTTAAAATACTATTGTTCCTCAAACCCTGTATGTCACTAGTGGGCATAGATATTCAATATTATCATAAAATACTCACAATCCACCACATATCATGAAATACATGATCTTTTATTCCTTCTATAACTAGGTTACATAGGATTTCTACCTAAGGACAGAGATATAGGTACATCCTCCATAATGGATTGTCCCAATCAAAAATCCCAAATTGAATGAACTAAAAGAACTTTGATTCCAAATATAACTATGATAAGTAGTACGCTGTAACATGGGGTATGGTACCACTAAATATCCACCCCCAGAATCAATCCATAATTCCGTTAATCCAGGAATCATCTTCAAGAGTATGACCCAAATTAAGTCCCTCTTAAATGTCCATGAGTTAAGGTATCTATCGTGTCACCTATTATAAGGGAATTCTCTTTTGGATTAATCTATAACTTATTCCTATCATAGGGGTATAATCTCCTCTGAGACATATAGAACTACATGGGATTTTATTCCCTTCTAAAAGGGATATGCAGGAATCCTCCCTAATGTTTAAACCCAATACACAAAAGTCAACCTTTTTCTCTATGGGGAATATTCCTAGTAGTATCTATTCCAAATTTGAAAATCATATCATTTCCAGGTTCCTTATGTGTCTTCATTATAAGTCTGACATCCAAAGTTAACTAAGAAAATTCTACCTAGATTTCCATTCCACATGAAATCAAACTTTTTGGTTTTGTCTTTATCACATGACCATAAAAAGAATTATGCTTCCTATTAAGTGCCACATAACTACACTGGTTCCGATTCCTTTCATAATTATACGAAGTAAAGGCATTTCTTGGTTCAATAACAAAATTAAAACAAACTTTCATCTTCCTAGATGATGATATATTCCAGTGTGAACATCCATATCCATGGTTGTCGATAAACTAAAGAGTTACATTTGTCTTCCTGGATTGTAATAAATTCCAGAGCTTCATATTTAGTATCATAAAAACTAGAATCATCATAATAACAATCAATGATTTTTCTAGAAGTCTATTATAGGATACCATTGATGCATAACCTTGAATACATACAGATAGAACCAACAACGATGAACCATTGATACATATAGACGATTCTGATTTCCATACATGATAAAAATTGATTTCCAATGATGGGATAACCTTCTTTATTATTGGGAATCAAGTAACAGTTTCTGAAAATATCTTATGTTTTTAATAGATTCTCATAGTTATAAATAATCCCACCCCCAAAAGGGTGTGATGAGACCGACCTCTCATCCTCTTGACCAATGCATGTTCTTGAGAGACAATGGTCAAACCAACATACGAATTCCTAGCATTGGAAAATTGATCCCCTTTGATTATAGAACCATTGGGTGTTTCTGGATCCATAAATAAAGCCATTAGAAACATTCTATTAATAGTGATACAAAACCAAAATGAACAGTCAGAGTGAAATAGAGATAAGCAAATTTTAAGGCCAGCAACTTCATTAAATATGATAGTCATATATAATTATTTAACTATTTCATTATAATTAAAATCAAAATCAACTTTGAAAATTCCCAATGTTTCCCAATATTAGAAATTGTTCACTAAATTCAATGGAGAATAATATTTTTCAAACCATATTATTTCTATATAACATTATATTAATTATTTATTTTTTAAAAACTCAACTTGGAGATTCCATGTATTTGAATTATATAAACATTGAATGAATGGATGAATTTTAAATCTAATTGGATTGAGGAAAGTCGAAATGGAAAGATATCACATCAGGAAATATGTGGGGAAGGTGTTATGGCCCAATTCTCCAATAAATAGACAAAGAATAAAAGATAATCCAACATCCCACCATATACAACATTCATGAATCATTCCCAAAAAAGATACATAAAATAGGATCATTATCATTAATGAAGTACGAATTTTATGAATGGATTTTTGTACTCTAAATGTTTTATAATATTTTTAAAAACTTTATTCTTTATTTGAAAAAGAATATATTTGATAATATTGAAAAAAATAAAACATTTATGATGTGTTTTCAAATAATATATAAATATTAATATATTATTAAAATAATTAGAAAATTTTACCTAAAAATATTTAAAATATAACTCCTATAGTAGAATTTCGTATACATTGTTATAAAATGTTTCCCATTATTAGAAAAATCATGGTTTTCTATTAATGATAAAATATAGAAAGTTTATATTTAATGAATGATCACATGATTAGTTTTTCAAATAAAAATATTAAGATGAAAAGGATATAAATTTATTAAAAAAATTATTATAAAAAATATTTAATATAATAAAAAATTGGCTAAAAATTTCTAAGATAATCTTTTTTTGACAAAATTTGGGAAAACTGTTCCCTAGATTATTCAACGAGTTCACCACTATAAAGAGACTGGTAACTATAAATTTGGTAAATGGTCATTTTTTTAAATTCTAATATTCATGTTCGTATAATAAAATATATCATATTTGAGGGTTTATTGAAAAAATATCATCCTAATTATATTGCATTATTATATATTTTAAAGTAATATCCCTTTTGGTTTTAAATATATGTAAATAGAGTATAATATATATTTTTATAACTCATGAGTGTTGTTTTTGGTTTTTTCATAGAGATATAGAACATTGGCTATGACTAAAAGTAGACGTTTTATATAAAATCGCCCCGTATTCATTAACTATGTGTTACATCAGAAACAACAGGACACCACATCATCTAACATATACATATTCATCTTAAGTAGTGTAATTTCCTATTGAATATTATTTCATTCATTACAATGATTATAAATAATATAAAAATAAATAATCATTTCCTTATGTACTTTTAATATCAAATTATTATCCACCAAAATTAGCTACTAATAACATCTAAGTTCAAACTAAATTTTAAATGAAAAAAACATCCTAATATCCATGGATTTATTAAGGTAATAATAACTCATTTAAAAAAATAATGATAGTTATCAATTTCATTAGTTTAATATCTTGTTCATATGTATTTGAAAAACATTATGACTTCTAACTAGCTATAAGATATATTAAACTACAAATCATTTCAATAAAATTATTTTATCCTTTTTGTTTCCCTATTTCAGTAAGATCAAATGATATTATGGATTTTATATAACTTTAAATGATTCTAGAGTTATCATATCTAAAAATTTTATTGATATATTTTACATAATTTGTTTTTATAATATTACTCATTCTGTAATTTGAGAAATTTTAAATTCTAAGAAAAATGTTATTTCACCAATCTTGTTACTTTCTTACTCAGAGTATACAATATTCTTAAATTAATATAAATGTTATATTTCAGTTTAATCAAAAATATTATCAAAAATATATTTTTTTATCAATGACTATTTCCATAAAAAATTTCTTACTAAAATGTCATTGATCATAGATCCATTAACAAAATTGTTCTTAAGTAAAAATAATGTAATTTTCTAATACAGTGGTATTGATGATTTTTTATATTTATAAATAACATTAATAAGTCTAATTAAATTATCTTGGTAATTTTTGATTTCATAAATATGTTAATGTTATATTTAAACACCCTTATGTAAATAGCTGTCAACAAAAGAACACATCACTTAAATTTTATACAGAGTACAATTTGAAAAAGTTTCACACTATATAAGTATATGAATTGATTCTTGTCTACCTATGAGAGAAAAATTTATACATATTTTTTCATTATTGTTACTTATAACCCTTTATATAAATCCATTAAATACATTTAAAAAATAAACTATTTTCACAATGATATTTATAGAATAATAATTTTAATCAAATATAAATGAATATGTTTTCTATATTCTAGAAACATCAAAATATTGTTCCCTTAAAAATCATTATTATAATATTATATTTATTTTACCAAATATTTAACTTCTATATCCTAATCAAGAGTATTTTGTAAAATATATCATACAAAGTATGAAATTTAGAATATATTTATTAAGGAACATATTATCATTAAGGGTTGGTCTACATCATCAATGATATTATCTTTGGGATGATTACATTATATTTTCTAATAGTTTGGGATACTAAAACGTTTTTCTCCAACATCTAGTTTTTTTTCTTATATAGTTAAAACAGTAAAGAAATTTTTTTAGTTGATAACTAAAGAGATGAGTTTTACAAAATGGTTTATAAACTAATATTATGTATATCACATGAATATTTTCTTTAATTTTGGTAAAAAAAATCAGTAATTTTTATTGAAACTAACATGCACCATTTCCTTATTAAGAAATGTTTATTATAAAAAATGTGACAATCCTAACATATTGTAGAATATCCAGGAAAAATTAATATATCATCATTAGAGAAAATTAATTTAAATTATCATTAGTATTAAAGATTAATACATTAAATCTAACAACATACAAGTAAGAGCGATTCAATTTCATCCCATCAACAATTGATAGTGATATTTTTATGAAAAAGTTCTATGTAAAAATAAATTTATAGTATATCTCGAAGTAATAATATAAACATCCAAAAAATGTTTAAAAATTGAGTATTCAATAAATATAATTCTAGTTATATTCTAGAAAAATGTATTTCATTATTCAAGTACACCAAATTTAGGTTTATTAAAATCTAAAAATTGAGGTATAATTCATTTCATTAAAGGGAATAATTCAAAATTAATGTTTTCAAAATCAATTTTATTATAATAATATATATTTACCAAAGGTTTATTTGTCTCATTTTTTAACATGGGATAATAAATTTAATTAAAAAAATGCTTCCAATTTTTTCGGTCGAAAATAACACTATGTATATCTAGTAATTTTACAATATAAGCCGTAAACCTAGTATTTTAGATCAATTCATCATGGATTTGTTAGAAATATTTATTCCATGTGTTACAAGTAAAAATTAACATACATTAAAACATAACTATTATATTTAAATATGGATATATTTTTGTTTCCAAATTGAATTTTAGTAGAAACTATAGAAGAATCCAACCAATGATTTGGTATATATTAGATAAGTCCATTCCTAGATTTTTTTGAATAATGTTATCATATTACACAATCAAGACCTTCTATTTCATAGCTAATATTGATCTTTTATTTCACTATGGAATGTTATATATTTTCTTCAAGGAACATATACTATTAAAGTGTATAAATGTTCATGCAAATTATCACAAATAAATAATTTACCTTATTAAAATTGAATAGTTCATTTATAGTTCCTAAATATCATAATATATTGTTCATATCAGAATTTAATATTTATTATTAGGATTTATAAATGACCTAAAAATGAATTTTGAATTATAGATTTACAAAGAAGGATAATACACCCAGTACCATATATATTTCATCATTTACATAATCTCTGAAACATAATTTTAAACCATTCATAAAAATAATATTCTGGAAAAATTTGGTTTCTCCTGTCATATGTCCAGTTGAACCACTACTTATTTACCATATATTATTTATACGGTTATATATTTTATTTCCAAGAAATTAAATAATTCTCTTTTTGGATGCCATATATTATTGGGTCTAGATTTATTTGTAAATAAAACCGCATGATTTCAAATTTTTTAAACACTTTTATGTTGTATCGAAAAAAAATCATTTGTGATATAAGGTTTATGAAAAATAAATTATTTATCATTATAAGGACCCAACCTTAAACATTATTTAATATTGAGTTATTTCAAGAATAAATATTGAGTATCTTTTCAGGTTTTTGGTTTTAGAGAATTACATCATAAATCATGCATTACATTCCAAATTTAAATAAAGTGGTTACATAAAATATATTAATAATTTTTTCCATTAACAGAAACATATTTAAAATAAAACATGGATTCTTTCTTGCCACATCCATGACACTATCATCACATCATGTACCTTTACCTTCACTTGAGAAAAACATTTCAAAAACATGGGATGAGCATAAAAAGCTCAGTAAGGGATATAAAAGTATGAGAAGAAAACATTAGTCCATGAATGAAATCATAATTTACTCATAAAACATAATCATTTTATCATACCTCATCATATCATGAATAAATCAAATAAATAATAATACATAAAGGTAACTTGAGGAATTCATAACATTCTTATATAGGGAGTAACCCTCAAGGTTACGTTTGTAATACGCATCACAGTATATTCCCTAAATCTCTTTGGAGAAACTTTAATGTTTAACCCCTTCGCGTTACCCAATGCATTTGAGAGCTATATCAGGATCACCCGCCCTTAGTTTATCACCGAACCAACCGTCTGAATAAATAATTCCAAAGAACCATAACATAATCATAACACATAACTTAAGCATAAAGTAAAGATAACATACCCACATTGCAATTACAATATAACATTTTAAGATAATGAAATAATGAATCCATTTTAAAAACCATTTTCAAAACCATTTATAAAATTTAATAAAGAGATTTTTGAATAAAAGTGTCCCATACCACATTGAAACATTTAACTTTTTAAACCATTAATATCCATATAAATATATACTTATAACCATTTTCAAAACATGGATATTAATGAGAAATATTTATTAGAATAAATCATTAAAACATTTAAAACAATATTTTAGTTAAAGGGTTTTTAACAAAAAGAGAGATACTTGAATAAAATAATTGAGGAATATCATTTAATCAGAACTTTATAATATCATGAGAATAAAGGGATTAATGGTATAATATTCCAAATGACAGTATATACACCATATAATAGTGAATTATTGCATAACAACAATGATGTCTCAATAGAAATTTAAATTGAGATGAAATCCCTTATAAAGAAGGTATTCTTAACTTAAAGATAAATCAATCTCATAATTATGTGTGACAAATATAAATACACCCAACATAAGCGGATATTAAGTGTAAAAAAATCAATGGTCATTCACACATATTCAAAGGATGACATATTCAATAACAAAATTTTGATCCCAAATAAATCAAAATTGGGATAAGAAGTTCCCTTGGTAAAATTCGACAGCCTAATGACATCACTTTAAGATTCATAAAATTAGGTGATGTGATATAAAATGTTATCTCATCACTTGTAAATAAAATTTACATCAATAAGGATATATCAGAACAAATCCCAACATAAATTTATGTAAATTAAAAGACATAACAAAATATTTCTTTTGAAAAAAAGAGGGTGAAAGGTTCCCTTACTGATTTGGGTAACTTTTGAAACATACACCCCATGGAAGAAGGGTCATACAATGAAGATTTAAATAACCATAACTTAAATTATATTACAAAAATAACAAAATAATTTGTACTACTCCTACCACAAAAAAATAGTGTCAAATGTTGCATAAATCTCACGGGAATAAAAGTGAGATGAAAAATCCCTTACGAAAACTCGACAGCCTAACGACGCCACTTAATTTTTTTTAAAATGAATCAATGATAGTAATAGGGGGTATATCATCATATTAAAATACCAATTAAATTATTGTGAATATAAAATAACATCCTCCA
The DNA here is from genome assembly GCA_963277665.1 of Viscum album. NCBI lineage: Eukaryota > Viridiplantae > Streptophyta > Magnoliopsida > Santalales > Viscaceae > Viscum > Viscum album. The sequence continues at coordinate 1,844,044,867 of OY728157.1, read as the reverse complement.
ACATAATAACATGGAGCATAAAATAAATAACAAAAAACAAGAGTACTTGAAAAGAAAGAGAGAGGTTCGATCCCTTACGTGATGTCCGATATGTCTTGTTCTTTTATTTATATTACTGAATAATAAACTTTTGTCAATTTATAATTTATTAAGGACCTCCTTTAAATTTTATTATTCAACTAATATCACATATTATATTGTTATAATAATTAGTTAATTATGTGAGTTCATATTAGATGTTTTTGTCGATGTTTGGTACATGAGTCAAAAATGAAATTGTTTGAAAATATTTGTCCTTGTAGTTATAATTACATCCTCTCCATAATTGTATTAATGATTTAAATATCATATATATTCAGTACATATTCATTATAAACTATTAATTAACATTTAGAGATAAAAGGAAATGAAATTCACCATTCATGGAGACGGTAGGCCGTACGTACGCATGAACACTACTTTCATTTCGTTATCATATTAATGGAATTAAAAATAATTGAGATATATATATATTATAATTACCGTATAATATATATGTTATATTGGTCACATATTTTCCTTAATTTCATTCTTTATACATTCCATGTATTGCATGAACGAGTAATATCACTTGAGGGGGCGGTAGTCCACACTTCCTCATATGAAATAATCACATTTGCACAACATGTAAAGAATAAATATATGTTTTAAATATAAAATACAGAAGCATATAGAAAACATAAATACCATATATATTATATATATAATACAGTGACATCATAATGTCCACCTTTAATGGTGTTAAAAGAATATTGAACAATCATCATTTCGTGAGGCAGTAATTCTCCATCCACATAAACAATATGTTCATTAAACAGTAGACAGATGTGTGTGTAAGTGTAGGTAGAATCCTTATTATAACAAAGTAATTGTATAGTTAAGATACTGTTGTTGTTATAAAAGAAAGTAATAAATATTTTTTAGGGGTTGGAGAAGAAAAATAATACAAAAGAACATAAGAGAAGACATTACCTTTAAATCGGGTAACTCCCTTTGGTTTGAAGCAAAAGGGTTTCTTGAAGAGATTTATGCCTAAGGTGAGGATTCAATGATGAATATAGGGATGTATAGAGATTAAATGGGCAGGGTTTTTCCGATACAAAGGATTGAGAGGTGTGGGTAAGGTGGTAGAGGTGGGGGCCTTTTATTAGAGGGAAGAGCGGCACTCTTTGAAAGTCAAGAAATGATACATTATTTTAAAATGAGTTTCTTATTTTAAAGGTCCCACATTGAATTATTTCGAGGATAAGTTGATAAGGGTTCGAAATATACTCATCCAATAGGTCTCTGAAAATTTTATGTCTTAGATTTTATATTATCTTATCATATTATTTAAATCGTTAATTAATGAGGTAATCATTGCATCATCATGGTGTCATAAATAAATTAATTTATTTAATGTATAAAAATTATAAAAAATACTATGATTTAGAAAATATTATTATCTTTCCAATGAATATTTATATTCTAAAAGATCATTTACACAGACAAAACTAAATATGTTTTACTAAGGTCATATATTTATTATTGATTTTCTCCTTTCTTTAAAAATAAAATGATAAAGTGTCACTATCACACAAAAGTGATTCTATGGGGTCCCCAAGATTGGAACAAGGAATCCCATGGTCATACATGACACATCCATTAGCATTAGGACACATTTTAGGGTCATTTTTTATTATTATGATATTATTTTCATATCCTTAACTTTCAGATTACTAATTAATCATGATAATTAAAAATAATTACCATAATTACTATTCATAATGTCCAAAAACAAAACAGTCTTAATTAGATAGTTTGGAAATTATGATTACAAATATTGAATCCATTTTAACCATTTACATACACATAAATTGCAATAATTAATTTAAAAAATAATTCCTGTTGTCAAAACAAATAGAGGGTTTGTTTGAAACAATATCTATGAAAAGTATGGCACTTGTTTATGTCCATTTTCAAAGTGAAATTATATCTAATGACCACCATTTTATTAAATGGTAAATATATATTCTAGTTAAAATTTAAACCCAATTAACAAGATAATCTATCCATATATTTAAATTAGATGAAAAAGTAGTTTTGATGTAAAATGTAGTATTTTTCTTTATTCATTAAAAAAATAACATTGTCCGAAAAATACCAAAAATTTAAATAATGTAAATTTAAATGTCCCAATCATTTATAATAAGTTTATTTTGAAAAATAGAGCTTATAAAATATTCAAAAGTTAGATTTAAAAAAGGTTCTCCATCAAAAGGTGGTAAAACAATCATTTAAAAATATTAGAGTATTTATTCTTAAAATTGGATTCATTTTGATTATTAGCCTCTAGAATTTATTGGATAAATGTAAAAATATTTAACAAACATATGTAATAATTTTGTAGTTATTTATGTTCATTACGCCAACGGCTAGGCGTTAACTATTATAATATTATTATATTATTAGTGTGCAACGTAATATTTCAAAGAAATTCGTTGTTGCGTTTTGGCTACACCATCAAGCATAGAATTCCCTTTAAAGTAATATTAACATTTTATTAAAAAATATTGATAAAAATTAGAATGTAATATTATTTATTTACTTGGGATGTTACATACTTCACCCCCATTTGGGAATTGGATACTCACAATTTCAAAATAGGGCTTGGAAACATCATTGAAAGTCCCACATAGGTACAAGAGTCAGTAAAAGTATCACTTTAAAAGGATGAAATAGAAGTAAAAAGGTCACCCGAGTTAACCCATACTAGGATTACATGAAAACATGGATTTGGAGGAGAAAAAAAGGGTCATGTTCTGATGTAGAGTGATATTAAACATGTCTAGGAGAAAGTTAACAACAAGAAAACCACAAACTTTTGATGGGTTAAACGGTATTCGATTCCCCATTAGGAAAAGATAATAGACAACAATTTTGTTTTAAGTTACTTTTCATTGAGGAATTTATTTTTGAGATTAACTAAATCATAAGGAAACATACTTACTTGTCATGTAGAATTTCAACTTTTACTAGATTCCTTACTCACACTCATATTTTCTCCAATAGACGAGTATTTAGGAAGATTTTTTCGCATTAAGAGTACTATAATCAACATCATTAGAATATCCTAATCCACAAAAGAGAACTATATATCTCCCATGTCTTTAGACCTTAACAAAAACCAAACCAAAAAGTCTAGTACGAGGTCATATAATACCCAAAAAGGATAAATGTTTTTTACAAAAATAAAACCTACTCCTAATCTCCAAAAATTTTCAAACAAAACCCAAAGATCAAAAAATACCATTCAATAAACATATATCCATAAAATACATCAATGTAAACCAAACTAATATTGAAACACAAATATCTGAAGGATTCAATCATATATTCTCCTAAGATAAATCATAACATTTTTCACCAAAATAAATTCAGTTACTCTTAAAGTCTCATACTGAATAATAATTAACCTAATAACATATCCTCCATGATAGGCTAATCATTTAAATATATAACCTAAAATAAACTTACTCTTAATTCATAAAATCATCTAACTAAAAAGAATCATTCAAACTAACCAGAGACTTCATGTAGTCCAGTGGTAGGTGATAAATACCAGTTGCACATTGGTTGTGGGTTCGATTCCTGCAGCTTCGCCCGACGAGATAGGTTATCACATGGTCTGTGTGTTGTCCTTCTTCCCAAAACTATATAATTCTTAAAACATTCACCAAAAGGAGATGAAATTTTAAAAATAACCATAATATATTTTAACCACAAAGGTTATCTAATAACTTTCATTTTGAAACCAAAAATGTATTAACCAGTAATTGCCTCAAATTCAAGGATCATATAATCCAAAATAGTTCAATATAACTATATACACAAAAGAAAGGATAATTATTCCTTGAATAAAATTTTCATATATCAAACATCAGGGTTACATATACTATAAAAATTCTTCTAATGTAACCCCATCATTAAAAGAGACTTAATACATTTAAGAATTTCAGCATCCTAAAATATACAATAACTCTTGAATCCCTTATATGTTGACTTATTACTCATTCATCATTCTTCATGATCCATGAACCATTTATTTTTCAACATATTCTGAAATAATTCATTCCTACAAACAAAATTATGAATCATATCCTAATATTCCAATAATAGGAAAGCATATGTTATGAAATAATCCATACCTTTCATTGGTCATTGTGAGTTTCATTATCCTCAATCGGAATGGCATTAGGTATTGGTATAAGAATATTTGAATGATCTTTTTGACCCAATTCCTAAAACTTCTTCGTAGGACAAGTGTTTTCAAAATGGCCATGCACCCCAAATTTGAAACATTCAATTGATCCTTCAGAAATGACTTCTTTCCCTTTCCTAGAGTCAACTTGATGCTTCCTTTTTTCCATGGAAGGTTCTTCCTTTATAACCTTCATTTCCACATCTACAGCATCTTTCTATCCCTTTGAAACATTTTCCTATGTGTTTCGTTCCACATCATTGACACATAGGTTTTTGAATGTACTTACCTTTATTATTATTACCTGAACTTCCGTAGGGATTTTTTTCTTGCATATACGATGACTTATAAAAATCACTAAGGTTCAGGTGGCCAATCATGACTCCAGATAGTTGGTTGAGGATAACCACAAGAGTTGTCATTTCATCTCCCATATCATTCAGTTGTTCTTTCATAAAACTGTCACTGTTTTCTTCAAATCCACTATTAATTTCGTGCCTCCTAGATCCAGCCATTTAATAAAACCAAAAAGGTCAGTGTGGGTATATCATATATTAATGAGGAAGATAAACACCAACATATACTTCTCCATGTTATCTCAAACTCATTATATCTTTCAAAATAATCAATGACTCCATCTAATATACTAACCATTGTGGTTATACACAACTTGTCACTTTTTCTTAAACAACACTCTAACCTCTAATGTTATCTAAACCGACCTTTGATACCAACTATAAGGCCCCAGCCTTAAACATTACTTAATCTCCAGTTATTTCAAGAATACACGTTGAAGATATTTTCAGGTTTAGAGTTTTAGAGACTTATATCATAAATCATGCATTACATTCCACATTTAAACAAAGTGGTTACACAAAATATAGTACTCATTTTTCCCATTAACGGAAACATATTTAAAATAAAACATGTATTCCTTCTTGAAACTTCCTTGACACAATCATCACATCATGTAACTTTCCCTTGACTTGTGAAAAACATTTCAAAAACTTGGGATGGGCATAATAGGCTTAGTAAGGGATATAAAAGTACGAAATGAAAACATAAGTCCATGAATGAAATCATACTTTACTCATAAAACATAAGTATTTTTACATACATCATCAAATCATGAATAAATCATAGAAATCATCAGACATAAAGGTAACTTTAGGGATTCATAACATTATCACATAGGGAGTAACCCTCATGGTTACATTTGGAATACCTGTCATAGTATATTCCCTAAATCTCTTCATAGAAAACTTAACATTTAACCCCTTCATGTTACCCAATTCATTGGAGAGCTATATTGGTCTCACCCACCATTATTTTATCACGGAACCACCCGTCTTCATAAAAAATGACCAAGAACCATAACATAATCATAGAACATAACTTAATCATAAAGGAAATATAACATTAAAATATTGAAATAACAATATAACATTTTAAGATATTGAAATAATGAATCCATTTTAAAAACCATTTTCAAAACCATTTAAAACATTTAATAAAGAGAATTTTGAATCAAAGTGTCCCATATCACATTGGAGCTTTTAACATTTTACACCATTAATATCCATAAACATAAATCCATAGAACCATTTTGAAAACATGGATATTAATGAGAAATATTTATAAGAATAAATCATTAAAACATTTAAAACAATATTTTAGTTAAAGGGTTTTTAACAAAAAAAGAGACACTTGAATACAATAATTGAGGAATAACATTTAATCAGAACATTATCATATCATGAGAATAAAGGGATTCATGATATAATATTTCAAAGGACAGTATATAAACCATATAAGAGTGAATTTGTTTATAACAACAATGAAGTCTCATTAGAAATGTAAAATGAGATGAAATCCCATATAAAGAAGGTATCCTTAAATTAAGGATAAATCAATCTCATAATTATGTGTGAAAAATATAAATACATCAAATATAAAAGGATATTAAGTTTAAAACAATAAGAGGTCATTCACACATATTCAAATGATGATATATTCAATAACTTCATTTTGAACCCAAATAAATCGAAATTGTGTTAAGAAGTTCCCTTGGTAAAATTCGATAACCTAATGACATCACTTTGAGATTCATAAACTGAGTTGATGAGAGATAAAATGGTATCTCATCACTTGGACATAAAATTTACATCAACAAGGATATTAAAGAACATACACCAACATAAAAAGACATAAATTAAAAGACATAACAAAATAATTCTTTTGAAAAAAAGAGGGTGAAAGGTTCCCTTACCGATTTGGGTAACATTCGAAATGGACACCCCATAGAAGAAGGGTCATAAAATGAAGATGTAACTACTCATAACATAATTTATATTACACAAATAATACAATAATGGGTAGTACACACACTAAAAAATAAAATAAATCGTAGGAAATGATCCATAAATCTCACGAGAATAAAAGTGAGATGAAAAATCCCTTACGAAAACTCGGCAGCCTAACGACGCCACTTAAAAATTCGAAACATGAATTAATGATAGTAAGAGGGGGTATATCATCATATTAAAATACAAATTACAGTATGGTGAATATAAAATAACTTCCTCCAACATAAGAACATTGATCAGAAAAAATGACATAAAAGAGAGTACTTGAAAAGAAAGAGAGAGGTCGAATCCCTTACATCATGTCTGACATGTTTTGTTCGTTTCATCATGTTCCTGAATAATAAAATTTTTTCAATTTATAATTTCTTAAATAACTCTTTTAAATTTTATTATTCAATTCATATCTCATATTATATTTTTATAATAATTAGTTAATTATGTGAGTTCATATCACATGTTTTTGTCGATTTTTGGTACAGGAGTCAAAAATGAACTTGTTTGGAAGGAATTGTCCATGTAGTTATAAGTACATCATCTCCAAAATATTATTGATGATTTAAATACCATATATATCCAGTACATATTCATTTTATACTATTCCATAACATTTAGAGATAAAAGAAATGAAATGCACCGTTCAGGGAGATAGTAGGCCGTACGTACGCACGAACGCTACTTTCATTTATTTTTCATATTAATGATATTAAAAATAAAAGAGTGATATATATTATAATTCCAGTATAATATATATGTTATATTGGTCAAATAATTTCATTAATTTCATTCTTTATACATTCCATGTATTTTATGAACGAGTCACATCACTAGAGGGGGAAGTAGTCCACACTTCCTCATATGAAATCATCGCATTTGCACAACATGAAAAGAATAATTGTATGTTTGAAATATAAAATACAGAAACATATAGAAAAAATAACTACAATATATATCATATATAAAATACAATTACATCATAATGGATGTCTTTAAAGGTGTTAAAATACTATTGAACAATCATTGTTTCGTGTGGCAGTAATTCGCCATCCATAGAAACAGTATGTTCATTAACCACTAGACAGATGTGTTTGTAAGTCTAGATAGAATACTTCTAATAAAAACATCCAAGTATATTTACGATACCGTTTTTGTTACAAAATAAAGTAATAAAAATAGTTTAGTGGGTTGTAGAATCAAAAAAAAAGAACATAAGTGAAGATCTTACCTATAAATCGGGTAACACCATTTGGTTTGAACCAAAAATGGTTTCTTGAAAAGATTTATGCCTAAGGTGAGGCATAAATGATTAATAGAGGGATGTGAGTAGATGAAATTGGTAGGGGTTTTCCGAGCCAAATGCTTGAGAGGTGTGGGTAAGGAGGTAGAGGTGGGGGCCTTTTATAAGAGGGAGAAGGGGCACTCCTGGGAAGTCAAGAAATGATACTTTATTTTAAAATGAGTTTCGGATTTTAAATGTTCCACATTGATATATTTTGAAGATTAGGTGATAATGGATCTAAATATACTCATCTAATAGGACTTTGAAAAGTTTAAGTCTTATATTTTACATTAGATTTTCATTTTATTTAAATCGTTAATTAATGAGGTAATCGTTACATCATGATGGTTTCATAAATAAATTAATATATTTAATGTCTAAAAATTATAAAAAAATACTATGATAATAGAAATATTTTTAGCTTTCCAATGAATATTCATAGACTAAGAGATCATTTACATAGGAAAAAGTAATTTTTTTTACTAGGGTGATACATTCTTTAGTGATATTCTCCTTTCTTTAAAAATAAAATGATAAAGTGACACTGTCACACAAAAGTGATTCCATGGGGTCCCAATGTTTGGAACAAGTCATACAATTTTCGGTCATGAGACAACCAGTATCATTAGTACACATGTTGGTGTCATTTTTTATTAATATGATATTATTTTAATATCCTTTACTTCTCGCTTACTAATTAATCACGATAATTAAAGATAATTACTATCGTTACTATTCATAATGTCGAAAAACAAAAGACTCTTACTTACATACTTTGGACCTTCTGATTCCAAATATTGAATCCATTTTAACAAATTACAAATACAAAAACATTAATAATTAATTTAAAAAATAATTCTCACTGTCAAAACAAATAGTGGGTTTTTTTGAAACAATATCTATGAAACTTTTGGCACTTGTTTGTGTCAATTTTCAAAGTGAAATAAATCCTAATTACCACCATTGAATTAAATGGTAAAAATATATTCTGATTAAACTTTAAAACTAATTAAAAAGATAATCTATCCATATATTTAAATTATATGAAAAAGAAGTTTTGCTGTAAAATGCAGTATTTTTCGTTATTCATTAAAAAAAGTACATTGTCAAGAATAATACCAAAAATTTAACCAACGTAAATTTCAATGTACCAATCATAAAGATTATGATTATTTTGACAAATTGATCTTATAAAATTTTTAAAAGTTATATTTAAAAAAGGGTTTCCATCAATAGGTGGTAAAATAATATTTTAAAAAGATTAGAGTATTTATTCCTAAAATTGGATTCATTTGGATTTTTAGCCTCTAACATTTATTAGATAAATTTAAAAATATTTCACAAAAATATGTTCCCATTTTTAGTTATTTCTATTCATTCCCGCGATTACAATGTCTAGGCGTTAACTATTATAATATTATTATATTATTAGTGTGCAACGTATGATTTCAAAGAAACTCATTGATGCGTATTGGGTACGCCATCAAGCATAGCATTCCATTTAAATTAATATTAAAATTTTATTCACAAATATTGATAAACATTAGAATGTAATATTATTTATTTACCTGGGATGTTAAAATCATTTTTTAGAAGAATATCTCTTTTATTTTCATCCCTTCTATAATATTTTTCATAATAACGTACTTTTCAAAATAAATTTATGATTTTGAAAATGGGGTTTTTAATTGGTAAAATCAACCCCTTATGTGTTTCTATGGGGTATTATCAATAAATATTTTATATCAAAAATTTTCATCCCAAATGTATTATTTGATAGATGATTTTTGAAAAATTAGTTTTTAAAGTAGGTCCCTATATAAATTAATATTTAATTTTTTGTTATCGTTGAACTCGATTTCTTTTCATTTTTTATAGTACGATTTGAATTCACTATGGAATGTATTGAATTTTTGTATTTTTAAATGGAATTCATTTCAATATCATATTGAAAATTTATTAAAGCATTATTATTTAGTTTTTAGAGAATGATAGAACATCTAGAAACATTTATAGTTCTTAGTATAGTATCATATCCATCAAATTGTATATTTTTTTCTTGGGGAAAAATAAGTATAACAATATATATATTTAGAATATAGATTTTTTAAATTAAATGAAAAACATTGGGGTATAAAAATATAAATATTTTTAACAATTTTTTTTTCTAAATATCAATATAAAATACAAATAATATTATGAATATATCTATAGTTTTCAGAAGTCATTTCGGAATAAAATTCTCTATCACTTTCTCTCTAAGTGTTTAAATATTTTATCCATTACATCCCCTTGTCCTTATATAACATTCTTAATATTAATTATTTAATTTAAATCTTTTTTATGTCTTGGAACATCTAGTTTGATATGACTAGGTTTATTAAATTAATTGTAAATCATACTAAAAGTGTATTTAATACATATTATCTCTTATTTTTACACTTCTTTTATTTTAAAAAAATATATATCTTGAATAAAAAAACATAACCATTTATACTCATTTTGTGTAATATCATTCCTACACTATTATAACTAATTTCTTCTAGTTTTTACATTAAATATCTTATTATTATAATATTTATAAACCTTTTAGAAAGTTATGACATTCATATATCAATTTTATTTATAAATATATGTTACTCCTTTATTCACATTCTCATATTTAGTGTCTCTTTTTATATAACATAATATTTTATGATAGCAACAATAAAATAATATCATATGTACTATATAATATTCTTTATACCATCATGAACATTTTTCTTTGATTCCAAACATTTTTATAGGAAATGAATTAAATTTTAAATCATATTCTCATTAGTAAGATTATAATATCTATGATAATTTATACTATTTACAGTGGTTATAAAACGTTGATTATTTTTTATAACTTATTCTATAGCTATAAAATCATAATCTATAAAATTTATTCTTAACTATTCTCTTTCCATTTCCACAATATTATTAGTTAATGAAAGTGAAACATCATGTTTCAACCAAAATATTTATACTAGTAACATTAGAAGAAATTTTACTCTATATATTTATTATCATAAAACACATCAATAAATTAATGAATCACTACTGCTGTTCATATTCATGTTTCTCTTCATCGACAATTGCAATATCCTTCATATCATAAATTTGAAATCATATATTCATCATAATAAAATTATTCACACCATATTTAAGAATAACATTATCATATGATCTCTCCAAAACTCAGTATAATTTGATTTAATTATAAAGGGTGTTATTCTAATAAAATTTTAATTCGTACAAATTTAAAAACAAAATATCAAAAAAAAACATTACTAAAAAAATTGATATTGTAAAATCATATAATATTTAAAAATCATCTATGATTCCAAATGTCATATTTATAGGCTATATAATTTAATAAAATTTTTGGATGAATTCTATCTTTTAAAAATAATAGATCATTTTTTACCAACAATATTAAGAACTATATTAGTATATTGTTCATACTAATATACATTAAAACCAGTTAATAAAAATATTGACAACAAGTATTAAAAAATTTCATGTTACATGAAAACATAATTAGAAACCCATATAAAAATATAAAAAAAATTATATTTTACGGAAAAAACATAAATATTTATTTTTAAAAATATTTATACACTATTATATTAACGGTAAAATAATTTTTTATCCTAATTCATGTTATCCAAGTTATTCATCTTATGATAAAATTATATCTTCCTTAACCTTATAAACCCCTAGTTATAGTGACCTTAAATAAATCTATTTCACTTAACCATGGGAACCCTTGAACACACTGATTAGAATAACCACAATTTCTCTAACATGATTTTAAAATAATAGACTATATTTTTTATAGTAATTAAAAAATAAATATGTATGGATTTTAGATAAGTCAAACAAATGGATTCTTAAATAAAAAATATCTATCAAAGAAAATAAATAACTCTCAAGTTACAATCCTTTAAAAATTGTTTACAAAAAAATTATAGTAATTATTGAAAAAGTAAATTAATCTTCTCCTTGATCATATTGATCTACTTATAGATTATTTTTCAATAATCATATTTTATATTTCTCTTGGACATTTACAATATCTACATATGAATAATTTCACTAATTATCAAACATCATCATAAAGTATCCATATAATGTTTCATTTTTTAACCTACCGTATTATATAATGCTTCTTTCTAGTAGAATGAAAATTATTTATCAGTATGCATTTATAAGGTTCTACATAGAATATAATTTATAAATATTTATCTCGTAGTCAGGACATCCTTCCTACAATATCGTCAATTTAATATATTTAAAAATAAAACATTTTATGAGATTTTACTTACATAATATGTTAATATTTATAAACATAAATATGGTGAAATTTATATCAATCCATCCAATGTTTAGAGTATATGATTTTCATGTTAAATTAATAATGTATAATAAATTTTTATTTATATATTTCATTTGATAAACCCATAAATATGCAAAAAATCAAAAAAAAATATTCTTCATACTACAAAACATTTATCATTACAATAATAAATACTTACGAATCATGGGATGTATAATGTTAATAATTTTAAAAAATTTATGGTTGTGAATTGAGATTTTCATACTTGAGATTATAATTTGTTTAAATGATCCATTATACCCAAAATCTTTGATATGTAATGCTTAGTAATGGAATTTTGTTTAAACATTTCATCAAGGATAACAGAATAAAAAATTCAGAAAAAAAATTTCTTAAGAAAAATGTCACATTAAAGGAAGATGGAACCTGAATATTTTTTATTGAGGCATAATATATGGTAATGTAATCTTAAATGATCAAAAATATACCATAAAATTAATTTATAAAAAATTTGAGACAATAATATTGAACTATAGAGAATAATATAAGAATATAACATAGGAATTTGGCTTGATAAGAAGAATATTAAATCCTAATGATATGAATATCGAATAACCACAACTACCTACATAAAAAATTATTTTCATCATAGTTTAACCAAAATTATGTCCATGATTAGTATTATAAAATTATAATACCATAATCTATTTCTACACAAAAAACATTACATATAGATATATTAAAAATAACAATTTCAAATGTGGTTAATAATGCACATTACATATCAAATAACAAAAAAAATAAGAAAATATTCCATTAAAAACATATTTTAAATATAATAATGTAGAATTCATGAAATGAATATGGATTTAATAATAATAATTTAAATGGTATCACACAAAATGACTTTAGAGATGGATCAGTCGATACTAATTTTTTAGTCAACAAAAAATTCTATTTTTCAAGGGAAGTTAGAGAGAAATTCATCCAAATATTTCTATATATATATATATGATATAGAGAAGCATTGAATACACCCCACTAAATAAATTATCTAGATACCAATATTATAATATTTGAAAAAAATAAATTTAAGTTCCCATTTAAAAAAAATTTCAATAATTTAATGTGAATACATTCTTAAAATAATTCATTAAATAAAATTATTATAATGAATCATCGAATAATAAATCAATTTTTGAAAATATTATTTGGAGTGGAATATTATTTATGTGATAAATAATAGAAATAATAATTTCAACACTGAAATGCCTTTATTGAAACCCACATTGTAGAAAGTGTTATATATAATTTTATTAAAAGAAGAAAAGATAATTTCTAATATAATTATACATAAACAAAATTAATATTCCTACAAAATAAGTGATAATTTTTGAAAGAAGGTTAAAAAAATATATGAAATAAAATGAGTACATTTTGAGAGGATACATATTATTATAATCATAAGAAAATTTTATGAAATCAAATTAATCAAGGAAGATGTAGTTGATAAAGAAAATGCTATTAAATAAATAAAAATTTGTTATGTAATAATATTATCATCATAAAATATAACAGTAAGATTATGTAAAATCGAAATAAAAAATGAATAATTATTACTCTAGAGAATATGTTAGGTTATGAAAACACATTATTGTTGATTCTATCTCTTTCCCAAAAAATATACATTCCCTTATAATTAATATATAATAATTAATTATCTATTTGCGAAAAATATTAATATATATTAAAATATTTGATAATGATTTATGCTCATTTATCAAATATTGTTTACATTTTTTTGGTATTTATTATATTTTCAAAATTAGTGGTCTTTAAATATTACTTCTCTTTTGGGATTATAGTTATGATTTTTAAATACATGTTTATATATTTATCATATAATTGTTATCATTTTTATATGAAATATATATACCATAATGGTTTTTTATGTTCTTATTTATTCTATATATGAATCCTTGAGTTATAATTGTTAAAAATAAAATCTTACACATGTTTGTTTTTGAAAAACATTATCATTAAAAAGTTTTTTATAAATGTTGAATTATATTCATAATATAACAAGTCTAGGGATAATTTTTTATATGTAAATACCACATATTATTGGAAAATATTTTTCTATTATCTGCAAAATAAAAATTAACAGCATCATTCATGTCAGTTTTTATATCAAACTGAAAAAATAACATGATTTAATTAAATGGACCATTATATATAGTGTCTCCACCCGAGATCCACTAAAATAGTTTCACGAGCTAGTTAGAAATTATGCCTCATGTGAACCTCCAATTCTCCTAAGGCAATCGAATAGCAATGATGAACAAATTATAGCCCAATAGGGATATTATATCCTATGGATCAGAAAAAATTTATTAATATAAATAAATACAGAGGTAGTAGAATAAATTAATTATTTGAAATAAAGAATTATGGAATATAATATCATTCCTAAAAATGATACGATGCAATACAATGGAAGGGATTCATAGTACATACGATTACTAAAAATGGATATAAATAGATAAGACATGACGTATATATCCAATATAATCTCAATCACTAACTAAGTCCTCTTATCTTATAGTCCAACATATACAAGAATGATAAAACTGATCCTAAAAAAGTGTTATTTGTTTGTATACACCGACAATGTTGTCCGGAACATGGTGTTATATATAATTAGTATTCCACACCCCAAAATGTGTATTGTAAAATACAATCTATGAATATAAAATTTTCATTGATTATTTAAATAAAAATGAACGTGAATAAATAAATAAATAAATTGGACCAAGTTCATCATGGGACTACCTACCATCACTACCATCAATTCTGTAACCAATATATCTCTGAACCAAGGTCTTCTTGTACATATAAGATGTGAGTGTAAAAACTGTCATCATAAACTAAGAATAATTAATTAACTCAACCTAATCATGGTGTCTGGTATGGAGGATGTGTCCCCAAGATAGAGTTTATGAATTTTTAGTTTTTGATATAAATGATATGATTATAATTGAATATCAAGAATCCGGATCCAATCCATGGAGATCTGTAAAATGAATACCATTTTAGAATCATGGTAAACTACAAATACCCAAACCCATCATTGTTTATCCAATGTTATCTAAAAAAATAATTTGAGCTACCACTCTAGGTATAATATAAATCATTACCCACTATTCCCATCATAGGAATCTCACGTAAGGAAACAAGAATCACTCATGGAATAGTATAATCATCTTTCTATATAACATGAAAATGGTGTCCCCTTGGGTACCAGTATCACTCGTGTAAAATAATATCAACCGACCTAAGATCCCTACAAAGAAATTATAATATGAGACATATAACTATCACTAAATGTAATAGAAAACAATATATAAGATCATGACCGTTTAATTCATACAAGGTAATCCACATATCACTCTAGGAATAAAGTAAAATCCATAATAGGTATTAATTATATAACATAATGAGCCTATCCACGGGTTTCTTAAATCACTACCCTTGTATAAAATTTAGCTTCGTATGAATGTATTCAGGGGATATAAAGAATTTGTACCATTAAAAAGATAATTCCATCAAGAATAATTATTCAAGAATGAAATTTTATTCAATTAATATAATGTAATCTAAGTACTGAACACAAGGGCCTAACACATGTAAAATAATTTTTCCATTTACAATTTCACAGTTTAATTTTTTTTAGAAAAAGGTAAACAAAACATCTAAAAATATTGTTAATTAGAATAAATAATCTTTTTTTAAATAATTCCATTAATTAAATTTAACAATCATTGTCATGTGTGACTATTAGATACACAAAATCATGTTGATATAAAAGGATTGAAAAACTAGGGATGTTGTTTTAATCACAACCATTTAGTTTCCACAACCTATTGGTGGTTTAGACATATGGAATCCCATTATTATTAAATGATTTAGTGAACCCTCCTTAAAGGGGAGGTTTGGGGTAAGGTCATAAAATCCAACCATATCAAAGTAGAGGGTTCTTTATTATACTAAATGTTTGTTTAGGTATTTAATTTATAGTATATATTAATTAAGAATAAATCACAAAAGGGTCTATCCCACATAAAAATTTCTAGAATATATATAAAATATGTGAAAGTATGTAGTATGAATATATAAATACTACCAAATGGTTTGGATGATCAACTAGTCCAATATAAGGATTTCATTTGAGCCACAACCAAAGAAATTTTATGATTATAAAAACTCTATGAAAATGGGGAAATGTAATCCACCAATAACAGATTCCTTTATAGTAAGGGAAATAAATAAGGTTTGAAAGGATTAATGATCATTTTGATATGAATCCAATGGGATGGATGATGAGTGAAATGGATTCCGAATGGAAAAGTTGATTAAAATAATATGTGAAGAAGTGGAGGGATATATCATATGATCCTTTGAGTGTAAATGAGTGAGAAAAAATAGAGGAGTAATCAAGTAATATTGAGCAGAGAGATTCATTTTTTCACACACTTATTGAGATAAATTGTTTTCAAACAATATTCCAATCGTGATGCCTCATACACTTAAAAGAAAAAACACATGGTTATCTCAAATTTTATGGAAAATTATGTGCCCAAACTAGTAATAGATATTGGTTAAGTGGCCCTAATGGCGCAGGCTGGGAACAAGGTTTAGGAAAACAATTCCTGACCTATTCTCCACATCTATAATAAACTACAAACACCTCACATGACCATTCACCTAAACACAGATGTTAAAATAATCATGAGAGAAAACTCATGTAATCCTAGACCAAACAGTTCGGTTTCTCTATAATGGATGATGGACTTAGCTAACTATGCCCCCTATTTCCATTATATAGAAATATGATTTTTTTTATCTGAATGCACATCAAATTCTACCAAAACCCTGACCAACTTCTCTAGAATTGAGCAAAGTCCAAAAACAAAACATTTACATTCCTGATAATATGTGTTTAATTCTGAGACCCAATATAAGATCTTGTATGTCCACAAAATAAGAATGATCCATAAACATACAGAAATTTAAACTTGATATATAACACAATAAATTATAATCTCCTAATATAATATCATAACATCTCCAAAATTACATGGTGAAATAAAGAAAAAATACCCCTATATACATGGGTCTAGAAGGTCTGTTAAAACTACAATGACCAAACCTTAAAAAATTACATAATATTTAATTAAATGAATAATTCACATTAAGGATCTTTTCAGATTTACAGTTTTATAGAAATAGGACATAACTATTACATTACATCTCAATTATTCCAAATTAGATTCTTCTACTCAGATTACATTATATCACAAATATAAACTCTATCAAAACAAAGAGTCACATCTAGTTCCATGTTTTAGACATCATGACTAGTCCATGATCACATCCTTGACCCTATTAATTTTTAAAACATGGGAAAACATTTCAATATATGAGAATAGCACAAAAATCTCAGTAAGGGTTACAAAACAAAGAAAGAAAACATTAGTTAATCATTACATACATAACATAAGATCATTAACATACCTCATGAAATCATAATATTTATGAATAAAAAATAAAAAACATAATTTATACAGGTAAATTCTGGAATCCATATCATACTTACATTATAGCTATGATAGGTATGTAAAGAGTTACATTTAGAATACCCATCATAGTATATTACCAAAATCTATTAGGAGAAAAATCCACATTTTACCTCCATCACATCACCCAATGAATTGGAGAGCTATATTGGGCTCAACCACCCTAGTATTATCATGGAACCACAAGTGTATGTAAATAATGATCATGAACCATAACATATTCATAGCACATATGTCAAACATAAAGGAAATATAACATTTCCACATTGCAATCACAATCTATCATTTAAATATACTAACATAAAAAATCATTAACAACCCATTTTCAATAACAAAATACATAAAATATTATATGGTATTTATTTTCCTTTTCAGAACATTACGGCTTTTTGAAGATGCCATAGATCATATAATACTCGAGGCATTGGAAAAAGTCATTGTCACTACTTACATTAAAAAGAATTTTTTTGTCATTTTGTAAAAAAAATCATAGAAAAATATTCCCTTCAAATTAAATTAAAATTCAAAGGTGTTTATAAATCATATAAAATTAAGTAATGTCTTAAAACAAAATATGCCTCAATGAAAGGAGATTGAGACGAAGTCCCTTACCTCATGTCTAATTTGACCCATTCATTCTTCAATCTCTTGAATAATAAACTAATGTTAATTTATACTTTATTAATATCCTTTTTCAATGTTATTATTCCTTTTATATCATTTATTACAATTTTACAAAAATTATGTAATCATTTAAGTTCATAATGATCGTTTTTTTGATATTTTCAACATGAGTCAAAAATGAACTTCTTATAATTACAATTTGTTCATGTGGTCAAGTATCCATTATATCCAGAATGATATTAATTATGTATATTTAATATATATCATATATATATATAGTATATGTATGTATTTATAATAGTACATAACATTTAGCGATAAGAAATGAAATGAACCATTCACGAAGACGGTAAGCCATAAATATGCATGGACGGTACTTTCATTTCTATTTCCTATTTTAATGGAATTAATACATATAGATACAAAAGTATATTATAAGTCCAGTATAATATCATAAATAATATCATTAACAAAATCCTTTATAAATCCCACATTTGGCATTAATGATTCATATCACTTTGATGGGGCAGTAGTCCCCATTTCCTCAAATGAAATTATCGTGTTTACCAATATTGGAAGACATATAGGTATGATATAAATATAAAATAAAAAATCATTAATAAAACATAAAAATAATATATATCATATATAAATAAAGTTCCATCATAATGATCCCCATGAGATTCAGTAGGATATAATTGAAAAATCATCGTTTCCTGAGTTATTAGTTTGTCATCCACAAAAACAATATGTTTTTTACCCATTAGATGAAGGTGTTTTTAAGTTTAGTTCGAATACTTATCATAAAAACATCTATGTATATTGGTTATACTTATGGTGTTATAAAATAAAATAATAAAAAGTGTTTAGTGTGTTGCAGAAGTAAAATAAAACAAAAGAACATAAGATAAGATGTTACCTTTAAATACGGTAAAACTCTTTGGTTTGAACCAAAAGGGTTTTTTAAAGTGCCATATACCATTGTTAAGGATTATACGAGAATGTTATAGATTTATATAGCTTAATTGGTTAGAGGATAGACAATACAAGGTGTTTTAGTGGTGTAATGAATCGGTTTGAGGTGATGGATTTTTATAAGGGGGAGGAGGGGCTGAATAGGAAAGTGTGAAAATATTATTTTATTACATAATGAATTTTCTATTTCTAAATGTCCAAAATATCATAAAGTAGAATATTAAATGAATCATGGTCAAAATAAAATCATCCAATTATAATTATACAGGTTTTGGATATCATATTAATCTTTTTAATTTTTTTTATTTGATTCTTTTATTAATGAGGTAAACACTACATCAAAATTGTGTCATAGGTAGTTTAATTTATTTAATTTCTAAAAATGATACATAAAATTCCATGATATAGGAAATCGTTTCATCTTTCGAAATAATATTTATAGTCTAAAGGATAACTTATAAAACCCTATGTAAAAATTAATTTACAAAATGATATTTGTTTATGTCATACTTTTCTTTACTTTAAGTTAATTAAAATATAGGGTCATTATCTCTCTTATGTTACTCAATGGGATTTCCAAAATCAAACCATGGGTGATAATGGTCAGAATTGTATCATCCAATATGATTAAGACACATAGTAGGGTAATTATATTTTATTGTATTAATTTTGGTTTACCCTTATTTTTAATATTTACAATTTAACCATGGTAAATAAAATATATACTAAAGTAAATATTCATAATGTAAAAAAATAAAAGTAATATATTTATAAAATTTAAAAATATTAATTCAAAATATTGAATCCATTTCTTCAAATTCAAAAAAAAAATAAGTGGCAGAAATTAATTTAAAAATAATTCCTACTGTCAAAACAACAGGAGGGTTTTAAAGAAATAATAACTATCAAAAGATTGTCACTTTTTTATGTATAATTTCAAAGTGAAATAAATTCTTGACCAAAATTAGATTAAATGGTAAAAATATGATCTAATGAAACTTTAAA
This sequence comes from Viscum album, assembly GCA_963277665.1. Lineage (NCBI taxonomy): Eukaryota > Viridiplantae > Streptophyta > Magnoliopsida > Santalales > Viscaceae > Viscum > Viscum album. Next base: position 1,844,024,343 of record OY728157.1, on the reverse strand, counting down.
ACAAATTAAAGAGATAATATAACCATATAAAAAATTATATTAAAAGGGATTTTTAAATTAAAATATAGTATTTTCAATATTCATTAAAAAATGAACATTATAAGAAATATAACAAAATTTCATACAAATTGTATTTTTATATCCTGATTCTAAACAATAATAATTTTTTTCAAATTGAACATATAAAAATTGACCAATACTATATTTAAAAAGGATTCTCCATCAAAAGGCATCAAATCAACGTTTTAATGTAAATAATTCTTAAAATTAGATTCATTCACATTTTAAGACTCTATATTTTATTGTGTTAATGTAAAAACATTTAACAAACATGAATAATTATATTGTAGTTAGTTCTATTTATTCTTTCTAATACAATGTCTTTGCATCAACTACCATTTACAATAAAAATATTATATTATTATTGTGCAATGTAATATTTGAATGTAACCCATTGTTGCGTATCGGGTACACCATTGAACATAGATACCCATATAAGGTAAAATTAATACTTTATTCAGCAAATATTAATTAAAATGAAAATGTATTATTTCTTTATTTACCTGGGATGTTACATACTTACCCCCTTTTGAAAAATTGTGTCCTCGCAATTTTATTCACTTGTCAAATAAATGGGGGTATTTATCCTTCATTTCATTTTCAGATTCCTTCATTTCCTCTTCAACCATATGATTTTTCCACAAAACCTTTACCTTGTGAATTACAATATTCCATAATAATTTCTCAATTTGGACAAAAATCTGGACTGGTTGTTCCTCATAAGAGATATTATCTTCCAACTAAACTATCCTTGAACATAAAAAATGAGATGGATTAGGCATATACATTTACATCATTGATACAAGAAAAACATTATGCACCTAGGATAACCATGGAGGAAAATACACTCTGTATGCAACAGATCCATGTTTCTATAGGATTTCATAAGGTCAAATGAACCTCAGACTCAACTTTCCCTTCATACCAAAATGCATCACACTTTTCCATGGAGAAAATATGAGAAAGACATGGTCACCTACCTCAAAATAATGATTCTTCCTTCGGTTATCAGCATAACTTTTCTACCTACTCTGCGCTGTTGTCAAGTGCTTCTGATTCATCTAAAAATTTTCTGCCATCTCTTCTACCAATCCTGGTCCCATCAGCTTCCTTTCACCTACATCATCCCAAAAATATGGAGTTCGACACAACTTTCCATATAATACCTCAAATAGAGAAATCTGTATACTGTATTGAAAACAGTTATTATATGAAAATTCAACCAAAGTAAGATGTCAGTCCCCAAATCCCTATTAATCTAGTGAAAAATCACATAACATATCCTCCACGGTCTGAATTTTTCATTCTGACTGCCCATCTTATTACACATGAAAACCTATACAAATATTTAATTCAGTGCCCAATGACTTTTGAAGGCCTTTCGAAAAGTTAGATGTAAACCATTGATCACGATCAGATATAATGGAGAGGGGAACACCATGAAACCTAACTATCATTTTAACATAAAACTAAAAAATATGGTCTAGATAAAAAGTATCTTGAATAGGAAAGAAATGACCAGATTTAGTCAATCAATCAATAATAACATAGATTTAATTAATACATTCGGATGTCTTTTCTAATCCCACAAAATACCCCATGGATATATTTTCCCATTTCCACTCTAGCACCAGTAAAGGATAAAGCATCCCTTCATTGCCTGTCACTCTTCTTTAACCTACTATCATGTCAAGCACTTCATATTAAAATCAGCAATATCAATTTTCATTCCATCCCACCTGTAATACTCTTGATGATCTATATACATCTTTGTACTTCTTGGATGAACTAAAAATGAAGAACTATGAGCTTCACAAAACAACTCATTCTTCAATTTAGAATCACGTGGAATGCATAATATTTTCACAAACCACAAAAAAATCATTATCAATGTAAAATTCTGGAAAATTACCCTTCTGAACCAACCCTACATTTTCCTACCACTCATAGTATTCCTTCTTCACTTGGTTTATTATGTCTGATAGAGTTGATTTCACTGACCCCTGAAACGAAAAAACAATAATTTGTTTCACCAACATATTTTATTCCAAAGTTCATAAAATCCAAAACCAAAGGATCTTTTTTCAAACATAGTATGGTAAATGAAGAATTATATTTTCCACTAAAATCATCGAACACAATATTTTCTTTTCACGGATGGAAAATGATTGTTCAATCATAATCCTTGATTAATTACAAACATCTCATTTGTCTCAGGTTCAATTTATTATGATTGAATATATACTTCATACATTTGTGTTCATTGTATATTTCACATTTCTCTCCATACAAATGATTCCTCTAAATTTTTAAAACAAAAAAAACATCAACTAATTCCAAATCATATGTATGGTAATTTAACTCATGTGGTTTCAACTGACGTGAATCATAAGCAATTATATGATCATTCAGCAAACGAACACAACCAAGTCCATTAAATGAAGCGTCACTGTAAAGAATAAACTCAAAATTTCTAGAAGGTAGTGCCAAAACTACATCATTCACCAATATTTTTTTCAATTCAAGAAAACAATTGTCACATTATTTTTTCCAAAAGAAAATAACACCTTTTCGAGTAAACATAGTCACTAAAATAGACAACCATGAAAAATTTTCAATAAAACTCTAATAATAACATGCTAGTACAAGAAAACTACAAAACTCAGTTATATTTGTTGGTCTTGTCCATTATTAAAAAACATTTTTTAGTAGGATCAATAGTTATTCCATTTTTTTAAATAATGAAACCATGTAATGAAATTTGTTGTAACCAAAACTTACACTTGTTGAGTTTAACAAGTATTTTATTTTCTTTTAGGGTTTTACAGAAAGCCCTTAAATGACTTTCATGATCCTCTTTTATTTTAGAATAAACCCAAATATTATCACTGAACACAACCAACAACTTATCCAAGAACCCAAAAAAATTCTATTAATACGTTCAATGAATATAACAGCTGCATTGGTTAAACAAAAAGGTATAACTGAAAATTCATAATGTACATATCAAGTATAAAATACAGTCTTAGGAATGTATGCATCCTTTACTTTCAACTGATGGTACCAAACCTCAATTTAATCTTTTAGAAAAACAGTAAGCTCCCTCTAGCTGATCAAACAAGTCATCGATATGAGGAAAATGATACTTGTTCATAATAGTGATGTTATTCAATAGACTATAATCAATGCAAAGTATCATTGAAAAATCTTTCTATTTATATAATAAGACAAGAGAACCCCATGGTGATGTTATAGGTTGAATGAAACATCTATCCAACAACTCCAGAAATTGCTTATTTAACTCTAAGTGATTAATTTGAGCCTTTGGATTTGAGGGATTTGAAATTAGCATATAATCGGGAACTAAGTCAACCGTAAATTCAACTTCTCGATCAGGTATAATACTAGGAAACTCATATGAAAAAAACATCAAGGTACTCATTTACCACCGACACATCATTAATCTGAACAATTCCATAGTTTTCAATAATATGTGCAAGGTGATATTAATTTCCATATCTTACTAGTTTCATAGCTTCCTGATATGTTATCAAATGTAAGGATTCATTCATGAAAACAAACTGAAAATCATTTTGAGAAAAACCCTCTTTAGCTCTACTATCAATATTAGCATGATAAATAGAAATCCAATCCCTACTCAAAATAATATCAAACTATACTAGAGGAAAACAATAAGGATTGTAGGTAGATCTGTTACACACACAATGAAAATAATGTTATTATAATTTCTTTGTGTTTCAAAAATTATTCAATGTTTTTTACCATATGTTCTGGATTCATATGTTTCGATGGAATTACCCATTTACTAGATAACCTCTCTGAAATGAACGAATATGTGGAACTAGAATCCAACAACACATTGGGATAATCTAAAAAAACAAACAGTGTACCTGATTCTACTTTAATTTATGGCCCAACATATACTGAAGTAGTTTCAAAGGACATCACCATCCCTTTATATTTGTAGTCTAGTTGCTTTCTGTCATTTGATTTCTTCATTGAACACTAATTTTCATAATGACCCATTTCGTTTCAGGTAAAAAAATTTACTAACTGTAAATTAGATTTCGTCTTACCATTAATCAACTCTTTTTCAGTGCTATTACGAGCCTTATATACCTTTTTAACAATTTTTTATCAATTAATATAATTAAAAAGACATTCCCAAATAATCTTTTTACCACAACTTTCATAAACTGTAATCATACTATTCTTACCATCAGAATTTTTTGAAGAGTTCTTCTCATTCGTCTTCCACCCCAACCTTTTTTCTGTTGTTTTTCAAAGAACTCCTCATCATCAGAAAACTCAATTTCCACCTTCTCTGCATATTGAACATATTTTTTAATAACTTTTGAACTCACGAGAAGATAAATACCTTCGATATATAGGCATTAATCCTGTGTAAAAATTGACGATTTAACTATCAAGTTCTCATATGATATTTGGAGCATACCATTTTAGTCGGGTGAATTTTTCTCCATAAGAAGCCAATGAGTCATCCTCCTTTTTTAACTCAAGGAATTCCTTTTCCATCCTATGACGAACCACCATATTAAAATATTTCTTCAAAAACATACCTATGAATTAATACCAATCATGAGGATCAATATCCTCACTATCCCTGGTATTTCTCACCATCATCCACCACCAATCAGCTTCACCTTCGAAATGGAAAAAGCGAGACAAACCTTTTGATGTTCTGAACACCCCATAACATTGAAAATATTATCCTGTGCTTCAATCAACCCATCTTATAGAACATGTTCAAATGATAATACGAAAGATGGGGGATGTTGCCTCATGAAATTCCCCACTACTAACATGTTCTTCTGTGGTCGATCGGGCTGATGCCATGCATGGATACCACCACCATTTATAAACTAAATCAACTGTTCCATCACTACAAAAAATTGTTCCAATTCTCACCATCTCAGGTTGCTAAAATGGATGGTTGTAGTCCTCCTGATGCCATCCCAATATAGCGGCTATGTTTCCTTTGCAGAAAACCATTGTGAACACAAAAATATCTTAGGTGAAGCAGCATGGTAAACTGTAAATTCCATATCACATCAATCATATGATAAATTAATTTATAGACCTTAATTTAACAATATCCTAACTGCTAATGTTATCTAAACTTACCTCTGATAGCAAATATAAGGACCCACCCTTAAAAAAATACATTATCTTGTATTAAATGAATAATTCACATAAAATATATTTTTACGTTTAGAGTTTTAGATAATTATTCCATAACTATTACATTACATCTCATGTATTACAAATTAGACACTTCTACTTAGTTTCTATTTTTTTTTAAAAATAAAAACTTTTGAAAAAAAAGAGTCATGTATAGTTCCATGTTTTAGAAAGCTTGACTTTTCCATAATCCCATTTTTGACCCTATTAATCATTATGTCCTGTGAAAAAAAAATTCAAAACATTTGATAATAATAAAAATCATAGTAACAGTTATAAAACAATGGAAGAAAATATTAGTTCATCATTATATACATAACATATGCTCTTTAACATACCACATTAAATCATAAGACTTATAAATAACACTGAAAAAATCATAAATCGTTAAGGTAACTTGTGGCATACATATCATACATACATTATAGCAATCACAACTACATAGGGAGTTACATTTGGACTACACATCAAAGTTTATTATGTAAATCTATTTAGAGAAACATTCATGTTTACCTCACTCACGTTACCCAATGTATTGGAGATCTATCTCGGTCTCACACACAATAGGTTTATCATGGAACCACCAGTATATGTAAAAAATTCCCAATAACCATAACATATTCATATCACATAAAACAAACACAAATAAAATATAAAATTTCCACATTGAAATCACAATATATCATTTAAATATTTTTACATAAAAAATGAATTATCAAAATCATTTTCAATACCAAAATACATATAAGATTATATGGTATTTATTTTCCTTTTAAAAACCTTACAGATTGTTAAGGAAGCCATATATCAAATAATAATCGTGGTGGCGGAAAATGTCGTTGTCATCGCTTACATTACAGAAAACATACTTTTTTTGTCATTTAGTAAAATGATTCATAGAAAAATATTCCCTTTCAATGAAATGAAAATTTAAATGTTTTTATATAGTTTATAAAAGAAATTCTTGTATTAAAACAAAATATGCCTCCATGAAAGGAGATTGCAACGAAGTCCCTTACCTCATGTCCGATTTGACCCGTTCGTTGTTTAATCTCCTGAATAATAATATAAAGTTAATTTATACTTCCTTAAGATACTTTTTCAAGTTTATTGTTTATTTTATATCACTTATTTCAATTATAGATACATTATGTAATTATTTATGTTGATAACGGTCCTTTTGTTGATATTTTGGTACTTGAGTCCAAAAATTAATTTCTTATAATTACAATTTGTTCATGTTGTAAAATATCCATTATATCCAAAATGATATTCATGATATAGATATAAGATATATAATATATATCCTATATATTTATGTATTTATAATAGTACATAACATTTATAGATAAGTCTCGAAATGCACCATTTAGGGATATAGTTAGTCGTACGTATGCATGAATGCTACTTTCATTTCTTTTTCTTATTTTAATGGAATTAAAACATTATGATAAATAGGTATATTATAATTACACTATAATATCATATATAATATTATTAACTCCATCCATTATATGTCCTATATATTCCATTAACGAGTCATATCACTTTGAGGGGGTGGTAGTCTGCACCCCATCGAATAAAATTATCGTGTTTACCCCTAATGGAAACCATAAGGGTATGCTATAAATGGAAAATAAATAAGCATAAAGAAAACCTAAACATAATATATATCGTATATAATTATATTTCCATCATATTGTCTACCATGAGAGGTGGTAGAAGATAATGGAACAATCATTGTTTTGTGAAACATTAGTTTTCCATCCACATAAATAGTAAGTTCCATTCCAATTAGATGGAGGTGTGTGTATGTGTAGTTAAAATAATTATCATAAAAACATCCTAGTATGTTGAGGATAATGGTTTTGTTATAAAATAAAGGAATAAAAAAAATTAGTGTGTTGGAGAAGTAAAATAGAATAAATGAAAATAAGGGAAGATGTTACCTTTAAATCGTGTATCTCCCCTTTATTTGAACCAAAAGGGTTTGTTAAGTGTCTTTTTACTAAGTTAATGATTCTAGAAGAAGGATAGGGAGGTAGGGAGATTAATTTTGTAGTGTTTTGAGGAGGCAAGTAGTTTGAATGGTGTGAAGAATGGGTTAGAGGTGAGAGATTTTTATAAGGGGAGGAGGGGCTCTTTAGAAAAGTGTGAAAATATTATTTTATTACATAATGATTTTTGGGTTTCTAAATGTAAAAAACTTATTAAAGTCGAAGGGAATATGACTCATGGTTGATATTAAATCATCCAATTAAAATTTCATAGTTTTTGGATATTATTCTAACCAATATAATCTTATTTATTTAAATCTATTATTAATTTGGTAAACAGTGCATCATTATTGTGTCATAAATATAATAAAATATTTAATGTCAAACAATTATAAACAAAATACCATGATGTAGGAAATATTTTTATATTTCCAAATAATATTATTTTTTTAAAAGATAACATATATAAATCTATGTAAAAATTAATTTACTAAATGAAATTTAATTATGTTGATTTTTTTTACTAAGTTAATTAAAATAAAGTGTCCTTATAACTTTTAATTGGCTCCATGGGGTCCCCAAAATCTATTAAAGGATGATCATGGTTGGATTTTTATAAACCATTATGATTAGGACACATTTTAAAGTAATTTTTTATTATTACTGTAATATTTTATTACCTTTATTTACTAGATATACCTTTTAACCATTGTAAATAAAATATTTACTCATGTAAATATTCATTATGTTTAAAAATAAAAGTTACCTATTTATAAAATATCGACCTCCATATTAAAAATATGGAATCCAATTTTCCAAATTCAAAACCCATAAGTGGAAGAAATTAATTTAAAATTAATTCCCACTATCAAAACAAAAGTTGTGTTTTTATAAAAAAATAACTATCAAAATATTTAAAGTTGTTTATATCCAATTTCAAAGTGAAATTAAATTAAATGACCAAAATTTAATTAAATAGTAATCATATAATCTAATTACAATTTAAAAGCATTTAAAAAGATAATATATCCATATATATAAACTAGATTAAAAGGTAGTTAGGAATTAAAATATAGTATTATAAACATTTATTAAGAAACCAACATTATGAGAAAAAATACCAAAATTTCATAAAAATTATATTTTGATGTCATGGTTCTAAAGAATAATATTTTTTTGTCAAATAGAACATATTAAAATGTAAAAAACTATATTTAAAAAGGGTTCTCCATCAATAGTTGGTAAATCAAACTTTTAAATTAAATTATGCTTAAAATTAGATACATTCATATTTTAAGCCACTATATTTTATTGGATAAATGTTAAAAAAATTAACAAACATTTATATTCAAATTTTAGTTAGTTATATTCATAACTTCTAATTTAGTGTCTAGGCGATAACTACCATTTACAACAATATTATTATATTATTATTGTGCAACATAAGATTTCAAAGAAAACTGTTGTTACATATCGGGTACACCATCAAATATATAAATTCATTTAAGGTAAAAATAATATTTAATTCACAAAATAGAAGTAAAAAATTGTATTATTTATTTATTTAACATTGATGATACAAAAAAAGTCTTATTTCACATCATAAAGGTCAATAAAACTATAAGAATAACATTAAACATGTCGTACAAAAGCCATTTCAAGTCATTATACTTATAATATCAACAATTTAATAACCATGTTTGTGTTTAAACATATCTATATCTTTAAATAGAATGATATGTTTGATAACAAACATTATACACCATATAGTGTATAAACAAACAAATAAATATTATTATATAAACATTTCTATTTTTACCTAAAAATTACAATGGATGGTATAACCCTAATTATATATATTATGAAATTTTATTTACACATGTTTATATAATTTATTATTTGGTTATATATTAAATATAAAAGAAAAATAAAACCAATTGAATATTAAGGATTTGGTTTTACGATAAACTACTTTTATACTAATAAATATGTTAGATATTTATAAATTAGATTATTCAACATTAGGGAATGATATTAATGAAATTTATATTTAATTTATTAAATAAAAATGATTTTAAAATAATATATTATTTTTTATAGGAATAAAATAAGAACAAAACAAACATTAAGAATTAAAAAATAGTATATTTCTTAGAGGTAGCTTTTCACGCTTTTAATGGATGTATTTTTCAAAGATAAATTTTGAATATGATTATAAATTTTAAGATAAAAAAATAATATTCTTCTTTAAAATCGTTATATAAATATATAAATTGGTGTAATTTGTAATATTTTTTCTAATTGGATTCATATTTGTTAAATAGTAATAAATACAACATTTTATTCAAAACATGAATTTTAATCTAAAAACATTGCTGTTAAATTATTATTATATATGAATTAAAACAATATCAATTATAAATTTATTAATCCAATTTAAGACTTTTGAATCAATTTCATTTTGAAATTCGATATAAAAACATTGTCATCTTTGGAACATTTTCACATTAGAATCCATTTTTCTTGCCCCATTTATTGGATTAATTGAAATATGAAATTAATAAATTATGTGTATTGAATTCTAAAAAATAGATTCAATATTTGGAATCCTTGGTTCTATATTTAGTAAATATTTACAACTAATTTTTTTCGAATATGAACTATAAGATATAATTCATTTAACGATAGTTGAGGGAAAATCACATAATTTTGTGTAAAAATATATTATAAATATTAAGAAAATACTACGAGTTACCCCATATTTATTTAATGACTATTTATCATTGATAATAATTAAAGGATTAGTTATGTGACCACTTAATGACATTGGTATAACATAAAACATATTTCATATTTTATTCAAAGAAGTCTAAAAACATGCCATTCTGTTGCTTATAACAAGTGAAATGTTTTTAATATGGAGTTTTTAGAGGATATGTCAGACTATAAATTATATATTACAGAAGAAATATTACTATTCATTCAAGAAAAATTTTATCAATTTTTATTTAAGATATAATTACCCAAAATATTTGTACAATGATAATACAATATTTATTTAATGAAAGGAAATAATAAATAAATAATAAAAAAAATATTAAAATAAATAAAATATTAGAAAATTAAATCCATCCACTAATTTTATAGATTACGTTGAAATATTGTTGATGTATTTTATGTGTTTATTTGAAGATATCTTATTTTTTATTATTATTATTAATTTCAAAATAACAAATAGTGTCAGAATTGAAATAAATAATAGTTTAAATAAAAGGAATGTCATTAAATGATAAAAAATTCATAAAAATATATAATTCATCCAAATAGTGGCATAATGTGTATAATTTCATCAATTATTTATTTATATATTCATATTTTATGTTATAAAACTATGTTATCCTTTAAAAAGAAAAAACACTAGTTGTAATAGTAAGAGTTATAGAGGTTGAATAATTATTAATATATAATTATAATGACTAAAAAATCAAGTCATGTTCATATTTAATTGATGAAATTATTTCAATTTGAAATCATCCAATTTTTTAAATTAAAATTTTTGGAACCATTATGAATAGAAAATAATTTATATAAATTTAATATTTTGAGAAATTCAAAGAGTTCTCCTCCCCTCTCATATAATAGGGAACCTCTTATTCTCTCTTCTTCAAATAGAAAATCATATTTGGATCACCCTTGATCATATAAAATAACTTAATATTGTTCCTCTCTATATTTCAGATCACTTATATGCGGTATATCAGTGTCTATGTGTTAATTAGAGGAGATTTTCTAATGAAGATGTATAGTTTATAGTCACAGGATTCAATTATATTTCTTCTTCAACCCCCTTCAAATATTCTTCAAAAAAGCTAAAATAATTACTCTATTACCATCCATATTCTGAGGTGATATTATTTAAATGGTCTAAAAATTATGCATCTCCAATTATAATAAATAGGAAAATAATTAATCATTCTTGTCTACAATAGACTATTGGCTAACAAAAATAGGAAATTCCTTTTTCCATAACTTTATATTTGGACTGGTTATAGTGAAGGAATTAAATTCTTGTATGATATTCATGAAATATTTATCCTTATTAAAAGATATAATATAATTTATTTATTTTGTATTAATGTTTGATATTATAACAAAGATACAATAGGGGTTAATTGTGTTTTTCAAAAACAATGATACATTAAAAACACCCCTCTTGTAATGCATCGAACCATTTCATAGCTCTGAAAGATGAGTTAAAAGACGATACAAATAAGTAAATGAACATATATTTATATTGTGTTTTGGTGAAATAAAATATACTATAGACCACTCCAACAATACTAAACTCAAAGAGATTGGATATTTTTACACTAAGTCCTCTAATCAGAAGTTCTCTTAAACAAATAGGTAAGTACATTCTGTTGAAACCTTAATAGGATTTTATAGGGTCTTCTACTGGTTTTAAAAAGAATACAAAATATAAATCATATAAAAAATACGACATATTACCACTATTTATTCTAACTAACAGAAACTCCAATAAATCAAGGGGTATTTATTGGGTTTAGAAAATAGGTTTTACATTACAGTTGTATAAGAAACTGATAATAATATAAGATGATCGATAATACACAATAAAAAATTAATCATCAATTTCAATTATTTATTCTCAAAATTGCTATATTGAAAATACCAGAAAAATAACTATACATGCATGTCTCTTATGTGTATCCCTTATAAATTCTTCTTGATCATACATAGGAAAATGAATGAATAAGATTTAGTAACAATGACAACAACAACAAGTTGATCTGATGGATAAATACATGTTTGTATCCAAGGTGTAGTTATGAAAGGAATTATTTACTTTTTGTTTCAAAAAACATATCACTTGTATATATATATTATATCTCATAATAATTTCATGATGATGATTGTATCAATATTTATATTGTTGGTCAAACTGATCCATGTGAAACCCACTCTAGAAATATCACCAAATAAATCATGAATATTTGATTTCAAAATCATTTAAGATGATTGTAACATTTTTTATGAATTTTATTATTTTAATTCCTTAAATTCAATCCATTTATTGTAACATTACAAGACATTGATTAGTTCATAAAAAAACATTGAATAGATATTTATATCTGGATAAAACTCTTATAAAATAATAGATAATGTCTTTTATTTATAACAACCGCATTGAATTGTAAAATGTGGGGTTATATCATATATTGAGAAAAAAAATTAAGTTTAAGAATGTATAGATAATTACAAAATTAGGTTTGATAACGTGTAGCAGTTCATAAACATTGTGTTGTCAAAAATACATTGTGTTCCGCTACCAAATGGTTTCTTCGATTCATTGGGTATATAATCCACATGATTCCATTCAATCACAAGGTATCCAAACATTACGTAACACTAAAAAACATAATTTATGAATTGAGATACCATAGATAAATCAATACACACCCAAAAAATATTAACAAATATTAATCTTGGATTAATCATAGGAATAAATTTCAATACTGAATATTAATTGGGTTATTATCTCCTTTTATTTCACTAAAAAAAACCTAATTAGTAACATAAATGTGGATTCCTGTGAAGATAAAAACCAAAAATAAATTTACGTACTTGTTAAATAAATATATTCCCCATAATATCCCCATATTTTATGATAAAGTACATATAATTGAACAAATTAAATTTAAAAACATCTTGTAGAACAATAATAATAAATTTATATAACACAAAATAAATACATATATATCCTTTAGAAACATTTCTCATAAGCATATATATTTCATGTAGAAAAACTTCTCAAATTTCATATTTATCATATCTATTCAAATTTATCCATATTTATAAAAATTTCCTATAATTCCCCAATAAAAATACTCTCTTACATATCTTCATTTTGATTAAAAAATAAACCTCTACATATATAAATATCCCCATATAAAAATGTCAAGATATATATACTTGTAAATATATAATATTATCTATATATAATGCTATCCTCCTTTGGGAGACATCGAAAAATAGAAATAGAAATTTATAAAAATAAAATCCCCTATATTCATGATTCCAAAAAATGTAATAAATAAATATATAAACTATTTTTCGATGAATGAAATGGGTATGAATAGAACATAAGAATCCCATATACATATATCTTATATATATATATATATATATATATATAACATTTTACACAAATTATAATGACTCCGACTAAGTTAATGCATATAAGATATTAATTGGATTAATATTTTAAAAATATTCCTATTATTTATACATGTTAGATTTGAAATAAAATATTTATTAATTAATGTAATAGACATATCTACCACATTTAATTATATAATAAAATACTAAATAAATTCTTGTGTAAAATAATAAATTAATTTTTAGAACATTTAAAATAAACTATAAAACAACATGTTGACCCTATTTTTAGTAAAAAAATAGATATTTAAATACATGATATATAGAAAATAAGTTATATAAAATGTTAAATTAAAACTAGTGTGTTAGAATGGATTAAACAGTTTATATGAACTTCCAACATCAATAATATTAATTTAAATCGACTAATACACTTGAATTTTCTTATATCAATATTTTAAATGATGCTAATATTTGATATAGAAAAGAATACAAAAATTGTTTAACCATGAACACTTTCATCATATCATGATCCAACTTGGTAACAACTCCTCTTCTAAGTAACTCCATTAGAATTAAAATTTCTACATTAAATTCTTCAATGTATTCTTTCAAAAATGATATCGTATTCAAATTTTAATACCCCATTTCTAATTCATCAGACGATCTTATAATATTATTCAGATAATCTTGTAATGTATCTTTTTCTTCATTCATGGTTCTATGACTGAAAAGAAGCTTTTCATTTTAGTTGAATAGACATACTGTTCTTTGTAATTATGAGCTTCCTTATTTCATCAGAATATTTTATAAATGAATCCATAATATCTGAAACATACTATTCTTTTATAATATTACTATTATTATCTTTTTCATTTTTTTGTGAAATAATTTATTTTGAACATGTAGTTATTGTTCACTTGAGATTGTTTTCACTGGTATATTGAATACTTTGTAATAGGTTTTTAGAAGAAGACCTAAATAAAAAATATGAATTTGATTATAATGACTTTAAATAAAATATATTATTTTTTCATACATATTACAAATGAAACATAACAATATTTTTTTGAATAATATATTATAATTATTATTGATTTTAATTTTTTAAAAGAAATTTTTATAAAATATTTTAAATTCATAAAAACAATATATAAAATAATGAATAAAACTCTATGAAATGAATTTATAAACTCATGTAATTATTTGAATATTTTAAAAACTCAATTAAATGATAAATAACATAACTGTCTCAATTTATAAATTGTTTAATGTAATAAAAAAATATATTTTATATAGTAATAAAATACATCACAGATTATTGGTTGTTGTTCTAAGAATTCTTCTATTGATAACATACTACTTTAGAGTTAATCCATCCTTTTGAATATATATATATATATATATATTTTTCTATATAATACAAAATAGTCAACTAATTATTTCACAAAGTAGATCAGCGGTGAATTCTTACAAAACATCAAATACATGATCATTTTGGTAGCCATTTTCATTTCGGTCTACTAGTGTTAGAAAATATATTTTTGAATCAAACATGTTTATTTTTATTATAGATTATACTATTCAAGTTAAACAATTATTTTGTACAAAAAACATTTTTTACACAAACAATTAGAGTCTTTATAATGAGAAAATAATTCTCATAATATACGTTAAACCAACAATAATAAAATGAAACACATGGAAAAAAATTAATTTTGAACATGTGAAAAAAATAATTTCAATATCATATTGGTATTTTACCATTACATCATATTCCATATTTTCCATTATGAATTTTTTAATTAACATGTATTTGATTTAAATAATTCTACCACCTTTTCATGATACTGCAGAATAATTTAAATAATAAACATAAAAAATTCTTCGATCTTAGTTTCACGAGTACCATAATAAATTCTAGACATATTAAATTTTAGTTATTTAATATTTATCTAAAAAACATATTTCTATAAAAATATATCATCATGTGATTTTTTAATTTTTATATCATCTATCTATATGGTTTCCTATTTATCTTTTAGAATAAAAAAATCCTCTTTATCTCATCAATATAATGTTTTCACAACTAGTTTTTTGAGAGTATTAATATTACACCACTTCCATATGATCTATTAGAAAACACATTTATTGATTATTCTCACTGTTAGAAGTTGTAGAAGATTCTTTAGGTGAACTAGAAGATTCATTCCAATAAGACATTAATGTTTTATTTTCTTCTATCATATAATCATCATTCCTTTGATAATTATTTAATGGATAATTTTATATTGTGTGACCTTATCTTTGTAATCGTGAAATCTATTTTGTTAAGTCCCTTTCTTATTTTTTTTATAGTTTATAAGTTCTTGTAACAAAATTTACTAAACCATTATCTAAATTTGGATATCTATAATCATTTTGTTTAGGAATATTATTTTTAAGAGCTTATCCTTCATGTTTGATATGATTTTCAGGTTGAACATGAATCTCAAAATCATACATCATTAATGATCTAGACAATTCATTCATTGAATAGTTTTACTAGTGTATATTGTTGTATAACTACAGATATTCTGTTTTACTTAGTGGATAGTTCTCTGAGTTGTTTTAACACTTGATTTTATTGTGAAGTTTGATCTCTAGAAATGATACATTACTGATAATTTCTTAAATTATTCCATTCATTCAAGTTATAGTTTTATCTCCACTCTTTATCAATGTATCAAATATTAAATTTTATGTACCATAACATCATTTTCTGAAATTTTCAACATCCTCATATTCAATAAATATTAACTTTAACATCACATATACAATATAACATTGAGAATATTGATTAAAATCACCAGTTCTTATACCATAGATAATAAAATTCAATTTTCTTGGATAAATATCATATTAGTTCCCTTGATCATCATAAAAAAATTCAAATCTACGTTAGGAATTTCATTATTCATGAAAATTATTAAATAAATCATTATTACAGTATTGTTCACATAAATAATGATACATAATTTCCCGCATCCATTATTATCATCATTAATGTTAGGAGCATGAATAATCAATATAGGATCTCTAAAATCATTTATTTCAATGAATATTAGTCTAAATATTCATATCACTCTTGTTAGAGTTATTGTGTATTATTCCTTTTTTCCTTGGAGTAAAAAAAACTTAAGAACTAGATATAATAAAATAGAATAATCATATTATATAAAACATCGTTATGATATTAGATGATATTAGATGATTGAAAAATTATTCAAAAAAAATACTAGTATATCCCTACTATAGAATTCTCTTACTGTTTCAGAATCATTATGATAAAGATGAATACCACAAGGGGGTGAATTGTGTTTTTCAAAAAAATTGATTAATTCATAACACATATCATATTATAGAATGAACCATTAATTTTTTCTTAAATATAAATGTGTAGTGAAAATGAATAAGGGAAATAAAACAGTGATGTATAGTGGGAAACTACACAATAATCCCCTTGAACACTCCACAAACTCTATTATCTATTTTCATGGTTATTTTAACTAGTAGGTTCTCTTATCTAGAGAGATCATAAATAAAAAAATGGGTGACTATAGTCGACATATTAAAATTGTAACAACCAATGATTATTATGAAAATTATTTTTTAACAATATTGATTCTTTAATATGTTGCATAGAATGTTAGAAAAATGATAGGAATTCACTATACGCAATACCATCTTATCATGTGTTACACGCAACACTGAGTTTCTACCAAATATCACTCTATTATTTTAATTTTTCTAATAACAAAATTATAACATAGCAATAATAATAGAATATATAAATAAGAATGACTTATTTGTGAATTTATTCTATAAATATTTATATATAATTATTTATGTAAGAAATTTTAAATTAAGGAAAAACGTTTCAAAAAAATAAAAGGAAATGTTTTTCTTAGAAGCTATTTAAATATGAATACCTATATTTTATTCCATTAAATAAAAAAATAAATCTCAATATATCATATTAATGAAATAAATATATAATATATTCTATATTATATTTTATACTTGTATAATATGTTTTCGATACACCATATAAGAAGAAGTCTAATTTTACCTATAAAAGAATTATTTTTCTAAAACGGCAATTTTTATGCCTTTTGGTGGTCCACTTTTTGAAAATATATCATTTGACACATATATTATATTTTAAAAACTAATCTTCTTATTTATAATATGGATATAAAAATTTACAATTGGTGAAATTTAGGTATGATTCTAAGAAGATTCATGTTTTAATGAATAGTGAGAAACTAATTTTTGTTAAATGATATTTTTCATTTTAATTCCTTTTGAGGTAAAAATTATTTTTTTGATTAGATTAAAATTTAAATTAGTTAATTTTTAATTAGAAAAATTATTATTTTTAAAATGTATTTTATACATGAACTTATTATAAATACATTTTATATTTTAAAAGTTCATTTTTCTGAGATATAAATTTTTCATTACAATTTATTGGATTTATAAAGAATTGAAATATTCATATTTTATGTTTTTAAATGAGATAAATGGATGAAAAATTTTAATTTATAATTTAAAAATGTATTAATTATGTCCCATTAATGTTTTTTCTAATATAAATACTAAGCATTGTAAATTATTTTAACTTGTTAAATGATAAATTAGCTAATTTGTGTTTGAAAATAAAATTAGATCGACCTTAGAATTACTGTAATACATGTAAAAATATTATTTTATTAATTAAATTATATCGTTAAAATATTAGGATCAAAATTAAGTAATTTAATGGACACCTATACAGGAATGTGAATTATATAACATTTTAATTAATGAATGACACAAAATTACATTTTTATTACCTTTAATATTACTTTTGAGTGCACATGTGAATAAATGATTATTGTGAAATAATAAAAAAGTAAAATTTTAAGTCAATAAATATATTTTTAGTATTTAAAATTAATTTTTACGTTTCAATGCACTCATATTAAGTTATGGCATGTATAATATTTTATTTAATAAAAATGTATCAATTTAACTTTAATGTTTTAAATATTATATCATTTTTATTATATGATTATCAAGTAGATGAAAATTCAATAAATAGTATTCTAAAATATAAAATATTAATCTTTATCAAGGAATTATAGTTTTATTTTTTAGTATATACTAAAAAATGTTAAATAATTATAGAATGGCGATTTAATAATGATTTTTTAATTGAAGTAAAAATTAATAGTTTTAAAAATATTAAACTAGTTTATTTTTTGATAATTAATGTGGTAAAATCATTAATATATTAACTCGACCATTGTTGGATATAATAATATAATTTTTATTGAATATTTCTTGTTTTATTTATGTTTTAAAAAATCCATGAAATAAATATTTTTAGTACTAGCCATGTTGATATTATCTAAAACAATGTTGTATTAAATTAATTAAAACCCATAAAACATATTTCAAAATAAAAAATAATTATAATTTGGTCTAGAATGATATAAATTTTTCACTTATGGTATAATTTACATAAAATATGTATAATTATGAATATTTTGATATTGATAAATTCGTTACATTAGTTATAATTTATTTATTCTAAGTACAGGTTAAAAAATGATTAGCTTTAGATCAATAAAAAAATTATCAAAAATAATTTATTTTTTAATATTAGGAAATTATTTAGTCTTCTTTTTGAATCAAAGTCCTTTTTGGAGGTATTTCAATTCATATTGAAAATATTATTGATTATTATTTTCCGAAATTTCAAAAGTGCCCCTCACTACAATTATTTATAGGAACATCCTCCCTCACATCATCACATCCCTTTATACTTATTTTCAACCATCCCATATTCCATTTTATTATAAAATTTTAAAGAATAAAGGTAGAGGTTTTTTTCATCTAAAAAGATAAACTCTATTGCCGCTAAGAGGAGATCTATGGGGATCATCTTAAAGAGGAGGTAATCTCCTTTACTAATTATTCCGTGGTTATTTCTTCTTCTAATTCATCTTCATATGTCTTTTCCATTATAATTTTATAGATAAATTATCACCTATATTATGATATTTTATTATTATTATTATGGAAGATCCATATTCCACCTTTTATCTATCTTAGTAAAAGAAGAAATTTTACCTCGTGCTTATATACGCCTTACCGTATCCACACTATGGTGTAATTATTTTTCCTAAAAAATTTAATGTATTAACATAACAGATTCCTTTATAGTAAAGGAAATAAATAAGATTTTAAATATTCCTTTATATTAAGGGAAATAAATAATGTTTTAGAGGATTAATGATCATTTTGATATGAATCCAATGGGATGGACGATGAGTGAAATGCATTCTGAATGGAAAAGTTGTTTAAAATAACATGTGAAGAAGTAGAGGGATATATCATATGATCCTTTGAGTGTAAATGAGTGAGAAAAAATAGAGGATTAATCAAATAATATTGAGTAGAGAGATTCATTTTTTCACACACTTTTTGAGATAAATTGTTTTCAAACAATATTCCAATAGTGATGCCTCATACACTTAAAAGAAAAAACACATGGTTATCTCAAATTTTATGGAAAATTATGTGCCCAAACTAGTAATAGATATTGGTTATGTGGCCCTAATGGTGCAGGCTGGGAACAAGGTTTAGGAAAACAATTCCTGACCTATTCTCCACATCTATAATAAACTACAAACACCTCACATGACCATTCACCTAAACATAGATGTTAAAATAATCATGAGAGAAAACTCATGTAATCCTAGACCAAACAGTTTGGTTTCTCTAAAATGGATGATGGACTTAGCTAACTATGCCCCATATTTCCATTATATAGAAATATGATTTTTTGTATCTCAATGCACATCAAATTCTCCCAAAACCCTGAGCAACTTCTCTAGAATTGAGCAAAGTCCAAAAACAAAACATTTTCATTCCTGATAATATGTGTTTAATTCTGAGACCCAATATAAGATCTTGCATGTCCACAAAATAAGAATGATCCAAAAACATACAGAAATTTTAACTTGATCTATAACACAATAAATTATAATCTCCTAAAATAATATCATAACATCTCCAAAATGACATGGTGAAATAAAGAAAAAAATACCCCTATATACATGGGTTTAGAAGGTCTGTTAAAACTACAATGACCAAACCTTAAAAAATTACATAATATTTAATTAAATGAATAATTCACATTAAGGATCTTTTCAGATTTACAGTTTTATAGAAATAGGACATAATTATTACATTACGTCTCAATTATTCCAAATTAGATTCTTCTACTCAGTTTACATTATATCACAAATATAAACACTATCAAAACAAAGAGTCACATCTAGTTCCTTGTTTTAGACATCATGACTATTCCATGATCACATCCTTGACCCTATTCATCTTTAAAACATAAGAAAAACATTTCAATACATGGGAATAGCACAAAAAGATCAGTAAGGGTTACAAAACAAAGAAAGAAAACATTAGTTAATCATTACATACAAAACATAAGATCTTTAATATACCTCATGAAATCATAATATTTATGAATAAAAAATAAAAAACATAATTTATAAAGGTAAATTCTGGAATCCATATCATACATACATTATAGCTATCATAGGTATGTAAAGAGTTACATTTAGAATACCCATCATAGTATATTACCTAAATCTATTAGAAGAAACATTCACATTTTACCTTCATCACATCACCCAATGAATTGGAGAGCTATATTGGGCTCAACCACCCTAGTATTATCATGGAACCACACGTGTATGTAAATAATGATCATGAACCATAACATATTCATAGCACATACGTCAAACATAAAGGAAATATAACATTTCCACATTGCAATCAAAATCTATCATTTAAATATACTAACATAAAAAATAATTAACAACCCATTTTCAAAAACAAAATACATAAAAGATTATATGGTATTTATTTTCCTTTTCAAAACAATACGGCTTATTGAAGATTCAATAGATCAAATAATACTCGAGGCATTGGAAAAAGTCATTGTCACTACTTAAATTAAAAAGAATTTTTTTTGTCATTTCGTAAAAAAATACATAGAAAAATATTCCCTTCGAATGAAATTAAAATTCAAAGGTTTTTATAAATTATATAAAATTAAGTAATGTATTAAAACAAAATATGCCACAATGAAAGGAGATTGAGACGAAGTCCCTTACCTCATGTCTAATTTGACCCATTCATTCTTTAATCTCTTTAATAATAAACTAATGTTAATTTCTACTTTATTAATATCCTTTTTCAATGTTATTATTCCTTTTATATCATTTATTACAATGTTACAAAAATTATGTAATCATTTAAGGTCATAATGATCGTTTTTTCGATATTTTCAACATGAGTCAAAAATGAACTTCTTATAATTACAATTTGTTCATGTGGTCAAGTATCCATTATATCCAGAATGATATTCATTATTTATATTTAATATATATCATATATATCTAGTATATGTATGTATTTATAATAGTACATAACATTTAGCGATAAGAAATGAAATGCACCATTCACGAAGACGGTAAGCCATAAATATGCCTGGACGGTACTTTCATTTCTATTGCTTATTTTAATGGAATTAAAACATATAGATACAAAATTATATTATAATTCCAGTATAATATCATATATAATATCATTAACAAAATCCTTTATACATCCCACATTTGTCATTAATGATTCATATCACTTTGATGGGGCAGTAGTCCCCATTTCCTCAAATGAAATTATCGTGTTTACCCATATTGGAAGACATATAGGTATGATATAAATAGAAAATAAAAAATCATTAATAAAACATAAAAAAATATATATCATATATAAATAAAGTTACATGATAATGATCCCCATGAGAGTCAGTAGGAGATAATTGAACAATCATCGTTTCCTGAGTTATTAGTTTGTCATCCACAGAAACAATATGTTTTTTACCCATTAGATGAAGGTGTTTTTAAGTTTAGTTCGAATACTTATCATAAAAATATCTATGTATATTGATTATACTTATGGTGTTACAAAATAAAATAATAAAAAGTGTTTAGGGTGTTGCAGAAGTAAAATAAAACAAAAGAACATAAGATAAGATGTTACCTTTAAATACGGTAACCCTCTTTAGTTTGAACCAAAAGGGTTTTTTAAAGTGCCATATACCATTGTTAAGGATTATAAGAGAATGTGATAGATTTATATAGCTTAATTGGTTAGAGGATAGACAATCCAAGGTGTTTTAGTGGTGTGATGAATCGGTTTGAGGTGAGGGATTTTTATAAGGGGGAGGAGGGGCTCAATAGGAAAGTGTGAAAATATTATTTTATTACATAAAGAATTTTCTATTTCTAAATGTCCAAAATATCATAAAGTAGAATATTAAATGAATCATGGTCAAAATAAAATCATCCAATTACAATTATACAGGTTTTGGATATCATATTAATCTTTTTAATTTTTTATTTGATTCTTTTATTAATGAGGTAAACACTACATCAAAATTGTGACATAAGTAGTTTAATTTATTTAATTTCTAAAAATGATACATAAAATTCCATGATATAGGAAATCAATTCATCTTTCAAAATAATATTTATAGTCTAAAGGATAACTTATAAAACCCTATGTAAAAATTAATTTACAAAAAGATATTTGTTTATGTCATACTTTTCTTTAATTTAAGTTAATTAAAATATAGGGTCATTATCTCTCTTATGTTACTCAATGGGATTTCCAAAATCAAAAAATGGGTGATAATGGTCAGAATTGTATCATCCAATATGATTAAGACACATAGTAGGGTAATTATATTTTATTGTAGTAATATTGGTTTACCCTTATTTTTAATATTTACAATTTAACCATGGTAAATAAAATATATACTAAAGTAAATATTCATAATGTAAAAAAATAAAAGTAATATATTTATACAATTTAAAAATATTAATTAAAAATATTGAATCCATTTCTTCAAATTCAAAAAAAATAAGTGGCAGAAATTAATTTAAAAAATAATTCCTACTGTCAAAACAACAGGCGGGTTTTAAAGAAATAATAACAATCAAAAGATTGTCACTTTTTTTGTATAATTTCAATGTGAAATAAATTCTTGACCAAAATTAGATTAAATGGTAAAAATATAATCTAATGAAACTTTAAAACAAATTAAAGAGATAATATAACCATATAAAAGATTATATTAAAAGGGATTTTTAAATTAAAATATAGTATTTTCAATATTCATTAAAAAATGAACATTATCAGAAATATAACAAAATTTCATCCAAATTGTATTTTTATGTCCTGATTCTAAAAAATAATAATTTTTTTCAAATTGAACATATAAAGATTGACCAATACTATATTTAAAAAGGGTTCTCTATCAAAAGGCATCAAATCAACCTTTTAATGTAAATAATTCTTAAAATAAGATTTATTCACATTTTAAGACTCTATATTTTATTGTGTTAATGTATAAACATTTAACAAACATGAATAATTATATTGTAGTTAGTTCTATTTATTCTTTCTAATACAATGTCTTTGCATCAACTACCATTTACAATAAAAATATTATATTATTATTGTGCAATGTAATATTTGAATGAAACCCATTGTTGCGTATCGGGTACACCATTGAACATAGATACCCATATAAGGTAAAATTAATACTTTATTCAGCAAATATTAATTAAAATGAAAATGTATTATTTCTTTATTTACCTGTGATGTTACATACTTACCCCCTTTTGAAAAATTGTTTCCTCACAATTTTATTCACTTGTCAAATAAATGGGGGTATTTATCCTTCATTGCATTTTCAGATTCCTTCATTTCCTCTTCAACCATATGATTTTTCCACAAAACCTTTACCTTGTGAATTACAATATTCCACTATAATTTCTCAATTTGGACAAAAATCTGGACTGGTTGTTCCTCAAAAGTGATATTATCTTCCAACTAAACTATACATGAACATAAAACATGAGATGGATTAGGCATATACATTCACATCATTGATACAAGAAAAAAATTATGCACCTAGGATAACCATGGAGGAAAATACACTCTGTACGCAACAGATCCATGTTTCTATAGGAATTCATAAGGTCAAATGAACCTCAGACTCAACTTTCCCTTCATACCAAAATGCATCACACTTTTCCATGGAGAAAATATGAGAAAGACATGGTCACCTACCTCAAAAGAATGATTCTTCCTTCGGTTATCAGCATAACTTTTCTACCTACTCTGCGCTGTTGTCAAGTGCTTCTGATTCATCTAAAAATTTTCTGCCATCTCTTCTACCAATTCTGGTCCCATCAGCTTCCTTTCACCTACATCATCCCAAAAATCTGTAGTTCGACACAACTTTCCATATAATACCTCAAATAGAGAAATCTGTATACTGTATTGAAAATTGTTATTATATGAAAATTCAACCAAAGTAAGATGTCAGTCCCAAAATCCCTATTAATCTAGTGAAAAATCACATAACATATCCTCCACGGTCTGAATTTTTCATTCTGACTGCCCATCTGATTACACATGAAAACCTATACAAATATTTAATTAAGTTCCCAATGACTTTTGATGGCCTTTCGAAACGTTAGATGTAAACCATTGATCACGATCAGATATAATGGAGAGGGGAACACCATGAAACCTAACTATCATTTTAACATAAAACTATAAAAGATGATCTAGATAAAAAGTATCTTGAATAGGAAAGAAATGAGCAGATTTAGTCAATCAATCAATAATAACATAGATTTAATTAATACATTAGGATGTCTTTTCTAATCCCACAAAATACCCCATGGATATATTTTCCCATTTCCACTCTAGCACTAGTAAAGGATAAAGCATCCCTTCATTGCCTGCCACTCTTCTTTAACCTACTATCATGTCAATCACTTCATAGTAAAATCAGCAATATCAATTTTCATTCCATCCCACCTGTAATACTCTTGATGATCTATATACATCGTTGTACTTCTAGGATGAACTAAAAATGAAGAACTATGAGCTTCACAAAACAACTCATTCTTCAATTTCGAATCACGTATAATGCATAATATTTTCTCAAACCACAAAAAAAATCATTATCAATGTAAAATTCTGGAAAATTACCCTTCTGAACCAACCCTACATTTTCCTACCACTCATATTATTCCTTCTTCACTTGGTTTATTATGTCTGATAGTGTTGATTTCACTGACACCTGAAACGAAAAAAGAATAATTTGTTTCACCAACATCTTTTATGCCAAAGTTCATAAAATCCAAAACCAAAGGATCTATTTCCAAACATAGTATGATAAATGAAGAATTATATTTTCCACTAAAATCATCGAACACAATATTTTCTTTTCACGCATGGAAAATGATTGTGCAATCATAATCCTTGATTAATTACAACCATCTCATTTGTCTCAGGTTCAATTTATTATGATTGAATATATACTTCATACTTTTGTGGTCATTATATATTTCACATTTCGCTCCATACAAATGATTCCTCTAAATTTTTAAAACAAAAAAAACATCAACTAATTCCAAATCATATGTATGGTAATTTAACTTATGTGGTTTCAACTGACGTGAATCATAAGCAATTACATGATCATTCAGCAAACGAACACAACCAATTCCATTAAATGAAGTGTCACTGTAAAGAATAAACTAAAAATTTCTAGAAGGTAGTGCCAAAACTACATCATTCACCAATCTTTTTTTCAATTCCAGAAAACAATTTTCACATTATTTTGTCCAAAAGAACATAACACCTTTTCGAGAAACATAGTCACTAAAATAGACAACCATGAAATTTTTTCAATAAAACTCTAATAATAACATGCCAGTACAAGAAAACTACAAAACTCAGTTATATTTGTTGGTCATGTCCATTATTAAAAAACTTTTTTTAGTAGGATCAATAGTTATTCCATTTTTTTAAATAATGAAACCATGTAATGAAATTTGTTGTAACCAAAACTTAAACTTGTTGAGTTTACCAAGTATTTTATTTTCTTTTAGGGTTTTCCAGACAGCCCTTAAATGACTTTCATGATCCACTTTTATTTTAGAATAAACCCAAATATTATCACTGAACACAACCGACTACTTATCCAAGAACCCAAAAAAAATTCTATTAATACGTTCAATGAATATAAAAGTTGCATTGGTTAAACAAAAAGGTATAACTGAAAATTCATAATGTACATATCAAGTATAAAATACAGTCTTAGGAATGTATGCATCCTTTACTTTCAACTGATGGTACCAAACCTCAATTCAATCTTTTAGAAAAACAATAAGCTCCCTCTAGCTGATCAAACAAATCATCGATATGAGGAAAATGATACTTGTTCTTAATAGTGATGTTATTCAATAGACTATAATCAATGAAAAGTATCATTGAACAATCTTTCTATTTATATAATAAGACAAGAGAACCCCATGGTGATGTTATAGGTTGAATGAAACATCTATCCAACAACTCCATAAATTGCTTATTTAACTCTAAATGATTAATTTGAGCCTTTGGGTTTGAGGGATTTGAAATTAGCATATAATCGGGAACTAAGTCAACCGTAAATTCAACTTCTCGATCAGGTATAATACCAGGAAACTCATAAGAAAAAAACATCAAGGTACTCATTTACCACCGACACATCATTAATCTGAACAATTCCATTGTTTTCAATAATATGTGCAAGGTAATATTAATTTCCATATCGTACTAGTTTCATAGCTTCCTGATATGTTATCAAATGTAAGGATTCATTCTTGAAAACAAACTGAAAATCATTTTGAGAAAAACCCTCTTTAGCTCTACTATCAATATCAGCATGATAAATAGAAATCCAATCCTTACCCAAAATAATATCAAACTATACTAGAGGAAAACAATAAGGATTATAGGTAGATCTGTTCCACACACAATGAAAAGAATGTTATTATAATTTCTTTGTGTTTCGACAATTCATCAATGTTTTTTACCATATGATCTGGATTCATATGTTTCGATGGAATTACCCATTTACTAGATAACCTCTCTAAAATGAACGAATATGTGGAACTAGAATCAAACAACACATTGGGATAATCTGAAAAAACAAACAGTGTACCTGATTCTACATTTATTGATGGCCCAACATATACTGAAGTAGTTTCAAAGGACATCACCATCCCTTTATATTTTTAGTCTAGTTTCTTTCTGTCATTTGATTTCTTCATTGAACACTTATTTTCATAATGACCCATTTTGTTTCAGGTAAAACATTTTACTAACTATAAATTAGATTTCGTCTTACCATTATTAAACTCTTTTTCAGCGCTATTACGAGCCTTATATACCTTTTTAACAATTTTTTATCAATTAATATAATTAAAAAGACATTCCCAAATAATCTTTTTACCACAAATTTCATAAACTGTAATCTTACTATTCTTACCATCAGAATTTTTTGAAGAGTTCTTCTCATTCGTCTTCCACCTCGACCTTTTTTCTGTTGTTTTTCAAAGAACA
Source organism: Viscum album (assembly GCA_963277665.1). NCBI lineage: Eukaryota > Viridiplantae > Streptophyta > Magnoliopsida > Santalales > Viscaceae > Viscum > Viscum album. Next base: position 1,843,996,297 of record OY728157.1, on the reverse strand, counting down.
CCTCATCATCCGAAAACCCAATTTCCACCTTCTCTGCATATTGAACATATTTTTTAATAAATTTTGAACTCACGAGAAGATAAATACCTTCGATATATAGGAATTAATCCTGTGTAAAAATTGACGATTTTACTATCAAGATCTCATATGATATTTGGAGCATACCATTTTAGTCGGGTGAATTTTTCTCCATAAGAAGCCACTGAGTCATCCTCCTTTTTTAACACAAGGAATTCCTTTTCCATCCTATGACGAACCACCATATTAAAATATTTCTTGATAAACATACCTATGAATTAATCCCAATCATGAGGATCAATATCCTCACTATCCCTGGTATTTCTCACCATCATCCACCACCAATCAGCTTCACCTTCGAAATGGAAAAAAGCGAGACAAACCTTTTGATGTTTTGAACACCCCATAACATTGAAAATATTATCTTGTGCTTCAATCAACCCATCTTATAGAACATGTTCAAATGATAATATGAAAGATGGGGGATGTTTCCTCATGAAATTCCCCACTACTAACATGTTCGTCTATGGTCGATCTGGCTGATGCCATGCATTGATACCACAACCATTTATAAACTAAATCAACTGTTCCATCACTACAAAAAATTGTTCCAATTCTCACCATCTCAGGTTGCTAAAATGGAAGGTGGTATTCCTCCTGATGTCGTCCCAATATAGCGGCTATGTTTCCTTTGTAGAAATCCATTGTGAACACAGAAATATCTTAGGTGAAGCAGCATTGTAAACTGTAAATTCCATATCACATCAATCATATGATAAATTAATTTATTGACATTAATTTAACAATATCCTAACTGCTAATGTTATCTAAACTTACCTCTGATAGAAAATATAAGGACCCACCCTTAAAAAAATACATTACCTTGTATTAAATGAATAATTCACATAGAATATATTTTTAGGTTTAGAGTTTTAGATAATTATTCCATAACTATTACATTACATCTCATGTATTGCAAATTAGACACTTTTACTCAGTTTCTATTTTAAAAAAAAAATAAAAACTTTTGAAAAAAAGAGTCATGTATAGTTCCATGTTTTAGAAAGCATGACTTTTCCATAATCCCAATTTTGACCCTATTAATCATTAAGTCTTGTGAAAAAAAAATTCAAAACATTTGATAATAATAAAAATCATTGTAACGGTTATAAAACAAAGGAATAAAATATTAGTTCATCATTATATAAATAACATATGCTCTTTAACATACCACATGAAATCCTAAGATTTCTAAATAACACTGAAAAATCATAAATCGTTAAGGTAACTTGTGGCAGACATATCATACATACATTATAGCAATCACAACTACATAGGGAGTTACATTTGGACTACACATCAAAGTTTATTATGTAAATCTATTTAGAGAAACATTCATGTTTACCTCTTTCACGTTACCCAATGTATTGGAGATCTATCTCGGTCTCACACACCATAGGTTTATCATGGAACCACCAGTATATGTAAAAAAATTCCCAATAACCATAACATATTCATATCACATAAAACAAACACTAATAAAATATAAAATTTCAGCATTGATATCACAATATATCATTTAAATTTTTTTACATAAAAAATGAATTATCAAAATCATTTTCAATACCAAAATACATATAATATTATATTCTATTTATTTTCCTTTCAAAAACCTTACAGATTATTAAGGAAGCCATATATAAAAAAATAATCGTGGCGGCGGAAAATGTCGTTGTCATCGTTTACATTACAAAAAACATACTTTTTATGTCATTTAGTAAAATGATTCATAGAAAAATATTCCCTTTCAATGAAATGAAAATTAAAATGTTTTAATACAGTTTATAAAAGAAAGTCATGTATTAAAACAAAATATGCCTCCATGAAAGGAGATTGAAACGAAGTCCCTTACCTTATGTCCGATTTGACCCGTTTGTTGTTTAATCTCCTGAATAATAATATAAAGTTAATTTATACTTTCTTAAGATCATTTTTCAAGTTTATTGTTTATTTTATATCGCTTATTTCAATTATAGATACATTATGTAATTATTTATGTTAATAACTGTCCTTTTGTTGATATTTTGGTACTTGAGTCCAAAAATTAATTTCTTATAATTACAATTTGTTCATGTTGTAAAATATCCATTATATCCAAAATGATATTCATGATATAGATATAAGATATATCATATATTTCCCATATATTTATGTATTTATAATAGTACATAACATTTATAGATAAGTCTCGAAATTCACCATTTAGGGATACAGTTAGTCGTACTTATGCATGAATGCTACTTTCATTTCTTTTTATTATTTTAATGGAATTGAAACATTATGATAAATAGGTATATTATAATTACACTATAAGATAATATATAATAATATTAACTCCATCCATTATATGTCCTATATATTCCATTAACGAGTCATATCACTTTGAGGGGGCGGTAGTCTGCACTTCCTCGAATAAAATTATTGTGTTTACCCCTAATGGAAACCATAAGGGTATGCTATAAATGGAAAATAAATAAGCATAAAGAAAACCTAAACATAATATATATCGTATATAATTATATTTCCATCATATTGTCCACCATGAGAGGTGGTAGAAGATAATGGAACAATCATAGTATTGTGAAACATTAGCTTTCCATCAACATAAATAGTAAGTTCCATTCCAATTAGATGGAGGTGTGTGTATGTGTAGTTAGAATACTTATAATAAAAAAATCCCAATATGTTGAGGATAATGGTTTTGTTATAAAATAAAGGAATAAAAAAAATTAGTGTCTTGGATAAGTAAAATAGAACAAATGAAAATAAGGGAAGATGTTACCTTTAAATCGTGTATCTCCCATTTATTTGAACCAAAAGGGTTTGTTAAGTGCCTTTTTACTAAGTTAATGATTCTAGAAGAAGGATAGGGAGTTAGGGAGCTTAATTTTGTAGTGTTTTGAGGAGGCAAGTAGTTTGAATGGTGTGAAGAATGGGTTAGAGGTGAGAGATTTTTATAAGGGGAGGAGGGGCTCTTTAGAAAAGTGTGAAAATATTATTTTATTACATAATGATTTTTGGGTTTCTAAATGTAAAAAACTTATTAAAGTCGAAGGGAATATGACTCATGGTCGATATTAAATCATCCAATTATAATTGCACAGTTTTTGGATATTATTCTAACCAATATAATCTTATTTATTTAAATCTATTATTAATTTGGTAAACAGTGCATCATTATTGTGTCATAAATATTTTAAAATATTTAATGTCAAAAAATTATAAAAAAAATACCATGATGTAGGAAATATTTTTATATTTCAAAATAATATTAGTTTTTTAAAAGATAACATATATAAACCTATGTAGAAATTAATTTACTAAATTAAATTTATTTATGTTGTTTTTTTTCTAAGTTAATTAAAATAAAGTGTCCTTATAACATTTAATTGGCTCCATGGGGTCCCCAAAATCTATTCAAGGATGATCATGTTTGGATTTTTATAAACCATTATGATTAGGACACATTTTAGAGTAATTTTATATTATTATTGTAATATTTTATTACCTTTATTTACTAGATATACCTTTTAACCATTGTAAATAAAATATTTACTCATGTAAATATTCATTATGTTTAAAAATAAAAGTTACCTATTTATAAAATATCGACCTCCATATTAAAAATATGGAATCCAATTTTCCAAATTCAAAACCCATAAGTGGAAGAAATTAATTTAAAATTAATTCCCACTGTCAAAACAAAAGGTGCGTTTTTATGAAAAAATAACTATCAAAATATTGAGAGTTGTTTATATCCAATTTCAAAGAGAAATTAAATTAAATGACCAAAATTTAATTAAATAGTAAACTTATAATCTAATTAGAATTTAAAAGAATTTAAAAAGATAATATATCCATATATATAAACTAGATTAAAAGGTAGTTAGGAATTAAAATATAGTATTATAAACATTTATTAAGAAACCATCATTATGAGAAAAAATACCAAAATTTCATAAAAATTATATTTTGATGTCATGGTTCTAAAGAATAATATTTTTTTGTCAAATAGAACATATTAAAATGTAAAAAACTATATTTAAAAAGGGTTCTCCATCAAAAGGTGGTAAATCAACCTTTTAAATTAAATTATGATTATAATTAGATACATTCATATTTTAAGACACTATATTTTGTTGGATAAATGTTAAAAAATTTAACAAACATTTATATTCAAATTTTAGTTAGTTATATTCATTCCTTCTAATTTAGTGTCTAGGCGATAACTACCATTTACAATAATATTATTATATTATTATTTTGCAACATAAGATTTCAAAGAAAACTGTTGTTACATATCGGGTACACCATCAAATATATAAATTAATTTAAGGTAAAAATAATATTTAATTCACAAAATAGAAATAAAAAATTGTATTATTTATTTATTTAACATTGATGATACAAAAAAAATCTTATTTCACATCATAAAGGTCAATAAAACTATAGGAATAACGTTAAACATGTCGTAAAAAAGCCATTTCAAGTCATTATACTTATAATATAAAAAATTTAATAACCATTTTTTTGTTTACACATATCTATATCTTTAAATTGAATGATATGTTTGATAACAAACATTATACACCATATAGTGTATAAACAAACAAATAAATATTATTATATAAACATTTCTATTTTTACCTAAAAATTACAATGGATGGTATAACCCCAATTATATAAATTATGAAATTTTATTTACACATGTTTATATAATTAATTATTTGGTTATATATTAAATATAAATGAAAAATAAAACCAATTGAATATTAAGGATTTGGTTTTACGATAAACTACTTTTATACTAATAAATATGTTAGATATTTATAAATTAGATTATTCAACATTAGGGAATGATATTAATGAAATTTATATTTAATTTATTATATAAAAATTATTTTAAAATAATATATTATTTTTTATAGGAATAAAATAAGAACAAAACAAACATTAAGAATTAAAAAATAGTATATTTCTTAGAGGTAGCTTTGCACGCTTTTAATGGATGTATTTTTCAAAGATAAATTTTGAATATGATTATAAATTTTAAGATAAAAAAATAATATTCTTCTTTGAAATAGTAATATAAATATTTAAATTTGTGTAATTTGTAATATTTTTTCTAATAGGATTCATATTTGTTAAATAGTAATAAATACAACATTTTATTCAAAACCTGAATTTTAATCTAAAAACATTGCTGTTAAATTATTATTATAGATGAATTAAAACAATATCAATTATAAATTTATTAATCCAATTGAAGACTTTTGAATCAATTTCAATTTGAAAATGGATATAAAAACATTGTCATCTTTGGAACATTTTCACATTAGAATCCATTTTTCTTGCCCCATTTATTGGAATAATTGAAATATGAAATTAAACAATTATGTGTATTGAGTTCTAAAAAATAGATTCAATATTTGGAATCCTTGGTTCCATATTTAGTAAATATTTCCAACTAATTTTTTTCGAATATGAACTATAAGATATAATTCTTTTAACGATAGTTGAGGGAAAATCAAATAATTTTGTGTAAAAATATATTATAAATATTAAGAAAATACTACGAGTTAACCCATATTTTTTTAATGACTATTTATCATTGATAAGAATTAAAGGATTAGTTATGTGACCACTTAAAGGCATTGGTATAACATAAAACATATTTCATATTTTATTCAAAGAAGTCTAAAAACATGTCATTCTGTTGCTTATAATAAGTGAAATGTTTTTAATATGGAGTTTTTAGAGGATATGTCAGACTATAAATTATATATTACAGAAGAAATATTACTATTCATTCAAGACAATTTTTATCAATTTTTATTTAAGATATAATTACCCAAAAGATTTGTACAATGATAATACAATATTTATTTAATGAAAGGAAATAATAAATAAATAATAATAAAAATATTAAAACAAATATAATATTAGAAAATTAAATCCATCCACTAATTTTATAGATTACGTTGAAATATTGTTGATGTATTTTATGTGTTTATTTGAAGATGTCTTATTTTTTATTATTATTATTAATTTCAGAATAACAAATAGTGTGATAATTGAAATAAATAATATTTTAAATAAATGTAATGTCATTAAATGATAAAAAATTCATAAAAATATATAATTCATCCAAATAGTGGCATAATGTTGATAATTTCATCAATTATTTATTTATTTATTCATATTTTATGTTATAAAACTATGTTATCCTTTAAAAAGAAAAAACACCAGTTGTAATAGTAAGAGTTATAGTGGTTGATTAATTATTAATATATAATTATAATGACAAAAAAATCAAGTCATGTTCATATTTAATTGATGAAATTATTTCAAATTGAAATCATCCAATTTTTTAAATTAAAATTTTTGGAACCATTAAGAATATAAAATAATTTATATAAATTTAATATTTTGAGAAATTCAAAGAGTGCTCCTCCCCTCTCATATAATAGGGAACCTCTTCTTCTCTCTTCTTCAAACAGAAAATCATATTTGGATCACCCTTGATCATATAAAATAACTTAATATAGTTCCTCTATATATTTCAGATCACTTATATGCGGTATATCAGTGTCTATGTGTTAATTAGAGGAGATTTTCTAACGAAGATGTATAGTTTATAGTCACAGGATTCAATTATATTTATTCTTCAACCCCCTTCAAATATTCTTCAAAAAAGCTAAAATAATAACTCTAGTACCATCCATATTCTGTTGTGATATTATTTAAATGGTCTAAAAATTATGCATCTCTAATTATAATAAATAGGAAAATAATTAATCATTCTTGTCTACAATAGTCTATTGGCTAACAAAAATAGGAAATTCCTTTTTCCATAACTTTATATTTGGACTGGTTATAGTGAAGGAATTAAATTATTTTATGATATTCATGAAATATTTATCCTTATTAAAAGATATAATATAGTTTATTTATTTTGTATGAATGTTTGAGATTATAACAAAGATAGAATAGGGGTTAATTTTGTTTTTCAAAAACAATGATACATTAAAAACACCCCTCTTGTTATGCATCGAACCATTTCATAGCTCTGAAAGATGAGTTAAAAGACGATACAAATAAGTAAATGAACATATATTTGAATTGTGTTTTGGTGAAATAAAATATACTATATCCCACTCCAACAATACTAAACTCAAAGAGATTGGATATTTTTACACTAAGTCCTCTAATCAGAAGTCCTCTTAAACAAATAGGTAAGTACATTCTGTTGACACCTTAATAGGATTTTATAGGGTCTTCTACTTGTTTTAAAAAGAATACAAAATATAAATCATATAAAAAAATAAGACAAATTACCACTATTTATTCTAACTAACTGAAACTCCAATAAATCAAGGGGTATTTATTGGGTTTCGAAAATAGGTTTTACATTACAGTTGTATAAGAAACTGATAATAATATAAGATGATCGATAATACACAATAAAAAATTAATCATAAATTTCAATTATTTATTCTCAAAATTGCTATATAAAAAATACCAGAAAAATAACTATACATGCATGTCTCTTATGTGTATCCCTTATAAATGTTTCTTGATCATACATAGGAAAACGAATGAATAAGATTTAGTAACAATGACAACAACAACAAGTTGATCTGATGGATAAAAACATGTTTGTATCCAAGGTGTAGTTATGAAGAGAATTAGTTACTTTTTGTTTTAAAAAACATATCACTTGTATATATATATATTATATCTCATAATCATTTCATGATGATGATTGTATCAATATTTATATTGTTGGTCAAACTGATCCATGTGAAACCCAATCTAGAAATATCACCAAATAAATCATGAATATTTGATTTCAAAATCATTTAAGATGATTGTATCATTTTTTATGAATTTTATTACTTTATTTCCTTAAATTCAATCCATTTATTGTAACATACCAAGACATTGATTAGTTCATAAAAAACATTGAATAGATATTTATATCTGAAAAAAACTCTTATAAAATCATAGATAATGTCTTTTATTTATAACAACTGCATTGAATTGTAAAATGTGGGGTTATATCATATATTGAGAAAAAAATTAAGTTTAAGAATGTATTGATAATTACAAAATTAGGTTTGATAACATATAGCAGTTCACAAACATTGTGTTGTCAAAAATACATTGTGTTCTGCTACCAAATGGTTTCTTCGATTCATTGGGTATACAATCCACATGATTCCATTCAATCACAAGGTATCCAAACATTAAGTAACACTTAAAAACATAATTTATGAATTGAGATACCATAGATAAATCAATACACACCCAAAAAATATTAACAAATATTAATCTTGGATTAATCATAGGAATAAATTTCAATACTGAATATTAATTGGGTTATTATCTCCTTTTACTTCACTCAAAATAAACCTAATTAGTAACGGAAATGTGGATTCCTATGAAGATAAAAATCAAAAATAAATTTACGAACTTGTTAAATAAATATATTCCCCATAATATCCCCATATTTTATGATAAAGAACATATAATTGAACAAAATAAATTTAAAAACATTTTCTATAACAATAATAATAAATTTCTTTAACACAAAATATATACTTATATATTTTTTAGAAACATTTCTCATAAGCATATATATTTCATGTAGAAAAACTTCTCAAATTTCATATTTATCATATCTATTAAAATTTATCCATATTTATTAAAATTTCCTATAATTCCCCAATAAAGATACGCTCTTACATATCTTCATTTTGATTAAAAAATAAACCTCTACATATATAAATATCCCCATATAAAAATGTCAAGATATATATACTTGTAAATATATAATATTATCTATATATAATGCTATCCTCCTTTGGGAGACATCGAAAAATAGAAATAGAAATTTAGAAAAATAAAATCCCCTATATTCATGATTCCAAAAAATGTAATAAATAAATATATAAACTATTTTTCGATGAATGAAATGGGTATGAATAGAACATAAGAATCCCATATACATATATCTTATATATATATATATATAACATTTTACACAAATTATAATGACTCCGACTAAGTCAATGCATATAAGATATTAATTGGATTAATATTTTAAAAATATTTCTATTTTTTATACATGTTAGATTTCAAATAAAATATTTATTAATTAATGTAATAGACATATCTACCAAATTTAATTTGATAATAAAATACAAAATAAATTCTTCTGTAAAATAATAAATTAATTTTTAGAACATTTAAAATAAACTATAAAACAACATGTTGACCCTATTTTTAGTAAAAAGATAGATATTTAAATACATGATATATAGAAAATAAGTTATATAAAATGATAAATTAAAACCAGTGTGTTATAATGGATTAAACAGTTTATATGAAATTCCAACATCAGTAATATTAATTTAAATCAACTAATACACTTGAATTTTCTTATATCAATATTTTAAATGATGCCAATATTTGATATAGAAAAGAATACAAAAATTGTTTAACCATGAACACTTTCATCATATCATGATCCAACTTGGTAGCAACTCCTCTTCTAAGTAACTCCATTAGAATTAAAATTTCTACATTAAATTCTTCAATGTATTCTTTCAAAAATGATATCGTATTAAAATTTTAATACCCCATTTCTAATTCATCATACGATCTTATAATATTATTCAGATAATCTTGTAATGTATCTTTTTCTTCATTCATGGTTCTATGACTGAAAAGAAGCTTTTCATTTTAGTTGAATAGACATACAGTTCTTTGTAATTATGAGCTTCCTTATTTCATCAGAATATTTTATAAATGAATCCATAATATCTGAAACATACTATTCTTTTATAATATTACTATTATTATCTTTTTCATTTTTTTTGTGAAATAATTTTTTTTGAACATGTAGTTATTGTTCACTTTAGATTGTTGTCACTGGTATATTGAATACTTTGTAATAGGTTTTTAGAAGAATACCTAAATAAAAAATATGAATTTGATTATAATGACTTTAAATAAAATATATTATTTTTTCATATATATTAATAATGAAACATAACAATATTTTTTTGAATAATATATTATAATTACTACAGATTTTAATTTTTTAAAAGTAATTTTTATAAAATATTTTAAATTCATAAAGACATTATATAAAATAATGAATACGACTCTAAGCAATGAATTTATAAACTCATGTAATTATTTGAAAATTTTAACAACTTAATTAAAAGATAAATAACATAACTCTCAATTTATAAATTGTTTAATGTAATAAAAAAATATATTTTAAATAGTAATAAAATACATCACAGATTATTGGTTGTTGTTCTAAGAATTCTTCTATTGATAATGTACTACTTTAGAGTTAATCCATCCTTTTGAATATATATATATATATATATATATTTCTATATAATATAAAATAGTCAACTAATTATTTCACAATGTATATCAGGGGTGAATTCTTAAAAAACATCAAATACATGATCATTTTGGTAGCCATTTTCATTTCGGTCTACTAGTGTTAGAAAATATATTTTTGAATCAAAAATGTTTATTTTTATTATAGATTATACTATTCAAGTTAAACAATTATTTTGTAAAAAAAACATTTTTTACACAAACAATTTGAGTCTTTATAATGAGAAAATAATTCTCATAATATACGTTAAACCAACAATAATAAAATGAAACACGTTGAAAAAAATTAATTTTGAACATGTGAAAAAAATAATTTCAATATCATATTGGTATTCTACCATTACTTCATATTCCATATTTTCCATTATGAATTTTTTAATTAACATGTATTTGATTTAAATAATTCTACCACTTTTTCATGATACTGAAAAGTAATTTAAATAATAAACATAAAAAAAATTCTTCGATCTTAGTTTCACGAGTACCATAATAAATTCTAGACATATTAAATTTTAGTTATTAAATATTTACCTAAAAAAATATTTCTATAAAAATATATCATCATGTGATTTTTTAATTTTTATATCATCTATCTATATGGTTTCCTATTTATCTTTTAGAATAAAAAATCCTCTTTATCTCATCAATATAATGTTTTCACAACTAGTGTTTTGAGAGTAATAATATTACACCACTGCCATATGGTCCATTAGACAACACATTTATTGATTATTCTCACTGTTAGAAGTTGTAGAAGAATCTTCAGGTGAACTAGAAGATTCATTCCAAGAAGACATTAATGTTTTATTTTCTTCTATCATATAATCATCATTCCTTTGATCATTATTTAATGAATAATTTTATATTGTGTGACCTTCTCTTTGTAATCGTGAAATCTATTTTGTTAAGTCCCTTTATTATTTTTTTATAGTTTATAAGTTCTTGTAACAAAATTTACTAAACCATTATCTAAATTTGGATATCTATAATCATTTTGTTTAGGAATATTATTTTTAAGAGCTTATCCTTCATGTTTGATATGATTTTCAGGTTGAACATGAATCTAAAAATCATACATCATTAATGATCTAGAAAATTCATTCATTGAATAGTTTTACTAGTGTATATTGTTTTATAACTACAGATATTCGATTTTACTTAGTGGATAGTTCTCTGAGTTGTTTTAACACTTGATTTTATTGTGAAGTTTGATCTCTAGAAATGATACATTACTGATAATTTCTTAAATTATTCCATTCATTCATGTTATAGTTTTATCTCCACTCTTTATCAATGTATCAAATATTAAATTTTATGTACCATAACATCATTTTCTGAAATTTTCACCAACTTCATATTCAATAAATATTAAATTTAACATCACATATACAATATAACATTGAGAATATTGATTAAAATCACCAGTTCTTATACCATAGATAATAAAATTCAATTTTATTGGATTAATATCATATTAGTTCCTTTGATCATCATAAAAAAATTCAAATCTACGTTAGGAATTTCATTATTCATGAAAATTATTAAATAAATCATTATTACAGTATTGTTCACATAAATAATGGTACATAATTTCCTGCATCCATTATTATCATCATTAATGTAAGGATCATGAATAATCAATATAGGATATCTACAATCATTTATTTCAATGACTCTTAGTCTAAATATTTATTTCACTCTTGTTAGAGTTATTGTGTATTATTCATTTTTCCTCGGAGTAAAAAAAACTTAAGAACTAGATATAATAAAATAGAATAATAAAATTATATAAAACATCGTTATGATATTAGATGATGTTATATGATAGAAAAATTATTCAACAAAAAAAATACTAGTATAGCCCTAAAATAGAATTCTCCTACTGTTTCAGAATCATTATGATAAAGATGAATACCACAAGGGGGTGAATTGTGTTTTTCAAAAATGTTGATTAATTCATAACACCTATCATATTATAGAAGGAACCATTAATTTTTTCTTAAAGATAAATGTCTAGTGAAAATGAATAAGGGAATGAAAACAGTGATGTATAGTGGGAAACTACACAATAATCCCCTTGAACACTCCACTAACTCTATTATCTATTTTCATGGTTATTTTAACTAGTAGGTTCTCTTATCTAGAGAGATCATAAATAAAAAAATGGGTGACTATAGTCAACATATTAAAATTGTAACAACCAATGATTATTATGAAAATAATTTTTTAACAATATTGATTCTTTAATATGTTGCATTGAATGTTTGAAAAATGATAGGAATTCACTATACATAATACCATCTTATCATGTGTTACACGCAACACTGAGTTTCTACCAAATATCATTCTATTATTTTAATTTTTCTAAAAAAAAAATTATAACATAGCACTAATAATAGAATATATAAATAATAATGACTTATTTGTGAATTTATTCTATAGATATTTATATATAATTATTTATGTAAGAAATTTTAAATTAAGGAAAAACGTTTCAAAAAAATAAAAGGAAATGTTTTTCTTAGAAGCTATTTAAATATGAATACCTATATTTTATTCCATTAAATAAAAAAATAAATCTCACTATATCATATTAATGAAATAAATATATAATATATTCTATATTATATTTAATACTTGTATAATATGTTTTCGATACACCATATAAGAACAAGTCTAATTTTACCTATAAGAGAATTATTTTTCTAAAATGGCAGTTTTTCTGCCTTTTGGTTGTCCACTTTTTGAAAATATATCATTTGACACATATATTATATTTTAAAAAATAATCTTCTTATTTATAATATGGATATAAAAATTTACAATGAGTGAAATTTAGGTATGTTTCTATGAATATTCATGTTTTACTGAATTGTGAAAAACTAATTTTTGTTAAATGATATTTTTCATTTTAATTCCTTTTGAGGTAAAAATTATTTTTTTGATTAGATTAAATTTTAAATTATTTAATTTTCTTTTAGAAAAATTATTATTTTTTAAATGTATTTTATACATGAACTTATTATAAATACATTTTATATTTTAAAAGTTCATTTTTCTGAGAAATAATTTTTTCATTACAATTGATTGGATATATATATCGATTTGAATTATTCATATTTTATGTTTTTAAATGAGATAAATCGATGTAAAAATTTAATTTATAATTTAAAAATTTATTAATTATGTCCCATTAATGTTTTTTCTAATATAAATACTAAGCATTGTAAATTATTTTAACTTGTTAAATGATAAATTAGGTAATTTGTGTTTGAAAATAAAATTAGATCATCCTTAGAATTACTGTAATACATGTAAAAATATTATTTTATCAATTAAATTATATCGTTAAAATATTAGGATCAAAATTAAGTAATTTAATGGACACCTATACAGGAATGTGAATTATATAACATTTTAATCAATGAATGACACAAAATTACATTTTTATTACCTTTAATATTACTTTTGAGTGCACATGTGAATAAATGATTATTGTGAAATAATAAAAAAGTAAAATTTTAATTCAATAAATATATTTTTAGTATTTAAAATTAATTTTTACGTTTCAATGCACTCATATTAAGTTATGGCATGTATAATATTTTATTTAATAAAAATGTATCAATTTAACTTTAATGTTTTAAATATTATATCATTTTTATTATATGATTATCAAGTAGATAAAAATTCAATAAATAGTATTCTAAAATATAAAATATTAATCTTTATCAAGGAATTATAGTTTTATTTTTTAGTATATACTATAAAATGTTAAATAATTATAGAATGGAGATTTAATAATGATTTTTTAATTGAAGTAAAAATTAATAGTTTTAAAAATATTAAACTAATTTATTTTTTGATAATTAATGTGGTAAAATCAATAATATATTAACTTGACCATTGTTGGATATAATAAAATAATTTTTATTGAATATTTCTTGTTTTATTTATATTTTAAAAAACCCATGAAATAAATATTTTCAGTATTAGCCATATTGATATTATCTAAAAAAATGTTGTATTAAATTAATTAAAACCCATATAACATATTTCAAAATAAAAAATAATTATAATTTGGTCTAGAATGATATAAATTTTTCACTTATGGTATAATTTACATAAAATATGTATTATTATCAATATTTTGATATTGATAAATTTGTTACATTAGTTATAATTTATTTATTCTAAGTACAGGTTAAAAAATAATTAGCTTTAGATCAATAAAAAAATTATCAAAAATAATTTATTTTTTAATATTATGAATTTATTTAGTCTCCTTTTTGAATCAAAGTTCTTTTTTGAGGTATTTCAATTCATATTGAAGATATTATTGATTATTTTTTTCTGAAATTTCAAAAGTGCCCCTCACTTCAATTATTTATAGGAACATCCTCCCTCACATCATCACATCCCTTTATCCTTGTTTTCAACCATCCCATATTCCATTTTATTATAAAATTTTAAAGAATAAAGGTAGAGGTTTTTTTCATCGAAAAAGATAAACTCTATTGCCGCTAAGAGGAGATCTAGAGGGATCATCTTAAAGAGGAGGTAATCTCCTTTACTAATTATTCCGTGGTTATTTCTTCTTCTAATTCATCTTCATATGTCTTTTCCATTATAATTTTATAACTAAATTATCACCTATATTATGATATTTTATTATTATTATTATGGAAGATCCATATTCCACCTTTTATCCATCTTAGTAAAAGAAGAAATTTTACCTCGTGCTTATATACGCCTTACCGTATCCACACTGTGGTGTAATTATTTTTCCTAACAAATTTAATGTATTAACATAAAATTGGAAATAATAAATATATATTAAAATGATAACATTATATTAATTCTGTTAAAAAATTTATACCATATTATTTGGTATAATTTCACCATTAATGGAATGATAACACCGTTCATGCATATGTACAACCTACCATCTACATAAAGCGATGAGATTCGTTCTACAAGTTCACCATTAAATATTGATTAAATAAATTTTAATAATGAATATATATATATATATTTAATCTTAGTAATATTATTAATTTTATGGAACTATATACAATTAATAGGAATCAGGAATTCTACAGAAAAACATGCATGGGAAAATATATTAGTGAACTCTCTAAAGATGGGTAATAAAAAAATATTATTAGCAAACGTGTAATAAGACAATAATGTATGATATCATAAATATAAAAATGATTCTAGTTTGAATTAATAAAATTTATTAAACCATTATATAATTGTTTTGTATAAGTAAAATTTAAATCATACCTAGGGTAAGGTTTAATTTTATAATGTCATTATTATTCTATATTGTTTATACATAAGTAACTGTTGGTAAATATTTACCATACATGTCATTTTTGGTAGTATTTTTTAGAATAAATTTACTATTATTATAAATTTTTTAAAATTATGTTTACCCATGTGTTAATTTTTACTAAATGTTTTGAAATGAATATTTTTTCATTTTCCTAATGAGGAACATTTCTGACTTATCCGAAAAATGTAAAAAAGATAATTTTTTAAAATTATAAGGAATAAATAGATTATTGTGATTTCATTAAACCTTAATTACATTAATATTACATTATAATCATAAAAGTTTATTTTCAAAAAATATTTTTCATTTTATGATTGCATAAAAATTCAATAAAAAAGAAATTTTTTAAAAACAGATATTTTCTAGAAGAATAATTTTTAAGTGTTCTATAAATTTCATTTCGTTCTACAATAACATTCATTGAGGTTACATATAATATAATTGTGTTATATTTTTTAAATTATATCAACACTATTATTACAATGGAAGGTTTATGTTTATGATAGAATTATATTTTTGTAACCCATTTCATTTCCATGGGCTATGTTATGATGGAAAAATGTTTATGTTACCCTTTTTATACTATGGGTTCTAATATGATGAATGATTTATGTTATTATTGAAAAATATGTATGGTTTTCATTATGTGATGCATTGGACCACTATCTCCCTCTAATGCATTGGTTAATATTTTTATATCTTAATATAGAAGATACCTTAATGGGAAATGATCTCAATTAAGTAATACAGTTGTGGAACGAGAAGAAAACCTACTTCAGTAAAACATGTTTGGAATGAGGAGTGAACTCGGTTTATTAAATGTCGTTTTACACAATGATGGTATTGTAAATGAGCCTAGACTAATATCAAAATTATTTTTTATTATAATGTGTATGACACAATTTAATGTACTATTTTATTATCTCATGAAATATGTTCTTTATGAAATTATATCATTTATACCATTATAAGTTATTATTCTCCATGATATGAAAGATATATTTTTTTAAAAGTTATTTTAGTGTTCAGATGACCTTATTCTTATGTCATCTCACTTTATTTACACTTATAGTGTACCTAATATCACCCATTTAATATTTTTCATTTCCATAGGTTATAAATTAATGTGTTTCATAGGAGAAATAAATAATAAGATCATTAAAGGAGATGTTGAATATTTATCAAAATATTAGAATAAAGTGTTCCATGTTTCCAAAGGAAATAAAATATTGTGCTATTCTTACAAGTGTCAGTTTAATTTAAGTATTGTTTATCAAAAAATAATAAATATCCATGTATTTTAGTCCGTGTTCATTATAGTTTGTATCGAAGGAACAGTTTTGGTAATCCTTTGAAAACGTAGATGAGAAAACATTAGTGATATCCCCCGAAATATTTTTAATGACATGTCTAATGATGTATCAATGGATAAGTCTGTGTATATGTCAAAATTTTATTATTATTTTAATTATAATGAATAACCTTGGATTATACATATGGTGACACATAGTGAATTATTACAAGTAATTATCTGTGATTATGAGGTTATATCACTCCTAGTAATGTTTCTCACTACGTGCCTTATGATTTTAGTAAATGGATGGAACCTAGTGGAACAATGTTATTAATGAATGAAATTGGAAAAGAAATGATTATCCTCCCATATAACATAATTTCACCAGAGTACGAATGAAAAATAATATTTGTATACTTATATAAGCAATTATTCATTCTGGAATATCAAATTTGAATTGGTGGGAATAAATTTTGATGATTACTTCATGAGGAAACATCCACCTTTATTCAGTGGTTCTTCTAATCCTCTTATTTTTAAACAATGGGTCGGTAATACTGAAACAATATTTTTTATCTATTAGTGATTGGAACATGAAAATATCATTTTTAATGTCTATAATTTGGATGGTGAACTAGTTTAATGGTGAGATATCATAAAAAATATGAGGTAATAATATAAAATTGACTCTATTGAATTGGACGAGTTCAATTACATATTTTTCTATATGAAAATTAATTTTATTACTCATACATATTTAGAAAAATTATTTCATTGATCTTAATGAAAAATAATGAATAGATTATTAGTATATATAAGAAAATGATTACATGATTTTTGAGGTACGCTTCTAACAATGTGATCAAACGTGAATGTACGGTTGATCAATTCATCACTAGATTAAAACCAAGTCATCGAACTGAATTATCCATAAGAATCATTAGTATATATGAATATATTATTGTTGTTCTATCATGTTTGGAATGTATGATTTTGTTATATATCAATCTCATGGTTTTGATAAAAAATGGTATACAGAGATTAATAGAAAATATGACAACCTTGGTGAAAAAAGTATAATCCATCCATTTTTCTGAATGTGTGGAATGAAACATGGAAAAAATAATCTTAAGGGTACTAAAAAATGTTTTAATTCTGGGAATATCTCATCAAAAAGTTGAGTTCTAATATTATGGGAATAATAGAGCTAATGATGCTTAAACCACATAGAATTCACCCCCACACATTAACGATTCAAGTGAGAATTATGTTGGAAAAATGTTAACTAGTACCCAAATCCATGGGATATTGATGATGATCAACATCAATAACCACTTAAAGACAATGACAATTAAAAATCACTTGTGATCACTATTATAAATATAGATTAAAAACATGATGCAGGGGACTGGTTATGTGTTAATGTAATAAAAATGAATAATACGATTATCCTATTTTGTAATAATGAAACATATTTGGAATTTTATATTTTATTTTATCAATAAGGATTTAAATGAATATGTTTTATATCACTAGTTAATGTGAGTCTGATGTTATTGTTACTTTTTTGGTAAAAATAAGATTATTGGAAAAATAACACTGTATATATGCATGATGTTGTGAAAATGAAATTCATATATGTTAATAATGATAAAATTGTATTAGTGAATGAATATATAGAATATTTAAAATTATTTAATGTGTAAAGAGTTATTTTTTGAAATTATTAATGTTTTGGATATGATTTTATTGTAATTCATGTTAATATTATATTTTAAATGAAAGTGTGACAATGGTCTACAATTGTTTGATATGTGTCAATTAAGTGATACATCATGTGTTTTGGTTGAATAATGACTCTAAATATAGTGAAAATATTTTGAATGTTATTGATTTTAATCATTTAGAATTATCATAACAGTAACCATTTATATAAATGACTATGTTGAAATTTTTATTATCTATATTATATTAAGGTATTATCTCTCAATATGAGGAGTTATGCATATTGTATAACATGTGATAACGTATTTTATAAGATAGATTGGATAATTTATCATTATATGAATCAATATATCTAATAATTCTTCACAAATTTAAAATTTTCCTTCATTTCATAGAATAATAGATTTATAAGAAATTGTTCAAGGTGTAATGAAAGGATGATATTAAGAATATGAAATAAACTAAGTTCTATTCTCAGGAAAATTATTCATCTATATAGAAAAAACATGAAACTAAAAAATTTATCCTAGTAAAATAATTTTTGATGAAAAAAATGGTCTCTTATATCATCATAGATTCATGGATTTATGATTGTTAACATTATCATGACCATATTCTCTATAAATATCCATCATAAATTGATAGTTAGATTATTATTCCATATCCATGCCTTCAATTCCCATTTATGTTATCCTTTTCGAAAACATAGTTGTGAGATACTTTGGGTAACCACTATGTTTCCCACTATCATTTAGTTCTACTCATTTTTAGTATTATTTCTTTCAATGACATGTCCTTCTTAGAATGAAACATTTATGTATTAAAACATTTATATCCAAGAAAAATTTTGCTAGAGAAATTAACTTTAAGGTTGGGGGTGGGGTAAAATGTAACAGCCTAAGAATCTTATGAAATATTTTTTTAGATACTGTGATTTCTTTTATAAATTTCATGTCTCTTTACACATTTTTATGATTCGGCTACACATAACATCTAATTTTCTTACGTTACACGCAACACTAATTCTCTACATTATAAGATTATAATATACAAATTATTTAAATAAAAAAATAAAAACATGCTATTATAATAGAAGCTATCAATATGGTTAACATAATTATGTTTTTAAGGATTACACATGTATTCATAATTCAATTTCAAATTAATTATAAGTTAATTAAAATGTTTTTTAAAAATAGATGGAAATGTTATTATGAAATAATATATAAACTTTCACAATTGTGTTTTATACTAATAAAAAACGAATATATATTGTTTAATTATTTTAAATATATATATTTAATATATTTAATATAATTTTTAACATTAATCATATGTGTTCTCTAGAAATGATATAAG
Organism: Viscum album; assembly: GCA_963277665.1. Classification (NCBI taxonomy): domain Eukaryota; kingdom Viridiplantae; phylum Streptophyta; class Magnoliopsida; order Santalales; family Viscaceae; genus Viscum; species Viscum album. Next base: position 1,843,976,075 of record OY728157.1, on the reverse strand, counting down.
AGACAATCCAAATATAAATATAAATAATGTATCTTCCTAAAAATGTAGTTTTAGTTTCTTTTGATTGATCAATTATTAAAAAATATATTTTTTTAAAATTTTTTATATTTTATGTCAAAAACAAAATAAATTCTTTTATATAGGGATGTAAAAATATACATTGGGTGAAAAATATATATTTTTTCTAAGATGTTTCAAATTTTGAATTGTAAGGAAAAAATTAATTTTAATTGAAAATCATATATTCTTTTAAAGCATTTACATGGTCAAAATTATGTTTTGGAAAAGTTTTATACTTTAATTTGTTATTTTTAATTTATTAAAAATCATATAACTTATTTTTTCAAATTGATTTTTTAGATAAACTTATTAATAAAACAATTTATGTTTTAAAAGATTTTTTATTCAAAAACATGTTTTCATGTCAATTTATAGGAATTAAATTAAATTAAAGTTTCCAACTTCAAAATTTTTAAATTTAAAAATAGACGAAAAATTAGGATTTAAAAGGTCCAAATTAATAATGTAAGTCCCAAATTTTTTTTGGGAAATATAAATTGTAAAAATGTTAAATTTTGTTACCACGGTAATGGTTGAATTACATAATTTTGATTAAAAATAAAATTTTATAGACTATAAAAACACCCTAAAAATGACAAAATATAATTGGAAGAATTAAATTTAACCCTTAATAATTAGAAATACGAATTAATACATTTAATTTAAAAATTTAAATAAAAATTACTTATATAATATTTAAATCAATGAAAGAAATAAAAAGTCATTTTGTTTGTTTTTAATATCTCGTCTTTGTCCACTAGGGGAAAAATTAATTTTTTTTAGTGAATAATAATTTAAAATAATAACATAATACATTAATTATTAGTATGGAAATATATTTACGAAATTTTGTGCCTTGTGGATGAAATTATAGTATTTATAAAATTTTATTTAATAAAAATATAATGATGTCACACTCATTTATATATATAATGTATTTTTACTATCACCTTTGATTCAACAAAAATTTACTATAAATATTATTCTAAAATATAGAATATATATCATCATAAATGTATTAAATTTTAAATTTTGTGTAAATTAAAAATAATATTAAATAATTACACAACACTGATTTAGTAATTATTTTATTAATGGAATTACCAAATAAATGTTATTAAAAATATTAATATAATATTATGTATTTAATTAATGTGATAAATTAGCGTTATTGATTACGTTGACCTTTTATTGATATAAAATATTTTTTTATTTGAAACAAAAATTGAAAACATTATATTTTTAAAAATCTAATAATTAAATATTATAAAAAATGACAGTATTGATATTTTAACTAAATAATTATTTATTAAAATATTTAAAATTTATAAAATACAATTAAAAATACTAAATAATTATAATATAGTCTAGAATGTTCTGAATTTTTCATTTATTTTTTAATTTAAATCTACTAATTAAAAAATAAAATTGGATAATATTGAAAATGATGTTACATTTGTTAAAATTTAAATATGTTAACTTAGAGTTAATAAAGAAGATAAGTTTTAAAATCGTAACAAAACATGTGAAAAATGTACTGGTTGACCATATTACAAAAGTATCTGACATTATAATTGAGTCCATGGCCCTTTGGTTGTATTTCTTTTGGATATTTAAATTATTATAAATCTATATTTTTAGAAATTCTAAATGTTCCCCTCTCTTTAGTTATAAAAGAGAACAACCAATCTCACTTCATTACTACCCTATGAGATACCAGAATCAACCATAACATGAAAATTGGAATTTTAAACATCCCAATTAACCTTATAAGGGTGATAGATTTATAAAAAGACCAAATTTATTGTTCTTAAAGGAGATCTAGGGGTAGACATCTGAAGAAAAGGTAATATCCTTTATAGAACGTTTCATGATTATTTCTAATTATACATCATCATAATGTGTATTTTACATTATAATGTAAATAACAAGTATTAAGTATAATATTTGATGTTATAATTGTTATTGAATAACCATTTTTACATTTTATCCATCTTAAAAAACTGAATGTACAACTCATTCATACATACGGTTTATCATCCCAATGTCGTTCTATAATCATTTTTTTCTAAAAAATTTAATTATATTGGTATAATTATGGAATTAATAAATATATATGATAATTATAACATTATATTTATTCTGGAAGAATATATATAAAGTTTATATTCATATAATTTCACTATTAAGAGAATTATATCATCGATCTTGTGTGTGTATGACCTTCTGTCTCCACGAAGTGATGTGATTTATTATGAAATATCACCATTAAATAATTATTACATATATTTATAAAATGAGTATATATGATATATTTTATAAAAATATCACTTTTTATGTGATGGAATGACATCTTATTTACATGAACCAGAACTTATATGAGAAACAATTATTTGGAATATTTAGTAGTTTACAAAAAAAGAAGGGAAATAATAAAAGTTTAATAACAAAACGGTAATAAAATAATAATGTATGATATCATAACATTAAATATGATTGTAGAATAAACTAGTAAAATAATATAAACCACTGTACATTTGTTTTGAATATGGACAATGTAAACCATACCACTGTTAATTATTAATTTTACGATCTCATTATTATTTGATATTATTTACTGATAAGTAATTATGGGGGAATTTTTATCATTCGTGTCCATGATTCCTAAATATAAATTCAAAAATATTTTTACTATTATTATAAAATTATTAATGTGATTTTTACACATGATTTATGTTTTAGAAAAAGGTTTGAATGAAATATTTTTCTGTTTTCATAGTGATGTACTTTTTGAGTGATCAATACAGTGTACAATGGGAATGTTTTTAACATATACATCATAAAGATATGTTTATTCATTAAGGAAACAATAATTAATTGAAGGAACCTTTAAAATTGTTCAAGGTTATTTTAAGGTAAAAATTTTTCTTTAAAAATTTCATGTATTTTTTGAAATGAAATTATTTTCAAAATAGAAAAAGAAATTTACCATAAAATCCTTTTCAAGAGTTCTATATAAATATTTTCCATTCACAATAATAATTTTTTATGTTGATTAAACATTTATAGATACGATTTTTTTAAGAATATAATCCATATTATTCTTATTGTCATTTATCCTTCAATTTGAGAATGATATTTATGAAACACATTTCGACTCCATTGGTTATGTGATCATTCAATGATGTTTATGATGCCCATTTCATATCATGGGTTTTAAAATGATAACTAATTTATATTCTTATAGAACACATGTGTGTGGTTCTCATTATGTGAAGGGTCAGACCAATATATCCCTTCAATTCATTTGGTAAATATTTAAATCTCTTTTGATAAATTATATTGGAATAATATATGATCGTAGTATAATAATACTCGGATGAAAATGGGAGAAACCCTAGTTTAGTAACTCTATGCATGAACAAGGAGTGAAATCAGTATAAGAAAGGAATTTTCCACTACTATCACCTTGAAAATGATCATTGAATAATATAGAGATGATTTTACATTATTATGTGTATTATACCATTTTATGACTTATGTAATAATCTAATGTAACATTTTCCATATAACATTCTATGATTTTTCCGACGACATGTTATTATGTTCTCTGATATACAAGATATAACTCTCAAAATTAATTTTCACATTCTTATACTCTTATTATTATGTTATCTCCCTCGATTGACCCTTACTGATTGTATGATTACACCCTTTTCATTTTTTCCATTCCCCAGGTTTTAAACCAATGTCTTATATAGGACTTCTAAATGAAAAGATCTTTATGGGAGATGTTGAATATTATTTAAAAAATTAAATAAATATGTTCCATGTTTCCAAGGGAAGTAATCTATTGCGGTCCTTATTCTTGTATTAGTGTATTATAATAAATTTTCATATAAAAATGTTTAATATCCCTCTATATCTAGACTAGTTTGTTTAACATGACTATAAGAAGGCCTTTTGGTTCTTTTACCAGGATCAAAAAAAATCAAAAACGCAGTACAAGGCAATGACAAGTATTCATTATTGAACCCGAGAAGCCAAAACTATAATAAATCAATACTGATTGATTTTATTGAGAAAAAACAGTATAATTTATAGAGACACAAAATAAGATTTTTTATATAATCAATACTTAATAACCCCAATGATATATTCACTGGTTCACATGCATTCATCATACAGTAATAAAGAAAACAATAGGCATACATGTAGACTTGTATATCTCAAAAGGGTATCTCTGAAAAATGCATCATCCACCTTACTAAATAATATTTAATAATATGATGTATCAGAAATGAAAAAAATCATTGTACATCAATCAAATAGATCAGAAATAATATTTCTCAAAATTTGATATCTGAAAAAATTGAAACAATTATTTATTTCAAACATAGAGATCATAATTCCCTATATATATTTATATTTTGTATATCTCATATCCTTTTTCCAATGAAGATTGTATTGATATTTCTGTTATATATCAGAAAACCCTAGGTCAATGTATTTCTAGAAATATCTCACAATAAATCATGAGTATATTAATTCAAAATCATTTAAGGAATTCTTAATATATTATATTAATAAAAACAATTTACTCTATTGAATGAGAGCATTTGAATAGAACATAATGAGCCTTTGAATGAGTCATAAATTATTATTCAATACATATATACTTCAATAGAAATCATTTCATAAGTTATGGATAATATCTTGAATTTAAAACATCGTCATGGAATATTAAAATTTATGGTTCCTTCATCTAACTACAAAACCAAAAACTATGATTAAAAATATATGGTTGTTTACAAGTTTAGTTGTAAAGACCGTTCTAGTGACACACATTAATAAATTGGTATTGTGAACAAGTGTTCACATCATAATGGATGGAATAGTTTGGTGGCTTTAAAAAACTATAGAAAGACATAAGATTAACATTATAACATGAAATGGAAAAAAACATAGAAACTCCATTAGAAAATTTCATACTTAATTATATTATCCTTAAAAGTCATTCATCATGCTAATCTTCCAATCCATGGGAGAAACAAAACATAAGAAAGGGGTAAGGATAAATTCTCAGAAAGGGTAATCAATACGATGAAAACTATAATAGACATAAACAATATGGAAACATGAATAAATAAAACCGACTTCTTTAATGAATAATATTGAGCATAATATGTAATGAATATAAATTGAATTTATAATTCTATATAAATTATCACATAAAACATACCATTGGATATTCAAAAAGACAAATTATTATATATATTATAAAAAAATAATATTAAGATAAAGTATGGCATAATTGTTCAATTATTTTAATTTTGTCCATTAAAACACCTGTTATGGGGTTGTCACATATGAATATTTCATCATGGAAAACCTACTAGGGTCGATGAAATATATCTCCTAAGCTAAATTCCCTAACTAAAATATTGGTTCCAGTTTGGAATTTCAATAATCTAATCACATGTGTTTCCATTACCAATAGGACAATTTAAAATCTTTTATATGGATGTTATTTTCTATATAGCAAATTCTGAATTTTCATATACGTATAAGAACCGTGGATAAGTTAGACGAATTATCATTCCAATGTTATAATGATACATCCCATAATTTGTTATGAATGATATTCAAGTAGATGCAATATGGTTTTTTTACTTTTTTAGAATTATAATTTATATATATATAATGGAATAATTAGATGTGTTATCATTCCATAATTTTTAATGCCCCAAACGTTTTATATGTTCGACCATTATATCCCATTTAATTAAAAAATTATTTATATGTTCAATGTTAAACTATTGAAATTTTATGTTATATATTTCAATTATATTGTTCACTATTTATCAATAAATAATGTTCCCAGAAACATTATATATTTCATTCTGGATCCCATATTATTTTTACCTTTAATGTTCCACCTAAGGGAAAAAATTATATATTTCTCATAAACATAATTATTAGTTTATTAAATATAATTCCAACATCATGATATGTAGAAAAATACCATTTAGGTCTATGAAACCATTTTATATAATCAATCATATATTAAAAATACCACAATCATGTTGTTACATGAAAGAAGAAGAAGAATATAAACAAATATGAAAAGTCACTACCTAAGCATGAAACCCCCAATCATTCCTCACATAGTTAGGAATGATAATAAATTACATAACCTAGTTTTAAAATAATAAATCATGATAATAAAAAATCATTTTATAGTACTTATCATTTATTATAAAAACTAAAATGAAATCTACATGTCCTAGAAATGAATGGAATGTGAATATCTTCTCCAATAGAATGATTTATTGCATATTACATCCTTTACATACCATGAAAATGGTAAAATTCATAAATTACGTTAAAATATAATTAGTGAATGTTGGAAAATTACTCATGGTGAAATAATAATCAACGCTAACGACATATTGAATAATGGTCCCACTCCTTATAAACATGATCATTCCCTCAGGTATTAGTTTTAAAGATCCAAAAAATAACATTTATTAAGAAAAAATTCTATTAGTCTCCAATTTATCCCAATAAATAGTAATATAAATTGAAAAGTTTCTATGATACCATTTTTAGTATCCCGACCTAGGAACTACTATAACAGTGACCCAAGACAATTTCTCACAAAGCTTTAATAACACCTCAATTTGTTCTAGAGGCCTGTGACTATAAACAAGGGACTCATGGAGGTTATGTGGGAAGTAATCACCAACTATAATAGTAATAAACACAATATATGAAATAAGAATAGTTTTAGATGAATATAATAATAAATTTAAATCCACATTGAAGGAATATATTATAATTCATGAATATCTTATGACATAGTACAAAGGAAGAAATGCATTGTATATATAATGAATGACAAATGAAATAAAAAGATAAGATGACCTACATATCTCTAATAGAATCATGAGCACTAGATCTATCATTTTCTATTTTAATCCATCCTAGCCAACAAGGATAATAAAATGAAAGTACAATTGATGAACTTGGACGCATGGACATGAGATCTGTTCGGGTACCCTAGTGCAATGGACGGGGTAAACTGGGTGTGAGATATGCATAATAATACATTACTAATAGTTTTTAATTTTCTGTTTAGTCCATGTATATAATATCAAAATTTTATAGGTACATAACATATGAATGGAAATAAATAAATAAATCCATTAGATATAGTTCATCATGTGACACCTGACCAACACTACCTTTTATTGTGAATGATGAATATTTATGCACCAAGGATAATCAGTATATATATGATATTATTGAAAAAATGGAAATTATATATTTTATATAAATATTATACTAAAATCAATCATATAATTTGCCTTTTTGGACTCTTCTATTGCTTAAAAATATGAATTCTTATTTTTTTTATAGAATCTATACATAGAATTTAGTATGTGGAATCTAGTTATTTTCCAAGGTGATCCATAAATTGAATCCCAATTATCCATCTTGAATAACTATAAATTCTCAACACTATCAGTGTTCAATAATGGAGATCCATAAAATGAATCCCAAATACCTCCCTCAATTTGGTATAAAGAAGAAAACTATACCCATCTTATGTATCTCACATAGGAAACCATATATCACTCATGGAATCGTATAAACATTTTTCCACCCTTCATGTCCAAGGTATTCCCCCAAGGGTATAATTATTTCTCATGGAAAATAATCTCAATCATCCAAATGAGACTGTCTATGGAATTCCAACATAGGAATCCTATTATCAGTACAAAACAACTCTCCGTAAGATAATTCCCATGTTTTTCGTACAAGGGAATACATGTTTTAATATAATGATAATTTAAAATCTCTAAAAAGGATTCATTATAAATAATAAAGCATCCATCCATAGAATATTGAAATCAGTTTCCTGCATTTTCATCTTTTTAGTATGAAGTGAAGAATTGGTTATCATGAATGTTTTCCATTTATTGATGCATTGCATCATTTATTTTTAATAAATTTTATAATTTATTCAATTCATGTAATGTGTGATTTTTAATGAGCATTATGGCCTAACACATAGGGATACATTTTTTTAGACCATTTCCCATTTCATAAGTATTTATATAAGTGAGAAATACAATCCTCTAATTGGGGGATTAATTAGATAAAAATAAATTTTCAGCAAATATTAATATAAATAAATTTAACAATCAAACTAATGTGGAAAAATTTAATAAACCAAAACATGGAGACCTAAAACTAAATCCATACATGGAATGTTAATATAAAAACATCCACTAAAATTAATACACCCAGTGGATTTTATCCATATAGAAAATAGAGATGATTATATGATTGAGCAGAACCATAATAACGGGGAGGTCCATGTTGGGGTCATAATGTCCAACCATATCAGGGGGAGTTTAGAAAATACGACAAGGTGGTTTAGATATTTAATTTATAAATTTTTACAATTTTGAAGTGAATCAAAGAAGGTATTATGAACAAAAATAACATTATGATATATATAATCTACATTAATTATTGGGAAAGGAATATAGATGAGCTACCAAATTATTTTGATGATCCAAATTTCATATTTTATGATTTTTTTCAATCAGAAACAATTGAAATCTTGATATAATAAAAATGAATTGAAATTAAGGAAAAATATATCACATTTCATTAGTGACATTGATAGTGATATTTACAAATAAAGGATCTAAAGGATATAAGTACATACTAAGATATGACAATGAAGACCCATAAGATGTGAAACAGAGTCTTTATGGGGATGAGGATCTGAGGCCAATATGATGAATATGAGGGATCTCTCACATGGCTCTCCTAGTGCATACAAGGGATAACAAAAATTGGTAGAGGAATGAATTAACTTAAGGGTAATGATGTTATTTTCCATCCCATTAATGAGATACAGGGTTTGGTGAAATAGTTTTGAATAACTTTTCACTAACTCTGATTCATCCTCTACCTAGAACCCACAATCATCATCGTTATCTTCTACATTTTTTCAAACCGAGCACCAATACTATTTCTACTTACTAGTTATGTTGAACGCCATGTGTGGGCTAGTCGCATGGTCTGGTAAAACAATGAACAAACCTTGTACAACCACTTCAATAAAAATTATACACATAATATATCAATGTTTATCCCCTTGTATGGTTAAATCAAACAATGTTATACCTCCCAAAATATTGGACAAGGCTTCATATTTTTTCTTGATGATTCGTAGAGTTCAAATATCCATTCGCCTAGTTTTTTCCACCATAAAGTGGGTTTTCAGTGCTTGAAACTTTGAAAAATCTCCCAAAACCCTAACAAAATTCTCAAGCGATAAACCATGTAAAAAAATATTTAAATTACAAAATCAATAAATTTCATTGTAGGACATAGATTAAGATTAGTTTTTCCATCAACTGAAATAATGCAAGATCATAACAATATTTTTTAGATGTCCCATACACGAGATATTATAGTATAATTTTGAATCAATCGATCTAAATTATAATCAATAACGAATTATAAAAACAGAAAAAATAATCATTATTATTGTATATTTAAATTATTTATTGTTTATTAATCATTTATTAAAAAAATTATATCATTGCTCACGTATGTAGTAAAATCAACATAAATAGTAGCATGTTTCAATGAATCCATGAATAATACCATGAAATTAAATATTCAAAATGTCACATTTATAAAATAATAATGATATAATAAACATTATAATATAATGAAAATAATATTTATAATGTTTAAAATAATAATAATTTAAATAATGATGATAGAGGAAAAAAAATATCTGTAAAATAATTCAATATTCTTTGATAAATCCATTATATTTAGAATGTATTAGGAAAATATATATATATAAAAATAATAAAAAACAAGTTATATTATTATTTATGAATGAAATGTGTTAAAGTATAGGGTATATAACAATTTTTTTACTGGATTTGAAGTAGTGGCATAAGGATCCAATAATAAGTCATGGATTTCACTCTAGTAAATACTAATAATTTTAAAAGCATTTGATATTTTTATTAGTTTCATGTGGAAAAAAATCAAACCCACATATTATATAAGGTGTGGTATTATAGAAATCCCATGAACCAATAAATTTAACTATATATTTGTGTAATAAATGAGTCCTTATCTTTTAGGATAACACCTATTTTAACCCTTTTAACCCTTACTATAGTGGCTACTTCTTACCATTTTTAAAATTATTTTAAAAAAATAATAATTAAAATTATATATGATTTTACTATTATTTGATAAGTAAAATTAATTTTATTTCAATAAATATATAGTTGAGGTATGATCTATTTTTTTATATGATCAAAAAAGATAATGAAAAATAGTTCTAAGAATATTTTATTTTTATCATAAAAATAAAATAAACAAAAATAATGTATTGAATTAATATAAATTGAATTTATTTAAATATTGAATAACAATTAAGAATATTATAAATCTCGTTAAATCCATAACAGAATTCATTAGCTTTCTAACATAATTACAACAAAATTTATAATATTAATTTTGATTAGAATAAATGATAGTTTATTTTAATATATTAAAACATGGGTTTCAAAATCCAAAACATTAGTTTCAAATGATTGAATTTCCTCCTTATATAAATATTTTCTTGATTAATTTTTTTTTGTTTTTATTTATTTCAAATAAAATAACGATATCATAAAATTTATATAATTTATAAAATCAGTTTTTTCACTACTATTCTATGAAATGTAATTTTTTTAAAATTACAAAAAATATCATCAGATGTGATTTTGATGTATTTAATTCCTAAATAAATATAATATCTCAAAATAAATTTCACTAATTTCTAAATTCATCTTTATGATTAAAAAATACTAATGATTTTTTTTAAATATGTTTATTTAAGAATTAGTAGTTCATTATTAAATATAATTACTATAATTAAATAATATTTTTTATTTATACCACTATATATATTAAATAATATTATAAAAAATTTGTACTTTATAAAAAATTATTTTTATAATACTAAAAAATATAATGATAGAAGTTTCATCTTAATAATGTTTATAATAAAATAATTTTATAATCCATATATCCATTTAAACCCCTTGAATAACTTTAATTATGTATCGAGGGTATGATTAGGATTACTAGAAGACTTAGTAGGTGGTACAAATCTTATAGTGAAATCCATGAACATCAAATATTCCAACAGATGATTTATCTCAAGACATAGTTATAAGTGTTAATGTTGGGATTTGTCTTGGTAATACCCTAATTACATTACATCCATTATAATCTTCAGACATATTTCTTCATAAGAAATACTAAATCTACATGATTCCATTTCTTCTAATTTATATATGAATATCATAAATCAATTATCAATATTTTTACCTACGTATTCTATAGAAATGATATAATTTAAATATTAAAATAATTTTTTAATAAAAATATTAGTATTCATTTAAATTCAATGTTTCATATGAAAGAATATATTTTGAATAAATTTTTATAAAATAAACATATTATATAATTTCATGGGTTTTTGTAAGAAATCAATTTTTCAAAAGTAATATATCGTTTTAATTTTGGTCTAAATACTTACTTTGGACCATATATGGATTCCCAATTAATTTGGAATGGTCATATGGGTTTTGAGAGCATGTTCAGAGACCAAACCCCATCTTTTTGACAAATATGGACACGTCTCATGCTTAGAGGATGGTTAGAACACAATTAGGCTAACCATAAAAATTGTAATATCCAGACAGAACCACATTGCATAGTTTGCACAATTTCATGCATCCTAACCATGAAATATACCCTTATACCCATAAACCCTTGAACAATTTGTGCACGGTTTGTAAAACCTAGTGTAAAAACAATGCATGTACCATTTTTCTATATTAATATACATTTTTCCTTTAATGATATTTTAATCCACCTCCTTGTTAATAATATAGAAAATAGTGTTCTTAACACCCTTTCCTTTCAATTTGTGGATTTTTTTAGATCTAACATTGGAACCAAGATATAACATTCATCTAGAAAACGATTGAGCATCTGTTTTTCTCATTGGATGTGAAAATGTTTATACTCAAGTCCTCTTGAGTCGTTCTCCATACCTTTTTCACTTAACCAAGATATTAGTGTATGTGTATTTTCATCTTTTTGGTAGATCTAATCCTGTCTGAGCCAAATCAATGGCCAATACCAGAACAGAAGAGTCATACGAGCCTAAAGTGGGTTGTCTCTAACTCATTCCAAAAGTTCATTGATTTTGGACTTGTTTTATGGGGCCCACCGATTTCATCAGGTTCCATTTATGGAAATAATATTCTATAATTAATCTTATTATGACCATATTTTTAGGATCCTTCCAAATAAATGATTAATTGTTGGGGGGTTATGACCAAAACCCGATCATTCTCATATTGAAGGTTATTCCATAATTTTTGTTTAGTTTTTTGATGTAATTGTGCCAATATTCGGGTGAACAAAGGCCAGACCATTAATTGGTAGTAATTTCTATATTAACTGGGTTTTTTATATCATAAATTGTATAATGGAACCTACCATGTATGTGTACCACTTGACCTGCTAAAGGAAATTGATTCAAATTGATAATTAAATGTGATTGATAAATTGGTATAATATCCATTGCATCCCTTACAACATTAATGTAATGTAGAGGAATTAACCATGTATATAGAATATTATTTAAATGGATTACATGGTTTCATGAAACTTGGCCTTGTTACAATATTGAATGGAATGGCTGGAACCAAATAACATGACAAATATGATTCATGCTACTTAAAATTATCACACTAATGAAAGGAATGTCTATAACTGATGGAGATATTACATGACATCATAATTACAAAATAATGGCGTAAATCGATATTTCCATGGATACTGAAAAGTGAATTCCATTAGCACTCGGGATCCCCATTCCGATTCAATGATGCTGCCTGCAGAGGTTGAGACCCACATTGATCTGGATCCTTGTAATTTCTTGGATGAATGTATGAAACCATGGGATCCCTCATGCAGTACAACGGGATTCCATACATAAACTCCATGTATCCCTTCAATATTAATATAGTATTACTTGGATACACTCATTGGATCCACCATTGACATGTAGGTTCCCTGGTTAAAGCCCAAGGGACCCAGTCATTACATAGCCCTGTTTTACCATGGTCGATTTGCATGGAATCTGTTGGCCCCTCATTACGGAATTTCATGGACTATGCTCCTTGTATTACACTCTAACACAATTCTAGGATACAAATATTACTAACATGGCAACCCTTGAGCTCTAAATCTCCTTGGATATTACCTTAGTATATCCAAATTAAATATCATAAATCATGGTTACGTTATTTAATCATATAATGTTTACTATTTATAATATGATGGGGTGATTTCTGTGTTTTCTATGCCTGAGATGACCAATCAACATGAATTAGAATTAAATAATTAAATTATGTAGTTACATGTTCAAACTCTAGCTGAGGGATGATGAAGGTACTTGGGTATTTAGTTACATTGTACTTCATTACATTATATATCCATGCTTGTACACTATTAAATTTCTATTACATGTATCATATGATATAAACACTGGTGATGTTGTCCCAAATAGATTTATCTCCCACCCTCTCTAAGAAACATTTGTTACCTAGGGAATATTATAGTGTGGTGGTTGTTGTCAACGAGAAGCATCAAACTTCAAACACTTGATTGCTTGCTGTTTAGGATGGTGCATGATACAGTTGATAGAGCCATTTCTCAAGATTCCTGGGGTAGTCATTTATTTCCTTTATACTATTTTGGAACTTGTTATTCCACTTTTCTTGTATCCATGTCTTCCAGTTTTCTAGTACATGAAATATCTTCATCTCTTGTTGAATATTATTCCATTTTTTCAATTATTATCATGTTTTCTATATTTTAAATTGTGCCTTCTATTTATTTATATTTTTTTAGTTATTTTCCTATTTATACATTAACCTACTATTCTACACATTTGTAATGTGGGAAGAGTCTCCCCATTGATGCACGTTACGCCATATCTACTATTAGGTATCCTCTGCCTTTCGGGGAGATTCTCTTTAGGTGTGGATTCCCACCAGTCTCGAGGAACCTATCTAGTGTAATATGTGCCCTAGATGTCACAAATTTGAATCAAATGTGGCTTATTTTATTTCGTTACTATTTTGAGATAATATACTGGAGATTTGGAATTCTTGGGACATGGTCATAAGCAATTCTTAGGCATCTCAAACCCATGTTCATACTAAAAACCTTGTTTCCAAAAATCATATTAATGTTCTCCTTTTTTCTATTGTAGTTGATATTATTTCATTGTCAGGTGACACACATGTTGTGTGGTGTTGTATATTATTACACTATTTGATAATTTCTTTTCATACATGGCATGATGATATGATAGAAAATAGAATTTTTACATGCATCATTATAACCACATAGAATTCAAATTCCATGCATATTCCCATGTCATATATTTGAATTTAACTTCTTTTAATTTCTTGATATGCTAGTGATTTTTTTGTGATTTTTTGAGAGTTATCTTATTCTTTTATTACTTTTTGCTATGATTGAGTGATTTCTGGAATAAATCAATGAGTTGAATGGGCCCTCTAGCGATTGGAAGAGTAATTTACCAAGTTGATCCATTATTGTTATAAATAAATGGGTTTTGTTTCTGTTGATAGGTGTATGGTAACTGATGCATAAAAATGGAAATCCATTATAAGGTGAATTCTGAAATCTAAAATGAATTTATTTCTTCTCCTTATCCTTCAATGTCATGTATATTTTAGTGAAATGACAGAAACTGGTAATAAAATGTAAAGTGAAATGAAACATATACTTTAGAACTTACTGATTCCTATTTTTCTAAGTGAGTAGTTGGGTTAGTACACCTTTTTTAGTGAGTTTTCTAATGTACATAATATTATATTGTTTCATCCATTATTATTATGCATGTTCTATGGTGTGTTTTTTGATATTGTAGACCAATCCCTCTTTTACTTCCTCATGTCTTACTCCAAGATGGTGGTTATGGACATGCTCTAGACATGGTTATCCCTAAGACTCCAATCATACCTCGATGAGTTCCAATTAAGGCACCGCCTTTGGTACCTGATCTGGAACTGATTTCCATGTTCAAGATAGTTTTATTCATCTAATATAGTCCATGAATTGTGATCCATGACATGAACCTATTATGGCTGATTAGACTTGTGATTTCCATAAGCAACATCCTCTTATCGTTTCAGATGATGGTGGTCCAAAGGATGCTGAGTCCTGGATAAAGGAAACTATATAAATATTTGAGAATCACGGAACAACACCAAATCATAGAATTATGATTTCAACTTACAGGCTTTGGGATTCAATCAAGCATTGGAATGATGTGATTTCTTAAGAAAATATTCTCTTGGGAATGTTGTGGAAGATTTCTAGACTGTCTTCTATGATTAGTTCATTTCTAAAATGCAGAATGATGATAGAGAGAAAATATTCTTGAATATCATGAATGGTTTGATGTCATTAATAGATTATTCAGTATGTTTCATAGTGTTGAATCGCTTTGCACCACTTTTAGCTGGTTACAAGCATTCATGTACTAGATTCTTAAAGGATGGGATCATGTATTTCATCCATATTCAGGTTAATGTCCTCCTCCTCCCTAATTTTTTTTGAGATAGTCAATTAGTATCTTATAACTTTGAAAAACCTCATGGATGACAATATTACAGGGTTTAGAGGACCCATTCGGTGCCAGTCCAATAGTACTACCGATTATAGGAAGTGTTCTCTCAATGTTTCCTGTCAAGGCAGTGACAACCAGAGTGTCCATTTAGACAGATCTAAATTGATTCATTGGTATGTGAGATAGGTGCATTAAATGCCTCAGTGTGATACATACCCGATGGAGTGTTGGGCTTACGACCTCATGGGGCCTTTTCACCATTTCTGCAGTACCATTCCACCAACAGTGAGTGGGAACAGATCTAAACCAACATTAACTTCAAGATAATGTTCTATTACACATAGTCAAGTGGGAAGTTGAAATAACCCTAGTAGGTCTTGATGAGATGGAGGTCGTGACCATAGTTTCTAGACCCTTGATCACCGACAACACCAATAAAAGAAATTATGATTGTGTTAGTCCATATATTGCACATGATTGTGGATTATATATTTTGAATATACTACATAAAATACACAATGATTAGGCTATGGGACCATCTAAAATATAAGGTACTATTTTAGTATCCTCTACTATAGTGTTTTCATTATTTGATATAGGTTCATTGAACTCTTTTATCGTTTAACCTATAATGGAGACTCTCATACTAGAGATACAGTATAAATATGGTTTAATAACCCATATATACTATGATAGGGGTATGAACAGAGGTCATATTCTGGTTTACGGACTATCCCTTGACATCGGTAGTTACCCTTTCTTATGGATCCTCTTTGTTGTTTAGAGGATAGGCTTTGAGGTCATTCTTGGAATGGAGTTCTTAGTCCTCTATCATGGTTTCGTAGACTGCTAACAACACAGGGTATCTTTTACATCACCATAGGGTGGGAGTTATCTACATAAGGGTGAGTGGGATGTACATGATTCTAGAGCAGGACAATATCATCATGGTCTAGGTTGAGTGAATGCACATATTTCAAATATCTCAATAGAGTATCATGTTTTATGAGAAGATGATTTTCCTCAGTAGTGGAGACTTCTAGGGATTTAATACACAAAATCTTTTTAGTTCTACCACTTGAGGGAGAGGTATAGTTTACAATTGAGCATGTTATAATTGTATATCTAGTTCCCACTCCTCTGTACATGATGTAACATACTAAGCTTCAAGATATCAAATGACATTCAAGGGATTTATAGGCCATTGTTTTTATATGACCCATTACATCCTCATGGGGTTTTCTCGTGATTTTTGTCAATAAAATAGATGAAAACATAAGTCTATGTGTTGATTAAAAATTGTTGAACATGGTTACATTCAAAAACTAGTATCTAGATCCTTAAATAGATGATCTCTTTGACTATCATTGAGGAGAAAATTTCATCTCTATGATCAACCTGATATATAGTTGTCATTGGGTTTGTGTTAGACCATCAATCATAGCTCATAAATCATTCAATAGCAGGGATGGAATGTTTGAGTAAATTGTTATGTCATTATTTCATATGAATGCACCCATCATATTCATGGATATGATAAATAGATATTTCCACCCCAATTTAGATTGTTTCACATAGTCATTGTGGATAACATCTTGGTGTATTATTTCACTCATTGTGACAATCCCAAACATCTTGAGATCACATTGAGAACACTAATATAGCCTTATCTTTACACCATGATTACTATGTTAAACTTCTGAATTGATAATGTACACTTCTTGGATCATATACTATCAGAATTAAGAGTATATATTGACCTTGAAATGGTTAGTGCTGTAGTTTCCCAGGAGCATCAGAAGAATGTTATTGATATACATTGTTTTTTTGGGGCTGGATGGATATTTCATGCATTTTATACACAAAATTTCTGACCATTCATCACCTCTTACTCATATGATAGATAATGTTTTTAGGTTCTTCTGGTCAAAAGTTTGTGAGAATGCCTTTTAGGAGCTATAATGGAGGATTTTATCATCACCACTTCTGACTCATCATGACAAAGTTATAGGTTATACCAACTTCTGTGATGATTGAAGCATTATCATATGAGAAGTGCTAATGCAAGAGGACATAGTGATTACATATAGATCTTGGTAGTGGATGGATCATGAGATAAATTACCCAACACACAACTTTGTGCTATCAGTTTTTGTTCATTCCTTACGTTGCTAGAAGCATTATTTGATGGGTGAGTGCATTGTTGTGTACAGTAACTACTATATCCTCAAATATATCTTTTCTCATAGGGAATTTTACTTAATACAGTGATGATGGGTCTATTAAGTACAATACATTGATTTTATTTATCATATATTCCTGGGATGGGAAATTTGGTTTCAGATTCATTGAGTTGGAAAAATAAAGAACATGTCATACTATAATCTAATTATGAATAGATGTTAATGGACCAATTTTCCGATATGCATATTGAGTTTCATTATATCCACGACCATTCATACCTCTCATCCTTGGATGTTACCTCTTCCTTCTTTGAGATGGTGAAGAGTATATTGTTTTTAGATTCAGAAGGGTCGGTTTTCCATACGATTATGTTAGGAAATAATCCACCTCTTGATTGTTCTATGGATAATGATGATGCCCTTTGTCTATGTGGACATATCTAGTTTCAAACGGATATTATATAAGAGTTGATGAAAGTGTCCCACACATCATAGGGGGAAGTTCATCTAGGTATCTCTAAGTTGTATTGTGAAATCTGACACCATTATTGTTGTACAATGATAGAAAGTAAAATATAAGTCTTTATCCTGAGTTGTTCCACCTTTCAACATGTGAATGTAGACCACCATAGACCTGTAGGCTTTCTACAACCTCATCTAGTCCTGGAATGTAAATAGGAAAAAAAATTTCCAGGATTTTATTGTCGACTTACCAATTTCACCACGGTTTAAAGATAATATATCAGAATTCATTGAAAAACTAAAAAAATTGTCCAAATTAATTATTATTTTGGAGACTTCCTCAATTAATGAGCTGGAATGATTGTATGTTCATGCGATAATAAAAAAACATGGGGTCCCTCATACTATCAATTCATATAAGGATTCTCATTTCACATCATAGACCAAGAAGGGTTGAAAAAGGCTATGGGGACTCAAGTGCTTCTCCGAATATATTTTCACAATCAAATCAATGTAAAATAAAAAAGGACAATATAGGTTCTATAGGATATTCACTAGGCATGTGACCTTGATTTCAGCAGTTCTTGGGCGAAGTATATGCCTATCATTGAGTTGTCCTATAATAAAAGCTTATAGGTAACAATTCATTTGGATAATTTCGAAGACTAATATGGTAGTCAATGTCATTCACCCTAGTAATATTTATAGTTAGCTGAGGCATCCTTACTAGGTCCCCATCTCGTTTAGGAGACATTAGAACAACTTAACCTCATCCGAAAGAGTATGACTACTACTCTATCTAGAAATAATATGACAACCCTACTCTTTATTTCACACTTAATCATTATTTATTAAATAAACATACAAATAATACCACTCTGGGGATTGAGAGATCTAGTTTCTTGACTAATTAGGAACATTACATAACAACAGAAATCATAAAACACAACTACATTGATTAAAACTTATTTTACTGAACCCCAACAATCATTCGTACATTTCATTTCATGAGACAACTAGAGGACATGTATAAGAAAATGGTGAGATATAAATCCAATTATGTAAGTAAACAAGGAGTAACAAAAATATAGTACATGTTAAGAAATATTCATATCTAATATCACAAGAAAAACATGTACATAAATTCATGTTATAACATGCCTACCATAACAAGGAAATATGAGAACATTTAACATTGATATTTTAATGATCCAAGTATCATTGCACATGGAACATGGGTAACCCCTAATTTCACTTAAATTGGCATGAATAAATCCTCATTTATGTTGTCATATCAGGATACTAATATTTACCTAATGAATTAGATCACTATCAGGGTGTACCCTTATAAATCATTTCATTTCATGCATAAGTGGTCCACTTGGATCATACAAAATGGATTAATTAAACATCATAATTTATTCCACGAATAAAATATGTGGAATACATAAATTTATGTTCACAATAAATAAGTTAAAGTTCATAAAGGTGAATCTCATTGATATAAAAAGAGATATGGTATTTACTTATACAAGGATTTTGTTATGGGAATTTTCTGTGTAACTTGGGCATCTTAACAACTCCAAATAGAAATTTTAAAAAGGGTTAATGATAGTGAAATGGGTCTCTAATTATTTATATATGAAATTGATTGTACGAGGGTCATGTAACAAAATATCCCAATAAATGTAATAGAATTTAGATTCATAATATAAAATAATTTCATTAATGTAAATGAGGGGAGAAAAAAATCCATTACAAAATTTCTACATGGTAACAGGTGTACGTGGGAGGAATTAATGAGAGAAAAATGTGTCAATAATCATTCAAACATAAAGAGGGACATATTGGGGAGGTGAGAAATAATACCCCAACGTTTTTAATTGAAACTAAAAGGTAATAACAATATAACTAAACATGGACATAAATAAAGAAGGAAGGAAATTGTAGATCCCTTACCTGAAAGTGTGATCCCAATGGCTTGGGAGAGGCTTGAGAGGGGATTCTTGGAAGAATAGGGTGACATGGAAGGATTATAGAGAGAGGAGGTAATGGTTTGTTCTAGATAAAAATGGTTTGAGTGAATTGGAATGGGAGATTGTGTTTTTTTATATAGGAAATGAGAGGGGATATCTTATTATTTAGGTTTTTGAAACACCACATTAACCTAATCAAAAACCACAAACCAACCCATTGTTATTTCCCATGGTATTTTCCAATTGTGAATAGAAAGAATTATTTTATAATTCCAATATCCTAACTTATTATAATAGTAGGCTTTATTATGTGTATGTGAGTCACACTATCAAGGAAATATTTTTAAAATGATAAAAACTTTTATAAGTCTTGGATAGTCTACTATGGCTTTTTAAAATAAAAAAAAAACTTAAAATCACATCATTTAGAAGTTAAAACATATATTAGCCGCACATCCCATTATATTATTTTATTACAACACTATGGGGTCATTATGATGTCGTAAAACATATTATATATTTAAACATTATTTAAGTTTTAGAGAAAAATTCAATTGTCTCCGAAAATTATGAAAATTTTATGATTAGATAATTTTGAAATCCTGATTCCCAAAATAGTAGTCATTTTATCTAAGTAATTTTCAAAAAATGTGAATTTTTACTTTTAATGTAAAACCCAACATTTGTCAAAAAATCATGGGTTTTGACAAAAACAACTTTCAAACCAAAATAAAAATTATAATTGTATTCACAAAAAGTATAATATAATTTATATTTAATAAAATTTATTTTATTGATAATATTTCATTAAAATTTTATTTAATTTAAAAATCCTTTAATTCATAAAAATATATTTCTTAATTCAATATTTATTAAAACAACTATTTGCTCTATAAAAACTATATAGAAAGTGAAATTAAAATAAAATGAATGTACATCATTTATTCTTTAAAAAATAACACACATAATCATAGTGATGGGATCTTATTAAATAACTACTTATAACATAAAAATATAACCTAAGGGTAACGTGTGCAATGGTGACAGACTCATTGGGATGATTGGATAACACCCATTTGGTGGTAATATCTATTGACTTCCACTTCTACTACAGCCAGTTCCAATCAAGCTTAACATGTGGAAGCTCGACATGAGATTGGTCAATAGTTAAGACTGGTGATGCTACCACCATTCCAAGCTTTTATAAATGGGCTTCATATCAAGCAATTCTATTAGCTATGGAAATCACTTCTATTGTTAGAGTAAATTAGATTTTTTAATCCCAATATTTTTACTAATCAAACGATCCATGATCAATGACTATTTTTGAAATTGTAAAAATTATTAATGGTATTTTAAAATAAATAAACATAAAACCAAGTAAACGCATATGTAATATATCAATTTTACATATTGTTAAATTTAATTAGATCAAGAATAATTTCTAATAATATAAAATTGGGTCATTACAATATTACACATTTATGAAATTTCACCCTCGAAATTTAATTTTATCTCACTAAAACAGTTGTAGGCAACTCTAATTCATCACACTCTAATTCCCGAATTTCCTCGTCAAACATTTGGTTTTACCACAACACCCTGAAGAGGGGCATTGCCGTATTTCATTGAACATTTTCTATATGATCTAAGATCTTGAATAGATAATCGTCATTGGAGAGGTCATTCTCCAATGGTACTACCTTTGGATAGAGTACATGTGATGGGCCATATATGTACATCCTCAAGAGTGATACATGGAATACATCACGTACTAAAGAGAGGTTTGGTGGGAGTTTTAGTCGATAAGGCACTAATACATTGAGATCATGGATCTCAAAATGGGATGATGTACATTGGACTAAGATTTCCCCTTTTCCCAAATATCATAACACTCTTCCAAAGTGATATATGGAAGAATACCGTGTTTCCAACATCAAACTGTAGGACTCATCGAAAATTATCAATATAGCTCTTTTTTCAACTTTGAGAAGCTTTAATGTGCTGCTGGATGTTCTTAAAATTCTCCATCATTTCATCAACCATTTCTGGACCAAAGAGTTTTATCTCACCAACATCATTCCAACATTCTGGTGTTCTGCACCTCTTCCAAAAAAAGAATTTATAAATATACATTTGGATACATGAGTGTAAAATATTATTGAAAGAATACTAAACCATATAAAGATATTGATCATGTACTCATTTTCTATCCTTTTAGAATACTCTCAACATGTCCTCAAGTGTTTGGATAGTCCACTCTGATTGGCCAACAGAGTGAGGAAGAAAATACATACTGATGTACATCTTAGTATGGAGATCATGTTGAAGACTCTTCCTGAACATAGAGGTGAATCATAGATATAGATATGATATAATAGATAGTGGTACTCCGGACATCCTTAACACTTTTCTGATATATATTCGTGACAATTGATCTAATGATAAATCCTCTCAAATTACAATGAAGTGTGCACTCTTTGTAAGATGATCCACAACAACATAGAGAGAATTACCTCCATTTAATGTTTTCAGATGTCTGGTGACAATTTCTATGGTGATGTTCTCTAATTTACATGTTGGTATGGGTAATTGTTTCATAATACTATTGGACTTTGGTAACTTATTCTACAATTGCTGACATACTAGGAAATTTGATGTATACACATCAATCTACTTATTCCTGTTATCACACCAATAATGCTCTTGGATATCTCAATACATATTTATATTTCTATGTTGAATGGAGAAAATTGAACTACATGAATTATAAGAAATATCATTCTTTAACTATAGACTTTATAAAGCTCATAGTCTTGTCCCAAATATCATAATTTCTTTTTCATTATCATTGAACTCTAAGGTTTTCCCTTTTCTGATAGATTCTTCTTTCTTCTGAATCCCTACATCATCCTTTTGATAAAACGTTAACCATTATAAAATAGACATTTCAGAAATCATTTGTGGATGGATTGATGATGTTCCCTTATTTATGATTCACATTCCATATTTATCTAATATAAGATGATTAGATCCTTTTAAATTATCATAGATTATTGAATTGATGGGTCTTTTTAACATAGACCTTCCACCACCTTGTTCGCATTCATAGGGTGGTAATTGATTGAGCATACATTTTCTTTGATCAGCTCTATCCATCATCATTGGCGCATGTTCAACTATTTCCATGTTAATATATACTTGAGGATTTTTTGATCTGTGTATATTTCACAATTATCCCCAAAGATGTAATAGTTCCAAAAAAAATTTAAAAATATTTCTACTGCCAAATCCAGATCATGTGTTGGATTGTTTTTCTCATGATCATTCAATTTCTTTGAATCATTGGAAATCAATTTTTAATTTTTTATCAACACAAAACCTATGCCTTTATTTGTATAATAACTATATACCACAAGATGTTATCAACTTGAGGGTAGTGTGATCACAAACGCAGTGATAAGCCTCATTTTCAACTCCATGAATCTTTCTTTGCAATCATCACTCCATGAGAAATCAACTCCTTTCTGAGTTATCTTAGTAAGTGGGTTTGAAAATTCTAGGAAAATTTCTCACAAATCAGTGATAATATCCAGCTAACCCCCGGATGTAACAGATAACTATCCATGATGCTGGCCTCGTTCATACATCAATTGCAACATTCATGGATTGATCTACAGATATCCAATTGCATGTGATGATGTGACCCAAGAATTAGACCTCATTCAACCAGAACACAATCATTCTATAATTTTAAACGAGATTATCCCTTTCCAAGGTCTCTAATATAGTGTTTAAATTCTTTTCATGATCCTCTTAGTTTTGGAGTATATTATAATATTTTCTATAAGAACTAAAACAAATTTTTCAAGTTAATCTCTAAAGACTCTATTTATCATGTCCATTAGTATTACTAGAGCATTAGTGAGTCCGAAAGGTAATACAATGAATTCATAGTTCTCGTATCGTGTATAGAAATCAGAATTTGCGATATCCTCCATTTTCACCCCCACTTTATAAGATCCTGAACACAAATCCACATTTGATAAGTATTGTGCTCCACGTAGCTGATCGAACAAGTCATCAATTCATGGAAGAGAATAAATGTTCTTCATTGTAATTTTTTTGACCGCACGATAATCAATACAAAGGCTTGTTGACCAATCCTTATTCTTGATGAAGACGACTGGTGCACCCCATGGTGAAACACTAGGGCATATTAAACCACTATCTAGATTGTTCTGTAATTGTTTAATTAGATCCTCAAGCTCCACAAATCCATTATATATATATTCTTGGATATTTTCAATGTCCCGGGTAATATATCAATCGAGAATTCAAAATCACTTCTAAGAGGAAGAACTAGAAATTCCTCAAGAAATACGTCATCAAATTCCCTCACATTAGGTATTTCTACAAGGGTAGATTCTTCCTTAGACTAAATCATCTGAGCATGATATGCATGATCATATGAAAGTAATATCCATGCTTGAGATGATGGTTCAAAATAGGATTCATCATGTTGCATGGAATTGTATAGAATCGGGGGGACGATTCACCGTATGAGGGGTGATTTCCATCTCATGACAATTTATGTTTCCTTTATATAAGAATATCAAATCCACACCAACAATTGCATCAAATTATTTTAGAGGGATTATGAAATGTTACCCTAGGATGTTAAATCCACTAATAATGACAGGGGAGTTATAATCATGGTATACAATAATTTCCCCATTTTCAGTTCTTATTGACATCTTCACTTCTATGATTTTTGTTGGTGTTGGGATAGTTCTACTAAACATTCAGGATATTAAAGATTACCTAGAACTAGAATCAATAATTATATTCTCTATTACTGATTTTAATAACTACCATAACTATTACCACTTTTTTGTTAGGTTTTGATTCAGTATCAGGGATGAAAAAATCTCACCCCTATTGCCATGGAGTTTGATGGGGGCCTCCGAAAACCCTTTTCCTAGGTCATTGGTTTAAAAATTGCACTATTTATATGCAGTTCAATTAATGAAAAACGCGTTGTGTGTTGAACGGAGCATTCCTCCCCTCTATCGCAATATCAGGATTTTCATATCAGTAGTTAATATCCAGTTCCCCTTCTCCACCATACCTATATCATGTCCTTATCCCCTTCAAAAAAAATTTGGGGTGCTTCATTCCTCACCTTTGGAAAGTGGAGTGCTTGATTTTCATAGAACTATTGGATTTATCCATAAAAATTGAATAATTAAATACCACCTTATTCTTGTTATCCCCATGATACCCCTAAGATTTTATGATCTCCATTTCATCTTTGAGGGCACATCGGAAAATTTTCTCATAGCTATCAAAGCCATGGATCACTGGGGTCATCAAGTAGGATAGGGTTTATCCCATTAAATAATCTTTCATCCATGAAATCTAAGGTAATAACATAACTGAAGGTATATCTTTCAAGACTTGTGTTGTTTTCCTCATACACTCATATGGATTCATCATATTGCTTCCTGGGGGCAAGGAAGACACATTCCATCATAAGTCAGAGGATGAGAAAAAAATATTTATCGATTTTTTTTAAAATCCTTTTATTTTAATGCCTAGATCTTCTTTTCAGGCTCTATGTTTATTATCAATGTCCATAATTGATCATCTTCAACCAACATATGATATGTATCCCTAAGAACCTTTTTTCATAACATTTAAGGATGGATAATATCATCTCAATGGATTTGATCCATTGTTTGGTGATTGAGGGATCAGATGATCCATTAAAAGTATGAGGCCTTTGTCTCATGAAGATCTTGATTCCGGATTTTTATTTGGGGGGAGGGGTTTTAATGTTCCTCATGACACATTTTTCTATTCAAAACATTAGTTAACTGATAGAATATTGTGAAAAAATTCCTGATTCCTACTCCAATCGGATTGAGAATCTCATTAGAACAGTCATCACATTCGACATTGATTCATTTGATTTCTTGAGTCCTCCTATTACCAAAAATTGGCTAGAATAAAATGAATGTTTTGGGTAACACATAAAGGGGAATCCAATGTTATAAAGGGATAACATAAGAATTAAATTTACTTCTTTAACCTATCTTTGTTATCCATTATCAAATTCCCAACATATATTATTAGAGGAAACATTTTTTTAAATTCCCTTTATAATGGTTAATGGTAATATTATGAATTTATCAAAGAATATCCCTTGAGAGTGTCATAACTAGAGTGCATCAAATCCCATTTTCATTCACCAGTTATCGTTTAATTCTAGATAAATGTGTTGTTTTGGGGTTTAACTCTAGACACATCTGTTCCAGAGCTGCCTATACCTTCTCAAATCAAGACATGGATTTATTTTCATTGTAACCACATATTCAATAATAACCAGTATTTAAGTATTTTTTATTATACATAGTATTATCAATATAGATTTACATATGGTTTTCTTATCCTAATACCAAAAATTACTGAACCAATCCTCTAATACAAACTATAACAACACTACTCTTTATTTGACACATAATCATAATTTATTCAATAAACATTTAGATAATATAAAAATGAGGATCGAGAGGGCCAGTGACTTGGGATATTATGAATATTACATATCATCTTGGAACATAAAACACAACAAAATTATTGACAAATTTTTTTACATGACCACAACATTCATTCGTACTATGTATTGTGTGGGATAACCTAAGAACATGCATAAGAAAATGGTGAGCTATAATTCCTTTTAAGGGGGTAGACAAGGAATAACTTAAATAAGATAATACATGTTCTGATATAGTTATATCAAAGGATTTTAAGAGAAACACGAATATAAAGGAAATATATAGCATGACTATCATAACATGGAAATATGGAAATAACATTTAACATGATATTAGCATGTGCCAAGGATCTTTTCACATAGAGAATGATTAAACCCTAATTCTAATTTAATTATCATTAGTAAATCCTCATTAAACATGATGTAACATGATACTAATATTTAACCAATTCATTGAAGCGCTATCAGGGTGAACACTTCTAAATAATTTCATTTCATGAATAATTATGCCACATCGATCATACAACATGGAATCATTAAACATAAAAATTTACTCCAAGAATATTAAATATGGAAAAAATTTAGGTATTTACTAAATCAAAAATTACATGTGTATAATGGTGAATAACATTGGTAGTGAATTGGGTATGGTATTCACTTACAAGATAATTTTAGCATGGGAAACATTGGTGTCACTTTGATAGCATAAAGGCATAAAATAGAAATCATAAAATGGGTTGATGAGATAGAAAATGGTCCCTCATAATTTATAAATTAAATTAATATTAAGGGGGTCATGGAACATAATATTCCAACATATGTAATAGAATTTTGTTACAAAATATAAAATAATTTCTTGAATGTTAATGAGGGGAGAGAAATCCCTAACGAAATTTATTCATGGTAAATGGCGTACATGAGGGGAATTAAGGAGAGAGAAATGGTTCTATCATCATTAAAAAATAGGGATGAAAGTATAGGGGATGTGTGAAATCATACGCCATCATTTTTAAATGAAAATAAAATGGCATAACAATATAAGGAAACATGGACATAAATAAGGAAGGATGAAAAGTGAAGATCCCTTAGAAGGAAGTGTGATTCCAATGGGATGAGAATGGCTTAAAAGATGATTATTGGGTTTATGGGGAGCCTTGGGAGGATTATAGAGAGATTATTTATGTGGTTAGTCGAGATCCAAATTTTTTTAGTGAAGAGGAATGGGAGATTTCTTGGGTTTATAAAGGAAAGGAGAGGGAAATATTTATTATTTAGGTTTTGGACACCACACATTAATCTAACCAAAACCACAAACCAACCCATGGATTTTCCACGATTAATTCCAAAGGGTAGTGGAAAACACTATTTTATAATGAAAATGTCCAATCATATTAAAATATTAGGCTTTCCTATGTGGAGGTGAGTCACACGCTTAAAAAAACATTTTACAATTATAAAATGTTCAATATTTCTTGGAGGTTCCACAAATGCTTTGTAATATATATGAAACAGTCCAAAATTCACATTATTTAAAATTAAAAACATATATTGGCCGAACAAACCATTTTTATTACTTTATTACATCACTATTTGATCATTAGGATGTAATAAAATGAATTATATATTTCAACAATGTTTAATTTTAACCAAAAAATTTTATTGACTTGAAAAATCTGGGAAAATTAACCATTGGATAATTTCAATATCCTTATTTAAAAAATAATATTCATTTTATCTAAATAATTTTCATAATATTTGAATTTTTTATTTTAATATAAAACTACCATTTATCAAAAAATCATGGGTTTTGACAAAAACATCTTTCAAACGATGTTGTAATTTATAATTGTATTTATAAAAAATTAATATCATTTATATTTAATGAAAAGTAATTTAGTAATAACATTTTATTAAAATATAATTTAATTAACAAATAAATTATTTCATAAAAATATATTTCTTAATTAAATAATAAATAAAAAAAATATATATATTCTTTATAAAATATTTTGAAAGTAAAAATAATAAAAGGAATGTATATTCATTATTATATATGAAAATAATGAAAATAATCAAAGTGGTAGGGTATTATTACATAAACCCTAATGAAACTCGCATAAGACCTAAGGGTTAGGTGTGTGGTGGTGACAGAATATTGGGGAGGCACTGATAACCTCATTTGGGAGGTAATCTCTATTAAAATTTACATATCTCATAGGCAGTTCTATTCAAGATTAATGTGTTGAAGCACATCTAGGGATTGGTTGAGAAAGAATCCCAGTGACGCTAAATTCTTTCCGAGCTCCATCAAATGGGCTTCGTAATGAGAAATTATGTAGGATAATGCCAATTCATCCTTTTTCTAAGAAAATTGGACTTGTTAAAGCCCTACATTAATACTAATCAAGTGATAACTATTCATCAAATTTATTAGCATTGGTAACAATTCTTAATGGTATTTTAAAAATATATGACCATAAAACCAAGTAAGATCATTTTTATATAATCATTTTACATAATAACACAAATAATTAGATCAGGAGGAATTTACATTAACAATATTTTGTTTCATTACAATGAAATAGTATGATTATCATCATAGACAACCTCTAGAGTTTGAGGTTGGGGATAATGTTTTTCTTCAAGTATCACACAAACATGGACATAGATGGTTACTAATGTAGGTAATGTTGTTACCATGTTATGTAGGGCCATTTGAAATTCTAGTTAACGTCGGGCTCTTATTATATCAGTTAATAGTACCTTAGAGGTACAATTTCATTCAAAAATTCATTCATGTTTCATATCATTTCAAGCATCATGTTGATCCATCTCAAAAATTTGATCATGAGGATGTGGAGTAAGATGTCTATGATACCTTATAGTGGTATCATGCACACATTTTTGAATGAGCAATAAGGATCTATAAGGCCAAGATGTCCCTTTAATATGAGTGTAATAGAATTATGGTTGAGTACAGGACGAGACTTGTGAAGGGGAAGCCAACATACGTGCTCAGTGGCCAGAATTTTTCATACACAGTGTTTCACTACCCATGGAAGGCGAACTCGGGGTTGAGATATTCTAATGGTTGAATATTGTAAGAAATTTGGTTATTAAGAATGTATGGATCAATAAAATTTCAGTCTAATTCTTCACTTTTGAACTAATATGGCTACCCAATGAGGTAGAAAAGGTCTCAAGGGTTACCGGGCATGATTAGAGCCCAGAACCCATCCTTTTGGGATGGTTGTATTGGTTGCATGATTAGCACACAATTGGCGCATGGTTTGGATAACTGTTCATATTGAATATACAGACAGAACAACTCGAAACAGATTGTACATGACTATGTGGCCTAACCCTACAATCTTACCTTATATAAATAAAAAATGCATAGTTTTTCCATGGTTTTTCAAACCTTGTGGAAAAAATGTAGAGAATCCATTTTTCAAGGTAAATTTACAAATTTCATCTAATAATCCACTAATCCTTCTTGCTTCTTCCAAATATGGGAATGATTGAGATTAAGCAATTTTCCTTTCAATTAGTGGCCTTTTGAGGTTCTATCCTTTGAATAAATAGATATACATTACCCGAAAACCAATCAAGCTTCCGTTTGTCACCTTAGATGTGTAACGTTAAGTACTCGAGTCTTCTTGGGTCGTTATGCATCACTTTTTCTCTCAACTGAGAGATCGGGGTATGATCGTTTTTCACTTTTTCATAGATATACTCTGATATAAGCACAACAGAGGGACAATACCAGAGGAGGTCTGTCGTAAAATCCTAATGTGGGTGGTTTATTACTCATCCATTATATCTGTCGATTTCGGATTTGTCTTGTGGGGCCAACCAATTTCATCTGGTCCCATGTATGGAATTAATATTCCATGCTTATAATTGTTAGAATTGTATATTATTGATCATTCCAAAGACATGATTAAATATTGTTCTTTTTTGCCACAACCCCATCCTTCCCATGTTATAGTTTATTACATAATTTTTATTTAGTGTTTTGACATGCCTACATCAATATTCAGGATGCCATGGACACACTCCTAGGTACCCTTCAATGTCATTATAGGATATCTTGGATACACACCTTAGATATTAAATTAAAATGTAGGTTCCATGGTAAAATCCCATTGGACCTAGTCATTATATAGCCATTTTTTACAATGGTTGATCACCTTGGACTCAGTAAGTTACTCATTATAGAATTCCATGGACTACACTCATAGGATCACACTCTTACCACATCCCAGGCTACAATTATTGTGTAGTTGGAAACCATTTATATCTATTTCTCCATCATTATTACCATGTGACTTCACTATTAAATATCAGAAATCATGGTTTTCATATTAGTTCTTGGAAAATTCACTATTTATACTATCATGAGGTGATTTTAGTGTTGTATATTCTACACATGACCTATCAACATGAATTCATAATTAATAAATTATATAAAGTTAATAAATGTTCAAAATAAATCGTAGGGATAAAGAAGGTACAAGGGTATATAGTTACATTGTAATAATTTACTTTATATATCCATTCTTAAACACTATTACATTTCCATTACCCAGGCCTGATGTTATAGACACTGGTGGTGGTTTCCCATTAAGATTTATCTCACACCCTCTTTAGGCACCATTTGGTACATGGGGATGATTATATTGTTGCAGGTGTTGAAAAAGGGAAGGGTGCTACTTTAAACAATTGATTTCTTTTTTTAGGATAAATCATGATAGAATATGACAATGCCAAATATCATGATTCTTGAGATAGTCATCTATTTTATTTGGACTATTGTAGAACATGTTATTCCTACTGTATTGTATCGATGTTTTCATGTTTTGTAGTACATGACTTATCCCCATCTTCACTTGAATGTTATAGTAGTTTTGTTTTATTTTTTATTTTTCTTTCCTTTATTTTATTATGTGACTTATTTTTACATACATTTCATCCACTATTTACATATCTTTACATCCACCGGCTATGATACACTTTTGTAATGAGGTCATGGTCTCCCCATAGACAAACCCAAGGCCCTTACAACTAGTCGGAAGCCTCTCGAATTTAGGGACATGCAATTGAGTCCATGTGGCCTACCAGGATCAAGGCACCTATCAAGAGGAATCTCTGTCCAAGACATCATATTTTTTACAGAAATAAATATTGAGCATAATGAAAAAATATAAAATTCCCATAATACATCACTATGTGAATCCAGAAATGTACTAAAAAGATAATTCTTCAAAAAAATTATCATGTCTAGCATCATATAATTTTAAAACTGAATTTATTATTGGATATTTTTAGATGATTAAGAAAAATTAAAATAAACATAGTTGATTCTTTATAAGAATATATACAAAAGATTCTATAATTAATGTGATAATTGAATATATACATTCGTACCCAAGATAAAATACATATTTTTATGATATAATTTTAATATTAGTAAAATACATTAATGAGAAAACATGAAACATCTTATTACAATATATGTTATTCCATTATAAGGATTTATGTAATTCAATTTTAGAAGAAAATTTTTAAGGGAATTAAATAAATATATTATGGGGTGTTATGATGGGATGTAATGTATAAAAATGGTCATTCAAAAGGTAAAAAATGATCAATATAGAAAAGTAGAATAAAAACCATAATTCAAAAAGATGAATAATCAATGTAGCATTAATTAGTCTTTAAATAATTAAATAAAATTAACTTATTTTATTTCGACCATGATTTATAGTAGTCGATAAATAAAATATAATAATTTCATTATATTTTATTTTTTATTTTATTATATTTATTTCACAATATAATTTTCAAACATTGAAAAAAACTATTTAATTAAATAAAATAATCTAAAATACTAATTTATTCAAAGAATATTTTATATTAATCATAGCTAAAGAATTTATTTTAATAAGTAACTAATTTATTATATAAATGATAAAATATATGAAATGAAATAATTGTATAAATATACTCAAAAAGAAAAACATGTCAGTTAATCTACATTATTTTAAATAAATAAAATAATTCATTACACTATTTTTTCAATTATGTATAAATTATATACATAAGGTATACCATTTCATTTTTTTAAGTGGTTGATATATCATTAAAATTCCCCTATTGTAGTAATTATAGATGTGTTACTTATAATTAGAAAGGGGATTTTCCCTAAAAAATTATTTGAGATGGGTATAAATGATGTTATAGAGTGTTAATCATTATAATTCATTTTTTATTCAATAAAGGATAATCACTAATTGATACAACTGTTGAAATATTCATATCCAAATTATGAGAGGATGATGAACTTCTTATAAGTTTTGAACATCTAAAATTAATATAAATCACAGAATATAATTTAGTAGATGTTATTTATACAACATCATTATTCAATATAAGAATTATTGATTAACCATAAATAGTCAAATCCAATTGATTATTAATATTCATTTTGCGGAATAAGCGATTTTTTTTTGAAAATGACATGTTTTCGATATCATGTATGAATGTCAGATCAAAAAAATTATTGAAAATTATCATCCCCTCGTGGATCCTTTAATGATTCTAGATAATGAACTATTTATTAATTGATTAAAATTGAATATTTTAATTGAATTTATAAATTTTTTAAAAAATCATTATAAATTATATTAAGACCACACATGATGTGTGCACCGAGATGGTGAAAATTTATTGAGTTAGTATCCTATAAAATTATCCACCAACCAACAATAATCAGTATTTATGAAGATCACAACAAAATAGAGAATCCAAATCACCTTTTTCATTACTAATTTTGATGAATTATACCAATTTATTCATTTTACTCATTGAAAACCTACATTTAAACAACTATATGAAATAATAGAAATTATGTTGTTCAGTATTCAAAATAAATGGATTCACCCTTGGACTGTATTATTCCATCAATTACCACAAACACTAATAAGGTCATTCAATGGTTACAATGGGAATATTTTATCATTGAACTCAAGTGAAAACATATATTTCCAACAAATTATTACTTATTTTTATACACTACATGAAATATATTCAATGTTATAGAAAAATATAGTATAAAAACAACAATAAAAATATTTGAAATTATTTCATTGGTATATTACCTAAACTTCTTCTTATTGATCAATAAAACAATTCTAAATCAACTAACATATTCCATCTAATTAAAATATGATATCGTACTGATACAATGAATTTTTGTTCATAAAAATATAACAGCCAATACCAAACTAGAAAATGTATCTCATTTTTCTACGTGTATGCCTTTAATATTAAATTTATATATATTTCATTTTTTATTAATTTAATTGATTAATTTGAATTATGAATAATTGAAATCATAGATATATAAATCTAGTTATTTTCTAGAATATTATAATTTTCCTTTGATTGGAATATATTCTTTGAATCAGCCACCACCATAATCATATTCGTTGAATATTATGTTTCAAAAAAATAACTCTAATTATAAATTTCATCTATTATAACTATATTCATTTACTTTATACCACTCAAATATTTCATGGAAATATTTTTTAGGATAATAGAAATTAACGGGTTAATAAATGTAGCCTAAAAAGAAAAAATTATGCAACATCATTAAATCCTATTAAATCTATAATCACACATATAGGATAGTTCATTCTCTTGAATTATAATATAATATAATCATTTCCCAACTATATTGATTAATTTTTTTAATAAAAATACAACAAATAGTTTAGTTTCATCTAAATAATAATTTTTATTGAATAATATAACCCAATCCTTTTTTAAACATTTGAAACATTTTTGAAAAGTGTCCCCGAAGGATCCATCTATCAATAGTTTTGTTACACTGTCTCATTGTGATGTAATCATGTATATTATAGTGATAATAATTTCATTATGGGGTAAATTTCTCCTTGAAATTATCAAGGAATAAAATGTAAATCCTAAATTCATCACTGTAGTATAAAATATATATATAATTATGACCATATAGGAATCATGATCACTGGTTGAAAAAAAAAACCAAATTACACATTTTTGTACGATACTTTTTCTAAACAGTCTATATATAAATAAACACAGAAATATTATATTCAAATATATTTTTTAGAAACATTAATTATTCCATAGAATAAATCTGTGTAAATTTTATTTTAACTATAATAAATATCCTTAGACATTTATAGTGAATTTTAAACATGTAAATCAAGAATTAGAAACACCCTAATTTTCTTGAGTAACATGATTGACGAGATGAAAAATATAACTACATAAAAAATCAAACTACCTTATCTTAAAATTCCTCAAAAAATATTCACCCCATTTACATGAAATATATCTTATGTAATAGCAAGGTCAAAAACACCTTCATTGACTTAAAAAATCCTCTTAGATATTGTTATCCACTACAGAACATAAATCACCATTAGATTTTGAAAATGTTAAATAATAAATAATTCTAACCCGATGTGAACATGAAAAATGCAGAAAAAGTATAATTATTTATAATTACAATTCGTTGAATAATCAATAGTAAAATTAGCATCCATGTCCACCACATGGATTCTCTTAAAATTTCATATTAGAATTTATCTTATATTTTTTCAAAATTCATGTTTCTGGGCATGTGCTCCATAAAATATTAGAATCGTTTCCAAACTAATGAAACAAAAATAAAAAAATCATAGTTTCTTACAAATTCTCAAACACTTGTGTTCACTCAAATTAAATAATTACATTTTAAACAACACCCCAAAATATAAACTTCCTAAACATTACATATCTCATCTACATTTAACATAATTAAATTCTAATGGATTTATTATGTAATATTTATTTTACATTAAAAAATTATATGAATTATTGTGAGTTTGGATTACTCTATTAGGATACAAAATCATTTAATACAAGAATATTCGATTATTATAAATAAGAATTGTTTAATTTGAAACAAATCGGACCAAATACCAAATAGGTTATGCGAAAATGTCGATTAAATAAAAAAATAAATTATTTAACACTATTTTCAAAATAACACACAAATATTCCCCTTACATGATACCCTTTTAGGAACATTATTAAAAATATGAAAATTCAAAAATAGAGGAATTGAAACACACATAATGGTTTATTAGATTCTCACTAGATATAAAAAGAAGAGATATTAATGAAATATCATAACGAATAATAATATTAAAATCTGTGAATGAGAATATATTTATGGATTATATGCACAACATAAGTGAACAATAACCAACAAATAATATATACAAAATCCTGAGTCATGGAATATTATAATAAGATATCACAATACATGTACAAAAATTTTGTGAATATATGAGTTTATAGTCATTTCATGGAGAACATATCATATTAACTAGAATTTGGAATAATCATAAGAACCAAATTTATCAAATTAGTTTCGGAAATAAAAAATACCTACATATCATAATCAAAAAGGCTAACCAAAAACCTATAAAATTATATTATTGGTGTATGAACTTTTATATGATATTTATTTTGGAGCAAGGACAATAACCCATGTCCTATATTTATCAAATGAGATACTTTACTTTAACCAATTCATTATAGGGATACATTAGAACCTCTTGTTTCAAAATTATAATCCATATATATAAGTACCATGTAAACATGAATGATGAGGTTGATCCAAGGAATACATGTTAGGAACACATTGATAGAATTACATTTTGTTGTATATTACGTGGCAAGACACACATGATCTACAAAGTCTATTACGATGTTCTATTATCTCAAGAATATTCCACATTACTATAAGAACTTTTTAGGTGCTGATTCCCCTGGACTACACTAATTTATCTCCCCCCTTAATTTATACATTTATAAATCGTATTTAATTCATAATTATAACAAAAATTTATGATTCTATCAAACAATGAGATATCCTTGACATGTGGGAATTTTAATTTTAAATTATTTTAATTTATTTAAAAAATTGAATAGAAATTTTCATGGAAAGAAATACATACATAAGGAATAATTTTCGTGTTGAAAACTGAAAATAGTGGTGCAAAAATTAATTTATAATAAAAATATTTAAAATGATGACTCTTTTTCAAAAAATATGATGAATTGAAATCTTATTACAAATGAATAAGATAAAAAAAAGATAAAATTATTCTCTGAATAGTATATATGTGAAGGTTGGAAGTCAACTTATAAACTCATTGAATTATAAAGATATGTGATTACCCTGACACTAGTATCTTAAAATCGGTGACACATAATTAAATTTCTATAGACATGCAATAAAATCCAAAAGGACCAATATGTTTAGAATCTATGTAAAAAAGATAAATAAATGATACTTATTTTATATTGGTAATTGGCACAATTACATGATATACAAAAAATGAAAATGAACTACATTATAAATAACCCATTTAGTAAATTATTCTTCATATACCTAGGAAAGTAAAAAAATAAGGGGGATATCAAATTCATAGTCATGGTTATATATAGTCGAAACTTTCATGAAAAATAAGAATCACCAATATAGAAATTTAAATAACTAAATCGATATTATCATTAAATAACATTACTATCATTATAGGAAAGGTAATAATCATTATATAAGGGTAAATAATAGAGCACACATTCGATTTAATCAGAAAATCGAGAATGGAATGTGACAAGAATAATATCAATGGGGAAATATCAATAATAAAAATATTAATAAATTTTTAAAGAAGGAAATGATTATTTAATAGATGATATATCCCAAAAACATGAAAACCTATACATTACAGACCTATCATTATACTGTTCTTAAAATGCAAGGTTTATACCCATTGGGTTTGGCCAACTCGTTTTGTGCTAGACTACTGATTCACCTCATGAGACAACCAATGCATCAATATGATACATATTATGATTCCCCATCCATGTCTTTCATATAAAGATAATTCTTCCTATTTTGAATAATGTATTAAATTAAAATAAAATGTGCCTTATCATCGAGTATTTAAACTAATTAATATATACAAATTTATCATTATTTCCACAACTAACAAAATACAAGTCATAGTAAATAAAGTATTTAAAATATAATATAGATTATGAAATAATCTTATACATTAAAAAAATAATATGGATATTTCGGAGAAATGTAATTTTCAATCCAAAAATATTACATGAATGTGATTGTTTCATAGGAATAATAATAATAAAAAAAATTCAGAAAATACCCATATATTATTGAATTGGTAATTTTAATGTCAAATCCCGATGGATGAAATGATTAAATGTGAAATGTAAACTTCCATTATTAAAAAATTATTAATTATATTTAATGTCAAATGGGAATTATAATGATTTCATAAAATTTAATTTGTTCAGAATGACATATATGTCAAATTGGAATGTAAATTGAGAAAAAATCCATTCTATCTCACTTAATTTTTATTGACCATTCAATAAAATCATGTATAGTGGTTTTAAACATGTTATTAGAGTATAATGTAACTATATTAACATTTTAAAAATCATATATTATCTTTTTATTTCATCATATTTCGAATTACTTAATAAATATTCATTATTTTCAGGCTTTCTGGTGTTCATATCATTTTTCCCATTATTTTCTTAAAAGGTCATATTATTGTGTATATTATATAGTTTAATCATCTAAATTTTAATAATAATAAAATAATTATATTAATATTACATAAATTATACTTTTAATAATAATCAAGAATGATGTTCATAAAAAATAATGTGCAATACGATCATGCCAATTGTATGTCATACAAACACATGAGCAATATTTCAATTTTCCAATTACCATTATGAAAAACATGTTTGTAATATTTTAACATTACATAATTCTCATGATATTATATTATTTACTAAACAATATATATAAATATCATCCATGCACTTTGGAGATAATAGAGAGTCACTTATCATCATAAAGGCAGTGGTCCACGCATACATGATTGATGTTATCATCATTAAACGACATAATAGTTAGATAATAAAATGATATAACATGTATTAATGATGATAAATCCGACCTGAATATAACAATAATATAATATATATATATAATCTTCAATATATCATCCTCTCAATATATTTAATGTGTTATTGAATGTCCAATCACATTGCTCTATGAGGCGGTAGTCCACCGTAGACACGAATAACATTATTGTACCACTTAGGAATTGAAATAAGAACAATATATATGATTAAATAACACCAGATTTATAATTTCAATATAAATATATTATATATATTTTATATACCTCATCATAATAGACCATCATTTGTGGTAATGGAATAAATAACCGATAACAATTCCTGGTGTGGTAGTCTATCGTACACAAGAATGATGGTTTCCTAACCCATTTGAAGGAACTGGATGTAGTTGTAGGAAAAACCCTTAATATAAATGAATCTATAAATATTTAATATGATTATATTTTATTTAATAATGGTATAATAAATTTTTATTTAGGTTGGTAATGAAATAAAATAAAAACACTTGATGAAAAACATTACCTCTTCTTCATGTATTTGACTTAGGTTTTCACCAAAGACATCCTAGGATGAATTTATTCCCAAATTGTGGATTATTGTTAGATATAAGGGAATTTGGGAATTAATTTTTTATTGGATGGGATTACATAATGATGATTGATGTTGTTATTAATATATGAGAGGGGTTCCCTTCTATAAGTGAGGTGAGTGGTACAATTGTAATTGTTTGAGAATATTAAATTATAACCATGTTTTTTCATCCCAAAAATCACAAAATTCTCAAATCACAATCATAGAAGATATGATGAAAATATATGGCCATTAAATGAGTTTTGAAATGTTTTTTTGATAATTTTCATATTTTTCATCTTAGTTTAACCCAACAATTATTCCAAATTTTATTGTAATGATAATTAATTTTTAATGTTTTCATTATTAATGCAGATTAAAAATAATGTTGACCATATTAGATATTATAAATTATTTTTATTCAAAAATTTGATTCCAATTTTCAAATTAAATAAATTATAAAATTAAAATTTAAATATAATTCCACAAAAGTGATGAGAAAATGGTTTCTTAAAGAGAAAAGGATCAGATGATAATAGTGGTTTTATATCATAGTTCAAAATGAAAATTATTCCAATATCCAAAATTAGATTCATGAATATATAATTGACAAAAAATTACATTAAAACCAATTCAAAATATATTTTATCATTACTTTATATTTTTTAAAAATCTGTTATAAATTGAAATTTTGAATTCGAAAATATTCGTCAAATAATTAATCATTTTAGAAAAATCTCAAAATGTATCCCTAATATAACGTTTATATTAATTATTTATGAATAATTATCATTATTGAAAATAAATAATGTATAATATTTATCATTTAAATTTTATTTATGTGTAGAATGTGTTACTAAACCATCTTTTAGAAAAAATACGATTTTTCAAAAAGATAATTTTTTCTATTAAATGATTCATATTTTATTTCAAAAAAATAACTATAATTTTTATATTTTTGTTAGTGTTATTAATACCGTAAAATTTTATTCCTAGGTTATATTTGTATACTCTATTAGAGTCTTTATCGACTTAGGTTTGTGTGTTCTTTAAGCTATCAAAATGATTATATTTAATGAAATTTATCACATTTTCTATTCATGATTCTCATTGAGGGCCACATATTATATTGAAATTAATTTTCTTCATTTATAATTTTAGGGTGATACAATAAGAACACCAATATGGAAAAATAAATATTTTTTTCATGTATGAGATCAATTTCAAACTATAAATAAGAGTTAAGGTTAATCCCCCATGTATAAACATTGTTATATTTGAATTGTGTACCAATGGGAATGAAAATTTTAATAATACTAATAAAATCCATGATTAAATAGATCAGAATAAATGTAATGGATATTAGATATAACAAATATAAGAATGTCCAAAAATATTTATTAAAGCATAGAAAATCTCTATTTCAAAGTGAGAAAGGAAAAAACCCCTTACCTTTACTCCATTCATATGTGGAAATGATTTTACCTCCTATATAATAAACCGATTAATATTAATTACTTATTTCATAACATTAACAATATCTATAATATTTCATTCACATTAGTAACAATTATTCACTATAAATTTTTCGAATAGTTATTCTTGATTTTATTAATATGATTTTATTTATAGTTATTATTAAATATAGGTTTACCTAATCATTATATTGATCTCTATTATTTTATAGCACTATAATATTTTACAGATTAACTAATGTAGTAGAGTGAATATTTTCAATGACATATGTAGAATAAATTTGACATTATGTATTGTGTTGGAATTTTTCATGGAATTGAATCTATGATGAACATATTTCAAGTAATTTACTAATAACCATGAGATACACTATAATGATCCTTCATTTATATGGTATAGTTTCATAAATATATTCATGAAATGTATTAATATAATAAATACATTATCTTATTAGTTTGTTGATAATATTCATTGCTAAAATGGTTGTGTTGTTATATAAATTTTATCTTGTGGTTGAAATATCCAAAATAGGGACAAGTTATGTAAATACTTTCTTATGAATTTATAGTTTAATATTAGTAATATAATTTTTACATAATAATAATTATGTTAATATAATGAATTAGTGTTGAGAATGATAATTATAAATCATATTGATGAGAATTTATTTTAAAAAGATAGAGATGCAATGATTGGGTAGATGGAAAATGATTATAGATTCAATAGATAACTGAATAGTTTCAATGGTTTATGATGGGCATAGGATTTGTTCATTAATATTTGATATCTTGGTAAATCTTTTGAAAATAATCATTTCTAAATATTTAAGGTTGTAAATTTTAAACGAAAATTCATA
This sequence comes from Viscum album, assembly GCA_963277665.1. Lineage (NCBI taxonomy): Eukaryota > Viridiplantae > Streptophyta > Magnoliopsida > Santalales > Viscaceae > Viscum > Viscum album. Next base: position 1,843,934,074 of record OY728157.1, on the reverse strand, counting down.
AGAATTGGAAATTATTAGAGATGGTTCATTGATTTCCCCATAAAAATTATTTAGTGATTTAGTTTCATGATATATTTTTTTATTTATAACTTATTTTAATCATTTTTTCAGCATTTTTTCTTTATAATGTTTAGTCAAAATTATATTTTCACTATTATTTTTATTCTAAAATTGAAAATTGAACTCTTTAGCTAATTTCAAAATATTTATTAATATTATGAACTCAGTATATTCTAATTCAATATCAAAAATGGGAATTCGATATTTTTAATTTAAAATATTATATACAAATATATATTTTTCAATTTTTAGGGATGAAAGTCTTTTTTCACATTTAGAGTTCTTAAAATTATTTTTTATAAATTAATAATTATATGGTTACGTATTTTTCTAATAAAATGTGACATTAGTTTCATCATTAGAAATTTATCAATTAAATTTATTTTTGATAAATATATAATATACATTTAAAATGGATATTCAGAAAATGATTCCAAATTATTATTAAATTATGTTAGTTATATATACATAAAATTAAATATTTTTTCTAAAATCAATGTAATTTATTAATCAAAATGTATTAAAAAAATTATTTTAATATTATATAGTCATAAAATTATACCTTAACAAAAATAATATTTAAGATATTAAAATATATTTTTAAAATAAAATATTTTTTGTAAATACTATTTTTTATTTTATTCAAGTCTTATATAATTTTTTTGTATTATATTTTTTAAAATGAAATTTATTACACATTGGATATAATGAATGACTATATATTAAACCATCATACTACCTATGGAAATATATCAAAAAAATATTTCAAAATGATAATAAATATGGTTGTTAAATTTCATTCATCATTATATTATTATATAAATTAGAAAAAAATTTAATTCCATTCATAAATATTTGTCTCTCAATAAGTATACTATATTTCTAATTATTTATGTAATGTATATTATTTTAATCGACATACTGATCTTTAAGGAATATAACGAGGATAATGATTTTAAGTACATGTTATTTTTATTTAAGTGTAGTTTCCACTTGCTTATAGATATCAAAATAACGTTTCATGTTGAATTCTATTATTTTTTAATGTCTATGTTTAATTATAATATTTTATCTCATTGCAATATATCATGGGTCCTTTTATTTCGGTGTTTTATATGAAAAAAAATTAAAAAAATGTAATTATATTAATTTAAAGTATTATTCTAAAAACATAGGGTGTTATATAAAACTCCTTTAAAATATTTAATTTATTTAGATTTTATCACTTAAGTGAAAACAAAATAGTTTACTTCTTCCATATTAAAAAATTGAGTTTCCATGTTTCTTCCCCAAACATATGATTTATAAAATAAAATGTAACCAAATGAGTAGTATTATATCATATTAATTTATATTTTTGTTCAATTATTTCTACTACATTATCCTAATAAGAAAGATCATTTCTAGTTATATTACCTCAAAGTTCAATACATGTCAAGGGTCAAGTATATACTTCATATAAAGTGATAAATGAATGCATTATGCACTAGTGATTAGTTTTTTATAAGTTTAATGAAATACGATATCCTCCCCACAGGATCAAATAATTTTTATTGTCTAATATTTAACACCCGAAAAATTTATGAGATATTTGTCTAATATCAAGGTAATTTATTTCATAACTTGTGTTACATGAAACAATGAGTTTTAATAAACTAGAATAAGATATTAATATTATTATTTAAATGAAATTGATACTATATTTTCATTAAACATATACCCATGAGTAGAATAAGATATTTTTATGAAAAAGTAATAAAATTATTTTTTAATTATTATATATTACATGTTTCACAAAATGAAATTAATTTTGGAAATCAAATTTTATAAATGAGCTTATGGTTATTTTTTGTGTTTTTAATGAAAATATTTATGTTTCTCTGAATAGTTAAACACATTTTTCATTGAAAATAACATATTCATTAAAATAATTATTATGGCTAAATTTATTTTAAATTAAAAAAATTTAAAATTATTTTAATTATATTTAAAATATTTATGCATATGTCATTTGTATCATTTTAATAATAAATTTTCATATAAAATATTTTTAATCTTTTTAAAATTATCTCATTAGAAATCAACTTTCATCAACTCTTTCAGTTACATTTTAAATTAAAATTTTCCACTTTTGGGAATAGAATTTGGGAAAAAATTATTATGTATTGAGAATAAGAATTATTATTATTTTATAATATGTTCATCTTAATTTATGGTCCAAATAAATAGAAAATACATTAAAAATTAATTATGTGGTTAACATTGAAACATATTTAATGGGTGATAAACTAAAAATATAATTGTTTAAAACAAGATAAAATCATTTAAAATTCTAATTGGATAAGTTCATTTTGACTCTTTTTATGATAGGATAATTTTTTATGGGGTGGAAGGAATCATTTCCTTGATTGTGGCCAATGTAATAATTTATGTAATGAAGAAGATAATTTGTCAACAAGATGGTATTATATTCCAGTTGTGTATTTAGGTAGGGAAAAATAATGATGCAAAATAATGTTGATGCCAGATTTAATAATAATGATATTTATTTAATGATATTAATTCTAGTTATTGTTATTATTTATATAATTACGTTAAATTCATAGGTATCTGCAACACAGAAAATATTTAATAAATAGGAAAATAAAATAAATGTTTGTAAAATTATTAAATTTAACCTAAATTGATTTCATTATTTTACTACAAGAAATTTTTACATAAATAAAAATAGATAGTTATGGGTGAAAATAATAAATTTTCATTTGACTCATTTCTTGATATTTCTAAATTCTATTTAAAATTAACAGTGTAAAATTGAATAGTAATATTATATTATAAAAAAATATTTTAATTAATGATTAAAAATTTATGAAAATTATAACCTGTGGAATTGTTTTTTATAATGTAAAAAATATCAACTACGGTACATTCATGTAACACTAGACCTTTTATAAAAATAATATTGACTCTAAAATTGCGGAAACAATTTTACCATTGTAAATGGTAAAGTGAGGTTTTTCATGATTCATGCATTTGTGTAAAATTTTATTTTTCAAACTGATAAATATTTTATAAGAATAAATTAATATTTATAAAAATTGGTTAAAATTTATATATTAAAATTCAGTTTATTTCTAGTTTTATTGATAAATTAGCAATAATAAATCTGGTAGATAAAATAGGGAAAACTAAAATAGTAAATGTTAGGAAACACATATGTTTGGGAATATGTTGTTTCTATAAGGTGGTGGTGTGGATAGACCAAATAATCAAACAAATTCAGTATTGGTTATTGTTTTGGGTCTTGGTGTTTGTTTTAATAACAGTTATTAAATAGATTTTGGGTATTTACTAAAATTCCACTTCCCCAACCAATAAAAAGGCCGCCACCTCCCCTAACATATTAACACTAATTTATACCTTTGTCTCAAAAAAACTACCAAAATACTTCACCAATATTCATAAAAATACTATAGATCACATTTTCATTCATAATTTCTCACACTAGGTTACATAATATGATATCTAAAAGATATTTCTCAATGCTATGCCAATTTTCACCATTAAACACTATCTTTTAAATATTACGTAACCTCCTTTAATAATGTAATATTGATTAAAATTTAATATCTATATTACCTATCATATCTAGATATGTTATATTTTTAATAACATATATCTATTTACTCATTCATCAAATAGAATATTTAATTGTTGATATTATATATGTGGACTACCACCTCGTGAATAGATGTAATCATTTTCCATCACCATCATTCACAAATTTCATCAATAATGTATTTAAAATATCAAAATGATATATTATACATAATTTTATAGATGGTATGATTATATCACATTTATCATATTGTATTACATTTTCTGGGAATACGATAATGTTGATAGTGTGTATGAAAGACTGTGGCCATCTAATGTAATTTGATTTTTGGTATAGTAAATACTTACCTGAAAATTAATAAGGATACGTTTAATGAAAAAATTTGATATATAAGACATAAAAATGATCCTTAATGTGTATTATATTATTTTCTTCTCATTAATCTCTTTATTTTATAAAATGGAAACAACAATACAATGTACAAATGGAATACCATCTCTAGGAACAGTGTAATTCATTTTATATCTATTATTTTTTGGATTAGTAAAATTAAATATATAATTAATGCATATGTTTTTTTATGATGATTATTTTTCATTATATGGGGTTCCATTATCAAAATATATGGACCCGAAATATAAAGATGAAACATAAAAAAATAACCAATTTTTTATTTCCTGTAATGTGATTTCAATAATAACATATTAATATACCTGTTGTAATAACCTGGAAATTATGTGTAAAATTTTTATTTAAATACATAGGAATTTTACGAGCTTGTAAAAATTGACAGAGCATGATTTTGAGGCTCAGTGAGCCCGGGATCAATTTCTGATGTTTTTTTCGGGTACGTTCAGTAAATATACGAGCGAGTTTTTATAACTTTTGAACCGGTGCTCAGAATTGTAATCTGAGGGCTCCCTTTAACTCACAACACCAATATTCTCTTATGAAGACATTCACTACGAAAGCAGTGAGTCAAGAAAATAAGTTATTATTTATGGGTTTTCGTGGATAATAGTAAAATAAAGTAGGCTTAACTTTATTTTTATTTGAGCTGCTATGTGGGTGTTTGTAGGTGGGTCCCACTAGATCTATAACCTCCTTGTAGAGGTTGGATGTTGGAGATGGGACCACCACACATTAAGCTCTCATGAAGGGTCATGGTGGTGGGGCCCACCAGAACCTAGCATCCTAGGAGAGATTATGACGTGGGGAAAACAAGGGACTAAACTCCCCTATTAATGGTCATGTAGGAAAAGTCTCATCTCCCCTCATTAACGAGGGAGTGTCTCTCTACACTCACCCTCATTTATTGGTTCCAACTCCCCTAATTAAATTATGCCAATCCTCCTTATTAAATTAATTTGTTCCAGCACTCATTAATTAATTATAGGGGGATCCAAGTTAATTAATTCACCATTTTGAATTTTGTTCTAACAAAATAATAGATAACTCAATCTATTAATATTTTGGTTTGCATTGCACATTTGGTGTAATTTTGGGGAGAGGAGAGCTTGGAAGGATTAGAAATCTCCAGTGAAGAACCCCATCTCTCAATGAAGAAAGAATAATGAAGAACATGTTCTTGAAATGAAGAACATTGGAAATGATCCTCTTTGAAAATCTTCCTCATAAACCTACCAACATTGAGCGCCTTCCGCAACCGATGCAACATGGTATTGGAAGTGTACAGTGGAAGCGATGAATGAAAATCCACTTCATTTTCATTCTGGGACTTCATCGTCAATCAACGATAAAAGGAAGTGGGTTTATTACATGTAGATGGTTTCCATGAATATTCTTTATCGGTTGGTTAATATTTGTTGCAGGTGGGTTGTTTTACATAGTACTTCTATCTTGATGAGCTGATTGTAACTACCCTAAACATAGAGTGTGCAGGCTATACCATCATGGCCTGACCCCTCGGTTGTTCTTGATTGTGATAATCTTCGGCATGGAGATGAGGCAATAGAATGATGAAGGTGGCGATGAAAAAGGTCACACTGCCCTTGGCCTCCGCAAACCGTGTCGCACCTGTAGTGCTCCGGTGGTCCAGGACGAACAACGGCCCTCCGGCCGAGCTGCCCCGGCCGCCGGACCACCCCACCCGCCCCATGGCTTCTGCCGTTATCCCATGCACCCCATCCAAACCCCGCCGGCCTACGCCAGCCCGAGCCACACTGATCCGGCCAGCCCGGCCACCCCGCGGTCCACCTAGCGCCATGCCTGACCACTGACCGGCTTGGCTGCACCCTACCCAGCCACCCGCCGGCACCCCTTCCGGCCTACTCGATAGCCTCCACCGGCATGCGCGGCCACTTCCTATTCCCCTGACCAAACCACGCCGGTCTGCATGCCCCGCACGCCCCGTGCCACCTGTGGCCCCCCTCGCGACGCCCTCGCTGAACCATCCCGGGTGTGCCCTCTGGGCCGACCGGCGCCCTTGCGACACTCCGGGATGAACCGGCCCCGTTCCCGAGTCACCCCCCACCCCACCCCTGTGGCCTTCTCGGTTAGGCTCAGCGTGCAAGGCCAAACCCAATAGGTCTGACCGGAATGACCCTGATCGGGTTGGCCCAGACTGAGTCGGACCGGACCCAGGCCCACTACCGACCCTTTACTTTCGTTTGGCCATATCTTTGGCATCATACGTCCGTTTGAAAAACTGTAAGCGGCGCTGGTATTACAGGAGTGTGAAAGTCCCTTTCTGTATACACTACAAGTGTTTTGGTTATAGTTGAGATATGTTCTGGTTAGATTGAGCACAAATACTATCGGGGCCCCTATACTAATAGCCTAATAACTAACATATCGAGCGTCTGATTGACTCGCCGTCTGTTGCGCTAATACATCTATGACATGGTAGAACTTTGAGTTACTTATTCTTGGTACTTCTTGACTGTTGGAGTATTGACCAGTTGCTTGTGGAGCAGATCCCCCAGGAGAAGAGCATGCGTAGTGCGGAAAAATAGTAACAGGCTGAGACCTGACGACTGCTGACCGTTTAGACTCAGAGTGACTCAACCTGCCCACCGGGAAGAACCATGGTGCCACGTCAGAACCTCTGTTTGTAGCGCCTTAGTGTATCGGCAGACCCATGGTACTCGACATGAGGAGTACATCAGCAGGCTACAAGGTGGAGCACCTTGGTGACGTGGCAGACCCACAGTGGGGGCACCTTGGTGGCGAAGCAGACCCACTATAGTCGACAGGAGGAGTACCTCAGTAGTCAAAGGTTAGTGAGAAGTGCATTGGTGTCATGGCAGGCCCACTGTACTCGATTGAGGATGATTTCTCTAGCTGCCAATGTTTCGATAATAAAATTCTTGCTGAGAGGATTCAGTAACTTTTGTGTTTTTCTCATGATTGAGATGGATTACATGATAACATAGGTTTATGTATGGGAGTATACCTAACTGGAGTTATCTGTTGAATTCATAATTTGTGGTTTATCCTTGTTGGATTTTGTGAGACATTAAGGGTCTTAGGGTACCCATTGAGTAACATTATACTCACCCCTGTACGGGCTATGCTTTCACCTCGTTGTGTTGGATGCAGATGACGAACATCACTGACCGAGGCAGAGTGTACCAGGACTGGACGATACCTGATGGTGGATCACGATGTGTAATGGTACACATAGAAGACGAATGGGTGTGGAGTGTTGGAGATGCTATATGTACCTACCATTTAGGTAGGACTTCTCAGTGGATGATTCAGCAGTTGTTTACCTTTATTCAGTGGTACTTGTTTTTTAGTTATACTTGTACTTTCTTTTTGGGATTGTATTCCAGCCCCTTTACATTTTATCTCTCTATGTATACATTTTTACATAGTTTTTTACTTGTAGCTTATACTCTGTTGTTTTCGTTTATAGGTTATAAAGGCAATGCCTTCCCGGTTTTATGGAATTACGCCTTTGGTGCTAGTCGCCAGCCCCTGGACGATGGAGGGTGGGCTTAGGGTAGTCACGTGACTGGCCTCAGGGGGCGTGTCGTGATAAATTTGTAATAGAGGAGTCAGTTATACTATAGAAATTAAGAATCTGATCTATTCTGTGATGAATTAGTGTTTAGGGTCCTGAGTGTGGTTTTCAGTTGAGGGAGTCCAGTGTTGGTGCGGAGGCCAACGTAACCATACAGCAGGACCCTAACAACTGATTTCCAACTTAGTGCATGAAAACACTGATTGTGTGTGTGTTTCAAATGTTTCCTTTAAGTCAGCTCAACCAGGCGATCTCACCAGGTATAATCTTTTGACCGTGCCACATTTGTTTCTTTTATGATGCCTCCCCGTGGGAAACTAGCGAGAGTCCCGAGAGTTGTATGAACAGATAGCCCACCGAGCGACGAGGCCTCGGTGTAGGGCCCTTTACTATTGGAGGAATTAGTGGAACCACATCCCATTTGTCCACTGATTCCACCATCCCCAGCAACAGTTGATTCAAGACACTTTTTCATGTTTCACGAGTTCTAGCACTAGAGGCCACCTAGGTTCTAGGGAGAGATGAACCCATATGTGGCTGAGGATTGTCTGGAGGCTGTGGTGAGAGTTTTTTGACTATTAGGGACACTATCCGACATCATGGAGATTCGTGCTGCTATCCTTATACAGGGAGGAGCAGGAAAATGCTGGATCATGATGCTCTAGGTCCATTAGGAGATGACACTTCTCTGGGTAGACTTCATGTTCCTATTTCAGGAGGAGTTTTCCCCAGCCACCCTATGGGAGGTACAAATACATGAGCTACTTCACCTCCAGTAGGGAAGCATGATGGTGGAACAATACTCAGAGAGAATCACCTACCTCTAATGCTACACCACAGATATGGTGTGGGTTCCATTCATTAGGGATCAGACCTTCGATTAGGGGCTCATGAAAGAGATTTGGGCTTCGATGATCTCCCTCAGCATCCTGATGCAGGAGGGGGTGTTGGAGAGAGCCCTCTTAGTAGAGAGTTTCCTTGCTGAGCAGTCTCTAGCAGCGAGACCCACCACTAGCCAACATGCAGCGGAGTCTTTTGTAGCTGGCATTAGACAGATGTCGCAGAGGTCCAGGAAGAACATACCTATAGGTGGATGACCACATGACTCAGGATCGGTTGTACGGGGAACCCTGGTGCAGAGACATACATTCCAGGAGAGGGCGGTGTTTCTCATGTGATGGGCTGGGTCACATGACTAGTGGCTATCCAACTTGAAAATTGGTTGATCATTAGAAGGTCAAAGGACCTCCTAGTAAAAGACTGAGATTCTATTTTGGTGGTCCACATGGCACATATAGACTTGGCAGAGGAGCTGGTGGAGCAGCTGGTGGCGAGCGATGTTTTGAGGTGTCACCCCCACCACTACCAAGAGATCAACCTCGACTGTAGGGAGCATGTGGACATGGGAGAGCTTAGAATAAGGTGGATGAGTCTTATGATCATGGCTCTCCAGTGATGATTCATGGTACGGTCTGTGTCTACTACTCCTTATCTATAGTTCTTATAGTCACCGGTTCTAGTCACACTTTCATTACACTTCCCTTGTTCAAAGATCAGAGATTCGGACGGACCTGTTGGCTTGATCCTTATGGCTAGAGACTCCTACTGGAGCAGACTTGATGATTAGACACTAGTGCCGGCAGTGTGAGCTTACTCTAGGTGGCAATAGCTTCGGCTGGGTTCTCTTAGTAGTGTCGTCGTAGCCTTACAACATCATATTGGGTATGGACTGGTTATCTACATTCCATGATCAGATCAACTGTATTAGGCACAAATTGTGGTGTGTTTGCACAGATGGGACCATGTTTACCTTCACCGGTGAGAAGGTGTCCTTTGCAGCATAGGACATGCTTATTCGGAGGAGGGTGCAGCCGATCACTCATTAGTTGTCTTGCCTTACCCTAGGAGCAGTAGATGTGGAGAGTCTGAACTATCCTATAGTGGGGGACCAATACACGGATTTTTCCCCTAATGATTACCTTGGTCTACCTTCACGAAAAAAATGTGGAATTCATTATTCAAATGTAACACGGGATGAGACCGATATCTACACCAGCATATCTGATTGCTCCCATGGAGCTTCGTGAGCTGTGTATACAACTAGTGGACTTGTAGGGGAAGGGATTTATCCACCCCAATGTTTCTCCATGGGCAGCCCCTATTCTATTCTCCAAAAAGGCAGATGGGAGCTTGAGGATTTTTATCGACTACCGCTGCCTAATCCAGGTTACCATGAAAAACAGGTAACCACTCTCGAGGATTGACGACCTCTTTGATCAGCTTATGGGAGGAAGATAGTTCTCAAAGATAGACCTTAGATCATGATTTCAACATATCATAGTTTGAGATGAGATTGTGCATAAGACGCCCTTCAGATGTTGGTACAACCACTACGAGTTCTTGGTTATTCCATTCAACATAATCAACGCTCCAGAAATGTCTATATGACTTGTAAACAAAATCCTCAAGCCATACCTTGATCTCTTTGTTGTAATCTTCAACAACAACATTCTGATATACTCGACTACTGATAAGGATCATGCCTACCATTTGCAGGTAGTACTAGACACACTTTGAGAGAACCATATTTATAGTAAGCTCTCAAAGATCCAGTTTTGGATCCGAGAGGTTCACTTTTTGCGACACATCATCTCTATGGCTAGAGTTGCAGAGGATCTAATGAAGAGTGATGCAGTACTTTCTTGGGATCCACTAAGGAGCATGATGGAGGTATGATGTTTGTTTTTTTGGGTTGGTTTCTACCGGAGGATCGTTCCAGAGTTCTCTAGAGTTGCAGCACCACTATCAGCTTTGACAAAGAAGGGGAAAGCCTTTGTGTGGTCGGAGGGATTCCGGCAGAGCTTTCAAGAGCTAAGTTAGAGGCAGACTTATGCCCCCATATTGAGGCTTCCATAGGAAGGCATAGGGTACGTAGTCTACTGCGACATGTCTGGGGCCAGACTCGGGTGTGTCCGGATGCGGGAGTGAGCAGTGAGAGTGTATGTTTCTCAGCAGCTCAGCCAACACCAGAAGAACTACACTACCAATGATCTGGAGATAGCAGCAGTGGTATTTACCTTGAAGATGTGGTGACACTATCTAATTGGAGAACATTTTACTATGTACTCGGATCTCAAGAGTCGTAGGTATATCTTTTCTCAGAAGGTCCTGAACCTGAGACAGTGGTGATTTCTTGAGTTCCTCTAGAACTATAACTTTGAGATAGTCTATAATATTGTAAAGGGGAATATTGTAGCTAATTCACTTAGCTAGAGATATGGTATATAGCTTCTAGATGAGGTGACCGAGATTTTGGATACCTTACAAATATGATTCATTGATAGAGATGGAGAAACTTTCCATTAGTCCCTTACAGTCACTCCCCCACTTCTTCAGTGAGTCAAGGAGGAAAAACATGGGGACAATGACTTCGAGACACAAAGTGCTTAGATATCTATAGGGCAGTCACCTGGTGGATTTTTTTAAGGCGGGGATCACTTCATCCTCTTCAGAGGACGCACTTTGGTACCAGTGTGACTTCAGAAGTAAGTGTTGAGGGAGTTCCACACATCCTCTTTAGTGGTACATACAAGAATTGTGAAGATAAACAAAGATCTTAGACAACAGCACAAGTGGCTAGGTATGAAGAAGGCAGTAGAGGAGTTTGTCTCTTGATCCTCACTTGTCAGCAAATGAAGGCAGAGCACCAGATACCAGCAGGTTTGGTTCTGTCTTTAAGGGTCCCAGAGTGGAAGTGGGATGCGATATCCATGGACTTCGTGAAAGGACTTCCACGTATATCTAGGGGTCATGAATCGATTTGGGTGATTATTGAATGACTTGCCAATTAGGCCCACTTCCTACCGATCATAGAGCATGGCTCAGTAGAGAGATTAGGGTGACTTTTTCTAATGGAGATTGTGCATCTACAAGGAGTACCTTCATCTATTGTCTCTAATTATGACACACGGTATACTTCCCGAATATGGAAGGGGTTGAAGGAGGCTTTCAGGATGTAGCTTTGTCTGAGCACTACCTTCTATCCCCAGAAAGATGGCTAGAAAGAGAGGACTATTCAAACCCTCGAGGACATGCTTTGTCTTTGTGTCCTCGACTTCAGTCGTAGTTGGGATGATCAAATACCTTGGGTGTAGTTTTCATACAACAACAGCTATCACTCTACCATAGGGATTCCACCTTTTGAGGAATTATAGGATTGATATTTCAGATCACATTCGTGCTGGAATGACGTTGGGGAGTCAGCACTAGTGGGACCAGAGATGATACAAGACACCAAGGAGAAGGTGCAGATCATCCATTAGCGAATGAAAACTTCAGAATGTAGGTATAAGTCGTATGCTGATTGGAGACAGAGACTACTAGAGTTCGAGGATGGTGACCACGTCTTTCTATGGGTCTCACCACAATGATCTATACGAAGATTGGGCTGAGGCATAAAGTTATTTCCGAGGTTCATAATACCTTTCCATGACCTCAACAGGGTTGGCGAGGTGGATTACTGCTTAGCTCTTCCACCTCAGTTTCACCGGGTGCACGACATCTTTCACGTATCTCAGCTGAGGAGATACGTGCACGACCCTTCTCACATCATCGACCATGGAGAGTTGGACATCGATGATGGGGTGACTTTTATGGAGGTTCACGTTGTGATTGAGGATCGACAGGAGCGGGTCCTATGTGGACAATCGATACCTCTAGTTCATGTGTGTTGGTAGCACGTTAACATCTAGGAGAGCACATGCCAGTGGGAGGCTCAGATGCAAGCTCACTACCCCCACTTTTTCCCTTAGTTTGAGTTTTATCTTATGGGGATGTAAATCCTTGAGGTGGGATGAATGTAAAGGCTCAGAAATTCAACGACAATTTATTTGTTAAATACATGGGAATTTTATGAGTCTGCAAAAATTGATGTCGCATGATTCTGAGGCATGGTGTACCCAAAATCAATTTCTTTTGTTTTTTTCGGGTATTTTCAGAAAACATATGAGTGGGAATTTATATCCTTTGAACCAATGCTAAGAATTGAAATCTGAGGGCAGCGTTGAACTCGCAGTGCTGGTATTCGGTTAAGGAGACTTTCACATCGACGACAGTGAGTTGAGATGATAAGTTTGTTTTTTTGAGATTTTTATGGAGAATAATAAAATAAAGTGGGCTTTACTTTATTTTTATTTGAGCCCCCATGTGGGTTTTTGGAGGTTGGACCACCACACCATAACCTCCCATGAGAGGTTATGTTGGTCGGGTCCACCCGAACCTGACCTCCCACCATGACGTGGGGACCACACGAGACTAAACTCACCTATTAATGGTGGGGGAGGAAAACCTCTCTACTCCCCTCATTAATGAGGCAGAGTCTCTTCACACTCACCCTCATTTATAGGTTCCAACTCCCCTAATTAAATTGTGCTAATCCTCCTCATTAAATTTATTTGTGCCAACATCATGAATTAATTAAGGGGGGAGCCAAGTTAATTAATTCACCATTTTTAATTTTGTACCAATGAAATAATAGATAACTAAATCTATTATTATTTTTGTTGTCATTTCTCATATGGTGGAATTTTGTGGAGAAGAGAGCTTGGGAAGATTTGAATTATTCAACGAAGAACCCCATCTCCCAATGGAGAATGGAGAATGAAGAAGGCGTTCTTCCAACAAAGAATGCCGACAACTACCATCTTTGAACATCTTCCCCGGACACCTACCGATGTGGAGCCTCTTCCACAACCGACACAACTTGGGATTGGAAGTGTGCGGAAAATGTGACGAATGACAATCTTCATCATCTAATTTCTGCAAATTCATCATCAAACAACAGTCAATGGTAGGGGTTTATTACATGTTGATGCTTTCCTTGAATCTTCTTCTTCGGTTGGAAACGAATTGTTGTGGGTTAGTTTTTGATCATCATAATTCTATCTTGATGAACTGATTGTTACCTTCCTACACACGTAGGGTGCGAAAAAAACCAACATGCCCCAACCCCTCTGTCATTCATGTTTCTGATAATCTTCAGCTTGGTGATGAGGAGATGGAACGACAAAGGTGGTGACAACAAAGGTCATACTACACGTGGCCTCCTCAGACCGCGCCGCCCCCGTGGCGATCCAGTGCTCCCTGCCAAACCACGACCCTATCGCCAAGGCACCCAGCCACACTACCGCCGACCAGTGTAACTCGCCTCTTGGTTGCCACCTGCCTCCCAAGCACTCTGACCGAACCCCACTGGCCCGCACCGGCCTGAGCCCTACCCCGTCGGTCGGCCCGGTCACCCTCTGGCCCACCATGCACCCTGACTGGCCGCCTGTCGGCATGGTCGTTCCCTTCTCCGTAGCTCGTCGGCCTGCCTGCCGGCCGACCTTCCTACCTACCTGCCGGCCCGCCCGGACGGCTCCCGTGCGCCCACCTAAACCGTGTCGGCCCATGCACCCCCTACCGCCCGCTGCCCCCCCCCCCTCACGGTGCCCTGGCCGAACTGGCCCGACCGTGCCCTCCAGGCCATGCCGTGTTGGGACGTGCCTTCCAGGACAAGCCATGCCGGGCCGCGCCCTCACGACACTCTGGCCTGAACCAACCCTATGCCCGAGAGAAACCACCCACGCAGCCCGCTGGGCTGGGTCCAGCAGGCCAGGCCGAACCAAATAGGCTCTCCCTCCCAATGGGTCGGGCCAGACCTAATAGGACCGAATGGGTCGACCCTGTCCAGGTCGCCCAAACTGGGTCGGACCAGGTGTGTCGGACCAGGCTGGACCGGACTGGGGCCCACTACCAACCCTTTACTTTCTTTCGGTCACATATTTGGCATCAGACATCCATTGGAAGAACATTCAGTTGCGCTGGTATTCTTGGAGCGTGAAGGTTCCTTTGTGTATACCCCACCTGTGTTTTCGGTATAGTTGAGATACAGTCAGGTTGGATCGAGCAAGAATACTACCAGGCCACTAGGACTGAAAGGATAATAACTCACATACCAGACATTTTATTGATGTGTCATCTGTTTCTTTGTGACCTCTATGACGTCGCATCCCTTTGTGATACTTTTTCATGGTATTTCGTGATAGTTGGAGTATCGACCAGTAGCTCGTGGAGCGGATCCTCCCGGATACAAGAATGCATTGTGCAAAGACCTAGTAGTTGGATAAGACCTGACGATGCTGACCATTAAGACTTGGAGTGACTCTACTAGCCTAGTGGGGAGTGCTATGGTGTCAGGGCAGACCCGCAGTACAGAGTGCCTTCGTGTCATGGAAGACCCACGATACTCGACAGGAGGATTACCTCAGCAGGTTGCGAGGGGGGGAACCTTGGTGACGCGACAGACTCACGGTGGGGAGCACCTTGGTGACACAGCAGACCCATGGTACTTGACAGGAGGAGTACCTCAACTGTCCAAGGCTAGTGGGAAGCGCCTTGGTGCCGTGGCAGGCCCAAATTACTCGATATGGGAGGAGTTCTCCAGTAGCCGAGGTTTTGATAATTAAAATCATGGTTTAGCTAAGTCAGTAACTATTGTGTTTACCTCAATATTGAGATGGATTACTTGATTACTTAAGTATATGTATGTGTATATACATAAGTGGAGTTATATGTGGAATTCATACATTGGGGATTATCCTTGTTGGATTTTTGAGACATTAAGGGTCTCGAGGTCTCTACTGAGTATCGTTATACTCACCCATTCAAGAGATATTATCACACCTCGTTGTGTTGGATGTAGATGAAGGTCAATGTGGACTGAGACTGAGTATAGCAGGACTAGACGGTACCCGAAGGTGGACCACATGGTGTGACGGTACCTGACAGAGACAGAGAGATATAGAGTGATGTGGAGGCTATCTGTACCCACCCTTTAGGTAGGAATTCCTGGTGGACGATCTAACAACTGTTTACCTTTATTCAGTTGTTCCTGTTATTTAGATATACATGTACTCTCCTGTTGGACATGTATTTCACCCCTTTTTCTTTTCACCACTCATTGTATACATTTTTACATAGTGTTTTTATTTCAGCTCATACTCTGTTGTGTGCATTTATAGGTTATAATGGAAATGCCTTCCCAGTTTTAGGTAATTTTTCCTTTAGTGCTAGACTCCAGCCCCTGGCCTATAGAAGGCGGGATTTGGGTAGTCATGACACGTGCCCCAGGGGATGGGTCATGAAACTTTTAATAAAATGACATGGAAAATAATAGAGGGTTTGATAAATATGAGTACGATTATATAATATATTTATAATAACTTTATATATATTATATTGGATTTTTGAATATTTATGAAGGAATTCTACAGTTAAGGTAATTGTTTTTTATCAATTTGATTTTTTTGGAAATATTTAATGTTGTTCGCATATCTATTTTAATAATGTGGATATACTAACCCTTGTAAATTTAATATAATGATTTTATTTATTCATATGATACATTATGTCCATTTAATGTTATTTATTTATTTTCATTATGATTCTAATGTTAGGAAAGTGGTAATGGTTTTATGTTTGAATCTCATTGTTTATCATGATATTATGTGATTAATATTTTGGTGATAATGTATTATAATCAATATCTCATGAACATCGTGAATTTTATAATCGATTCCTTAATTTTTTGAAATAAAATATCTACCAAAATTTTCCACTCTTTATAATCAAGAAACCAAAATTGATTTTTAATAATGATAAAATTCGACATTATTTCATTCTTTAGTGGAAATTTTTTTTATCTTATTTACAAGTCTATAAAAATGTTTTAATGAATTATTTTAGTGTTCCTCTATGATTTTATAAATTAAATTTTAATATTTTTTATTTTTCTAAATATATTATAAATTAAATATTCATGTAGTTTTCCAAAAACAAATCGTTACATTTTTTTAATGTGAATGTAATATTTTATATAACATGTTTTCCATGAAATGAATTTGCCACCATCAATTCTAATAAATGTTTTAATGATTATATTTATATATAATGGTTGGTTATAATGAACTGAATTTTCAAATTTTTTGGGTCATTTTCTTTGGAAAAATATATATTCGATGAAATGTTTTCCTAAAAAAATATTCCACGGGATTTTATTTTCAACATTAATTTATATAAATAATGAAATAATTAGATGTTTCTAATTCATTATTGGGGATATGATCCGATGATACCATCATTATTCATTCTCTATATGGTTTATATTTATGATTAATATAAATTTTTGAAACTCATTACAATTTTGTGGGATGCACAATGCTAGAATGTTCATGAAATCCATTTCATCCCACTAATACATATGTAAAATTTTTTAATTATTACCAATAATTTTCATTGGTTCTGTTATTATTAATTATTTATGAAGAAAATTTATTTTCATAGGTACTCCTTTTATGAATGAATTATAATATTTTTACAAACATATGTATGATATTCATTATATGATGGGTCATACCATTATCTTTATCCAATAAATTAGGTAAATAATTATATCTCATGAGATAAATATGATTAAAAATGGGGTTAAACCATGTTTAATTTGGGAGTTTTTCCACAATCATGTATATGTAAGTGAAAACTTTCTACTATGATGGGTCAGATAGTAAACACATTCCACTAGGATATTTTATTTTTGTGTTCCATGTCTAAAATATAACTTATTTATTATTCTTATGTGTATTCTACAATTCCATGTATTATGCAATGGTTATTCTCCCCTAGATCATGTTCATTGAATCTATTATGATTCATTGATTATAAACTATCTATAATTATTCTGTGACTCATGTTTATGGTCGATGATTTGGATGGTTTGGTTTTAAAATATCATTATCACAATATAATATTCTTATTATTAGTTTATACTTAGGTGGTCATTGATATCTCCCTTTTTCACCCTTATTGACCATCCAAGATGAACCATTATTATGTTTATTTTTCCACGGTTGTGATGAAATTTTTATTTTATGATATGTCTAAGAAGTACACTATTTGGGAATATCCTTATTGGATATATTGAATATAATTCATGAAATAGGATTACTGGGTATCTTGTTTCCAACATAACTAAACCTTTATAGTTATATGTTAATTTTTTTGTGAAATGTGTTGAATATTGTTCTAACAAAATTTTATATTTATGTTTGTAAATCCACTGTCACATTAATTATTATCATAGGAAAGGATTAGAAATAATTTTGAATTTAGATGAATATAATTTAGTCAAACACCACATGATATGTCAAACAATATGTATAAGGATTTTTCTACGGATATTTATGATGAAAATTCAATGGATAAGTCAAATTGTAGAAACCATTTCCTTGAATTTTGGCAAAGAATCTAGTTATTTGTTTCCATGAAATTACATCGTGGTCAGGATACTACATGTTCATATAGATATGGAATCATGATACATATTTGTAATATCTCTGAAAAGGGAAAACAAATCTATAATAAATAATCATTGGGTTCAATAATGTAGGCCTTAAAGGAAATTTAGTTTGATACTCATTGGGGTATACTTTGGAAAATAATGAAAACATTATAAACCATTATGAAGGATTTAAATATATTATTATATGATTGTAAATGGTTAAAGATATAGTGTAAAATATTTAAAATATGTTTTTTTGATTTTGAAAACCTACCAATTTTTTTCCATGATTTTGTGGTTTTACACTAGGAATAATATTTGATACAATATTCTTATTTGTTTTAGTCAATTTTGTGAACTCTATGGAAATGAGTTAACATCAAATTTCATGGATAATTTATTGAAAATATATTAAATTAGATGATAATTTGGGTTAATGATAATATGATTATTACTAGTTAGTTATCATGATAAATGATTAACAGAATACCCCATAACTGACTATCAGACATACCAAATAATAGTAGGGTTAATTTTATTGAGATTTTAGTTGGTGGAGACCTTGTATTATGGGAGATACAATATCCTAAATGTTATGAATTTTGGAATATTCAATCACGGGAATGTATCAATGGAATGAGATGTTGTTTTATTTGTGGAGGAGATAAGAACAAAGTAGTTAATTTTAGATGATAAATGAAAAGACATGTTATGTTAATGGATAATAATAATAGTTTCCCTAGGTATTTATTAAAGGATGAATGTTTGAAATGTGGAAGGATATGAATAAAGGAAATAAATGTCTCAGATAGGGATGTTCTAAAAGTGTATCAACATGTTTGTACAAGTAAATGTATTTTTTGATTAATAATATACAATAAAGAAAAAATGAATGCAATTATGATTAATTAATAATATGAGAAATCCTAGATAATGATATGTTATTAAATTAGATTACTTATTGTTATTGTGTACAAGAATTGATGAATTATGAAATATATAATTAAATCTCTACAGAATCATTTCACTTATGCTATGAATGAATATATTTAATTGCACTGATGGCCTAGAGAATTGATTTGATGGAATTGTAATATATTATGGAAACCACATAATTAAGGGAAACATTGCGATTAATATTTTCTTGATGTTGAGTTAATTATATACAGGTAAAAAGATTATAGATAATGATAATTTAAATTAGATACTAATGATTACCTTGAATGTAATTAGTGATTTCATTAAAAGGATTTTTATATTATCATTGATAGAGTTTAAAACATTTATAGACATCTAGAATATATTCAATAATCTCTGTTATTATATATTGAATGTGTAATCAAGTGTGTTTTCATTGTTATTTTATTGTAATTTTGTTATTTACTAGGTTTAGGGAGAATATATGACCAACACAAGGACACATTTGGCCTAACCAGTTTTTTATTACTTCATAAAACAACCGTCCCATTTTGGAACCACACAAATCATTACAAATTACAGCTGGAAAAAATTCAAAATACAAAAACAATATCAAAGTCTGTTAGTATCCCATAAATTTTTCTCGTCGCCCGAACCAACCTAAATCACGCCGACTCAACTACACTATCCACATCATTACTTCTATCATCATATAATTGTCATAGTATTTTGGTTTCTACCTTTCAATACAAACAAAGTAATCAATTCCATTGTCATCATCCACTCAAAACACAATTCACAACATCAATGAGAATCAATTCTTATCATCACCACCAAATATCTACGAACATCATTGTTGTCACGGTGAAACCGAACAATAATACATCACTAAATTGATAAACAAAACAAAAAACAAAAAATATGGAACAAAAACCATCCTCTGAGAACAAGAAACCTATCCATATCGAGGAAGTGGTTGAAAGAAGGAAATGTATTTTCCATCCGAACCCTAATGGAAGGACATAAACTTACACTAGTCACGCCTCTTGGTACACCATGGAGAGATGAACTGACACATCCCAAAACCTTATAGTAAAATACCACACAAAACTTACTAGTGGGAGATTAGAAAATGTGTAAAGTGAAAATATTAAAGAAATATATAGTCCTAATAGTAATCCACAACCTACTCTGAGAAAAAAATCCATTATTCGAATTGGAAACCAAGAGAAACAAAATATACCAAGTTCTAGCCATGAAATTGTGTTGATCCTCATCACGATATCAATCTGGCATAAGAACCCTCTTCCTAGACCATAGATAGAGTCTAGCATGAAGGGGATGATGAAAAGAGTTGAGGAGGTGTGCTAAGGCAATGGCTACGATGATCGATGTCCCAAAAACCAGAAAGGAAGACAAATACCCGAACATGATAAAATAAGAAATAGTAGAGATGAGAACCAGTAGAATCATGATGTAAGATGAGTAGAAGATTGGGATATGATGCCAGAGGGCCACAAAATATCCTCCCCTAATACAAAACACCACTGAGTAGGAACCCTAGCGTAGAAGTGGAAAAATTGGCATGCCACTCAGTGAACTTGATGTAACCTATGAAGTATCTGCTAATATTTTTCTTTGGAGGTCCTTCATTGACACATTTGGTTTCTGAAATTTATCATATACGTTTTGATATATGGTGGATTATGTTTTTTTTATTTTGTAAATTTATGATATTTAATTTATAAATTAATTATTTTAAAGATTCTTAGCGTTAACTGTTTATGTATTGGTTTAATTTTAAAATAGAATGACATTTTAGAGGAATATATATTATTTAACGATATAATTATATTTTCATATTTGATAACTAATGATTTCCATTTCATTTGAAGATAACCCATGATAAAACGGCCGGTCTATTAAATTTTTATTTATCTTATTTTCCATTTATGGATCATGATGTGAAGGAAAATCAACATTAAACATTTCAAAGGGAGGTGGTGTTGAAATTTATTAAAGAATAATAAAATGAAATTTTTATTTTTGAAATGGAATTAAATGATTTATATATTCTCAATACCCAAATCATGATATTAAAAAAATCATCATTAAGAGAAGAATCATGAAATAAAAAACATATAAACTAATGTTTATTTATAATAAATGAATCGTATTTTATCCTATCACAAAGTTATAACTTTTTAGATATTAACATTCTCCCAAATGTTTTCTCTATCACTCCGTATAATTATATGGAAATTATTACACTCTTATAAGGTAATTTTTTTAAATCCCAATAATGTTTTAGTAGCTGGTAAACTAGTTATTTAATTAGATTCATGATTTATATCCCCACATTTCAAGTAGATGTATTATTTATCATATTTATGATACTGGTATTCAATTAATGAATTTTAAATTTCAATACCCTTTATTATAAAGATAATTTTTAAATTCAAATGATGTTTTTATAGCTTGATAACCACACTCCGAGATCTACTGTTAAAAACATAGTCTTCAAATTTTATGTATTTTACACAAATAAACATTGTCTAATTTTATATATATGAAACATAATGAATTAAAAAAAATTGAAATAAATTTATAATGGACGACACTTTTAGGTTTATATTTATAGATAATTAGGATAATAATTTATATATCATTGAATCATAAGTAGTTTGATCCTACAAAATTTATATCATGAAAAAAAAATTCTTCCCATCTAGAACCCTTCATAGACATAAAATTCAAAAATACATTATTCATCTAAATTTGTGGTGAAACATAAAAAAATAGTTAGATAATATGATTACTATGGGTAATAAGTTGATATATAAATCATTATATTTGAATAACATAAGTACAATGAAATAAAACATGAACATAAAATTTGAATATTATACCCTAAATACATGTGATAATAATCATAGGTCATAGAATCTTTTTTGGAATTTTATTTGATATTAATCATAAAATAATAAATGAAAATGATCCATGAGATTATATATATAACACAGTGTTTTTATGATTTATTTTTTCATTTAATTTATTTCTCTCAACATTTTTAATTTCATGCAACACATAATATACAATTTGTTTTGTAAAAGTACCAATTAATTATTTCCTTTTATAGAAAAATTCCCTTTTTAAACCAAAATCAATTTTAATAGCTTGAATTTCTGAAACAATATGTTTGTATTATCTTAAACAAAATTATCATATTCATTGAGAACTTTCATGACATGCAGGATCCCATTTTACAAAACCACAATATGCTATGAATATTGTTTTTAAATATTAATATATTTTTCACCTAGACATTAGATCTTAGATTATGAATAAAATTTATTGAATAATGAAAATTTAGTTTACACATTTATATAAAAATATATTTTTTGTGACAAATTATATTGAACTAAAAATTAAATCTGTTTGAAAATATTGGAAATCATTTGCCGGAAAACAATATTTGTTCAATGTCACATGTTTTCCTTAATGAATTAAATAATGAACATTGGGTATATGACTTTAATAATATATATATATTTATATTTATATTAGAAATTCCTAAACATAAATTTCATCTAATTTTATTTTTAGAAAATATGTAATAATAAATCAAATTCAATGCAAAATATATATATATTCTAAAAGAAAAACATTACTACTTTTTAATGTAAATGTTGTTTTAATTATAATTTTTTATATGTTTATTGTTTTTTATTGAAAAACATAAATTTATTTTTTATATGATAATATAAAAATTAACTTTTATTGAATTTATTGTATTTTTATGAGAATTTCCATTTTTGGAAAAATAATGAAAAACGTAGAGTTTTAATTTAAATCGCCATTTAAAAATATCATATTTATATAAATAATTTTAATTATAATTATAATAAAAGTATATTTATATAGAGTATTTAATAAATTAATACAATTTAGTTCTTTGTATACAATTTGAAATTGAAATTGGATATTCATATATTTCAAACATTTGATCATTTTCACATTAATAACTCATTTTTGCATTATGTCTTTAGGATTAATTTTAAAATAATTTAAAAAACATTTTCTAAATATATTTTGAAAAAATGGTCTCATTATTTGGTAGCATCGTTTTTAATGTGCAGACTACGATCTCCTCAAATTGTTATAATTAATTCACACATTACATAGAATGTATTAATTATGGGTTTACTGAATATATGTGATGTTTATTACCTAATAAATAAACTAAAATTATAATATATTTATTCATCATTTACATTTATTTATTTCAATATGATTAGAACATTGAAACAACATTTATGCGTATGTATAGCCTACTATCTCCATGAATGGTGTATTTAATTTTTTAAATAATCTGTAGATTATTATAAATATATATATTATTAATATATATTATTTTTTCATTTTATAAATTAGTTATATGTGGAAATAATGACCAAATATTGTGAACCAAAAATAAAAGGTCAAAACATATACAAAAATTGACGTTATTGTTACCTAAAACGTACCATTCCCATGGAATTGTAAATAAACAAGTAATATAAAGACTTAAAAAAGTCATATATTGAATTATATATAATAATATGGTTTTATGTAATATTTATAGTAAACATAAATTTATTATACATGTGGTTTGAACATGTATGAAAAAATTCAACACATACAGTAAGGGTTTTCTCACCTCACTATTATTTTTTAAAGATATATGTTATATTCGCAGCTTTTTTTGTTTTTCTGTGGTGTACATACATACATATTATATGATATATAATGAATATGTTTTATTAAATAATTTTAAATTTTTACATTTATTTTATCTTTATATGGGTGCCATGATTCAAAATTTACTCATGTAGTAATAGATTCCCATATCAATTTTATTTTCCATGAGACACAAGTCATGATCACCATGTATATCTATTATATTATGTCTATGATTCCCATGGATTTAATTTATTTTTAATATACATAAAATTATAGAGATTTAAATATCCTTTTTAGGATCCCTCTTTCTTGGGGTTTTGAGTTTAAAAGATAACAAATCGGTAAAAGGATTTTGTCATCTTTGATATGTATATTATGATATTCATCTATATTCATTTAAGAGGTGTATATCTAACATTTTTGACTTGTTATATCGTAAATAATTCTCATTAAATTATATTTCATTCTTCATTTAAATTTATTATTTCATGAGACTTATGATCTAATGTTACCAAAGTGGTAATATTTTATTGAAAAAATGTCATAATTTTTTGCGATTGTATATGATTATAGTTACAAATATGAAAAATTATGATACATATATCATGAATAATTTTTTATTTTATTATCCTGTATTGATTTACAATATATTCATATAATAGTACAAATATTCGAGTATTGTGTACTTTTGAAAACTAGGAAAATCTATTTATTAGAATTCATCACTATTTTTCCCTACAATAAGAAATAAGTTTTATTAGAAAAATCATTTTTATAAATAGATTTCAATTTTTTAAATGAATTATTAATAAAATTTTTATGGAAATGGATTATATATTTTTCAAAATTTCTTCATTTTTTTATATGGTTTTCAAATCATATTTTATATGATTTCAATGTTATTTTGAATGAAAATCATTTTCAGAATGTTTTATTTTTTAAAATTAATTTTTTCCAAATTGGAAAGAATACATTTCTCAAGAAATGATTCAAATGATTTTTAAATCTTAAACCATTTGATTTAAAAAAATTCAATGAAATGTATTTTAAATTTTTTAGTCTTTAATAATCATTTTATAATTAAAGGAAACATTAATTAAGAAATTATCCAACCCATCATTCAATATCCTTCCCCATATAAGATGATATCTATTTATATAGTTTATGATTTACTAGGTGTTTGATCCACTTAATCCATTACTATTCATTCTTTAAATGGTTTTTCATAAAGATTTTTATTTATTTAAAAAAAGTTTATCTTCCATATGTTATACCAAGAATGACCACTTAAAAAACCAACATCAATTCATATTTTATTCAATGATTACATAACCTATATATTTTCACTATAATATGATATGATTATTTTCTTTGATACAAATTTAATTTCCATGGTAGTCAGATGATTTTAACGAAACCGATCCCATTTTAAGGGTTGTGATATAATAAATGTTTTTATTATCTTATGGAACATTAATATATGATTTGATTATGTAATGGGTGGGACCTATATTTCCCAATAATTTATTGGATAATTATTTATATCTCATTAGATAATGATTGTGTAAAAGTAAACGTTCATGATCCAATATAGAAAATGGTTGAACCGTTATCCGTAATGGAGAATGGGTTTTTCATGATCAGTAATGGGAAACAAGGGTATCATGATCCACAATGGGAGACATATGTGCCCTGATCTAAAATGGGGAAAAAGTGTATGCTAACACACAATGGGAAACTGGTGCATCATGATCCACTATGGGAAGACGGTGTAACTTCATCCATGTTACTGAAATTACTGTGAATATGGATAGTTTTTATACCACCTAGTCAGTGTAGTCCCCAAGATGTTCCCTTATTAGTTTTGACAGTGACCCTTGAAATATATGGAAGGATTTAGGTTCTTATCTGAATTAAAAAATATAAATATCTTAATCCTATGTTATGAATTCATGGATTATTCTTTGGGTTCTTCTGTGAGTCATTTCTTATGAAGTCAAAAATAGTAGACCATTACTATGGATTGAGATCTCTGATATGAAGGGTATAACCATCTAATGTTATAATCATTATCTCTTAACATTATACTCATGGAATGCTTTTGTATCATTTTATTTTTTACTCTTATTGACCATTATAGATCATCCTTTTATTTTATTTCCTTTCTCTATGTTATGAATAGTGGTTCTAATTAGGGTTAATAAAATGGAAGATCATTAAGGGAGATGTTGATGATCTCTCCCCATGAAAGAAGATTATGTTTCTATGTTTCCAAAGTTACAAAAATATTATGTTCCCCAGTCATTTAATTTCTTAATGTGTTAATTATTTTTGCCACTATATTATAAAACATTCACAATATAAGAACCCATAAAATAAAATGAATTTCATAAACATTTCATCTTATTATAAAAAATGGAATTTCTATAAGTTTCAAAGTGATATCATCAATTCCTATAAAACATAAACTATCCACATTAATTAAAAATCATGTATTCAGAGATCTAATCTAAAGTAATGAATATGTATCATAAAATGGTGTTATATTAGAGGGTTGATTCTATTGGATGATGACTTGGAAAAAAATATCAACAAAAATTAATGTTCTATTTTATAATAACTTATCACCATAATAAGAATCATAATTACAAATCGAAACATTTTCATTGAAAATTAATTTTTAAACATATAAATAAATATTTAAATGAATTTATCCACGGTGATGATATGATAAAAGTTTTATAACATATATCTTTTGAAATAACACTTCCATTAATTTTTGGAAATATTACATAGTACCAGATTTGGGAAACCCAAAACTGATTCAATTATATGCAATATTTATAAAGTAATCCTTGCAAAAAACAACTTTAAGAAATGTTAAGAGATTAGTAAAAACCGTTCTGAAAATTAGTTTTGGAAAACAATAACATGAGAGATAAATATTAAATAGATTATATTTGAACAAAATAAATTTAATAATAGTGAGTTTATTAGACATACACTAAATGAATTGTTTTCCTTTGAATCAGAACCCCCTAAATGAAAATTAACATTAATATATATGTAAATATAGCTAAACATTATAATAAAAATCATAAAAGCAGAACATATGATGTATATATACAACTATTGAGAAACAAGGTGTGAGAATGACATGTGTAACAGAAATATTAAAGTGTTATGAAAATCTCTTACCATAGGTATCACTTCCTATGAACAATAATTAACATCATGTGTAAAAAATTTATCATTTTTACAAATACATAACATAAACATTTAAATTATTATTATATCTTATATATTAATTATACATATATTCACTGTCATCCATAGTAATATATATTAAAAATAAATTACATTATTCCTGGACGGTAGAAAATACGTACCCATGAATGATGTATTCACACACACAAATTGTGGAACGAAAAAATGGTAAAATATAAATAATATTTAAATAGTGACTAGTATATAATTCATTATATACTAATATATATATATATATATTACCCATAATCTTTATAATACATGTAAAATAACAATAAAAATTGGATCACACCGCTTCATGGAAATTCTAGTCCATACATACGCACACGTGACATTATTGATTTCCTACAATTTCTATTCTTATAATGAAGATATTATATAATAATTTTAGAATACCAACAGTTTCATAAATATCATATATAATCTATATACCCATATTAGTAGCAATACATTTAATATGGTGATAGAAAATGAATTATATCGCTACTATTATATGGTCAGTCATATGTATGCACGATTTGTACTTTCACATCATGTTTGAGGGGAATTGTTTCATGGTTATCTCATAATCATAATAAAATAATATCACATTTAGGAAACTATATTTATTATTTTATTTTAATATCATATATTTTTATTAATCAATTATTTTTTGAGATTGAGAGTTAATTGTTAGAGATAGTTACTCTTATTCAAAACGAATTCTTTATATGTACTCAAAGGGCTATAATGATATCCTTTTAGGAATAAAGGATGCACTGAAAATTGACTAAAAAGATGGTTTTTAGAATTTTGTAGGTTTTAGTCAATATATAAGTCTAATGTTATGTAAATAAGTTATGGAGGTGGGGGAATTTATAATTGAGTAGTGGGTCACTTTTGGAATTTCACAAAATATTAAATTATAATAAGATTAATCTAGAGAAAAATTATTTGAAATTTACTATAAATTCATAGGGGATGAAATGTTAGGCAATATATTATCCAATTATTCATTATTTAATATTTTTTATTTATTTTAAATATTTTAATAATTAATATTTCCATGAACTATCATTATAGATAATTTTGACAATATTCTCCACATTGACATTAATAACATAAATATAAAAAATTAGAATTTTTTTTTTCAATAAATGCCTAAAATGTATTTTTCATCAATAAATTCTTTCGATAACATAAATTATCTAAAATTTTGATGCATTATTTTTTTTAATATAATTTATTTAATTTTACCTTTAGTTAAATAATTCTTACATTAGTCTTCTGTAATCAAATGGATTAAATATCTCCATTCTAAGAAAAAAAAAGAATTATAATGCTGATGATAAATATCTTAATTAAAAAAAAATTTATAGTTGAACACATAATCCATTGAACAATATATTGAAAATATTTTACATATTAAAAATAATATTGTCACATGCCTGACATTTTTTTGAAATAAAATACTATAAAGGTAATTATCTAATCTAATAGGCCCCACCAGTAATATAAATTAATCATGGAATAAAATCATCAAACTAAAGTCACCAAATAATATTTAGGAAATTTTTGGGTAATCTAACAATACTTATTACTTTATTTTTAATATAAATTGAAATATATATCCTTCCAATGGAAAATAAAATTGCTATGTTTACTAATAATTTTTGGAAAAAATAAAATGGATGTGTTTAAAAAATAGGGAACATATATTATAATTAATTAATCCCTTATCCAATGTTGAAAAATAAAATATTGAATCATTTAATACAAAATTACCCATGACGATCTTTATGAAAAATAATTTTTTAGTAAATATACCCTTTTAAATATAAATTGTTTTTATACTAAATTAAAGTATAAAATCCCCTTAAGAAAAATAATAAAATTATTTTTAATCATAATAATATATTTAAATATTAATATTTACCAATAAATATTTTGACATTTAAATACACTAAAATATAAAAAAAATTTAAATGAAAATTATTCCATGACATTATTCATTGAAAAAAAAATCTTTTCAGAACATTATAAAAACATCATTATAATATTATTTTGAAATTATGAGTTCAAAAGCATTATAAATTTTTAAACATAAATTATATAAATTTTTTTTGAAAATAAATATATTATTTACTAAAAATAAAACCTTTTTTGTAGAAAATTTAATTATGAGGGATAAAATTATTATACTATATTCTGAATTATTATTTACTGTAAATTAGTTAATACTCTTATATTTATTATGTAATATAGACATATATAGATGTGTGTGTGTGTGTATTTCAAGAAACATTTAATCATTCATTAAATAAATATTATTTAAATTCCCCAAAAATATTATAGACTAACATTATATCCCATGAATAAAAATAATTTTACCACATAAACATCCTAGATAAATTTAGTATTTATCTCCCAAAATCATTACACCATTATCATATAATCTCCATGATATGTAAACCATTTCCATAAATAAACCAAAATACCCTAAATACAAATGAAAATCATATATTCCACCCAAAAAAAGTTAATTTTTTTCATCAAATGAAATTGAATAGTATTATATTTTCCTTGATCATGAGGAATCATGAAAATAGTAAATGTTATATGATATAAAATTAATAAATTTATTCAAAATAAATATCAAATATCATGGTTATATATACAAAAAACCCTATATTAATAATATGAATATTATATTTATCTTTTAAATTGATAAAATATATATAAAAAATTCCATACTAACTAGTAGGTATTGTGGCCTAGGGGTATCCTTGTTTCCATTCATTTTGGGTTCAATACATTTGATCCTTTTAAACTAGACTTGTTTTAACCCATCCTACAAATTTCGTTTGTTTTTGTTAAAAAAATTAATATATTTCTAAAAAATAAACAAATGTGAGAAAAATCCAAAAAATACCCTTCATATATTAAATTGTAAGAAAATATTTTATCCTTGAATACTATCTCATAAATTTTATTTTTCAACCCAATATTTAATAAACAATTAATACATAAAAATTGAAGAATATTTAAACCCTAGAGATAATCCATATTATTAAACATATTTCGACAAACATAAAAGAGAAATATTCCTAAAACAACCATGTTCTGTTGTTAAAATTAAGGTTCAAAAATAAATTAAAAATAAATATCCCCTAATATATATTTACTCAAATAAAAATTTAGTTACATAAAATGACAACTTCGGTCCCTAATAATCTAAACATATGGTCAACCAAAAACACATATCCATGTGATGGAATCTATAACTATTAATATAACATATCATGAAAACCTGACAATCCCAAAAGTAGTCTAAACAAACCTCTAATACCAACTATAATTTCCCAACACCTACACACTTGAATCTAGGGATAAAAATATAACTATTACATTTCTTATTTTGAGACTGATAAAATTTCCCAATTCCAAATATGAAAACATAAAAAATAAAACAATATATTTGATCAATTTTATAATAATGACCTTATAGGTTTATATTTTTAGATAATTAATACACACTCATACATATATTCAAAAAATAAACAACTAAATAATAAAAATTTATATCATCTCCTGAAATTCCTTCATGTCTAGAAGAATTATTTGTCAAACCATACATAAAACATTTTTCTAAAACCAGGGTAATGGAAAAATGATGAAATGATGAGATCATACACATATTTTTTATAAACATGATAGATATAAATTATCTTATAAGAATATCATCATTTAAATGGATTAATAACATAATTTTTTTCATTATTCAATTCATATAAAATATCATAATCATTATTTATCGAATAAATCATACGAAATTCGAACGATATGAATCGAAAATTAATCATTGAAGATGATCTATTAGAAAATATGATTTTTGTAATGTATTTAATTAAAATACATGTAATAATTAAAAATAATTTCATTAGTAGTCATTTATATTTTAATAGACATTTATGGTGGAATAGTTTCACACAACAGACAATCATAATGGACAAGGATCAATCTCAATACTATCATGGTAGTAAATCCTTATCCAAAACTCTACCATATTATTCATGTTTCAATCAAATAGTTATCATCGGGAAATATTTCCCTTAGGTAACTGGTTTTACTCACCATTCTAGTCATTTTTTATATAATGAGAAATCAATCATCACAAAATTAATTTTATGGGGATATAGGCCCCCTATCAATTATTTTTACATAACCTCGATTAGATAGTTGAATCACTAAATATTTTTTAAATTATTTTTTAAACAATTTATCAAATCAAAACCCATGAAAAGAAATGGGTTTTCAACACTTTTCAACTTTGTATAACCCATGGAAAATAAATTTGTTTCATAATCATTTATTTTTTTCATCAAAAACATAACTATCCAAAATAATAATAAAAATATTATTCATCGATCAAATCCATAATAAATTTCATGTAACCTCTAAGGGTGTCATCGATGACGTAAAATGATTTTGAATGATCACATTGAAGAACTATTGATTTAAATTACATGTACCATTAAAAATTACATCTCTTTTCAAAAATATATAAACATATAAAGGAAAAAAGATTCATGGAAAATAAATTTGTAATAAAGTAAACGATGTTTCTAAAAATTTGACATTATGAAAGTGGAAAAATACACTTGTTATGTATTTGTAAAAAAACTATCATCTATATTTTTTCCATAAATGTTATAGAGTTCCTCATTTGAAAATTTACCAAAAAATTCCATTCAAACTATGTTGTTAAAATTAAATCATTTGTAAAAATGACCTGAATAAATTTATGGAAATATAAAATTTTATTTTCGAAAAAATGGAATACATGGAGATTGAAGAGAAATATTTCTAAGGGTGTAATTAAATATAAAAAATATGTTATAATGATAAGAATGTTAAATAAACCATTACCACTATATTAACAATTGAATCATATCCCCATAAAGTAATTGAATATAAATGGATATGTAAATATTCATAAAATAAATGTTGTTTTTATAAAAATGAATTCAGGGGAATTTTATAAACCACTCAAAATATACAAGTGGTGAATAAGACATGTGTCCCACATAAATAAATGTGAGAAAAAAGTCAATTATCATATGTCTAACGTCCTTTGAATATTCATTAACCTCTGATATAATATATTTAATATAATTATAAATATATATAATAATAATTTATATGGTTATTATATCATATATATTCATTATATATTAATATTCAAATTCATCTATTATTAAATTGATATTAAATTAATTACACAGTTCATGGAGGCAACTAACTGTATGTACGCATGAATGTTGTATTCAATTTTTTGAATGATGGAATAAAAGAATGAAAAATAATAATTTATCTTTTTATACTCCTTATTTTATCATTTATGTTATATTTATTAATCATGTCCTTCATCCTTACCATCCATTTAACATAGAAACATATATTCAATCACATAGCTTCGTGAAGGTGGTAGTATTTATATATGAATATCATGTCGAATGGTTTGAAATGGAAGAAGGTAGATATTATATTTTCATTCCAGAGAAATAATTATTTCATAATTGTCATATATATAAAATATAAGACAATAATAGTAACAATCAATGAAATATGGTGATAGAAATTGAATTTTACCGCTATACAGAGATGGTATGTTGAATGTATGCACTAGTGATATATTTACTTCCTTTTTGGTCGAAAATCGGATTTATATTTATATTATAATAATCTTGATAACAATTTATATTATATATGATACTATGTTAAATACTGTTTTTATAAATAACTTCAATTTTTATCTGGTAGTGATGAGTTTAAAATGAAATTGACCAGTTAGGGGGATTACCTCTTCTTAAAAATGGATCCTTTTGATTTCCTCTAAAGGGATCTAGGGATGGTCCTTATGAATTTTATAAATCTACAAATTGATACTAATGAATATTAGTAGATATTTTTTTGTTTTTATTTTCTAGATATATTAATTATAGGGGTGTAAATAAGTGATTGAGGTATGGCCATTTGTTAATATCAATTATAGATACTTTTGAAATTTCACAAAATATTAATTATAAAAAAACAATTCTACATCCAAAATTTTCAAAATAGAATATAAATTGATAGGGAATGATGTTTTAGACAATATATTATACAATTTTCATTTAATTTATATTTTTATGATATATATTTTTTTATAAAATATCATTGTCATAAAATGTCATTATTATAAATTTGTACATTATTCATTACTTTGACATTAATAAAATTAGATAAACAATATAAATTAAAACCAAATATTTTTATACATATAAATTATTTCATGTAAATATATTAAATTAGTCGACAAAAAACCCATCACATATTATAATACTTTTAATGTTTTTAATATCTTTTATTTAATTTTAAAATTAATTCAATCATTACTCATTTAGTTGTGTGTATGTTTTTAATGTTAATATATATGAAATTAAAAATTAATTTAATTTTATATGATTAAGATATAAATTTTATATTTAAGAATAATATTATTATAATAAATTCCACTAGTTAATAAAATATTAATAATATTATACTTAGAATAATATAAATTGAGACATGACTGACTTTTCTTGAAAGAAAATATCATAAAAGTAATAATCTCATCAAAATAAACAAAAAAGGTAATATAAATACCAATTGGTATATTATTAACTAAAAAACATACATTTTTTTGGAATGCTTTGGGGCTATTTTACATTCTTTATCAATTTTTAACATATATTACGTGATATTCCCCATCTAGGAAAAGTATAAATAAATCGAAATAACTATATGAAAATGTCTTCATTAGTAAATTTCCTTTTAAAATATAATAAATATATATAATAAATTCAAGTATAAGATAAATTTAACCATCCTTATTTTAATTAATTTTAAAATAATTCTGAAATGATCCAAATTTCATAACATAGATATTATAATTTTTCTTTGTAAATAAATTTAAATGAAAATGTTTTTTCCAAATATAAATGTTATTTTTTACTAATCACTGAATAATTAGTCATTAAATATATTTCATTAAGAAATGAATTTAGATAATTTTATGTTTTTTAGATAAAAAATTTAGTTTTTGAAAAAAAATATTAGAGATAATTTAAAAATAATTTATAAAATTAAATCACATTAAAA
This sequence comes from Viscum album, assembly GCA_963277665.1. Taxonomy (NCBI): domain Eukaryota; kingdom Viridiplantae; phylum Streptophyta; class Magnoliopsida; order Santalales; family Viscaceae; genus Viscum; species Viscum album. The sequence continues at coordinate 1,843,899,964 of OY728157.1, read as the reverse complement.
CCCATTTTTTAAATTCGTTATTTTGATTTAGAATATGAAATTACTGAAAATTGAATGATTATTTACTAATAATATTTTCAACAAATTTATATTGATGATGTCATATATATATATATATATATATCATAGTTTATTTAATCATATTCACACCATCCTAAATAATTTTAAGGATTTAAAAAAATATTTAATAATAATATAATAATTATGTATCATCATTCATTTAATCATACAGTTATGTGTAAAACAAACCATCAAAAAATGAAAATAAATTAAAAGAAAAAATATTTTCTAAAATCATGGGGTTTGAACAATGTAATTTATTTAAGGTGAAAAAATGTAAAACATGATGATTTTATGAAATACCTTTGACAATGAAATTTAATTTATCTGAAATCTAATGTTACACCCAAAAATATGTTTACAAACCCACAACAAACAAATAAAATTATTATTAAAGTGAGATTGTTTTTACATAATCATTTTACTGGTTATAATTAGAAGTAATAACAAAATTTAAAATAATATTTATAATAGTTTTATATGAATAAATAATTTTTATTGGAATTTTATCTATTTTTAATAAAGTCTTTGTATTCATAAGATAATACACTTTTTTCTTAAAATAAAGATTTGTATTGTATTTTCTGAATAATTAAAATTTTAATTTTTAAATTTTTTTGAATATTTATTTATAATAATTTACATCATCACATGAATTATTAGTTCAAAAAGATCTTTGTGTGAATAATTTTCAATTTAAAAAAGTAGACTAATTTTTTTGAATAATAGTAAAAAATATGGTTCTTTATTTAAAACATATACTCCATTGCAATAATTTAAATCGATAGTTTTTGTTATAAAATGGTTTAAAAAATCATATCCCAAATTAAATATTATTATTTCAATATTAGTAATTTTAATGGATTTTTTACTAAATTTGTATTTAAAAATATTTTAATCTTAAGAAAATTTTCACCATAGAAAACTGCATTTAATTGTGTTTGTGGGTAAATTTTAGATGAAAATTTTCACATTGTGATGATTTTATTTTATAAAATATATTTAATATCTTGCATAAAATTAAATAATATAATGTAATTTGTTTATATTATTTTTATTGTAAAGATTAATAGAAAAAATAATAAAATTTAAAAATCCAGTTAACCATAAAAAGGGGTTACTTTTACTTAATGTGAAAATATAATTGTTTAAATGACCAAAAAACATTTCTAATATCAATCGGATTTCCGTATATTAATAATTATTAAATTAGGTTCACTTTTTGTGGGATTTTGGGAATCGTTTTCGTAGAGTTTACTAATGTAATAATTCAACTCATGAATTAGACTAAATGTCACCTAATTTCTTTTAAATATCAATTACATATTATAATAGAGAAAAAATATGAAAATGAATATTTATCGTTATTTGGATAATAATGAAATTATTTTTTATGTTTATTTATGTTATTTTTAATTAATTCAAAACTATAATTAAATGATTTTGAAATTCCCATGAACAAATTCTTACTTTAATTGAACAAAAATTAATGATACTGAAATTATTAAAAAAATATAAATGCAATTAATGAATGTTTTAAATAATTATTTACATAAATATTGCATGTTATAGAAATTTGAAAATAATATATTCTAATTTTACTTTTTTATTGATTGTTGTACTATCAAATTAAATTAATTTAGGCAATATTGGTATTAATTTCATTTTATAATAAATAATATTCCATTAAATGATTTAAAGCATCTAAAAACCCAATAATATTTCAATATATTGTAATACCATTAAAACTATCTTCCAAATTTTATTCATGTACCAATATTATTTTTCTAATAATTATATTGAGTATTAAATAATAAAACATTATTACTATAGTGAAGTTGGGATTTGGTTTTTTGTGTTTTAAGAATTTGTGTTGAAATTAATTTTTGATAGAAAATGTTTTTTTAATGGATTACATATTAAGAAACATTTGGTTTAAATTATATAATATTGATTATATTATTTTTATTATTAATGAGAAATTACACAGATAAGAAAATGATAGTTACTATAATGAAAACTTACATGGAAAAAGTAAGGATATATAGAAATTAGAAAACAATATGTTTAAAACGCTTGTTTTTGTGTTTTTTTTGAGGTTTGGATTGACCATTTAATCCTTAAAACCCCTTATGAATTTTTTGGGGAAATAGGGTGAATGTGACTTCCCATTATTGAATACATTATTGTATTCACAAAAATTTCAATCCTCCACCATTATAAAAGACCACATCTTTCCCTACCATATTCTTGTATATTAAGCCCATTAAATTAAAAAATAGAATCATTTCATCCAAAACATCCTTATAAATTTTAAATATATTATTAAAATATAAAGATACAAACACTAGGGTCCTTAAAAAGATATCCAAATAATTTATTCTTAGAGAATGTAATTGTTTTCACAACACATGAGTTTTTTTAATTTTTTTATTACCCCAAAAAATAATGTAATTTTTATTAATATATTAAAACAAAATTATTTACAATATAAATATTTTACAGAATGATTATTTAATAAATTTTATCCTTTTCCACTATCATAAAATGGAAAATGCAAGCATTAATCATGTGTATGGTGAACTACCCCACTTTGAACTGATGCAATTTTTTTCCATCACCAAATATAATGGCTATGTATGATGATGGATTTATCATATTTTAATTTTATTTAGGAAAATTATTTCATCAATAGTTATAATATCACATAAAAAACATTAGTTTACATTTTTCTAGAAAACGAAAATGTTGCTCGTTTGTACGGTAGACTATCACCAAATAAAAGTGGGATTCAATCTACTATTATTATATACATGGAAACGTATATTAATAGGTGTAACAAAAATATGGGATATATATGATATAAAATAATCTATAAGTAAAATATATAATTTAACTTTATTTCATTCCATCCATTGACAAAATAGAAACAGTGTCCATGCGTATGTATGACTAGACATCTCCATGGGAAATTAAATTTCATTTTTTATTAACAAAATTTAAGGAATACTATAAATAAACCTATAATTAATATAAAATATATAATTACAATAACAAAAATATTTTATATGATGTAACAATGATCAATATATATGCATCATTAATACAAAACAAAAAAACGTTACTACCTGAAATGTAATTCTAACAAATAACTGTTAATCAATGGGAAATAAAAGGTCATATATAATTATTATATTATTTTATAAATATGATTATAATTATATAATTTATTTATATTGAACAAAAATATATTATATATTATTTTTAAATTACTATAATGTATGTTTCTTTTGAGGGCAAGGGTTGTCTATCCCAAAAAACATTCTTGGGGGAAATCATTATATTGCGAGACAATATTTTTTATGAAGTGTAAAAATATCATAATTGAAATTTAATTGCGAAAATTTATTTATTATACCTATATTTTAGTTTTATTTATGTTTTTATTTCATGTGAATTATGATTCCAAGATTACTGAATTGGTATGGGTATCACGATACAATGTTATTATTTATAGATATTTTTTATGAGTAATCATGAAATTATGATATATAATTATATTTTTCTAAATAACGACATGAAATTTTATATCATATGGATATATATTGAGAAAAAATGTTTTCGCATAATTTTCCATTATTTGTACTCAAGAAACCAAAAAACATTTTAATGAAAAAACTGACTTTGTTACTCTGTTTAGTGAGAAAACCTTCTCTTCCATATATTTGTTTTCTTGAATTTTTTTAATAATTTTTAAATTTAATATATTTTATTTGATTTATTTTTTACCCTTTTTATAATTATAAAAATAAATGTAACATTAATTTCAATTTATAAACATCACATGTTTATATTTTAATAAAAATTTGAAAGAAATATTTATTTTAATTTGTGTGGCCTAAAATGATTTTCCTAATTTCAGGAATAATATATGGTTTATATTTAAAAGTAGATATTTCAATGGATTATTTCGATGAAATTTATTGTCACAATGTTTGGATAATAATTATTTTTAAATAAAATATTTTCAATGATTGTTAGTTTTTAAACTAAAAAATGGTATATGTGATTTTATATTAATAATATTTATCTATATATGATTACATCATAAAATGTTACTTATTATTACTGGGAATATATTGCAATAATACCATCATAATTATAATTTTTATTTCTATTTATGATGAAAATATTTATATTAAATATGTTTTCCCCACATATTATACTATGATTTATTATTTATGAACCCCATATCTTTTTAGGATTTTTGATATGATAATTATCTTACCAGCCCCATTTCCATTTATTTGTAATAATCTGAAATAAGAGTTATAAATCCCATTTATCTTCATGGTATCTCAAATGATGATTTGTTTATGATCTTATTTCATATGTATGTCTAATTGCAATTATTTTATGGTTTGAACCTATATCTCACTCCAATTATTCTTGTAATGATTGATTTCTCATGGGATAAAATGAAGTTAAATGGTGTTTAAACTCTTTTTTATATATTAACTAGTCTACTATGATAGTATTGAGAGTTAAATGTTTCTACTTTGATTGTTTGGGGTGTGAACCAATTATAATTTGACATTTTTTGAAATTGTCCTTTCTAGTATAGAATAATATTTATGATTATGTTTATATAATAATTCCAGGGATTATGCCAAATTAATTCTATAATGGACCATGTAACAAGTTTCTTTTATGATTCATGTCTTATAAAATGCCTAGATTTATTGTATGAATTAATTTTATGATTTAATCTAGGAAAGGTATGTTTCTCAAATGTAATTCACATTATATAATTCCATAATAATCAAGCTATGCTTTTCTTAACACATATATCTCCCTTCTAATTTTATTGTATATCCGAGTTAGCCATTTTTAGTGTTAAATTCCCTATGATATATTGAATATATTTATGTAGGGTATATATACGTTGAATAATATAAGGGAGGAATATTATTATTCATTTTGATGACAATTAATGAGATAAGAATGTTTTGAATTTATTATACAAAAATAATAAACCATTATGGTGATCGAGATGGAATTATTTAAGTGTATTGAATATTCATCTAAAAAGATGTAAAATTAACATATATATGACATGTGTAACTTTATGAAATGTACAGTCTCATCATTCAGTTAGTTTTAAATCTTATAACTGTCTCATATAATTATAGTTTAAATATTACAATTTCTGTAACTTCAAACACTATATTTCATTGGTGATTACAATCATACATCTTCATCAATATTTGAGATATTTTATTATCTCCCAGAATTATCTAAATTTTCAATAAAATATCTTAGGACAGATCTGGTCCACTTATTGAATTATCTCAAATTCCTCAAAAAAAATTATAATTATGGACCACATCTCATATAGAGCCTCATATTGTTAAATTTTAATTTTTATTGGTAATATATTTATGTATAATAACATTAACGGGGGAATGTGTTGATACCAACAACCTTTTAAGTATCTTGAATTAAATCATAGCATATCCTACATTGTTTGAAAGGTCTGTTCATATTGATCATTTGACTATAGATGATAATCATTATTGAATATTATCTCTATATTTGATTGTTTTTTAATACATATTCTGAACATCAAGGTAATCCTTAAATCAAAATCATATTCAATTAAGATTTGTTCTCCAAGAATCCTTACCAAATTCTTTATGTATGTCATGAAAAGATAATAAAGTCTGTAATATTATTTAATATCAATATAATTTTATATTATTGTTCAAAAATCATATCCCAAATATAATTATGTCCTTCACATGTCTTAGGAAGTCCCATGATGAGTTCTATTATAATTTTCTCCCATTTTGATAATTGAATTTGTAATAGTTACATAACCACTCTAATTTTTGATATTTTTCATTATATTGATACAATTACAAGTATTGAGATAAATACATGACAATATCCCTCCTCTTATTGTCCCACCTTATCTTATATTTGAGGTATCTATACAAATTTTTTCCATAAGGAAGGATAGAGAATGTTGAACCATATGACTCATCCAAAATATTTATCTTCAATCAGTGTATTAATGAAAAAAATGTTCATTTCTCAAGCCATATAATTCCATAATTATCAATTTTTAAATATATAATATTCACCAATTTCCTTTATAGCTCAATATACTTCTTTTGTACCTCCTTAATCGTCAAATACATGGATAGTTGAGGAATTTATGGAATATAGTATTTATCCACTTCCAACATAATTTTAATGTATATATGTTGTATATATAGAAGTATTTGTTTAATTTTAGACCTCATCATGAGAGAGGTTTAATGAAAATTACAATATAAATAATCATCTATCATTTTTACCTTCAAAGAGTGGTAATATATCATGTGTTCATAGCCATTAATGTAGTATAAACATCTTATTTTTCTGATATATATCTCATTCTATATTGATATATACATTATTATATTTTTATAAACATATATTTCATAATTATTACTATATATGTAAATTACTGTATATCTTTAATGATGATACTGCCACAATAAGCAAACAACAATATTTTGGTTTATTTATCTCAGGAATTGTTAATTACATTGAGTTAGAGGCTATTATAATTTAATGTAATATTTGGAAGCATCCCAATGAATTCTATGATTAATCAATGTATAATAAAAAATAATTATCTTCTATTGGGAAAAATGATTATATACTAAATTAACATCATTCAATTAAATCATTTAATTTTTTTTATCTTTCTAGAGGAATGTGACTACCTTCCTTGTATACATGTTCATTGTATTTCTTACTAATGATAATTTTCACAGAAATTGTTAATAGTATATATGTAATATAAAACAATATGTATGTTAATAATAGTGATGGATCTGGATATTTTTATATCACCTCTATCTTTGAAGGATCCAGTGATATAATCCCTCTTGAGATTACATGACATGACAATGATACTTTCTCTATAGAGATTTGAAGACTAGAAATTTTGGAATAGCTTTCATCTATTCCCATGGAATTTTTTAAAATAAAAAATACATCTAGTCCTTTTTTTCCTCTGTAATATATGAAAATAGAATCCCTAATAACTATAAAATATTAATCAATTCAAAATCTAATGTCTATTTTAATTATATCTAGTAAGATGTGTGGGAAATTTTTATAGTATGAATGACATTACAATGAATTAATTATTCCCATTTGTTATATATAATTCTTTATTCGTTATATACAAAGTTTTAAAATATATTTATGATAAATCATTTGGATATTAATAATTAATATGTTTTTATTCCGTCATAAAATCATACATTTCACTATTAAGGGGGAAATATATATTCATGAGTATGTTTTTGATATACTCAAAATTTTAATGTATGTACACATTAATACTTCATTATTCATAACATAAAGTAATAATTCACCCCATAGTGACACTCTATTGAAAATTAAAGCAATTTCTAAATTCTACTAGATTTTCTTCATCAATTCCTATAATTAAACAATAGTTATTCTAAAAATATCATTTTGTAAAGGCATAAAAGTGATTATAACCTTTATAGAGAACTATATCTCTTGATTCAAGATAACTCAAATAAATACAATGTAAAAATCATCAAAATATTCATATCTAATTTTCATATCTACAATATTGAGATTCTCCAAAAAAATTATATAAATACCCCCTCTTTATTTATTAATACAATATAGTGGAAGTAATGTCCATAATGTGTTTTTGGTGAAAATTTCATCAATATATGAACATAGATCTATTTTTTATATGAAATAAGACATCTAGTTCCCAAAAAATAATATAGGATCCATATAAAGAGATCAAATCCATCATATTAATAACATTAAATTCAACTAATGGGATAATAATGTATTTTGAAGGAAACCCATTTCACATAATGTTTATCAGAAAATATTTTTATACATTGGAGTTTGTCATATTACTATTTGGATTTTTCTCCCATTATTCTATATTTATCCGTTGGGATACTAATTATTTTCCAGTAATTTTTTTTTGATATGAATGATGTGGAAGACCAATAATAAAATAATTATTTTTTAGTACTTATGTAGATAATATGTAGTACTTATAATGCATCATTTTTGAGACACACTCTAGTATATATTATTATATAAGATATACCATTCTATCTTGGATTTGGGGGAAGGTAATATTTTCTATCATCACTAACATTTTTTAAACATGTTTTTATAATTCTGGTGTTCTTTCTAAATTAAACATTAGAGTGTGTGTGGTGCATTCAACTAACCTTTCCCTATAATATTTCATTTAGTTATCCTCTTTATATGTCCTCAACATTCATGTTATCAATTTAGTTCACATCCATACATAGAAAATTTACTTGTTCCATTGATTCCTTTCAAAATATTATTTCCTAAATACTTTATAATTTGAGGGATTACTTTTTTTAATATAGGTATTAATTGTTCAAGTTAAATGAAAATCAATTTTTTTTACTTCTATTCTTGATTTTTTTAGTGAATAATTGGAGTCTAAGATCATTATTTTTACATCAAAAAAATTATAAATATTTTTTAATATACATTATGTAAAATTTAATTTCAATACATTATTTTTATCCCCTAACAAAAATTAAAATACGTTATAGGGATAATTATCGAATTGGAATAATTTCATGATTGTCTTGTGAAAATTTCCTTATATGAACTAATTGACTAAACCTCATATTTTTTTCATCTCTAAGAATTCACCCTATTATTTCATATGAAATGTTCTATGAAATTATAAATGAAAAATTATATTATTAATAAAATATTATTTAGTTAAGTTAATTTACTCCATGTATATTATATTCTTTATTTGATTCTATAATTGATCTACCTCAACATTAGTACGATAATTACATATAACATCATTTAATTTTGTTAAGAACCATATAGTTGATAGTTTATGTAATATTGTACTGATACATTTTATGGTTAATAGTTGATTGGATTAACTAAAAAATGGGGGTGGGAATTTCAGAAAAAAAAATGACTCAATCAAGAGTTATTACCTCCATTGAACATTTTTAGCATTTCAAAATTCATTTTATTTTTATGAACACCTCAAATGATAGTTCTTTGTTCCATGAAATGTTTTACAGTAGTTATTTTCAGGATATATTTTGGTTTTTTTCTCTAGATCAAGTAAAATTTTGTTTTTATTTTTGAAAGGTTTTATAGTACACATCATATTCACTATTTTATAAATTCCTCCTAGTTCCATAAAATGAATAAAAAATTTTATTCGTGTTCTCACTATTAACTGGTGTATGAAATAATATCATAACTATTATCATTCCTAATATGACAAAAAATTTCACACCTTCATTGTATCCTAGTAAATTTTAGGTTCTTCAAACATCAGTTTCTGTTCAACATAGTATGTTGAAAGATACATCCTTTAATTATTCATAAATAAATACCTAAAAAAATTATACTACACATTTATACCACCTTTATAAACCCATGTATTTAATATATCCATATTAAAAATTATACATTAAAATTATTTATATATCGTAGTAAATATAAAATCAGAACCTATATGTTTTTAGTCTTTACTAATTTGATATAAAAACATATTTTCTAGAAATATAAACATATATAAAAAATTAAAATATCAAAATAATTATTTTTAGAAACATCATTTATAATAATCTATATCCTAACACGTGGAATGAAAATAAATGAATTTTTTATCTCATTTTAATTATAGGGGAAAACATAATAGATTACAATCTAAGATCAAAAGTGAAAATATGATGAATATATGGGAATAATAATATAATTAAAGACAATGTTCATAAAATTAGGGAATCATACATTATAATTCAAAGATAATTAATCATGAGTTATAGAACAAGGAATGTTCATTACATAATACCTATGTATCAAAAGTTTTAAAACATGTTAGTATAATCCAGATATATGAAAATATAACATTAAAAAAAGAATTTTTCATAAAAATATTCATATATTTATTTAAATTCCACAACCCATCCCTCGGGGCCTGTGTCGTGACTACCCCAAGTCCACCATCCATATTCCAGGGGCTAGAGTCAAGCACTTAATGGCATATTCCCTAAAACGGGATGGTGTTGCCTTTATAAACTATAAACTCACCCAAACCAGGAAGAAAGGCAAATAAAAGCACAATCTAAACTATATAGTAAACATGGTGTGTAATGAATGTAAAGGATACAAAATACATGCCCAATTGAAACGAACATGAAAATCTAGAAACTATAAGTAAAACTGAGTACAACTCCTGTGAACACTGGCCAAGGATCATACCTGATGGGTAGGTAAAGATCCCGAATGATTGTCTTGGCGGATCTCTTAATAAATGTTCCACCTTTGAGCAGTGATTTCTGTCTTTTGTACCAGACACAACAAGGTACAGGTGTAGCCCGTGCTGGGTGAGTATAAAAATACTCAGTAAGGATCCCGAGGCCGCCGAAAGTCTCTCAAATACACAATTGATAAACCACAAAACATAGAAACAACAGTCAATCCTTCTTATATATATTAAAAACATATACCTAGGTTATCAAAATATACCCACCTCACAAAGGAGGGAAGAATACCACAACAGTAATACAAAAAATGTAGTAGTACCACACAAGTTTCACCATGAAGATAAAGTACCACACAGCTACATCACGAAGATATAAAACTCATCTCAAACTAGGTATACTACTATAAGAAAAATGATTATGATGCTGACCCACAAAGGATCTCTAAGAAAGATGATAGCCAGCCACATACTCTCTAGGAATTGGAACAAGTAACATTCCCAATCAAAACATCGAACACATCGACTGATGGAGATCTATTACTCTAACGAGTATTTGGGACTACCGCGTCACACCGAGGCGATTCCCACTAACCTTGGACTGCTGTGGTATACCTCATGCCGAGTACAGTGGGTCTACTGCATCACACAGAGGATCTCCCCACTGTGGGTCTGTCGAATCACACAGAGGTGCTCCCCATCGTGGCCTACTGATGTAATCCTCCTGTTCAGTATCATGGGTCTTCCACATCATATAGTGGTGCACCCACTGTGGGCCTACTGCGTCACAAAGAGGCGTTCCCCATTGTGCATGTCAAGTTACTCCAAGTCAAAACGGTCAGCAGTCGTCAAGTCTCAGTCAGTCACAGGGTTACATACGTAGTGTTCTTTGGAGAACTGCATCCCAAGTCATCGATAATACATCAACCACCCCTAATTCCAATGAATAAGTATCCAAAATCTCATTAACATCATATAGTTTCCAACGCAGCAGACGTCGCGTTAATGAGAGGCACGGTCAGTAAGTCATTTGTGTTTCCGCTTCGAGGGCCTGGATGGATTCAGGGTCTGATCCAAACTGGTCGTACTCCAATAATATCTAAATCTCATGTGGAGTATACAAAAAATACCTTCTCGATCCAAGGATTATTTTTCTACTAAAGGTTCGTCAAATGGATGCTCAGATCACAAGTTATGTCTGAAAGGAAAAAACTGGGATCAGATGGGCCCGGGTCAGGTCCAACCCTGGTCTAACCGACCCAGCCTGACCCATACTTGGCCGACCCCACCTGGTTTTTTTGGACCCAACTTATTTTGGGTCCGACCTAAATATCATGGGACTTGGCGGGCCTGGCCCGGGGGCACGGCCTGCAGGGCGCGCCCGCTATGGCGTAACCGCTGGGCGCGACCCAGTGTGGCGTAGCCCACTGGGCGCGCGGTCTGCCCGAGCTGGCGAAGAAATGGGAGCCCCCTCCCTATCCAGTTATCCTGAATTGTCCATCAGACTGTTATTTTAGGTGGAACTCTAGACCAACCGGAGGCGTCCTACCTGGTGTGGCGTGGCCGGTCATAAGGCTGGTCGTTCTTCCTCCTAGCAATGCGGTCATGCATTACTACTCCACCATGAATGGTCAAAGGTTTACCAACCTTTGGCATATACCACATCCAATCAGACATGGCCCCCCTGCTCTATTATAGCATAGATGCGTGCCGACACTCCTCCATGTGAGTGGCCAGTTGCCGGCCGCCACCATGCCCCACTGCAGCTGACGGGCCGCATCCCCCTTATCAACCGGTGGTGAGGACGTGTGCCACCCATCCTTCTTCGCGTCCAGCTGGGTGTCGACCTCGACCTTCTTCCATGAGACACTGTGGATTTTTTCCAAGCCCAAAAATAAACTAATCATATATTCATGATCCATGCGTCGAGGGCTCCATGTCCATATATCATGTTCACCAAAACATTGTGTATCTAGCTTCAATAAATATTAGGCATTGAAGAAGGCACAGAGAAATGACAAAAAATAAAAAGAAAGTGGTTCGTGGTTTCTGTGTGGGACAATGGCCATGTTAGTTTTCCTATCATCATCATAAATTTAGGATAGGACGAATAAATAAAGTATATTCAAACATAAATAATACCCCCACCTCAAGAACGATGGTGAGCGCGCGTTAGTGGAAGGGGGTTGGTGTTCGCTATCCCCCACAACTAGCCTCCTACTTTGCTACTCATTCACTGAACTCTGGTTTGGGGTTTCGATGTCGCTCATCACCTCCATCTAGTACTAGATCCTTCCTCCAATGGTATGGCATAATTGAACTTTGTCCGCACATCGTTTCTTGATGAAGTAGTGCCAACACCTTTCCCCTAGCTCCATATACATATTAGAGGGGGTGGGTGTGCAACGTTTATGGGATTAATGGAGGCCCATTAATTATGAAATTTCCCAATTCCCCAATGGTGAATTTACTTAGAAATTAAATTTCAAGCCATTTATTGGCTTCACACGTTGCTGGTCCCATATTGCCTCTTGTCTGCTAGAGGAAAGGAATGAAAATAAAATAACTTATTTATTATATTTATTTATGATAAACAGTCGCAAAACATAAAATGTTATCTAGAACAACTAAGTTAAATTTGATGTCTCCCTTAAGAGAATCCCAGCCCTATGGATTCATTGTTTTCCTCCGCTTTTTAATCCAAGAACTGGTTCAAAAGTTAGAAAACTCAACTCACGTGTATACTGAACGTACCAGAAAAAAATTCCGGAAAATTATTAACAACCACCATCGACCTGAGCCTGTAAAATATTGGATATTTCTAAATAAAACATTCCCCAACGAACCCAAAAATACTCCTAGATTTCCAATCTGAGTTACCTTTCAAAATTTATGGATTTTACAATAAAATAATTGTAACATAATTATTTTTTTACAGCAAAAAATTAACATTTTATGGTTAAGCACGTCAGCCAAAGTTAGTGTCTTTCTAAAGAAATATTACCCACATGATTTTAGTGGTTGTCTCATATATTTAATACGAGTTACCATTCATGAGTTATAATCATTTTAAAAATAAAATAACTTTATTTAATTATTTTATTAACGGTTATTCCTTTTGGGGTTTTCTCACCATAGGCTTGTGTTGAAAAAACATAAGTCATGCCTAGGGTAAACCCTCCCTCATGAGCCCAATGGTGACCTAATATTTTCAATCCGGTAAACCATTTATGTGTTATTCAAAATTTTATGGAAAACTGCTTATGCATATTAATTAAAACATAACAAAACTTTGATGGTTCATTCCGGGAACTACAGGCCTCATAATCGCGCGCTGTCGTATTTTTCTGTCTAGAAATAATTCTATATAATTTAAAAATATTATGGAATATCTGAGACATTACATTCTCCCTACTTTAGGGATTTATATAACTGAATTCCAAAGGATATACTAATGAAACAAATGGGGTTACTGAGTTTGGATCTGAGCCTCCCGTTCCCATGTGCTCTCTTGGAGGTTCTTGTGCTACCAGTGAATGCGCACTAGAGTTTTTGACTACCCATAAATGACCCCATTCTATAAATCCTCAATCCCTACTAGAACCTCTATAAACATCACCCCATAATCTATGTCTACATCTCTATGGTCGATGAATTGAGAATTTTCATGCAAGTATCTCCTCAACAGGGATACGTGGAAGACATCGTCCACCCACACCATCTGTAGTGGTAGATCCAAGTAGTATGATACCTCTTCTATCTTCTGAATTATCAGAAAAAGGATAATAAACCTCAGTGATAACAATCTGCCTCGTCCAAATCTCCCTAGTCCCTGTCGTGGAGAGATCCACAATAATACATGGTCCCCCTCCTAGAAATCCAAAAGTCTCTGTATCCTAACGGCATTAGACTTTTTCTAACTCTGTGCATTCTTCACTTACAGACAAGTGGGACATCATGATATAAAATCTTCCGCAACTTCCTTCATCCCTGGACACTTGTATTGATGACATAGGTCCTAGTACATCTTTTCCAAACATGGATGTACTTCTAGTGGGGACTTATTTAACTCCCTCAACACTTCTTCATGAAGCACCACTAGTACTTATGTACATCCTCTGAAGAGGATGGAGTGCTCCCAACCTTTAGAAAATCCATCAGGTGAATGTACTATAAATATCTGAGAACTTCAAGAATCATATTCGGTATCCCCAAGTTGTGCCACCGTAACTCACTGAAGGAGTGGGGGAGTGACAATTAGTGACTGAAGATAAGCTGATCCATCTCAATCCACATAGGATATCAACAAAGTAGCTAACTACTCTGCTTCTTCACTCAGCAATTTTATTCCAGACCTCCTGCTGAGTGCATCTGCTACCACATTCCCCTTATTGTTAGTATAGAATATCACAAATTCATAGTCGTGGAGGAATTCTAGCCACTCCAGTTGTGAACTAATAACTTAAAACTCATGCTGCCACAAGGGTAAGGCTGACCGACTCACGAGTGATCGACTGCACCCTTCTTTGAAATAGTTTATCCTATGTTATCTGGGTTTCCTTTCTAGACCGACCAAGGAAAATCTCATTCCAAATTTGTAGGTAAACCACAATCATTTTTCGTAATACAGTCAATCTACGTATGAACTATGGATGTCAAGTCTTTACCTAAACTTACGTTGTAAGGCCTTGATGCTTCGACCAAAAGGTTCCAACCTCAACTCTCGCCTCAAGGGTCAGATCTCACCGTCTGAATAAGTGTAATTATCGAGTCTCATCCCAAAGGTTTCACTAGATGTGAGGGTCAAGTAAATGAATTAACCGGAAACTATAGGCTTTGGACAAGGTTCATGGAAGGATGGAATGACTGGTATCTATGTCTATTAATACTTCTTCTAGTAGTAGACACAGACCATTCATCAAATAATTCCTAGAGCTCTTGGGTCACACTCCTTCACCATATATATCTACTCCCATCCCATGTCCTTTAGCTCCCTGATTTTGATGGGGACCACAAATGGGGGTGGCTGTATCATGTTAAAATATACACCAACTCATGCTGCTCTCCTAGCTCCGCTTCCACATCAGCATCCTTGCAGACTCATTTGTCCCTTACACATCTTCATTACGTAACATTTTTTCACACCCAAGTCTCTATGACTAGCGTCGGTTTCCCGCTTTCCCCCTACTAACATTCATTGGCTCTATCCTATAATCCAAAGAAAATTCAAATGCAACGGTACACTCTAGCACCCTAACATAGGTAAAATTTCCTAGAGGAATAGTGATGTCTCAGAGAGGCTTAAACACACTGAGCTCGAAAGTCTGTGCCCTGAAGTACTGATCATATTGTATTCATAAAGTATGAGGAATGGTTGGTACACCTCGATGAATACTCTGCTATCGACATGTTTTTGTTTCGAAGTTGTAGAACCTCTAGAGAACTATCAACAACCTCTTAAAGCCTGTCCTCAGCTGCGAATGAGTCAGGCTTACCTCAGAACCTGAGGGGTATCTGATGATGAAACTCAAGTATGGAAAACAGCTTAAATTTTTCCTCTACTGGTACTGCTATTTGTAACTGCTTCCCAATGGTTAGTGATATAGTTGAAACACTACCTGAAGGTACTATCTCTTGAAATGGTCCACGTAATGAAGCCTCATCACTATGCAGACCATCCTCATGGTCACTCACTGTAACAGACTAGGTGGTAAGATCACCTTCTACTCTACCGGTATCTTAACTAGGTTGAAAACTCTTGCCACAAACTCCAACCAGACCTCAACAGCCTGTGAACTATCACGCCATCAATCCTCAAAGGCCTTACCCACTAGAACTCGTGAAATGTGCTCACTTAGTGTTAATCATCTACTAGTGGAGCTGGTGGCATCGCTCATCCAACAGGTAGTGGTGATGTTGGTACACCACCTTAAGGTGCTAACACCGTAAGAGGCCCCCACAATGAGGCCTCGTCACTCAGTGGGTCGTCATCGTTTACTTTCTCAGGAATCCTAGCAGTCTATCTACGTGGAGAAATCCTGATAAAGAATAGGTGAACCATGGTCATTAGGTAATAGACGGTGAGATGACTCCAAGGAAATCAAAAGAAAAACTTTACAAAAACACACACAATTAGTGTTTTCATGCACTGAGTTGGAAATCATAATTCAAGGTCCGAGTGTATGGATACGTCAGCCACCTCAGAAATAATGGACTCCTTGAACTAACAACCACACTCATAAAACATAACTCTATTGTTTCATTGAAAATGTCAGATTCCTAGTTCTTCGGTAGAACTGAACACCTATGATACCACATTGTAACGACCCGTCCCCTGGGGCCCGTACCTTGACTACCCAAAGCCCTACTTCCATAAGCTAGGGGCTGTACACAAGAAACAAAAAATGCATTCCCTAAAATAGGAAGGTGTTTCCTTTATAAACTGTAAACTCATAAAAACTGAGCACATAGCCAGATACAAGAACAAAGTATGCTCTATAGTAAAAATGGTGTTTATAGAAAGTAAAAGGGCCATAATACAAGCCCAACTAAAAAATACAAGAAAAACTAGAAAGTACAAGTAAAAATTAGTACTGCTCCTATGAACACCTGCTAAAGATCCAACGTAAAGGGTAGGTACATCTCTCAAAAGATATTCTATGTTGATCACCTCATCAATGTTCAACCACTAAGCTGTCTCTAGTTCATATACCCTCATCCTTATTTGGTGTTGCCTATCGTCAGCACCAGACACCACATGGTGTGGGCGTATCCTGTGCATGGGTGAGTATAAAAATTCTCAGTAGGGACACAAATATCCATGAAGGTCTCTTAAATCAATAAATGAAAAACTAAAAAAGATTGAAAAAACACTCAACCCTACTTAGGTATATGCCCACACTAGTACAAAAAATCTTTTTTACGTTGGTTTTTTTTCTTTTTAATGTTGGTTTTGTGGTAACGTTGTGAAGATGTTATTGCGACCGAGGTAAAAAAAATATGTTTTTAAGTTCAGTTATTTAATAACTGACGTTAAAAATGTTTTTTGAAAAAATTTCATAACGGTTTTTAATAAACCGGCCTGAAAGACCATATTTGATACAAAATAAATCATGTTTAAACGCTTTTTTTAACGTCGGTTTTTAAAAAACTGACAATAAAAGTAATTTTTACATCTATTTTTAAATAACCGATCTTAAAAATGTATCTCATTTTGTATATAATTTTTTGATCTTTGATTTGATAGGTAATAGAATTCAAATAGAGCTTCGGATCAAAAGTTATGACTATTAGAAGTTTGATGTTTTTCACTGAGGAAAGATCAAATGAGCCAACCAAAGCTTTGTCTGAAAATGAAATTTAGAATCTGAATGAGGATTTGTAGTTTTTCCATGATACCAAGAAGAAATAGTGATTACGAATCATTAAATTGTATATAAATTAAGAAAACCAATCATAAAAAAACATTAATCATGGAAAAATAATTATGAATACCTTGACAAGATCGCGGAAGGATGAAATAGTGGATTCACGTTGAAGATCAAACAGGTTGAGTTGGTGGAATGATAATGGTTGAATGAAAGGATCATTAGATTATGATTTGTGTATAATGAAACCATATAAATGATATGGAAAATGAAAACGTGATATATAAAATATAGGCGAAAACTAAAAATTTTGAGCCCGCACTATGAAAAAATAGAAATCCTATGTTGGCGGGATATTAAACTAATTTTTCAGGTCGATTATTATGATAACCGATGTGAAAAACATTAAAATTTTCGCTGATTTTTCTCGTCGGTTATATAAAAACCGACCTGAATAATAAATTTTCATGACTTTTTCAACATCAATGATTTAATAACCAATGTGGAAATAGAAAATTTCAGTCAAAATTTGAAATCCCGCATTGGAGGGATATTAAAATCATCTTTCGTGTCGGTTTTATGATAACCGACTTGAAA
The DNA here is from genome assembly GCA_963277665.1 of Viscum album. Taxonomy (NCBI): domain Eukaryota; kingdom Viridiplantae; phylum Streptophyta; class Magnoliopsida; order Santalales; family Viscaceae; genus Viscum; species Viscum album. Next base: position 1,843,881,595 of record OY728157.1, on the reverse strand, counting down.
AAATTGACATTTTCTGTGATTTTTCACGTCGGTTATATAAAAAACGACGTGAAAAATCAATTTTCACAAATTTTATACGTCAGTTATTAAATAAATGACGTTAAAAATGTTTAAAAACATGTAGTTCATTTCTAATGCTTCGATTTTATAGGTCACAGAGCTCAAACAGAGTTACATATCAATAGTTATGGTGCTCTAAAGTTGGCCTCCTCTAAGAATTCATTTAGAGATGATCATCTTCTAATGGCCATAATACTTGATCAGTAACTCCATTTGAGCTCCATGACCTATCAAATCGAAGCTTGCAAAATGAGATAAATTTGTATAATCATTTTTAATATTGTTTATTTAAAAAAGAAATAAAAAAGTCGTGAAACCCAATTTTTTACGTCGGTTCTTATAATAACCGATGTAAAAAATTTGGTTTCATGACTTTTTTAGGTCTGTTTTTATTTAACCGACATTAAAAATGCTTAAAAAAATTTATCTCATTTGGTAAGCTTCGATTTTATAGGTCACGGATATCAAATGGAGTTATGGATCAAATGTTATGATCATCTAAAGTTGGCCTTCTCTCAGACTTCATTTAGGGATGATCAACTTCTGATGGCCATAACATTTGATCCGTTAATCCGTTTGAACTCCCTGACCTATCAAATAAAAGCTTGGGAAATAAAAAACAATATTGAAAACATTTTTTACATCAGTTATTAAATAACCAAGGTAAAAATGTCACAATAATTTATTTTTCACGTCGTTTATTATATGAAACGACGTGAAATAACACGGAACATTGATTTTTCACATCGGTTATTAAATAACAAACGTCAAAAGTCAATATAAATGATTTTTCTCGTCAATTATTTAATATCGAGGTGAAAAATCAGTGAAAATTATTTTAACATCGGTTATATAGTAACCCACATGAAAAATCAAATTTCAGAGATTTTCATGTCGGTTCTAAAAAACCAATGTGAAATAGGTGACATTAAAAATAATTTTTATACTGTTCCAATCATATACCTATGTTATCAAAAATAAACCCACCACACCCAGGAGGGAAGATTCCTAATAAGTTAGTTTCATGAATGTAAGAGTACCGCACATGTATCACTATGAATATAATGTACCACAAAGGTACCCCATGAATATATAAGACTCATCTCAAACCAGGTATACAACTCTGAGAAAGAGGATTATTATATTGACCCATATAGGATCACTAAGAAATATGATAGCGTTCCACTAATTCACTGGGCCTATAAACATGTAACATTCCCAGTCACAACGTCGAACACCTCTGCTACTGGAAAACTACTCATCTAACGAGTACAATGGGCTTGTCGTGTCCCACAAATGCGCTTCCCACTAACCATGTAATATTGAGATACTCTTACTGTCGAGTATTGTGGGTCTTCTCATCACACAAAGGCACTCCACACTGTGGGTCTGCAGCGTCACACAAAGGTGCTCTCCTTCATGGAATGCTGAGGTACTCTTCCTGTTGAGCACTTTGGGTTTGCCTCATCACACAGAGGCACTCCACACTGGGAATTTCAAGTCACCGCGAGTCAAAACAGTCACCAATCATCAAGTCTCAGCTAGCCACAGGGTTCCGTTCGCAGTGCGCTTGAGAGAACTGCTTACCAAGCCATTGTTCATTCCTAAATTTCGATGAAGTTCCACAAGTAAGTATCCCAAAGGTTTATAAAATCAAAGGGGTTCCAACGCAATAGACGACACATCAATCAAACACTCAGTCTGTATTTTATTAGCATTTCCACTCTGAGGCCCCGGTTTGATTCGGGGTCAGATCCAACCTGTAATTACACCAAATTTATCCAAAACTCATGTGAAGTATACCAAAAAGACCATATCAAACCAGGGATTATGGCGATGCTGACGGTTCATCAAATGGATTCTTGGATCACTAGTTAAGGGAAGAAATATGAAACTGGGTCTAGATGGAACTGAGTCTTGTAGAGACCCAAAGTTTGACGTACATGGACAATACATTACTTTTTCTAAATACTTAATACATAAAAAAATAAACACCGAAGGACCGTAATATTTTAGTGTCTTTGGAAACTCAAAACATAATCTTCTAATCGTGATGAAAGATCTTCATCATCTCCCATAAAGAACTTCCCCTTTTGTTTTCTTACCTAAAACCTTTCGTTGTATCCTGGGGAAAAGATAATATATAAAGGGTGAGCTCAAATCCTTAGTTAGGGTAATCATGGAGAAAGTAATACAAACCATATACATTTGAACGTAAAAACATGAACATAATGTTTAAACATTGAAATCTTGAGCAATGACAAATAACATGGCAGTACGTAAGGCATATATCATAATGGAATATAAATCATGATAAAATAGTTTGGAAATAAAACGTGAAATTGTGTAAAAACATTAAGCACATGATATGATTTCCATAGTAGCCAAGGCATTGCTGCCAAGACCTTCTTATTGGACAAAGTCTCTTTCGGAATCGAGTTCACTCCTCGTTCCAGTCCTGTATCACTGAACCTGATAATCCTACCGTTCCAGCCATGTCTATAACATGAGATATAAATCATTACCCAATGCATCAGTGGTAGATATAGGTCCCACCCATCTCATAATTAAATCATTCTTACTTGTTCCACAAAATAAACATAAATCATTCATCATAACCCAAAGAATAAAATGGGTTTCATAATCATCATCCAATCATCACATAATCTATATAAAACAAATGGATATCATTTCATCATAATAAAAATCTCAACATGTAAATAGAATATAAATTATACTTGAAACATAAACATGATAAATAATTTCATATTATATGTCAAATAGTTTTGATAAAACACAAGAAATGAATTCTTGAGGAAAATATCCCTTCTTATTCAAAATCATTTTATTTTCACAAAATCCCATGCAATTGTAAAATAAAATGATTTTTTTGAAAATAGTCATGATATATTTTAGATTTAGCATCATGAAAATAAGTCATTATAAAACCCTATAAATCCATTCTTTCCATATACGTCAATGAAAACATTTTCCTCGTACTTTTAATGGAAAAGTCAAAACATACCATGCATGGTAAACAAAAGAAAGATTCCATCCATAACACAAAGTCAAAGTCAATATGGATAAAAATGACTTTAAACATAAATATAATAATATTAAACACTTTATGAAAACATTTTTATGGACATGGATGAAAAATATAACCCTAGTAAATACTTACGAATAAAAAATCTCAGATAAAAAATGAGATTGGAAAAGTTATCCCTTACATTATGTCCAATTTCTTTTATATGTGTCTGAGACTCCTGTATAGTGGATTTAAACATATTATTAACTTGTAACAGAACCATAATAGTATTTATTATATCATATATGATTCACTTACGACATTATATTACACATTCTTTTGTAAATCCATGTTAAAGCAGCGTTTTGTGTAAAATCATTTCATTTATCATTCGTGTTTTGACTTGTAATTATTAATATGATTACTTATATCATGATTCCTTAATTCCAGAATATAAAACATGATTTATATATAATATATATTCATAATATAAATATATATAATAGATCGATAAATGGAATGAAATACACCATTCTTAGTGACTGTAGGTCGTACGTACGTATGAACGTTGTTTTCGTTTCATTATTGAATTGAATGAAATTAAGTAGATGTCATACATATATATATATTTACATAAATCCAGTAGAATTATTATGAAATATTTTTCATGATTACTTATTATATATACTTTATAATCTTTCTTCAATTGTTAACATGGAAAATGAATCTCATCGCGTCGTGGAGACGGTAATCCGTACGTACGCACGAGCGATGATATCATTCCCATATTTATTGAATGGAATTGGAGTGGATGATATAATATCTTAGAATCTGTATGATGTTATAATAACCATATATAGTTATTATTTACACCATTATACCCATCCATGTAAGGTGGTGACGGAAAAAGAGATTACACCACAGCATGGAGACGGTATTCCATACGTACGCACGCGCAATGATTTCGTTTTCCGTAGGATGGATAGAATGTTAAATAGGGTTGTTTCATATTTATAATAACATATCAGTATATAAATAATACTTATGTTATTACATTATAATGAACCAACCAAAGAAGAAGAATTTTAAGAAGAAAGAAACTTGAAAGAATCGGTAGAAGAGATTACCTCTTCTTCGACGCACCTCCTTTAAACTTCTTCTTAAGGAACTAGAGTTTGCTTTTTGAGAAGACCAGAAGCTCTATTATATAACTAGAGAGTATGATAAGAGTAATTGGCAGGGGTTGGACGAGCATCAATGCACAACAGGGTGTGACGAGAAGCGGGAAGGGGTTTCCTTTTTATAAGGGATGAGAGGTGCACCTTAGGAAAAACATAAAATATTATTTTATAATAAAGTCATATTCATTTTTTAATAACTCCAAATTGATTTATTTATAATCTAAGGTTTGTATGGGTCTAAATACTCTAAACCAATAGGTTTTATACATGATTAGGTTTCTATTGTGTCCTTATCATTTAGATTTAACTCTATGTTAAATAATTTAACTTTTACCATGTCTTTTTGTTTTCTTACACTATATGGTTAATAAACATAGTATAACAAGTCAAACGAACCCTAAGTAGTTAATTATTAATATATATATCTTTATCTAAGTAATTTGTCAGAACCTTATATTTTTAGGAATAAAATAACAATTAATAATATAATATTTGTTTTAAAAACTATTTTATGTCAATTTTTACACTATTTGGTACTTGATTTTTGTGAAAATCATAACAGCATTATCAGTTCAAAAATTTTAATTAAATTAATACTAACATGCCATATTAACCTAGATAATTTTTTAAATTCATAAAAAGGCTAAAATTATATTTATTTGGGTACTTATAACATCAATTATGTTAATATTTTTTTAATAATGTAATTACTGCTTCATCATTATCTCATCAATAAATTAAATTATTTAATGTCTAAAAATTATAAATAAAAAAAATTATGAAGGAAGTCTTATTAGATTTATTATGAATATTTAAAGTCTAATTTATCTTATTTATAACCCTATATTAAAAATGTTTTAGTTATTAAAATTTGATTATAACTATGTTAATATTTCTTTAAATAAAATAATAAAAAATGTCCAAATCTAATACAAGTGGACCTAAAGGGTAATATTTTATCTTTAAGGTTGTTTTTGGTCAAATTACTCTTATCCAATAGAATTATAACATGTGTTATGGTAATAATAATACCATTTTTACCCTTAATTACCATATTTACTTTTAAACGTGGTAAATAAAAGTAAAAAGTTACTATTCACCAAAATATATTTTTATCTTATTGAACCACATTTTACTTACTGATATCATCCATTTCTCTCAGATTTTTTAAATTCCACTCAGAGAAGTATTAAAATTATGTTTTATGTAAATTTGCAAATTCTCTTAGGAGGTAGGTAAAAGACGGTGAAAAGTTCAATAAAATTTTTATATATCTAAGATTATTATAAAATGACTCCAATGAATTACATTGGACTTATATAGGTAACCTAGAATAAATTTAAATATAATAAATAAATATTTAAATAAAATGTCAATTTTTAAATAGTAACCCAGTGTTTTCACTATTCATCAAATATTGAATGTTTTCAGAAAAATACCAAAAATTCACCCTAGGCTATTTTTGATATTCCAAATCCAAAAATGAAGTCCATCTTGAAAGATAAAATTTATAAAATTTCAAAAATTTGGTATTACTATTCATAATGGCTAGTTTATATAACATATCGTTGTTTAGTGACACTCGGTATTGCGTACAATATACACTATCGTGGAAGGTCACGATTGTGTGTAATGCAAGCCAATTCATCGATGCGTGTAGTGAAAACTCATTTTGGTGTATCGTACAACACAAGACATAAATGAAATTAAAAAGGAATATTTTTCATAAAATCTCGGGGTGTTACATTCTACCCCCATAAAATGAATTTCGCCCTCAAAATTCTTCGGGGTTATAAATGGTTTACTACTCGAAAGTTTCATTTATAGAAACCCATATCGAAAAAAAATTAATACCAAAAATTATCTTTAAAAATTAAAGTATGAAACGTAAGAGTTACCCAAATTAACTAATCATTGGGTTTCCACATAGGAGAAAATAGGTGAAAATATGGATATGGAAGAGAAATCTATCTATGATGTTCTGATGGAGAGTGGTAGAGAACATGGCTATGAAAAAGCCAACAATCACAAAGCCATAAATTTGTGATGATCTAAGGTACCATCTGATAATCAGATATAAGGGCACTATGACAAAAATTTTGGTTTCCAATATCATTTTCCTAAAGTTGAGGAATTTTTGAATTAAAAGAAATACTTACTTGATTTTTGTACAATTTTACCGTTGCTCATCCCTTGAACAATTTACACTTCATATCAAAAAGAAATGAAGTTGAATTTGTCTTTTGAGAAGTGTTTTCCGATCATGCGATAGAATGAAAGGTCATTTCATATGTCTCAAACATAAGATTAGAAAAAGTTATATACATAAGTCCATCCTATGGTGAGATTAATCATATATGGTTCCAAAAAATTGACTTATACTTCATCTATCAAACCTCTTAATAAAATAAATCTAGTTCATACTAACCAAGTACTTTATGTAGGCCAGTGGTAGGTGATAAAGGCCTGTCGCACTTCAGTTGTGGGTTCGATTCCCACAGCCTTGTCCGACGTGACAGGTTGTCGGTCATCCTGTTGGTTGTCCCTTTTTCTAAAACAACACTATTATAGCATTCCAGAAATAATATCGATGGAAAAAAATTTCTATCCTTATACAATACTATCTGATGTCCAACATAAAGCATTCCAATCTTTAGGCTTATCCAAAATACATATGCCCAATCTCATTGTATAAATATAACGATTATTTGAATGGTAACAAAACAAGAACATAAATACCATCCTTTATCCCTCATATAACTTTTTGGTCACATTCTAATCATGTGAATAACTTAATCATGTATTCACTTGAAAAAACAATACCCATTGAACCTTAGTGAAAACATGAATGATTTCAAAAGTTAACTCCTTCCATATACCAAAATCTAAAAAATCTATATAATCAAACCATGATATAACGTTGTCCTTATATTAGTCATTAGATCATGAATACTATCAAACATTTAATTTTCTCATTATCCCCACATTATGGGCATATCATCTGATTTCCAAAATATTTGAATTACTTTTCATGGTTACCAGTACCATATAACTATTCAAAACCATAATAAACCAATACATATATATTCCAATATTCCACAGTACTATACATTAGATTCCACAACATTATTTTGGAATCTCATTACATAAACACATAATCATTCCACTACATCGTTTCCCTACTCAACATCGCCAATAGGGATCATATGGGACTTCCCTTTATCCTTTTCCATATGAGGTTTTTCATGTAGATCATCATTATCCCTTGGAGTAGGGAATTGGTGATCATAATTCCCCATTTCCTTGCACATAAGGAATTGAAGTGTTGGTGGTGCGTTCTCTGCAGTCTTTTCTTTATTCACATCATTACCAACCCTTTGACCATTACTTCGACACAAAGATGCTCTATGGCCTTCTTAAAACATTTTGTAGTCCTTTTTAGACAATCTCCACCATGATTCATTCCAATTTGAGCATAAAGAAACATTCATCTTCTTTTCACCATTGTTATTAGATTCCTCATTGAACTCCATCTTTCATTTCTTGTCAAAACCATGAGATGGATATTTAACAACAACTTCCAGTTCTACTTTGATAGAACAATGCACAATTTCTTCATAGATATTGAAGTATCTTATAGAAAATTCCCTTATAATAATTGGTTTTAAGCCACCGAATAATCGATTAACTTTACTTTGATGTTTGATGATAAAGCCAGATGCATACCTTGCAAGTCTTGTAAATTTCTCATCATATACACCAACAGATTCATTATCCTTCTACTTAATCTCAAGGAACTACCTTTCCGTCATTGATTGAAAAATATTACAGAAATACATACTGAAAACAAGTTCTTGTACTCATACCATTTCATGGATTCAATTTCATCTTGGGCCTTGTATTCTGAATTTGAGTCTACTACTGGTCTGCTTCACCTTCTAAACATAAACAGCTAGAATGACATTATCATGTTCCAAACAATAAAGTATGTAAAATATAATTTCAATGGTACTGATCCATTTTTCAACAACAAGTCGATCAGAAGACCCATTGAATGAATTTGGATGTTGCCTCATGAAGGACATAATAGAATATTATTCCCTTCTCTGATCATTTGGAAATCCAGAATGATTCATAGTTTGTGTAAGTATAGAAATAAGATTTTGAACTCTATCTCCCATCACAGTAGGTTGTTCAGGAGGACAATTATTTCATTGTCCATTACATTGATCCACATAGTTCCTTTGGGTTAAGCAATCGTCTAAAACACAAAAATAATAGTGTGAGACGCAAAAATCATGCTCAGGAAAACAACATACTAAAGATGGAGTACCTACAATATGTAACACCTTAGGTTTAACTCTATCATCATCACTATATTACTCAAACTACAACCTATATGTATATTTATCCTTAGAGATATCCCTAGATTTACCATACAAATATCTCCAGGGATTTAACTAAGGTTTTCGGATCCTGGTTTCCAAAGGTTAACTAAACTGAACCTCTGATACGAACTATAGAGACCCAAAGTTTGACGTACAATGACATTACATTAATTTTGCGGAATACTTAATACATAACAAAAATAAACACCGAAGGATCATAATAGTTTAGTGTCTTTCGAAACTTGGAACATAATTTCTAATCGTGGTTAAAGATCTTCAACATCTCCCATAAAGAACATCCCCTTTTGTTTTCTTACCTAAAACCTTTCTTTATATCATTGGGAAAAGAAAAAATATAAAGGGTGAGCTGAAATGCTCATTAAGGGTAATCAATGAGAAAATAAAACAAACCATATTCATTTGAACATAAAAACATTAACATAATGTTTAAACATCGAAATCTTGAGAAATGAAAAAAAACATGGCATTACATAAGGCATATATCATAATGAAACATCAATCATGATAAAATATATTGGAAATAAAACATGTAATTGTGGAAAAAAATTAAGAACATGATATTATTTCCATAGTATCCAAAGCATTGCTTCCAAGACCATCTTAGTGGACAAAGTCCCTTTCTGAATTGAGTTCACTCCTCGTTCGAGTCCTGTATCACTGAATGGGATTAATTTACCATTACATCCATGTCTATCTCATGAGATATAAATCTTACCCAATGAATTGGTGGTAGATATAGGTCCCACCCATCTCATGATGAAATCATTCTTACTTGTTCCACAAAATAAATATAAATCATTCATCATAACCCAAAGAATAAAATGGGTTTCATAAACATCATCCAATAATCACATAATATATATAAAAGAAATGGATATCTTTTCATAATATGAAAAATATGACCATGTAAATAGAAAATACATTATACTTGAAACATAAACAGGATAAATAATGTTATTATAGATTGAAAATAGTTTTGATAAAACACTTGAAATGAATTCTTGAGGAAAATATCCTTTCTTATTCAAAATCATTTTCTTTTCAAAAAAGGCAATTCAATTTTAAAATAAAATGATTTTGTTGAAAATATTCCTGAAATATTTTAGATTACGCTTCATGAAAATAAGGCATTATAAAGTCATAGCAATCCATTCATTCAGTATAAGTTAAAGAAATCATTCTCCTCGTACTATTAATGGAAAAGTCCAAAAGTACCACGTATGGTAAACAAAAGCAATATTCCTTACATAACACAATGTAAAAGTAAAGATGGATAAAAATGACTTTCAACATACATGGAATAATATTAAACACTTTATGAAACCATTTTTATGGTCATTGATGAAAAATATAACCCCAGTAAATACTTATGAATAAACAATCTTAGATAAAAAATGATATTGGAAAAGTTATCCCTCACCTTGTGTCCAATTTCATCCGTAGGTGTCTGAGAATCTTGTATAGTGGGTTTAAATATATTATTAACTTGTAACAGAACCATAATAATATTTATGATATCATATATGATTCAATAACGACTTTATATTACCCGTTCTTTTGTAAATTCCATGTTAAAGTCATGTTGTGTGTTTAATCGTTTCATTTATCGTCTGTGTTTTGACTAGTAATTATAAATATGATTACATAGATCATGATTACATAATTCCAAAATATGAAACATAATTCATGTAGAATATATATTCAGAATATTCATATATATAATAGATCCTTAAATGGAAAAAATACACTATTCAGGGAGACGGTATGTCGTACGTACGCATAAACGCTGTTTTCGTTTCCTTATTAAATTGAATGAAATTAAGTAGATTACATAAATATATATATTTAAATTAATCCAGTAGAATTATTATATCATATATTTCATGATTACTTATTATATATACTTTATAATCTTTCATCAATTGTTAACATGGAAAATGAATCTCATCGCGTCATGGACACGGTAATCCGTACTTACACATGAGCAATGATATCATTCCCATATTTATTGAATGGTATTGGAGTGGATGATATAATATCATAGATTCAGTATTATTTTATAATAACCTTATATAGTTATTATTTACACCATTATACCCATCCATGTATGGTGGTGGTGTAAAAACAGATTACACCACAGCGTGGAGATGGTATTCTGTACGTACGCATGCGCAGTGATTTCGTTATCCGTAGGATAGATAGAAGGTGAAATAGGGTTGTTTCATATTTATAATAACATATAATGATACAATTAATACATATTTTATTACTTTATAATGAAATAGCTAAAGAAGAAGATGTTGAAGAATAAAGAAATTTGAATGAATCGGTATAAGAGATTACCTCTTCTTCGATGCACCTCCATTAAAATTCTTCTTAGGGAACTATAGTTGGTATTTTGAGAAGACCAGAACCTCTATGATATAAAAATACAGGTTTATAAGTAGAATTTTTAGGGGTTGGCCAAGCTTCAAGGCTCAAAACGGTGTGAAGAGAAGAGGGAAGGGGCACACTTTTTATAAAGTAGGAGAGGAGAACCTTAGGAAAAACATAAATTATTATTTTATAATAAAGTCATATTCGGTTTTTAATAGGTCCAAATTTATTTATTTCGATGAAAAGGTTGGTATGGGTCTAAATCCTCTCATAAAATTGGGTTTAGACATTTTTAGGTTACTATTGTATCCTTATCATTTAGATTTAACTCTATGTTAAATAATGTAACTTTTACCATGTCTTTTTGTTTTCTTACACATTATGGTTAATAAACACACTATAACATGACAAAAGTATCCCAAGTGGTTAATTATTAATATATATATTCATATCTATGTCATTTTCATAACCTTAGGTTTTTAGGAAAAAAAATACCAAGTAATAATATAATATTTGTTTTAAAAACTATTTTGTGTAAATTTTGACACTATTTGGTAACTGATTTTTTTGAAAATCATAACAACATGAATTGTTTGAAAAACATTAATTAAATAAATACTAACATGTCATATTAACCTAGAAAAATATTTTAATTCATAAAAAGTCTATAATAAAATTTATTTGGGTATTTATAATATAAGTTATGCTAATATTTCATTAATAATGTAATTACTGCATCATCATTGTGTCATCAATAAGTTAAATTATTTAATGTCTAAAAATTATAAATAAAATACCTTTATGTAGGAAATTTATTTATCTTTCTAAATAAAATTTATAGTCTTATTTATCTTATGTATAACCATATATTAAAAATGTTTTAGTTATTAAAATTTGATTTTAACTATTTTAATTCTTCTTTAAATAAAATAATAATATTTGTCCTAATCTAATAAAAAGTGGACCTAAAGGGTAATATTTAATCCCTAAGTTTTTTTTCGAATTAAACTTATCAAATAGAATTAGGACATGTGTTAGGTTAATAATAATATCATCTTAACCATTAATTTCCCTATTTACTTTTAACGGTGGCAACTAAAAGTAAAAAGTTTCTATTCACCAAAAATTATTTTTATCTTATTGAAAAAAAATTACATACTGATATCAACTTTTTCTCTCATATTTTTGAAATTCCACACACGAAAGTTGTAAAATTATGTTTTATGTAAATTTTCAAATTTCCTAGGAGGTAGGTAAAAGATGGTGAAAAGTTCAATAAAATTTCTATATATCTAAAATTGTTGTAAAATGACTCCAATTACTTACATTAGACTTATATAGGTATTATGTACCAATATTTTCCTTGAATAAATTTAAATAAAATAAATTATTATTTAAATAAAAACTGGTTTTTAAATAGTAATCCAGTGTTTTCACTATTGATCAAAAATTGAATGTTTTCAGAGAAATACCAAAAATTTACCGTAGGATAATTTCAATATTCCGAATCCAAAAATGAAGTCCATTTAGAATGATAACATTTTTAAAATTTCAAGAAGTGGGTATTACTATTCATAATGGCCAGTTTATATAACATATCGTTGTTTAGTGACACTCGGTATTGCGTATAACACACGCTATCGTGGAAGGTCACGATTGCGTGTAATGAAAGCCAATTCAGGGATACGTGTAGTGTAAGCTCTTTTTTCTGTAGCATAGAAGACAAGACATCAAAGAAATTAAAAAGAATATTTTTCAAAAAATCTCGGGGTGTTACAAGTCTGGTCCGAACCAGCCCGACCCATCCTAGGCCGACTCGACCCAGTTCAGGTTGACCCAATCATGTCCTGTTCTGGCCTGGGTGGCCTGGTCCTGGGCGGGCCTGGCCGGCTAGCATGGCTGGCGGGGCGCAACCTTTTGCGGTGTGGCCGGATAGGCATGGCTTGCAAAGGTAGGGCCTATATGGCGGAGCCCGCTGCTGTGCGACATGCTGGGTGCGTGGTCCGCCCAAGCTGGTGCCAAAGGGGAGCCCCCCTCCCCCACCCCATCTGGTTTTCTCGAACGATCCATCAGATTTTTTTGTTGGGTGGCAAACGGGACCCACTAGAGGGGTCCCGCAAATTCTAGCATTGCCGGCCAATCTTCCTCCCAAGGACGTGGTGACGCGCTGTAACTCCACCGCAACCGACCGGAAGTCCATCCGTCGTTCGACCTCTATCGCGTCATAGTAGCCTCGACCCCCCTACTCTACTATCGGCATGAACACGCGTCGCCACTCCGCCATATGGCCTTCCGGTTGACGGCTGCCACCCTACCACACCAAAACCGACAGGTGATGGCCTTTTCATCAACCGGTGGCACGGACGCGCACCACCCTTCCTTCCTCACGGCCTACCAGATGCTAGTCACAACCTTCTTCCGCGATCCACTACAACATCATTCTATGCTCGAAAAATTAAATGATCACATATTTGTGAACCTTGCGTTGAGGGATCCATGTCCATATATCACGATCATCAACACTCAATGTTTTCAACATCAATTAATAATAGGCGTTGAAGAACGCACGAAGAACGCACAAAGAATAAAAAGAAAGAGGAGCGAGGTATACGTGCGGGATAATGGCCTTGTTAAATTGGTAATCTTCATCATGAATTTATGATATCAAGAATGAAAAAATTAAATTCAATTATAAATACAAAACATACCTAATGAACAATGGTGAGAACAGATTTGTGGAAAAGGGTCGGTGTTTGCTATCCCCAGTAACTAGACTCCCAAAATTTTACTCATTCATCAATCTTCGGTTCGGGATTTCTATGTCACCCATCACCTCCCACTGGTACCAGCTCCATCCTCCAAGGGTTTGGCATCATTACACTTTTCGATCACTTCATTGCTTTTCGAAAAGGTGCCAACACCTCTCCCCAAGCACTATATAAATAAGATAGGGGGAGGTTGTGCAACGTTCGTGTGATTAATTGATGCCCATTAATTAGTAACCTTCAAAATTCCCCAATGGTGTAGATACATAGAATTGAAATGTCAAGCCATTTATTGGCCTGACATGTTGCTGGTCCCACATTAATGCTTGTCCGTTGGAGGAATGGAATGAAAATTAAATAACAAATTAATTATATATATATTTTTAAATAAGTACCAAAACATAACATTTTCTCAAGATCTACTATGGTCAAAGAGAATTCTCCCTTAAGTGAATCCTATCCCTACGGATTGAACAATGTCTCCAGATTTTTAATCTGAGTGTCGGTTCAAAAGTTAGAAAACGCCGCTCACGCGTTTACTCAATGTACCTGTAAAATAGTTTCTAAAATTATTAAAATTCACCCACAACCCGCGCCGGTCGAGGTTATGCTCTACTTAAGTGAAAAACTCCTTGGCTAACCCAAAGGTACGTTCATATTTACAATCTGAGTTACCGTTTAGATTTTATGTATTTTACAATAAAATAATTGACACTTAATTATTTAATATACAACAGAAAACTAACATTATATGGTGGCCTGAGCGGACCAAAGTTATGTTTCCCTAATTATATCATACCCCCATGAGTACAACAGTGGTCTCTAATTTTTATTTCATGTTATCGTTCATGAATTATAAGAATTTTAAATAATTAACATTATTTTATTAATTTATTTACGATTATTCCATTTTTGTGATTTCACAGTGTAGGCGTGTGCCAACTAAACATAAGTCGTGCCTAGGGTAAACCCACTATCATGAGATCAATGGTGAAAACATATTTCTAATCTAGGAAACTGTTTAATAGTTATTCCACATTTTGGGGAAAAATTATTATGCACGTTAATTAATTCTTAACAAAACGTCGACAGTTCATTCCAGGCACTTCAGGCCTTGGAATCGCACGCTGTCATATTTCACGGTCATGAAATGATTCTCTATCATTAAAAAAATTATACGTAATTTCAAAGACATTACAAAACTTATGAAATTTATTACCCCTAAAACATTTATATCATAATATAATTGGATAACAACTATCCCATAATAGTATACATGGGATAATATCAAATTTCCCTTAACCATTCTATACATAGTCTAACCCCCATTTATTATAAAGTTCTTATGAGATATGAAAAATTAACTAATAAATATATGTTATAAAATGGACATACCCATCAGATTATTATTAACCCTACATTCATGTTTCCCATGTATAATAAAATAATCTTAATTACATTATATATTAATTTACGGAAAGAAAAAATGATATTAATGAATATTTTTTGAAAAATTATAATAATACATATAGAGATAGAATGATTATGGTCTCATTAAAAAAATCCCCAATGGGTAAAAATAAATATTAATGGATGATGAGATAGATAACAATAATTTGATAGAACAATTAGTAAATTTCATTGAATATTATAATGAAGAATGGTTTATATTTGATAACATATATTTTAGAAGAAAATATTCAAATAATAATAGGAATAAATTTTTTGTTTAAAAATCCTCAAAAAATTGAGTTAATGATAATTTAAAAAATTTAATATATTGGGTAATATTGGATTTGTAGAAAAATTCATAAATATATAGATTCATTTCAAAATCAATTTAAATAATGTCTATTTCATTAAAAATGAATCTAATAAAAATTATTAAAAGAAATAATTTTAAAAAAATTCAAATGTGATAAAAATAAATAATATGGACACATTAAGAAATATTTTTAAATTTTATAAGGACATGTAAAATGAAATATATATTATTATATTAGATGATATTAGTTTCACACTAAAAATCTGCATCAAATAGGTTCCTCATTTAAATGTATTATTTTAGTTGAATTATATACCGATTGTTGGATAATGATCAGAATACATGTAACCCCATGAAAAAAACTAGAGAAATAAATTTATCTTTTATATAGATAAAATTACATTTTACCATTTTTTATTTTAATATAAAGAATCATTAAATCTCTATTTGATTGGAATGAAATAAATTCCTTAACCATGTGCATTAATAAAAAATCCTTAACCAAGACTACAATAAACAATATCATATTAATAATTTATTTTTATAATATTTTTAGAATATATTATATTGAAGAAACATAAATTAGAATAATTAATTTCACATATTTTAGTTATTTATTATTCTTTACATTCATCAGATATTAGTAATATTGTTTATTTCATACATATTTCACAATATAGAGGTTAGTTCCTATTAATTGATTCTAATTTCATCATTCAAAAATTGGTCATTGTAGTGAAATAATAAGTATTCAATTATTTTTCATATCCCATGTTCTTTTTAATTATTATATGGTTATGGTTTATGGGAATAAAATTCATGATAAACTGTAATTTGGTAATTGCTTGAAATATGTTAGTTGGTTTATAATTATCATCCATGACTATATCATCGTTATAGAAAAAATATTCATAAATATATATCTCCTTAATATAATATATTAATATTATTAATGTATTTATAACTATTCATGGAGATAATTGTTATGTTGATATACCATCATTCATGTCGCTCATATAACTTCCCAATGCAACTATAACATGTAGGAATTATTTCTTTTAAATTTGATTTTACAAAATTAATATCATTTTATTAAATAATATAAAATTATTATAGTGGATAATTATATATTTAATGAGATATCATGATAAGGTATTTGAAATAGATATATAATAACATTGATATTTTACAAATTCAATCATCCTTTATACTGGTTCCATTGAAATGAAGAATTTATTCATCCTTATAAGAACAAATATCATCCCAATGTTTATGAATAATTTGGGATAGTAAAATATTGTTAGTTATTCAATAAATATCATTTTGATTTGTTTGGTTTGAATGTGGTAAAAGAGGGGTCCTTTTATAGGTCAATTTTTTGTATGATTTCCATTAGTACTCATTTCATACTGTGTATGTTGTACACATAAATGGAAAGTGGGTAAATAGTTAAAAATAACAGATATGGGTTGTTCAAACCCATATAAAAACAATTTTTAGATAATTTATAATGAAATTTTAGTTGTTTCCCACTTAATTTATCACTTTTTACCTCATTTTTGTACTATAATGTTTACCCAATATTTAACTCAATGTCTTGTCTTTTGACATTAAATTAAGATGAACATTATACATATTTTAGAAATCTTATTTTTTGAATACATACACTTTCGAAACAAAATTTTTATATAGATATTTTTTTACCATTAACTATAAATATTATTGTTATGGAAAAGAATAGTTTTATAGAAAAATTTCATTCTAAACAAGAAATATTTTAAAAAATATATTATATAGATTAAAAAATAATTATGTGTGATCATTTTTTTTATTTTTTAAAAAATTTCATCACGAGTAATTTATAAAATTTGATCATTTCAATTTATTTCTGATAGATATACAGTATAGTTTAAAAACATTTCATTGGAAAATAACCTTTTTTAATATTTATTTATTTTAATCAGAACAACATTATTTTTATATATAGGAATTGAATTGTTTTAATAATTATATATTTTAATATATCTAAAATTTTAATAAAAGAAAAAATTATTTATTTACTAATAATAATAATATCACATGAATATATATATATAATATTTCATTTGAAATAATATTATCATTTATATTCATTCTAGAATGATTTATTATTTATTAATTATATAATTTTTTATCATACAATTTATCAATTTTATAAACCCAAAAACTATATAACCAATGGATATATTTATAGAAACCACATATCCAATAGTAATATTTAAAATGTCAAAATATATATTGATTAGATTTATTTCATCAATATATTTTTACATAAAATATTAAAAAAATTTATTAATAAATTACCTTATATCTCAACAATTATATTATATTTAAAATTCTTCTCCTTATTTTTATAGTTCAAATCATTGTTACAATCTTCATGTAAAACCAAGAGAATTGTTATTTTATTTTTTGGAATTATTATTTTTCGGTTCTTATATTTTTTTTCTAATTTTTTAAATGATGTTCCATATAGTGTTATCCAAAAACATTGAACAAGTCCATTGAAGTGTAATATTATATCTCAAATTTTTTTTCTCAATTCATTTTTTTATTTTTCCCTTGTGATTTATGCTACTAAATGTATTATATTTTCAAAAATATAAATAAAAAATGTGGTTTTGCAGATATTATGTCATATAAATATGAAAATATATATGTTTATGTCAAATTTTTGTCATCAATTTATAAATTTAATACTTATAATGTTTATTAAGAATGATATCAGACACAGTCTACTTCAGAGGGGAATAATCAATATTCATAAATATTATTTCAATATTTTCCTTATTAAAATTTTTACTTGATTTAAATGTATTTCTTTTATGAAGATTGAAATGTATTTCTTAAAATTTTAGACGTATATGGATTATCACAACCCACAGTAAGAGGTATCATATATTACAATTTTTGATCCACAATTTACAAATTCAATCGAATTAATTGAACTTTTTCTATGGTGGGAGGAATATATTGTGCTAATATTATACTAAAGGAATACGAACTCTAATTTTTTATGATCCAATTAAAAAATATTTCACAAAATATAAAAAATACATTTCAATAAATCTTATAATCCTCATCACATCTATAAAAATATAAATCAACATTTCAAAACAAAATCAAGCATCAATTATCTATTAAATTACATACCATAATCTGTATTTCATTTGATGAACCCTATAATGGTGTTTTCTATTATGAAATGAGGCTCCTTTTGTACTGTTTAATATCTCCAACATAATTTAACGAGATATACATCATTATTTCATGATGTTATAAATATTAAAAAATCATAATAAATATCCAAAATTTTATTCGGTCAACTACATTTTAACTTTTAACATTTATTTGTTTGAGTTTCATCAAAATTGATGAAGAAATCATCTATTAATCCACCATTCAAAAAAATTTCATCCAATTTAGAAATATTTCTATTGATAATTAAAATGTTATATATCTCATTATAATTTTAATGTCCTATGAAGTAATTTATTTATCTCATTATAAACAGTATGATGAACATCATATTTGTGTGAAAAATTTTATAATAACTCATTTTCTTCTAATAAAAATAGCATTGCCAATATGTATTGAAATAAACAAATCAGATTACGATATCATTTTCAAATAGGTTTTTCTCTACTATAAATTTCCTAAAATCCAATTACTACATTCATTATTTAGCCATTTAGTTGTTTTCTATAATATACTTTTAAAAAAAATGGTTTTTTCAATAATAGATATGATCATTCTTAAACCTATATATGAAAATATATTTTAAGATAATTAATTTATATATCTTATTCAATATCTACATTTATGAAGTAATTTATAACATCAAATTATAAAAAATTGTGTCTTTTTTAGCTTCTATAAAAAATAATATTCATATAAATTCATTAATAAGAACTAATAAAATATTATTGAATTGGAATAATTAAACATGGTAATACCCTTTACATTAATGACTACATTTTTTCATTATCACATATTATTTATCAAAATAAATCTAATGAAACCCCATCATTTTTTAAATAACATTATTATTTTTAATATTACGAATTGAATATGATGTGTGTTTGTTATTAATTAGATATAATTGTGCATCCATTTCATGAAATGACTCTTGATTATTCACTTATTCATTTATAATCATCAATAATTTTTTAGAAATTATTTAATTGTTATTTAGATTCTGAAAATATATTATCCTTATAATGGGTTTTCAATTATCCAAAATGTTGTTCTATATATCCACTTACTTTTTTTACATATATTGAATTTAATTTTATATTTTTTCTCTACCTATAAGTATAAATCATTATCTTACTCAATACCACCACTTGAATTCTCACTAAATCCAAAAAACTAAGGAATTACATATAATTATTTCATTATCTTTGTTTTATTATTTGGAAAGAATTAATTATTGTTTACATACACCAGATGATTTTTTCGGATTTTAAATCTACATAATCATTATAATTTCCTATTTATTCAATTTAATGTTGAAAACCCCTTTAATAAGGTTTATATACATAAATAATATCATAAAATTATAATTTCTCAAATATATTTATATGTAAACACAACAAATAGATGATAAATGGTCTTCCATACAATATTATAAAATTTAATTATGAGGAATCCCTATAAAAATCAGATGAAGTTGAATTACAATTTCCAAATGATATGACCCAATACTTTTAATTTGAATCACTTACAATATGAGACATAAAAAATGAAATAATGTTTTCAATGATATACAAATATTGTTTATTCCATATCATTAATAAAATACTTCATTACCTCATATGTATTGTTTTCAGGATACAAAATATATTGTACCCATGTTTAAATATTGTCTTCAAAAAATATTATTCACAAAAATAAACATATATATTCGATCCCACTATTAAAAATAGAATATATTCAAGTATTAACTTTATTACTTTTTGTTGTTATTCATAAAAAATATTATGAACCATGAATTATTATAATTTTCATTTATAATTATGATTTATATAATCTGGGTAAAATAATTAATAACTGATAAAATTTATTTCACAATATATAATTAATTCTAATTCATATGACTATAAATATCTTAATATAATAGTTCCAAGTTATTATTTATTTCAAAATCAACAAATTATGGGAATAATTCACCATCATGGCATTTTTTAATTGCATAAAATGACCATTTTCAATCTATTTAGAAATAGTACATCTTTAGTATTATCCCCTTGGGTAAACATGTTATTGATATTTTGAAAAATATGGTTAATAATTCAATAAACATACTCAATATCCAACATCATATATGTGTAAATAAATTTCCATCTTCTCATAAGAGAATTTGGTATTACATAGTTCCTTTTAATTATGTCATATCACTATTTCACATAATTGCACTTTCTATATAAAAATTATATTCCGTGACATAAGTAAATTCACAAAAATCCATAAAATAAAACATATAATTAGTTAAATTTCCCTCAGAAAGGAAAAATAACCGTTTTATGCTTGATTTTCCTCATTATTTGTAAGTATTTCATATAATTGAAATCATGTACCTTTATTAAGGTAACACACTACAATTTAACTAACAGTTTTCTTAATCAATTAGATAGCATGAAAACATATAATTATATTATTGGTAACATACACACATCTCCATATAGGGATTGATTATCTCTCCATTAAGATCATTTGGAATATAACATATACCAATAATCGAAATAGAAATATTTACATATCCATATATAGGTATTTTCATTGAAACCTATAAGGTTTTTTATAATATTAAATATTAAATAACTAGATATCTACACACATCTCTCTATAATAATAGGCATGCCCACCTGTAATGAACTTTTTACTTTGTCAAAAAAATATAACTAATCTTCCTACTCATTTATACACATGAATAATAGTTTACAAATACTTGAAACAAAAAAAATAAATACATGTATTATAAATTAAAAACAAATAATATCAATAAAATGGTATATGATCTACAAAAAAATAATAAAATATTCAACATAAACTCTTGGCCACTCACACAATGACATGAAAAACATAAAAATAATGTCTTAATAAATCATTAAAAATAAGAAGTTGTATAATCATATAAATGGATTAATAATAATTAATTATATGTTTATCTTTGTGTATTTTACATCAACATTAATGTAAACCCACAACGTGTGTTTCAGAAGGAGGAGTTCAACCCATTAAAGAAAAGAAAGGCACTTTCAGGGAATTGTTGTTGTTGAAATGTAAATTTGAAATGATATTATATTTTAATATCAAATTTAGTCATTTTATATGAAATGAAATAAAATTTTAGTCATCCTAAAATTATAGGCTACTATGGGGTAAAAAATCATTATTTAATATTTTATTGTGAATCACAATGAAGGAGTATTTAATTTCACCGATAAATATTATTTGAGGATTAAAAATTTTATAAGGAAATTATTCCAAGCATTTCAGAAAATAATATTTTTGAATGTATTTATATGTATGATATTTTTAAGAATAATAGTTGAAGTATTGGGAAATGTTAAATATTACATTTTCAAAAGGAGTGACCACTAAGAATGGGAAACATAATTTTACTATTATTTTGGGGTAAATACATTTATGTTGATTTGAAAAAGAACATACACACATAAAACTATCTTGGAAAGCACTTTTTATTACCCTTACAATAGTGGATTACCTTTTTGAACAATCATATTACTCATATGTAGTACCTAGATGTGAGTTCCTTACCCTTAAAAAATGCATAAATCCATGGATTTCAATTACGCATTGCATTAGTTCCTATAGAAATCATCCCATTTCACTTTAAAAAAATTTCTTATATGTCTATCAACCCTTAAAAAATCATAATTTCCATTAGAAAATTTTATATGACCCATAAACAATGCTTATATTTGGGGCCCACCCTTGCGTCGTGAATCCGTTAACATAAATAGGGATACCATACCCCAACGCAACACCTGTCATATGGGTTTTACCATTACAAATTCCATATATTGTCCCCTATTAACTTATCAATGTTCTTTAAATCCATTTTATCCAAACATGATTCTTCAAAACGTGACATGGTTACAATTAATGAAAAATTTTATTTTCACTTAAAATTTTATATAAATAACAATGAAATGGATCTTATATTATCATTTAACAAAATGGAATATTTAAAATCTCCCACTATTATGAAATATCATTCCTATAAAGTATATATAGTGGTATTTCTTGATAAAATAATGCCACTTAGCAATAGTATTTGACTTGAGTTTTAATATCTCCACCTTTATTAGTCTATTATTTTACCTAATTTCGACAATTCATGCCATCTTCACTAGGAATAATTTGTCCCATGATCTTCAAAACAAATTTGATTCTCCAAAAAAGTATTTTTATATCCAAATCATGGTCATCATGATCAATGAAAATTATGGGATACTGTGTATACCTTCGATGATATGAACCAAATAACACATCATGTGTTACTTTTTAGTGAAAAGGAAGATCCAGATTGTATTCCATTATCCCAACCGATTTGGTTTTTTTGAGGGTTCCAAAAAAATATTATGTAATTATGGAATTATTCCTCTAAAGTTGGTGATACAAATGATGATTCAATATAATTGAAAATAAATCCACAAAATATATATACAATGTTATTGACATAAATTAAATATATGATCTTTTCCCAATATGAAAATTGATTAATATATTTATAATTATTTTCAATTTCACAAAGATATCCTAAACCAGATTTTCCCCCAAAACGGCTTCCTGACCCACCTCATGCAAAAAAAGTTGATAAATGACATAGTATACAGTAAAGAGAAATATTTCTTTATAACTAAATTTAATGCATGTCATAATTGGTTTATAAAATATCAAACAGGTATTAATGATTACTGCATGATCATACAATGTCTGGAACAAAATTTCAAATCATACCTTATTGTATATTAATAAAACACTATGATTGTACACCTAAATGAGGATAGTATGAGGTTTTAAATCTCAAAAAATATCCCATGGCCTTCTGAAATATAATCCCAAATTATGATGTAAAATTAGAATATACATGAGAAACAATTCTCAATGGAACTCCATATATGTTTATAATATCACATTAATAAAATATTTCCTATCTTTACCATTGATTGAGTCCATTTCGATTGAATGAAGTGGACCACATACATCAGTAGTCAAAAAATTACCCAGTTTACTCCACATCTCCATAGAGTCCTAGGTAACCCTATCACAAATTATCTGTTGTAAAACTTCTACATCCAAATGGAAACTGGAAGCTATATTATCAAATTACCAGGATTTTGGTTCTCTTCTTTCAAACTTTGGATGTTCATGAATTATGATAAAAATCCCACAATGTCCAAAATTAAAACTATCATCTAGAACTAATATCTACTGTCTTGTTACATATTATCCCGTGGTTGTACTTCCAATATATGGGTTGTGAATCCCCTTATCATCTAAAATATTATATAGGCATGGAATAAATATCTACCATGAATAAGGATCAAATCTTTTTCACCCAAATATAACAAGGGTATTGGATCACCTATAGATAGTTGTTCTCACATCATGAAATAGTTAGGGAATAAATAATGTCCCACCTTTACCGAATTCAATAGAGAAGACGTGACCACCAATGTATCAAAATTTTCTTGACCCCTAATATTCAAAATCATTATTCAAATTTAATTCAAAATTTCTTATCAATATCCATCTCTAATTTGAAGGCCTCTCATAAATTACCTACTCATACTAACTCTTATTGTTATGAGAATCCATCACAATAATACCTTTCTACAATGTATACATCATCTCAAAGTAAAAAATATATAGCCAATCCATCCAATGAATCAACCACATATCCAGGTCCTTATTTATTATGCTATAGAAAAGAAACTTTTGGTTAGTGTAGAAATATATCCTCTTTCTATTAGGGTAGGGTCTCCATCACATTAGAGCATAAGCTCTGACTTCCATGTCGAAATCTTGTGTGGGGTCGTTATTCTACATGATTCATAACTATCATGAACCATAAGATAATACCTTTTCTAAAAAAATCAATACCAATACCTAACATGTACTAGATGCATCATAATATATATTATGTCTTATTAATATCATGAAGTTTAACAGTAGTATAAATGTATCCAAACATAGATTAAACTCATCTAATCCATCTTACAATTTGTTTTAACATTAGAACATCAGTCAATGTTTTTATTATGTATTCATGGATGCTAATAATCATGAAGAAATATTGATAATCAAATTTTAGTGTATCACTAAACAAATAATGATTCTATTCATGAACACGTTCTAAGGATGTTTCCATGTCATCACATACTCTAAATTCGTGAGTATGAATGATATACCTATCTCGGAAACCATATTCAATAGAATATCTCATCTGGAATCTATTTTCATGTCAATGGTAACATGATTCGAAGTTAGGTTTCCCAATGCGAAATTAAGACTATGTCGAGGTGTCTAGGGAACTACTCTAGTGTTGGTGATAGGATAGAGATTTCATTAACAATAACCTTGATGAAAAGGTAAAGGAATGTCATGAATATCCTATTCCTGAGATCAATAAATACTTATGACACATTCTTCCTTCCTAACATCATAAATAACTTCTCATGAAACCCATTAAATATTTGAAATAATGTATTTGTGATGTATTTTTCTCTAACACATATATTGTGATAGGAAGCTCGAAAAAAATCATAGAGAACCATCAAGATCCCGATAAGTAACCAAATATTCACTGATCCTCGGAAATATATATTTGTTCATCATCATTATGTATCATATCTTTCATTAATCAGTGTAGAGTCAATGACTTCCATATTCCATCTTCATGAAAAAATAGGTCAATCATATAATGATGTTCCCACAATAATGATCCCTTACACTCCAATTACACCAAGTGTTACATGATCTAATTCATATTAGTTGATACAATATTCTTGGATGTACTAAAATGGGCTACACACATATAATGAGTTATATATCTAAATTAACTCCCATATTATGTGGTACTCTTATGAAATTATCTAAAAATATGTTCTGGTAGAGATTCATCATAGGAGGTAAATGTGATGGGTCCAACATTAATCCCATGGAAAGAGACATTCCAACTATATGATATGTTATAATCCAAATATAAATTTGGTATTGTAAAACTCTGCATACTCATTGTTCCTTGTCTCCAATTAACATTAATTATCATTCTCTAGTGAGGTAAATGAAACTTATATCAAATAGTAATTAATCTGAGCTTAGAAGCAGGTCACCTTGTCCACAACAAGTATTAGATAAAAGCTAATCATTTCTAGAGTCATGAATTAACACAGTTCTCCATAACCATAAAATATAATATATATTATTGGGAATCACTAATAGAAGAAAAAATTAATGACAAACTATGTCTTAATGGAGATAGTTCATAGGATAACTTTCTTAATTATTCATGTTTCAAAACTACTTGAGAAAAAATTAATTAATGGGAAGAAATATGATCAATTATGTAGATGTGGTAATGGTGAAAAATATTTTTCCTAAAATTGAAGAAGGATGCAATATACCATCGAATGGAATTTGATCTATTTCATAAACATGTCACGTTTTATCTCAATGGTGTTGTTCCTCAGGAATTATCATCAATAATGACTGCATGTACTATTGGAGCCAACCACTCCCAATATTCCCCAATCTATGAGGATATCATTTATAGAAAATCATTAAAATCAATCGATTATATCTTTCTATTCCACAATTTTGGTACTATATGGATGAGTTAATACATGTACAATTGTAATTCCCCATTATTCCTTAGTTGTAACACATGTTAGAATCATCTCCCCTTGGTGACACTATAGATGTCATTCTATAAATCATGTTTTGTCTACACTTATAATATATTCCAATATTCCTCATCATTCTACTGGAATAAAATCATATAGTAGTATACAAAATATTAGTCACTAACCTACAACTATAGAAAGTATATCTGCTTCCCTATTCAATTTTAGAACATTCTCATTGGTCATGGATTATAAAATAACTTATGTATACATTTTAATGTAAAATAACCTAACCTAAAATTCAATATCTATTAGATAGTTCTTATATTTTTCATTTTATCATTCTAAGACTCACACAACTAATACAAAAGAGAAAATTGTATTTACATAAAATACTCAGATGAATATAATGAAAAAGCCATAATTTTCACACAAATATATGAACACCTTGATATGTCCTAGATTCATTGTGTCATGTTTTACATCTTAATTAAAATAACCATTATGATTTCCAGAGTAATAACTTCTTTTCTCTTATCGTTATTTGTGGTAGTCTGTCATCCTCTATAGTGTCATTGATCCATGAAGGCCTCCGGTATAACTTATAAATTTTTCTTGAACTTCATTAAAATGTACTAGATATTATTTATCTAGTAATATAAATATTTTGAGCCCCCAATACCAAGAAATTAAACATTACTCTAGTTATATTGGTTTTTTGAATGATAAACCATTGTCATATTGATGACTTTTTCTTATATGGGCACAATATGAAATAGTCTCATATGAAAGACCTTAGTTGCCTAAAAAACCTTTGTTTGCACAAGATCATGTTTGGGTACATCATCCAACACCACAGGCAGTAGTATTGGAAAATACTAGGATACCAAATATAGTTTTCATATTAATAATATCTGATTTTCAATAACTAAAATAGAAAAACATCATGTTTTAGAGCGATAAGAACAAATTTAAGGGATCACATATTGTTTTACTATGATTCTAACATCAACCCATGATATAACCCTCTACAAAATTACAATAGTGTGTTTGTTACATTTTTTTCAAAAATATATACATATATACTAAAAAATAATATCATTATAAGATGATATAAAAGATTCTAGTAATTTAATATCATATAGAATGGAAAAACATATATTTCAAAAAACAACCAAAATATAATTAATATATAAAAAATTTCAAGTAATATGAATAAATATATAAATTAATTATAACAATATAAATATATATACATATATGGATGTTGAACATGAATTCATAATTATTATTCATGAAAGAACCATAAATTTCATGAATATCGTTAGAGAAATCCCGAGAAAAATAATTCTACGGTCTATTAAACATGTATTGTCTAGACAATTTGAAACTCCCCTATCAGGTCCAACACAACTATCTCCTTTCTAACAAGTAAAATGTATTATTAAAATAGGATAATGGATAAATTTTGTTTGGATAAGATTTTTTAGTTCCCATCTAGAAATATTGGGCCTCAGTGAGAGTTCCAAATTTCATTAAATAGGCCTCCACATGTGTTCGTGGAATCTTGATTAATGTGTTGGATAATTTCTATTGGTGGGGAGACTACACCCTTAGAATAAAATATCACGAATTAGTTAATAATAAATAACAATGTTAAAAATAAATAGAGTAACCATTTTTAAAAAATTGACAGAATAGATTTAACAGAAATAAATATACGGGATCTCAATATGGGTTTCCAAACATAGTAAATGAATAAAAAATAAAAAATTAATAAAATAATAAAAATCAAGTCTTGTAAGAGACTATCCCAGTCTATGATAAGATTCTTACTATTCTACTCATCTTTATAGATGATGGAACTTGGCTTTCACCAAATATCTAATAATAAAATGTACTATAACATTGAAACTGTTATGTAGTGTGAGAGTAAATGACTCAGTAGGAAACCAAGAATGATTCCCATTTATAGGGGAATATAATATCTAAAACTGTATTCCTTGACTTATTTAAATGATTAAATAATCATATAAATATTCATTTCTTGGTTATCATCCACTAACAAAGCCTCCACAAACCCTGATCCCATCCTATTTAGCAAGTTTCTTGTTAGTATGTCAATCAATTCCATTCATCTACCCCGATTAATGTAACACTACCCACACTTCGATGATGGGGACAATAATAAATAAAAAACTTTTCTAACAAAAAAATTTCCAACCAATCTATGATGCATATTTTTCTATAGATATTTCTACTCCCTCCTTTAAAGATATTTGGACTATCTAATATGTCATTTATTTATCCATCATTATATTCACATCCCTAAAATGGTATCTCCAAAACCACCATTAAAGATTTTTATACCTTGTTTGTATGGATAATAGACCA
Organism: Viscum album; assembly: GCA_963277665.1. Classification (NCBI taxonomy): domain Eukaryota; kingdom Viridiplantae; phylum Streptophyta; class Magnoliopsida; order Santalales; family Viscaceae; genus Viscum; species Viscum album. The sequence goes on along the minus strand of OY728157.1, from coordinate 1,843,852,701 downwards.
TCTATAACCATTACCATATTGGGATAGGCATGAACACTATAATGGTCAACGTCATTTCGACCAATTATACTGCCAAAGTGGGCAGTTATAGGTTTTAAAAAGAGGCCAATGGAGGATATATGGTGTTTGGAGAAGTAGTTTTATAGAATTATGTTTTTATGTCATAAGAGTGTGTCAATGATATAAATTTTTGTTTTATGTCTTACATGGATGGAGGCTTATATATTTTATGAAACTATTGTGAAAATTATGATAATATATTACCCCATTTGAAGTAGATTTATGGTATAAGTTAATTATATCCAGAGGCCACATTTTTTTAGAGGAAAAGGGATTTAATGACTCAATGATGGTTTTATGGTGTATGTTTGATAAAATAAAGTATTTTAAGATATAAAGGTTTTTTACTATGTAAATTGGGTGATTAACAGGTTATTTGTAAATCTAATTTGGCCATCTCCTTTCATTCATCCTTATTTATCTCTTCTATTTTTCATTTCTAGGTAGCATATAATGGATCTCCCATACCCTTCTTCCAATATTAATATATGTGTTGTGGTGATGACTTTTTTTGATCGAATATAAGTTACTATATATTCCTCATTATCTTCCAATCATTTTTCACAAGGGTCTCACTAAAACATTGTTTTTTTTGGTTTGGGTATGTTTTGGCTACTATTTTATGACCATTTTTATGAATAAAGTTGAAATATTATTTTCCTGGGAGTTTAGGGATTGTGGGATGTTTCTTCATTTCTCTATGGTGTGCAGTGAGATTTTATAGCTTATATCCAATTGAAGATCCTCATTCTCTCTATTTTTACCTTATATTCATGATATATGCATGTTTTTTCAATCAATTGGTTTGGTAGTTACAGTTTTTATAAAAATTATGATAAACTAGATTAATTTAAATTGATGTTTATGTGGAGATATTATAATTTTCTATTACATTGATATCACTGATAAAATTATTATTCCATGTTAATTCCTTGTAGAAAATAATGGATTTTAGAAGCCATGTTTGTTTTTTAGATGATGGGATGAACTAAGAATTGTTATTTTTTTGTGTTAAAATTGTAAAAAATGGATAATGAATTTTATTTTGGAAAATATATTTTACCCATGGAATTTTCATTTTTTATAATAACCATGGTTAATTAAATATTGAATGTAACCAAAGATGTTGAATAATTTTAAAACTCAAGATTGTGTTTTCATAATGTGTTCCTATTATTTTTTTGACCTTCTTGGTTTGGAATTTTGTGAGGATATGGTTATGAAAGGATAATATTTATAATTTTTGAGGATTTAATTCAATTTTGGATGATGTAATAATTGATATGTTGAAGTTGGGATGTAGTTGTGGTGCTAGAGGTATGGTGCATAAGGGATATGATTTTTGTGGGTTTTGTGATATGTAGAAGTGATGAAAATTTGTTTTTGTGGGTATTGTATATATTGTGTGGTACAAATTTTTATTGGTATGCAGTGGCTATGGTTGTGTGGATGTTTAATTCTGTGGTGGTGGATGTTTTTAGAGGTTTTTTTTGTGGTACAGGGAAATTGTGGTTGATGTGATATGGGAATGTAATTATGTGGTGGTTGTGTTAGTTTCTATGTTAACAAGGTAATAAATCTTAATGATAAGATAAAACAACATAAGATGTATAATATATGATATGTGATAGAAAATTATATGTTTTAAATGGAGAAAATTAATATATGGATAAACAAATGGGAAATTTAAATTGTAATGATCAGTCTTAGTAATGAATTTTAGTAAAAATTGTTTTATATATAATGTGGTGGGATTGTTAATGAATGTGTAAAGAATTATTGGATTTTATTTTGGTGGTTTAGGGTGTTTTGTATAATAATAGAAGAATTTGTGATAATAAAAGTTATGTATAACGGATTTTACATTGTGTGAACTATTTTAGTAGATGTGAACCCATAGGTTAGGTATTATGTGATATATATAGTGTATAATATATTATCTTTATACTCACCCCACGAAATTTAGATCTCCTTACCATATCTTAGATGTTCTATTTTTGGATGATTATGAAATATATTTTATAAAGGTGATACGAATGGCTACCCATCCCCTCATTTCTACTCTTCCATGAGAAATGATGGTCTTGAATAATTTTGAAATGATTTGATGCAATAGACCTGATATTGTTTTTTAGGATGAGATGTGAGGATGTTGTGATGTGATATGATATATATTGATGGATTTATATGGGGGGGATGGTATCAGGATGATTCCCTTTACATCACGATACCCTACTACTATAGTTATATAATGACATAATATGTGAGGGAATTGGTTTATTTTGGAGAGATACAATGTGATGATATCTGGTTTTTGTAAATGATGTTAGACATTTCAAGGGATGAATAGATAGGGATTCATCTTAACCGACATAAGAGATGGACCATGTTCTTTAAGAAAGATGCAATGTGGGGTTGTTATGATAGGACATATATAAATTAGACATGAGAACCTGACATTCAATATTGGGGTGTGATAAGATAAAATAAGTTGGGAACTGTAAGAAAGGTACCTTTATGTGAAGTTATCATGAGCCTATATTTTATATATAGATGCATGATTTGGTGAGTGAGCCTTGGTGATGGTGGGATGATGAACTAAACTCAATAGGTTCGTATTAGTTATTATTTTTTTAATAGGTGTGTTAGAATTATCTTTTCTAATTTTCACTTGAAACCGTAGTTATGTCCCCACATAGTATATAGGATATTCTAACACTACTGATTTAAACTATTTTTTTGATATTTAGGAGGATTTTGACGACTAAACAAGACATTAGTTATTTGAGAAAGGGGGATTCTATTGATTATTTACCATATGATGTTCTTTTTTGTTATATTTGAGACATTATTTTTTATTTCTATACATTATAAAAGCATTTGGGGATGATTTCTCATTTTTTCAAGGTTATTTTTTAGAGTACTTTCGATGTTTTTTCATCTAAATTCATATAATTAGTTTACTATATATGCTAATTCCTTTATTATATTAGCTATTTTATGCACTAGTTTTCAGTCCCGATCCTTGGGAATATTGGGGGTTTGAATTGATGATTATTATCTCTATTCTATTGTTATAATATATTTAATAGAAGGGATTTTATGATAGATTGGTATTAGAGTTTTTTTGAGGGAAGTGATACCATTTATATCTTTGAACTATGATAAATGACTGAATTTTTATTGAAAAATTTCATGTATAACTTGTTATGTGAGAGCAGAAAAGGAAAATCAATGGGCAACAAGATTTTATTCCTTCTATGATCTAGTGTATGCATAATAATCTCAATGAATAACCATGTGTGGTTGACCTGTTTTTAATGTATAAACATAGGAATGTTACACGAATAATGATTATTTGAGATCATGTTGGAAATGTGTTTTTATGGTAAAATAAAATCAATTATCTTAATAACATGTGAAAACATTTCTATTCTATCGAGATTAGGATGTTTACAATTCATTTCACGAATGCCACTTATTTATACTCTTAGATAGTTTTTTTAATTTTGGTTTCAATAGGATAACCTATTTAGTCATTAGCGAGTCTATCCAATAACGGATTTGTGTTTTATCTTTGGTCTTTGTGTGTCTTCCCGTTGTTGTGTTTGGGAATGTATGTGGGTGAATATATCTGATGTTATGACATAACCCTAGTTAAAGGATCTTTGGATATATTTATATTTGGTATGAGAATAGTTAATGTTTTAGGATCTATTAGTAGTCACATGGTTCCATTGAGTTGTAATTAAGTGGTGGAATCTATTTCTTGTTGGTCGTATGAAGGAGGATTTGTAGTGGCCAAATGATTAGAGGGTGTTCTTTTCTGAGTAACTTTAATTAACAGTGATGAAAGAAATGAATCATTAGTTTCAACCTTTTAATAATGGGATATAAGGTTTTGTATGCCCTTTGTATTTGTCTCAAGTAACTTTTTGATTAATTCTACTGGTTTTTTTCTATGGAGGAATTAATATAGTGACATTTGGAGGTGGCTTTTATCCTTGTGATCTTTATACAATTACCACATTTGTGCTCCTTACATAACTAGAGATACATAAAATGTTTAACTGTATCAAGTGAATGTTTTCATTCAGTTCTAATTTTTGAACAAGTTCCTATATGGGAGTTTCAAGGATTTAGGAAATGAGAATCATGAATAGAAATGTCTGGCCATTAATATCTAGTTGTTTTAAAAGGGTGTTATTTTCCATAACATATATTCCATACAACATTTAGGGTATATGAAAAAACAATATATTTTTATATAAATGTGACCATTATAACAAATATATTAAATTAGATGTTATTAATATGATTAAATACTTATAAAAATATATAGAACTATTATAATCAATACAAAATTATATATTAATTCCTTGGAAATAAGAATATAGTTTATTCGTAATGAATTTTTTAACAAAGATATGTTTAAAAAAAATAAAATATTAATTAAGTAAGATATATAATATTGGGAAATATTAAAAAAAATATTTTTTAGAATAAAATCCTTTTATAAATAAAAATATAAAAAAATATTGTGTGAAATTCATATATTTTTATAAATTATTCTTTTTTTTGAAAAGTAAAAAAATAAGAATTTTTATTAAAAAATGAATTGTATTAAAAGTATCTACAAAGTAAAATTATATTATGGATTTGGTTAAAAATTTATTTATTGACAATTTGTATGACATTATATAATTTTTTTAAATTAATTTTATAATTTAGCTTGTTAAAAATATTATTTATATTTAAAAGGGAAATTTAATGAAAACCCATTTTCAGCACGTCTTCTGTATTTTATTTTAAATTTAATCATTAATATTATATGTTATGAATAATAAAAAATAAATTCCATATTGGGAAAAAAATATAAAAAATTATTAAATATTTCTCTTTTATTTATGTTCAATATGAATATAAACCAATGATATTTTGATAAACTGTGTAAAGGGTAAATCATGTATATAAGGTTAAAAAAATAATAAAACAATGACAATAAAATTACACTAAAAATTTATATAGCATCATCTTATAATTATATTTCTTCCATAAAAATAAAATATTTAATTATAGGTCTTCTTTCTATACAAAATTTAAATATATATTATTTATCTTTATATACATAATTAATGTTTAATTTTTATAAAATAAATAATTTCTTTAAACTGTAAAAAATGTTGAGGTAGTAATTATTCAATTAATGAAAACGTAAAATGTATTATATTAAAAGTATTAAAATTAAAATAATTTCATATACATAATGTGACCCATGATATTTATTGATTAAAATAATATAGGATATATGAATTAAAATATTTTCATTAATTAATTTTTTCATTATTAATGTTATTATATTGAAAGAAATCATTATTTCTAAAAATTAACAATAATGATATTTTATAATAAAATATAATTTATTAAATTACATAATAATAAAATAACATATATTTGAAAATTTTATTAGTTTATGATTTTTAATATCATTCATGGTTGATTTATGGACATATTTTTCATTTATAGAAATTATAATAACCCACAATGTTTAAATAAACCCATGTTTTCGAGGTATGTTTAGGAAGGATTAATGGGTGTATAAAAAATATAATGGTATATATAGGCTATAATTAAGTAATAAATAATTTTATTTGAGTATTTAGACTCATACCTATATTGGATTTGAATAAATTAGGTTTTAATCTATTTATCTAGTAAAATTAATTTATATTAAAACAATATTTTATTAAATTAAAAAAACTACCCCTTCCAACTCATATAAAAGAGAATCCCTTATTCCCTTTACATCACATAAAATAAATTTTGGTACTTCCATGATCTAAAAATACACTTCTTAAAAACCACATCTTTATTTTGGAGTCCAGATATATAACATAATATCATCTTTAGTGGTTGTAAGTTGATATGAAATTGATTTTGTCTGAATTAGATATATCCTTCTTAATCAAGTGTTACTATATTATTTTACCTATTAACATAGTAAAATATTCCTTCATGATGGTTATATAATGAAATATATTTCTTATGTATACTAATATGTCATTCTGTTAGTGTAATAAACTATATAAACATCTATCCTCTATCTAATGGTAACGGAATTCACCATTCATGTGAATAAAATATACTATCCCATGTAAAAATTTAGATCTATTTACATAAACACCTATCACATATGGATATACTAATAAAATTAATTCTTACAAATTATAATAATGAAATATATGTTTTTATTAATGTCAAATATATCACTTTATTTCATAAATTCAATTCACTGCAATTTGATAACATCATTCTTGCATACTTCTGGACTCCCACCTCCATGATGTAATGTGATTAAATTTTCACCAACGCATCACATGAATTATATATATAGATGTATTTAAATAATTTATACTATAATTATGAAATAATTATCATAGTCTAATTTTAAAATAATACATACCTTCTTTGTGAACTAATATTTGATTTATTAAACCACTATACACGTGTAAGTATATCCTATTGTCTCCATAACAAACAAATTTTCATAAAAATCATTCATGATTGGTATTAAATTTATTATTTATGTATAAAAATATAATTAATTAATGAGAATTTTCCTAGATATGATATTATAATTACCTCTTTTACACTATAAAAACGTATAGAATAAATTTTGAATTTATCAACCAAATGATGTCAAAATTGATGATATGAAATATAAATTATTAAGTAATAATCATTTTCATTTAAGTAAATGAAATAAATGATTTGAGGATATTTAATTAATAATAAACAAATACAAAATAAAATAATTATTATGAGTTTATTATTTAGTTCATAAAGGATATATAAGAAATTTATAGACTTGATGTAAGGTTTATCAATATAATTTCATTTCATTGAGGCATATTTATTATTTCAATATCTTTTATATAGCATATATACCATCACATATGAATTAAAATATAAAAAATCATACATACATAATTATATTATTATTTTCAATTTTAATTATTTTATCCACATGGATTTGAAATAAATGTTACAATATGGAAAAGGGTTTCTTAAGTAAATTGTATTTCATTAGGTTATTACAATTATTATTTGACATTTTTAATCCATTAATTTATGTGAATTTATATGTGAAAAAATATATTATAGATTTAATTTTTTTACTGTCTATTTATATTTTTATACATACTCTCGTCATTTATTTATTCTCAATTAAATGATATATTCGTTGCCATTGTTATTCGTATGAAATTATATTTCCCCAAGATGTATGTTTATGTTGTGCACTGATATTATTTTATGAGGTGTATATTCTTTTATCTTTACATAATGTAACATTAATATACCAGTTTTCATGATATTTAATGTTTCATTTAAATTTATTATTTTATAGGCTTACTGTAGAAGAGTTACCAAAGTGGAAAATGCATTCTTTTTCGAGATATTTAATTTTTGTGATTTTTTATGTTCAACGTTCCATAAGTGTAAATAATAATATATTATTACCATGAAGCATATATCTATAATAAATTCATAGTTATGAATATGATTTACATTATTAATTTCCAATCAATCCATTATTTATGAATGAAAAAGAAACAATGTTTATTTATATTATACTATTTTTTTATATATTTTCTGGAATAGGACTCATTATCTTTCAAGTCCATGTATTTAAAATGTTTAAAAAAATAAAATAAATATTTAAATTTTATTTTAAATTATTTTTGGTAATTTAAAAAAGAATAAAATTGTAAAAATTTTTTTCATGTGTGTCACTTTGGACTCTATTTAACATAATGTTTGAAAATAAAAATTATTTTTAATGATTTCATCATGACCACATTTGATATCTATTAACACCATTATTTTAATTGAATCATAACTTATAATATTCCATGGTAATATTCAAATAAAAATATGTTAATATTTTCTAATTTTTTTGATTTTCAAATTAATTGTGAAACTAAATATTATATAGTTCTTAATAATGCTGTTAAATATATTTAAATAGTATTTCCATTTATCAACATCAACAATATTTCAAGTTAATTATTCTATATTGGTCATATTTTGAAATTTATAACTTTCTCATTCAATAACATTATATATTGATATTTTTTTAAATAGATTTTCAGGGAACTCGTGTATTACCCATGAGTAAAATATGTTTTCAAAAGAATGTTGTATTTTTACAGTTACGGGGACAATGAAATTTCCAATTTTTCTAACAATAATATTATCTTAGTAATACTATATAATATTCCTGATTGAATTAAAATAATTCCAAATTTTTTGACTCGGGATAAATTATCTTTCTAAATATGGTTTTAAAGCAATTATTGTTTTTTTATATGAATCTATTTTTAAAATGGGGTTACAAGGGGTTTTCAATTGTTTTATCCATTATTTTGTCGTAAAAATTATTATATAAATTGATTATCCATATAATAGCTTATGTATGTTTCCAATATAGATTATATGAAGGTTATATCCACATTATAGTTCATGGTTGTGCCCTATATATCTTATACTATGGGTTCTCCCATATAACGATCTCAAACATTGGGTAATTATTATCTTTTCTAAGGGATTATAAATGAAGTAGGCCATATTTTTATTATAATTTTAATAGTCCTATTTGTTCTATAAGTTTTGATGTCCTAATATACTTTAATTTTTTATTTAATCATGTAATGGGATATAAATTTTCTCTTTGATCAAGATACTTATCACATTCCTTTTGATTATTGATTCCAATGACTCTTAATTTGTTCAAATCATATTCCATGAATGGTAATCCTGATATTGATAGGTATGAATAAAATTATTTTATAATCATGAAAATATTATATTCTACCATTCCCATACGGTCAACTTACTTCTCATTGATTAAATTTCATTTTTAAATACATATTTACATGTGTTATGAATTTGAGCTGACCCTTCTTATGTTTCATTATCCCCAGTTCATGTAGGGTGATTCTAAAATAATTATTTCAATAATGTTTTCATAAATGTATTATTTAAGGGGATATTTTTATGACTATGTATATAATATGAGAAGTTGGATTTAGTGAGATAAATTATTATTTTATGTCGTTGGTATTGTCCATGTAAGAGTTTTTCCTATATTTTTTTAAAACATTAATCCTCAAATCTCATTGGGTATATTAGTTATCCAATATATGATTATTATTTTTAGGTATGGATAGAAAAAATATAAATAAATTTTTCAATAACAATTCTATAAATGTAATTCTTCTAATTTTTACACTGAATCATGGAGTGTCAGATCATGGCTATTATAGTCAGTATCAGATCATGTTTTAGATTACATTGTAGATTGGGATGTTCTCATCCAATGATATGTTAATAGTTATTGGTACCATAATTTTTTTAATTTTATATATTTTCATAAGTTCAAATTAATATAAAACCCATTTAAGGTTTTTTTTAATTTTATGGTTATTAATGTTATTTTGGGAGAATATTTACTAGTTTAATGTATATGTAACCCACACATTTTACATGAACTATAATATGAGGATTATGGTTTGAATAATATTTTCAAATAATATATGTTCTTGATATATATTTATGGTGGTACATGTTATTTATATAAATTTATAGGATGTTTTGGATTTTATATGATTAGGGTATATACCTTTTGGGGTATAATCATTTATGAGTGAAAATATTATGTGGAGATAAATAATAAAATTATAATTGAATAATTTCTTATAAAATCCTTATTATAATTGGTTTTATTAATTTTATGGGAATATTTTGAATAATTTTATGGAATTTTACTAATTTAAGTATTTTTTTGTTCATTTTTCATTACTAATTTTGGATTATTAATGTATTATGTCTATATAAAAAACATATACATTTTAGGAATTTTCTAACCATGAGTTAATATTTTCTAAAAAATTTATATATATAGGGGAAATATATGTTTATTCTCATATTGATTATTTTATTCAATAAAACACAATTTTTTCTCTTAAGGCATTAAAATATTCATCATGAATACACAATATTATGGGTGAAAGAGAGGATTGTTTTTTAAATTTATTAGAAGAAGGAATTATAAATGTCAAGTAAGTATATATCCATTTTTAATATATTAGATAGTTACATAATTTCTATACTCTATGTGAGGTATCATAAAACAAAAATTCAATCATAGTATCTTCATTTTCGATGAATTGATTTATATTTTCACACCTCTTCTGTTTATGGTTTGGGTCCTTGAATATCGTAATCAATCACTCATTTCTGATAAATGATCCAAACCACTATTCATCAGTATTTTCATAATTTTATATTCTTATATGTCATTATTTTTAAATGGAACTAATTTTTCCCACTTGCAAACATTGAATTTGTTGTACCTTATTATCTTCATAATACACTTTCTACCGTTTCAAGATAATTATTTATTAACCCATTTCAAAATGTGGTATTTCCAAAAAGTTATTTTAAAAAATAAAAATTTGACGGCTAAGATATATTTAATATATTTTTTAATTGAATTTATTAAAGTGGTGTAAATGAAAATCCTATTATTTTTAAAAGGAAATTGTATTCAATATTGTGTATGACGCACAACGACAAGTGAAAACGAATCAAGGAAAAAATATTATTAAAATATTCCCTTGGAAAAGTACCCATTAAATTTATGTGTCCAAATATAAATATCTAATTTTTTAAATATATAAAATGTTTCTAATAAATTAAATATCATTGATTAGTTTTTCGTAAATAAGATCTAAATTTTAAAGAAATCTATTTATTTTATAGTTGATTGTTTCCATTAAAAAGGACTTTTATTGAGATAATTTTTTTTTAATTTATAAATTCTATATGATAAATTAAATATCATTTTCAATATAACCATGTCTAAATTAATGTTAGATAACATTTTTGTTTTTTTCTAAAAAATTATTTTGTCTGTGAATTGTGAAATTTATGATTTTGTTTAAAAACTATACTCTCTGTTAAATAATTTAAAAAGATAAATTATATTATGTGTTTTTTATAAATAATATTATTCCCATATGATGTAAAATATTAATATTTTGGTCTATTTAATGAATTTTTCAATATATATATATTTATTTTATATTTATAAGGGAATTTTTCTGAAATCTTTTTTTCATCTCGGTTTACCGGTTTGATTTAAAACAATGTTCTTATAATTATTTTTTTATTTTAGAAAAATATATTATATGTTTTTAATCATGATTTTAATTTTTTTAAATAATGCAATTTATTTTTTGTCGATAGTTATAGTAACCATTGTAAATTTTTGTTACAATAGTGAAGGGAAAATTTTCTAATTAATAGATAAAAATATTATTATAAGGAATATAAAATTTTAAAAAATTATTCCTCATTTTTATTTTATAACTCCGTCACATAAATTCTCATTCTATTTTTTATTATATATATATATATATTTTATATTTTTGTATGATTATCATCTTTATGTTTTTTTTGTATATAAAAGATAAAATATGTCACAATCTTATTTTTATTAAAAATTATATTTTTCACATTGTGATGAACATAATATATGGTCGTTTATAAATAGTTCAAAAAGTTATAAATTATTTATATCAATGATGACAATTTGCTTTATATTTTTAGTTAAAATATTATTTCCTTAAATATTTACACAATGGTGATTTAATAATTTTCCAATTAATAAAAAAACCAAATAAATGTTTTTTAGATTATTAAAATTAATATAATTTTAGATAATTAATATGAATAATGAAGTTATGAGATTAATAAAATTTATAGGGATCTAATAAAATAATTTTTTCTTGAGGTATTTAATTGGATGTAATTAATTTTTAAAAAAATTGACATTAATGATATTTTATACAAAATTTTTTTTATTAAATGATATAAAATTCTAAAAAATTATATAATAGTCTAATTTATTAATACATTGACGTTAATATATTTCATGTTCCATATATTATACTTATAACTATTTATTTTATCTATAATTACTTCTAATGAGTAAATGTTCTTGTTTTCGTGATAATTGATAAACATATTAACATGTGATCAAACTAAAATATAAAGGTATAAATGTGATAAAAGCTTGTCACAACATTATTGGACATAAATATTTTTGATAATATTCATTGTAAAATTACATAATATTTATTTGGATCCTTGTTTAGTTAAAATTTTATTTACATTAATTTTAATAATTAAAGAGATTCCAAATGTGTACGTCCCCTCTCTTAAAAATGAGAGTCTCTTATTCTCCATAAATCACACCTAATCCTCATTTTTCAGAAATTATGTTCTTCAATCCATTTTTGTGTCCCTCCTAACATTTCAGAGGCCTTATTAATGGAATAAAACATACCTTAGTAGTCTTATATTGATTATGAAAGGAATTTTTCTACGAATGTCATATCATTCTAACTATGCTTTTCAGTTTTATATCATCTTTCACGTCCATTAATATTCATATCCAATTTTTATGTACATAAATTTGTATATTTCAAAAAATAATAAGATAATAATCAAATTAAAACCTCTATATTCATCTCCATCCACTATTATTTGAGATTTGAGTTCCTCAATCTTTTGTATGAATGTGTACCACTTCTCTAATCGAGGAAAATCCTTTCAATCCCCACCTCTCATATCTATTTATAATGATGAATATAGAATTAATATATTATTATAATAAAATATTTATCATTATTAAATTAAAATAAATTATTTACATTCTTACCATTCAATTCACTGAGAAATGATAACGTTGTTCATGAACACGATTGGACTACCACCTCCACCAATGATGAGAATAATTTTTTATCTCCAAATAACAAGAATTATATAAATATGTGAAAATAGAAATCAATATGTTATGAATTTTAATATAGTATTTCAATAAATATGAAATATTATTTACTAATTTTTTATAATTATCATTGAAATACCTTAATGTTACTCTTGCATATGTATGGCATACCATCTCTCGGATTGTAACATAGTTCAATGTTCGTAACCATATTTTAATATTAGTTTTAAAAGAATAGTATTTTTTAAAAAAAAATTAAATATATAAATATTATTATTGTACATATTATTAAATAATTATCACTTTTACCTCAGTCATAATATAATATTCATTTTGAAATTATGAACCAAATGTCTTCAAAACACATAATGTAGAATTATCTGATTAAGTAATTATATATTTCATTAGGATAAGTGAAATGAATTATCAAAGGATATATAATTAAACATATATAATTTTCGTACTGATTATATTAACAATTATGATTTTTTTGTAATGTTATTAAGGGACATATATGGAATTTCGTAATATAGGGTAAGGGATTTTCTAGAAATTAAATTTCATTGATCCATATTTTATTGTTATTCACCTAATTGATTTGATATGATGTATGTAATGCCCATTTATCTAGTTACATAATTAATACTTCACACTTAATTATATATTATGTTTTAATTGTTATTATATTATTGATGGTGATTTAACATGAATGTTACCATGTGGTTAAGATATTTATAACTGAATTTCCCAACATTGGGTTATATTTCCAATTCATTGGATTTTTATTGATATGATCAAATGTTAAATGATATTTAAATTTTTATATTATTAATTAAAAATTTATTTTGTATTTAAATTTATTATAAAAATATACACATTGATTAATTCCCTGTTAAATGATGAAATATTTATAATGTTTATTCAGCTCAAACAACTTTTCCATTGGACATATGATTATAATGGGCACCTATATTCTTTTATCAGCTCTATATAACTCTACTTTGACATAATATATCATGTATACCCTTATTTTTATGAAATTTAATGTTTCATTATCTGTTTTCCTTTCACGGTCATATGATTGAGGAGTTACCTAAGTGGAAAGAACATTATATTGAAATCTCTATTATATTAGGGCTTTTTTTTCAAGGTTCACTATGCTAAAATCATAAGATAACATTTTCTTGAAACACATATCATTTTTTCTTATAATGTTATGAATATTTCATGTATGTTTAATTTCCATTTCATCCCTTATTAATTCACGAAACATCAATAAAGATGTTTTTAATTGATCTTGATATTATATCTTCTTTTACATTTGGAATCCTTTTATTTCACATTAATTCTTTATAAAATGTATTCAAAAATACACTTTTATAAAAATAAATGACATCCTAAATTTATTTTTTATAGGTTAATTGTACTTTTTTAAATGTATTTTGAAATATTGATTTACTATTATTTTCAAAATCTATCACTATAGGTTCCATTTTTTATTTTTTTGGAAAACATGTTCATTTATAAAATTTACAACATTATTTCAATTTTCCACTTTGAATCCTATTTTTTATTATTATTTTTATGTTATAAATGTGATTTACAATGAAAATTATTTTAAATTTTTTTTTGAATTTTTTAATTTTTATTTCAAAACACTAATGTATATTTTCGTGATGAAAATTATAATGATCATTTAATGGTACATTCATTTTTAAATTCAAATAACCATTAAAGATTTAAATTCTCAAATGGGGATAAATTTTTGATACTTTCCACTTTATTTCCCTAGGTTGAATAATATTATTTCCATGAAATTTTAGTGGGGGCATTTCTTTTCCATATGTAAATCATTATTTGAATGGAATATTGAATTCTGAAATAAATAGTGATAATGAATATTCCCTATATTGTAACCATGAATTTTTATGTTGAAAAAACACATAAAATTAATGTTTTTATAAATTATAAATGGTCATTCTTTCATTATGGTTGATTTATGTTTTGAAAAAGGGTTTTTAAATAAAATGGTATTCTCATATTTTATGGTGTTGATGGACACATATTTAAATTAGTTTTCAGGGGTTTTATTGATGATATGGTCTATATAAATGATTTACAAAGGGGAGATCCACATGATAGATTACAATTTATCATGATAAAACATATATTATGGGTTGATCTCTATTATAGAACATAGGTGTGCATGATGTAACATATAGTATGGGTGATCATATATATCTATCTAAAAAATTGGGTAATGATTATATTTTTCTGTATATCTATATTGGATGTTTGGTATATGTTTATTAAACATTTAATGGTTATTTTAGGGTTCAATGTTTATTATTTGTAAATGTACCAATACATTTAATTTATTCCATATATTTTTTGTTAGCATTTTAATTAATCAAATATGATTAACATTTCCCATGATTATCAATTCTAGTGACCCTTTACTTTGATAATTTATTCCAATATTGATGATCATATTATTTATTAATATGAATAACATTATCTTATTATCATGTACTGTTGTTATGTCATCATAGCTTTATTCTCTTCATATTTGTAATGATGACATTGAATTATTTAATCATATGTTTACCCTTACTGATCGTTTAATTTCTCAATTAGTATGTTTCTATTTCACTATGCTATAAATAACAATGCTAAATGAATTGTGTCAATAAATGATTAAAATATATAGAAATTAATAAAATATACCAAAGACATAGTGTGGAATATAAAATGATTTCTGATGGGGTATAAAAATTATATTGAATTCAATTGTGTTCATTATGTATAAATTATTCCAGATTCAATAAAACTTTAATCCTAAATGGTCTGGTTGTTTGGGGTTGACACAATATTTCTATTGGATGTTTTCAGGTATGGATGGAAATAATATTATCACATTTATATGTATAAAATCTTGAAATTCAAAAAATTTATTTTTAGTATCATATTTTGGTGTCTGAGTTCGTGGATGTTACATGAGAACATAGGGAGGCCACTTCCATGTGGGTGTGTAGTCCCCCATTTCAGTATAAGTAGTTGTTGTATATGGGGTAGTTTTAGAATTATGGATGACCAAAACATATTTAACAATATATGAATGATATTTATGTTACAGGAAACAGACATTATGGTTTTTATTCATATGTACCGAGTCAATTATAGGGCTTTAAAGGAAAGTTTGAGAGAGGCGGAGGATATGGTCATGGGAAATTCCATGACTTATATTATTCAATACTATCATATAAATGAGTTATTTGAAGTCAGATCAAATTAACATCCAGCAAGGTTTTTAATTTGTTTCTTTCTATATAATTTCACTCTTTTGTTTATCTTATATTGTTCCATAACTTGTGACTGTATGTAGAGTTACATTCCATTCCCCATTATTTATTTTGATAGGGTAGAGGTAAGGCAACTTTGATTGATGTGTCCTAGGGATGTAGACTTTTGATGGGGTAGAACCATCCCATGGGATATTTGTTCATCATTTATAGATATATATATATCCATAAGATGTTATCCAAGAATTGGATTATTTATTTTCCATTCAGGTAGTCATCAACATTTTCATAATGATATTTTTTTTATATGGAGGGATATGAAGTGGAATTCATTAGTGACAAAAGTTATTAGTTAGGTGAAGAAATGTATAACCTTGTTTTCCTTATTAGGTGGATATATTAATAGAATCTCATGACTAGGGTAAAACTAGGGTTTTAGGAGATTTAGAAGATGTTTTTTTAGAAAATATTGGGGAACTCACCCTTGATGAGATGTTGTATTTTTGATATATTTTCAACTCAGTTCATTTGTAATTTCAATGTCTCAATATTGAATATGGATAAATAGGATGTTTAATTTATGTTTTTAGGTGTATAATATGATTTAATGGTTTTCATCCAACATGGTGACTCGTTGGGGTTCCCCAGTGTTGTTCCCCAGAAGGAGGAAATTGGTATGAGGTTTTTTATAAACTACTAGATATAAAATTTGGTAACTATAAAAAACTATTTCCCTATTTTGAGGATAGATGATCTTTTCTAATAGTTTAGAGTGGCTTGCTAGTTTTCAATGGTCAATGTATTTTTTGAATATCTCCAGTTGTGGGTGATAAATGAGGTTATCCCGAATAATACCTTCATGGGAATGAATGGGAACTTCAAGACTATATTTCAGTTGTTTAGTGTAAAAAACACCCATTGTGTTCATGGGATCATGAACTCTATGTGATGTGAGTTCCAACACCAGTTTTTTTAGACATTCATCAATGATATGTTGATCTATATATAGGCATATTAGGATCGTGATAAGAAATTTGGAGTTATTTTCCATGTCCTACAACACCACTAATTTAATGGAATGTTGTCTTTATGTGTGTTCTTGATTTAAGTGTTACATTTCATTAGACATTTGGTTGTATATTAAGGAATTGAAGTAGCCTTAAAATGTCAGATACTATTGTTTCTTGGGTTTAACCCAACAATATAGAAGTGGATCATTTTTTTCCTTGGTCTTGTAGGGTATTATCTGAGGTTTTAACTTGATTTATCCATTGTAGTATCCACAAAATGATAGTTCTCTACAATGTAACGAGATTTTATTTTGAAATGTCAATGATAGGAAGTGTTCAATTTTTTGAAAGAGATGTTGGTTTGTGCTCCACATCATTGATTACCTGAGAATGGTGTCTTGTTTAATGTTTTTTGGATTATTCTCTTATGGTATTTAAGAAGATTATTGTGGAAGGATAAATATGTCATACCATTTTGGTATTATTAGTTCTGTTATAATGATTGTAATTATGTAATAAATTATCTTTATTTGGTTCCGGCAATTTTTTTTGATAATGTTTGGGTGAAATTACATCATTGGTGAGTTATTTTTGGTTTTCACATCCCATCAGTGCATGAAATATGTTTTATATCATTGATATATTAATTTAAACCATTGAATTTTGGTATAATTTCTTTAGTATTATGATATTGAGATCACAAAATCCACATCGAAGGGATATGTGATTGTTTATGTCTTGATTTGGATGACTTAAGGATATGTGGTTTTAGATTATTCTAATGATTATAAAGAGATAGAAGAGCATCCATAAATACATCATGATGGTGGATATATTAGTGGTTGAATTTATCTTCATTAGCTACCCATTGTGTTAGAATTGATATAGTTGGTTGAGGAGTATCGTGGATGATAATTAGAGTCAAATATGATACAAAACCTTGTTGGTCATGATGATTCTCCTGAGGGATGGTCAGAGGATAGTTAGATTAAAAGGTTTTCTTGGAGAGTTTTTTCATTACATTATTGATGAATAATGGAGTTATCCATTAGTTTCAAATTACATCATAGTGGTAAAACCTATTGTGAGAAACATGTATCGTAATTTTATTAGATATTTTTTGTTTCTTGGGATGAATGATCAATGGGAGTTTCTTGAAATATGTAACTAGTTTTTCAGAAATATATATTTTAATACAATGTTCTTGGTGGTATTTTGTAGATATTATATTTTACCATGTTAAAATTAGAATGAATATCTATGGATTTCATCACCTAGATTCCCCAATATTTGGGATGATGTGATGTTGGTTTGGTTATAGTGGAATTAGTGAGGAATTCAAATAACTTATTAGTGATATTTCAGTATATTTTCATCATTGTGTTTGTGAGGCATTTTATGTATGGTGTGAATAGTTTTTAAAGGATAATGAGTAAAATCATCTCTAATATAGATCATTATTTAACCTTTTCGTCATACATGTAATTACCCTTAAAAATATTTGTATATAGTTTAGACCATAAAAACATTGGAAGAATTTTTTTGATCTTGAGCATTAAACTCTGATGGATCATTTGAGATTAACATTCATTTTGATATGATTTCATTCAACAATCTATACCACATATCACTAAGGATGGATCCAGTTAATTAGATTCATATGGGGTTGTTTCATTCTCTATTCTTCTGGATGATATTTTTGGAGTCTTCCATTCAAGGTCTTGATGTGCTGGCCAAATGGCATTGAAGTTATATTTGTTTTAAGAGAATTTGAGGTTGGAATAAGACCTTCATGAAGACGATGTTTATCATAGGTGGATTCCATAAGAGATCATTTTAATATACCCTTGGTTAATGAGATTATCCCATCAATATGGGATGAGGATGTTTAGAATTTGGAGATATATTTAGCCAATATTTTTGTTCCCATTTAGAAGTGGGGGTGAGTTAGTGAGGAGTCATATTGTTGGGAATTTCTATAATTATTTTAGAGGAGCAATGATATATACCACATGTATTAAATTTTTTAGTAAGTTCACAATGAGTCCCTCCTCATTGACTATGAGGATTTCAATATTGAGGATGATGTGGTGTTTATGGAGCATCCAATAGTGATATTAGATTTTTTAATGAAGGTACTAAATCGAAAAAACCATTGAAATGGTTTATTTGTTTTCAATGTATAAAGTCTTAGATGATTTTACATAGGTACAAGATAAAAATTATTGTTCCCAATACCATGATATATTTTTATTTTTCTTATAAAATATTTTTTTTGAAAATTTGGTGATTATATAAAATATTTTGAGATTTATTGTTTCCTTGGATTGTTAATTTTTGATATATGATAATGTACATGGAATATGATATGGTAAATACCTAATTCATGTTTTACATAGAATATAATAGTAGAATATTATAACTATATGAGCGATTCAGTGACACTGAATGTGAACATGATCATTAAATGGAATTTGGAATTTAATAATTTATTTTCCCAAGGCAGTGTTGTGTGTTTGTCGTGAAAGTTGTTGGATTAGGATATATGGAATATTATGTTTTCAGGTGGAAACATAATATGTTTTCGATTATACAGAAATTTGTTCTATCCTTATTAGTGACCAGTGTTGATGTGGTTTCATTGGATCTATTTGGTAAATTTATGATTGGATTGTTTTGGATGGTGGTATATTTGAGGCATAATGATATACAAGAGAGGAATATCATGAAAATGATATTCAGGACCCTTTCGATTTAATTACTATTAATTTTCATTCTCAGGGGTCAGAATCATTAAGGTGGAATCTAGTAAAATTTTTCCCTCATTCCAATCTCATTATTCTCTAGTTTCATTAATCAATGGTATTTATAGAACATTTTAGTAGTTTATGTGTAGATTTAGGCTGAATCTCTAAAATAATAGTTTTTTACGACATAATATGGGGGTTTGGGATGTTACTTAATGGTTATTTATTTCACAGTCAGTGCCTTAAAACATTTATGTGCATGACTAATGGAATATTTAACTATTTTACACCATATGATGTGGACTTATTGTGTATTTCAATTATCTTCCAAGGGGAATTTTTTTTGGAATTTGGGTTTATAGATAAATGGTTAGTTATATGATATTTATTTCATGACCTAATGGATTATAAGATGTAAATGTGTGTTATTGAATTATATTTTGTGAGCTATAATTTTTTATATACTTATTAAAATAATTATTTTTTCATTCAGCCTCTATTCACTATAATATTTGGAGAACCATATATCAGTTTTGATAGTTCATCTAGCATGTTCCAATAGTCTTGATTTTTGGGTTATAATGTTGTAATTTTTGTGATCATTAGTATGTTCTTCCCAATTTCCCATTAATTTCATCTATTTTTTATAGTGTTTTATTTTAACATTGTTATTTTTTTTGGCTATATTTTTTGGGACTCTTTGGTAAGGTTCATGTTTATACAGTATTTTCTTTTGTAGTTTTTGATTTTAAGTTATTTATTCTTCTCCCAATAGAGAGAGGAAATATCAAAATATTCAATAAGTTGGGGGATCCATATTTTAGTCTTTTTTATGTTCTATGTGTGATATATTAATGGTTTTAATTTCAATTGGGTGGCTATTAAGGGCAATCATAATAATATAATGAATTTACTCAATTCAAATTGATGGGTTTGGTAGAAATTGCATGTTCTGTAAGATTTTATTTTGTTTTTGATGATATTAATTCATTTTTATGGATTTATGAAAATAAAAATTGTTGGAATCAAGGTTTGATCTATGTATGACACAATGTGAGGACGCATGATGTGTTGTTAAAATTTATCACCATGAATAATTGACTATATATTTATATTTTACTAAAAAAATGGTTTCCAATGGAATAAATTTGGAATTATTAGCCACATTCTTAATTAAATAAGTTACATGATATAATAATATATATAATTATTGAAATAATGAATGTTTTTCATTGATTCAATATTGGGTTTTTTGTGTTTTATGGTATGGTTTGGGCTGATGTTGTGTAATGTTAATGACCATTTGAATTTTTTTAGAGTGTAATGTTTTTATATGATTTAGATTGTTAGAATAAATTATATTTTGGATATTTTATTTTTTTTGGATCCAACAGGTGTGATGCATAGTATCAATGATGTCTGGTGGGGTTTTATGTCATGTTTGTAATGTGAAATGGTTTTAGTGTTCCATTATTGTGGTGAATTGTGGTTTTGGTTGTGTGGCCATTTTGATGTGTGTTTTTTTGGTATGCTGGTTTTGTTGGAGTAGTGTATTGACAATGGAGATGTTATATGGGGGAGTAATTGTATAGTGGTAATGTGGTTTTCCTAGTTATCTATGGAATAAATTTATATAATAAAACAAAACAAGATAAAATGTCAAATCAATGAGATGTGATAGAAATTGTTATGATGTAATTTTCTTAAATGAATTGAACATTACATGAAAGAGTATTTGTAAATGTGAATGAAGTTTCATAGCAAATAAAGTTAGTAGAAATTTCTATATATGTAAAGTGGCAAACAAGTTAATGAATGTGGGAAATATTATGTGTCTTTCATAATGGTGGTGTGGTGTGTTTCATATAGATGTTGTTCTGGATGTGATAATAAATGCGTGGTAGAGCGGATGTGACATGGTGTTGGTTAGTGTAGTTTATGTGAACTCAAATTTCAGATATTGTGTTATATCTATATATATTTTATTTTATGTTCTTTCTTTATATACCAAAACCAAGTTGCATATCCTTAAAAATGATTAGTGTTTTTGGGTTCTAGGTGTTTTATAAATCATCTTAAATGGGTGTGATTATAAAGGATAGACACCCAAGTCTCCTCAATCTTCCATAAATTGTGATTTCCTAGGTGAATTCATGTAGCATGTTGTGTGATGGTCTATGTGTTTCCCTTAAAGATATTATGTGATGTGTCATTAACGTGATATGATATATGGTGGGGGTCAAAAATTATTGGAGGATTTCATGATGTATATGTCAATAATTTTCATGATATTGTAGTTCCCTAGTAATATTATGTGATAATTTGTGATGACCCTAGACTTATTGTGTGATACATGGTGTTGTGATACCTAATTCCATCACAATATATTAGAACACGAGCATGTTGGGTAGGTAGATATGCCTTTAATAGCACATTAGAGGCAGATCACGTATCTTCATGAAAGATGTGATGTGATGTGGATATGATGGGACATGTATGGAAGTTATGGAAGCACATGATTTTTGATATTTGGGTGATAGTATGGAAATATTGTAGTGTATTTGTTATAGCATATCATGATTTTTTATGATCTCTATGATAAATTTAAAATATTGGATGAATTATTTAGTGAGTGATCCATGATGAGTCTAGGATTGTTATTTGACCTATCTAGGTTCTTTTTATGTCCTTATTTTACCATCACACTAGAATTATCATTTCAGATTTGAATTTTATATCATTGTTATGTACAAACTATGTATACATGTTACTCTAAACCATCATATATAAACATTATTACCTGGATCATGGAGGTGTTTTGGAGAAAAGATGGACATTAATAGATTAGTTTATGAAGCTTCAATTGAGTCATTTCTATAAGACATGACACTTTGGTTTATTAAAGACTTTTACTTATATCATTTTACATTAGATATACATTTTAGGGTGGTGTTGGGTTTATTTTATGTAATTTATTTTAGTTTTATGATTTTTTACCCTATATTGTTATCCTGATTTATAATATAGGGTTGTGCCTCTCATATATACTGGATAATAACACACGTGTTACTAGTAGGAATCCTATGGCATATATGAGGTGGGTCTCTTGGGGTCATTATCTAACATCATTTGTTGTTCGGTGTCTATAAGATGGTGGTCATGAAACAAATCATTACATATTTTCCAACCAAGTCAAACCAGTATCAATGCTACACATTACCATTTTATACCTAAAGGTAAGTTACATAGGGTTTGAAATATAATATGAAATACATGTAATAGAAATTAAATACAATGTATATCGTGAATAAATGTAAAGAGACACACATACCCACATGGTCATAATCATGAAAACCTTAGTTCCAACTACATACCCACATGAAACACATAGTAGGCATACATTACTTAACAGTAAAAAAAATATCATGCGAACATTATATGAATATATCAAACAACGGTATGTATCTTCAAACCATAGAGTAGTTGACATAATCTAATATCCTAAACCTCTATATGTGTTGAGAAAGATGGATTGGAAATACCTATATCCAAGAAGTCCTCCTCATAAGCCTTATTCTTCTCAACATGCGAAACTTCAAGGATTGTCAGTTTGTAGATATAATTGTATCCTTTAATTTAAAATAAAATAAACATTTAAATGTGAAAAATTTATTTCTCCAAGTTGGATAATCAACAATAATGTTGAAAATTATAAATTATCCATCATGATAATTCATGATTATTCTATATTTAATAATTATTATTTTAAACATGATAATAACATTCCATAACACAAAAAATTATAAAAATTATTCTTATAATTTTATATATGACTTTCTATTATATTAATAAAATAAATTATAATAATTACCCATAATAATTCATGTATAATTAAAAAGTACATCCATTTATTATATACTTATCATTAATGTCTAGAGTATTGAAGTATAACTATATATACAAAAAACCCCCCAATTTTTTGGGTTTTATCCATTAGGAAAAAATTACCATATAAGTGAAGAGGGGTTTTAATTCATCCATTCTAGTAATATTGAGGAATAACTTGTTTTTGATAATGTAAATCTTATCGATCTAAAAAATAGATAATCCAACTTCCCTTACTCAAATGATAGCCCAAAAATGATGGCAATAAGGTTTAACTATTTTATGAAATAAAAACATGTACATCTAAATGATAATAAAAACAAAAAATTAAATGTCATTATACAATTATTCTTTATTAGATTATTAATAGTATAGTGTATAATTTTACCCATAAATATGGGTTATAGATTTCACTGAGTCCACTAATTTAATTCCAAGAATAGTATCTATTTAAATCCTTAAAATGCATATAAGTTTGATTTGGGGTGACTGTAAGAATAAATTTGAATAAAATAATGTTAAAAATATACCTTATAAAAGGAATATGTGGTGAATTAGGGAAACATGGCATTATCCTTTTCCAATGGGATATACACTTATGAGATAAAATAAGATAACATATACACTTATGCATCACACTAGTACCCTTTCGTAGTACCCTTTTGAGAGAACCATAAATTTATAAAACACATAAATATTCTTACAGAGTAACATTATTTTGTTAACCAACCATCAAACAATACTATCATTAATGACTTACACTAATGAAGTTAATTGGTACCCATATTTAATAGTCTATGACCCTTTTGTATGTATCCATATACATCCGACTATCTATGAATAGTTATGGGTGACCCTTATATTTTGATTTTAATTCAGGACTACCCATAAATACCACATCCTTACCCTTAACAAAACTTGACATACCAATCTATAGGACATGGTACTGGGATATTATTCATACAAAATCCATAGAAAGTCTAAT
This sequence comes from Viscum album, assembly GCA_963277665.1. Taxonomy (NCBI): domain Eukaryota; kingdom Viridiplantae; phylum Streptophyta; class Magnoliopsida; order Santalales; family Viscaceae; genus Viscum; species Viscum album. The sequence goes on along the minus strand of OY728157.1, from coordinate 1,843,827,856 downwards.
CTAACCTTAATCATGGACATTAAACAAATCTAAACCTTATATTTTTCCTTAGGATCATGTATAAAGGGATTGTCATTGAAAAATTAAATGTTAAAACATAATTAATTATACAATTAAAAATACAGTATTATTGTCACTTAAAAATATTCTGTTGTTATTTTTTTCAACTATTAATATTCCATATTCTATCATTCCATTTTTTTTATTTTTTCAAGCACTACATTCATATTTTTTATTTTTGTCTAATTCTTTTTCCAATTTAATTTTCTCCATCTTCATTCCTTCTACATTATATTTATATTTTTCTCTTTAAAATAATTATTATTTCTATCTATATAATTTTTTATTGATTATTAGAATAATTGGTAACATTAAAATTATGTAATAAGACTACCCAATATTCATTGATGAAATATATATTCCAATGAATAATTTTCAAAACTGACCAATATATTAATCAACTAATAATTATTCTCTTAAAAATAGTTTTAGAAATTTAAATATTTCATTTCATTATCAATGATAATCTATTCTAAAACATTTTTCATAATTTATTTCTTATTAAATTTGAAATTAAATCCTTAATTTTTTCCCCAACTTTAGCTCTCTTTATATTTATGAGTTCACAAATAAAATTTACATTTCAGTTATGTAAACTGTATTTTTTTTCCCCTTCCCCAGTATATGTGAATCCTTTTTTCATTCATTTAATTCTATAATTCTCTTAAATTACATGTAAATTACTTTTTCAAATATATTATAAGCAAATTCTTCATTATTAACAAGGGATGTTATTAATTTTATAGAGTTTTCATTAGTTGATGTATCCTACAGATATTTATTATAGACAAAATATTATTCTCCCATTTTTTTAAATTATTGTATTACAAAAAATATCTAAGTTAATTAATATTACATTATAATGATTATTATTATTTTAGTATTATAATGTTTTTTATATATAATTTAATTATTTAGTTTTCATTATCTTCATTATCATTACACTTTACATTTCAAATATTATATAATAAAATTCAAATAAAATGATCAATAAAACAATTCAATGTAAATATACTAAAATATATATAACTCTAAGTTTTAACTCCTACATGAATATGTGATGAGACATTTTAAATCATAAATCAATATGTACATTTGAATATAAATATTCACCAACTCCATTGATCTCCATTTATGTATACTCCTTCATAAAGGCATTTAAAGGGGTTTCCTTTTGGAAGAAAAATTATTTCCTTATAGAATCACCATTTCACAGCTCATATTTATGAATAAATTGTTCATGTTGTATTATAAAAAAATTAATTTAGATTATAATCTTCAAGAGGTGGAATTTTTTAATCAAACACAACAAGCTAGACATGATAAAAAATTCAAACTATCATTACATTTTCTATAGTTTATCCAAAAAATTAATTAAATAACTAAATATCATTGATCATATAATTAAATATTATAATTTTTTTATATCATTATTTAAAATGAATTCAAAATTTATTTTCATTTTTTATGATGTACTCTCCTAACTCTAATATTACCTTCATGAAATTTCTTAAAATTTCATAAATTCCCTTCTCATTATTGATCAAAAAATAATAATCAATTATTTGATGGAATACTATTTTAAAACAAATATTATTAATAATCAATCAATCATGATATTTTTTATATCAATTGGAGTCATCACTGTACATTCGACACATACTATAGTACCATCATATACATTTTTAAAAAATACATACCATGAATGTGAATGTATGGTGAAATTAATACCTTTAATTTATCATAATTATTCTCATTTAAAGTTAAATATCCTATTTTAATCAATATATAAATATTATTCATGTTGAAAATTATATATTGAACCATACATTAGATAAAATGTGTAATGAATCCTGTATCAATTGTTGTTTTTGATTTCTTTTATGGGTAACTCAAACAGTACAATGATTTCAATAATCAATATATTATACCCAATTATTTTAATGTTACATAATATGTATTAATTGATTAGAGGGAGGTGGAGTAGTAAACAAAAATATTCTATAGTCACCGAGAAATAAATTTTCAATCAAAATATGATACGAAAAAATGGTTATTTTTTAATTTCTTTGAAAACATAATTTAATGATGAAATACATAAAATTAATCCCCCACGTTGAAAATAAACATTTAAAAAATAACTGTTAAAATATATTTTTATTTGGATCATCAATCCAAATCAGTGGTCATATATTTGGAATGGAATTTTATCTTCCATTACTATATGATCCACTATATCAGAAAATGATACAACATGAAAGGTTTTTCCAAGGACTATAGTGAAAGAAATATAAAAAAATGTATACATTTATCATATACCCATTAGAAAATCAGACTCCTCATCATTTGTTGAAATTATGAAAAAAAAATTCAACAAATTACCACCACCACTTATTTAGAAGGATTATTAAAACAATAAATGTTAGTATATAAACACTTTATATTGTTCATCCAAAATTTTCATTAAACTTTTATTTATATATATTAATGTCTGAACGTGTCTTTGATCTTTACAGAATGTGAATAATTATTTAACTATGTTATCATTCTTAAATAAATAAAATGTTTTACGTTTTTAACATGAATGACAATAAACAACGCCATTATACAAAAATGTACAATATAATAGAATTAGAATGTCTGGATAGTGGTAATAGAATTATGAAATACATATAAATGAATATATATATATATATATAATAAAATTTATATGGGCATCTAACTCAATTATTACCACATTGAAATTAATAAAATATCTTTTATGCTTAAAATTTAATTTTTAAAATGTATATTTTTAAACATTTGATATATTTTGGATTAATACTAATTTATTTTGAATAAAAAATATTTAAAAAATGATTCCTAATAAAAAACTATTTTTATTATATGTAACAATTTTATTTAAATTTAAAAGGTCTTATATTTATGATTTATATTTGGTAAAAATTAATATCTTTTTAGTATTTGTCGTAGCATGTGGAGTATAATATGAATTTTTTGTATTATTCTAAAATAATTCTTCTTGGTGAATATTTTTCAATATATTTTAAAACATTCTATGGCATATCTGAAATTACATGGATATAATAATGAATAAAACATTCAAAAATAATTTCATAAAAAAATATATTTTATTTTTAGTTCTATATTTTAAAATATTCTGTTTGAATTTAATTCCAATATTGTATTTTTTAAAATAGAATCCATATTATCTCATCTATTGTTTTAAATTCATTATAAATTTTAACATGAATATTATAGTTTACTAATATAATAAAATTAAATGGATATTAAATTAAAAATTATTAGATTGAAATTATCTAATATTGAATAGTTTATTTTTAGGTATAAATATAAATTCACACTATAAAAATATTAGTTACACATATAAAAATTATTTTTAAAAGAATAATAATATACTAATTTATGTAATATTTAAAAATTAAATGAATCACATTTAAATTAAAACTATTATATACTTTTTAATCATTTATAAATTTTAATAAACATTTGTTTAATAGGAAATTGATTTTGAATAAGACTAACAATACATAACGAATAAAGTTGTATTTTTCTAGAAAAAAAATTTTCCAGCACTTTCTATTTTTAGATATAAAATATAAATTTCATTTATTTTTAAATTAAATTAGAATAAATTGAATAAAATATAGGATTAATCAGATCAAAACCTATTAATACGGATCTACATAAATTTTTAGTTATTCAATAATTGACCTTAGTAATATTAAATTCAGAGGTGTATGTTTCTAATCGGCCAATATAATGTGTTTTGAATTTTCATATATTAACATGAACTTAAGAAATATTATAAAAATTTATTTTAAAATTATTACCTACATGTTTTATATACCATAGCTCCCTTAAATCATCTATCATTCATGCATTTCAATTCGTACCATATACTATTTTTCCATGGGAAAGGCCATCTATCTCACTTTTAATAGGGGTATACAACTTACACTATTTCAACACACAAATAATATATTTAAATTTCCTAGAACCCCTACCTATATTTCTTCCCCATTAAATTATTTAAAATAATAAAAACTTTTTTAAATGTTAATTATTATATTTCTCTCAAATCTATACTTTTTCCAAGAATATTTTTAAGGTCTCAACATTGCGATGACATCTATTCTAAGGCTTCAATTTTATTACTTACATTATCGATCAACCATAACCATTTTTAAATTGTTACCTAAAAATATTTTTTTATTTGAGATGTAATTATAACAATGGTACATGCATTATTTATTCTCTAACATCTACTATTATAAACTATAATATTATTTACTATGAAAGGATTACCACCTCCCCAAAGTGAAGATTTTATTTTTTCATCAATACATATAATGGAAACTATTAAGGATGGTATTAATGAATAAATATTATTAATATAATTAATTAAAATTTGCTCAACTATAAATCTTAATGACCACCAACTTGAATAATGATATAAAAATGCTACTTGATGATTATGAGACAATAAATTTTTTATAAGATTATATATATAAATGTTCACGTTTTTGTTTGTGTCAAATTATTTTAACAATGTTTTATAATGTATTATTTAATGATTTATTCTGAAACAAGGAAACCAATCATTATTGGTTGAAAATCCATGAAAAAATGTTCATTTTTTATTCTAAACAATAGAATAAAAAATCAATTTATCATTAAACATTTTTAATCATCACTATTTGTTTTCCTTCATGTAAATATTAAAATAATTTAAATTATTTACATTTTAAAAATAATGCACACTGCAACACTCTTTGGGAAGTTAAATAAATGTTTAAAATTGTAATAACCTATTGTGGGAAAATATAAACAAATTAAATAATATCAAATGACCTTCCGAATTAAAATGCACATGTGGTAGGGGTTGCAGGAGGTCAGCCGAGTATGATGTGGATGATGGAGTTGAGACATACTGGAAAAGTCCGAACAAAAAAATTAGATCAGAGCAAGGCTGTTTGGCTAGGTAGAAATAATCTCTTGTAGGCAAGCAGGTTGGGTGTGCACAAGGTTATAGGAACTAGTTTGGGCCTCTTGGCTAGTCCGATAGAGAGAGGTCTATGTAAAAGAGTTGGAAAAAGTCAAGGAGGAGAGTTTATTAGGTGAGTGGGTTCATCGGGTTGGAGGTTCGACCGAATGTAGGGATCACACAAGAGGGCGACTGGCCAGACTGGGAGGGGAAGTAGAGGATTGGCACACTGAGAGAGAAACAAAGTGGAGGGGCTATGCTGGTCTGGTTCACCAGAGAATTATTTGAGCAAAGGGATGCAACGCACAAGGGGTGCGCCATAGGGTATGGAAGGGACATGGTGCATAGTGAGGGAGAGAGAGGGTCTAAGAGAAAGTGGGTGAAAAAATAAAACAAATAAAAACAAAATAACAGAAATGGTTTAAACCAACATACAATAATAACAAATTTAATGACAATAAAAATAAAAATAATAATATATTAATAATTTTACAATTATAAAAAAAATAATATTAATAGTTTAATTATAGTTTTAAGGAAAATAATAGTAATAATAATAATAATAATAATCAAATTGTGCATTTCATTTTAAAACATATAATTTGAATAAAAACTTAATAATTATATTAATAACAATTATAGTGATAATGTTATTGTTATCAAATTTTAATAATAATAATAATAATATTAATATAATTATTATTATTATTATTATTATGTTTTTGATATTTTCCTCAATTCTTTCTCAAAACAATTTTATTATTTAATGTAGTGGGAAACAGAAATGGAACTCGGGTCTACCGCATGGTTAATGCAAATAGTGGGGTTCCCACGCACCAGTCTGAACCCCACAAATATTATTGAACATAAAAAACATAAAACTAGGAACCCAAACTCAACATGAAAATCAATGTGAGACCCCGAAAAAAAATAAGAAAGATTCTGAGTTTGTGGTGTGGAAATTATCAAGAACCATGTTGGGACACCATCCAACCTAGCATATGAACCATTCAACAGCAAGGAAGGAGGGGCGTTTTCGATCCCCACAGGCTGACAGAAGTTCCGTGGTCTAAAAAATAAAACATAGGAATTATTTACCAGAACAAACAAACATAAAATAAATTTAAAGATTAATAAATTAAATATTTAAATCAATATACTAACCATTCCCTTAAACTAAGTTCATAATTAAAGTTTACAACATGTACCAAACACCTAAATGGAATGATAATAATAGAAAAAATAAAAACACTAACTCAAACCTTCAAGAGATATGGGGTTAAACAACCTAAATCCACGTTCACCAAATACATATAAGGGTGCCACTGACAACCCGAACATCCTATGCTCTCCTCGATGCCTCAACTTGGAATTCAAAAGAAACATGATCTATATACACCTAAATGTGTATATATGGTGTGAGCTAAAAGGCCAGTAGGATTCCACTGAGAAACGGTTCCATACAGAATTGTTATCTGATAAATACATTTGAAAAATTAATAGAAAAAATTATATAAATGCTCAATTTTTTTTAAAGAAAACATTTTTGAAGAAAACTAGTTTAATGAAAATAAATTAAATTAAAAAACATGAACACAGACTTTCATGGTAACCCAATTGTCCCATTATGTGCTGACGGTGAGTGACAAGAAAAAGAAGAGCACAATATATGGGAGAGTCCTCTGAGATACTAGTGAGAAGTGGGACCCTAGAACATCACATATTGGTGAAAAATAGTATAGGAACTCAACAACATTTGTTCTCATGCATGATCCACTAGTACAGAAAAACTTCCATAACCTAGTGGTCTATGATCATCATCCAATGCTTTTTTTGTGTTGTAATCATAAAACAAGCTAAGTGAAACAGAGCCAAAGCCACTCTCATATCACTAGCATACAAGATCTATTCCACCCTCCTTGTACCCATGCATCCCATTTGTGCTCAATTAGTTTATATTTCATGTCACATGTCATAACCATACACTCAAACTAAACATGAAGCTCAACATGACAAAACCACCACTTTCACATACAAAATCCATTTGATATAATAGTCACACTAAAAAATCCTCCAAACAAGATTCACACTGTTAATATAATTTAATAAATTATTTAAAAAATTTATAAATCATTGTCCAAAGGGTATCAAAAGACCATGCACACAAAACCCACTCAAAAGCCTCTTTTATGATCATGCTCCCATGAACTTATTTCTGAAACCCAATTCACAACCCTGACATATTTTAGAACACCAACTACGAGATTTAATAAAACATTATTTGATGACACAATGTGGATTTTCATAATGAAATTTTTAAAATTTTTATAGTATAATTATAGTAATGAAATATTATATTTATATTTTTCTGATTATTGAAAATATTTTAGAATACATTTAACTAAGGGGTGAATCAATTTAAGGCGGTCATTCCCAAAAATTTAAAATCCTTAAGGCATGATTGTGTTATACACTTTCCTTTATTTCTAATGATGCATATGATTTATAATTTTCATTTTCATCATAATACCACTATATTACCAGATTTATAATGCTTTTTTTCTATTCCCAATATTTCTTAGAATTTTTATTCAAAAGATACAATGGTTATAAGGGTTCTTAACAAAACAAATCTCTTGGAGAATCTTTTTTTTACAACTAATTTCATTCAAATAGTTCATATGAAGGAAATATGAGATATTTTATATTGAATTAATTTTTATTAATGGTATTTTAGGTTATAATTTAATATACCTATTTCAAAGGGATTATTTTTATATAATATTCATGTTTTATGTGGGTTTTTTACACAATTCTCATCAATTGGTCATAATCACAAATTTTTTATTATTATAATAAATTATTTATCTATTATAAATTATAGTGATTTAGAATTTATTTAACCCTTTTTAATGTTGATATAATGTTTCAATTTATTTTATTCTTCCATAATGATTTTAATATATTTTTAAAAAATGGTTTATTTAAATAATTCACAATACATTTAATGAAATATTATTTCAAGACTATATATTTTCATTGCAGAAATATTTACATATTTTTAAGAAAACAATTTACTATAAAAATTGATCATTTAATTCACTAGGATTATTTTTTTTGGAAAATTACCCATTATACAATTAATTATGTGGATTTTTGAGAGGGTTATTTTAAAATGGTAAAGTGGTTTTTCTATACATTCAAAAAATAAAAGGGTTTCTCACCAAATTCATATTTTCACTTGAATACATTATATATTTTCTAATTGTTCATTATTAATGTATTAAATGCTTGTATTAACAACATCCCATCACTTATATCACCTAAAAATTATGCCATTCCATTCATAACCCCTACTTATCATTATTTTCTAGGTATAAGTCCCTCTTCCTTTATAATAAATGGGTGATCAGTTACACCATTTCAATAATCGTATAAAATTTTAATATATTATAGAAAACCTACAAAACAATACCCAATATTATGTCTATTATATGGAAAAATTCTCTTGGAATCCAATTTTCTTTATAATTACCTGAATACTAAAGACTTCATCAGGTGTATATTGAACATCTTAATATAAGGAAGACATATTTCACAATGTTTGTCTCCAATAATGTAATTTCTAAAAAACCACTATCATTGAATTACAATTTAATAATAGTTATTATTTTTCTGATATGTTTTTATAATAATTGTACTATTATTATTTATTATCTACCATATTCTAAGAAAAACATGAATCAATGTAAGTGATTATGTACAGATCACAACCCCAATATAGCGATGCTGACTGTTTTTCATTACCACCTATAATAGCTAGAATTAATGATGAAATCAATATATAAATATTAAATATATAATTTATTTATGGATCCAAAATTACAACATAATATCAACTTTATCACCTCATATTCATTGTGTTATGAAAATGCCAATAATTTGTTATGGGAACTACCTACTCAAAAAAATTCAATTTAATTATTGGTTTTAATTTTCTAAGAAAATATATTCATATAGTTTTCACAGACATATGAATATGATAAAATAATAATTATAAATAATTTATGGTTGTATTATATAAATAATCCATGTAACCATACTCCCCACTCTAGTTTAATTGTGTTTGTGTTTTTATTGACATGACCACCTATTAAAAAAATGTTATGAAATTATTTAATGGTGATTATGAATATTTAATATATATCTTAACATGAGATAAATTTACAAATAATGATTTTTCTACTATTTATAGTTGATATAGAAATATTTGAATCATTAATTAAAAAAACTATTCTTACATTAAAATTACAAAAATATTCTTCGTTATCATTTTCAATATATAATGATAGAGATTAGATTATCATTGGAAATAAATTTAATAATAATAAATCAAAATAAGTAATAAATTATATTATAATTAATAAAATATTAATGACTATAATTTAAAGAAGAATTATCACTACCATTACTTCTAGGAAACTATAATAAATTGTCAAGATAGTATAAACATAATGTTAGAATATTGGAAAAATATAAGTTATATTCAAATAGAAAATGAGATATATAAACATTTTGTTTTATTAATATAATTATCAAATAGTATATTAATATATTGACATTTTTCATATAATATTTATAGTACCTTTTTTGTTTGTGGGGAAATGTGATGAGTTTTTTATTTTCAAATTAGAATCTATTAAGAAAAGATGATTTTTATGCAATATTTCATTTTCAATAGTGTAAATACTAACTCATTTTACCTTTGTTTAGTAATATCCTGAAATATAAATATTTCCACTATTTTATTCCATTTTGATTCTACCTTATGATTTTATTCAAAATATTCAATTATGTAAGTTTTGCATCTCAAAAAATCCTCATTCAGACTCATACAATGTTATACAGTTAAATTATCTTAGAATTTTTACTCTAAAAATTAGATATATTATATCACAAATTAACTTTTACTAATTAAATTTGATTTAATTAGCATTCCCAATAATTCAGGATGATTTTATTTAAATACTCCTCATGAAATAAGTATTATTTTAAATCAATTATCTTTTGTATTTCGTAATGTTTAGTTTTTTACTATTAAATTTCATGATTGATCTATTCTAAAATACTAGGATTTTATAATTTATTTAAATATTTTTTAAATGATAAAGACGTCTAAAGTCATATTTTTCATCAACAATTGAATAATTTTTAGTAAAATATAAATTGATTATGAATTATTCCATAAAATTTAAAAAAAATTAAATTCATGTCTATATCATTACATTCAAGAAAATATTTATCTTTTCAAAACTCAAATTTTGTATTTCAAGTTATCATTTTATTCCAAAAATTTCTTTTTGATATAAATTTTTTACTATCATTTTAATGATTTTGATTTCAGAAAAAAGTTATTTCAAAATGTACAAAAGAATATTATCTATTCAGAAGAAACCATTTTATCCTAAAATCTAAATTTCCATTTGAAATATTTGTGAACTATCAAAGTTTCTATTATTATCCATTATTCTAAAGTAGAAATTTTTTCAATGTATATTCATTTATTTTATTGAAAATGTTTTTTATTTTTCATGTTATAATTAGTAAATAGTCATCCCAAATTATATTTTTCCAAAGTATTTTTACTTCTCCTATTTTGAAAATTTTATTTATGTAAGGGTCATTAAATTTTGTATTCCGAAAATCGAGGGTTTTCAATTTATTCTCTTTCTTTAAACTAGAATTTTTTAAAATATATTTGTACCCCAATGTTATAAAATGCTTTATAAACTTTTTAACATTTATATCAATTAATATGTCATGGTTTACCATTATTAATGTGAAATTTTAATCAAGACACAGACACACACACAGATATATATATATATATATATTATGATATGAATTATTTTTTAAAATTATTATTTTTTATTTCATATTATTTTTTTATGGTTATGTTTTGAGATGTTTTGGACGGTCTAAAAAGAATATTCATTTTCTATGGGTTACTTACGATTTCATTATTATTAAAATTAATAGGTTTATATATATATATATATATTGATTGGTGGTTTCTTATATTACTCAACAATTCATTGGTTGAAGATTATATTTTATGAGATAGTAAATTTTGGACATAATGAATTTGGTCATGTAGGCGTGTGTGTAATGGGTTTTCTGAAATGTGTTTTCTTATTTTTATGGTTGTTCTATATTATCATGTATTTTATAATATTATGAAAAAATTAAAAATATTTCATCCAATTATGCCTAATATTCATTATAATTTTTAGTTCCTTAAAAATCAAACAATTCTATATCTGAACATTTTTTTATATTAGACACTTTTCTATCATGCATACATGTTATATGACCATAAAGATTTATTTTCAGTCATGTAAATTATTTTATGCATCCTAAATGATATTTTTATGCTCTTATGTTATTGTAATTGGTGTTATGAGTATCTTCTATAGTGTTTAAATATGATTATGAAATTTATGTATTCTCCAATTTTCCCTTGATTTTATTTTATGATTTACCATTAATACCATCCAATATCACAATTTCTTTATATTTCAAATTACTAAGTCAAGAATATGATTATATCATGTGAGATATCATGAACTGTTTCTGTATGAAATTGATTATTTAGAAATGTGCAGATGTGTTCTAAAATAACATTATTATGATTCTAATTTCCATTAAACAAAATCTTTTGGTTCTAGGTCTGTGTGGTGATGATGAGATGCATTATTGAAAACATTATATAATTATACATTTTATTCTTTTTTATAATGTATTGGTTCAACAAAAATTAGTTCCAAAATGAAAAATCTATATATCACATGATTACATTATATAATCATTCAATAATTTCATAATAAGGAATCAACCATTATAAATTAATTTTGTAGAACATGAAATAAATAATATTTAAATTAATAATAGGTTAAACCTTCTAATGTACTCCTTATTTGTTATGTTACTATCTATATAATATATTAAAATAAATTTCACTATGTTTATAAGAAAAAATTAATTTTGAATTTAAAATTTAAAATCCCTAACCCATATTAAATTTCATTTTCTCAAATTAAATTGACAATATCTTGGAATTTTTTGTATTTTTTAACTCCTTTGATGATTTCAATGAACATTAATGGTGGAAAATTTGAAACAAATTTGTTATAAACCAAACCTACTCTCCAAAACTACATGAATGTATAAACATGTCTAAATCATACTATGGTGGAAATAATTAAGGTGAAATTATTACAATTATCAATTAGTTTTTTATTCATAAGTCTTTATGACAAATACTCCATTATATTAAAATTATCTATTGTAAAAATTATTTTGGTGTGATATCCTAATGAACATTATATTCATTTAATTTAAAACAAAATACATATCCCACAAGTCATGAAAACTTCAAATTTTTCATGTATTGTTTGGGGATTTAGTATATATTATTTTTGGATCTAGGAGTGGAGATGACGTGAGATTCTGAGGCCTGATATATCCATAATTATTTTTCAAAATACATCAAATATATTAAATGAAAAAAATAGTTTTCCATAAATTTTATAATTACCTATAAATTGAAGAATATATATATAAATATTATGTCATTTTTCAGTTCAAATCATCTGTTTTACCAAAGGAATGAATTTTCCATGGAACATGTTAGAGGTTTGGGTTGGGTGTGGTCATGGGAGGATATTGACATAATTTATTTTAAAAAAAAATTATTCATTTAAATAATAATCCCTACTAAATAAATGTCTATATAAACATTGTTTTGGAGTATTTCATGGGTTCTCTGCCTGATCCAAAAAAATTGAGAGGATCTATAAAGATAGTTGGAGGAGAATCCACTTAAAAATGACAAACATATCATGGATCATCAGTCATTTTTTGATGAGAGGCAAAGAGAATGCTAATGATAATGGGACAAACTGTTGTTTTCCATAAATTTATCCAAATCCAGGTAGAATGGTTGTGTTTGGTGAATTCATTCTGCATTGTGTATTTTGATGATAAATTTGAATTAATCAACCAATGGATTGATTCGTTGTTCGGTTATCTTTCACATATGTGATTATCCATAAAAATTATAAATATGGTAATTTATTATTGATTGGATCATCATTCATGATTCTAATGTAAATGGATTGAGGACAACCAAAATTTTTTGAGGTTCATTCCCATCTTTGTCGGTTTTCATGGATGTACCCACCTATTATGTGTCTATCATGGAAAAATACATTGTATTTTGTTAAACAAAATAGTATAATATCAATAATTTCACACTTGGTTCATGGTGAATTTCATTTTTATTGAATATTCGGGATTAGATCAAAAACATGATAAAGTAATGATTAATGAATATTGATTATAGATAAATATAGTAACAAAATTCCCAATATCTATAGAATGATATGACTATGATCATGGGTGAATGATATTTTAATGGACTTGATTGGACAAGACTCATAAATCGATGATGGAATGGCCTATGAATTAAAATTCCATGATATTCTCCATGGTGCATGAATGGATAGATAGATGGACGAGAAGAAGACTATTCCAGATCATGATTTAGCATTCTATAAAATAATGAACAACATGTTATATCATCTTCTATTAAAGAGAATGTGGGTAATTGGTTATGGAGATAGTGTTATGTTATAAATTTAAATATCACAGTCCATGTGACCCATATAATACAACATTCAACAATTTCATGGAAGCTGGTCATGTACCTATGATTGTGCAAAGGACTGGCTTTCCATACATGGGAAAAAGCAGTAGGACACACACACATCTATTATTAGGTTATCTAAAAACATCAGGAACAATGGAAAAAATATGAACTCATTCATGGGAAGTGATACAAAATAGTGAATCAATATCAAAGGGACATGTTTTTTACTACTAGTAAACACCATGTAATCCATAAAACATTTCATCAAACCATATTCCTCAATTGTTTATATATTTTTTTAGGGATCATTAAAATGGTCAATTCCATAAGGGTTATTATGAAACCTGGTCCTACATAATGGATGGTGATCCCCTAAGATGGGCATCATGGATAGAATAGATGAAATCCTTCTGTTAGGCCCAGAGTAAGATCATATGTCATCATCTTTCCCAGGGTAGATTTATTGTTATTTTCGTGATCAAAACTAACTGGGAATTGATCTATACTTGTATGTTTTATGCAAAATGAGTTTTTGGTATATCCTAAGTCCTTGGGGTGATCCTCATAATTTTATCATTCTATTCATACATCATCAGATAATAAATAGAGAGACATCAAACTGAGAAGAATATCTCAGACAAATTCCAACAATTTTATCTTATTAGGGGTGTATTCTCATAGATGGGATCTATGTAAAACATGTTATCATGATTAATGAGATTTAATATTGGTTATACCTTCACTTTTAAAATTATGACATTATTCATTATATATATATATATATATTACAGTTATATGTTATGTAGACATATAAATATGATAATGAAATAGTTATTCTTCATTTAACAATTTTAATGATTTTAATGTGTAAAACTAAGTATTATTATTCTCAAAAATGTTGAAGTGTTTCCTTTAGGTGATGTGTCTTATGAAGAAGATCCACATTTTGATGGCATCATTTAGTGATTAGAACCATGAAGAGTTTGGTGAGCTAGACTTCTTGAGGTGTGTTCTAGTGGTTATATTGAACGTAGTTCCATTATATTCATTCATGTTGGACATGGTCTCAGAAACATTGTGGCTAGATTTTCTTATTACCCTATTTATTTTTATTACATTTTTTATTATCAGAACGTGTGGTTTAGATGTATGGTTTCTTAGGTTATATTTTATATTATATCTTATAATATTATGGTTTTTTTGTTTGTGTGTACCAGTTCCTTAGGATATGTCCTCCCTTGTTACTAATATTCAAACACAACACTTGTCGCCATCCCCTGGCCCAACAGGGGGGGTTCTGAGGGTAGTCTTGACCAGGCCCCCTCATCGATGAGTAATGACTGAGTGGTATTAGATAAAGTAGATTCTAAAATTGGACTCGAATATGTTTTATTTTTTAGCTGAAATATTCAAAAGTGATTCATGTCCAGTTTATAGTCTAGAGAGTCTAATATCAGTGTAGAAGCTGAAATATTAAAACACCACAACATTGATCACCATCCTTTCAACCTACAATATGTAGAAATTATTTCTTCAGAAAAAAGTGGTGCATACATCATATAAGAATGGATTGTGTTTTCCATTTCATTCATGAGACAGATCTCTATAAATAGTAATTGTACATGATACATCATATCTATTTTAGGATGCCTCAAAAAGTATGCATGCTATGATTCAATATCTAGATCATGAGGATGACCCCCTCAATGATTGTCTATCGATAGATGAAACTGTTCTATTAGTGAAACTGCCTATTGGTTCAACTTTCATACCACAACCTATTGAGTATTAGATGGTACCCATACTACCTGAATATGATTTGTGGAAGATGAGTCCACTTCTTGAGATTCAATGACAAAGAACCCTTAGGTTTCGTGTCAATCCCAAACCAGCTATAGTTTAGGCCAAGAACGATGTTGTGATTCGAGTTATATATTTTATCTAAATTTAAATATCATATGGTTGTCCTATAAGTGGTTCTTCTAAATAGATCATCATTATGATGGTGGTGTTTAGAGACCGCATCACATGAGATGTTGATGCTACCATGGTCACAATTTGAGTGACATTTGAGATATGATTTATCTCAACCTAAATTGAGGTTTCTATGTTTCCAGTATCTTCTAAAACATTAGTAGTGTAGTGAGATAGTGGTGAGTATTCATAAAGGGCCACCAAACACTATAGAAATATGATGTATATAATACAATATGAGTACTTATATCAACATTTTAATGAAAGAGAAGAGTGTATACAAATCTAATAGATATTTATAACTACATGAACTATTACCTATACTAGGTTACTAGATAATTCATTGTTAGTTGAGATTTTTGTTGTTGATTAGAAGTAGATAGTTATTTTTAGTACTGGTAACTTTGGAGAAAATAATTCAGAAATTATGACCCAATGTTAGTATTATGTGCCTTGACAAGCGAGACATTTCAAGAGGTGATCCCAGTATAGAGGTTTTTTGGATAATGATTAATGTATGGGTCTACTCATACAATAGAGGGGAAATTTTACTAATTATATGGAATCTAAAATGATTCATGAGATTGTAAAACCCAACCCACAGCTAAGAAAGAGGCAGTTGATGGGAAACCAAGGATGTTGTAGTGAATAGTGAAAAAACATTGTAGGTTGGAGTTCAAGGAATATGATATGGGAGAGTACATTTTTGTGGTATATGTTTTGGAATAATACAACTTCCATCCTTTGGTTTTCCATTCCATGTATAGGGAGTAGGGGATATTGGAAAGGGAAGTTCTTGGTAGTTGTGGGTTATGACCTAGAGGTTCTAAGTATGATATGAGGTATGTTATGTGCCTTTTCTACCATAGTATTTATACTTAAAAAAATTTGTGAGTCATTCCTTTATTCCCATTTATCTGGTTTGAGGTATATAGTTTCTATTAGATCCATTTAATCAACCCTTTCACTAAATTACTCAAGTGAGGGATGACTCAAAAATCAAAAAAATCTATCAACAGTGTGACCTGACTCTTAGAGGTGATAGAATATATTGGGATGTATTTTTAGTATTGATATTATCTTATTATTCTATATTAGGCAATGTATGGTTATTTACACTTCCTTCCCAGATATGTTGTTTCAAGTGGAGAATGTAGTGTGTTTGTAGATATCGGACTACATTATATTTTTGGGTTGGAAAGGAAACCAAGGCATTTCTTGATATAATCATCCATACGAGGATGAATTTTATTACTCATTATAAAAACATAGCCTTAAACATTACATAATCTGAATTAGGTTAATAATTGACATTGAAGATATTTTCTGGTATAGATATTTAGATAATTTGATCCTAACATATGCATACCAACTTCAATATTACATGTAGACACTTTTACATAGTATCCATTTTTTTATAAGATAAAAATTCTACAAAGAAAACAGTCATGTCTACCTCCATTTTTTAGATAGCATGACTTTTACATGATCCCATCCTTGACCCTATTCCACTTTATATCTGATGGAAAACATTTCAAAAACATGGGGTTAGAATAAAAAGCTTATTATGGGATACACAAATAAGGAAAACTGTTAGTTTTTCAAAAAAACAAATAAACCATGAATACCTTGTCCTACGTAAAAAAATTTATTTTAATGAAGTAGTAAAAACTATTTACATAATTAAAGATCATTTCATACCCATTTTTGACAACAATAATTCTATTAAACCCATTTAAAATAATCATAACATATATATGTAACTTGTGACATAAACGTACTTAAATAGAATAACCATACGGTCGACTTCTACACATATCATTAAATGGAATATCCATACAAATGACTTCCATACCCAATGCTTTGGAGGTTATAACATAACAACCCGCCCAAATTTTTCACAGATCCAGATGTCATTTGGTTTATCATGTAACCACCAATTAAATATCTATGTACCATTATAAAATCATAAGACATAAAATATTTCAAATATAAACATTTCATTGATAACAATTATATTGCAATCACAATAAATAAGTTGAAATATTGAAATAATAAATCCATTTAAAAATTCATTTTCAGAACCAAAACACCCAAAAATAGAAAAATGGTTTTCCTTTTTCATTTAAAAAACATTAAGGCTTAAAAAGGTAGACAAATAACGATTACAGTGGCAGAGAGGTCATGGTCACTACAAATGTTAATAACATTCCTTTTTTCATTTGGTAAAATTCTACATAGGAAAAATATTCCATTTGTATGAAATGAAAATTCAAATGTGTTTATACACTACATAAAAAAATTTCATCAATAAAGAAAAATATGCCTCAATGAAAGGAGATTGAGATGAAGTCCCTTACCTTGTGTCTGACTTGAACCGTTCATTCTATAATATCCTGAATAATAAACTAATGTTAATTTCACCTTTCGTAATAAAATTTTTCTTATTTATGATTCCTTTTATACCATTTATTACCCTGTTATAAACATTATTTAATCATTTATGTTAATAATGGTCGTTTTGTCAATATTTGGTACTTGAGTCAAAATTGAACTTTTTATAATTAAAAGTTATTCATGTGGTAAAAATTCCATTATCTCTAAAATGATATTCATGATTTATATATCATATATGTCATATATATCCAACATATATATGTATTTATAATATAAAATGACATTTAGAGATACAATATTAAATGTACAGTTCATGGAGACGGTAAGTCGTACGTACGCATGAATGTTAATTTCATTTATATTTCGTATTTAAGGGAATGAATAATTAAAAATACATAGGTATATTACAATTCTAGTATAATATAATATATTATTTCATTAAATCCATCCTTTATATGTTTCACATATGGCATGAATGAGTCATATCTCTTTGAAGGAGCGGTAGTCCGCACACCCTCAAATGAAATTATCGCTTTTACCAATTATGGTAACCATAATGGTTGATATAAAATAAAAATACAGATAAATAAAGAAAACATAAACATAATATATATCATATATAAAAATAGTTCCATCAAAATGGCCCCCATGAGAGGCGGTTGGATATATTTTAATAATCATTGTTTCGTGAGTCAACAGTTCGTCGTCTACAGAAACAGTATATTCATTACCCATTAAGTGGAGGTGTGTGTAAGAGTATTTTGAATACATCACATTCCAAAAAACTAGTATATTGAAGATATTTGTTATGTTATAAAATAAAATAATTTAAAGAGTTTATGGGGTTGGAGAAGTAAAATAGAAGAAAAGAACTTAAGAGAAGATGTTAGCTTTAAATAGGGTAACTCCGTTTGGTTTTAACCAAAAGGATTTATTAAAGTGATTTCAACCTAAGTTAAGGAATCTAGGTGGAAGATAGAGGTCATGGTAGATTATTTAGGTAGAGGTTGTAAGAGACAAGGGTATTTAGAGGTGTAAATAATGGGACAGAATTGATGGATTTTTATAATGGGGAGGATGGGATCATTAGGAAAGTTGGAAAATATTTTTTTATTATAAAATTATGTTCTATTTATAAAGTTCCAAAACTAATTAAAGTTGAACATAAGATGACTCGTGTTTGATATAAAATCTTCCAATATGAATTGGACATGTTATGGATATAGTTTTATTCATTATAATCTTAATTATTTAAATAATTCGTTAATGAGGTCAACACTGTATCATTATTATGTCATAAATAATATTATTTATTTGATGTCTAAAAATTATAAAAAATAACATGATGTTGGAAATATTCTCATCTTTTTAATAAACATTTGGAGTCAAATATATCAATTAAATAACCCCATATTATAATTGTTTTAGCAAAACTAATACATGTTTATGATATATTTTTGACTTTAAATAAAAATTTATTAATATCACTATCTCACCCAATTGGATCTAAAAGGAAAAAAGACTCACCCAAGGATAGTCTTGGCCGGGTATTACTCATAAAATAAGGGTAGGACAAGTGTTAAAGTAATTTATTATTATTATAATTTTGTTTTTTCCTTGAATTACTTTACTTACCTTTAACTGCGATAAATAAAAGTAAAAAGTTACAATTCACAAAAAATAATTTTCATCTTATTGAACCAAATTAAACTTACTAATAACAACAATGTAGGATAGATTTTCAAAATCCTATTCAAAAAAGTGGTAAAATTTTATTTAAATAAAAATTACATCTTTTTAACTACTACTAAGTGTTTTCACTAATCATCAAAAATTGATGGTGTTAAAAAAAATTCCAAAACAACATCCTAAGATATATTTGATATTATGAATTCCAAAATTATCTCTATTTTACCAAATTAAAAACATAGAAGTTTCATTAATTAATTAAAAATTAATTTTCATTGTCGTTATAATAAGTCTGTTTTTATTATATAATAACAATCAAAATATTGACACTTGTTTATGTCCAATTTAAAATGGAAATTATATCAAATTACCTATATTGGATTAAATAGAAAAAATATTATCTAATTAAACATTAAACACAATTAAAAATATAATATATCCATATAAATTAAATAAGATTAATATGTTGTTTTGAATTAAAATATAGAAAGTTTCACTATTCATTAAAAATGAATTTTATTTGAAAAATACCAAAAAATTTCCCAAAGAAAATTTTGATGTCCCAATTCTATAGAATAATTTTATGTTGCTAAATAGAACATATAAAAGTCAGCCAAACTATAGTTAAATAGGGTTCTCCCATAAAAGGTGGTAAATCAAACTTTTAACAAATATTAGAGTATTTATGCTTAAAATTAGATTTATTCACATTTTAAGCCTCTATATTTTATTGGATAAATGTAAAAAAATTTTAAAAAAAATTATAATCATATTTTATTTAGTTCTATTCATTCCCACCAATACAATGTCTAGGCATTAATGACTATTTTAATTAATTTAGTATTATTATGTTTTATAATGACACACTGTCTTGTGCAGCATTAGACATCAAAGAAACCTGTTTTTGTGTATCAAATACACCATCTAACATAGAATCTACTTTTAAATAACATGAATATTTTATTGAAAAATATGAATTAATATGAAAATTAATTATTCATTATTTAATTGGGAATCTACATTGTTCCCCCATTTAGAAATTGTGTCCTCCCATTTTTTATTCAGATATAAAAAAAGTGTGGGTATTTCTCCCCCATTTCATTTTCAGATTTCCATGCTACCTCTTTAAAAATGTGGTTTATTCCACAATGCCTTCACGTAATGAATTACAACATTCTACAACACTTTCTCTCTTCGGTCAAGAATTTGGACTGGTTATTCTTCATAAGAATGATTCCCTTCTAACTGGACTACCTCTAGGATCAAAACCTACGATGGACCCAGAATATAAATTCTGAACATTGATAATTAAAACCAATTTGTACCTTGGATAAACCTGGAGGTAATGTCACTCAGTAAGAAATAGACCCTTCTTTCTCTAGGATTTCATAGGGTCTAATGAACCTCGGAATCATATTTCCATTCTCACCAAAATACATCACACTTCTACATGGAGAAAATTTGAGAAATATATGTTCACTAACCTCAATGGAAAGATCCTTCATCTGGTTATCTTCGTAACATTTGTATCTACTCAGCGTTTTTCTCATGTACTTCTGAATCAAACGATATTTTTCTACCATCTCTTCTTCCAATTATTGTCTCATTAGTTTCCTTTCACCTACGTCATCCCAAAATGTTGGAGTTCAATAAAGATTTATTTATAATTACTCAAACTAACCTATCTATATACTGGAATGAAAACTGTATTTATAGCCCATGGGGTGTCAGTAGAGTTGTACCCACTAGTTGTTCCTCTCGCTCTCCATGGGAACTAGCCCAGGCTCGACTTCCACCAGACTCTGACACTGTTCATATTATACAAAGGGCGATTCAAATCCATTTTAATAGCTGGGGAATGTGTCGCACACACTCTGGGCATGGCGGGGCCCCCTTTGGGAGTGGATCATAAAACATTACACATGTTTATCCAATGATCCCATACCAGAGTGTTTAGGGGTCATTCATGGAATCCAAGATACCCAGGTTCAAAAATGGATGGAGGCAATTTTCTAGTATACTGTAGTTGTACTGTAGAAGTACTGTAGATGTTACTGTTCTTTACTATGGTAGCCAAAACTATTCACTCGATTTTGGCCTTCGGACCACTGGTTTGGGCCTTTGGGTCTCAAGGGCCTTCGGTTCATCAAAGGCCTTCGGGCCATAGGGACTTCAAGCCATATAGACCTTGGAGTAGCCTATTTCACACAGAACATGCCCCCAAAAGGAGACGAGAGCAACAATAGTAGCAGCCACCAGAAGCTGAGCGAACTAGATTGGAAGAATGAGAGGGTATGTCAGCCGCCATTAGGACTATGCACCAAGTAGCTTTGTACGGGAAAATTCTAGCCAATTAGAAATTCAAGGTGGGGAGCTACTTGATCAACGACGCAGAAGCTAGTGTGTGGATGTTCTGGTGGGTTGGGCCAACGGGTCATGTTATTGTCACGGTATGCCTTTGGGCCTTCGGGTCATGTATTGTGGGTCAGTTGGGCCTTGTGCCTTGGTCATACAGGTCATGTACGGGTTCCCCTTCAACCCTTAAAAGGTATAGTAAACATTAAAAAAATAAAAAAGAATGCCATTGGGCCATTCCATCTAAATTTGATATTATATGAAAATTCAACCAAAAAAGATGTTGATATCAACTTCACTAGTAATCTTATGCACAAGAATGTAGAATGTCCTCCACAGTCTGAATTGTTCATTCTGACTACCCCTCTAATTGTGGGTGAAAAGACGTGCTAAAATTTAATTCATTACCCATTGAATTCAAAAGGCCTTTCCAAAAGTTAGATGTAATCATGGGATTATGATCAGATACAATAGAGAGTCGAACTCCATGTAACCTGGCTATCTCATTAATATAAAATCAAGAAAGTTGATCTGGACGAAAAGTTTCTCGAATAGGAAAGAAATAAGTAGATTTAGTCAATCTATCAACAATAACCCAGATTGAATTATTGCCTCAAGATGACTTTTGTAATCCTATAATGAATTCCATGGATATATTTTTTCCCATTTCTACTCTAGAACCCGAAAAGACTGAGCCATCCATTTCAGTAACTACCGCTCTTCCTTAACCTGTTGTCAAATCAAACACTTCACAAAAAAATCTTCAATATCTCTTTTCATTCCATCCCACTAGTAATAATCCTAACAATCTATGTACATCATAGTACTTCCAGGATAAACTAATAATTGAGAACTATGAGCTTCACATAAAAATTCATTCTTCAACTTTGAATCACAAGGAACTCATAATCTCTTCCCAAACCTCAAAAAACAATCATTATCAATGTTAAAATTAAGAAACATACCATTCAGTACCAACTCAACCTTTTTCTACAACTCAATGTCTTCCCTCTGCGCTTTCTTACATTTGTCTTATACAGATGATTTCAGTTAAACCTGAATCAAAATATGGGAATTTCTTACACCAATAACATCTTTTCCAAACTTCATTAAATCATAAACCAATGGATATAGTTCCAAATGTGTCATGGTTAATATAGAATTACATTTTCGACTTAGAGCATCATCCACTTTATTTGGCTTTCCCGGATTGTAATGGATTGGGAATTCATAATTCTTGATAAATTCTAACCATCTCTTTGGTCTCATGATTATTTTATTTTTGAGTGAATATATACTTTACACTTTTGTGGTCAGTATATATTTCACATTATACTCTATACAAATGATTCCTCTAAATTTTTAAAACAAAAAACAAAAAAATCTAATTCCAAATCATGTGTAGGGTAATTTAACTCATTAGTTTTCGAATAAAGAGGAACATAAGAATTTATCTGATCATTCAACCTAAAGAAATAACCATGTATTTTCAACGAAGCATCACTATAGATGAAAATTCACCATATCTATAATGTAATTCCAAAACAGGATCATTAACCAATTTTCTTTTCAATTCCTGAAAATAATCAACTCATACCTTTTTCTAGATTAACTTAACACCTTTTCGAGTTAACATAGTCACTGGAATAGATAACCGTGAAAAATTGTCAACAATCCTCCAGTAATAACCTTCTAAAATAAGAAAATTGTGGATCTCAATTGTATTTTTGGGTCTCAAAAATTCTTCAACATCTTTTGTTTTATCAGTATCAATAGTTATGCCATTATTTGAAACATTGTGGCCAAGGAATAAATTTTTTTCAACCAATACTCACACATTGTGAATTTTCCATAAAGATTCTTTTCTTTTATGGTTTGAAAAACAACCCTTAAATGAATTTCAGGGTAATGTTTTCATTTAGAATAAACCAAAATATCATCAATAAACACAACCATAATTAATCACCTGAGTAAACTAAGCCATAACTGAAAAAAAAAATTATTCAGTTTTGATTCTCAAAATCATAGTATACTGATTTGGATGTTCATTTACCCTTATATTCTTTTATAACATAGCTTCCATATATCATCTATGGAAAACCATTTTGAACACTGAAATTATTTAGGAAAAGCATCATGATAATATTTACATCCTATATCATTTAATTCATACCATAAATTAATTTATGGACATTAATATAACCATATTTGAACTCCTAAATTTATATAAAACGACCTCTGATACCAACTATAAGCATCCAACCATAAACATTACATTCTACTAAATGAAGTTAATATTTCACATTAAAGATATTTTTAGGTTTAGAGATTTAATGAATTAGGTCATAACATATACATAACAACTTTAATATTACATGTACACTCTTCCTCTCAATATTCATTTATTTCATAAGATAAAAACTATTTGAAGGCAAGAGTCATGTCTAGTTCATTGTTTTAGAGAAAATGACTTTTATTTGATCCAATCCAAGACCCAATTCCACATTATTTCTTCTAAAAAACATTTCAAAAACAAGGGATGAGCATTAAAAGGTCACTAAGGGATACAAAAAAAGTATAACAGTTAGTTTTTCAAAAGAATAAGTAAACAATGAATACCATATCATATGTAACGATTATCACCTTAATGAAGTAGGAAATACTCTTTACTGAATAAAATATCATTTCATCCTCATTTGGAACCAAAATAATACAATATATCACATAGAAAGAACAAATAACATATATAGGTAACTTGGGATATAAATGTACTTAAATGGAATAACAATATGATCGACTCCCACACATATCACTAAATGGAATTGCCATATGACCGACTTCCATAACCAATGAATTGGGGGTTATAATGTTACCACCAATCCTGGATTATCACAACACTACCCATGATTTGTTTTATCACCTAACCACCTGTCAACAGTATAAGTACCATTATAAAATCATAACACATAAAATATTGCTAATTTATGAATTTCACTAATAACATTTAATTTCAATAACAAGAAATCATTTTTAGATATTGATAAAATAAATCCATTTGAAAAATCATTTTCAATACCAAAACACCCAAAAATTGAATAAGGGGTTTCCTTTATTATTTTAAAAAATCATTAAGACTTATGGAGGAATCCAAATAACAATTATGGTGATAGAGAGGTTATTTTCGCTACAAACAATAAAAAATTTCCTTTTCTATTTTAGTAAAACGCGACATAAAAAAAGTATTCCCTTTGAATGGAATGAAAAATTAAAGGTTTTTATACACTGTGTAAATAAATTTCATGTATAAAGCCACATATTCCTCAATGAAAGGAGTTTGATATGAAGTCCCTTACCTCTTATCCGACTTGACCCATTCGTTCCTTAATCTCATGAATAATAAACTGAAGTTAATTACTACTTGCTTAAGAACATATTTAAATTTCCAATACATTTATATAACTTATTAATATGTTATAAGCATTATGAAATCATTTATTTTAACAATGGTCGTTTTGACAATATTTGGTACTTGGGTCAAAATTGAACTTCTGGTAATTAAAATTTGTTCATGTGTTCCAAATAACAATATCTACAGAAAGATATTCATGATTTAGATATCCTATATGTCATATATATTCAGTATATATATATATATATATATATAATAGAGAATAAAATTTTGAGATAAAAAATGTATTGCACCGTTCAGTGAGACGGTAAGTTGTACGTACGCATGAAAGTTGCTTTAATTTCAATTTTTTAATTAATGGAATTAATAATTAATGATAAATAGGTATATTATAATTCATGTATAATATAATATATATTTTCAATATATCCATCCTTTATATGTTCCATGTATTGCATGAACGAGTCATATCACTTTAAGGGGGTGGTAGTCTACACTTTCTTAAATGAAATTATAACTTTTACCGATTATGGAAACCATAAATATAACGAACCATAATTTACATACATTGTTATTACTTCATAATTGAAGTACACTTATTACAATATATAACAAAACCAGGAATGGACCGTATAGGTATAGAGTTTTAGAAACTTGGAAACATAAACAACTAGTTCATAAAGCATCTACTTTGCCTCCCATTTATTTCATCATATCTAGAGCCATTTTTTGGAATATCCTACTTAATAACCTTCTTCCTGACATGGGGAAATAAAACATACAAAAGGGTGAGCTCAAATGCTCGGTAAGGGTAAACAAAAGAAATATAAATCACATCATATACATAAGAACATAACTTTTGGAAATCTTAACCTGCAAAAGAGATCATAATTTCATAACCTGGGAAAAATCATTGTGGTGAAATGTAATCCCAATAATCATAACATAAAAAATGAAACTTTGTGTCATACACACATAATCATAGAGAATCATTTCTTATTAGTCAAGACTCATTTCCAAGACTATCTTAGTGGACAAAGTCTAATTCTGAACCGAGTTCATTCCTCGTTTCAGTCATGTTTCACTGAACTGGTTTAACCTGCCATTCCAGCCATGTCTATCTCATGAGATATAAAATCATTACCCAATTCATTGGAGAGGGATATTGGCCCCACCCATCTCATAATGATACCATTCTTATGTGTGCCACAAAATCATAAACCATACATCATAGCATAACCCATGAAATAAAAATGGGAATCTTAAACATCGTGACATAATAAAACAATTCATATTAGATAAAGGAATTCATAAAAATAATTCCATCACAACATAATCAAATCAATTTAATAATATGTAAAGAAACATAACCCTTTATTATCTTAGATGGAAAGTAATTTTGATAAAACACTTGAACTCCATTCTTCAAGAAAATATCCTTTCTACTTCAAAAACGCTTTTCCTTTCTAGACATGTCCTAAAATTCTAAACTAAAAGAAGTAGATTAAAAATAAACATGAAATATTTTAAAGGAATCTTCTTGGAAATATTGTTTTAAAAATCCATTCATGCTGTATAAGTTAAAAAACATTCTTCTCGTACATTTGTCAGAAAATTCATAAACTACCTCATATGAAAAACGACAAAAGATTCCATTCATATCTTTTACTAAAAACACACTGAAGGGTAAACTTGGATTTAAAAAATTACAGGTGGATAGAAATAATATTACATATTGATGAAACATGGATGTGGATGATAAAATATGCCCCAGTAAATACCAAAGTATAAACAATCTCGGATAAAAATGAGATTGTGATATTTTTCCCTTACCATAGCTCTGCTTTTCTTCCTAGGTGTCAGAACCTACTGTAAAATGATTTAAATAATGTTATTGACTTATTTTAGAATCATACATATTTTTATGATATCATATATGGTCATATTCATAGCTTCTTATTAGTAATATTTCATTACTACTTGTTATTCAGGTGTTTATTACTTTTTTTTTCTTATGTGTGTTTTGTCGAATAAATTCTTATTCATCTTTTTGGGTTGTAGATACCTCATTTACAGAATGGTATTAGTGTAATATATATCATATTCATTCATTCATTTCATTTATATAATCATTATGCATTGAAAATTATGTAGAACGAGTCGCATCACATCGTGGAGACGGTATTCCGTACGTACGCACGAGTGATGATATCGTTCCCATGATCATGGAATTGTATTGGAGTGTATGTATACTATTTCAGAATCAATATAACTTTACAATAATCATATATATTCATTATTTATACCATTATACCCATCCAAGTATGGTGGTGGTGGAAAATAGATTACACCACAGCGTGGAGACGGTATTCCGTACGTACGCACGCGCGGTGATTTTGTTTTCCGTAGGATGGATATGTGGTGAAATAGGGTTTTTTCATAATTATAATAAATTATCAGTATACAAGTGATACTGATGTTATTAATTCACAATAAAACATCTAAATAAGAAGAAGTGGATGAAGAAATAAAGTTGAATGAATCAGTAACATACATTACCTTTGCATTGAAGTGCTTCTTTGAGACCTCCTTTTAGGGCACTAAAATTTGTCTTTGAAAAATAAAAGGACCTCTAGGATGTTTCTTGGGATGTGGAGAGTATAACATGTCACGGTTTGGTCGAGATTGAAGGCTCAAAGTCGTGTGAGGAAGAGAGGGAGGATGTTCCCTTTTATAACGGAGGAGAGGGTCACCTTTGGAAAAACTAAAACTATTATTTTATTATAAAGTAATATTCGGTTTTATATAGCTCTAAATTGGTTTATTTCAAAGATAAGGTGGGGATGGGTCTAAATCCTCTCATCCTATAGAATTTAGACAAGTTTAGGTTCCTATTTTAACCTTATCATTTAGAATTAACATTAAGTTAAATAATTTTACTTTTACCGTGTCTTCTTGTGTTCTTACACTATAAGGTTAATAAACATAATATATCAAGCCAGAAGAACCCCAAGTTTTTTATTATAAATATATATAACCTTATCTAATTCATTTGGCCAAACCTTATATTTTTAGGAATAAAATATCAATTAATAATATAATATTTATTTTAAAAACTATTTTATGTCAATTTTGATACTATTTGGTAATTGATTTTTGTGAAAATCCTAACATAATTATTAATTCACAAAAAGTTAATCAAATAAATAATAACATGTCATATTAACCTATAAAATTTTTGGAATTCATCAAAAGTCTCAAATTACATTTATTATGGTATTTATAACATAAATTATGTCAATACTTCATTAATAAGATAATTACTGCATCATCTTTGTGTCATAAATACATTAAATTATTTAATGTCTAAAAATTACAAATAAAATACCATTATATAGGAAATATTTTTATATTTATAATGAATATTTATAGTCAATTTCATCTTATGTATAACCATATATTAAAAATTATTTACTTATTAAACATTGAGTTTAACTATTTTAACCCTTCTTTAAATAAATTAATAATAAATGTCCTAATCTAAGCCAAGTGGGTATAAATGGTCATATTTTATTCCTAAGGTTGTTATTGGTCGAATTACACTTATCCCATAGAATTAGGACATGTTTTTGGGTGATAATAATATCATTTTTACCCTTAATTTCCCTATTTACTTTTAACCGTGGTAAATAAAAGTAAAAAGTTACTATTAAAAAAAATATTTTCATCTCATTGAACCAAATTTTACTTATTGACATCAACTGTGTCTCTTGGATTTTTGAAATTCCACTAACAGAAGCGGTAAAATTAAGTTTTACGTAAATTTGCAAATTCTCCTAGGAGGTGGGTAAAAGACGGTGAAATGTTCAATAAAATTTTTTATATATCTAAAATTATTATAAAATTCCTCCAATGAATTACATTGAACTTATATAGGTATTATGTATCAATTTTGACCAAAAATAAATTTAAATAAAATAAATAAATATTTAAATAAAAATTCTTTTTTTAAAATAGTAACCTAGTGTTTTCACTATTCATCAAAAATTGAAAGTTTCCATAAAAATACCAAAATTTCACCCTAGTCTAATATAGATATTCCAAATCCAAAAACGAAGTCCATTTGGAAAAATAAAATTTACCAAATTTCAAAAAGTGTTAATTACTATTCATAACGGCTAGTTTTAATAATATTTTAATAGCATATCATTGTTTAGTGAAACTCGTCATTGCATACGACGCAAGCTTTCAAGGAAGGTCTGGATTGAGTGTAAAGCAAGACAATCTAGTGTTGTGTGTAGTGAAATATTCCTTTGATGATTTATATAACATAAAAAGAAAATATTTATTATAAAAGTCTCGAGTGTTACATTCTACCCCCTTAAAATGAATGTTTCCCTCGAAATTCATCACTTTGTAACAAACAGATGAGGATACCTCTCCCTCATCATATCCTCAAGCTCCCATGTAGCTTCTTATAATTGGTGGTTCCTCCATAAAACTTTCACCAAGCGAGTGGCCTTGTTCCATAAGACTTTTTTCACTATGATCGAGAATCTCAATCGGTTGTTCTTCATAAGAAAGATCTTGTTCCAGCGGTACAACTTCTGAGCTGAGTACATGTGAAAGATCAGGTTTGTAATTTCTCTGGAGAGATACATGGAACACATCGTGAACTTGTGAGAAATTCGGTGGAAGTTCCAATCAGTAAGCTACCTTCCCAACACGATCCAGTATTTCGAAAGGACCGATATACCTAGGGCTCAACATTCCCTTCTTTCCAAATATCATGACCCTCTTCCAGAGAGATATTCGTAAGAACACTATATCGCCCACTTAAAACTCTTAGTCTTTTCTTCGGTTGTCGTCATCACTTTTCTATCGACTTAGAGCTGCTCTTATGTGTTGTTGAATAGATCTGACCTTTTCTTCCATCTCATCAACAAGATCAGGTCCAAATAGATTTTTTTCCCCAAATTCATCCCAGCAAGTTGGAGTCCTGCATTTCTTTCCATAGAGAGCTTCATAAGGAGCCATCTGAATACTGGAGTGAAATCTATTATTATAAGAAAATTCCACAAAAGGTAGGTGTTGATCCCAACCACCTTTGAAATACATAGAGCAAGCTCTCAACATATCTTCTAGTGTTTGAATTGTCCTCTCATACTGACCGTTTTTCTGAGGATGATAAGCAGTGCTGAAACTCAACTCTATATCCAGAGTATGCTGAAGACTTCGCCAGAACTTTGAGGTAAACCTCGGATCCCGATCAGATATAATATAAAGTGGTACTCTATGAAATCTTACCACTTCCTTTACATATATCATGGCAAGATGATCTAGGAAGAAATCCTCTCTAATAGCAATGAAGTGTGCGGACGTTGTAAGATGATCAACTATGACCCAAATAGCATTATTGACTTTGGATGTTTTATGAAGTCCTGTGAAAAAGTCCATAGTAATGTTTTCCCATTTCCATTCGGGTATGGGTAATGGTTGTAGCATCCCCTTACACTTATGTCTCTCAGCTTTAACTTCCTCACAAACCAAGCATCGAGAGACATATTCAACAACATCTCTTTTCATACCATCCCACCATAAGTACTCTTTCAGGTCCCTATACATCTTCGTGCTTCCAGGATGAAAGGGAATGAAGAACTATGAGCCTCATCCAGAAGCTCCTTCTTTAATTCGGGTATGGGAGGAACAAAAACCCGATTCCTTAACTTTATTATCCCATCATAATCAAGGTTGAATTCAGGAACATTTTTCACCATCTTTTGTAACTCTACATCTTCTTTATGTGCCTCTTTAATCATCACATGTATATATGGTAGAACATTCATTTGAGAAAGATAATATTTTCCCCCTTCCATTATAATTCCATGATCCATTATTTGTAAATCCATAAATATTGGATCTTTTGTGATCCTCATCATGGATAAACTGGCATGGTCTTGTCGACTTAATGCATCTGCCACCTTGTTTGCTTTCCCAGGGTGGTAATGGATTGAGCAGTCGTAATCCTTAATCAAATCCAACCATATTCTTTGGCACATATTGAACTCCTTTTTTGTGAAAATATACTTTAAACTTTTATGATCAGTATAAATGTGACACCATTCTCCATAAAGATAATGCCTCCAAATCTTTAATGAAATGATTACCACAGCTAACTCCAAATCATGAGTTGGGTAATTTTCCTCATGGATTTTCAACTGTCGTGAGTCATAAGCTATCACCATATCATTTTGAAAAAGAACACACCCCAATCCCTTCTTGGATTCATCACTGTAGATCATAAACTATTCTCCACTATAAGGAAGTGTGAGTACAGGTTCACTGGATAACCTTCTTTTCAACTCCTTGAAATTCTCCTCGCATTACACCATCCACATGAACTTAACTCCATTTCGAGTCAAACTGGTGAGTGGATTAGATAATCGTGAAAAATATTTCACAAAACGTCGATAATATCCAGCCAAACCAAGAAAACATTGGATCTCTGTTACTGTTGTTGGTCTCGACCATCTTTTGATAACCTCTATTTTTTCTAGATCCACAGATATCCCCTCTTTTGAGATTATGTGACCCAAAAATGAAACTTTTTGAATCCAAAATTCTCACTTGGTATATTTGGAATAAAGCTTCTCCTTTATCAGGTTCTTCAATATAATTCTCAAGTGATCTTCATGTTCTTCCTTGCTCTTTGAATATACCAGAATATCGTCTATAAAGGCTACCACAAACTGATCAAGAGAGTGTCTAAAGACTCTATTCATTAGATCCATGAAGATACCAGGGTCATTAGTCAGACCAAATGGCATAACTATAAATTCATAGTGTCTATACCTTGTATGGAAATCCGTCTTTGGTATATCCTCCCTTTTGACCCTTAATTGATGATACCCTGAATGACGATCAATCATGGAAAAGTATTGAGCTCCGCGTAGTTGGTCAAATAAGTCATCAATGCACACGAGAGGATATTTGTTCGTGATAGTGATCTTTTTAAGTTCTCGATAATCAATGCAGAGTCTCATTGATCCATCTTTCTTCTTAACAAACAGAACAGGTTCTCCCCAAGGTGATGCACTAGGGCGTATGAACCCCTTATCAAGATTATCTTGGAGTTGCTTCTTCAATTCCTGCAACTCAATTGGGGCCATTCTATAAGTTGTCTTTGAAATAGGTAAAGAACCTTGTACGAGTTCTATTGAAAACTCATCTTCACAATTTGGTGGAAGACCTGGTAATTCCTCCGGAAAGACATCATCAAACTCCCATACAATTGGCATATTCATAATCGGGAGTTTATCACCAACCATTTGAGATAAATAACCTTCATTTAGTGGAATCAAGAACCATAAGATGGAAGAAATTTCCACTGGAAGGTTATGTTCATCCTTGCATCGACAGACGATCAAAGATTGATCTGGAATAAGAAATTTGACTTCCCTTCATTGGAAATTGATATGAGTTCCATATAAAGAAAGCCAATCCATGCCATGAATCACATAAAATTCCACTATAGGAAGGATCACAAGATTTTCAGGAAGCACTTTCCCAAAAACTTCAATCGGAGAATAATTATAAACTTTTGATACGACTGTTGTTCCATTAGGGGTTTTCACAGCTAACTCAACATCTAATTGTTCAGGTAATATGGTGATACCCTTAGAAAATTTTCAGAAATAAAAGAGTGGGTGGATCCAAAATCAAATAAAATATTTTCTACATTAGAGTGGATGGTAAGTGTACCTTTCACCACTTTGTTATCGTACTCCACATCGCTGATAGAAATTGCATGTGACTTTCCTTTGTCTTAAGCCTTATGAGTTTGTTGACATCAACCATCATCATCAACCCTTGGATTCGGGAATTGATTGGCATAATGCCCCATTTACTTTCACTTGAAACATTCAAGTGTAGTAGGTTCATTCAATGTATCCCTTCCATTGTTTGCATCATTAGACATCTTCTTCCCATCATTGCGGCATTCAAATGCCCGATGACCTTCCTTTCCACATTTGAAACATTTACGTGTCCCTTTAAGACAACTCCCTCCATGTTTCCTTCCACACTTTGAGCATATAGGAAAGCTCGTCTTCTTTTAAGTGTGCTCTTTAGATTTTCCTTTGAATTCCATTTTCTTTATCTTATCAAACCCATATGACTGATGTGTTACTCAAATCTCCATCTCAACTTTGAGAGTGCATCGAACGATTTCCTCGTAGCTATTGAAGTCCCTTATGGCTAACTCCCTTCGAAGACTTGGTTTTAAGCCATTAAAGAATCGATCGACCTTACTCTCATGTTGGATAATAATCCCATATGCGTACCTTATAAGTCTTGTAAAATTTTCTTCATAGGTACCAACAGATTCATCATCCTTTTTCTTTAGTTCAAGAAACTTCTTCTCCATCTTTGTTACAACAATACAAGGGAAGTACTTATTGAAAAATAAGTTCTTGAACTCGTCCCATTCTATGGACTCAATTTCATCTCTTGGACACATATTATTGATAACATTCCACCATTGATCAGCATCACCTTCCAAACGATACACTAATAAGATGACTTTATCATGTTCAGAACATTGAAGAACTGAAAATATCTTTTCAGTAGTACTGATCCATTGTTCACCATGTAATGGATCAGTAGACCTGCTGAATGAAGTTGGGCGTTGTCTCATGAAGGATTCAACAGAATGTTGCTCTTTCCTTTGCTTGTTTGGATGTCCAGCATGATTCATAGCTCGAGAATGTTGTGTGAGAATGGCTACAATATTTTTCAGTCCAGCTCCCATAATGTTTGGTTGCTTAGGGGGACAATAATTGCATTTCCCGTCGCATTCTGCATTAACACGGTTCCTTTGGGTTCCATCCATTGACTAAACCCAAGAATAATAGTGTGAGCAACACTAATTATAATAGGAAAACCACATAATCAAGATTAAAATTTCACACTTAAGGTCTTATCCTAGGTTATTCATGGCCATTTCTAAAACACTAAAATTTTGTTTTATGCTTAGACTTATATTTATGATTCTTACTAAGGCTTTCACATCCAAGTTTCCAAAGGATGACTATACCTTTCCTCTGATACCAACTATAATGACCTATACTTTATATACATTGTTATTACTTCATAATTGAAGCACACTTATTACAACATATAACAAAACCAGGAAATGACTGTATAGGTATAGAGTCTTTAGAAACTGGGAAACATAAACAACTGGTTTATAAATCATCTACTTTTCCTCCCATTTATTTCATCATATCTAGAGTCCCTTTTTTGAATATCCTACTTAATAACCTTCTTCCTGACCTGGGGAAATAAAACATACAAAAGGGTGATCTCAAATGATCAGTAAGGGTAAACAAAAGAAATATCAATCACATCATATACATAAGAACATAACTTTTATAAATCTTAACCTGCAAATGAGATCATAATTTCATAACATGGGATAAATCATAGTGGTGAAATGTAATCCCAATAATCATATCTTAAAACATGAAACGGTGTCTCATACACACATAATAATAGAGAATCATTTCTTATTAGTCAAGACTCATTTCCAAGACTATCTTAGTGGACAAATTCCATTTCTGAACCGAGTTCATTCCTCGTTTCAGTCCTATTTCACTGAACCAGTTTAACCTACCTTTCCAGCCATGTCTATCTCATGAGATATAAAATCTTTAACCAATGCATTTGAGGGAGATATAGGAACCACCCATCTCATTATGATACCATTATTATGTGTGCCACAAAAACATAAACAGTACATCATAGCATAACCCATGAAATAAAAATGGGAATCTTAAACATCGTGATATCATAAAACAATTCATATAACATAAAGGAATTCATAAAAATAATTCCATAACAACATAATCAAATCAATGTAATAAAAGGTATAGAAACCGAACCCCTTATTATATTAGATGTAATATAATTTTTATAAAATACTTGAACTCCATTCTTGATGAAAATATCCTTTCTACTTCAAAAAAACTTTTCATTTCTTAACATGTCAGAAAATTATAAACTAAAAGAAGTTGATTAAAATAAAATTGAAAACTTGTAAAGGAAGATTCTTTCAAACAATTATTTAAAAATACTTTCATGCCATATAAGTTTAGAAAACATTCTTCTCGTACTTTTGTCAAAAAAGTCAAAAAGTACCTCGTACGAAAAACGACAAAAGATTCCTTTCATATCTTTTACTAAAAACTCACCGAAGGGTAAAATTGGTTTTAAAAAATTTTAGGTGGATGGAAATAATATTACATATTGAGTAAACATGGATGTGGATGATAAAATACACCCCAGTAAATACCAAAGTATAAACAATCTCAGATAAAAATGAGATGGTGATATTTTTCCATTACCTTAGGTCTGATTTGCTTCGTAAGTGTCTGAACCTCCTATATAATGATTTAAATAATGTTATTTAATTATTCCAGAATCATAAATATTTATATGATATCATATATGGTCATATTCTTAGCTTCTAATTAGTAATATGTCATTACTACTTGTTATTCTGGTGTTTATTGCTTTTTTGTTCTTATGTGTGTTTTGTCGAATAAATGATTATTCTTCTTTTTGGGTTATAGATAAATAATTTAAAGAATGTTATTAGTGTAATATATATCATATTAATTCATTAATTTCATTTATATAATCATTATGCAATGAAAATCATGTTGAACGAGTCGCATCACATCGGGGAGACGATATTCCGTACGTACACACAAGCGATTAAATCGTTCCCATGATCGTGGAATTGTATTGGAGTGTATGTAAACTATTTCAGAATAAATATCAATTTAAAATAATCATATATATTCATTATATACACCATTATACCCATCCATGTAAGGTGGTGGTGGAAAATAGATTACACCACGGCGTGGAGGCGGTATTCCGTACGTACGCACGCGCAGTGATTTCTTTTCCGTAGGATTGATATATGGTGAAATGGGGTTGTTTCATACTTATAATAACATATCAGTATATTAGTGATACTTATGTTCTTAATTCATAAAGAAACAACTGAATAAGAATAATTTTAAGAAGAAATAATGTTGAAAGAATCGGTAACGGACATTACCTCTTCTTTGAAGCGCTTCATTGAGACCTCCTTTTAGGTCACTAAATTTGGTCTTTGAAGAACACCAGGACATCTAGGATGTTTCTAGGGAAGTGTAGAGGAGAAATTGGCATGGTTTGGCCGAGCTTGAAGGCTCAATGTGGTGTGAGGAAGAGAGGGAGGAGGTGACCTTTTATAAGGGAGGAGAGGGGCACCTTTGGAAAAACAAAAAATATTATTTTATTATAAAGTCATATTACGTTTTAAATAGATCCAAATTGATTTATTTCGAAGATAAGGTGGGTGTAGGTCTAAATACTCTCATCCAATAGAATTTATACAAGTTTAGGTTCCTATTTTAACCTTAAGATTTAGATTTAACTTTATGTTAAATAATTTTACTTTTACCGTGTCTTCTTGTGTTCTTACACTATAAGGTTAATAAACATACTATAACAAGACAAAAGAACCCCAAGTGGTTTATTATTAATACATATAACATTATATAAGTCCTTTGGCCGAACCTTATATTTTTAGGAATAAAATAACAATTAATAATATAATATTTTTTAAAAAAACTATTTTATGTCAATTATGATACTATTTGGTAATTGATTTTTGTGAAAATCATAAAAGAATTATTAATTTGAAAACGATAATTAAATAAATACTAACATGTCATATTAACCTATAAAATTAGATTAATTCATTAAAAGTCTCATATTACATTTATTTGGGTATTTATAATATCAATTATGTCAATACTTCATTAATAAGATAATTACTACATCATCGTTGTGTCATAAATAAATTAAATTATTTAATATCTAAAAATTACAAATAAAATACCATTATGTAGGAAATCGTTTCATCATTCTAATTAATATTTATAGTCGAATTTATCTTTTGTATAACACTATATTAAAAATTAATTACTTATTAAACTTTGATTTTAACTATTTTAACCCTTCTTTAAATAAATAAATAATAAATGTCCTAATCTAATCCAAGTAGGCCTAAATGGTCATATTTTATTCCTAAGGTATTTTTTGGTAGAGTTACACTTATCCAATAGAATTAGGACATGTGTTAGGGTAATAATAATATCATTTTTACCCTTAATTACCCGATTTACTTTTAACCGTGGTAAATAAAAGTAAAAAGTTACTATTCACCATAAATTATTTTAATCTCGTCGAACCACATTTTACTTAATGAAATCAACATTGTCT
Organism: Viscum album; assembly: GCA_963277665.1. Taxonomy (NCBI): domain Eukaryota; kingdom Viridiplantae; phylum Streptophyta; class Magnoliopsida; order Santalales; family Viscaceae; genus Viscum; species Viscum album. Next base: position 1,843,789,915 of record OY728157.1, on the reverse strand, counting down.
CTCGGATTTTTTAAATTCCACTCACAGAAGTGGTCAAATTAAGTTTTATGTAAATTTGCAAATTCTCCTAGGATGTGGGTAAAAGACGGTGAAAAGTTCAATAAAAATTTTAATATATCTAAAATTATTATAAAATTACTCCAATAAATTACATTGAACATATATAGGTATTATGTATCAATTTTGACCTAAAATAAATTTATTTAAAATAAATAATTTTTTAAATAAAAAGTTGGTTTTTAAATAGTAACCCAGTGTTTTCACTATTCATCAAAAATTGATAGTTTCCAGAAAAATACCAAAATTTAACCCTAGGCTAATTTTGATATTCCAAATCCAAAAATGAAGTACATTTTGAATAATAAAATTTACAAAATTTTAAAAGGTTGTAATTACTATTCATAACGGCTAGTTTGAATAATATTTTTAATAGAATATCGTTGTTTAGTGAAACTCGGTATTGCGTACGACGCAAGCTAACAAAGAAGGTCGTGATTGTGTGTAAAGCAAGCCAAGATAGTGTTGTGTGTAATGAAAGATTCTTTTGATGATTTATTTAACATAAAAACAAAATATTTCTCGTAAAAGTCTCGGGTGTTAAAATAAAGGAATTTAATAAAAGAAAAATACAATATCATACCAAAAAATAAAAATATATATTATATATAAATACAGTTCCATCATAATTTCCACCATCAGAGGCAATTAGAGATATTTTAACAATCGTTGTTTCGTGAGGGAGTAGTTCTCTATCCACAAAAACTGTAGGTTCTTTACCTATTATATGGAACTGTGTTTAAGTGTAGTTTGAATAATCACTTAAAACCCTATTATATTTAGGAAGCTAATGTTATTATAAAATAAATGAATAAAAAGTGTTTAGGGGGTTGTAGAAGTAAAATAAATGAAAAGAACTTAATATAAGATGTTACCTTTAAATAAGGTAACTCCCTTTGGATTGAACCAAAAGGATTTCATGAAGTTATTTCTGCCAAAGGTACGGATTTAATGTGGAAGAGTAGGATACTGAGAGATTATTTGGGAAAAGGTTGTATGATCCAAGGGTCTTGAGATTTGTGATGAATTAGTTAAAAGGGATGGATTTTTATAAGGTAGACAAGGGGCCCTTTAGGAATGTTTAAAAATATTATCTTATTATATAATGATTTTTGGTTTCTAAAAGTACAAAACTAATTAATGTCAAATATAATATGACTTCTGTTCAAAATAAAATCATACAATAATAATTGGACAGGTTCTGGGTGTTGTTTGAATCTCTATAATCTAATTTATTTTAATTATTCATTAATGAGGTAACACTGCATCATTAATGTGTCATAAATAATTTTTTTTCATGTCTAAATAAAATTAAGAAAATTACCATGATATAGAAAATATTTATATATTTCTATTGAATATTTAATATCTAATATATCAATTATATAACCCCACATTAGAGTTGATTTATCACAATAATAAATTTTTAGGAGACTTTTATTTTTACTTTAAATAAAAAGTTATTAAAATCATTATCTTAACGAAGTGGTTTTCAAAGGCCAAAGGTCACACTCAATGATTGTATTAGTTGGTTTTACTCATCAAATAAGGTTAGGACATGTGTTAAGGTACTTTTATATTATTATAATATTGTTTTTACATTGAATTACCTTATTTATCTTTAACCGCAGCAAAGAAAAGTCAAAAGTTACTATTTATCAAAAAATATTTTTATATTATTTAAAAACATTTTACATACTAATAACAACCATGTATGTTTTATTTTATAAATTAAATTCACATAAGTGGTATAAATACATTTAAATAATAAAGTTAGCTTTTTGAACTACTAATTAGTGTTTTCACTATTCATCAAAAATTGAAGGTTTTCAGAAAAATACCAGATATCCAGCCTAAGATACATTTGATATTATGATTTCAAAAATTATTTCTATTTTAAAAAATTAAAAACATATAAGTTGAATTAATTAATTTAATATTAATTTGCATTTTCTAAACAGAAATCTTGTTTTTAATAAATAATAACTATCAAAATATTGACACGTGTTTATATACAATTTCAAAGTGAAATTACATCCAATATCCAACGTTGGATTAAATGGTAAATATAAAATCTAATTACACTATAAAAACAATTAAAAATATAATCTATCCATTAATGTAAATTATATTAAAAGGCAGTTTTGATTTAAAATATAGTATTTTTCACTATTCATAAAAGATTAATTTTATAAAAATAATACCAAAACAATAGCGAAAATAAATAATGATGTATGATTCTATCTAAAAATATTATTTTGTCAAATAGAATATATAAAATTGACCAAAACTATATTTAATGATGGTTCTCTATTAAAAGGCTGAAAATTTTAATTTTTTAAGAATATTAGAGTATTTATGCTTACAATTAGATTCATTCATATTTTAAGCCTCTAAATTTTATTGGATAAATTTGAAAATATTTATAAAAAATGTATAATTATATTGTATTTAGTTCTATTCATTCCCTTCAACACAATAGCTACGTGTTAACTACCATTTTAAATAATATTATATTATTATTTTTCTGTATGACTCAATGTTGTGTTCAACATTAGACTTCAAAGGAACTCATTGTTGTGTATAGGGTATGTCATCCAACATAAAATCACCATTAAAATAACATTAATATTAAATTCATAAATATTAATAAATGCTAAAATGTATTATTCTTTTTTTACATTGGATTTTACACTCATTAGGTTTGTAGTGTACCCGTTGGTGTAGTGGAATCTATTAGTTTTTATTTCCCTGATGTGGTTTGGAGGATGAGGACATTGTTCTTTTGGGTGTTCCAATCACACAACTGTACTATGTGATAGAATAATGAATTTATCTACCCCTTAGTATGACCTCGAAATATGTTTTGACGTATCATATGGATTCTACCAAACTTCATGAGCAGAGGGTGAATTTGGAGGACTTGTTGGGAATGTGATTTTGGACCCAACATATGACCATCGGCATCCCCAGTGTTGTTCCCCAATATTATCTATGAGAAAATGAGGTTTTTTGTGTGTTATAGTTAGATAATAATATGTGAACGTAAATAATAAATCCTATATACCATTGATCAATAAAATCATTGATCAGCAGAAAGGGGAATGATATATATCAACTATTTTCATCAGATAAATCTATCATGATTTGCATGTACATGATAAGGATATATAGAAGACAATATTTAAATGTTTCTATGGAAACTATGTATTCTTAGAAATTCACATTGGTATTAAAAACACACCATCATTCTTAATGGGACTCACGAATAAAGTAATTCATTCTTTCTTAAACTGGTTCACGGTAGTCATCAATAATGATATAATATTAAAGTATATGTTCTAGGAGGATCACATGAAACACATTGGTATAGTTGTGGATGTACTATAAGATAAATAGATTTATGGAAAGCTCTTGTAGATTAGTACTTGTTTCAGGTGGTCCACATTTTTAAACATGTTATTATAGAAGACAATGTAAAAGTTGACATATTATTTGTCACGGTAATGTTAGCTTTATAGACACACTATATCATGTTAGAGGTGATTATAATATTTTTTTTCTAGGATACTATCAGATATTTTAAACTGATTTCTCTAGGATATCAGCTTCTCTAATAGTTTTCACCAAAAAGGGAAATCCCTTTTTGTGGAAATGGAATTACTGACCAACATTCTAGTGATTAATATAAGGATTAATAAACTCTATTATATTTACATTACAAGAGGTGGGTGTTTAGTATGTAGTGTTTTTTGATTCCTCAGGCACTGTGATTGGGTTTTTTTTATTTTGATGAAAGTGATGATTTTCTATGGGTTATGTATATTGGTATCACATGAGAATAAAAACAAGACCAACGATCTTGATTAATAAATAATATTCTTTAAAATGATGATTTAGAGACAATACCATATTAGTGAGTCACTTTTCATCTATTCTCACCACAATAGTTTCAAGTATATCTTCTCTTAGAAATATTAGATCATGAGACAAAGGAAATGAATATATTTTTGCAATGATTATGATATAATAATTTTCTTTACTCTAGGGAATGGGAATGTGGTAGGAGAGTCTCCTAGCCCGAGATCATGATATCAATTAATAAGAGAGGTATTAGGTTAGTTGGACTTTGTGCAAACCTCCCATAATGATGAGAATGGAGTTTCAAATCTCTAATTTATTGTTGTTACCCCTCATCTTGTACAAAAATTCCACAAGTAATCACTTATGGATACCGACAATGAGACCCTAAAAACCCCAATATACACTAGAAATGATCTTCATGGATTTTCAAAAACCTAGAGGGAATTCATTTATTTTTTAAGGATTTATGATGATACCAAATAAATTTTGGATGTAGGTTCTTATGAAATTTCATAAATCTAATTTTTTGGTACACCCAACTATAGGAAAGATGTACGGAGACTTCAAACTTTAGTTTTGGGGGAAATGGAAGAAGAATGGAGTTGAAAATGTTTTCTTTATTTTCCCTTAAATATTAGTAAGTGTAGGATGATCACAAGGATATAGTGGGATTAGATCAAACATTGAGATATAGATTAAGAAGTGGGACATGATATCAATGTAATTATTTATATGTTTACCACATATGTCCATGGAACATGATTCCATCAAGTTGATCATAGATCAAATCACCAGGTCATCTAAATTACTAACTATTATAGTGTAGAAATATTTACTGATCTTGGGATCCCATTAACTAAGTGAGTTAGTCAGACTCCCTGGAGAAACCTTAAATTTTGTTTCTACCCATGATGAAAACAAAACATCTCAGTTATGTAAGTGATTGTAGTATTCTTTTGAAAGAGAGTATTTTTTAGAAATTATTTTTATCTCCAGACCGTTGGCCATACCGAGCGAACAATTCCAATCATGGAGAAAATAATTTTGGATTTCAAGAGACACATTATAGGAAGTAGGGACAAACACCTTCCATTGTTATTGTTTTTATACAATGGAAACTACCATTAATCATTTGGTATGGAACCATTCAAATCCTTGTATGGAATACCCTACAGGTCCACAATATAATGAACTAGCTTTGGAGGATCATAACCCTGGGTCAAAGAGTTGTTGTGAGAAAATATATACAAGGTAAAAATCATCCAAGAGAAAATGAACACAAATTAAAGCCACCATAAGTAATATAATGACCCAAGATAGAGGGATTTTAGTTTATGTAGAGAGTCCATGTGTTTTTATGGGTCTCAATTTGATGTTGATAATTGTGGACTGGCTTTGGTAAATTTATAACTGTAATATTATATGACCATTTAAAAATACAATGTAGAGTTGGAGAGGTGTATTATCTCTTATCCCTACCTTAAATGTGAGAATTTGTATATATAGACTTTCACAGTCACAACTAAGGAGGTATGTTAATTGTTAATCTTATTCTACAAACTAGGTAGAGATGGACATCATGGAAGGAGAAATTTTTTCTAATTACCCCTAGAGATTATAGATTAAAGAGATTGGATACTTTATTGTAGATCGATTCCCCTGGTGAATTTATGGTGCTAAATTGAGAACATTAAAAATGTCACTACGTAGAATGAAATATAGATTCATGATCAGTACATGTATCTATTTACGTTGCATTTTTTGGATTTACAGTATGTAAACTCCCAATGTGTGTATAATTTAATGAATCATATATTCCAATGTATTGTTTTATAATAATTCAAGGATTATATATATATCTCGGTTCTTAGACGGTGTGATATTCACTACCCCAGTGTGAGAGGATATATGTTTTGAAGAATTTTAAATTTGTTAAATGAAATTCACACATTGATTTAATATAAAATTTTGAATAAATTCCTAATAGAGGAATTGATTGGAAATTTGAGGCCTTGATTCAGTTAAGAGTCTAGGTTTTACCATTGGTGAGATAAAAAAATATAGCGTGTTAGACATTTGGGTTAGGTATGGTCATGGGTGGACATTTAGATAAATTTATTTAATAAGATAAATTAATCAATTAATTACCCCGACGAAATAATATTTCAATATAAATGCTTTAATGGATGTTTTTTTGTGTAAACCGAAATATTTAGAGGATCTACTTGTGATCAATGAAGGATCTTTTGATTTCAAAAGATAGAAAGATCATGGATCATCGGTTAGTGTGTGATAAAACTCAAGGAACATGATAATGATAGTTACACTGAATCATTATTGAGTACAAGTTGAACCAAATAAATCATTAATGTTTTTGTTTTTTGGATTACAAAAAGGTGTTTCGTTTTATGATAATTTTGAATCAATCGACCAATGGATTGATTCATGGATCTGTCTAATTACCATTATGATATTATCTTGGGGAAAAGCCAGGTTACTTTTTATTATTGACTAGATTATTGATCGTAATTATAATATCATCATATAATGTCCAAATAAAAACATGTTTATGTTCATTACACTTCTACCTGATTTCATATAATCCTCCCACAGTTCATTGGAAATCATCAGAAACGTTTTTCACTTATGGTTCGACAAATACTTGTTAATTAAATGTCACAAAATAATTTATTTGAAATATGGATTAATAAAAAATATCTTTGCATTGAAAAATGACGTGAGTGAGGTATGATGAAATATGATCAATCATGGAGGGATTTTGTGAAACTGTTGTTCATATCTTGGATGTGTGATGATGTGAAAAAGAAGTGGATGATCTACGAATGGATTTGAAGGGATGAAACATAGAAATTGATGATGACATGACCCCGATAGTTATGTTCCATGAATTATGGATTTTTCATGGATATATTGACTACTGGATGATATAATGAAGACACATTATGAAAATTTATTATTTTGGAAATCCCTAAAGAACACAGAGTGTAATCCAAGATTACAAGGAATATAGGGCCCTAGATTTGATGACAGAGTTTCAAGAATAATGTCAAAATTACATATTTTGTAACCCATTAATGGAATCTTGTAATGTTTCATTGATGTTAAAAAGGAATGGTCACTAGAATAGGAATGGATAGCGATATAGTGGAACAATGATATGGATCATGACAAGGCTCGGAGTAAACTGGCTCAGAGATGTCTTGCAGTTTGGCATAGAATTGAACATAGGCAAGTTTCGTGATACATCATGAAAACTTAGGGAAAATGGTAAATTCCATTTAATACCAATAAATTTTTCACACTATTTAAAAGAATCGATATAGACATTATCCTCTTCCACATGGACATTTTAATCATAGGGAGCCTTCCCTTGATGTATACTATTGTGATTAGTATTTAATGTCACGACCCGTCCTCGGGGCCCATGCCGTGACTACCCCAAGCCTACCTTCAATAGGCCAGGGGCTGGTGACTAGAACCAAAGGCGAATACCCCGATAACTAGGAAGTAATTGCCTTTATAAAAGAAAACAAAACACCACAGATTACAAGTGGAAATAAACACTAAATACAAAAGTGAGTGTTGAAAAGTAAATGGGCCAGATTAAAAACCCAACTGAAAGTACAGCTACAACTGAACAAAAGTACAACAGGAAAAGACAACAGCTGGAAGAACATAAATGGATCTTGGGTCGTCCTCCTCGGATCCTACCTGAAGGGTAGGTATAGATGCCGCAACTCCGGGATCGTCCACCACGGATCCTACCTGAAGGGTAGGTACATATAGCCTTCACAATGCTCTCACCCATTAACCTCCTCTTGGTGTCGTCTCGTCGTGAAGTCCACCTATGGATACTGACTCGTCATGTGGTCCACCTCCGGGTACTGACTCGTCATGTGGTCCACCTCCGGGTACCGTCCAGACCTCGAACACTCGGTCTCCGTCAGCACTGCTCGTCATCTGCAATAAACACAAAGAGGTGCGGGCATAGCCCATGCAGGGGTGAGTACAACGATACTCAGTGGGGTCCCCGAGACCCTCAAGATCTCACTAAATCCAACAAGGATAACCACAAATAAGGATCTCAACAGATAACCCTTACTTAGGTATAAGCGCATACATATACCTAAGTGATCATGTAACCCATATTAATCATGAGGAAATACAAAGGTTATGAAATCAACAGATAAACATTACCCAGGTATATTCTCATACATATACCTATGTTATCAAGTGACCCACCTCAATCAAGAGGTAATCACAAAGGTCATAGACTCAACTCAAACCATGATTTTCATTATCGAAATCGTAACTGTTGATGAGACCGTATCTAGAGTGTACAATGATCATGTCACAACTCCGAGGTACTACTCACTAACCTAAGACTGCTGAGGTACTCCTCCTGTCGAGTACCACAGGTCTGCCACCTCACACAGTAGTGCTCCTCTGCCATGGGTCTGCCACCTCACACAATAGTGCTCCCCCTCATAACCTACAGAGTTACTCCTCCTGTCGAGTACCGCGGGTTAGCCACCTCACAAAGTAGTGCTCCTCCGCCATGGGTCTGCCACCTCACAAAGTAGTGCTCCCCACTAAGCTATGCTAGCCACTCCGAATCGAATCGGACAACCAGTCATCGGTCAAAGCTAGCTAAACGGTCTCCGTACTCTATATGCTCATCTCCTGGAGGGTCTGCTCCACGAGCTACATGTCTATACTACATGTATCACAAGTCCCACGAAGAAGTATCTCAAAGGACCGCCTCGTCATAGTGGTCTCAACACAACAGACGACGCGTCAATCGGACTCCCAGTCTGTGAGTTATTATCCTTTTCATCCCAGGGGCCCGGTTGGTTTCGTGTGCGAACCAACCCGGTCGTATCTCAACTGTACCCCGAACTCTCATAGGGTATACTCATAGGTACTGTTTCTCAACGTGATCTCCAACACTGTCGATGGTTTGTCAAATGGACTTCTGGTCTGAAAGATATCAATTTTTCCATTCCAGGGGCCTGGTTGGATTTCGGGTACAATCAAACTAGTTCATAATCCAACTGCATCCAAACCTTGGGCGAAATATGCCAAAAGTTCTGTCTCCTCAAGAGTAATCCAACAATGTCGACGGCACGTCAATCGGACATCCGGAGCTCAAGATATAAGTGTTTCCGCTCCGAGGGCCTGGTTGGTTTCGTGTACGAACCAACGCGGCCAAACCCAAAGTAGTCTGAAACCTTGAGTGTAATATACTGAAACGACCGTCTCGATCCAAAGATCGTATCGCAGTTGACAGTGAGTCGATCGGAGGTCTGTTGCCCACGTTATGGGCAAATGACCGTAGAAGGACTGAAAGTGGGGGTTTCGGGCTCAGACCGACACTTCCAGAGACCCCCTAGGTTGGCCCGACCCGGGTCGGGGTCGGCCCGCATGGGCGCGGCCCGACCCGGTGGGGCGCAGCCCGGCTCGGCGGCCCGACGCGCTGGCGGTCCGGCGCGCTAGCCTGGTGGCTTAGCTGAATGGCCGAGCCGTTTGAGAGTATGGGGGGTGTGTTCCCCCCCCCCACAGTTTGTACCCCCCCCCCATAATGGGGGTTGCTCTTTACTGGCCAGCCGGGGGTCGTAACCCCCGGCTCTCCCCCGGACCGGTCGGCCCACTCCGGCCGGCCGGCTTCTGCCGCCACGGGACCGGCGTGGGCCAGTCCCCCTACTCCGACGTTGATGGCCCGGAACCGGCCGCCGGTCCCCCTGCTTTGTCGTGGCCTAAGACGCAGCTTATTCTATCCAGCACGGCACGACGGCACTGCGCCCCTCTGTCGCGGCCCCGCTCCAGCCGTGGTGTCTTCAGGTTTCTTTTTCGGCACGGCGCCATGTCTTGGTTTGATTTTCAAATGCGCGGCGTGACGGTGCCACGCATCCTTGCACCGATTCCCGCACGGTGCGACGACACCGCGTCACTTTCATTTGAACCGCAACAACACAAAAATGATAAGGGAGGAGGGTCGGCCATGTTTGTGTGGTCTGAACCCCCTCCCGTTAAACAATAGCAAGTGGTCCAATTAAACGTTGATAGATGACGGAAGTAATTCATGAAATGAAATGCATAAAACAACTACCTTGACAAATGTTGTCGAATGACTGTGTCGCGGAAAAACGGCGTCACGAGGTGAGGTTCTGTATATGCCGACAGATAACGTCCGAGGAGGAAGCAGCATCTCCCTTCCTTTCACACGGAGAGAAAATTGAAAGGCGGAACGTCGTTGGTGAGTTACCACATCAGTGCCTCCTCCTTTGTTGAGGAAGAAGAAGACGGGAGAATCTGGGTCGCCGAATCGACGTTCCTTGACTAAGAATAAGAAGAAGTTGAAGAAGAAGTTCTTTAAAAACTCCCAAGCTCTCTTCCCATACCCTCAACACCACAAATGCCAACCCTTCATAAAAAAATAATGGTTCCACATTATTTAATCAACCCCAGCCAAGCTTTTCCAAAATAATTTCAAAAGTTGAATTCACTTAATTAATCTGTGTGTAGGATACAGTTAATGAGGGAGAAAGTGAGGAAATGGAAGGTTACACAAATAAAGATATGTTTACAATATTTATGAGGGAGTTAAGGATTTTAAGAGGAATGTGAAGGGGTGGGGTTTTTGTGGGCCCCACCTAACCTTTAATCCTCTCATGGGTGGTTAACTCCAAGTGGGTCCCACCCCTAACTCCCTTACATAGGTTATAACCACTTAAGAGAGGTTCGAAGTGTTGTAACACAACACTTAACCCACTTAACAAGAAAAGAAAAAAATAATTGTAAAAATTATATTTTATCCCTAACAATTTTTTAAATAAACTGCTCCCGATAAAACGCAACTCCAGAAAGGGTCTTCATAAGAAATTACTGGCGATGTGGTTCCATCAGTGTACTCAGATTTTGATTCCGTGCACCAATTCAATATATAGAAAAATCCACTCGTTCGTTCACTGAACGTACCCGAGCTAAACTTCGAAAATTGATTCCGGGCACACCGAGCCTCGGAATCAGGCGCCGTCAGAAACTGCGTTCTTGTAAAATCCCATAGAAAATTTATAAAAAATTTCCATTTAATTTTACAGGTCTTTAAATTACTTCCACCTCAGGGCTTTATGTCCTCATAAATATTAAACACAGACTAAGGATACAAAAGCGGTATTGAGCATGCATCTGAGCCTTCCGCTCCCATGTGCTTACCCGGTGATTCATGTACATCCAAAGAAAGTGCACCCAAGGAATCGACCGTCCTCGTAGGATCCACTCCTATCGATCCTCGGTCCCCAATGGAACCTCCGAGAAAGTCACCCCATCGGCCAAGTCCAGCTCCCCATTGTCGATGATATGTGAAGGGTCGAGCACGTATCTCCTCAGTTGAGATACCTGGAAGTCGTTGCGCACCTGGTGCAACTGAGGTGGATGGGTCAAGTGGTAAACCACCTTGCTTACCCTGCTGAGGACCTAGAAAGGTTCATTGAACCTCGGAGATAACTTGTCGCCTCGGCCACGTCTCTGTAATTCCACGTCGAGGTGAGACCTATAAGAAAACGTTGTCTCCATCCTCGAACTCTAGTGGTCTCTGCCTCCTGTCAGCATAAGGCTTCTGTTGGATCTGAGCTGTCCTCATCCACTCTTGGATGACCTGGACCTTCTCTGGTCCTACAAGAGCTGCTATGATTTCTTCTTTTCTGTTAATAGAAATCTGGTCTCATCCCCTAGATGAACCACATTCTTTTCCTAATACAGTCAATCCGGACATGAATGATGTATTCATGTCATGGACGACGTCCTAAGGCCTTGATGTTACTACCAAGATATCCAACCATCAATCTCGTCTCTAAGGGTTGAGTCACACTGTCAGCTTCAGCGTGAGGTCACTGGGTCTCTTCCAGTAGGAATCTCGAATGTGAGGGTCATGTCACCAGTTTAAACCGGAACCTCTTAGTACTCAAAAAGGAAGGAAGCAAAAGTCACAAAGGTAAGTGTATTTATATTATTGCAGCTCATGGTACAAAGACACAGATGTGGAGACAACAACATAGAACATGATATAAAATGAATAAAAGAAAACCACTAGTTCTGCTCCTGCCCACTCACTTCTGGAGCTCCGTAGTCGTAAGCTTCTGCTGCCTGAACCTGATCTCTACCATGTCCACCTGTTCCCTGCGGTCAGGGTGGACATCCTGGTGGTGGTGGTGGCAACACCTCGAAGCGTCGTCCACCTCTAGCTACACAGCCAACTCCCCTCCCTCGGTCTTCAGCTCCTAGAGGTCTACCTTGATCGATCCTCTGCCTCTATCTAGGAGGTTCTTCATTTAACTACTGGTCATCTGCATCGCGGGTCGGACAGTCACGTTCCATGTGACCAATCCCGCTGCAGGAGTAACACTGCATGGCAGGTCTGGCTCTGTCATTCCCCTTGGTGCCTCGCACTACCGACCCTGAGTCATGCGGTCGACCACCTATAGGTATGGTTCTCTTGGACCTCTGCGTCATCTGTCTACTGCCTGCTACAGAAGTCTATGTTGCATGCTGGCTAGTGGTGGGTCCTGCTGATGGGGACTGCTCAGCAAAGAAAATCTCCACTAAGAGGGCTTGCTCCAACACCCATGTCTGTGTCGGAATGCTGTGAGAAACTATAGAAGCTCTAATCTCTCTCCTGAGCCCCTACTCGATGGTTCGGGCCCTGAAAAACGGGTCTCGTACCATATATGTGGAGTAGCGCGGAAGTTCTATAAACCTCGCTGAATAATGTAACACTTTCATGTTGCCCTGCCGCAGCTGAAGTAGCTCCTGTATACGCACCGCTCGATGGGTGGTTCGTACAAAATCTTCCCGGAACAGGCTCTTGAAGTCCTCCCACAGAAGTGTCCCCCCATCATGCATCTAGAGCATCAGGCTCCACCATCTTCCTGCTGCTACCTGAAGAAGGCCAGATGCAAGGATCACCATGAAGTTTGCTGGCATCACCACTAGCTTGAAGACTCTCACCACAGCCTCCAGCCAATCCTCAGCCACCTGCGGGTCTGTCTCTCCCCTGAACCTGGTGGCCCCTAGCGCTGGAACTCGTGCAGTGTTCTCAAGCGACGTGCAGCCTCTGCTACTGGGGATGGTGGCATTGGTGTCCCAATGGGTAGTAGTACCGCCGGTGCCTCCTTTGGTGCCTCAACTAGGATAGGGCCTTGTACTGAGGCCACATCGCTCGAAGGGTTGTCAGTACAATCAATGCTCGGGACTCTTGCTGGTTATCCACGGGGAGGCATCCTGAATGAAACAAACATTAAATGGTCAAACGATTTATACCTGGTGAGCAGACCTAGTTTGAGCTGACTTTTAAAAACTTCTGGAAATACACATGCAATCAGTGTTTTCATGCACAAAGTCAGAAATTAGTTGTCAGGGTCCTGGTGTATGGATACGTCTACCGCCCGCACCAACACTGGACTCCCTGAACTAAAAACCACACTCGGTACTCTTAACACTATCACTTTACAGAAATAAAATATCAGATTTATTAGTTCTGTAGTTGAACCGACTCCTTTGATACCAATTTGTCATGACCCATCCTCGGGGCCCATGCCGTGACTACACCAAGCCCGCATTCCATAGGCCAGGGGCTTGCAACTAATACCAAAGGAGAATATAACGATAAATGGGAAGGAATTTCCTTTATAAAAGAAAACAATACACCACCGAGTACAAGTGGAAGTAAACACTAAGTACAAAAGAGAGTGCTGAATAGTAAATGGGCCAGAATACAAACCCAACTAAAAGTACAACTGCAAGTGAACAAAAGTAAATCCAGAAAAGACAAAAGATGGAAGAACGGAAACGGCTCCTAGGTCGTCCTCCTCGGATCCTACCTGAAGTCTAGGTACAGATGGCGCAGCTCCTGGATCGTCCACCATGGATCCTACCAGAAGGGTAGGTACAGATAGCCTTCACAACACTCTCGCCCGTCAACCTCCACAGGGTGTCGTCTCATCATTATGTGCACCTCCGGATACTGACTCGTTGTTTGGTCCACCTCCGGGTACTGACTTGTCATGTTGTCTACCTCCAGATACCGTCCATACCTCGAACACTCGGCCTCCATCAGCACTGCCCGTAGTCTGCAACCAACACAACGAGGTGCGGGCATATCCTATGCAGGGGTGAGTATAACGATACTCAGTAGGGTCCCCAAGACACTCAAGGTCTCACTAAATCCAACAAGGATAACCACAATGAAGGATCTCAACAGATAACCCTTACTTAGGTATAATCCCATACTTATACGTATGAAATCAATTAAACCATCTTAGTCATGAGGAAACACAAAGGTTATGAAATCAACAGATAACCATTACCCAGGTATATGCCCATACATATACCTATGTTATCAAGTGACTCATCTCAATCAAGAGGTAATGACAAAGGTCATAGACTCAGCTCAAACCAGGATTTTCATTATCGAAACTGTAACTGTTGATGATCCCGTCTTTGGTGTGTACAGTGATCCTGTCACAACACCGAGGTACCTCTCACTAACCTAAGACTGATGTGGTACTCCTCCTGTCTAGTACCGTGGGTCTCCCACCTCACACAGTAGTGCTCCTCCGCCATGGGTCTTCCACCTCACATAGTAGTGCTCCCCCTCATAGCCTACAGATGTACTCCTCCTGTCGAGTACCGCGGGTCTACCACCTCACAAAGTAGTGCTCCTCTGCCATGGGTATGCCATCTCACAAAGTAGTTCTCCCCACTGGGCTATGCTAGTCAATCCGAATGGAATCGGACAAGTAGTCATCGGTCACAACCAGCTACACGGTCTCCGTACTCTGTATGCTCGTCTCAGGGAGTGTCCGCTCCATGAGCTATAGGTTGATACTCCAAGTATCACAATTCCCACTAGGATGTATCTCAAAGTACCACCTCGTCATAGCGGTCTCAATGAAATAGACGGCGCGTCAATCGGACTCCCGGTCTATGATTTGTTAGGTTTTCGTCCCAGGGGCCCAGTTGGTTTCATATGCGAACAAACCCGGTAGTACCTCAACTTTACCCCAAACTCTAAATGGGTATACTCATAGGGACCGTTTTTCAATGTGATCTACAACGCCGCTGATGGTTCGTCAAACAGACGTCTGGTCTGAATGATATCAGATTTTCCGTTCCAGGGGACCAGTTGGATTTCTGGTACAATCCAACCCAGCCATACTCCAACTGCATCCAAACCTCGGTCAAAGTATGCCAAATGTTCCGTCTCCTCTATAAGAATCCAACAAAGTTGACGGCACGTAAATCAGACGTTTTTAGCTCAAGATATAAGTGTTTCTGTTCCGAGGGCCCAGTTGGTTTCGTGTACGAACAATCCCGGCCGGACCCAAAGAACTCTGAAACCTTGAGTGTAATATAACAAAACGACCGTCTCGATCCAAAGATCTCATCACAGCTGACAGTGTGTAGATCAGAGGTACGCAGCCCACGTTATGGGCAAAAGACCGTGAACAGTCCGAAAGTGGGGGTTTCGGGCTCGGACCGACCCCGCCCGAGACCCCCTGGGTCGGCCCGAATCGGGTCGACCCGATCGAGGTCTAGGTCGGCCCGCTTGGGGGTGGCTCGGCCCGGCTTGGCGTGGCCCGGCCCGGACGGCGTGGCCTGCCCTGGGTGCGGCCCGGCTTGGCAGCCCAGCGCACTGGCCCGGTGGCTCGGCCGAACGTCCAAGTTGTTCGAGAGTGCGGGGGGGGGGGGGGGGGGCATGCTGCCCCCCGCCGTTTGTAACCGCACCCCCCCCCCCATAAGGGGGGCCGCTCTTTGCTGGTCAGTTGGGGGTTGTAACCCCCATCTCTCCTCCTGACCGGACGTCCCGCTCCGGTTGTCCGGCTTCAGCTGCCAAGGGACCTGCGAGGGCCGGTCCCCCTGCTCCGACGCCGACGGCCCGGAACCGGCCGCCGGTCCCCCTGCTTCGCCGCGTCTTATTATGTCTGGCGCGGCGTGACGACGCTGCCCCCCTCCACCGTGGCCCCTCTTCGGCCGTGGTGTATTTTGGTTGCTTTTCTGGCATGGCGCGACAACACTATGGCTTGGTTTGATTTTGAAATATGCAGCGCAATGACGCCGCGCTTCCATTCCACTCGTTCCCGCGCGGTGCAACGACACCACATCACATTCCTTTGAAACACAACGACACAAAAAATAATAACGGAGAAGGGTCGGCCATGTTTGTGTGGTCCGACCCCCCTCTCGTTAAACAATAGCTAGCGGTCCAAATAAATGTGGATAGATGACGGAAGTAATTCACGAAAATAAACGCATAAACCCCCTACCTTGACAAATGATGTCGAACGACGGTGTCGTAGAAAATAGCGTCACAGGGTGAGGTTCCGTATATGCCGACGGAGAATGTCTGAGGAGGAAGCAATGTCTCCCATTCTTTCACACAGAGAGAAAATCGAAAGGCAGAACGTCGTTGGCGAGTTCCCACGTTGGTGCCTCCTCCTTTTCTGAGGAAGAAGAAGACGAAAGAATATGGGTCGCGAATCGACGTTCCTTGACGAAGAAGAAGAAGAAAAAGAATAAGTTCTTTAAAAACTCCCAAGCTCTCTTCCCTTACCCTCAACACCACAAATTCCAACTCTTCACAAAAAAATAATGGTTCCTAATTATTTAATCAACCTAAGCCAAGCTTTTCCAAAATAAATTCAAAAGTTGAATTCACTTAATTAATGTGTGTGTTTGCTATAGTTAATGAGGGAGAGAGTGAGGAAATAGAAGGTTAATCAAATAAAGATATGATTACAAAATTTAAGAGGGAGTTAGGGACTTTAAGAGGAATGTGATGGGGTGGGGTTCGTGTGGGCCCCACCTCACCTTTAATCCCCTCATGGGTGGTTAACTCCAAGTGGGTCCCACCCCTAACTCCCTTACAGAGGTTATTACAACTTAAGAGAGGGTCAATGTGTTGTAACACAACTCTTAATCCACATAACATGAAAAGAAAAAAATAATTGTAACAATTATATTTTATCCCTCACAATTTTTAAAAACAACTCCTTCCGATAACACGCAACTCCAGAAAGGGTCTTCTTAAGCAATTACCGGCGCTGCGGTTCTATCGGTGCCCTCAGATTTTGATTTCGTGCACCGGTTCAAAAGATAGAAAACCCCGCTCATTCGTTCACTGAACGTACCTGAGCTAATCTTCGGAAATTGATTCCGGGGACATTGGACCTCGGAATCAGGCGCTGTCAGAAACTGCGTTCCTTTAAAATCTCAAAGAAAATATTAAAATAACTTCCCTTAAATTTTACAGGCCATTACATTTAATTTCATCCTACACATATAATGGTGATCCATTCCTTGAGAGTTAGTGTATAGAGTTATATAAATACTTCCATGAGGCCTAGATTTATATTGTCTATCATCTTATATCTCTATGTGGAGTTCAATGTATCATTGTGACCAAAACTATGCGGGCATGAATTCTATACTTAGCGGGTTAATCTAGATTATGTTTTTTGTATACCCAATTGACTTGTTTTTTTATCCCCATATAGGTATCATTATATTCATAATTTAATAATAACATTTTGTGGGGGATACTTTATGAGTAGTACATTTCATATGGATTCCAATAGTGCAATTAGACACATGGTTCATGTTCTCCAATACAAGTTCTATGTGAAACCCATGCGCATGATTTCTACGTTGGTATTTCAATTGTGACTTCATGTTCATATATTATGGACTTTTCGATTTTATATGTATATTATTATATGTGATATAGATATATAAGTATTTGTAGATGACTGTTATTCTTATTGGTATATGCTTTGTGATTTTAGGGTGCTATACATGGTATTTTTGTACTCAACGCTACATGGGCTCTTCCATCATGTTTTGTGTCTTATGAAAATGAAAAAAACAATAATGGAGTTATAGAGGGACCTAAAATATGGGGTCTTAGTGATAAAATATTATTTTGTTGTGTTCTAGAGGATACCATGGTAATAGTCCGCAGTTATACATTCATGTCAAGATTGTTCTAAGAAACTTTTTTGTAGATATTTTATTTGGTCCTTTTTCATTACAATAGATTATTTTTTACTATGATAGTGGGATTTAGATGTATTCATGCATGTCTTATCTATTATTTTACTATTTATAATTTTACGGGAGTGTAGATGTGTCTGTGTGCACATGCTTCATAAGCTAAGGCCTCTCATGCGAGTGATATACCTACTCAGTTCAAGTTTCCATAACTCATAATATTATAGCCAAACATGGGGTAGTTGCATCACAAGATTCATTCACAGGGGTCGTTACATAAGTACTATCTGATCAACACTTTTTTATTCCTTCACATTATAGAATTATTTTGAATTTTTAAGTGAATTTACATCATTGATTGACTAAACATCTTCTTAAAATGACTACCATGTGCACATGAGAATCATGGACACTCCATAATGGTGTAAAACATATAACCATAAGACTAGTACATGAATCATCACCTCTATAAAATATAATGGAATAAAAAAATTCATTATGGTTTGATATTATTTCTATTTACATTATCTATATAATCATTATCTATATTAGTGTGTAATTTAATGTTTCATGTAGTTATCTATTCATTAGTGTAAAAATTACACCGATAACCATTCAAAAAATTCAAAATAATATCAACAATCCAAATTTAATTCCTTTTCATTTAATTAAAGATATTATAACAATAAGGAAAAAATTGGGTGGATTGAAACAAAAATTCAAACACTAAAATATCATAAATTCTGAAATTTAAACCCATTAAAAAGAAATCTCTTGATTCAAATAAAATATCCATTGGGGAGAAAGAATATATTAATCACATTTTTGGTTAAACTTTATTTCAAAAGAAAATAATTATCATATAAATTATAAAGTAATTACAGATTAAATTTTATTATGAGGTCAGTAACTATATTTTTTTAAGAGACACAAAATTTAATTTTCATTGTTTATTTTAAGAATCTATATAATTGGATCAACTTTTAATATTCAAATATTTTTTATAGACCATAAATCTATCCCAATATAAAGTGATAATAGAGTCTAAATCATAATATAAAAGATGTGGAAATAGAAAATGTAATTAGATTTCTTAGTTCTTGATTATTTTAACCCATATACAACTGTTCTTTAGTGATACAATCACGTAATACTAATTAAGTGTGAAAAATATATTAAATAAAACATACAGGATTATACTGATCTAATAAAATAGAAAAATAAATCTTTAGGTGCATAGGAATTATAATAAATTTAATTAATTTACTAGGACGAAACATTACAAATTTCATTTTATTGATCAATGGATGAATGGACTGTGAAAATAGTGATTTCTTTTTAATTTTTAAATTATATTCAATATATATATCAATAAAGTCAATAGAGAACTATTTTTTATGAAAATAAGAGTGTTTACTTATAAATGGATTTTTCTTGGAATGTGTGAATATACTAAAAATATTCAATGGTGTAATATATTCAAATTATCAAATAACATGAAGAAGAGAATAAAAAATTGATGGATGAGTTTTTTTGTTTTATTTGAATCTTCATGAATATCTATAAATCCATTCCTTAATTATATCATGATGCAAGGATGGAAATTTTTAATAAAATGGGAATTGATTTTTTATGGTGTGTGAAATAATTATGTTAGAATATGAGATCACCAGGTCGTAGAATATAGTTAATTATTTTACAGTAAATGTCATTGGAATCTAACCACTACCCTCATCAGTTAAATATGTCATATGTTGTTTGGTTTATTTCATATTTAAAAATATATTATTTAAAATAACATTAGGGATTTCTAGAACCATTTGGTATTTATTATAAATTGTGTATATTGTTATTAATTACTAAAGTATGTTTTCAAATGGAAAGCAATTAAATTACATGACTAATGGAAAATTGACTGTTTATATAATTTTTCCCCAGAATATTTTATTTAGGTTTTTACATCAATAATAATTCAATTAATCATATATTACTCAATAATAAATAATTTTATGATAAATAATTATGAAATAATGAATCTCATTCATCCAATAATATTTATTCATTATTTTTTATTTTGATTTCATAGGTTACAACATGTATTATAATATAAAAAAAACAAATATAAATATTTAATTAATAAAAAAATATTATTCCAATACAATTAGTTGAAAATTTCTTGATATATTAAAATTTCTATGAATATAAGAAAATACATATATTATTTTGACTCTATAAAAAACATATATATATATATATAAAGATAATTCCAAATAATTTCACTGAAAATAATAGGAAACAATTCTTGGTTGATGTAAAAATTATTAGTGGATGGATCATCTGATATTTAAAATATTATCAAATTAGATATTACAAAATAAATGTGAAGATAATAGTTACAATTTATTCAAAAATAAAATTATAATCTACCTACTTGATTAAATGTGAAAATTTGATAACTAAAGCATTATAATAGTTATTATACTAGTCCAGTTTCTTCATGTATGCAATATAATTTTTTGAATCTTGTTATATGATTCAATGTAGTGGGAAAATGGGTCAAAAATGTAGATATATTAGTCATTCTTATGAGATGTTAAATGGTTTTATATACAAGGAATTTAATTCAATGTACTATTTTGAACAACATAGGGTATTGAGTGTAATATATTGGTGATGGACTTTGAGTTAAATAGGGTTGATGAAATATTTATTACAAATTATAATGGAGTTAGTATTATGAATTAAAAATGATAATACATCTATATTTTTATTTCTAAAATATATTTCCAATAATATTGGATAAATCTATCAAAATATGTTTCCATGGGTTAGGGAAATAAGAATGATTTTCTTAATGAGACAATAACAACATAGAACCATTAAATATTTTTAATGCTATGGTTTTATATAGAGTAATAAAATCAATCATGTCGAATATAATTAAAATTTTAATAATGGATTAGTCACATAATTATGGTGATGATATATATGAATATAACATATCTTATAATACACTAATAATCATTTAACTATATAGAGTATTTTTGGGGGATCATAAAAATTTATTATAATAATATAATATAAGAAATTATTGGATGTTACCTCAATGTACTAAAATTTGATAAGTTCAAAGAAAAAGTGACTTATAATGTCCAATAACATTTATATGAATAGAATGTAATATTATGATAATTTTATATTAAATATGGAATGAACTATAACATTTCATGATAATAATATATAACTAATTATATTTTAGTGAGGAGAAAATAATTATAATTAATTATTAATGATCATTCTATGTTTATTGAGATTCTGATGGGCCAGATCAATTTATATTATAATACTTCATGATAACAAAGATATAAATTTTAATATCATTAGGAGAACCATTAACTTTTAGGGGATTTATTTTAATTTTATAAAATTAATTTTACATAATGGATAAATATATAACATAAATAATGATAAAATTATTTCTATTCAATTTGAAGATAAAATCTCTGAAATAATTTTTTTTTTAATTATCGAATTTTAATTTTTTTTCTCTTTTATTAATTTTTTTTATTAATTTTAAATAAAAACATAAATCAATAACTTGAAGAACTAGTTGATCCTATTGAATGTGGTATGTGATGAAGCATTTGTCATTGGGGGATGATTTACTCATTGAATTTCTTTTTTTATCATTTCTATGTATATATTTGTTATTGTCTCACACTTAATATAGTTAATATAGCCATGAAACATATAAGATATTTAATTTTGAATTTATATAAACAATTTCAATTGGGTTATGAACATATTTTCTAAAAAATATTTATAAATACTAATCATTTTTTGATCCATTATATAATCAGGAATTGGTTAGATTAATTTTACAAAAAATTATATAATAATGATTACTTGTTCCTAAAAACCACATTATTATTTATATGATTAGTGGAATATCAATGACCATTAAAAAACATTTATAGTTTTATTTCCATACATTATATTAGCACTTTTTATATGGTTTTATATTTTTTAAAATCATTCTTATATAAACTCTTTTTTAAAGATACTCACACATTTTTTTATGAAGTTATGAAGATATTGAAAAATATCATAACATCATGATATTTAAACATGTTTCTAGATGATTGATGAAATTATATTTGAAAATAATTTTATATGAAAAATAGTTGAATCGTTACAAAAAAATAAAACTAATAATTTTTTAAATTTAGATTCTACGGAAGTACTTGTAGAAATCATCATTATATGATTTCATTTCAAACTACACCACTCTAAAATAAATTTCAGGATTTCTATTTTAAAAATGTACAGGTAAAAAGATGACATGAAAATATACATAAAGAGGAAAATATTGGGAATGATGTTACAGTGTTTTCAATTATTTTGATAGAATATTTTACATACATATTTAAAGAAGTAGGGGCTTCTCAAATTCTTTTAGAAATTTTTTTTTCTTAAATAAAATTTAAATTTATAGGAGATTAGAAATCAATCACAACATGAAAATTGTAAAAGTTTAATAATGTAATTTAAATTTTTATGTGATTTCTATTGAGTGACTCATTTTAATCACAATGGATGATATACTATCATTTATTTGTTAATAGAAATTATTCTATTTTAATTATATAAATATCTTACCCGAATCATTCGATAAATTTTTCTTAATAACCATATTTGGATAAAACCTAGAGAAATATTTCATATGCTTCATATTGATCAAAATAATTCATTTATCAGTAAATACATAGAGTAGTATAAATTATATGGTCAATCTTTAATGGGTTACAGTGGAGTGAATTTTTTTTAAAATAAACTCTTAGTAATGTGTAAAAATATATATTAAATTACTATTTATATAATTGTTCAACTGTGGAAATAAAAAAATTCTTATAATTTGAATGTATTAGTTAAAAAATGTTGAACTGGGTAAATTTATATATGATGATCGATTTTGTTATGTTTGACTAATATGTTTTCTCCCAATTCATTAATGTATGGAATTTAAATTTCTAGATTTTTATAATTTATTTTATATGAAATGGTTTATGTGTGGGGAAGGGGTGATTGTATTTTCATATATATATATATATAATATTTTCTTAGAATTGTATGATGTAGAATTATATTTTTTTCATTTTGTTTAATGTTATATAAAATTGAATTTATTATGAATTAAATGCATTTATTACTATTGTGAGGAAATTAAATATCATCAATTTGAAAATTATTAATTTTAGGTAGTTTAATTTATTGATTTTTTTAGTGGAATATAGGAGTTAAAGGATCCATTAAATTTCATCATGTCTAAAATAAAGCACCAAATAATACATTTATGACAAACATGTGTAATCATTGATGATTTAATGTAAATCATGCAATATATGTGAGGAATAAAATATGTGCTAATGTGACTAAATTGTTCTAGTAAAAAATAAATGAGGAAATTGTAGAATCCCCGAACCCATTATCTGGTAACCCAATACGACTTTTAGTGAAGTTATTGAATGATGAAAAAAAACTCCACCAATAGGCTATATATTGGTTATTAACACTGAGGGAATTAGATGTATACAATGACTATAATATTTATGGATTAAGAGATAATATGAGATCCATTTATGAAATCCATTTATTAATAAAAAATAAATCCATGATAATGAATTTAATGTTATATGAACTAAAAAAATAAAAATTGATTAAGAAAAGAAGAAAATAACATTAAAATCGTACAACTTCAGAATAAATACCCACTTTTATTATTCCTTTATCAATCATTAGACAGATATTTTGGACATGAAAAAAATATAAATACATAGAGTGGGATTATATTATACATAGTAGGATTCCCCTGATACACTCTTGAATAAAATTAATAAATTATTAAAAATACTAGTGAATATAAAAAATGAAACAAAATATTCGCATAGGATGGAAAACCTATATATTATTATCACTATGGATTAATTGTTTTTTAAAAAATAATGGTAATAAATTTCCTATAAATTCATATATATGAAAAGGTTACCTCACCTTCATACCTGAATTTTTTTTACACCCATGAAGTAATGCCAAAATGCATACTATATAATCCCTTCCATAAGTCATCCATCCACAAACTGATCAATAATATAAAACCCAATTACTATCTCAATTTTCTCATCATGTTATCATATTAATTTTTTTCATAACCATGTTTATTTATAGAAACCATAGTTGTTTTTTGAATATTTATAGTACCACAATCTATTGTAGGCCAGACATATACACCCATCCGAAACAGAAGACACCAGAACCCAACTCAAATTTTTTATATTGTAATAATCCATTATAGAATACAAAAAATGTATGGTTTAATTGGGATTCATCACAAAATATGTGATTCTATACCCTAAAACAAAATCCATAAATGATTCGGTATACCACACATGGTATTATAGCTGATGCGAGGCCATGTGGGAGAGAAATTTGATCTATATATTTATATAGTATCATAGATTTTACGGTAAAACCCCTAAATCATTTTGGTGTAGATTCCATACAGAATAGGGTTGTGAATAATATAAATTAAGAATTTTAAAACAAAATATCATGAAACCCCCAAGTATTAAAAATTAACAATACATAGATGAATCTATGGACAACCTCCAACATGACACATAGTTGATATCATTATATCCAGGTAAACAATACTAAAAAACTGAAGTCAATAATCCACAATCATCATTATTTACCATTTAATTTTTTTATTATATTAAAATAATCAATAAATAATACATTATTTTACCCGTCATTAATTATACCATCATTAATTATAATTTAGATATTTAATTACAACATAATTGAATATTAATTTATAAGACATATTACAGTTCTGGATTCAAGAGAAATTCTCTTAAAGCATTCATCCTACCATACCACAGTTCAAATTAATGAATAATTCATTTCATCCAAAAGAGTCTCCTAATATATTTAGTTCATTATTATTCCTTTTATCACAACATTACTTATTCTTAATATAGGGGTCAACCAAAGCTACCACATCCCTGAATTCTCATTACTATACTATTTTTAAATGGTTGTGATGGTATAAGTTTCATGTTCCTCAATAATGATGTCAAATAATTAAGAATTTCCTTCATTCATATTTAGATATTATTATCACAAGGAAAAAATATATGGATGCATTTCATTCTCAGTTTATCGATTTAATGGAATGTGTATTCATTTGGTTACCCTTCCATAGTTATTTTTTTATCTAATTATTAAAATGGAATGTTTATTCAGTTATTTATCTTCCTGTATTTTTAACACAATATCTCTTAGTCTATTGATTACATGGAATGTTTTATTCACTTATTTAGAATTCAGTATTAATTATTCTCCTTGATTCATTATAGTTTCCACTATACATAACCCTTAATAAGAATTTGATATCATGCTTATTTTTTCCTTTCCCCTTGAATCTATAAAGTAAAATAATAATGATATATATGTATATGAATGTGGTAATAACGTTACTAGCGAAAAATATATGTTGTAATTAGTATATTTAATTGTAATAGTAGACTCATATATGAATATAGTTTACCAATATTGGTAAACAATTTGGTTCATTAAGATTTTATTCCTTATAATCATTATAATTGTCTTATAGAAGACATTATCTTCTAGATTACTAAGGGGTCCTATAAGCGCATTTTTTTAAAATCCATTTTATGTCTTAAAATTTGGTATTCATTAAAAAATATTTTTAATGGTTTTTGTGACTATAAATTATAATTAATTAATTTTATATTTATTAATGTTATTTTATAGAAATAATTTAATTTTGTTACTCCTCCATTGAAAATTTTCTTGGGGTGAAATGTGTACATGTTTTTTAAAAATTAATTTTTCATTGAATATGGAATAATAACAATTTTTGGGAAATTTTATTTTATTTCATTAATTTTGATGATTTAATGAATGAATATATATATATATATATATATATATTTGTTTATTGTTGTTTCATAATGATACATGTTATCAATTTCATTGATAACACTATTATTAAGTTCATTTGAATAATAAATTTTCATGAATATTGTGTAAATCTATTATTATTCTTAAAAAGATTTTTTTTGAACCCTATAATTAAGTGAATAAAATTTTACATTTTAGATTGTTAAAAATATCCTTATTGAGGAAGAATTTAAATTAAATTTATTTATTAAATATATATTTATATGCATTGAATTTCATAAAATGAAGACTACT
This sequence comes from Viscum album, assembly GCA_963277665.1. Lineage (NCBI taxonomy): Eukaryota > Viridiplantae > Streptophyta > Magnoliopsida > Santalales > Viscaceae > Viscum > Viscum album. The sequence goes on along the minus strand of OY728157.1, from coordinate 1,843,763,647 downwards.
AGACATGTGGTTAATGTAATATCAACTTTTTCACAAAAATAGAGTTTCCATAAAACATTATTTCATTGCACATTTCTACATAAATATAAAACTAATTTATCCCCCTTAATGAAATGTAAAATATTATATGTTATTAATTATTCAAAATTATATAATTTAATATTATTTAAAAATATCAACATAATATTTTGTCATTGTGACTTATAAAAATAGAAAAAATTCATTGTCATATAAAGAGTTTAAATTTGTTTAAATTTGGTTAAAACTATCTGATAAGGATAATTGTTTTTATATTTAATAATATTATATTATGTTATTTACACCATTATGACCTTAGGTTTTATAGTTACTTATTAATAGGGTAATTGTCCGTAAAAGTTACATTTATAATATTTTATGTCATTAAAATGAAATAATCAAACTCTCAAAATTTAAATATTTCTTATGTGATCAATTATAGAAAAAAAATGTTTTGAAAGAATATAAATCATTTTTTAGGATCATTATATTATATTTCTGATAGAGATTAATAAATTATTTTTATTAAATATATAATTATATTAAATGTATACCCAATCCCAACATCTTATTTTTTTAATTAATTGAATAATATAGCAAATGAAATTAAAAATATTGAATGTAATAGGATTATATAAAGATATAGTTCTATGTGAATTTTTAGAAAGATATGAAATATTATGGATGTGTGAAATTAATAAATTATAATTTTAAAGTTTTTATGGTTCCTTTAGATAATAATTAAATGAAAAATTATATAAATGATACTAATGATATTTTATAATAAATATTATTTTATTAAGAGATTTAAAATTCATATAACGTTATAATATTGGATTAAAATGTAATATTGTTTAAAATATCAATAATGGAAATTCTTGTGCCATTTTTTATTTTCGGTATGATTATAAACCGTTTTATATTAATTAATAGATAATTGTGGTTAGCGTTAAAATGGTTAACTAAGTGGTTGAACCAATTAATAAGGTTTAAGAAAAAAGTATAAAAATATTTTAATTTTATTTTGTGATGTTTTTAAGAAAAATAAATCCTTAAAATTAATATCTTGATTTTATGAATCATTTGGAAAAACTATTTTCTTGTTATATATTTACATTTTGAGATATTACAAAATATCCACTCCCCTCACATATAAAAGGGATCATCCTATTATATTTTCAAAACACAAATAATGAAATTTAGTTCAACCAATACATAACCAAATACATTTTTAATATCACTTCCCATGAATTATGTGATTTTGTTTATTATGAAACCCTCCAATGAAGGCCATTTATAAAACCAAATGATGTTGTCCAAATAAGTTTTAACTTTTTTAACAAATAATTGTATTCATTTATTCCCCCTCCTAATAAAATTATAATTAATTCATTGTAATATAAAAACATTAGTATCTCCCATATAAACTGATGTTTTTCTATTAATGTCATACTCTATCAAATTGCCACTTCAATAAAATGAAAAACTAAACCATTATTCTTATGTACCGCAGACTTCCGCATCGTGAACTGATGTACCATTTTTTCGAAACCACCACTCATTGGTCGTTATAATGATATAATTACTATATATAATTATTTGGTTTTTTATAAATTAGTTCTTATTTAAATATAATATAACACATAATTTATTAATTTTCCGTTCTTTTATAAATTATATCATCTTTCATGGTATGTGTGGACTACCACCTCTCTAAAGTGATGTGATATATTTTTAAAAACCACATCCCATGAATACTATATATAAATATACATAAATAATATAATATATTATTTTATAAAAATAATTATGTAAAGAAAAATTAATATTATTTTGTTTATATCATGATCGTCAAAAAATTGAAATGCTACTCATTAATTTGTACAACTTTTCATCCACATGATTTTAACAAAGTTCATTTTTTGAATACCATATATTCTTGTGGGAATAAAAAAATTTATTGAGTTATAAATATAAAATTTAGTCAATTCTTATAATTTTATTGATGATGTAACAATGGTCTATTCTGACATTATCAAACTAGAGAAGTCATTTTGGAGAAAATAATTGAGTATCGTCAAAACATATGACATGAAATAAATGGGATAATTAAAAAATATAACATGGTTTGAAACATAATTAAATGAATAATAAAAATTATAATTTTATTAAGAATGGATATTATTATCATTATTTTATAATTCTTGATGATAATGAATAAATCTAATGATCGAACATCAGGTGTAACACCGCGAGATTTTATGAAAAATATTCTTTTCAATTTCATTGATGTCTTGTGTTATACGCTACACCAAAAGGAGCTTTCACTGCACACATACCTAACTTGGCTTTCATTACACACAATCGCGACCTTCCACGATAGCGTGTGTTGTACATAGTACCGAATTTCACTAAACGACGATATGTTATATAAACTAGCCGTTATGAATAATAATACACACTTTTTGAAATTTTATAAATTTTATTTTTCAAATTGGACTTCATTTTTGGATTATGAATATCAAAATTAGCCTAGGATAAAATTTTGGTACTTTTCTGAAAACATTGAATTTTTGATGAATAGTGAAAACACTAGGTTACTATTTAAAAACCGACTTTTTATTTAAATACTTATTTATTTTATTTAAATTTATTTCATGTCAAAAATGATAAAAAAATTCCTTTATAAGTTCAAGGTAATTCATTGGAGCCATTTTATAATAATTTTAGATATATTAAAATTTTATTGAACTTTTGGTCGGCTTGTACCCACCTCCTAGGAGAATTTGAAAATTCACATAAAACATAATTTTACCACTGATATGAGTGTAATTTCAAAACTCTTAGAGATAGGGATGATATCAGTAAGTAATATGTGGTTCCATGAGATGAAAATAATTTTTTGTGAATAGTAACTTTTTACTTTTATTTACCACATTTAAAATTAAATAGGGTAATTAAGGGTAAAAATGATATTATTATTACCCTAACACGTGTCTTAAAACTATTGGATAAGTGTAATTCGACCAAAAAACCTTAGGAATAAAATATTACCCTTTAGGTTCCCTTGTATTAGATTAGGAGATTTATTATTATTTTATTTAAAGAAGAATTAAAATAGTTAAAATCAATGTTTAATAACTAAAACATTTTCAATATGGGTTATACATAAGATAAATTCAAATATAAATATTAAGTAGAAAGATAATAATATTTTCTACATAATGGTATTTTATTTATAATTTTTAGACATTATATAATTTAATTTATTTATGACATAATGATGATGCAGTAATTATCTCATTAATGAAATATTAACATAATTGATGTTATAAATACCCAAATAAATGTAATTTGAGACTTTTTATTAATTAAATTAATATTAAAGGTTAAAATGACATGTTAGTATTTATTTAATTAACTTTTATCTAACTAATCATGCGGTTATGATTTTCACAAAAATCGTGTACCAAATAGTGTCAAAATTGACATAAAATGGGTTTTAAAACAAATATTATATTACTAATTGTTATTTTATTCCTAAAAATCTAAGTATCAAAAATATGACTTAAATAAGGATATATATATTAATAATTAACCAATTGGGGTTCTTTTGGCTTGTTATAGTCTGTTTATTAACCATATAGTGTAAGAAAACAAAAAGACACGGTAAATGTTAAAATTATTTAACTTAAAGATAAATCTAAATGATAACGTCAAAATAGTAACCTAACTTGTCTAATTTTTTTTTGCTGAGAATATTTCGACCCATACCTACCTTATCTTCTAAATAAGACAATTTGGATCTTTTAAAAATAGAATATGACTTTATTATAAAATAATATTTTTTGTTTTCCTATGGTGCCCCTCTCCTCCCTTATATAAAGTGCACCCTTCCCTCTTCTCTTCACATGCTTTTGATCATTGAATCTCGGTCAATCCCTACCGATTCCACTTCTCAACCTCTATTGTTATATCATAGAGGTTCTGGTCTTCTCAAAAGTCCAACTCTAGTGCCCTAAAAAGGTCTTTAAAGGAGGTGCATCGAGGAAGAGGTAATCTCTTCTACCGATTCATTCAAGTTTCATTCTTCAACTTCTTCTTCTATAGTTGTTTCATTATAAAGTAATAACATCAGTATTACTTATATGCTGATATGTTATTATAAATATGAAACAGACCCATTTAACCTTCTATCCATCCTATAGAAAAAAATCACCGCTCGTGCGTACGTACAGAATACCGTATGTACGCCGTGGTGTAATATGTTTTTCCACCACCACCTTACTTGGATGGGTATAATGGTGTAAATAATAACTATATATGGTTATTATAACATCATATAGATTCTATGATATTATATCAACCACTCCAATTCCATTCAATAAATATGGGAACGATATCATCGCTCGTGCGTACGTACGGATTACCGTCTCCACGACGAGATGAGATTCATTTTCCATGTTAACAACTCAAGAATGATTATAAAGTATATATAATAATTAATAATGAAATACATGACATAATAATTATACTGTATTTATGTATATATATATATATTCATTTCATCTAATTAATTTCATTCAAATCAACATGGAAATGAAAACAGCGTTCATGCGTATGTACGGCCTACCGTCTCCATGATCAATGTATTTCATTTAATTTATCTATCTATTATATATATATATATATAATGAATATAAATATGATATATAAATCATGATTTAAATTCTATAAGTAAGTAAATCATGATATAAGTAATAATAATATCAAGAACAACAAGTCCAAACAAGTACGATAAATAAAATGATTTTTACCAAAACACTGATTTAACATGGAATTTACAAAAGAACGGGTAATATAAAGTCATAAGTGAATCATATATGATATAATAACAATGAATATGATTCTGTAAAAAGTCAATGCCATTATTTAAATCATTATACAGGAGTTTCGGATATGTACGATGCATATCATACCTAAGGTAATGGATAACTTTTCCAATCTCGTTTTTATCCGAGATTTTTTATACGTAAGTATTTACTGGGGTTATATTATTAACCAATGTCCATAAAAATGTTTTCATAAAGTGTTTAATATTCTTCCATGTATATTTAAATTCATTTTTGCCCATATTTTACTTTTACATTATGTTATGGAAAGAATCATTCTTTTGTTTACCATACAAGAAACATTATGAATTTTACGACAGAAGTACGAGGAGAATGTTTTTTTAACTTATACGACATGAATGAATTTCTACAATTTCATAACACCTAATTTTCCTGAAGATTGTTCTAAAAGATTTAATTACTATTTTCAAAAAAATCCTTTTATTTTAAAGTTGCAGGGAATTTTGTGAAATGAAAATGATTTTGAAAAAGAAAGGATATTTTTCTCAAAAATTCATTTCAAGTGTTTTATCATAACCACTTTACATATAAGGTGACATTATGTCATATGTGTATGTTTCATGTATAATTTTTCTATGATTTAAATGGTTTCACTTCTCTTGTAATGAAATGATATCCATTTGTTTTATATGGATTAAGTTATGATGGGATGATGTTTATGAAACCCATTTTATTCTTTGGGTTATGATGAATGATTTATGTTTATGTCGTGGCACACATAAGAATGATTTCATTATGAGATGGGTGAGACCTATATCTCCCTCCAATTCATTGGGTAAATATTTATATCTCATGAGATAGGAATGGCTAGAATGGAATGTTAATCCGGTTTAGTGATACAGGACTGGAACGAGGAGTGAACTCGATTCAGAAAGGGACTTTGTCTACTAAGATGGTCTTGGCAGAAATGCCTTGGCTACTATGAAAATCATATACTGTTCTTAATTTTTTTCCACATTTACAAGTTTTATTCCCATGATATTTTATCATGATAAATGTTCTTTTATGAACTATTCCTTATATACAGCAATGTTTTATGTCATTGCTCAATATTTTGATGTTTAGATCTTATGCTCATGTTTTTACATTCAAATGTTAATTGATTGTTTTATGTTTTATATGTTTACCCTTATTGAGAATTTGATCTCACCCATTGTATGTTTTATTTTCCCCAGGATATAAAAAAAGGTTTTATGTAAGAAAAAGAAGGGATGATCTTTATGGGAGATGTTGAAGATCTTTCACCATTATTAGAAGATTTTGTTTAGAGTTTCCAAATACAATAAACTATTACGGTCCATCGTTGTTTGTTTTTGTTATGAATTAAGTATTCTGCCAATGTAATGTAATGTCCATGTACGTCTGGATTTGGGTCACAACAGTTGGTATCAGTGGGAGGTTTAGTCAACCTTTGGAAAATAGGATGCGAGAACTTTAGTAAGATCCCTAGAGATTTTTTTAAGGTATGTTAAGGGATGTCCTTAAGGATAAGTATAAGTATAGGTTATAGTCCTAGACTTATGGTAATGATATTAGAATAAATCCTAAGATGTTAGATATTGACGGTACTCCCCCGTTATTGGTTTTTTCCCTAGCATGATTTTATCCTCTCACACTATTCATTTTGGGTTTTAGATGATGGCTAGAACCTGAAGGAACCGTGTTGATCAATGTAATGGACGATGCAATGATTGTCCTTATGAACTAACCAACGTTGTTGGAGATGGAGTGAAAAATATTTTCTCTATACTTACACAAGCTATGAACCATTCTGGACTTCAAAACGAGTATAGAAGGAAACAATATTATATTGAGTCCATAATGAGGAAACATCCTCCTTCTTTAGTGGGTCTTCTGATCAACTTGTTTCTGAACAATGGATCAGTACCATTGAAAAGATGTTTTCCATACTTCGCTATTCAGAACATGATAAATTCATTCTAGCTGTATACCATTTAAAATGTGAATCATACCAGTGGTGGAATCCAATTAATAATAGAAGTCCCCAAGATGAAATTGAATCCATGGAATGGGATGAGTTCAAGAACTTGTTTTTCAGTAAGTACTTCCCTCGTATTCTTCGAAAAAAGATGTAAAATAAGTTCCTTGAGCATAAGCAGAAGGATGATGAATCTGTTGGTATATAAGAAGAGAATTTTACAAGACTATCAATGTATGCATCTGGTTTTATCATCCAACTTGAATGTAAAGTTGATCGATTTTTAGTGGCTTAAAACTACGTATTTGAAGGGAATTAGCTATAAGAGACTTTAGTAGCTATGAATAAATTGTGCACTGTGATATCAAGGTATAACTCGAAGTTGGTTTAACATATCCATCTCTTGGTTTTGACAAGAAATGCAAGATGGGGTTCAAGGAGAAATCTCATAATAATGGGGAAAAGAAGATAAATGTTTCTTTATGCTCAAGGTATGGAAATAAGGATGGTGGAGATTGTATTAAGGGGACTAGAGAATGTTTTAAGTGTGGAAATTAAGGTCAACGAGCATTTTAGTGTTGAATTAATGGAGAAAGTGTTGCTAATGATGTGAATAAAGAAAATCCTGCAGCGAACGCACCACCAGCACTTCAATGTTTCAAGTGCAAGGAAAGGGGGCATTATGATAACCAATGACCTAATCCAAGGGTTAATGATGATGGGCGTGAGCAACCAATTAAGGAAATGGAAAAAGGGAAGTCACGTGTGATCACTATTGGTGATGTTGATTATAACAACTATGTAGTGGAATGATTCTGTGTTTATGTAACGGGATTCCGAAATAATGTTGTGGAATCTAATTTATAGTACTGGGGAATATTGGAATATCTATGTATTGGTTTATTATGGTTTTCAATAATTATACGGTACCAGTAATAATGAAAAGTGATTCAAATATTTTGGAAAGCAGATGATATGCGCATAATGAATGGATAATGAGAAAATTAAATGTTTGATAGTAATAATGAGATCATGACTAATATAAGGACAAAACGATATCATGGTTTGATATATAAAAATATTGGGATTTAGGTATGTGGTAAGAGTTAACTTTTAACATCATTAATGTTTTCACTAAGGTTCTATGGTGATTCATGTTTTAAAAGAATACATGATTAAAGTATTCACATGTTTGGAATGTGATCGACAAGATATATCATATGATATATGGGGGATAAATGTTGGTATTCACATGCTCGGTATGTCACGAACCAACCCGGGTCGACCATGAACCGGTCACCCGAGCTGATCCGCGACATGGCCCGAGAGGCGTTCCCGATCCTCCCTGGCCAGCGACAAGCGCTAGGGCATCAACAGAAGCTATGTGAACGATTTCTCCGAATAGAAATAAATAAGACAGCGAAGATACTACAGAGTAGCGCAGAAAAGATAATCCAAAAAAAGTAACTAAACATGAACTAACAGGAATCAAACTAACCAAACACGGCGTCCGAACAAACTCCGTGCGACCTCATTGGTCGCTCTCCGACTCAACGATCAAGCATCGCCCTAGGAGAGCGCACTCAAGCTATAGCCTGCACAAAGACTAAAAATAGAAAAGAAATATAGGCGTGAGTATTAAAACTCAGTATGCTAGCCCGATATCTATTCCCAATGCACTACCTTTAAAATAAAAGAACATCATTTCAAGTTTGAACTACAATTTATTAAAGTATGTTTTTCTAAGAATTTGACTTTAAAAAAAAGTACGAACCATTGCCCTTAGTCATTTCAAAATTCGGGCTCATTTCATTAGTGTCAATGACATTTCAGGAAAGGGGGAAAGTGATGTTTAAATTTTCAAATTTCTACAAAAGGGTTTAAACACTTTCAGTTGAAAACAATTTTTTTGAAACCGATTCAAAAGAAATTTATCACTTTCCTAGGAAAACAATACGCCAGAATGCACAACGTAAAACATACAACAAGGGAAATGTAGGTATACATGTTAGCATCATAGTCATTACTGCTAGCTACAAAAGCTGAATAGACATGGGTGAACCTAGGAGATCAAGAATAAACCAGAAGACACCAATACATGAGAAGTCATCCTTATCGACATGTCACGATGAAATCAAAATGCACAATACGCTCGACCATCCACTCACGGGCAGGTCAAGGGAAAATCCCATAGTAATAAACCCAATATATCCACCTACTATGGGCCACTGGTCAGTACCATAACCTACCAGTGCAGCAATCATTCTTAGAATATTCTCTCAATATTCCAGATTCCCATATCTAGTGTTGAACAAATGGGTGAGCCAACTGATTCCAACCGAGCATCCAATCATATACATATATATATATAAAGCACAACAACCATCACCCGAGCCACTCCGTGGAACAACCTCATGCCTTTAAACTACTCACGTACCTGGGAGATACTAAGTGCGACCTCCCAAACAATCAATTGGAACCAAGTAATGAGAGTTGTCCTAAGAGGGTTTTTATCAAAACATTTTCAGATCATTCCATAAAGTGCCAAACGGGCATTTAATAAATTTCACAAACACCACTCAACGAAAGGTACAACTTCTTTATGAGTCAAAACCCAGTTTAAAACAATTTAAAGAACCCACAAAACACTACTTCACAGGTTGCCAATATTTTTATAAACCAAACCAATCCATTTTCTTTTTTCCAAATAAACATTAAGAGCCAGCCGAGCAATTTCTCAAACGAACCAAAGTATTTGTTCACGCTTCAAAAGAAAACATTTATCATTAAACCAGAACTCCATTTTATATTCCGTGAATTATGTTTAAAAGCCAAATGGGCATTCTTTCATTATTGGGTGTCCGCTCGTCAAAAGGATGTTTCATGTGTCCTGTATAAAATAAACGGATCCTTTTTACACTAAATAACCATTCAAAATTTAACTATCTTATATTAAAAATTAAATATCGTATATTATCTCACATTTATTAAAATTAATAAAACATTTATTTTGAAGAATTAGGGTGCACAAACAGCATGAAATAATATAACTTAAATTTTAAAAGCAGTGCAAAGGGAACCTACCTCAAGGTCAAGTGCGACGACAAAACAACTCTGGAACCAAGGTGCGATGACACAACATGTGTCCGAAACCACGTGATAAGGTACAACACTCTGCATAAACAATATCAAGGACCCATATACAAACAAAACTCACTAGATCATGCGAAACCGAACGTCGGGGAGAAATGCTCACCTCGAAACTGAGGCGCAGCGACGACGGAACCTCGGAAACATGGCTCGGCGGTGGCACTCACTTGGAAACACCCTGCGCGGGTCCTAAAACAAAAATCCTACCAAAACAAACATAAGATGATAAAAACCCCCAAACAAAGAAAAGGCGAAGTAAAAATAATAATAATAATAATAATAATAATAATAATAATAATAAAATAGCAATAATAATAATAATAATAATAATAACAATAATATGATTTATAATAATAATGAAATAAATAATAATAATAATGATAATAATAGTAATAATAAAGATAATATTAATAATAAAAATAATAATAATGATATTAATAATACTAAGAACAATAATAATAATAATAATACTAATATTAATAATAATTATTATTATAATAATAATAACATTAATAGTAATAAATGTATAAATAAAATTAAAATAAATGTTTCAGGGGGGGCTCACGGCTTGATGGTGTTGGCCAAAAACAGGGGGGCAGAAGAGGCTGAATGTGCGGTGGCGGACAGGGAGTAGAGGAGGCCAGCGCTTGTTGAGGAAGAGGGAGAGCTAAGGCCGATGACACGGTGTAGTGGAAGAGGAGGGAGGTCGTGCAGCTGGCTACTGTAAAAGGGGAACAAGAGGAGAGGAGGGAGGCCAGATGTGCCACTGAGCAGGATGGGGTGCGCTATCAGAGGGGGCTAGCGGGAGGGAAAAGATTGGAGTGGTTGCAGGGAGGTGCTGGGTCGCTGCTGTGTGACACCAAACAGAGGAGGAGGAGGCACCGTGCTAGGTGCATGCGGGACGGAGGAGGTAGGGGGCGCGGGAGTCGGCACGTAGGGGAGGAGCACCGAGCCGAGCGGGTGTGCGCCGGACAGCAGGGGGCGGGTGCGAGGGGCTCCACTGTTCAAAGTAGGAGGCAGAGCAGGGGTGGCTGCTACAATGGATGAAGCGGCTAGGAGGAGAGGGGTGCCCTTGGGATCCTTCGACGTGCTGCACAAACAGGGACTGGGATCGGGAGGTTCACCACATGAAAAGTGCCGAGAGCAGGCCTCCGCGCTGAGGAGGAAAAACTGGCGCAGCTGGGTGAGGGGGAAGGGTGATGGCATGCTGCTAACAGGAGAGAGGATGAGAAGAAGGGAGGTCGGTAAGGGGCAGTAGAGGAAAAGAGGAGGGATGCAGTGGGAAGAAGAAGAAAGGGGGACGGCGGCTCCTGCAAGGGAGAAAAAAAATTAATAAAAAGGGGTGGGCCGCTAGGGTTAGGGGGGAAAATAGAATAAAAAAAGAAAAAATAAAAGAAAAATAAAATTAAATAAAAGCAAACAAACAAATCATAATAATAATAAATTACAATAATAATAATAAAAATAATAAATATTAATGACAAAGCATATTTAATAATAATTATACTATTATCCGCAACATTTACAACTTCATTAATTATTTATTTATAACATAATGCTAAAAATAATAATGATAGTGATAATCATAGTGATAAAAATACAAATGATAAAAATATTCATTTCGTCTTAAATAACAAAAATAATTATTAACTTATAATAATATATGTTCGGGTTAAATATAAATACTCTCTATTTAAAAAATTTCAAAGACAACGGGATGCGCAAAAACCCAGGCAGGGACACGCGGGGTTTCCAAAACAGGATTCGCTCATGCGCCCAACGACGGAGCATCAAAAAGCACACTTTTTAACAAAAACTCAAAGACCTGGTCCGATACTGAACACGAACCGCATCAAAATAATTTAATGTCAAAGAAATTGTAAAATAAAATAACTGCATGGTTCGGGGTGTGACAATTCTCCCCACCATAACGCTTTCCGCCACCGGAAAGCCACAACATTACCCAGCCGATCGATCAACGCCTAAAGATTATACATTAACAAGATCCAACCTCTTAACCAAAGAACATTTCGTCTACCATCTACGGTACTCCACCTCATTTCCCGAAACAGACCAACAACAGAGGGGAGGCCTGAATGGACTCCCCACCATAAGAACCCCACTAGCCCCCGATAACGACTTAAGAGAAAACCCAAAGAGACTCATGGTGGGTTTCCCCACCATAAAGAACTAACCTACTAGCGCCCAACCAGAAAACCAACTTAGGCCAGAATCGGGCCTTACTAAAGCTATAAAAAGCATAGCAAAAACATTTAAACCACTTACTCCCATCCAAAGGTGATAGGAGTTGATCTGAAAAGTTTGCACAAACCAAAAACCCTTACCCCATGGGTGGGGAGGGAGGTCCCAAGGACTGGATCACTGAAACTACGACGTACGACTATTCACGGCCCATCACTTCGTGATAAACACAACCCAAATTCGCAAATGATTCACATGGGTTTTCCACACATGACCACCAATTGACACCTCACATCCAAACAAAAAGACACAACTATCGACATAGTGTGAGGGTAAGTTCATCGCGCGCTTTGCGACGAGAGAAAACTACAACGACAGAGGAACCATAACAACAACACCAAAACTATCTCACCACGATGATAGATGCACGAATTTAACCAAACTCTTTAAAAATATCCCCCGGGGGTTCCTGACTACGGGTCGGCTTCACTCCGAGACCTTGTGGCTGGAGCTCTGATTGATGAAGCATCTCCTACCTCGTAGTCAGGTTCTGATAATCCCAACAAGAAACATACATCTTTTGATCTGACAGATTGAAGGACAAGATTTTAAAATTAAAAACACACCAGCATTGAAAGCCGAGGTTCGTCAAAAGACCCACGAAGTTCCCATACATTTCAAACCCAAAACAACACCCATACATAGGCCACAATAATAGATCACTTACACTGAAAGGAAACTTACACTGGAAACTTTGAACAAAGACCCTACAACACATTACTTCTGAGAACTTCCTCTACGACACTTCCTTGCAATGCCCTGACAAAATCGTCGTATGTGACCCAGAAGTCCACACGGCTGGCAGGGCTTTGGAGCGCTTGGGCATGAAGACTTTTTGTGACCCCGCTTGCCACACTGATAACACACAATAATCTCTCGCTCCGAAGAGGTTGATGAAAGATCCCGAGGCATCTCGATTCCACGACCTGATCCATCCACTTACATTTGCTTACTCATCTTCTTTCCAGAATCTTCACCACTCCTCATAGGGATCGAAGGAGGGAGGAATACTTCAAGCACTCCTGCCATCACGACTTAGACATGAAATGCTTGTCTTTCCAGATCGACAAAAGAAGTTAGGTTGGACTCTGACACCTTCGACTGCAGATCAGGGCGGAGACCCGCCTCGAAGCGTCGAGCCTTCATGGGGTCGTTTGTGGCATATTCTAAATCATAAGGTACTAGATCAACAAAGCGCTGGAAATATTCCAACACGGATCTGTCGCCCTGCTGCAGACAACACATCTCCATTCCCTTTTTCACCCTTTCTTCCTCATAGAAAAACTGCCAAATGAAAGAGGCCATGAAAAACTCCCACGTAATCTCTTGATGGGGCTTGTTCCGAGACACCGACTTACACCACATCCATGGTGAACCTTCAATCATGAAGGTCGCAAACATGACCTTCAACGTCCCGGGAAACTTAATGAGGCTAAAGTCCCTTTCAATCTTCCGCATCCACTCCTCTGCCACAGAAGTTTCTGCTTGACCATAGAAGAGAGGTGGATCCAACTTCTGAAACTCAAGCATAAAATCCTTAGGTTGATCAACCACACTACGATCACCCATCAATGATTCAAAAAGATAACCCCTGGACATGGAAAAGTCAAAAACCCAATCAAGGCCAACTCAACAAATGAATAAAAACCTCAAAATCAAACATTTCATAGGTGACAAGCTCGAAATCCGAGAAAACAAGTTATCATAACATCAAAACTTTTCTCTTTGAAAACATATTTAATTTAGAACAAGATTAGCCTGTTAAACCTTTGTCATTGGTATTATTTAGAGCCTCACTCACATGAATGTATCCGTTCCACCCAGGGCATCCATCCACCATACCAGAGATCCATCCACATTTCCAACATACCAAAATGCATGTGAGTACTCATTGGAAAACCAAGGCCAAAACAAAGAAACTTCACTATCCAAAAACAATTTATTCATACCACATCTTTTAAAACAATCTACAAATCAAACATGTTATTTCAAAAAACCATTTTTTTTCAAAACCAACTTTTCTGATTCAAACCACTTTCAAAAATCAAGGGAAACCCAAAACAACTCAAACAGGGGACTAGTGTCAGTGGGTGACTTGACCATATGGTTGGAGGCCATATGTCAAACACGTCACTGACACAGAGAGCCTTCTTGGACCATGCCCCTAGCTCTGCTTGGCTTGCCAGACCATGCGGGTTAGGAGGACTAGTGGCCCAAACTCCCTTTGTCGTATCCAAATCACAAAACATTTCCATAAAAACCCAAACAAACCAATTAAACTGGACTTCCCCTGGAAACCTTAGGATCGGTACAGGCAAGAGTTTGCGACGCTCTTCTCGCACCTACCCCTCAAGTCCCGACAATCCAACTCCATCTACCTTGACATCCCAAATAACAAAGGGAACTCTGAAAAAGTAAGGTCTGATAAGAGCTGACCCCCTCTGATACCATTTTGTCACGAACCAACCCAGGTCGACCCTGAACTGGTCACCCGAGCTGATCCGCGACATGGCCCGAGAGGCGTTCCCGATCCTCCCGGGCTGGCGACAAGCGTCAGGGCATCAACAGAAGCTATGGGAATGATTTCGCCCAATATAATTAAATAAGACATCGAAGATACTACAGAGTAGCGCAGAAAAGATAAACAAAAAAAAGTGACTAAACAGGAACAAACAGGAATCAAACTAACCAAACACGACGTCCGAAAAAACTCCGTGCGACCTCGCGGGTCGCTCTCCGAATCAACGATAAAGCGTCTCCCTAGGCGAGCGCACTCAAGCTATAGCCAGAAAAAACAATAAAAACAGAAAATAACTATAGGCGTGAGTATTAAAACTCAGTAGGCTAGCCCGATATCAATTCCCAATGCACTACCTTTAAAATAAAAGAACATCATTTCATGTTTGAACTACAATTTATTAAAGTATGTTTTTCTAAGCATTTTACTTAAAAACAAAGTATGAAACATTTCCCTTAGCCATTTCAAAATTCGGGTTAATTTCATTAGTGTCAATGACATTTCAGGAAAGGGGGAAAGTGATGTTTAAATTTTCAAATTTGTACAAAAGGGTTTAAACACTTTCATTTGAAAACAATTTTTTTGAACCCATTTCAAAAGCAATTTATCACTTTCCTAGGAAAACAATACGCCAGAATGCACAAAGTAAAACATACAGCAAGGGCAATGTAGGTATACATGTGAGCATCATAGTCATTACTGCAAGCTACAAAAGCTGAATAGACATGGGTGAACCTAGGAGATCGAGAATAAACCAGAAGACACCAATACATGAGAATTCATCCTTATCGACATGTAACGATGAAATCAAAACGAATAATACGCTCGACCATCCACTCACGGGAAGGTAAAGGGCAAATCCCATAGTAATCAATATATCCACCTACTTTGGGCCACTGGTCAGTACCATAACCTACCAGTGCAGCAATCATTCTTAGAATATTCTCTCAATATGCCAGATTCCCATGTCTCAAGTGTTGAACAAAGGGGTGAGCCAATAGATGCCAACCGAGAATCCAATCATATATATATATATATATATATATAAAGCACAACAAGCATCACCTGAGCCACTCCGTGGAACAACCTCATGCCTTTAAACTACTCACGTACCTGGGAGCTACTAAGCGAGGCCTCCCAAACAAACAATTGCAACCAAGGCATGGGAGTTGTCCTAAGAGGGTTTTTATCAAAACATTTTCATCTCTTTCCATAAAGTGCCAAACGGTCATTTAATACATTTCACAAACACCACTCAACGAAAGGTACAACTTATTTATGAGAAAAACCCCAGTTTAAAACAATTTAATGAACCCATAAAACACTAATTCACAGGTTGCCAATATTTTTATAAACCAAACCAAACCATTTTCATTTTTCCAAATAAACTTTAAGAGCCAACCGAGCAATTTCTCAAACGAACGAAAGTATTTGTTCACGCTTCAAAAGAAATCATTTCTCATTAAACCAGAACTCCATTTTATATTCCGTGAATTATGTTTAAAATCCAAACGGGCATTCTTTCATTATTGGGTGTCCGCTCATCAAAAGGATGTTTCATGTGTCCTGTATAAAATAAACGGCTCCTTTTTACACTAAATAACCGTTCAAAATTTAACTATCTTATATTAAAAATTAATTATCGTATATTATCTCATATTTATTAAAATTAATAAAACATATATTTTGAACAATTAGGGTGCACAAACAGCATGAAATAATATAACTTAATTTTTAAAAGCAGTGCAAAGGGAACCTACCTCAAGATCAAGTGCGACGACAAAACAACTCTGTAACCAAGGCGCGATGACACAACGCGTGTCCGAAACCACGTGATAAGGTACAACACTCTGCATAAACAATATCAAGGACCCAGACACATACAAAACTCACTAGAGCATGCGAAACCAAACGTTAGGGAGAAACGCTCACCTTGAAACTGAGGCGCAGTGACGAAGGAACCTCGGAAACAAGGCGCGGCGGTGGCACTCACTTGGAAACACCCTGCGTGGGTCCTAAAACAAAAATCCTACCAAAACAAACCAAAGTTGACAAAACCCCCCTAACAAAGAAGAGGCGAAATAATAATAATAATAATAATATTATTAAAATAACAATAATAATAATAATAATAATAATAATAAGAACAATAATAAGATTTATAATAATAATGAAATTAATAAAAATAATAATGATAATAATAGTAATAATAACAATAATATTAATAATAATAATAATAATAATAATACTAGGAACAATAATAATATTTATAGTAATAATATTAATAATAATAATAATTATTATTATAATAACAGTAATAGTAATAAAAGTGTAAATAAAATTAAAATAAATGTTTCAAGGGGGGGCTCACGACTTGACGGTGTTGGCCGAAAACAGGGGAGCAGAAGAGGCTGGATGTGCGGCGGCGGACAGGGAGCAGAGGAGGCCGGCGCTTGCTGAGGAAGAGGGAGAGCTAAGGCCGATGACACGGTGTAGTGGAAGAGGAGGGAGGTCGTACAGCTGGATGCTGCAAAAGGGGAACAAGAGGAGAGGAGGGAGGCCAGATGTTCCACTGAGCAGGATGGGGTGCGCTATCAGAGGGGGCTAGCGGGAGGACAAAGCTTGGAGTGGTTGCAGGGAGGCGCTGGGTCGCTGTTGTGTGACACCAGATAGAGGAGGAGGAGGCACCGTGCTGGGTGTGTGCGGGCCGAAGGAGGCAGGGGTGCGGGACTCGGTGCGTAGGGGAGGAGTGCCGAGCCGAGCGGGTGTGCGCCGGATAGGAGGGGGGCGGGTGCGAGGGGCTCCACTGCTCAAAGTAGGAGGTGGGAGCAGGGGTGGCTACTACAATGGATGAAGCGGCTAGGAGGAGGGGGGTTCTGTTGGGATCCTTCGGCGCGCTGCATAAACAGGGACCATGATCGGGAGGTTCACCACATGCAAAAGTGCCAAGAGAAGGCCTCCGTGCTGAGGAGGCAAAACCGGCGTAGCTGGGTGAGGGGGAAGGGTGGTGGCGTGCTGCTAACAGGAGAGATGATGAGAAGAAGGGAGGTTGGTAAGGGGCAGTAGAGGAAAAGAGGAGGGATGCAGCGGGAAAGAAGAAGAAAGGGGGGCGGCGGCTCCTGCAAGGGAGAAGAAAAAATAATAAAAAGGGGCGGGCCACTAGGGTTAGGGGGGAAAATAGAACAAAAAAAATAAAAGATAAAAGAAAAATAAAATTAAATAAAAGAAAACAAACAAATCCTATTAATAATAAATTACAATAATGATAATAAAAATAATAATGATTACTGACAAAGCATATTTAATAATAATTATACTATTATCCACAACATTTACAACTTCATTAATTATTTATTTATAACATAATGGTAAAAATAATAATGATAATGATAATCATAGTGATATAAATACAAATGATAAAAATATTCATTTCGTCTTAAATAATAAAAATAATTATTAACTTATAATAATAGATGTTCACGTTAAATATAAAGTCTCTCTATTTAAAATTTTTCAAAGACAACGGGATGCACAAAAACCCGGGCAGGGACACGCGGGGTTTCCAAAACAGGATCTTCTCGCGCGCCCAATGCCGGCGCATCAAAAAGCACACTTTTTAACAAATACTGAAAGACCTGTTCCGATACTGAACATGAACCGCATGAAAATAATTTAAAGTCAAAGAAATTATAAAATTAAATAATTGCATGGTTCGGGGTGTGACACGGTAGATGACCTTTCCAGTAATTGGTTTCTTTATCCTATGAGTTTGGAAAAAGTATTTTGGATAATTCTAAAGATTAGAATAGATTATGTTGTTCATATGTTAGTATTGTTTAAGGATATAAATTTTTCTATATTATTGATTGATTTTTATAATAATGTAGTTTTAGAAAAAGGAAAACATGCAGGATGGGTGGAAACCCGTCGTGTCGGACAAGGTTGTGGGAATCGGACCCACAACTGAAGTGTGACATGCCATTATTTCCTACCATTGTCATATATGAAGTCCCTGGTTAGTAGAAACTAGTTTTATTTTATTATGCAGTATGATAGATGAAGTATAATTCCATTTTTTGAATCATATAATATTAACCTCACTATAGATGGACTTGTGTATATTTGATAACTTTTCCTAACCTTTTGTTTGAGACATATTGAATGACCCGTCATTCTATCACATGATCTACGAACTCCTCAAGAATGAAAAAATCAAGTTCATTTCTTTAATAGATGAAGTGGAAATTATTCAAGGCACAAAAAAAGGTGAGATTATACTGAAATAAAGTAAGTATTTCTTCTAATTTAAATTCTTCAACTTTAGGGAAATGATATTGAAAACCAAAAATGTTGTCCTTGTGCCCTTATATCTGATTAATCAGATGGTACCTTAGATCATCAAAAAGTTATGTCTTTGTGATTGTTGGATTTTTCAAAGCCATCTTCTCTACCACTCTCTATCAGAAAAAGATGGTTAGATTTCTCTTTCATATCCATATTTTCACCTATGTTCTCATATGTGGAAACCTAGTGATTATTTGATTTGGGTAACCGTTACGTTTCATACTATAGTTTTTAAAGATAAGTTTTGGTATTCCTTTTTACGATGTGGGTTTATATTAGAACTTTTGAGTAGTAAACCATTTATCACCCCAACAAATTTTGAGGGCGAAATTCCTTTTAAGGGGGGTAGAAGGTAACACCCTGAGATTTTTTGAAAAATATAATTTTAATTTAATTGATGTACTGTGTTGTAAACTACACCTAAAGGATCTTGCACTACACGGATCCCTGACTTGGCTAGCATTACACTCAATCACGACCTTCCATGATAACATGTGTTCTACATAATACTGAGTTTCACTAAACAACGATATGTTATATAAAATAGTTTTTATGAATAGTAATACACACTTTTTGAAATTTTTTAAATTTTATTTTTCAAAATGGACTCCATTTTTTGATTCAAAATATCGAAATTAGACTAGGGTGAAATTTTGGTATTTTTCTGAAAACTTTGAATTTTTGATGAATAGTGAAAACACTATGTTACTATTTAAAAACCGATTTTTTATTTAAATAATTATTTATTTTATTTCAATTTATTTCAGGTCAAAATTGATACATAATACCTATATAAGTTCAATTTAATTCATTGGAGTCATTTTATAATAATTTTAGATATATAAAAATTTTATTGAACTTTTGACCGTCTTTACCCACATACTTGGAGAATTTTCAATTTTATATAAAACATAATTTTACCACTTATGTGAGTGGAATTTCAAAAATTCGAGAGACATGGATGATATCAGTATATAAAATGTAGTTCAATGAAATGAAAATAATTTTTGGTGAATAATAACTTTTTTACTGTTATTTACCACGGTTAAAAGTAAATACGGTATTTAAGGGTAAACATGATATTATTATTACCTTAACACATGTCATAATTCTATTGGATAAGTGTAATTAGACCAAAACCAACATTAGGAATAAAATATTACCCTTTAGGTCCACTTGGATTAGATTAGGACATTTTTTTTATTTAAAGATGAATTTAAATAGTTAAAATCAGAGTTTAATACCTAAAACATTTTTAATATAGGGTTATGCATAAGCTAAATTCGAATATAAATATTAATTATAAATATAAAAATATTTCCTACATATTGGTATTTTATTTATAATTTTTAGACATTAAATAATTTAATTTATTTACGACATAATGATGATGCAATAATTACCTCATTAATGAAATATTAACATAATTGATGTTATAAATACCCAAATAGATGTAATTTGAGTCTTTTTATGAATTAAACTAATTGTATAGGTCAATATGACATGTTCGTATTGATTTAATTAACTTTTTTTGAACTAATAATTTTGTTATTATTTTCTCAAAAATCATGTACCAAATAGTGTCAAAATTGACATAAAATGGTTTTTAAAACACATATTATATTATTAATTGTAATTTTATTCCTAAAAATAAATGGTTGGGAAAAATGACTTATATAAGGATATATATATATATATATATATTAATAATTAACCACTTTTGGTTCGTTTGTCTTGATATAGTATGTTTATTAACCATATAGTGTAAGAAAACAAAAAGACACAGTAAAAGTAAAAATTATTTAACTTAAAGATAAATCTAAATGATAAGGTTAAAATAGTGACCTAAACTTGTATAAATCCTATTGGTTGAGATTATTTTGACCCATACCCACCTTAGCTTCTAAATAAATCAATTAGGAGCTATTATAAACTGAAATGAATTTATTATAAAATAATATTTTAAGCTTTCCTAAAGTTCCCCTCTCCTCCCTTATAAAAAGGGCACCCCTTCCCTCTTCTCTTCACTGCTTTTTGAGCCTTGAAGCTCGGTGAAACCCTGAAAATTACACTTCTCAACCTCTCTAGTTATATCATAGAGGTTCTGGTTTTCTCAAAAGACCAACTCTAGTGCCCTAAGAAGGTGTTTAAAGGAGGTGCGTCGAGGAAGAGGTAATCTCTTCTACCAATTCTTTCAAGTTTCCATCTTCTTCAACTTATTCTTCATTAGTTGTTTCATTATAAATTAATAACATCAGTATTACTTATATGCTTATATTTTATTATAAATATGAAACAACCCTATTTCACGTTCTATCCATCCTATGTAAAACAAAATCACAGCGCGTGCGTACATACGGAATACTGTTTCCATGCCGTGGTGTAATCAGTTTTTCCACCACCACGTTACTTGGATGGGTATAATGGTGAAAAGAATAACAATATATGGTTATTATAACGTCATACGGATTCTATGATATTATATCATCCACTACAATTCCATTCAATAAATATGGGACTGATATCATCGCTCGTGCGTACGTACGGATTACCGTTTCCACGACGCGATGTGGTTCATTTTCCATGCTAACAATTCAAGATTGATTATAAATTATATATAATAAGTAATAATGAAATATATGAAATAATAATGGTACTGGAGTTATGTTTATATATATATATATATATATATTTTTCATCTACTTAAATTCATTCAATTCAACAAGGAAACGAAAACAGCATTCATGTGTATGTACAGCCTACCGTCTCAATGAATGATGTATTTAATTTCATTTATCTATCTATAATAAATATATATATATGTACTGAATATATATATGATATATAAATCATGATTTTCATTCTGGAAGTAATTAAATCAATATATAAGTAATAATAATATCAAGAACAACAAGTCCAAACACGTACGATAAATAAAACGAGTTCACCCAAAATGCTGCTATAACATGTAATTTACAAAAGAACGGGTAATATAAAGACATAAGTGAACAATTTATTATATCATAACAATGAATATGATTTTTTAATAAGTCAATAACATTATTTAAATCATTATACAAGATTTCATATACGTACGAAGCATATCAGACCTAAGGTAAGGGATAACTTTTCCAATCTCGTTTTTATCTGAGATTATTTATATGTAAGTATTTACTGGGGTTATATTTTTCATCCGTTTCCATAAAAAGGTTTTTCATAAAGTGTTTAATATTTTTCCATGTATGATTAAAGTAATTTTTACCCATCTTTGAATTTTACATTATGTTATGGAAAGAATCTTTCTTTTGTTTACCATATGATGAACTTTTTAGATTTTGCGGCAATAGAACAAGGAGAATGTTTTTTTTAACTTATACGGCATGAACATATTTTTACCATTACATAATTACTAATTTTCATGAATATTAATCATCATTAATTCATGACTATTTTCAAAAAAATCCCTTTATTTTAAAATTTCATGGAATTTTGTGAAATGAAATTGATTTTGAAAAAGAAATGATATTTCCCTCAAGAATTAATTTCAAGTGTTTTATCAAAACCATTTTCCATCTAAGGTGACATTATTTCATATGTGTATGTTTCAAGTATAATTTCTCTATGATTTACAAGGTTTCACATCTCTTGTGATGAAATTATATCCATTTGATTTGTATGGATTATGTTATGATGGGATGATGTTCATGAAACCCATTTTATTCTTTGGTTTATGATGAATAATTTATGTTTATGTTGTGGCACACGTAAGAATGATTTCATTATGAGATGGGTGATACCAATATCTCCCTCCAATGCATTGGGTGAAGATTTATATCCCTTGAGATAGACATGGCTGTAACGGAATATCAATCTGGTTCAGCGATACAGGACTGGAACAAGGAGTGAACTCGATTCAGAAAGGGACATTGTACACTAAGATGGTATTGGTAGCAATGACGTGGCTACTATGGAAATCATATCATGTGCATAATGTTTTTCCACAATTACATTTTTTATTCCCATGATATTTTATCATGATTAATGTTTTTTTATGATCTATGACTTATGTACTACAATGTTTTATGTCATTGCTCATGATTTTGATGTTTACATCTAATGCTCATGTTTTTACATTCAAATGTTTATGGATTGTTTTATGTTCTATATGTTTACCCTTTATGAATATTTGATCTCACCCTTTGTATGTTTTCATTTCCCAAGGATATAAAGAAATGTTTTAGGTAAGAAAAAAAGGGAAGATCCTCATGGAAGATGTTAAAGATCTTTCACCACGATTAGAAGATTTTGTTCCATGTTTCCAAAGACACTAACCTATTATGGTACTTCGGTGTTTTTTTTGTTATGTATTAGTTATTCCGCCAAATTAATTTAATGTCCATGTACATCATGATTTGGGTCTCTACAGTTGGTATCATATGGAGGTTTAGTCAACATTTGGAAAATAGAATGCGAGAACTTTAGTGGTATCCCTAGAGATATTTCTATGGTATGTCTATGGATGTCCCAAATGTTAAGTATAAGTATAGGTTATAGTCCTAGAATTATGGTAACGATATTATAATAAAACCTAAGATGTTAGATATTGAAGGTAATCCCCCTTTATTATGTTGTTTTCCTTAGAATGATTTTTGTCTCTCACACTATTCTTTTTTGGGTTTTATACGATGGTTGGAACCCGAAGGAACCGTGTTGATAAATGCAATGGACTATTAAATGATTGTCCTCATGAACAAACCAACGTTATGGGAGATGGAGTGAAAAAATCTTATTTCTTTACTTACACAAGCTATGAATCATTCTGGACTTCCAAATGAGAAGAGAAGGGAACAATATTTTATTGAGCCCTTCATGAGGCAACGTCCACCTTCTTTCAGTGGGTCTTCTGATCCACTTGTTGCTGAAAAATGGATCAGTACCATTGAAAATATATTTTCCATACTTCGCTGCTTAGAACATGATAAATTCATTCTAGCAGTTTACCGTTTAGAAGGTGAAGCAGACCAGGGTTGTACTCTAATTAAAAATACAAGGCCCCAAGATGAAATTGAATCCATGGAATGAGACGAGTTCAAGAACTTGTTTTTCAGTTAGTACATCCCTCGTATTATTCGAACAAAGATGGAAAAGGAGATCCTTGAGCTTAAACAGAAGGATGATAAATCTGTTGGTATATACAAAGCGAATTTTACAAGACATTCATGGTATGGATCTGGTTTTATCATCCTACGTGAAAGTAAAGATGATCGATTTTTTAGTGGCTTAAAACCAAGTCTTCTAGTGGCATTAGCTATAAGAGACGTTAGTAGATATGAAGAAATTGTGTGTTGTGCTATCAAGGTATAACTGGAAGTCGATGTAACATATCCATTTCATGGTTTTGACAAGAATCGAAAGATGGTGTTCATGGGGAAATCTCAGAATAATGGTGAAAAGAATATAAATGTTTCTTTATGCTCAAAGTGTTGAAAGAAGCATGGTGGAAATTCTCTTAAAGGGACATGAAAATGTTTTAAGTGTGGAAAAGAAGTCCAGAGAGTAGCTGAGTGTCGAAGTAATGGAGAAAGGGTTTCTAATGATGTAAATAATGAAAAGATTGTAGAGAACACATAACCAACACTTCAATGATTCAAGTGCAATTAAATGGGGAATTATGCTAACCAATGACCTAATCCAATGGTTAATGATGATCAACGTGAGCAACTAATTAAGGAAAAGGACAAAGGGAAGTCACATGCAATCACTATTGGCGATGTTGATTATGACAACGATGTAATGGAATGATTATGTGTTGATATAACAGGATTAAAAAATAATGTTGTGGAATCTAATTTATAGTACTGTGGAATATTGTAATATCTATTTATTGTTTTATTATGGTTTTCAGTAATTATACGGTACCGGTAACCATTAAATTTGATTCAAATATTTTGGAATGCAGATGATATGCACATAATGAATGGATAAGGAGAAAATTAAATGATTGATAATATTCATGAGCTCATGACAGATATAAGGACAGAGTGATATCATGGATTGAGTATACAGAAATTTTGAGATTTTGGTATGTTGAAAGAGTTAACTTTTAACATCATTGATGCTTTCACTAAGGTTCTTTGGTAATTCATATTTTAGAAGAATACATGTTTAAGGTATTAAATGGTTTTGAATGTGACCAACAGGATATATCATATGATATTTGGGGGATAAATGATGGTATTCACATGCCCGGCAGATGGCATTTCTAGAAATTATTTTCTTTATACTATGAGCTTGGACAAAAATATTTTGTATAATCCTAAAGATTGGAATGGATTATGTTGGACATAAGTTATAATTGTTTAAGGATATAACTCTCTTGATATTATTGATTGAATGTTATAATAATGTAGTTTTAGAAAAAGGGCAACCTGCAGGATGGGCGGCAAGCCGTCGCGTCTGACAAAGTTCTTGGAATCGAACCCACATCTGAAGTGCAAATGCCTTTATTTTTTACCATTGGCCTACAAGAAGCCCCTGGTTAGTAGAAACTAGTTTTATTTTTTAAAATAGTATGATAGATGAAGTATATGTCCATTTTTTGAATCATATACGATTAACCTCACAATAAATGGACTTGTGTATATTTGATATCATCTGATAAACGTTTGATTGAGACATATGGAATGAACCATCATTATATCACATGATCTGCTAACTCCTCATGAATGAAAAATTCAACTTCATTTCTTTAAGAGATGAAGTGGAAATTGTTTAAGGCATGAACAATGGTGAGATTATACTGAAATAAATTAAGTATTTCTGCTAATTCAAATTATTCAACTTTAGGGAAATTATCTTAAAAACAAAAATGTTGTCCAAATGCCCTTATATCTGATGAATCAGATGGTACCTTAGATCATCACAAATTTATGGCTTTGTGATTGTTGGCTTTTTCAAATCCATGTTCTATACCACTCTCCATCAGAACATGATGGTTAGATTTATCTTCCATATCCATATTTTCACCAATGTTATCCTATGTGGAAACCCAATGATTAGTTAATTTGGGTAACCATTACATTTCTTACATTAGTTTTAAAATATAATTTTTTGTATTACTTTTTATGATGTGGGTTTCAATTAAAGCTTTCTAGTAGTAAACCATTTATCACACAGAAGAATTTTGAGGGTGAAATTCCTTTTAAGGGGGGTAGAATGTTACACCACGAGATTTTATGAAAAATATTGTTTTTTAATTTCATTGATGTATTGTGTGGTATTCAACACAAAAAAGAGCTTGAATTACATGCATCCCTGACTTAGCTTTCATTACACGTAATCTCGACCTTCCACGATAGCATGTGTTGTACATAATATCGAGTTTCACTAAACAACGATATTTTATATAAACTAGTCGTTATGAATAGTAATACCCACTTTTTGAAATTTTATAAATATTATCTTTCAAAATGGACTTCATTTTTGGATTCAGAATATTGAAATTATCCTAGGGTGAAATTTTGGTATTTTTCTAAAAACAATCAATTTTTGATGAATAGTGAAAACACTAGGTTACTATTTAAAAACCGACATTTTATTTAAATAATTTTTAATTTTATTTAAATTTATTTCATGTCAAAATTGATACATAATAACTATATATGTTCAATGTAATTCATTGGAGTCATTTTATAATAATTTTAGATATATAATAATTTTATTAAACTTTTGACCGTCTTTTACCAACCTCTTAAGAGAATTAGCAAATTTACATAAAAAATAATTTGACCACTTCTTTGAGTGGAATTTCAAAAAACAGAGAGACACAGATGATATCAGTATGTAAAATGTGGTTCAATGAGATTAAAATAATTTTTGTTAAATAGTAACTTTTTACTTTTATTTACCACGGTTAAAAGTAAATAAGGTAATTAAGGGTAAAAATGATCTTATTATTACCCTAAAACATATCCTAATTCTATTGGATAAGTGTAATTCGACTAAAAACAACCTTAGGAATTAAATAATACCCTTTAGTTCCACATGTATTAAATTAAGACATTTATTATTATTTTATTTAAAGAAGAATTAAAATAGCTAAAATCAATGTTTAATAACTAAAACATTTTTAATATAGGGTTATAAATAAGATAGATTCGACTATTAATATAAAATAGAAATATAAAATTATTTCCTACATAATGGTATTTTATTTATAATTTTTAGACATAAAATAATTTAATTTATTTATGACATAATGATGATGCAGTAATTACCTCAGTAATGAAATATTAATATAATTGATGTTATAAATACCCAAATAAATGTAACATTATACTTTTTATGAATTTCAATATTTTTATAGGTTAATATGACATGTTAGTATTGATTTAATTAACTTTTTTCTAACTAATAATGCTTTTATGATTTTCACAAAAATCATGTACCAAATAGTATCAAATTTGTAATAAAATAGTTTTTAAAACAAATATTATATTTTTATTTTTTATTTTATTCCTAAAAATATAAGGATCGGCCAAATGACTTAGATAAGGATATATATATTAATAATGAACCACTTGGGGTTCTTTTGGATTGTTATAGTAGGTTTATTAAAAATATAGTGTAATAAAACAAAAAGACACGGTAAAATCTAAAATTATTTAACTTAAAGATAAATCTAAATGATAATGATAAAATAGTAACCTAAACTTGTCTAAATTCGATTAGTTTAGAGGATTTAGACCCATACTCACCTTATCTTTTAAATAAATCAACTTGTAGATATTAAAAACCAAATATGACTTTATTATAAAATAATATTTTCTGTTTTCCTAAGGTGCCCCTCTCCTCCCTTATAAAAAGGGATCCCCTTCCCTATTCTCTTCACTCCCTTTTGAGCATTGAAGCTTGGCCAACCCCTACCAATTATACTTAACAACCTCTCTAGTTATTCCATAGAGGTTCATTTCTTCTCAAAAGGCCAACTCTAGTGCCCTAAGAAGGTGTTTAAAGGAGGTGTGTGGAGGAAGAGTTAATCTCTTCTACCGATTCTTTCAAGTTTCCGTCTTCTTCAACTTCTTCTTATTTAGTTGATTCATTATAAAGTAATAACATCAGTATTAATTATATGCTGATATTTTATTTTAAATATTAAACTACCTTATTTTACCTTCCATCCATCCTACGGGAAAAAAATCACCGCGCGTGCGTACGTATGGAATACCGTCCCCACACCGTGGTGTAATGTTTTTTTCCACCACCACCTTACTTGGATGGGTTTAATGGTGTAAAGAATAACCATATCTGGTTATTATAACATCATACTGATTCTAAGATATTATATCATCTAGTCCAATTCCATTCAAAAAATATGGGTACGATATCATCGCTCGTGCGTACGTACAGATTACCGTCTCCACAACGTGATGAGATTCATTTTCCATGTTAACAATTCAAGAATGATTATAAAGAATATATAATAATAAATCATAAAATATATGACATAATAATGATACTATATTTATTTATATATATATATATATGTATTTCATATACTTAATTTCATTCAATTTATCAAGAAAACGAAAACAACGTTCATGCGTATGTATGGCCAACCGTCTCCATGAAAGGTGTATTTAATTTCATTTATCTATCTATTATATATATATATATGTACTGAATACATATATGATATATAAATAATGATTTAAATTATGGAAGTATGTAAATAAAGATATAAGTAATAACAATATCAAGAACAACAAGTCCAAACACGTATGATAAATAAAACGATTTTACCCAAAACACTGCTTTAAGATGGAATTTACATCAAACAGGTACTATAAAGTTATAATTGAACCATTTATGATATTATAACAATGAATATGACTGTGTAATAATTCAATTACATTATTTAAATCATTATACAGGAGTTTCGGATACGTACGAAGCATATCGGACCCAAGGTAAGGGATAACTTTTCCAATCTCGTTTTTATCTGATATTGTTTATACGTAAGTATTTACTGGGGTTATATTTTTCATCCAGGCCCATAAAAATTTATTTAATAAAGTTTTTATTATTATTCCATGTATGTTTAATTTCATTTTACACATATTTTACTTTTTCATTATGTTATTGAACGAATCATTCTTTTTTTACCATACGAGGAACTTTTTGAATTTTGTGACAAAAGTACGAGGAGAATGTTTTTTTAACTTATACGACATGAACAGATTTTTATAGTTTCATAACACCTAAAATTCATGAAGATTTCTCTACCAGATTTCATTACTATTTTCAACAAAATCCTTTTCATTTAAAAATTCATGGAATTTTGTGAAATGACAATGAATTTGAAAAAGAAAGAATATTTTCCTCAAGAATTCATTTCAAGTGTTTTATCAAATCTATTTTCCATCAAAGGTGACATTATTTAATATTAGTTTATTTCAAGTATAATTTATCTAAGATTTAAATGAATTCACTTCTATTATGATGAAATTATATCTATTTTCTTTATATGGATTATGTTATGATGTGATGATGTTTATGAAACCCTTTTTATTCTTTGGGTTATGATGAATGATTTATGTTTATGTTGTGGAACATGTAAGAATTATTTCATTATGAGATTGGTGGGACCTATATCTCCCTCCAATGAATTGGGTAAAGATTTATATCTCATGAGATAGACATGGCTGGAATAGAAAGTTAATCTGGTTTAGTGATACAAGACTGGAATGAGGAGTGAACTCGATTCAGAAAGGGACTTTGTCCACTAAGATGCTCTTGGCAGCAATGCCTTGGATACTATTGAAATCATATCATGTTATAACTGTTTTTCCAGAATTACATGTTTTATTCCCATGCTATTTTAGCATGATTAATTTTGTCTTATGATCTATGCCTTATGTACTGCAATGTTTTATGTCATTGCTCAAGATTTTGATGTTTAGATCTTATGTTCACGTTTTTGCATTCAAATGTTTATGGATTGTTTTATGTTCTATATATTTACACTTATTGAGCATTTTATCTCACCCTAAGTATGTTTTATTTTCCCCAGGATATAAAGAAAATTTTTAATAAATAAAATAAAAGGGAATATCTTTATGGGAGATGATGATCTTTCACCATGAATAAATGATTTTGTTCCAAGTTTACAAAGACACTAAAATATTACGGTCCTTCGGTGTTTGTTTTTTTATATATTATGTATTCTTCCAATGTAATATAATGTCCATGTACCTCAAGCTTTGGGTCTCTACATCCGGTATGGGGTTTCATAACACAATTTCTCTCTATTTTTTATATTAGAACATTTTTATATTTTATATTCTATGATAATGTTCATAATTAGATTTTATTATATTATATATTATTAAAATTTATTTTGGTGTTTAAATTTTATACACATAATTAGTTCATTGAATAATTCTCACCCAACTATATGATATTTATAAGACATTTATTGTCAATTTATACTCCAATGATACATATTTGGTATTATGCACATATTTTTTTGTATATGGTGTTACTATTTTCCCATTGATTTTAATTATAATATATCTTATTATATTTATAGAAATTATTATCAAATTGGATGTCATTTAATTCACAAGGTATATTATTCAAATTTTAAGAAATTGGTAAGAGTTTTATGTTATAATTTCACCGTTTATTTGGATTTTTTGTGATTATTATTCTAATGATGAATTCACATGATCTATCACTAAAAAACAAATAAATTCTTTTATACTATATTTATATATTACTATTACTTTTTCCATCCATTTTCCTCTCTTTTTACTTACAAAATAGATCTAAAGGATATTTTTTTTGGGAAAATCTAATTTATTTTTCATCTTTGTTGCAAATAATAATTCTTCAATATAAACATTTTGAATAAAAAATCTGTATTACTTTTTATATTCATCTATAATTTCTTACATTTAATTATACTTAAGATTTATATTTACAAAATAATTTTTTAAAAATAATCCTCTTCTCAATTTTCGAATGAATAATTTTTATTTATTTTTAAAAATGTGGAATGAATCATTTTTAATGTACACTAGATGAACTGAAATTTTCATCATCATAAATAAAAAATTATTCAAATATTTCATTATATATTTCAAGTAATGTTATCCAAAAAATATTGTTATTAATATTTGTGAAAATTTATTTATTTGAAATATTTTATTTCAATGTTAAAACATCATTTTATTTTTGAAACATTCCATGTGATATTTTAAATCTATTTTCAATATAATATAAAATCCTTTGATGATTTGTAATATTTACTAGATAAATTATTCACTAATTCCATGCTTATATTCTCTATAGATATTTTATTATTAATATGATGATATTTTTTTGATATTCATTTAATTTAAATGGTTTGTGCATTAATGAATTGATTAAATAATTATGAAATCCCACTCATATCAAAAAGTTATGTATTGATGAATTTTTTATAAAAAACTATTTTTTGGGTTTGGATTCGTGAATGTTTTATGATATATTGATAGAAATATATTTTATATTCATTATATTATTCATGGAACTTGATTTCTATGGACCTCCAATTCACTAGGTGATATTTTATATCTCATTAAATATTTATCATATGCAAGACAAAGTGCTTAAAACACTTTAGATAACAATTCAATGCACCAGATACAATATGTGAAACAAGATGATCTGCTTCATCCACCACTGGTTGTAGGTGGTGATTCTTGATTTGTTATGTTATTATAAATATATAGGCATTCCCGATTCAATATAATGTGATATAATTGAAAGATAACCATAAAATATTGAATGGTATCCATGAATATGACATTTCCACAAGTTGATCACATGAAATTATTGTACATGATTGATTTATGATGCTTTCCTAATCATAGTATTATTTAGTTTTGAAATAATAATTTCTTTTCATGAAACATGTTAATTTTCATTAATGGATTAAGTACGAACATTGTATGTTATGGTAATGATAACATAGAACTATTCATATATTATACTTTAATTTGATCATTGATATATATATCTAATGTCTACCCGTACTAAAAACATGAGCATATGGTTTTTATTGTTTAATTTTCCCTCATAACGATGACCAGTTTTATATTTTGTATGTAAATAATGTTTAAAAAATGGGGTGAACATTGTGATTGATTTTGAAGAAAATATATCAAATAGAGAGGTTTTGTATTGAATCTCCATTGAAACTAAACCATTTTTGTCATCATGTGTAAATTTTTGAAATGAATTCTATATTGATATAAAAATATGTAATATTTATATATGAATATCTGGTGTTTTTATATTTGGTGTAAGGGAAAATTTTTGTTATAATTTGGAAACTACTATGATATTTTATTAGTGTGACAATTAGGATAATAATAATTATCAAAGAACATCATTTTTTATGGTAAGTGTAAGTGTGTGGTTTTTAGAGAAAACATCACTTTATGAATATTACTATTTGACTTGGTTTTTGGGAATAACATATCTAATGTTAATAACAACAAAAATATTTGGTTGAGAATATATATATGATATCGATCTATTCTATAGATGTCTCAATCTCACTGTAGTTTTTATTTTGTTCGTTGATTGATATTTTTTTTGTTTTACTTTTGGCTGTATTTGGGTGAAAAAGGAAATTCTGGAAGGAAGTAGGAAAGTTCACAGTTGGCACAAAATTTTCCAAAGCTATGCAACAGAACCCATCAAATTGTGAAAACCAATGACGAGGGGTTTCAAATGAATGACATACATTTTACTAAACTATGTTCCCTAATGAGATAAACCATACACCCCCACCCCCATAAGAGATTCATGGTTCCGCCAAACGATTTTGAAAATTATGCACCCCTACATAGAAAAACATGATTGGTATTTATTTTCCCAAAAAATTGGTTTTAATATTTCCAAAACCCCCACATTAAACTAAAATCGACCCAAAAGTATACAAAAAAGTTTTACCTCATTCATTGAGGCTCATGGTTGGATTATAGGCCCTTTTAACCCTTATTCTTGGTGAATCAGAGGGTTAATTAAAGAAATGAACCACCCTAGGTGTGTTCCCTATTCCCATTTAGATCCCTACCTCCGAATATTACTCCTCGTCTTTAATAAAATATAGAGTCTTATCCACTAGTTTATCCATATCTATATTTTTTTGTTTTATATTGATTCATTTAATTTGGATTTCTGATTTAGATCTAAATCATGTTCTTCATCATGGGATTGAGCTATTTTTTTTCAATTGAGTATATACAGTAGTTGATCATTGTCAAATATTTTCCAAATGTGGTATATTAATTAAATTAAAAAGTAATTATATTAATTATATTTAAGTAATTTTAAAATTTTTATTTTATGATTAGAGATATCATTTCACCAAATGGAAATAATTAATTTTGTAATTCAATTATTAAGGGATACTGAATTTATTTATTCATTGTTGAAATAATTATGGGATTTTTGGATACTATGTTCAATAATTAAATATGGAGTTAATTATATGATATTGGGATTGTGATTGATTAATGTATTTTTGAAATAATTAATGGACAATGTTGTGTTCATCAAATTAAACAAATTAGATTACATAATTGATAAATTAATTAATGGAGGCTGTCATGATTATACCAACAATGATGTGATTAATTAAATGTCATATTAATTAATGGGAGTGATGTGATAAATTAATTATTGAATCAAATGATGGTTTTATATTAACATGGAATTTATAATATGGAATAATTATTTTTTGAATCAATTAATGTAATATTATGGTACAATTGATATTTGTGATTGTTTGATATATGGGTGTGGGAGAAATACTAATTTACTAAATAAAAATATATTATTGAATGATACATGAGAGTGGGTAATAGATTTTGGCTCCACATAATAACAATGTCATATCAACGACATTATTATACCCATGGACTTCATCAAAATTGTCTGGGATAGGAATTGACTCTCCAAATACCCATGTAGTCTAATATAGGGACTAATACTCTAAATATTCAAAAGGCTGTAGATAGGATGATCTATTACAATTATGTTTTCTTTGTAATATGGTTCCAATTATATGATTTATAAAATAAAATTATTAGGAAAATGAAATACCATTTGATAAACTAATTTTTAATTGAAAATGTGGAATGGTTTAGATTCCGGTCCTAGTCAAGTAAGGTATTCAGATTCATGTATCATTGGGAACCCAAGGTGTAATTTTGTTGAATACAGTATAAATGAATACATGTAAATAGATCAATTAATTTTTTTATTTAAACCCTTTTGAATTACATGGAATTTTAATTATAATATTTGATTAAAATGTCATTTTTTGTTGCCCAATGAGTTGTAATCACGTCCTATTTGGAGTTCCAAATTGATACATGAATAGAATCCCTCTTTTAAGGGCATGATAAAGGCAGTGGATCTGTGTTAGATATATTATTTTGTGATGAATCATGGATGAAGTAAATGGATTTGGTTTTGGACATTCAAAGGATTTTTCACTGTCTTTACTTTTTTTGGATGAATTTTAACAAATGGAACGTAATTTATCATGACATATATAATGTTAAATTTTGATATTGAATTCCTAGTTTTGTTCATATTGTAATTCTGGTACTATGATGGTTATGTAATATCATTGGCTTATTTTAATTATTCTATTTTTTACTTATTCACACTTGTAAATTATTCTGATAATGGGGGTATAGTCTCCCTATGATCTATAATAGACCCTCTTAGCTAGTAGGTATGTTCTGATGTACAT
Source organism: Viscum album (assembly GCA_963277665.1). Taxonomy (NCBI): domain Eukaryota; kingdom Viridiplantae; phylum Streptophyta; class Magnoliopsida; order Santalales; family Viscaceae; genus Viscum; species Viscum album. Next base: position 1,843,728,686 of record OY728157.1, on the reverse strand, counting down.
GGAGTCATTCTTGTGGCTATATAGTAACCTAGCTCTATGAACTGTTGTGTGGAACCCAGGTTCGGATGTTACAATCTTCTTTTAGAGGAGTTTTCATTTATTTTCCTTTTTATTAATATTTTGTGAAGGTATATCGGATACTAGGAAGTGTCGATCTATATTTATGAGTTTCTGTATGAGGGCATCTACAACATTACTTGGGAAAAACAAAAGTACATAGGGTGGTATGATTTTTATTTGTATTTTAAGTTATAATTGAATGTTATTTCACCTTGTATGACACACAAATTTTGTAAGGTTATTATTGTTTCAATGATTTTATTTTATTTGACTCATGCCCTAGTAATGCATTATAATTGAGTATTCATGAATCATTCTAGGAACTATGGATTATTTTGTGAAATGAATAATTTAAGAAAAAATTGGAAAACTTGTTTAGGGAAAGTTTTCGAAATTGGAAATCCTTTTTTCTTATGTAATTGAAATAAGAAATGGTTTCTAATGTGTAATTAAAATATAATATAGTGATGTATAATATTAAAAAATATTTTTAGAATTTGAAACATGAATAATGAGTTAATAATACCCTTTTTAAACTATGAACTAGATTCTAGGGATTTAACGATAGAGATTACGCCTCGTTATTGACAATGTAGAGAGGTTTGGGGAAAATGAATTTTTTATGCTTTTTGATATTTTCCCCATACGAAAATGTTTTAAAGTATTGTTATGTGTCAAAAAATAAATTATTCCATTGTTCATTTATTCCCTGGTGATGATTCTTGTTTAAATTATTATAGGAGGACATGGATGTGGATGAACCTCTAGTGGTCGATCATGGGGAACTGATAGTGTTGAGTGAAAATGTATTAGATTTGTTATTATTGAAAATTTCTCAGTTTATGATGTTAATGGAATTATACCTATTGAAGGTAGTAAAAAAAAATTTATAAATGATTAGGGAGTCTGATTATATAACCATATGACTTTCATTGTAGATGTTGGATGAGTAGAAAATTAGTTCTAGATTAAGTCTATCTTTACCATACATAACCACTAGAGAATCTTTATGATAGGAGTGTAAAATTAGATAATTTTATGTGATGTTTCCTCATGAATCATTGGTGTTACATCCAATCTGTAGTGGGAAAAATATACTATATAGAGTGGGATGAATTATAGGGATGTTTTTGTAACACATTTATCTATAGAATATCAATAATGAGACAGCTGATGAGTTTTTCAGACTAACTCATGGGATGTTTTTCATTGTGAACTGTGTATGACTCCTTATATATTTTTAGATATTTTCTCTAGTTTTTAAAGGGGATGAGTATCCTTTAACATACCGGTTTTAGGATCAGACTAAATGAAAAATTATGTCCTGGGTGAATGTAGTTAGGCTAATGATGTGTTTAAAAGTGGTAAATCATGCTCCCATATTTGATGGGGACCTACAAAACGAATATATTGGATTTCAAGTGGTTACAGTGGGATGGTCAGTAGGTTCGACTTCTGAGAGTATGATGTGTCACCATGAAAATGTTATCCTTAGCAGTGGGTTGAAGGGTACCTAGACAGAGGGATTAATGACTTGGGATCAAACTCAAGGGATCTATCACAAATGGAGATGATTGGGAAACTTTTGTAAATATTTTAACAAACCCTTGGTATAGTTTGAAACCTATGGTATGATGGTTCATCTATAGAGGATATAAAAGAACCTACATAATACAGGTAGTGATGAAAAATGTATGAATAACTATTTTACAGGTAGGGGATCATCAACCCTGTATTAGCCTTACACCAAGAGCAATACTAAACATTGATGTATAGGTAGTGAATATGGTACGTCTCTTCCATATTTCTTGTATAATTAGAGTGGTTTAGCATAGGGAGGTCACACAACCATATATGTAGTAGGGGAAAACTTATTCTAGTAGTTTCACCTGCACTGGGGGAAAACAAGGCTGGGCTATCAACAATGAGATGTACAATTGTGGAAACATATACACATTATAGTGCCTTAATTGATAGTAGTTATTCTCACACCATTATTTATATAGAACATGTATATCGATGGATCCTAATAATGGTGTTTTTTACTAGGGTTATGATTACAGATACACCTTTGGGAGTGTAGTCAATATATATCTTCTTGTGAAAGGGATGGTTTCACCTGGTTAGGGAGGGTCATTTTCTATTGGATATTTACAGTAGTGAAATTATATAATTTGACCTAATTTTGGGTTAAAACTACTTAACAGAGTACTGATCCAATAGTGATTGATAACATATGAGAATGTTGTTTACATCACTTAAGGGGGAAAATAACATTTATTATGGTGAATAAGATATCCTGGAGGTATATTTAGTGATAGTTCATTGGAGAATATGGGAGATTACTAACCCAGTTTCTAGTATATTATATGATGATGGGGGTGTGAAATAAGATATATTTTTACTCATAGTAGAAAGTATTTAGGATGTGTTTCCTGATGGATTCTCATGGATGACTCTTGAGAAAGATCTGGAAATTACCAGTGATATCATGTAGGGGATGAGCCATTTTTGATTACACATTATAAAATGGATCCAATAAAGACACAAGTTCTTAAAACTCATCTGGAAGAGTTGATGGAAAAGAGGTTTATCTATCCTACTACATCACCATGGGGTTATCTAGTCTTATTTTTAAATAAGTTTAGCAGGAGTATTCATTTATGTATTTATAAAAAAAATTATAACTAGATAAAAATGAAGAGTCAATATCTTCTACCTTGAATCAATGACCTAATTGACTACGTGAGTGGATATTTTGTTTTCTCCAATATCTAAATGGCATCAGGGTATCATCAGTTCAATTTTCAACCTTATGATATACCAATGAAAACATTTAGAATAATTTCAGGCCTATATGAGTTTGTTTTGATTCCCATTGGGTTGAAAAACACAAAATTAGTAATTATGGTCCGGATGAACATAATCATCTATCAAAACCAAGATATGTTTTTTGTTTTCATTTTATATGAAAAAATGGTGTACTAAAATTCTAATGAAGATCATTACAAACAACATGAAAACTCATTGAATACATAGAAAGAGAATGAACAATATTAAAATCTATATATGTGTCAACATTGGACTGACTAGGTGCATATCTTCAGTCACAAAATCATATAGAATAGAGTGTTAGTGGAACTAGACAAGCTTCATGAAGTTTTATCTTTGGAGTAAACCAAAAATGTTTTCAATATCCGTAGCTTTCTAGGATTTGCCATATAATATCATTGGTTCATTCCAAACATCTACAATTTTGAAGAACTTCATTATGGATTGACCAATACAGGGGTAATGATTGAATTTTAAGAAGCTTGTGAGAATGAATTCTTAGTGATGATGAAGCATTTCAAAAAAATAATCTTGAACTTACTTGATCTATATAATGAGTACACCTTGTTTTCTGATTCTTATAGGATTGATCATGGTACCATGTTGATGCATGGAGATCGAGTAGTGTTGTATGGGCCTCGATGGTTGAAGTCACATGAATAAAATTAACATAAACATGATCTGGAGTTGTAAAAAGTGTTTTATGATTTGATTTGTTGGCTATATTATCTATTGTGAGAGATGTTTACTGTGTATATTGTTTACAAGATCTTAACATATAGATTTCAGTTGCAATATTTGTATTTATGGATGTAGAGATGGGTCGAGTATAAGGACCCGGCCATAAACCTTACTTAATCTTGAATTAAATTGAATAATTCACATTGAGGATATTTTCAGTTTTAGAGTTTTCGATAATTAGGGCATAACTATTAAATCTCAAAGAATACAAAGTAGACACATCTACTCAGCATCCCTTTTTTTTACAAAATAAAAACTCTTGAACAAAAGAGTCATGTCTAGTTTCTTGTTTTAAACAGCCTGACATTTCCTTGATCCCATACTTGAACCTATTCAACTTTATGTCCTGTGAAAAAAAATTAAAAAAAACATGGGATGAGTATAAAAAGCTCTGTAAGGGTTATAACAGTACGGAAAGAAAACATTAGTCCATGTATACATAATAATCAATGAAATCATACTTTACTCATAAAACATAATCAATTTGACACACCTCATGAAATCATAAGATTTATGCATAACTCAATAGAAATCATAAATCATAAAGGTAACTTGAGGCATTGATAACATTATTATGGAGAGAGTAACCATCATGGTTAAGTTTGGAATACCCATCACAGTATATTACCTAAATCTCTTCGGAGAAACCTTAGCATTTAACACCTTCGCGTTACCCAATGCATTGGAGATCTATATTGGGCTCACCCGCCCGTAGTTTATCAAGCAACCACCCATTTTCATAAACAATTCGCAAGAAAAAAAACATAATCATAGTACATAACTTAAGAATAAAGGAAAGATAACATTCCCACATTGCAATATAACATTTTAAGATAATGAATCCATTTAAAAAAACCATTTTCAAAACCATTTAAAACATTTAATGAAGATATTTTTGAATCAAGGTGTCTCATACCACCTTGAATCTTTTAACATTTTAAACCATTAATATCCATATAAATTAATCCTTAAAACCATTTTGAAAACATGGATATTAATAACAAAATATCATTAAATCATTTAAAGCTATATATTGGTTAAAGGGTTTTTACCAAAATTTCAGACACTTGAATACAATAATTGAGGAATATTATTTAATCATAACATTATAATATCATGAGAATAAATGGAATCATGATATAATATTCAAAATGACAGTATATACACCATATAATAGTGAATTTGTGCATAACAACAAGGAAGTATCAATAGAAATGTAAAATGAGATGAAATCCCTTATGAAGAAGGTATCCTTAAATTAAGGATAAATCAATCCCAAAATTATGTGTAAAAAATATAAATACACAAAATATAAGTGGATATTAAGTTTAAAACAATCATAGTTCATTCACACATATTCAAAAGATGACATATTTAATAACTACATGTTGAACCCAATGAAATCAAAATTGGGTTAAGAAGTTCCCTTGGTAAAATTCGACAGCCTAACAGCGTCACTTTAAAATTCATAAATTTAGTTGATGAGATAGAAAATGGTATATCATCACTTGGAAATAAAATTTACATCAATAAGGATATAGAAGAACATATCCCAACACAAAAAAGATGTAAATTAAAAGACATAACAAAATAAGTCTTTTTAAAAGGGGAGTGTAAAAGGTTCCCTTACCGATTTGGGAAACTTTCGAAACGTACACACCATTAAAGAAGGGTCATACAATGAATATGTAAATACCCATAAATGAGATTATATTATAAAAATAGTAAAATAATGGGTAGTAAATACATCACACAAAATGAAATAGTGGCCAATGTAGCATGAATCTCACATGAATAAAAATTGAGATGAAAATCCCCTTATGAATATTCGGCATCCTAACGGCGCCACATAAAACTTCCAAAAATGGATTTATGAGATCAAATAGGGTCTCTCATCTAATTAAAATAAAATTTACATCAAGATGAATATATAAGTACATCCCCTAACATAAGAAAGAGGAGCATAAAATAAGTGACATAAAAGAGAGTACTTTAAAAGAAAGAGAGAGGTTTGATCCTTTATCTCAAGTCCGTCATGTCTTGTTCACTTCTTTATATTCCTGAATAATAAACTTTTTCCAATTTATAATTTCTTAAGGACCTCCTTTAAAGTTTATTATTCAATTAATATCCCATATTATAATGTTATAATTATTATTTAATTATGTGATTTCATATCAAATGTTTTTTTCGATGTGTGGTACATGAGTCAAAAATGAGCTTGTTTGAAAAGAATCGTCCATGTAGTTATAAGTAAAACATCTCCAGAATAGTATTAATGAATTAAATATAATATATATCTAGTAAATATTCATTTTATACTCTTCCATAACATTTGGAGATATAAATTAATGAAAGGAACCGTTCATGGAGACGGTAAGTCGTACGTACGCATGAATGCTACTTTCATTTCATTGCCATATTAATGGAATTAAAAATAATTGAGAAATATATATATATATATATATATTATAATTCCAGTATAATATATATGTTATATAGGTCACATAAGTTCGTTAATTTCATTATTTATACATTTTATGTATTGCATGAACGTGTCACATCACTTGAGGGGGCGATAGTCCACACTTTCTCTTGTGAAATTATCGCATTTTCACAACATGCAACTCATAAAGGTATGTTTTAAATATAAAATACAGAATCATATAGAAAACATAAATACCATATATATCATATATAAAATAAACTGTCATCATAATGGCCACCATGAATGGTGTTACGAAAATATTGAACAATCATCGTTTTGTGAGGCAGTAATTCGTCATCCACAGAAATAGTATGTTCATTAACCATTAGACGAAGGTGTGTGTAAGTGTAGCTTGAATACTTCACATAACAACATCCTAGTATATTTAATATACTGATTTTGTTACAAATTAAAGTAATAAAAAGAGTTTAGGGGTTTGGAGAAGCAAAATAAAATAAAATAACACAGGTGAAGACATTACCATTATATCAGGGAACTCCTCTTGGTTTGAACCAAAGTGTTTTTTGAAGAAAATTCTGTCAGAGTTGAGGCTTAAATGATGAAGTGAGGGACGTGTAGAGATGAAATGGTCAGGGGTTGGCCGAGCCAAAGGCTTGAGAGGTGTGAGTAAGGTGGTAGAGGTGGGGGCTTTTATAAGAGAAGAGGAGGGGCACTCTTGGAAAGTTATAAAATATTACTATATTATATATTCTTTTTCAGATTTTAATGGTCCCAAAAGGATATATTTAGAGGATGAGGTGATAAGGTTTTGGAAGCCACACATACAATATGTTTTTTATAAGTGAATGACATATATTTCACCCTATCCTCTCATTTTATTTAAATCGTTCATTTATGAGGTAATCAGTGCATCATCACGGTGTCATAAATAAAATAATTTATTTAATGTCTAAAAAATATAAAAAAATATCATGATGTAGGATATATTTTTATATTTCTAATTAATATTTATAGTAAAAAATATGACTTGTATAACCCCATGTAAAAATTGATTTTGTAAAACAATACATATTTGTGACATTTTAATTTAAACTTTAAATAAAAAGTTATTAATGTCATTTTCCAACCAAAGTGGATCCATGGGGTCCCCAAGATTACCCATGGATTGTCTTGATCCACCATGACTCCTCCAATAATGTTAGGACCTGTTTCAAGGTCATTTAATATTATTATAACATTATCATTACCTTAAATTAAACTAATTACCTCTAATCGTGATTAATAAAACTTAAATGTTACTATTCACCAAAAAATTATTTTAATGTCATTGGACCACATTTTACATCCTAATGACAACCATGTATGTCGGATTTTTGAAATTCAAATCACAGAAGTGGTAAAGATTCATTTAAACGAAAAATCAGTTTCTTTAACTACCACTTAGTGGTTTCACTATTCATCAAAAATTGAAGTTTTTCAGAAAAATACCAAAAATTCACCATAAGGTATAATTGATATTCCAAATTCCAGAATTATTTCTATTTTAACAATTTCAAAACATATATGTTTCATTAATTAATTTAATAATTAATTCCCGTTGGCAGAATAAATAGCGTGTTTTTATGAAACAATATATATCAAAAGATTGACACTAGCTTAAGTCCAATTTCAAAGTGAAGTTAATTCCAATGACCACTACTAGATTAAATGGTAAAAATATATTATAATTGGACTTCAAAAACATTTAAAAATATAATCTAACAATATATTTAAATTAGATGAAAAAGCTGTTTTGATGTTAAATGCAATATTTTTCACTATTAATTAAAAAGAATGAACATTGTTAGAAACATACCAAAAATTTAACCAAAGTAAATTTCAATATACCAGTCATAATGAATAAGATTATTGTTACAAATAGAGATTATAAAATTTCAAAAAGTTAGATTTAAAAAAGGTTCGCCATCAAAAGGCGGTAAAATAATCTTTAAAAAAATATTAGACTATTTATTCTTAAAATTGGATTCATTTGGATTTTTAGCCTCTAACATTTATTGGTTAAATGTAAAAATATTTGAAAAAACATATGTAATAATTTTTTAGTTATTTCTATTCATTCCCGCCATTATAATGGCTAGGCGTTAACTATTATAATAATATTATATTATTAGTCTTCAACGTAATATTTTAAAGAAACTCATTGTTGCGTTTTGGGTACGCCATCGAGCATAGCATTCCCTTTAAAGTAATATTAACATTTTTATTCACAAATATTGATAAACCTTAGAATGTAATATTATTTATTTACATGGGATGTTACATCCTTCCGACCTTTTGGGAATTTCATCCTCGCAATTTCAAAATTGGGCTTTGAAACTTCATTGAAAGTCCTAAATCAGAACAAGAGTCAATAAAAATATCACTTTAAAAGAAAGGGAGTGAAGTAAAAAGGTCACCTGAGTTAAGCCATTCTAGGATTCCAAGTAGGAATATATGGATATGGTGGAGAAAACAAAGGGTCATGTTCTGATGGAGGGTGATAGTAAACATGTCTAGGAGAAAGTTAACCATAATAAAATCACAAACATGTGATGGGTTAAACGGTATTTGATTCCCCAGAAAGAAAACATAACATACAACATTTTTGTTTTAAGTTACTTTTCATTGAGGAATTTATTTTTGAGCTTAACTAAATCATAATGAAACATACTTACTTGTCATGTAGACTTTCAACTTTTACTATATTCCTTAATCAAACTCGTATTTTCTTCAAAAGATGAGTATTTAGGAAGACATGTTTGCATTAAGAGTACTATAATAAACTTCTTGAGAATCACCTAATCCACAAAAGAGAACTATATATTTCCCATGTCTTTATATCTCAACCAAAACCAAACCAAAAAGTTTAGTACGAGATCAGATAATACCCAAAAATGATTTTTTTACAAAAATAAAAACTACTGCTAATCTACAAAATTTTTCAAACAAAACCGAAATTTCAAGAAAGAACATTCAGTAAACATCTATCCATAACATTATTCAATGTAAACCAAACTATGAATGAAATCCAAATCACTGATTGATTTAATCACATAGTCTCATAAGATAAATCTTAACATTTTTCTCCAAAATAACATTAGTTACTCACACTGTCTCATACTGAAAAGTAATTAACCTATTCACATATCCTCCATGATAGGCTAATCATTTCCATTGATAACCCAAAATCAACTTACTCTTAATTAATAAAATCATCTAAATAAAAGTAATCATTCAAACTAATTAGGGACTTCACGTAGTCCAGTGGTAGGTGATAAATACCAGTTTCACTTTGGTTGTGGGTTCGATTCTCGCAGCTTCGTCCGACGCGACGGGTTGTCACACGGTCTGCGTGTTGTCCTTTTTCCAAAACTATATAATTCTTAAATCATTCCCCAAAACGAGATACAATCTTCAAAGATAACCATAACATAATTAAACATCAAATTTATCTCTTGTTCTTCATATTCTAACACAAAGTATAGTAACCCATAATTACCTCAAAAGTAAGGACCATATAAACCCTAATGGTTACCATTATAATTATAACCTGATCTTCCATGTCGAGTTGGATCTCTCGTACATGATGCATTAGAGAACTCACCAAGGTTCAAGTGGTTGATCATGATTCCTGATAGTTGTTTTAGAATAACCATGATATTCGTCATTGAATCCCCCTTTTCATCCAGTCTATTAATTAGAGAACCACCACAGTTTCCTTCAAAAATATTATCACTTTGGTTCCTGCTAGATCCATCCATTTACTAAAACCAAAAATATTAGTGTGAGTATATCAACAAAATCATCTTGTACTAATGAGTATTATAAACTCTTAAGATATAATTATTCATGTTTTCTCAAAATAATTCCAAATTTTATAAATAACAATGAATATAACTAATATAATAACCATTGTGGTTATACACAACTTTTCACTTATGCTTAAACAACACTCTAACCTATAAAGTTATCTAAACCGACCTCTGATACCAACTATAAGAACCCGGCCTTAAACATTACTTAATCTCGAACTAAATTGAATAATTCACATTGGGGATCTTTTCAGGTTTAGAGTTTTAGAGAATTAGTATATAACTATTACATCTCAAAGATTACAAAGTAGACACATATACTCAGCTTCCATTTTTTTCACAAAATAAAAACTATTGAACAAAAGAGTCATGTCTAGTTACTTATTTTAGACAGCCTAACATTTCCTTGATCCCATCCTTGACCCTATTCAACTTTATGTCCTGTGAAAAACATTTCAAAAAAACATGGGATGAGCATAAAAATCTCAGTAAGAGTTATAATAGTACGGAAAGAAAACATCAGTCCATGTATACATAAGAATCAATGAAATAATACTTTACTCAAAAAACATGAGCAATTTAACATACCTCACGAAATCATAAGATTTATGCATAACTCAATAGTAATCATGAGGAATAAAGGTAAATTGAGGCATTCATAACATTCTTACATAGGGAGTAACCCGCATGGTTACGTTTGGAATACCCATCACAGTATATTCCCTAAATCTCTTCGGAGAAACCTTAGCCTTTAACTCCTCTGTGTTACCCAATGCATTAGAGAGCTATATCTGGCTGTCCCACACATAGTTTATCACAGAACCACCCGTTTTCATAAAAAATTCTCATGAAACAAAACAAAATCATAGTATATAACGTAAGCAGAAAGGAAATTTAATATTCCCACATTGCAATATAACATTTTAAGATAAAGAATCCATTCAAAAAAACCATTTAAAACATTTAATAAAGATATTTTTGAATCAAGGTGTCCCATACCACCTTGAAGATTTTATCATCTTAAACCATTAATATCCATATAAGTAAATCATTAAAACCATTTTTAAAACATGGATATTAATAAGAACAAATCATTAAAACATTTAAAGCGATATTTTTGTTAAAGTGTTTTTACCAAAATTAGAGGCACTTGAATACAATAATTAAAGAATAACATTTAATCAGAACTTTATAATATCATGAGAATAAATGGATTCATAATATAATATTCCAAATGATAGTATATACACTATATAAGTGTTAATTTGTTCATAACAACAAGGAAGTCTCAAAAGAAATGTAAAATGACATGAAATCCCTTATAAAGCAGGTATCCTTAAATTAAGGATAAATCAATATCAAAATTATGTGTGACAAATATAAATACACCCAATATAAGTGGATATTAAGTGTAAAACAATCAAAGTTAATTACATCATATTCAAAGGATGACATATTAAATAACTACATGTTTTAACCCAAAGAAATCGAAATTGGGTTAATAAGTTCCAATGGTAAAATCTGACAACCAAACGACGTCACTTTAAAATTCATAAAAATTTTTGATTAGAGAGAAATTGGTATCTCATCACTTGTACATAAAATTTACATCAATAAGGATATATAAGTACATATCCCAACATATAAATATGTAAATTAAAAGACATAACAAAATAAGTCATTTTAAAAGGGGAGTGTGAATGGTTCCCTTACCGATTTGGGAAACTTTCGAAACGTACACCCCATGAAAGAAGGGTCATACAATGAAGATGTAAATACCCATAAATGAGAGTATATTATATACATATTAAAATAATGTGCAGTACATACACCACACAAAAGGAAATAGTATCTAATTTAGCATGAATCTCACATGAATAAAAAGTGAGATGAAAATACCCTTATGAAAATTCAGTAGCCCAACGACGCCCCATAAAACTTCAAAAAATGGATTGATGAGATCAAATAGAGTGTCTTATTATATTAACATAAAATTTACCTCAAGAATAATATAGAAGAACATCCTACAACATAGGATATAGGATATTAAAATAAGTGACATGAAAGAGAGTACTTTAAAAGAAAGAGAGAGGTTGGATCCCTTACCTCAAGTCCGACTTGTCATATTCGTTTATTTATATTCCTGAATAATAAAAAAATTTCAATTAATAATTTCGTAAGTACCTACTTTAAAGTGTATTATTCAATTCATATCCCATATTATAATGTTATAATAATTATTTAATTATGTGATTTCATATCAAATGTTTTTGTCGATGTTTGGTACATGAGTCAAAAATGAACTTGTTTGAAAAGAATTGTCCATGTAGTTATAAGTAAATCATATCCAGAATATTATTAATGATTTAAATATAATATATATCCATTACATATTCATTTTATACTATTCCATAACATTTGGCGATAAAAAGTAATGAAATTCACCGTTTATGGAGACGGTAGGCCGTATGTACGCATGAACGCTACTTTCATTTCTTTGTCATATTAATGGAATTAAAACTATTTGAGAGATATATATATATATTTTTAATTCCAGTATAATATATATGTTATATTGGTCACATAAGTTCATTAATTTCATTCTTAATACATTCCATGTATTGCATGAATGAGTCACAACACTTGAGGGGGCGGTAGTCCACACTTCCTCGTATGAAATTATCGCATTTGCACAACATACAAAGCATAATGGTATGTTTTAAATATAAAATACAGAAGCATATGGAAAACATAAATACCATATATATAATATATAAAATATAGTGACATCGTAATGGCCACCATGAAAGGTGTTAAGAGAAGATTTAACAATCATCGTTTCGTGAGGCAGTAATTCGCCATCCACAGAAATAGTATGTTCATTAACCATTAGATGGAGGTGTCTATAAGTGTAGCGCAAATACTTCACATAAATACATCCTAGTATATTGATGATATTGTTTTTGTTACAAAATAAATTAATAACAATATTTTATGGGTTTGGAGAAGCAAAATAAAACAAAAGAACACAAGTGAAGACATTACCTTTAAATTGGGTAACTCCTCTTGGTTTGAACCAAAATGGTTTCTTGAAGAAAATTCTTCCAAAGGTGAGACTTCATTGATGAAGAGAGGGATGTCGAGATATTAAATGGGTAGGGTTTGGCTGAGTCAATGGCTTGAGTGGTTTGGGTAAGGTGGTAGAGGTGGGGGCCTTTTATAAGAGAAGAGGAGGGGCACTCTTGGAATGTTATAAAATATTACTTTATTATAAATTTCATTTCGGATTCTAAAGGCCCCAAATGGATATATTTCGAGGATAAGGTGATTAGGTTTCTGAATCCACCAATACAATATGTTTTTTACATCTGTAATACTTAGATTTCACCCTATCTTCTCATTTTATTTAAATCGTTCATTTATGAGGTAATCATTGCATCATCCCGGTGTCATTAATAGAATAATTCATTTCATGTCTAAAAATTATAAAAAAACTATCATGATGTAATAAATCCTTTAATATTTCTAATTAATATTTATAGTAAAAAATATGACTTGTATAACCCCATGTAAAATGTTTTTTAGTAAAATAATACATGTTTGTGACATTTTGATTTTAACTTTAAATAAAAAGTTATTAATGACATTTTTCAACCAAAGTGGTTCTATGGGGTCCCCAAGTTGACCCATGAATTTTCATGGTCGGCCATGACTCATCAAATAAGGTTAGGACATGTGTCAAGGTCATTTCATATTATTAAAACATTATCTTTACCTTAAATTAGACTACTTACCTCTAATCACGATTAATAAATCATAAAAGTTACTATTCACAAAAAAATTATTTTAATCACATTGAATCACATTTTAATTCCTAATGACAACCATGTATGTTATATTTTTGACAATCAAATCACAGAAGTGGTAATGTTTCATTTAAACCAAAAATCAGTTTCTTTAACTACCACTTAGTGGTTTCATTATTCATCAAAAATTGAAGATTTTTAGAAAAATACTAAAAAATCACCCTAAGCTATATTTGATATTCAGAATTAAAAAAATGAAGTATATTTTAAAAAATTCAAAAAATTTAAGTTGCATTAATTAATTTAATAATTAATTCCCATCGGCAGAACGAATAGCGTGTTTTTATTAAACAATATATATCAAAAAATTGACACTAGTTTAAGTCCAATTTCAATGTAAAATTAATTCCAATGACCAATATTGGATTAAATGGTAAAAATTTATTATAATTGGACTTCAAAACCAATTAATAATATAATCTAACCCTATATTTAAATTATATGGAAAAGCAGTTTTGATGTAAAATGCAATATTTTTCACTATTCATTAAAAAGAATGAACATTGTCAGAAACATACCAAAATTTTAACCGAAGTAAATTTCAATATCCCAATCATAAAGATTAAGTTTATTTTGACTTATAGATCTTATAAAATTGTCAAAAGTTAGATTTAGAAAAGGTTCACCATCAAAAGGCGGTAAATCAATCTTTTAAAAAATATTATAGTATTTATTCTTAAAATTGTATTCATTTAGATTTTTAGCCTCTAAAATTTATTGGATAAATGAAAAAATATTTGACAAACATATGTAATCATTTTGTAGTTATTTCTGTTCATTCCCTCCATTACAAAGGCAAGGCGTTAATTATTATAATATTATTATATTATTATTGTGCAACGTAAGATTTCAAAGAAACTCGTTGTTTCTTATTGGGTATGCCATCGAGCATAGAATTCCCTTTAAAGTAATATTAACATTTTAATCAAAAATATTGATAAACCTTAGAATGTTATATTATTTATTTACATGGGATGTTACATCGAGTATTTGAAACAAATTGATTTTGAGCTAGAATATATGCTCATGAAGGGAAACAATGTTGATGACTCATTAAGAAGGAAGACTCAGAATATGTTTGTATGGGATTCTAGTGTTGCGCGGAAAATGAAAACATTGCTATATGAGATGCATTTAGTTGTTTATGGGAGTGTAGTCGATATGAATATCATATAAAATTTATTGGACTCTAAAATTTTTGGGATGGATATAGGACATGCAGTATGCAGATATAAAATCATTGACCATAATGAATAGCCTGTAAAGTGGAGGGTCTCAAATAGATTGGACAATAGATGACGATGAGATCATATATATCATGAATTGTTTTTTCTTCTTACAAGTATGAAAGATTAGAAGGCATGTGCGTTTCATGACTCACATGGGGTAGTACATCTAGATTTTAAAACAATATAGCATGACATATTATGATATTTTATGTGGCAGTTCATGAAAAAGAATATAGCAGGGTTTGTGAAACATTTTTACACCTATCAACATGTGAAGGCCGAGCATCAACAACCTAGAGGTTTACTATAACTATATTCTATTCGAGAGTGGAAGTGGGATGATGTTAATATGGAATCATTGGTTGGTTTATCAAGGATTCCATTGAATAATGTCATTATATGTTTTGTTGTAGACAATTTGAAAAAAGTAATTCATTTGTTAAGAGTATGGGAGAACTTATCATTGGATCAGTTGGGATACTTTTACATTCGAGGGATAGTCCTTCTTCATGATGTCCCAAAGTCTATAGTTCCAGAACATGACACACGCTTTACATCACGCTTCTAGAATGCCTAACAGAAGGTGATTAGTATATAGATATTATTGATTATGGAATTCCACATAAATAGATATGTGATGTATGAATGTATTATTCTAGTACATAAAGATATTCTTTGATTATGTGTCTTACGCTATATGTGTATTAGGGGAAGTAACTACCTTTTAGTGTAGTTCTCCTTTATAACCAGCTATTAGGGAACTATACATATTCAACTATATGAGGCACTTTATGGTTGGTGATATATATATCCTCAATTCTAGACGGTGGTAGGTGAGTTAGAAGAGTTTGAACCAAGTATTTGGGAGGTGACATTGGGGATGTTTTAGTCGATTTAGATATGTTTGGAAACATCTCTAAGTGGGAATAAGTCATATGATGATAGAAGATGATGATCCCTATAGTTTAAAAAGGGATATACTATATTAACATGGGTGTCAGATATGTTTTATCACCTTAGGATATAGATTCATTCCATGTTATCACCCATGTTTGCTTGAAATTTTTATTTTATATGGAGAATCGGGGTTGTGGTATACCATTTAGCACTTCCATATAGGTATAATTCCATTCATGATGTTTTCGGTGTGTCAAAACATTAGAGGTATCACCCAAACCCTTCTCATATTATCAATGCTGATGATATGAAGCCTGTGATATATGTTTCATTTGAGGAGCATCAAATATGTGTGTTGGGTGGTAATGAAAAGTGTTAATGGAATAGTCATGATGATTGTTCATCTGTTAGGGGAAAATCGGAATATTCAAAAGGAAACATGGTAGAGTTAGAGAAGAATATTTTTGGGCTCTATTGCATAATATATTCCCCTCTAAATCATAGTGAAACATGGATGTACACTCATGAAAAATTCGTTTTGAAGTGGGGAGATTGTATGATCCTGATCATTTATAGAGGTGTCTCGAGATGATTTCTGATATTAGTTTTCTTATTTTTGATCATATTTTTTATTGATTTATTATGGGATGTGATTGGGTGATAATTGGATTTTTTTGGACAGAAGAGGGATGTCCTTGTTTGGCACATTGTTTTTCAAAACCTTTCACCCCAGCCAAGCAAACTGTAAGTTCCCAAGAAGAGGGGTCTCACATTATTAGCACATAGTTTGTCAAATAATGTTCCCTAAATGTAAAACCTATGAAATGTCATAGAAGATTATCATGGTTTAGGTTAATGTTATTCAAATTCATACACCCTTTCCTAGAATATCATGTGCGGGGTTTATGATAAACTATATTTTTATAATAAAAATATTGAAACCCCATTTTTAGAAAAAAATCAACCCTAACATAGAAAAATATTTTTCCCATCATTGATAAAGGATCTTGAAAAATATTTTCCCCCTCAATTAACTTTTTTTGATGGTCCACAGAAATTATCCTAGTTTTCATCATGTGTCCCATGAATGTTAATATCTATATCCATAAATCTAAAATGAAAATGAAATAGTACAATTTATGCTTGTTGAATTTATATAGTACAATCCTTTGTAATTCTTCAGGTTCCCCATTTCTATTGGAGTAAATGACAATATCCTATATATAAATTACCAAAAAATTCAATGTAGTTTCTAAATACTAAATTCATAAAATCCATGATGATTGTAGGGGAGTTTCTATGTCTGAACGCCATTACTAGAAACTCATATTGGTTATACATTGTACAAAAAGAATTAATTTGAATATATTCTTTCTTCACTAATATATGAAGATAGACCAAATTAATATCCAATATTGGTAAGTAATGATCTCCTCATAGTTTGTGAAACATGTCATCAGTCCATTAAAGTGCATACATGTTCTTTATAGTGGTCTTGTTGAGTTCTTAGTAATCGATACTCATCCAAATCAAACAATCCATATACATAAAAAAGGGAATTATTTCCCAATTGGTGATTCACATGGTTGTGTGATGACTTTGTCCAAATTAACTTTCAATTACTTCTTTAAATCATTCAGCTAGATTGGGGCATTACAATAGGTGAATTTTTATATATGAGTATATCTAGTTATATGTTTTATTATTAACTCTACCTAATGATCTAGGGGAATTATTTGTAACTATTCAATAAATACACCTATTTATTACCTCAAAATGGTAATTTCCCCAAGGTTTTCACAATATTTTGACTTAAAAATTGATCAATGTATGCTTCTTCATAGGGAATCAACACCCACACCATCAAAAAATTCCTCTATGAATGTTCATGATCTTACTTTCATTTATGAAGAACCATGGGATGGTTCAGAATAAGAAAATATATTCCCATTTCCTAGAAGATTATTTATGATATATATAACATGTTTTAATACATCCACCATTTAGAATTGAATTTTATTATGGGAAGTATCATGATATTTTATAAGAGAATATTTTAACATATGCCAAAAGGTGAAGAGTGAAACACATGGGTTTCAATGACCGGACAACTAAGTGTAATTATAGAAATATCTACTACAACATTTCTTGGAATTTATTCAATGGTTCTAAAAGTCATGCATGATATAAAATAAATTGTGGAGTAAGAATCAAATAAAAAAATTCCATTATTGAGTAAATTAGAAATGTAAACTTTAAGAATTCAATTTCTTACTCCACATCATGAATAGTGATGCCATACGCCTTACCATTATCCTATGAATTTGGTTGCATATGATACTAATTATCCTCAAGAGATAGTGATTTAGTGTAATGCCATGCATATTTCCCTTTCTCTCATGAATAGTGGTTTCATTAGATCAGGGGTGGTGCACTCATTTTTTCCATTGTATTGGCCAGATTCATTTTGTCTCTAGGACATTCATGAGCTTGGTGGCTTTGTCTTCCACACTTATATAATATCTTTATCCCATTAAGGTAGTTCCAATGATGATTCTTATTTGACTTTTTTACATGTGAGTTGTTGATATTTCTTCCCACCTTTTTCATGACACCATCCACGTTAAATCTCTATATTTTGTTTCATGTCACTGAAGTCATAGTACCATTTTGGAAACATTGTCTATATGTTGATAGCACATAAGAAACATCTTACGGACTCATAAAGTCATGAATTTATATAGACATGATAAGATTTATTTTTAACCGAGGATATAATATATCAATATATGTATTAATACTCATAAAAAATGGTAATCCCTAGTCTACAGGCCCTGTGATAATTTCTTCGTATGTTATGACATATTGAACTTCCTTTTTCCTTAGTTGTATAAATTATTCCACCATTAATGTTTGAATAGTGTGATTAAAATACATATTATGAAACATTTTCTTAATGTGTTCCTAATAAATATTTTCTATTTACATTTTCGTCTTGGTGATCTTACTTAATTCCCATCATTGGGTGACCTCAACATCTAGACGATGAAATGATAGCATCACCTTATCAATATAAGAACATTTATACAGTTATGATATCATCTATATTGAGCTTACCCATTGTTCCAACACTAGTAGATCAGAAGATCCCCAAAATTTTGATGTTCTTTTCCATATAAAAGACATGATAGCTAGTTTCTTCATCAAATGTGAAAAAGTATGTTCCACATTGTCCTAGTTATATTTCCTAGCTTGAGGAAACTAGGTGAGAATCAAAATGATTTTTTGAACTCCACATTCCAACGAATTAAGGATGTCATTCAGGAAATTACTACATTGTACATTTCATGAGTTGTTGGGCTGGTTTCTCGATGATCCCACCATATTCTAGAATAAGAAAGGTTAAAAAACATAAGAAAATATGTCATGAATAATTTATCCCGTTGAACAATTAATTCTAAATTCTTGACTTGTGGGATCCCTATGTTTTTAAATTCATCCTATGTGGGTAAATATACTTAGTCTTATTCTAGTGGTTTTCAATACGATTCTCTAATTCCTATTCCCAATTTAACTAATCCATTATATGTTACCAACTAAAACGTCCCAAAAATTTCTTAAATGGTTATTAAATCATTTTAATTATAAAAATAATAAAATAATTACTCAACTAGGATCTAAAGGATAAATGTGTTTAGTAAATTATGACCACACAAGAAATTATCAAAATAAAACATAATCATTTATTTAATTTCTTCTTCTCTAGATTCATAGTGGAACCCATGTTTTTTTAGTATAATTAATCACCTTTGGATATACATCAATGAAATGGGGGAGATAATATCCCAGTGAGTAGATAGATAAGTACATGGATCAACATAACATGAGGTCATAAAAATCAACATCATCATGAAATAATCATGAGATCATCATCATAATCATGGGAGGAAGACATATAGAAATTCTTGGAATGTGGAAATACATAAAAATGAAATATGGTGTCTTAGTGGATAACTGCCAAGCATTATTATAAAGAGAGATAACATCACATTCATCCATTTTTCAATTTATCTTATCTGATAAATCACATTGCACAATGAATCTTAACTATATATAATTATAGGCACACCTTTCTCATTAGAACAATTACATTCTCTATGTATTTCGTGGTGCACCTATCACATCATAACACATACATTATCAAGCATGCCCAATAAAATATTGATCAATCATGGACATAAAATAACTAATTTGGTAAATCGATACCATTTCTTAAAGAATAAATTGATGAACAAATATAGGGGATCCCAAAATAAATAGCAATTAAAATAATTTATGTTATAAGAATCAATGTTGTGTGAGGAAGGAAAAATCTCGCGAGAAGTAAATGTACTGTTTTTAACGTAAACAATTCATTTGTAAAAATACTTTATTTTTTCATAAATCATATTGGAAAATTGTATATCTAGAAAAAAATGTAATTATAATGAAATTATATTTAAATAAAACTAATAAAAAAATCCTTAATTAAAATGGATTGAATGGGGGGAAATTCAAGGGATGATAGTTGGGTTGGAAAATTCACATACCTTATATCTGAGTGATTTATTTACATTAATATCATCGATAATAAAATTAATTTAAATAATTTACAAATGAGTAAAATATTTTACATGTATTTTATTTATTATATTTTTAATAAATTTATTTCTTTCATTTTTTATGATCTATTGAGTAATATTCCTTTATTTGTGAGTGTTCATTTTATTGGGTTTCATGATCATTTCTCTTAAATATGAGTAAGTAAGTTCATGTAGAATGAGTAAAATTCTCGTGAATTTAAAATATATTTTATTATTGAAAATAGATATCTTTAAATGGTTATATATTTAATTTTTTTTAGATTTTAGTCAAACTAATAATTATACAAAAGGTTTGTTATAATAATTTAGATTTATTGGGGGGTTTCAAACATGAAATAATTTTTTTAGTACTTATTATTGTGTATATAAGCTAGTTCAAGTGAATAAAAAGTCTGTTAAATAAATGTAAAATTATTTACCGGACATTGTAGTGTTTTCATGAAAGTCCTTAAATCATTTAATTGAAAATGAAAATTCATGATCCATGATCTTGGTAAATAGACAAATCACATGTGATGATCTCATTTTTAGAATAAATTATATAGTGAAATGAGATTCATGGTTGGTCTTCCATTAACCTGATATAATTATAGTAAATAATGTATACATCAGTTATCATTTTCATTTTTATGTAGGATGTTATGATTGAATAATAAAATAGAAGTAAATTAAAAGAAATTAAATGAAAATGATTGAGCATTTACCTCTTCAATTTTGTTCTTTTAGAACCTTCTTAAGACACATAGGCTTGGAATTTTATTGAAAAATGTAAATCATGGACATGGTTAAGTGGCATGAGAATATATTTGGGACGAATTGTGGTATGTAAAAATTCTTGGCTGGTGTGATGAGAAGAGGTGGTGAGGGGTGGTATCTATATGGGAGGAGATTGGTGTTTTCCCATTATTTTATTCATTATTTTACTGTTTTGGTTGATGATTTGTCAAATTTAAACAATTATCACTAAAAATATTATATGGATTATATGTGGTGATATATTATGGTTATTACATCAGTAATGAATCAGGAATATGATATTTTACTTATAATGTATATATACTGTAAATTACTATATTTCATTATTCACCAAAAATTCAACTATTTCATTAAAATACCAATAATTCCCCCTAACCATTATTCAACATGTATAATTCAAAAATTAACTCCATTTCATGAAAAATAATTTTTTAAATAAGATATATTTAATTTTTAATAAAAATCCCCATTTATTAAAAAACCCAATTTTGAAATTATAATTGATTTTCGAACCCATTCAAAAATTATCCAATGATTGAATAATAATATTATAATCATAGGAAAATAAATTATTAGTTATTTAGTATATTTTTTCAATAAAATATCTATTAAATCATTATATTAAATATAAAATTGTAAATAAATATTTATTATATATAAAAATATTGATACTATTTAATCATTTTTAAAATAATTGATTACATATTTAATGGTAGAATATATTATATTTTCATAAATATGATATCAAAATACTATTTATACATTAAAATATAATGTTACAATTCTATTGTATGGATTATTATTCCTATGGTTTGTGTTACTATTCCAAATGTCATTTCACTATTTCATCCACACATATTCATTAATTTAAAAAAAAAATTATTTCATTCATTAATTTTCTATATAATTTTTATTATGTTATATATATTATATTATGTGATTTATATTATATCTAATAGATAAAATAGGGGAGAAATTTCATGGATAACTGTTTGAGACATTACATTACCAACAAATACTAATGTAGGATCACATCAGAATTTTCTAAATTTCTAGTTTCAACATCATACTGAAAAAGGATACTGTTGATGTAGAGGGTGCCATATAACTTATATAAAATGTTTTTTATTATGGGAACACCCACCAAAATGGATGAGGGATACATGGATTCTTTTCCTCCCAGATCCCCATTTAAACTAACATTATTCGCAGATGGATTCATCTAAATTGTATATAGAACTGAGATGGACTATATGAATCACAAAATGTATTTTCATATAACCTGGAAACTATTACACATCCCTAAATTTTATGAAAATATTATCATTATTACATTGTTCCCTCTATGATTATCCACCTTTAAACTATATGATATTTTAAATCTACAGAAGTTGAAATTCACTACATCTCCAATAATGATCGTGACCCCAACTTCATTGAGCAACACCAAATGAATGAAAACTATCACAACCTATCCAAGAGGGGGTCAGGCCATAACTCCCCCAAGCCTGCATCCAATAGTCCAAGGGCAGATGACTCGCACCGATTAGTAATGTCTCACAAATTTGATGCATTTTCTTAAGTATAAGCACACATGAATTCATCTCTAATCTCGGAATAGTGAAATGAAAAACATTATGTAAACAAGAATTCATACAACTATGATACCAAAAAAATTCATACGATAGTATAAATTTTCAATTTAAACAGGGATAGAATATATTCCCACAAAAGGAAACAGGATATAATAATGAAGGTGAATGTTCCAGAAAATCATTAGAATAATGTTCTACCTAAAATGTTGGTATAGGGACAACGTTGTGAAATAGAAAAACCACACATATTCTATTTGGTCTTTCTATGCACCTCCTGGTCCTGGTCCATCATGGACATCATCAATGTTTAGATCGTATGAACACGCCATGACACAGGCAGAAAAAATGTCGTTCATGGTTGAGTAAAACCATAACATATTGGACACCCCAAAACCACAAAAAAATAGCACTATGAAATACACAATGTATACCAAACTGAAATACATGCATCATAAAACAGAGAAATACATGAAGAATACCAATAATATATAAAATAAGTATTCATGTATGAAATGTGTGAAATATACAATGAATAATGAAATTATGTATAACACTATGAAGATACATAGTCAGTTCACATAAGAATAAGTCTATAGTATGGAAAACAATCATATCATATGTAGTCCAAAAAACACATTGTATTGATAAGAGAGGTATTATTTATTAGGCAATAAACCCTGATAGGACATAAAATCATGTTAATACATGAATCCTTGGTAATACTCATATTCATGGTAAGACACATAGTCATTGAATGACACATAGTATCAAAGTCATATACATCCACGTGATTCCAATCATAGTGCTCTTGTTCTGGGAGAACCTACTCGTCACACCATTATGTCTTATAAATAATTCTATAAAAAAACTCGCATAATGTATATCAAAATGACCCTCTCGTGTCAAGGATCCCAATACCATAAATTTCTAATAAAAAGGACACACCATTTGAATGTAATGAGTGTTTTCAATAAAAGGGTTCGACCTAAGTCCAGTTTGGGTCTCATCCGACCAACCAGACTCATCCCAGCCCACTGGTCCTAGTAGACAGTGTCCCACATCCCCACAAGTTCTAGCTAATTGGGGTGCCTAGAGTAGCTTGAAACCCTTGGTCCGACCCCTAAAACTATATGTATTGTGCGAAAGATGAGCCCCAACATGGATACATCCCACTAGATCCATGATGTCCATCCAGACCACAAGGCATCATGGTCTATGGGATCTTCCCCGACTACATGTAGAATTTGTCTAGGCTATATACCCTAAATGCATTCCCTGCCCCTACTCATAGTGTATCCTCATGTCCATTATGTTCCAGACATCACATCCATCCATGACATGGCCTGATATCATCACCAATTACTCCATCATCTTCAACTGCACCCACATGTGGACTTTGCCGATGTCAGTCACCAACACTCCATTGGTCCATTCCATGGACCACTGGGATTTCGATGATGATTTAAAAAATGAAAAAGTCACATATCTGGCCTCATCAGGTCTAATTATTCATTATTTGATTCCTCGGTAGTCAATTTTCCTCCTATTCAAGGGTTTGATCGCATTTAGCGCATTCTAGAAAATTGAGACGCGACCATGGGGGTCCAATGATGAATAAAAATAATAACATATAATGATAAAAGAAAAAATAACATTTGAATAATGAACCTAGACATTTCTTCACGATAATATCAATTAGGACTCATTAGAGTGATGAACATATAGGGTAACAATGATCAAATTAAAAATTCCCAATAATATCCATCCCACAATAAAGATCTAACCACATATTAACTATTTCATTTTATGGACCACATTCTTTATTGATTCATAGAATGTAGAATAAATAAAATTAGATCAAAGATCATATCTTGATTTAGACCATTTAATGATGATGACCAATCATCATGTCATCATTTTTGTCAAGATCCATTGAATCTGAGGCACGTCGCTAATCCTTAATCCATGATATGATCTTTAATCTATCCTCACCATTAGCAGAACATCCTTCTCCCTATCTCATGCGAATTTTTGGGTTCCCTTGATGACCTAGGATTCATAAAATACACAAATAAAATAAAAAATAGTCACTACATTGAAATAAAAACATTATTAAATGTTTTATTAATAATAAACCCAAAAACTAAAACTAATCTTTGACGCACACCACTCAATATTAGTCCTAACATATGGTAAAATTGCATCACTAAACGCAATGGTTCCCTTGGGTTTTTGATCTGGGATCCCATTTATATGTTGTTCCTGTAACATCCCATGTAAGTAAAAGAATATTATATTTTTATATATATGTCTATTTATGAATTATATAGTGTTTTAGAGGCTTAAAATGAGAATAAATCCAATCTTAAGCATAAAATACTCTAATATTTTTAAATTATTGTTTTACCACCTTTTGATAGAAAACCATTATTAAATATAAATTTTGAGAATTTTATAAGCTCTATTTGTCAAAATAAACTTATTCTATATAATTGATAAATTTAAATTTACTATGGATAAATTTTAGGAATTTTCTTACAATGTTCATTTGTTAATGTACAGTGAAAAATACCGCATTATACTTCAAAACTGTTTTTTCATCGAATTTAATTATATAGTTATATTATCTTTTTAATTGGTTTTAAAGTGTAATTAGAATATATTTTTAACATTTATTCCAATGGTGTTCATTAGAATTAATCTTACTTTGAAATTGGACATAAACAATAGTTAATCTTTTGATATATATTTTTTCTTAAAAACAAGATATTTGTTTTGACAACAAGAATTATTTTTAAATTAATTACTGCATTTTTTGTGTTTGGAAATCGGTAAAATGGATTACATATTTGTAATAATAAGGTCCATATTATGTAATTAAGACTCTTTTGTTTTTGGACATTATGAATAGTAATGATGGTAATTATCTTTAATTATCATGATTAATTAGTAATCTAGTAGTTAATGGTAATAAAATAATATCATAATAATATAAAATGACCCCAACATGTGTCCAAATTTTTCTTTCCTGATTCATGGATGACCATGGGAATCTTTTTACCGAACATGAGGTCCCATGGAGTCACATGGGTGTGATAGTGACATTTATGACATTATTTTTTAAAAAGAAGTGAAATATAACAAAGGTTTGTATATCCTATGTAAAACAATTTTAATTTTTTTTTTACATAAATGATCTCTTAGACAATAAATAGTAATTGGAAGTCTTTAAATATTTCCTACATCATGGTATTTTTTTATAATTTGTAGACATTAAATAAATATATTTATTTATGAAACCATGATGATGCAGTGATTACCTCATTAATTGAACGATTCAAATAAAATGAAAAGATATGGTAAAATATATGATTTACAGTTGTCAAAAACCTATTTTATGGGTGGATTTAGAACAATAATCACCTTATCCTCAAAATATATCATTTTTGGTCCTTTAAAATTCAAAAATAATTTTATAAAAAAGTAACATTTCAAGACATTCAAAAAGTGACCATCCTCCCTCTTATAAAAGGCATCCACCTCTACCCCCTTACCCACACCTCTCATGAAATTGGCCTGTGAAAACTCTTCTCATATTATATCTCCACATCCCTCCTTTACTCTTAGATACGTCACTATTGAAAGAATTTTTTCCAAAGAAGTCATTGGCTCAAATAAAAAAGAGTTAACCGATTTAGAGGAAATGACTTATGTCAAGTTACTCTCATTAATTTTCCTTCTTCACTCACCACTATCTTCTTATTATTTGATCCCATAATAACACTAGTATCTTCATTTAACAAGGATTTTTTTAGGATATGTATTCTACCTAAAATTACCCACACCTTCATCTAATGGTTAAAGAACATAATGTTTCTGTGTGGCAAATTACTGCCTCACAAAATGATGATAGATCAATGTTCATTTAACACCTTCCATGGTGGCCATTATGATTTCACTGTATCTATATATGATATATATGTTATTTATTTTCTCCATATGATTCTGAATTTTATTTTTATATCACATTGTTATGTTTTTCATGTTATGGAATTCTGATAATTTCATTAGAGGAAGTGTGAACTACCACCCCCTCAAGTGATGTGACTCGATCATGAAAAACATGGAATTTATAAATAATGTAATTAATGAACTTATGATAACTATATAACATATATATTATACTGGAATTATAATATATATATGTCTCATTTAGTTTTAATTCCTTTAATATGACAAATAAATGAATGTAGCGTTCTTGCATACGTGCGGCCTACCGTCTCAATGAATGGGGCATTTCATTTTTTATCTAAAAATGTTATGGAATAGTATAAAATGAATATATAATGGATATATATGATATTAATATCATTAATACCATTCTGTAGATGATGTACTTATAACTACATGTTCAATTCGTTCAAACAATTTCATTTTTGACTCATGTTCCGAACATCGACATAATGTATGATATGAACTCACATAATTAACTAATTATTATAACATGTTAATATTTGATATTAATTGAATAATAAATTTTAAAATAATTCCTTAAGAAATTATAAATGGAACTATGTTTATTATTGAGGAATATAAAAAACGAACGAGAACAAGTCGGGATTGAGGTTAGGGACTTTGTCTCAATCTCCTTTCGTTGAGGCATACATCAATTATTATAATACCTTATTTTATTAGTTGAATAATAAACCCTTTTTAAATTTAATTTCATTCAAAATTAATCTTTTTACATGAAGCATTTTACTGAATGACAAAAAAAAATCTGGTCTTACCTATGTGGCGACAATGACTTCTCCGCCGTCGTAACCATTATTTGAGTTTCATCTTCCTCTACAAGCCATAATATTTTTTAAATAAAACCTATATACCATGTTATAAATTTATATTATATTGGTCTTGAAAATGGTTTTGATAATTTTTTGATTATATCAATGTGTTGTAATGATATCTAGTGATTGAAATGTTGAAATTTTATGTTTCCTTTATGCATGTTTTATGTGATACGATTATGTTATGGTTCTTGGGAATTTTTTATGAAGTCGGGTGGTTCCGTGAAAAACTAAGGGCGGATGAGCCTGAGATAGCTCTCCAATGAATTGGGTAATAAGAAGGAGTTATACTCTAAGGTTTCTCTGAAGATATTTAGGAAATATAATGTGATGGGTATTCCAAACGTAACCATGAGGGTTACTCATTACGTAAGAATGTTATGAATGCCTCAAGTTACCATTATGTCTTTGGATTTCTATGAGTTATTCATTAATATTATTATTTCATGAGGTATGTTAAAGTGTTTATATTTTATGAGTAAAGTATTATTTCATTGATTCATATGTATACATGGACTAATGTTTTCTTTCCGTATTTTTATATCCCTTACTGAGATTTTTATGCTCATCCCATGATTTTGAAATGATTTTCACAGGTCAAGGGAATAATAAATGATGTGATGGTAGTGTTGAGGAAGTGTCAAGAAATATACAATGTTTTATTTTAAATATGTTTCCTTTGGTGTAAGAAATGAATATCATTTTGACGTAACCGCCTTGTTTAAATGTGGAATGTAATGCATGATTTATGATCTAATTCTCTAAAAATATAAACCTGAAAAGATCCTCAATGTGAATTCTTTAAATAACCCAAGATTAAGTAATGTTTAAGGCCAAGGCCTTATAATTTTTATCAGAGGTCGGTTTAGATAACTTTTGGAGTAACAGTTCTATTAAATGATTATCCAATTTTTTTTACAAATTATGATCAAATTGAAGTGAAAATAGCATTTGATGATGACCATATTGCTTCATGTAAGATATGTTTGTTCAGAATGGTTTTCTGTAGAGGAAATAGGGAAGTAGTTCTAGGAATAAATACACAAGGAAATAACCATCTAAATCAGCATCCTGAGATGGTAAGAATTGGAACTGAACAGTTTGTTGCAGTAAAGGTACAGTTGACTCATGTGATAAATGGTGGTGGTATCCATGCATGAGATCAGCCAGATCAACTACAGAGAAACATGTTAGTAGTGGAACATTTCACGAGGCAACATCACCCATTATTCAGAGGATCATCTGTACCCATGCTAGATGAAAGGGGGATTAATGCACTGGAGAAGGTTTTCGATGTCATGGGGTGTTCAGAAAATCAACAGGTTAGTCTTTCTGTCTACTATTTGGAGGGTGAACTAGATCAGTAGTGGTCGATGGTTAAAAATATCAGGGATTTTAAAGAGAATGATGCTCTTGACTGGGATGAATTAAAAGGTATGTTTCTGAAGAAATATTTTCCTATGGCTATTCGACTTAGGATGGAAAATAATTTCATGGAATAGAGGAAATATGACGACTCATTGGATTTTTATGAAGAAAAGTTCACTAAATTGGCAATTTATGCTCCAAATTTTATCAGAGACCTTGATAGAAAAATAAATAATTTTAACTAAGGACTAAATCCAAAATATAGAAGTGTATTAGCTTATCGTGAGTTTAAAAATTATTATGAGCTTGTTCGATGTGCTGAGAAGGTGGAAATAGAGTTTTTCGATGATTAAGTGTTCTACGACAACCAACAGAAGAAGAGAACAAGGTGTTAGGAGAAAGGGAAGAATAATTCAAAAAGGTTTGATGAGAAGACAAATAAGTTTCTAGTTTGTGATAAATGTGGTAAAAAGCATGAAGGGGAATTTCTTTTGAATTATGGAAAGTGTATCTGATTTGGTAATATGGGACATAACACCCGTGATTTCACTAAAAATGATTAGGGTAATAGTAAGACAATCATTTATTTATAGTTAGTGAAATGTTTCAAGTGAAATGAGATGGGTTATTATGAAGATGAGTGTTAAAAAAAGAGCTCTAATGATGGAAAGCAGTCAGACTACAAGAAGAAAGGTGTGGTGAAATCCTTTGAAACTACATCCGCAGATGTAGGGCCATCAAATAAAGTGGTATCAGGTACTTTGTTTGTTTTTTCAGATTATGCCAATGTGTTGTTTAATTCGGGGTCTGCACATTGTTTCATTTGTGAAAATGTTTCTAGTATATTTGGAATTCCATCTCAAGAAATGACTCATGAACATGTTGTAAAAACACCTTGGGGAAATTCTGATCCAAAAAAATTTAAAAGGATCTCTTTATCCTTATCCGTGGAAAGATCCTACTTGAAAAACTTATTGTTTTTCCTCTAGTATAGTTTGATTTTATCATGTGTATGGATTGGCTCTATGTTTACTATTCTAAGATTGACTGTAGAGCTAAGAAAGTTTCTTTTCAGAAAGACTTTCAGTTTGTGTACAAGAATGAACCCTTACTGTCGATAACATATCAACATGCTAAGAAACTTGTAAAAGATGGAAATTAATGTTACCTTGCACATATTGTTGAAAACAAATGAAACTTTCCGATTAATAATGTGCCAGTGTTAAATATGTATACTGATGTTTTTCTTGATGAGTTTCCTAGAATAATACTAAATCAGGAAGTTGAATTTATTGTTGACTTAGTTCCTAATGCTAAGCCAATTTCAAAACCCCTTTATCTAATGGCTTAAATTAAACATTTAGAGTTGAAGTAGAAATTGTACGATTTATTAAATGAAGGATTCATTCAACCTAGCACATCACCATGTGGTGATCCTGTCTTATTTGTTAAAAATAAAGATGGTTCAATTATACTTTTCATTGATTATAGAGCATTGAATAACAACACCGTTAGGAACAAATATCATTTACCTCATATCGATGATTTGTTTGATCAGCTCCAGGGAGCTCATTATTTTTCAAATATTGATCTGAGATCAGGGTAGCATCAGTTGATGGTAAAGGAAGAAGATATTCTGAAGACCGCAATTCCTAAAAGATATGGTCATTATGAATTTTTATTTATGGCTTTTGGGTTAACCAATTCACATGATGTATTCATGAACCTTATGAATAGAATTTTCCATGAATTCATGGATATGTTTTTGTTGTTTCA
Source organism: Viscum album (assembly GCA_963277665.1). Taxonomy (NCBI): domain Eukaryota; kingdom Viridiplantae; phylum Streptophyta; class Magnoliopsida; order Santalales; family Viscaceae; genus Viscum; species Viscum album. The sequence continues at coordinate 1,843,697,776 of OY728157.1, read as the reverse complement.
TTGATGATATTTTGGTGTTTTATAAATGTAAAGAAGAGCATGAAATTCATTTAAGTGTTATTTTTCAAACCATAAAAAAATAAATTGTATGAAAGATTTATCATTTGTGAGTTTTGGTTGCAAAAAGTTTCTTTCCATGGTCACATTGTTTCTTAATATGGAATAATTGTTAATCCTGCAAAAACAAAGGTTGTTGAAGAATGGCCAAGACCCACAAATATAACCGAGATTCCTAGTTTTCTGGGTTTGACAAGATATTACCGAATTATTGTTAAAAAAAAATTCACGGTTGTCCAGCCCATTGACTAAGCTTACCCAGAAGGGTGTAATGTTTATTTGGACAAAAGAATGTTATGATTGTTTTCATGAATTGAAACAAATATTGGTGAATGATCCAGTGTTGGCACTACCTTCTAGGAATGGTGAGTTCATTTTATACAGTGATGCTTCTTTGAAAGGACTTGGTTGCATCTTAATGCATAATGATCAGGTAATTTCTTGTTCTTCACAAAAGTGGAAAACTCATGATATAAATTAACCTACACATAATTTGGAATTAGCTACTGTGGTTTTCTATTTAAAAATTTGGAGGCATCATTTAAATGGTTTAATTTTGAAATATATACTTATCACAAAAGATTAAAGTATAAAATCACTCAGAAAGAATTAAACATGAGACAGAGGAGATGGCTAGAGTTAATCACGGATTATGATTTCATGATTCACTGCCACCCAGGAAAAGAAAATAATGTGGAATATTCTTTGAGTCGAAAAAGTAATGCTTCATTAACCCTATTATGTTTGGAACATGATTCATTGGATATGGATTTGATGAATTTTGGCTTGGATGTTGTTGGTGCAAGAAATTATTCTATTTTGTTTCAGGTATCAGTGAAATATTCTCTATCAGATAGAGTTAAGCAAGCACAGAAGCAAGATAGTGGGTCCCATATAAATGTAGTGCTTTCCCAAAAGGGTATGTTACCTGAATTCAACATTTATAATGATTGTGTTTTGAGATTTTGGAAGATGTTGTGGGTGCCTTGTGATTCACAGTTGAAGAGAGAGTTGTCATGTAAAGCTCATAGTTCTCTATTTTATGTTCATCAAGGCAGTACTAAGATGTACATAGATCTTCGATAGTATTACTGGTGGGATATAATGAAAAGAGATATTGCTGATTTTGCTGTGAATTATTTGACTTGTCAACATGTTAAAGTAGAGCGGTAGTTACCGAATGGGAAACATCAGCGTTTACCAGTGCCTGAGTGGAAATGTGAGAATATATCTATGGACTTCGTCATGGGATTACCAAAGACACCTCGAGGTAATAATGAAATCCGGGTAATTGTTGATCGCTTGACTAAATCTGCACATTTTCGTGCTATGAGAGATTCTTTTTCCCTAGATAAACATTCTTGATTGTATCTTTAAGAGATAGTCAGGTTACAAGGGACTCCCCTCTCAATTTTTTCTGATCGTGATCTTAGGTTCACATTTAACTTTTGGAAAGGCCTTTAGAAGTTTCTAGGTACTGAATTAAATTTTAGTACATCTTTTCATCCTCAATAAAATGGGAAGTTAGAATGAACAATTAAGGCCTTGGAGGATATTCTATGTTCATGTTCGATGGATTTTCAGGGACTTTGGGACAAACATCTTTCATTAGTTGAGTTTTCATATAATAACATTTTTCATTCCAGTATACAGATGGAACTATTTGAGGTATTATATGGGAATCAGTGTCCAAATCGATCTTTTTGGGATAAAGTAGGTGAAATGAAGTTGATGGGACCAGAATTGGTAGAAGAGATGGTAGAAAATATTCATCTGAAAAAGAAACACATGAGAACAGCACCGAGTAGGCAGAAAAAGTTATGCAGACAACCGGAGGAAGGATCTCTCTTTTGAGGTAGGTGATCACGTCTTCCTTAATGATTCACCATGGAAAAGTGATATGTGATTTGGTTATAAAGGAAAGCTGAGTCCAAGGTTCATTGGACCATATTAAATTTTGGGTAGAGTTGGATTAGTTGCATACCGAATGGATTTACCACCGATTTTTTCTCAGGTGCATAATGTTTTTCATGTTTCAATGTTAAATAAGTACATGCCAGATCCATCTCATTTTTGAGTCCAGAGGTAGTTCAACTGGAAGAGAATCTATATTATAAGTATCAACTAGTCCAGATTATTTACCATAGGGAGAAAGTGTTTCGGAATAATTTGATTTGTCAGGTAAAGGTTTTATTGAAAAACCACATGATTGTAGAGGCAACATGGGAATCTTAAAATGCAATGAGGTAAAAATACACCCACTTATTCGATATGTAAATAAATTGTTGGGATTCAATTTCATAAAGGGGGGAAGGATGTAACATCCAATGTATTTAGACAATAATATATTTTCGTATCTATTTCTATTTATGAATTTGATACTGTTTTAGAGGCTTAAAATGAGAAACATCCAATCATTAGAATAGAATACTCTCACATTTTTAAAAGTTTTTTTTTACCGCATTTTAATGTAATTTTTTTTTTAAATCAATCTTTTGACAAATTAATAAGCTATATTTTTCAATATAAACATATTATCTAGAATTGGGACATTGAAATTTACTTTGGATAAATTGTTTTTATTTTTCTGACAATGTTCATTTTTTTAATGAACACTGAAAAATACTTCATTTTACTTCAAAACTACTTTTTCATCGAATTTAATTATAGGGTTAGATTATCTTTTTAGTTGTGTTTAATGTTTAATTAGAATATATTTTTACCATTTTATCAAATTTTGGTCATTATAATAAATTCAACTTTGAAATTGGACATAAACAATTGTCAATCTTTTGATAGACATTGTTTCATAAAAACATGCTATTTGTTTTGACAATGGTAATTAATTTTAAATTAATAACTGCAATTTATGTCTTTGGAATTTGGTAAAATTGATTCCATATTTATAATAATATGGTAGAAAATAATTTAATTTAGACTCTTTTTTTTGGACATTATGAATAGTAACGACAATAATTATCTTCAATTATCGTGATTAATTAGTAATCGGGTAGTTAAGGGTAATAAAATAAAATCATAATAATATAAAATGCTCCCAAAATGTGTCTAAATACTCTTTTTTGAGTAATCTATAACCATGTGAAGCGTTTTACTGAACTTTAGGGCCCATGGAGTCACATGGTTGTGACAGTTCCATTTATGCCATTATTTTTTTAAGAGAAGTGAAATATAACAATGGTTTGTATATGCTAAGTAAAACAATTTTAATTTAGTTTAAATAAATTATATCCTTGACTATAAATATTAATTCGAAAGATATGAATATTTCCTACATCATGGTATTTTTCTTATAATTTTTATACATTAAATAATCAAATTTATTTATGACATCATGATAATGCAGTGATTACCACATTAATTAACGAATTAAATAAAATGAAAAGATAAGGTCAAATCCAATACTTAAAATTATAGAAAACCTATTGGATGGGTGTATTTAGAACCGCAATCACCTTATACTCAAAATATATAATTTTAGGACCTTTAAAATTTGAAAATCATTTTATAATAAAGTATCATTTCAGGACTTTCAAAAACTGACCCTCCTCCCTCTTATAAAATGCTCCCACCTCTACCCCTTTACCCACAACTCTAAAGCCCTTGGCTCATCCAAAAATTTTTCATAATATCTCTCCACATCTCTCTATCACTCCTAGAATCCTCACATTGGGCAGAAATCTTTCTAACAGAGCGTTTGGATCAAATCAAAAAGAGTTACACAATTTAGAGGTAATGTCTTATCTCGAGTTCCTCCATTTTATTCCATATTCACTCACCACTATCTCCTTATTATTTGATCCTATAATAAAAAAATATCCTCAATATACTAGGATATTGTTATGATATTTATTCTATCTACACTTATACACACCTCCGTCTAATGGTTGAGGAACATATTGTTTCTGTGGGTGGCGAATTACTGTCTCAGAAAACAATGATTGTTCAATATTATTTTAAAACCTTTAATGGTGGCCATTATGAGGTCACTGTATTTATATATGATAAATATTGTATTTATTTTCACTATATTCTTTAATATTTTATTTTTAAATCACATCTCTATGATTTTCATGTTGTGGAACTGTTATAATTTCATTTGAGGAAGTGTGTACTACCGCCCCTCAAGTGATGTGACTCTTTCATTCCAAACACTGAATTTATAAATAATGTAATTAATGAACATATGTTACATATATAACATATATATTATAATGTGATTATAATATATATATATATATATCTGTGTGTGTGTGTGTGTGTGTGTGTCTCATTTAGTTTTAATTCCTCTAATATGATAAAGAAATGAAATTAGTGTTCATGTGTATATACGACCTACCATCTCCATGAATGGTGTATTTAATTTTTTATCTCTAAATGTAATGGAATAACATAAAATCAATATATACTGTATTTATAGGATATTTAAATAATTAATACAATAATGGGGATGATTTAATAATTACTACATTGGAAATTTTTTTCAAACAAGTACATTTTTGACTCATGTACCGAACATCGATGAAACGTATGATATGAACTCACATAATTAACTAATTATTATAACATGATCATATGTGGTATTAATTGAATTATAAACATTAAATAAAGTCATTAATAAATTATAAATTTACTTAATTTTATTATTCGTGAATATAAAGAACGAATGAGAACAAGTCGGACATGAGTTAAGGGACTTCGTCTCAATCTCCTATATGTTGAGGCATACATCAATTTATATATGACCTTATTTTATTAGTTTTATAATAAACCCTTTTGACTCTTAATTTACTTGAAAAGAAATATTTTTACATGAAACATTTTTCTAAATGAAAAAAGGAATGTTTTTGTTCTACGTATGCGGTGACAACGACTTCTCCGACGCCGTGACCATTATTTGAGTTTCGGCTTCCTCTACAAGCCATAACATTTTTAAATTAAAAATAAATAAAATGTTTTAATTTTATTTTATATTGGTATTGAAAATTGTTTTGATAATTTTTAGATTATATCAATGTGTTGTATTGATATCTTGTGATTAAAATGTGGAAATGTTATGTTTACTTTATGCATTTTTAATGTGATACGATTATGTTATGGTTCTTGGGAATTGTTTATGAAGTCGGGTTATTCTGTGATAATCTAAGGGCAGGTGAGACCAAGATATCTCTCCAATGCATTGGGTAATGTGAAGGAGTTAAACACTAAGGTTTCTCCAAAGAGATTTAGGGAATATACTGTGATGGGTATTCCAAATGTAACCATGAGGGTTACTCCCTACGTAAGTATGTTATGAATGCCTCAAGTTACCTTTATGTCTTATGATTTCTATGAGTTATTCATAAATGTTATGAATTCATGAGGTATGTTAAAGTGATATTGTTTTATGAGTGAAGTATGATTTCATTGATTCTTATGTATACATGGACTAATGTATTCTTTCCGTATTTTTATATCCCATTTCGTGATTTTTATGCTCATCCCATGTTTTTGAAATGTTTTTCATAGGTCAAGGGAAATATACATGATGTGATCATAGTGTCTAGGAATCTCAAGAAAGAATCCATGTTTTATTTTAAATATGTTTCCTTTGGTTGAAAAAATGAATATTGTATTTGATGTAACCACCTTGTTTATATGTGGAATTTAATGCATAATTTATGATATAATTCTCTAAAACTCTAATCCTAAAAAGATTATCAATGTGAATTCTTGAAATAACACAAGATAATGTAATGTTTACGGATAGGGACTTACAAATCCACTATTTCATGTAAACGTCTTCCACACATTTTTAAAAATTTATCATTTTTTAATATATTATTTCCGGTAAAGTAGGCCTCAAAAATACATATTGTTTCAGAACATGGTCTATGAATTTTCCCAATTATTTTACAAATATAGTAAATAGAAATTTTGAGATGTTAAATACTACCGACTATAGGGCTTTATGTCCCCAAAAGCAAAAAATAATGAAATTTTAAAAAATGAAAGTATGAAGCACGAATATGGGCTTGTAAATCTTGTGTAACCCTAGAGATTATAGAGTATCCACCAAATTTTAACTATAGGAATCAACCACTGATTAATGATCCTCTCTTATTGACCCAAGATATCTATCTTGTACTCTGCAAATGTCACCACATCATTAATTCCTATCATATCCCAGTCTATAACATGCGATGAATCATGCACATAGCTCTTCATTTGTGAAATGTGGAAGACATCATGCACACTATATAATTATAAATAAAGATATAAGAGGTATTTCTACATGAAAACACTATGAATTATTAGAAAAGGGCTAATGAACCTTGGAGATATCTTTGCCGCACCGACCAAATCCTTATATCCTGTACTCAGGATAGACCCCGCGGAATACATAGTCTCCCACTTAAAACTCCAAAGGCCTTTATCGCCAATCATTATAAGAATTATGATGGCTCTGTGTAGCTTTCATCATCTCTATGATGACCAGTACCTTATCTGTAGTCTCTGACGCCAACTCTGGTACCATGAGTGATGACTATTTAGTTCTCGTTTCAATAATGCGGGGACTCGACGGGTCACCCAAACAAGGCCCAGAATGGGGTTATACTGATACTGTAATGGTAAATGTTTTTATTTACAAACTCTATATGATTCAGGGATCCTCCCAACAATTTTTAAAATCTTTTATAACTCTATATAACATGTTCTCAAGAACCAATATGGTCAGCTCTATCTAGAAACCCTTCTATGTGTGAAAAGATTTTCTCAAGCATAACTTAATCCCATATGCCTCCTAAAATTCATTCCATAATTGGGATGTGAAATTAGTATCAGGATATAAGACTATCGTTGATGGAAATACATGGATTTGAACAATCTCTTACCCGTAGATGCATCCCAAGATCTCTACTAAACACAAGTTAATAATATCTAGTATGTGGGCTGATTTGGTGAATCGGTCAACGATCACCCAGATCGTATCATGCCCACTAGTTGTATTATATCATTAAAATCACCCATATTTTTTACACAATATTATTACAAATAACTAGAAACAACAGTTAGATATATTAAATACATGGTGAATAGTTGATTCTTAATAGACACTATTTTAGGATTTTGGTTCATCATTTTGAAAAAAAACCATTATATTAAAACATTTTCAAAGCCTTTCAAATGATTATTCTTGAAATAAAACATATATATATTTTTTATGTGATACTTTCTGTGGATTTTCTCATCTTCAATGGATTTTCCTTTGTCTACATGGTGAGAATAATCCCACATGTTTACTTTTCATATAGAGATGGATTTTTATTTCGTCCTTCAACTATAATCTTCTTCCACAGGAGGGATCATTGAAAAAAATCCCCTCATTATTTAGGGTATAATTTATGAAACAAAAAATTCATTCATATTGATTATCTAATACTATTTACTTGAGATTCTCTCATGTCTTGTTTTTCCTTGGTTATACATACCAAAAACATATATTCACCATCCTCAAAACTAGATCAGATTTATTATCTAAAATTTATAATTTTTTCTCTATATGAGGGATTCACTGAATTTAATTTCAATTTTTCATGGTGCACCATACATTATGATTCATTAAATTCCACAATAATTAATAATATATCGTAAAAATAATATAATTCCATTAATAAAAATTTTTGTTTTGTATTTTCATCAGTGAATATGAATTCCTTATAACGTATTTAGACAATTTCCTATTATATTTATTTCCATGTGTCTCAATGGACCATAAAAATAATATCATGTAGTAGAAAAAGTGGATTTAGAAACCTTATATTAACCATTGTTTTGGTATAATGAACCTAAATAAAAAAATTGGAAGTATTTTGACATTATTAATGCTAAAAATTTTGAGAAAAGTGAATAAAATGAATTTTATAATTAGTTTTTGAGTGGATAAAAATTAATGTGATTATTTATCAAATTTAATATCTTTTTTTCTAAAACATACATTAAAATAATTTATAAAATAAACTATGCATGGTCTTATTATAATTTTTTCAAAATAGTATTTCTTAAACCCTCATCCACTTGACATTAGACTGCACTCCACCAACACTTATTCTTATACCCATTATATCTTTTTAATTTCTATTAATTATTAATTCTCATTAAAAATTTATTTATTATACTTCCATGGATTTAATGTCATTTGATCCATAGAAACCCTAACATGCTCGAGTTACTATAGTGATCTAGATTTATTGATCGATTTATTTTCTACTCTATTTTTGAAATTATTTCTCATAAATATTATATCATTTATCAGCCTTCCACAATCATTTTTTTCCTTCCATGGACTTTATGAACAATTATCCATCACAATAATATATAGTTTTTAAGTAATAATTTTTATTATTAGATGATTGTAATGATTTATTATAAAAAAATTAAATTCATTGATTCACATTTTTATAACTATATAATTGTAAAATATAAAAGTTTTTCATTAAATATAGTTTAAGGTAATATCTTTTTGTGATTAAATGTTATTTGAGAATAATAATCTTTTGTGATTTTAAAATATAGTTCTAATGTTTTTCCTATGATATTGTATTTTTATGTGTTTTATATGATATATATATTTTTTACATTATTATTATAATTTTTAAAGGTATTTTTTTCTTATTTCATTTGTTATAAATAATTTTTTACATTATAATTAGTTTTTTTTAAAATTATTCTGTTTTTATAAGGAACATTTCATTTCTAGATTGTGTTCCAAAAATAAGTTATTTTTCAAAAATTTATATTTTACTATATATTAATAGTATTATATTTTTTAACTATTTAAATTTAAAAATGTGATTTTATATTTATTTGATTATATTTTTATATTTATTCATCAATTATATTTTGAGTTTTTATAATTATGGGATATTTAATTGATAAATACATGATGAACTAGTGATTAATACAAGAAGGGGTGGAAATTTTTTGGGAATTTTCTAAATGAAATTTTTGAAATAAAGATCATATTTTTTCCCGTATTTGATGTGTTTGAATATGATTCAACTAGTGTATAGGGAAATAAAATACAATATGATCAAATTAATTTTTAAAAATAATTATACATGTTAAATCTAGTGTGTTGGAAAAAATAAGTAAATATTTAATGATGATGTGGATGAAGAATATGAGAAACTGTATCCATAATTATAATTAATTTAGGTTGTAGGTTTTCAAATTTTTTTAAAAAAATTGAAACTATTGTATAGATATGATATTAAACCACTATTCCCAGTTTTCAAGAAAATATCATTATTAATAGTAATGATTAGATTTATCAAAAATAATGATTGAAATGGTTTGATGGATTCATGTTTTACTGAATATCATGAATAATTAAATAATGTTATTTTGGAGTGAAATTGGAATAATTTTATAGTTATAAAAGGAAAAATATAATACCAAATAAGGAATTTGTTTAAAAATATATAGTCATTCACTAATAAATATGTTTTGTAAAAGAATGAATATGTTCAGTTATCAAAATGTCCTCAATTTCAAAAATCACAGTTTAATATGGTAGGATAAAATTATAAATGATTTTTTCTTAAAAAATTTGTTAAATACATCTTGTGAATGAATTCTATTATCATCAATTTATTCCATGATTGAATCATATATTTTTAAATTAAAATTATGTAAAGTGGATCAGATGGAATATAGATGACCTTGTGACTAATAGAATTCAATATTTTCTTGCAAAAAAATATAATTAAATATTTTTTATCTCATATTTTTTTCTATGTGGCGTTAGAATAGTTTAGAATAGAAGTATACATGGATGGAATTAATAAATATCCTTGATTTGAGGGACAACTTAGTATTTATCCTTTTATGATAGCCATAAAAACATTTCTTATTATATATGTATATAGATAAAATATGTGATGATCATATTTATATTGTATGGACCAAAACATCATAAATAAATATTCATGTTTATCTAGACTATTTATTTATGATTTGATATTTTTTTGGATGAAAATTGTTAAATTATTTGAATAATATAATAAAGATTATTTTATTTTTCATGGTATGATTATTTTCATTATAAAGAAATTTTCTTTATATAGAATCCTATCTGGTTATAGCAATGAGGTATATGAATATTTTCAATTTGCGAAGAGGGGACTTCATATAATTAATCACATAAAATAATAATTACTGTTTACATGTGTCAAAAATGATTTTTATAAGTGGATCATCCTTATCAATGGATAAAAAATAAATGTATTTATTTATATATGTATCATTTACCCCCCCCCCACAATTTTGAATTGAACAATATAAAAAAATGTGGAAAATCGATGTCAGTATGGAAAGAAATGCTAATTTCATAATAAAGAATATAAAATAATGAAATTAACCAATTTATTAAAAATATTTATAATTTATTTTTGGTGGAAATATATATCAATGATGTTTTTTATGTTTTTAATAAGATGTGTTACAGTATTACTCAAACATTAAAAAAATGATAATAAAAAATGGATTTTATACAAGGATGATGCCAATAATAATTTAACTTTTATTGGATTAATATCACATACTAAAAAGAAAAAGAATATATTTTACACCATTTTATATAATTTAAAAAATCAAGGGAAGGATGATTTTATTCATTGTGTGAATGATTTTAAATATCCTTGTTGATTTCCTAAAAAAGTGTTTTCTCAAAGGAATATTTAATTTTAATATGTAATAAATATCATGACTATAACTTATTGATGCACCATCTATTGATGGATTAATTTAATTGAATATTTCTGATATTTCATGGATTTTAGATCATTTTATTGTGTTAATTTATGAATTCTATTTATATTAATGTCATATATCCAAATATGTTATATATATGGAAAATGAATTTTAACTCTAACATTGTCAATTAATAATTTATCTTCCTCCATTAGTATTTCATATTGTAGTTCACATAATTTTTTTTTTTAATTAGGTATATGAATATTTGGTTGTGTTTATTTATGATAGATATATCAACTCAAAATATATATGAAAAAATTGAAAGGATATGATGAAAATATACTCTATCCAAATGCCTAAATTGTTAAAAACTATATATCAAATTTTAATATGGTGTTATACAGAGATTATTTTTTTAATGTTTATAATGTTGGTCACCCTATATCATGATACTTAATAATTAGTAAACAATGTAATGGGTTTTTTTCCTCTTGGTAAATATTATTCCACATGATGGTGTAACGAATAGACATTTATAAATTTTGAACTTCATAGGTGGGGCCAAACCATAGATATTGTCAGATATTACATAAATTAATATTTTATATGAAAAATTAAATAAATGTTTGTTCATGAATAAACATAATAAAATTTTTATTTCATGTTTTAAGGATAAATTCATCACTAATATGTCATCAAGAAATATTCAAATTGTTACAAGTAGGACCATGTGTTATTATGATCACTTGCTTTTTTTACATTGATATATACATATTTCACACAAATAATATATGAAATAAATAAAAATAGAGGATAAATGGTCATAAATGTAGTATTGTTTTTTAGTTCCATATATAAAAATATAATTTTTATTTCTATAATATTTTTCTTAGTTTTTTTGGTTACATGAGATTTTAATTAAAAAAAAATTTCAAGTAAACAAATTTATGTGAAATTGAGATAATAGTAATAATGTTGGAAAACCCGAGGAGTATGGATTTTTACTTTTTTTATTTTAATTGATTTATCTACCAAGAGAAATAATTTATAATATGAATTAATGAAAAAAAAATATTCTTTTTTATGGACTAATCAAATTATAAGTGATCATTTTTTCATAGGAAAAAAATACATTTGGTTTATTATAATTTGTATAATGATGAATAATATTGTCAAATACAATAAATTATTACATGAATTCCATTAAATAACAACTATTCAATTAATAATATTTACATGAAACATGAAACAATAACATTTATTTCATTTAAAAAAACAATCTATTAATCTATTAATTACTCTGGTAAAATTGTTTCTTTTATGAAACAGACATAGTTATGAATATTATTTTTTAACATTTATATTTACATATATAAGTTTAGAATTCAACAGATTTTTAATAAGTAAATTTATTAATATATTTATATGTATTTTTTTTATTTAAATAACTTTTTTATTCATAATTATTTTTTAAAAATTTTTATAATATTTTTAATTTTAAGGGATATTATTTTATTTTCCAAAATATTTAAAAATTTCATCCTATTGTGAATGATATCAATTTTTTAAATATATATCATAAATATTTAAAGTAATCTAATGGTACAAAACATTTAAAAAAATAGATTATTAGCATTTCAATCATAATTTTTATACATATTTAATTTCATTACTTATTGTAACCCATTTTTGGGTGACAAACCTTACATTGAATGTTTTTCTTTCTATATTGAAAAATTAAAATTTTTATTTATAAGTATTATATATTTTTAATAAAACATAGTTAAATAATCAATGATTGATGTAGCATATAAATTTATAAATTATAGACACTAAGAATAAAAATATATGTAAGTACATTTAATTATACATGTATCAATAATAATTAAATTATTTAATGATATAAAAAATGTATATCAAGAAATTATTTGTATCTCATATACTACATCATATAGGACTATACCAAAAAAATTAGTCCCGGTATTACACATTTTCTAAAACATACAAATTCACATTGAGATAGAAGGTTGATAATTTAGATTGAAAATAACAATAACCCATCTAGACCACATGCGATGTATCATTGGAGTTAAATGGATATGTAGGGTCATTATAGGGTATTTATATTGTTCAATTGTTTTATATATCTACTGTTATATGATATATTTTCTATGAGAGTCCAACGTTAAAAATTTATATATTTTTTTACAATGATTTTGAATGTTGTTCATTTGATATGACTTATATTTAATCAACTCAATTTCAAATAAAATTATTATTTCAAGCGATAATGTTAATTGAAAAGGGAATTTATCCATTGTGATAATGAGACAGAGGTTCTTTGAAGGAAAGATGAATTTAGTGAATATTTTTGGATGTAAAGAGAATCAAGATCTAAACTTCATGTATGTATCATTATATATATAGAGACATAGTCGATTATTGTCTCTAGATGGTTGGAAGAAGATTTTTTGGAATATAATTATGGTTTATAACATTTATTTTTTAAATTTATTTTTTTTATATAACAACATCTAAATATTTTATCATATAATATCCCTCTACAAAAAATCACTAATTGATATAGTCTATCATATTCTACCGTCATTCGTTTTAATGTCTATGGAATCCTTTATTAAATGAGAAAATGTATAAAAAAATGTATAAAATTAAGACTTATGTGATATAGTGTCTCCAAATATATTCAATACATCCAACCATCTCCATATAATCATCATGAAAATATAATATGGTGGGGATTTAAATAATGTGGATGTTTACTTACTATCAAACAACATAAGTAGATGTTAAAATTATAAGCCATTTATAATTAATTTTGTTTAGTATTACTATTCTAAAAATTTATCACACTGATGTAAAATTTGATGATATTATTTCATAATTCCCTATAGGTGAAAATGTTAATGGGGACTATAATACCAGAGTATAAGATGGATGTTATTACAACTGGTAATGTGAATCTAGTACTGTTGGGTCTTGTTAATGGATATAAAATGATATCAGTTTTAGAAAACCTTTGTGACACACTCATAATATAGAATATATAGGGGGAGATTTTAATGGAGATATAATTTTCAGGAGATATGAACTATAATATATCAATATGTAGATAGATTATTGATAAATGTAATTTATGTATGTTAATTTTGTTGTAGTGATGAGGTAGACCAACTTAACATAGCCCCCATCCCACATCCAGTTCCCCCACCTCCTCATTTGAAGGTGACCAACTTTTATGAATTTCGTGCTAGCGATCCCCATTTATATAATATAATAAATAGAATTGTTAATCATCTAAGATATTCTTCACATAATCATATTAGGCATTCAAGCCATCTAGATTAGAAATAAATTGTATTATTTATCTAATTGAACCCATTAAACTACCTACCGAGGAGGTCAAATTAATTAGTCAATCTATTGGCCATTTTTAATAATTCGACCATAAACTCTTTATAATTAGTTATCATATAAGGAATTAATTTTCTTCATTTTCTATTTAACTCCATATTAAATTTCATTATAATGTTTTATTATACATACCTAATAGTATATTATCTAAAAATAGTGGATATATTATAAAGTAATAGAAATTTTCCAGAAAAATTCCCTAAATAAAATCCTTTGGATTATTATCCGATAACAAAGGTAACCTTGGATTCTCCTGTATTAGATAATAATTATAAATTTTTATGGAGTGATTATATTTTGAAAAATATTATAAATTAAATAAATTTTTAAATGACATTATTAATGTTATAAATATTTTTGATCTCACTATATCCTTGTTTTGGTTATTTTATATATATGTAATTTTATTTTTGAAATAAAATTTATTTAATTAGTCATATGTTATATTGAATTAACTTATAACGTAACTAATTTGGTTTTTGTAAGCTCTTATGAAACAATAAAACTATTATTTTTTTTATAAATGAGTGATATGTTTTAATGATTGGGAAATAACTTAAGTAATTTTTCATAATTAAATATATATATGAATGATTGATAGAAATGAATATATATTAGTCTCATCCATTAATAAACTAGTAATAAGACATATAAAATTTAGAATCAAAAAAATTTCTCTATTATTAATGTTATTTTTTTTATCATTTAGTGGACATTCAATGTTATACATATTCCTCCAATATCAGGGAAAGTAATATTGGTTATATGCATTAATTTTTTGTGATAGAATATGATATGAAAATATATTAATAGATTAATTATTGTCTTAGTCATTTACTTATTTTATTTTATTTTTTTCATTATATATATAGTTTTATAATAAATATTTAAAATCACAACTTGTCAAGAATTGGGGTCAATTGGGATAAAATCCCATCAATGGACAAAAAATTAATTTTTGAATGTTCAGGTAGATAACATTTATATTATCCAATATATGTTTCTTCATAAATATACAATTATTACAATTTTTTTTAAAAAAAAGTTATTTAATAAAATCGTTTCACTACCAACAGGTGGGTCTTGAATATGTGAATATTATTTTATAACTAATTAATGATATAGTCATGACACGAAACAAAATAGTTTTTTATGATGGTGGTTTTATTATAACACATATAATATAAAAAATAGTTCTATTAATTTTTAATTAAAAACACCATATGTAGTATAATTGTTATTATTTATTTAATATATTAAAAAATATATGAACCACCTTAAATTTTTATTTAGATAATTTATTCTAATAATTAATTATTTAAAGATATAGTTCGTTGTATATTTATTTTTTCAATTATGTTGTAAATTATTTCAATGAGTTTGAAAGACTTTTTTCTTTTTTAAAGATACATATAAATAATATTTTTATATTTAAATAAATTTTGATCATTTATTATATAATATTTTGAAAAATATATTATTAACATTCATTAATGTTTATAGGAAAAATCGGCATTGAAAGACATGCAATAATGGATTTATAGGGAAATCATTCATAAAACAGAACTCAAAATAACATTTCAGGATACTATTATTAGAATCCAGTGTATACACCCATGTATAATAGATATCAACAAAAAATTTCATAAAACATTATGTTCAATGTGTTATATATATATTTATAATGGGATTTCAACATTGGGTTGTTTAAACACGGTGTTAAAATCTCAAATTTTTTACATTGTATATATTAAAAGGTGTTTTTAATTGATATTAAAATGAAAAAAATAAAATTTTGAAATAGTTATATTTCTTATCAGTCTCATTGAAAAAACATCCACATGTTTCACTCTATTTATAAATAAATTTATGCATAATATTTTATTCTTATGTTCCCACTTTGGCCTTATAAACACACAATCAATATCTATATTGATCTTCTAAAAAAGTAACACTGACTTCCAATAATTTTATAGGGACACCCCCTTCTTGGTTTAGAAACAAAATTATATTTATCAGCTATTTCAATATTTTTAACACTAATTTTTAAACATGATGAAGTAGTTCATCTTTTTTTATTATAGGTTTGTAGTATCTCTTCATGGTCCATGATCATCCAATACTTCTTCGTACCTTTCATATTCATCTCCATAAATTATGATTCATGTTTTAATTAATATTTTTCCACACTGTTGGTTATGTCTTATGAGGTATTATTATTTCATTCAACTCATTCTCAATGATCAACATTTTAGAAATTTATTTTGTTTGTTAATCGTGAAAGTCAATATGACCATTCATCTATAGACCATTCTAAATTAATATCCATGTTCACTCACACCTCCCGTGTTATGAATATTTATTTTGTATATGATGATATTATATTGGTGATCATTCAACTAGATTAAATATTTCTAATTGAATCCCTCACTCATATATGTATTGGATCGTACCTTTATCACTATAAAATCATTAATTAGAATAAACATTTTTCTATTTCCATTATCACATTTGAAACCTTACATCGATCAATTTCTATGGAAACTCCAAAGTTTCATTTTTTTACATATTTGAAAACAATATTTGAGTTTGATTTAATAATAATCTTATAATTTCTATGATTGATATCAATTTTGTATTATTGGGATAATCCATTCAGTTATTCATATCCTTTATATTTGATAAAAACAATTAATCACTGTATTTTTTTGGATGATACATATATCTTTGAGTAAAAATATTAATATATTAAATAATTTATGTGTTATTTTACATCTACAATGATGTATCATGAAGATAGGTTTTCTTTAGAACATCACAAGACAATAATCATGATAAGATATTATCTTTCATTTCAACACTAACTCTTTCATTTTTCTTAGTCATGTAAATATTTTGGGCAATATACTCTACTAACTCCTCACCAAAACTATAACATCACAGGTGAATAAAGAATAATACATTTTCATATTTATTAATATTTGAAAATTAAATATTAATTTTAATTTAAAGGGGTTTCTATGTTCGATATCGTACTCGATACGCAATAATGATTTTCATTGAAAACTTACGTTGCACACTAGTAATATAATAATATTATATTAAATGGTAGTTAACACGTAGTCGTTGTATTGGCAGGAATGAATAGAAATAACTATAATATGATTATATATGTGTTTTTAAATGTTTTTACAATTTTCCAATAAAAGTTAAAGGCTTAAAATAAGAAAAGAATTCAATTTTAGGTATAGATACTCTAATATACACTAAAGGTCGACTTATTGCCTTTTCATGGTGAACCTTAATTAAATATAGTTTTGTTCACTCTTATAATTTCTATTGGACTAAATAAAACAATTCAATAGAATCAGGGCATCAAAATTTACTTTGTGTAAATTTTTGGAATTTTTCCGACAAAGTTTATTTTTATAATGAATAGTGGAAAATGTTGTATTTTAATTCAAAACCTCTTTTTAATCTATTTTATTTATATGATTATATTATATTTTGAATTAGTTTAGGAGTGGAATTATAATATATTTTTACCATTTATTCCAATAGTGGTCGTTGGAATTAATTTCACATCGAAATTGGACTTAAACTAGTGTCAATCTGTTGATATATATTGTTTCATAAAAACACGCTATTTGTCATGACAGCGGTAATTTACTATTAAATTAATTAATTTAAATTATATGATTTTAATTTTGTAAAATAGAAATAATTTTTGAATTTTTAATATCAAATATATCTTAGGGGGAAGTTTTGGTATTTTTTTAGAAAACATTAATTTTTGATGAATAGTGAAACCACTAAGTGGTAATTAAAAAACTAATTTTTCATTTAAATGAAATTTTACCACCTTTGTGTTCTTAATTTAAAAAATCCTACATACATGGTAGTCATTACAAATTAAAAGTTGGTTCAATGGGATTAAAATAATTTTTTTGGTGAATTGTAATTTTTATATTTATTAATCGCGATTAGAGGTAATTTGTGTAGTTTAAGGTAAAAATAATGTTTTTTATAATATGAAATGATGTAGACACATGTCCTAACATTATTTTATGTTTCATGGCCGACCAAGAAAATCCATGGGTCAACTTGGGGACCCCATGGAGCCACTTTGGTAGAAAAATGACATTAATATCTTTTTATATAAAGTTAAAATAAAAATGTCACAAACATGAGTTGTTTTACGAAAAGAATTTGTAAATGGGGTTATACAAGTCATAATTATGACTATAAATATTAATTAGAAAGATAGAAAGATTTTCTACATCATGATATTTTTTTTTTAATTTTTAGACATTAAATAAATTATATTATTTATGACACCATGATGATGCAGTGGTTACCTCATTATTTAACAATTTAAATAAAATGAGACGATAATTTAAAATCTAAGCCCTAAACTTGTCAAAAACTTATTGGATGGGTGTATTTCGAACCCTTGTTATCTTATCCTCTTAATATATAATTTTGGGACCTTTAAAACCCGAAACTCGTTTTATAATAAAGTTTCCTTTTAAAACATTCCAAGAGGGCCCCTCCTCTCCTCTTATAAAAGTCCCCCACCTCTACCACTTTACCCACACCTCTCAAGCCGTTTTCTCGGCCAAACATTGCCCATTTCCTCTCTCCACATACCTCTTTTACTCCTAGAAGCCTCACTTTGGGAAAAAGTCTTCCCAAGAAAGACTTTAAGCTCAAATCAAAGAGAGTTACCCGATTTTAAGTTAATGTCTTCACTTGTGTTCTTTTGTATTATTTTTCTTCTCCAACCCCCTAAACTCTTTTTATTAAATTATTTTGTAACAAATCCAGTATATTCAATATACTAGGATGTTGTTATAAGATGTTTTTGAGCTACTCTTACACACACCTATATATAATTGTTAAAGAACATACTGTTTCTGTGGATGGTGAATTTCTGCCTCACGAAACGATGATTGTTCAATATTCTTCTAACACCTTCAAAGGTGGACATTAAAATGAGACTATATTTATATATGATATATTATATGTTTATTTTCTCCTTTAGATACTGTATTTTTCATTTATGGAACACCTTTATGTCTTCCATTATGGGCATACGCGATATCTTCATTTTAGGAAGTGTGGACTACCACCCCCTCATAGTGATTTGATTCGTTAATGCCATATGTGGGACGTATAAAGGATGGACTTTAGGTTATTATATATGATGTTATACTGGAATTATAATATTCCTTTATATCATTATTATTTCTTTCCATTAAAGTATGATATAGAAATTAAGGTAGCGTTCTTGCGTACGTACGGCTTACAGTCTCAATGAACGGTGCATTTCATTTTTATTCTCAAAATGATTATGTAAAATTATAAATACATGTTTATGCTAGATATATATGATATATATATGATATCAAAATAATTAATATCATTTTGGATATGATAAACCTTTGACCACACGAACAACATGTAATTGTAAGAAGTCTACTTTCGACGTAAGGACCAAATATCAACAAAACAAACATTATTAAATTAAATGATTACATAATTTTTATAACATGGAAATGAGTGATACAAAAGGAATAATGAAATTGAAAAAGGTTCTTAAGAAAGTATAAATTAACTCATGTTTATTATTCAGGATGATAAAGAACGATCGAGTCAAGTCGGACCCAAGGTAAGGGACTTCATCTCAATCTCCTTTCATTGAGGAATATTTCATTTTATACACTACTTTATTTTATACAATGTATAAACCCCTTTGACTTTTAATTTTATACAAAAGGAATCTTTTTCTACAAAGCGTTTTACAAAAAGACAAAAAGGAATGTTTCTTTTAACGTACGCGGTGACAACGACCTTTTCCACCGCCGCGAGTATTATTTGGTCTTTGGCGTCCTCAACAAGATGTAATGTTTTTAAAATGAAATAAATACCATATACTATTTTATGTATTTTAGTATTCAAAATGGTTTTTATAATGGATTTTCTATGTCAATATATTTAAGTGATATATTGTGATCAATGTGTGGAAATGTTTTCGTTCCATTATATTTGTTTTATGTCTTATGATTTTATAATGCTACTTCCATGAATTCAAGGACTCGTGGTTACGTTATAACCTTCAATGCACTGGTTATAAAAGTCAGCCGTATGGATATTCCATTAAGTGTTATGTGTGGAAGTCGACTGTATGGTTATTCCACATAAGTATGTTTATGTCCCAAGATACCTTTATATGTTATGTGATATTTATATGGGTTTTATGGAAACCTTTTGGTTACAAAATGGTAAGTAATTATCTTTTATTCAGTGATGAGTTTTTACTACTTCATAAAGGTCAAAATTATTACTTTGATAAAGTATGCATGGTTTACTTGTTGTTTTGAAAAACTAACAGTTTTCATTCATTGTGTTTCCCTTTCTAAGATTTTTATGCTCACACCAAGTTTTTTTGAAATGTTTTTGACTAGAATTACTGTGGAATAGGGTCTAGGATGGGATCAAGGGAAAGTCATGCTATCTAAAACATGGAACCAAACGTGTTTCTTTTTAAGAGTTTTTATTTTAAGGAAACTTAGTAGAAGTGTCCTCTTTGTAATCTTTTGAGATGTAATAGTTATGTCATAATTCTCTAAAACTCCAAACCTGAAAAGATCCTCAATGTGAATTATTCATTTAATTCAATATTAAGTAAGGTTTAAGGTCGGGTCCTTATAGTTGGTATCAAAGGTCAGTTTAGACATCTTTAGGAGTTAGAAAATTGTTAGTTTATGAATTAATTTATGGTATGATTGAAATGATATAGCATTTAAATATTACCATGTTGCTTAACATAAGATATTTCATTGTTCATAATGGTTTTCCGCAGAGGAAACAAAGCAGCTATGTTGGGACGACATCACGAGGAAGACAACCTTCCAAATCAGCAACCCGAGATAGTCGGAATTGGAACTGAACAGTTTGTTTTAGTGATGGAAAAGTTGAATCAGGCTATAAATGGTGGTGTTATCCATGCATGAGATCAACCAGATCAACCCCAGAGGAACATGTCACTGGTATAGCATTTCATGAGGCAATATACCCCATAATTCAGAGGATCATCTGACCTTGTGCTAGCTTAAGGGTGGATTAAAGCCCTGGAGAAGATTTTTTATGTCACGGGTTGTTCAGAACATCAAAAGGATAGTCTTGTTGTTTACCGTTTTGAAGGTGAAGCTGATCAGTGGTGGTCGACGGTGAAAAATATCAGGGATAGTGATGAGATTGATGATCTTCACTGGGATGAATTCAAAGGTTTGTTTCTTGAGAAGTATTATACTATGGTGGTTCATCTTAGGATGGAAAAACAATTTCTATAATTAAGGTAGGAGGATGCCTCAGTGGCTGCTTATGAAGCAATGTTTACTCTACTGCCAATGTATGCTCAAAACATCATATGAGATCTTGATAGTAAAATCAACCATTTTTACTCAGGGATAAAGCCAAGGTATCGAAGGGCTTTAGCTTCTCATGAGTTCAAATGTTATTAATAACTTGTTCGACGTGCAGAGAATGTGGAAATGGAGTTTTCCGATGATCAGGTTTTCTTTGAAAAACGATATAATAAGAGGTCCAGCTGGCAGGCAAAGGGGAGGAATTCATCAAATAAGCATGGAGGTAAGAAAAAAAATATCCATCCTATGAGAAGTGTGGTAAAATTCATCCTCAAGAATGTTTATCCAAGTCTGGAAAGTGCTTTTGGTGTGGTAAGTCTGGTCATATTGCTCGTAACTGTAAGGAAGATGGTCATGTAGGTAATGAAAAGTCAGCGGTAAGATGTTTCAAGTGTAATGAAATGGGTCATTATGCAAATGAGTTTCTAACGAAGAACTCAATTGGGGGAAAGCAGCCAGACTACAAGCAGAAAGGGGTGGTGAAATCCTTTGCAACTACTTCAGCAGATGATGGTCCTTTGAATGAAGTAGTATCAGGTACATTGTTTGTTTGTTCGGACTATGCCAATGTGTTGTTTGATTCAGGGTCTACACATTCCTTCATTTCTGAGAAGTTTTCAAGTAAATTGGAAATTCCATCTCAAGATATGAATCCTAATCTTATGGTAAAAACACCTGGATGGAACGTTGAGACAAAAAGAAATTATAAGAACCTTCCTATCCTTGTGGGCGGAATGAATCTACCAACAAACCTTATGGTTATGACTCTAGTAGAGTTTGATGTTATTTTGGGCATGGATTGGACTTCTTTTTATCATGCGAAGATTGACTATAGTGCTAAAATGGTTTCTTTTTAGATATATTTTATGTTTTTGTACAAGAATGAACCCTTGATTTTGATAACAAATCAGGAAGTTGAGAAAATAGTAAAAGATGGAAATGAATGTTACCTTGCACATATTGTTGAAAATAAAGGAACTGTTTAGATTAATGATGTTCCAGTAGTAAATGAGTGTCTTGATATTTTTCCTGATGAGTTTCCTGGTATTATTCATGATCGGGAAGTTGAATTTACTGTTGACTTAGTTCCTAATTCTAAGCCATTTTCAAAACTCCCTTTATTGAATGGATCAAGTTGAACTTTTAGAGTTAAAGAAGCAATTGCAGGAGTTATTAGATAAAGGATTCATTCAACATATCACATCACCATGGGGTGCTCCTGTCTTGTTTGTTAAAAAGAATGATGGTTCAATGAGACATTACATTGATTATAGAGCCTTGAATAACCTTACTGTTAAGAACAAGTATCCTTTGCCTCATATCGATGATTTGTTTGATCAGCTCCAAGGAGATCAGTATTTTTCGAAGATTGACTTGAGGTCGGGGTACCATCAGTTGAAAGTAAAAGAAGCAGGCGTTCTGAAGACTGTGTTTCGTTCTAGATATGGCCATTATGAATTTTTAGTTATGCCTTTTGGGTTAACCAATGCATCTGTTGTATTCATGGACCTTATGAATAGGACATTCCATGAGATATTGGATAACTTTATGGTTGATTTCATCGATGATATTTTGGTGTTTTATAAATGTAAAGAGGATCATGAAAGTCATTTAAGGGTTATATTGAAAAACATAAAAGAAAAGAAACTATATGGAAAATTTATAAAGTGTGAGTTTTGGTTACAACAAATTTATTTCCTTAGTCACATTGTTTCAGAAGATGGCATTACTATTGATCCTTCTAAAACAAAAGTTGTTGAAGAATGGCCAAGACCCACAATTGTAACTGAGATCCACAGTTTCCTTGGTTTGGCAGGTTACTACCAAAGGTTTGTTGAAACTTTTTCATGGTTATCTAGTCCAATGACTAAACTAACTCAGAAGGGTGTTAAGTTTATCTGGATAAAATAATGTGATGATTGTTTTCAGGAGTTGAAAAGAAGATTGGTAAATGCTGCAGTTCTGGAACTTCCTTCCAGGAATGGTGAGTTTGTTATCTACAGTGATTGTTTATTGAAGGGACATGGTTGTGTCCTTATGCAGAATGATCTGGTAATTTCATATGCTTCATGTCAGTTGAAAACTCATGATGTAAATTACCCTACACATGATTTGGAATTAACTGCTGTTGTTCTTGCTCTAAAAATTTGGAGGCATCATTTGTATGGAGTAAAGTGTGAAATATATAATGATCACAAAAGTTTAAAGTATATATTCTCTTAGAAATAATTGAACATGAGATAGAGGAGATGGCTATAATTAATCAAGGATTATGATTGTACAATTCATTTCCATCCGGGAAAAGAAAATAAAGTGGCTGATGCTTTGAGTTGAAAATGTAATGCTTCATTAACCATGCTACGTTTGGAATGAGATCCTTTGGTTTTTTGATTTGAGGACCTTTGGAATATAAGTTATTAGTGTAGGGAGTTCTTCTGTTTTGTTTTCAGTATCAGTGTGATCATCCCTATCAGATAGAATTAAGAAAGCACGGAAGAAAGATAGTGGGTTTCATAAAAAGGAAGAGCTAGTTCAGAAGGGTAAGTTTCCTGAATTTATCATTGATAATGATTGTGTTTTTAGGTTTGGGAAGAAATTATGTGTGACTGGTGATTCATATTTGAAGAATGAGTTGTTATGTGAGGCTCATAGTTCCCCGTTTTCAGTTCATCCTGGCGGTACGAAGATGTATAGAGATCTACGGGAGTATTACTAGTGGGATGGAATAAAAAGAGATATTGCTGATTTGACTATAATGTGTTTGACTTGTCAGTAGGTTAAAGCAGAGCGGCAGTTACCTAAAGGGATGCTTTAGCCATTACCGGTGCCAGAGTGGAAATGGAAAAATGTATCCATTGACTTTTTTTTTGGGATTAATAAGGAAATCTCTAGGTAATAATGAAATCTAGGTTATTGTTGATCGCTTGACTAAATCTACTCATTTCCTTCCTATTCGAGATACGTTCTCTCTAGATCAAATTTATAGATTGTATCGTAAAGAGATAGTAAGGTTGCATGGAGTTCCCCTATCCATTCTATCCGATCGTGATCCCAGGATTACTTCTAACTCTTGGAATGGCCTTCAGAAGTCATTGGGTAATGAATTAAATTTTAGTACATATTTTCATCCGCAATCAGACGGGCAGTCAGAACGAACAATTCAAAATTTGGAGGATATTCTACGTGATTGTTAGATGGATTATCAGGGAAGTTGGGACCAACATATTTCTTTGGTTGAATTTTCATATAATAACAGGTTTCATTCCAGTATACATATGGCTCCGTTTTGAGGCATTATATGGGAAGCGGTGTCGAACTCCAGCTTTCTGGGATGAAGTGGATGAAAGGAAGCTGATGGGACCATAATTAATAGAAGAGATTGCTGAAAAAGTTTAGTTGATTCAGAAACACATGAAAACAGCTCAGAGAAGACAGAAAAGTTATGAAGATAACCGGAGGAAGGATCTATCTTTCAAGGTAGGTGATCGTGCTTTTCTCAAAGTTTCACCATAGAAAAGTGTGATGTGATTTGGTAAGAAAGTAAAGATGAGTCCAAGGTTCATTGGACCATATGAAATTCTGGAGATAGTTGGATCAGTTTCTTATCGAGTGGCTTTACCTCCGAGTTTATCTCAGGTACACAATGTTTTTCAGGTTTCGATGTTGAGAAAGTATATGCCAGATCCTTCTCATGTTTTGATCCCAGAGGTAGTTCAGTTGGAAGAGAATCTCTCTTATGAAGAACAAACAATCCATATTCTTGACCGTAGAGAGAAAGTGTATCGAAATAAGGTAATTCACCAGGTAATGGTTTTGTGGAAAAACCATACGGTTGAAGAGGAAATGTGGGAATCTGAAAATTCTATGAGGGATAAATACCCCCACTTATTTTGATAAGTGAATAAAATTGCGAGGACGCAATCCCCAAAAGAGGGGAAGGATGTAACATCCCTGGTAAATAAAGAATAATACATTTTCATATTTATTAATATTTGCGAATTAAATATTAATTTTAATTTAAAGGAGTTGCTATGTTCGATAGCGTACTCGATACGCAACAACGAGTTTCTTTGAAAACATACGTTGCACACTAGTAAAATAATAATATTATTTTAAATGGTAGTTAACACGTAGCTGTTGTATTGGAGGGAATGAATAGAAATTACTATAATATGATTATATATGTTTTTAAAATGTTTTTAAAATTGTCCAATAAAAGATAAAGGCATAAAATAAGAAAAGAATTTAATTTTAGGCATAGATACTCTAATATTCACTAAAGGTCGACTTATCGCCTTTACATGGAGAACCTTCTTTAAATATATTTTTGGTCACTCTTATACTTTCTATGGACCAAATAAAACTATTCTTTAGAATCAGGACATCAAAATTTACTTTCTGTAAATTATTGGCATTTTTCCGATAATGTTCATTTTTTTAATGAATAGTGAAAAATGTTGAATTTTAATTCAAAAACTCTTTTTAATATAATTTATTTATATGATTAGATTATCTTTTCAATTGGTTTTAGAGTTGAATTAGAATATATTTTTACCATTTAATCCAGTAGTGGTCATTGAAATTAATTTCACTTTGAAATTGGACTTAAACTAGTGTCAATCATTTGATATATATTGTTTCATAAAAACATGCTATTTGTCATGACAGCGGGAATTAATTATTAAATTAATTAATGTAACTTATATGATTTGAATTTTGTAAAATAGAAATCATTTTTGAATTATGAATATCAAATATATATTAGGGGGATGTTTTGTTATTTTTCTAGAAAACATCAATTTTTTATGAATAGTGAAACCACTAAGTGGTACTTAAAAAAACTGATTTTTCGTTTAAATGAAATTTTACCACCTTTGTGTTTTGAATTTCAAAAATCCGATAAAAATGGTTTTAATTAGGATGTAAAATGTGGTTCAATGGGATTAAAATAATTTTTTTGGTAATTAGTAACTTTTATGTTTATTAATCGCGATTAGAGGTAATTAGTGCAGTTTAAGTTAAAATTATGTTTTACTAATATGAAATTATGTAGACACATGTCTTAACATTATTGGATGTGTCGTGACTGACCAATAAAATCCATGGGTCAACTTGTGGACCCCATTGAGACACTTTTGTAGGAAAATGACATTAATATCTTTTTATTTAAAGTTAAAATAAAAATGTCACAAACATGAGTTGTTTTACTAATAAATTTTTTTTAATGGGTTTATTCAATTCATAATTTTGACTATAAATATTCATTAGAAATCTAAAAATATTTCCTACATCATGATATTTATTTTAATAATTTTTAGACATTAAATAAATTAAATTATTTATGACACCCTAATGATGCAGCAATGACCTCATTATTAAACTATTTAAATAGAATAAAACGATAATGTAATATCTAATACCTAAACTTGTAAAAAACATATAGTATGGGTGGATTTATAACCATTATCACCTTATCCTCTAAATATATAATTTTGGGACATTTAAAAACCGAAACTCATTTTATAATAAAGTAACCTTTTAAAGCATTCCAAGAGTCCCCCTCCTCTCCTCTTATAAAAGGCCCCCACATCTACCACCTTACCCACACCTCTCATGCCATTTACTTGGCCATACCCTTCCCATTTTGTCTCTCCACATCCCTCTATTACTACTATAAGCCTCACATTGGGCATAAGTCTTCCCAAGGAAGCCTTTGAGCTCAAATCAAATAGATTTACCTGATTTTATGTAATGTCTTCACTTGTGTTCTTTTGTTTTATTTTGCTTCTCAAACCCCCTAAACACTTTTTATTAATTTATTATGTATCAACTCTAGTATCTTAAATATACTAGGATGTTTTTATAAGAATATTTATAGCTACAATTACACACACCTACATCTAATGGTTAAAAAACATTCTGTTTCTATGGATGGAAAATTTCTGCCTCACGAGACCATGATTGTTCAATATTCGTCTAACACCTTCAAAGGTGGCCATTACGAAGTCACTATATTTATATATGATATATAATATGTTTATGTTTTCCTTAATCTTCTTTATTTTTCATTTATGGCATACCATTATGGCTTCAATTATGGGTATAGGCGCTATCTTTATTTTAGGAAGTGTGGACTACCGCCCCCTCAACGTGATTTGATTCATTAATGCCATATATGGGATGTACAAAGGATGAATTTAAAGTTATTATATATGATGTTATACTGGAATTATAATATACCTTTATATCGTTATTATTTCTTTCCATTAAATTATGAGATAGAAATTAAAGTAGCATTCATGCGTACGTACGGCTTACCGTCTCCATGAACGGTGCATTTCATTTCTTACCTCTAAATGATTATGTAATATTATAAATACATGTTTATGCTGGATATATATGATATATATGATATCCAAATCATGAATATAATTCTGGATATAAAGAAACTTTTACCACATGAACAACATGTAATTGTAAGAAGTCCACATTCGACATAATTACCAAATATCGACAAAACAAACATTATTAACTTAAATGATTACATAATTTTTATAACATGGAAATGAGTGATATAAACGGAATAATGAACTTGAAAAAGGTTCTTAAGCAAGTATAAATTAACTCAAGTTTATTATTCAGGACGTTAATGAACAATCAAGTCAAGTCAGACCCGAGGTAAGGGACTTCGTCTCAATCTCCTTTCATTGAGGCATATTTCGTTCTATACACAACTTTCTTTTATACAGTGTATAAAACCCTTTGAATTTTAATTTTATATAAAAGGAATCTTTTTCAATGATGCGTTTTACAAAATGAAAAAAAGGAATGTGTCTTTTAACGTACGTGGTGACAACGACCTTTTTCGCCGCCGTGAGTATTATTTGGTCTTTGGCTTCCTCAAAAAGCCGTATTGTTTTTAAAATGAAATAAATACCATATACACTTTTATGTATTTTGGTATTGAAAATGGTTTTTATAATGGATTTGATATGTCAATATATTTATGTGTTATATTGTGATCAAAGTGTGGTAATGTTTTCTTTCCATTATATTTGTTTTATGTCTTATGATTTTTTAATGGTACTTGGACATTTGATGGGTGGTTACGTCATAAACCATATGACGGGTGGTGCCGTGAATACCAGGATGGGTCGTTACATTATAACCTCCAATTCATTGGGTATGGATGTCGGACGTATGGCTATTCCATTAAGTGATATGTGTGGAAGTCGACCGTATGGTTATTCCACTTAAGTATGTTAATGTCCCAAGTTACCTTTATATGTTATGTGATATTTATATGGGTTTTATGGTATCCTTTTTGTTACAAAAGTGTAAGTAATGATCCTTTATTCAGTGAAAACTTTTTACTAATTCATAAAGGTGAAAAGTATTACTTTGATAAATTATACATGGTTTACTTGTTGTTTTGAAAAAACTAACAGTTTTCATTCATTGTGTATCCCTTACTGAGCTTTTTATGCTCACCCCAAGTTTTTTTGAAATGTTTTTCACAGGACGTAATGTGGAATAGGGTCAAGGATTGGATCAAGGGAAAGTCATGATATCTAAAACATGGAACTCGATATGTTTCTTTTTTAGATTTTTTATTTTAGGAAAACTTAGTAGAAGTGTCTACTTTGTAATCTTTTGAGATGTAATATTTTTGTCATAATTCTTTAAAACTCTAACCCTGAAAAGATCCTCAATGTGAATTATTCATTCAATTAAATATTAAGTATGGTTTAAGGCCGGTGCCTTATAAAAACTACATATGAATAAATGAACATCAATTAAAAAAATTCAATTATTTTTTCTATGAAATATGGTTTCAACCTAATTGTCATCATGTGTCCAATAAATCTTAAAACATTATTATGACTGAAAATCAATATAAAACCGATTCTATTTGATAAAAATTATTAGGACCCGATTGACATAATGCACAATATGAATTTGAATCAGGGTTTGAAATGATTATTAATTTTCCATTGGTTCATTGGTGGTCATTTGAATCATTTTTTCTTTTACGAAAAATTACCTTCACTCTAGTGTTCTTACTTGTATTGATCACACAAAATGATAAGTGATCATATTAAATTTAAGCCACATAATAAATAGTGATATTATAATTTCCACCACTAATGGAAACATCAATATTCTTACACATGGAGTATTATTACACAATTTCGTAATACACTATACATTCTTTTATTGAACGTAATTTTTATGTTATAATCACTTTGTGTGATGGCACATGATTCTTTCAAGGATCTAGAATGGATCATTATAGCTCTAAGGTTTAATATAGCTTCTTAACCTATTTATGATTCATTAGTGAATGGAAAAATATGTTTGTAAACGTGAAGACCACATCCATTTTTTATATACATACTAGTTTTACTCTATTCGTTATGATAATTTTCTTTCAACATGAATAAAATTGTTTATCTCCTTAGAACATATTGTAAATATTTTATTTTTATTCAATGATTGAAAAAACAACTGATGTATTCCATAATATCATACTTTTATAAACATATTCTTACAATGGAATATATTTCCAAACTTGAGTTACCTTATTTCCTTCGTTCTTTTCCTACAAAATATGGAAACATAAAACTGTTTTATTCATAGATGATCCTTCACACTCAAAATAAATCTTGATATAGAAATCGAATCCAATTTGGATCAATTCTTCACCAATTTTTAGATGTATAAACAATAATATCTAACTCTAAATAAATATAATAAGTATTTCTATTTTTTTTATTAAATATACTTGTTAACATGAAGGTTGGGATCAATCCACCTCGTATGTATAGTCTATATTCATTCTCATTGTACCACATGATGCACTATGGTAATAAGCATTCTTATTAATCCATTTAATGACTAAAATATTGATCAAGTTGAAATATTATGATATTCAAATTTAAATTAATTTATAATCTTATAATAAACCATCGTATTCAATAATACACTCCTTGGGTTTTGGTATTCATTAATCAAAACATTTTATGATATTATTTTTTACATCATTCAAACGTTCTATTTTATAATACTATCACAAAATCCCCATTAAAAATCAAATATTTATTTGTTATGAATGTTTCATCATTGTTCTATATGTATCATAAACCATTTAAATTATCAAGAGGTATTCTACCTCTTGGTTTATAAAAAATCTAATTTGTTGTTAAATTGAATGAATCTCAATATTCACTACTCGAAATAAAGGTGAATTCCATCATTTTAACAAAATAAGTTTCAACGTAAAAATATTTTGTGGCATGGATAAAATAAAAAATCATGAATCACTGAATTGTATAAATATTGATTGTGACATGAAGTTAATTCCAAAATGTGTAAACTAGTGCTTCAAATGTTTTTAATGATTAAAACATTACACAAATGAACATTACATATAATTGTTATACACATAAAATTATTTTTATAAAATATTTCATTTTTCAAATTTACCTACTCAAGAATGAATTTACATGTATAAATGAGTTTGAAAGACTTTTAGAAATATAGATAAACTGATCCAATATTTGATATTTTTTCGACCATCTCATTAATTTACTGTAATATATTTTATCCTTCAATTCATCTCAAATAAATTCTAATATGGTTACATTTATTCTTTCCAGAATTACTTTTATCTAGAAAATTAACTCCCCTAGGACATTTCTAAATATATTTTCGTTTTCTATAATCTACCCTTATGACCATTGGGAATCAATATTAATATTTAAATAATTCATCCTCTATAGTATTAAAAATCACTAACCCACTTATGGATGATTCCATTTTTATCAATTTCGAATAAACATTGCCATGTTTACGGTTATGTGTGTGAGAAATCCAACAATTCACCAATATTAAAAATTCCAAAATATCTCAAATACATTGACGATCTGTATTCATATCATCCAAACAGATCTTAAAATTATAACATATATACTTTTAGTTAATTTCCATACATAATTTATTTTTTTGGTAAAATCCACATATATTTTTTTGAATTATTTATTGTTATCATTAATATTTAATTTTCAGAATAGCCTTAACAAATCTTTTGGAATAAATTAAAAATAATTTGAATTCATCATGTACAAATTTTCTACATGTCTTTAATAATTCATTATTCTAATGATTGATAAAAACACCATGGTACAATAAACCTTCACATCAAATAATTATGATACATATTATCTAAACAATTAAATATAAATATGAAAATTTATCTAAGAATTTTAGAATTAAACTAATACATTTACATATTGATAGAAAAACAATAATATTAATGAATAATGTGGAAAATGTTTTAAATTAATAAGAAATTTTTAAATTTTTAAATGGAATTAAATTCAGATTTTTTTTTAAATTCATCTAATTATAAAGAAATTATATTTTAGATATGAATTAAATAGATAGAATATTTTATTGAACATAAATATTATATTTTTATCACAACAATATGATAAATTTTTAGAAATTATTTATATTGAAATCAAATTTTAAAATATGGAATTAATTGAATTATAAAAGATTCATATTTCAATTCTACTATGTAAACTATTTAACGAAACTAACATCACATATCTATCATTATTTAGAAAATTATTATATATACCATCAAAACACATATCGAAGTGGTTGAAATAAATTTTTGAATAAATACATGAATTAAAATATTTCAAATTTATTAAACTTGATAAACTCATAATTATAATTTTAACACATTATGTTTTCTAGATTATGTAAATTATGATGATTTTATAAAAAAATAAATTTAAATTTTTAAAAAAATATTTCTAAATTATAATCCATTACATATAATTTTTATAGTTATTTAACAAAAACAATTGATGTTTGTTGATTTTTATTTATATATTTTTCATAACATTTTAGAAATAATTCATTTTAAAAACATTATATTGAAATTTACATCCCAAAATAAATTTCAAAATTATTTGAAAAAAAATATTAATTATTTTATATAATTCAAAATTGAATTGAAGAAAAAATATATTTTTATTCTACACCATTTTTATTAATATTGTTGTTCATGCTCAATTATTGAATTCTGGCAGCACAAAAATATATTTTAATAATTATCAATCGAAAATTAGGATTCATAATTTGGGTTACTTAAGATAAAATAGAACATATGAAATTTTCATATAAAAAATTTAAGACCTATAATATACCATAGATTATGATATGTAATTTCATGAGATTAACCAAGTGACCCAATGACTTGTGTAGGATTAACCCAATTGTACTGTGATTGTAGGATATTTTTTGAACCATTAAAAATTGAATAATTTATTATGTACCCTAAATGAGAGAAGAATAAATAGTTTTATATAAAATAATAATTTCAAACGACAAAGTTATTATTATCAATGATTAATATAACATAATTTAAATTGAATATAGTGAATTGGATATTTGATTTTGGGATATCAACTAAATTTTATAAGTGATATTATACAATTTTTTGTAAATATCTTTAGTGCAATAATATTATTTACAGGTTATATTGTATGATATATTATTATCAAAACTGAATAATTTGAATTGAGTTTAATATAATGATTCCCTATATCATTTGTCACATCCCAAGAGTGTCTTAAGACATCACATTTTGTATGCCCATAAAAATAAATTCATTTTTTCATTTTTTGATATGAAACAAATGTTATTGTAATGCTATAAATTCATCATTATGAATAGCATTTATAATATTAATGATTACACTAATGATCTTGTACCAATATATGTTTTGAAAGGATTAAATACTCTATTTTATCAAGATGGATTTAGATAGAAACCTTAGAACTCAAGATATACCATACATAAAATCTATAACAACCTCAGATGGGGGCCACTCAACTTTTTCCAAGACCAAATAAAACACATAGACTCATACATACCACCCAACACTCTAGAGGCTCCAGACTAGTAGTGGGGATTTATGATATAATTGTTTGGAGATTATATCATCAAATAATAGTTAACAATTCTAACATAAATCACCAAAAATGATACAAAATACAAATATCATAGGATGTAAAATAGATAAATAGGATTTATGACATATGTTATGGAATGAATCCATACAATATTTCCCCTAATCCCATATTGGGCCAACCACATTTACAAAAAAATAAATAATTGAGAAAATATAGGATGATCTACACCACCCATGTGCCATATCTCAAACATCATCACATCCCTTATAAGAAAATTGTTTAAAAATAAACATTAACCATATATCATCCCAATAATTGTAATAACTACAAGGTATTATTTGGTATAAAAGTGTCATAGACAACAAATTGTGACGTGAGTATAACTTCAGAGTCCACAACGAACTCAGTCTCGTACATAAAATGAAAATGTAGTGTAATTTATGGTTAAATTCGTAGATAAATATATAAAAATAGAAATATATTTTAAAAAATCTCGATCAATCAAAATTTAGTGAGCTATTTGGCTCTCCATACATTTAAGGGATAGTGTTTTAGAGTCTTTGAGTGTGTTTCATAATTTTATAACCCATATAATCATCTCGAGGCCTAACACGCCTGAATATATATAAGATAATCACTTTGTAGAATTGGTGACATCAGTATACATGAGATTATTTTTGTGCCTTCATCAAACCAATATAAAAATGAACATAAATTATGGGTTTGGAAAACATAGATATATGTGTGATAAAAACGTGTGATTTTACTCACTGATTTGTATAGAAAAAATGGAAAACCCATGATCCATGTAGTCCATATTATCAAAATATTTTTGTGGGGTTACTATGGTAGTGGGGGGTCTAACCCCATCCTTCTATATCTGTGGAAATATAATAGGAATCGTCCATCCAAAAATCATATATCCATCCACCTGAGTGGTCTCATCCCCTACCCTAAACAAACCTAAAGCATT
Organism: Viscum album; assembly: GCA_963277665.1. Lineage (NCBI taxonomy): Eukaryota > Viridiplantae > Streptophyta > Magnoliopsida > Santalales > Viscaceae > Viscum > Viscum album. The sequence goes on along the minus strand of OY728157.1, from coordinate 1,843,663,139 downwards.
CAACTAATTGCATCCTCCCTCCTTAGAAATATTTATCTAGACTGCACTACCTAGGGACACATAAATTCCCAAAAAACCTGAACCTATATTCAAATAACACCTATATCATTTGGTCTCATCCTCAATAAAATATAAATCATATCACATGAATATAATGTCTTCCCAACTTATTCACCCATATGAATCTATTATCCTCAAATCAGGTAAAATATTTAAATTAGAACCTAGGGGAATCCAATGTCCCCTTAAAATTATATATATTCACTAGACTATGATTTCTATTATTAATCATTCACCAATTTTACTCATTCAATTAAATCAAAATATCTTAAAATGTCTTTTATATATTATTAATCATTTAATTTAATATCTTTACATATAGCCAAAAATATCACTATCACCGAGAACTAGTTGGACGGGTCCACTGCATTCAAACCCTCCACGTTTTTTACCATATAGTCATCTCTCATGATCCTTAATGTCATATAATTCAAAATAAACCGTACCTACTTTACTAAATTATATTAAAAATAATATGGAAAATCCTATTACATAGGGTAAAACATCACTTAATGTGTCCAAAAACATATCTCGACAACCATGTCTATAACACCCATTGATATTAAAATGATAAAATTTTATTCGATAGAATTTATTACTTGAAACACATAAATTATATACCATCAGAATATATTATAGATATTTTAATTTTTTTACCTATTCATTAAATTAATTGATATAAATATGTATAAATTCATTATAAATATTTATTAGGGTCTTCATCAATATAATATATCGATCAATTATTAGGAAATAAGAACATTATGAGACGATAAGAAATTTAAATAGTATCATTTTAGATTTAATTTCTAAAAAAATATTTTTTGAATTCGTAATTTAAAAATTATCTTAGTGTTTATTTTGGTAATATTTATGAGATGTTACATTTTTTATAAATAATTAAAAATACTGCATTTCAGTTTAAAACATACATTTAATTTAAATAATTATTAATTTTTAAAATTATTTTAAATTTCTATTATAGTCAGTATAGATCAATTTTTTATATATTTATATCAAATGAATTTATTTATTTTTGGTAAATTTTAATATTTAATTCAGATATAACATATTAATGATCATTTTATCATTTAACACTTTATAAAACTCCCTTTCCCACCACATTCTTTGGATTAGCATTAAATTAATTATTTTCCTTTATGTTAATTGAATTTTTAAAAATGGATAAAAATAGATTTAGTAAGTTTTTTATATTTTTTATAATAGTTTCAACATAACTGTTTACCAATAAATATTTATGAAAAGCATTAAAATTACTTTTAATGATTAAGGAAAAACATAACTTAACAAGGAACTAGACCTTCAAAATAGTGGACAAAATGACATAATAACTTGAAAACCCTTGTTTATTTGACAAATTTCAATGAAAATAACATTTTTAATTATTGTAGGATCATGTGGTAAGTGAGACCTCCCAATAGTGTTTACTCTTTTTTATTTACACAAATACCACTCATCCCCCACTATGTAAAGGCATTCACTCTTCCCATTCCTCACACCTCTGAAGATGCATTTCCTTATCCAAAACCTACTGAAATAAGCTCTCAATTTCTCTCCCATAATCCAAGTTGAATAAATCAATGAATAAATAAAACCTATAATGTCTTTGTGTATATGATAAAATTATCTATCCAAATAAGATGTAATGTTATTCAATGAGGTTATTTGATTAATTTTTTTGTCCACCTCATCAACTATTATCATATATTTCTTATATAATAGCTTATTTATCTTATTTATACATATATTTTATTATTCTAAATTTTTTAACTAAAATTTCAAACACATCTATCAAATGGGATACACAATCGTCATTCATGTGTATGGTGAAAAACATCCTCACAATGCACTCTTATTCATCCTCTAATTACCTCCCTCAACAGTTGTAAATAATTATGTATTTATTTGTATATAATATTTATATGTATAATGTTTATAAATTTTATATGATTTTTTAATAATTTCAAAACACATAACATCATTATTTTTATTTGGTTGGAATATGATATCATTATTTGTGGGTATGTGGACTACCACTTTTTGAAAGAGAAGTTATTACATCATGTTATACATTGAAATTATAATAGAAAATTTTAATAAAAATATGTGAAATATATGTCCTAAATATGACACTATAATATATATATATATATCATATAATTTTAGCTAATTTAAATATGATATAGAAATAAAAGTAGCATCCATCCATATGTACTGCCTACTATCTCCAGGAACGGTGCATTTTATATCTAAAATTAAAATTGAGGTGATTATTATAAATACATATAAATTATATTTATATGGCACTAAAATCATGAATTACTTCTTTGATATAGTAAAAACATTAAATATACATCTGGAACAAATATAAAATGTCAAAATGTACAATAAAAACAAGGTAATTAATACCTGATATAGTGAGAATAACGAAATATTGTAAACCAACATGTCGTAAGATATTATAAGAAGTTAATATCTGATATAATAAAAATTATTATGCTACTGGAAAATTATTTAAAATTACTAAAACCAATATACATTTGGTTAATTGATGATCACATAGATGTAAATTTTAGGTAATGGATTTAATATCAATTTCGTTTCTATAATTTATATTGTAATTTTATGTACATTTTTTTTCTTATAGGGTGTATGTAATACACCGATAAAATTTAATATAATGAATATTTCCTTATTAATGGAATTTTAAGTTTTAATTTGAATTATTTTATCTAATTTTATTTGTAATAATGTATGTTTGTGGTCAAAAAAAATAACAACATGATCCATTTTCAATTGGTTATATTACTTCTTTGTTGTCATTAATATTCAATAATTATTTTTATAAAAATTGACTATATATTGATGTATTTAAAATTATTATTATTTTATTTAAAGTTTTAACACATAATCAATTCATTGAATAATTATATTTTCAATGTTATGATCATTTAATGTGTTAATATGACATTATCATTCTAATTGAATTTGGTTATTTTTAAATTTTTAAAAAATGAATTAATATTATCATTATGAAATGAATTTTTTACTCCTATGGATATTCATGAATACTTGCATTTAATTAATCCACATTTCCCACTATTTCAGAATGATAATGTTTTAGAAATATTTTTGAAGAAAACCCAACATCATTTCAATATTCAGTCAGAAATCTATTTTCAATCAAAAATATGGTTCATAAAATTGTTTTCAAATTTTTTTTTAAAATTTGAAAAATTATTTATTGAAGAATATTTTACACCTTTTTCTTTTAATTCGTTTTTAAATGATTCTTCTTGCCTCTTCCCAAATAGGGCACTTTTTAGCATTTTTTACCAAGAAAAAAGAACGTTCTTCATACCATTTATGTCATGTAATGATTTTCCACCATTATTTCATTGAATAATCCATTTATATATTAATTTGTAACAAATTAATGAATTCATTTCAAATTTATTTTCAAAGAAATTGAATTTTGAATAGTTTTTCGATTTTTTTTCTCACTAGTGTTTTTAAAAAGTATTTTTATTATATTGGAATTCGTCAATGGAAAAAAAATTTATTTTACACTAATTGGGATATGTTTTATTGATAACATAATTATAATTCTTCTCTACGTTTTCTATTTTATTTTTCTAAGGATAGAATTGAAATTAACTTCCATGATTCATTTTTTTAGTCCCCATGAAATATTCACTTTCCTTCCATCAATAAATATTAAATTTCCACAAATTATCCTTATAATTTATAATGTATATAGTTATTTCCTAAACCATATACCATTTTTAAACATGGTGACTACATTGATAATTATTTTATTTTCTAGGAAATATTTACTATTCCATATTCTCTACTATATACAAAAATTTATTACCGAATATATTTCATTAATGAAATTTATTATTTGATATATGATTAATTATTTGTACTATTAGTGATATGGGGGGAGAAGACATTATATATCCTCAATATCTATAGATAGGTTCTCATGGGATAAATAAATTGAATAAATTAATTATTTTTTAACCATTATTTTGAATCCATATTTTGAACGGTTTTTATTGTATAGATTTTCAAATTCCCCCAAAAAGATGTCTAATAATTAATAATTGCATTCATATAGTTTTAGTTATTATAATACATGATATTTTCAATATGAAAAAAAATCAATGGATGCATTTCATTCTCACTTTAATGACAAAATGGAATATTTGATTAGTTATTTACCATTCCATCATAATAATGCATTATCCTGTTATTTAAATGGAATGTCTGTTTATTTATTTAAAGCTCTATATTGTTTACATACTCCCTATTAGTTTAGTGTATTCATTGAATGTGTTTTCAGTTGTTTTTATTTCTATATTTTATATTCTAAATAAATAATCATTTATTTCTATGTACTTAACCCCTTCTGAGTATATGAGCTCACCTTATTTTAATCATTTCTATTTGAATCAGCTAAGTGTACTAATAATTATACAAAAGGATATTCATGCAGTAAAAATTTTATTATCAATTAAGTTATGTTGTAGTTATTATATCTGACAGTAAGATATGGCAGGTGTATGTATATGGTTTAAGTAGAAAACTAAACTCTTTAGTCATTTGGTATTTGATCCCTTGTAATCATTCCAATGTAATTATAGTATACACCTGCTCTAGGATAACTATCGCCGAGGTAATATAGGTGGTAACAATGAATGTTTAGTACCACCTTGGGAATTTTATAAATAAAAACATATATTAGGGAACACAAATCTAAGGCAGACATTGAATATTAACCTAAAATTACCCATGTATTATTTCAATTTAGATTTATGGATAAAATCATATCAATGTGGGATTACGGTTAATCATATGTTTTATGACTTCAAACAAAGTTTTATAGGTTTTAGGTAATGGGAATCTAGTATGATAAAGGAAATTTAAGAGAAAATTATTGAAATTATATATTATAATAGAAAATTCTATTCTAGGAATAATAAAATAACATTTTAGAGACAACAGATTAAAAATGTTGATAACCATTAATGTTATTATTTTCCCTAATTTCATTGATATAATAGTCAAGTTATATTATTTAGATTTGAAAAATAATTTTTTTATTGAAAACCATTTTGAAAAGGTTATAAATGATTAAATTTCAATGATTTCTATAATATTTATTTGGGAAATTATATTAATATGGTTTTAGAAAATTAAAAACCTATAAGGTGGTGTAGATTGATCGCATGAGTTAAAAAGGATATGGTTTTCATTCCTTCCAATAGACTACATCATATCCTTGTTATGGTGTATTAATTTTTAGTTACACAATTTTTTGAATAAATATTTATAATGAACCAGTAGTGTTACTTTTTTATATTTAGAGATTAATGTATTATTAGTTTATTTTTATTAAAATGGTTCGAATAAATATAGGGACTTGTTTATTAGATATTATTATATCCACAATGTAAATTTTAGATCTTCATGAAAAAATATAAATATTATGATATCCATTTTGTGAAGTAATTGATGAATTATAATTTGATCAAAACATAACCAAAATTTGAAATTGTTGTTATAATATTAAAATGTATCACGTAAGTGCATTTCCTAAAAATCTTGGTCAATTAAATAATTACCCAACTATATGAAAATCAAGGAGTTTTTTCCATAATACCTTTTTTTTCTGGAACCAATGTTCTTTTAAATAATCGTATTTGTTTTTAAATTGTGTCCCTCTACATTCAATTGGTAATTCATAGTTTTGGGATCAATGACCTTATCCACTACCTATTATTATTTATAATTTACCTCGAAGTCCACATCCACGCATTCCATTGATGTTATCTCACATAGAATCCTTATTATGTGATATTCTATATGACTATGTTACTTCCTATCTCATATTATTAAGAGGATAATTTTATTAACTATTTTTGGATGTGTGTTCTCAAGAATTGTATTTTCAAGCATCAAACCATCGATTATTAAAATCAAGTATAAAATGGGTGGATTTAATTCATTTATGTTGAGAATAATGTAACACAACATTTAATTTATATTTTTATCATTTTATAGTAAATTTAATTTATATTTTTATTTATAAACCACATCCTGATAAACTTATTCTACATATAACAATGAGTTAACTTCTGTTCCATTTAAGACCTTGTTTTATCATTAATGTTATTAATTTTAGAGTTATATGCTAGACTTTAAAGTACAATTTTTTAATAGAATTAACTAAAATATGTAAATATATAATTTCTATAGTCTAACTAATTTTATTCATTCATCCAATATATATTATATACATATAATAATAACAAATAATTTTTTTTCTGAAAAATGTAATTCTCTAATATAGATTTTACCGACATTTTATGGCGAACCTATTTTAAAATTATATTTATTAATTTTTATAAATACTATTTTCAAAATAATTTTATTAATTATAAAATTACATGTTATATTATGTTTATGTTTTTTTATGTTTCATTATATTGATGAAAAGTAAATAATTCTATGTTTTAGTTGAAAATTAACTTTTTGTTAAAATAATTATTAATGTTTAAATAAATATTAAACAGGGTTACATGTAAAAATAGATCAATTAAAAATATATTTTAAATCAATTTTTTTTAAATCATATATATATATATATATTAAATTTATATATAAAATCATAATAAACAATTGAAAATTTATCACTTTGAAAAATCAATTTTCTTGCGACATCTGCGTGATTAGATTTAAATTAAAATTTACACTTATATATTTTAAATTTGGAAATTTGGATACACACAGTCATAATAATTATAATAAATAGGTTAAAATAATTTAAACATCATTTTAGAACGAAAATATTACTGAATGTGATTAAAACTATATCCAAAGATTAAGATTAAAATTGCATTAACTATGGATAAATCCTTAACATTAAAGAAAAAAAATGACCTCAAGAACAATAGCAAAACATATGTTTTGGATTAAATTCAACAATATACTACCGTTTCATGAAGTTGATTCAATATTCGAGGAACATCAGGTTAAAGAGACCTCACATTATTGAATACTTTTTTTATTTACATGAATACCACTCCTCCTCCAATGTATAGTGACATTCACTCTTCCCATTCCTCACACCTCGCAAGGAACGTTATATCATCCCAAAAAACCCAAATAATCTCCCAAAATCATTAACATAATCCTATAACACTCATTTTTTGTTTAATTATAACAAAGTATCTTCGTATAAAAATAGATGATTTAGCGAAAGAAGTGGTAATGTTATTCGATGAGCAATTTGGTTATATTTGTTATATATAACACCAATTATTATAACATATTTCTTATATAATAATCTCTCTATACTCAATTTAATTATGTTTTCTATATGATTTTGTAATACACATTTACAAGCTTTAATAAAATTGTATTTTCACTCATCTTTCGTGTCTATGGCACGCTACCGCCTCGCTAATTAATGAATTTCATTTTTTCCATTACCTCCTACAAAGGTTTGAAATAATTTTTGATTTATGGATTATATTATATATATATATATATATGATACACATAATATATTTATTCACCATAAATTATTTAATAACCCATATCATCATGATTTCCATTTTGTGGCTATATGATAACATCATTTGTGGATGTATGGAAAACCGCCTCATCAAATCAATGTTATTCATTCACTCAATACATTAAAGGTATAAAAGGTGGTTTTATTATGCATGTATGAGATATATTAAATAAATATTCATATAGAATTAAATATATATATATATATCATTCATTTAAAAATGACTACAAAATGAATGTAGTATTCATGAATACATACAACCTACCGTCTCCATGAATAGAGCATTTCTTATCCTATATTAAAATATTATTGGTTATTAAAAATAAAAATATACAGAATATAAATTATACTATAATCATATTCACATCATAGTGATGATGATATCAATATTTATGTAAGAAGAATAAAAATAAGAAGTCAAAAACTCAAAAAACTAGATAATTAAAACAATAAATAAAAAAATTAATGAGAAGTTGATAACAAAAGGGTAATAAAATATTATTTAAAGATAATATTTGATATTATTACTATTATAGTTTAATTTTTATATATTAAAAAAATTATTAAAATAATTAATAATTAAGTTAAATTTTGTTCACCCAGAAGGAAATATTATGTAGGATAATTCATCTAAATTTCACTTCATGGTGGAATATTGTAAAATTATGCACCTAGATTCATTTATATAGTGTATATACTCCCCCTATGAAATTTTATATCATTCATAATTTAATATTCAAGGTATTTATAGCTTTTAAATAAATTATATAGTCTAATGGTTTTTAAACATAATGTTACTAATGTGTAAAAAAATTATTATTCAATTTCATTTCATTAGTTTTTATGAAATTCTAATTGTTGTTAATATTATATAATTGTGCGGGTAATTAATTTTTTTATATATCGATTTACTTAAAATTATACCTTTTTATTTATTTTTGACACGTAATAAATTCCTTAGTAATTTATCACATTAACATTGCTATCATTGTAAGTGTTTATTTAATAATATCATTCTAATCGAGCTCATGTATTATTAATAATTAATGAATAGAATTTATATAATCATTATTAAAAACATTAATTTTTTTATTCTCTTGTCATTCATGTACATTTTCAACAAATGTTTACATTTTTTCACTCTTTGGTACTCACAATGATTTACAAAAATGTTTTTACAAAAACATATCTTCTTTTATCCCTTCGGCCAGAAATCTATTTTCTCTCAAAATCATATATAATTTATTTTTAAAAAAAATGGTTTTATCCTTTAATAAATGAATTAATATATCTATATTTTTCTTTTATATTTTTTTCAATTGATTTACCTTTTCTTTTTCCTAGCAACACATTTTTTAAACCTTTTTACCATGAAAATTGAATGTTCTTTCTACATAGTATGAAATATAGGATATACATGATATGATTTATATGAAGCGTCCTTAGAATTTATAAACGGTTACCTTTTAATGAATCTTTTATTAAAATTTATTTTCAATGAAAATGATTTTAATATTCAGTTTTCCAACTAAAAAGTAAACATTCCTCCATAATTTTATAACTGATATTTTTATTTTATTTACATTAATAAATAAAAACAATCCTTTATTTTAAACAAAATGATATTTGTTTTATTAATACCATCCTTATTATTCCATGGGATTATTATTTTTATTTATTTGGACCTAGAAATTTTTGGCATTCAATTCGATGATTCATTTTTGTATTCACTGTATGATATAAACTATAGTGAGATCTTTGGGAATTAAATTTCCACTAATTATCCATATCATATATAATTTATATGATTTTTTTCAAAAACGTATATAATTTTTTCATATGGTGTTTATTTTAATTGTTTTTATTTATCTAGTTAATATTGATAAATATTTTTTATCTACTCAATATAGGGATTTTATATAGAATAGTTTTAATTTATAAAATTGATTATATGATATAGGAGTAATTATTTAGACTAAAGGTGATGTGTGGGGCCCATAATTTATATAACCCCAAAATACATCATTATGTTGTCATAAAAAAATTAGTTTTGAAAACTAATTGGGGTTCAATATTATTTTTTTAACACTTCTTATAATTTCATGGACCGATTTTGATGCCCTGGTTCCCCGAGTGGGTTCGCCACATGACCTCAACCATGCCTTCCCATACACTAGAGGCTATAAACTAGAAACGAGGTTCTATTATCGATCATGGAGAGACTATATCTTCTTTTTTTCTTTATAATTATAATACACTATTTAAAAGCAATTAAATAATTACTAAATAACATATAACCATGTACTAAACAATACAAAGATTATATGATGACAAAACAAGAAATTCAATATCAAAAATCACAAAAAGATATTCAATGATAAAGTATATACAAATCTTCTAAATGAAAACTCAATATTATGACAAAATAAACTCTTAAGTGGGTGCCAAACCACATCTACATCCCTTAACCATTATCCATACCAAATTAGCTATCTTCCATACCAACATATCCCATAACCTATCATATAATCATGTAATCTATATTGTTATTAATAAGGTACCCTTGGATGGTTATGAGTACCACTCATTAGGCGTCCACCCATGGTGCCTAAAACAATATCTACACATAAAATATTTTTCTTGTTTTATGAAAACAAATAGTTACAATGTATAAGTAAAAAGTTATCATGTTATCATTTATTCATTACATAATAAAATTGACTCTTGGGTTCCAAGGACACTCATTCCTCAATGCCATCGTCAACTTATTCTGGAGCCTAATGTGTTCCCATTTCATATCATATCTTAATACATAATTTTTCTTATTCTAGTGACCAAATTATACAACGGTTATATCAGATCTAAATACCTTCTTTGTCAGAAGCTGGAGCCTGATGTATTCTCATGTGAGGTCATATCTCGATGGGCCTTTATTACCGTTATTAAGATCATACATGATTTTACCAGTTAATATTTTAAAATTAATTTTTGAATTCCCATGTTACCACGAAAACAACACAAAAAAATAATTACAATGTTCATATATTTGTATTCAATAGTATAATGACCGGGTAAAAATTTATATTTCTCAATTGAATGACCATGTTCCAATTCATTACACACTATTACAATGAACATGTTTCCATTTATATATTTTAATTGAATGACTATATTCCCATACCTTTACACAAAAGTGATTAACCATATTTATATTCATAACTGTCTCATTTTAATGAACATGTTACAATTATTTTTCACAAAATTAATTTAACTATTAAATATCAACAAAAATTTCGCTACTAATTAAAAAATTATTTAAATAAAACTTTTCTATTAGTTAACTAAATAATTAAATGAACATTTCAAAATAAATAAACAATTCAACAATTAATTAATCACTTAAACTCCATTTTTCAATTCAATAATTAATTAATTACACCAATAAACATAAATTAATTATATATTTAATTAATCACAACAAATAAATTTAGTTATTTAAAATATTAACTAATCACATAAATGACTTTAAATAATCAAATGATTAATTTTCGAAATAAAAATTCTCAATATATCAGATTTAATTATTTAATTAAATATTTCAAATTAAAAAAATAATTATATCATATTTAATTATACCATATATCCAAATAAATAATATCTCTATCATATAATTAATTCAATAGTTGATTATTAAATATAATAATCCAATCATTTCATCAATCAAATAATTCACTAATTAATTATTCACATCAATCCTATTTGATTACTCAATAATTAAATTATCATAACCAACTCCTGTAATTAATTCCCAAAATAATAAAACCATCAATCCTATTGTTTATTTCATAAATTAAATATTCACTATATGCCTCATTATCTAACTCATAAATTTATTACCCCATTCGCTTATATCAATATTTAAAAAATCAGATCACTCATATTAATAAAATATTCAATTAATTAATCAATTTATTTAATTGCATAATTATATAACCACATAACACCTATTAATTAATTCATCAATTAATTAATCCCTTTATTTAATTCAATAATTAAAATATCACATAACACCGATTAATTAATTTATCAACTAATTATTCCCTTAATTTAATTCCACAATTAAAATTCATATAACGACCGTTAATTAAGTCATAATCAGCTAATAAATTTTTTTAATTCGATAATTAAATAATCAAATAACTCCCATTAATTAATATATTTGTTAATTAATCTTATTATTTTATTGAATAAATAAATTATCACATAGCTCGAGTTAATTAATTCATCAATTAATAAATCACGTTATTTTATTAAAGAATTTAATAATCACATAACACTCATTAATTTATTAATCAATTAATTAATCCATTTATTGAATTAAATAGTCAAATAATAATATAACTCACATTTATTTATTTTTCAATTAAATAATCCCATTAAATAATTCAATAATTAATTAATCTCATAACATAGATTAATTAATTAATTAATTAACGAATCCCATTATTTAATCAAACAATTAAATTATCACATAAAGTGAATTAATTATTTCATAAATAAATTAATCCCTCTATTGAGTTCAAAAATTAAATAATAACATAACTCTAATTAATGAATTGGTCGATTAATTAATCACCTTGTTTTATTAAATAATTAAATAATCACTTAACTCCCATTAATTAATTAAACAATTTATTTCTCCATCTCAATAAATTTACTAATTACAATCAATTCATCAATTAACATATCATTCCAGCTATCAACAATCCTAAATAAATAACATATAAATTAATTAACTTGTATTTTAAATTTTAATGTCCTCAATTCAAAAAATTACCTCACTTAATTATATCCCCAAATTAATTATTTCTATCATGAACGTATTTGATATGCATCTGTTATCAATTTATACAATTACATATATAGAATTATAATCAATAATTTAGGATTTGAGTTATTGACCACCACCACACGTATGGTGATAAATACTGATCCCCAATGGTAAACCCCAATTTAATGCAGTTCAATCTAGAACATGACGAAGAACACGGTCTATATCTTGAACCTAAGTCCATGATTAAACGAAACAATATCTCATAATTATATATCAATATCCACAAATACTAGATCTAGATCCCCCAAATATGGATGTATATTTTTTAAAATATATGATCACTTACTTATTCTATCAAGAATGATGAGAAAAAGAGTGAGTTAGATCTAAAATAGAAGAACACACAAACTAGGGACATGCAGATCTTCAATCTTCCCATCAATTCACCAGAAACATATATCAGGAGGCCTATTCAATTGTCCCTTAACCTCCAAAATCACGAGGAACCATTAGAGGATGAGTGGGGTTATATTTTTGTTTAATATAGTGGTTTAGGTAATTTGAATTCTAATTTATAGGTTAATTATTTCCTCATTAATTATTTTCCGCTCTGGCGCACAACATCCCTTATCTGTGCTCCTTAAATGTGTACCTCTTCCTGTGGTTGAATAGTTTTTCATTTTATGGTGCACATTTTTCAAATACATGATCCAACTTTGAAAATACCCTCTGAATTTGTTTGTACAATTAGCTAGGCCAAGATGCATGGTTTAGGAAAACTATGAGCCAACCATGTGTTTTCTCTATTTCTTCAAAACTCCTCATGTTTCACCCCAAAATTCCCCAAAAATTAAGCCAAAAAATATTCTCTTAATTATAATAAATATACACATATATAAGTCCATAGATATCTCTAGAAATTTCAGATTATATAACTTCTTGTGAATGGTCTTGATGGTATAAGTTTTATATGCATAAAAAATGACATCTAATAATTAGTAATTTCCTTCATTCAGATTCAGATATTATTATCCACTATACTCTCACTATGAAAAAATATATGGATAAATTTCATTCTCAATTTAATGATTTAATTGTATTTTACTTCATTTGGATAACCATCCATATTTATTATGACTTCTCTAATTATTAGGAAAGAATGTATGTTTACTTAATTACCATTCTATATTTTTTACGTACTAACTCTTTATTTATTGATTACATAGCATGGGTTTTCAATAATTTACCATTCTCTTTTAATTATTCTCTATGATGCATTATTGTTTCATATTTATATAACTATTACTATGAATTTGATCTCGCACATATTTTTTCCCTTTCCCCATAAATTCATAATGTGTATTAAGAATTATATATAAGAATACACATGTGGTAATAATGTTTCTAGTGAAAAAATAAATTATGTCATAATTAGTGTATTCATTTTTAATACCATACTCATATATGAATCTCGTTTACCAATAATAATAATAAAGAAGCTTATAATTCTAAATTTCATTTATTGTAATCATTAAAATTTTATTTTATTAGACATCAGCCATAGGATTACGAGAGTCGAGGCATGTGGCACACATTCTTTAGTTAAATCTTTTTATGTGTTAATATTTTGTGTCTTAAAAAAGTTTTTTTTAATTAAAAATATAATTAATTAATATATTAATTATTAATCTTATTTTATAAAAATAATTCAATTTTCATAATCATCGATTTAAAATTATCTATGGGTAAAATATTTATATTTATTTCGAAAAATTCATTTTCATTGAATATTTAATAATAACAATTTTTGTGAAATTTTCATTTTATTTCGTTAATTTGGAGAAACTAAATTATGTATAGATTTTTTTAATTGGCCTTTTTATTACATATTATACTTTTTACTGATAATAATATAATTAATTTTATTTTAATAAGCAATATTCATGAATATTGTGTTGATCTATTATTATGGTAAAAAAGCCATGTTTATGATCACTACTTTTAAGTGAATAATATTATTATATTTTAATTATTTTCTAATATCCTTATTGAGGAACATTTTAAATTAAGTTTATCTATTACATATCTATTTATATACATTACAATCCATATAATGAAGACATAGATTTAATGTAATATAATCTTTTCCATAAAAATTGGGTTTTCTATAAATCATTATTTTTTGGCGCATTTTGGGATAAATATAAATTTAATTTATCCCTTTTATAGATATTAAAATTATTAAATGTTATAAAAGTGTTATAATCTTATCATATATTATTATTTAATTATGTCAACATAATTTTTGGTTATTGTGACATGTAAAAAAAAGTGAAAATTCATTTCCTTGTAAATGTTTAATTAGTTTAACCTGGGATAAAACTATGTGATAAGGATAAAATTTATCTCATTTATTCCAATTATATGAGGTTATTTACACCATTATGAATTTATGTTATATAAAATTGTCATATATAATGTTTTATATAAAACTTTTATATATAAAAGTGTTATTTATTAATGGGATAAATATCTATAAAAGTGTCATATATAATATTTTACGTAATTAAAAATAAAAAAATTATACTCTCTAACTTTAAATATCTATTAATTATAAATATAAGGTAAAATAATAATTTTGAAATAATTTTAATGTTTTAGGGTAATTTTATTATATTATGAATAGTAATTAATTAATTATTTTTAGTAAATATATAATTCTATTAAATAAATAAAGAATGAAAACACCTTATTTTTTATAAAATTGAAAAATATAATAAATGATATTAAAAATATTAAATGTAGTATAATTCAATGCGTATATTATGATATAAGAATTTTGAGAAACAAATTAAATATTATGGATGTTTAAAAAAATATTCTAATTTAAACCTTTTCAAGGATCATTAAAAGTAAAATTAAAGGAATTATTCAAGAATATTTATTAATGATATTTGATTATAAATATTATTTTATTAAAATATTTGAAATAAATATATAAAAAATTAAATCTTCCATGTGAATGGATTGTTGTTGAAAATATCAATAATAGTCCATCCATGATTAATTTTTCATTTGTTGTAATATTATTAACCCTTTAATATTAATTTACTTATTATTGTGGTTATGGTTAAAATAGTCTACTGATGGGTTGAACTATTTAATAAAGTTTAAAAAACCCCAAACTTCTATAAATTATATTTTATAATATTATTCAAAGCAAATAAATCATTGAAATTTAATATCATTATGTTATGAATCATTTCGCTCAAATATTTCCTTTTTATGTATTAATATTTTATGATTTTTCAGAATTGGTCCTCCCCTCAAATATAAAAGGGCCCATCTATTTCTTTTTTCGAAACACATTTAATAACATCTAGTTCATCCAATACCTAAAAAAACATTCCTATTATCCATTACCATGTATTATGAGATTTTTTTTACAAAACCCTCCAATGAATTCTTCTATGGAAATCTAAAGAGGTTGTCTAAATTTTCTTTATCATTCTTAACCAATATTTTTTTCCTCCTCCTCCTGAATATAAAATTAATTCATGATAATATAAAAAAATTAGTATATACCATATACACTAATGTTTTTATGTTAATTCAATACCCTATATATTTCCCCCCTTTCATCTAATGGGAAGCCAAACCATCATATGTGTTTACTACGGACTTGCGCCTCATGAACCGATGTAACATAATTCCCCACACCACCACTCATGGGTTGTTTTAATGATAAAATGACTATATATATATATTTTTATTTATAAATTACTCAATAATGAATTATTATATAGCATATAATTTATTACTTTTCTGTTATTTTATAAATTATATCATCATTCTTGGTATTTGTGGACTACAAACTCCTTAAAGTGATACAAAACATTTTTTGTATACACATCCAATGACTAATATATATAACTATATTTAACTAATATGTGATATTATATTATAATCATAATTATTAAAATATAAATTAATACTTATTTTCTTTATATCACGATCTTTGAAAAATAGAAATGTTACTCATGAATTTGTACAACTAATCATCCCCATGTTTGATGCGAAGATCATTTTTCAGAACCTTATTTTATTATTGGAATAAAAATTTATATTGACGTATTAAAATTAAAATTATTCAATTATTATAATTGAATTGATGATATAATAAGTTATATTTTAACATTTTCAAACTAGATAATTCTTTTGGTTCATAATAATTGATAATCATCAAAACATATGACATTTAATAAATTGTATAATTAATTAAATGTAGCATGGTTTGAAATATAATTAATGGATTAATAAATATGATAATTTCATTCGGAAATAATATTATTATCATCATTTAATAATTCATTATTATAATGAATAAACATGAAGATTTGATCCTGTGGTATGAGGTTTTATAACTCAATTTCTCTCCATTTTGTTATATTACGACATTATTGTATTTGATATTCTATGATTATGTGTTTAATTACATTTGATTAATTTATATTTTATATGATTTTAATTTTGGATTTAAATTTGATACACATAATTAGTTCATTGATTAATTCTCACCTCGATAGTGTAATCTTTGTAGGACATTTAATGTCAATTTCAACATCATTCAGACATATTTGGAATTATGTGCATATTTATTTTTATGAGGTGTTCCTACTATACCATTGATATTAATTATCATATATCTAATTATATTACTAGAAATTGCTATTAAATTCGATGTTATTTAATTTATGGGGGTTATTATATAACTTTTAATAAATTGGTATGAGTTTTATGTCAAAATTTCACAACTTATTGGGATTGATTGATATTAGCATTCCAATGATTAATTCACATGATCCATCTCTCAAAAAACTATTAAATACTTTTATCCTATATTTATATGTCAATATTACAATTTTCCATCAATTTTCCTCTCTTTTATATACATAAGTCAATAAAAGATCTTATTTTTTAGGAAAATAAAATACATTTTTCATTTTGGAGATGATTTATTTTTCATTCATATAAATATTTTCAATAGAAAATCAAAATTACAATTAATATTCTTATATTATAATTTAATTCATTTCAACATAAGATTTATTTTCTTCAAAATTGTTTAAAAATAATCCTCTTCTCAATTTTTTAAGGATGAATTCTTATGGGTTGTAAAAAATGTGAATTAGATTATTTTTTAATGTAAAAAACATGTAATAAAATATTCATCATCATGAATAAAAAGTTATTAAAATCATCTAAAACATATTTCAATAATTATTTCCAAATAAAATATTTTTTTAATATTTTTGAAAATTTATTGATTTAAAATAATTGACTTCAATATTAAAGCTACATTTTTATTTTTAAAACATTCCATGGGATATTTTAAAACTATTTTCAGTATAATATAAAATCCTTTGATTTTTTTTAATAATTAATAGAAATAATATTCAATTATAACATCCATAATTTTTCAATAGATATTTTATTATTAAGATGATCAGATTTATGAGAAAGTAATTCTTTTATGATGGATTATTATATGAGGAATCACCTAAATAATTGTGAAATCTTTGTCATTTCCACATGTTATGTGTTGATGAAATTTTTATGAATCCTATGTATCATTATGGCTTCAGATTCAATGAATTTTTATGATATTATATTTGAAAACTATTTTATTTTTATTATATAATTCCATGACCCAGCATTAGATATCCCTCCAATTCATTAGGTGAATTGTTATATATCATGAAATATTTATGAATGCAAGACAATGTGTTTGATCCCCTTTATGTAGTAATTCAATACACATAATACTCAATGGAAAACAAGATGATGTTCTTTATCCACTAATGGTCGTGGGTGGTGATTCTTGATTTGTAATTATATGAGAAATAAGTAGGGATACATGGTTCACTGTAATGTGATACACTCATAGGATAATAATGATTCAAGAAATGTTTTCTATAAATAGTATTGTGTACATGTTATCCAAATGAAATTATTATTCATTATTGTTTTATGATTCTTTCCCACTCATAGTATTAATTTGTTTTTAAATGAAAATTATTTCTTATCACCAAACCTGTTAATGATCTTTATATGATTTGGTATGAACATTCTATGTTATGTTCATGATATGATAAATTTATTTAGATATTATAAATTCATTTTTTTTATTTATTGATATCTCTCATGTTTACCGATATTGAAAATGTGATCTTATAGGTTTTAATGTTTAATTTCTCCTAATAAAAAAGACATGTATTATATAGTTAATGTCTATAGAGATTACTTAGTGGGAAGACCATTGTTATTGATGTTGAAGACCATTCCTAAAATAAAGAGGGTTTTTATAGAATCGTTAAATACTATAAACCATTATAGTACCTATGTGTAATTTTTTTAAATTAATTCTATATTTATATAAAAATATATTATATTTATATATGAAAATATAAGGATTCTATTGTTGGTGTGATAGAATGTTTTAGTTAGAAATTCAGAAATACTATGATATATAATTATTGGGGCCCTTAGGATAATCATAATTATCTGAGAAAATATTTTTTATAGTAAATGTTGGTGTGTGGTTTTTTGAGAAAACATCCCTTTATAAATATTAATATTGGACATGGTTTTTTTTTGAATAATTCATTTCACATTGATAAAACAAAAAATAATTGGTTGATTATATCTATAAGATCATGATCTTTTATATAGATCTATTAATCCCAAATTAGATTTTATTTTTTCGTTGATTCATTTTTTGTGTTTTACATTGGGGTGTGTTTGGAGGAAAATTAAAATTTTGGAAGGAAGTGGGTAAGAGAAAGGTTGGCACATAGTTACCTAAAATGTGCACCCTAGCCCAAAACAATTTGTGAACCTAAGAAGAGAAGATTCACACGGCTATTGAATAGTTTTTCAATAGTGTCCCGTAAGTGGACAAACCATACAACCCCATACATGATGCATGGTTCAATCGCATTTTTTAGAAAACTGTGCACTCCAACCCAACAATTAAATAGAGGGATTTATTTAACATGATGTTTGGTTTTTATTTTCCCAAATCTCTATTTTAAACCTTAATTGACCCTAACTCATAAAATTACTTTTTTTCTCATATTTTGAGTCTCATGGATGGAATCTAATCCATTTTGAACTACGTTTTTAGTGAATCAGTGGGCAGATTTAAGATATACTCCTCCCCAGGTATGTGTTCTGTTCCCATTTAGATCATTCTCTCCCTACCCTACTCAAATCTTCAATAAAAGATGGATTTTAACCCATTATAACATCTGGATATATATTTTGGTTTTTTATATCTTGATTCATTTTATTATGGATCTAGGAGTTAGATATATATCATGTTTGTCAACATTTATTTTTTCTATCTATTTCAAATGGAGTATTTCAATTGGGTGATCAATATCAGCGAATTGCAGAATGTGGTATATTAATCAAATTCAAAAGTCATGATTACAATTATGTTTATGTAATTTTAGAATATTTTTTTAGAGATTTAGTTTCAAAAAAATTAATTAATTAATTTAGTAATTAAATTATTAAGGGATAGTGAATTGAATAATTAATTTTTGAATTAATTATGTGATATTTGGATAGGGAGTTTAATAGGTAATTATTTAGTAAATTATATTATATTATAATTGTGATTAATTAATTAACTTTATAATTAATTAACGGGGAATGTTTTTTCATGAAATTGAATGAATTGGATTACATAATTGATAAATTAATTATTCTATGTATTCATTATTATACAAAAAATTATGTGATTAATTAATTATTGGATTAAATAATGGAAGTGATGTGATAATTTAATTATTAAATCAATTGATGTTATTATATAGATATGATATTTTTGAGACGAATTAATCATTTTTCTGAATCAATCAATTTAATATTATGGTACATTTGATATATGTTATTGTTTGATATATGAGTGTTGGAGATGGACTAATGGTATAAATATACATATTATGTTTATAGATATATGAGTGTGGGACACATAATAAGGATCCAAATACCCATAGTGTCATAAAACTGACATTATTGGACCCAAGTACTACATCAATATTATCTGGGATAAAACTGACACTTCAAATACTCATGTGGCTAGAGATTGGGACTGATACTCCAAATAATCATGGGGTTCTAGGAAAGATGATATACACCCAAAATGTTTTCATTGGTCTATTGTTATAATTAAAAGTTTCCTAAATTTAAATCAAATGGATAATTAAAGGAAATTTGTTAAATGATTTTTTAATTGAAAATGTGGACTATTTTAGGCTCCAATACTGGTCAAAGAAGGTATTGATATTAAGGTGTCCTTGGGAACCAAAGGGTTTAAGTGGTTGAATAATGGATAATTTAATACATGTAAATTTTTCACTTTAGTAACTGTATTTCATTCTATATGAACTTCATATGATTTTAATGTTAATATTTATGTAAATGTCATTGGTGGGGGCCTAATGAGTTACACTCAAACCCTACTAGGAGATCTAAATCGATAACTAGATAGAATTCCTATTTTCAAGACATGATAAGGGAAGGGGCCCTATGTTAGATTGCTTGTTTGTGATGACGCATGGGTGAGGGAATTGTATGTGGTTCGAGATGATCATGGGAGTAGTCATTATATTTACTTTTTTGGTCTGAATTTTTACACAAGGAAGATAATATATAAATCTATATATACTGTTAAATTTTGATATTTTATTTCTAGTTTGGATGATATTGTGATACTAGTATTATGTTGGTTATGGTATATCATTTGGTTATTTTACTGTTGATATTTTTCATTTACCTTTATGGTTGAATTAATCTGATAATAAGGGAATTATCTCCCCTTGATTGAAAATAGACGCTCTTTTCTAGTGGGTAAGATATGACCTACAAGGAGTCATGCTTATGGCCACATAGTAGCCTGGCTTTGGGCACTAGTGTGTGGAACCCTGGTCGGGATGTTACAATATTCTATCAGAGGATTTATCTTTTTATTCCCTTTGACATAAAATTATGGGAAGTAATACAAGAGACTTAGAATAGAGAGGCCATATTTATAAGATCAGGTATCGGGGTATCTAACCAATTTATTTGTAAAACCAAATTATAGAGTGTGGGATGATTTGTATTAGTATTTGAAGTTACAGTTGATTTTTATTTCACCTTGGATGAAACACTTGTTGTGTAATGTTATTAATTTTTTAGTGATTTGATATGATTTGACTTTTGCCCTTATAATGAAGGATAATTGAGTATTCATGAATCCATACAGGCACTGATGACTACATTGTGACATGTAGAATATGGAAACATATTGGAAAATACGTTTTTTGAAAGTTATTGAAATTTTAAAGTCTTGTTTTTGTGTTTAATTGAAATAGAAAATGGTTCCTAATGTGATATTGAAATTGAAAAAAGTGATGGATAATATTGATAAATGATTTCATAATGTGAAACATGAATAATTAGTTTATATTACCCTATTTTGACTATGAACATGATGTGGGACGGTTAATGGTAGTGATAATGCCTCAGTATTGACCATGTAGAGAGGTTTCCGTAAATGAATTCTTTTGGATTAATGATATTTTTCACATAATAAAATGACATGAAGTAGTTTTTTGTGTCCAAAGATAATTTTTTTCATTGTAGAGTAACTCCCCCATGGTGATGCTTATTTAGATGATTAAATGAGGAAATGGATGTGTATGATCTTTGAGTGGTGGATCATGATGCACTCATAGTGTTAGGTGAGTAAGTCTTAGATTAGTAATTTTAGAAATTTTTTCAGTTTATAAAATTCATGTAAAGATACCCAGTGAGGGTTGTAAAAATAATTTAATAACTAATCAGGGAGTACAGTTGTAGCACCATATGACATTCATCAGAGATGGTTGACTAGAGGATATTGAGTTCTAGATTATGTCTATGTAGAATATACATAAACACTTGTTGAATGATACTGAGAGTATTGTAAAATTATCTAATTATATGATATGAGTCCATGTGAAGCATTGGTTGGACATCCATACACTAAAAATGAAATTTAGTCATAGTTTAATATGGTTAGGCTAATGAGAATTTTAGATGTTGTAAATCAGGCATTCATATCCAATGGGATCCTAAATAAGGATTCTATTGGGGGAAGGTGGTTTTAATTGGATGTTCTGTATGAATAAATTATGAGTGTAGGAATCATCATTATGAAATTATTATTCAGAGTAGTGTGTCTAAGAGTACAAAGATAGGGGGATCAATTAATTTGGATCTAACTCGAGGGATCTATAAAAAATGTGGATGGTTGGGAAACATTTGTAAATTTTTCCCCGACCATCTGTAGATAACTAATCCTACAGCTATATGGTTAATATATATTGGTTCTTCAAAAACCCATAATAGATATGTAGTGATGGAGCAGCTAAGAAGAACTGGTGTACATGTAAGGGATCATCAACATCGTATCAACCTTCCACTAAGAGCTATACGAAACATGTATGTAGAGGTTGTGGATGTGGTAATTTTGAGATAGTGATCATGTATCAGTAATGTGGTTTCGCACAACAAGATCTTACTTCCTTATAAGAAGGTGTGTAAAATATTTTCATGTAGTTTATCCAACAATGGGGATAATAAGGTTGGGCCATTGGCAGTGATATATACAATTTTATAATCGTATACACTTCCTAGCAATGTATTTATAATTGTTCTACTCATTCCATTAATTCTATAATACTTGTAATTAGTTTAATCGTAGTAGTGGATTCTGGGACCATGGTTATGATGACATATACACCTTTAGGAATTCAGTCAAGATACATCTTCTTGTGAAACATATTTTATCTCATGGTTGGGGAGTGTCATTTTCTATGGGATAATTATATTAGGGACATTTTAGGCTTTGAAATAATTATGTGTATGGACTTCATTATGTAATAACAAACCCATATTTATTTTTACCCTAGTAATGTTACTTTTATTCCTCTTATGGGGAAATATACATTCATTTTGCGGAATGGGAATCGAAGCATTACATTTAGGGAATGTTCATCCGAGACTATGAGAGATTTCCACCCATGTTTCTAGTCTATTAAAAGACGATGGTTATGTAAAATAGGATTTCTTTATACTCCTAGTGGAAAGTATTTAGGATGTTTTTCCGAATGTTTTATCCTAGATTCCACTTGAGATAGTTTCGGAAGTCACCAATGATATCATGTATGGGCTGAGCCATTTTTTATTAAACCTTATAGAAGGTAAAATATAGAGCCACATGTTATTAAGACTCTGTTGGAAGAGTTGATTAATAAGGGTTTTATCTATACAATTATATCACCTTGGGGGAATATGGTCTTATTTTCAAATAAGTCTAGAAGTTTCGTCAACATATGTGTTAATTCCAATATGTTTATCTAGATAACCATAAAGAATCGGTATCATCTACTAGATATCGATGATCTAATTGACTACTTTAGATGAATATGTGTTTTATACACAATCTAAAAGTCATCAGGGTATCATCTGTAAAATGTTCTACCTTATGATTTAGAAATTACTAATTTTATAGGAGTTTATGTCCTATATGATTATTTTTATTCTGTTTGGGTTGAAAAACACAGCTGTTGTGTAAAAGGGAATGACGAATATAATCTTCTATCCGTACCTAGATCTGTTTGTTGTTGTCTTTTAGGATGAATTCATGGTGTACTATAATTCACAAGATGATCATTCCAAGAAACATGACATCTTATTGAATACACAATGTTAGAATTTTCTATGTTATTATCTATCTATGTGTCATAATTGGATTGACTAGGTACACATCTTCAGTCACACCATCTCAATGAATGAAGATTTAGTGGACCTAGAGAAGGTTTAGGATGTTGTATCTTAGGAGTTGACCAAAATCATTTTTGATGTACATAGATTCCAAATCATTGCTCGATTGTATCAAATCATTATTTGGTATTTTTTTAATTTAGAAGAACCACTTTCAATATTGACCAATATGTGGGTAAATATTGAATGGAATGAATCATGTTTGAATGCATTACAATAGGTGATAAATATATTGACAATAATAACAATCTTGATCCTAATTGATCTATAAGATGATAACATATTCTTATGTGAAGCCTCTAGGATTTTTCAGGGAACCATGTTAATTAATGGAGATAGATTTTTGGGTTATGGTCGTCGATAGTTGAGGTCACATGAATGGAGTTACCACACACATGATCTTGATTTGGAAGAAATGTTTTATGATTTGAAGTGTTGGATAAATTATCTATTCTAAGAAATAAATTTTTGTATACTGATCACAATATCATAAAGTATATATTTTGGCAACGGAATATGAATCTACGTGTGTTGATATCATTTGAGTGTATGTATCCATTAAATATTGAGCTATAATATATGGTCATTAAGGGAAACAATTTAGATGAGACATTAAGAAGGAAGACTAAAAATATGGTTGTTTAGGAGTCGAGTGTTTAGTGGAAGAAGATGAACTTTCTAATTGAGATGCATTTTTTGGTTTAGGAGTGTATATAGGATATGCCTATCATATACATTTTAGTGGACTCTACTCATGTAAAATGGATCTAAAATATGCAGTATGAGGATTTGAAATATTTGACCAAAGTGGAATGCCTGAATGGTGGAGGGTCTCCATCAGATTGAACAATAAATTGGGATGATATCATGTATATCATGAATAGGGTTTTTCAGCCTATGAGTATGCAAGATTGGCTGATATTTGAGTTTCATGCCTCCTAATGGGTGGTATATTCTATTGTGAAAAAAATATACTGTGACCTATGATAATATTTTTTGTGTAGTTTAGTAAAAAAGATTTTTTAGGGTTTGTGAAACAATTCTACACCTTTCAACAGGTGTAGGATGAGGATCAACCATCTAGAGGATTTTTATAACAACTCCCATTCGGTAATGGACATGGGAAGATGTTTATATGGACTCTATGGTGGGTCTTTAATGATTCCATGGAAGAATTAAATCATTTTTTAATTTTAGATATTTTTTAAAAAACAAATTCATTTATTAACAATTCGGGAGACCTTCCTAGTACATCTGTTTCGAAACTTATTCGTCGGAGAGATAGTTCATCCGCATGGGGTAAAATAAAAAATAGTTTCAGACCATCACACACAGTTTACATCACACTTTTAGAATGTATAATAGAAGGTTCATGGTACATAGATAATTTTGAGTATGACATTACACCCATAGATTGACGGATTGTAGGAATGTACTATTTAGGTAAATTCGAATATGTATTGATCATATGTCCTACAAATAATGTGTATTGGGAGAAGTAACAAGCTTTATTGGGGTTCTCATATAAAATTAGATATCATGGTACTATTCATATTGATCCATATGAGGCTATTTATGGAAAGCTATGAAGATCTCCTCAACACTGGATAGACGTAGGTGAGAAAAAACTATTGGGAACAAGTATTGGAGAGAAGAGGTTGGTATAGGTTTAGTTGATTTTGAAGTGTTTGTAAACTTCTCAGAGTGGGAATAATTCATATACTAATATAATTTGACGACCCCTATATGTTATAGATGGTGATTAGGTATTATTTTTTTGTTTCCCAATGGCTGGGTCACCATAAAATATGGATACAGGTCAAGTTATCACCCATGATTCATTGGGATTCTGAGGTTATAGAGAGAATCATGCAAGTGGTATATTATTTAAATCTTCTATAGGGGTATAATTCCTTTCAATATGTCTTCCATGGGTGATGACATGAGAGGCATAACCCTGACCCTTCTCATGGGCTTAATGTTGATGATTTAAAGCATAAGATATATGCTTCTATTATGGAGCATCGAATAAGTGTGATGGACCATAATGAAAAGGTGTCAATGGGATGGTCTGGATGATATTAATTTATTATGGAAAATGGAAATGTTAAAGGAGAAACATGGGAGAGATATATGAGTATTTTTTAGCTCTATGGCCCAATATTTTCACTACTAAATCATAAAGAGACTTGAGAGTACATCTCAAGGATAATTCATTATAATGTTGGGATATTGTAAGATCTAGACAATTTTTTAGAGTTGTCTTGAGATGAATTTTGATATTCTTTATTTATTTTTAGAGAATTTTTTGTTTGTGATTTATTATTTGGTGTGTTTGGGTGACAATTGGTAAATTTTCTTTTATGTGGTAAATTCATGATTGGCACACAGTTTTTATAAACCATTTTCCACATCCCAACAAACTATGAAAACATAGAAAGAGGGGACTCACATTCATATAACATATTTTGCCAAACCATGTTCCCTAATGGAAATCAAATGAAGTACCATAGTAGTGAATCATGTATTAGGTGAATTTTTTGGAAATCCATGCACCCCTACCTATAAAAAAATGTACATGATTTAAGTTAACCTGAATTTTTATAATAATATTCATGAAACCATTTTTTAGCCTAAAATGAACCCAAACATAGACCAATATTTTCAACAGAATTTGCATTGTCTCATGAACAAAATTTTCCAACACAATTACCATTTTTATGTTCCATATAAATTCCCTCATTGTTGATCTGGTGTCCCATGAATGTGAATGTCTACATTAATAAATCACACTTGATGAACATAGAGAACAATTTATGCTTCCTTAATGTCTCTAGTTGAATCCTAAGTTGTTCATCATGTTACTATTTTCTCTTGGAGTAAATGATAATATCAATGATAATAACTACCACATATTTTTAAAGGTTTTTCGAAATACTCTATTCATATAATCCATTATATATTAGGGGAATTACTCAGACTTACAGTAATTAGTAGAATCTCATAGTGCTTATATAATGTATAGAAGGCATTAATTTGAATATATTCCCCATTAACCTATATATGAAGATATACCGAATGAATATCCATCATTGAGAAGTACTAATATCTTTATTTCTAGTGAAACATGACATCAATCAATAAAATACCATTCATGTTATATGACAACCCTACTATTTATTACATAATTAAACATACTTTATTACACAAAATTCACATGATTCCACATATAAGATCGAGAGGTCATGTGTGTTTTGGGATTAGGATCAATATATAATAACATAAAACATGAAATAGAACATCATTATTGAAAAAATCCTTTACATGACCACTACATTTCCTTAAACATAGCATTGCTTGGGATAACACGAGGTTATGAATAATAATAGGGCGAGCTATAAATCCCTGTAAGGGAATAATAATGGAATAACATGAGTAATACAATAAATGTTATACAAAAGGCATATCAAAATAGAATAATATAATCATTAACATAAATGAATGATAAAGAGTGATAATCATAATATGGAAATATGGTAAAAACACATAAAATGAAATTAACATGAGCCAAGGCTCATTGCACTTGGAGCATGAGTGAACCCTAATTGCACATGAAGCATGAGTAAACCATCATTGCACATGAATTATCATTAGTAAACACCCATTTCACATGATGTATCATGATAATATACTTTACACAATGCATTGGAGCGCTATCACGGTGCACCCTTCTTAAATATTTCATTTAGAGCATAAGTGTGCCACTTGGATCATAAAACATTGAATCATTCAACATAATATTTAATTCCATGATAAATGAATGTGAAATACATAAATGAAACTCTTTAAAAAATAAGTAAATTTGCATAAAGGTGAATACCCTTGATAGAGAAATGGGCATAGTATTCACTACACAATGAATTTGGCTTTGAAAAGCACAGTGCAATTTTGGCAGCATAATGACGTGACATAAAAACTCATAAAAATGGTTGATGAGAGATAAATGGGTGTCTAAAATTATTTAAATGATATGGAAAGTAATGGGGTCATATAGATTAATGTCCAAACAAATTTGATGTAATTTAGATTCATGATACCAAATAATTGCTCGAATGTTAATGAAGAGAGAGAAATTCCTTTCGGAATTTCTGTATAGTAACAGGGGTACATGGGAGGCATTTAATGAGACAAAAAGGGGTATCCTGTCATTAAAACATAAATAGTGTAGTATGGGGGAGGTGAAAAACTATACCCCAACTTTTATAATTGAAATTAAAAGTGCATAACAATTTAAATAATAT
Organism: Viscum album; assembly: GCA_963277665.1. NCBI lineage: Eukaryota > Viridiplantae > Streptophyta > Magnoliopsida > Santalales > Viscaceae > Viscum > Viscum album. The sequence goes on along the minus strand of OY728157.1, from coordinate 1,843,634,458 downwards.
TGGACAAAAATGAGAAAGGAAGGAAAACTCTTACTTGGAAGTGTGCTTCCAAAGGCATGGGAGAGGCATGAGAGAGGCCTATTGGAACCATGGGGAACCTTGGGACTATTATATAGAAGTGAGGGCCAATTTTTTATTAATTACAAAGGCTTTTAGTGAAGAGGAATTAGGATCTTTTGTGGGTCAATATAGGAGAGGTGAGGGAATTCTTTATTATTTTTGTTTGGGACACCTCACATTAAACTAATACAAACCACAAACCAGACCATTGTTTTTGCCCATTTTTTTGGGAAAGGGAAGTGGAAAAAAATATTTTAAAAGGTTGAAGAACAAAATTCATAAAATAATGGGTTTTATTATGTGGAGATGAGTCACACTCATAAAAAAATTCATTTAAAATGTGAAAAAGTTTTATAACTCTTGTAGGGTACACTAATGTTTTGTTAAACAAAACAAAAAAAAACATAAAATCAAAATATTTTAATGGTAAAACATATATTAGTGAAAAATATCATTTATATTATTTTATTACATCATTATTGGTTCATTGTGATGTCATAAACCACATTATATATTTAAACGGTATTTAATTTTTAGCATAAAATTCTACTATCTCATGAAATTATGAAAATTTCACCATTGGATAATTGAGACATATTAATTCCAAAAATAATATTCATTTTATCTCTATATATTTATAAATATATATTATTTTTTATATTTAAAATAAAAAATCGACATTTTTCGAAAAAATCATGGCTTTTGATAAAAATAGCCTTCAAACCTTAATAAAAATTACAATTGTATTCATAAAATTATAAAATAATTTATATTTAATAAAATTTATTTTAATAATAATAATAATATTTTCATAAAATATTATTAAATTCAAAAATCAATTAATTCATCACAATATATTTCTTAATTTAACATTAACTAAAAATACTATTTGTGATTTAAAAACTATTTGCAAGGTAAAAATAATAAAATGAAAGTATCTTCATTATTATATAAATAAATAATGTGCATAACCATAGTACTAAGTTCATGTTACAAAAACCCTTATACCACCTGTATAATACCGAAGAGTAAGGTGTACTATGGTGATAGACTCCTGGGGTGGCTAGGATAACATTGATTGGGTGGTAATATCTATCAATATCTACTTCTCTCATATGAGGTCCCTCTCAAGCTTAACATATTTATGATCGACTTGGTTTTGCCAAGAGTAGAGGCTAAAGATGAATCCTCCTTTATGAGCTCTGACAAATGGGCTTCTTATGGGGAACACCCATTGAATGAGGCCATAACTTCCTTTGTCTGAGTAAATTGTATATTTTCAAGCCCTGTATTTATACAAACCATGTGATGTCTATTCAATGGATATATTAACAACAGTCCCAATTCATAACAGTATTTTAGAATCCAATAACATAAATCCAAATAAGTCGACATTTTATGTAAAATTTTTACAAAAAGAGACATTTAATTAGATCATAAGGGATTTCCATTAATAATGATTGAGTCGTTACAATCTTCCCCCTTAAGAAATTTGCCCCTTGAAGTTTCTTTTTCCCACTCTAAAACAAATGTCGGTAACTTTGGTTCATCACTTCCTCTGATTCTCACGTCACTTCTTCAAACATGTGGTTTCTCCACCACACCTTTATGAGGACCATTGTCTTATTTCACATAACTTTTTCTCTATGATCTAAGATCATGATTGGTTCCTCCTCGTAAGAAATATCATCCTCTAGATCTTCTACCTCTGATTAGAGTACATGTGAAGGGGCTAGTATGCACTTCCTTAAGAAGGATATATGATAGAAATCATTTAATTTGGGCATGGTAAGTTGAAGTTCTAGTAGATAGGACACCACCCTGAAATGATCAAGAATATCGAAGGGGCTGATGTACCTTGTACTTAATATCCATTTCATTCCAAACATCATGATCTTATTCCATGGAAATATGAGTAGAAATACCCTGTCTACAACTTTAAAATCATGTTCATGTAGACGGTTATCTGCATAACTATTCTGTAGAATTCTTCCTACCGTGAAATGTTGCTGAATGGTTTTCAACTTCTACACTATCTCTTCGACAATTTCTGGTCCTATCAGCCTACGCTCACCGACATCAACCTAACACACTAGTGTTCTACACCTTTTCCCATAAATGGATTTATATGGTTCTATTTGGATGATTGAGTGGAAACTATTATTATAAGTGAAATCAAACAAAGGAAACTCTTGGTCCCATCCTCCATTAATGTAAATTGAGCATGCTCTAAACATGTCCTCAAGTGTTTGGATAGTCTGCTCAGATTGTCCATCAATTTGAGGATGATAAGCCATACTGATGTTCAGTTCATTAATCAGAGCATGTTGAAGATTCTTCCAAAACATATAGGTGAATATTGGATCTCGATCAGACCCAATTGATAGTGGTACTCCATGAAGCCTTACTACTTCCCTGATATATATCTGTTCCATTAGATTCAATGAGAAATCCTCCCAAATATCAATAAAGTGTGAAAACTAGGTTAGACGAACCATAAAAACCAAGATTACATTGTTGCCTTTGGATGTCTTCATAAGTCCGATGACAAAGTCCATAGTGATGTTCTCCCATTTCCATGCTGGTATGGGTAATGGATGCATCATCCACTTAGACTTCTACCTCTCTTCTTTCACTTTCTGACACACTGGGAACATTGATGTAAAGTTTGAAATCTCCCTTTTCATATTGTCCCTCCAAAAGTATTCTCGGATATCTCGAGACATATTTGTGCTCCCTGGGTGAATTGAGAATGTTGAGCTATGTGAGTCATCTAGAAGATCCTTCTTTATCTCTAGATCAGATGGTACACATAATCGTGACCCAAATCTCACAATTCCATTCTTGTCAACCATGAACTCTAAGGATTTACCATTTCTGATAGCTTCTAACCTTTTCAGAGTTTCCACATCATTTCTTTAAGGATCCTTTATTTTCTCCGAAAGGGACATTTGAGCATTCATTTGAGAAAGGAATGATGATATTGCCTTCTTTATGTTTCTTATGTCCATCTTCATCAAATCTAAGAAGATTTTATCCTTCTCAATTCTCATCAATGATTGAATTGTTTTGTCTTTTCTTCATAGGCCATCCACCACCTTGTTCACTTTCCAAGGGTGTTAATGGATTGAAACATTATAGTCTTTGATCAGATTTAACAATATTTTTTAGAGAATGTTCAACTCTTTCTATGTGAATATATAATTGAGACTTTTGGGATTCGTATATATATCACACTTCTCCCCAAATGATATTACCACCAAATTTTTAAAGCGAAGATCACCGCAACCAACTCCAGATCATGTGTTGGAAAATTATTCTCATGAACATTCAATTAAATTGAATCATATTAAATGACTTTGTAATTTTTCATCAACACAAATCCTAGTCCACTATTCGATGCATCATTTAATACGATAAAAAGTTCTCTACTTGTGGGTAAAGTGAGCACGAGCTCAGTTATAATAATCCTTTTCAACTCCTTAAATCATTCTCTGCATTCATCACTCCATGTAAACCTTACTACCTTCTGAGTCATTTTGGTAAGAGGGTTGGAAAATCATGAGAAATTTCTCACATATCGTCGATAATGCCCAGATAACCCAAAAAATCTACAGATATCTTTTACCGATGTTGGCCTCGACCATACCTCTATCGTAATAGTCATATAGCGATCCAGAAATATCCCATTACTTGTAATGATATGGACTAATAATGAGGCTTCGTTCGACCAAAACTCACTGTAGAGACACGTATCCTGACGTACACAGACAATACATTACTTTTGCGGAATACTTAATACATAACAAAAATACACACACAAGGATCGTAATAGTTTAGTGTCTTTGGAAACTCGGAACGTAATCTTCTAATCCTGGTGAAAGATCTTCAAAATCTTCCACAAATATCTTCTTTTTTTTATACCTAAAACCTTTCTTTATATCCTGGGGAAAAGAAAACATAAAAGGGTGAGCTCAAATGCTCAGTAAGGGTAAACAAAAGAAATATCAATCACATAATTTTCATAAGAACATAACATTTTTGGAAATCTTAACCTGCAAAAGAGAGCATAATTTCATAACATGGGATAAATTATAGTAGTGAAAATGAAACCATAACTTAAAACATTACTCATTGTGGCATACACACATTATCATAGAGAATCATTTCTTGTTAGTCAAGACTCATTGCCAAGACTATCTTAGTGGACAAAGTCCCTTTCTGAATCGAGTAATCCTCGTTTCAGTCCTGTTTCACTGAACCGGTATAACCTACCATTCCAGCCATGTCTATCTCATGAGATATAAAATCTTTACCCAATGCATTGGAGGGAGATATAGGTCCCACCCATCTCTTAATGAATCCATTCTTATGTGTGCCACAAAATCATAAATCATAAATCATTGCATAACCCATGTAATAAAAATGGGATTCTTAAACAACATGACATCATAAAACCATTCATATAAGATAAAGGAATTCATAAACATAATTCCATCACAACATAGTCAAATCAATGTAATAATATGGATAGAAACAGAACCCTTTATTATTTTATATGGAAAATAATTTTGATAAAACACTTGAATTGAATTCTTGAGGAAAATATCCTTTCTTCTTCAAAATCAATTTCTTTTCACAAAACATCATGCAATTTTAAAAGAAATATATTTTATTGAAAATAGTCATGAAATCTTTTAGAGGAAGATTCATGAAAATAAGGCTTTATAAAACAGTATAAATCCGTTCGTGCCGTATAAGTTAAAAAAACATTCTTCGTACTTTTGTCGGAAAAGTCAAAAAGTACCTCGTACGAAAAACGAAAAAGAATTCCTTTCATATCCTCTACTAAAAACTCATAGAAGGGTAAAATTGGATTTAAACAATTGTAGGTGGATGGAAATAATATTACATATTGAGGGAACATGGATGTGGATGATAAAATACACCCCAGTAAATACTTACGAATAAACAATCTCGGATAAAAATGAGATTGTGATATTTCCCTTACCTTAGGTCCAATTTTCTTCGTATGTGTCCGAACCTCCTGTATAATGATTTAAATAATGTCATTGACTTATTACAGAATCATATTCATTGTTATGATATCATATATGGTTCACTTATGATATTATATTACCCGTTCTTTTGTAAATTCCATGTTAAAGAAGCGTTTTGGGTAAAATCGTTTCATTTATCATAGGTGTTTTGACTTGTTGTTCTTGACATTATTATTACTTATATCATGATTTACTTACTTCCAGAATATAAAATATGATTTATATATCATATATATTCATTATATATATATATATATAATAGATAGATAAATAAAATGAAAAACACCGTTCATGGAGACGGTAGTCCGTACGTACGCATGAACGCTGTTTTTCTTTCCTTATTGTCTTGAAATGGAAGTAAGTAGATGACATACATATGTATATATATACATAAATCCAGTAGCTTTATAATGTCATATATTTCATTATTATTTCTTATATATACATTATAATCATTCTTAAATGGTTAACATGGAGAATGAATCTCATCGCGTCGTGGAGACGGTAGTCCGTACGTACGCACGAGCGATGATATCATTTCTATAAATATTGAATTGAATTGGAGTGGATTATACAATATATCAGAATCAATATGATGTTGTAATAACTATGTATAGTTATTATTTACACCATTATACCCATCCATGTAAGGTGGTGGTGGAAAATAGATTACACCACTGCGTGGAGACGGTATTCCATACGTACGCACGCGCGGTGATTTCTTTTTCCGTAGGATGGATAGATGGTGAAATAGGGTTGTTTCATACTTATAATAAAATATCAGTATATGAGTGATACTTATGTTATTACTTCATAATGAAACAACCTAAGAATAAGAAGTTTAAGAAGAAATAAAGATGAAAGAATTGGTAACGGTAATTACCTCTTCTTTGAAGTGCCTCTTTGAGACCTCCTCTTAGGGAACTAGAATTGGTCTTTGAGGAAGACCAGAACCTCTAGGATGTTGCTAGGGAAGTGGAGAAGAGATTATTTCAGGGGTTGGCCGAGCTTGAGTGCTCAAATTGGTGTGAGGAGGAGGGGGAGGAGGTGTCCTTTTATAGGGGAGGAGAGGGGCACCTTAGGAATTCTTAAAAATATTAATTTATAATAAATCTAACCCCACTTAAAAACCTCCAAAAATGACTCATATTCGAAGTTTAGATGAGATAGGGTTGTAATCTCATCAACCAATCAAATTTAGACATGTTTGGATCTTATTTTAAACCTTATCAATTAGATTTAACTCTAAGTTAAATAATTTGACTTTTACCGTGTCTTTTTGTTTTCTTTCACTATATGGTTAATACACTTACTATAACATGCCAAACGAACCCCAAATTGTTTATTATTAATATATATATCCTTATATAAGTTATTTGGCCGATCCTTAGATTTTTAGGAATAAAATAACAATTAATAATATAATATTTGATTTAAAAACTATTTTGTGTCAATTTTGACACTATTTGATATATGATTTTTTGTGAAAGTCATAACAGAATTATATGTTCGAACCAAGTTGATTAAATCAACACTAATATATCATAGTAACCTAGAAAATTATTGGAATTCATAAAAATTCTCAAATTACATTCATTTGAGCATTTATAACATCAATTATGTTAATATTTCCTTAAAAAGGGTAATTACTGCATCATCGTTGTTTCATAAATAAATTAATTTATTTAAAGTCTAAAAATTATAAATAAAATATAATTATGTATGAAATCTTTTTATCTTTCTAATGAATATTTACAATCGAATTTATATTATGTATAACCCTATATTAAAAATGTTTTAGTAAATAAACTTTGATTTTGTCTCTTTTAACTCTTCTTTGAATTAAATAATAATAAATGTCCTAATCTAATCCAAGTGGGCCTAAATGGTCATATTTTATTCATAAGGTTATTTTTGGTCGAATTACACTTATCCAATAGAATTAGGACATGTGTTAGGGTAATAGTAATATCATATTTACCCTTAGTTACCCTATTTACTATTAACCGCGGTAAAAAAAAGTAAAAAGTTACTATTCACCAAAAAATTATTTTCATCTCATTGAACCACATTTTAGTCCTTGATATTAACCGTGTCTCTCGGATTTTCGAAATTCCATTCACAGAAGCGGTAAAATTAAGTTTTATGCAAAATTCAGTTTTTAACCTACCACTTAGTGGTTTCACTATTCATCAAAAATTGAAAGTTTTCAGAAAAATACCAAAATTTCACCCTAGGCTAATTTCGGTATTCCGAATCCAAAAATGAAGTCCATTTTGAAAAATAAAATTTATAAAATTTCAAAAAGTGGTTATTAATATTCATAACGGCTAGTTTTGATAATATTTTAATAGCATTTCGTTGTTTAGTGAAACTCGGTATTGCGTACTACACACGCTATCGAGGAAGGTTGCGATTGCGTGTAATGCAAGGCAAGTCAAGGATACATGTTGTGCGAGCTCCTTTTGGTGTAGCGTACAACACAAGACATTAATAAAATTAAAAAGAATAGTTTTCATAAAATCTTGGGCTGTTACATTCTACCCCCCTTAAAATGAATTTCGCCCTCGAAATTCGTTGGGGTTATAAATGGTTTACTATTCGAAAGATTCTTTAATAGAATCCCACATCGTAAAAAGGAATACAAAAACTTGGCTTTAAAAACTAAAGTATGAAATGTAACGATTAACCAAATAAACTAATCGCTGGGTTTCCACATAGGTAAAAATATGGATATGGAAGAGAAATCTAACCATCATGTTCTGATGGAGAGTGGTAGAGAACATTGCTATGGAAAAGCCAGTAATCACAAATCCATAGATTTGTGATGATATAAGGTACCATCTGATTCATCAGGTATAAGATCACTAGGACAACATTTTTGGTTTTCAAGATCATTTCCCTAAAGTGGAAAATTTGAATTAGAATAAATACTTACTTTATTTTGGTACAATCTCACTGTTGTTCGTGCCGTGAACAATTTCCACTTCATATCTTAAATAAATGAAGTTGAATTTGTTATTCATGAAGTGTTAGCAGATCATGTGATAGAATGACGGATCATTCCATCTGTCTCAAACAAAAGATTAGCAAAAATTATATGCATAAGTCGATCTATAGTGAGATTAATCATATATGGTTCCTAAAATGGACTTATACTTCATATATCATACTGCTTAATATAATAAAACTAGTTTCTACTAAACATGGACTTCCTGTAGGCCAATGGTAGGCAATAAAGGTCGGTCGCACTTCGGTTGTGGGTTCGATTCCCACAGCCTTGTCTGAAGCGATGGGTTGTCGCCCGTCCTGCAGGTTGTCCTTTTTATAAAACTATATTACTATCAATAATATCGAAAAAAACTTCTATCCTTAATACTAACTTATGTCCAACATAATTCATTCTAATCATTAGGCTCATAATACTGCAGTCCATTCTCATAACATAGTGAAAACGATTACCAGAGATTTAATACCATCATTGATCCCCATATATCATAAGATATATCTTGTTGGTCACATTCCAAACATTCAAAGTCCTTAATCATGTATTCTCTTGAATACCCATTGAACCTTAGTGAAAACTTGAATGCAGCTAAAAGTTAACACTTTTCACATACCGAAATCCTCAAAATTCTATATACTCAAACCATGATATCACTTAGTCCTTATATCAATCATGAGCTCATGAATACTATCAAACATTTAATTTTCTCCTTATCCCTTCATTATGCGCATATCATCTACATTCCAAAAATATCTGAATAACCTTTCATGGATACTGGTAACATTAATCATACACTTTCAAAACACAAGGAAAGACAACAGTGTAACAATCCATAGATGTATCCTTATTCCAAAATTACACATGATAAACATGTAATCATTCCACTACATTCTCAAACCATTGATCGAGCTTCAAAAATTCTTTCATCTCACATATCATTTGTAGTCTCTTCATCATCATCAACATAAATACTACCCATACGACCATACTGATTCTCTTCACGAGACTTTCCCTTAGGGCATTGGTTTGCCTAATGCCCGTACATTCCACATTTAAAACATTTAACCATTGTTGATGTCGTAGAAATACCATTATCCTCATCCCTGGTGTTAACTGAACCTTTTCCTTTGCACTTACTTGCTTTGTGTCCTTCTTTTCCACACCCAATGCATCTTCCAGTTCCTTTGAAACATTCTCCTTGATGCCTCTTCCCACATGATTTACATAGGGTAAATTGAACTTTCTTTCCTCTATGATCATCATGAAACTCCATCTTTCTCTTATTAGCCGAGTCAGGAAACTTACCAAATTTTACTTTATTGATCATATAATGAGATTGCTGATTCATCATAATAATGATGTTTGGACTTCCAAATCCCATTTCATTATGAAGAATATCATTCCATTGTCCATCATATCCTCCATTTTCGTGAATCATCTTGTTTCCAGCCATTTTCTAAAACCCAAAAGAATAGTGTGAGAGGAAAAAATCATAATAAAGGGGGAGTAACTTCAATATCTAACATCTTAGGTTTAATTCTATGATAGTTAGAGTAATTCTAGTACTATAACCTATACGCATACTTAACCTTAGAGACATCCCTAGACATACCTTAGAAATATCTCTAGGGATCTCACTAAAGTTCTCGCATCCTAGTTTCCAAAGGTTGACTAAACCTTTCCTCTGATACCAACTGTAGAGACCCGTATCCTGACGTACACAGACAATACATTACTTTTGCGGAATACTTAATACATAACAAAAATACACACACAAGGATCGTAATAGTTTAGTGTCTTTGGAAACTCGGAACCTAATCTTCTAATCCTGGTGAAAGATCTTCAAAATCTCCCACAAAGATCTTCTTTTTTTTATACCTAAAACCTTTATTTATATCCTGGGGAAAAGAAAACATAAAAGGGTGAGCTCAAATGCTCAGTAAGGGTAAACAAAAGAAATATCAATCACATAATTTTCATAAGAACATAACATTTTTGGAAATCTTAACCTGCAAAAGAGAGCATAATTTCATAACATGGGATAAATTATAGTAGTGAAAATGAAACCATAACTTAAAACATTACTCATTGTGGCATACACACATAATCATAGAGAATCATTTCTTGTTAGTCAAGACTCATTGCCAAGACTATCTTAGTGGACAAAGTCCCTTTCTGAATCGAGTAATCCTCGTTTCAGTCCTGTTTCACTGAGCCGGTATAACCTACCATTCCAGCCATGTCTATCTCATGAGATATAAAATATTTACCCAATGCATTGGAGGGAGATATAGGTCCCACCCATCTCTTAATGAATCCTTTCTTATGTGTGCCACAAAATCATAAATCATAAATCATTGCATAACCCATGTAATAAAAATGGGATTCTTAAACAACATGACATCATAAAACCATTCATATAAGATAAAGGAATTCATAAACATAATTCCATCACAACATAGTCAAATCAATGTAATAATATGGATAGAAACAGAACCCTTTATTATTTTATATGGAAAATAATTTTGATAAAACACTTGAATTGAATTCTTGAGGAAAATATCCTTTCTTCTTCAAAATCAATTTCTTTTCACAAAACATCATGCAATTTTAAAAGAAAGAGATTTTATTGAAAATATTTATGAAATCTTTTAGAGGAATCTTCATGAAAATAAGGCTTTATAAAACAGTATAAATCCGTTCGTGCCGTATAAGTTAAAAAAAACATTCTTCGTACTTTTGTCGGAAAAGTCAAAAAGTACCTCGTACGAAAAACGAAAAAGAATTCCTTTCATATCCTCTACTAAAAACCCATAGAAGGGTAAAATTGGATTTAAACAATTGTAGGTGGATGGAAATAATATTACATATTGAGGGAACATGGATGTGGATGATAAAATACACCCCAGTAAATACTTACGAATAAACAATCTCGGATAAAAATGAGATTGTGATATTTCCCTTACCTTAGGTCCAATTTGCTTCGTATGTGTCCGAACCTCCTGTATAATGATTTAAATAATGTCATTGACTTATTACAGAATCATATTCATTGTTATGATATAATATATGGTTCACTTATGATATTATATTACCCGTTCTTTTGTAAATTCCATGTTAAAGAAGCGTTTTGGGTAAAATCGTTTCATTTATCATAGGTGTTTTGACTTGTTGTTCTTGACATTATTATTACTTATATCATGATTTACTTACTTCCAGAATATAAAATATGATTTATATATCATATATATTCATTATATATATATATATAATAGATAGATAAATAAAATGAAAAACACCGTTCATGGAGACGGTAGTCCGTACGTACGCATGAACGCTGTTTTTCTTTCCTTATTGTCTTGAAATGGAAGTAAGTAGATGACATACATATGTATATATATACATAAATCCAGTAGCTTTATAATGTCATATATTTCATTATTATTTCTTATATATACATTATAATCATTCTTAAATGGTTAACATGGAGAATGAATCTCATCGCGTCGTGGAGACGGTAGTCCGTACGTACGCACGAGCGATGATATCATTTCTATAAATATTGAATTGAATTGGAGTGGATTATACAATATATCAGAATCAATATGATGTTGTAATAACTATGTATAGTTATTATTTACACCATTATACCCATCCATGTAAGGTGGTGGTGGAAAATAGATTACACCACTGCGTGGAGACGGTATTCCGTACGTACGCACGCGCGGTGATTTCTTTTTCCGTAGGATGGATAGATGGTGAAATAGGGTTGTTTCATACTTATAATAAAATATCAGTATATGAGTGATACTGATGTTATTACTTCATAATGAAACAACCTAAGAAGAAGAAGTGTAAGAAGAAATAAAGATGAAAGAATTGGTAACGGTAATTACCTCTTCTTTGAAGTGCCTCTTTGAGACCTCCTCTTAGGGCACTAGAATTGGTCTTTGAGGAAGACCAGAACCTCTAGGATGTTGCTAGGGAAGTGGAGAAGAGATTTTGGCAGGGGTTGGCCGAGCTTCAGTGCTCAAATTGGTGTGAGGAGGAGGGGGAGGAGGTGTCCTTTTATAGGGGAGGAGAGGGGCACCTTAGGAATTCTTAAAAATATTAATTTATAATAAATCTAACCCCACTTAAAAACCTCCAAAAATGACTCATATTCGAAGCTTAGATGAGATAGGGTTTTAATCTCATCAACCAATCAAATTTAGACATGTTTGGATCTTATTTTAAACCTTATCAATTAGATTTAACTCTAAGTTAAATAATTTGACTTTTACCGTGTCTTTTTGTTTTCTTTCACTATATGGTTAATACACTTACTATAACATGCCAAACGAACCCCAAATTGTTTATTACTAATATATATATCCTTATCTAAGTCATTTGGCCGAACCTTAGATTTTTAGGAATAAAATAACAATTAATAATATAATATTTGATTTAAAAACTATTTTGTGTCAATTTTGACACTATTTGATATATGATTTTTTGTGAAAGTCATAACAGAATTATATGTTCGAACCAAGTTGATTAAATCAACACTAATATATCATAGTAACCTGGAAAATTATTGGAATTCATAACAATTCTCAAATTACATTCATTTGAGCATTTATAACATCAATTATGTTAATATTTCCTTAAAAAGGGTAATTACTGCATCATCGTTGTGTCATAAATAAATTAATTTATTTAAAGTCTAAAAATTATAAATAAAATATAATTATGTAGGAAATCTTTTTATATTTCTAATGAATATTTACAATCGAATTTATATTATGTATAACCCTATATTAAAAATGTTTTAGTAAATAAACTTTGATTTTGTCTCTTTTAACTCTTCTTTGAATTAAATAATAATAAATGTCCTAATCTAATCCAAGTGGGCCTAAATGGTCATATTTTATTCATAAGGTTATTTTTGGTCGAATTACACTTATCCAATAGAATTAGGACATGTGTTAGGGTAATAGTAATATCATATTTACCCTTAGTTACCCTATTTACTATTAACCGCGGTAAAAAAAGCAAAAAGTTACTATTCACCAAAAAAAAAATTTCATCTCATTGAACCACATTTTAGTCCTTGATATTAACCGTGTCTCTCGGATTTTCGAAATTCCATTCACAGAAGCGGTAAAATTAAGTTTTATGCAAAATTCAGTTTTTAACCTACCACTTAGTGGTTTCACTATTCATCAAAAATTGAAAGTTTTCAGAAAAATACCAAAATTTCACCCTAGGCTAATTTCGGTATTCCGAATCCAAAAAATAAGTCCATTTTGAAAAATAAAATTTATAAAATTTCAAAAAGTGGTTATTACTATTCATAACGGCTAGTTTTGATAATATTTTAATAGCATATCGTTGTTTAGTGAAACTCGATATTGGGTACTACACACGCTATCGAGGTAGGTTGCGATTGCGTGTAATGCAAGGCAAGTCAAGGATACGTGTTGTGCGAGCTCCTTTTGGTGTAGCGTACAACAGAATACATTAATAAAATTAAAAAGAATAGTTTTCATAAAATCTTGGGCTGTTACACTCACACTTGTTGTACTTTGTATAGATCTTCTCATTCTGCAAGGTCTCTAGAATAGTTATTAGATGCTTCTCATGGCCCTCCTTGGTTTTAGAGTATATTATAATATCATCTATAAAGACTACCACTAATTTGATGAGTTAATGTCTAAAGACTATTTTAATCAAGTCCATGGAGATTGCTGGAGCTTTACTAAGTCTTAAAGGAATTACTATGAATTCATAGTTCCTGTATCTAGTAGAAAAGGTATTCTTGGGAATATCTTTGTACTTCACACTTACATGATAATATCCCATCCACAAATCCACTCTGAAGAAGTATTGTTCTCCATGCAGCTGATTGAACAAGTCGTCAATTTTTGGGAGAGGATAATTGTTCATTATTGTGATTTTTTAATCTCATGATAATCGATGAAAAGGAACAATGACCTATCCTTCTTCTTGATGAAAAGGACCATCTTAACCCATGGTCAAGCACTTGGGTGTATAAAACCAATATCAGGATTCTCCTGTAGTTGTTTCTTTTGCTCCTTAATCCCCAGAACAACCATTATATATGGAGTCTTGATATTGGTAACACCCCAATTATATGATAAATTGTGAATTCAACATCTCATCTAGGAGGAAGACCTCTAAAATCTATCTAGAAACACATCAATTAATTCCCTCATAATAAGCATGTCTTCTTGGATGGTTGCCTTCTTAGAATCAATCATTTGAGCCCGATACATGTGCTCATTGGGAAATAATATCCACACTTGAGATGATGATGCTAAATAAAGTTCATCTTCCTCCTTGCACTTGTAAATAATTAGGGGTTGATTCACCAAAAGGATAGTGATTTCCCTCTAATGGAAAATTATGTTGGATTTATATAAGGAAACCCAAGCCGTACCAATAATTGCTTCAAATTACAGCACATGGAGTTTTATAAGGTTCATCAGGAAGATTAATCCACAAATTATGACATGGGAAGAGTTTTATTCATGGGATGCAATGATTGCCTCGTTTTCCATACTCACAGACATATTCACTTCCATCATTTGTGGCGGTGCTGTGATTTTTCTACTAAACATTCAAGATACTAATGTATACATAGAACCTGAATAAAAAAGTATGTTTTCTATTCTTGAATAAATAACTAGCGTACCTTTCACCTCTACTTTGTGGGGGTTCAATTCCATATTATTAATAGAAAAGCTCTCCTTTGATGCCTTGGCGGATTTTGGTTGCCTCCGAAAACACTTGGATTAGGGAACTGATATTCAAGATGCCCTTGTTCTTTGATTTTGTAGAAATGAACCACATGTTGAGGTTCAAACAGTGTGTTCCTATCCTTTTTCACTGATGCAGGTCCTTATTACCGATAGTTAATATATAGGTTCTCTTATATTCCAAACATAAAGCATTTCCTCGTCCCCTTTCGGTAGTTTCCAGGGTGCTTCTTTCTGCACCTTTGGCGAGTGGGGTGTTGGATCTTCCAAGAACAATTAGATTTTTCCATCAGACAGCCAACATTGAAGTCCAGCTTAATATTATTATCCCCATGATACCCTTAAGATTATTTGATCTCCATTTCGGCCTTGAAGGAACATCGAACAATTTACTCATAGTTGTCAATGTCAGAGATCACCAGTGCTTTCCGTAGGTTAGGTTTCATCCCACCAAAGAAGTGGTCAACCTTTTATTCAGGGGAAACAACAAAGCCGGAGGAATATCGTGCTAGCCTTGAGACGTTTTTCACCTACACTCTAATTGATTCCTCACCACATTTCTTGAGGGAAAAGAATTACCTTTCCATATTAATTCAGAGTGTGTGTGGAAAATATTTATCGAAAAACATCTTTCAAAAATTCATCCATTCTAACACCTCGATCTCCTCCTAAGGCTTCGTATTTATTTTCAATGTACACCATTTATCATCTTCACCCTTCATACGATAAGAATCCAGGAGATCCTTCTCTTGATCAGAACGTTAAAGAATGGGGAAGATCATTTTAGTGGAGTTGGTGCATTGTTCAGTGATTGACGGATCAGATGATCCATTAAATGTATGAGGCCTTTGTCACATGAAGCTCTTGATAAAAACTTGTTCTTTATTTGGGGGGTTGAAAGTTCCTCTTTACCCATGTTCTATTCAAATCATGAGTTAAAAGGAAGTTAAGTGTGATAAAGTTCGTTATTCCTGCTCCCATTAGACTGGTCGTCTCATGAGAACAATCATCACATTAATCTTGACATCAGTTGTTAGCAAGAGTCCTCTTATTACCAACTATTGGCTGTAAAAAAAAGAATTTTTGGGTTAACACATAAAGGTTAAACCTAAGACAAATCGGATGACATATACATTACTTTTATTTCCTTATCTTATAAATCTATAGGCTTCAATCTATGTTATCTTTGATCTACATTCAAACATATATTCATAGGGGAAATTTTCCCTTATTAATGGTTCATACTAAGCTGTGATTTTAACAAATAATATATCATGGGAGTGTCGTAACAAAGACTGTAGGAAGGACAGTTGTCGTGCACCAGTTCCTATTCGATTCTAACTCAAAGCGGTGTTTTCGGGTTCTACCCCATGGATATATCAGTGCATGAGCAGCCTCTACCTACTCATATCCAGACAGGTATGTATTTTCATGATAAACAACTTACTCAATAATATCCATTACGTAGGGATTCTTTTATTATACTTATTCTTATCTCATGACTTTACTAGGGTTTTCTAATCCTAATCCCAAAAATAACTAAACCAATCCTCTGATACCAACTATGACAACCCTACTCTTTATTACACAATTTAACATAATTTATTACAATGAATTCACTTGATACCACATAGAATATTGAGAGGTCTAGTGTATTTGGGGCTTAGGATCATTACATAACAACTTAAACATTAAATACGACATCTTTATTTTATAGTTCCTTTACATGACCACTATATTACCTCGTACATAGCATTGCAAGGGATAACCTGGGGACATTCATAAGAAAAGGGTGATCTATAAAGCCTATTAAGGGAATAATCATTGAATAACATGACGAATAAAATACATGTTATACAATAGTAATATCAATAGAGAACACGAGAAGATTAAACATAAAGTCATGATAACCCATGATAATCATAACATTGAAATGATGCAACAACACTTAACGTGGAATAAGCATGAGCCAATTCTCATTGCACATTGAGCATGAGTAAACCCTCATTGCACATGAAGAATGATTAAACCCTCATTCAAATTGAATTATAATGATTAAACACCCATTGCACATGATGCATAATGATACTACACTTTACCCAATTCAATGGATCACTATCAGGGTGCATCCTTCATAAACATTTAATTTCATGTATAAGTGTGCCACATTGATCATAAAACAATGAATCATTCAATATAATACTTTATTCCTTGATAAATTAATGTGGAATTCATACATGAAACTCTTTAAACAATATGTAAATTTGTATAAAGGTGAATACCCTTGATAAGGAAAGGGGAATTTAATTAACTACAAAATGACATTGGCTTGGAAAAGAGTGGTGTAATTTCGGCAGCAAAACAGTGTGACATAAGAACTCATAAAAAAGGTTGATGAGAGAGAAAGGGTTGTATCATCATATTTACATGACATGGCATGTCCAAAAAAAATTAATGGAATTTATATTCATGATACAAATAATTTTTTTTAATCTAAATGAGGAGAGAGATATTGCTTTTTGAATTTCAGCATAGAAGTGGGTGTACATGGGGGGAATTTAATGAGAGATAAAGGTGTCTCCCATCATTTAAACATAAAGAGGGATATATGGTGGAGGTATGAAACCATACCCCAACATTTATAATTTAAATTAAAAGGGAATAAATATTTAAAAAATATTTGAAAAAAATGAGAAAGGAAGAAAACACTTTACAGGGAAGTGTGTTTCCAAAGGCATGAGAGAGGATTCTTGGGATCTTGGGGAAACTTTGGAGGATTCTAGAGAAAAGAGGGAATAGGATGGATGAACTCAAAATTCATTGAATGAGGAGGAAGTTGGATCTTAGGTTGGTTTATATAGGAATGGTGAGGGAATTATTTATTATTTAGGATTGTGACACCTCACATTAAACTAATCCAAACCACAAACCAGACCATGGTTAATGCCAATGTTTTTTGGAAAATAGAAATGGAAAAAAAATTTATAATGAAAATTTCCTAACATCTGAAAATAATGATCTTGCTTATGAGGAGGTAGGTCACACTCTCAAGGAAATTCATTTAAAAAGAAATAAAATTTTATTACTCTTGGAAGGTCCTCTAATGTTTTATAAAACAAATCAATCAAACATAAAATCCCATTATTTTAATGGTATAACATATAGTTTCCGAAAATATCATTTATATTATTTTATTACATTAGTATTGGGTCATTATGATGTCATAAAAAACATTATATATTTATAGGGTATTTAATTTTTACACAAAAATTTGATTGTCTCGGAAAATTATGAAAAATTTACAGTTTGATAACTTTGAAACCCTGATTTAAAAAATAATATTCATTTTATCTAAATAAAATTTTAGATATGTGAATTTTTACATTTAAAATAAAAACCGACATTTATCGAAAAATCATGGGATTTGATAATAATAGATTTCAAACATTAATAAAAAGTACAATTGCATTCATAAAATTATATGATCATTTATATTTATTAAAAATTAATTTAATAATAATAATAATATTTTGTTAAAATATTATTTAATTAAAAAATCCATTATTTCATCAAAAATGATTTCTTAGTTGAACATTAACTAAAACTATGTTTGTGTTATAAAAAAAATTTACAGCGTAACAATAATTAAATGAATGTATATTCATTATTATATACAAAGATAATGTACATAACCATAGTACTAGGGTATTGTTATATAATCCCTTATGAAACTTTCATAATACCAATGAATAAGGTGTGTGATGGTGACAGACTCATGGGGTGGCTCAGATAACAATGCTCGGGTGGTAATCTCTATAAACTTCCTCTTCTCTCATAGGAGGTCCAGCTCGAGCATAACATATTCAAGTTTGGATTGGTTATGGTAAAGAGAAAACCCCAAATCCGCAACTTCCTTTTCGAGTTCTAACAAATTGGTTTTGTATGGAGCGCGTCTTCTAGATGAGTCCATCGCTTCCTTTGTCTGAGTAAATTGGATTTGTTAAAGCCCTATATTTATACTAATAATGTATTCACTGTTCAATGACTATATTAGAACCGGTCAGAATTCATAATAGTATTTCAAAATCCAAAAACATATAACCAAGGAAGTTGACATTTTATATATACATTTTACATAAAGAGACATTTAATTAGATCAAGAGGAATTTCCATTAATGAAACATTGGGTCATTACAAGTTATTTATGGTGATAAATGTTGAGTTCTCTAAAATTGATACACATCAAAATTAGTCAATCCATTTTCCTAAAAAGGAACCCTTGTTCAAAATAGGTGATTGATACTGGAATATGAACCCTTTTTCCAAATTATCTTGCTGCAAACTCCTTTACTCCTTTAGCTATATTAGAAAAATCCTGAAGGGGAATTTTGACATAGGAGTATATCTGTGTATGAGATTTATTGATAACTCTACCTAATGAGCTAGGGAAATTCTATGTAACTATTCAATATATAAATCACTTTATTCCCTCACATTGGTTTTGCCCCTATTTTGACATCATCATTTGACTCAAAAAATTTGATCAAGGTATGCATCATCATAGGGAATTCTCACCCACACAATCAAAGGATTCCCAAAGAAGAAACATGATCTTACATGATTTTTTACAAAATCATTTGACAACTTGGATTATGAAATGATATTTACATTTCATCAATGTTTATTGTCTCTCTATATAATTTGAGTTAATCCATCCACCATATAGCATAACATTCCACCAAGGGACGTATCATGAAATTTTCAATTAGAATATTCCATCATATACCAAAAGGAGAAGAGTCCAGCACATGGGTTTCAATGATCACACCACTTGGTTTTTTATAGATATATCTACTTAAACATTTTATTTCATTAATCAAACAGTTATTTAAAATAAGAATGATATAAAAAAGTTCTGGAATGTGAATTAGATAATAATTTTTATATTCCTGAGCGGATATGAAGTTTACCTTTTAAGATTTTATTTTCATTCTCCACATCATTATTTTTTATGGAATTATCCTTAACATACTTATTCAGAATTGGTTGAAATTGATGTTGATTACCCTCTAGGGCTAGATATTTAGTGAGTTGGAATGCATAGTTTCCTTTCTCAATAGAGCTCGTGCATTTAGTCATGGGTGGTTCTCTCATTTTCGCCATTGTATTAGCCAAGTTTTTTATGTCTTTATGACAATAATTAGAATGGTCAGACTCTATTCCAAATATATATAATTTAAATATTCCTTTGGGAAATGTTCCATGAAGCTTATTCTATGATATTTTACATGTTATTGGTTGATATCTCATCCCACCATTTTCAGTATACCAACTAGATTGAATCTCCATCATTCATTTCTTATCACTAAAGCCATAGTACCATGTTTGAAAAACCACATCCTTTTTAGAGAACATAAAAAATCATCTTCATGACTAATAATGTCATGAATTTCTTGAGAGGTAATATTTTTTGTTTTTAACAAACTAAATAATCTATCAATATTTCTATTAATACTAATAATAAATATCAATCTATTGTTTGCAAGGCCTATGATAATTTCTTCGTATACTGTGATACATCGAACCTCCATTTTCATCAGATCTAGAATTTATACATCCATATATGTATGAAATTTTTGAGTAAAATTATAATTGAGAAACATTATATTATTGCTTTCCCACTCTATCTTTTTAATTTTCTCCTTTGGTTTTGTGGTCTTAATTAATGTCCATCATTTTTCGGCCTCTCTATCAAGATGAATAAAGTATAGAGTCACCTTATTCATCATAAAATGACACAGAAGATATTATATCTTCTCTATTTACTTGACCCACTATTCCACCACCAATGGATCAAAATATGCATTAAATTTTACTGTTCTATGCTTCATAAAGGACTTAATAGACAGTTTCTCCATATTAGGTGATTGAGTATGTTCCACGTTTTCTAGGTTATTTTTTATAGCATTAGATATATGGGTTGGAATTTCTATGTTTTTTTATCTCCATATACCAAGGAATTAAGGATGTCATTTGGGGAATCACGGTACAGTCCCTCGCATGACTTATTAGACTGGTTTCTTCTGGATCCCAGCAAATTCAAAAATAAAAATGGCAAAATCTAAACATAATACAAGATTTCTTGAATAATTTATACATTTTTGCAATTATATTTAAATAAATATCTTCGGGGATTCCTATTTTCAAAAATATATGTGTGTGCGTAAAAATACGTTGTCTCATACTAGTGGATTTCAATAAGATTCTCTCTTCATAATTCCCAAAATAACATAACCTTTCAATGTTACCAAATAAAATGTACCTACCTTTTATTACCTGATTATTTTATCATTTTACAGTTAACCATCATTAAATAGGTACATGACTAGAATCCAAAGGATTAGTGTCTTTCGGAAATTATCACCATAAAAAAAATATACATAATAAAGCATTAATATTTATTTAATCACTTCTTCTCTAGATTTTAGTGGAGCATGTGTTCTTCCTAGTACACATAATCACATGAGGATATACATCAATGAAATTGGAGAGCTAAAAACCAGTAACTGGATACCTAAGAACATGGATCAATATAACATGAGGTGATAAAAATGATCATCATCATAACATAAGAAGGGTATTATCATCCCAATCTGGAGAGGAATACATAGTGAAAGGAATGGAATATTGCATTAAAAAAATGAAATATAATGTCTTAGTGGTTAACTACCAGATATATTAGTGGGAGAATCCGATATCACATTCATGAATATTTCACTTTATCTCATCAGATTCACCATATTATTTAATGCATTGGATTTCTTTATAACCCTTGTCACAACATTAACATCATAAAATTTACAGTATCTATGTAATTTAGGGTTCACCTATCACATCATAACATTTACATTATCATGCATGCCACAAAGAATATATATCAACTATTGACACAAAATAACCAAGGAGAAAAATCGGTATTATTTCATAAAGAATAAATTCGTGAATAAACCTAGTGGTTCTGAATATAATTATCTATTATGGTAATTTATGTAATAATCATCAATGATGTATGAGTAAGAAACAATCTCATAAGTAGTAAAAATTATGTTTTTAGAAAGAAGAACTCATTTGGAAATAATACTTGAATTTTTAATAAAATCAGATTGGAAACATGTATATCTATGAAATAAAAGGGGAGGATAATGATATTATATTTAGAAACATTAATGGAAAATCCATAATGAAAATGGATTTGATGGAGGAAAATGCTATAGATTAGAGTTGGGTTCGAAAATCCACATACTTATATCTGAGTGATTTATTCATAATAATATACTTGATAATCAAATTAAAAAAATTATTGGAAAAATAAATAACAGTTTTTATATATATTTTATTTAATAAATATTATTAATTTCATTTATTTATTTTTAGTTACTTATAGATAGTAATTCAACCATTTGGGAGTTTCCTTTTTCTTGGATTTCATGATAATTTCATATGAATATGAGCATGTATGTTTTTATAGAATATATATAATTTTCTTAAATTAAAATTATATGTTAATAATGAATGTAAATATTTTTAAGTGGTTTCATATTTAATTTGGTTAACTTTTAGAGGGATTAATCATTTTATAAAAGGTTAGTTTGATTAATTTTGACTCTTGGCAGTTTTTTTGGAAATCACAAAGTAGTTTTTGTTATTATTAATTACTGTTTATATGAGTTAGTTCTATATCATAAAATGGGTTTTTAAATACAATTTAAAGGAAATAGCAACCATAATAGTGATTTTACGAACTAACTATAAGGATTTTATGGAAAATGAAAATGCAGTATACACGATGACTGTAAATATACACATCATAGTTGATGTTTTATTTTTTTATTGAATAAAATATAGAGATAAAAAAGATTGATGATGGGACTTCCATTAAACTAATATAATTACAATAAATAAGGGATAATTTATTTATCATTCATATTTCTATATAGTAGGTTATGAAAGAATAGAAAAATTATATTATATTATATTAAATTAAAATAAGAAGAAAAATGATTTTACCTCATTGATTCTATTCTTTTATAACCACCTTAATATATAACGGCTTTGACTTTTATTGAAAAAATATCATTATTGGCATGGAGAATGGGATTGGGAATATATTTGTGATGAATTTGGAAAATAATAAATTCTTGGGTTGTGTGATGAGAAGAGGTGGTGAGGGGTTGTATTTATAGGGGAGGAGATGAGTGTTTTCCGATTATTTTATTCATTAGTCTATTTTTAGGCACATGAATATATAATGTTTCACTATTATGATTAAATATATTATAATGATAATATGGGGTTATATATGTTGTTGATTTCATCATAAATGTCTCAATAATATTATATTTAACTTCTAATGTATACATACCGTAAATTAAAATATTTTACTTTTAAAAAAAGATCATCTATTTCATAAAACTCCCAAAAAATAACACTAACCATTTTTAAAAATGTATAATTCTAAAATTAATTCCATTTTATGAATATTAATTTTCAATATAAGATATATTTAATTTTTATTTAAAATTATCATTTATTAGAAAATGAAATTTTAAAATTATAAATGATTTTATGGCCCTTTTAAAAAAAATTCAAAGTCTAATAATATAATATTATAAAAATAGAATATTATTATATTGTAAATAAAAAATTTATGACTTATTTATCATTTTTAAAATAATTATGCACATATTTATGGATATAATTATATTATATTTTCATTCATAATATACCAAAATATTATTTATGCATTAAAAGGTGATTTTACTGTTCTATTATATGGATTACTATTTCTAAGGGTCATGTTACTATTCCAATGTTCATGTAACAGTTACATTAGTATGTGTTCATTAATTTCTCAAAAATCTTCTAATTTCATTGATTCTTCATTTATATAGTTGTTATTATGGTATATATGTGATTTAATTTGAAATATAAAATAAAAATTAGTTATAATAGGGGAGTAATTTCATGGATAAATGTTTGGGTTGTTACATTACCCACACAAGATGATGTAGGATCACATCTAGATTTTCAAAAATCCTATAGTAAACATCATACTGAAAAAGTATAGTGTTGATGTTGTTGGGTGAAGAAAACTATAAATAAAATGTTTCATCTCTAGTGAACATCTAGAAAAAAAATATTGATGTATACATGGATTCTATTCCATAGGGATTCCCAATTAAACTATCTTAATTAGCAGTTGGATTCACTTAAATTGTAAGGAGAACTGAAATGGACTATATGGATCACAATAAGTCATGTGGCCTATCTCAAAAACTAGTACACAACCCCTAATTTTATGAAAATATTCTCATTAATCTAACACCCCCACTATGATAATCCACCATCTCACCATATGTTAGTTATAATCAACAAATGTTGAAATTCCCAACATCACCAATGATGACGGTGACCCCAACATCATTGAGAATTAACAAATGAAAGTCAAATATCATGACCTATCCAAGAGGGTCCCATGAAATGGCTACCCCAACCCCACATCTAATATTTCAAGGGTTGGATTCTAGTACTGATATGGAATCTCCCACAAATGGGATTCATTTTCATAGGTACATTGATACACACACCTATCATTAATACCAAAATAGTGAAATGAAAATCACTAAGTGAAAAACATTATATTCCACTAAGATACTAAAAAAAGTGTACGATAATATAAAAGTGGAATGTAAACAAGGCCAAAATTCCAGTCCACCAAAAAAGGTGCTATAAAAGTCAAATATCATCTTTTAGAAACTCGTTAGCATAAAACATTAACTAATGGGTGGTTATAGGGAATAATGAAAGAAAAAGAAAAATAAATCTTCATTTGTTTGGTCTTACTATGCACTATTACGTCCTGTTGTGCCTAGTAATTAATCAAATTGTTTATCATTTGTTCAAACCATGACACGTGAATGAAAATCTTGTTTATGGGTGAGTAAAACCAAACGTAGTAGGAATTCCCAAAACCACAATGATATACCACTAAGAAATAAATGAGGAATACCATAAACAAATACATGACATATACCACAATGAAATACAGGAAGAATTTCTAGCCGATTAGTAATGTAAGGTCGGGAGCTGGGTGATCAATGATACAGAAGATGGGGAGGGGTAGTTCTCATGGGTTGGGCCTATGGGTCATGTGTTAGGAATCGTATGCCTATGGGCCTTCGGGTCATGTATTTGAAAATCATGTCAGGCCTTCTCCCTTGGGCTTAAGGGTCATGTACGAGTTCCCCTTCAACCATTAAAAGGTGTATTATCCATAATAAAATAAAAAAGATGGCCTTTAAGAAATTCAGAGTGAAATATAGGATGCATAAAACTATGAAATACATGATTTTTACAACAACGATATAAAAGAATTATTCCACATTGAAATAACTGAATTAAACCACGGTGAATTGAATTAGGTATTACACTGTGACGATACATAGTCAGTTCACATATGTATAGGTCTACAATACGCAAAACAAGATTTTTGGAATTAATCCACAAAACACCTAGTATTGATAAGATGTGTAGTCCCGATTAGACACCCATTAATAGTAAAAAAACATAGCCAAGGTAAGACATATATTGTTGGTAATACACATATTCCTTTATAAGAGACATAGTCAGCCACATGATTCCTATCATAGCATTCTCCATCTAGGAGAACCTACTTCTATAACCATTAGGTTATATACACAGTACAACAAAAAATATCTTAGTGTATCTCAAAATCACTATCAGGTATTAATGGACCCAACAACACAAAAGTCTCATCAAACATACACATCGTTGGAATGTTATGTGTTTTTTCATTAAAAGGGTTTGACCTAGGTCTGTTATAGGTCTGATATTTCCCACCGGACACAACCCATCTAGCTGGGCCTCTTAGAAAATGACTAGCATCCTCACTAGGTCAATCCTACTAAGGTGCATGGAGTAGACAAACTCCTTTGGTTTGAACTATGTTGTTGGCCATCTTGTGGGAAATATGAGACCTACTTTGGCCATGTCCCACCTAGTACATAATGATTTCCCCACCACGTTCTTCCCTGGTCAACGTGTTAAGCCCCGACCACATGTCACTCAGGTCCATGATATCCACCCACAACCACATGCCACCGCCTACTCCTTGAGGCACACCATATCCCTTGTGGTCCCTCCTTCACCTCCATCCCTGACATGGCCAACATTCTCCACCAATCACTATACCATCTTCCACTGCACCAAAACGTAGAATCTATGATCATCGATTACCAGAACTCTATTGGTTACATCCAAGGACCACCAGGTCTCCCATGACACGTGGAAAATTACACAGTCGTATATATGTACACATCAGGTCCTAGAAATCACTATTGTGTCCTCTGTAGTAAATTTTCGTCTGATCTAGTGTTCTGATCATGTTTGGAACCTCCCAAAATGTTGAGAAAAAACCATGAGGGTCCAATGACGAATAACACCAATAACAAGGTAAGATAAAGGAAACAAGAACATTTGAGTAACGAACCTTGACCATTGTTCATGTCGGCCTCGAATTGTTCTTCTTAAATGGATGAATGAAGAGGGTAACAAAACTCCCATTAATAATCCCCAATACCGACCATCATTCCAAAATGATCAAACCATATATCAACTTGTTTATTGGTTAGTCCATGTTCTTCATTGATTCTAGGAATTGGGAAGTAATCATAATGAGATCTAAAACTGTATTTATATTTGGACATATCACTAGATATGATCGATCATAATGACATCTTAAGTGGTTAGATCCTTCAGAATCCAAGGCACGTCACTAATCGTCGATCCATGTTCTGATCTCTGATCAATCATTGCAGTTAATATATCACCCTTCTCCTTGTCTTGTGGGAATTCTAAAGGTACAGTGGTGACCTTGGATTCTTGAAAAATTCTAATAAAAAGATATAGAGTCACTACATTGAAATAAATTTTTTATGAAATATTTTATTTCTGATTCATCAAAAAAATAACCTTTATGGTCGACCTGCACTGGCCGATGTTATGCCTCACCTATTTTAAAATCACTACACTGAGCACAATGGTTCCCTTGGATTTCTTATCTTGGCATAAGTTTAGATATTATTCCACTATTTAAGGAAAACTTCTTACAAACTATATTAAAAATTGTATATTTAACATTGAATTGTTCTGGGTACTCCAGACCTCAGAATCAGATTCCTTATCATCACCTATTCTTATAATTTTCCAAACTAATTTATAAAAATAAAACATAGAAACTTGGAATGATACATTCTCCCTGATTTAAGGATTTATGTTCCTGAAATCCAAAACAAAATTCTATACAAACAAATGACTATACTGAGTATAAAAATGAACTTCACACTCCCATGTGATCTCCTAGATATTCCACTACTTCCAAAAAATTAGTAGAAGAGGAATCCACCACCCATGAATCATCCTCTCCTATCATACAAAAATCTCCATCAGGTAATCTGCAAACGTTGCCCCATTATCAATGTACAGTTCGACCCAGTCAACAATGCATGATGAATCATTCATGTAACTCCCCAGTTGTGAACTGTGGAAGACATCATGAACCCAGTCTAACTATAAATGAAGAAATAAATGGTATGAATCTATTACAACTCTATTTTTTATGTAGAAATGGCCAATAAACAATGGAAATAGCTTCCGGCCCTAGATAAATATTTGTATCCCGCATTGAGGAGAGTCCTAAAAGAAAACATTGTCTCCCTCCACTAACTCCAAAGGATTCGATCACTAGTCAATATATGAATTCTGATGGATCTGTGCAGTTTTCATCTACTCTTGGATGATCTGAACCTTATCTATAGTCTCTGATACCAAATTTGGGCCCATGAATGTTGACACTATGAGGTCCATTCAAGTAATGTGTTTACCTACAGGGGCCCCAATAGAAGGCATTGAATGGTGTCACACTAATGTTGAAATGGTAGATATTATTTTAAAAATCTCCAAAGGGGTCGGTGAGCTCCCAACTATGGCCTGAATCTAGTAAACAAGTATGTAAAATGTACTCCAGAACCTATTTGGACCACTATTTAAGGCCAACATTCTAATTCTAAAACGTTTTTCTCAAGAAAAACTGTGTCCCAAATGCCTCCTATAATCCCTTCCAAATCCAGGATGTGAAACAAGTATCATTATCATAGACTATCATCTATGGAAATATATGAATATAAGCTATCTATTACAGGTAGAGGCATCCCATGATCTCTAACAAACTCTACTCAGGAATCATTAGGTTGTTGCCATACATGGTGAGTCGGTCAACAATCACCTACACGATATTGTGCCTGCTAGGTGAGTGTGGTAACCCCTTAAAAATACCATCTATATCACATACCACATCCACTGTGGAACCTCAATGTGTTGTGTCAAATGTTTTTGAACCTACTGATCAACCTCCACTTACAAAAAAGTGAGGAATCTAGAAACGAACACTTCCACTACCTTCATCATCCTTAACCACAAGAACAAACATCAGAGGTCTCAGTACTTCATATCCACACTAGGATGTAACACCAAATGGGTTGTATAAGAAGTCCATCAAGACCACCTCCCATAAATCCCCTGGTACTATAGTGCCTCATTTGAAAAAATGATTTTCTCCCCATCATTCGAATATCTATATGGGGCATGCCCAATGGTCATCAGATCATGTAAATCCACAAAATCAGTATCTCTATGTTGTTCCATCATATCTCACTGAAAGAGTGGATGGGTGACAACTATAAATAAGATCTAGGATTTTCCATAATCATCAACCACAAATATCATCATCGAGGCCAACTTCTTAGATGACCCATTTAGTAGATGTGAACTCGGTCTCTAGGTGAGAGCATCTGCCACCACGTTCCCCTTCCAAGGAACATAAAAAATATGAAAATAAATGTCTTAGAGGAACTCTAAATGTCTCCCCTATATCAAGTTTGGATCCTTATAAGAGATGATATAATATATATTGTAATGGTTATAGTAGATGATAAACCACAATCACATCAGTTAGTGTCACCACATCTTCAATGAGATGAATACCACTGCTAACCCAATATCATGTTCCACATAGTTATAATCATGTAGTATTCACTATCAAGAACCATAGTCAATCACATCTTTTTCCAAGATCATGAAAAACCCATTCTCTTTTAAAGATGAATTTCAGAACACCACATACATGACACCAGCCTCTGGAAATATCAAAATGGGAGTGATCACCAATCACTACCTCAACTACTGAAACTATCCTGATACATCTCTGTCCACATAAAATGATACCCATAAAAGGTAAAATATTTCAAGGGTTTTGTTACACTAGAATAGCCGGGTACAACCATCCAATAGTACCCAACCCAACCAATGATACTCTGCACCTCAGTAACAGTCTTGAGTCATTTCCAAGATATAAATTCCGAAATATTTTTTGGATACACTGCTATCCTAGCCTATTAAATAATGTGTCCCTAAATATGGGCATCTTCTGTCCATAGATGAAATTTAGAAAGAATCCCATAATTTTGTTGAACTCATAGTGTGTCCAGGTCCATTATTAAGTGTATTTTGTGATCCTCCTTAGGCATCGAGTACACTAGGATGTCATCAATTAATACCACCGCAAACTGGTCTATGTAATGATGGAAGATTTGGTTCATGAGTCTGAAAAAGACATAAGAGGTTTTTTTATTCAATACAGTCTCACTATATACTCATAGTGAATGTAACTACATCTGAAATTTATCTTCATTATATCCTCATCTCGTACTCAATGATGGTGATATCCAGATATGAGTTCAATATTCATGAACCAGAACTCTTTTCCATCCATTAGAAGAGGTCATAAATTATCATTTGTTGATACTTTTTCATCAGGGTCACGTAGTTTAGACATTATAATACCGCACATATCATCAATATCCCATATCCCATCATGGAAAAAAATTTGGGTTGTTCATGCTGAAACATTGGGTCTCATGAAGCACTTCCTCAACGTGTGTTCCAACTATACAGTCAATGCATGAAGGTATATGGGATCCATCTAATATTTATGATTAGAAATTTTTTCATACAAAGGTATAGATCAATTCATAATTATACCTCTTTATGGGGATATAATATTAAAACACCCTTGATAAAAATTTACTCATACTCCTCCTCACCTAAAAGAAAATGAGGACTCATCTCATCCACTTCACCGATGGTTAGGCTAGGAAACTGATTTGTGATTGGATGCACCCTCTTATGAGTGTGTCCATCCTACACGTCATACATTTCATTTTACTCGACTAAGGATATAACGGTCCCATCAATGTGGATACAATACAGTCAATGCCTAAAACCATCATTATGATATTAGAATTTTGATAACTAGTACATACAAAGAATGACATTGTAATTCATTTATTCAACTACCAAGAGATCCAAACCAAAAAAATTTCCTCCAATTGTAAGAACACATTTTTGGGACTAGTGTGTGATCATAAAACCCCCTCCCGTAGGATTAGCTAAGAATAAGTATTGAGTTTATAGTTCCATCTAAATCTCTATGTATCATACTAGGGTCTTGACATGAAAAGAATTAATTGAACATGTCTCTATAAAATTTTTCGCTAAGGTGGATGTTAAGAATATCATACCTCTAATATTCCTTGGATCCTCTTGGTCATAAGCCAGCATTGAATGGAGCTATCCTCGTCCCTTTCCACCAGCTCCCTGAGCCTGTCATGGACCACCAGGGGTGGTGGTGGTGGTAATACGCTAAACCTCTTTCCACCTCATGCCGCTATGCCTACCTATATGCCATTTCCAAATCCACGTGGATGATACTTATCCTACCTCCACATGTTTCTCGGTGGTCCTTCGACCATCTTTTGATTAGTAGTATGATAGGTAGGAAAATCTAAAACTAGTTTTCCTATATCGCTACATGAGTAACACATATTTTACTTCAGATGACTCTCTCCACCCTTGGAGCCCTTACCATTGAACCAATGTCATGTGGTTTTCCCCTACTATTCGTAACCTGCTTGGGTGCCTACGACTGCTATCATATACCTACTACCGAAGAATAAGCTACCTGGTGCCTAGTGGTTTCTCACACTACTAGTGTCTACTATTCAAGAAATATCTCCACTAAAGGATATTTCTCCATTACCATAGTATATGTAAGAATAATAAGCGATATCATGGATACCGTGATCTCTTAGTGTAATACCAACTCGAAGGACCTAGCCCCATAGAATGGAACTCATACCATATTCACGATGTAGCGAGAATAATCAGTAAATCTCAGTGAGTAATTCCCCACTATCTGACTATCCAGATGCATATACAGAATCTTCTCAATGTGCACTGAGTGTAACATAGCTAGAAATAACACCTTTTTGAAGAGTCTTTTTACATATTCCTAGAATAGAGTCATATAATCGTGTGTATTGTCACAAAAAACCATCATTCCCCATATGATCCAAGAAGAAGACTTGCGGCTAGTACTACCATGTAATTTGAAGGATTCCTCACATGGAAGAAGACACTGGTAACTGCCCCCATCCAATTATCTGGTACATAGGGGATTATCTCACCCTTAAAACTATAAGGTCAATACACCTAGAAATCATGCAACATGATCACTCTACATGAATCCTCTACTATTAGAGCTAGTAGTAATTGTTACTTGACAGGTGTTTGTATCACTGGTAAACCACCCAATGGTGCTACCTCTAGTATAGGTCCCAGTACTGACGTCTCATCACTAGGTGGATTATTCTCATGTTCATTCAATGGTATCGTGGATGGCTATTTGTGCGGTGGAATCCTAAAATAGAACAAGATATACCATGATATATATAGTATACTAAGTGAGATGACTCAAAAAGGACATGAGAACACACCCAAAACCTATATAATGCAGGTACCATTTTTTTCCTTGAAACAAGTGTTATCATGTACCAAGTCAAAAATAATAATTCAGAGTCCTTGTGTTTGGATACATCACCCTCCTTGCCAATAAGGGATTCCCTATCCGAAATAGAGAACTCGGAACATGTAACACAATCACCACGAACCTATCTCACAAACTCTTTGACATTAAGTATAACTGACCTACTCTATTACCAAATCTATCATGAACCATCCTAGAGGGTTCCATGTCGTCAATACCCCCTTACCACCTTAAATAATCTAGAGGCAGGCGACTTGAACCAAGTTGGAATATCCCAGAAATTAGAGGTATTTGCATTAGTACCTGAACACATCCACTCATCCCCAAGACTAGAATGATAAAATTTAAAAAACTATGTAAAAATGAATTCATATAACTATGATACCGACAATAGTGTATAGTAGTAGAAAATTGGGAATAA
The DNA here is from genome assembly GCA_963277665.1 of Viscum album. Classification (NCBI taxonomy): domain Eukaryota; kingdom Viridiplantae; phylum Streptophyta; class Magnoliopsida; order Santalales; family Viscaceae; genus Viscum; species Viscum album. Next base: position 1,843,602,129 of record OY728157.1, on the reverse strand, counting down.
AACTAGTCCTTAATACTATCCCACCAATGAAATGATTCTATAAAAGTGAAATACTATGTTCGAGAATCTCATCAGTATAAAACCCTACCTTCGGGTTCAGTACATGGATACCTGTTGGAATCATTAAAATCAAACATCATTTGTATAGTATTGCTAAACACCACTAGGAACTGTTCCACCTAGGACTCCATCAAGGCATAAATAATCTTCCCATGAAAATTCATGTGTTGTAAAATTCAGAACAGGGGTGAGTAAAACAATATTTATTATAACACCCTGAAACCACAACAGAATACCACTAAGTAATACATGTGGTATGCCATAATGAAATTAAAAAGTATAACACAAATAAGTACTTGAAGTATACAATTAGAAAATAAATGAAGTATACCAGTAATAAATACCTGAATTTTACCACTAGGACATACATAAATTATACCATAGTGAAGTACACAAAGAATACCCCTAATAAGATACATAGTCATCTCACACAATTATAGGTCTATTATACTCAAAATTAGATTATATGATGTAATTCGAAAAAAAATAGTATCGATAAAACATGTAATACCGATGAGACACTCAATCCCAATAATATAAATAATACACAAAGTCTCAGTAAGACATGTAGTCACCTAATGACATGTAGTGCCAGTAAGTCATGTAGTCAATATAAGACAATTAGTCTCAAATTAATAGCCAACCATAGGCTTCCACGCATAGGGGAAGTCATTATGGGATAAAATATTGTTAAATCTGTTAGATCCCATGGACACATGAAAAAAAGCACATGTAGATTATCAAAAAAGTTTTGACTCATCCAAGGGTCCCAACACTGTAAATGAATCATTAAATAGTCACATGGATTAAATGTTATTCTTTTTTCATAAAACTGGTCTCTGCCAGGTCTAGTATAGATAAGATCTGATATACTAGACCAAGAGTAGATTGGGGATCTGGGACACTAGTTCAATCATGCTAGGCCACATAATGTAGTCTAGATCCCTTTGTCAGTCACATGCTGTAGGCTGGCTTGTGTGCCTTACTCAGCCCGCCCCAGCGGCAACCTACATTGTAAACACAGTCTGCCCCAACTATGTGCCTCCCTTTTCAAATTCTTCCACCCAAACCACATGCCTCCCCCTGGTCCCCTTGTCGCACCACGTCTCATATGGTCCTACAGTCATTGCCAGTAGTCCTTCTATGTTCTTCCACACCAGTACCTGGAAACATCTCCACATCTCATGTCACCGCTTCTATGGTCCCTTCTACGGACCACTAGTGATCCTCTGATTCCTTTAAAATTACATGCTCACATATCATTGAATTTTTTATCCCAATCTATACTTTTGATACCTCTTCTGTCTATTTTATTTTTATCTGGGTTTTTATTGCGTTCAGAACCACTTAGAAATTCAAGCTGCGACCATGAGGGTTCAACGATGAAGAATTCAAAGAATAGGGGAAGATAAAGGCACCATGAACATATTAGGAATGAACTTATTCATTTTTTTCATTTTAACATTGATTAATTCTCATTATTGGGATGAAATTAAGATGGTAAAAAAACACTGATTAATAATTCCTCATACTAAACATCCCATAAGAATGATTTAACTGAAGATCAACATGTTAGGTGGTTGGTCCATGTGTGTCGTTGATTCTGATAACAATGAATAATTAAAAAATACATATAATATACTACCTGTATTTTTATTTTACACTGAAAAAGATTGATCTTCATGTCATTATCATTGGAAATATACTTCAAATCTGAGGCGCATCACTGATAATTGATCAAAATTTAGATCCTCGATCTGTCATCGACATCAAGGGAACATCCTTATCATTATCCAAGAGTTATTATGGGGATATGGTGATGAACATGGATTCTAAAGAAAAAATAAAATAAAAATAAAAAGAGTCACTTCCATGAAATAAGTATTTTTATTAAATATTTTATTATTGATTGTTCAAAAAACTAAATTTCACTTCTAACTTGTGCCAGTCATTGTTTGGCCACTAATAAGGTAATATCATTACACTAAACACAACAAATTCCTTGGTTTTCTGATCGGGGAACCCACTAAGATGTTATTCTTCTATTTAATGAAAATTGTATAGGCATGTTATTAAAACATATCATTTTACAATGAATTCTTCCGGACACATCGAGCCTCAGAATGACATTCTATCTTAGCTCCTAGTCTCGAAATTCATCCAATTAATTTATAAAAATAATATATAGAAATTATGAGATGTTACAAAAATGATGGTGAGATGCAAGGTCCAATGGCCAACATTTATATGAATGATGAAATTTGGAAATTCATAGACTCCTAAGTGAACTAAAATCCACCCATGCAAGAACACGAATGGACTAGATCATCTTCTTCATGATCTCTTTCATTATGTTTCCAAAATAGATGCATAGTTAAGCTACTACCAACATTCATAGGTTTACCCAGTTGTTAAATTCAAGGATAGAGACAATCACAATTATCATGAGATATGATCCCATGTGTGTATCTCTCATTGTATATAGCTAGACACTGGGGGAAGTGGCCATAAATGTAGTGTAGTGGGCCAATTTCATCAATCCCTCTTTTATGTTGTAGCTGCATTCGATGTAGAACCTAGAATTCATTATCACTAAATCTGATCATATATTCCTACTATGTTGTGCCCTTCAACACTTTTATTTCCTCCATTATATCTTCTCGGTTTGTGTATTCTTTATTGAAATCCCCAGATTTGTTTTAAATATGATGTATCACTGGATGAAAGGATGATGGTTCAGTACAGTCATCAAAACAATTAAAAGGCTCATTTTTTCTTATGGGATCTTCAATCCATTTCCCCATGTATTGTTACGTAGGCATATCATACATATATATTACCTCATTTTGATAAATATTTATTATGTTACATCCATACTCAAATGAGGACCATAGTTCCTTAGTTCCATTGGAAACATGTAAAATTAAACACTGGTCCATAGGTGAGTTACATCATATCCAACTCGTATCTTTGTAAATTGAACCCTTCTTAGACATAAAATGTTCCACACATATCTTCATAACAAGGGATAGGATACATTAAAATTTGTGATATCGAATAATCATTACGTTTAAAAATTGGAGATGCATAAGCATAAAATGGATATAATGTTATGAGAAAATGATTTTAATATTTTAAAACCATTAACTTTATATCAAATATCATAATGAAAATTCATTATATAATGATTGGTAGTTCACAATACATGAATTATTAGTGAATAAAAGAATATTATCCATTAGATCAAACTATTAGAGTCAGATATGCAATTTGTGGCATACACATACGAATAATAAATCATTTCTATTTTAGTCATGGTCCACGTACAAGATGATCATTGAAGTTAAATCCCATTACTAAACAAGGTTCCCCCATCATTCCAACCAATACGTAATAAATCAGGTTTACTTGTCATTCAACATTGTCTTGTGGAACTAGGTTCAACCCCTATTCGATCCCTACCATATTAAACTATGTTCATTGTATTGAACCAAACATGTATAAATTAAATGTTCCCCTAAAATTTAGGTAAACATGTTATTATATATTGTGAATATATAAAAAACATTATCCTTTTTGGTTTCATTATATACTACAAGATTTTAATGATCGTTAGGTGTCATAACATTTCACAATATAGTCATTGAATATTGATCATGTGATTATTATATATATATGGTTTAAACTAATTAAATTTAATAGAAAAATGAATTGATGGCATGAACTCATAGGATCAATCCCTATGATTTCCATTTAAATGATTTTTCAAGGGGTATTGAATCATTGTTCTCTTGATTGACCAATATCAAATTGGTATCTAACAAAATGATCATGAGAATTTTTTATGTGATAAGTTCAGACTCATTAATATCAAAAACCAAACCAAGTCAGTTGAAACTCCACAGGAATCTCTTACTATCTCACACCTCACCCTTAGGGAATTTTTTGGTGAATAAATGGATATGTTTCAAGACACAAATAAAATGAATTTGTAAATTATATATATAATATATTGTTTATTTTATTATTGTTACATAATAAATGATGTGTTGTTATTATAAAATAAAACAAAAAATATATGTTTAGGTATTATTCAAATTTAATTAAGGAATTTATGAATTATGAGATTTTAAAAATAAATATTATTTTATTAAATTTTATTTATAAATAATTTTTATTAAAGTTGATCAATCATAATAATTTAATAATATGAAATGTATATTTTATAAGGGTTCGATGTATGTTATTGTCAATGAAACCAAGAATTATCAATAAATGTCTACTATTATTTTAATTTTTGTAATTTACATATTTTTAGAATTATTTGGATAAAATATTTATTATTATTTTAATCAGAGTGTGAAAATAATCCAATGGTTATTTTTTCATAATGTTAATAAACAGTTCAATTTTCAGGTAAAATAGAAATCTCATATAAATATTAACTTCGTGTTTTGATATCATGGTTACACAAAGATTATTTAATAAATACAATAAAATGAATCCCTGGACAAATATAGGTTTTTTGTATTATATAATATAATATTATGTTTATTTTAATAATTTATTGAATCCTTTATCAATCATTCAGAATATATAAAATATTTTAAGGCTATAAATCACTTTTTATACTCATGAAACAATTCCACATTAGAATGGGTATTATATTAATAATATCATCTCATGTTCTCGTAAAATAATTGAAACCCCCGTCATTGTCATAAAACAAGGTAATAAACCTTTGGATGGTTTTTGGTTTTGGTTATTTAATTATATAGTGTATAAAGACTATGTTTGATAAATGGAAAAGAATTCCCCACGAATATCCTATATTAACCAAAAAAATCTACCATTAGTAATTAGAAAAAAAACCATGCAACATTTCATTACTCATCCTATAATCTAAATATTCCTTGACATGTTCCACCAATCACTATTATGTCCCCTATAAAACATTTGAAATCACCCGCTCAAGGTAAGGGAAACTCCTCATTCTCCACCTTATTCAAATTTCATCATTATTTTATGTCTTTTATCACATATTTCTAATTATGGGATACACTATCCCAAGTTACCCACATTTTAAATTTTATTTCTAAATAATGAGATACCACATTAACACTAATTAAACCCTTCCATGAACATTTAAACACCCTAGTTATGCTGCCAATATATCACTATGATTTTATATGCCAAACAATTGTATAGTGAATACCCGTACTAATTTACAATAAAGGGTGGTCACCATTATGAATATATAAACCATTGAATTTGGAATTACTTAAATGTATTCTACACTCCATGATATTGGAATAAAATGTTATAAAAAATGATTCACTATTATATGTTCTCTATTGGACACTTATGTATGAAATGAAATAAAGGTGATGTGTGTTCCTTGAAATATATAGTGGTCTAATGTATTGGGTAAAGTTTTAGTATCATAAGAAATAATTTTAGGTATTATATAGTGAACCTATTAACTAAAATAACATTATATATCATACTAACTTCGTAGTTCTCCTTTACCAATGTTTATAATGCAGTGTTTTATGTGATTTTCACATTTCACATTATGCATTTTTTATTATCATGTTATTTCATTCCACATCGTTTATGTTTATGTTTATCACTCCTTTTATGCCTCATTTATATTCTTATTGTCTAACATGTATTAATATATTCCTATAATTCAATGATTATTCCATTACCAGGCTTTATAACTAACCCCTCTGCCATTTATGTCCCCATGTTATCACATGAAGTTTTTAGTATGGATGAATATTATGATCATGTTATTGATGTTTTCAATAATGATAATGTATTCACTTTTATATGATATATATATTAATATATCTAATTTACAAATATATTAGTATTATTTATCTTATAGGTTATATTTTGTGAACTCTTATCTAATAAATAATGAATTACTGTGTTAAAAAGTAAGGTTTTCATAGTTAGTAAAGAAGAAAATGTTTAGTTTTTTGGATTAGGGTTATAAAACTCGAGTGAATGATTTTGGGAAAAAATTATATATTAGATATAATAAAAAAACTTTGGAAAATTATAGAGTAAGTTGATTAGATGTGAAATACAAACCATTAGGGATACATCATGTGGATATGTCTTTGGCATAGATAGACATAAGGTCATACCTCAAAAACACCATGTTGAGAAAGACTCGATGAGTAACTAGTGCATGAAAATGGGCCTTACATAAAAAATATTTTGAAATTCATGAGGAATTTTAATCGATAATTTCACCATCTCATTATGAGAAATTATTATGGAGAAATTTATTATACGAGTATCTTTCAGGAGAAATTTTGTGGATAAAATATATTTAATTCCTGGAATTCAAAAGTTAAAAAATATATTTTATTTATAAGTTTTACATTTTATTTCATTATATTCATGTTTATAAATTTAATAATGAACATATAATAATCCCTAATATTCCCATTATTCAATATAGTGGAATAAATTTGGATTATTTGGTAAAAAATAAAGGTGAAGTGCAATGTGATGATTTCCAAAAGAATATTATTGACTGTAGGTGAGAAAGAACAAATGAATATGTAACGATACTCTCTTAGTCAACATGGATTTTTGTTAGAAACGTGGGTCAAATGGAGTGGAAAAATCCCCATATAAAAAAATATAAAAAATGTATTTTATATTTTCATAATGGCCACACATTTTCAATTGATAAAATAGTCCCATAATTATGTAAAAATGGATGAACTCCATTGAGAATATTTATATATCCTTCAATGTTTTGATCATGAGAAGGTTCTACGGATTTTTTAGAATATGTAGATAATGTTGATCAATGGTCTAAATTAATCATTAATTCAAATAATGAGGAAAGGATCAATGTGATAGGGTGGATGGAATTATGAAAACCATTTGATAAATATTTTACTATCACTCCCTAACATAAAATAGAAATGGATTTTATTTCCATAAAGAAAAAAAGGTGACTAATCTATTGACATGTATGAGGAAAACATCACAAAAATTTCACGATATGCCTTTAGATTTTATGTTAACCCCAATAAAAGGTTGGATACTTTTTTGTGGAATAAAAACAAGTCAAGTAAATGCATTGATAATATAATACATTGATAGCCATGTAGTAATTATCAAACATGACATCATAGTCAAAATAGATATCGGTGAATCTCAAGGGTACCATATGGAATATAAGGGAAATGTAGAGTTTATTTTTTTGTAGTATAATGAAGATATCTAATGGCCATAATAAATTTCAATGTCTTACATCTATAAAGTGGATAACTAATAACCCAAGAAATTACCTAAGGGGTAAGTGGAAATGATTTATGTGAATAGAGGATGGAAACCAAGATTGTGATTACTGATGGGAGAATCCTGTTGATGTGATAGAGGAATGAAATTTTCTAATAATACCTTAGTGAATTGTTTATTGTTATAACTACAATGATACATGTCACTATTCAAGCCAATATACTATTCCAAGGGTTTTCATAGAGAACCAAAACCATTCAATGTAGCAAGGGAGATAAACCTCCATCCTCATGACTAATGTGTATCCAATAAATGTTGCGGTGTATGGTTTTATAGTTATTCATTCATCAATATTGAATGTGTTTTATGATTCTAGTACTATGGATTCTTTTATATCACAAAAGTTTAATATAACTATTCAAAAACCACAAAAAATCATTGATGTAAATATATTAGTGAATACATCAAATGGATAAATTATTGCATCCCATGTATATAATTCATCCCAAATCAAAATATGGGGTAAAATATTCTGTAAGATAATGGGAAACTCAATTTGGTGTATATTTTTTCAATTTTAGTCATGGATTATATTTTCATCTATCGATACAACATAAATTTCCATGAGAATAAAATCACTCATTATATCATGAATCATCCCCTAATTATTTACAATTGAAAGGTGAAGGACAAATAATTATTTAGTACCAACATATTTATCATTGATATTATTGAATTATGAGAAAACATATATAGATAAAATTAATGATTTTAATGAATGGGACATCCTAGAATACATACCAATTGCAAGGTAATATGTTGATTTGTTAATTGAATAATTTCTTGGTTTTCCTAATAGTGGGGATGTTTCATATTTAATTAATCTAATAATAAGGGAGTTTCTATTATCCAACAACACATATAGAAAAGATATTTTGGAACATGCGGTCCTAAACAATCAACAATAGGGTAATCTAGATAAAGGGTTAAAATTCCAATGGGATTTACCAAGGGGGTCATATTTCATATTTGTTAAGAAGAACGATCAGTCAATTAGCCTATGCATTTATTATCATGAGCTAAAGAATATCATGATAAAGAATAAGTACACACATCCCTTGAATGATGAATTTTTAAATTAGTTAGGTGGAGTACAGTATTTCTCCAATGTGTATCCACAGTTGGGATATTATAATGTAAGGGTGAAGAAGAAGATATCACTAAGAAAAATTTCTATACAAGCAATGGGGAATATGAGTTCGTATTAATGACATTAATCCTCAATAATTCTCCAGAAATATTTATTTTCATGATTACTATATACATCAGACCTAACATCAATAATATTTTTGAAGGTTTTATAGTTCTTATTCAAATATACTCAAAATCCAAGGATGTGTGTGAGGAGAAACTGACCAATGTGCTAAAAACATTATGATAGGTTAATATTTATGAAATGTACCAAAAATTCGAGTTTTGGTTGAAGTATATCTCGTTCGGAGAGGATATTGTGATAATAAATTGGATATATTTTGAAACATAAAAAATAAAAGTACATGAAATATTGTGGAGACAGATATCGATGACAAATATTTATAGTTTACATGGACTAACATGGTACTATCATAGATTTTTCAGAAATATATCATGATTTTCATACCCTCTGACCAAGATAACTCATAATTGAGTCAGATGTTATTCGATATATTAATGTGAGTAAATATTTTTGGATTCCATGAGGAGGAGTATCACTTCACTGTTATTACAACAACCTAGGACTGGATAACTTTTTGTGGTATTAAGTGAGGATTCAAAGAATGGACTTTTTTATGATAATTCATAATGAAAATGTGATAAATTTTTCTTCTAGATAATTATATTTTTCAAAAAATATCTACACAATGCATTATATAGAGTGGGATTCATTTATCCTCACATTAATAATATATCAACATTATCATTATAGTAAGAAGTGTGAAGTATATACGGATCAAAAAATCCTCAACAATGAATAAAAAAAATAGCTGAATATATTCCAAATAAGATTGTTACAATTGATCAAGGAATTTTATTTGACACTCCACTATTATCCTTGTAATACAAATAATGTGTTACATTCTCATAGTAGAAAGGATCCAACCTTTTTTTTGAAAATGATAATTGAAAAGGATATAATTATATTTGACATAAAAATGGTGGAAATGGGATAATAAAGTGGGACCACATTTAAAAAATTTCAAAAATTATTGCTCAACCATCCCTTATATTGAAGTTAAAGGATTCTCAATGAGATGATTCTTTAATTAAATTTAAAATGGATTCTGTAAGAAATGTTAAATCCACATAATTCAATGATAATGAAAAAGGAGTTGTAATATTTGGGTCAACACTATGTGTACCATCAGATCACGTGTTAATGAAGATGATATTGAATGATTCATATAACGGTCATTCTCTATCCCATCAGGTAGTAGAGAGATGTATGAAGAACTCTCAGATAATTTTTGGTGGGACAATATGTCGAATGTGATCCTGGAATACACAACAAGATGTCTTATATGTCAACAGTTGATGGGAAAAAATAGAATATTCAAAGGGATGATGCAAGCATTAACCATATCTACATTGAAATGGGAAAAAATTTATTTACATTTTAACTGGCCTTTCATATAAATCCAGTGGAAATAATTATATATGGGTTCTAGTAGATTTTCTTACAAATACAGATCACATAATTGAAATTTTAGAGGACTTCCCACTCGATCAACATGAACAAATATATATTAAAAAGAGGTGATTCTTCATGGAACACCACAATCGATTGTATGTGACTGAGAAACATGGTATACATCCAATTTATTATTACACTTTATCATGCTATAAATAATTATTCAAACTTTAACACATCTTATCTCCCTCAAACTGATGGTCAATATGAGTAGACTATCCCGACCCTAGAGAAACTTTGGGGAGCATTCTCAATTGAAATCATTTTAAGATGGGATCAATAGTTTCCACTAGTAATGTTCTCATACAAATAATAGTTTCCACGCACCCAACTAAACGGATACCAAGGAACCCATATATGGGAATAAGTGCAGAACACAAAAAAGATGGTATGAATTTTGGTAACCAAAACAGATAACTCCTAAAATGGTCACAGAAAAGGAGTAAAAGGTCAAAACTATTCAATAATAGAAAAAATATTCTAGGATTCAACAAGAGATCTATCTAAACAATTATAGATTGGATCTAAATATAGAGTTTTAAGAAAATTTATTCCTCCAAACATCTACATTTTTAAAACTCATTTGTTTTTAGTAGATGCAAAATCTTATTCAAAGATACTTTGTTCCCTTTTAGATCATTGACCTCATCATAGTGGTGGAATATTGACTAAAACTCCCACCTGACCTATCTCAAGTACATGAAATTTTCATTGTATCTCTATTCATAAAGTACGTACCATACCCCTCAGATGTAATAAATCCAAAGGTGGCACCATTGTAGAATTATCTCCCTTATAATGATGATTCCGTGAAGATCATAGATAAAAAATTCAATGTTCAATGGAATAAGACAATGGACCCTGTAAAAGTGATGTTTTGAAACCACATTTTAGAGGAAGAAATGTGGGAATAGTGGGAAGTGATGAAACAATATTACCCTCATGTATTCTATTGTGTGAAATGAATTTTTTTCAATAACATTCCGATGGGGGAAAATGTAACAATGAAAACTTTTATAAATAATATTCTACCATAAAATTTATTTAAACATTATATTATATATTATGCATATAAAAACACAAGAACTATATTGGTTTTATTATAACCATTAATATTTAATGGATTTTGATCTTCATGACAATTGATAATATAATTATTGAACATTGATTATATTATTATTATAAATATATGGTTTTAGTAAATCCCATTGACATATACAATGAATCTCGTGTCCTCAACCTGTTAGATCATACCATATGAAGCTTATATATTAGAGCATACAAGGTTGATAGAATTACATATAATTTCTCTTGACCACACCTAGGATTTTTTCAATCATCTTAATCACATGTGAAACCCTTTATGGGATAAGATCATTCTCCTCAAGATCGTGCACGGAACAAAATTCGCAGAACCACCCCTTGAAAGCCTCACCAACGCATACCTTACCATCAGAGATTTTGATTGTGTAATAAATAGATATGTGTTAAGAAATAAATAATGTGAATATATGTATATATATAATATATAATTAATATATATTTAATTTATTACCATTAATTTATAAATTAATTTGTTTTATATAACAAAACACAAATTCTATTTTTGTGTAATACCCAAATTCCATTTATGATTTTTAAATTAACATATTTTTGAAATATATAATTTTTTTAAAAAAATTATAATTATACAATTTCATATAAATATAAATGATCATATTATTTATTTCAACATTAAATGTAATTTTTATATGGGTTAGAAAACTATTATTGTCAAAAAAACACAAAATTTGTCAATAAATTCCAAATATTTTCATATCAGTGAATAATCACGTACTAAAAATATAATTTCGGAAAAATAAATAATATTTTAAAATTTAAAATTATAAATTATACATATGTGATTTTTTCCTAATTTTTTGACTTAGATTAATTTTCATTTAAAAATTAAATAGCATATAAATATATTGCATGTATTATGACGTGTTGATAATCCAAAAATGAGTTAATAAAAACAATAAAAGATATATATGACCAAATATATGTTTTACATTTATAATAATATAATAGTATGTTTATTTTACTAATTTTATAAATCCATAATGATACATCAAAAGCATATATTGTGTTTTAAGTTTCCAGGATCATTTCATTATAAACACAACACATTTTCACAGAAGTCAGCGAATTTTGTTAATAATATCTGTTTGTGGAAATATCAGTTAATTAAAAACCCCCTTATTTGGTAAATTAAATATGAATACATCATCATAGAATTTTTGTTTTTCATTATTTTTTATGTAGATTATGAAAACAATATTTGGGAAATGATAAAGAATTACCCACTCATTTCCTATATAAACCCACCCAATATTTAATTTAACATAACTCCAAAACTGTTGAGCACATCCTTACACTACCTCCACTTTCTACAATACATTCAAGGTACCCCATGCTCTCGATATTATATTCCTAGAAATTTGGAATCACTCTCTCACTGTAAGGTATCCTCACTTTCTCTTCTTTTTTAAAGCTTCATCATTATCTAATTTATATTATCTCTAATTCCTAATGATGTGATTTGTTATCCCACATAACCCATACATTACATTTTATGTATAATTCTTTAGATACCATTTTTACTATAATTAATATATTCCATATGAATTTAAACTCTCCAGTTCTGATATCAATATTTCACTATGGTTTTCCATGCCTAACCATTATTTAATGATAACCGGTACCAAATTCCATTAAAATTTTAAAAGTTAATACACTAATAATTAATTTATTGGGATCATACATATATTTATTACACTATCATTAATCATGGAATAAAATTAATTATAAATTTGTCTGTATTTTATAATCAATGTGGCAAACTAATGCATGAGAATAATATGAATATGACAGTTGTTCTTTGAATTATATAGTGATCCAATGCATTAGTAATGTTTTAGTCTCATGAGACATAAAAAATGTTATTATGGAACCAAAATAATCTAATATTGGATTGTTTCAATCAAGATTTATTTGATGTTTTCATTTTCTTCTATTTATGATCCAGTGTTTCATGTTGTTCCCACATTTCTGATGTTTTCTTTATAGTTATCATGTTATATCATGACCCATTTTCCATGTTTATGATTATCACTCCTTTTATTCCCCCATTTAAATTCCTATTAAATATTATGTATTACTATATTCATGTTCTTCCATTTTGACTCCCTTTATTTGAATTATATATCTCCCTTTTTTATGTATTTTCACAAGTTCTCAAATGCATTTTCAATTATGAAAAATAATATGAGAATGTTAATGAAATTTTTAAAAAATTTATTTTTAATGTAATGTTTTTAATTACCAAATAAAGTAAAATTATTTATCATATTGTTGGTGTTATGTGTACTCTTATATAATAAATTATGCATAAATGTGCAATAAAGAGATAGATTATCATATTCTCCCCATGTTCTAGACATATCTAACTTATGTGTGATAAATTGTTAACCAATGAATTATATTGAGGTATAAGTCCCACCCATAACATAAATATATAAATATTTTTCTATTACACAAACTGTATTTTAATTGAATTAGTCTTTAAAACTCTACATATGGTAAACTCCATAAACAGCACTGGTAAAAATCATCAAAAATAAAATTTCTGACTGAAAATAAAAAAATACAAATAGTAATGATTGTTTATTAGAATATAATTAATCTATATAGTAGCTAAAAATATAAAATTTAAATTGGAAACATAATGAATTTTATTGAATATGTCAAATCCAATAAAAATGTGGGATAAAAATGGAATATATTTTTTTATACGTTATAACCTATGTAACAACAACATTTGGTTCATTGCTACTCAAATTGATCAATAAAACTCTGCATATAGAGAATAATGAGGTCATATAATAACATTAATTAGCCTCATCCTAACATCCATATGTCCTGAACTTGTTTGAAAAAAGGACAATAGTATATTAAATAAGTATGAACATCTTTGAACAAATATTTACCAAATAAATTTATTTTAAAAAACATACCTATGTGACATATAGAATCACTAAATAACCAATGAAATTTTCTTTGTTCATTTCACATACCTTATTTTCTTCATATATAAACATATCCAATAAAGAATAAAAAAATAATTATATATGAGTGATTTTGATAATAAAAAATGATGTCATATCAAAAAAAAAATATTTGCATTTAGTTTCAATATAAGTAGGATAAAATAATAAATATATTCCTTTATAAATTTAACAATTAAAAATGTAAAATATTTATGGATAGGGGTATATAATATTATCTAGTAAAGTGAGTTTTAAATAAATCATATAACATTTATGAGAGGGAAAAATAATTTTGGTATATTAAACCATCGTTTATCATTCATATTAGTGGATTAGGGTGGAAAAGAAGAAGGTATTTATTGAGAAATGAAAATAACATTATTTATAATTAAAAATTTATCTGATCCAAAAAAATTATTTGTGATTAATATGATGACAATTTCAGAGTAATATGAAATAAAAATTATAGTTTCATGAAATCATATTGGTAGATTACATGTTGTGAAGGAGTAACCATATATAGGTATATTTGGATCACAATAGTTTTCAACATAACAAATATTATAGATCTGATTGAAAATAGGGATAAACTATGGATATGTTCCTAGAAATAGTGAAATATAGACAAAGGTAGGATTCATGGCATGATGAAATCAGATGGGATATCCATTAGAGAAGTATGTGCATATATATGTTATCTATTGATCAGAGAGTGGAGTAGATAAGTTTTAACAGCATGCAAAGAGAGGCATGATATAGGGTGGACACATTGAAGATGTATTAATAAAGAGGTCGGGGGGTTGAATCATAACCACATTATAGCCATGTTGGGGGGAGGTGGGTTGGTTTCTTTGGATCCATTACAGGGGAGGATGATATACATTCCAAATATGTAGAGGCTGGGTCTTGATCTTGAATAACATAACTATGTGAAGAGTATAATGGGACTATACAAATAGGGGATGATGTATCAAGAGATATTAATGAGGGTTACTTTCTAAATTATTAAAAAAATGTTGAACTAGATAACATATTTCCATAGTTTAAATATGTTGTTTCATTAAATTCATGGAAATTGTGGATTTGTCTAGTTTTGGAGGTTAAATCCAGATAATATCAATTGTGGAATCATCCCCTTAGGGGGGACACACTCGAACTTCATAGTTTTGAATCATACCCCATATGGGGAACAAAATCCATCATCCACGTGTGAAATCATCACCCTTAAGTGTATAAAATCCATCAAAATAGTGTCACATAATTCCCCACAGTCTGGAAAAATCCATCATTATAGGGGAAATCACCCCCCTTAGTGGTGAAACACTGCATAATACTAGATTGAAATAATCACCATGGGTGTGAAATTTTCTTTCATATTTTTAGAAATTAACACTCCCCTAGCGGGAAAACTCAACCCTATATATGTGGGAAATATCCCCTTGGTGGGAAGTACTCTACCATCCTGTTGTAAAATAATCTGCAATGGGAGACACATTATGACAACCCCAACTACTAATTCCCGGTTATGTTTCCGTAAATCATTACATTTAAATAGATATAGTGGGATGAATCCCAATGGATTGAATAGTTTAGTACTTTTAAAGAAATAAATATATACATGATACTGATTTTACGATGGGAATACAAAATAAAACATAATAAATAAAAATATTTTATGATCATCATCATTGGAAACACATTCAAATATATTTTCTTCACAACACAGGGAAAGGAGAAAAAAAAGGTTTAGTGAAAAAGATTAATAAGGTTTAAGTATAGTCGTAGTAGTAATGATCAAAAGTATTCACTATTGGATGGTATTTCTTAAATAATTTCACTTTGAAATTGAATAAAAAAGTAGTTTGGGGTTTATCTAACTGAAAAAAACCTCCACCATACAAAAATATGTTCATTTTTAACGTCCTTCTTTAATATATATGTTTCTTAACTTTTAATATCTTTTAGGGTAACTGAATTTCTATCCTATGTAATTTATCTACTAACACAAAATTATAGTAAGTCTTTTATGATATTTTGGATACAATGAATATTTGTATTATATTTAATTTATGAATAAAATATAATACATGTGTTGGAATTTTTTTAACACAGTGCATGTTACACTTAAAAACACTTCGTAAACCATAACCATATTAATAATGTTTTTACTATTTAAAATTCAATGTATTCATTGTAAAAGATAAATTGTTCCATTAATGGACCATGTTTTATTTTTATAAAATTATAAAAATCACATAGAAGAATATAGTATTTTTCTTAATTTTAAATCATTTAATATAATATCATTAATTAGAAAATTGCATTACTATCAATTTATAATTTTTTAATATAAATTAAATTTAAAAATAATAATAAAATGTTATCATTTGAATGTATTAAGATTATAATAGACGGAAATGATATATTAATATAAATATTTATTGTAAATATATAATTCATTCAATTTACTTAAATAATAATAATTTTTAAATCATTTATATTAGTAAATTATTAACTATATAATTATTATTATGAAATTTTCTAATCATTTTAAGTACATATTTCATTTTTAAAAAATATAAATTATTATGAATAAAATTAATTTATCTTTAAATTTAATATATTTAACCTTACCTAAGATTATTTAGTACCCATCCGAATGCGTTATAAATATTGATGGACATGAAGGTACGTTGTTTTCTTTTTCATTACTAATATTATTATATAGTTCGATATCATTTAATGGTATCCCAATGAATCACTAAAAGAGATATAAATGTGTAAATTAAATATATATATGTGAGTAAAATGGTTGTTTATTCCATTTATAAGTCGTTTTACAACTTATATTCAATTTTTACCCACTAAATAAACTCTTTTTGACCTTAATAACCATAATTAATTTAAACTATTTTAACTAATAACTATTTAAAAATGAAGATATTGACATATTATAAAATTTATTCCATATTTATTAAAAGTATATAAAGCATTTGGAAAAAATAAATTCCAATAATGGGAAAATTTTTGTTTAAAATTAATTCTACTGATGTAATGAGAAATTGGGTTTATAAAGTGAAAAACTAAAATAGTTGTAAATGTTTTTATATCTATAATCCATATGAAAATTATTCAAATGAACTAAATTAGATAAATTGATATAAAATTTAAAATTTTATTTGTTTAAATATATTCAAAATAATATTTATCATTATAAATAATTCAAATATAAGATAAGTTTTAAATTAATGTTTAGTATGCTTTCTGTATTCATCAAAGTAGGGACAATCTCAGAACAATAGAAAAAAATATTCCTAAAAAAATTTGGAATCATAATTTAAAAATGAATGTTAGATTTTAATATATTATTTCTAAAAGTAGTAAAATTTAATTATAAATTCTTTGTTCCAAGATCAATTAAACCATATTTTAGAAGAAATATTATTTTTTAGAAAACATTTCTTTTTAATTAAAAATATTCATATTTGTTTAATAATTAACATATAACTAACAAAAAATAAGTAATCTATATTTTCTAGCAAGTTTTTAATATTCTCTTTACCTATTATTCCACTATCTCATTGATAATTTTCATAAATATATAAATAATATCTTATTAATCGATAAAACACAGCCTTCCATGTATCAAAAGTTTTTTAAGATAACTATATTGAGTTTAACGAAATCTAAGATAAGTTTTTTTCATCACAAAATATATTTAATAATGTTTTATACTTTTATAATTTAATGGATTTAAATTTTCCCCACATTAAATAAATTCCATCCTCGTAATTTGAACTTGAACAAGGTAATAAATGGTTTTTATTTGAAACTACCATTATTAAAAACCCACAACATAATAGGGTTAGTAAAATTTCTTATTAATATGAGAGAAAGGGAAGTAAATTTATTATATATAATAATAACATAACTATATTTCAATGTATGCGAACATAGGTGGGAAATGAATACATATGCACGAGAGATAAATATAACACCCAAATATGGATGGGGAGTGATAGAGAACATTGATCATAATGAAGTGGGTGATCAAGGGAATTATAACGGCCACAAATCCATAAAAATGGAAGCATAAAAAACGTCATTGTTGTCATCCATAATGTTTATAATAGGATAATATATTATTTAGTGATATTTTCTTAATATTTAGATATTATTTTATTATCTACACATATAGGTAAATATACTTAATCAATATATTTCTAATTTAAAGCCACATTTTTATCATATGGTTATTATATAATTTTTTTTAATTATTCTATCATTTAAATAAATTAATTTGAAAGAATTGACTTTTTCATCCCATAATCACTAAAATTATAATTTAACATATTATAATATCAGGAAATTAAGATATTTAATTCACCTAGTTTATATTTATTATTATAGAAAAATAGTTAGCATATGTTATCCAATATGCATAAATATTCATATGTTGATGTAATATAATAATATCAAAACCACATAAAAATTTCAACGTATAACATTTTATTAATTTTTAAAATTATGAACCATCCAAAGGATTATGATCCATAACATTAGAATCATTTACACAATAGTTTGTACTATCCAATTTACATTATACATATCAACCATATCTTTATCCAAACAAAATTATATCATTATAATGAAAATATTATGTATTATCTTTCCCTCAACCATATATTTTCCAAAATGGTGAACTTGTTACTAAATCACCTTTTTTGTACCATTCAATATATTATTTAAAATTACTCATAGAAATAATCTTCATTTTTAATCCTTATACTATTCTCAATTCTTATAACCATGATATAATTAATATAATACTCAAATTAAATTTTTATTTTCACAAAATAAAATCACATTAATAATTCCTCCACATTAATCTTAGTATCATAATGTTGAATAGGATCAAATCTCTAATTTTTATGTGTACTCCTTGGACAAATTTCGCATTCGTTTTTTTAGTTCCTCGTATCCCTACAGTTGTATCATATATCATTAAAAAAAATTTCCCTCTAAATCATAATAATTTTAATATTTTAATCCAAACATGAAGAAAAATAGTTTTTTTCTTAAGAATATATCATGGTGTTTATTTCAAAAATTATCACATGTGGGAAAATAATTATCTCCCTCCTTCACATTATACATCATTTTCTTTATCGTCTCATTCTTATTTCGCTTCCATTTGAAATCAAAAGACATTGATAATTATTTTTTTTAACTTTTTATAAAATTATATTTTTTTCCTTATTTAATTAGAATGACATTGGACTAAATCACATCTAATTATTGAACATAAAATAGTAAAAAATTATCAGTCAAACCCCTTGGATTTAGTGAATTTCTGTGGTTTCCATTGATTTCTTCTAGTCACCATTTTAAACAATGAAATATAATAGATTAGAATATAAAATTATGAATTCTAAAAAATATTAAAAATTAAAAATATAGTGTAACAAAAAAAATAAATAAAATATTTATATATTTTCACTCAAATAATTTTAATCATTTGTTTCCATAAGGCTATGTTTACTTTCATAAAAATTATTGGTTTTTAAAAAATGTTATTTACCCAGGAATATCCCCTTGGAGTGTCAAAACAAGAGCATTGTATGGTTTATTTTCAGGTTCTGGGTAACACTCAAAGAATTAACAACATGCCCTTTTAGATTTGTTACTGTTATGTACATCTATTCTAGAACCACATAAACTAATAGTATCTATAAAGGGATGTTTTTTCTAGGAAACACCACATAAACACTATGTTAGAAATACATTATGATGTTATTATATTTTTATACTCTAATTATACCATATATTTAGGTTAAAAAATCAAATTTATCCCTAAATATAGTTCTCAATGATTTTACTAAACAAACTATGATTCCAATTCTATTAACCCTGACCCAAGAATCTATGAGAAAGTTCCATATTTTATAGCATTTCAACAGATAAAATGTTTTGAATACTAAATAAATGAATATTGTAACTTTTTTAGAAGAATATATTCACTACGTAAACCTATTTTACAGTATTTATATAATATTGATCATAATACATGCCAAAATAAATTAAATAGCATCCTTGAAAACACATTCAATGATTAACTATTTATAACTAGGGTAAAATAAATAGAATAACTTTGAGTACAAAATGTTCAATAACAGTTATGTAAACATGGAAAAATAATGATTCTGTGAGAATAATAAATATTTAATGATAAATATGTGAAAACCCATTCTATTTTAATTACATGAAAGGATGAAACAGAATGAATAATCAATAATAAAATGATTTTAACTAAAAAAAATGT
This sequence comes from Viscum album, assembly GCA_963277665.1. Classification (NCBI taxonomy): domain Eukaryota; kingdom Viridiplantae; phylum Streptophyta; class Magnoliopsida; order Santalales; family Viscaceae; genus Viscum; species Viscum album. Next base: position 1,843,581,659 of record OY728157.1, on the reverse strand, counting down.
AATTTAATAAATAACTAATAGAGAAATGTGTCCAAAGTTAATGACATAGTTAAAATATCCAAGATAGTAACACCTGAAAATAAATGTTGGAAACTCATAATTATTTGATTTAATGTTCCCTATGAACAAGTTAACTTTACCATAATGATCAATCACCATTATAATTTAAAGAACACTACGAAAACCCGCATCTGATTTGTCCAATTCATTCATCTCATGACATAGTCGATGTATCGAGGGGATTGAGTTAACCAGTCTAGAAACCATGTATTTCACCTAAAAATAATTCCTAATATATATAGTATTTCATTTAGTTCATAAATAGTGTGTCTTTTCAAATATTTGTACTGAATAGAGAATATAAGTTTATTAATATATCACTAGTTAATCAAAATAAAAGCAATGTAAATGCTATATGTAGTAATGGTTTATGGTTTTAGAAATAATCATATTAATCACAAAAATAATATAGATATTTATGAGAAATATAATTTCCTATGAATAATTTTTACATGAATGTGATTTTCACAATATAATGATAACAATAACAAAAGAAAGTGAGATTGTATAATACCTATTAAAATTTCATAATTATCATGTCAATTCCCATTGTTTGAAATAATTAAATTTGAAAAGTAAAATATAATAAAAATTAATTTTTCAGGGTATTACATTTAAATGGGTTTGTATATACGACACATAAAAATGAATTGGTGTATAATAACAAATGAGTCCTAACAGAATGTAAACTGAGATGAAATATCATACCACACACTTCTTTTGAATGATAATTCTTTAATCTCAGATAAAGTAGTTATAAAAATTTTATTATCTTACACCATAATAATTTTAATATTAATATTATAAAATAATATACTTTTATAACATTTTATAACTCTTTTATTAATAATAATTCATTATTTTCTTTATTTAATTTGTTAATTTCCTTGTTTTCTTAGGTGTTTTTTGACACGAATGATCTGGTTCATGAAAATATTATATAGTTCCATAATACCTATAATATTAATAATTAAATATTTATAATTGTTATATGTAATTTATAAATTTTAAAATAATCATGGTTGTTGTTTTTGAAAAATTAAATAGTTTACAATCATTGAGATGGTTAATCCTACATATGAATGAGTAATGTTTCATATTTTTTATTGATCATTATGAAATGATAAAAGTAATATTATACCTTTATATTATGATAATAATTTCATTAATACCATATTATATAATTATTAATATCATTGTTGTGGTGTGGATATGAAAAGAGAGTTGCATCGCTCCCTGATGGTGGTAGTCCACAAGTTCATAAAAGGAATTATCATCTTTCATTAATTTAAAAAGGAAGAAAAATGACATATAATATTTAAATAATGATAATTATATCATCCAAATAATTACTATATCATTTATAACACATATAATCATTAAAATAATATTTATAACTTTTTTGTGAAGCCTACGTAAAAGACCAATCACATCGCTTCATGAGGTGGTACTATGTCGTACAGACGTGTGATGTTATTATATATCTTATGGAATGGAATGTAAGAAGTTTTATAAGATATAATGACTCCAAATATATATTAATTTTATAAATATCGAAAAAAAATTGGATTCATCATCAAACTGAACCATTAAAGGTGGTAATGGAAAAATGAATGACATCGGGTTGTGAGGAAGTATTCCACCACACACAAGAACATTGATTATGTAACCCAATTTAGGGAATTGGATATAGTTTTATGTAAATTAATTATTATATAAAAATTAAAATACATGAAATATACACATTTTATTATATTTTAATAGTTTAATAAAAATGAATTTGTGGTGAATGATGTATGACAAATATGCTTGTTGTAGAACGTTAGCTCTTCATTGAGTATCCTCATTGGGTTTTCAGTAATGGCATCATATTCTATATTTCAAACCATATTAATTCTTATATGAAGATCTTAGGGAAGTTGGGAAGTTATTTGGGAAGGTAATATGATCCATTGGGGTGTGATAATGTGGTTAATGGGGGAGAATTAGTTCCCTTTTATAGTTGAGGAGGAGATAGATTCTAATAAATAAATAAAATTCTTGATGATTGGGAGGTATACAATACCTCATTGTGATAAAAAATTGAATAATAATGACTAATAGGTTTAGTTGGACCTTAAAAACTCCATCAAAGAAACTATATGTTAAAATATATAATTTTATTTCTTAACATCAATGTTTTTAAACATTTAACATTTTCATTTTTATTAACCTAACTAATTTGTTAACATAGATACTCTATACATATAGATTTGATTAAAGTGATATATATTATATATTTTGAAATCATTGATTCTAAATATTGAATACAATTTATAAATTTAAAATCAATTTTATATTGAATACTATTTAACACAACTGCATGTAATGTTAAAAAACACTGATTTAACTCTAAACATGCAAACAAGTTATTACCATTTAGGGAAGAGTATGTTAATTAAAACAGATAAATTGGTTAATGAATGGAATATATTTCATATTTATTAAAATTTTCAAATAAAATGGAAGATGATAGTTTTTTATTATGTTTATATCATATAAATATTTAAAATGAATTACAAAATTTCTATTTTTGTCAATTTTGAGAATATTTATTTAACATAATTTTAAGAATATCAAGAATATTTTTTAATTTGAATTTTGTTTGTTAAAATATATGTAACGTGATATATGAAACTACTAACATATTCGGATAAAATAATTCAATTAATTTATTGTCTTCTAATATTGTCAGTATAATTTATTTTACTTCATTATTTGAAAAATAATTTCATTATACAAATGTCTTATGCATTTTATGTAATTATCTCATCACTAAAAATTAAATATAAATTATTTTTAAACAAAAAAACTAATTTATCCTTATAAATAATAACTATAACTGACCCAATGTTTGTTTATTTATATATTATAACGATTTATAAATATTAAAGACCATAAAGATCCTTTTTTCTATTGTTTATTACATAACATATTATTTAGTTAACTTTTATTGAATAGTGTCCCATTAACTCCTAAAAATAGAACCTAAGTTATTATGGGTCTAAATATTTCAATACAATTGGTTTTTTAATAACTTTTAGAAAATTTTATACAATATAATCTATGTTTAACAAACATAGTAAACTAATTTTACCATAATCAATGTAATACATATTTTCTCTTTCCGATAATGAATATTTTTAAAAAAATTATTTTTACCATATTAGATAATATTAATTATTTTGATTCCAAATATAGAATCAATTATCACATATTAAATTCATAGATATAGAATATTTTAATATAAAATTTATATAACTGATTCGATACAAAAGTGGGGTTTTAATGTGAAAATGTTAAAAAATTTAAACATTTTTATATCTATATTATATAGGAAATTTATTCTAATTAAATGTATTATATTAATTGATATAAAATATTTCTACTTTAACTTTAAACTTTTCCAAACTATAACTTATCCTTATATATAGTTATAAAAAAATGTATGTTTTCAATTAAAATTCAGTATTTATCAGTATTCATCAAAAAGTAAAACTTGTTAGAAAAGTTTCACCCTAAATAAGTACAATTCCAATTTATAAAATTATTATTTTTTCATATATATTTTGATATATTTGGGAAAAATAATTTTCAATTATTTATTAAATATGACTAAACAAACATTAAAAAAATTATAAAACCCTTCTTTTATTTTTAAATGATCGTTATTTTATAACTACTAAATAAATAATTAATAATCATTTTTATGATATTTATTTTAATATATTAGTTTAGACTATTAATACCTACCATTAAAATGTATAGGAGATAATTATCATTTTTTTGTTAATAATATATTGTTGTTTATTAAATCTCAGCCTTTCATTTAAATTACATTGTCAGAAAAACTCATTTTTCTGTGTAATGAACGCGAATATCATTTTTTTTGTGTCTCATAATATATTGAAGAAAATGTGATTCATTTTTTATTTTTTTGAGTTTTAACACACTCCTCTATCAAAACCCATAATATGTTAAACCTATTTTCTAGTCCTTCTCCCCAATATATTAAATCTATTACCTTATCTATCTCTACAAGGAGTTATACTCATGACCTGATCAAGAGTCCCTTCTCCTTGAAACAAACACGGGATTGATGATGTAAAAATACTCATAGGTCCTAAAAACCAATATTTAAATACCTTAGAACCGATGCGGGATGTTTTTGGAGCCATGCTAATGATCCCTCGCATATGTGATGTCCCCTAGAGAGGAATAATATTATAATTCGCCACCTACCCAAGGTACATACATTCCCAATGTTCCCAATTCAATTAATTCACATTACTAAATGTTCCATCCTTTTAGAGATAGAATAATGATAATTCTCCAGTGTCCACCATGAGATGGTGATAGGAATGAGGTTAATCACATGAATTAAATGTATGAAGGAGACATGGAAAAGGAAATGTGATCCAATTTAGAGTCCAATGAAGGATGAAAAAATATCTCATCATAAAATTTTTATCAAGAAGAACACATCACAAATTAATGTGATGAAATCCACCCTTTTATGAATAAATGGGAATGTGGGGAAATATTAATGAAATGCATAACCTCAAGAAAAAAAATAGTGATGACTTAGACAAAAACATCAGAAATAATAATTCAAAAAAAAATCATATATCATTAAAACATAGATGGTTTTCTCTTCCATTAATGTAGGACACATTATTTGAAACACATTATCTAGTATGCCTTTTGATATCAAGTATCTTTTAATTTTTATTTCATTTTTTTCTTATTCATTGTCTAGAAGTAATTTATTGAATGCAGTTAGTCTAGAACTAGATGTGGGTAACCCATTGAAATGACAGGGGTGCTTGGTTTTTACACCCCTAGAATCAGAAAATTCTATTTCATTATGTATCTAGATGTTATGTTACGCTTGGGTTACGTTTCATGAGTTTTTATTATGTTTTATATTGTTTTATAAATTATTATAGAGGTTCATGGTATGATAATGGCTATGGGAATTCCTAACTTATCTATATGAAATTGTGAACGATGATGTTGTGTGCCACTAAGAAGGTTCATTGTTTGGGAACAGTTTAGGAAAATAATGATTATACCAGTAGAAACCATATAAATAATGATATTGGAAGATGAATGGGTTGAGAATAAATTTCTTACCACATATTCCCACATTATGAGGGGGGGTCCATGATATTGTATACCTTTAGTATTAGGCCATGTTTAACCGAACCATGTGGCACAATCACGTTGTTTTCTACATGACACTTAGTAAAATACATATCATGGCACACTATTTTAATGAATATCTATTCAAATTGTATGACATGGAATTAATGTTATGAAAATTTATTCTTGAAACATTCTTAAGGCCCCAGATCCATCACTATTCCCAAATTCATTAATTTTCATGAAATACACTACTTTTATTGGCTCCCTTGGCGACTATATTTGGTCTAGAATGTGACATTAATAAATTAAAGTCTCTTGGATCCCAAGAATCATAAGTAAGATTTTTTTCATAATTTTAATAGTTATTATAATATCAGGTCTCCTAGATCATTTGATAAAATATACTAAATATGGACCAATAATATATCATATGTACCATTATGAGAAAAATTTGAATATATTGAGTGAATTGTTTATGATCCAAGATATAGAATTATCCCAATGACATTCATTTTTTACATCATCTATTAAGAGTTAATCCAATTATATCATGTTCTATTCATTATATATCTTGAAATATTGATATTTAAATTCTTATGAAATATTTTTTTTTGGATAAATTCATTTATTTTAGTAAATATGTTCATTGTTTTAGAATAATTCACCCATTGTCTTTGATAAATTTCATGAATGAAAATTGTCTTCAAAATAAATGAGTTTTTAAATTACATTTCTTTTTTGTTTTTAATGAGTTCATGGGCATGGGGATGAATACTTTTTGGATTTTCCTTCCTTAAATTTTTTTTATGGATTATATTCCCAAATTACACTATCAATGGTGGTCACTAAGTGATGACTTAAACACGATATGACTCATAAATTTCTTGTGTTGGGTGATCCATGGTTTTTATTATTGTTAATCTATGTGATAGTTGGAAAATGAGATGAATATTTTAGGAGTAATGATATTTTGATTAAAATTTATACTTTTTAACATGGAATTTTGTGGGGGCCTATTAATACACTATTTATCAGCATCTCTATTAGATTATCATAAATATTTTACCATGTTCTTTCCATAGAGAAATGTATTTGGATATATTTGAGGATTTAATTTAGGGTTTTTACTCACAATAGGATTCAGATCATTAGTGGATTTTTATATTTTTTCCTCGGTCATAGGAAAAGTAATTTTATCCAAAATTTAAAATCGTGCATCATAATTTTTTAAAAAATGGTTACTAATTAGGGAAAAAGGATTTAACTTGGAGGATTTTGTGTGATGACACATCAGTATAACTATTTTGTTTTTCCTTTGTTTTCTTAATTTATTCACTTATTATATTTTAACATATACATTTATTATGATAATTTTTTTTGAAGGATGTGTAATATTATTTCTCATTCCTCGTAAAAAAAATTTAATGTTGAGTTTTATCTTTTCTTGTTTTTATTGTTATTCTAGGGAAATCATCCTCTAATGTTTTATATAGATTTTACAATTTATTTAATTTTATTTGTTTTCTTAGTGATTTCACTATCAACTATTTTTTTTAAAATAAAATAATATGTATGATGGTGTACAAGAAATATAAAAAAATCATAAAAGAACAAAAAAATCTTATTATTTTTTTATCTTATCATAGCCGTGAAATTATAGAGAAAAATTTTATAAAACAATTCATAATATATATAATGTTCAAAATAATTTTGATGTTATTTATTATATAATTTAAATTATTATTATATTATTATAGATGTTATGCAATTATATTTTTTGTAAATTCATTTTATTCATCAAAAACTAATTTTCATCAAAAATAATATTTTTATTTCCATTTATGTAGAAATAATATAATTAATTTATTGGACATATAGAAATTGTTTTAATTTTTTTTTTGAAATGTAAAAACTATCTTATGATGAGTTTTTTGGTATTTTTCTGAAAAGAATAATTTTTCAATTAATAGGAAAAATACTGAATTCTGTAAAAATATTATTTCATTTAAATAAAATAAGAAATATAAAACAATCATTATTTATTGAAAATGGTTCCATGTATCATAAGTATTGTTTTTTCATATTTTACCCACTCAAATTATTTTCCTCCATATTGTTTTTACAATATGTTAGTATTTGGATTTAAAACTAGATTTTTCATAGAACTATTTGAATGTACATAATAGTTTATATTTTTAAAAAAAATATATTAATTCGTAAATATATAGAATTAAATTAAATTACAGATTATATAACATAATGTTTTTAATTTATTTTCTAAAATTATATGTATAATTCATAGTGATAATATAAAATATATTTTTCATGAAAAATGAATTTCCTGAAAACTATTTTCATCATCGTGTCTTTGGATTTTGTTCTAAAAATATTTTTTCCAATTATGTAAATATAACTTGGTAAAATGGATTCCTTATTTTGAATCAAATTGAACATTTTATTTAATAAGTTTATTTTCATTTTTAGGAATAAATAATTTATCATGGAGAAAAAGGATATTTATCAAAGTATATGTTAAATACTATATAAGGTTAAAGTTAAATGTTATGTATTAAAATAAATAAAATCATAAAAAAATAAATGGGTTCTTCATATGTTTAATAACTATAAACAATCATTACACAATTAATTATCCACCAAAATATTTTTAATTAATTCTACACAAATGTGGTTAGATTTAAATATAATATAATCATTATTCAATAAATTATACTTCATATAAATTTAACTCCTCACCACCCCCATACTCAACACAATATATAAAGCTGTTAAAATATATTCAAAACCACTCATACACACTCCACCCATGTACATGTTCTTTTGGACTCATCCATGGAAAAATTCAATGTTCTTTGTGGGATCCATCATGGAGGATTTATTCCAAAGGTATCTTTCTCATGCCATTTCTCTTAATTTATTTCTTCATTCACCCTTATCCTCAAAAATAATAAATCAAGTATCATTTAACTTATATAATATTATCTTTACAATGGATTATAAAATAACTATACCTTTTTCATGTAATATTATTCAATGAAAATTAACCATTTTCCAAATTATGGTGGTTAACTATCTCCACGGATAATGATTATTTGTTTTCCTTTACCTCCATCTAGGATGTTGATAAAACAATTATTGTGGATAAATAATATTTTAATTATAATATTATTACTTATTTAAATTTTCTAACTAATATATCTATATAATATAATATACAATAAAAGTAGTTTTTGATGGTTGGAAAGACCTCCAAAATAAACTAAGCATTTTCCATTAACATTTTATCAAATGAATCATCCTCAAGTTAGAGAAAAATAATATATGTGAAAATTTATATAAATATATATATGTGAATTAATACAATTTATTTCAACTTATAAATTATTATTTCCATTTTAAAAGACAATCCCTATTAGTAATCAAATGAACCCCATAAGAAACCATGAAATGAATTCACTAGAAACAATAGAAAGAATTAAAGATTAATAATAAATAAGTTATAATATGTAATTAATGGAAAATATAAGTTATTATAAATTTAAATATTATTATTAAATAAATTAATATAAATTTTTAACCAATATTACTATCCATTTAGACATTTTTAAAGGATGTCGAACCTCATTTACAAGAATATTTATCCCAATTTCCATTCATTGGGTTGACCTACAACTTCATTAACTAAGTAATTATAATATTTTGAAGGAAAATAATTGTGATTATATTATTTTATATTTTTTATTATTTTATTTTAATTTTTTAAAGGATACACATGATTTATTGACTGATAAATTCTCACTTTAATTATATGATATTTTTAAATAAATTTCATTAAAAAATTATTTTAATGTTTCATTTTATAAAAGTGAAAAGTACTGTAATTTTTACTTATACGGAATGAATAGAAATTCTGACCTCTATGGAACTTATATATTTTGAATATAATTTTTTATTTTTATATGGATTATTTAAAATGAAATTATTTCCATTTTCTATCCACATTTTTTAAAAATTCTGTTGTTCTAAAAATGGAAAGATGATTTTTCATGAAATCATTTTTTATGATGCAAGATTTGATGAATTATAATTATTTTATAATTATTGGGAATAATTAATGATGATGGTTAAATAAATTAAGAACCATTGATCATTGGTTTCATGATTAAACAAGGATGGGTGGTTATGTTATTAACTAATGTAGTGTGGTTTTGTTATAATCCATGGATGGGTGGTTATGTAATAACCTCTAATGTATTGGGTACTTCGGAGATGGCATTTTACCATATTTATCAATCCATTTAAATTTAGTACATTGAAAATGATGTTCCAGGTTTCATTCGTAACAATTTTTAACTTTCTAATGACATTTCATGAAATTAATTTGATTTTAAAAAGGATATATAAAGATATTATCGAAAATTTCATTCGTTATTGGGTTAAAAATATATGTTATTATTATTATTTTTATACTTTTTACTAGAGTAATAGTTACATTTTTTATGTCCCTTATATAGACATTTTTACTCACCCAAATTTTATATGTTTTTTCATTTTTTTTAAATTTCATTAGGGGAAAGGAATGAAGAATGATGAATATATGAAGAATTTCCAGAAATAGAACTCATATATGATTTTAAATTTTTTGTTTTTTACAAAATGAATATTGATTAAAAGTGTCAACAAGTAATTTTTGTGTTTACTTTGTAATTTTGTTTCATAGTTATCTTATTCTAAAAACCAAAAAGATTATTTTTATTATAATTATGTGAATTCTAGTTTAAAGACACTAGAAAAATGAAATGTTTAAGGAAGGGTGCATATTATTTGAATCAAAGGAGAGTTTTGATAACATTAGAGATTAATAATTTTATCTTATGATTTTTTGAATAGTTTTGGATATCATGATGTTTTTACATATTTAGGATAATTACACATTAAAATTAATAGTTACCGCATTTATTACTCAAGCTGATGGATTTCAATAATATTTATTTTATTTTCTTGAAATTGTATTCCAAAAGTTATTGGATTTCAATATAAAGGATTTGAATTTTTATGCATGATTGAGTTTTATTGGTATTATCATTATGAATATTATTTTAATTTTTAAATGTGATAATATATTTAATTTTTTAGTGATATTAATTTCTAATGATTATGGAATGATTATAAATATGGTATGAGATTAATCTTTTACAACCTTCTTATCCCATATAGATAATTTAATTGTCACTTTCATTGAGAATTCACGTTCAAATTATATATATAGATTAATAAGTACCTAAATCACCTAAAAGAGACTGTCTGAATTATAACATAACATTTATTTTCTCCAAGAAAAATTTATCATCAATGGGTTATTTTTCATTTATATAAAAATCAAAATATTTCAAAATTTCTTAAAAAGGGAAATCTCAAAAAGTATATAAAATTTTAAATTATAGAGGTTCATAATCATATATGATGATAATACTTATTTGAAATATATCATTATATTTAGATTAATGCTATGAAATATTTTCTTATGTTTTAAGAATATAACATTTTTTTGTTTATATTGATGAAACTTAAAGATATAATTAATAAATTTCATTTTTGGAATTATTTATTAACGAATAAGAATATGTAATATGGTTATGGTTTAATATGTATATAAATGAAGGATGTTTTTATCTATTGAGTCTTAAATTTTATCATATAGTTGTATTTTTTAAGTAAATTTGGATTCAAGGACACCTACATATATTTATATAGTAGGTTTTGATTTTTAAAAATTGTAACATATATTAGATTGAATTGACACCTTTTAAATATGGTGACAATTTCATAATGTATCAGATATATTTATATTTTAGTTAAATTTAAAACATATTTTTGATGTATGAAAATGTTTATTTCATTGGAATTTCATTTTCACTTGGCAGACATGATTTTAATGTTATTGGAAGACATTTTGGTTTATATGATCTCTAAATTTTAGATAATTTTGGCAGCTTATGCTTTTTGGAATGCCGAATAAAAGGTATCAGATAGACATTTATTTTAAATATAATGTGGTAATTTTTTAGGATGTTTCTTATGTTTATAGATTTTTATATGGATTATATTGATATATTTTTATAAAAACAAGAACCAAGATGATGTGTGACAACCTGCCTCGTCTGAAAATTTTGAATTAATTGAACCAACAGCCAACTAGTGATAATGGTTCATCACCTAACACATTCCACATGATTTCTTGGTAAGAATAAAATTGTTTTTATTTATTAAATTATCTAATGACTAATGTTTATGTTAAATTTTGGATGATATTATTATTTTATAAATAACCTCTGATTGTAAAATGATTTGGAAATTATGTTATTAATGTAATTTGAAAATATTTTCACTATTAGGAGAAAGCCTATATAAGTAAGGAAAACAAAATATAGTTGTATTTATCTGTGTTATAAATGTTGAATTATATTTTGGAAAAATATATTATCAAAATTTTGATTTTTTGTGACTAAGGGACTGATTATTATTTCATTATGATTATATGATCATGGAATATATATTTAGGTATGAGACATTAATATTTAGTGATATTATTTGAAGATAATTAATAAATATATATTCGATGACTATGTCATAAAATCCATCTTATTTTGTTTTCTTCAATAATGATTTATAATATTTTTGAGGAATATTAATGACACTTATTTTTTGGGTAATCTTTTCTGAATATTGCCTATTAATGTTGAACTTTGTATATTAAAGTAATTTTTTTCCTAATATTAATGTTTACTCATCTTGGAGAAATATATAATATTGTCCTAAATATTAATGTTTTTTTCTTTATGTATATATATTTAAGTAATTTATTTTTAATATTTTATGGATAGTGTTATTCTCATATGTTGATTCAAAAACGTTATATATGAAAAATTTATCTTGAATACTCATCGTTTGGATAAAGGATGAGGATGAATATTTATATTTTATTTAAGTATATTTATTTGTATTCTTAGTACAGTTTCTAAATGATTTCCAAAAATATATAAAAATATTTTTGAAACAAAAACATTATCCATTTAATTTTCTTACCATGAAAAACAATGACCTTTTAACCAATCACCATTCTATGATTTTGGGATGGATAACATTCTCTTTATCATGTTATCTATGACTCTATATTAGTATTTGGGAGTTATTTTTCTCTTAAATTCATATTTTTGGACATAAAATTTATTTTCTACGTCTTTAAAACATTGTATGAATCATTTTAGATAACATTAATAAATCCACTTACTACCTTTTCATGTAGAATCATTGTTGATCCATATTATAATGTTGAATTTCAACAATTGTATTTTGAAAAGTCAAACGCATAGTTTTTTATCGAAAAAAATTAGATAATTTTATTTCGTAAAGGTGGAAGTAGAATATATGTCACACCCCGACCTGTGTGTTTATTTTATTTTATGATTTCTTTGACATTAAATTATTTTTCTGGGGTCCGAGGTAAGTCCCGCACTAAATTTCTGAGTCTTTGAAAAACGAGCACATTTGGATTCAACATCATTGGATGCACAGGTGGAGCGCGACGTCGTGTGGATTCGCCCATGCAACTGTGTGGCCCTTTCATTAATTTTATTATTATTAAAATGATATTAATTCATTTTATTATTATCATTTTATTCTTTGTGGTTACTATTGTTGTTATTATATTTATTAAAGTTTGACACAAATTTTTGTTACATATGTTTTATTTGTATTATTGTTATTAATGATGTTTATAATAATGATTATTGTTATTAATAATATTACTAAATTTTTATTATTACAATTAGAATTATTGAGGTTTTTATGGGTGTATATTTATAGATTAATGCATTATTTATTTATTTATTCATTGTTATTATTTGTCTTCTATTTTCATTTATGTTTTTCTTTTTATTTATTCTATTATCATTCCCCCTAACCCTAGTGCGGACCACTTTTTTTTCTCCTCTCACGTTGCAGCCGCCACCTCTCCCATCTCTCCTTCTCTCTTGCTGCCCTACCTCGCCGCCAGCGGATCCCCCTGCTTTCTTTTTTTTTCTCCCTTTTTCACATAGTATCACCTCCAGCGCCCTCCATCTAGCCTCCCTTCCTCTTCTGTCATAGCAGTGGCCTCCCCCAACACCTCGCCTCCTTTAGGTGTGGCACAAGCAGGACCCCCTTCGCCCCTGTTCAGTGCGCAACCGACGCACCCTTCTTCTTCCCAGCGTCGTAGTCCCCCTGTCCTCCTTGCCTCCCCTGTTGCAACACACACCACCGCCTCCCCTACCCTATCCATTCGGCACACCTCCCTCCTGCTCACCCCACCCATCGGCCCTCCTCTCTCACTGCATGCGGACCTCCCCTTTGTAGCCCACCCAGACGACGCACCCCTTTCTGCCCTCTATTCACAGAAGCGCCGCTGGCAATCCTGGACTCAGCCCCGCCACAGCCCAGGCGCCGTCAGGAGCCATGTCGCCCCCTGCTCACCCAGCGTTGACCCCACCCTCTCCTCCCTTGCTCCATCCCGCACACCCAGCATCTCGGCACATCCTCACACCACCGCTTCCTGGCTCACCGGCCGTTGGCCTCCCCATCATCCTCCTGTCGCAACAACCCAACATCGGCTGCCCTCCTCCTTTTTCAGTATCTTTTTCCCCAAGGCTTCTTTTATTTATTTATTATTTATTTTTACTTTGATTATCATTATCATATTTATTATTAATAATACTATTATTATTGTCATTGTTATTATTATTATTATTATTATTATTATTCTTCTAACTATTATTATTATTAATATTGTTATTAATATTATTATTAATATTATTATTAATCTTATTATTATTATTATTACTATTGTTATTCATGCTTTGGCCTTTTCATTGTTATGGGGTTATCAACTTATGTTTGTTTTTTGTATGATTATTATTTTAGAACCCACGCGGAGCAATTCCGAGTTTGCGTCATCATTGCACTTCAGTTTTGAGGGCGCTAGACTTTACCACAAATTTTCAAATGTGCGTTGTTACATCGCGTCGTGTATCTAAGGTAGGTTCCCTTTGCACTACTTTTTAACATTTAATTTACATTATTTCCTGCTGTTTGCGCACATTATTTCTTCAAATTAAATATTTTATTAAATCTAGTATATGTGAAATAGTATTAGATAGTTTTTTTAAATAATTACTCGGTGTAAGAAAGTGTATTTTATTTTATATACAACACATGAAATATTATCTTGATGAGTGGAAACCCAATAATGAAAGAATTTCTATTTGGATTTTAACCATAATTCACAGAATATAAAATAGAGTTTTGGTTTAGCGATAAAAGATTTATTTTGAAGCGTGACCAAGTACTTTGGTTCTTTTGAGAAATCGCCCGGTTGGCTCTTAAGGTTTATTTGAAAAACAAAATGGTTTGGTTTGGTTTTATAAAAATGTTGGCAGCCTGCGAAGTAGTGTTTTATGGATTCATTAAATATTTTTAAAATGGGTTTGGTCTTATAAATAATTTGTACTTTTTTAGAGTAGTGATTTTGAAATGTATTTAAATCGTGTTGGGTATTTTATGGAATGTGATGAAATTTTTTTGATAGAAACTCTCTTAGGATAACTCTCATTCCTTGGTTGTAATTGATTGTTTTGGAGGCCTCACTTAGAGGCTCCTAAATATTCGAGTAGTTAAAGGCAAGAGGTTGTCCCATGGATTGGATCTGGGTGATGCATGATGTGCTTTATATATAGATATATCTGATTGGATGCTTGATTGGCATCGGTTGGCTCACACCCTTTTTAAACACATTAGACATGGGAATCTGGATATTGAGATAAAATTATAAGAATGATTGCTGCACTGGTATGTTATGGTTCTGACTAGTGGCCCTTAGTAGGTGAATATATTGAGTTTATTACTATGGAATTGGGCCTCGACCTACCTGTGAGAGGATGGTGAGCGTATTGTGGGTTTTGATTTCATCGTGACATGTTGATAAGGATGATTTCTCATGTATTGTTGTCTTCTGGTTTATTCTTTATCTCCTAGGTTTGCCCATGTCTATTAGACTTTTGTTGCTTGTAGTAGTGATTGTGATGCTCGTATATATATATCTACATTTCCCTTGCGGCATGTTTAAACTGTACATTTCAAGTTTATTTTATTCCATGAAAAGTGGTAAATTTCTTTTTGTTAGGTTTCTAAAAATTATTTTCAATTGAAAGTGTTTAATCCTTTTTGTAAAAATTTGAAAATATAAACATCACATTACTGTTCTAAAAAGCCTTTGATAGTAATGAAATGAACCCAATCTTAGAAATGGTTATGGGAAATGGTTTGTACTTTGTCTCTAAGTAAAATACATAGAAAAACATACTATTATAAATTGTACTTCAAACTTGAAATGATGTTTCTTTTATTTTAATGATAGTGCATTGGGAATAGATATTGGGCTAGCCTACTGAGTTTTAATACTCACGCCTATAGTTATTTTCTTCTCTTAGTGTTTTTACATGTTATAGCTTGAGTGCGCTTGCCTAGGGAGGTGCTTGATCGTTGAGTTAGAGAGCGACCAGCGAGGCCGCACGAAGTTAGTTCGGACGTCATGTTTGGTCAGTTTGATTTATTTTTCTTCAATTACTATTTAGTCACATTATTTGGTTTATTTATTCTATGATACTCTGTATTATTTCTGATGTTTTATTTATTTATATAGGGAGAAATCATTCCCACAGCCTCTATTGATTCCATGGTTTTAGTCACCAGCCCAGGAGGATCGGGAACACCTCTCGGGCCATGTCGCGGACCGTCTCAGGTGACCGGTTCATGTTCGACCCGGTTGGTTCGTGAAAAAATGGTAAAAAAGGGGTTGGCTCTTATCTGGTCTCAGTTTTCAGAGTGCCTGTTGTTATTTGGGATGTTGAGGTAGATGGAGTGGGATTTCCGGGACTTGAGGGGTACTTGCGAGAAGAGCATCGCGAACTCTCTCCTGTACTAATCCCCAGGTTTCCAGGGGAAGTCCAATTTAATTTGTTTATTTGGGTTTTTATGGAATTTTTTTGTGACTGGGATACGACAAAGGGAATTTGGGCCAGTAGTCCTCCTAACCCACACAGCCTGGCATTCCTTCCAGAGCTAGGGGTTTGGTCCAAGAAGGATCTCTGTGTCATTGACGTGTTTGGCATATGGCCGCCAACCATATGGTCAAGTCACCCACTGACACTAGTCCCATGTTTGAGTTATTTTGGGTTTCCCTTGATTTCTAAAATTGGTTTGAATCCGAAAAGATGGTTTTGAAAAAAAGGTTGTTTGAAATGACATGATTAATTTGTAGATTGTTTTAAACGAAGTGGTATGAATGAATTGTTTTTTGAAAATGAAGTTGCTTTGTTTTGGCCTTGGTGTTCCGATGAGTGCACACATGCATTGTGCTATGTTAGAAATGTGGATGGATTTCTGGTATGGTGGATATATTCCCAGGGGGGCACAAATACATGCATGTGAGTGAGACTCTAAGGGATACCAATGGAGAGGGTTTATCCCACTAAGCGTGTTTAAAATTAAATATGTTTTCAAAGAGAAAAGTTTTGTTGTTATGATAACATGGTTTCTTGTGTTTTGAACTTATCACCTATGTAGTGTTTGATTTTGAGGTTTTTATTAACTCATTGAGTTGGCCTTGATTGGGTTTTTGACATTTCCTTGTCCAGCTATTATCCCTTTGAAGCTTCAATGGGTGATCGTAGTGCGGTTGATCAACCTAAGAATTTTAGGCTTGAGTTTCAAAAGCCTGATCCACCTCTCTTTTATGGTCAAACAGAAACATCCGTAGTAGAGGAGTGGATGTGGAAGATTAAATGGGACTTTAACCTCATTGAGTTTCATGATTTGTTGAAGTTCATGTTTGCGTCTTTCATGCATGAAGGTTCACCGTGGATGTGGTGGAAGTTAGTGTCTCGGAACAAGCCTCCTCAAGAGCTTACCTGGGAGTTTTTCAATGCTTTGTTCATTCATCAGTATTGCTCTGAGGAAGAAAGGTTGAGAAAGGGGTTGGAGATGGTGTTCATGTAGTAGGGCGACAGACCTGTGCTGGAATATTTCCAGCGCTTTGTGGAGCTAGTCCCTTATGATTCAGGGTATGCCATGAATGACCCCATGAAGGATTGACGCTTCGAGGCGGGTCTCCTCCATAATCTACCGTCAAAGGTGTCAGATTCCAACCTAACTTCTTTTGTGGATGTGGCAAGACAAGATTTTCATGTCGAAGCCGCAATGGCAGGATTGCTTGATATATTTATCTATCCTTCAATCCATATGAGTAGTGGTGAAGATTCTGGGAAGGAGATGAGTAGGTAAATGGAAGTGGATGGAGTTGTTCATGGAATCAAGAGGCCTCGAGATCTTTCATCTACCCCTTCAGAGCGGGAGATTATTGTGTGTTATCAATGTGGCAAGCATGGTCACCAGATATCATTGTGCCCAAGGGCTCTGAAGCCCTGCCAGACATGTGTATGCCTGGGTAACTTGCGATGATTTTTTCAGGGCGTTGCAAGAAAGCGTCACACAGGATGTTCTTAGAAGTAATGTGTTGTTGGGTCTTTGTTAAAAGTTTCTGTTGTAAGTTTCCATTTACTTTATGGGGTATTTTATCATTGTAGTTATACTGATGGTGTTTTGGGTTTTAATGTATGGTAATGTCATGGGTCTTTTGATGAACTCCGACTTTCAATGCTGGTTTGTTTTTAAATTTTAAAAATTTGGTCTTTTCCTTTGTCAGATCAAAAGATGTAAGTTTCTTATTGGGATTGTCAGAACCTCACTGCGAGGTAGGAGACACTTCATTCATCAGAGCTCCAACCAAAAGGCTTTGAAGTGAAGCCAACGCGTAGTCAAGAACCCCTGGGGGGAATTTTAAGGGGTCTTGTTAAGGTTTTGCCTCTACTGTGTGGTGAGACAGTTTTGGTGTTGTTGTTCAGGTTTCTCTATCGTTGTAATTTTTTTCGCCTATCGCAAAGTGTGTAATGGACTGATCCCTCGCGTAATGTCGGTAACTATGAATTTTTTGATGCATGTTTCTGATCAGTGAGCTTTCATGGGCTATCCATCTGAATCAGAAGCGACTTCAGTCTGTGTCCATCCTGAAGTGATGGGTCTTGATTAGTTATACGTCGTAGTTTCATTGATCTAGTCCTTGGTCCCTCCCTCCCCACCCGAGGGGTTAGGGTTTTTAGTTTGTTTAAAGTATCCATTTAATATTCTATCCCTTTCTGATGGGTGTAAGTGGTTTAAAGGTCCATGATGTGCTCTTTCAAGCTTGAGTAAGGCCCGGTGCAGGTCTTAGTTGGTTTTTGGGTTGGGCGCTAGTAGGTTGGTTCTTTATTGTGGGGAGACCCACCGTCTCTTTGGGTGTTCTCTTAAGTCGTTATTGAATGCTAGTTGAGTTCTTATGGTGGGGATCCCGTTCAGGCCTCCCCTCCATTGGTGATTCACTTCGGGCAATGGGGTTCATTCCTACGAGTAGTCGGTGAGATGTCCTTGGGACAAGAGGTTGGATCGTGTTGTGTGGAATCCCTAGGTGTTGATCGATCGACACAATATTGTTGTGGCTTTTTGGGGGCGGAAAGTGTTATGGTGGGGAGAATTGTCACACCCCGACCTGTGTGTTTATTTTATTTTATTAATTATTTGTCTTCAAATTATTTTTCTGGGGTCCGAGGTAAGTCCCGGAATAAATTTCAGAGTCTTTCAAAAAAAGCACACATTTGGATTCAACATCGTTGGACGCACGGGTGGAGCGCGACGTCACGCGGCTTCTCCCATGAAACAGCATGGCCCTTTCGTTTATTTGATTATTATTAAAATGATATGAATTCATTTTATTATTATCATTTCATTAATAGAGGTTACTATTGTTATTGCAATTATTATTAAAGTTTGACAAAAATTGTTTTTACATAAGTTTTATTAGTATTATTGTTTTTAATGAGGTTTATAATAATGATTATTGTTATTAATAATATTACTAAATTTTTATTATTACAATTATAATTATTGATGTTTTTATGGAGGTATATTTATATATTAATGCTTTATATATTTATTTATTCATTATTATTATTTTTATGTTATTTTAATTTATGTTTCTTTTTTTTATTTCATCTATTATCTTTCCCCCTAACCCTAGCACGAACCACTTTTTTTCTCCTCTCAAACTGCAACCGCCACCTCTCACATCTCTTCTTCTCTCTTGCTGCCCCACCTCGCCGCCAGCGGATCCCCCTGCTTTCTTTTTTTTCTCTCCCTTCTTCACACAACATCACCTCTAGTGCCCTCCATCCAACCTCGATGCCTCTTACATCGTATCAACGGCCTCCCCTAACACCTCGCCTCCCTTAGGTTCTTCACAAGATGGACCACCATTGCCCCATGTTCAGTGTGCAGTCGGCTCACCCTTCCTCTTCCATGCACCGTAGTCCCCCTGTCCGCCTTGCATCCCCTGTCGCAGAACACACCACCACCTCCACTGGCCTCTCCAGTCGGCACGCCTACCTCCTACTCGCCTTGCCCATCGGCCCTCCTCTACCACTGCATGCACCCCCTTTGTAGCGCAACCAGACAACGCACCCCTTTCGTCCCTCCATTCACAAAAGCGCCACTAGCAATCCCAGACTCAGCCCTGCCGCAGCCCAGGCGCTGTCCCGAGCCCTGTCGCCCCTGCTCACCTGACGTTAACCCCTCCCTCTCCTCCCTTGCTCCAACCCTCACACCCGTCATCCCGGCGCAGCCTCACACCGCCGCTGACCGACTCACCTGCCGTTGGCCTCCCCATCTCCATCCTGTCGCAACAACCCAACATCGGCCGCCCTCCTCCTTTTGCGTCATTACATCGCGTCGTGTATCTGAGGTAGGTTGCCTTTGCACTGCTTCATAAAATTTATGTTACATTATTTCCAATTGTTTGCATAAACTATTGGTTCAAATTAAATATTTTATTAATTCTAGTAAACGTGAAATAGGATTAGAGAATTAAATTTTTTTAATAATTTCTTAGTGTAAGAAACTGCTGTTTATTTTATACACGAAACATGAAATATTCTCATGACGAGCGGACACCCAATAATGAAATAACTCCCGTTTGGATTTTAAACATAATTCATGGAAAAAAATAGATTTTGGGTTTAATGTTAAAAGATTTATTTTGAAGCGTGAACAAGTACTTTGGTTTATTTCAGAAATTGACTGGTTGGCTCTTAATGTTTATTTGAAAAAAATGGTTTGGTTTGGTTTTATAAAAATGTTGGTAGCCTACGAAGTAGTGTTTTGGGGGTTCTTTAAATGGTTTTAAACGTTCGTTGGTCTTATAATGAAGTTATACATTTTTGGAGTAGTGATTGTGAAATGTATATAATGCGCATTTGGCACTTTATGGAAAGCGATGAAAATGTTTTGATAAAACTCTCTTAGGAAAACTCGCATGCCTTGGGTTCAATTGATTGTTTGCGAGGATGCGCTTAGAGGCTCCCGGGTACTTGAGTAGTTAAAGGTAATAGGTTATCCCATGTAGTGGCTCGGGGTGATACTTGTTGTGCTTTATATATAGATATATCTGATTGGATGATCGTTTGGCTTCGGTTTGCTCACCCCCTTTCAAAACACTTGAGACATGGGAATCTGGAATATTGAGAGAATATTCTAAGAATGATTGTCGTACTAGTAGGTTATGGTTCTGAACAGTGGCCCATAGTAGGTGGATATATTGGGTTTATTACTTTGGGATTTTACATCAACCTGCCTGAGAGAGGATGGTTGAGAGTATTGTGCATTTTGATTTCATTGTGACATGTCGATAAGGATAATTTCTCATGTATTGGTGTCTTCTGGTTTATTCTTGATCTCATAGGTTCGCCCATGTCTATTCGGATTTTGTTTCTTGCAGTAGTGATTAAGATGCTCATATGTATACCTACATTTCCCTTGCGGTGTGTTTTACTCTATGCATTTCTGGTGTATACTTTTTCCATGGAAAGTGGTAAATTTCTTTTGATTAGGTTTCTAAAAATGGTTTTCATATGTTTAAACCTATTTTTACAAATTTGAAAATATAAACATCACTTTGGCTTTCTAAAAAGCCTTTGATGCTAATGAAATGAACCCAAACTTTGAAATGGATAAGGGAAATGGTTTGTACTTTGTTTTTAAGTAAAATAAAAAGAAAAACATACTTTTATAAATTATAGTTCAAACTTGAAATGAAGTTTCGTTTATTTTAAAGATATTGCATTGGGAATAGATATAAGGCTAGCCTACTGTATTTTAATACTCACGCCTATAGTTCTTTTCCGTTTTTAGTGTTTGTGCAGGTTATAGCTTGAGTGCGCTCACCTAGGGTGACACTTGATCACTGAGTTAGAGAGCGACCAGCGAGGTCACACGGAGTTAGTTCGGATGTTGTGTTTGGTCAGTTTTATTTATTTTTCTTCTATTCTTGTTTAGTCACTTTATTTGGTTTATTTATTTTACGCTACTCTATATTATTTCTGATATTTATTTATTTATATAGGGAGAAATCGTTCCCATAGCCTCTGTTGATGCCCTGACGCTTGTCTCCAGCCCAGGAGGTTCGGGAATGCCTCTCGGGCCATGTCACAGACCGACTCGGGTGACCGGTTCAGGGTCGAACCGGGTTGGTTCGTGACAATTAATCACCCCCAATTTTTTTAAATTAAATTATATGTTTTATTGTGTACAAAATACATTTCTTTGATTTTAAAAAATTAATAAAATATTATTTTATAATCATTGTAACATTGAAATTAAATTTGTGGGATGGAATATTATTAACCACATTATGAGATAAATAATGGTCATACTAATTTTTAATTTATTAAATATTTATTCTAAATGAGTATAGTATTTCTATTTTTTCATTTTTGTTTAATTTTTAATATTGTCATTTCACTCATCAAAGGCATATTTTCTTAAAAAATTAATTATTATTTATTTTTATGAACAAATATTTTTAATTTATATAAATTTAAGCAAAATTCTGTTAAAAAACAATATTTTTAAAATGGTATTTTTAAAATTAAATCAGAACCAATTTTTTTTAAAAGGTTCTAATTTTTTTTAATTTTTAGTGAATAGTTTAATATAAATAATTTTAATAGAAATGTCATTTATTTTCAATAAATTAAACAATGTAAAAGTACAATAATTTGATGAAAATTTATTCAAATAATTTATTATTATTTTTAATATGTATCGACTTAAATTCTTCCTAATCAAATTTGTATTGTACATTAGAAAATTTTATATTTGGTTTTAAAACACGATTTTTCTTAAAATGAATTTTAAGCTGCATAAAGATTATCTGTTTAAACTAATTATTATATTCCATAATTTGGAAGTATATAAATTAATTAATTTATTATATATTATATAATTTTAATTGAGTATAAAATAATTAAAATTATTAATCAATGATTTAATATTGAATCCTCATTCTCATAAAAAATACACTTCTTAAAACCCCAATTTTTTGTTTCATCTTCGGGTTTATTCTATATTTAATATATACAATTATGTGAATTTAATTTGTTAAAATTGATTCCATGTTTTGAATTATAAGTTCCAAATAATATAATAATTTTATTTTCATTTGTTATCATAAAAAATTTACCATGGTTAAAAATTATTTACTATAGTAAATGAAATACTTTATTGTGGGTTAATGTTAAATAGTAAAAGCATAAAATATATAATAAATTAACAATTAAATGGGTTGTAGATGTATTTATAAATAAACAATTGACATTACAAACATAATTATATAAAAAATTATATGGATATAATTCCCCCAAAATGTATTTTGATTTTAATATAACGACATTATTATTTAATAAATTCAAACCACCCCTGCCCCCTCATGTACAAATAAAACACTTCACCCCCTATCCTCAAAATCATTAAATCTATTAAACCCTATTAAAAACCCAATATTCCACACTCTAACAATGTTTATGTTCTTGTAGTCTCACCCAATAACCAATTCCATGTTCATTAAGGGACCCTTCATTGTTAATATATTCAAGAGGTAACAATATTAAACCACCTATCTTAATTTATTTTCTCCCACAACCATAAAATCACCACATTTATCCATAAAATTAAAATATATATAGTATGAGTTATATAATTTTACATTATTTAAATAATTTTATTTATTATATCAATTCCTTTTTTTATCTCCTAGTACCCAATGGATAGAAACCATTATCCATGTTTTGGTAGTTAATTGTCTCTGTAGATAATGATTATTCTTCATCCATTAATCCATTCACATCTTGAAATACTGATAATATTATAGTCAAATAAGATTGTAATAATTATATTATTAACTATTTTTTATTATATATATAATTTAAAGCCCTAATTTTAACTAAAATTAAACTTATTCTTAATGGTTTGAAAACTTGTAAAAATAAACATAATATTTATCATTAAAAATTTAATAAATAAATCATCATAATATTTGATAAAATATTATTAAAGTGGAAATTTAAAGTTATGGAATTGAATTATTACAAATATATTCATATTCTAGGCTATTATTTTATTTTTATGAGAAAATCAATAATTATACACAAATGTACCGACCATTACACAAATAAACTAATGCATTTGAAATAATGAAAATAATAAATTATTACAGAAGAATAGGTGGTAAGTTGTTCTAAAATGATCATATAGTTTTTTTAAAAATATGAATATATTTAAATAATAAGTGAATAACATTCTTTAACCCATTATACTGGAGGATATACCGCATTTAAATGAAATAGAACCTCAGATAATTGAATTGTTAGCAAAATTTCTATTCTTTGTGTTAGCATTGTACTTCATTGATTATGTTGTTATAATTTTATGCATGAAATGAATTTTGATTATATTATGTTATATATAAACAAATTTTATGTGTATTATATTTTATGCACATAATTTATTTATTGACTAATTCTAACTTCTATGATATGAGATAAAGAAAAGGGAATTCGTTAAAAAAAATTGTTTTGTTTTGTTTTAAAAGCCAAAATGAATGTTTCTTGACATATGTGGAATGAATATAATTTCCTTTCCTCTAGTAGAATTAATATTTTCATGATTACAATACATGTTTACATGTTTACATTCAATTTAAATTACTTCCATTGTGTCTGCACTGTTTTTAAAAATGTGTTATTTAAAAAATGAATGTTTATTTTCATTAAAGTGAATTTTATGATTAAATAATTAATGATATATATTTATGATATAGTTATTGTGAATTTCAAATGATAATGGTTTTTTATATTATAAAATAATGAATAGTTGTTTTCTGATAAACAAATGTTTGGTTTTTACGTAATTGGACTATAATTTGTAGTTACGTGATAAACCAAGAAATGATGGATAAATTATAGCTTCCAATGCATTGGGAAAACAAGAGATGGAATTTAGCCTCATTTTATATTCCATTAGTAATTTTCATATGAAATATTATGGCCCATTTTATCTACTTAACTATTTTCTTATCACTTATGATTTTTCATGAATTTTTTTCAAAATGTTAAACAATTATTATTTTTAAAACGATTTCATTTTTTTGTTAAAATGTATGTTTTTAGGAAAATGATTTCATGGTTATTAGTTGGAATAAGAGTTACTTTCTATTATTTTCCCATGAACTGTTATCTTCTAATACCATGTTTTTAAATTTTTTTTACTGGGCGTAAAAGAGACTATGGATATGGATGAGATCAATGAGAAAATTGTTAATATTTATCATAATAAAAAACCATGTAACATATAAAAAGATTTTTTATGAGGAATAATTGGGTAATGAGTATCATTATCCATTTATAATATATATGTTTAATATGTAAATTTATTTACAAATTATCTAAAATTATAAATTAATATGATCTATGGAATTTTAATAACTTTAATTACTATATATAATCACTAGAATATGTATCATTAATGGTCGTGTTCTTCTAATGTCACGTATAGTCTGTTCAAACCTCTACATGGGCAATCAATTCAGATAGGGAGGCATGATACAAATGGTATTATTCATGGTCTATCAATCTATATTATTGGCATAGTTTCAGGGAAATATGAATGTTACAACCTGAAATGAATATTATAAAAAAGATATATCTAAACTCTTGGTAATGAATATATTGTTACCATGGTGTTTGGGTAAAAAATTATTATAAAAAACCTCATGTTATGTTTTTGTATATAAATTTTAGGATTAGTTAATTAGTGTATAATATTATTCCTTATTACTCATACTTCCCATAGGGACTGAATTGGTCCTCTAATGTTTATTGATTTTATAGAATATAGTTAAAATGGTTTATATTTGAAATGATGCTTGAACGTATTCTAGTTTATAGTTATTTTGATTTCTTTAATCCATCAAAATCATGAGAGTAATGAATAAATGTTTTTTTATTAATGATATATATAATGGAATAACAGAGACATCCTGAAAACTATTAAGAAAAGTCTATGTAACAAGTGGTCAACCCTGATCCAAAAGTGAACCAATCGATTTTTCATTGTAGTGTACAATATTTATAAGATATAATAAATTGAAATCTGAACGATGAACCAAGAAAAGTGCATTTGAATTTATATTTTAAAAATCATAATCCATCCATTTTTGGGGAAATTAGGATATAAATTTTTTTGAACAGTGCCTAAATAAGATGAATCAGATTTTTTGAATTCCCTTGTACATTACCAGTGATAAATTCCATGTTAAAAAAAATATACTAGAAGATCATCAATGATAATTCTTGAATTTTTCGACATATGATAAAGATGAAAATGGACTTAAATAGAATTATATTGAAGAACTTCTCAATAAAAATATATGTCCCCACAAATTAATGACAAAACCAACAATTAATTTCAATATAATTAAGCATGAAGATCCAATAGTGATGACGAAAACATATATGTTTATGAACAACATTCATTTTCACCCAAAAAATGATACCAAATCGTCCATGAAAATACACATCATTGAATTTGAACTATGGAAATATATTTCTTTTATGATTTTCATCCTCTATATTCAATATTACAAAATGACATTTAATAGATATATAATAATAATAATGGATCTTCCTATGTATCTTTTATGATGAATTATGTTTGTCTTCGTGGGAATAACTTGGAACTATAATGTGGGGAATATGAAATAAGTGGTACATATAATCATGTAGGTGGTTTACCTTATACTCAAACCACATAATCTATTAAATTACCTCTAACACCAAATATCAGGACATGTTGTTTCAAATTTTTCCCTTTTTATCATATAATTTTGGATAGTAAGACACCCCCTAGAGTATATAAATTCATTCATTAGGTGAGAAAACATTAATAAATATGGTGATAGTTTTCCAATTTTAGCTATTAAAGAAACATATCATATATGTTAGATAAATAATTCTTATAATTGATTATAATTCTAGAAAAACAATTTTCCCTAGAATTGTGAAATTTATATAGATTCTAAGAACACTACGACTCCTAGGGAATGAAATCTCAAAAAGTAAGAGTGTACCATTTTGGTCAGAGTAATCCTTTGAATGGTTATCAAAAAAAATTTATGGATTATCAATATGGTCCTTCTGTTATGTAAGGTATAATTCTCATGAATTATACTATTATACAAGCCGTGATTGATAAATTTATTACCCACAAATTTATTTCTTACCATGATTCTAATCATATGTAATTATATATTGAGATGATGCATCATGTCCTGATTCTTAAAAAACCTTTTGAACAAAATGATTATTTTTCTATTATGTGTGTGGCATGATCTATATCAATTGGTGAGGCTATCATTGTTTTATATTTCACTTTTCTTGAAATGAATATATATGAAAGGATATTTGGAATAAATAGATTGGAAAACATGAATTCCCACATCAATTTTAACTCTAAAAATGATACATTAACATAATCATACAATGTTATCTATATCATCAATGAATATAGGGAAGTTAACACAGTTATAAAGGAACCATTAGTACTAGTGGTTGGGATTATCTCTTAATAGTTTAGAAAAACATGTTTGGGTTTGACTAATGCAATCTCCCATAGATATTTTCCAAAAAACAATTATCCTACTTCTATATTTAAATCATAAAAAATTATCTATAATTCCATATTAATTATATGTTGAATTATTATTGATCACATCCGATGAAGTATTCTTATTTCATTTTAGCGTTATATGATAGAACCAAAATATTTACTGGATTTTTTTTATCTACAATAAGAAATAAAAAATGGATCTATTTGACATATTTGGTCTCCATGGGAAGGAAAATATAATTTTATAATAAATTTGGATGGGAATATACTGATTTTTTTCTATTATAATAAGATAAATCAGGTTATGAAAAAAACTAATATTTACTTTAACAAAAAGATGACATATTTGAACAACTATAGGAATCCCAGTTGTTCTTCTAGGTTTATTTCATATTATGGTACCATTAATATAGAGTTTAGAAGGATGATATTATGATGATATATTTGATGGTTCATAATGGGAGTTGTTAATGTCTTTTCATTCACATTGTTTTCATTCACTCATAAGATATTTTTATAAAATTGATCAATTAGATAACTCAGATTTATCTTAAATTTTTTCGGTGGTATTAATATACAATATTCTTGTATATTATTGAACTAATTCACAGAATGAAATATTTATATATATATATATATTGTTGAGTATCATTCATGAACAACAACTTATCTTCTAATCATCTGATGTGTGGTATAAAATAGGTACAATTCCACATCCATATAATTTTTGAAATAGGCCTCTCTGTATAATAGAAAAATATTTATGTTTTTATCTCGTGGAAAACATTTAATATTTTCACTGAAATTCAATGATCCCCCATATTTTCACTATATCATTGAATTTTTCTTAGTTAATTTTTATCAATTCTCTCTCTAATGACCACATTGACAATGAATTTTGTTCCTTGTCGATGATGCCGTGACTTCCATGAATTTTTCTGTGATCTTGTAATTCATATTACATAATCTATAATAATTATAATTATGTTTTGAGGTTGGGTACATATGAATTTTTTTGATTCATTTGGATTAGTTTTGGGAGATTTTCTCATGAAATTAAATCAGGTTGCGTCTTCTGGATTAAAATTGATATTGATTAATGAGAGGAATTACCTAAAATGATATTTACAATTGGTTTTCCTTGCCTATTCCATTAAAACAGAGAATCATTTCATTTTTAGTGATATTTTTACTATTTTCACTTATCAAAAAATCTTGAGAAAGGATTCATCACAAATAGACTAGAATTTTTGTAAATGAAGATTGATGTTGAACCTTAAAATGATTGATTTTAACATGCTGTATATTTTGGAACCATGTTTGTTCTATGTTGGAAATGGATTATGGTTTGTTATTTTAGTCAATACACACTATATGTTTAGAGTATTTTCCAAGAAAGGGATCATACAGTTTATGCAGGAAAAGGGAGTTGCGCCAAAGATTAAATGTTGTTTAGGAAGTTTCACGTAAGGCCTAATTTGGTAGTAGAATGAAAAAATATGAAAAAGAAAAAAATGTGTGAATAAGTATTAAATTTGAATGAAAGATGAGGTTTCATGGTGGAATATTACATTACCATTGTGGTGTCAAAAGGGGTTTTGTGTGATCAGGAAGTATCTTGCACACACCAATAAAGACACATAGGTAACTTGTGTGTGGGGTCATTGTGGCATGTAAAGAGTGGCTACCCTCATGGAATAATTAAGAATTTCCCAAAAAAATCCAACTGCTCTGCCCCATGAATGATTTGTTCATGAATGAATTGAAGGTAGTTATTTTTGTGAAGAAGTTGTTCCTTTAGCCTGAAAAAACCAAGTGAACACTTGGGTAGAGTTGTGAAAAATATAAAGGTTGTAAAAAATTAAGGGGTTGTATGAAAGTCAACTTCCATGAAAAATCTGAAATATTATGTGCAGGTTCTGGTATTGCAGGAAATCATAGTGTTATGATTTTGACGGGATATTGAATATCCAATTTAGTATATTAGTTCTTTGAAATGAAACAATTATGGAATTCGATGCAAGTTGTGTCTTATATTGAACAGATATAAAAACTTCAATTCAATTCTATTGAAGAGACACTCATGTCAATAAACTGAGAAACTCTTCTCTCAGAGCAATGAGATATTGAGAGTTGAAGGATGTGTTCTGAGGGACACATCAAGCTATCCCTAAATTATGCCGACGGTAAGCACAATATAACTAATGAGAACAAGCAGTAGGAAATAACCCTTAGGAACTAGCTTGTTGTGGGTCCCAGGTTCCTCGTATCTCGGTGAGAGTAACCATCACAATATCTTTTATCATGCACGAGCCACTAGTAGGGAACATACCCATAACATAGTGGTCCCCAGTCATCATAATCATTGTTTATTTAGAGTTTTAAGTGTCAATCTAAGTTAGTTAAACTAAGGCCAAACCCCATGGATTCACTGGCATACTAGTACACGTTCACCCACCTAGATACCCGGGTTTTCCCCTTGTGCTCAGAAATGTTCAACAAGTCCAGAAATATACTTTTCACATGAAAATATCATTTTCACATCTCAAATTCACCAAACAGCCCATATGAATACCACACAGGTTTAAATATCCAATTTTTCATTCAAAATAATCTTGAAATCATACTCACACCAAAAATAGCCCACAACACATTTTACACATCATTCACAATTCTTTTAATCCATTAAAATATTATAAAATATTTCTCATGATGATAAACATCACATTAAAACCCACTCACATGTTACATAATACCCTTTCCCTAAACAAAGTCAATTTTTCATATCACACTCACACAAAACAGCAGAAAAACATGTTTCACACCCACATCATAATTTCATAAATCACCTCGACAAATTACAAAATAGTAACAAAATGATTTTCTATAGAAATCACCAAATTTTGTTTTAAAAGATAATTCTAGGAACATAATATCACCAAAACAGTACATAATAAACCATTTCACACTTTTTGTAACTCATTAAATCATTTTCAATTTTCATAAAAACAACCCAAGAGGTAGAACCATGGTTTGCATACAAAACCCATTTCCAAACCCTCATTCAAGACCAAAACCATACCTATAACAACAAAAAAACCTAATTTTCACCCCTAAAACATTTTTTAAACCACAACCTAGTTTTTTACAAATACCTCAAACAATACCAAATAAGAGACACATGAAAAACACATGTTTTCAAAAATCATGTTCAAGAAGTAAAATATGGTTTCACAGATTAAAACCATTAAAAAACACAATGCCAAGTCCCAAATGACATGAATGCGTTAAAAAACATAATTTTAATCCCCTTTCAACACTAATAAATCACTTTCATATGTTATAAAATACACCCAAACATTTCCCCCAAGAGCCATGCATGAAAAGCACCCAATTCCAAAAAAAATGAATCTAAAAAAATAAACACTAAACCAAATAAAAAATAGTGTTGTCACTACAAAAAACATATTTTAAACAAATTTATTAATAAACCAAGAAATATAACTCATAATAAAAATTTTATACATGGAATCACCTACCTTTTGAGTCAAAACCCTTGAATCTTGGTGGAAACCTAAACCACACCTCTGCCACACAACGAAGAAGTGAAAACAAACCCTAAACAATAATATTTCATCAAAAATACCCTGAATCAAACAATAGGTATGAACCCTAACTTCTGGAAACTCTATAAATTCATGAAAGAAGGTGGAAACCCTAAGAAGAAGGATGTAATTGAAGAGAGAAACACTTATCCAAAACAATTTGGAGGAAACGACCCAAAATCCACCAGTATTTAAATTTTAAAACATCTAAACAATTAAGGTAGGATCGAAAAAGGATAAAAAGATCATGTAGGAACTGGAATGGGGAAAAAGTAAAAATAGAAGGAGTTATGAAAGAATCAATTTAACTCTTAAAATCTTGGTGATTTTTTAAATCCATGGAAGCTTCTCCCACTTTCACGATACTATTGAGATACAAATTGGGGAGGAAAAAATGGGATCGCGGCCTAGGTACATTGGCTCAGATGAGAGTTGGAATCATAGAAAATACATATATATTGATAGATTGATTAAATAATTGAAAAATATTTTTAATGTAGGAAATGTGCTTTCAGGCATGCCCAATCCCCTAAATAAAAACTCAAATATAGCCTGATTATAGATTTCTAATTGGTTTAAATTAATTTGTTGGTGTTCATATGTCTGGGGATTCCAAGTAATAATTTTAATGGATGAAAATGTTGAAAAATGAACGAGTTATTAAGGAATCAAATCTTTTTAAATATGGAATGGGGCTCACAGTCTGGGTCAAATTATGAAAACTCACACATTCTATAAAAAATCCACGGGAAACCCCCAAAAAAATAAATAATGGAAATTAAATTAAAAATAACGGTAAAATAAGTTATTTATGTGGAAATTATCCCTACCATGAAATTTTTCCACCCCGAAAAGTCACAACAAGGCCAAAGCAACAAAAAACCCCAATTGAGAAACCAAGAGGTACTCCCTTGCTAGGTTTCAACCCTAAAGGCCAAAACACCTCCAGTGATCAATTAAAGAAGGAATACCCTCAAAAACTAAACATACACAGCATTCTTGAAACAATCAAGCACATCCATTCCTTATCCCAAAAGAAAAATCCTCAAACACAATTTGAACAAGACTCATGCAATTTAACCAAACAGACAACATCATCAAACAAGGTCACACTTACCTTTCTAAAACTAAACCATTGGGAACTCTTCAATATAAATGTTTACTAAAGGAATATGTAGGTATATTGATAGCTATGAATTAGAATACCTTCCAAAAATCCAAGACCATGGATAAATCTGAGTTACTGGTATGGGGGAACAAAAATAGGCCCCCCTCCATAAGAGACAACCTGTATTTTTCTCGAGATAGAATCAGGACACTAACAAGGGGAGGCCTGAACAGACTACCTGGTACAAAGGGTATACTTCCATTAGAACTTTACAAAAGAACATATATAATACTCATAGTGGGTACCCCCACCATAATAATCAACCATATTATCTGAAAAACATGTGTCGGTACATAAAGACCCCAAAATTTAATGAGTTGGGACGACCTCATGGTTAGCCCGCACATTTTGGGAAGCCATGCGATAACAGTGGGGATCCTCTTATCCACATGGTTTTCTGGGGCATGTTCACTACTATCCATGTTAAAACCGTACCCTCAACCTGTCTACCCAAAAATCAAACCATTATGCAAAGCCTCAATGGAATCCAAAGGGGGATAGAATAACATTTGGCAAATACATGGGTACAAGTACATCCACCTATTTCCACCAAACCGGAGAAACAAAAGAATGATGATGACACCATAGGTTTAAAATCTTCTTATATTTCATAATGAGGATAGGACATTGTACAAGAGTTTAAATGACCCTTGGATTTCCCCTAACTATGAGCCAGCTTCTCTCTGAGACCTATGGATAGAGATTAAATGATTGAAGCATCTTTGGACTCACAGTTAGTCTTTGGGAACCCCTTAAATGAGAATTATTCTTTAGGTGCAACCGAAAACTACAACGTAATCCCCGATATGTCTTCCAAGAAATAACACATTCCAAAATCAGTTTTCCCTAAACCAATATTTCACTAAAACAACGGCCTATAAGATGGACACACAACAAACCTTGTTTTTTCGGGTGAGGAACAATAGAATTAATTAACACCTATACCCACCTTCCAATAAAATGTAATATTTTTATTTTTTTACAAGGGATATATTATCCCAACATAAAAGAGACTCTTAGATGATTTCTTGACTTTCACCATTACGGTTAATCGAGCACATGACATTATAAGGCATCGCCGAATATGACCATTGTGACTGATGTAAACAATGCATGGAGAGGGAACTTACACAACATCCCCAAACTACACACAATTCTAGAACGTTGCCAAAATAACCAATCATGACCATATTTCCCACACTGGTGGTTGGACATGAACTAATGTTTCAAAGAAACATTGAAGAACCCAGAGGCCCTTTTAGACACCATCGAGACACTCATCCACACTAATAATCCTAGACCACTTCCACCTTTGACAAATCAGGAAACAAAAAAAAACTATCACTTTAAAACATCTATGAGCACTCTCCCACTACAAGAGGATCCAAAAAAATAATGGAATGAGTTTAGACTCAATATAAAGATCTCACGAAAAAATTTATTATAATGATTAACTGGAGGATTTTACATTGAAGAATTAATCTCGGTTGCACTTCAGTTATGCATTAACCCTTAATGGGTGCGTACCTTATCCCACAAGAGAACCCAATAACCTAACCAAGCTGGTTCATTGGTAAAAAAGTGACATAAACCATATTCAAACACATGAAGGGAGCCACCATAAAGGTTCCCCGAAACATATCTCAGAGGAGACTACTAACCGGTCCTTCTACCCAGCTTACCGACCAAACACAAACCCAAAACAAAGTTAGAACCGCAGGGTTTCATGGACTCAAAACATCCCACAACATTAGCATTCTCCAAAAACACATAATATAAACCATCCCAGTCAATTAATCAAGAAATCAATTTCTTCTTTAAAAGCATTTCTTTGAAAACAAACGGTTCATCAGTTAGCGCATCCACCATTGGTACCCCATGGACATTACATTCATGTTTCAATGCCACACCGAAAACCCTCCACATATCCATCCTGAAACTCATCCATTTGTGCCTCCAACCATTCATAATAACATATAATCCCATGTATGTGGTTGTTCACAAAAACATCATAGGGTAAAATAAAAATTTCTTCCACTTTTGAAAACCAAAACGGTCAACCAACACATCCTTTTTCTCAAAACCTCTAACCAAGAGATCAAAATCCAAACTCACATCTTACAAAACATTACGTAAAGACACAATCATTAAGAAAATAACACACTTTCAATATATTCACATCAATTTCAATACATCTAATCTAATTAAAACACCCTTTGATTGTTTCAAAAACTCTATTGGAAACACTTTTCAAAACCAACATTAATATAGTTCCTACTTTCAATAGAGGTTTAAGCACATCATTTTCCATTTCAAAACAATTCTGAAAATTAATTTCCACCATTTCATAAACCAAACCATTTCATCTTTATTTGAAAATAAATTCACAAAAACTTCACACTTCTTAAAACCAGGTCACTTTAAAACCTAAAGTTCAATGATTTCGAAACTAAAGAAAAAAAAACAGTGTGAGAGGAAACTAGTTTCAGTGGGTGACATAGATATATGGTTCTCAGCCATATTCCAATCACTTAACCATCACTGATAGTGATCTAGGGATCCTTCCCGGCCCAGCATGGAATTCTGGGCCCTACGATCTCACTGATACCATTAAACCATCTCTATTTCATTTTCTCTAATCATTATCAAACCATGAAAACCAAAAGACTTAGATAAATAATGACTTCTCCTAAAAAAGAGAATCACATAATGAGGTGTGGTGATCAGGAAGACTACCCATAACTAGAATTCCATGTACTGAAAATTCTTACTCCAGACTATCATGACTCTTCCCTAAATAACATGACCTGAAGAGTAAACCTCAACCTCCTCTAATACCATTTTTCACGAACCGAATATGATCACCACAAAAACTTGTTCCAAAATTGGCCCAAGACAATAACCAAATGGGGTTCCCAATCCCCATGGGATGGAACAAGATCTTGGGTATCATAAAATGATACCTGAGAATTATTTACCCATGTTTATTATCTAAAAACTACAAATGAATCCAATGAAAAAATCTGGAATTTTCAAACCAAACAATCTTTTAGAAAAATTCAGAACTCAATTACATAGTTTTAGTCAACTAAAAAAGACTATAAAAAAGATAAAAAATTAAAAGGAAACTTCCAAATAACCTTCATGGAAATGGGCACCACCCTCAAGCCATCTCCACAAGACTTCACCACCAATGACCTGCTAGAAACCAGAACCACATGGACTAAAAAATGTACCTAACATGTGACAACAAAAATAACCAAGTATACTTACACCCAAGGGTTTAAGTGGGGTGTGATCAAATTCCTAGTAAGATACCACCATTAAGATATTCCATTTGATAAACATTCAATGACTAAAATCTTGCATGTTCACATAAATAGGAAATGCTAGTTACAATTTCTAAAAGATGCAACTTTAAAATTAAAATAGTTATCAAGTTGGTTATCATGAAGAATCAACACTTTTAAAAATAATGTCAACACTACTGAATTTTATAGCCAACCATATCGTATATCGAGGGTAAGCACTAAGTAACTAATGAGCACAAGAAGCAGGAAATAACCCCTAGGCACTAGCTCTTTGTGGGTCCCAAGTACCTCGTATCTAAGTGAGAGTAACCATCAAAATATTTGATCACGAGAATGATACACAAGTATGGAACAAACCTATAACTTATTGGCCCCCAATATTAATCATTATAGTTTAGTTAGAGTTGTAAGTGTATATATTACTATGTGAAACTAATTCCAACCCCCACAGATTCAATAGCATACTAGTACACATCCACCCACCTAGATACCCTGGATTTCCCCTTGTACTAAAAAATTATCATCATGTCAGGAAATATACATTTCACATGAAAATATAATTTCCACATCACAATTTCACCAAACATACAACTTGTATACTAAAATAGTCTAAAAATCAACGTTTTCACTGAAATGAATTTTGAAATCATACTCACACCTAAAATTGGCCACAATACATTTTACACAACTTTCACGATTCAAAAAATACATTACCAATTTTATCAAACCGTTCCCAATATGATAAACATCACATAACATCCCACACACATGTTACATAATACCATTTCCACAAACAATGTCCATTTTACACATCACACTCACACAAAACAGCCTGAAAACATGTTTCAAACCCACATCACAATTTCGTAAATCACCTTGACAAATTACAAAACATTAAAAAAATTACAACATAACTGACCACTTTATGTTTGAAAAACTCATTTGAGGAACATACTATCTTAAATACAGTACATAAGGAACCATTTCACACTTTGTGTAACTCATTAAATCATTTATAATTTTCATAAAACCAACCCAAGAGTTAGAATGATGGTTTGCATACAAAACACATTTCGAAAGCCTCATTCAATAAAAAACCATACCAATAACAATTTAAAACATAATTTTCAGCACTAAAAACATTCATTATACCACCCCCTAGTTTTAAACAAATACCTTAAACAATACCACAAAAGGTACACAATAAAAACACATGTTTTCACAAATCACTTTCATGAAGTACAACATGGTTTACCACATTAAAACAATTCAAAACCCCCATTAAAAGGCCCAAGTGACATTAGGGAATTAACAAAACATAATTTTAATCCCCTTTAAACACTGATAAATTACTTTCATATGTTATAAAATACACCCAAACATTTCCCCAAAATC
Source organism: Viscum album (assembly GCA_963277665.1). NCBI lineage: Eukaryota > Viridiplantae > Streptophyta > Magnoliopsida > Santalales > Viscaceae > Viscum > Viscum album. The sequence goes on along the minus strand of OY728157.1, from coordinate 1,843,544,736 downwards.
CACGCATCAAAAAACACCAAAATTCAAATAAAAATTGTAACTACAAAATTAAACACATAAAAATCCATAAAAAATAGTTTTCGCACCACACACAATAGATTATAAACATACTAAATTAATAAACCAAGTAATCTAGCTCATAATAAAATTTTTATACATGAAATCACCTACCTTTTGAGTCAAAACCCCTGAATCTTGGTGTGAAACCTCAACCGCACCCCCGCCGCACCACAAGGAAGTGAAAACAAACCCTAAACAATAATAATTAACCAAATATTTCCAAATAAAACCCTATGTATGAACCCTAACTTCTGGACACTCTATAAATTCAAGAAATAGGGGGAAACCCTAAGGAGAAGGAAATAATTGAACAGAGAAACACTTCCCAAAACAATATTGAATAAAACAACCAAAAATCCACCAGTATGTGAATTTTAAAACAACTAAACATTTAACAAAGTAACGAAAAAGTATTAGGAGATCATGTGGTAACATTAATGGGGGAAAAAGAGTAAAAATAGAAGGAGTTATGAAAGAATCAATTTTTCTCTTCCAATCTGGGTGAGTTTTGAAATCCAAAAATGTGTAGCCCAATTTCGCGATTCTATTGAACTCCAAATGGGGGAAGAGAGAATGTGGGATCTCTTTAGGTAAGTGGGCTCGGGTGAGAGTTTTTTTCACAAGAAAAAGAATAAAAATCGATTTATTTATATAAAGAATTATAAAAACCTTTTATTACAGGAAATGGGATTTTGAGAAGGCCAGATACCCTAAATAAAAACTCAAATCCACCCTGATTATAGATTTCAAAATAGTCTAAATTAATATGGTGGTGTTCAGTGGTCATGGGATGCCATGTCAGAATTGGAATGGATGAAAAATATTGACAAATGAAGGAGTTATAAAGGAATCAAAATTTATTATTAAATTTGGAAATGGGTTCACTGTTTGGCACAAATCAAGAAAATCCACACATTCCTTAATAAATACATAGGAAACCCCCAAAACAAAGAAATAATGGAAATTAAATTAAAAATAACATTATTTTTTTTTTGTATGTGACACTAGTGCATAATAAGGTTACAATGTACTCCCCTCTCCATAGTTATGTTAAATTTTATTAATCTGTTTGTGGATGTGATGCATGTTTATGGGGGAGATACTATCCAGGGGTGTTTTGAGCTATTCAATGAACAAATACCAGTCATGGGGCTTATTGTCAATGCAGGAGAAGGAAGAAATACAGGAAAAGTAATGGATATGTAATTCTTCCATTACATGATGAGAATTCGACGATAGAAGGTGAAGTAATGAATTGTAAATTCAATGATTATGTGACACGTGTTAGGAGGAGAAGAAATACATTTTGGGAATGTAATTCTTTTGTGACACTATTTTGATAGTGGCTGGTGTTATATTGAATTAATCAATAGATTTCCAACAAACCCAAAGGGGGAAATTTTTTGAACCATGGTTGTTCTATTCTCTAAATGGATTATGGTTTCTGTTTTTTTGTCAATCCTTCTTTAATTTTCCAAATGCCTTCCAATAAAGGGTTCATACATTTCAAGTGGAAAACTGTATTGAAGGTGGTGTAGTTTATTAGGGTTTTCCAAATGTTTGAGCATGAAAATCATAAAATACATAAATTTGTGTTTGGAAAAGGGACTTACGTGTAATTTTAAAGGGTGTTTAAGAAGTTTTGTGAATGTCCTAAGATGGAATCATAATTTCATAATATGGAAAAGGAATAATGTGCACACAAGTCTTAAATGTGCATGAAAGATGAGGTTGTGTGGATGTATCTTAAGCACCCAATGTGACGTCAAATGGGTTTTTGTGTCCTATGGAATATTCTTGCTTGTATCATCCAAGACGCTTCATAAACATGTGCTCAGGGTCATTGTGGCCTACAAATAGGTTTCTACCCCCTGGAAGACATAATAATTTTCCAACAAAAATTTGCCCGCTATGCCGTGTAAGTTGTTTTTGTGCAAAAGAATTGAATATGGTTAATCTTGTGTGAAAGTATTTCATTTAGTTTGAAAATGCTAATTCAGTCCTTTGGTGTTGTTGAAAAAAGATAAAGTTTGAGTAGAAATAAGGGGTTCTGTGAAATTAAACTTGTGGGACATACCTCAAATCTTGTGTGAATGATCAGGTATTGCACACAAGCATGGTGTTATGATTTTGAAAGGCTTTTCAATATCTGGTACAATATTTCAGTTCGTCAAATTGAATCAATTCTTGGCTTCGATGAAATTAGTGTCTCATATTAGATAGATATAAAGACATAAATTCAACTCTATTGAAGAGACCCTCATGTCAATAAACTGAGTGACACATTCTTCATGGCATCCGGCAATGGAGAGTTTAAGAATTGTTTTGAGGGACATAGAGAGATATCCATGAATTATTATAAAGGCAGTGTTCTAGGCCCAGAGTGACTATGACCGAAATCTGGTACTCTAAAAATAGTAAAGATTAGTGGATTTTGGTATGACTGAAACACTGTTGGCATATGCTCTTTTGACGTAGCCCCTTTTTGGGAATCATGTAAAAGTGATGGGTGGTCTCATTTCATGTGATTTTTTTTTGTTTTTCATATCCATCATGTAGGATTAACACTTTACTATAAATTTTTTAACATGATTTGTAACTATTAACGATAATGTTGACACCCTAGTTCTGTACCGCCCCCACCCCAGTTACCTAGAGTCAGTGCATTATTACATAACATTGGTATGATCACAAGAAAGATCAAATCTCGAAAGACCGATTGGTTTAGTAGCCTTGGAAACACTAGAAAACGGGTGACCTCAAATGCCCAGTAAGGATACCAGTATAGCGGAAACATTCATAAATAAGAATAAACATTTAAGGCAATGTATAACTAAAACAAAAGCCTTTTAAACTTGAACTTCAACATAGTATGGAAAAAGTAAAATGAAATAATGCCATTTACTTATTCACATGGATATTCTACTAATCTAATAATAACATGAAATATCAATAAACACTTTCATAATGATGGAATGCATAATGCTAGACTATCATAACCACATATCCAAGGCCTCATGCCTCGACTAAAAATAAGATTTTTCCAAGTCCTTGTTCCTAGACACTTGTTTGTCTCATGAGACCTACCGATGTAGCGAGGAGCTATAGCGGGCTCCACCCATCACGTATTAAGTCCAATGCATTCCCATATGAAAAGGATTAAACATAACATAAACATTCGTATTAAAACTAGCATACGAAATGTCAATACTTTCACCATAAACTATGAATGGAATAAAAATAGCACATCCACAGTCAAACATATCACAAAACCATCTATACAATATAGAAGTTTTGTATCATAATAAATCAACTTTAAATAAGCGTAAAATCCATCAAAGGATGTTGACATAGATGAAATCAAAACTCATTTTAGAGAAATATCTCTTTCTATTTTGAAATAATTTAAGAGTCATATATTTATAAAATAAAACATTTTCTTTGATAATATTATTATAAGATTGTAAGGGAAGCTTCAACAATTTTATAATGGCGGAAAATAGCCGCACCCACCGTATAAGTTAAAAAAACATTCTTACCTTAATTTTGTCGAAAAGGTTAAAAAGCACCTTGTTTGGAAAATGATGGAAATATTCCTTTATAATCCTCTTATAAAAAGTCAAAGAAGCATATAAATGAATTTAACCCATATTCCAGTAAATAGTAAAAATGTTTTGAACTTCATTTTTATGAAACATGGATGTGGATGATAAGGAGATCCTAGTAGATTATTACGTATAAACAAACTCGGATAATGAAGAGATTGTGAAATAACCATTACCTTGTACTTTTACTTGGTTGGGTTATGTTAACCTCCTATATAATAATGAAATAATTGTTATCAAATTATACAAGAATCATATACATTCATATGATATCATATATGATATTTTAACATTGCTTTGTTAATAATATCTTAGTATTATCATCGTTTCGAGTGTAACATACTCGTTTTATTTTATATGTTTTGTTACATAAGCCATGTTTTTCATGGATAGGTTGTATATAATTCATATAAAAAATGATATCAAGTCCGTAAAAATTATTTTTAAATCATCAAATGATAATTATACTTGAATGGATACGATGGATAATGAATCTCACCGCGTTCTTGGAGATGGTAGTCCATACATACGCACGAGCGACAATATCATTAAAATAATATATAATTGGATGGTATATCATATATACAGAATCATTATCATGTTATATTTATTATTTACATGAGTTACACATCATTATTATACCCATCCAAATAATAATTTATTGAATAACAAATACACCACGACGTGGAGACAGTAATCCGTACGTACGCACATATGGTGACATGTTATTCAAAGGAAGGATTGAATACTGAATATGGTTGTACCATATTTATAATAATATCACAGTATATATATGATACTGGAGTTATTATTTTATGATGGTAACAACAAAGGAAGAAGAAGTGGAAGAAGAAAGGAACTTGGAAAAGGGTGGTGAAATCATTACCTCTTCTTCGGGTTCTTCCTTTTGATTTCATCAAAAGGGCTCCTTAGGTTGGATTTATGATCAAACTAAGGCCCCTAGGTTGTAGTGGGGGAAGTTGGGAGAGTATATGGGCCGAGTTTGTCCGAACCAAAAGGCTTTTAAGGTGTGAAAAAATGATAAAGAGTAGTGCCCTTTTATAAGAGGGGTGAGGGGCACCTTTGAAAAATATAGAAATATTAATTTATAATAAATTCATATTCGGTTTCTAATGTCTCAAAAGTTGATTATTTAAATTTTAATGTGGGTATAGGTTTATAACCATTCAACCAATATAATTCAGACAGGTTTGGGTTACTATATTAACCTTATCTTTAAGTATTAACTCTTAGTAAATTAGTTTGACATTTACCATGTCACTTTGTATTTTTATATTATATAGTTAATAAACATGCTATATATATCCAAGAGACCCCAAAGTGGTCCATTAATGATACAAATATCATGATATAAGTCTCTTGGCCGAACGTTATATTTTTAGGAATTTAATATCAATTAATAATATAATATTTGTTTTAAAAACTCTTTTATATTAATTTTGACACTACTCAATAGTTGATTTTTTTGAAACTCATGACAGAATGATTACTTCTAAAAAAGTTAATTAAATCAATCCTAATATGTAATATTGTCCTAGAAAATTAGTTTAATTCATTAAAAGTCTCAAATTATATTTATTTGGGTATTTATAATATCAATTATTTTAAAGTATCACTATTACGTTAATTACTGCATTATCATTGTGTCATAAATAATTTAAATTATGTAATCTCTAAAAATTATAAATAAACTATCATTATGTAAGAAATTGTTTTAGATTTCTATTGAATATTTATAGTCGAAAATCCAACATATATAACCCTATGTAAAAATTGTTTTTCTAATAGATATATGCTTGTGTCATTTTTGTATTCATTTTAACTTAATTAAAATAAAGTGTCCCTATCACGTAAAAGTGGCTCCATGGGGTCCCAAAATCGACCCAAAGATTCCAATGGTCGAACATGTATCAACCAATAAATCTAGGACACGTTTTAGGGTAATTTATAATTATTATAATATTATTTTTTAACCCTTATTTACAGGATTTACCCTTAACCATGGTAAATAAAATATTTACCGAAGTAATTATTCAAAATGTCTAAAAATAAAATTTACCTATTAACACAATTTGAACATCCTGATTCCAAATATGGAATCCATTTTTCCAAATTCAAAACATAGAAGTGGCAAAAATTAATTTAAATTTAATTCATGTTGTTAAAACAAAAAAGCGTGTTTTGAAGAGATAATAACTATCAAAAGATTGACACTTGTTTATGTCCGGTATAATTGTAAAATTATGTCTGATGACCAACATTATATTAAATTGTAAAAATATATTCAAAATATAATTTAAAACCACTCAAATTCATAATTTATCACTATTAATTATTTTGAATAAAAAAGTTGTTTTTAATTAAAATTTAGTAATTTTCACTATACATCAAAAGATTAAAGTTATCCGAAAAGTGCCAAAATTTCACCATAGGCTAAATTCGATATTCCAAATCCAAAAATGAAGTACATTTTAAAAAATAAAATATATATAATTTCAAAAAATTGGTATTACTATTCATAATGGCTAGTTTGATTGGTTATGGTGTGTTAGAACTCGGTGTTGCATACAACACATGCTATCACATTATTCAAAGAGAAGCGTACCGTGGAAGCATGGGGTGTTACATTCTTTCCTCCTTAAAATAATTTCGTCCTCCAAATTTCTAGAATATTATTTCATGAAAAGACTCGGGTGGTTCTTCATCATAAGTTCCTCGGGTTCCCACGTTGCCTCTTCCATCTTATGGTTTCTCCACAAAACTTTTACGAGGCGCGTCATCCGGTTTCTCAGTACTTGTTCTCTCGTATCAAGAATCCTGACGGGCTCTTCACAATAAGACAGATCGGGTTCCAGTTCTGACTCCTCATATGTGAGTACATACAATGGGTCAGGCATGTATTTCCTCGACAGAGATACGTGGAACACATCGTGAACTTTGGAGAGACTTGGTGGCATTTCCAATCGGTAAGCTACAACCCCAATTCGTTCTAGAATTTCGAAAGGTCCGATGTACCTGGAACTAAATTTACCTTTCTTAGCAAAATGTATGACTCCCTTCCATGGATATACCTTCAGGAAAACATGATCACCAACTTGAAATTCAAAATCCTTCCTTCGATTATCGGCATAGCTCTTCTGCTTACTTTGAACTGCTTTGATGTGATTTTGGATTACCTTCACCTTTCCTATCGTTTCCTCCACTAGTTCTAGACCTACAAGTTTTCTATCACCAACGTCATCCCCACAGGTTGGTGTGCGACATCTCTTTCCGTATAACCCTTCATATGGTGCCATCTGAATACTCGAAAGGAAGCTATTGTTATAGGAAAATTCTAGCAGAGGTAAATACTGATCCCACATACCATAAAAGTCAAGTGAGAAGGATCTAAACATGACTTCTACGGTTTGAATAGTCTGTTCTAATTGTCAGTCTGTCTGAGGGTGGTAAGTAGTGCTCAAATGAAGTTCAGTATCAAAGTATTTCTGAAGACTCTTCCAGAATCTTGAAGTAAAATGGGGATCACGATCAGAAACAATCGATTGGGGTACTCCCTGAAGTCTCACAAATTCATTAATATATATTCTTGCTAGCCATTCCAGTGGTAGATATTCTCTTATAGTAATAAAATGTGCTGACTTGGTAAGACGATAAAAAATAACCCATATTGCATCATTCCTTCTAGGAGTCTTTGGTAGCCCCATGAAAAAGTACGTCGTAATATTGTCCCATTTCCACTCCGGTATGGGAAGAGGTTTAATGACTCCTCCAGGGTGCTGCCTTCCAGCTTTCACTTGTTGACAAACCATACTTCTTGACACAAAATCAGCAATCTCCCTCTTCATATTGTCCCACCAAAAATGTTCCTTCAAATCACTATACATTTTGGTGCTCCCAGTGTGTATAGAGAAATTGGAACTATGAGAATCATCCAATAATTCCCTTTTTATATCAGGTATATCGGGAACACAAAGCCTCTTCCCAAATTTCAAAATTCCATTTTCATACACAAAATCTCTCAATCTCCCATCATTCACAGCTTTAATCTTATTTTTATATTCTCCATCATTAGTCTGAGAACTCTTAATCCTTTCTATTAAAGATGGTTTGGGAACCATTTGAAAAAGCATTGATGTTTGTCCTTCCCTGGTTATTCCCATGTCCATCTTCACTAGATCCATGAAAATTGGATCCCTTTCAATTTTCATATTGTTCAAAACTGCATGATGTTTTCTGCTCAAAGCATCTTCCACCTTGTTTGCCTTCCCCGGGTGGTAGTGTATCGTGCAATCATAATCATTGAGAATTCTCGCCATCTCCTTTGCCTCATGTTAAGTTCTTTTTGTGAGAAAATATACTTCAAACTCTTGTGATCAGTATAAATATAACATTTTTCACCATAGAGGTAGTGCATCCATATCTTCAAAGCAAAGATCACAGCTTCTAACTTGAGATCATGATTAGGATAGTTTTTTTCATGAATTTTTAACTTTCATGATGCATAGGCAATAACCCTATCATTCTGCATAAAGACACAACCAAGTCCTTTCTTCGATGCATCACTATAAATAATGAACCCATCATTCCCCGATGGTAGAGTCAATATAGGAGCATTGAATAATCTTCACATCAGTTCTTCGAAACATTCTTCACACACTTTTTCCCACACAAATTTAACCCCTTTACGTGTGAGCTTCGTTAATGGGTTAGCCAATCGGGCAAAATTCTTGACGAAACGTCGATAATAACCTGCTAAACAAATAAAACTATGTACCTCAGTTATATTCATAAGATATGGCCATTATTGGATTGCCTTGGTCATAGAAGGATCAACAGAGATTCCATCTTTAGGGACAATATGGACAAGAAAAGAAATCTTCTTAAGCCAGAATTCACACTTGCTAAACTTCCCATATAATTCATGTCTTCTCAGAGTCTTCAAGATAATGCGCAAGTGATTTTCATGATCTTCGTAGATTTTTAAGTATACCAAGATATCATCAATAAATACCACCACAAATTCATAGAGATATTCATTGAAAACTCTATTCATCAAATCCATGAATACAGAGGGTGCATTAGTCAATCCAAAAGGCATTACTGTAAACACACAAAGCCCATAACTGGTTCAAAATGCTGTCTTCGGAATGTCTTCCTTCTTCACACACAACTGATGGTATCCCGATCGAATTTCAATATTTTAAAGGTATTGAGCTCCATGTAGTTGGTCAAATAAATTATCAATGCGAGATAGGGGATACATGTTCTTTATCGTTATAGCATTGATCTCCCGGTAGTCAATGCATAACCTCATAGATCCATCTTTCTTTTTAACAAAAAGAACAGGGGCTCCCCATGGAGAAACACTAGGGTGAATAAATCCATTATTACTCAATTCCTCTAGTTGTTTATTTAGTTCGAATAATTCTACAGTGTCCATTCTATAAGGGGTCTTCGATATAGGTCTTGATCCAGGAATTAAATCAATGGAAAACTCAACTTCTCGTTCTGGAGGATGTCCAGCTAAATCTTCCAGAAATACAACTACAAATTCATTCACAATAGGTACATCATCTATTTAAACATTCCATTCCTCACCCACAGTTATTTCATTATCTTCCTCCCCAATAATTGAATTTAGTTGAGCTACTGGGGGTGGATCTAGATAAGAATTAGGTGGTGATGATTCTGTTATAAAGATAAGGTGTTCCTTATCATCATCATCAAGGATCGTAACCTCTTTCTTCTTATAATAAATTTTCAAATCATAGTCTGAAATCCAGTCCATACCGAGGATTATATCTAACTCAATAATAGGTATGACAATGAGATCAACAGATAAAGAACATTTATGTGCTCTAATGGGGACTGATTCACAAAACATTGTTGTAATGATACTTCCCTTAGGAGTTTCAACTGATAACTCCCTTGTTAAATCAAATTGGAAATTTCTTATTTTCTTAGCAAACTGGGATGATATGAAACAATGCAATGATCCAGAATCAAATAATGAATTTTCTAAACTTGAGGAAACCATTAAATTACCTGCCACCACGTCTTTCGGAGCTTCTACCTCAGCAATAGTGATTGCATAAGCTTGGCCTTGATCCCTTGGCATTTTCTGAGGTATGGTCCCCTGACGCTTAGGACATTGATTTGCATAATGCCCCATCCCCCTGCAATTGTAGCACTGAACATTGGTAGCTTCCTTCTTCGCTTTGCAATCACGAGCTTGGTGGCCTTTTTCACCACACTTGTAACAGACTCTCGTTCCCTTCAAGCATGTACCAGGGTGTTTCTTCCCACATTTACCATGGGATGGATATTAAACATTTCCCTTCTTCCACTTATTTCTATTCCCAGATAGATCACCAGATCTCTTCTTCTCTTTCTATTCTTTAAAGTCATAAGACTTAGAGAATTCCTTTTCGGTCTTGATAGCACATGAGACAATGTCTTCGTACGATGAGAAGGATTTTGAGACTAATGCTCGACAGAGAAATGGTTTTAACCCATCAAAGAAACGTTCAATCTTACTTTTGGGGATTCGTATATAATCTCCAGCATACCTTGTTATCCTTGTAAAGTTATCCTCATACTTTGCGACATTCTCATCCTCTTTCTATCTCAGACTCAGAAATTGCCTTCCCATATCAGCTCGATGGTCTCGAGGAAAGTATTTTTCTAAAAACAGATATTTGAACTACCTCCATTATACATTTGATACTTCATCATCTTCCTTCGTGTTTTGAATCAATGACCACCATTGATCAGCATCTCCAGTGAGGCGGTAAACGTCCATGATAACTTTTTCCCTTTTCACTACTCCCCAATGCCTGAAATATATTCTCTAGGGAATTTATCCATTGCTCAGCTACTAAGGGATTTTTATTCCCATTGAACGTTGGTGGTTGTTGCCTCATGAATCGATCTAACATTGATCCTCCACGCTGCGGATCAGGGTGCTCCATATGGGTAAGGTTATTATTCATAACCTGAGTGAGTTGTCCTAGTATGGTGATTAGCTGATCGACACCAGTTGCATCACCAGCTCCACTATAATTATCTTGAGCAGGAGGGAAATCCCTACATGGAGTGCGTTCATTGATACGGTTTCCATTTCTTCCACTAGGCACCATTTCTAAACAATGTCATAAACTAGATCAGTATATGAATAAAAATACATAATCCCATACTTATAAAACACTTAACATAAATTAAACTATTTATGGATATAATCCATAATCATAATAATGTCTCCTTTGAGGAAGTATATACTCATAAACCCTTCATAATGGTTTGTAATGAAAATGAAAATCATCCTATGTATATCCCCCGGGAGTGTCGTAACCAAGAGTGCAGCAAGGCCCGTTGTCGTCCACCAGTTCCCGTTTGAGTCTAGCTCAAAGCGGTGTTTTTGGATTTTAACCCTAGGTACATCTGTTCCAGAGCCATCTCCACCTGCTCGTATCCAAAAAGGGATGTATTGCTCAAAAAACTCACAAAATCTCTACAATACCAATATTTTAGGATTATCTTCTATGCTAATCCCCAAAGTTCATCTTAGGTCTACGTGCTCTAATCAGACGTTATCTAAATCTAGCTTCCAAGGTTTGTACTAACCTTCCTCTGATACTAACTATAACGCCCCAACCCCAGTTACTTAGAGTCGGTGCATTATTACATAACATTGGAATAATCACAAGAATGATCAAATCTCGAATGACCGATTGGTTTAGTATCCTTGGAAACACTAAATAGATTCATAAAGTTTTACATTACATCATAATGTGAAAAACTACTACGACAACATAGTCTCCATATTCCACACTCATATCCCCACATACTATCCCTACAGGTCATTCATAAATTACTTCTTCACATCCTGGGAAAAATAAATCATAGAAAAGGGGTGAGCTCAAATGCCCAATAAGGATAACAATATATTGGAAGCTTTCATAAATAATAATAAACATTTAAGGTAATGTATAACTAAAAAAAGCCTTTTAAACTTGAACTTCAACATAGTATGGCAAAAGTAAAATGAAATAATTCTATTTACTTATTCACATGGATATTCTACTAATCGAATAATCACATGCAATATCAATAACCACTTTTATATTGATGGAATGCATAATGCCAGACTATTATAACCACATAGCCAAGGCCTCGTGCCAAAACTAACAATAAGATTTTTACAAGGACTTGTGCCAAGACACTAGTTTGTCTCATGAGACCTACCGATGCATCGAGGAGTTATAGCGGGCTCCACCCGTCACATATTATGTCCAATGCATTCCCATATGAAAAGGTTAAACATAACATAAGCATTCGTATTAAAACTAGCATATGAAATGCCAATACTTTCACCATAAACTATGAATGGTATAAAAATAGCACATCCACAATCAAACATATCACAGAACCTTCAATAGAATATAGAAGTTTTGTATCATAATAAATCAACTTCAAATAAGCGTAAAATCCATCAAAGGATGTTGACATAGATGAAATCAAAACTCTTTTTAGAGAAATATCTCCTTCTATTTTGAAATCATTTAAGAGTCATATATTTAAAAAATAAAACATTTTCTTTGAAAATATTCGTATGAGCTTGTAAGGGAATCTTCGACGATTTTATAATGGCGGAAAATAGCTGCACCCGTCGTATAAGTTAAAAAACATTCTTACATTAATTTTGCCGAAAAGGTTAAAAAACACCTTGTTTGGAAAAAAAATGAAAGATTCCTTTATAAACCTCTTATAAAAAGTCAAAGAAGGGTATAAATGTCATTAACCGATATTCCAGTAAATAGTAAAAAAAATTGAAATTCATTTTTAAGAAACATGGATGTGGATGATAAAGAGATCCCAGTAGATTATTACGTATAAACAACCTCGGATAATGAAGAGATTGTGAAATAACCATTACCTTGTACTTTTCCTTGGTTGGGGTAGGTTAACCTCCTGTATAATAGTAAAATAATTGTTATTAAATTATACAAGAATCATATACATTCATATGATATCATATATGATCTTTTAACATTGCTTTGTTAATAATATCTTAGTATTATCGTCGTTTCGGTTGTTAACTTACTCGTTTTATTTTATATGTTGTGTTACATAAGACATGTTTGTCATGGATAGGATGTATATTATTCCTATACAGAATGATATCAAGTCCTTAAACATTATTTTTAAATTATCAAATGATAATTATTCTTCAATGGATATGATGGAGAATGAATCTCATCTTGTTCATGGAGATGGTAGTCCGTACGTACGCACGAGCGAGAATATCATTAAAATAATATATAATTGGATGGTATATCATATATACAGAATCATTATCATGTTATATTTATTATTTACATGAGTAACACATCATTATTATACCCATCGAAATAATAATTTATTGAATAACAAATACACCACGATGTGGAGACAGTAAGCCGTACGTACGCACGTATGGTGACGTGTTATTCAAAGGATCGATAGAATACTGAATATGGATGTACCATATTTATAATAACATCACAGTATATATATGATACTGGAGTTATTATTTTAGAATGGTAACAACAAAGGAAGAAGAAGTGGAAGAAGAAAGGAACTTGGAAAAGGGTGGTGAAATCATTACCTCTTCTTCGGGTTCTTCATTTTGATTTGATCAAAAGGGATCCTTAGGTTGGCTTTCTGATCAAACTAAGGCCTATAGGTTGTAGTGGGAGAAGTTGGGAGAGTATTTGGGTAGAGTTTGGCCTAACCAAAAGGCTTTGATGGTGTGACGAAATGAGAAGGAGGAGTTCCCTTTTATAAGAGGGGTGAGGGGAACCTTTGGAAAAGCTAGAAATATTAATTTATAATAAATTAATATTCGGTATCTAATGGATCCCAAGTTAATTATTTAAACTTTAAGGTGGTTATATATCGAAAACCATTCAAAAAATAGAATTTATACAGGTTTGGGTTACTATATTAACCTTATCTTTAAGTATTAACTCTTAGTTAATTAGTTTGACATTTACCATGTTACTTTGTATTTTTATATTGTATAGTTAATAAACTTACTATATACATCCAAGAGCCCCCCAAGTGGTCCATTAATGATAAAAATATCATGATATAAGTCTCTTGGAAGAACCTTAGATTTTTAGGAATTTAATATCAATTAATAATATAATATTTGTTTTAAAAACTCTTTTATGTCAATTTTGACACTATTCGATAGTTGATTTTTTTGAAACTCATAACAGAATTATTACTTGGAAAAAAGTTAATTAAATCAATAATAATATGTCATATTATCATATAAAATTAATTTAATTCATTAAAAGTCTCAAATTATATTTATTTGGGTATTTATAATATCAATTATTCTAAATTTTCACTATTATGTTAATTACTGCATCATCATTGTGTCATAAATAAATTAAATTATGTAATCTCTAAAAATTATAAATAAAATATAATTATTTAGGAAATCTTTTTATATTTCTATTGATCATTTATATTCGATAATCCAACATATAAAACCCAATGTAAAAATTGTTTTGCAAAAAGATATTTTCTTGTGTCATTTTTGTATTCATTTTAACTTAATTAAAAAAAAGTGTCCCTATCACCTACAAGTGGCTCCATGGGGTCCCAAAATCGACCCAAAGCTGACTATTGTCGAACATGTATTAAAAAATAAGGATAGGACACGTTTTAGGGCAATTTAGTATTATTATAATATTATTTTTTAACCCTTATTTACCGGATTTACCCTTAACCATGGTAAATAAAATATTTACTGAAATAATTATTCAAAATGACTAAAAAAAATTTACCTATTTACAAAAAAATCCTGATTCCAAATATGGAATCCATTTTTACAAATTCAAAACACAGAAGTGGCAGAAATTAATTTAAAATTAATTCCCGTTGTTAAAACAAAAAGCGTGTTTTTAAGAGATAATAACTATCAAAAGATTGACACTTGTTTATGTCCGGTTTAATTGTAAAATTATGTCCAATGACCAACATTATATTAAATTGTAAAAATATATTCCAAATATACTATAAAACCACTCAAATTCATAATTTATCACTAATAATTATTTTGAATAAAAAAGTTGTTTTTAATTAAAATTTAGTAATTCTCACTATTCATCAAAATATTAAATTTATCCGAAAAGTACCAAAATTTCACCTTAGGCTAAATTCGATATTCCGAATCCAAAAATGAAGTCCATTTAAAAAAATAAAATATATATAATTTCAAAAAGTAGGTATTACTATTTATAAAGGCTAGTTTGATTGGTTATGGGGTGTTAGAACTCAGTGTTGCGTACAACAAACACTATCACATTATTCAAAGAGAAGCGTACCGTGGAAGCTTGGGGTGTTACATTCTCTCCTCCTTCAAATAATTTTGTCCTCCAAATTTCTAGAATATTATCACATGAAAAGACTCGGGTGGTTCTTTATCATAAGTTCCTCGGGTTCCCACGTTGCCTCTTCCATCTTATGGTTTCTCCACAAATCTTTTACCAGACGCGTCGTCCGGTTTCACAGTACTGGTTCTCTCGTATCAAGAATCCTGACAGTCTCTTCACAATAAGACAGATTGGGTTCCAGTTCTAACTCTTCATAGGTGAGTACATGCGTTGGGTCAGGCATGTATTTCCTCAACAAAGATACGTGGAACACATCGTGAACTATGGAGAGACTTGGCGTCTTTGCCAATCGGTAAGCTACAACCCCAATTCGTTCTAGAATTTCTAAAGGTCTGATGTACCTGGGACTCAATTTACCTTTCTTACTAAAATGTATGACTCCCTTCCATGGAGATACCTTCAGGAAAACATGATCACCAAATTGAAATTCCAAATCCTTCCTTCGATTATCGGCATAGCTCTTATGCCTACTTTGAGCTGCATTGATGTGATTTTGGATTACCTTCACCTTTCCTATCATTTCCTCCACCAGTTCTAGACCTACATGTATTCCATCACCAACGATATCCAAACAGGTTGGTGTGAGACATCTTTTTTCGTATAACGCTTCATATGTTGCCATCTGAATACTCGAATGGAAGCTATTGTCATAGGAAAATTCTACCAGATGTAAATACTGATCCCACATACCATGAAAGTCATGTGAGCATGATCTCAACATGTCTTCTAAGGATTGAATAGTCCGTTCTGATTGTTCGTCTGTTTGAGGGTGGTATGCAGTGCTCAAATGAAGTTCAGTATCCTGGGATTTCTGAAGACTCTTCCAAAATCATAAAGTAAAACAGGGATCACGATAAGAAACAATTGATAGGGGTACTCCATGAAGTCTCACATCTTCATTAATATATAGTCTTGCTAGACCTTCCAGTGGTAGATCTTCTCTTAAATCAAGAAAATGTGCTGACTTGGTATGACGATCAACAATAAACCATATTGCATAATTCCTTCTAGGAGTCTTTGGTAGACCCATGACAAAGTCCATCATAATATTGTCCCATTTCCACTCCGGTATAGGAAGAGGTTGCATGACTCCTCCAGGGTGTTGCCTTCCAACTTTCACTTGTTGAAAAACCATACATCTTGACACAAAATCAAAAATCTCCCTCTTCATATTGTCCCATCAAAAATGTTCCTTCAAATCTATATACATTTTGGTGCTCGAAGGGTGTATAAAGAAATTGGAACTATGAGCATCATCCAACAATTCCCTTTTTATATCAGGTATATTGGGAACACAAAGCCTCTTCCCGAATTTCAAAATCCATTTTCATACACAAAATCTCTCAATCTCCCATCATTCACAACATTAATCTTCTTTTGAAATTCTCCATCATTAGTCTGAGAACTCTTAATCCTTTCTATTAAAGATGGTTTGGCAACAATTTAAAAAAGAATTGATGTTTATCCTTCATTGGTTATTCCCTTGTCCATCTTCACTAGATCCATGAAAATTGGATCCCTTTCAATTCTCATATTGTTCAAAACTCCATGATCATTTCTGCTCAAAGCATCTGCCACCTTGTTTGCCTTCCCCGGGTGGTAGTGTATTGTGCAATCATAATTCTTGAGTAATTCAAGCCATATCCTTTGCCTCATGTTGAGTTCTTTTTGTGAGAAAATATACTTCAAACTCTTGTGATCAGTATAAATCTCACATTTTTCACCATAGAGGTAGTGCCTCCATATCTTCAAAGAAAAGATCACAGCTACTAAATCATGATCATGAGTAGGATAGTTTTTTTAATGAATTTTCAACTGTTGTGATGCATATGCAATAACCCTATCATTCTGGATAAGGACACAACCTAGTCCATTCTTCCATGCATCACTATAAATAACTAACCCATCATTCTTTTATTACCACAACTAAAAGTAGGGCATACATCCTATAATTGAAAGTATGTATAATGTGATAAGGGAAATGATTTTGATGGCTTAAATCTAAACAAATGTTGAGGAACATGTCTCATATTTCCTCAATAGATAGTTGGTCAATGTGGAGAACTAACAACCCACTAGTATATTTTATTATTTACCTATTCCATTGTGGAAATTGGAACATGTATACATAAATTTTTCAATAGTTCTACCAATAATAGTTTACAAAGGCAATTCCATATGGGTAATTATGGATATGCTCCAAAAATCAGAAAACATTATCCCTTTTTTTGGATCCAACATAGTATAAATTTTTTCAAAACTCTACATCCCAAATGTTTTAATGTTACATGGTTGGATAGATTCAATTGTTTTTGAAAAGGACCCCCGAATTACTCATGGATTTTTGATATCCTTAGAGCATGTCCTTATAACCCAAATGACAATGAGTGCAACTTATCTTCCTCATATTAATGGTCAATCCAAAAAGATAATAAAAAATTTTAATACTTGATTTGATTTTTTTAAATTGATTTTTGAGTCTCATTAAAGTATCCTATAACACTAGTGGAAAACACGTATAATAACAGTTGCTAGACCTCCATATATATGGATCTTTCATAAGTATTTTATGGATGTATTATCCATTCACCACTTTGATGGGTGAATGAAGGAGATATTGCACATATAAAATATAGACATGTTAATGGGAAATTATAGAATATTAATGAGATTATGTATATGGTGTTGACATATCACATTCATCAAAAATCCTATGCTGATGATCATAATCATTTCTTATCAATTTATGTGGGTAATCAAATATTCTTGAGAATTTCTCCGTGTATATAGAATAATAATTTTTTTAATCATGTAATTTTACCTAATATGTACATTACCATTTGAGATATCTAAATGAGTTGTTGATTTAAATTTTTAGTTGTAATTTCCATAATGATAAATATATGTGAATAGTAATTTTCTTGTTTCTTTATTGATATACTACTATGAAGATCATTATCATGTTATTTGAAGGTGTCATGTTAACGTTGAGTCTTATTACATGTTAATTCAAGTGTATTAATATATTTTTGATATATAAGTGAATAATTTATGGGAAAAAATAATTTCATTTGTATGTATATTATATAATTATGGTTTGATTAAGGTAGAGGCATGGGAAAATAATAACAAATTGATGGATTCTTTCCATAACATTTTCAAAACCCTAGAAAATCCCACATTACTATGTTAGAATGGCCAATGGGGAAGAGAATATTTTTTCAACTATGACTTTGGAATATAAGGAGGAATGTTTTTATAGCCACGCATTGACTCATCATGAGGTTCAAATCCCTGTAAAGGCACAAAATTGAAATATTATAAAATCTTAATTAAAATATATCATCTTCTAGTATTAATTTATTTTCCACTTTTTCAGGAATTTTTTAAGATAATATGATATTAGAGTTGAATCTTGATCATGGGGTATGTCTTATGCAAGAACATTGGTTGGTTGGTGTCGAACATTCATTTGGGGCCATTATTGGTGGTTCATTTATAAAAATTAATAATGATATTTATTTATTTTATTCTAAATGAAATAAATTAAGAATATGTATAAATATACAGTTATTAAATTTTCTTTGTGTAAAATGAATATCCTTGGTATCCTTGGTAGAAAAAAACCACCATTATTTGTTGGAATGTCACATTAGAGGGAATCATGGGATTTTATCAAGGTAGATCACATGGTCGAGAATGTATTTGGACATACCCTTTACTAAAGAATGTATTTGTCACCAATGATTGATCATAAACCAAAATTTGAATCATCATTTTGGGTTTCTTCAATTTGGATTTAATTATTGTAAATGAGTTTCATATTTTAATCTTGATATGTTATTACATTATTATTCACATGATCCCCACAATTTATTTTTTATTTTTATATGAAATAATTATTCTATTAATGAAACTATCACCCTAGTTACCCAGATTATATGATTATTGGATTTAAACACATGGAAAAAAGGGATTAAATTTACTTATGTTAATTTCCCTTACTATTATAATTTTTATTCTGATTTCCCAAATAATTATTGTTTGACATTAAAAGGGTGGATAAATTTTTTATTGAACCCTGTGATTCATTGTGTTTTCATGAACATTGAATGGATTGCTATTTTTTTTGATTTATTTTGATTTTCTTTGAGATGTGGTTTATTCTTCCACGGATCTATGACACAATGTAGAAATTGGTTATTCAGGGAGTGATGAGAAATGACATGTGGGGTTTGAGTGGTAAAAAATTATCCACTGATGATACATTTGGAATTGGTGACCATTGATCTGAAACCCAAATTGTTTTTGGAAACATGAACAATCGATGAGGTACACAGAGAAAAGAATAATTACTTGGGACTCTAGAAAAATATGAATACAATGTCTATATTCTGTTAAAACATGTTGGGTTTTCCTATTACTATGGATGCTTTGGTATAGAGGATGATATAGTTTACAAGAAATATGGAATTTCCCACATGTCATGTGAACCTCCCTGAGTAGCTAGTTCGTGTTCCAGATGAACAATCATATGACCCCATGTAGAAGGAAAAAACATGTACTCTAAGAGTACATTGTAATTTCTCTCAGAACAAGGCCACATACTAGTACCCATATAATGTCAAGTACATATAAAGGTACATATGCATGTCCCGATGTACATGGGAATTTCTATGAGCATATGGGAATGATCTAGTGATCTAACAAAACCCATGTAATGCCCCTATATGTCGTGTCGTTATAAATAGATATACATGCTTGGAGAATTACTAAATTACTCATAGAGCCCAGGTGAACAAACATTCTTTGGTTCCCCTGGTACACATCATATACATTAATTAGAGACCTTCATACTACATAGATCTTTGTTCTTGAGTAATATTATTGCACATGTGTAGCATCTACTGAATATTTTTTCTTCATAGAACTTTTATTATCCTTCATAGTTGATTTTGAGATAAAATATATGATCAAAATAGTGTTATGTACTTTAGGAGATGCTGGACTATTATCAATGAATATGTAGGATCACCAAAGAGAGGATGAGGCTAGAAACTCCCCTGACCTCATTATTTAACGATTTATATAAAATAAAAAGATAATGTAAAATCTAAGACCTACACATGTAAAAAACCTATTGGAAGGGTGGATTTAGAACTATTATCACCTTATCCTCGAAATATATAATTTTGGGAACTTTAAAATCTAAAAATCATTTTATAATAAAGTATTCTTTTATACCTTTACAAGAGTGCCCCTCCTCTCCTATTATAAAAGGCCCCCACCTCTACCACCTTACCCACACATCCAAAGCCTTTTGTTCGGCCTTTCTCTACCTATTTTGTCTCTCAAAATATCTCTCTTACTCCTTGAAGCCTCACATTGGGCAGAAGTATTCCCAAGGAAGCCTTTGAGCTCAAATCAAAAAGAGTTACCCTTTTTAAAGGTAGTGTTTTCTTTTGTGTTCTTATGTTTTATATTGCTTCTCCAACCCCCTAAACACTTTTTATTCATTTATTTTGTAACAACAGAAGTATCTTCCATATACTAGGATGTTGTTATAAGAATTATTTGAGCTGCACTTACACACACCTACATCTAATGGTTAAAGAACATACTGTTTCCGTGGATGACGAATTTCTGCCTAACGAAACGATGATTGTTCAATATTCTTTTAACACTTTCAAAGGTTCCCATTAAGATGACACAATATTTATATATGATATATAATATGTTTATGTTTTACTTAAGCTTCTGTATTTTTCATTTATGGCATACCTTTATGGTTTCCATTATGGGTAAACGCGATATCTTCATTTTAGGATGTGCGAACTACCGCCCCCTCAAAGTGATTTGATTCGTTAATTCCATATCTGGGACATATAAAGGATGTAATTAATGATATTATATATGATATTATACTGGAATTATAATATGCCTTTATATCATTATGATTCTATTCCATAAAATACGAAATAGAATTGAAAGTAGCGTTAATGCGTACGTACGGCTTACCGTCTCAATGAACGGTGCATTTCATTTCTTACCTCTAAATGTTAGGTAATATTATAAATTCATGTATATACTATATATATATATGATATATATGATATCTAAATCATGATTATAACTCTTGATATAATGTATACATGAACAAAATTTAATTATAAAGAGTTTATTTTTTACTCAAGTACCAATGATCGTTAAAACGAACGTTATTAACTTAAATAATTACATAGTGTTAATGACATGGTAATAAGTGATATAAAAGGAATAATGAACATGAAAAAGGTTCTTAACCAAGTAGAAATTAACTCGTGTTTATTATTCAGGAGGTTAAAAAGAACGATCGAGTCATGTCGAACCTGAGGTAAGGGACTTTGTCAAAATCTCCATTCATTGAGGCATATTTTGTTTTATACACAACTTTCTTTTATACGGTGTATAAACCCCATTGACTTTTACGTTTATTCAAAAGGAATCTTTTTATATGAAGTTTTTACTAAATGACAAAATGGAATGTTTTTGTCGTACTTATGCGGCGACAACGACTTCTCCACCGTCGTGACCATTATTTGAGTTTCGACTTCCTCTACAAGCCATACCGTTTTTAAAAGAAAAATAAACACCATGTTTTACTTTTCTTTTATTTGGGTATTGAAAATGGTTTTCATAATGCTTTTTTATATCATTGTGTTGTATTGATATCTTGTGATTGAAATGTGGAAATGTTATGTTTCCTTTATGCATGTATTATGTGGTACGATTATATTATGGTTCTTGGGCATTGTTCTGAAGACAGGTGGTTCCGTGATAAACTAAGTGCGGGTGAGACTGATATATCTCTCCAATGCATTGGGTAACATGAAGGAGTTAAATGTTAAGGTTTTTACGAAGAGATTTGGGGAATATACTGTGATTGGTATTCCAAAAGTAACCAAGACGGTTACTCCCTACGTAAGAATGTTATGAATGCCTCAACTTACCTTTATATCTTATGATTTCTATGATTTATTCATGATTTGATGAGGTATGTTAAAGTGATTATGTTTTATGATTAGAGTATGATTTCATTGATTCTTATGTATAAATGTACTCATGATTCCGTTCCATATTTCTAAATCCCTTACTGAGCTTTTTATGCTCATCCAATGTTTTTGAAATGTTTTTCACAGGTCAAGGGAAGGGTACATGATATTATGATAGTGTCAAGGAAGTGTCAAGAATGAATCCATGTTTTATTTTAAATATGTTTCTGTTGATGGGAAAAAATTAATACTATCTTTTATTGTAACCACTTTGTTTAAATGTGGGATGTAATGCACGTTTTATGATCTAATTCTCTAAAACTCTAAACCTGAAACGATCCTCAAGGTGTATTCTTGTAATAACTCAAGATTAAGTAATGTTTATGGCTGGGGCCTTATAATAATAAACTAATGTAAATTTATACTTGTATCATAATCTTTTTAATGTTTATTATTCTTATTACATATTTTATTTCCATATTATAAACATTTCATAATTATTTTAGTTAATAATTGTCGTCTTGTCGATATTTGGTATTTGAGTCAAAAATGAACTTCTTATTAATACAAGTTATATCAGTGGTCATAAATCCATTATATAATGAATTATATTAATGGTTTACATATAATATAAATCATATTTATCCAATATATGTGTATTTAGAATATTCTATATCATTCTGATATATGAAGATGAAATGTACCGTTCATGGAGAAGGTAGGCCATACGTACACATATACGCTATTTTAATTTCATTTTCTTATTTTTAATGAAATGAAAACAAAATTATACATATGAGTATTATAAATAAAGTATAATATCTTATATAATTTAATCAATGCCACTCTTTATACATTCCATGTATGTAATGAATGAGTCATATCACTCTGAGGGGGTAGTAGTCCTCACTTCCTCAAAGGAAATTATCGCATTTACCCATTATTGAAACCATAAAGGTATGATTTAAATGAAAAGTACAGAAGCATAGAAAAAATATAAATATAATATGTAGGACATATAAATATAGTTCCATCATAATGGCCACCATGATAGGCATTAGGAGATAATCGAACAATCATCATTCTGTGATGAAGTTGTTCACCCTCCACAGAAATAGTATGTTCTTTACCCATTAATGGGAGGTGTGTGTATGTGTAGTTATAATCCTTCTCTTAAAAAAACCAAGTATTTTATGGATATTTTTTTATAAAATAAAGTAATGAGAGAGTGTACGGGGTTGTAGAAGTAAAATAATATAAAAGAACATAGGAGAAGACATTACCCTTAAATCGGGTAACTCCCTTTGGTTTGAACCAAAAGGATTTATTTAAATGACTTCTGCATAAGGTAAGTCTTCTAGATGGAAGGGATAAATGTTGGATGCTTGTTTGGGTTGAGGTTGAGTGACCCAAGGGGCTTGAGAGGTGTGAGTAATGGGTTAGAGGTGAGGGATTTTTATAAGGGGGGAGGGGACCTTTAGTAATATTAAATAAATGATTTTATTATATTATTATTTTAGGTTTATAAATGTCCAAAACCTAATAAAGTCGATTATAAGAGGATTATTTTTCTTAATAATATCTTTTAATAAGAATTTTATAGGTTTTGGATACTGTTTTAATTTTTATAATATTTTTTAAATCATTTTTTAATTACTTAAACACAACATCATTATTATGTTATAAATAATATATATATTTGATGTATAATAATTTTATATAAATTAACAAGATGTAAAAAATATTTTCATATTTATATTGAATATTTTAAGTCATATATATCAATTATATAACCCCACATTAATTTTTTTTAGCAAAATAATACTTGTTTACGATATTTTTATGTTTACTTTAAATAAAAAGTTATTAATTTCTTTATCTTACCCATATAGATTTAAAAGGAAAAAAGTCTCACCCAAGGATTCTATTGGACATCCATGACTCATATAATAAGTTTAGGACAAGTTTTAAGGTGATTATATATTTTTATAATTTTAGTTTTACCTTTATTTGTCATCTTTACCTTTAACTGTGGTAAATAAAATTGAAAAGTAACTATTCCCCAAAAATAATTTTCATCTTATTGAACCAAATATTACAAACTTATAATAACCATATATGTCATATTTTATTAATTCAATTCACCGAATCTGTAATACTTCATTTAAATAAAAACGTTAGTTTGTTACTACAACTCAGTGTTTTCACTATTCATAAAAAATTGCAGATTTTCCTGAAAAATATCAAAAATTCATCCAAAGCTATATTTGATATTCCAAATTCAGAAATGATGTATATTTTACAAAATTAAAAACATATAAGTTGCCTTAATTTATTTAAAATTTATTCCCATTGTCAAAATGAAAAACGTGTTTTTGAGGAATAATAACTATCCAAAGATTGACAGTTGATTATATCCAATTTGGAAGGAAAAATACTTCCAATGAAAAAATTGGATTTAATTGGAAAATTATAATATATTTATAATTGAAAAAAAAATTATAATATATTATAACTATATAGAAAATTTTATTAAAAGGTTTTTTTTGAATTAAAATATCTTATTTTTCACTATTAATAATTTTTTTTTTTGAAAAATACCAAAACATTACCCAATTATAATTTTTATTTCCTAATTTTAAAAAATAATATAAAATTTTTTAAATAGAATATATAATATTAACAACTAGATTTATAGAGTGTTCTTCATCAAAAGGTGGTAAATCGACCTTTTAATGAATTTTTGAGTATTTATGCATAAATTTTTTTTATAACACATTTTAAGCCTATATCTTTTATTGGATAAATTTAAAAACATTTAAAAACATGTATAATCATATTATAGTTAGTTTTTTTAATTATCTCCAATATAAAAGCTATTTGTTAACTACCATGTAAAATAATATTATATTATTATTATTTAGTATGACTCAACATTATGTGAAACATTAGACATTGGAGAAACTAATTGTTACGTGTCAGGAACTCCATCGAACACAACGTCCCATTAATGTAAAACTAAAAACTAATTCACAAATATGAAAATAAATATTAATATTTCATATTCTTTATTTACATTGGATGTTACATTATTTGTCGATTATAAGACGTTCAATTAGATGGTGTTTAAGAACTGATACCCACATCTAATAAATGATGTCCTTTTTAAAAACCTATTGGGTTCCATAGTGTAATCCAAGAAAGATTTGAGATTGGGATACAATCAGTTGAGGGTGAGAAAATCTAACATAACATGACAGCTTTCTGAAGCTGTTATGGGTTTTATGAAATTTGGGTGATTTCATTAGGGTTTACCAATGAAACAGATTTTTGTATAGCACTAATGAAGTCGATATTTCACCATTAAATAGATAAGTTCATGGTTGCATTTTTTTATTACATCACGGAATACTCATGAACTCTTGACTCTAATTCCCAACATCTTGACATTGTCATGTGTACCCTAAGAGAGCATAGGCTTTATGTCACCTATCAAAATGTAATTTTTTTATTGATAAAGTGCATTTCATGGGACACATAATTTCTAAGTTAGGTGTGTCTACAGATCTAGAGAAGTTGTATGCTCTGGTGTCTTGTTAGTAGCCCAAGATTGTTTCCAATTTTTGGAGCCTTCTAGGATTGTCTGGTTATTATCATAGGTTATTTATTGATTTCAACCACTTGGTAGAACCTCTATCAAGATTAACCAAGAAGGGTGTTATGTTCGTGTGGTTGGAGGCATGTGAGGTCGATTTTCATGAATTGAAGAAATTATTTACAACTGTGTTGATTCTAGTCTTACATGATCCTAGTAATAAGTACACATTGTTGTACGACGCATCTGGTGTTTGACTTGGGGTAGTTTTGATTAACGATGATCGAGTTATGGCATATGGGATGTCGAAGTTGAGACCACATGAAAGAAACTACCCTACTCATGACCTTGATATATCTGCAGTAGTTTATGCCTTAATTTGATGGAATCAATACTTTTTGGGAGAGTGATATAGATCATTTTTTTATCATCAATATTTTATGTATATCTTATCTAAGAGAGATTCAAATATTCAGTAGTAATGGTGGAACGAGTACCTGCAATCCATTTATTTTGAATGGGTTTATACACAATGAAAAGGGAATAGTGTTCCAGATACTTACATTTGGAAGATTAAGAATCAGGTGGTTCATGAGTCCAATGGTTTTGAAAACTAGAAGAATATTAAGGGTTGTAAGAGTGTGATATAGGGATTTCTTAAAATTCCCCAATTGAGATGTAAACCTGAAAAATCTCAATTCATATTGAGATAGAATCATAAACTCTTACTTATTTCCCAAAATCCATAATACATTCTATAAAATAATGTTTAATATATTTAGATTAATTATAAATTTATATTATAAAAAATTCATTGTTTTATTTCTAGAAATTATTCTATCATTATTTCTAATCACTCATTTGATAATAATATTCTATTAAAATCAATATTTTGGATTTAACTATTTCATTTGTCTTGAATATTTTGGCATGATGATTTTGGTCCATTAACCATGGTCGTGGTTTCATCATCTCAATAATTATTATCATGTAGAAACATCTGATTTATTCATTATAAACATTTCTATAATATAATAAATGTAAGATGGTAATGGAAAATTAATTACAATGTGTAATGGAGAATGTAGTCAATTTTTACACACAAGATATGTTTTGACTTCTCAGTTAATGGAAAGAATGTAGTATAAATAATAAGTTACATTTTATTAATAAATAATATATAATAAATATCATATATAATCATTAAGTTAATCAATACAACTATCCATGTAATGTGGTGATAGAAACAAATCACTTATTCCAGATAGTTGTTTGAACATA
Source organism: Viscum album (assembly GCA_963277665.1). Classification (NCBI taxonomy): domain Eukaryota; kingdom Viridiplantae; phylum Streptophyta; class Magnoliopsida; order Santalales; family Viscaceae; genus Viscum; species Viscum album. Next base: position 1,843,517,696 of record OY728157.1, on the reverse strand, counting down.
TTTATGGGAAACAATAATATTTCAAATTCATTTAAAAAATATAGAAACTATAAATAATATTGAAATAATAATATACTATAATGAATAATATACCAAGTTAATTATTTTATTATGGTTATATTTTATTTTTAGGTTGTCAAAGAATAATAAATCTTGAAATAGGATTGTAAATATAATTTCATAATCATTGAGTATCTTCATTAGAATTATACAATAATCTATCAATGAATGCTACTCTTGTGAGTAAATGAATTCTATTACAATGGAATAAAACATGGGGAGGTATTTTAGTAGATATATTACAGTTTTATTATATCTATGTACGTAAATATGTAAGGATAATAGGTTCCCCTATATATGTGAGGGATGTTTCTACCCAATAAATATTCAATGCTTCAATATAATACAATCCCATTTTCTATTGAATGTAGCACAAAATGAAAAAAAAATCTAGGATTGGAAAAAAATATTATAAATACAATCAAAATATAAATATTATAAAATTTTGGAAATACTCTAAGCCTTATATCTTATTTTAACTCCCATTGTTATCAATTTTAACATTTAATGCGGTGATAATATTCATACCACAGTAACTATTCATTTTGGAAAAAATTACGTTTAAATTATTACCTTATTTTTTTTTAATTATGAAAAATATATAATCTATTTTTAAATATTTAATCCCCATTTTAGGAATAAAAACTTTCTAATGGCTATAAAAAACATATAAAAACAATTTTAAAGAAAAATTTATTTTATTCATAAAAATGATTTTATCTTCATTAATTTCATTTTAAAAAATATTACAAGAGTTTAAATTAATATTTTTAATATTTTATTTAAAAATTTCATTATCTTAAATCATAAAAAATGATTAATGTAATTTTTTTTCATAACAACACAATGCAAACGTAAAAATATTTCTCTCAAAAATATTTCTTTATTTCCTATAAATGTTCTTCTATTAATTTTAAAACATTTTTTACACAATTTGTAAATTATAACGTTTATTTCATTTCAAAATATCATATTCTCATAAAAACATTATGCATAAAAAATTATGATTAAAATAAAACATAAATAATAATAAAAATTAAAAAAAATTATTTTCATTTATCTAGGATTGAGTAGTCCAAAAATCATTATAATTTCTCAAACATTTCATGAATATTGATACATTATTTTATAAAAATAAATTTTACAACCAAAATTAATTTTACCATTCCTAAAAAAATTTAATTTTTTCAAAAATAATCATAATTAAAAAAAGTTAAATAATTTCTCTAAATAATAAATAGTATTTTCTTAAGTGAATATGATAAACATTAAAATATGTTTTATTTAATAGAAATCATTTAACTCCCTATAATAATATAAAATTTTTATATTTCAATTAAATATTTTTGAACATGAGTTTTATTATTTCTATATTAAAATTTATCTAAAATATAAAATATGATGTTTTTAAAATATTTTGGTGTTTGATTGATAGAGACATTATCTAATGAATAAATAATAATTAGAGATTATTTTTTAGTATTTGTAGTATATTTTTCTAGATACAACATTGGTTTATATACAAGATTTTTGGAGACTATAATAGGTTTTATTTTATTATTTTCTATAAACATTTCTGAAAAATCACCTTCAATGTGACATCAAGTCTCTAGATAGATTTGTGTCTGAATGTACCAGCATATATTTTGTCTTAATATAGGAAAATGTCATCTGAAATATATGATGTAAAGCTTCTTATTGATGATATAATATTTATCATATTCATATGAACACGTGTTTTTCTTATATATCTCTACTATTATTTAAAAATACTATAAATGGAATATTTTTATTATTGTAGATTACATGAATTTAAACTATGGGATATTAAAAATATTTTAATCATCTCATGGAAAATAAATTGTTTCATCAACTGATTGGAGAAACATAGATCATAATTAATTAAGAGTAGGAAATGAATCATAATATGATTTTAAAATAGGATTATATGACGATGAGAACATTTATGTGTTCTGATATTCATTTTAAATTTCTAGTGATTCCATTCAAAATCGTGAATACCCCAATAGTCATCATTGTGTTGATAAATTTAGTGCTTCTTAATAATCATGATAAATTTACTGTTGTTTATATTGATGATACAATATTGTATTTTGGGATATATGAAGATCATACTTATCGATTGTTTAATTTTATAAATATTCTTTTATGTATCCATCTTTATAGAAATTTTACCATGTTAATGTCCATGATATGTATGTTGTAGTACAATGGACATGTCCACTTCATTATTGATCCCTAAAATATTAATGGATTAATTTAATTGTAAGAACCTACAAATAATGATAAGGTGTATAAATTTATTTCATTATTAGGATTTTATAGGATGTTTGTATCTCGATCCTCTTTTAATTTTAATCTTTTTACCCTATTAACTAAGAATTACTGACTATTTCAATAAAAAAATTATAGATACAAATTGAGTATTTTACGTAGAATATAATTGGTTATTTAGTCAACACCTTTCTTATGGAATGAGTCATTTAGTTGTGGTACTTTTAGGTTTTACTTTTTATATTTGGTTTTTTATTGATATATATTTTGTGGTTAATTAATTTTTGTATCAACATATATTTCCCCAGACATAGAATAGTCGCACCCCTAGCCTTGATCATAAAGAGATTGTGATTTCATTGAAATTATTTTTGAATTTCCATATTAGAATGAGATTTATAATCCTTATATGACATAAAGGAATGCGATATATCTCATATCATATTGTAATCATTTTTCTAATGTCTATTATATTCCAAAAAAATCCTTGAGAATGAGTTGGTACTTATACGATAAGCCACTAATAGTGGAAACTCTATGGGGATTAATTTTCTTATAGAAGACAATGTCATTTGATTGATTTTTACTAAATAAGATAGCTCATATGTTTATTTAATAAGATCTATACATAGATTTATGATGTAGATAATATGAGATGGTCTTATGGTAATTCTTAAATAATGAGGTTCAATACCAATAAATAAATGTCAATCTAGTGTATGATATATTTTATCAACTATTACCTATGTTTACATGGTGGATTCCCATTAATTTGGATGGTCGATGTTAGTGGATGACTAACATATACATACTATAGTGGTTGGGTGCAAACACCAATGCATAAAAATAAGGAAATAGATCTCACTATATTAATATCAGTAATTATTTGTGGTAAATTGTAATCCATATATTATTAGAGTAATTATAGTGTAGAATTTTTCTTATGGGAAATTAGAATTAAATTTCAAACCATGTTAATTTTTTTTTGAATTTTTTCCCTTTCATGAATGTTTTGGTGGATTTTTAGTTTATAATAATTTTTTTATGATATTCAACATAGTGTGGTTATTAGGTCAAATTATCAACCTCATTTTTAGAAAATATTTTTTGCAAGGATAATATCAAAAAAGGATATTTTTTACTACATTTATGTTATATTGTGGTATAATATTTGATAAATATTAGTTTATTTGGGTCACACATGATTCGTATCCTAAATAGTGGTATCAGTGATTATTTATCTAGATCTCTCTCATCACATTCATCATCATTATTATGTGTTTTTTAATATATTTCTGTAATGTAATAACATTTCGTGTGGTATTTAGATTTTAGTGGAAGGTATAGTGGTAGAAGATCATAAGTTATAAGTTTATATGTACAATATAAATGAATTAGGAATCTGAATTTTTTATATTAAATATTGTCTAATACAAAAGTATATTGAATATTTGTTTATTCAAAGTAAAAATTAATTAAAAAATAAAAAAACTATTGGAAATAAAATTAATTTTTTTGGTGACTATTTTACTGACCTAGACATGGAATTTACCATTTATTATAATAAAACTATTTCATTTCTAAAAAAATATAATATATATGATAAGACTATGACATATAGTAATGGGATCAAAGTGAAGATGATGTTTTGAGTTAGGCAATTTAAAGAAAGGTTAGTCGTACAACATGTAAAAAAATTCAATAATGATTATATCCCCCATAAATTCATAAAGATAATAATCATGGATGATGTGTCGGTATTTATTCTACATTAATTTGAATTGAAATCATGATACTTTAAGGTAATGATAATGGTTAAATCTTACTGAATTACTGAACTTGTATTTTGTTTCAATTAGTGTAATCATTGGGTTTTTATTTTATTGAATCAATCCCCTAAATGAATGAGTATGAGTGCGTCAATATTTATGATTCTGGATTATGTTTTATGGTATAGAAATATATTAATGAATCATTTAAAATATATGTAAAAAATATTATAATATATATCAATATAAATGGATTTTGTAGAGTCAATGAATTAATAAAAATAATTTTAGTAAACATTAACCTATTTTCTATCTGTTATACAAATGATGTAGGCTATTGAATAATATTTTCCAATGGTGTATTAAAATTTTTAAAAATGTATATCTTGATTGTGAAATGTAAAAAGGATAGGACTCATTATCTGAATAAATTTTCAGATGGAGAATTAATTTTCTAAATAATTTCATTAAAATATTAATATTTTAGTAGTTTTGTGACTTGTTGACTTGTTGAGAAAAATATGAATGCTATGATGGCGAAAGGCATGTTTAAGTGAGATCAATATGATATCGTGAATTGTGAGATATGTTTGAATGGGATAGAGAAGTGAGTGAAAATTAACACGAGTGAGTAAAATCCAATTAGAAATAAGAAATATCTTTTTCACAAATACATGTGCGGTATAATCCATGTTTAGTCACATACATGTTCTCATTACCTAAGGTTATATATGATTCAATAACAAGGGTTTGGGTTTATTTCCCTATGAATAAAATAGATATTTTAATTACATTATTCCATTTAATTTCATAGTATAATGAGTGTCTAGACTAAATTCAACATATATATGATCCAACAATAGTTCTTGTTATACTTGTATAATATTCTATTACATCATCAGAAGAATGGGATTACACAAGGTAATATAGTGATCAGAACAACATAAAGGAGTAAAATATCAAAATTAATGAAGTGAACCATAATAGTGAAAGGTTTGAGTATGTGGTTTTACTCATGGATTCCCAATCGAAGTTTGTATAAGGAAGATAAAAATTATTCTTATATTATCAAAAAATAATCCATTGGTATTTTAGAATGTACTTAAGCAAAAACCATGTTCCATTAATCATTTGAATGAAGCTTACGTCAAAATATTAAATGAACTTGAATAGCCATATATATAATATTATGATAGAGATAAAAATAAAATTAATTAAACATTTATTTTCTGTAATGATTTTAGAAATTAAGGATTCTATGATTGGTTCTAAAATAATTATTATAAAAAATTCACTCGGAACTGTGATGTTTCATTCATATAGATGGTCATATAGATATTTGAAAACATTTTAATATTAGATGTTGCTGAAATGGAATCAAATTTTTATGTTTAGGAAGATTTTAATGACGATAATTTATGATTAAATATTTTTTTTAGATTAGATGTTAGCGTATATTGTTTGATAGAGAGTCTAGAAAAAGTTATTCATGAGTGAGTAACGATGACATATCTCTGACGAAAATATCATAATGTTGGGGAATCAAAAATAATTTCTAAATAATAATGGGGACTATAAAATTTTGTATAAAAACAATTGAGAATAATTTTTTAATGAATTTATCTTACTTGGTGATGTGAAAAGTATATAGGTTTTGGCTTAAAATTAATTTGATTCTGTTAATAGATTTAGATGAAACAGAACTCCATTTCGAAGTGCAATCACGTTGGGACACTGGGTAGTGGGAATCAACAATGGAATATGAAATGGATTCTATAGAGTCTAATTTGACTTATTAGTTGATAATGAAAGTATAATGAAAATGTGTACTTTATAATTGATATATTTTTCTTGATGAATGAATACAAAAAACCGAAATTATATAATACACAATTTCTGGGTAAAAGATTCAAATATACAGATGGAATTTATTTTTTGCATATATTATCACTCGTAGTTAATCATGTAATCGTATAAACGGCGAGTTAACAACCATGAACTCACACTATGTAATATTGTGATAAATTTAATCATTAAATTTTTATCAACGATAATGATAAACATGTCCCAAATTTAGTCTCCCAAAATAAATATCATCAAATATAATCACTTTAAAAGTCATAGATTTATTGTTTTTAGAGTTTTATTGTAATTTTAAAAACACTTACATAATAATACCAATTTCCTTATGTGAGAATTGATTCCTCTATCCTTAAATCCATTGATAAATATTTTCAAATTTGTAATAAGCACAAAAACACGTAAGTGGAAATACTAGTAATAATTCTATTAGTTCAATGAGAAGCATGAAGACCCCAAAGATTTTATCATTATCCACAAAAATCAGTAAGTTTTTAAAATAAATATTATCCACATGGGTAACACACTTTAATCTTAAATGAATTCAATGACCCCTATAACATGTAAATAGAAACACTTTTGTGAAACATAGTGCCATATATACATAACCTTTGTATATTCCTATAAGAAATAATAGGATACTAGTTAAATCCACTGTAGAAACAACTTTGTTTAACTCAATCTATCATACCATCTAATATAAGGATCATTGTATAATTTATTAGAGATCTATTTCGGTCGTACTAGGACATATAATCTATATTAGACTCCCCCATTCATATAAGATATGGTCGGAAAACCTGTTTATATAAATTCTATTGGGCTCACCCAATTGTATAAGTTGGATTACTCTCACTAATCATCGTCTATAATTATGAAATAAAATATCATGGATAAAAAATATTATTCATCAACCTTTTCCTCAAAAATATCCTTATATCTTTTTTGAACCCATATTTAAAGTATATTAATATATGGAAATACATGTTCCATTTTAAAACCCATTTTCAAAACTAAAATGACAGAAAGAATAGTAAAAAGGGGATTTTTAAAAAAATACATGGAATATTATAAAAAAAATCAAATAAACATCAAGATAATGAGAAAATCCATGATTTTTGAAATTTAGAAAATAAAACGATACATTTTTTACTTCCCTAAATAATGTGGAAATGATCTTTATAAAATACGTGGTCATATTATTTTTTAAAATATATATATGAAAATAAAAATAGATATAATATTTTATATTCTAATTCATTTATATTTATAAAAATATATTCATAAAATAATTTTATGAATATCTACATGGAATAAAATGTCTTAGAAGTTAAATATTAAACAAATTTAAATTGTGTATTTAGAATAAAGTACTTAATTACTCGATCCAGTATTCTCATATATATATTATTTATCTTCATGAATAATAATATTATGTTAAAATTTTAAATTCATAGAATAAATTATCAAATTTATTGACTATTTTATTTAATTACTACCATTTTATATTTATTTACATAAACATTTTAGTTCATCTAATAAATTTTGATAATATTGACCTCATATGACAAAAATGAGGTGGGTAGGTTTACTATGGTTAATAAGGTAATTATTCCATAATCACTAAAAATAATCATTGAATTTCCCTTATTTTTATGAATTTTAATAATATTTTATAACCATATATTAACATTATATAGGAGAAATGAATAATGAAAAATCATGGAGGTGGTGATTCACACATACGCACAGAAAACATTTTTATTTTATAAGGGAAGGAAGGTAATGAAAATATATAATATATTATAATTATAGAATGATAATAATTCCATAATAATCACATGTATAAATATATATATTGTAAATCCTTAATTATAAATATTCATTAGATATGTTGAAGTAACAAGAAACACATATCATCATAGAGGTGGTAATAAACATGTACACACGACTAGTGTTTTCATTTTCTAGTGGATGTAAAAGATGATAAAAAATTGTTAAAAATAATAATAACAAAATTTTAGTATATTTAATATAGTAGTTTATTTATTAAACAATGTTTAAATAATAATTTATGTATGTATTAGAAGAAATGAACTTGAAATAGTTTAGTTTTGATTTATGCCTTCTTCTTCGATAATAAAATTAGCATACACCTGAAGCATTATAGGCATGATCTTTTAAAGAGACAAAAAACTCTAGTAAATGGGAATCAATTTTGGTGAGAAACATGGGGCTGGAATGTCCATGATATATTTCTAAAACATTTTTAGGGGTTTATGATAGGTTGCTCACTTTTATATGTTAGGGGATGGAAACTATTGTATTACATTAATTATAAAATTTAAATAAAATATTATGTATATATAAGTAGAAAATATATATATAAATATATATACTATTGAATTATTATGAGTTTACATACTCAAATATAATTAATTTTCTTAAATGTTTTGGTGTCTATTTTAATAAAATCTCTTAATTTAAATCCCATGTTAACCCTTTTGATGATTATCATGATATCAAATTATTTTATGAAAAAAAGTTTTTATATTCCTTATAAAAGGAAAAGGGCCCCATTAATGGAACAAGGATAATATTATCAACGATATCCTAGTCCCTTGTCCAATGATAATATTTTTATAAAATTTGCATCATTTTGCAGCATATTGTTTATTTGAATATATAATTAGATTTATTTATTAAAATTATCAATTATTTTTACATTAAATTATTAATTATTAAAATTTTAATATGATATAATGTTTTAAAGTATACCAAAAATTTTCTATAAATCTTATTTTAAAACTATACTAAAAAACCATTTTTTGTTTTGAAAATCAGTTAATTGATTATTTTACTCCTAGACGAAGCACTATATCGAAGATTCATAATACTTTTGGAATGATTTGTCACCACAAATTATTAAAATTAAAGTATATTGATAACTTTAATTCATATTTGAAATAAAGTAAAGAGTGACATTTTGTTCTTATTCTATATATAACATTATATTTAGTACATTATCAAAGGTTAGGGGAAATAAATTTTCGTATTTTTAAAAAAATTATGTTCTAGATTAAAAAATCCCAATATTATACAATAAATATAATTTTTAGGGGTTGTTTTATGCCTTATTATATAATTTTTATCTGTAATTACACTATTTACCCTTACAAAGGTGATAACAATTTCCTACGGTTACTATTCATATTGCGAAAAATTAAAATAGAGTGATTATTTACATATAAACTGAATATTTATAAATATGTAACACATTTTGTAAATGTAAACACATATAATTTAAAAAAATCATCTAAGTGCAAAAATCATGAAGAATTTTTCAGAAAAAAAGAAATCTATTTGTAGCCGAAAACTGTACATTCAACAAAAATAATATATAAATATGATTTCTAGGTAACTATTTATATTATATATTAATAAAACATAATTGTGTCACATTATGATCATATTAAAATAATAATTGGGGCTTTTAATGAATATAAATCAATATTTTACAAAAAACTATATTTTTTTACTATTCATTGAAAAATAAATCATTTCCACAAAAACCCAAAACATATATCTTACCTATTTTTGATATGATTATTTAAAAATTAATAAAAAATTTATTAAACATAATATCTACAGGTTTATGAAATTAACTATTCTATTTTCTCAAAAAACATAATGAAAACAATTTTCGAATAAAATATATTTTTTAGAAATAAAACAATTTTACTAAAAATAGAGATATCATTTCTTTATAATTAATCAGTACAATAATATTGATATGTACATTTATATATTTTACAATTTAGTTTCTTCTTTTAATATATTAATATTCAATGTCCAGGTTATGTAGGACATAATTAAATAATTATATTTCATGGTCCATTTAGGATTTTTGTTTCATGTAGAATAAGCTACTGATCCTAGAATTATGATAAAATCTAGAATTGTTACATTATACCCACCCTTGAACATCATAATTTGATAATTTTATTCGTAAACAAGGTTTTGACATTATAAAAAACATTTTTTGAAAATACACATCATTCAAATGATAAATAACACCTCCCTTTAAAAAGAGGATTTTGGAAATAAAATGTTCATCTATAATAACACATCACTAGGTATCCAAAAAGAATAATATTAGTGGGAAGTAAAAATATAGGCATGTTAAAATATGTTAATTTTCGAATAATTGTGGAGAGTTAAAGAGATCATTGTTCATGATTATGGCTATTACTATATGATAATAAACTAATGGGCTATAAAATTTACCATCAATTCATCATTAATGAATATAATATGATAACATTAGTATTTAAACATAATTTCCCTTATGTTGGGAAATTAATTTACAATATAGAATATTAACATAATGAAGTATCCTTACATCATTTTATTCATATCTCCGACATAAAAAAAAAGTAATACATAAATTCTTCTTTATCAATAAATGATTAAATTTTTTCTATTATTATTTAAGTAGATAAAAAAGTAATACATAAATTTAAAAAACATCTATTCTCAATTAAAACAATTAAAACCCATATCAATTTAATAGAAACCTGTTTTTTGAACCATGAAAATAATATTCATAACCCATGTTCACTTATATCATCGATAACTGGATCCTAGTCAAATTCATTAGAGAAACCCCCATAGATAAATCCATCCTTCAATAAATTAAATATAAGGATCATTTCCCATTAAATAAGAGAGAAATATCTAGATCACCCTATTGTGTAAGTTTTTATAGGATAACTTGTTTTTATAAGTTGTATAATTGTACCTCTTTATTATAACTTGTATCGTATTTACCCACTCATATATGAAGTACAATGATCCCCATTTAGTATAATATTTATATGTATCATAAAAAGATATATATAACTATCATTTTAAATATCATGAATAAAGAATTTTTATCCTTACCCTTTTCGTAATCAAATATTTATAAATGTTTCAGAACCGCTATGAAAAACACTTTCATATATAAAAATAATAGTGTATTAAAAAAATCAATAGTAAAATATAGAAATGAAAGGGATGATGGATATCTATTTGAATAAAAATATTATTTTATAATTGATTTATAATATGAAATGATATATGTGATGTAAGTAATTATTTTTCATGCTGTATACAGTACGATGAAATATTTTTTTACTTTTGAAAAGAATGTGAAAATATTATGTATAAAATAGTTAATAATATCATTTTTAAAAAAAATTAACTTATTAAATTTATATATATAATTTAATAAAAATTTAATTTATTTTCATATACATAAGAATAGAAAATATTTTTATAATTATCATCTTTTAATAAAATTAATTAAAAAATTTATTTTAAAACTTTTAAAATTATATTTTATGTTAATGTGTCATTTACATCAGGACTAAATTGTAATGAATTTTCATTGTATTCTATAATAATAATAATTGTTAAATAATTTACTTATTTAATAATATTTTAATGTTTTAAATTTCTTTTATTATATTTATTACCACCATTATATTAAATTAGATGTTCATTTATATTCATGTTTGATTTTTTGATAAAATACAGATCATATGTCCAAGATAAAATGGGTACATTAACTTCGGAAAAAGGGAAATTGTTCTATGAAATAAAGATAATCATAATTATATGATACTAATTTTTAATAATTTAGTATCATTCTTAAACAATAAAGGAGTGGTGCATAGTATAAGTGAATCACATCACCTCATCGAGGTGGTAATCCACACTTATACACGGACGATGTTACCATTTTCCAATGAATTAAAGTGTAAGAAATTATATGATATATTATAATTTATGAATTATTAAAATGAAACAAATATTACATATAAACATTAAATACATAATCATATTCATTCATGAGAGGAGGTGATAAATAAATAAACACATCACTTCTTGGAGGTGGTAATCCACGTATACGCATGTCTGATGTTTTTATTATCAATGAGATGTAATATAGGATCAAAACAATATTTTTCCTTATCATAATAACAAAAAAGTTATTTAATATTTTTTTTCTTAATTCTTCATGGTTAAATATTATTTTATTTAGGTATAATTCGAAATAAATGTGAAACAAGCCGATAAGGACATATTCTATCTCCTTAGACAACCAATTTTAATTCCACATTAATCCTTATAAATTTTACCTTTTAATGATACAAAAACATATAGTTCATGAATAATAAATTTGGGAATATACTCTTCTATTTCATTGATTAAATATAGTTATAATTTGTGTGAGGAATATAGTAGAGGAGGTGTAATTTTTTTGGAGGGGAGGGGTAATAATGGGGTTACATAATATAATAAATTAATATATATTATTTTTCCATAAAAACTGAAAAAATAGTAATATTTTGAATATAACGTGGCAGTGATTCAAAATTTTATAATTATACAATATTTTGTTATATTTATTTGATATTTCCACCCCTATCTACTGGCATTAAAACATGTTAATCCTTTTGAAAATTATTGGGATCTAAATGTATTTTACACCTATAAAGAGACGAAGAATAAAATAAAATAAATGGGCTTTTTTTATTCTAAAACATATCCAATTCAATTTCATGAATAAAATAATTTATTTTAAATTTAAAACCATTTTATTAAATATAATTAATTATAATATTTCTTTAATGTCATTTTTTGAATAATTATGTTGGTTTCAATATAATTTGATCAATATAAAAATTGAATTCAAGTTTTATTATTTATAATAACCCTAATATATCAATTATATCTATAAAATAGTTGTACCCTGATAATTAGCCTATAAAATTTTACTTTTATAGTATTTAATATCATTTTGTTGTTTTTCCACCACATGCAGAATCACAAGTTTGATAATGAAAATAATTTTATTTAATTATTTCAAAATTATATATTAAAAATAAGTTTTCATCATACAAAATCATCAATATTTAAAATCACCATTTAATCCCAAACATTTCTGCTCTTATCCCAATGAAAAAAATCAGTGTTACTAAAATAAAGAGACTAATATTTTTTTATTTATTATATATATAAAATAATATCAATGGAATTATCAAAGGAATGTGGAATGAAATTTAAATATTTTTTAACCTTAATGTACATGGTCAAAATATAGTTATTTAATAAAATAAATACTATTTTTATGGATACATTTGGGCCTTTCCCCATTATTTTTATCTGTAATTACCAAATTTACCTTCACCTTGGAGACAAATGTTTGCAATGTTATTATTCATAATTAAAACATATAGGAAAAAATGTTAAAAAATATCAACTTCATGTATAAAAATATATAATTTTTTTCTCTATCTATTTCATGTTATTTCCTATAATCAATTTCAATATCAAATAATGGAACTAAATGCAAAACATTTTTTTGAAAACTGTGTTTGAATGCACAAAGTTGAAGTTATTTGAAAATAATTTATATATTATAATCATATGTAATAATTTATATTATTAATAAAGAAAGTATAATTATTTTAAATTCAGATAAAATTCTATTCATGTTGATAATTTCTATTTAAAAAAATGATAGTTTTATATAATCTCGAATTGTCACTATTCATTAAAGAAATATATATTTTCAATGAAAATTATAAAAATATTACTCTAAGATTATTATAATATTTTTTTTCAAAATATGATATAATTATTATTAGATAAAATTAATAATACATGAATAAATTAATTATATTTTTTCATTAAAAATTAATTAAAATCATTTTTAAAAAATGTATTCTTGCAGCATAAAATTACATTATATATAATTGTGTTATTTTTTCATAATCCCTAATTCATAAATATATACAATGAATTTCAATATATGTATATAATAGTAGGATTCATCCAATTCATTTCCATCAATTGAATAACTATGTTATATCGCTCATATTAAAAAAAATATTTCATTGTTCATCTATGCTATGTGTTTTGTGTTGTATACATGGTCGAACACATTGATATTTTAAAATCCCTCAGTATTAAATATTTTATGCATGGGTTCTTTTAATGATCTGAACCATAAGAAGATATATTAGAAAATAATTTTCCATTGAGGCCATATAAAGGAAAATATTTACATGATAGAAACAAAAAAAATTTATCATCATCAAAATTGATTTCTTATCTATGAATTTATTTTTTTATTTTTAGAGTAGGTATGCGGACATTAGAACAATGTTTTCAATATTTTAATTGATTATAAAGGATAAATAAAGTGATAAATTATACTCTCTTAATACCAAAATGTGTTGTGTTAATAATGATACATCATTCTTATTCAATACTTTGATGATATGTAACATTCTATTTCTATACAAACAATGATTTAGAAAGTGGGGAATGATATTTTCAGATTTGATTAGTTAAATGATCAAATATAACCCATGAATAAATTTTTAATTATTACTAAGATAGATCAGAAATCAAAAATAAAATGTGTTATCTTAGAGGGACTATATATAAAAGATAATAATGTTATATGGAATGCTTATATATAAACCCATATGAACTCAATTCGTCAGACTCATCTTACCGACATATAAAACTTCCCAAAAATAGATGATTATTTATGGTACATGGCGATAATTATGTTAAATAATATATATAATGTATTATCAATGCCACGTTTTGTACTTGGCTAGATATTTACATTATAGTGGGGTCTGATAGTTCTTTCTTGTAAAATATTTGAATAAAATATTTGAAGGATATGAAATAGATCATAAAGTATATATAAATACTCTATGATATATTTTTGGTCTTTATGAACAATAACATCTTACATTGGCCTTTCATGTAGACTATGGTAAATATTATTATACCCAGAACTTAATAAAAAAATTATTTACCAGTAGAGGTATGGTGTTCAGTTTGATGTCTTGGATGAAATCTAAGGATACATTGTCTAGTATGGAAACTAAATATTCAACATCAATGAATGTGGAAATATTATTTATCATATTAGTTATCTTGATGAAGGAACATGGATGATTTGTAGTGGTTGTAGTACTCTACTATCATTTTTATAGTGTGATAGACCTATCAAATTATCTGGTGTTTTAATCACATATCAATCACATTTTCATGAAAATAAAATTCATTTGGAAATTTCGTGAAGATTCCATGATTTAGATTCATATTTTTACCAAATTATTGAAGCTTTTTTATATATTAACTATGGTAATAATATTATATTGTCTAAGGAATTTTTTTTCCTATATATGACATGGGTGAATAAAATGGTTGGAGGACACCAGATGCTATTAAGGGAAGGAAGAATGGCTATAATTTTCATCTGTGATGGATGTTTGTAAGGATATCCAAGAATGTATTTTTCAAGTTTAATATTAATAATAAATGTGAATCATGTTTCAAATATTTTTTATATTCTATAAGAAGAAGCTAATATCGATGATAAGGTTATCCCTACCTATTTGGATAGTTTCATTGAATACACAACAAGGAAGGGAGGTTGGTTGGATGACGATATCTTTTGGCCTATTTTTGTAGAGGGTATTAGGGTGATCAGTTTAACATAAGTTATGGTAATAAAATTTATTATAGAAATATTTCAAATTTTATTTTTCAATTAATGATGAAGCATAATTTGTACAACTAGTAGTTTCAAATAAAGCTAAGGAAATGTATTATGTATTAGTAGTTAAATGTGTTCAATGTAAGTGCTCCCATGAAATTATTAGGTCTTTGTAATTAATTGATTGGATTTTACCAGCTATGTATTTGTCGTGATACCATCTAGACATGTATAGTATTTCATTGGTATTAAAATGTTAATATCCAAAACTATCAAATGAGATTTGTAATCCTTCTATACATAGAGTAATTATATTTCAGTTGTGTTATCTATTGGATGTAAGTGATAAAGGAAAAAAATTAAAATTATGTCTTTTTATTTATAGTTTTTCTTTCTCTTTATTGATTTTTGAAATCAAAAGTTTTGAATGAATTGTTAAAAAGGTTCAACATATATTGGTGTATATGGTTTATTTTTTGTATCTTCTAGTATACTATGGTTATATTGTGAAGTATATGGATGATATATTCCACAACCCTTGAGTTTATTAGTGGCTTAATATCTGGTGAATGATATTGGGTGATATTCTCATGGTTTAATTCTACAAATAATATCATATCTTATTGGGTTTCAAATTTTCAACAACATACATGGGAATAGTTCTCATAGGATTATAACATTATAAAAACATGTAATATTGGGAAAAGATACATTATATAGGATTTATTGGCTAATAACACATGCAATAATGTTTCAGATGAGGTTTATGATATGTAAATTATTTTTATGGAGTATATAAAGATGAATCGAGATATAATGTAATTCATTATAGTTTAGTTTTCCTATACCAAAAGAGATTCAACCTTCCCCAATTTCAATAAGTTGAGAAATATTTTATAGTAGTTCTTATGGTTGGAGTGTTTATGTATTATATTGTTCATTTTGGTCTTATTGAGATATGTAATAATGTGGAATAGTTAGTGTTGTTTCCCAATAATCTATTTTTTTATGGGTAGTGTGGTAAATGATTATTTATGATTTTTAGTGATTGCTTATTCTAGTGTATCCTTGTATTTATCATATCCATCAAGTATAGAAGGTGTAAATTATTTGGACTATTAGGAAGGATTTGATGGTATATTTCATCAATCCATGCCTTATCTATAAGTTGGAGAATTATATATATAATTTTATAACTATTTTATAATATCCATTATATATTCCTTGCTAATATTTGGAGGATATATTAATTTATTTAGTCATACAATTTCATTTATCACTAATAGTATATATCTTTTTTATGATAGATAGAAAAATTAGGCTCAATGAATTATTACCATGAATTTGATAATGGTGTAAAAATTATTGAAGATATATCTAGAAGTGTTTTTGAGGATTTAATTAATTTTGAAGATAATCAAATCTGATTTATACCATCACCATTATTTTTTACATGGGAAAGTGATTGATAAAAACACTTTTCTCGTTGTTATACTGTTGAAATATATTTCATCCTTTGATAGATTACTAGATTAATTACACAATAGAATCATTAAAGGATATGTTATGATCATGTTTCCCTAAATTTACTTAATTTTGGGAGAATAATTTATCATTTTTGTAATGTTAATATTATAATAATTCTTACATTTCCATTATAGTGGATCCCATTGAGTAATTATACAAGAGGATTTGTGCAATAAAATTGATTAGTGGACAATTATTTTCATGTTATGATAGATAATGTATAGATTTTGTGAAAATAATATAATTTTACCAGTGATAATATGAAATTTTATGAAAATTAAGGGTGGATAAGTCCAATTTTTTAAATTTATATTCATGTGTTCTTAATGGTTTACAATTTCCATGAACACAATTTTCATTTAATAGTTTAAATAAATCTCCTATTTAGATTTAGACATCCTATGTATAAGTTGGAATTAGTGCTGTCACATATTTTTTTTCCTTCCTCCCTGGATGGAGTGAGTTTATGATTATATTCATGTATCACATATTTAAAGAAATCATTTTATGCTGATCATGTCCTTATATTGAGTGAGTTTTACTTTTATGAGGATAAAAACATCATTAATTGTCCTATAGATAATGTGAACATTAATAATAGAAGCATTATTTTCCATGATATTACATTGGTTTATATTATATAGATGTGTTCTAATTGAGAATAACTTGCATCGGTGAAAATATGTAAATTTTGGTTTGGTGCTAGAATATTTGATTTTCCATTATTTATAAGTGCATAAGATTTTACATTGAGATAAATTCATTAATATCAAATAATCTTTTGTTTTTTTAAGATGTATTTCTTCCCTGTTCAATGTATTATTTCTATTTATGATGTGTTAACCAAGGTAGTTAATTCCCATGAGACTTATCATTACATACCTAATCATTTTTATCTTCAAAGATGAGATTAATAAGAAAGGTATTTAATATGAAGGTGTGGATTTTCAAAATAATCCTTATTTTGTACATTTAGGTATTTTTATTATATTGTGGGATAAGAGATATTCAATGAGTTAAATTTAGTTGTAAATTATTACTAATCTAAAAAAACTACAGTTAGGCTCATTAAACTGGGATTTATTTCATGCATGGTTGATTATTTGTAAGTACTACATTTCACAAATGTTTTTACCACTATCAATTATTACCTATTTATTTCTACTTGGATACTTTATTATATTGTATCATTTCAAATTAAACAAATATCTCTGATTAGGGGCTGATTTTTAGGTATTTTTTAGTTTTTATAGGGTAATAAAGGTTATAATTTCACGAAAAGACATTCTTAGTCTTTTTCCATATCATGAAATTTTATGTTATATCAACATTATTTTTAGGAATTATTATATTTAAAAGGAATATGGATATTGATGTGATAATATGGAGTAAAATATAAAATAAAATAAAAACGTTTTGGGTGTTACACTATAACAGTGTTCCTTAAAATATAATTTAATTTGATATCATTATATTAGAATTATTTTTATTTGGATATTTAATGGGACATCAGGGATACTTTATCCGTGATATTCATATTTTTGGTTGACTAATAAAATTTTCATTATTAGAAAATAAATTAAAATATTATTTTTGAAATTCACTATTTCAATATACAATCATGGTTAATCATATTTCATAAGAATATTATTCTTCATGGAGGTAGTTTTTTGAAAAAAACTTAGAGTTTTACTATATCAAAAAGTAATGAATTAATATTTTTGGAATTATTCCATTTTAATTATATAAATAATAATTAATAAAGGTTATATTATATAGTTGAAAAATTTTTTATATAGATTTTATTCTGTTTAGGTGATAACAAAACATATTGAAAATTAATTTACATATAGATTTAATGGTTATAAATTCCTTGAATTTTTCTTTAGGATAGGTAGAGATTTGATTTTTTGGTATCCTTCTTTAGTGATGAATTGTGTTAATGGATTCTAAAATATACATTTTTTCCTTGTTATGTAAATTTATATATTTTGTTTCATGTTTTGAATATTAATTATAGTGAATCTTATTAATGAATATGATAGATAAAATAAATTGATGGAAACATTGCTGTAGTGAGGGCTAAAATGACCTCGAATATTGTACCATTAAAAAAACATGGTTTCTGTGAAAAGCAATCGCGGTTTAATGATTTGACAAAATTTTTGTTAATAAATTTAATAGCAGATCATATAAATGGGTAAATAAATAAAATTTATAGATATTTTTTGTTCCGTTAGAAAAATATAAATGTGATATTATTTATAATATTTTTTTCATTTTTTAAAATCTTGTGAACAGTCATTTTGTTGATAAAATTGATTATTTTATAGAATTATTTGATTTTACATAGGATTATTGTTGTGGATAAATGAATTAAATAAGTATATTAGATTTGTGGTAAAGAAGTTTATATCAGGGTTATATGATATCTCCATTAATGTTATAAGAGATTTTTATTATTTTGATAACTATAGTTATATATTTATTTTGTTTTCAATTAATATTTATTATTTTCATATATTATGTTGATGGAATGTTGTGGATATTTTATACAAACTCATTGAACATTTATTATATATTTTTTTGTGGGATTAAATATTCCTAAAAGATAAGGCAATTAAAGTGATGGTATATTCCCACTATATATTTACCTGATATTTTAGTAATATGTCAACATAGATGTTTTTTTGTGATTTTTTATTCTATATTATTGTGGTAGGTAGTATCTTTCCTAGAGAAATTATCATTTATTTTTTTGATATTCTATGATGATAATGACATAATTTGTTTTTCTATTACAGTTTATGTGATGTGTATGTGGAAATTTCTATTAGGTTTTGGAATTAACGTGTATATTTATTTATTTATTTTATTTATTTTTAATGATAAATATTTTTGTATTCTATTTATCAAGGATTTAAAATTCTATTTCAATTGTCATTATAGATTTTGAACGAGGTCATAGATAGTACTATTTTATTATCACCCTATTATTCTCTATTTTTTCGTACATTAGAATGTATTTCAAAGGATGTTTGATGTTATGGTAGTTCAAAAATTAAGTTAACCTTTGTAGCAGAATGTGGATTTATATATTAGACACTTTTATATTTTATAGATCGTGAATTTATTTCTAGTTTGGAATATATATTTTCAGATAATAATGAAACGTTTTATTTATTTATTTTGGAATTATTCATCATATATATGATTTATAGTATTATAAAAGTCATTAATTTATACAAAAAATGGCACAAAATATCTTTGTTTTATAGTCTAAGTGAAAGTTTCCAACTTAGATTGTTTTGGTTGTCGGTATGGAGGGTCTCCATCGTACTTTTATTATATAATATGGAGTATTAAAAATGGAATGGCAAAATATAATGGCATAAAATAGATTATAATGTGGATATTAGGATCTCAATATTAGAGGAGAATATATATATAGATTATTTATTTTTCATGAGCATAGGGGAATAATTTACCTTTGATTGACTTTTTATTATAATAATTGTTATCTATATATTTTATGTAATGGAACCATTTTAAAATATATTTTTCATGAAGATATTATTTTTTTTGGACATGGAATGAATATTTTAAAATAATTCAACCAAATTCTGTGTAATGTGTGACAGAAAATGTGTTGGAGATTCATTTATATAAGATGGTTGAATAAAAGTATTAAAATCGTTATATAAATTAATTTAAGGCATATCTAGAATTTTGAAGAGGTATTGTTGAGTTATTTAATGTTATTTTTAATCATGTATATGTAATTTTTAAAATTGTTACAACTTATCCACATGTTTTCTGGGCCTTTCAATGTTTTAGATAATATTAGTGGTTTTGTATGAATTTTCTTTTATAGTTTTTTACAATCCTCATTAAACTAGTTGGTAATGAAAATTATTTGTGTGTGTGTGAATTAGGATAAGGCCTAAATAATGTGTGACATACCTAACTTGGGATGATCACTATACTTTGTCTTATTGGTGGCATTCATGTGGTGATATACTCAGCTTACCACTAACTTAGAAGGCCCTGGTTAGTTTGGTCATGTTAGGGTTATATCAGATCATAGAGTGACCTATATTTGAGTTTGCTGGTAGTTTATTTGAGAATATTGGTTTATTATTTAATTAAAAAAAATTGGGTCTCGAGTTTAAATATCATTAAATGACAAAATGTAATAGTGAAATACTTTCTATATTCATTATTTGGACACAAATAACGAAATATTAGACATGGTATTATAGGAAAAATAATGTTATATACATTATGTAATATTGGGTTATAGATTCCTTATAATTTTTCAGTCAGATTACTTGATATTTGATTTTGATTATTCTATATCTTGAAAATATAAATATTTATCAACATTGATAAACATCTTGGATTCCCTGATTGGATTGTAATTAAGATCATCTGAGTGACGATCCCAATTTTAAGGTCACGTATATAAAGTGCTCCCTCTTGGTGGAAAACAATAGGTACTTCCACCCATCGAGTAGCTAAAAAACAATCTACATGTAGTGATGAATGACTTCTTACCTTCAACGTGATAGAATTTCACAATTGTTTTCGAGGATAATTAAATTTATATATTGAGTGAGCCTCATGTGTTTCATATAAAATGACAACATAGACATTGCGGTGATTAAGTCCCAAATGTAGAAGAGAGATTCTTAGATTCCATTTTTTATGTATTTTTTCTTCTTTGGAACCCCAAAAAGTTGTTGGTGGTACTAAAATAAATTCTTCTTCATAGTGAGAGATGATGATGGTTGATCATGATGATAGAGACCCATTATTGTGATACACATCACTGTATATATTTTGAGTACCAATATTGAGAGGATTAAATATTGGAAACTCTATAATAGGTATGTATCAATGAGCATACCCAACTTTATCAAGACAACTTTTTTGTCATTGATATGTGTTATGTTTTACTGACCATACACCTGTCTATCTAGAAATGGTTTGTGATTTGTTTTTTTGAGAGACAACATTGTATCATGGAACATGTAATTATGTCTATTCTCGAGTCATGAATGATTTCATCACTACATATATAGGGTGTTGGACTATGAATGTGTGGAGATGATTTTTAAAAGAGTAGTCATATCTTGCTGGTGATGATAATTGTAACACGGTAGTATAAACATTAATGGTGAGTGGATGATGTTAGTATTTGGGGTTATAGAGATCAAAGCATCATAATTTCTAGTCTTTAACAAGAGGGTCTATATAACATAGTTCAATTAGAGGATCAATTATTCTAATCGATAAGTGATCATTTTATATTTTTGGGGTAAGACATATTGTATGAGAAATCCAAAACTAATTTATAGTATTTAATAATAATGTAGAGGATGTTTTATAAAATAACTAAGAGTGGAATGATATATGAGTTACATCCAAGAAGTGTTCTTGGTGAATGAGATGGGGAGGTTGAATATTTGATACAGTAATGATCTTATACCTCAATAACCACCTCTTTGTGGCCCCTTTTGAACCTGGAGAACATATGGGAATAGATGTGGTCAGTTTCAAGTTGGTGAGGCAGATTACCTAGATTCTCATGGTTTTATATTTGGTATGAATTGTTTCTTCTATAATGTAGATGTAATTTTTATAGATAAATTCATGATATGATGTCTTCTAGAAGTACCCCACATTCAATAATGGGCGATTCTAGTAAAACCTCTAGCCTGACCACTAAAACTATATATTACTAATTTAGAGGAATATATCTTTACAAATTATTGTTAGAAATGTTACCAGTTTCTTTATTTAACATGGATTATCATGGGACATTTCATTTATGTGATGAGATATTTCATTTTATTCAGGTAATGGGATAGATATTTATTGACTATTACTCGATTGAGTATTCACATCAATGGATCCATTGGAACTGGAAAAAATGTCTGAAATTTCACATCACAAGCATGATGAAATATAATTCAGGTTATGGAAGGATCATGTGTGTGATATTAAAACCATTTTTTCATTATTTTGACATATTGAGTCTTTGTACATCGAAGAAAGAAGATGTTCAGTTCCCTAATTTAGTGTAAGAGTATTTGGATTTAATTCCCTCATATATACAATTTTTACCTCATCAACAGGTTGTAGAATATAATATGTATAATAACCATGATATTGATCTGAAATCAATAGCAGCATTTCAAATGTCCCCAGTAGATAATTCAACAATATGGGTGAAATTAGTGAACATTCAAAGGAAATTATTTATCATCCCTAGTGTGTCTCTAGGGGAATCTGTGGTGCTATTCAATAATAAAGTGAAACTGACCATAGGGTTGTTAATGGATTATAATTTCATAAACAAGTTTTACAATAAAAATTTAAATCCACTATAGAGAACATGTTAACTCATATATCTATTGAATGGGGATATGTGGTTCTTGATGACTAACCACAGGCCAGGTTATCACTTTTTTGGGATATTTATGATGAAATACCCAATATATAACTCAAATGTACCTATAGTAAATATGAGTACCATCTGATTCACATTAACATGAATAATTCCTTGTAGTGAATATAGTACACATGAAAATCATATTATTTCCAATCTTAATCTAGTTGGTTGTGGTTTTTATTATTGAAATTATTATATAAAAAACATTATATGATAATACTATATAAAATTGAACCAGTTTACCAGAAATACTTTATGAGACTTCAATATATAAAAAATTAATGATGATTTAGTTCAGAAGTCAATACGTCCACACTAAAGGGTATGTTATAATAGAATAGAAATTAGTTATGTATAATGAAAATATCGAGGTAGTGGTATCTTGGGATCCACAAATGATATTTATGATGATTTATAACATCCTAACATTTTCATTCTATTTATAGATATATGTGTCATAATCCTCTTTGTTTCTACCACCATTTACTATCATGAACCCAAGGGGTTTTCATATTATCATATTATAGATGGTTCAAACATGTTTTTTAGAGTTATGAAAATTGTTGACTCACACTCTCATCCTAATGTTTTGAAATGATTTGAATTATTCTATGTGGTTCTGCGTTACCTCAAAACCTAATCTTTGATTACATTGATGAAGTGGTAGTTTGTGGTAGGTTAAATTCCTATGAATATAAGACCAATTGATTATAATTATGGAAAAATGAAATTTAGACTGAGGCTATGATGTTTTCTCTTATTATCTAGGACCCATATTTTGGGGTGATACATTTTTTATTTATTTGAATTATTATAATGTCAGGTATATCTTCACTCAGAGTGACACTAAAATGAGATAGGGGTAGTGTCTTTATTTAAGTCATGATAATGTATTTTAGAGAGTATATAATCATGGGGAATGAAATATTGGGGTATAATTTCTCAATCCGAAATATATTTTCTTATTTCATGATGTGGTATTATATAATTTAGTCTCACTATAGATAACATTACTGGATGATGGAGTAACATCATGCTTTTGACTGATGGTTCTGAATCCCCTTAATCAATACTGCATGGAGGAATAAAACATTATAATCATGGTAGTGTGTTCTTGTGTGAGTATATATGTCTATAAAATCCTCCTGTTTTATTTCGTGATAGTAGAGAACATTTCATCAAATTCAAAGGGATTAATATGGTTCTAGTCATTATTTTAGAGGAGGTTTGGATAAATTCCCATATATCTCCATTATTGTTATATCCTTCTGTGGAAATGATGTTCCACGTCCTTTAATGATATTTTTTGTGGTTGAAGATGATGAAGGTTTATGTAGAGGCCATCTCCCGATGTCTCTAATATTATTAGGATAAGATTGATCATTAGATATTTAGGGGTTTTTCTTAGCCCCAAGATGTGTTTTAATATAATTGGTATGATATATCAATTGATTTTGGTGATAATAATACAATGAATGATGTGATTTTATGAACATATAAGGGTGATGATAGATCAATCCACTAATTAGAACAACATTTTTTCATTATGGATTATACTTTTGTATAACGATATAGATAGTAGTGTTTGAAAGATACAATCTAGCCTCCAGATTCCCCCTTAATGTCTGTATCTCATCATGTATCAGTAATTGAGAAGAATACTAGAGGAATTTTGTACATAGTTAGGGATGATCATTATGTTCTACACTATGATGATATAATGACCAAATGGACCATTAATATGGAGATAATATCCTTTACACATATCATTAAAAGATTTTAAGCATAGTTACCCATGAAATACATATTATGGATCAAAAATTATATTGTCTTTTGAAGACTATATAGATAATTATATAAAATGAAACAAGAATAAAATAAAATTTCATTAATATCTACATTGAACTTCAAAATATATTTTTATCCTATAACTATAAAGGATAACCAAGGAATACATACAAAATAGATGATATAAAAACCTTTTAAGTGGGAAAACAAGGGAATAAAGTGTAGATCACAAGTTAGAAGGAATAACACAGTGAAATAAATTTTTTTTATCATAATTAAATATATAATAATAATATAAATGTCATGGAATAATATGATCACTGAAAAATTTGAATGTGGAAGCAACATATGACATGACATAAACAATAGTCAAGGCTAACTACCAATTCAACATCCCATTGGGGACAAAGTCCTGTAATGGATTCAATTTAATCCATAATCCCACACATAATGACTTGTTAGACTAAAAATTTCCAAATTTATTTTTATTTTTTCTATTTGAACACATAATAACATGTTTAATCATATGTGGTCCACCTAAAGAATAAAACATAAAGAAAAAACAAAATGGTTACCTAGGGAATGAAATGTGTATAATAAGCATCTCCTAAAGAATAAAAAAGGATATATAATAATAGAAACAATGATTGAAGTGATCATATAATTTTTAGACAATAATAAAATGGCCATTATAAATGATTGGGAATAATTTTTTCATACCAATGTGAATAATTGAAAAAGAGAGCTCAAGAAACATTATAATTGTCCTCCCATAGTGTTGTTTAACTAAAAAAATTATGATGTCATTACCCAGAAAAAATGTATAATTTATTATATAAATCCTTAAATAAAATGAAATAGTATTATCCAGAATAAATAGTAGATTCAATTATTATTTTAGTATCTTAAAATATATTATGGCATCTAATTGAAAATGAAAATAAAATATAGAAGTTCCATATAATGAGGCATTCTTATTAAGATAAATTGAGAAGGAAAACTTTTATAAAATGTATTTCACCATTATATATTGATGGATTGATATATATACAAATTTTTTAAACATTTAAATTTTATTTTGGATAATTTTATTAGATTAATGAATAAAAAAACTCGGGTAAAGATAGATAAATCAGAACCCAACGTAAAATTGGACGTTCTGAGAGATCCCAATCCTTTTTTCTAAATATCTTCTGAAAAATCACATAATGACTTGGATAATCAAATTGGATTCATTAAATACATAATTAATAACCTATTCTATGTGAATACGAGTTATTATATTTTTGATAAATTCATTTGTGTTTTATTTTAATGACTTATAATATACAGTTCTTCCATTATGGGGGTGTTCATTCTCTGGGTATCAGAGATAGTTTACTTATATTTAGTTATGGAATTTGTTGTAAAATTAGAATAATTATCAATAAGTGAAATTATATTGTATTAAATTCATTCCTTAATTTTAATTTTTCCAATATTAAATTTGGTTTTAATTTATTTCTATTATTCATTTGATAAAATGTTAATGATAAATATTCAGTTTTTTGTGGTGTTTAAATCATCCTGAACTTGTTATATTTTATTTAAAATTATATACATATATTAGTTCAAGAAAATGAATCAAATTATTAATATATATATATTCCAATCAATTTAACCATAATAGTTTTTAAGGAAATTATTGAAACAGTTAATAGAAAACAATAAACTCATCAACTATGAAGTTAGTGAACAACATATCAACGATGATATTTTAATTTTTAGAACAAAAGTATAACCGAATGGATTTGATGGTAGATATTATATAAATATAAAACCAGTATATTATATAAATCATAATGGAGTTATCATTCCAAATTGAATAAGGGATTTGATGAGGAGAAAAAAGATAAAATAAATGAACATGTGATGATTAATGATTTTACAACTTGAATTTATTCTGCTTGAGAGCCTCCATAAGGAACATAATATTATCATTTTATTGAGATTAACATCACTTAGATATGGGAGAGAGTGTTGAGAATGTAATTCTATATAATATTAAAAATATACAATGATAATAAGTTTTGAATAGAAATGGTGATGAGAGTGATATTTATTGTGGAGGAGAGGGGTGTTCTGATCATTATATTCTTTAGTTTCTTAATGTGTAACAATACTGTAAATATTTGGGACTCAGATTACCAAATATTGTAATGTGTTCTAGAGAATTTGAGAAAATAGTTTCTTACATATTTCCTTCATCCTCATTGACTAAAAAATTCTTGTATTTTGCGTATAATGTTAAATTCCTAAAATTATTATATTTCAATAGTCATTAAAAATCTTTTATTATTGAAAAAAATAGAAAAACATCACTGTAAGCAATTTTCAAAATATATTTCATAAAAATGATATCTATTTTATGATTTTTTTTTTGAAATTTAAGAAATTAATTTTAATATAAATTCATAATTTATACAAATAAAATACCAATTTTAATATTATAATTTATTTTATGAACCATTTAAAAATTGATTAGGGTACCCTAAAATATTATCATTGTTATTATACAACGCAAGATTAATCCTCTGTTCAGATGTCGGTTTTTGTTCCGGACTGGGACTGGGAGAAAGCCTGCGGGGGAGGTGCCAAATTGGCGAGGAAGGATGAAGATGTACTGAATGATAAACCTATGCCGATATCCTTCCTCGATGCCCTTAAATCTACAGATCTGTGCACAAACACCTCGAAAAAATCCTTGCTCTTCAGAAAAATGGAGGATGGCCGATTTGCGGTTGAAGCAGACCCCGAATCTTTACAACAACGTTAAAATTTCGGTAAGTTCTCTATTATGGGCCGCATCTCGTATTCGAAAGGTGATAAACCATTTCCTGCCATGGATCTCAAGTCGCGGATCTCGCACATCTGGGGATTTAGCGACTGGAAACTGGTCCCTATCGGGCGCAAATATTTTCACATCCTCCTTAGCTCGCAGGATGAGTTGGATCGTGTCTGGAAGATCAGAAACGTCCATTTGAAGCCATGGTTCCTTAGATTATCCGAATGGGATTTCGAATTCAACCCACACACTCACAGAAACACGACAGTGCAGATCTGGGTTAGATTCCACGGGTTGAACTTCTTTTTCTGGCACCCTAAAATCTAAAGCGATATTGCCTCCTGCATCGGAACCCCACAGAAGATTGATCATCGAACACTGAATGCAGAGCTCGGACTGTACGCGCAGGTGTCGGTCGAGATCAATTTGGAGCATAAGATGCCAGATTCCATGATCTTCAATGCCAATGAATATAAAAATGAGGTACGATTGGAATATGAACGCAAGCCACCTTACTGTGATCTATGAAAAATCGTGGGGAATTCTCTTAGGAATCGCCGCGTCATGAAGAGTCAAGTGAAAAACCAGGAGGACCCGCCGAAGGTTGATGACTGGACTCTGGTCCGTAGAAAGAAGAATCCTCCGATTTCCTCCTCCGATAAGGCTGATGTCCCGCAGAAATGGGTGAAAAAATCAGCCCATTCGGGTGAGAACTCTGGTGTCAAGTGGTCGGATATGGTGGAGGAGGAGGAATCTGAAGCCATTGATATCACTTTAAGGTATGAGATCGAAAACATGGTGTTTTCCATCCTCGAGTAGTCGAACATGGAACCTGACCCCCAGGACTTGAGCCACCCTGTTCATTTGTGCGATGGACAGCAGGAAGAAACTTCTATTAAAGTGGAAGCAGTTGTGGATGTAGGTAAGAAAACACTGGCGGTTGCAGGTAACTACTCACCCCCCACATGCTGTGAGAATAAAAATATTCCTACTGCAGTGAATCTACAACTCATTGCCAAGGATGTTGTATGCTCACGTGGGCAACATGGCCGACCTGATCAGCCTGAGTCTCTCTTAAAAGATACCCATTTGATTCAGAACTTGGAGGATAACTCTACCAAAAATACTAAAGACTCCCCAGAGCAGGCGTTGCCTTCCAATGAAATGCATATCACCTACAAGGTGTCATGCTTAAATGGTCAGACAGTGGAATAGGACCCTATGGGAACTGTGACTGTCTCCACCAGCACCTCTGATACTCTCAAACCTGATTCACCTCCAAAAGATTGCCCAATGACCCTACATGGGTCCACAATCTCATTGGAGAAAAATCAGGACGATGCTATTAAAAATGAATCTAATATCTATGTTGATTCCTCCAAGAATAAACAGGGAAAACAATCCAGCCCAATATCCTCTCATGGAACTAGAAGGTCAACAAGGAAAAAGGGATCGGATGGATCAGAAAAAGGGAGTTCTAACTCCAAACGCAGGTTCAAATGAATTGTTTATTTTGGAATTGTCAGGGTATAGAAAACTCTGACACTTTTGTTATGCTTAAGAGAATTATCTTGACCCATAAACCAAAATTATTTGTTATTGCTGATCCAAAAACTAATTTTTCTTCAAAATGTTTACACTTGTGCTCTTTTGGTTACAACTTCCTTGGCGTGTGTAAGGAAGGATCGTCCACTGAAACTCTCTGGATTTTCTATCACTCTTCTTTACAGTCTGTTAATATTGTTAAAATTTCTGACCAACTATTTACTTGTGATTTTTCTTCTGATGGTATTCACACTTTCTGCACAATGATATATGCTAAGAATAGATATCAAGAGCGAAGATCCCCTTGGAATGACCTTTTTACCCTATATAGATCTATCCATGATTTCTGGATTGTGCTTGGTGATTTCAATGCCATTCTTCTTCCGAGTGAAAAGATAGGACCGACACACTATCTTATCTCAACTAGATAATTTAAGGCCTCCATCGAGGACTGTGATCTTATTGAAATAAATCTTACTGGTGGTAAGTATACTTGGTATAGAAAATGACTCAATAGTGTAGCAGCTAGTAAACTCGACAGAGCTTTTACTAATGCTGCTGCCCTTGATAAATGGAACTCCATTTATAGTATCACCTTACCCAGGATCAGCTCTGACCATCACCCCATTCTTGTCAACCTCGTCGCCACTGGAATAAAATCTCCTCTCCCTTTTAAATTTAACAACGATTGGAATTCAAACGCGGATTGTTCTGCCACAATAAAGACTTTTTGGGATGGCATGCATCGGAAAAATTATTCCTTTGCGTGCATTGCTAAATTAAAACTTCTGAAACAACATCTCAAGGGTTGGTGATTTTCTAAAACAAAACAACTTGATGCAGACATATCCTCTTTGGAGAATGACCTCATTTGCATTCAAAGCTCCAATACTTTCTCTGATTTCTCTCATGATCCTCAACCTTAAATCACTACTTCATTGAAGCTTAACCCTCTTTTGAAGCTCAAAAGAAAACATGAGAAAACAAATATTTAAAACGAAATGTCTCTTAAACGGTGATTGAAACACTAAATTTCACAACTCCCTCCAAAGAATCAGAAAAATCATTAGGGCTCTTTCTTTTCTTCAAGATGATGATATTCCCCTTGACACTGATGATGCCATTGCTATCCATGCGGTGGATTACTTTTATAATTTTTTCAACGGTCCGAAGGCTGGGAAGAACCTTCTCCCTGACATCAACCCTAATATGGTCACTGTTGAGGACAATGATCACATTTTAAGCACACCTATGGATCATGAATTTAAGGACACTGTGTTTAGTCTCAAACCTGATAGTGCCCCGGGACCTGATGATTTCAACAATGGCTTCTACCAACATTTTTGGGATCTCATTCAGGTGGATGTTTGTAAACTGGTTAAATCTTTCTTCTCCAATGGTGTTCTCCCTTATGGGATAAATGCTCAATTTATGACTCTTATTCGCAATGTGGACAATGCTGCTGAAATCCACCTTTTCAGCTTATTGCTCTCATCAACACCCTCTATAAAATTATCACTAAACTCCTTGCTAATAGACTCACCTCTATTGCTAATATAATTGTTTCATGGAACCAATTTGGGTTTATCAATGGAAGAATGATTCAAGATTGTATTTTCCTTGCCTCGGAATGCACGAATCAACTGAATAAGGTTACTAGAGGAGGCAGTGTGGCAATCAAACTAGACATTAGGAAAGCTTTTAACACCATGGATTGGGGTTTTATTTTAAAAGTTCTCGAAGGCTTTGGGTTCAATGATACTTTTATTTCCATGATCCGCACCTTACTTATTCCGGATTCCATTTCTATTCTTGTTAATGGGACCCTGAAAGGCTTCTTTAAATGCACCAAGGGAGTTAGGCAAGGTGATCCTCTTTCTGCCATCCTTTTTTCTATTGCATAAGACTATCTAAGTAGACATCTTACAAGCCTTGAAAATCAAAAAAAGATTAATCCCATTCAGGATTCTAGAAATTTAAACGCCCCTACTAATCTTTTATATGCTGATGATATTATTTTATTTTTAAAGGGTGATAAAAGGAACATCCAAAACCTCAAAAGTGCTCTGGCTCATTATGAAGACATTTCGGGTCAATCCATAAGTTGGAACAAATCCATCATTTTCTTTGGGAAGAACTTTTCCCCCACTAGAAAAAGTCACATCATAAATTATATAGGAATTAAATAAGGCTTTTTTCCTTTCACATACCTTGGTGTTCCCATCTTTTGGGGAAGACCAAAATCCAACTATTTTCACAAAATTGTTGATCAAATTACCAATCAACTCTCAGCTTGGAAGGGTAAATCTCTTTCTATTGCTGGAAAAATTTGTCTTGTTAAATCTACGGTGGTCTCCAAGATGGTTTACTCAATGATGGTGTACAACTGGCCTACCATCCTTCTCAAGAAAATCAATGCCTATATTAAAAATTTTGTTTGGTCTGGTAGTACGATTGAAAGAAAACTTGTAACCCTTCCCTGGGTCACTTGTTGCAAACCTTTGGAAAAGGGTGGTCTTGGTATCAAGAACCTTATGCTTTTCAATGATTCTATTCAAGCGAAAATGACTTGGAATCTGATTCATAACAACACTGATTCTCTGGACTTCCTCAAGAAATGATTTGTTACCAAGATTCGAAATGGAAAATTTGGTCACATCAACTCTTCCATATGGCCCTACATCAGAAATTATTTTCTTAATATCATGGATAACTCAAGATGGATGGTTAGTGCTAACTCCTCTTTGAATTTCTGGATGGATAATTGGACTGGTGTCCCCTTAATCTCAACGTTGAGGTCCACCACTTCTCCTGGAAACACCAACTACACTATCAGGGATGTTATTAACTCCCAAAACATCTCCCTTCAATATCACATCAGTCACATCGTTGACAACTATCCTTTCTCTAACACGGACGATTTCCTCATTTGGTAACCTGCTTTTAATGGAGTCCTTGACTCCAAAAGTTTCTACAAAAATAATTTCAACAATTCTGTTTCTAATTTTGTTTGGTTGATAGCCTTTAATAAACCTTGGATCAAGCCCTCTAGAATTACTCTTATTTGGTGTGTTGCCCATAATAGGATCCCCACCGATGTGTGCCTTCAATCCTTTGGGATTCCTCTTAGCTCTGGATGTCATTTATGCAATAAACATCACGAGGATTCTAACCATATCTTTTTGTCTTGTGCTATATTTTCAGCTCTTTTGAATTTCAATTTTGACATTTTTGGTTGCAGATGGTGTATTCCCACTACTATCAACTCCCATTTGCAGCTCTGTGTTAATTGGGACTCTTCGAAGCAAATCAAGAACCTTTTTCTGACTGCAGTGGCAGAACTTTTGCATGTGATCTGGTATTATAGAAATAACATCATTCATAATAATTGTGCTTTCAGTTTCAATGCAGGTAAAACGCGTAATCTCATTTCCATCAAGGATGATGCTTCTCTTCAAAAAGATCATTGTGACAACTCTGTTGGCGATATTGAGATTCTTCACCGCCTTCGGATTGCGGGATCTTATAGACAACCTCGACGCACCTTTGAGGTCTTCTGGAAAGCTCCACTTTCAGGATGGATCAAAGTGAATGTCGATGGCGCCTCTAGAGGAAACCCGGGTTCGGCAGGTTGTGGTGCCATCTTTAGAGACTCCCTTGGCAGAAGACTTGGATGCTTCTTCGGTGGATGTGGCATGACCTCATCTTTGGAAGTGGAAATGATGGGTGTTATTCATGCGGTGGAATTTTCCAAACAAAAGGGTTGGCACAAACTATGGATTGAAAGTGACTCAACCACTGTTCTTCAAGCTATTTGGAAATGGGTGGTGCACCTCGCATGGCTGCTTACCCCTCAATGGATGAAATGCCTTGCTTCAATCATGGAACTCGATTGCATTTCCACACATTTGTTCCGTGAAGCGAACATGGTTGCTGATAGTCTTCCCAACCAAGGGGTCAATCAGGATATTACTTGGCTTGATGAGTTTCCTGATGCCTCTCTCCCCTTTTATGATAAGGATTGTAATAAGATTCCATCTTTCAGACTTTTGTAACTCCTTTCTTTGACCAATAAATACTGCCATGATCTTTGACCGAGGCTCCACCTCTAAAAAAACACATCATTTATCATTTTGGAAATATATATTTACATATATCATAACATAAATATTTAATATTTTAATTAAAAATATACCATAAGTTTATTTCATATATTATTATGTGATGGCACTATTATATCATCAGGATTACTATTCCTTATAGTTGGATTACTATTACAATAGCATAGGATCCGTAATTTATATAAATACCAATCCTAAATTCATAATTCAAATATATTTCTCCAAGGTTATATATAGTTTCATCATCAAGATAAATATGGTTTTATTAGAATTATTTTTTAATTCTATAGATTTTTTTATGTGTGTGTTCATTCTAGTAGGTAAAATATATCCAAATATTCCAATTCATATTATCATAATTTTTATGTATTAACCTTGTTTATGTTTTCAATTTCTTATTTATTATTTTCTGAATAATGTTTCACAATTCATTTATAAGAGTAATTGTTATTTTTTATTTATTTTATTTCTGTGACTTATATAATATGACATTATTGTAAGATTATAAATTTCATTGATAAAATTTTGGGTAATTACATTCTCCCCCATATGAAATTTTTCAATAAATAATCATTTTAAATTATAAAGTGTACTTCTTCTGGTTACCATATCCCCACTTTATACTTATGGAATTTTTATAGCACTATTACAAGGTGTGTGGTCTTGTATTTACAACATTGTCTCTATGGTCAATATAAATCACCAACATGTCATCAAAAGAGATAACTTTCTTCATATATACCAATATTGAGATAATTATTTTTGTGGGATCATTTAAGCACATTATCGAAATGGATACATTGAATACATCATGTGCATGAGACATGGTTAGTGGGTGTTATAGTAAATATTCCATGTCTATGAAATGATTAATAATATAGAAGGGGTCAACGGACTTTTGACTTATCATTGATATCGTCCAAAATATCATGACTCTCATCCATACTAATATAAATATGAATACCTTAACTCCATAAAAAACACTAATTGTTATTGAAATATAATTTCATATATATTCTTAAAACTATGGGAATCATTATTGTGAATCTAGATGGTTTTCAATTTTTCTTCCATTTTCTAATCCATTTCTATTAGTAGAAGCTTATATTAACTGACATCATCCCAACATGTTGGTGTTATACGATATTTCTCACAAAGATATTCATTTAGATCCCTTTAAATCCAATAGCGTAAAATAATATTTTAGTGGGACTTGGTAAGTGATATATATATATCCCACACTCATTTTATGCCCATTTATTATTTTCTTAACATTTCCTCAAGTATCTAAATAGTTGGCTCAGATATTCCATAGTTTGGGGGTGATAAGATATACTTATGTTCTACAAAACATGTAGATCATGATGAATAATTTTCTATAACATGGAGGTAAATCTCGGATCACAATTAGATATAATAAATAATGTCACACCAGGAATCCTCACCATGTCCTTGACGTATATCAGTGCATTTCATTCTAGTGAGAAGTCATATAGAATATAAATAATGTATCAAGTCTTTGTAAATGATCCATAATGAACTATATAGTATTATTTTCTCTCGATGTATACAAAATTCAAGAGACAACACTCATAGTGATGCTTTTTCTTTTTTTGTTGGTATGGGTAATAGTTACCTAATCCCCATAGAATATTTTATTTTGTCTATCATAAAAAAATATAGATGACAATATAATGTATATTCAGTTATCTTTATCTTCATATTATCACTTAAATATTGGTCTTAGAGATATTTATGAATCTATGTGATCCTTCATTGAATATAATATGTTTAGCTATGTGAATCATTTAGAGGCTCTTTCTTTATCTTCATACTAGATGGTGCACATAGTCATGACATAAATCAAATAAATCCATCATAATAAATTCTTATCATTTGGGATTTTCCTATTCTTATAGCTTCCACCTATTTTTGAATTTCTACATCATTTCTTTAAGAATCTTATATAATATATAAAAGTTATAGTTGATAAATCATTTTTAAATGGAATGATGACATACATTATTTTATGATTCTGTTGATAATACATTTCAATTCTATGAATGTTGTACCCTTCTCAATTATCATCATTTTTAATGTTATAGGTTCCTTTCTATATTGATCACTTACTAATTTATTTTCATTAATTAGATAATTTTTTATTGAAGATTTATAATCCTTGATAAGATCAAACCATATTAATAGGAAAATTATAATATCCTTCTGTGTGAATATATATTGGGGAATATTATGATCACTATATATATCTCACTTCTTCATATAGAGAGATTTTCTATAGGTTTTCAATTTGAATATCATATCCACCAAATCCGGATCAAGTGTGTTATTGTTTTTCTCATTCCATTTCAGCTTCCTGGGTGGGTTGGCTATCAATTTATCATTTCACATTAGTAAATAATCTAATACCTTATTTTATGCATCATTATATACCAAAAGGGTAATACATTTGTGGGTAGTGTATGTACTGGTGCTATTATAGTATACCTTTTCCAATCATTGAATAATTATTCAAATTCACTTTTCTAGAAAAACATTACTCAATTATAATTCATCCTCATTAGTGGGTCTAAAAATAATGCGTAGTTCCTCAAAATCATCATTAATACCTATATAGACTGAGGAAACTATGTATATCCATTATGTATACCGTTTTAGGCTACACCTCAATTGGATTTATTTTAAATTGTTCATATATAGTCTATTTTTGGTGACAACATGACATGCTAATGATAATTCCTGAATCAAGAATTGAAATTTACTGTTAGTTTCATAAACACCCTACATCTACACAGTATTTTGTAAAATATTAAAATGATCCTCATGTTTCTAATTTCTCTTGGTGTATTTCCATATGTCATCGATAAGTAAAAAAAATAATATTTCACTATTTTCTTTAAATAATCTATTAATTATGTAAATAAACATTTCTAGAGAATTATATAAAATATTTGTGAATCACTAGGAACTCATAGATTCCATACCATGCAAGAATTACATTATTTGAAATATATTCTTTCCTCCCATATTATTGGAGATATCATAGGTGAAGGACCTCCTTATAGAAATAATTTCCCCCGGGTAGTTTACTAAATAAGTAATAAATATATGATAGGGAATAATTGTTCATTATCGTGATTTTTCTATCCTTGCAATAATCAGTGCATAGGTCAATGATCCATTATTCTTGTTCATGAAAAGGTCTGGTGGACCTCGTGAAGAAGCACTCTGGGGTAAAAAACCCTTTCTTAGATTTTCTTGTAATATTATCTTTGGTTCCTCTAAATATATGGTTTCTATCCTGTAAAAAGTCTTTGATATGGGTAGAGAACATGGTATATGATAAATTATGAACTCAAACTATCATTTATGTTGAATACCGTCAAATTAATTAGGTAACACTTTAATGTAGTTCCAAAAAATGTGCATGTCATATGGAATGATCCTCTATATTATCTCCATCATTTGAACTAGATAGTTGTTCTCATGATCTATTAGTATCAATAATTCTGATTCTAATTCGGAAGGAGATTCATCTCTATATTTACACTTGTAATGAATTTGGGGATTTATTGGGATGAGAAGAGTTATCTCCCTTTCTATATTGTTTTTACCATTATATAAGTATATCCAATCCATTACCAATATAACATAAAACTCCACCAATGTATGTAATATAATATTTTCCAGGTTGATTATTCGACAAACATTAACTGGGGAGGATTTATATACATTAGGTGAAATAATTTCCCATTTCTCTATTATCATAGCTAAATCAGACGTTATATTTTGAGGTGATGTTAAAATAGTTCTAAAAACATGAATGATATGAATGAATGTATAGAACTAGAATAAAATAGTTATTTTCTATAATATAATAAATAATTGTCACACATATCACCACAGTATTTTAGATATCCATCTTAGATTTAGTGATATACTGGGACCATCCTTTCTTCCAAAGAGTTTGTGGTTGTTGATTCTCTCTGGTAACCATTCGATAAGGGAAATAGCTCACATAATTACAATGGTACACGAATTTGATGACCTGGATTTCATGTTGTGTGTTGATCAAAAACGTTATTTCATCTATTACATTGATTGGATCCTTTAAATCCCATTTGAAATAATTTTTTGCATGTCCCTATATAACCCATTTGAAGCATTTAATTGTTCACATTATGTATAGTTACTAGGATTCTTCTTCCCACAGTTTTGAAATGTGGGATATTGGATTTTCACTCATTCATTGGATTTATCTATTTATCCTCTCATATTAAACATTATATTACAATTATAAACATTTATCCCTTGTGAAACATAAGAAACTCTAATATCCATATCAAGAATAATGTCTCTTCCTATAATCTTCTCATAGATTTCATAGTCATGAATCGCCACATATTTTTATAGGCTTAGATTTAATGTACAAAATAATATATACATATATAATTCATTGTTCATGACACATTCAGTGTCATATCATGGAATCCCCATAATTTCTTTCTTTATACACCCAAAAAGAATCATCTTTCTTTTGTATCAGTCTAATTAATACTCTCTACATTTTAATATAGAGATTTAGGGGAAATATTTATTGAAAATATATTTTAATGATTCCAACCCAATCGATGGAATATATTTACTCTTCTGACATTTTTTATAGATCAGTTTAGATCATCAACGTCCCCAAAAAATGATATAATAATAGTTTGACTTTCACTTTTTCTATGGATTTAAGGACAAAGAATATCTTCTAAGTGTAGTAAATCAATTGTTCCGTGATGAATTTATTAGAAGATCCATTAATGAAAGGAAGATTTATAAAATAAAGTATTAGATTAAAAAAATTTATTTCCTAGGATAAATAGGGCTTAGCACATGATTCAATTTATTATCCAAACCATGACCACTTTATCCAATACAGTCATGATATTCTAGGATCTAATTACCATCATGTTTAACCTATAATTATTTAAATCATTACAACAGATATCAAATTGATTTTCAAAACATGATTTAATATTTCCCACCATTACATATGATAATTAAAAAAAATAATTTTTGGAATTGGATACATAGATAATGTGAATATATAAATGAAACTATGTACCTATAAATCATAAAATATAAATTAATTTTTTTACTAACATTTCATTCCTATGTTTATTTCATTGTTATCCATAGTGATAAAATATCCCAAGGGTTTATACTAATATTTTTTATTTCTAATCCCCCAATAATAAATAGGAAATACTATGATACCAACTATAGAAATCCCATACATTTAACATATTATTACATGATTTTAATCATAATTATATAGGAATTACAAAAATATGATCTAAATTGATGTGTATTTGGATTACAATGTATATAATTAGAAAAAAAAATTATACATCTTTTTATTTTTCTCTATAATGAGATCATGACTACCTTTTAGATCATATATCTATATTGGAAAATAGAGGAATTGGAAGATGAAAAGGATGAGCTAAAAATTTATTAAAGGGAATAAATAACGGAATAACACATTTTCCATGAGTTGGAACTCTCTACATGGTAACATAAAAGGATTTGACCAGGATTAATCATATGGAATCATAACATATAGCACATGTAATCATACGATCACATAAATATTGGAATCTGGAATCATTATATTACATGACATTAACATGAGTCAAGGCTAACTTCTAAGACTATCTCACATGGTGGAAAATGTCCCATAATGGATTTGGTTTTATTTATGATCACATATATGATGTATCATGTGACTAAACATTACCCAATGCATTGGACTAATATCCTGGTGCACCTATCATATAATTTTCAGGAATATGAATTCCATATAATGAGTCAAACTGAATGAATAAACATAAGGGTTACCCATGGAAATAAAAAGGTATCATAATCATGTAATAAAGAATAATCAAGGGATTTTTCAAAATGATATCCATGAACGAATAGAACAATCCATTATTTAATATTCAAAATATAAAAATATTAATATATCATGAATAATTATATCCAAATAATGTGAATACATGGAAAATAGTGTTTAAAAAAACCTTAATGATGAGCCACTTTAGTGGAGTTCAATAAGAAATATTAACAATCATTTTACGAGGAAAAATGAATTTTTTTTGTATAAAACAAAAAATTTACTAATATATTTTTTAAAATATAAAGTGATATATTTTATAAAAATATTGGTTTATTAATATAGTTTATGGTATGTAATTTTATAACGTGTATGAAATAAAGAATTTCCCATTTAAATGATATTTCTTATGGAGAGGAATTGAGGAGGGAACCTTTTAAAACATGTTTTCCCTATCAAATAATCATGAATTTATATATATTTTCATATTTTTAACATTTATCAAAATTAGGAGAATTATTTATTAATAATTGAGAAATAAAATTGGGTAAAGAGAGAGAAATTATAACCCAATGTACAAAATTTAGGTCTAGAGAGATCCCTCAAATTATTTCTGACTGTGTTCTTCACATGAATATAATATCCACGATAATAAAATTAGTTTGATTAATTACTCAGTTATGATACTTTTATAACTTTATTTGATTGATTATAATTATTAAAGGTTAATTTATGTCCATTTCCATGAGTGTTAAATTTAAATTTCATAGTTCTAGGAGTATTCATTTTCATTATTTCATGGTCAGTTTAATTGTATATAATTATTGAATTTCTTTTTAGATGGTAATTATTGAATATAAGTGAAATTATTTGGTATTAATGCACTTATAAATCTTCAAATGACACAATATACCATTTTTTATTCACTTATTAGTATGATTCATTAGAGAAAACATTATTGATAAATGTAATGTTTATATTAGAGGGTTTTTGATCATCATGAAATATTTTTTATTTATATAATATTATCTATATATATTAGTTATAGAATATGAAAGGAGTTAAAATATAATTTTTACAATATATCTAAACTACTATAGTTTATTATTTACTAGTCTTGAATGTAGTAATAGAAAAAAACTCATCATCCACGAATATGGTGAACTGACATATCAGATATGATGTTATCATTTTTTGAGGAAAATGAAAGAAAAATAGATATTATGATGAATGTTACATTAAAAAATAAAATTATAATATATATATATATGATACTATATTAATCATTCCACTTCTCCAAAATTTATTTTAATAAATAATTTTTTAATGAATTGATAATTTTAATTCCATCATGATTTCCATTTCAATCATTTTCTAGTCGATAAATGCTGGATCATTAAATATAATCATCTATGAAAAAATTGATCGATCTTTTTTTCATAAAAAATACAACTATTTCTAATATATTTTGGACTGGTAATGGATTTTTTGGTAAAATTCATTGATCATATCTAACAATCTTCACTGGAAAAAATTAATAAATTTCTATATGAATATATATATTTTCCCCTTGCTGTATGAATATATTCAAAAATTTTCTTCATAAATAAGATGTGGAATGATTTTCATCACAATGACTCTATTTTATTAATGGGATAGTTCCTCTATTTAAATTTCATCTTTTTGAAGTGTGTGAAATTAAATTATCATTTCTCATCAGTACATAACCTAATATCTTCTTATATGGATTATTGTATACCTTGAAAATTTCTCCACATGGGGGAAATTTAATGACTAGTGAAATGATAGGCCCATTTTTCGATGATCTCATTACAATAATTTTTCTGAAAAAAATTAATCCCTTCTATGTTTTCATGGTCAATCTGTTTCAAAATTGGGAACTCTATTTTAAAAATCATCAGTAATACCATGATTGTTTAATGAATCAACATATACTTGTGTAGAATAGTCTTCAGTTTCATTTATCTTACAAGGTATGATATATATTCTTGTGATTGTTATTATATTACCTCTGAATGATACTTCTTTCATCCAGAACACAAATATACTTCACATTTCATATATATTTTCCTTTACTAAATCATTAATCACTGTATTCAAATGTGTCTCATCCTCTACCTTGTTTTTTTGAGGAAATTATAATATCATGTATAATGATGCCAAATTTTTCACTATGGAATCTAAAAATTATTTATTCATTAACACCAAAAATATTTATAGAGTGTTAGGGGGTTTGAATGGAATCATTATGAACTTACAGTTTCCATATCTTATTCGAAGGGTAGTTTTGGGACTATTTACTAATTTTACCCTTTTCTAGAGGAATCCTAAATAATGGTCCTACTTATAAGAATACTAATCCCCCACATATTCTATCGAATAAGTTATCTATTTATGGGAGGGGTAATTTTTATTTATCATTATATTTTCAGTTCAAGATAATCAATGTAAAGGAACATTGACCCATCATTCTTTGATATAAATATTGTTATAGAACCCCATATTAAATATTTGATGCATATATAACCATTCTCTATTATTTCATGTAACATGTTCTTCATCTCTTTCATCCCAACAGTGTCAATTCTATAAGGGTTCTATGATATAGTTAGAGATCCATTTAAATATCAAATTTAGAATTCATCCACTATATCGTGTGGACGGCTGATAAACTGTTTTGGGAATACATATGTATGATCACTCACAATGGGAATATATTCAAGCACGATTATACAGTATGACAAGATCTCTTGAGCTAGATATTTATTCTTATATGGAAATAATATTTATTTTTGAACAGAATCTTCTTAATGGAGGTTTATCATCCTCCTTACACTTTTATAAAATTAGAGGATACATTTGGAGGTGATGTATCAAATTCCACTATTAAAAGTTTACATTGGATTTATAGAAATACATCCAATCAATTCCCAATATAATTTAAAAAATCTCTAAAGGAAGAAAAACATGATTTTATTTAATATTTAGTGGAAAAACGTTGACTAGGGAGGATTTATATATAAGGAATCCAACCATCACTCGGGTTTCTGTTCACATAGATAGATAAATTCCCGAGTTTTGGTTTGGAGGTTGAATAGTTCTACTAACCATATATGATATAATATAAATAATAGAAACAAAATAATATATTTTTGTCTCTATCTGTGAATGAATAACTACAATACGAGTCACCATATCATTTTCTGGATCGACCAACACAGTACTAATGTAATACGATCATCATTTTTCTCTAAGCCTTATAAGTTGTTATCGTTGATTTTATCTAAAACCCCTGTATTAGGGAATTTGATTTCCTTATTCCCATGTTCCATGACCTAGAAAATATAAATCACTAGATGAGTACTAATCTGGTTAATTTTTTTCCACATTATTGGGTATCTTCATTTCCCTCTCGCATTGGAATCCAGATGCCTCACATATCTATATTTGTATCATCTCACATATCCCAAAAGACTATTTGAATGATTCTTATTCCCTCACATTAAAATTTTGTGAATTTGGGTTTTATTTTCTTTACATGTTGTATCTATTGATACCCATGAATAAAACTCTATTTTACATTTTTTTTCTCCATTACCACAAGACACCTCAATGTCCCCAATATCCATCTTAACATTGATGGTACCAATGAAAATGGTTTATTAATAATCAATGTTCCAAATTAGTAATTTGTTTTTCATTTTCATGGATTTAGTACTCTAAATAATCGGGCCACCTTAATTAGAATAATGATGAATAATCCATAGATCTACCATCTAATACTTACGATGTATTCTCCATACTCCAAAAAACTCATCTTCCTTTTGTTATAAACCAAATAACTCCCTCTCTATTTTTAAAATAAATAATGGAACATATTTATTGAATAATGTATTTTTAATTCCTTATATTTTATATAATTGGTATTCTAATTGGAATTTGAGTTATTGATTAGTGTTCACCACAGATCGCATTCTCCATCAATAAAATAATATACAATAAAAATATTCACATTCTCTGACCATTGGATGATGGACAATACCTCTCCCACTAGAGTTAATCCATTAATCTAATATGATGAGATCGGATGATCCCCAATTGATAGGATTTCTTTTTTAGGTAAAATAATTTACTGTGACTTTTTCATTACTACGAAGACTATGATGTTCCATATGATTCATGTTATTTTACATACAATGATCTACTCGAGCCAATAATCCCATTATGTTTCTGTATCCCACTCCCATGATATTGGGTATATAATTTGGGAAATTATCACATTTAATTTCATGTTTATGACTGTAATTGTTTCCCCTACTTCATTTAATTTAGAATAAGATGAAAAAATTAGAATGTAATTACTAGTAAATATACAAATCATAGACATACAAACCCGATAGGAATATATTTTTAAGGATAACTATATTTAAAACAATATGTTAATGGGTTTCCACATAATATATCTTTATTAATATCTATATTAATATTTACAACCTAATAATTTGTTGAAGTCCATCATAATTTTTTGTAGAGAGTTTTTGGATTTCCAAATCATATCCCATGGGAGTGTCAAATAAGGTGTGAAATAATGCTTTTTTTCACACATCATCTTATGATTGAATGATAGTTATTATTTCTGATTAAGATATATTACAATAAGGTACAAAAATAACATATCCAAATAATTTTTTTATCTTAACATGGATGGAATTTATTGGATCCCACTAACTTTATACGTAACTAAAATTCTTTCAAATTTTCGTGTATATAAAATTATATTTATACTAA
The DNA here is from genome assembly GCA_963277665.1 of Viscum album. NCBI lineage: Eukaryota > Viridiplantae > Streptophyta > Magnoliopsida > Santalales > Viscaceae > Viscum > Viscum album. The sequence goes on along the minus strand of OY728157.1, from coordinate 1,843,473,165 downwards.
TCCATCGGGTTCATAATAAATTATTATAGTAATATTCCAAAACTATTATATGGCCTTTCTATGGTACATATTATAGTGAACAAATAATTCTAATAATAATAGCACATTATTTTTATTAAAAAATATCAGATAAGTACATCCCAAAGATGATGAGTCCTAGTTTATTTTGATGTCAATATTCAAATTATATAAAATTTATCTTCAATAATAAATAGCTATTTTTCTCTCAACAATGATCGTTTAAATTCCATTGAGATCATAAATCTACATAGGATAACCATAGTCATAGATAAAAGAAATGTGTGAGCTAAAACTCTTACTAAGGGGAAAAATATTACAATGAAACATCACATATGGGTCAATAGTATATATTGATAAAAATAAATTGAAGGATCATGTGTAAAGATGTTGTAGGTTAACATAAGGAATGTGGTATCATATGATTTTCATACCCTAGGAAATGTGAGAGTATCATAGAAAATAAAATTAAACTATGTTGAGGATAATTCCCTACACAAAATAACTTGATAGAAAAGGTTATATAATGGATTTATTTTACTCTCCTATCCCATACATGATGTATCATGAGACTAATAACATCACAGAATTAATTGGGGTTCTATATGGGTTCAACCATAGTGACAAGTTTATTATATATGTGTTCCATATAATGGAATTCATTCATAATGAAGAAAATAAGAATTACCCATTGAATGAAAAATGGTAACATAATATTTCCACATATCATAAACTATGGAAATTTCACAATGAAATATTTTTTATATAATCATAAAATCATTATTACCCCATAAAAAGAGATGATATAATTATCTTAATATATATTAGAGAAAAAGATCAATTATTTAAATAATTATATATCATTAAAGAAAGATATAAATTAGGTATTGAGATAGTGGTCACTACTAGATGTTATGGGAGGTCTATATACATCTTGTACCTTGAGATTGGTATTTCACATTTATTATTAAAATCCATGAAAAATAAAAATATCAGAATTATTTAAATTCTTAGGAACCTCTTCCAAGTTTTTATATTTCCTTTTTTATTAATTTCCATGTTATATTACATTATTGAATCAATTGGGTTCACCTCAGGCATTCTGATGATATTCTTATCAAATGTCCAAAATCAACTTTGAAAATATACTATTGAAAAAAACAATGTTATCTAAAAATAACTCTAATAATGACTATGACATAAATTATCATTTTTTCATTTATTATACTTAAAAACCCAGGAGTTGGGGTTATTAAAAATGAACTATGTAACCATAATAGAGATCGTATGTTTGTATGTATGCATGTGTGCTTCTTATAGATTGAAATGATCTTTATTGATAAAAGGTATGTGTTATATATAATTTATTAAATTATAATTTTATTATAAATATAATATAATTTCATGTAATTAACTTCCATATACCATCCATTTTATGTGGTAATAAAATTATCATATTACTTCTCGGGATGGATGTCTTCCACACACCTGAATGATAATATCATTCATCAATGAATGGTAAGGAAATATAGTATGTGATATATTAATTTAATATTTAGATTAATATTTCATTTATATCATAATTATATATTAAATTCATCTTCAATTCTTTTAGTGATGGGAGATGATGGAACATGAATTGCATTGCTTCACGAGATTGTAGTCTTGTGTACACATGAAGAATTTATTCATATCCCATATGATGGAAGTCTATATTTACAAAATTAATTAATTTATCATAATAAATTAGTAGTATATGGGATATAATGATGAAATGGTATAATTATATTTTATTATAACTTGATGTAGGTGGAAGAAGAAATAACAACAAGATTCCTGGTTAAAAAATTTACCTCTTATTTAGACCACCACTTTATGATTATAAATGTGGAGCATAATTATTTAATTAATTTATTCACAAAATTATATAATAATACATTTTTTATGAAATGTATTTTTTAATACTATAATTTCTTTTGAAATTATTTTTAATTAATTTTCATTATATATTATTTATCATTCATACATAGTTTTTGAAATGTGGTTATTCGAGTCATTCATACAAATTTAATAGGAAGGTTATGATTTTCAGGATTGAATAATAGTATTAATAGAATATCTAGGTTAATTAATATATTGTGTTATGTGTAATATATTCAATAAATTATAATATTATTCTTTTTATAAATAAATGGATGGTGTTACATATTTTTTGACTTATTTTCCTAAATTGATCAAATATTTATGAAAAGATAATAGGTTGATTAAAATAAGTATATCAATGAAATTGATAGATTGTTGATGAACCCTTTGATGAGGTAACGTGGGATTTTAATTAAATTAATATTTGAATTTTTTTTTGAATCATTATAATATTTATTGATATATAGGTATAAATGACATGACGCTATTATTCGTTCATTGGTGGACCATTGTGGTTGTTATATTAAAAACATATAAACTTTAATAGAGAGGTAGGGATGTGTAATTAAATAGAATAAAATGATGACATGACTATTATATGAAATTATATCTAGGTTTTTAGTTATATTATTATATTAAATTATATATATTTATTTGATATGATATTTAAATTAGGATATACTATTTATATGTATTAGAATTGTGATAACATTATGTAGATGAATATTATGTATTTTTTTCTAATATTTTTTATTCAATATCAATTATGAAATTTTTTGGATGTAGTATTCCCAACATAGTTGCTGTTTTTTATTTTATTTTTTATCAATATCTAGTTATTATCATTGTTCATCTCATGTCTTTATTAGTTAGATATGTTCTTTTTTAATACATACTATTATTATGGGTGATACTAGTGTTCGGTGGTGATGGTGAAATTGACTAATCCATTGGGGTTATGATGATTTAGATGACGTAGTGGATGTTATATGGAAGAGCTCCAAAATTTTATTATTTATTTTTACCAAATCTCGTTCATTAATATTTATAGGAATCAATCACTAATTGTGTACTATGAATTTTCACATTTCATGGGAGAGGTTATTGGATAAACCTACTAATTATACCTCTAATATCATACTATAATTAATTATTTTTTTAGAAAGTAATATTTGTGCTAAGGTTTGATTCATGTGAAAATATATTTATCCTTATTTGATTACATTTAATGTTAGTGAATTCATATATATTGTTATTGTAACTATTTTATTTATAATGTAGTGTTATTTGTATTTATTATTGGTGTACTTTTTCATGTGTATATTCCATTATATGAGAATTATTTGTAATAATTATGATTAATGATATTATTTTAGTTAGTAAGGAAATAAAAAAAATTAAAATCCTCCAATAATATTTGTTTTATACCATTAGTTTTAGTAACCAACTCATGGACTTTTGAATCTGGGATTTCTGAGTAATTTTATAAATCATTACTAACTTAGTAGGAGTTTTAGTAATTCCAACACACAAAATTATAGTATCTAGAAGAAATTATAATTTAGGGGATGATAAAACCAATATTGGACATGTTTCATGTTTTTATCATCTATTTTAGATCTCTCAAGGTGAGTAATATTCTATTATTTAGGTTTTATTGAAATATTTCATATTAATCATTCATTTGCATGATACTAATTATTGAATTAAATAAAATATTATTTAGATCAAAATTAAGATATAATAATATTCTAGGGAATGAAATTGATGTGCATAATTTAGTACAAGGTAGGGTGGATTAAGTACAATCTATTCCAATATAGATTTAGGGTACCTTCTATTATTTAAGTTTGTCTGGAAAAAAAATTATAAGTATTTTGGGATTGAGATTGTTATTAAGGATATTGGAGGGACTTATGGAGGATCACACATGGTCCTAAAGAATTTTTGGAATGAGTTAGAGAAACTATAGTAGTTTAATTAGGATTAAATAATTCATTAAATCATAGATTTTATCATGCTATTAGATGAATTGTTTAGGGTGTTGTTTAGTATCATTAGAATATGAATCAACATGAAGGAAACCAAGTATGATTTCTTATCTGGGTTATTTATTTCTAATTTTTGGTTCACACTCTGGTATAGTAATTAGATTTGTGAATATAGTGTCTCTGGGAAATAGAAATATCATACACTACATTTAATAATTAATAAATTTGGATTTATTTATGTGGAGTAAAATGTAAAGAAGTATTGAATATTTTCATATAATCAAAGGATAATAGATTTCACACTACTAATGGATGATGTAAATGAAATGTAGAGGTGTCTAACAAAAAAATACTGTATCTATTGAGTGGGAAGTATAATTCTACTGAAAATACTTGGAAAAAGACATTTTTTGCATAACCGGAAATTATGGAAGTATTAAGGAATGATACAAAGTCCTCGAATGCCTAATAAATTTTATAATATTACAAAAGAGTAAGTATGTATTGTGTCATAAATTTTCCATTACCATATAAGTAGAAGAGAACATCCCTCTATATAAAATATATTCATGTTATTAGAGTGATTAGGTGGTGTTTAGGGGATATTTTTAATAGAATCTTTCCACACTTTGGTAGGGGATCACACTATAAAGACTCGATATATAATTGATAATGCTTTCAGTAAAAATTATTTTTTATTCATGATAAATGAGGGATATTTAATGGGGTTCTAATAAATTGTGGATCACATAGTTATCCTTATATATTATTATCGTGAGATCTATGAAACTAATTTATTTAACTATTACAGAAACAAAATAGTGGAATTTTAAGACCGATATGTTACGATGGAAGACAAAATATAATGGGGATGTGTTAGGTGAAGCTAAAAATCATACCATGGTGTAAATAATCATGATGTTGAAATGTTAATTAAACATGTTACTAAATTCATATCTCATATATTTCATGAAGGAAACCAGAGCATTTAATGTGTGATCATGGATCATAATTATAAAAATTATTTGGATTAATATTTTTATAATAAATAAATTAAATATAATATCGATTAAGAGGGTAACTAACGTATTACTTCTGGATAGATAAGATTTAAATTTTTCATAGAGAATAATGAAAGTGTATCTTAAAGATAAATAAATAGTTAATTAAATGGGAGTAATGTGGAATCATTGTTGGTATATATGATGTCATGTACATGATGTTTCCTAAAGTTCATTATGATGGATAATCATTTATAATTGCTACGCCATTACCACTACAATTTCCATCTTTTTTTCAAAGAAGGAATAATATATTACATGTGGATGAGTTTTTTTACTCTATCAATGGTATATGTGATTTCCTTATCTTTTTTTAGAGTCATATACTTGTATGGTCATTTAAACTTCCTTAAATTCTAAAATAATATGTGGTCATAATGATTCAAGTGATGGAAAATTAATCAGTATTTATACATTAGATTTTTTTTATCAGATGTGGTTACCAAAGTTATATGCTCATGTTCTTATTTCATTTATATATCTCATTATAAAAGTTCTGAGTTAGATATATTTCTTAATAATTATTTAACATGATCATTTTTAATGGAAAACTAATGAATATATATAGCCTAATTAACAGAAATCCCTCATTATCTATTCACATTTCATCGAACCAATATGTAATATCAAAGAGAAATGTTCTTGGTTGACTATATTATCTTTGAATGAATAGAAAATACTATTATACTCAATGAAATTTAAATCATCCAAGATAATAATATTAAATTATATAAGAATCATATAAACCACTATTTATAATCATGGGTAATATATTTTTATACACAAGCCAAACATGTGACCTAGGTTAGCATGATAGAAGATAATTATACAGAAAATGGTGAAGGTATCTTGATATCGACACCAATGGAATTAAACAACTTGGTGTTTGATTCTATAAAACTTCATATACAATGATGCTTTCATGGAAATAACTGCATTCCCTGGCGGGGAATATATCATCATATTTGAAGGTGATTCCAATGTATGTGAATCTAAATTTTAGGTATATGGAATAAGTAAATGGATCTAGGGATGTAATAATATCTGTTCATCGATGTTTTATTTGATTAGTCGAACATAATTTTTTAACATATGTGTTGAATCCAATAAATCCTAGATGATAACAAAATCATAAAAAGGATCTGGGGAGGATTTATAATGTCTTTAAATGTGATGGTCTTCATTATTTAGTTCAATGAAATAAATTTTTTGATTTTGGGTAGTGTTTGAATAAATATTTCTCCTATAATATGATACGAAGAATAATTAAAATAACACTTTTATAATGGAGAGTTATCAGGAAGTGACATTTAAGGTGATAAAGATACTTATAGTGGGGTTTGATTTTGATGATTGGTGCATTGAATATGTGATTTATTTCCATTACTCAAACCATAAAGGGGAATGAAATATATAAAGGCAAGATTTCAATTTCATTGTTTCATGGTGGAAATGTTTGGAATCTCATTTTATGGTTTCTAATTATGTTCCGTAATTATAATAAATAATAATAAACTACAATGAAATCATCAAATGATATCAAAGAATGGAGTGGTTCATTATAGTAATGCTATAATAAGAATAAATTTTCTCATAATAATATCATATCATGATGATAATAAAATATGTGGATGTTTTGTTTTTAAAATACCTCAATAAGGGAGATTTTTTGAGTACCATAAGAAAATATAATATTAAAAAATATTATTAAATAAATTGTTTTGTGGGGATATTTGACCTCAAAGTTGAGTTAGTGGATTCCCATGAAGAAACTAATTTTAGAGTAATAAAACCAATAAATCCAATAAACATAATAATGATTCCAGTGAATATTTGTAATAGTTGGATATAGAGAAATCTGAGTTAGAGGGTAATTTTTAATGATTCAAATCAAGAAATTTGAGAATCTTATTGAAGGAAATTGAGATCAAAATAGTAATTATAGTGTTGTCTTAAATTATATAAGGATTTATATATTAATTAAAATATCATGTAAAATTTATCAAGGAGATAAATGTAATTATCTTTAAGATAGGTAGAATGATCAATGATCCAGAAAGGATTCTAACTCATAGTATGGTGTCAGTATGTTCTAGTGGGAGAGATATTGTATAGTTTCTATAAAAGCCTAGGTAACTGATTAAATAATGTAACACATGAAAAAAATACTCTTTTAAAGGGTAAAGGAAATTATATTCAAGGGATTTATTTGATGAATAGATTATTGGAGATTAATGTGAAATAAGAAGCTCTCACATTGTGGAAGAAGGTTAATGTAGCGCCCCAAACTCTTCATGGAATGTTTCTCTTAAATACATTCTAGTTATAGACTATATTTCATGAATCACTAAGCCTATATAGAAAAAACATGGTTACTTATAGGAGATATCCATAACCTAGCCATGTAAATCTAATTTTTTCAATTCTATTATGTGAATTTTGAAAATCTGAAATACATGGTTATGATCAGTAAGTTATTTGGATCCTGATAAGAAAAAATCAATTTTTGGTGAATAGTAATATACCCTTATGAATATTAACCTACACTTATGAATATTATCTTATCCATATAAATAGTAATATGGCTACTATTACTGGTATCTAAAACATTGATTGTATAAATAAATTTAGGCACCTTAAAAATTAAGCTTCAAATTTTAAGTGATTATATTGTTTGATTAAATAATTATTTTAATTAAATATTTAACTAAACATAGTTAGATAATAATTTTTGAAAAATTTACCTCATTTTTGGATATTACACATCAAAAAATTGTTAGGATTAGTTTTTGAGATTTTTCTGAAATTCATGAATTTATGATGAATAGTAAAATCTGATAATTCACAATAAATGCTAAATAGTAGATTAATTGAGTCATTGATGATTATCTACTGATGTAAGCCCAATTGGATTGAGTTAACATGCATATAGTACTTTTCATGGTTGTGGAATATTCCTTATTGTTTTCCTTGAGATGGATGAATAAATTAATGATTATAATATTAAGAAAACCCATCTCCCCTCAACTATTTAAACAACCCCTCACCCCCTTCTTCCTCCAACACAACTCTAGCTTCTAGACTTGCCTATATTCTACCAAATACTCTCCCCAAGACCTCTACCCACGTCCAAGACAATATTGTATCACCAAAAGGCCAAAAAAGTCCTTAAAGAGATTATCAAGGAGGATTACTCTATAGGTGAATCTTCCTTCTCTTTTCTTTCAATTACTTTTACAATGTACCATTCTTTTGTTATCTTTTCTCACCTATGCTAATATAAATGCCACGATAATTAAAATAACTTACATGTACTTTATTTTCATTGTGCTAATGAAATATCTCATCATAATATCTCTTCTTCCCTCCTTTTATAAAATAAATACAAAAACCGTCCCAGATTTTTAAATTTATCACACTCCAGGAAGGCGGGTTTTTTATTTTCATTACTATCTTCAATAATGGTCATGAAAACTTTTCAATGTTTGAACTAATTCATAATATATTCATTTTATCTTGACTAATGTTCGGTAATCTTTACACATTCATAATATGGATTACTAATACAAAACAAATTTATTGTGCACAAAACCGCCAAGCCAAATAAAAACGTTCATTTTAACACATAAAATGATTCATACTCATGGTATATGACCAGAAAAATTATAGGATTATTTATATATATTTAATTTCACTAATAATGTATATTAACTATTCTAGATGATTAGTCACATTTCAATAAATACATGTAAACAAATCATGAAACCAATTAAGAAAATGCTTCCAAAACAGAAAAATATAATATCTTAAACCCATAAAAAGGCCATTAATGAACATATTAAGGTTTTAAAATATCAATTAAATGTTTACGAGGTTCTATAATTATTCATTAATTATTATAAATTTGATTATTTTGGTCATTAAGAACAAACAAGAGCACCTTCGAGCGTAAGGTAAGGGATCCTCTCTCTCACTTTTGTTCAAGAATCCCCCCTATGTTGTGCCCTATTATTTTTAATTCCTAATGACGGGTTATTATTTTTAACCTCACCCATAATTCCCTAGTGACATATAAAAAAATTAATTCCCCTTTACCTCTAATTTAACCCTCTCAATAACACTCGTTGCCATGACGAAATGTTTGTATGGTGGTTCTCATTTCACGTTAATTTCTGTGAGATTTTCATTGTTTGCCACTTATTTCTTGTACGTGGTATATGTGTACAAACATATGATATATTATTACATGATTCATTCTATATTCATGTTATTCAATAGTTCTATTAGGGGTTATTATGTTCTGGTCATATGATTTGACCGATTACATTGTGATAAGAGACATAGTCTCAACTACTATTTTGTTGTGACTTACATTGTATTGTGCACCTAATAATCTTTATGTGGTGTACCTACTGCACATTTGAGATCAGATTTCATTTTAAATTAAATTTATATTAAATATAAATAATCTAATATCATGGATATGTTTTGTTTCTAAACCATATACCATTTTACTTATGGTGTTTATTGGGATAGTTATTTTAATTATGGAAATTTTGATGAATCCGTATACTGTACTCTATATTAATATTAAAAAGGCATATTGTTCTTGAATTTAATCAAAGTATAAAGAATTTTTTGGATATATAGTGGTGGGTGGGGCACACTACAGCCCCTCGATGCATCAGTAGGTCTCATGAGCAAAATCAGTTGGCAACAAACTGTTCGAGTTTGTTTCCAAAAATCAGGCGGGTTTCTGCGCACAAAAAAACATTGATTTAACAGTACTATTGTTTAATGTGCCATATAGATTAAATACAATTAATAATAATTATCATTATTCATTATCATATATTATTATAATATAAGAAGTTTTCACAATGACAAAATCTGGGGATGTAGTTTCATTCTCTGTTAATTAATGGCTTTCGTTTTTCAATTATTCACCATGCCATAATAGTTATGTTAGATTGATTATGATTCACTTATTATTGTACTCATGCTTCCACTATTTTTTACCCTTACTGATCATTTGAGCTCACCCCTTTCATTTTTTACCTTCAAACGGTGATGATGATAAAGTTATTTTTTGAGTTCATGTGGTTGCAGTTTTTGTTTTGTTATGTATTGTATCTTGTAAAAAATTTCAATGTAATTTCTCTTACATATATGTATCTTGTTTCCTCAAAACCACTATATTTATCATTCATTTGGAATTTTTCATTCCTTATTACCATTCCAATATCAAAATTAATTCACCATCTCCAACCTAGAGGGGTGGGGGTGTTACAGTTGGTATTAGAGGATGTTTAATAGAAAACATGGATACTATAGTAGGAAATGTATAGTAGGGAACAAACCCAAAATGTAGTATTTGAGGATAAACATACAAGAAAGTCTTGGTATTTTGTTAAGGAATAGATTATATGTTTTTTTAACCATTACGTCCTTGTCTGGATATGAGCAGGTAGGGGAAGCTCTAACACAGCTGTATCTAGGGGTAAAACCCAAAAACACCACTTTGAGTTAGACTCAAATGGGAACTGGTGCACGACAACAGGCCATGCTGTACTCTTGGTTACGACACTCCTAGGGGATATGAATAAGATTATTATCCTTTTATTTACAAGCCATTATGAAGATGTTTAATGTAAAATATTCCTCAGAAAAACCCATGTTTATAAGATTAGATATGCATAGAATTTCAATCTATGTTGAGTGCTTTTATATTTGAGATTCATAAACTGATCTAGTGTATCCCCATATTTATAAATGGCATCTAATGTAAGAAGGGGAATTAATACTCGTGGGAAAGGTTGGGATATCTCAACTGAGGATGACAACACAGTTAATGTTGGAGGAGATCAGATCATGACCATATTGGGACAACATACTCAGGTTGTAATGAATAACCATTCCACACCTGTTTTCAATTGTTTAATGCAGCAGAATCCCCCGTAATTTTGGAGGACTACTAACCTTGTTGTTACTGATAAATAGATCATGAACCTTGAAATAATATTCATGGGATTAAGATGAAATGAAAATGATAAGGTAGTACTGGCATTATATTTTCTCAAGGGAAATGCTGATCAATGGTGGTCCTTGATTCAGAATACTATAGGGGAAGAAGATATAGAATGGATGAATTGTAAGGAAATATTATTTGAAAAATATTTCCCTTGTGAGTGACTAATTTAAATGAAGATGAAATTCCTTAGATTAAAACAAATTGAAGTAGGCAGTGTTGCAGAGTATGTGACTACTTTCACCAGGCTAGCTAGGTATGTCATAGATTATGTATGTGACTTGGAAAAAAAGACTGGTCATTTCTTTTTAGGTCATAAGCCATGTCTTTGAAAGGAACATGCTTCTCAATAATTTTCAACATATGATAAAATTATATAAAGTTCCATCAAAACAGAGAAGGAATTTGATATATCCAATTTTTTCAATTGAAACCAAGATAATAAGAGGTAATCTGGTAAAAATAAAGAGGATAAATAACAAAGAAGATTAGGGAACAAATCTATTACCGTTATCTGAGAAATGTGGGAATAATCATCTCGGGAAATTCTTAAAAGCCATGGGAGTATGCTATAACTCTAGAGAAAAGGGTCATGGATCTGATTAATGCATGGGGAAGAAAAAATTAAATGATAATCAAAGATATAATTTCAGAGAGATGGGTCACTATGAAAATGAGTGTCCTATGTACCATAGAATCAAGCCTCAAATAAATCCAAGATAACAAGGGAGAGCATATGTGATTACAAACGCGGAGGTTTAAATTCATAATGAAGTGGTGGTAGGTACTTTAATTGTTTCCTCAAACTTTTCCAACACATTATTTGATTTGAGATCATCTCATTCATTCTTATATTCCTAGTTTTCCAAGAAAATTAGATATGTACAATATTATATACTAAAGGAGTTGTCGGTCAAAACTCCCATGGTATGTATCATCGCAACAAAGGAATGTCAACCAGTCCCCCAAGAGACACCAAAATGTGACTTAGTTTCTACCCTTATAATCATAAAAATGACTGTATTTGATATAATTCATTGGTATGTATTGGCTGTAAAATTATGATGAAATGATCTCTTGTAAGAGAATACTGGTAGAATTTTAAAAAATGGTGTAGAATCCCCTCTCTTTAGGGAAGAAAAATCACCACCTATTTCTTATCTATAACCACCCCCAGTAGCTATACTAAATTTAATACATTGAGAGGAATATAAAATAATATCTATGGGTGAGGAAAGAAACCTTGAAATTGATTATGTGCAAATAGTGAAAGGGTACATTGATGTATTTCTAGAGGATTTACCTTGACATCCTCCAGAGCGGAAAGTTGAGTTCTCTATTGATTTAATTCATGATGCAAGACCAATATCAATGTCTCCCTATAGAATGTCCAGTGTGTAATTAGTAGTTCTAAAGAAACAACCAGATGATATGAGTGAAAAAGGATTTATTCGACCAAGTGTTTCTCCATGGGGATCCCCTGCCCTCTTTGTCATGGAAAAAGATAAATCCATTAGGAATTTCATTTATTACAGGGAAATCAATGCAATTACAATAAAGAATAAGTATCCTCTACCCCGGATTGATGATTTATTTGATCAAATTCATGGATATTAATAATTTTTGAAGATTTACCTTTGATCCATATATCATTAGTAGCATGTGAAGAAGAAAGATATTACTAAGACAACATTTCGGACCTGGTATGGGCATTACAAGTTTATAGTGATTCCTTTTGGACTGAAAAATGCACCATGTGTTTTCATGGATTTAATGAATATTTTTTTCAAGGAATATCATGATAACATTATTGTGGTATTCACTGATAATATCCTCATATATTAAAAACACTATGAATACCATGAAGAATCACTTGCGGGTTATTCATATAACTCTTAGAAGAAATAAATTATATTGGATGTTTAGGAAGTGCGAATTCCAGCTTTAATCATTTTTTCTATGACATATACTCTCTTAATATGGAATCCTAGTTGATCCTATGAAGACAAATTCATTCCATGATTGTCTCATCCCAACAAACATAACTGAGGTATGTAGTTTTTTTATTAGTAGACTACTATCAGCGTTTCATTCAGAATTTTTCCCGACTGGCTAACCCGCTAACCAAGCTCACACATAAACGATTTATGTTTGTGTGGAAATAACAATGTACATAATGATTCGAATAATGAAAATGAATATTGGTGAATTATCCAATTTTGACTCTTCCATATGGAAGTGATAAATATTTAATATACAATAATGCATTAAATAATAGGCTGGGTTGTTTCCTTATGAAAAATGATAAAGTTATTGCTTATGCATAAAAGTAGTTGAATAATAGTGAGAAACATTATCCAACTCATGATCATGAGTTAGCAGCTACAATCTTTTCTCTGAAAATATAGAGGCATTATCTCAACGGGCAGAGATGTGAGATTTATATGGACCATGAGAGTTTGAAATACATTTTCAAACATAAAGAACTCAACATTAGGCAAAGAAGATGGCTTGAGTTATTAAAATATTATGATTGTTCAACACATTACCACCCATTAAAGGAGAATTAGGTGACATATTAATTTATCAGGAATGGTCATGCTCTTCTAACTCAAATGACTATTGAAAAAGATCATATATTCATGTATCTACTGAAGATAGATATGGTAATTGTTACTGAAGTGGAAACATTGCTCCTCTTTCAAATGATTGCTAATATATATTTACTGTAGATGATAAAAATCTCCCAAGCTGGTGATGAGAATATGGACATGAAAATTAATGCAGTTAAGGATTGGAGACTGTCAGACATTGTGTATGAAGAAGGAGTTCTGAAATTGGGGAAGAGGTCAGGCATCCCATCAGTACCTGAGCTAAAAAAAGAACTATTAGACGATGCTCACAACTCAAATTTTTCTATACAACCAGGTAGAAACAAGATTTATAGTGATCTGGAATAATATTTTTGGTTGGATATATGAAGTGGGAAATTACTAACTACATGTCCAGATGTCTTGTTTTTCAACAAGTGAAACCAGAGAGACAACATCCCAAAAGAGTGATATAACATCTATATATTCCTATACAGAAGTGAGATAACATTACAATGGATTATGTCACCGTACTACCAAGGACACATAGTAGAAACGATGCATTAGGGGTAATAGTTCATCGGAACATGAAGTCTGCACTTTTCTTTCCTATAAGAGAGGATCTTTCACTTGAGCGCCTATAAAGACTTTATATGAATGAAGTTGTAAGCCTTTCTGGTTCGCCACTATCGATTGTGTCCGATCGAGATCACTGGTTTACATCAAAATTCTGGAAAAGTCTCCAGAAGGCTACAAATACTGAGCTTCGTATTAGTACTTCTTATCACACCCAAACTGGTGGACATTTTGAAAGGACTATTCATACTCTAGAGGACATGATGAGGTCATGCTCTCTTTGCATCCAAGGTATGTGGGATCAATACTTACCTTTGGTGGAAATTTCCTACAAAAATTGTTTGCATTTGAGTATTAAAATGGATCCATAGAATGAATTACATGGAAAGATATTTTGAACACAAACTTGTTAGGACGAAGTTGGTGAGAAGAATCTTATAGTCCAAAAACATATTGAAGAGACCATGGCAAATGTGATAACAATACAAGCCCATATTAAAGCATCCAAAAGTAGGAAGAAGAGTTATGATGACAACCAGAGAAAGGATTTGGAATTCCAATTTGAATATCTTGTATTTATAAATGTATCTCTGTTGAATGGTGCCTTATAGTTCAGTAAGAAATGATAATTGAGCCCCAGGTACATCATACCACATGAAATCCTAGAAAGAATTGGAGTAATAGCTTACAGTTAGGAAATACCTCCAAGTCTCTCTAGATTTCATGATTTTTTCACATGTCATTGTTAAAGAAATACATTCCAGACCCAATGAATGTACTCACATCTGAAGAAATAGATCAGGAACATGATTTTTCATACTTAGAAAATCTTTTCGGGATTCTTGACACAAGGGTGCGGGTATTGAGAAATCAAACAACTCGTCTAGTAAAGGTTCTTTGGAAAAATCAGAATAAGGAGGAAGCGGCATGGGAACCTGATGATGTTATGAAAAATAATCACCCACTTATTGTTGGTGAGCTTCAAACATAAAATTTCGTGGATGAAATTTACAAAGAAAGGAATAATATAGCACCCTAAACACTTCATGGTATGTTTCTCATAAATAAATTCTAGTTATAACCTACATTTAATGAATCACTAAGCCTCTTTGGAACCAAACATGGTTACTTATAAGAGATATCCAGAACCTATCCATGTAAACTTTAATTTGTCACTTTTATGATGTGAATTTCGAAAATCTGAAATACATTGTTGCGATCAGTATGTAATTTGGAGTCTGATAAAGAAAAATCATTTTTATGTGAATAGTAACCAACCATTATGAATAGTAACCTACCATTATGAATAGTAACGTACCCTTATGAATAGTAGTATGACTCTTATTAATGGTTTCTATTCCATTGAGTGTATAAATAAAATTAGGAACCTTAATAATGAAGATGAAAATTTTAGGTGTTTATATTTTACGATTAAATAATGAATTTTAATAAATATTTAATTAATCATATTTAAATAATTATTTTTGAAAAATGGACTTCATTTTTAGTTTCTACACATCGAAAAATGGTTAGTAAGAATTTTTTGGTTTTTTTGAAAAACATTAATTTTTTATGAATAGTAAATTCTGACAATTCACAATAAATGCTATATAAGGGTTTAATTGAGTCACTGGTGATGATCTGCTGATGTAATCCCAATTGGTTATAATTAACATGCACATACTACTGTTCTTGGTCACGGAATACTCACTATTGGTTTTTTGAGAATAAATAATAAATAAATGATTATAATATTAAGAAAACTCATCTCCCCTCTACTATATAAACCACCCCTCACCCCCTCTTCCTCCCACACCACTCAAGATTCAAGCCATTCCCAAAGACTTCCAAATACTCTTCCCAAGCCCTCTACCCACGCCCAATACTGACTTTTCTCACCAAAAGGCCAAAAAAAAGGCTTTATTGATATTCTCAAGGAGGAGTACTCAAGAGGTGAACCTTCGATCTCTTTTCTTTCATTTTCATTTAAAAAGTGTCATTCTTATGTTCTATCTTCTCACATACCCTCATAAAAATTCCCTGATAATTTCCATACATTACATGTACAATATTTTAATTGTTCAAATGGAATATTTCATCACAATCTCAATTTTTCTGTCCTTAATACAATAAAGGCAAACACCGTCCGAGATGTGTAAATTTTTCACACTCAAGGAAGAAAAGTTTACATTTTGGATTACTATATTCAATACAGGCCATGAAAAATTTTCAATGGTATAAATCAGGCCATAATATATGTATTTTATATCTATTAATTTTCCAGAATCTTTACACATTCATAATATGAAATAATTATACAAAACAAGTTTGTTGTGCACAAAACCGCCATGCCAAATCCAAGCGTTTATTTTAACGCGTCGAATTAATCATCCTCATGGTATATAACCAGAATCATTATATGATAATTTTTATCTCTTTAATGTCACTAATAATGTATATTAAAAATTATGGATGTTTAAACACATTTCATATGAACTTCCATTAATGAACACTAGTAAACAAATCAAGAAACCATGTAAGAAAATGCTTCCAAAATAATTAAATGGAATCTCTTAAACTCATCAAAAAAGAAAATTAATGAACATAATAACATTATACCATATAAATTAAATGTTTATCATGTTCAATAATTATTAATTAATGAATATTAATTAGATTATTAAGGTCTCCAAAAACAAACAAGATCACATTCGAGCATACGGTAAGGGATCATCTCTTTCACTTTTGTTCATGAAAATCTCCTCTGTTGTGCCCTTTTATTCTTAATTCCTAATGACAGAGTATGTTTTTTCACCTCACCCATACTTCCCCTATGACATATAAACAATTTAATACACCATTACCACCTATTAAACCATCACAAAAACACTCGTTACCATACCGAAATGTTTGTAAGGGGTTTCTCATCTCACTTTCATATCTGTTGATTTTCATTATTCGCCACTTATTTTTATTAAGTGGTATATTTTTACTAAAATTTGATATATAATAAAATTATTCTCCTTATTTTCATGTTATTCAATTACTAATTTGAGGGTTATTAATTCTGTTCATATGATTCGACTGATTACATTGTGGTAAGAGACTTTATCCGAACTGCTATTTTTTTGTGACTTGCTTTGAATTATGCTTATAATAATTCTTATGTGGTGTACCAATTTACCATTTGAGATCAATTTTCATTTGAAATTATATTTATATTAAATATACATAATCTCATATCATGGATATGTTTTTTGTCTCAACCTTAAACCATTTTACATACGGTGTTTATTTGGAAAGTTATTTTAATTATGAAAATATTGATGAATCAATATAATCTACTATATATAGATATTGAAAAGGAATATTACTCTTGTATTGAATAAATTAATAAATAATGATTGTACATGCAGTGGTGGGTGGGTCCCACTATAGCTCCTCTATGCATTGGTAGGTCTCATTTGACAAATTAGTTGGTGACAAACCCTTCGAGTTTGTTTCCAAAAATCAGACAGGTTTCTACCCACGGAACTAAACCGTTTTAATGGTATTATGGTTTCATGATCCAGATACATGATTTCCTATTATTAAGAATTTAATTTATTAATTATTAGTTATTATTATTATCCATTAGGTTTTCACTATGAAAAATTCTATGGATGCAGTTTCATTCTCATTTTATTAAAGCCCTTAGTTTTTCATTTATTCACCATTCTATAATGATTAGGTCATATTGATTATGACTCACTTATTATTGTACTCATCATTACTCTATTAGTAACCCTTAATGACCGTTTTTGCTCATCGCTTTCATTGTTTACAATCAACAGGTTATGAAGAGAATGTCACTTATTGATTTCATGTGGTTTTATTTTTTAGATTAGTTATGTGTCGTATCTTTTAACCTTTTTCAATGTAATTTTTCTTAAATTTATGTATATAGTTTTTTCAATATAACTAAATTGATCATTCCTTTGCTATTTTTCATTCCTTAAAACCATAACAATATCACATTTAATGAACCAGCTCAATCAAAGAGGGGTTGGGGTGTCACATTTAATTTAGGAGATTAATAAAAAATGTGAAAAGAATTACAAAAATTTAATTTACTAATACACCTAAAAAAATATGTTAATTTTTTGAAAAATATTGTTAATAAATAATATCTACATTCATATAAACAATAAAATTTAAGGATCAATTTAAAAAATTGTAGGGGATAAATTATAAATATTAGTATATTTTTCTTCTGAAAACATTATCCTCAAAAGACATAAAATAATCATCATGGTTATTAATTAGTGTGATAAAAAGATATATAAAGGTTTATATTAGTTGTTGGAAGAATATTTTAGTTGGTTAAAAATAATATTAATTTTTTTCCCTATTAATATAAAGAGATTCAATGCTGAAAAATATGTAATATTTTTTTGTCCATTCTTATAGAGATTATCCAAATATGGTTGTGACATAGGATAATATAGAATAAAAAATTTAACCCATGAAAAATATATTGTTATATAATTGTTTGGAAGACCAAATTCACTCTATTAATTTATATCTATGTGTGAAGAAAACAATAAACCAAAAAAAATTAATTATCACATCCAAAAAATGTTATTCTATAATGAATAGAAAATGGGAGGTTACTATAAACATGAAAAAATATATCACACGTCAATTTTTTAGATTGTAGAATATTGTGTTGACACTGACCATCTAAACTCTACATTCAACCAAATGAGAAAATATCACTACATCTCATCACATGTGGGACTCAAAATTCCTTCATAGACATCCTTTTTCATATGGTAATTAATTTTAATTACCCTAGTGTTGGTCTGTGTCTTATGTAATACCTAGTGACATTAATATGAGATCTGGTTCATTGAATATCCTCCTTTTTCACTATCATTTATCTAGTATACCTTGAATTATGCTAAAATATTATCAATGAGTGTCTACCAATATCCATATTAATATTTTCTCAAGTTACATATGGTGAAATATTGTGTACAATTATAGGAAACTAATGTATTGTTCTCACATCCTAGAGATAGAATTAATTAGTTCTTCCACAATCTATTACAATCATTCCATGTTCATCCCAACCTAAATGTAGTGATTGGGGAACATTTAATTATATATACGAGGGTAAACTCTAGAGAACATCTGCTCAAAAAAATGAGTACTTTAGGGTAACTTATGAAATGTGGTGTGGTCACATATACATTAAAAAATGACCTTCATTTGAATGAATCCCTATATTTTTTTGATTTTTTATCATGGTACCAATGAGGTATGAAATCGAAATTTGTGTTTGTGCTTCAATAGTATACAACATTTTTTTCTATGACCACTTACACGTCCATAATGGAAAAGGTTCCTCCATGAACTTGACGTGATCACACCATGATCAATTCAAAAATCATATCTTACCAAACCAACTTTTACCTCAAAATTTACAATAAATCTTGGGATATTATTGGAATTACTGGAAAAAAATTATCCAGTATACCAATTTCACATCATTCGTTGTGTAAGGGGTAGATGTGGAATGAATGTATTCCTTTAAACATAACTTTAAGTAAGACTTTTATCAACATCATAGTCTTCATAAATTTTCTAGTCCTATTTAAAATCACATCTGTTGAACATTCAAATCACATATTGATTCTATGATAGGATTGTTTATTCATTAAAAAATTATATTATAGACTATCCTCTATAGGAAAAGACTATTAGAAACTAATTGATATTGAAAATTAATAGGTAATATCTATATATATCTTCATGACGTGGAATTAAATCCATGTATTTGGCTCCCTAATAACTCTAATGTCATTGAAATTATTTTTTTCATTACCTTTGACATTGAGTATTCCATTTAGAATAGAATCAATTGTGTTCCCTCCATTATGGAATAGAAAATTTTTTATAGTATAGACTCTATGCATCAATCAAATTTATCCTCCAGATAAAATTCGTGTGGATTTAATATATCTATAACAATACTCATGGAATTAAATAATATAAAAAGTCATTCATAACATTGAAACTCAGATGAAATTTTCAATATGAACATTCAATATCAAACACCATAGGGATTTGATCGAACAATTTTCCATATTGGGATTGTTGAAAAAAGTACATGAATCCCACCTCCACCAATAATAATGTCTTGATGAGTCATTAAATAATAATTACATATTGTGAGACTCTTTCAATATTAGAATAAATATATAGACGTTTTTGTACAAATGATAACAAATCCCCTACACTTTACAAATTGTCCCCGTTATCACAAATCCAAATATTTTCCCCCTATATGGATATCTCTCCCATAGTCTATAGGGGAATGATAATAGCCATAGATACCAACCATAGTGTTCTCCACAAACATTATTTGGTTCTCTGCCATTTTAAGTGAACCCAACAAAAATTTCCAAGAACGTTCACAATGGATTATTAGAAGGTCATGAAATGAATTGAGGAATGAAATCATACTAATATTGATAAGATACTTCTTATAAGGGAATGGGGGTATCTATATCTAGTAGCATATAGAGATATGGTTTCATTTGGACATACTAGGCCAACTAAAGAAATTAATAACATTCTTCACCTAGATCCTTAGTGATAATATTATTGACTTGTTTTTTGGTCAACACATACTCTAGTTTTTCTTGTTTTTTCTCATATTTCTCTTTCACGAAATTGTATTTGACCCCAATTTTATCACAAAATACTCTTGAATAAAAATTTTATAAATTATAAAACACTTGGTATTTCACAAAAAAAATATAGTAATGAACACATCAATTCTAATTTCATAAAGATATTATACCATCCATATATATTGGTTAAAACCATAACTCACTATAATATACTCTTCCTTTTTAGAGTTGGATGATATAAAACAATTCTTATTTATTTTTACATACAATGAATGTGATACAAATAAAACAAACACCTCTAAAAGTAGAAACCCATTCATCAATTGAACCATCCAAATCAAAATACAAAAATCCCATCAACTTCTATTTTGAATTTCTTTAATTATATATCCCAATGTCCATTTTTTATTAATATATAAAATTTATTCCTCTCACAACAGTATTTCACCATTATATTGAAAAACTATAATTACTAGAACTATGATAACTGGAAAAAATAATATCTACAAAAGTAGATATCATGTAATATGTCAATGAAATATTTGCAGATGGTCACATCAATCACGTCACTATAACAATAAGTTAATGGTTTCATGGGTGTCTCCATACGATTAAACATTGATTTATAATCATCCATTATAAACATATTCCAAACATCCATGGAATAATTAGTTATTGATATAATTGGATCATTACACAATTGAAAAACCATTATACAATGGAAAATAATAATTCCAAAATAAGATATATATCTATTTCATACCTCATAATTTATGAAGACTATTTTCATTAGGTGTCATATGATCCTCCGATGACAATTTCATAAACATATATATGAACCATCATCTATTGACATTTCTCATTATTACTATAGATGTTTTTATAATCCCTTACACTATGATAAATATTGTATTATATGAATTGATCATGTCGTTAGTACTTGGATATCAGTTTCAATTATAGTGTGTAAAATGATATCTTCAACCAATAAGAAATAATTTCATCATCTTGAATGAGAAATGTATTTGTTCTCATAATTTAGACTTTCACATCAAGGACTACATTAAAGAATATTAATTTTACATCAATTGAACCATCATTAATATGCTTTTAAAAATCCATGTCTAGAAATAAAACAATAGTCTCTGAAAAGGACTAAGATTAAAAACATATTGTGTACATAAATTCGTTCAATGAAATAATTACTCATTAACAGTAGTCATGAATTATTTATATAACATAGATTAGTATAATTTTATTATTTCATATATCTTAATAGGTTTCAATCTTATTCATATATTTTTTTCATGGGATAACATCCTATTTATTATCTTTCCCAATTAGTTAAAAATTATCATGCATCAATTTTGACCAAATATCAACTATATAAGTTTCAAAAAATATTTTTTCTTCCACCTATGGTAAATATAATGTGTTCTACTATTTCATTATTCTAATGGTGTGAATGGGGATTTCATAACACCAATGATATTATTATTGTAGTAATAGATCTACCATATCATTATTTTATTCGTGATTGAAATTTTAAATTTACCTCATCATTAATGTTTTCATCATCACTCATTATAACCCTTTGAATGAAACATTATCTTGAATAATATTCATGATAATCCTACAAAAATTTTGTGTCATTCTCTATGAATTTTGAAAATTTTTATCAAAAATATTCGTGCATGTATTAAAGTTATACTCATATTAAAATATTTAAATATCATTTTTTAACAAATCTACCCAAACAATTTTTAATTCATATATATTCATTATTTTTTATTAATATCCATGAAATATAACTTTATTTTCATATTTTTAAAGCATTATATTCATTTCATAGTTAATAATAATATAAATTCTTTTAAACACCAAAACATATTTCTTCTGTCATCTTTTTATCATAAAAAATTTTATACGAAGTATTTTCTTTATCTGGATTTAAAAAATCTTGTTGGGTATATAAAACACTATTGGAATAAATATTTTCAAATTATTATTTGACTGGTACATTCTAATGAGAATAGTACAATCAATGTTTTTTATAACCTTATTTCATCATGTAATAAATTTTTAAAAATAATGAATTATAATGATTGACACATGATGTTGAATCCCACATTTTCCAGACATTATTTATCATGGGTATTTTTAAACACTATAAACATACTGGTATCAAATATTTTTATTTTTTAAAAAATTATCTTGCCATTTTTTCCTTGTTATTAAGTGATAAACTAGAAAAAAAATATAGTACTCACCATCAAGAATGAAATCCTATTGAAATCATCAATAGAAAATACATAATTATTTATTTTTTCAACATATTTATAGTTCATTGGTCTTAAAACAACCACTTGAAAAAGAAATAATATTGATTATTAGATTTACATAGTAAGAATATAATTTATCTAAAGATTCTTACCATTTTTAAAAGATACACATATATTAGTATTATGATATGTGATTTTGGTAAAATTTGGTGCTCAATAATTCTTCATGAATTTTTTTTAGGTATTTTGATCAATTTCCTAATATTCATATTACATGTATTATTAAAATGATCCTTGAATGGGATGTTCTAATTATCTTAACCAATAAATTAAATATTTCTCTTTTGATATCTACATTTTAGGAAAAAAATCACATATTGTTTTATTAAAAACCCCATTAATTACAAATAAAATAGCATGTACATATTAAACAACAGGCTTTCACAAAGAAAATGATAGATAAAACCATCAAAGAAAAAAAAAATTGAGACCACATTGAGAAGCATTTTTCTTTTCTCGTCAACAAATTTTATGTAATTAATTATTTAATAATATAACCACACCACTGTTTTTGTTATTTTATGTTGGTGATAAAATATTAATTATCCGTCATGTGGGACGTACACCCATTTTCGAATACCTTTAAACCTAGCTGTTTCATTGATCCAAAATAACAATTATTAGTGTTTTCTATCATAAAAATTATTTTACCTATCTATGAATATGTATTTATTTTTCATAATGTTAGACAGGTTCACATCCCTCAAGGTTCGAAAATTTTAACTTACATCGTACAAAATTGAGAACTTATTTTCTTTTTCCACAATGTTTATTGATGCTCCAAACTAATAATTTTTTACCATTGAATTTTTGTGGATACACATATTTTGAACCCCTGGATAACAATAGTATTCTTCATTTACAAATAATTCACACTAAAATTAATAATCATTATATTTTACTAAAATTTCACAATACTTTTATCCTTTTTTGTTTCTTAGAATGTCGAATACCCCCATAAAATTGAGAACTAAAATAGAACATGTCCTAATTATAATCATAAATATAAATTAATGATTTGTTTCATCTTCTTATAAATTACGTCATGAAAACTTATCAATAAAAAGTCTACAAAATCAAATTTAAATTACATAGTTTACATAAATAACCCCATGTAGTCGTGGATTATTTTCTCAATGGTGGATAATATCATGGTTCTTATTGTGTTTATGTTGTTATATTTGTTGGAAACCTTATCTGAAGAACTCATAAGTATAATAGATCTTTATATGTTTATTATATAGATATATATCATTGAACATTGTTTAATATTGAATGTAAGAATTTTTTAGTAATGGTAGAGGTCTACATTGGCAATTTTGGATTATTTAGAGATCATAATTAATCCACATATAAACATTTTTGAAGGGAAAATCATGCCAGTAATCTATGTAGAAGAATTATTTATTGGAATTCCATGTAAAAAATCCACATAGCTGAATATGAGAGGGGAAGATCACATATGTGAACATCCAAGACAGGTTTGGGATGGTAAGATCACATAATAATTTCATGTTTTCCTTTATTCTATGTAGGAATATCATGAAAATAATTTATTAGTTGTTTATCAGGTTGAGGATTACAACCCCATTTTAGAGCATAAAAAAGTTTCCCTCTATTAAAAAATAAAAAAGTGGAAACCCATTAAATTTAATAGTGTAATAAAATATATATAGAAACACTACATGATGTTCTAAATTGGGTTTTAATGTCTAAAAATAATTTTACATAATGTTGGTCTAAAATTGTTTTCTTGTATTATCATAGAAAATAAATTTCTTAGTTATGTATCAGTAATAATATTATCATGTTGGAATGGCTTAATTCTCAATTCCATTATATCATTACTAAAGAATCACACCCATGACTATGCTAATGGATATAGCCACTTACATAATTGGTTTCAATACCTTTTTGGGTTTTATTATATCATTAAATTTATATATTTTTTCAATCCATTATACCAAAAAAAATTCTAAACCCACGAATCTCATAATGAAAATAATATATATTTGTTCCACAGTATCATACAAAATTCATCATATCATATCACATGGAAAGAAAATAGGTTTCAATATTAATTTACCATATAACTATAGATCAACTCTTGGAAAATAGATGGGTCCCATAAACATTTCATCATTACTTGTCTATCCATGGAAAAGAAACAACATTCCTTAAATCATCCTTATATTATCATCAAACTATATCAAATGAATGATAATTGTTTTGATAATTATTTAAAATTCATAAGAAATAATAATTAAAAATAAAGAATTTTTTCATTGATTAAAATGACTTTGAAGATATCAGGAACATTTCATAAGGAAAATACCCATTTCACTCTTAAAGAAATTATTTAAATTCTAAAATTATCTTATATATAAAAGAAATAATAATAATTATAAATAACCTTGGAATATTTTGATATAATAGTAAATGGATTTTGCTTTATTGATGGCAGGAAATTTATTTCATGTCATGTCCATTAAAAAAGATTACATTCATATTTTTTGAAAAAATTAAAATATACCTCATTAAAAAAAAATATAATATTTTTAAATATATATATATATATGTATATATAATGATTTTATAAAATGAATTTTATCAAAAATGTGAGAATATAAAAATTTTAAAACTATTTTTGGAAATTGTAGACATTGAAATAGTGAATTATAAACTTATGAGAAAATAAAGTCATACTTCCTTAAAAATACATTTCCATCTATTAAATAATAAAGAAATAAAAATGAAAAAAAAACATGTAACCTCAAAACATTACATGAGGAGAATGTGAGTCATGATATTATCAAGATATGGGTAATAAAATTTCAACATCATGAAAAAAATCATACACACTCCAGATAAACAATGAGTATGCTACATAAATCACATACCTCAAGTTCCACATTATTTTATTGTGCATTAAAATAAATTTTAATAAATTTTAATAAATTTTAATTTATTATATAAATATTAAAGAATCGTATAATGATGTAAAATATCTTATATGATCTATTACATTTCACTACCCATTTATTAATAATTCTTTATTAAAGTTCTCATTCGCATGTTTTAACTATTTCATTTTCCATGGAAGATAAGGTTCAACGGTTTTATTCCTTGTACATTGATCATTTTTTCGTTATCTAACAAATATATATATATATTAATTATATATATATATATTAATCCATAATAAATATTATATAATATATATTCTCTAAATTTATCTTCATTACAATTAATATAATTTAGATATGAAAAGTGAATGACATTGCTTCTTAGGTACGGTAGTGCTCATGATTGCAAGAGAGTCATTATTCTTATCACACATATTTGAAGGAAGTGGATAATGGGTTTGGAATAGTAATATTAATGATATAGTATATTTAAAATACCAATTACATTATTTTATAATGGATACAATAAATTATTAAGAGGTATAATAAAATATGAAATTTAAAGCACTTGGTTATGATTTATAACTCTACATTGAGAAGCATTATTGGGATTAACCCATAATCCTTCAAAGGATAGTATTTTAAAAAGACCAAAAAACTTAAAACATGTGTAATAATATATAAAATTAATTCTATTTGGTAATAGCCTATCAATAAGGGTAAAAGAATTAAATAATGAGGTAGAGGGGGTGCCTTTATATATGTGAGGGGAGAGACAGTCATGAAATTTCATAATGTGTTAAATTATATGAAGTAAATTATAATGTAAAAAATGTATATAAATTGATATTATATAAATATAAGATGATGATTAGAAGAAAAAAACTCATATAATCTATTTGGATATGAGTTTTATTTATTTTGAATCGTAATTCATAATGTTAACCCTTGTAAACAATTTTTTACGATTAGTATGATACCAATTTTCTATACTTTTTAAGAGTAATGAATGCTTCTATAAAAAGAAAATTTATCCATAAATGAACCATAAAATATATTTTTTAAAATATAAAATTATTCTTTATGAATAAAATAATTATATGAATTTTTATTCATTAAATTCTTTTTTGTTATTAATTATAAGTAATCTAATTTTTAGGGAAATCCATTTAATTTTACATTGAAATAAAAATAGAAGGAAATGACACCAAATATATACCTTCCAATCATCCCCAATTTTTTATATTTTTTTAAAAAACATGTATAACCAATTAATACAAAAAAATTATTTATTTTAATATTTTTTCACTTATATTATTTCTCCATTAATTCACGTAATAATGCATTATTGTTGTATAAATATTTAATTTAATTTTTAAATCACTACAAATTAAAAATAAATTAATATGATAAAAATAAAGTCATCTTTAAAATAAACATTTTTAATAGAACATAACCTTTTTATACCCATAGGTAAAATTTTAAGGACCTTAAAGTCATGATAGTGAAATTTCAAATTTAATCTTTTTTATAAAAATATGAATAATATAACTAAATAAAATTTCACAATATGTCCATATTTTAAGAAATTTTACAGTATTATTTGAATTATATTTGTCAAATTGGATGAACAGCAGTGCTAGATAAATTATAGATTCATATCCCATTATAATAACATTGTTCTACAGGTTTTACCATATTTGGGGTGATATGTATTTTCCAATGAAGTTATTCATAGTGAAAAAAATAAAAATAATTAACCAAATTTAAAACTCATAATTCCAAATATAGAATCCATTTCCAAAAATAAATAACTAAATTTATCATACAGTTTCTATAAAATTAGTCTAAAAAATGTGGGAAACCCTTTTTTAGAAAAATTTATTATTAATAATAATACTAGATTTATTCTTTTCAAATTCCTAAAAGAACTTGATTAATGTTAATAAATTTTATTGAATATATTAAATAAAATTTCATTAAAATCATACATTAAATGTTATTAATGTAATTAATTTATATAAAAATGCATTTCTTGAAGAAAACATTGTTTAGAAAAAATAAATTTTATATTAAAAAAATATTAATTTTAGTTTATAATAAATTAGTGGAAAATGAATTAATTTTATAAATTTGAAGACAATAATTTTTTCATAATTTAGTTACTTATACTCGTACATACTAATAAAAAATATTTAGAAACTATTACATTAAAAACATTATTTTTCAATAAAATATTTATATTCAAAACCTGGTGTTGCATTTATAAAAAGATATTAAAGAAATTCAATATATTTGTAGATAACTATATAATAATGTCATGGGGTTTTATATATTTACTATCCAAAATCTTTTTTTCACCTTCTCACATTTTCTAAGAAACTACAATAATTATTTCTTGAACATGGTGAATCCTTGTCGTAATAGATTTTATGATTTAATTTTTTAGATACTCTAAAATACTATTGGACACTTAATATTTCATAATTTGGCATTATCTTAACAAAAAAATGTTTTTTTGGAATGTCAAAAAAATTATAATTTTGTATTATCACATGGTTATTTTCATTATTAAACTCTCCTTCTTCCAACATGTATCACCAATATTTCATGGATTCTCATTGATTAAGGGGGTAAATTTTTACACTACTATATATTCATTGTGTTCGTATAATCTGTTGAAATAACATATTCACATTAACTGAAATATCATTTATGAAATATTATTTAACTCATAATATAATCCTATTTTTTTATTTAAAAAATAATTTCATTTATTAAAAATATAATTATTTTTTGTTCCCTCATTTTCATTTTAGTTTACCTTAATAATTTAATAACCATCACTCTATACCCAAACAACATATTTATTATTATTATTACCACAAATATTAAAATTAATGGTGGTTGATAGGCATTTTTTGGTGATAAATCTTCCTAATTCACATTTTTTTCATTGATTCCCTTAATATGATTCAATAATTAATTTTCCTCTAAATTTATTTGTTGTTAAATTTTATAAAAACCATAAACTACATTGTTTTTATAGTATCTTGTCCCTCAGAATTAAATATTCTCAATACTTATAATTATTTTTCGAAATCATATTAAAATAAATTTATTGACTATTTTCAATTAATTTAATTTCTTATATAAACATTATATTCACAATCATAGCAACCAAATTCACAGTTATGATTGATGAACGTTTCTCATACTTAAAGAATATCATTGAGGTCTCCTATATTCCATAAGAAATTTGATCAATATTAGTTATGTACTTATATTTATATGAATTAAGATATTAATATATTTAATATATATTAATCATCAGGGTGGTTTTCTATATGTCATGCTTTCTAATTTCCTTCAATAAAATAATGGTGTAATATACCTTATTTGAGTACATTTTGTGTCTCATAATCAATATGATAATCCCTACACCATTATTGATTACTAGATGTTTCCTTGATTTTTTTTCATTGGGATATAAATATGTTAAAAGTTTTTACTGATATATTTTTCTCTATTATTTAACTATACATATCACTTCACGACTACTTTATTTTGTTTCAATCCATACTCAATTATAATGGTTTATTTTTGGTAACAACATACTGAATTCTAGAGGGTGGAACAATGAATCATCTCACAAAAAGTAATTTTCCTCTCATATTTTATTCTCTTATATAGTTAAATCATACTCAAAAATAATTCTTAACAATTAGATAAATTTTTTAAATAGCAGATCTTCCATTATTATGAAGAACTCCAATTAAAATATAATGATCATTTGTAGTTATCTAGAATTAAACAGCTTTGATTTAATTCATTTCAAATAAAAAATAATAATCTCATAAATTTCACATGAGTGTGTTCAAGTGGTTTAAAACTATTTAATTTGAATATATATATATATATATATATATATATATGTAAACTCTAATATTTATCATTTTACATGAATGTGTAAATTTTAAATTATGTAGTGTAAAACAAGATGGGAAGACATAAGTGATTCATGTGTACGCTCATATTTTACATAGGATATGGAAAGTATGAACCTTAATAGAGTTTTCTAATTATGGAATTTTGCACTAATGTTAATGGTATGGCATTATGACTAAGGGGTTGTGCTAGAGTATATTCTATACCAGAAGTCATAATTGATTTAAAGTAGTATATATGTACTCTTGGGAATAAACAGGGTTACTCCAGAATTTTAAGTAGTATATAGATGCCAATATATTTTTCATGGAATATAATGTCTTAAAAGGGTACAGAAGGATTAACCTAGACTTTTATACCATCTAAAAAGGATTAAGGGGTTTTTTCTGGTGTTTATGTAATTACAAAAACGAATAATTGGTATAGAAGTGATTATTTTTATCTAGGAATGATTGAGGTATTTACGTTAGTGTTTAATCTCTTTCATTAAGTGTTAATGTTATCTCTAGAAAATAAGGTATCCAAAAATGGTATAATCATATAATGATGTTATTTACTATATATAAAATATTTTTGGTTTTGTAAGGAGAGGTGGATGATTCCATGATGGTTGTGTTGGGACAACAAATGTTATATTTTAAATATTATTCAGATGACATAAATAATATATTTTTCTATGTTTGAATATAATGATA
This sequence comes from Viscum album, assembly GCA_963277665.1. Lineage (NCBI taxonomy): Eukaryota > Viridiplantae > Streptophyta > Magnoliopsida > Santalales > Viscaceae > Viscum > Viscum album. The sequence goes on along the minus strand of OY728157.1, from coordinate 1,843,442,406 downwards.
TATAAATAAAAAAATACCTTTTAATTTCATCAAACTATTAATTATGTTGTAACTTTTACATTTACATAGCCAAGACCAGTAGAGTGAATTTTATGATCATGAAAATAGGAAATTATCTCATGATGATTATGGACATATAAAGAGGAATAGTAAGAGAAATATTAAATTTAATTGATTGGTATGCAGATTTTGATTGCATGTCCATATTATTTTTTATTTATATATGAGTATATTCATAATTTTAGATGACTAAATGCTAAATCATTTTGAGGAATGCATTTACTATTACAAATAAATAGTGTAAGAAATATTTGATCCATTGATGGTGGGAACTAACGGTATAAAAATATTTCCTATATAATTAAAAATAAATGTAAGATAACACTGAGTAGAAAATAATTATAACAACAAATAGAGTTCTACCAATATAGTATCCATTATAAAAAAACATCCAAACATAGTTCTAGTCAATTTTTAGAGTAAAAGATTAAGGATTACACAAGATAAGGAGACCTAGAAAAAATTTCACCAAAAATCCTTATAAATATCCATGGTAGTGTGATATTACATGGAATATTAAGATTTTGGATCCATAATACTATTAATTTTAATGAATAATATTAACTTATGATGTAATGATAGAAATTTTAATTTAGAGGTTTTTAAAATTTATTAGATGTTGAATCTTTTCTTTAAAAGAATTACAAAATTAAATTTTCTCTTCAAGAACATATAATATTACTCACATGAATAGGTCTTGGTATAGGGAAAAAATACTTATATTGAAGTTCATAAACTATTGTATATGGTTTTCATTATTTGACATCATACATAGTTAAAACTTATGGTATTCAGACCAGTATTACTTGAATATAAGGTACAAAGCCATAGATGAACCTAATTGTTGGGTATGTTGTCATTGATATTTCATCTATTATGATTAAAATTAAAAATATGCCCATTATATTATACATTGTCAAAGATATGATCATTAAATTATACAAATTAGTGCAATTGATGTGAAATGAATTTATTTTATAGGAAAAAATTAAACATTCCCTCTAAAGGGGGTTTTGTAGGGACTAATCCTCATTAAAAGATTATTCCATTATTGTATCTAGGATCCCTAAATATTATAAATATCGTGAAGTTTAAAGATTATTAATTTGAATTATGTAATTGGGTAAAAAATATTTCATTCCCATTCTTGTGCCTTCATGATTCATCTTTTTAACCATTTGGTGATGGATAATGTTTCTAAGGAATCATGAATGTCATATAAAAATGATAATATTCAGAATATTATCGAAATTTTATGAGAATATAAATGAGGGTTTTAGTTAGTAATTTATAGGAAAATCGGTCTATGAATGTTTAATAATTGGTTCATGTAGCCACATAACATTCATACTGGTGTTCTATGGTAACAATAATATGTTTTCAAGGTCTATTTCCACATATTATGTGAATTTCTATAATTTAATCATTCATTAAAATATCAATAAATTTATAAATATTAATTTTAATTATGTATGAAATAATATTAAATAGTCTTTATTTTCCCCTGCTAATAAAATTATACTATTTTAAAACAAAATGGATCACATTCATAGAAAAAACAAATCACTTTATGTATATTTTCCTTGTTTTGGAGAAACTATAAAATGACCTATCATTTTCCACACCTCAATATATATAGATTAATCTCTTTTATATGCCACGTTAGCATCTTACAATTGACAACAAATTTATTTCCCATTCATATACCCTTAGTATTGAAATATTATTCTACCCATCATTTCTTAGTTGAATTCGTTAGAATTGACATGGATGATAATTCATGTTGTTTTAATGTGAGTGTTATGTGAATATAATAATGAACATGGGTTATGTACCCATACTACGATTTCAATATTTTTATATTATATTTTATTATGTTGTAAATTGACTTTTGTAAGAACATTGTTTCTTAGAACGGGTCAAAATCATGAACTTGTTTGAATTATAGACTTGTTTATGAGAAAACTAGGAAATTATAAGATGTTCAAGAAATTTATAGATTACAAAATATGCACAAAAATGTACATGTTGTGTGTAGGTTTGTAATATACTATCTGTGTGATGTCCAAGTATATGTCGTGTGGTGAACATGCAATAATTTCCTAGTACTTATCATGTAGTGTTATGTGACACGTCTTATATCTTCATTTCCCATACTGGCTGAATCTTAGTCATGTGTTGACCTGTGTGGTGCATCCAAGCCATGCGGATACCTTATATTATGTTGGACTAATGAAAAAGCTACAACATAGAATGCAGTCCATAATACACACAATGCAATATTATTTTTATTGGTTTATACAGGAGGGAGTGGCATACTAATCTAATGCACAGTCTTTGGTTATAGTTTCATTTCCTCACACACTAGTGTTTTCATCCATGCCAAATTTACGGGATATGATAGAAATGTAGATCTATGGAGATCATCTTTAGATTGGAACATAATATTGGATGTTCCTATACCTAAATTCACAGGTATGTGGTTCATACATTCTTCTTTTTTTTCATGGTCATTTGTGGGTTACATATTTTTAGCAATACATTGAGTATTGAGTGAGACCCTTGTTAATTATTTTGAAATGAAAATATGCATTGTGGGATACCATTTGGTACTCCCTTACCCTATTCAGCTTGAGCAAGGTTGGGTTAGAGGTCAGCGCTCATTTTGGAAATTTTGGTTGGTGGTGAAAAATTGTTATAATTTAATTTCTATGAACCCTACTATTGATGTTGAATTATTATGAATGATTAGTTTTTTAGAGACTTTCAAGAACTCGGTACTGGTATGGGACACCACATTGCTAGTGAAATTCAACCGTTTAGTGTTTTTCCTAGTTAAAAGAAGTTGTTGGATTATATATATATATGGGATGTGTGATATTGCATATTTTGGAACCTTCGTGTAATGTTGGGGATCGAAGGGGTGTTGATGAGTGATGTTGATCATAGGTTGGGCTTGGCCCGTATTACATTGGGTTGTTCTGACAACGAGATTGGATGTCATAGACGTTGACTTGAGGCAGTGTGACAGGTAGGTTGGACATGAACCAGGGTACATAGATGGAGAGGCCGTCAGACTTGAGTGAACTGGTCGCAGGGAAAAAATGTGTTAGAGGTGTCATGGCTTGGGAACTTCTTTTTTTGATTACCTCTCACATTTATTGGAGTTTTGTTCACACATATAGACTCTATGATGTGGTGGTTTTCGATACTCATTGGGTATAGAGCCCGATAGTTGCAGGTAGGTAATATTGGTTTGGGGGTGCATCTCATAGGAAGCCACGTGGAAGGTGGGGATCTTTCAGGGGTAGCCTGAGGCTATTATGTTGGGGGAAAAGGCTCGCCACAATTTGAAGACAAACATCATTATCCCTTCGATTATCGATTTTAGGGCATAAATTGTTGTCCCTCCGATTACAAATTTGAGGTAAGACATTGCTATATCTTTGGTTCTTATTTGAGGGTGGGTATTTTTTTCTAAGGGGAGCTATGGGCTTTCGACCAGGTTTACTATTTTTTGGGTGTGCCTTCAAAACACAATTATATAAGACACAGGGTTATAAAAAGGCACATGGTGTCTATTTACAAGACCGAGATTTCAGTGTTGGCCGAAGCCAGTGACACTCCATGGTGGATGTTGTGCACCAGTGGAATTTATGTTTATTTGTGCATCATATTATTAACTTCATTCCTTATAAACACATTCCTATTTAATCACATATAAGATGTATGCACCATTGGGTGGTATCATACTGACATTCATCTAACTCCCTATACGGGCCCTTCGGGGCCCGTGTTTACATTATGGATTTACGTGCAGTAAATAGATCACCTTTAAGAGCTGAATAGTATTAGAAATTTCATGGAGATGGTATGGATCTCGAGGTTAGGCCTAGATGAAGTTTACATTGTTTTTTGTTCTTTCCTATATCAGCATGCTTCCCTTGTTTATTGAATCTACTGTTGGTTTTCCATTGGTGAACCTTCATATCATGACATGTTATGGTTACATGAAGGTCTATTATAGTAGTTATTAGAAGTGGTTTTAGCATGCTATTTTGTTTACACTCTGATTCTATTGTTTGTTTATCACTTCTATTGTTTATTTGATATTGGTTTGCTTCAACTATGTTGGTCTGGTTTGAGTCTACATAGTCTTTTATTTTATATTATACTTGGTCCAATACCTTTATTATCATCTGATAGGGTATATCCTCCCCATTATAACTATTTATACATTCATTGCAAGTCAGATGACTTATGAATTTGTGGAGGTGTGCCTAAAGTAGTATCCCCTGACCCATTTAGCACTGTATGGGAGGCTATTTGGTTCTGGGATGTTACAAAGTGGTTTCAAAGGAGTTATTTACAGAGAGTTAATAGATATTTTTTGATTTCTACTAATGAGATGGAGAATTATCTTATTATTTATGCTTCATTACGGTTTGGAATATTGTATACTAGAGTTAGGTTTTCATTGGAACTGGGTTTCTAACTTGTACTTGGGTGCCTATAGCCCCATGTATGAGTTATGGACCATGTTTCTTTTTGTGGTAATTGTTGTTTTTCTTTTTCTCGTATTATTTTTTATATGACTTCCACCTTGGTGGAACATTAGTTATGTGATGATTATTTATTGTGATATGTTACTCCTGACCTGATGCGGTATGAGAGAAATGGACCTTGTCCATTTATGGAGAGATTTTGTTTCTTGGATTTTGGGTAGGAACATTTTTATGGAATTTTAATTTCATAACTATATGTATTCTTTATGAAGTGATAATACCATGTGCATAATATCAATATCCATGCTATAAATACTTTTGAAATGGGAAGGGTCAAAATCAGGAAATAATTCTTATTGATTGCAATGTAATGTGCCATGTTTTATATATATTTTTACAATTGCATGCAGCAAGGTATTTGGGTATGGATATTTTACGAGCATGCATGTACTATGGTTGAGGTGATTTTGATAATCAGGATTGGGTGACTTGGTCATCGGTTTGAGGAAGCATTTGTTGTCAGGACGGTCATGGCCCATTATACTATTGATTATTGTCTCTGTTGAAGGAGGGTAAAGAGGTCTTGATGTTAGGATGTTTTGGGAATGGGTTGTAATAAGGTATAGTATGGTTAGTTGTTATATGATTCATCTTTACAGCATTCCTTACCTTTGATTAATATTATATATATATATATATTTACCATTATGGTAATCAGCGGGTTCCTCTAAGATGATTCAGATGGAGCATTTGGAGGGTGAAGTTACAGTTCTGCAGGAGCACGATTAGTGTCAAACATTTGATGGGTAGGCAGAGCATGAGCCACGAGAACTGGATCGTGGACATGATCAGGTTTAGGATCTAGTACATACATGGAATCAACCAGGTTTGGAAGTGTTTTCACTATGGCTCGACGACCAGCTCTGAACTAGCCTGGTACCTGTCTTGTATGCAATCTACAAAGGTGTGAATGGAAAATATCTCTCTATGGATTATCTGACATGGGAGTTCCAATCGTAGCTCCTGCTGCTTTTTTAGTGTGGGTGACGTCCACAGGCGACTGAGAACTATATAGAGAGCATGGAAGTTCTTTTTGAGCAGCTTGAGATGCCTCTTTGGTATAGGATCAAGCTAGCTACTTACATGCTGAGAGGACCGGTGAATCATTTTTGGGATGTGTAGGATCTGGCTCATAGACATGACAAACATCGATGGAAGGACATGGAGGAATGGATCTTCGAGAACTTATACCTAGAGAAATTGAGGGTAGAAAGAGCTTGGGAGTTCAAATCCTTTATTAGGGAGATAATTATATCATAGAATATGTTGAAACCTTTACTAAGTTGTCTTGCTTTGATCCTGGTATGGTGAGTGATTACTCAAAAGGGTGAGGAACTTTGATGATGGATTATGACTTGCCATTCGGATCTAGGAAAATATCTTTTCAGTGGGTTAGTTCTCAGAGGTGGGGAATCATGTGCTCCAAGCAGGGGACAACCAGAAAGGTAGGTCTCACATATGCTGGATGATAGATTCTGGTGATTGTTCATTTAGCAAGAAACATGGTCGAGATGAGTTCCAGTAGGAAATTCGGGCCAAGGAATCAGATAGAACACCTTATAGAAGTTCATCTGTAGTTTTATCTCATTCTTGACAGCCAGGGCATGTCTAGTCTTAGTGAAATAGGGCTCCAAAGGAGTGTCATGCATATGGATAGGTTGGGAATCATTAGAAGTTCTGTAGGAAGCTTACTCATATATCCAGTAGGTAAGGATGAGGATAGACTGTGGCATCCGGTTTTGGATCCGGGTTGGTACTAGATGATGGTAACTGAGGTTCAGATGCATGTTGATGACATGCTAGAGACAACCGGACCCAGATGTAAGGTCAGTGACCAGTGACTATAGTAGCCCCCCCAAAGTGGTTAGGTATATGGCAGTCGTACATCAGTCCAGTTGCATGTTGTCGAGCTTCTAAAGGCTCAGTAGGCAAGTGATCTAATGACGGTCAAGCATACAATGTGAGTGTGGACATGATATTCATTTTTTATATTAGAATAGCCTCTTAATTCATTTCCAGCTTGAGTGCACACGGTGCATAGTATTTAGATGGACTAACTAGATGATGGTAGTGGTTTTGGTACCCTTTATGTGTTTGATATATTAATTAATATTTATGAGGTGCATGGCATCCGGAGCATCAAGGATGCATGTTACTTGAGGTGTCGAAGGTGTCATGGCATCAAGGATTAGGTTTACTTGAGGTGAATGGCACCATGTTTAGCTTTAATCATCCATGGGATACATGTAGTCATGGAGGAAAACACCATGTGGTGTAGGATACAATTGGTTGTCGAAAATGGGATGGGAGCACTGATGAGGTGCCTGGGTGACAATTCTTACCATGAGGACCGTGGGTCCATGAAATAGGTCATTAGACCTTATCTTGATTTGAGTTGTGGTTGGTTTGATACCATGTTAGAAAATTCCTAGTGGGGGGATCCCCTTGGGGATTAGTATGTTCTGTACATCTATAGGTATTGTTTGATAGCTCTAGGATGAGCTATGTTAAGGGGACAAGACTCTAAGATATTGGGTTTTTAGAATTGGTCAAAATCTATACCCTATTTGAATTTTTGACATGTTTCTGAGAAAACTAGGATAATATGGGAAGTTCTAGAAATTCCAAGATTAAATTCCATGTATTCCAAAGTACACATTATATGTGGGTTAGGAATGTACTATATGTGTGATAACCAAGTACATGTTGTGTGGAGACCATGTATGAATTTTCTAATACAAGACGTGTAGTGATACTTGACATGTTGTGTATCTTACTTCCGCATAATGGTTGAATCTCAACCATGTGTTGACCCATGTGGAACTTCAATAATGAGTGCATACCTCAACATATGTCCAACTATGGAGATAGATACTACACAATATGTATTTCTTCATACATGTTGTCTACTTTTATTTTTATTTCTTTATATGGGATAGTGTTGCATAATTTTTTAGAAGATATATTCTTCATCCCCATTTTTTGAATAGACCTATTATGAAATCTCTAATTACATACCTTACCCAGAATCATCATTTGATGTTCGTTCATCAATTTTTCGGTGGCCGTGGGAATGAACCAGGAAGGCTAAACCTATTCACCCACTTTCGTTCTAGTTTCACTGCCTTACTCAAAACAGTTTCCATCCGAGTAGAATCTACTGGATTTTATAGAAATGTAGATCTACGAATATTGGCTTCGAATTGGAGTACGATATCAGACATTCCTATGTCTACGAGTCTCAAGTAGGTGGTGAATACCTTATTCTATGTTTCGGTTGTTATTTGGGGGGTTTATCATTTTTTTCACAACATCGGGTACATAGAGATACCCTTGTTTCATTTTATTGAAATAACTATATGCAATGTGGGATGTTGTTGGGTTTTCCCTAATCCAGTTATTCTTGTGGGAGGCTAGGTTATAGTTCGCCACTCATTTGGGGAATTTTGTTTCGGGGTTTTCAAAATTTCTATAATTGAATAGATGTGAATTAAATAATTGTGTTTGAATTATTAAGTGTCTTTAAGTTTGATAGAGACATTCAATACCTCATTGTCTCTATGGGATTGAACATGGATATTGAAATATGACTATTTAGTTGTTTTCCTATCTAAATTATTTAATTTTATTATACATATATATATATATATGTTTTTGTGTGTGTTTGATATTGCATATACTGGAACCTTTATGTTTTGTTGGGAATATCCTAGGTATTTTTGAGTGATTATGATCATATGTTGGTCTTGGTATAGATTACATTGGGTGGTTCTAACCATGGTATTGGGCATAATGGATTTCAACATGAGGAAGTGTGACTGTCAGGTTGTGCATGTCAAGGGTTATGTGGATGTCACGGTCTCCAGACATGAGCAACATGGCTTGAGGGACAAAAGGTGTTATAGGTATGTGGATTTGGAACATCTTTCTGTGATTACCACTCACCCATCAATTGATTATTGTAAACCCTAATAGACTCCGTCATGAGGTGATTTTGATATCTCGTTTGGTAGAGTCCCCCAATAGTTACAGTTTGGTACTATTGGTTTGGGGTTTCATGCTATAGGAAGCCCCGTGGAAGGTGAGGGGCCTTAAAGATATATTCTTGAGGCTATCAGGGTTGGGGTAGAGGCTTGCTATGATTTGAGGGTAGGAATCACTGTCCCTCTGGTGTATGATTTGTGGGAAGACATCTCTCTGCATCTAGTTACTGATTTGAGGGTAACCATTTTCATCCCTCCAGTTACTATTTGAGGAAAGGCATCACATCTCCTATGGTTGTTGTTCCATGGGATGGAAAGGGATTTGTAGTTGGGTTACTATTGTTTGGATTGCCTTCCTGACCTCAGCACATGAGACATAATGTGTCAGAGGGCACATGTTTCCTAGTTACATGACAGATATTCCAATGCAGTGAAAAGTAGGTGACACACCATGGTGGATACTAAGCACTAGTAGAGTTTATGTTTATTTTTGAGTCATATTGATTACTTATTTCCTTATAAATTTATTCATACATAAAAACTACTATTTGGTATGAACCATTGGGTGGTATCTTATTGAGATTTATGTCACACCATACAAAGACCCTTCAACATGCATTTAGACGTTATGGATTTATGTGTAGGAAATAGATTGGATTTATGGTATGGATTGTTTTAGTTACTACATTCAGATGGTATAGACGATGAGGTTATGCCTATATGAAGTTTACTTTGTTTTTATTTCTTTCCTCTACCAGCATGCTTACCTTGTTTATTATTGATACTTTTGGTTATCCATTGGCACACCTTTATATCATGACTTGCATTAGATGCATGACCTATTTTTTATTATAGTTATTAAATGGGGTTTCATCATGATGTTTTGTTTACACTCCACTACTTCTGTTTGTTTATCGATTCTATTTTTTATTTTTTATTGTTGGTCTTCCACTATGCTGGTCTGGTTCGAGTCTGCAGAGTCTCTTATTTTATATAATACTCGAACAAGTAGTGTTATTATACTATTAGAGAGTAATGCCTCCCCACTATACCTTTTTAGACCCTATTTGATAGTCTAAAGCCTTTGGAGTTCCGAGAGGTGATCCAAAGGTAGTAACACCTAACCCATTTAGCATTGTTCGAGTGGCTCTTCGGGTCTAGGACGCTACAATTTAGTTCTACATTTCTTAAATTAAAATGGTTTCTAGTTCGACACAACCTTCTCTTTGAGCTGTGAAAAAAATTAGGTAATCCATGTATGAGTCCATCGATTATAAACAATACAAAGAATTTATTCCATCCCATTAATTTTTTTAAAGGTTCTTATGCTATGTTTTTTAATTCATTATCTATCAAATTTTCATTATATTGGTATAACATGTTTTATAATTTATGAGTAATAGTATTGATGGTAAGTTTATGAAAATATAGTTTATCATCACATATCAATCATCTTCAGTGGATGATTTATTTAATTTCAATTACACTTAAGAGGCTGAATGCAAATATGATTACACGTTATGGTATTATATGAAAATAATGTAATGTAGATTTTGATCCCTACAATAAGATGTTCATTATTGTGTAACTACTCTATTCAATAAATATGTTGGCCAAAAAAATGGATGGAAATTGTGGTGGGATATACACCATTCTGGTGGATTTAGATAGTCCTAGGAATATCAGGTCCAACAATTTATTCCTGATATCAATGATTGTATAATTTAATTTAGAGGCTATATGGTTTTATAGATCATCCAATTGATCACCTATATGTTGGGTGAAATTATTCTCTATTTATTGAGAAGATGTATATTATATATAAAAAATTGACACCTATTACATAATGAATAAGATTAAAGATCATTATATGAATTTAAGATAATGAATACCATATTAGATAACTTTTGGTGGAATATTTATGACCATTATCCTCACAGAGAGCCAATAAAAATATACATGTGTTAAATAGGTAACAAATATAGGGTTGGAAAACTACTATTTGAATAGAACTTAATACAATTTTCAATATTCTACTCATAACACATGACATAATATTTATTAGTGTTATGGTAGAGATACATAGATTGAAAATATGATCGGATTCAATAATCATGATAATTAGTGAATCAAATGGGCCATATTAAACCATATATAAGAGAACATTGTATAAACCATTACTCTATAGACATAATGACAGAATGAACTTATTTTTATACCACATTTTATTTCATTTAATGCTATTGAGTAGATATTATTTAGAGATTATAGACTCTAACAATGGATTCTATGTAAAAATTAATATCATGAACTCCCATATTTTCCAGGGGGTATTTTTCAATTTGATTGTTTTAGTTTAATATGAATGTTTCTCTATGTTTTGGATTTTTTGTTGAATCATGGGGCCCTTTAAAGTAGTATGTATGTACCTAATAATATGTAGATGAATGAAATTCCACTTCATATATTATTACATCTTGAACCTCACATCCGTTCATAGATCATGGTTTAGTCTATTCTGGTGGATATTAAATATAATTCAATAAATTTAAATTAATTTAAAAATGTTTATAGATTTTTTAATATATTATGGAATATTAAAATTTCCCCATTTTATGTATTATCTATTATAGTTATTTTGGATAATAAAATAAAAACATATAAGAATATGTATTATTTTCTTTCCTATCATGTTCATGTGTTAGTTTCTAATGTTGACAAAGAGATTATATATGAAACAAATACACCATAGTGATTTGATTGATATTTTTTTGTTATACATACCCGAGATCCAATTTTAACAACATCTTGTGATAGTGTTCATGTGTTTTACAGTTATGATACAATAGTATAAATGGATATATATATATATATATATATATTTCTATATTCTCATTAAATTCAATGATCATGTTATGTACGAGATATAATGTAGAATGGTTCAACTCAAATATAGACATCATTGAATGATTTAGTTCTTGTTTAAAAAATTTCACATTAACTTATGGTTATATTGAAACCAATATAGAGCGACTGGTGGCCCATAATATATTTTATGGAGGTATGAAGTCATCATATTAGAAAATTACTCAATGGATAGATTAAAAATATAATAAATCATCTCTAAGGGATGATTTTTATGTGAGTAAAAAGGTTTTTCTAGTGATTATAATATTACAAAAAATAGATAAAAACTGCGAGGGATTAAAAATATAAAAAATTAATTGAATAAGTTGATATTGAAATTGAAATATATTGAAAATATAAATTCAGAAGGTTTCAAAAATAAAATTCCTCTTCCATTTCCATAGGGAAATATTTTTAAAATATTATAATTTTTGAATATTTGGATTTGTGGTAAATATATAATAAATAGATGTTCAACCTCTACTTATGAAATATATAGAATATCTTCTAATTAGTGAGGGTTCTATAAGGTCTTATATATTGAAAAAAACCATTGGTTTATGTCTTTCATTATCGTCATGGTGAGGGTTGTAATACATTCTTATGTTAGAGTGGATAGTTTAGTTAATAATAAAGATAATAACATATAACCAAGATCATTCAATACCTGTTGAGTTAAATGATTGAATATGTTAATGAAAATCCCTACAGTGTACAGTCTGGATATGATTTAACATATTTGAAGCATGAAATAATAAATAGACATATATAGGTACAAATGATATCATTAATTTTAAAATCACATTAATTTTACACCAGTCATTGTTTGTTAATAACCATATTTAGTTTTTGGAAGATTGTCTTCACTTTCACCATGGTCTTATAAATATAAATTATAAAAGAAAATAATTATGTTGGAATTGATTTTGAATAATTATTCACATACATGGACACCCTTAACAATATGATATATATATGAGTTGGAAACTGACCCAATATGATTGTTTTCCACGGTAACCAAGCAAAGGATTAATTTTACACTTCAAATGGATTAAGAAAATGTCCTAAATAGGTAATAACGTTTAAAAAGAACCTCCTTGTTTCACATCCATGAAAAATTAAAACCCATGTCCCTTTATGTCATATTTTTAAGAGTTATAACATATTTTTATTTTAAGTTTCTTGCATGTTCGCCATGTTTTTTTAGAATGTTCTTCTCACAAAATTTGTGATCCTTCCTAGAAGAAATAAGGATTAATGTTTAAATTTCCAAATAAGGATAAAATTTATATCCAATAAATATTAAATAAATATTCCATTATTATTTATAATTAAATTATTTAATAATTATTTATTCTACAAGTAAATGTTTAAACGGATTTGAAGATGTCACCCCAAACCTCATGTTATTTGAAAAACAATTAATATAAACTAAAAAAGAGAAAAATAAACCACTTTTACATCCATTTGGATCAAATTTTTTATTTCATCCATACATGAATTCATGTTTATGAATATTATCTTGTAAATTTATAGTTATTAGAGAATAACTAGTCTTACAAGATTCCAAACAAAAGTTTTGAAATCGTATTTTGTAGTGAAAATTGGACCATGGTCCCAAGTACTAAAATGTTTATGTTATAAGAGATTATTTATTATTTTATAGATTATAAATTATATATTATACATAAAAATTATGTGATTTTATTTAATTTTTTTGGGATTTTCAATGATATTGTGTATTATCATATAACCACTAGTAAAAGATCGAAGTATAATGATAAATATCAGGTCCCCTAATCATCTTTGTTGTATAACACAATATTTACAGGTGACAACAATAAAGAATATTCTATGTTTGAACATGTATTATTTCTTTTTCATATAGTTATAATGTCAATGTTATAGAATTAAATATATTATATGATTTCTTAAACTCCTTTTGTTGGACTAGTCAATCATATATTGGCCGGAAAGGGTCATTTTTATGAGTTAGAACTGGTGGTTTTTACCAATGTCTCTTTTTTACGGAAATACATAATATTTATCATATTTGAAAAGTGATCGTTTCATAGGATAAATCCATTGACCAAATGAATATGATTATTGTATCAACTCTTCAAGTAACCCATCGAAACAGGAGGGTCATAACATCAAATTATTATTTCATAAATGGTTTTATATGTATAGTGATTAAAATATCAATGATTAATTATTAAATCATATATTATAAATAAACAATAATAAATAATGTTTTGGGACTAAGAATGCCAATTTGGTACCCAATAACACAAAAGTTTAATCATATAAATACAATAATTGTGTCTTTATATTGAAATTGAAGAAGATGATTATCCTTGATTTCTAGATAATACCACCTCTGAAACATGAATTAGTGTATCTAGTATCACAATTATTATTAAACTATAATATTCATTCATATTATAGGGATGTAATTTTGGGACAGGCTCCAAAATGTTGACTTAATTCAACTTTTTCTTTATATATTATTGGGAATGACCGTATCTCCCATTATTTAAATCAATTTTCATTACACTATAACAAAAATCCACATATTACTACATTTAATAATATTATGAGTGATTTATTCATCGATTGGAATGATGCACCATCCATTAAAATAATTTATGAAACATGTAGCTTCATAACTCATTTTTTTTAATTTTACCCTATCTTTTTATAGATATTTATAGCAATAAAATAATGAAGTTACATTAATACACAATATTATTAAATAATCATAGTTTTTGAAAATAGGATTTTTACACAATTCAATGAAAATTTATTGCTTTGAGAGGTTTATGAGGTTCCAAACCTGTTTTCATAGATAGGTAAAATAAGAAAATATATATAATTTTTTATTCATCACCACAAGATAATGTTTATATATCAAAAAAGGAATGGGGGTTCGATTTTGTCATTTCCTAACCTCATAGGGACATTAATGATATAATCTAACTCCATGAGCCTTATGAAATTCATTAGTTTCATTCTAAGAATTAAATATACTATTACCCACTAGGGTCAGTTATATTTCAACTGAACCTCCCCGAATAGCAACATATGTTCTTTAAGTGTTCTTTTTTCTCACTGACATTCACATCAATAAACATTCTAGGAGTTCACCAATCATATCCACTATTACATAAAAAACATACATATCTATGGATTACTATTCAGGTAGGATTCAAAAAATGAATGTTTCATCATTTTGATGTGTGTAGTATCATTAGGTATATTAATTATCTATTTTCCAAGGTCTTAATGCTCTCATCCCCAATAAATTACAATTCCATTATTGTGAATTTTGAACATCAAAAACATACAGTTCTTAGTAACTTTAGTTGGGATATTGTCTCTAATGCCAATTTTCATGACATGGCCTCTCTGAGCCATGCACCTTTTTATAAAACTACTTAGGTCTCTGTGAATGCCATATTTTCCTTCCTAGAAAACCATAGTATATTAATCCCTATAGTAACTTATCTGACTAATGACCTCCCTATATGACAACAGAAGTTCTTTTATTATGGCTTATCCTCACTCACACACACCCTGATGAACATCTTAAAAGGTCTTTTTTAAAGAACCATATTGTTCATAAATAGTTATTAAATCATTAAAAAGAAAAAACATAAAAACATTAAAAAATAAGGATCCAAATATTTTGTGTATTTTAAAAATTATTAATATACATAACATTTTCCAGACAAAACATAAAAATTTATTTAATTCCTTATTTTATAGCTCCTTATTGGCCAAATAATAGGTCAAATATGAAACATAATCAATATATCATGTTGTGATAATAATGATAATCCTTAAAACATATCCATACGTATATTATCATTATATGAATCCTTTTGAAAAGTCATGGATTTTAGAAATGGATAAAAAATGAAACATCTCGTTTTAGTGGTCAACAACACATATTTGTGAAAAAATATAGAATCATGTTCACAAATATTTCAAATTTTCAAATAAAATGAATTATATAAGACAATTAATTTTGTTTATATATAATTCTAGGCACACCCATCACAAAAATAAAATTTATAATATTTTATATTATTCTGGCTGCAAATGTCACATTGTAGCATTTACATTTTCATGCCTGCAACATAAAAAATATATAAACCATGGACATAAAATAACCCAAGCATATGAATGGATTTTATTACATAAAGTAAAAAATTCATAAAATTTAGATCTACCAAGGTATAATAAGAATCAGATGCTTAGTGTTACTCTTTAATGTAGAATAAACAATCACATTAGATATAAAAGGAGAATTTTTTAAATGAGCAATTATTTTTTAAAAATAATTTCATTTGACATGACACCATATTAGTAACATGTATATCACAAAAAAATAAGATAATGATGATTAAATTATATATATGGAATAATATTTGAATATCCATACTGAACATGAGGGGAATGAGAGAAAACACACAAAAAAATAGAGTTTGGATCAAGAATTCCCCTTAACCTATTTCAAAATTAATTATTCAAATTAATATCTAGTACAATCATATTAGATTCATTAATTAACAAATATAGAACATTATATATTTTAATGTGAATAATTAAGGTTTTATTAAGATATATTATGATATTTTTGATCAGTTATAGACTTTAATTTCATCAATCGATAGTGTTCATTTTCTTTGTTTTCATGATCAGTTCACCTGTATACATGAATGAATTTTCAGGTAAAATTATGAAAAAATATCTAGAATAGTTATAATATGTTTTTAGTAATATTATATAAGTTTAAATGTTATATATAATTAAATTGGATATATAATATCAGGATGAATCATTAGATAAAAGATTAGGTTGGTCATTTTAGGTAAACCTTGGTGGTTTTTCAATCACAACGAGGACATTTTTTATCATTTATTATTATGTGTAAATCTTAGTTCTAGAACATAAATAAGGATGTAAAATAAATTTTACAATATTATTCAACCATTATAATGGTTTTAGTAATATCCTTGAATGCGTTAAATGAAAATGAAAGTGCATTGCCCATTATGTCTGTAAATTGATAAATCACTGTGGATGATTTATATTTTAGAAAAAAAAAGATTGGGGGATGAATATAATAATGGATATTCCATTAACACAATATATTAAAATAATATCATTAATATGGCTGTTATCACTCTATTTTTATAAATAATGTGACGATAAGAGAATAAAATAAATAAAATAAAATAGAAATTAAAAAAATGAAGAGGATTGTATCTCTTGAATTATCATCCTTGGCAACCCCAACAAGAAAATGGTTTTGCTAGTTTGAGTATAAAAAGAAATCTTAAAATTTGGGGAGGGTATAGGGAGTACATTTTGGCATAATTTCTTTATGTCTCAAAGATTAAGAGGTGTGAGGAAAAGAGGTGGTGATGGGTGGTATTTATAATGTAGGACATGTGTGTTTTTTAATTATTATATTAATTAGTTTATTGTTTAGGATCGAGACTATGAATAGTTTGATAACTATAAATAAATATTTTTAAATAATTTAGGGTAGTTCTATATTATAGTGCTTACATCAGTGATGAATCATTGAATAATTTATTTAACTTATAATATATAAATACCATAAATTATCATATTTTACTATTCAATAATAATTCAAGTATTTTAGAAAAATTATAAAAAATCACCCTAACCATTTATCGATATGTATAATTAAATAATTAGCTCTATTTTATGAATCTAATTTTATAAAAAATATGAAATTTAATTTTTAATTAAAATCATCATTTACTCTAAAAATAATGATTTTAAAATTAAAACTGATTTTATAAACCTTTGAAAATTTAATTAAGGTATCATAATATTTTCTTTCAAATATAAGGAAGAAAAATATTAATTTATTCATAAATTTTAGGAAATTAAATTTTATATAAAATTTTTATCTTAATCATATTATTTTTATTATATAATTATGACCTACAAAAAATACCAACACATAAATAATTATTTTTGAAAAAATTATTTACATAGACTATGATTTTTTTGTCACATACATTCATTTATGAGACACCAAAATTTTATTTATACATATATGGGTTATGTTACTCTTCATTTGGCCAGTTTAATATTTATTAGGGTCATAATGTTATTCCTAAGGTTTTGTTTATATTTTGTCAGTATTGGTTCCATAAATTCAATAAAATACTTATTATTTAATTAATTTATCAATTAAAATGTTCTTATTGTGGTCTATATGTGATTTTATGTGATTATATTACTATAAGAAAACATAAATTCCACTGATAAATGTTTGGGTCATTACATATTTACTCCTAACCACTACTCTAGGATAATAACTCAAAATATTTGAGTTCTAATAAGGTATGAAGTCCAAAAAATGGGAGCCTTGTTGAAATAGGTAGAATAATTTTTTTATGTATCATTTTTCCTAGGGTTCTACAAACCTCATCCCTGATGTCTGTGCATAGAAATGGTTGGTCAAACATTTATAGGGGAAAATTTCATCTCTAAAACCCAAAGATTATTTTTTAATAAATATTTTCCATTGATTTTATGTAATACATGTGAACATGTATGAGTATAGGCATGTCACGCTTGGTGAAAAAAGTTCATTGATCACAATCCAAGATCATACCTTCAAACATAGAAGGATATAGGTACTCAAGGTATCCCTAATTATAAATTTGGTTTCGTGGAAGGATGTATTCATTCATCAAGATTTTTTAACTTAGTAAATTTTTATTATGCCCCTTTTTTATGATATTATAATAAATATGTAAATATGATAATAAATTAATAAAATCATTAAATAAATACTATAACCAAGTCACCAAGTCTAAAAATCTTCTGGGGACAATTCTGGTCACATTATCTTTTTGAATTACCCCATTTTTATGCCCTAATTTTAATAATTACTTTTACCTATTTAAGATAATATGTTATTGAACATAATTAATCTTGTTTTTATTTTTATGTTACCCAACAGATATGATTATTATATTTTGTGTTTAAATTTTGACCCAATAATGTGTATGTTATAATTCCACACAACTTTTTGAATTTGATAAATTATCATATAGGGTCACAAAGCATAAACATTAAGTTGGGGTTTCCATCATTGTGAAACCATATAAAACCTGTCCTAAATTATGATCCAAATATAACATAAGTATCATGGGACTATTAATATGTGTAAAACAAGTTATTTTTGTGGAGATCATACTAAAATGAGACTAATTAATTATCATAATTATGTATCTAATTCAATATAAAATATAATAATTTTTCATTTTATAAATATATAATATTAATATGACTGTCTCAAACATACTAAGACTAATTTAAAATGGAGTCCATGTATCCATTCATACATATACCTTGTTAGTGTATCCAAACATCTGTTAAGACTATATTTCGGTCTAGTATGAATTATGTCACATTAGTTTTTTGTTCTAACCTTTTTTTAAACAATTTAAATTCAAGGAAAATCACTATTAATTTAATATTTCATAAGATTGTAATTTTTTTTTAAATATTTTTTTCTTTGTTTTAATGTAATTTTCATCCTAAAACATTAAACACAACTAGTATTCTTGATGATAATGGTCTTATATAAGTGACTAATATGTAGCCTCTTATTTAAGGCCACAAAACATAGACCATTTTTCTGTTGTAGTTGATTGTTATAGACATTAGACTATAATACAATGTACTTCAGGACCTAATTATAGATATCCTGATATGTGTTTGGAATCTCATTCTTGTTTACGAATCATTTATAAAATAAGATAATTTTCAAATAGTTTTAGA
This sequence comes from Viscum album, assembly GCA_963277665.1. Taxonomy (NCBI): domain Eukaryota; kingdom Viridiplantae; phylum Streptophyta; class Magnoliopsida; order Santalales; family Viscaceae; genus Viscum; species Viscum album. The sequence goes on along the minus strand of OY728157.1, from coordinate 1,843,423,052 downwards.
GTCATATTGTTAAGGATGTGACAGCCTATGATATTATTATCAATTATTCATTTATGTAAGTACAATATTTAATATATTGATTCACATACATCACTAAAATAGAATGAACCATGACGAATATTATTATTTTTATATATTAATATTTATTATAAACATTCATACATTATGATAGTGAAATTTTAAACATAACTTGGAAACTTTTGAGAGGAATAAACCCACAAGTAAATAAAAATACCCCAAACATGAAATCATTATCATCATGTTTTTTATGAGGATTAGATCCTAAATAAAAACACAAATATAAGTAATAAAATTAAAAAATAATAGAAGATATAAGAGTAAAGTAAATAAAAAGGATAAATGTAGGGTTTCATATATAAATGAAATCGTATTTTCATATATGATTTCATTAGGTATATGGTAATTGGAAAAAATTGTCTTATCATGTACTGGTCTTGGATATATCTATTGGTAAATTTTTTTATTTAAAATAATATAAATAGAAATATGTTTTAATGAATAAAAAATATAATATTCAACTAAAATATTAAATTATTAAAATATATATTTTATGTGTCACAAATTTGTTTTTTAATTATTGTTATTGAATATTGAAATGATTTATTTATAAAATATAAAAGAAATATATAATTCCAAGGTATTAATAAAATAAATTTTTTCAATGATGAATAGTTATATTTAATTAGGCATGGTGGAAATTATGTAATTTCAAAAATTGATAAATTCCTAAAAAAACTATTTTATGTATTTTATATTTATATATTATTTAATTAAATTATATATTTTTAAATTATTAAATAATTTAATTTTTTCAATATATAAAAACTAGTCGAATGATTATTTATTTGGATATTAGGGTGAAATAATACTAAGAAAACATAATTTATTAAATTCATTTTCAATAAATAAAATGATTTAGTATATAATATGTTTTCATTTAAAAATTAATTTCATATTGTATTCAAACTAAATTAGATTAAATGGATTCCAATTTTGGAGTCTCAATGTAATAATTATGAAATAAGGATAAAAAATTTTCTTTATAACATGAAATTTTCATTTTAAATTATTAAACAAGGGAAAAAAGGAAAAAGTGTAGAAATATGTAAATTACTATATAAAAATTATTATTAATTATAATTATGAATTCTAGTATTATTATATTATTTTTTGAATTCAAACACAAATTTATCACAAAAATTGGCCCTACTAACTTAACTAACTCCCATGTGATTCCATATTTACCCTTCAACTAACATATGTTTCCAATAAAAATTTTAGAGTTTCCCATATAAAATGATATATCATGTACCGATTCAAAACCACTCTATTACATAAAAAATAAATACTTATTACATTCCTATCTAATATCAATAAATGTTTAATTATTAGTTTCATAGTTTCTTCTTTTAAGAATGAAGTAGAAAAATTTCATTCCGAGGAATCTTATGTTATAAAGAGAAACATACTCAAGAAACTATCTATTTCATTTTATATCTTTTTCAACTATTTTATCATACAAATATATATATAACTATCATTGTTGACTATAATGATGACATGTTAAAATCATTAGTATTTTTATTTAATAATGCTTCAAATATATAACTCTATTTTATTTTTCATTATCATGCATATCATGTTTTTATTTGACTTTTCAACTACCCATAATTACAATTTTATTCTAGCATCATTAACTTCAATTATAAATAAGTATCATTAAATTAATAAATTTAATATTTTATTAAAAAATTGTAATTTATGTTATGAATATTTAATTTAATGCCTGAAACAATTAAGTAATTATTGATTCTAATTAACAAATTTATATTAGAAAATGACCTTATAATGTTCATCATATATTCCATTATCGTTAACCATATTTTCACCTTTAATCAAATGAGCATGGAACTAAATTAATCATTAGAAAAAATGTATTCAACTATAATGACTAATTTTTTATGACGAAACCTAATCCAATAACAAGTATAGCCATTTCCATTATCAAACATATATAAAACGAACCAACTCACTAATATTTTATGATTAAATAACAATAAATAACTATTACAGGAGTAGTAAATGAGAATAATTGAAGAATATAAAATTTAATAAATATTAATAGGTTCCTAAATTAAATAATATTATTGGAATGATTATTATTCTATTTGTTGAATCTCTTTAATGATTCACGATAATAAAAGTAATGTTTTATTTCTAGTATTATATGGAATTAGAGATTCTTATTTCTAAATTTATATCTAGAGTTATTATATAACTGTATATATAATAATTGTTACCACCACTAGTTTTGGGTATATAACCAATTTTATTCCTTTTTATGTATTTAAAGTGGTTGGGTAGAATTCGGTAGAGTTTTGGAAACCATTATGGGATTTTCAAAATGTTTTGGATGATTTTTAATGAAGCAAGATTTATACATAATTAGGGGAAACAGTGCTACAAACCCAGGTAACTGTGCAACATGATGTACTGGGATGTCACAGGGTTTGTGCATGGTTTTTTTATCCATGCATGGAGGCCATGTAGGGTGCCCTTCTATATAGTAGAATATTCAAGGATAAATAACGGTTTTCCTAAACATGGGATCTAACTATGCATTGTAATAAAAATAGAATTTTTAGGTTTGGGCATGGAGAGGATTTCCCATATACCCTCCATTCTTCATCCCACTCATGACACAGTCAGGATTTTTGGTTTTTAAGGGTTTTATGGGCTCTCCCTCTCATTATAAAAGTGATTCTAAGAGGTTTTAAGGTGCGTTGAAGGATGTTCTCTTCTGTTAAGTCTCCACTCTTGATTCTTTCATAGTTCTTCATAGACATAGTTCTTCCACTATTATGGTTTTCTTGATGTACTTTTATTTCATATAGATCTTGGAATTTTATTTACTAAAATGATGAGTTTGGGGGTTTTTTATTTTACTCAAAGGATCTAAGTTGTGTTTAGGGGAAATTTTAACCAAATTTATTGTTCAGTTGGGAGTTAGTCAATTTCATCAAAACCCTATGATATACGGATTCACTCTCGAATCCATTTTGATTGAACAAGAGGCCTTTCATTCAATTGATTTGGTTTCATTGAAATTTATTTGTGATTTTGTTGTACTATGTTTGTAAGACATTAATTTTGAGTTTATTGGTGGAATTTTGGGGAAAATGGGATGTTGAGGGGATATAAACTTGGGGTTGGATTTCAAAATAATGATTTTAAAATCAGTTTCATTGGGTCATTTATGGAAATTGGATGTAAAAAATGGTTCTATAAAAATGTTATTGTTTATCTAATGGTACTGTGTCATTAATAATTTCATAAGGGATTGCATTGTTTGGAATTGGTTGGTAGCATCACGTTTTGTCCTTGCTGTGTTATGTGCTCATTCTAGGTAATTTTAATGTTCATTTATTTGACATAGATGTGAAGTGTAAAGGAATCCTAGTAATATAATGGGGATGGATAGTGGACGTATGGTCCACCATCAAGGATAAATTTTTAGGATATACCACCAAATTGGGAATGTATTTAACAGTCATGGATGATAAGTTCCACCAAGTTTATTTACCAGTTTGTGTTTGAGAAACTCCACATATTATTTTTTGATTATGTATGTGGCTATGAATGATGAGAATAGTGTGATAATATGTGATGGTAAAAATTGATTCTTGCTTTCTTATTGTCTTTCCCATGTTTTTTTGTTATTGGGTGAAAATGGATTGGTAAGGGTGTGTTTGGATTTTGAAAATTGTTTCAATATTTAATGTTTTATATATACTATTTTATAAAATTTTCTAATAATTTTATCCTAGTGATGTGTGTAGGGAATTTATTGGGAGAAAACTGTATGAGTATTTGTACTCACTCCATGATTTGGAATAGTGGTGCTTTTAATGATGTTATTTTCTGGATCACATGCAAGGATATAAAATATCATTTATCTAGTGGTTCATCATTGTTGTTGGATGTTTTATTTTTTCATGGACTATGGATCATGTCTTGTAGATATGGATTTATTTCATATCGTCTTGGGTTTTATTATTTGGAGTTATACATGGGACTCTGATTATGGAACATTAGGGTTGAGTTGTATTGGTCTATGGGAATTTTTATGGAATTGAATGGGTGGATTGGTGGTACCTTGGTAATTTGATGCATTGGTTTTCATTATTTTCATGCATCATCATGATGTAATTTTTATAGATTTTTTGGTCAGTTGTTTTTTTATTAAATTGAGAATCGTTCCCTAATGGTTCTTGATGCCCTCAACATTTATTAATGTTCTTTGGTTCCAAGGTAAGGTGTACGACCCGTCCTTGGGGCCCGTGTCGTGACTACCCCAAGCACGCCTTCCATAGGCCAGGGGCTGGCGACCAGCATCAAAGGCGTAAATCCCAACAAAAAGGGGAAGGAATTTCCTTTAGAAAGTTAACAACACCATATAGTAAGCCAGCAGAAGTAAACACTAAGTAAACTGAGTACAAGTAAGTGTGGAAAAGTAAGTGGGCCAGAATACAAACCCAAACTGATATTAATGTACAACTGGAAAGGAAGTACAACAACTGAAATGTAAAGCAGCAACGTCGAGTCGTCCATGGGAAATCCCACCTGAAGGGTGGGTACATATAGCCTCCTCAACTCCTCGGGTCCTGCCGTCCACCTTGTATGCATCTCGTCCAGTGGTCCACCTCCAGCAACTGACTCGTCGCGATATCCACCATCGGGCACCGACTTGTCATGCGTTCCTCCTCCAGGAACCGTCCAGCTCTACAAGCCTCAACCTCGATCAGTGATGTTCGTCGTCTACAACCACCACAACGTAGTTCGGGCATAGCCCGTGCAGGGGTGAGTATACGCTACTCATTAGTGACCCCGAGACCCCCGAAGGTCTCCCAGAATCTACAACGGATAATCCACAAAGGAAAGATAAAATCACGATGTAACATCCAACACTACTTAGGAATATGACCATACATATACCTAAGTCATCAATTCTAGTTCGTCTCAAACATCCGAGCCCAAGTTTCATCATGTCCACATAGAATAGCACAACCAATCCACCAAGGATAACACAACCCAATCCACACAGGAAATAAAGTCAATCATATCGAAGATAATGATTGAAAGTCAAGACTCAGCTCAAACCCGGACTTAATCATGATGTCGAAACCATAGATGCTGGAAAACTCCTCCTCTATCGAGTACAGTGGGCCTGCCGCTACAACCAAGCACTTCCCATTATCCTTGGACTGTTGTAGTACTCCACCTGTCGAGTACTGTGGTCCTGCTCCTACAACCAAGCGCTTCCCACCATGGGTCTGCCGCTACAACCAAGCGTTCCCCATCATAGCCTCTAGGGGTACTCCTTCTGTTGAGTACCACAGGCCTTCCTCTATAACCAAGCACTCCTCCACCGTGGGTCTGCCGCTACAACCAAGCGCTCCCCCTCATAGCCTCCAGAGGTACTCCTTCTGTTGAGTACCGTGGGACTGCCGCTACAACAAAGCGCTCCTCCGCCATGGGTCTGCCACTACAACCAAGCGCTCCCCACTGGGATACCTGAAACACACCGAGTTGATCGGTCAGCAATCGTCAAGTCTTAGCCAGCTCTAGGGTTTCATAATGATTGAAATTGTCATAGTCGTCACCGCCGAACCCACAGAGGATTCCCATACGGTTGTCATCGTCGTCGCAGGTGCAACCAACTCTAGGGTTTCCGCACATAGCATGCTCGTTCTGGGAGGTTCCACTCCATGAGGCAAGAGGTCAATACATCAACTGACACATAGTCTGGATTTGATGTATCCCAAAGTTCTGTCTCGTCAAAAGGAACACAACGCGACAGACGACGCTTCAACCGGACGTCCGGTCAGAGAGTTATTGGCTTTTTCGTCCCAGGGGCCCGGTTGGTTTTTAAGTCAAAAACAACCTGACCACACTTTAACTGCGTCCAAACCTCGAGCAGAGTATGCCAAAAGATCAGTCTCATGAAGAGGAAACCAGCAAAGTTGACGGCACATCAATCGGACGTCCGGAGCACAAGTTATAAGTGTTTCCACTCTGAGGGCCCAGTTGGTTACGTGTTCGAACCAACCCGGCCATACCCAAAGTTCTCTAAAACCTTTAGTGTAATCTAACAAAACGAACTTCTCGATCCAAGGATCACATCGCAACTAATGGTACGTCGATCGGAGGTCCGTAGCCCAAGATATAGGCAAAAAACTGGAAATGGTCTGAAAATGGGGTGTCTGGGCCCGGTCCGACCCGGCCCAACCACCCCTGGGTCGGCCCGAACCGGGTCAAATCAAATCGGGTCCGGGTCCGGCCCGTTAGGGCACGACCCTGCCCGGTGGGAGCGGCACGGCCTAGCCCGGTGGGCGTGGCCCGACCCTATGGGCATGGCCCAACCCGGCCTGTCGCGCTCGCGCGGCCCGCGTGGAAAGCTCGGCCACGTCGAGCTGTGCGGAACAGGGGGCGTGATGCCCCCCATATTGGGAACATGTGGCCCCTATGTGGGGGGCCGCTCCTTCGGCCAGCCAGGGGTTGTGACCCCTAGTTTCGTGGACGCCGGCCGGCCCGGTCTGGCCGGTCGGTGCGGCTGCCGCGGGACCACCGGGGTCCCGCCCCTCCGAGGTGCCGGCTGTCGGTGGTTCCGGCCACCCCGCCTTGAACCGTTGTGGCTTCGAGACATGGCCCTTTCCGACCGGTGTGTCGCGACGATGCGGCGGCCCTCCGCCGTGGCCCCGCTCCTGTGGCGTTGTCTTCGTGGTTCTCTGGCGCGGCGCGAAGGTGCGCTCCATCGATGCGGCCCGACTCCGGCCACAGGTTAATTTGTCCTCAACGGCGCGGTATGACAGCGTCATACATCATTGCCACTTTTTCCCATGTTTCTACGCGGTGCTGTTTCACCTCGCCGCCTTCTTTCGAACAGAAAAAAATCATCAAAGGGGGAGGAGGGTTGGCCGTGTTTTTGCGGTCCGACCACCTCCCATTATTACAATAACAGGCGGCCCAAATAGAAGTCAATGAACAGAAAAGAAATAATTCACAGGTAAAACAATTAAGCCCTACTTCAAGGTGTCATCGATCGAAGTTTCGTCGCGGTAAAGGGACGTCGTGGAAGACGGCATCGCGGAAGGAAGATCGTCGGTGTCGTAGTACACGGTGTCGCAGAAGGAGGATTTTCGGCGTCGTTGTACACGGTGTCACATCATCGATATCCAAGGAATCGGCATTTATTCATCATCCTTCGTCGGAGGTTGGCGGTCTTCGTTGAAGAGGATATGACTTCTCCAAGTTTTGGGCATCACAATACTTTACCAGTGCTTCGTCGCTTGGTGAAGTCATCCCAAAACCTTCTACCAAGCTCTCTATATATAAGAGAGGGGGAGAGGTATGTAACCATCATGGAATTTATGACGGTTCATTTATATGTAACCTTCCTAAATTCCAACGATTCAGTTACTTAATTTAAAAAAGCGGTCGGGTGAATTAAATTGCTTTGGCACAATTTAAGAGGTGTGTTGGCATAAATTTAGAGTGGAGGATGCCTAGAAGTTTCCCCCAAATAGCCTGCGTCAAAACACATGACATGAATTAATTTTATGTTGACACATAAAATTAAATGACAGCAATTAAGTACACGTAGACACTTAAAGTTAACTCACAGCAATTAATTTTTCCATCGAACCATAAAATTAACTGACAACAATTATTTTTACGTCAACTCATAAAATTAATTGAGTGCAATTAATTTTACGTCGACACATAAAATTAACTGACAACAATAAATTTTACGTCGACCCATAAAATTAATTCAGTGCCATTAATTTTACGTCGACATATAAAATTAATTGATTGGGGGGTTTGAGAGGTTTTCTCTCCCTCCCGATTAAATGGGTGGTTAGGGTGTGGCGGTTCCACCACCAACTCCCAAGTGGAGCTTCTAACCACTTTATCCGCACGACATGTGTTTAAGAAAATAAAATAAAATATTAACTTATTTTATTTTATGAACCCACGTAAAACACCAAAAACTAAATTTCATACATGATCATCTGCCATTGAGGTGAAAGTATTCTTAGGAGAATATCGGCACTGCAAGTTCAACAGTTCCCTCAGAATTCGATTCCGAGCACCGGTTCAAAAGTTATAAAACGTCGCTCATACATTTACTGAACGTACCCAAAAAAAAGTTCGGAAAATTATTATCAGTCACCATCAACCTACTGCGGTCATGGTTAGCCTCTGCCTTGGAGAAATACGCCCCAAATAACTCAACAGTACTCTCAGATTTTCGATTCGAGTTACCGTTTAGATGTTATGAATTTTACAATAAAATAACTGTAACGTAATTATTTTATTTACAGCCAAAATGTAACTTTCTCAGGTGGCCCATGCCAGCAAATGTTAGTATCTACATAAAGAAAGAATAACCTCACTATTTCAATGGTGGTCTCGGATTTTTAATTTGATTTACCGTTGGTGAGTTATAAGCATTTGAAAAATAAAATATCTTTATTTAATTATTTTATTTACTGTTATGCCATTTTCGAGTTTTCTCACAGGAGACATGCGACGACTAAACTTAAGTCACTCATATGGTAAACCTACCATTCTAAGCACAACAGTGCCCTCAGATTTCTGATCCGAGTAACTGTTTAAGATTTATTCATGTTTTTCAGGAAAACTACTTATGCGTGTTAATTTAAGCTTATCAAAACTTAAGAAAATTATTCCGCGCACACCGGGACTCGGAATCAGGTTCCGTCAGAAACTGCGTACTCGTAAAGTTACAAATAATTTAAGAAAAAAAATATCTTTTAAATTTATGTGTCTTTACATTACTCCAAACTCAGGGCTTTACGTCCCCGTAAAGCTACAATACAAACTAGAGAAACTAAACGAGGTACCGAGCATGCATCGAATCCTCCCACTCCCAAGTGTTATCCTTGAGGTTCCCATTCTTCCAACGAACAGACACTAGAGTAATCGACCGTCCACAAAGGACCCACTCATGTCGATCCTCGATCTCCCCCGGAACCTTCGTGAAGGTTACCCCGTTGTCGATGTCTAGCTCCACGTGATCGGTGACGTGGGTTGGGTTGTGCACGTTTTTCCTTAGCTGAGATATGTGGAAAAACATCAAGCACCCAGTGAAACTGAGGTGGAAGGTCTAGATGAAGCGCATATATAACTTTCCGCCCTAGAAAAATCTTCGTAGTCCACGTCGAGGTGAGACCCGTAAGAAAACGTGGTACCCATCCTCAAACTTCAGTGGTCTCCATATCTTATCACTATCGGACTTCTGTCTGCACTATGCAGTCTTCATCCCCTCATGGATGATCCGCACCTTCTCCATCATAGCCTGCACCATCTCTGGTGTTACAAGAGCTCCATATATTTCCCCTTTGCCAAAAAAGAGAAATCTTGTCTCATCCTCTGGATGAACCACGTTATTTTCCTAGTACATTCAATCCCGACATGGATGATACTAATCCATTAAAAGGATGACGTCGTAAGGCCTCTACGCTACTACCAAGAGATCCAACCATTAATCTCGCTTCTAAGGGTTGAGTCATACTTTCGGTATTAGTGTGTGGTAACTGGGTCTCCTCCAGTAGGTATCTCAAATGTGAGGGTTAAGTAAACGGTTTTAACCAGAACCACTCAGTATCAACCACAAAAATGGGAAGGAAAGAAAATTTCACAAGGACAAGTGTCTTTTATTACTACATCTCAAGTATAAAGACGCACAATAACCACAAACAACAACATCAACAATGCTAGAAGCAACATGAACATAAGTCTCCACGTCTGGTGCTAGTCTCGCTCCTGTCCATCTGCTCTCGGAGCTCCATCATCATAGGCCTCAGCTGCTTGAAGCTGAGCTCTCCTTTGTCCACCCGTTCCCTACGTTCGTGGTGGTCTCCCTGGTGGTGGTGGTGGTGGTGGTAGGGCCTCAAAGCGTCATCCACCACCCGTTGATCGGCCAGCTCCTCTGCCACGCCCGCCTGCTCTCTACAGACCGCCATGTTTGAACCTCTGCCTCTTCTTGGGAGATCCTTCGTTTATCTACTGATCATCTGTATGGTGGGTCAGATAGTCACGAGCCATGTGACCAACCCCACCGTAGGAGTAACACTGTCCACTCATGGTAAGTCGTTCTCCACCCCGAGTGCCTCACACAAACGATCATGTGTGGTCGAACACCTACAGATATAGTCCTCTTGGACCTCTGCGTCATCTATTTACTACCAGCTGCAGAAGACTCTTCCGCATGTCGGCTAGTGGTGGGTCCTGCTGCTAGAAACGGCTCATCAAGGAAACTCTCAACTATGAGGGATCGCTCCAACACCCCTGTCTGCGTTGGGATACTGTGAGAAACAACTAAAGCTATGATCTCTCGCCTGAGCCCCTGCTCGATGGTTCGGGCCCTGAAGAATGGGTCACGTACCATGTTCGTGGAATAGCGTGAGAGATCGGTAAACCTCGCCGTGTACTGGGCTACCGTCATGCTGCCATGCCGCAGTTGTAGTTTCTCCTGGATGTGCACCACACGGAGGGTGGCTGGGACGAACTCTTAGAGGAAGAGGCTCTCAAAGTACATCCAAAGAGAAGATGCCTCGTCGTGCACTAGGAGCATCAATATCCACCATCTTCTTACTGCCGCGTGCAGGAGGCTCGCTGCAAGGATAACCATGAGGTCAGCTGGTGTCCCCACTAGCCTGAAAACACAATCTACAGCCTCCAGCCAATCCTCAACCGCCTGTGGGTTCGTCTCTCCCCGGAACCTGGGTGGCCTCGGTGCTGGAACTCGTGCAGCACGCTCAAGCGGCGTACAACGCCTACTGTTGGGGCTGGAGGCATCGGTGGCCCAACGGGTGGTAGTACCGCTGGTGCCTCAACTGGAAGAGGGCCCTGTACTGAGGCATCATCGCTTGGCGGGCTGTCAGTACGAAAAATACTTGAATCCCTAGCTGGCTGTCATCGGGGGGGGGGGGGCATCTTGAAAAGAATCTGGTGTGCCATGGTCAAAACAGAACCGGGTGAGCTGACACAATGTAATCACAAAGAAATCCTTTGAAACAAACATGCAATCGTTGTTTTCAGGTATTGAGTTAGCAATCAGAAGTCAGGGTCCTGGTGTACGGATACGTTGGCTGTCGCACCAACACTGGACTCCCTGGACTGATAACCACACTCAATACCCTTAAGACAATCGCTTCACAAAGAAGAATGATCAGAGCCATGAGTTCCGCGGTAGAACCGAACTCCTCTGATACCAATTTGTCACGACCCGTCCTCGGGGCCCGTGTCGTGACTACCCCAAGCCCACCTTCCATAGGCCAGGGGCTGGCGACCAGCACCAAAGGTGTAAATCCCAACAAAAAGGGGAAGGAATTTCCTTTTAAAAGTAAACAGCACCACATAGTAAGCTAGAAGAAGTAAACACTAAGTAAACTGAGTACAAGTAAGTGCAGAAAAGTAAGTGGTCCAGAATAAAAACCCAAATTGAAAGTAAAGTACAACTAGAAAGGAAGTAAAAAAACTGAAAAGTAAAGCAGCAACGCCGATCCGTCAACTGGAACTCCCACCTGAAGAGTGGGTACAAATAGCCCCCTCAGCTCCTCGAGTCCTATCGTCCGCCCTGTATGTGTCCCGTCCAGTGGTCCACCTCCAGGTACCAACTCGTCGTGATATCCACCTCCGGGCACCGACTCATCATGGGTTACTATTCTAGGAACTGTCCATCTCCACAAGCCTCAACCTTGATTAGTGATGTCTGTCATCTGCAACCAACACAATGTAGTGTGGGCATAGCCTATGCAGGGGTGAGTACACGCTACTCAGTTGGGACCCCGAGACCCCTAAAGGTCTCCCAAAATCTAAAAAGAATAATCTACAAAGGAAACATACAATCACGATGTAACATCCAGCACTACTTAGGTATATGCCCATACATATACCTAAGTCATCAATTCCAGTTCGACTCCAACATCCGAGCCCAAGTTCGATCACGTCCACACAGGATAGCACAACTAATACACCCAGAATACCACAACCCAATACACATAGGAAAGCAAGTCAATCATATCGAAGATAATGATTGAAAGTCAAGACTCAGCTCAAACCAGAATTTAATCATGATGTCGAAACCATAGTTGCGGGGAAACTCCTCCTCTATCGAGTACAGTGGGCATTCTTCTATAACCAAGCACTTTCCATTAACCTTGGATTGTTGTAGAACTCCACCTGTCGAGTATTGTGGGTCTGTTGCTACAACCAAGTGCATCCCACCATGGGTCTGCCGCTACAACCAAGCACTCCCCCTCATAGCCTCTAGAGGTACTCCTTTCGTGGAGTACCGCAGGTCTGCCTCTACAATAAATCACTCCTCCTCCGTGGTTCTGCTGCTACAACCAAGCACTCCCCCTCATAGACTCCAGAGGTACTTCTTCTGTTGAGTACCGAGGGTCTGCTGCTACAACCAAGCGCTCCTCCGTCGTGGGTCTATTGCTACAACCAAGCGCTCCTCAATGGGCTATCTGAAACACACCGAGACGATCGGTCTTCAGTCGTCAAGTCTCATCTAGTTCTATTATTTCATAATGATTTAAAGTGTCATAGTCGTCACCGCCGAACCCACGGAGGATTCTCGTATAGTAGTCATCGTCGTCGTAGATGCAGCCAACTCTAGGGTTTCCACACACAGCACGCTCGATTCGGGAGGGTCCACTCCACGGGCCAAGAGTTCAATACATCAACTAACACGTAGTCCGGAGTTGATGTATCCCAATGTTCTGTCTCGTCAAAAGCAACACAACGCATCAGACGGCGCATCAATCGGACGTTCGGTCCGAGAGTTATTGGTTTTTTTTCCTAGGGGCCCGTTTGGTTTTTAAGTCAAAACCAACCCAAACGCACTCCAACTGCGTCCAAACCTCGAGCAGAGTAAGCCAAAAGATCTGTCTCACTAAGAGGAAACCAGCAACGTTGACGGAACGTCAATCAAATGTCTAGAGATCATGTTATAAGCGTTTCCGCTCCGAGGGCCCGGTTGGTTTCGTGTTCGAACCAAACCGGCAATACCCAAAGCTCTCTGAAACCTTGAGTGTAATATAGAGAAACGACCGCCTCGATCCATTGATCACATCTCAACTGACGGTGCATCGATCGAAGGTTCGTAGCCCATGATATGGTCAAAACACCGGAAATGGTCTAAAAATGGGGGGTCTGGGACCGGTCCGACTCGGGCCAACCCCCCCCCCCCCCCCCTGGGTCGGCCCGAACCAGCTTGAATCGAACCGGGACCGAATCTGGCCCGTTAGGGGGTGGCCCGGCCCAACCTGGGCAGCCCAGCCTGGCACGCTCGCACGGCCCGCGTGGCCAGCTCGGCCATGCCAAGCTGTGCGGAACAGGGGGGCGCTGCCCCCTGATTGGGAACCTGAGGCCCCCACGTGGGGGGCGGGGGCTCTCATTCGTCTAGTCGGGGGTTAAGACCCCCGGTTTCGTGGAAGCCGGCCGACCCTGTCTGACCGGCTGGTGCTGCTGCTGCGGGACCTCCAGGGTCCCGCCCCTCCGAGGTGTCGGCGGCTGGCGGTTTCGGCCACCCCGCCTTGCCCCGCCGTGGCCCTTTCCAACCGGTGCGTCGCGATGGCGTCGTGCCCCTCCGTCGTGGCCCTGCTCCGGCTGCGGTGTCTTTGTGGTTCTTCGGCGCGGTGCGAAGGCGCGCCCCCCTTCGCTGCGTCCCGACTCCGGCCTCGGGTTTGTTTGGCCTCAATGGCATGGTGTGACGGCACCACACATCTTTGCCACTTTTTCCCATGTTTCCGCGCGGTGTCGTTGCACCGCGCCGCCTTCTTTCAAACCGCAAAAAACAAAATAATCAAAGGGGGAGGAGGGTCGACCGTGTTCATGCGGTCCGACCTCCTCCCATTATTATGATAATAGGTGGCCCAAATAGAAGTCGATGAACAAAAAAGAAATAATAATGTATAAAACTATTAACCCCTACTTCAAGGTATCGTCAAACGAATGTTCGTCGCGAGAAAGGGACGTTGTGGAACACGGAGTCACAGAAGGAAGATCGTCGGCGTCGTGGTACATGGTGTTGCGAAAGTAGGATCGTCGGCGTCGCGGTACATGGCGTCGCGTCGTTGATCTCCGAGGAATGAGCATTTATTTTTCATCCTTCATCGGAGGTCGGCGTTCTTCGTTCGAGAGGATATGATTTCCCCATGTGTTGGGCGTCACAATACTTTACCAGTGCTTCGTCGCATGGTGAATCCATCCCAAAACCTTCTCCCAAGCTCTCTATATATAGGAGAGGGGGAGAGGTATGTAACCATAGTGGAATTTATGACGTTTCATTTATTTGGAACCTTCCTAAATTCCAACAATGCAGTTACTTAATTTAAAAAGGGTTTCGGGAGAATTAAATTGTGTTGGCGCAATTTAAGAGGTGCGTTGGCACAACATAAGAGTGGAGGATGCCATGAAGTTCCCCCCCACATAGCCTGCGTCAAAACACATGACACGAATTAATTTTATGATGACACATAAAATTAATTGAAAAAAATTAATTTCACGTCGACACTTAAAATTAACTCATTGAAATTAATTTTTACGTCGAACCACAAAATTAACTGACAATAATTAATTTTACGTCAACTCATAAAATGTATTGAGGGAAATTAATTTTATGTCGACACATAAAATTAACTGACACCAATTAATATTACGTCGACCCATAAAATTAATTGAGTGCAATTAATTTTACGTCGACAAATAAAATTAATTGATGGGGGGTTTGAGAGGTTTACTCACCCTCCCCATTAAATGGGAGGTTAGGGTGTGGCGGTTTCACCACCAACTCCCAAGTGGAGCTTCTAACCACTTTATCTTCACCTCATGTGTTTAACAAAATAAAATAAATTATTCACTTATTTTATTTTATTAACCCGCGTAAAACCCCAAAAACTAACATTCATACCCGATCATCTGCTATTGAGGTGAAAGTCTTCTTAAGAAAATATCGGCACAACGAGTTCAACAGTGCCCTCATAATTCGATTCCGAGCACCAGTTAAAAAGTTATAAAACCTTGATCATACGTTTACTGAATGTACCCGAAAACAAAAGTGTGGAAAATTATTATCAGTCACCCTCGACCCACTGCGGTAAAGGTTAGGCTATGCCTTGGAGAAACTCATACCAAAGAACTCAACGGTACTCTTGGATTTTCAATTCGAGTTACAATTTAAAAGTTATGAATTTTAAAATAAAATAACTGTCACTTTATTATTTTATTTACGGCCAAAAACTAACTTTCTTAGGTGGCCCGCGCCGGCCAATGATAGTATCTACTTAAAGAAATCATACCCTCACGAGTTCAACGGTGGTCTCGGATTTTTAATCCGAGTTACCTTTTGTGAGTTATAAGCATTTGAAAAATAAAATAACTTTATATAATTATTTTATTTACAGTTATTCCATTTTCGGGTTTTCTCACAGGAGGCATGCACTGATTATACTTAAGTCATGACTAGGTTAAACCCACCATTCTGAGCACAATAGTGCCCTCAGATTTCTAATCCGAGTAACCGTTTAGTAGTTATTCCACTTTTTTAGGAAAACTACATATGCGTGTTAATTTAAGATTAAAAAAACATCAGAAAATTATTCTGGGCACACCGGGCCTTGGAATCAAGTGCCGTAAAAAACATCATACTCGTAAAATTCCAAAGAATTTAAGAAAAAAAAATATCCTTAAAATTTATGGGTCTTTACATAATTTCACTTAATTCCATTTAGTATCTCACCTCTATCTCTAGAAAATGAGGAAGTGGTGGGCTCTTACAAGTTGTATCTTCTGTCCAAAAATTATAAGTAAATTTGGTCTTGAACGATTTTTGTATCAGTTGTTGATTTTGTTGTTGGCATTCATTCTTGATCTATTCCTCGAGTTGGGATGGTAGTATGATGTAGGATTGTTGGAAAATTATATGTATATCATAAAATAATGTAGGTAACCCTTCTTTTCTAAATATCAAGTTAATAGGGGGTCAATTGCATAATCTTTTTGGAAGAACTTATAGGCATTAGAATTCTCATTTTCATCGGTGTTGCAAATGAGAGGAGAATAAAATTTATGGTAGAAATAATTTCCCCCTATTATTAGATATTTCATTTGGTATAATTTTTTTTTCATATGAATATATTGAATTGTGAAAAATCTGGATTTTTTTTCAAATATATGCATTCAAAATGTGGTCAGTGGGGGTATTTTCAAAATTTGGAAATTTTCAAAACAAGGTGGATTTTTCGAATGTGTTGCAACATGGGAAATGTTGTCTAATGGAAATCAATATTATGATAGTTGAAATTTAATTTAATTTTAATTGTAAATCTTTTCATTATATGGGAGTGAGACTTATTTTTTTATGTATTGATATAAATGGAATTAGGTAAGCATCGTAGAGACCAACCAGAGGTGGATGCTAAAAATGTTTTTACACTTGATCCCCAAGTGAAATAGAAGCTAATTTAGAATATAGTGAAAGGATTCCAAGCTATTGAATGTGTGAACAAATCAGATGATCCAATGAATATGAACAATTTTGTTCATTTTCAAAAGCAAAATCCACCCATTTTTATTATTTATTTGGAACAAGAAAAGGTGGACGCATGGTTGAATAGAATGAATAGGATTTTTGACTTCAAAGGAACATGGGTGGGATTAAAACTTATGCTAGAAAGTTACAGGTTGTATGATCATGACCATTAGTGTTTGGAGTTTGAATTTTATGTTTTAAAGGACCAAAAAAAGTCAAGGGTTGGTTTTTAGGATCATTAAAAAAAATTCTACCCTCATACATTTGAAATTTATTTCTCAATGGATTTTTTTGTTATGAAACATGATAACCTATCAGTGACATAATATGAAGATATGTTTATGAACATAGTTTATTTTTCACCTATGTTTGCGGGTAGTACATCATTGAAGGCATGCTTATTTGAAGCATGGTTGAGGTTGGAAATTTTTTCTAAAATATTAGTGTTGTGTACACATGATTACAAAAAATTGGAAAAAAATGATAATGTAGATCGATGGGATATCATGGGAACTATTGGAGGGGGAATCATATATTTTACCATGGGAAATTTTGGGAAATATAACACTGCATTTAATAAGAATATAGACACTTATTTTCAAGGTGGGAATATGGATTGGAATCTAACAATAGGATAAGTAAATCTTCCTTCAAAGACTCAGAGTATGCAGTGATATTTTCATTGTGGCACTATAGGTCACATAAAGTAGGATTGTACATCACAACCACATGCATTTTCAAACTATAACAAAATGGGTTATCATCGGCATTAAAGTTTTAATTCTCTGAGGTCAGGTGTTCAAGAAACAGATAATCTATCATAGGCATTCTGTTCCTCAATGGGATGGGGGTAGTAGCATACCCCATGTTTTTTGAGTACAGGTAGTCATGGTGACCCCAGGAACACCACGACTCCTTAGCTGAGCAATAATGAGAAGAATGTTGTAGGAACGAAGTCGTTCAATACTGAGTAGGTTGTGATGGATGATTAGTTGGGACCATCCATAGAGGGATGTATGATTATTTCAAATTCTACCTTGATACAATTATTGTTCGATATGGGTGATTACCATTATTTTATATCCACTATTGTTGTTATTATGATGGGTTTAAATATTGAAATAATTCTTTAGGTTTTAAAAAATAATATTCTTCTGGTTCAAAGAGAGTGGTGATCCTCCCTATGTAGAGAATTATATATATTTGTGGATAGGGTTGAGATTAGGAGTCATTTCATAGTGCATGAGATAGATGCTTATGATATAATCCTTTGTATGGATTGGTTTTCATTGTTTGAGGCCTCCATTGATTTTTAGGAATGAATGGTTAGTTTCAAAGTGGATGATGGCATCGATTGTCTCTACCATTATAGTCGGAATCATTTTTTGGCATAGTATCTTATCAGCTAACGACATTCTCGTAGGAATCAATGGATAGAGATTGGCACTGAGTTTTTCTAGTTCTTGTTGATCAGTTTCATTATTCTTTCCCAAATAAATCTTATGGTTTCCACCCATTTTTGAAGTTGAATTTATGATTTATTTCCTTCCAAGAACCCATCATATTTCACTAATGTCTTATCATATGGAACCTTTTGAATTGAGGTAATTTAATGTGAATTTGGAGGAGTTAGAAAACCAATGGTTCATATAGCCTAGAATATCTCCAAGGGTAGAACTAGTTTTGTCTATTAAAAAGAAGGATAAAACTATTTTACATTATATTGATTATTATATGATTAATAATGTTGCGATAATGAACTGATATCAACATATATGTAATGATGATTTCTTCCATCAGTCATGGGGAGATCAGTTTGTTCTCCAATATTAATATTAGATTAGGATATAATAAATTGTGAGTGAAGAAGTAAAATATTTCAAAACAGCTTTGAAGTGTAGATATGAGCCCTATGGGTATGTGTTTATGACCATTGGTCTGGAGAATTCACCATCATTTTTATCAAATCACAAATTAAATATTTTAGATATAACTGGATTATTTCGTGGTGGGATTTTTGTTGTGATTAATTATTGTATTCCAAGACAATGTTAGAGCATGAGAATCAATTGGCGATAGTGTTGGGGAAATTCATATATCATCAGTTGAATTCAAAATTGTTAAATTGTGACTTTTGGATACACGAGGTTTGTTTTCTGGGAAATGTTCTTTCCGATAAGGCTGTAATAGTTGTTCTTCAAATGATAGAGGATGTTATTTCTTGGAAGCCACCAAATAAGGTTTTCAGGATAATGAGTTTCCTTGGTCTAGCTGGCTATTATCGACATTTTTTTCTTTACTTATCATGATTGGAATCACCAATTACAGTTTTGATAAGAATAATGTTCCATTTTAATGGAATGAGAAGTTTCATATATCTTTTGAGAGCTTAATGGTCACCTTACATCTTTTCCAATGTTGGATTTTACAGAACTATCAAAAAGGTATGTGGTGTATTCTGTTGCATCAGGATCTAGGTTAGGGTGTGTTATCATGAAATAGGATCATGTGGTTTTATATGGCTCATGGAAGTTGAGGATTCATTAGAAGAACTACCCAATGCATGATTTGAATTTCACAGCTATGGTTTAGGGTTTGAAAATCTGATGTTATTACCTATTCATTATGAAAGTCCTGGTCTTTGCAATTATAAGAGCTTGAACCATGATTTCTCACAAATATATTTGAACATCAGTCAAATGAGATGGATGGATTATCTCTAGATGTTTTATTTTTACTTCATTTATTCACATGGTAAGTGAAATTTAGTTGAAGATGCATCATATAGTAAATAATATACACCTATGGTGAAAGAGGCATCAGATCAATGGAAGTTGATGTTAGTTATAGCTGACATGGGGATGGAATGAGAGGATCTGTGAGATAGAGTGGTTCTCATTCTGTTCTTTGTTTATTCCAGAGTTGATTGGCTCAGTTAAAGAGGAAAAAATGTCTTCTTCTGAGAATATGTATATGGGCTTGAAACTCAATGGTGGAGAGACCATTGAGGGTTGGGAACTGAATGAGAATTCAATTGTATGTTATCGTATGAGGTTAATTTTATTTTTAGAAGGAAATTATGAGGTCTTATCCTCATTATAGATAAGATTTCCATCATGGAAATCATAAAACGAATAAGGCATTGAATGCATATTTTTAGTGGGTCGGTATGAAAAAAAATGTGAGAGAATTTTTTTGAGATGCTTGGATTTTCAGCAATTGAAGGAAAAACATCAGTAGCTATAAGTCATGTTATAATCATTAATTATCACCCTCTAGAAGTGGAAACAAATAGAGATGTATTTTGTTATAGGTCTCTGAAGAAATGTCAGAATGCCTGATTTCATATGGGTGATAGTGGATCGACTCACAATGTCATCCCATTTCAGCTTAATTTTTGAATATCATATGGTGGTGGATCTATAAAACATCTATATATGTGAATATTTAATGAGAAATGGTGTCACACTTTAAATTGTATTAGATATAGATCTGAGTTCAAGATCCCATTTTTGAAAATACTAGTAGTAACCCATTGGGATATAGTTGATGATAACAAAAGTGTATCATCCTCATACTGATAAAAGAACTGATAGGACAATAGAAACATTGGAAGATATGTTATACGATTGTGTTATGGGTTTTGGTGGCTCATGGGATGGTCAATTTCCACTAGTGGAACTCTCATATAATAAAAGTTATTATTCCACAAAAAAATCTATTTCCATTTGAAGCATTGTATGGGATTCTAGGTCGTTCTCCACTTTTTTGGGTGGAAACGGGTTAGACATCGATGGTGGGACTAATACTTGTCAAATATACTATGTATAATATCATGCTGATTAGGAAGATAATGTTGATGGTTCATTGTCATTAGAGTTTGTATGTGTACCATTGTTGATGGTCGTTGTTGTTTGAGGTGGGAAATCTAGTGTTTAGAGAATATCTCTGAGGTGTGGACATCGTCGTTTTGGAAAGATGGTTATGTTATTTCCAAGGTATATTTGTCATTTTTAGACACTTGATAAGGTTGGATAGGTGGAATATAATTTATATTTTCCACCACGGTTCGGTGTGGTGCATAATGTATTCTTTTTTTCTTAGTTCAAGAAGTATCAACCAGATTCTGACCAGGTGATAAAATGAGATCATGTTGAGCTATAGCCAGATTCTTCCGTGGTGTATGTGACAGTGTGGATTCTGGATAGGCTAGATATATAATTTCATTGTAAAAGAATTTGTATAGTTCGGATTTTTTAGATACATGGTCAGAGTCAAGAGGATGCTTGGGAGGAGGAGAATGATATGGTTGAGTAATAGCTAGAGCCCCTTCTGAAAATCAATGGTTCAGTACATTATGATGATGGAAGTTCCAATGATGGGGATAACATAGAAATATTGTTTGAGTTATCTATCTTTTTTTACCTTTTTATGATTTTAATGTGGTGGGGTATAGTTTTGTAGAGTATGGGAGAGTTTAGATGGGGATTATTAATGTTTTAACGGATTTTTTATGGTACAAGATTTCAGCACATAACCATCACATGATTTGTGCTTGTTTTTTAGAAATTATCGGAGGCCATACTGGGTTCCCCTCAATTTTGAATCATGTGCATGGTAAGCACACATTTTTTCTAATAGTGAGAGAAAATCATTCACAGTAATAAAAATAGGGTTTCTAAATTCAGGCTTGGTCAAAATTTGCCCAAAACCCTCCATTCTTCCTCCAACTCGAGGCCCAATCAGTATTTTCAGTTCCTAGGGGTTGGAGTGGATATCCCACTTATTCCAAAAGAATTTTAAAGGTGTTTAAACCTTTGATGATGGCTATTCTTTTTAGTAAGTCCACACTCATGATTGATTCATTGTTTTCATTAGACCTAGTTCTTCTGCTCTTGAGGTTTTCAATATCTAATTCAGTATCTTGTAGATATAGTGTTTCTACCTAAAATGAGGATCTTGGATCTTGATAATGTTAGTAAAAGATATCTAAGGTGTTTTCGTAGAGATTTCACCCAGATTTGTTATTCAGTTGTGGGATGGTCGATTGCAGTAAAACCCTAAGGTTGGTGGCTTCTCTCTCGACTCCATTTTGATAGAACTATAATACTGAAATTTAATAAATTGTGTTTCTTATAAAATTATTTTTGATTTTCTATAAGGATTTTTGGAAATTGATTTTGTGATGATTCAGTGAATTTTTGGGGAAATGTGTTGTTGTAGTGATATGCAGTTGATGATGGATTTCAAACTAGTGATTTTAAAATTGTTTTATTTGGTTGATTTATGAAAATGGGTTGTGAAATTTGGTTCCAATAAAAAGTCATAGTTTTATAGATGGTTATGTGGACTAGATAATGTCTTAAAGGATTGTTTGGTTTGTAATTAGTTTTTTACATCATATTGTGTTATTTGTGTGTTATGTGATCATTGTTGGTAAATGGTATGTTATGTATATGAGATGGATGTTAGGTTGGAAGGAAGTCTCACTATAAAAAATAGATGGATAATGTATGGAAGGGCCACCATCAAGGATTAGTGGTTTCCATGTACCACTAATTGGGAGTGTAGTAAATAGTCGTGGAAGGATGGTTCCACAACAATTGTTTAACGGATTGAGTGTTTGAAAATCTATGGCTAAGTTTTGATTGTTCATGGGGATATTAAATAGGATATTATTGTGATTATATGTGATGGTAACAATGGATTGTGGATTGATTTTTGGACTTCTCTTTTGTTTTATGGATCGGTTGAAAATGGATTGGTAAGGGTGTGTTTGTCTTGTTGAGACCGTTGCACAATTTAGTATTTTATATAAACTATTTTATACAAATTTTCCTAATTTTATATCAATGTTTTTTTACAAGGAATTAATTTTGGGAAAACCTACTGAGTATTTTTACTAACCCCATAATTTTTACTTTGGGGCTTTTGTAGGTATTTTTTTGGGACATGGGTAATGGTAAAGAAACTAATTTTTCTTTTGATTCATCATGATTATTTATGTCTTTTGGTGATTAGAGAATAATGAATATCTTCGAGGTATGAAGTCGTGTCAAATCTTCATTGGTTTTATTTTTTATTCATCCACATGGTACACTGATTATGGAACATTATGGTTGATTATTATTGGTCTATGGTAATTGTTTTGGAATTGGTAGGTTTTCCTAGTGGTTCTATAGAAATGTGTTGCATTGGTTTAAATTGGTGACATGCATCATACAATTGTGGGTTTTCATTAATTTTGTTGGTTATTTACTCATTAAATAAAAAATCATTCCCTAATGGTTATTGATGTCATCTATATTTTTTCAATCCTTCAGTCCCTTAGGAACATAGCATAACTCCATGTAGAGTCTCACCTCCTTCTCAAACCAATGAGAATGGTTTTGGATGTTACACAACTAATCTATTTTCTTCACATATAGCTATTCATGGGTTTCAAATTTTCTTTCACAATATTACATACCTTCAGTACATAATTTACCTTAACTAATGATTGTAGGAGAAATTGTATGTACATGTTCCTACTCATTGTCCACATTTATTATTATTTTTAATGTACCACTAGGATTACAATAACATTTTAAAATTTTACCAAAATTTAATTACAATATTTATAACAACTCTTTTAATAGAATTTCCCAAGATCATTTTTATTGAGTTCTACATACATTACAATTGTCTAAAACGAAAATCTTTTTTAAACCTTTTTTTCAAAAAAATGTAACCTTTTTTCATTTTCGTAAATATTAATTAAGATGAGTGGTTATCCAAATATGAATAAAACATCATTCCTTCTCTATTGATGGAATCATAATTTTTCCACAAGATAGATTATGATAATGTTTTATATAAATAACTATAGAACACACTTTTACCACATTTTATTTAAGCTATGTTATAATTTTTTATTGTTGTCAATTTATTTGGGAACACATAGGTTATGAATATCATTATGTTATTGGTGGTTTTTTAATATCCCTAAATTTAATTGAATAATTATTTATATCTATAAAGATTATGTTGCTAAATTTGTGGCTATCCCTTTTCAAATATGTTACGGGACCTGGGTAGCTCTATTATCTCTACTTTGTCATGTGATGGTGGTGACTGTATAATATTAGAATGAGAATGTTTTTTGTGGTTATCATTAACATATATATTAATTTTTTTCTTATTTTTTTTAAAATTATCAATTCTATCCAATATACCAATGTTATGTTCTCATAGATCATGATAACATCATCATGATTACATGATTCATAGAATTATGATGTTTTTTATGATGAAATATTAAATCTAGGACTCATAATTTATGTTCTATTCTATATTATGTATTAATATTAAATGTTTTGGCCATAATCTGTGACTATTTTTTATATCAAAATGATCATATTGTTATAACTTTTGTTATTTGATTGATACCACTTCTAGTTTCCCTTACTTTGAATATGAGATCATCCATTCATATATTTACATTCCCCATGTTATGAGGAAGTGTGTAATGAATGCTTTTTGAAAACTATATCTTTTGGGAAGTTTATTTATGGGAGATGATGAAACAAAAATAGAATATTTTTTTATGTATGTAGTATTCAAAGGTACTAAACTAGTATATTTTGGGGTGGGGTTTCTTATGAAATATAAGGATTATCATATAAATTGATATTTAATATATGAGTGAATTGTGTGGGTGACCTAAATTTATATTAGATAACTGTACAATTATATATTTGTATTATGTTTAATAATTATAATGAAATAGTTCCTAAAAACATATGATGAAGTGAATGTTATATAGGGTGAGCCTAATATGTCAAAGGATGAAATGGCGGTGTAAAAATTTGTTAAAACTTTTTATTGATTTTATTTATCTTAAGATTTAATAATCAAAGTATTATTTCTTAATATCCGGATGAGTTTTCATTTTTATAAAATTTCTATAAATAAGAGTAATCAAGTAAACATTGTAAATGAAATAAAATATGATGCTTATACCTTTTATAATCCCAATATAATGGTAATTGTTGTGAACAATATCATTTTTATTCTTTCCTAACTCTCTCTATTTATATATAATAGAAAAACTCATGTCATACTCACTACCATTATATGGGATGGATAACATTTTTTTGAGTCCTCCATGTAGAAAAATCCACCCTCCTTTAGAGACTTCACCAAAAAACATATTATAATGAATATGATCTATAAAATATAAGTTATATTTTCTATAACATCCCCGGCCTGGGATCCACTAAACGGGTGACTTTATTAGTGTAGTTACATGACCTCAAGTTCACCTCTCCATACGCTAGAGGATGCCAACTAGAAGGGAAGGTTAAATATGTTATTTTGGGAGACTATACCCTCAATACCAGATTAATCCACATTATATAATAATTGAAATAGTGGAAACATAAGATAACAATCCATAACATGCATAATAAAAAAATTCCAAAACAAGGTATAATCATAAACAACAATATGTATGTCATGTCGCTGCAGTGTCATGTGAACAAAACCCAAAAGAAAGATAATGGTAGACTCCAAAAAATGGTTGGGACTCCATGTTTGGAACCTCACCCTAAAACGTCCCATTTACAACTCAACTCCCATTCATAGGGCTCTTTCCCTTCCCCTGACCTGTAAGTATGAAATCTGTTCGGGCACCCAACGACAGCCTGATCGTGGTGTCTGTATAACTGAGTAGGCCACAACCAAAGGTGTCTAAAAAATATCTAGTATGGAATATAGTGCATGAAAATGATAAATAAATGAATTCTATGGTATGTAGTCCAATATTTGATTATAAACCATGCCCATTTAATCTATACCATCATTGAATTTGTGTTCCCTAAATAGGAATTTCATTATTCAATTGCCAATTTCTATGTGTTCAGTGGATTATTTATATTCAGTGTTCTCATGCATATGAAAATACAATAAATCACTATCACAGTAGGAATCACAATATAACAAATCCCAATACCCATACCTTCATGCCTTAGTCCGGGTGGAATGCAACCCTTAGGGGAATAGAACTACATCCCCATCCCTAACACGTTCATTTGGGGGAAGAGCTAGAACCTTCTTCCAACTCAACCTATGGGTGTAAAATCTCATGTCAATACCCCACTCATCCAAGCCATGTACACATTCTTATTCTTTAATCATCACAAATCACCATATCACAACAACATATACAACATCTTTTACAACATCACACTAATCTAAAAAAATGAGAAATTAAATTTATTCTTCAATCCATTAACACATTCATCATTTTAATTACCCTAACCTTTAGCCCCATTTTCCATTTCACATGCCTATATCACTAAGCATAATCCAATATAATCTAGTCAACTATAATTTAACTTCAATCCATTTAAGCATATTAACATATTCATCGTTGTATCTTTGTTCTTTAAAAACGATCTTACACTACTTAGCGAATAATATGTCCGGACAATATTTGAACACCCCACATGTGGGCCTAGTTTAGTCAAGTCATCATCCTTGCATCCCATGTGAATAAAGTGGGGTTAATTTACATATTTACACTCCCATTACCGATCTTAACTTAAAATCACCAAGAACTCATCAAAAGATATAATGGAAAAAAACTATGCATGCACAAATGTACAAAAAAACTAAGAGATATAAATTGTCCACCACCTACCATAAATCCATTAGCGAATACACTCACAACTGAAGCCTTAGATATCAATTCAACGAACCCATGAGGATTTACCCTAATAGTCAACAAACAAGTTGGGTTTGAGATCATAATATAGAGAGGGGAAAGAAATATAAACCCTAAACCAAACGAAAAAGTTATAGGGAGATTAGCCTTACCCAGATCTTCAATCCGCAACTGACGACACTCCAAATGGCTTAGGAATGAATGATAATGATCCTTTAGAGCTCTTGTCTCCTCTGGTTTGTTCTTAGGGCATCAAGGGAGGAAGGGGATGAAAATCCCAAGTGGATTAGAAAATCTCATAGTGTAAAACATGTAATTTATTAAATGTTTTTGGGCCGCACAGTTTACCACATGTATTTCCAAACCGTGCCCAAACCTTGTAGATGATTCTATAAAAAAGTGCCCCCCCCCCATGAACGACTTCGCTTCTTGGATTTCTAAACGATGCAAAAGCCATGAAAATGCCTCTATCGAAATATCTGACTCTCACACGATTTACCTAAGATGCCAACACAATTAGCACTAACTGTGGGCAGACCATGCGGCTAGCCCAGAGAACTCATTTTTTCCCTTTTTCATGGCACAAATACCTGAAACACCCCTGAGCCTCCTTAAATATTGAATTTTAATCCCCACAAAAAAATATTATTTGTATGAATAATTTCATTATATTACATTTCAAAGTATGTTTATATAAATCTCGTGAAATATTATAGGTGCATACCATAATATTCGTCTAAAGGAAAGTAAATTGAGGCAATAATCAATTACCGATTTGCTAAATATTGAATTTTAAACCCCACAAAAATAATATCCTAAAATTTATAGGTCAATACCAATAGTTTTGATTAGATTAACCATAAATTCTTTTTATGAGATTTATATACCCTATAAAAAACAAATAAGTCTTGAATGTGGCATGTGTGCCGCGGGAGTAAAATGCGTGCTGGAAATCCCATAACATAATTCTTTCCTTCCATGGTACACTTTCAAAACACCTATATAATATATATAAGTTCATTATAAATATATTTATGAACCATATTAATATACATAATTCCATATATTATTTACTTATTCTCTTTAATTAACAGTTTATAAATAATTTCTAGTTGAAGTTGCATTTTGGGTAA
Organism: Viscum album; assembly: GCA_963277665.1. Lineage (NCBI taxonomy): Eukaryota > Viridiplantae > Streptophyta > Magnoliopsida > Santalales > Viscaceae > Viscum > Viscum album. The sequence goes on along the minus strand of OY728157.1, from coordinate 1,843,395,562 downwards.
TAACTGCTTTGTTTATCGTATATGATTTGATTTAATATATTTTATAAAATATTAATTTTATGACGGTTTAAAAATATAAAAAATATTAAAAATTACATAAATATAATATATATTCCTTATATATGGATTTAAATTAATCAAAAAATATTACTCATAGAAAATGAAATAAAATCTTCATAAAGATGGTAGGTTGTTTTTACGGATAAAGATTGTTTTTTATTTTCTTTTTCAGAAGAAATAATTAAAATTAAAAGCATTTATCATTATTTTATAATGTTAATTTCATATAAATACGATATTTTTATTAAATCCAGAAATAAAACATTCTGTTTAAAAAGTGAATGAATCACATCACTTCACGTGGTGCTAGTTCGTCGCACCCTAAGTCGATGTTATCATATTCCCACAAAAAGGAGCGCTTGAATCTATACATGATTAAAAAAATTAAAGAATAATTATAAAAAAAAATATCATAAATATCATATATATTATATATAAACTATAAATACATCATTATTAACATCCTTTAGAGGTGGTACTGGAAAAACTAAATGTCATCGTTTCCCAAATCGTTAGGCTGACAAAAAAATGAATGATAATTTCATAACCAATTTAATGTAAGACGAGGTATTTTTAGGTCATTTAATTATGAAAAAAAACATATAATCAGAACTAATATACATAGTTTGTTATATAACCATGATATAAAATATAATTTAATTGGTGAAAGAAGAAATAAAATATAAGTGATTGTTGATGAATAGTACATCTTCTTTCGGAATCATCCTTAGGTTTTCAATAAAAGCCTTAAATATATATATTTGTACCAAAAATAAGGATACTAGGATGATTGGATAGAATTGATGAATTTATTTGTTTGGTATTTTTCAAGCAATAGTGGTTTTAAGGTGTTTTGAAGGGAGGAGTGCAGGGGCCTTTTACAATCGGGGTAGAGGGCACACATGATATTTTTGAAATGAAATAAGTGATCTCATGTTTTCCATATGACAAAAGGGTCAAACTTTTTCTATTATAGAAACTTATAAATATAATAGTAAGAATGTTTCTAAATAATACTTCTTAATATATCTTTATGGGATATTTGTACCATAACCATTTTACACTACGGCAAAAAGGCATTTAGCGGCTGTTTTGAAAAACCACCATGAAATCGTTCGTCGGGAAACTATTCGCGGCGGTTTTTAAATCCGTCATAGAACGTTTCGCGGCGGTTTTTATAGTTTTTTATTTTATTTTTTTATTTTAGTTTTTTTTTAAATTTTTTTAATTTTTAATTTTATATATTTATTTATTTATATATTTATTTATTTATTTATATATTTATTTTTCATATTTATTTATATATTAATTTCATATTTATTTTATTTATTAATTATTCGTATTTATTTATTTATTTATTTATTTATTTTTTATATTTATTTTATTTATATATTTATTTTATTTATGTATTTTATTTATGTATTTTATTTATTTATTTTATTTTATTTTATTTATTTATTTCATTTATTTATTTATTTATTTATTTATTTTATTTCATTTATTTATTTATTTACTTATTTTATTTATTTCATTTATTTATTTATTTGTTTATTTTATTTATTTATTTATTTTTCGTATATATTTATTTATTTATTTTTATTTATTTATTTTAATTATAGTATTTCGTATTTATTTTATTTATTTATTTTATTTTATTTATTTATTTTATTTATTTACATTATTTATTTAATTTTGTATTTATTATTTATTTATTTTATTTCGTATTTATTTTATTTTTTTTATTTTATTTTTTTATTTATTTCGTATTATTTTATTTACATTATTTATCCATGCATGCACATCCCACGCACATATAAATGCACATCCCATGCAATATAATGAAATTCTGTGTTTGGTGAGATTTGAACCCCTAACCTCTTTCATATTTTTCAAAGACTTTACTACTCCAGCAAGCTCGCCATGTGGTTAATAAACAGAATTTAATATACTTATATATATTAATTGAAAAAACAAATAATACATAAATAATAGATATAAGCTCAATAATAATAAATAATAAATAATATATAATATATAATATATAATAAATAATAAATAAGGAATAAGGAATAATAAATAATAAATAATAAATAATAAATAATAAATAATAAATAAATATAAATAACAATTAATAAATAAATATAAATAATAAATAAATAATAAATAACAAATAATAAATAATAAATAATAAATAAAGATAAGTAATAAATAATAAATAATAAATAATAAATAATAAATAATAAATAAACATAAATAATTAATAAATATAAATAATAAATAATAAATAATATATAATAAATATTAAATATTAATATTAAATATTAAATATTAAATACATAATAGATATAAATAATAAATAATAAATAATAAATAATAGATATAAATAATAAATAATCAATAATCAATAATCAATAATCAATAATCAATAATCAATAATCAATAATGAATAATAAATAATAAATAATAAATAATAAATAATAAATAAATATAAATAAAAAATAATATATAATAAATAATAAATAATAAATAATAAATAATAAATAATAAATAATAAATAAATAATAAATAATAAATAAATATAAATAATAAATAATAAGTAATAAATAATAACTAATAAATAATATATAATAAATAATAAATAATAAATAATAAATACATAATAGATATAAATAATAAATAATAAATAATAAATAATAAATAGTAGATATAAATAATAAATAATATATAATAAATAATCAGTAATCAATAATCAATAATGAAAAATAAATATTAAATAAAAATTATTAAATAATTAATAAATATAAATAATCAATAATCAATAATAAATAATATATAAATATAAATAATAAATAAATATAAATAATAAATAATAAATAAATAATAAATAATAAATAAATATAAATAATAAATAAATATAAATAATAAATAATAAATAAATATAAATAATAAATAATAGATACATATCAATAATAAATAATAAATAATAAATAATAAATAATAACTAATAACTAATAAATAAATATAAATAAAAAATAATACATAATAAATAAAAAATAATAAATAAATATAAATAATAAATAATAAATAATAAATAATAAATAATAAATAAATATAAATAATAAATAATAAATAATAAATACATGTATATAATAAATAATAAATAAATATAAATAATAAATAATAAGTAATAAATAAATATAAATAATAAATAAATATAGATAGTAAATAAATATAAACAATAAATAATAAATAAATATAAATAATAAGTAATAAATGAATATAAATAATAACTAATAAATAATAAATAATAAATAAATATAAATCATAAATATCAATAATAAATAATAAATAATAACTAATAACTAATAACTAATAAATAATAAATAATAAATAAATATAAATAATAAATAATAAATAATAAATAAACATAAATAATTAATAAATATATTTAATAAATAATAATTACTAAATAATAAATAACAAGTTACAAATAATAGATAATAAATAAATTAAATTATATTATAAATTATAAATAATAAATAATAAATAATAAAGGAAACACATGAAAAAGTATGAAAAGACGTGATAAGGGATGAAAAATCATGAAAATTCATGAAAAAGGATGGAGAAGCATATGAAGAATGTGGCATTAGAAAGAATTAGAATGCATGAAAACTCATGACAACTCTGGAAAACTCCTTAATAATTCAACATAATCATCATAATAACCCATAAAAACCCATTGATAAAGATAACAAGTCATGGAAAACCAAATAAACAGTAATAAATGGAGCTACCGTTAAAACCCGTCAAAATAGTCATAAAGAGACAAAAACATTAGACTCACATTAACGGAGATAACTTATGATCTGAGAGTCTGTTTTAGATCCGCGACCTTTCAAATCAAAGATCCTGAAACGATCTTCAACCTGAAAGGTGAAAGATTCCGAATGGACAGGCGGATCGAAAGTTATGACCATTTAAAAAAAAATCTGACGGGGAACAGGTGCTAGAAACGAGGCATTGAAAAACATAACAAACTCGATACCCACTAAAAAGGCGATAACATATGATCTATAAGTGCATGTGGGCACCGCGACCAGTTAAACTGAATCTCATGGAACCAGCTATGATCTGGAAGGTGGAGGAGGCCGAACTGACACGCGGATCGAAAGTTAGGTCTGTTTGAAGACAAGTTCAACGGGACACCGGTGACAGAAACAGGGTTTTAGAGGCCATCAAAGGGGTTTTGGGGTAGAAAAACACGACAATAGATTTTCTGTGTCGATTTGGTGCGTAGCTCTCTTCACTGTCTTCGATTTGATATGTGGTAGAGCCCAAACGGACACCCGGAGCGAAAGTTATGGTTGTTTAAAGTTGGAGAACTTTTTTCAACTTTCTTATAACTCTAATATCATCCACACCATAGACCGTCTCATGGTTTTGATTATATGTTCCTCTAGATCTCTTCATGAGCTTCGATTTGACTGGTCGTGATGCTTCAACGGACGCCCGGATCAAAAGTTATGGTCGTTTTAGTGATTTTGGGGTTTCTCATGTTTTTTTATTTTTTCAATTCATTTTGCGGCGGTTTTTACCACAGATAATCCTTAAATAAAATTAAAAAAAATTACAAAAAATTAAAAAAAAATTTCTGTTTAGCGTCGGTTTTTTTGTTGTGTTAGTTTAACCTCTTGGTAACTCGTTTTCCCTTAACATATGTAATTAAATTTTCGGACATTTACTAAAATTTTTGGAGAAACTTTAATTTTTTCTTATAATAAATTATAAATAATGAAGGCCCCAAATATTTAATACATATTAAAATATTAAATTCATATAAGTGGAATAATGTATTTTAAAATAAATCCAATGTAAAATGTTACATATGAGTTTTTTAAAGAGATAATGATAAAAAGGATATATTGTTTTTATGTCAAATTTAAAAATTATATTGATTACAAGGACATAAAATGTATTCATAGATGAATATTAAAAATAATTTATATTTTAGACTATGTAAAAATATAATTTATCTTAATAAATAAATTAAGGTGAAATGTTTGTTTTCAATTAAAATATTATATTTTTCACAATTCATCATAAAATGATACTTATCAGAGAAATCCCAAAAATTAACCCTAATATAATATTGATATTATGATTTAAAATTGAGGTTTATTTTATCAAATCTAATTTCTATGTTTATTATAAAATTATTAATTTTTTTATAAAAAATTGTATTTTGAAACAAATAATGACTTTACCTAAAATTATGTATTTTATTATCAATATGTATTCCTTATATAAATGAATTAAAAATAATAAGTAGTTTTTATTATTCTTATCCAGAAGTATATCATCTAAGTTATAACAATCATTTTTAACTAAATATATTTGTAATATATTAGGTTTCTGTTAAAACTCTATGTTGTGTGTAATAGAAGATACACCAGTGCTCTATGTGGTTTAAGATTAAGAGGATAAAATGTTAAAATCAAGAAAAATTGATATTTAATTTTGATAAAAATAGTCATAATTCATAAAAACTCATGGGTTTACATTCATCCTTAAATTCACCCTTAAAAATAATTTCTCCCTTAAAATTATCCTTGGTAGTTAGTGGTTTAACATTTCAAAAAATTCTTTTTAGAGCCCACACTATACAAATGAATAATAAAAATACACTAATAATGTGGTTGTTGGAAACAAAATTGTTCTCCAATGAAACTGATAACTAGGATTTCACATAGTATTACATTAGTGGTAATTAAATATTTGAAACTATAAGAAAAGCATAAAAAGTATAGAGAGTGATATAGATCATTGATCATAAGAATGTAGAGTATCTGAAGGAAGTTAACAACCACAAAACCAAAAACAAAATAGGTGTGAAAATGGTTTATGATATCGTAAAATATTTCTTATAAATAGAATCCATTTTTTAGATACTTTTTTTAATGTTGAAGAATATTAATGAAAAGGTATACTAACATGGATTCATACCATTTCATAATCACACTATCATCTATATGGTTGTCGTGATTAATTTATAATTCATTAATTACAATATTAAATTAAGGTTAATTTTATGTTCTTAACGTATAAATAGTTCATCAGATCCTTAATTATTATGATAATCAATATTATCAATCTTTATTTATCATCATATGAAATTTTTTACCACATGTTTTCTAATATGTATAGATACTTATATGAAAAAAATAATATGTTAATATATAAATCCTCATTTGAATTTAATCATAAATAGTTTCATAAATGAATATATTTTTAACCATTATGAAAGTTGAAGTCCCAAAATGTTAAAGATTATGTCTCTTAATTGGTGAAAATTACTATCAAATTTATCCCGCATATATAATAATGTACCTTTTTATTATCAACTTAAAATCCAATTAATACATTCATCATGTATTCTCTAATAACATGCTAATAACAAAAATTATCATAAAACTATATTGAAAAAAAAATTACCTTTAATATATAGAACACAAATTTTTGAATATATTCTTTAAATCTGAAAATGATTTAATCTAATCCATGTTATCATATAAAACATTTTAAAAAAAATCATTAATCCTTTCCAATGTATTTATCATAACAAATTTACATTATTCTCATAAAAATCATCCCCATCCACACTAAACTAGATTTTCTTAAAAATATGATCATTTTATGGGACATATTCACTTAATAAATATTTTACCTCTCCATTAAATATATTTTCTTGTCCTTATGTACCATTTATAATATTTTTCAAACATCTTAAATAAAAAAAACTGTTGAACAATCCATTATTGAGTCATGAATCTAATAACAAAAACACCACATATTACAATATAAGTTTTTGAATCCCAATGAATAAATCTGTCAAGCATTAACCTTTATTCAAACACCGTTAACCAAGATTATTCATATTTCAATTAAAACATTTTCTTATTAAATTTCATATGTAGAATCTTAATCACCAGATATATGACTTTTACTAGGGAAACCTTTTTGATTTTCTTCATGTTATTTCCCTATAGGATATTTATTTACATATTTCTCAAAAATTCCACATTTGAAACATTAAACCATAAATTATATCATAGGGATACCATTATTCTAATCCATTTAGATAAAAACATTTCATTTTCCCAATGAAATTAATTTATCCATGTCCTTTTTCCTTATTATAATATAATTACCACCTCACTAGTACATTCCCTTGAGTTCATCTTCCAACATTATTCAAATATATGAAACTATATATTTTTTAATTTGTGGTCTCCACTACATAAATTCTCAATAATATTAAACCTTCTATTATTTGGGGAGTTCAGGTATATTTTATTGTGGACATTGTTATTATGGTTCTATGGTAACTAATTAGGCATAATCATGACATAATTCACAAATATTGTCATAACATTTGGCTAATAATATATAAATAATATGTCACACTCAATATTAAAATACTTCTTTTAGGTTCTTTACATAAACAAAAACTAGATGCATAGTTATGAAATAGTATTCATAATGGGAACCAATTATTAAAGAACAAAACTCATAGGATGTTTAAATAATTACACCTTATTAAATCTATAACTCATTATGTTTATCCTATATCATTCATTATTATATTCTATTTTAATCCTTCATGATAGTTCATAACGATTTTATGAATTTCAAAAGCATATCACCTAGGAGTGTTATACTACTTGTATAACAAGGTTTTTTTTCATGCACAAGTCTAGATCATTTCTAGTTTAATATATTTCTTCCATGAATTGTACCTGTAGGTGTATATATTCAAGTTCCACATCCAAATGTAGTATCAAAATTGGGATGTAATTTATAGGAAACTACTCACAATTTACATTAAAATAATATATTTCATTTTCATATACTTTTACTCACCATTAGACAAATCCTTTGGGGCATCTAGAAAAATATCCTTCAAAATATCTTTATGGGTCTCAATAAGGTTCTATCGTTCTAGTTTCCAAATATTAACTAAATAATTCAATCAATACCAACTACAGTGTCCCAATATTATCATACATCTATATTCTATCATGTTAGATGTGTATTCATTACATTTAAAAACCACATTCCTGAGGATATTAATATATTAGACCCTTTAGATACCTAGAAACAAAATCACTAGACCAAAATAGAGCTAAATCATCTCTAACTATATTCTTCACATATAGAAACCTTCTTATACATATCATAAATAATACCATTATCTATAACTAGGGGAAATATAACACAAGACCTGGTGATCTTGGATGATTAGTAAGGGTAAAAATGGGAGATAAATATGTATAACTTGAATATGAGGTAATGACACCATGAGAATAAAATTTTAAAACTATAAACGTTATATCCAATAAAATAATCATGGTTCTGTTCAAAATGATAGTTATCTCACAAAACATAATTAAAAACAATATAAATGAACAATAACCATGGGAACATAACATTGTCATAAGACATGGAACATTGACCATTCAAATAAGTTTATAAAATAATTTCCCTATTCTTCAGGGCTCCCGACCAATCTATCATAGAATAAAGATACCTTTATTGAATCATGTTTACTCCCCATTCCATCCATTTCAATGTTAATTGGGATAAATTATCAATCCATAGCTATTTTCCTAAACTGGTATCAATCCTCCTTCCATTACTATCTAAAGAAACTACTTTCCCTTTTTGTTTTGATTATTTCTATCTCATAATATATAAATCATTACTAATTTCATTGGATGAATATATAGGCGCTAAAAATCAAATTATGAAAATCATGCATATGTGTCCAACAATATCATAAAATAGTCATCATATCAAAGACTATGAAATGAAATGGGTTTCAGAAAAATATCATCATAACCGATCCTATATAAGATAAACAAGATTCTGAATAATTTCATCATTTCATCAAAGTATAAATCAAATAAAAAGAACTAGTTTTCATAAGAATTTTAACAGGGTGTATTCAATGGGAGAAAATGGGTTTCAAAAAAATCTTATCATCATAATATTAAACAATTCATATAAGGAATAAGAACCATATCCTTGTATTTTATCCCCAATAATATATAAGTAACATAAATAGATGTCACCATAAGATGGAAAATAAATTTGAAAGCCCATTTAATAAATTTCATGGAAAAATAATCATTCCTCCTTGAAATTATTTTATTGAAAACATGAAAATTTAGATGAAAATTTTCTTTTAAATTTATCGTGAAATATTATAAATAATTTATGTAATATTAATTTAATTTATTTCATGAAGATAATATCATTTCTACAATAAAAAAATTTAAACACATAACTTTTTAAAAATGGTATTATAAATCAATAACTATGACAAACTATAATGGATAATCATAAAAAAAAATTATATAATTTCTTATGGAAAATAACATTTCGTTGTTAAAAAAATATTTTTAAAACATAAATAAATTTGAAAAAAAGATTATTATAAAATAAAATTGAAATTATATAAACAAATTTTTAAATAATTTTAAACATATCTTGTGGAAAATAATCAATAATATTTAAAAAACACTTTAAAAAAATCTAATCATTTTTTGAAAACATGGTTTTGGAAGAGATGTATTTTCGGTAGAAATAGTGATTTTCAAAATAAAAACTTTATATATATTGAGTGTATAAAGAGAGGAAAATGATTGTAAAATGAGTATTCTCATGATGTAACTATAGGATAATAATATTAATTATTTTCTTGAGATATGTATCATATGAGTTTTTTATAAGAAACAATGCCACAAACAATCTCAATAAACGATGATATTATAACATAAAATACTTATAACATTGGTAAATTTGAATCAAAATACAAATGAGGTAAAAAAGTTAAAATAAATATAAAATATCATGATGATAAATAAATTAATTTTATTACATGTTATAAGGACTATATATACACATGAGGAAATAATATAGGTTCAAAACATAACATTCGTCAAAATTAAGGAAAATCAAAAGAAAAGTACCTTACGAATTTGGTAACTCATGAACTGTAAACCACATGAAAGAGGGATCCTACAATTTATATGTAAATACAAAAATAAATTATGATCATTATAATATAAATTCATTGTAATTATATAAACCATAAAAAACATATATTTAGTGAACATGGAATGTGTCTCACATAAGTAAAACGATTAATAAGAATCCCTTACCTTATGTCTTGAATTCCATTGTACACAATAAATCCTCATTTATTATAGATATATTTTAATTGTAGATATATTACTGAAATTTATAAATGTATATCAGACTATATATGATTTTTTTGTGACCTTTTATTACCCTTCTAATAGTATCTCAATGTTAATGTTACATTTCATATATTAACAACTATTTTATGTATGTTTTGATTTGTTATAATTTTGGACCTCTTTGTTTTATCATGGTTCTACAATAAATATAATTATAACCATTATATACATATCATATATATTCATTAAATATTAATCTATTTTAATACCTACAATTTACTGATCGAATATGAAATATATTTTTCATGGAGATCGTAGGTCGTATGTACACTTGAACATTTTTTTTCATTTTCAGGTTGGGTAGAAAGAATGAAATTTAAATGAAATATAATATTATTAAAAATACTTTTTATTCAATATATATCACATATGATAATTAAAATCACCCTAAATAAATTTCACTCAATAAGGGAATGAATAAAATCACTTCACACGGTGATAGGTTGCCTTACACATGAGCGACATTATCGTATTCTTCCAATCAAGAAAGGAATAAGGTGTGTGTGATATAACAATTCCAGAAATATAATAACATCATAAATTTAATTTATATCTTATAAAATAAATACATAATTTTGAACAAACGATGTATCTTTTAATTTAATATTTAATGAAATATTTCCGCCAGGCGGTTGTCAGTCGTACACACATACAATGATTTTATAACCCATTTTATGGATGAACTGATTATGACAACCATACTATTTATTAAACATTATTTTAGGAATCATTACATTACTATAAACATAATAACACCATTATGATTGATAATTATATATAATATGTTAATTTATTAGGCTACATAAAAATATATAATTGGGATAACATAAAAATTATTAAAAACATTCATTACATGATAATATTATTCGTTTACTCTTGAAACTACATGGGAGAACTAGGTGACATTAAAAAGAAAATGGTGAGCTATAAATAACATTATGGGAATAAAAATGGAATAAATTTATGGATTTAATACATATTGGGAAATTGTTTTGTCAATAAATAATAAAATTAGTAAGAATCATAAACAAGAACATTGATGCATGATATTGCATGATAATCATAAAGGTAGCATGGGAAATGTAACATCCCCAAATTATAAAGGGTTAAATGACTAAATTATATGACTCGTGTCAACATGGTGCACCTTCCTTTTCAAAAGCCCGTCTGATTAGAACTCCACAGTTAAGCGTGCTTGGCCTTGAGTAGTGATCAAGATGGGTGACCTTCTGGAAAGTTTCCCAGGGTGTGTGTGAGTGAGGACAAAGCACACTAGAAAGGAAATGTGTTGGCTTCTACGGATTTTCATTAGTCATATGACCCTTTTAGTCATGTGGGAGGACCCTGGGTGGGCCCCACGTGTTTGCGTGGGCAACTGGGGGTACCTGGTTGGCCAGGACCCGATGACCTTGTAAAAGGCGGGGTGTTTGTGCTATCACCGGGACCCAATTGTCACATTTGGTATCAGAGTAAGAACCCAGCCTTAAGTGCGCGGTGCACTGCCTGAGTTGAGATGTATGGCCCACAACGAGGACGTTGTACTCTAAAGGGGAGGGGGTGATTGTAACATCCCCAAATAATAAAGGGTTAAATAACTAAATGATATGACTCATGTCAACGAGGTGAACCTACTTTTCAGGAGTCTGTCTGATTAGAACTCCATAGTTAAGAATGCTTTGCCTGGAGTAGTGATCAGGATGGGTGACCTTTTGGGAAGTTTCCCAGGGTGTGTGTGAGTAAGGACAATGAACACTAGAAAGGACATGTGTTGGCATGTGGGGAGTGTCATTAGTCATATGACCCTTCAGGCATGTGGGAGGACCCTAGGGTGGGCCCCACATGTTTGTGGGGGCAACTGGTGGTACCAGGTAGGCATGGACCCAACGACCTTGTAAAGGCAGGGTGTCTGTGCTATCACCGGGACCCGGTTGTCTAATTTGGTATCAGAGGAGGAACGCAGCCTTAAGTGCGCGGTGCACTGCCTCGGTTGAGATGTATGGCCCACAACGAGGTCGTTGTGCTCTAAAGGGGGGGCGATTGTAACATCCCCAAATGATAAAGGGTTAAATGAATAAATGATAGGAATCATGTAAACAAGGTGTATCTTCTTTTTCGGGAGCCCGTCTGATTAGAACTCCACTGTTAAGCATGCTTGGCCTGGAGTAGTGATCATGATTGGTGACCTTCTGGGAAGATTTCTAGGGTGTGTGTGAGTGAGGACAATGAACACTCAAAAGGACATTTGTTGGCATGTAGGGACTACCATTAGTCAGATGACCCTTTCAGGCATGTGGGAGGACCCTGAGGTGGGCCCCACGAGTCTGCGGGGGCAACTGGTGGTACCTGGTAGGCCAGGACCCGACGGTATTGTTAAGGCGGGGTGTCTGTGCTATCACTGGGACCCGATTGTCACAGGAAATGTAGTAACCACATTGAACACAACATCATAAACATAGGTCAAGGATAAATTATTGGAAATAATGATATAAAATGTACCATTATAGATAAGGTTCACTCCCTAATCACATGAATTGAGACTCATTAGACTAGAACATTACCAAATTCACTAGAGTGCTCTATAATTTTGGGTTCACCCACCACATTCATTTCATTCCTATGTTTAAGAGTTCCAAATAGAACATGAAACTTGGTATATGTCACGACCCCCTTTAACCAAAGATGCCGCTCCTGAGCTGGCAATGGTGAAAGGAATATAATGACCCCCGAGTCCCGCCTCCAGTAGGCCCCGGGGTGGCGACTAGCACCAAGGGTATGAGTTTTTCAAAAATATGGGATGCATTACCCTTTTTATTTTTAAAGATTAGGAAATAGGACAAGTCAACCACCAAGAAGAAAAAAAGGGCAAGTGTATATAAATAAACACAAACCATTCCCACATGCATGTTTAAACAATATTATAACAAGGTACAAGTACAAGAAAGCTCGAAGTACAATACCAAAAGAAAAAAAAGGTAAACAACAGCAACAACTCCAACTGTGCGACTAGTAGGGTCCCACACGGCCCTGGTAGTCCTCTTGGAAACCTGAAAGTAATTGTAGGGTGAGCAGACAAGTATACTCAGTAGGGAAACCTAAAGCTCTCATGCACAAGTTGGGAGACATCCTAATGTCTCATGAGAACAACAGAATAAACCTAGCAAGGAATTCTATCCACCCATCCTCACCAGCCACACTCACCAAAAAACAAGCACAACAGGAAGTAGTATATAAGAATGAAGAGTATTGGGTACCCCGCACCATTTCCCTTTAGTTAGCTGGTCTTCCTAATGACAAACGTCCTGAAGCTACCACACTCTCCCCGCCCACACACACCTAGGCCTCACAACCACGTATCCCGCCCACACACACCTGGGCCTCACAACCACGTATCCCGCCCGCACAAACATGGGCCTCACAACCACGTATCCCGCCCGCACACACCTGGGTCTCATCCCGAAAATTTTTGGGAAACAGTAGAACCTGCCCGAAGAGTCTTGGGCTAAAACCACCCCAATCGAAACCTACCCGAAGAGTCTTAGGTGTAAGGCTACCTCAAGCCATCACAGCCTAGGGGATAAGGAGCAGGACAAAGTTAGTGACTAAGGGAAAAACATTGTCTCCCATAAGATGGGAGTGTTCGACAATAAGTGCTCAACATGGGTGGGGTGCGATAAAACACAAAAGATATATATATATATATATACATATACCAACCACACAGCCCAACCTATGGATTCTAAAAAGAGAAACTGAGCACGTGCCTCAGCACTGCTACTACGAAGCATGCATACAACAACAACCCCCACCCCATTTAGGTTTTCACGTTTCAGCAGAATTAGTTTATTTGTTCCTTAACTACTGGGAAACTATCCACAACCAACCACATCAATCGTTCGTAAAACATAACCCTACCATCCACTAAACAATTTAGGAGACATAAGCAGTACAACAAAGTCCCTCTTATCAACCAACCAACCCCATTGATTATTATTTCAGTTTCATTTCCATGCCCCACCATTCATTAACTCTTCCACTTTAATTTATTATTCACAACCCACTATTCATTCACAACAAGACCATCCCTATAGCCCCACTTCCAACCACCATAACCACAACCACACTGAAGCCACACATCACCATCCCTTTAATACCATTTATTGCAGCCTCGCTGCCCATTACCAACACAACATTTACACCAACCCACAACCAAGTCAACCGCAGCCCCGCTGCTCACCCAATCCACAACAACCCACAAAAAAAACTCCATCACATGCCTCGTAACCAATCCAACACCCACATGATCATTATTCCATTTTTTTTAACAGGGGTGATCACACAAGGGTTCCAGATTTTAAAGCCAACTTTACGTGATTAACCAAATTACACATTCCATAAAGCCTCCATCCATAAGAAAATCCAAGAGGAGAGGGAAAAATTTAATTGCGTATGAAATGTCCCCCAACGACCATGATTTTCAGTTGGTAGAAGCTCATTCAATTCACAAAATAATATCACATGATATAAAGTAACAGCAATCAAAACTTCCCAACCCCGTTCTTTAACCAGTTATTATATTTATTTAAACCAGTTCAAAAGTGTTTCACATAAACAATATAACACCCACCCCGCATGATGTACAAATTAGAGAGACGAAGTTAAAAACCCTACCTTAACAGGTTCTTGATCGCAATGCTCCCCCGGATCAACCTAAGAAGACGTCTATCGGTGTCCGTCACTTCTGTTGGGTCCCAGAAAAACCTCCTTAGGTGGAAGTAGGAAAGGAAAGGCTAAAGGAAAGACAACGAGCCCAGGCTCGGAAGTTCCTCCTCGTCGTTACGATCCCATGGCCGCTGACGGATTGTAAATTGGAGCTCGGAAGAAGAAGTTATGGTAGGAAGAGCCTTCGAGTATCATGTGAGAGCTCTGCTCAGAGGATAGGGGAGGAGAGGTGTGAGTTGAAAGGAGGAGGGGACCCCTCCTTTTATAGGCGTGAAAAGAAAAAGTACACGGCATGTACTTTATGGTACATGGCGTGTACTCGGTTCTTTCACACGGTCTCCACGCGGCTTCAACACGGCTCCGCGGCCGTTGACTGGTCAATAGACGGTTTAAGGGTAACACATACGCGGGGAAGGACTACACGGCGTGTAGTTTGGACACACGGAGTGTACTCATTCATTGCACACAGCAAGGACACGGCTCCTACGCGGTACACGACCGTTGACTGGTAACATGTACGCGGGGAAGGACTACACTACATGTAGAACTGGACACACGGCATGCACCAATTATTCCACACAGCAAGGACATGGTCTGCAACACGGGGTATACCCAGGAAAGGGGTGCACCGCGTGTACTCAAACTACATGAAGTTTAGTTTCAAAATTCTGGAAAGTGTGGAAAAAGTCCATTTTACCCTCCAGAACACATCTTGACCTTCTTTTTGACAATGGAATTGGCCGGAGAGGTCCGTGCCATTACATCAGATACCTCTTAAGACATTCTTGTCCCCGAGAATTCAAAAACCAACCCAGAGGAACCTAACAAGATACCCTTTAGGGTTCTCATTATAACAGGAACCCAACCAACAACCCTAATCATATGTGTTAGGAATTCCTTCTCCTATTTCAAGATATTATCCGCTTTAGGTGGAACTAACTCGACTACACGGGTTTAATCGCATCCTCATTAATGCGTCCTGATTAAGAATTGGGTCTTCCCACTTTCATACATTAGGATTTTTCAACTCTCACTAACCCCAACACCACACAACGAACACACTACCCGAACACGTGGGTTTGTGAAATTCCTTCACCTATGTCGAGATATTATCCGCTTTAGGTGGAACTGACTCGCCTGCACGGGTTCAATCGCATCCGCGTTAATGCGTCTCGATTAAGGGTCAGGTTTTTCCCTTTCCCACACATCTGGACATGTTACACATTACCAGGGAACAAAGAAACAAAAGGTCTCACAACTGACAAGCCGAGCATTCCATATATGAAAGGTACATAGTACAACATCCACACCAGCTCAGAAGAGAAATGGAAAAACACAAGTAAAAACAACTCTGGGTACTGAGCATGCATCTGGGTCTCCCGCTCCCCAGTGCTCTCCTCGAGGCCTCCATGCCTCCACAACACACGAACCGAGGGAATGGTTCATCCACAGAGCACCTTCTCTTTACGATCTTTGATTCTGACTGGTCGTTCCTTGAAGGTCACATCGTCTCCCATATCTAAATCTCCCCAGTCGATATCGTGGGAGTCATTGTGTAAGTACTGACGAAGCAGGGAGACGTGGAAGACATCATGAACCTTCTCCAACTTTGGTGGCAGGGCTAGCTGATATGCCACCTCACCAACTCGCCTCAACACCTCAAAAGGTCTGTGGAACCTAGTTGAGATCTGTATCCCCTTCCCAATCCTCTACTGCCCCCATCAAGGGGAAACCATCAAGAACACATGATCCCCCACCTCGAACTCCAAGGGCCTCCTCCGACAATCAGCATAAGACTTCTGTCGGTCCTGAGCCACTTTCATCCTCTCACGTACAAGCTGGACTTTCTCTATGGTTCTTTGCACTACCTCGGGCCCAAGAGCACCTGTCTCACCAACCTCTGCCCAGAAAATGGGTGAACGACATGGCCTACCATACAAAGCCTCAAACGGTGCCCTCCCAATAGTAGAGTGGAAGCTATTGTTGTAGGAAAACTCTACTAAAGTCAAGTGTCGTACCCATGATCCTATGAACTCTAGAACGCATGCTCACATCATTTCCTCCAACGTCTGGATAGTCCGCTTCATCTGCCCATCTGTCTGGGGGTCGAAGGCAGTGCTAAGGCGTAGATGGGTGCCAAAAGCAAGCTGTAACCCCCTCCAGACTCGTGAGGTAAACCGAGTATCCCGATATGAGATGATATTCCTCAGAACTCCATGCAATCACACCACCTCATCTACGTACCTCCATGCTAAGGTACTCATCGTGCCCGACTCCCTGATTGCTAAGAAGTGAGCCGATTTCGTCAGTCGATCCACCACCACCCAGATAGCATCATAACCACCCTGAGCTCTGTGTAGCCATGTGTTGAAGTCCATCGAGATGTCATCCCACATCCACTCGGGGACATCTAAAGGATGCAACAAACCACTGGGAACATGGTGTTTAGCCTTCACTTGCTGACACACTACGCATTTAGCCACAAACTTTTCCACTTCCCGTTTCACCCCGGGCCACCACAACTGATCCCTCAGGCCTCGGTACATTTTTTAAACTCCTGGATGTACTTCCAAGGATGAACTATGGAACTCACAGGTAACTCCCTCATGCATCACCTCCAGAACAAACAACCTTCCATGGAAAAGCATCTGATGTTGGCTGTTCTCTGACCATCCTTCTAGAGAGTTCCCTTGATCTACACGATCCCGCATCACTTCCGCCTCGGAGTCCCCCCACTGGGACTCTTCCACCTACTACAAAAAAGAGGACTGCACCGTCATCTGAAACAAACAGCCTTTAACACCTTCTACCCTGGAATCCAAGTGCAAGGCGGCCAACTCTCCCATCGCCTTCCAAGAATAAGCAGATTCTTGAACCACTTCCTGATGCGACTTCCTGCTCAGGGCATCAGCCACAACGTTGCCCTTACATTCATTTTAAGACGTCTCAAAGTCATAGTCATGGAGAAACTCGACCCATCTCCGCTGCCGTAAGTTCATGTCACACTGGGAGAAGATATAACGTTGGCTCTTGTGGTCTAAGAAGACCACAGAGCGCTCCCCAAGGAGGTAATGTCACCACACCATCAGTGTGAACACTACTGCTGCAAGATCCAGGTCATGGGTGGCATATTTACACTCGTGATGGTGCAACTTCCTAGACCCATAACAAATCACACCCTTCTTCTGTATCATCACGCACCCCAGAACGAGGCCAGAAGCATCACAAAACACTTCATACAACAACCCTTGCTCTGGAAACCAGAGTACGGGAGAACTGACCAACTTCTCCTTCAGGTAGTAAAAAGATTTCTGGCACAGCTCGCTCCACATGATGACCTGGTTCTTCCTCGTCAAAGCTGTAAAAGGATCAGCAACTCGAGAGAAGTTTGAAACGAAGCTACGATAGTAACTTGATAACCCCAAAAAACTACAAACTTTTGCCACACTCTTGGGTGCTTCCCATGAAACAACTACCTCCACCTTCGACGGGTCCACTGACACTCCGTGCTGAGACACCATGTGCCCAAGGAAGTGTACTTCACGTGTCATGAAGTTACACTTCGAAAATTTCCCATAAAGCTGGTTTTGTCGAAGGAATTACAAGACTGTCCTGATATGCTCAACGTGCTCCTCCTATGATCTTGAGTAGATCATGATGTCATCGATAAACACAACGACGAACCAGTGCGGAAACTCTCAGAAGACAATCTTCATAAGTCCCGTGAACACAGCTAGTGCATTCGTAACTCCAAACGGAATCACTACAAACTCGAAGTGCCCATACCTGCACCTGAAAGCCTTCTTCGAGATGACACAGTCCATCACCCTCAGTTGATGATATCCCGATCGTAGATCAATCTTAGAAATCCAACCTGCTCCCCTAAGTTGGTCGAAGAGATCATCTATCCTTGGAAGGGGGTAGTGGTTCTTGACCGTTACTTGGTTCAACCTTTGGTAGTCTATGCATAGCCTGAGACCACCATCTGCCTTCTTCACAAACAAAACTACAGCACCCCATGGCGACATGCTGGGTCGATCAAAACCCTTCTCCACTAGATCGTCAATCTGAATCCGCAACTCCCACAACTCTGAAGGTTCCATATGATATGGGGCCATCGAAATCGGATGGGCACCAGGCTGTAAGTCTATCCCGAACTCATCTTCTCGTCGGGGGGGGGGGGGGGGGGTAGAGTCACGACCTCCTCAGGAAAAACATCAAGGAACTCCCCAACAACTTTCGGGAGATCCATCATCTCTGTATTAGCTAGAACCACTGATAACCCACCTAACAAGGAAAGGAGAGGCTCCACACGCCGGCTTCCCGCCTGATGTCTCCTCTCGCCAACAAAAGATACACGCTGGCCATCTACATCGGAGAACATGAATCTTCTCCTGAAGCAGTCGATAACAGAACTAACAGAAAAAACAAGTCGATTCCTAGGATGACATCGTATGGCTGCATCTGTAACAGAAGAAGGTCCCCACTTGATTGATGTGGTCCCAACGTCATCCAACATCCCTGACAAACACATGATACGCTCGTCTGGCCCCCAACTGGTGTACTCAGTACCAGTGGTATGGAAAGTCTCTCTACGTCTAGTCCCAAATCATGGGTATACTAGGTGCAACAAAGGAGTGCGAGGCTCCCAAATTGAATAAAGCAGAAACAAGAGTTCTGAACAAAAAAATCATACCTCACACCACCTCTGGTCCTACTGAAGCTGTCTAATCTACTGCGTGAAACTGTCCACGCCCAGCTCCTCTTCCGCTCTGGTGTCGTCCACCTCCCCAACCACGCCCTGGTCGAGGTCCCCGAGGAGCACCCTGAGGTCGGCCTCCTCTCACAAAGTCTTCCCTGATAGGGGAATGGTCTTGTTGCTGCTGGAAGGGCCTCGCCGGCAACTGGTGCTGCTGAGGTGGGTGCTGAACCGGCCCACATCTATAATACTGAGCACGGGTCTGGAACCGACTCTGAACGTGCCCGAAACCTCCACAAGAAAAATACCTCGGCCTGGGCTCATGAAAAAGGGACGAGGACCCGAAGATCTGAACTGTAACTGCAGGGGCCAACTCCCCACTAGCATGAACCTGGAAGGTCCCATCACAGGAGACCTGCTGCTGACTGCCTACCCCTTCGACGAGCCTGGATGGATCCCCTCTCAGGGTGCACCTCCCAGTGAGTGCATCCTCTCTACAACCTCTGCCTTCTTCTGTACTGCCAAGTACGTCGGAAGGGTGAAGGGGCTGACAACATACTAGAGAGAAGGACGAAGGGCCTCCTCCAAACGTCTCACCCGATACTCCTCATCTGGAAAGAGATCAGTAGCAACGCGTAGGAGATCCTTGAACTTGATCCACAGATCTCGTACCGCCATACTCCCCTGCTGAAGGGAGAGTAACTCATGCCGCTTCTCCGCCTTGATCATGGAAGAAAGGAATTCCTCTCAGAATTCCTTCTCAATGGAATCCCATGGAACCTCTGCCTCTATCCTCTCTCCGAGGTAGAGCATCCACCACTGTCACGCCGCACCTCTCAGCTGACTGACTTCTAGGGGAACCCAGTACTCCCTCGGAGCATGGATCAAGGTAAAAGTGATCCCTAGCTCGTCAAGCCACCCCTCTGTCTCCGTATCCGATGTAATACCCTCTTACTTATTGAGGGTCTGTCGCTGGAAAGAACGGAGAGTCTTCTGCCACTGACTATCTTCCTCCTCTGGATCATTCCTCAACTGATTGACAGGCTGAATCTGCTGGGCCTCAGCCATCTGAGCCACCCGGGGACGACGTCCAGGTGCCATAGCTATACGGTAAACAAAGAATCGCCTAAGCCCAAGTATTAAGAAAAAATTTAAAGTTTTATTTCATCATTTTATTTCAATTTCTTTCCCAGAACACCCAAATCAAGTAAAACACAATCATGATGATGCATGTACCTTCCCTAGGGTCTCTACCCTACAATAAATGTAGTCTCACTTGGACGTTCGGTAGGCTCAGAGTCCTTGCATCAGATCACGGGGGCCCTAAAATCTTGTATCCTAGCCAGTCTTCCCTGGCCTATGTCACACACCAAGATTAAGTAATACAGTTTCCCTACCATCCCATGCAATCCCCACTGTTCCTAACTCCAGAATCCATCCTATCTCTCATCCATCACCTCTGATACCATTCTGTCACGACCCCCTTCCACCAAAGATGCCCTCCTGAGTTGGAAATGGTGAAAGGGAGATAATGACCCCCGAGTCCCGCCTCCAGTAGGCCCCGGGGTGGTGACTAGCACCAAGGGTATGAGTTTTTCACAAATATGGGAGGCATTACCATTTTTATTTTTAAAGATCGAGAAATAGGACAAGTCATCCACAATAAATAAAAACAGGGCAAGTGTATAGAAATAAACCCAAACCATTCCCACATGCATGTTTAAACAATTTTATAACAAGGTACAAGTACAAGAAAGCTCAAAGTACAATACCAAAAGAAAATAAAGGTACATCAACAGAAAAAACTCCAACTGTCAGACTAGTAGGGTCCCGCACGGCCCTAGTAGTCCTCCTGGAAACCTGAATGTAAATATAGGGCGAGCATGCAAGTATACTCAGTAGGGAAACCTAAAGCTCTCGTGCACAAGTGAAGAGACTTCCTAAAGTCACGTGAGAACAACAGAAGAAACCTAGCATGGAATTCTATCCACCCACCCTCACTAGCCACACTCATCAAAACACAAGCACAACTGGAAGTAGTATATAAGAAAAAAGAGTATTGGGTACCCCGCACCATTTCCCTTTAGTTAGCTACTCTTCATAACGATGAACGTCCTGATGCTGCCACACTCTCCCCGCCCGCACAAACTTGGGCCTCACAACCACATATCCCGCCCGCACAAACCTGGGCCTCACAACCATGTATCCCGCCCGCACACACCTGGGCCTCACAACCACATATCCCACCCTCACACAACTCGGCCACAGAACCACGTATCCCGCCCGCACACACCTTGGCCTTACAACCACGTATCCCGCCCACACACACCTAGGACTCATCCCAAAGATTCATGGGAAACAGTAGAACCTTCTCGAAGAGTCTTGGGCAAAAACCATCCCAATCGAAACCTTCTTGATGAGTCTTAGGTGTAAGGTCGCCTCAATCCATCACAGCCTAGGGGAGAAGAAGTAGGAAGGAGCTAGTAACAAAGGTAAAAACAACCTCTCCCATAATATGGGAGTGTTCAGCAATAAGTGCTCATCATGGGTGGGGTGCGATAAAATACCAAATATACATATATATATATACATATACCAACCACACAGCCCAACCTATGGCTTCTAAAAAGAGAAACTGAGCATGTGCCTCGACACTGCTTCTATGAAACATGCATACAACAACAACCCCCACCCCATTTAGGTTTTCACGTTTTAGAAAAATTAGTTTATTTGTTTCTTAACTACTGGGAAACTATCTACAACCAACCACATCAATAGTTCGTAAAACATATCCATGCCATCCACAAAATAAGTTAGGAAAACATAAGCAACACAACAAAGTCCCTCTTATCAACCAACCAACCCCATTGATTATTATTTCCGTTTCATTTCCACACCCCACCATTCACTAACTCTTCCACTTTAATTTATTATTCACAACCCACTATTCATTCAAAACAAGCCCATTCCTGCAGCCCAGCTGTCAACCACCATAACCACAATCGCACCAAAGCCACACATCCCCATCCCTTTAATACCATTTATTGCAGCCCTCCTTCCCATTAACAACACACCATTCACAACAACCCAAAACCAAGTCAACCACAGCCCAGCTGCTCACCCGATCCACAACAACCCACAGAAACACCCCCATCACATGCCTCGCAACCAAGCCAACACCCACATGTTCATTATTCCATTTTGTTTAACCGGTGTGATCACACAAGGGTTCCGGATTTTAAAGCCAACTTTACGTGATAGACTAAATTCTACATTCCACAAAGTTTCCATCCATAAGAAAATCCAGGAGGAGAGGGCAACATTTTATTGCGTATGCAAACGCCCCCAACGGACATGATTTTCAGTAGGTAGAAGCTCATTCAATTCACAACATAATATCACAGGATATAAAGTAACAACAATCACAACTTTCCAAGCCCGTTTTTTAACCAGTTATCAACTTCATTTAAACCGGTTCAAAAGTGTTTCATGTAAACAAGAGAACACTCAACCCGCATGATGAAAAAATTAGAGAGATGAAGGTAAAACCCTACCTCAATAGGTTCATGATCGAAATGCCCCCCGTATCAACCTTAGAAGATGTCCGTCGGCGTCCATCACTTCGGTTGGGTCCTGGAAAAACATCCTCGGTTGGAAGTCGGAAAGGAAAGGCCGAAGGAAAGAAAACGGACCCAGGCTTGGAAGTTCCGCCTTTTCGTTAAGATCCTGTGGCCACTGACGGATCGTAAATCGGAGCTCGGACGAAGAAGTTATGGTAGGAAGAGCCTTCGAGTCTCTTGGGAGAGCTCTGCTCAGAGGAGAGGGGGAGGAGAGGTGTGAGTTGAAAGGAGGAGGGGACCCCTCCTTTTATAGGTGTGAAAAGAAAAATTACACGGCGTGTACACAGTTCCTTCACACGGTCTCCACGCGGCTTCCAACACGGCTCCGCGGCCGTTGACTGGTCAACACATGGTTTGAGGGTAACTCATACGCAGGGAAGTACTACACAGTGTGTAGTTTGGACACACAACGTGTACTCATTCATTGCACAGGGCAAGGACACGACTCCTACATGGTACACGGCCGCTGACTGGTAACGCGTACGCGGGGAAGGACTACACAGCATGTAGAACTGGACACACGACGTGAACCCATTATTCCACACAGCAAGGACACAGACTGCAACACGGGGTATACCCGGGAAGGGGGTACACGGCGTGTACTCAAACTACACGGCGTGTAGTTTCAAAATTCTGGAATGTGTGGAAAAAGTCCATTTTACCCTCCAGAACAATTCTTGCCCTTCTTTTTGACAAAGGAATAGGCCAGAGAGGTCTGGGCCATTACAGTATCATTTATCATCAAATTTTACTCCATTATCAAGGAGTGTGATGTACCAAAATGTATTTCCACAATAAAATAATTATAATTATGTGAATATGAACACCATTGATAGGAAATGGGTATGAGTATTCACGATACAATTGTTTGTCAAATAAAATTGTGGTGAAATTTTGGTCTAATACAGGTGGTGTATAAATGTTCATAGAATGGATTAATGTGTGAGGAAGATTCATCTCTTCATTTAGAAAAAAAATTTATGTATTTTGGATAAGGAAGAACATGTCCCATCATTATGAATTAGTCATAAAATATATAAGATAACGATGAAAGATTAATTAAGAAGAGAAGGATAGGATCCGTTACCAAGAGTGGGAAATTCCAAATTATTGGTTAGAGCTTCATAAGAAAATGGGGCAACTTAGGCAGACTAAAAAGAGGTAAGGAAAGAGAATTGATTTTCACCCTAATTTATTATTAATGTGAAATTTGATCATGGGAGGGTTTACAATGGAAAAGACAGAGTTCTTTATTATTTCCCAAACATTTGTTACGAATATTTAATAAAAAACACGACAAGGTATATTTTCCATTATTTCTATAAATTTTGAGTCATTTATACTATTTTATAAGGAATTAGGATGAAATTATTATAACAATTCCTTTTTGATGAGAAGTTATGTAATGGTTATAAAGAAATCTCTCTGAAACCCAAAAATATATTATTGTTTTTAAGGGATTCAAAAAGGTGTTATAAAATAAATAAAATAACATTAAAAATAAATTATTTTAAGGCTAATACATATATTTTTTACTGTATTACAACTATAGTATTTAAAATATCAATTTTGGGTCATTAGCATGTTATAATTTATTTTTTTTCTATAAATTATATAAATTTTACCACAAAATTATAATCTCAAATAATTATCAAAATTTAAAAACTAGATAATTTATATGATTTGATTCATAAAATAATATAAATTTCTTCAAAATATTTTTCTAAATATATTAAATTTCACTTTTAAAAAATAATTGAAATTTATGGACAAATGCTAGGTTTTTTGACATATGAGTTTTCGAAAAATTATTGAAATTACATAGGAAATAATAAAAATTATATTAACATTAACATTTAATATTTAAAATTTAATAATAATAATATTTTATTAAGGTTTTATTTATTAAAAAACCATTAATACATCAAATGAAATGTTTTAACTGAATTTTCATATTACCTAAAAATAAAATTTGTGTCTTAATGTATCTAATTTAATTTTTAACCAAAATCCTTAAATAATAATTTATCAAGTAAAGAATAATGTGTATTAATTATTAACATTATTAAGTTGAAAATTAAATATAAATATCCACATTATTTGTGTTACATTATTCCAAGTCTTTATTAAATTATTATTTTTCTCATAATTGAATTTTTTCCTTGTACAGTATTTTCTGAAAATTAATTTGATCATATTACCTAATTTTAATGATAATAATTTTAAATATATAATCCATTTTATAAATTTTATTTAACAAAAGTGTAATAGTTTAATTTAATATAAATCCTGAAAGCACGATGCAATGCAGTTTTCAGAAAATTAATTATTTTTCAATGAAGTGCTGAATTTACAATATGATTATTTGTGAGAAATCATCATTATAATAATTTGCATTCATAAATACAGATATAAAATAATAAAATATTTAATTTTTATAATTACATTTTATTTATTATTTTAAATAATTAATATATATATACATTATACATATTTATATAGTTTTTAGAAAAATTAATTTTTAAGCTTTAAAATAATCTTTTTCTACAATTTAGTATACATATGCCTTAAATGTAATTATATGCATTAAACATGACTAATGCATACTTAGGTATAAATATAATAAAATTAAACACATATATGCAATTTTTAAATAATTAATTTATCAAATGAAATGGGAATTTTACATGAAAACTTATTTTTTACTATTCAATAAAAATATATATTTTACAAAAAATACTAGAATTTCAACCTATGTTCAATGTAGATATTATGATATAAATATTGAACCATTTTTTTTAAATTTTATAAATTATTTATAAATTGATTATAATATTTCATTCATGAAATCAAATATAATCAATTTTGAAGATAACATGTTTTGAAGAACGTAATGGAATTACAATAAATTGAGTGATTATATTACAAAAATTTACCTATATATATATAAATGATGTATAATGACATTTAATATATTAGTTTATCGTACTCAAATCTGATAATTTAATGAGTGTATAATGTTTTCAAAATTAAAAATTCATATTTTGGTTTGGTTAAATGTTGTGAATCACATATGCTATTGAACATAGTTTTCTCTTTAAAAACTATGGATGCTACATTCTTCCCCCCTCTCCTGATTAATTATTTTCATACTAACAATTTATAAATGATCTTGGTATGAGATGTTTTCACACATAAAAATATACTAATTGAAAACCAACATCATAAAAAATTTTAATCAAACATCCACATGAAAAGAGAGAAATGGTTGTATAAAATTCATCAGGAAAATATTTTTCCAAGTATGATAACATTATTAGTCAGTGAAAACAATGAAATGGGTGATAAATATAACACATGATAAATAATTTATTGTTATATAGAACATGATCCTTATAAATCCAAAGACTACAATACCATAAATATATAGTGGATAAAATTATTATGAATACATTAAAAATGATCATAATATTAAAACACTTTTTATATAAAATAATATTCATAGTGTATAATAATTAATTTATTATATATAAACAATATAATGAAATTTACTTTCTTGATATTTAAAATTTATTTCCATAAAAATATTATTTTTCTCTCAAAATGATGAGTACAGAAGTTGATTTTTTTTATTTCAGATGCATTGGAAAAAACATCTAACCAATCACATAGTCCTCCAAATAATAACAATATGTTCCACTTATTTCTTGCATCTGACTGGAAAAAATTGAATATTATATTTGTATTGTTTTTAAATATTAAACCGTCAAATATGATGCAAAAAAATATTAAAGGTATAATATACACATATATCTTTTAATTTATAGCTTCTAGGATTCAATCTATTATATTCATGATTGATGTCCTGGAATATACTCTTACGGGAATTTTTTACTTTAATAAATTTTCTTAATGTTCATGGTGATTTACTAGATGATACCCTAAATAAATTTTATCCCAGGTGTGTAGTAAGTCCCATTTTCTTTTAGTAGTCCTAGGTCGAGTCTAACTCAAGGCTGTATTTTCAGATTTTATCCTTATTTTCATTTGTGCTAATGCCACATAAAATTTTAGTATCTTAATATATGATATATTACCTTGAAAAAACATTTAGTTTGTTCATTACCATTATTAATGGATGTTTTTTTATAATTATTTTCATCTCTTTGGATTTGTCAAGTGAATTATAATCCTAATCCCAAAAATAACAAAACATTTCAACTGGTAAGACCTATGAAAACACTAATAATTGTAAAAAAATATGTCATGATTTATAACATAAGAGTACACATAATAAAAACTGAAATATAAATAATCATAGTGAGTTTTGGAATTAGTTACATTCCATTACTATTTAATACATGGAAACATAATCATTACTGAATTTTTTTTTAATATGATCGTATTATGCCTTCATAATTTAAATGACATGGGATAACCTAGGGAATACATAAGAATGGGGTGAGCTATAATTCCAAGTATTGTAATAAACAATTCATAACATGAGGAAATTAGTACATGTTAGACAACTGAAATATAATTCGGTCCTAAATGGAGTGAAAATAATAATCATGGATGATGAGGTATGATATTGCATGATAATCATAATGTTAACATGGGATATTTGGAAGCAACATAAATCACTATATCTTAAATATAATTCAAAGATAAATATTAAGAATTCATGATGGAAAACGTCACTTGATGTGTTAAATTCACTCAATAATTCTTTTTTTGAGGTATCTTGAGACCCAAACATTTTCTCAATTCCAGGGACTTCTATATAATTCTAAGCCCACCCATCATGTTCATTTCATAGTCATGATAAATTATTCCAAATAGATCATAAAAATTAAATCACTTATCCTCACATTTTATTCCATGATCAAGGACTTAAGAATACATAGATTTAGGTCCTAAAAAAATAATTATATGTGCATTATAAAGAATACCCTTGACTGAAATATTAATGGGTAATAACTAGAAAATCGGTTGTCATGGAATATCAAGGATAAATTTCAAAAGAATAAAGGAGGTGTATAAATTATCATAGAAGGGATAAATGAGAGTGTAAGGTGTCATTAATCATTTATAAATTTACCAGATATTAAGGGGATATGTCGTAACATATCCCATAAATAATAATTATATAAAAAAGATATAACATAATCACGAAACATGAATAAAGTAGAGAAGGAGATGATCCATTACCTTGAGTGGATGATTCCAAATGTTTGGGAAGAGCATGTTAAGAGATTCGGAGAACCTTGGGAGGAATCTATATAGGGTAATGAAAATTAATTACATGCAATATAGTTTTGGGTCAAGGTATGTTCGATCTTTTCAAGGTATATATTATAAAAGATGGGGTGTTATTTATTATTTCCAGAAATTATATTTTGGAGTAAATATACAAAAATAATCAAAACTCATTCATAACCATGGTTTTTGTAAATGGATTAAGAAAACATGGAATTTTTTTTATTATTTTATATGGAAAAGGTCATAACATATAGAAATATTACCCTTGGTGATGTGAATTTGGATTGTGTTTATTGCGAAATAATTTTATAACATTAAAATATATTATAGGTTTTGATGGATTAATAAAGGCTTTATAAAACGAAACAATAACACATACAATTACATTAAATTAATGTTAAAACATATATTTTGATTTGGATACCCTTTATTATATTTATGATAATCTTTTTGTGTAGTTATGATATCATAATCCATAACACATTTTTATTACATATTTAATTTTTTCCAACAAATTCGACTATGTCCTGAAATTTATGAAAAGATCACCAATGGATAATTTCAGAATTAGGACTCAAAAAAATATAATTTTATTTAAAAATAATTTTCTTAATATATGAATTTTAATTTTTAAAATATAATTGACATTTATTGATAAATGCGAGGTTTTTGGGAAATAATAGTTTTCAAACCATTATATAAATTACATTTGAAATCATAAATGTTATAATACTATTTACATTTCATAATATTTATTTAATAATAATATTTTAATAAAATAAAATGTATTTCAATAATTAGTTAATTCATCAAAATGAGTATCCAAATTGAAATTTCAAATTACCAAAAATTAAAATTTATGTTTTATATTATCAAAATATAATTTTTTTCAAACTCATTACTTACTCATTCACAAGGAAAAAATAATAAAGAATAAAAATAATAATTATTTAAATGAATATTACATATAAATATTTATATTGTTAGAGTTAATTATTTTGTATTGTTTTTTAAAATAATTTCCTATAAATTGACATGTTTTCTTTTTACCATGGAAATATGTATTACCTATTGTAAATATTCATGTTTTCCAAAAATTTAATAGAATTCACTACCTTATTACATAAAGATTTCAGTAGTGGAATGTGTTTCACTAAATGAATTTATTTTCTGTGGTTTTAAGGCCTCATAAAGTCACTCACATTAGGTTTTTGATATGTTTCAGCTTATCTAAAATCTCTTAAATTTTCTCAATATGTGACTAGGTACCGACCAACATTCAAATGCTTGGTCTTAATCTAGGATTTCCTGACCAACGAAACTTGGGGACATGCCTTGGTTGAGAGGATGGGATGTCGGGTTCATTAAACTATCTTGGGGGGTATTTTTACTAATTTGGGACTCTATTATATATTTAAGATATGCTCATGAATCCCTTCCTAATCCTGATATGGCAGTGGTTACCCATAAAATGAATGTTTGTTAGTTTTATTTTATGTCAAAAATATTGGAGTCTCTTTATAAAATCCATCGGTATATATTTGGGGTTATCCATCATTTTTTATTAATGGATGACTGATCATATATATATATATATATAAATTCCATATACCAAGGTTCTTAAGAATGTACTTCCATGCAAGGATGTTGTTAATATTCAATGAGGGGATTGATTCATTATAAGGAATAATATGTATCCTCTTAATTGAAAGATTCAAACCCCACATAAATCATTAGAGCTGTGAAGTTTAATGTCACATGTAAAGGAATCATATGGGTTCTCTATGACACTAAGTATTCAAGATCAATTCTCAAAGTATTTCTTACGTATCTCGAGTATTACCAGAATCAGTGTTTTTATAGTTCACTTGAACATGGTTTATATGTTTTAGTCATTTCGATTACTTTAGATACTCATGATGTAGTTCACATGAGAAATGCAGCAACAAATGCCCATGTGACCCCTTATCGTTGTGAGAAACACTAGATGTAAAATGATCACTTTATTTTTCATGATGTTGGAAATATGTGTTCAGACAGAGCTATGATGATTACTCAAACATATCAGGTATAATAGATACATAATATGTATCCTGGGTATAGAAGGAATTAGATTCATCATAGATTAGGTTATCTCTCAGTCTACTGATGGTTTAGGCAGTGTGATCATCTCCTGGAACAAATTGGGTCGTGACAGATGAGATGATAGCATCGTAACAGAACTTACAATGAAAGGGGTGTTTATTAGTTCCTGGGTTATAGGAATGATTCCTATGTATCCAGGTTATTACAGGTATTAGAGATCTCATAATTTAATTTATATTGGGGATTAGACACAGGAACTTACTTTTCCTTTGTGGAGGTTTACAGTGCAGATGTTATTACTATTAAAACTCTCTAAGGACAAAGTATCCTTGCTCATTGTGAGAAAAAAGGGGTAATAAGTAATAAATCTGAAATCATTCAATAAGGGACTAGGAATCTGGGATTTCCATAGATGGTAAATATATTACTCAAACCATATTGATAGGTATCCTTCGTAACCTGAATATAGAAGGAATCATATCCACTATAGTACCTATTATATTAAGGATTGAACACTGAGGTTTCCATATTAATCAGGGATTACACTCTATGGTTTCCTAATTATTATAGGATTATACACTGGGGATAGAAAATGTTATCAGGTCAAAGGATTCCCTGACGACCCAACTAGCTTGTTCAGTGGGTGTCATATGATCCATTTGAAATTTTCTAGTGTCATTTTCAAGAGTTTACATTACATATATGGATGATACCATAAGTCTCTGTACTAAATGATTCAAATGATTCTATGTATCTCCCCTAACATCCTAATAGGGAATCACAAAACCTAATAATCATTTTTGGAGGCCACCACAAGTCCAAGAAGAATTATCTAATGGTTGTCGTGGGAGATTATCTATATTCCAAGATTCAACAATTGGATTTGATATCCATGAGAAAATTCATTTATATTTGTCATGTTATGTATATAAAGGACACCATGAGGCTTATAAGTCAGTCCCATTTAGTATTTAGAGACTACATTGGTTTTCCCAGGATGACTGTATGAATTTCTATAAGATTTTTGAAGGAGCTATTGTGACCAAAACAACATGTTGAGAGAGTTTCATTAGATATAGGTGAAAATTCCTAGTGATGTCATGTGTCTTTGGAAGACTCACACGAAATGTAATAGCACCGATGATCATTCTTTTTTCTTAAATCATAAAATATATGTTTTGGTTCATTTTGTTTAATTGGAAATTTTTTTGGATTATTTAGTATATGTTTCTTCGAGTCTCAGATGATCTGGAGGAAATATTGTATGTTCTTCACAATCCATAATAACAGTCATTCTCATGATCTATGAATGATCATAAGAGGTTCCATATGCGTGGAACATGATTTATCAGATATTTAAAAATTATATTACCTAATTAAAGGATTTCTGGTTTCGAGATCACTCACTCTAATATGTTTTCTATATCCTTTAAACTAGTGTATCTATAGTTCGAGAGTTTAATAGCTTTTCATGTTGGCTGGGAAATATATTGGAATCTCCAAAAAAATTTGTTCTTCAATTTCTGCAATGTTCCTAGCACAAATCTTGGATGGATTTGGTGAAGGGATCTAGAACCACATTGCTTCATGAGTCTCTATCGTAGATCGTTCTGAGGGTGTCACCTAATTTTCAACGACAGAGGGTCCCTATTTTTTTAATTCCACCATTATGTTATTAAATCTATTAAGTGGGGACATTATTTATCACACAATAATGTCGAAGGACCTCTATATCATTATATTTACATGTCTATGGGCCTTTGTGAGATCAGGATGCATGTTAAAATTTGTCCGTGAGATGGTTAATTCCTTGCCAAAGACATTTTGTAAGACATGGATAGTTTCTCTAGGGGTCTTTGGGGGCTGTGACGTAGATATCCATAATGATTCAAAAGTTAATTTCAGTTGGGAGAGGCATCCACCCCCTTCATGTTTTCTTCCGATTGTTTTATGTGACATCAGTTGGGAGTCATGGGCGATTTTCATATGTAATGTCAAGGAAAATTACTTTATTTTTTGGTGATTCTTCATGTGATGAATATAAGTCATATTGGGTTAGGTGACCATTTCGTTGGAAAAATACATCCATTTTTTCTTATCGAGATGAATGGGATGTCGATGGTTTTTTGGACTTAATCAAGAACTTCTTCATTATGAGGATGATAAGACAAAGGGATTTATCAAGACAAGGCAGACATATCACTGAGCGTTCAGAGTGTCATGTGGATTGTTAGGTGTATTTATTGTGTATTTTTGTGACCAAAATTATCTCTATACTCCTAAGTTATTATCTTCATCATTTATTTTACAAGTATTCAAGAGTCATTATAATTTTCTTGGACATTTCTAAGGAAAAACATTCCATGCTCTAGTGTAGAACCACATTATATTTATAGCTACTATTAGACTCGTCCATTTGGAATTCCCTCCCCTTTAATTTTAAAAGGATTTTTTGGTTGGATTTCAATGTTCATGCTACAAAAAAACCTACATGGAATAGAGGAGGCCATTCATCTTCCACCACATGGGTATTATTTTTTTGAAACACAATTAAAATGATGGAGGGCCTCAGTAAAAGGTTCTCCATGAGATACACCATAGGTTATGTGTGGAACTTAGAGTCAACATGTGACCTTATAATGGTCCTGGGGTCATTCTCCCTTTAATTGTTCATGTGATCCATATGTATCAGCCATATTCATCTACAATTTGGGGGGGGGTATCAATACTCAAATTAAGGTAATTATTCTTTTTTGAATTATTATATACTCATTTGGAGAGAATCATCATATTACACCCCCCAATAGTGACATATGTGGGGATAAGGGTTAAGTTATATGAAATGTAAATTTATTCTAGAGTCTTTTATGGCGCTTTAATTCAGTTTCTTGAGTGATTTTTGGTTTCTTTAGAAGACTCTTGATTGATCAGTCTAAATTTTCACAAAGTGGATATAGGTGAGATATCGGCTCGATTGTGCCCATCCACATATGAAACTAATTTAGTGAGTGTAGCATTTGATCAAGCATCAATGGAAACACATCTAAAAAATTCTAACATAAGATGATATTATTCAACTATTTTATTTTCAATTGAAACGTGTTTTGAAGAAGGTTAATAATTATTCAAGTCTGGAAACATTATTTTTTGTTTCATATCACTCGATATTTTTATTTCATTTCTACAACCCTCATAGATAGTGGATGGATTGATACTAATAAAACGGGGTTAGAAGGTCTCTATGTCTCCTCATCACAAGGAGGAATTTTTTTATTTTCCTAAAGAAGTTGTTGGATAATTATATCATGCCTTTGACACAACCGAGAAACGAATGATTCTATTCTAGGTCAGATAAATTTATTTCCTAATGATATCATATTTTACTCTTGTAGATAATGATCCAGGTTTCCATTATTGTAGCATATTTTCCCTAAAATTTATGGGCTTTAGTTCTTCATTATGTCGGGGTTTATCTGGCGAGATAAACCAATGCAATGGCGGGTTCTCTTCCTTTATCATCGAGGACCATGAGTAGAACTCTTCCCCAAATTGAACTTGTTCCAGCATGAATTCTAGTTCCAAATATGGATTTAGTTAGCTTTTCAGGGTCATCAAAATTCTACCAGTTATAGAGGCAGCACATGTGAAGAGAGATATGGGCCTTAGTTTCGAAGACCCCATTGGAGGTATTGAAGGGTCAATTGGTTCACCTACAGTTTATCATCCCTACCAATATTTATGAAGGATTGGTTTATTGTATTTCTCACGCTTGAGAGAAGGATAGATTTTCAGTTTTATTTTCCCAGAGAGAATGAATTATATTATCATATAAAATTTGAAAATAATGAAATATAATTTCATGAAAATTATAATTAATTTACACAATAATATCAATATTTTATATAAATGATGATAACTCAAGATGAATTTTTTTATACATTAGAAATAGTATAATCTTCTAACTGATCACATAATCCACCAAAATAATAACAAGTAATTCCTCGATGTTCTATCCATTTACTAGAATAAAGGAAAAATTATGGTTTTATATTTTATATTAATAAACACAGAAACAATAATCCAATTTCATTAATGGGATGACATACATGTATTACCCTATTTTATGAACCTCTAGGATTCAATCTATGTTATCCTTGATCTATTTCATAACACATACTCTTATAGAAATTTTTGTTCCATTGATAGTGGTTCATAATGAGATTATCAATTTAAAATAGAATATACCTTTCAAGTATCAAACCAAGTGTTAATGATGGCATGTTTTATTGCACTAGTTCTTAGATGATTCTCGCTCAATGTGGTTTTATTAGGTATTACCCTTATGTACATCTATTCTATAGGCACATCCATTTTCTATTATCTATAAATGGATTTATTTTCATGATAAATAAAATACTATAAAATTAATCAAAAAATATTTTGGTTTTATTATTATTATATTTAGAACTAAGGAATTCACTCTTGTTTTCTAATACCAATACCAAAAATAAATAATATTTTCCTTTAATACTAGATATGACAACACTCCTCAATATTAAACATTAATTAATTATTTATTAAATAAATTTAAACATAAAGAAACCTACAATATCCAAAATTATAGTGTAATTGGGAGTTGGGTACCGTAAATAAAATTTTATAATAGAAAAAATATCAATATTTTTGAAATGTTTCTATAAATGAACATAATTTTCCTTCATACATAAAACTGCAAGAGGAAATATTTGGAAACAACTAGAAATGGGTGATCTATAAATCCCATTATGGAAATAAATAAGGAACAAAATGAATAAAGTAATACATGTCAGAAAATTGGAATTTAAATGGTGTATTAATGGATTGATAATCATAAACATGAAAAATGATTCATGATATAAGATGATATTAAAAAAGGTGACATGGAAAATATGGAAACACCTTAAAACACTACAGCATAAACATTGGTCAAGGATAAATACCATCAAATATTGATTTAAATTAACATTGATGGATTATGATCATTTTATAATCTATTTTATAAATTCATTTAAGATTAAAACATTATCCAAATCATTAGTGCCTTATATAAATCAGGGTACATGTGACACATTTAGTTTATTCTCATTTGAATGTGTGGAACATATATCATAAAAAATATTATCATTTATTTTACCATTTTATTACATGATAATGGAGTATTGTATAGATAAATTAAACTATCCAATCATACAT
This sequence comes from Viscum album, assembly GCA_963277665.1. NCBI lineage: Eukaryota > Viridiplantae > Streptophyta > Magnoliopsida > Santalales > Viscaceae > Viscum > Viscum album. The sequence goes on along the minus strand of OY728157.1, from coordinate 1,843,359,560 downwards.
GTATAATTGTAAGAAGTTGAACACCCTTGATAGAAATGGGTACTTATATTCACTACGTAATTAATTTTATCAAAACACATGATGAAATTTTGGCAACATAATGGTGGAATATAATGTTTCATGGAAAATAATTATGTGAGTACAAGGGGAATCATAGAATTTAGATATAAAATGGACAATAAGGGGTATATGTATGAACATATTACACCATTAAGAATTTGAAATAAAATATATATGATAATAAAGGAACATGAATGTAGAGGATTAAGAGACAATCCATTACCTTGAGATGGTGGATCAATGTTATTGAGATAAGTTTCTTAAGTGTATTTGGAATCCTTTGGTGTACTCTAGAGAAGGGAGGTCTGATTTAAGATATGATCCATAGATTTTGAGTGATGAATAACTAGATCCTTTGTGAGTTTATATAGGAAAATATAGGGATGTTCATTATTATTTCCAGAATGCAGTTTCTGTAATTTATATAATGAAGAAATAAAAACTACAAACCATGCCATGGTATTCCCATTATTTCCTCCAATGTGTAGTGGTTCAAATTATTTTATAAGTCTGTTTCTCGAAAATATTATTTTTTTCACTTGGTGAAGTGGAGGTCAGTCTTGTTTATAAAGAAATGATTTTAAATCCTTAAAATATATTATAGGTTCTATAGGATTCAATAAAGTGTTATAAAATTAATTATATAGACCTAAAATTTCATTAATTTAAATAGATAAAATAAATTTGGTCTTGGAAACCCTTCGTAGTATATAAAAAATTAATTTTGGTTTATTTTGTTGTTATAATAAAATCATTATATTTATATAATGTATAATTTTTTCCAATTTTTGTTATTTTCTATGAAATATCATTAAAAGTTTACCATATAAAAATTTTCATGTACTTACTGATAAAATAAAATCCATTTTTAAAAAATAATTATATGAATATATGAATTCTCACATTTAAAATAGAATTGATATTTATTGAGAAAATGATGGGATTTTAACAATACTAGTTCCTTTATCATTTAATAAATAACATTAGAAATCCTAAAAAAATGTTTTCATTTAAATTTATTAATAAATAATATTAAAATAATATTTTATTAAAAAAATAATTTATTACAAAATTACATTTATTCATCAAAAGTAATTTATTAAATTGAAATTTTATATTACTCAAAAATACTATTTATGTTTTACAATATCAAAATATAAATTTTATCATAATAACTACATAAATATTTGTAAATTAAAAATAATAACAAATAAATATAATCATTAATTAAATAAAAATATATATAATTATTTATTTTTTAGACATTATTAGTATTTAGTTATTGATAAATGATTTATACCCTTAATTAATATATTTTCCTTTTCTTGTGCCAATAAATCTTCACATGAGTTACTATTTATATTTAAAAAAATAAGTAGAACATATTACATAAAATTAATAATTTGAGTAATAAATAATGAATACATATTAAAAATTTATAATTATATAAGTGTAATAATTTATGTTAATATAGAACTCACATGCGTGATGTAAAACTGTTTTCAGAAAATTTAATTTCTCAATGAAAATATGATTTTACTTTAACTCTATAACTAGTAATTTTCATTTTATTAATAATAATTAATAATGATTAATATATAATATAAAAAATTCACTAATATTATTCCGTATTAATTTTTATTTTAATTATTAATAATATTTAAAAATTATTACATTTTAATGTTTTTTCTATATAAAATGTGTTTTTATGCCAAAAATTAAAATACTTTTTTATTTTCACTATTTACTGAAAAACAATATTTTTTAAAAATTCCCAAAATATAAAAAAAATGTTAATTTTTATATTATGATATAAAAAATGAAACATATTTTATAAATTTCTTAAAATTTATAGAAAAAAATAATAATATTTCATTCATAAGAAAATAAAAATCGTATTTGAAGAAAAAATATTTTAAAGAATAAAAAGAAATTACCAAAAATGAGTCAGTATTTACTAAAAATTTATCAATAAATACAGAACATATGTATTTCACAAATTATTTAATAGTTACAATGTCATAAAATTTTATTAATGATTAAAAGTTTCATATTTAAATAATCATTTTTTGTTTGGTTTTCTATATCACATATGCTATTGAAAATATTTTTTATTTTAAACAATCATGGCATTACTGCGATGGCTTTAGATAATGACCGTAAAATAAAAAAATCTCAATATATGGAAGCTAAATAGAGTAATATTTAATAATAGTATTAAATTGTTTGATTGAGGTGGATAATGAAATAAAATAATAGCGCTTCTTGATTAATGATACCTCTTCATGAGATATCATTCTCATATTTACACTAAAATCCTTCTTAATCAAAAATAATGATTATTTGACCATTGGAAATAAGTTTGAAGGTGATTTTAGTTGGTATTGAAAATACAAACATTTTTTAAGGTTTGAATATGTGAGGACTGGGCATCATATTATTTTTGGGGGAGAGGGCACACTTAGTATTTTTCAAAAAAAAAGTGTTCCAACGTTTTTAACGTGTTAAAAGTGTCCAAATTATAACATTAATGAAAAATAATGGTTTAATTATCTAAATATATTTTTTATATAGTTTTTAAAGATTTTAATATGATATTTCTACTGAAATATATTTAGTATAACCCTCGCCAAATTCTTTTTTAACTTAACCATGATTATTAATTTTTACAGTAATCGCTAATAGTTTTGGACAAATTTAAGTTTAAAATATTATGCATTATGAATAATTATGATTAAAAATATAGAATAAATTTTTAAAAATTACATTTATTGTAGTGTAAAAAATAATTTAAAATTAATCTCAGAGTTATGATGAGAATGTAGGGTTTTAAAGAGAAAATTATTAAAATTTCACATTCTATTTATATCGAATTTAATTATTAAATAGATTAAAATGATATTTTTTTAATTGATGCATATTTGAGATACTTATTTTCGAAAATAATTTTATATATAATTTTACAATAAAAATAATGTATGTGAAAATTTTGTTTTCAATTAAAATTCATTATTATTCACTCTTCATCAAAAAATAAAAAATTTGAGGAAATATAAAATATATAAAGAAAAGATAATTTTTAAATTATTAATTATAAAATGTTTTTTTATAATATTTATTTTCTAATGGTGGAAAATCTAATGGAATTATATTAAATTATCTCTTAGAAAGAAGAATTTTTTTAAAAATATAATTACTTTATTTAAAATTATGTATATTACTACCAATACATTGATTTATACAAAATCGTCGTACAAAAAATGTAAAATGTGGCCATTAAATTTCATCTTACTATTTTAAATTTCTAGGTTATAACAGTCACATTCATCGAAAACTGTTTGTACTGTATCATGGTTTTTATTAAAACAAATTGTTGTGCGTAACATAAGTTAAGAACGTATTGTGAGTAGTGAATTGTTAAAATACTATTTCATATAACAATATATAGATAATAAAATAGATTTATTAGAAAAAATAATAATTCATAAAATCATGGGGTGTTACACACAAGGGGATGATGACATTATCAAACTGTATGGGCATAACATAAGATAATTCATAAAATTTAATACATTGATCATTAATCACAAAACAAGGCATAAATGTATACCATATAAAATGAATAATATGAAAATAATCTGATTCCAACCATTATAATAGGATAAATTTATAATCAATGGAAATCATCATGAAAAAATGTTATTAACATCATATATATTTATAATTTCAGACATATAATTAGAATAACTATGATGTTGACATCCAATACAATTATCTAGATAAAATAATCATTACCTAATTGATTAATGTAATATATTGGTTTAAACATCATATAAGTTCTCTCTATCTCACTTGTATGCAATAACCCGGCTCAGCACATTGAAACTATGTTTAATGACTATATCATTAATATAACTCTTGAAAACATTTATAAATCTATCTAAAAAACATTAAAATATAAAAATAAAATTTCCTTTTAAGAAATAGTTTTCAAACCATAAATCTCCCTAAATGAAATAAAAAGTGAATTTATTTAAGGAAAAAATGAAATATTGTTAGGGAAGATAATCATAAAATAAAAGTTATAGTGGATGGAAATTTCATATTTGGTGTATAATTTAAAATGGAGGATTCATTTCATATATTGATAAAACCATGGAAATGAAACAAGATCTTGAAAAATATCATTTAAATAACTATAATACATCCATGGAAACAATTACAATGGTTTCATGAAAAAATATATCCATTAGAGAGTATGTAACATCAAGAGTTTTTGGAATTTATGGATTAAAATTATATAAAATGATTATTAAAACATTCTAGAGGAAAATACCCTTTTCACATTGAAATTAACAATTACTAATTAAAATTTACTATAATATCTAGAATAGAATTATCTTTTAAAATATCCACAAATCAATATTAAATAAAATTCAGTGACTATAAATGCCATGATGGAAAGAAAATGCATTCATGTAGTAAATAATAAAAAAAATATTTTCAAAAAATTTGTAATTGAATTTTCAGGTAAACAATTTGTAAAATTTTAATATATTTGTTTTTATAATACCTTTTAAATGATGTATAAATAACATATAAAATATATTTTGTAATTATTTAATTTTTAGAAATTAACTTTTTTAAAACATTTTATAATACAAGAATATATAAGAGAATGATTCCACATCTAAAATAATATACATGATCAACATCACATTAAAATGAATTTCATTATGATTAATTAATCAATAAGGGAATACATGGAAATTCAACATGTCATCCAAATTCATAACCATGGGGTAGGAATAGTTATGTAGTTTTGAAGAATAATTTCATATTATTTTCCTTAAAATTGATTTTGTATAGAATCAATCTAGAAACGGAAGGATATTGTAACACAACTCCTTTTCAAAATTAGTATCACTTCAATCACAATCCCCATACAATAATAACATCATGTAAAAAATTAAATACCTTGAATATAAGGATATTTATTGAGTAACCAGTCAATGAGGTGTTATATATATATAATAAAAAAGATAGGTGTATATCAATAGTATAAGTCCCAAAGAAAGTGAATTTGAGGCAAATTACACTATCAAAGAACATATCATTGAATTGAAAATTAATCTATTAAGAGGATATGTGTAAAAAATATAAATCTATCAAAAAAATGGGGAAAATAAACAATTAATATATCATTCTATACATATTCATTTCATAACATTGTTAAATGATGTGGATTTGTAACCTCATGACAGGTCACTGAGTTAATAAATCCATTAGCTGTAGGTAAAATTCATGTCAAATCACATGCTATAAATATATTATAATTTCTACTCAAAATATAATATCATATATTGGATTCATAATATATAATTACAAGGTAATAATATACACCATATGAAATAATTTTGGAACATTCCATTAAATTAGGTGTCAATGAAGAAACATTGAGTAAAAATCCTATAACTCATGTGCAGACATTAAATGTGTTTCATTTAAATCTAATATAATATAATCAAAAGGGTTATTTGATTTATTTATTCCTTACCATTTATAACACCATCTAACTATGATATGGGATAATCTTCCACCGTGATCTTGATTCCCATACCATTTGTTTTTAAATGAGATATCACTCGTTTACCCCTGATTCCCATATAGAAATCCCATTATCAAGGTCACTTATGAAGCCACCAGACACAAATAATAAAGTTATTAGATCACACCAGAGTGTCTTAATTTTTTCATTAGTTCCCTTGATTAAATATTCCACACACATAACCTCCCATGTTGGTAGGTTCCTATGTGTGTTTGTGATTATAAATTCCCAAGGCAATTGACACCATAATCCTATAGTTATTTCAAGGGACCATCCCATTTTGAGTATTATAAGTCACCACTTTCACGATGGATTAAATGTGACCTGAACTAGGATGTCTATGTTTCTTATCTCTTCCATCTAGGGGAGACATAATCTACAATCCAATTTTTATAATTTGTAAGGGATTCCGGATTGGGAATCTCTCTATGATTAAACCCCGAATATTTCTCATAGGCAACACCACCGTAGCCACACCCTCAAACACTAGTAGATGATGATTATATTCAACTAGGAATACATCGGGTAGGGATCAAAAAATATTTCTCACTAGATACTCCTATATAGACTCACCTTCATCAACTAGTGGACGTGGATCATATTCAACTAAGAAGACACCTTGAGTAAGCCCCTACAATTTCATGAAAAATTTAATGTCCATCATACCTTATATATTGTATCCCTCATCCATTGGTGGAATACTTGTGAATATCAACATTGGTAATCCAATTCATGTGTCAGTACCATTTGAAATCATTAAACAAAAGATACCAATCTTTGAGTATACATTATTTCTCACTCTCACCATGACTAACATGGGGTTAAGGAATCGAGTAAATATATAATGACCTGAGAATTACATATATTGAGATTAAATATTTCTCGGTGAACATTCATTAAATTATAGGAAAAATACACCTGAATATAATAAACTTATATTGATTTTGGAGATGAGACACAAAATATTATTATTTCATAAAATATCATCAAAATCATCGATAATGATCATCACATTTTGTAGTCTTCATATGCCTACCATAGATTAAACCATTCACTGTATACTGGAGAAATGAAACATAAGAAATGGGGGCCACAAACACACAGTAAGGTCAAACAATAGAAATTACATAAAAATAACTTCATCCTAATGGCATTTTTATGTGTTAGTAACATATGAAAACAATAACCTTTAGATATGTGATGAAAATATTGATTCTGGGAATAAAAATAGAAAGTTTATAAGAAATAAGTCACAATGAAATAAAATAATATGAGCCATGAGTTCATAAACATGACATGTTACAAGGAATTATATCATACACATAATAATATAAAGTCATTTCCATAGATGTCAATGAGAAATATAAATTTTATCATATTAGATTGGATGACCTCCCTAAACCATCATACTATGTAAGGTTTTCACCCAATACCATCATATCATACAAGGTGCCTTACTAAACTGGGTTCACAGACAATTCAATTCATGTATATCTCATGGTATATAAATATTTACCCAATACAATAAAGGGAGATATATGTCCCATCCATCACAAAATAGATACCGTATATATGTGTATTATAATATCATAAAACATTAACCATATCATAACCAATGAAATGAAATGGTATTTACATTGAATTAATAAATCATACCTTGTCGAAGATATACTAGTTTCAAAATAGTTCCATCATTCCATAATAACATTACAGATGAATAGAAGTGGGTTTCATTATAATTTCTATATGGTATAGCCCATGGAATAGAAACAATTTTTGTAAAAATTATGCCATATACACATAACCAATTCATAGAAAGAAGAAGAACGGTAGCCTTAGATTAGTCACCATGTAAGGAATATCTAATATCAAATGTTTTCATCTTTTATAGAAAAATATTTTGAAAATATCACGGAACATTTGTAAAGGAAAATAAATTTTCATTGAAAATATCTTATTAAAACAAAAATAGATAAAAAATTGGATATAATCTTTTTTAAAAACAAACAATGATTATTGTAAATTTATATTTAATTTTTATTTAAAAAATTTCATGATGAAAACAAAATTTCCTATTTGAAAAAATATTTTAAAAATAAGACACATTTTGAAAAATATTTTAATTAAAAATAACATTTAAATCATATAATAGATTCTTGAATGGAAATAATTTTCTTGATGGAACGAAATACCATTCTATATAGTAACATTAAATTATATATTCTTTTTAAATATTTGATATAATATAAATTGGAATAGTTTGTAATGTTGAAAAACGTTTCATCTGATAAAAGTTTAAAAAAAATAGACATGGGTAAAAATTTCTCAATTAATCATTTGAAAATGTGGAAAAAAATTTATTTTAAAACATTTAAAAAATATTACTTTTCATGAAAACTGATTTATAAATGAAAATATAAATAAAGTTATTTATCATTGAAAAAATTAAATTAGAATCATCATTTGATGAAGATATCAAAAATTAGAGAATAAATTTAGTATCTAGGTACAATAGAAGGGTTAAAAAGGTGATAAGTTTCATGATTTATATCTCATACAATTTATTTATAAAAAGTAAAATTTTAAATAGTCCTAATAAATTATATAATTATAACATAAAATTTTAACAACTATGTAACCTTGAATTTAGTGTAAAATTAATGAAAAATGATAAATGAAACTGAAAATATCATGATAATAACTGAATTAATGATATTAAATTAATCCTAGGATTTATATACGCCTCATTAAGTATTATATTTTCATAACATTATATGTGTTTGAGGGAATGAAAATTTTGAAAAAAATATCCCATACAATGTTGATATCTTTTAAAATTTAATCCATATTAAAGAGATATAATCAAATGAATATTTAAATAACCATAATATTAATTATATTCACTATAAAATATGATCATTAGTAGTTTATACACCAAATAAAAACACATGGTGAATATGGAATATGTCTTGTATAAAATAATATTTGGATGGAAATCCATTTCTTTAAGTCTTGATTTATTTTTTACATATTAATAAAATTAGTATTAAAATACATATCTGTTATAAATATATTAAATAATAATAATTCTATTTAAATGATAAATGATATACTTATATCCTTTTAGAACACGTTTATCAACAGATCCTTATTATAATAACATTTTGGATAAAATATATCATGTTTTTCATGTATGGGTTTATTTTTTAATTTTAGGACCTATTAATTTTATAATTTTTATATCATATAAAAAATGATTCAAATGATATAAATATAATTTATAATCATTATATATTAATTTATCATAATAAATAATAGTTTTAGATGGATAAAAGACCCCATCCATGGACACATTATGTCATACGTAAACAAAAAGTTGTTTCAATTTTATTTACGGAACGAAAAAAATTAAGGTTAAATAATATATTAAAATTAAATATTCTTTTTTATTTAATTTATATCACATATTATTATTTCATCATATCTTCATTACCATCCATGTAAATCATATGTTATAAATTAATCATATCTCTTCGCAAGGCAGCAGTCCATCGTACACACGAATGACATTATCATATCTCCCACTAAATAGAAATTAATACGGTACATTTGCTATATTAATTACATAAGTATAATTATATTATAAATATAATATGTTTCAATTTAATAAATACCTATTACCATCAAGGTAAAAATGAAAAACACATCACATTAGTCTACGAGGTGATCAAATTTCGTGCACACGAGAGGTGTAATTGTTTTCGAAATGGTTAGGATGTAAGAAAGTAGATGTGGAATTGTAATTAAAAAGGTATAATAATATAATTAATAAAATATTTATACACTAAATACATCATTATATAAAATTGTGAGATGTTTTAATGGTAAATTAATAACATTGGTTCTTGAGGATCTACTCCCACATACAAACAAATGTATATTCCATAACCCACATGATAGAAAAAGGGGCAGTTTAGGTAATAAAGATTACAAAAAAATTACATAATATTTTAGATTTCGAGGTTATAATATCAAGATGTGTTAATAATAATTTAATCATGTTGGTTTTGAAATAAAACAAAATTACTGGTTAGGGTTGTTACATCTTCTTTGAACAACCACTTTTGGTTTCCACAAAAACATTCTGAGGATACTATAATGACCAAATTATGTACTATAGTATTTTAAAAAATGGTTATATAATATATTGGCGTAGGTAGTTACTGAATTTTTTTTGGATGTGTGATGAGGATATGGTAGCGGTTGGCCTTTTATAAGTGAGGTGAATAATAATCTTGTAATTTTTTAAACGAAAATGATGTACCATCATTTTCAACATTAAAAATGACAAAAAATTGTAAATTATTGAGGATAAAATATTTATATTGAAATTAATTGTTCATGAAATGGATTTTGGATCATTTTTTTCTTATAAACAGTAATCTATTTAGTTTAACTCCCAATTAAACACATTTTCTACCATAACAATAGTAAATAATTTTTATTCAATTTACTATTCATTGTGGTATACTATTTAAATAACTATACTATTTTATATAATATTTTATGATTTCAAATAGTAAATATATTTTTAAAAACATAACTCATAATATTGAGAAATTATAATTTAAATTAATCAAATTGTGAAGATGTGAAATCTATTTTCTAATTAGAAAGTGTTCGAAATATTAAAATGATTTTATATGAAATTAAAATATAAATTTGAATCTAATTAATTAAATTAGATTAATGGATACATACAATATGTGATTTTACCTTTAAATCCATATTAAATTTTTTAATATGTTTATAATCATTAAAAAAAATGATGATTCTTAATAAAAACTAGTATTTTTACAATTCATAATTTTTTTTCTTTTTAGAAAATTTTAAATATTTTACTCCAAGATAACTTTTAAATAATGATTTTTAAACAAATTACTTTTTCATATACATTTAATAAATTAATTGTAAAATAATATGAAAATAAATGTGAAATGTTTGAAAAAAATCATTTTAAAAAATATAGTTTTACTACATAAATAGGATTTATTATTATATCATGTACATAGAAAAATAAGATGAATTTTATAAAACTGGTGCAATTTATAATATTTAAATTTAAATAAAACTATATGTCAAAAGTTATTTGTTTATTTTTTTAGGTATGATTAATTTTTTACATAAATTTATGTTTCAAAATTAATATATATTTTTTTTATTTTTAAATAGTTCTTATTTTCTATTATAATTAATTAGCCACTAATGAATTAATTTCATATTAGTTTTTAAACAAAATATTTTCATAATTTATTTAATTATATTCATATATTCTGTTATAATTTCTAGGTGGGTTTTATCATCCTAATTTAATAATACTTAATAGTATGTCATGGTTTGTTTCAAATAAGTTTTTCTTCAATTATAATCTATACATGGTGTTTCATATAATTAAAGCAAAACCCATAGTTGGATGTAAATATAAATAATAAAAATAATAAATATATAAGAAAATAATATTTCACAAAATCTTGGGGTGTTACATTTCCCCCCAAAAATAAATTATATCTTCTCAATTTGAACCTTAGTTTTGAAAAAAAGAGATTAACATATGAAATTATTATTGTGGGAGACCAATTTCATTATAAATAGTTAATAAAATGTTCTCTTGAAAAGAGTGAAAGTTATTCTTGCATGGTCTTTCAGAAAACCATATATTAGATTTTCAGGTATGAGAACATAGGTGGAAATTAATTATTTATAAATAGAATAAATGTGTAATGTTCAAAAAATAATAGAGACTGGGAGAGATAGTTGATGAAAATGAAGTAAAAGATCATGCAAAAATAAAAAAATCCATATCAAAAGTGGTGTAAAAAAGGACATTGATATAATAAGATATGATAGTAAGAAGACAAAATTTTATTTCAAGATTAGTTTCATAATGTTTGGTAATTTTCAAGTGATGATATAATTGATTTTGATCTATTTAATAAATACAATCGAATAATTTTTTTTGATAAATTTCTACTTAATCACCAAATAAGAGAGTTAAATATTTTTTGTGTTCATAAATAACTAGTCGATCATATTATCCCAAATTTAATTATTATCTATTAAATAATTCTATTGTTTTTGTCAAAAAAAACATTATTTTTGGCACGGGTTATCAAATATCTTCCGAAATTTAACATATCCATTTCATTTCTAGTTAATAATAAGGCTCCACCGTGATTGAAAAAAATTTATATACAAATATTTCCAAAATATACTAATTATTAATCATTAAAAGTACTTGAATTAAATCTCAATGTCACATCCAAAATATGTGAATAAATTGATTGCATATTCTCTTGAAAAGTGGTAATGTATTGAAATATGATAAAACATTCATTAAAACATACTTACTTCCAACAATTTAATCTTCCCTAAATCCTTAAATAAAATCACATATTGTTGAATATATTCCAAAAATCCAAAAAATATTGTAAAATTTATCATTGATAACATAAAACACCATTTCATAAAATCAATAATAGATTAAAATGTAATTAATATTAATGATTTTACATTATATATATCAATAATTTCATAATTATATCTAAACCCCATTTCCTCAACATCACGAACATAATAAGGATTATCTTATTTTAATCATAATATCAACATTCCATTAAATAAAATTTCTTTTCAATCAATACCATTTTATATATTCTTTTAACAACATAATGAAAACCTATTGGAGAACAATATAATGATGCTTCATGATTCTAATAACCATAATAACACTGATGAAAATATATTTCATTGAACCGTAATACATAAAAACCTAAATAATACCACTTTCATCACAAACCATAATCAAAAATCATAATCTTATTATACAACACATATTTCCTTTTATATGATATTTTTAGTCTTCTCATCATCAACCCTATAACCATTACTTGTACATCATTTCTGATTATTTTACAGTCTTTCCAATTTTAACATTGATTTTTATTATGAGGGTATATTCCACATTTTAATCATATATCTATTAAAGATATCATTGGGAGACCATTTTTCCCATATAATTCATTAACTAAACATTTCATTTCTCCTCTATATTTACATGCAGTGTGTCCTTATTTTCTGTACTCGAAACATATAGATGTTCTAATGATACATTTTCTTAGCTGATCCTTTTCACATTCACTATATGTAGGGAATAAAATCCTTTTTTCACCATTATATTCACCAAATGAACTCCTAAAAAACATTATCCTTTACTTATTCCATGAGTTAAAGAGTTGGTTAATGTTAATGTTGTAAATCATATATCTTGATAACTAAATTGAAATAATAAAAATACCAATAACTCCACCCATCATCTCATTTTGTTTCTATTCAAAACATTTTCTACTATTAATGTTAATCTAGTAACTTCTTGTTCATTCCATATATTAAACAAAAAAACATAGAATGAGTAACAATATTCATTGCGGGAAACCACATAATCAAGAAAAATGACATATATGATATCTAAATAATGGAACCATCGTTTCAATATATAACACCTTAGTCTTATCATAGTTAATTCATGATCATCATAAATTTAAATCATTCATGATCATTTATAATGTTTTTGTAAATTTCTATAAAAAAATTGTCTATGAGTTTCAAACCAAGTGTATAACAAGCAAAGTTTTCATGCATTGGGTGATGATCGATTCTAGTCTAGTGGGACCTTTTTTATGTTATTATACATAGGTACCTTTTCTCAATATCCATATTTAGTTGAAGTATCTTTTAAATGATGTTTTTTCATGGAAACCACTAACTCTATCATTTACCAATCATCTTGGACATTATCCAATACATTTAATCATCATTACTCCTATCCAAAGTAATTTAAGTAGTGATATCACTAATATTGCATCATCATCATTTCCAAAGGATAATTGAACCATTGTTTTTATACCATAGTAACAACAAAAAATTATTATACATAGAAATTACATATTTTTAGTTGAATATCCATTACATTATAAAAACACACACATAATGATTGTAAAGGTATAATACATTTTTAGACTAGACACATATTATACATATATCTTAAAAGATCATCAATAACTCCCATTACGATGTTACCATTTAGTACTTTACATAGACGTACCCTAATTAAAAACATTCATCATAAATTTGGGTAATGTAACATAATAAAGGGTGATCTCAAATGACCATTAGGACTAAACATGGGAAAATACAACAACATAACATGAGTATAATGGTTTGAGAATGTGAGAATAACATCTGTAAACAAAACCTCGTATATCAAATATCAATATAATGAACTATGTTATAATAATTGGTAGTTTAAAAGGCATGAATCATAAGGAAATAAATTAACATTATCTAGGAGATCCAGACATCGGCGTAAGATAATGAATTATTACATACACATAATCATAAAAAATCATATATATATTACTCATGATTTTATTATAATTCTATCATAGTAGAAGGGGTTTACTCCCTAAACCATCATAGTAGTCAACGTTATATCTTGTAGACCATCATAGAGGACAATATCCCGCATTGATATTGTTTCAGTCTCCATATTATTCATATCTATCTAATGAGATATAATTATTTATCCAAGGAAATGGATTGAGATATAGGTCCCCCCATTCACATAAATATAATTATATCTATGTGTTCCACAAGATCATAAAAAATTAATCATAACATAACCCATTAAATGATATGCATTTTATAAACAATTAATTATATCATAGAATATTGAAATGAGACAGGTTTCATAATCATTTCATCATTTAATCAAAACCTGAACTATTCCTAGAATTGGTTAATATAATAATTTTATCATGGTATAAACTGAGAAGGATAAATATGAATCATTTAAAAAAATCATGATAAATATAAAAAATTCAAATAAAGAATAAAATGTTCATCCTTGTATCATATCCCACTAAGTCATTAGTATCATCAACAAATTTCAACATAGCTGGGAAAGTATTTTGAAATGAAATATCGAATACTACTTGAGTAAAATAAAATTTATATAAAAAAAATTAAATATAAAATTCGCAAAAGATTTTGTAAATCAATTTCTTTTGAAATAAAATGTTAAACAAAAAAGTTTTTAATAAAAAATAATTTATAATAGTTTTTATATAGAATATCCTTTCAAATATGAAAAAAATGTTATTACAACCTAAAATATTTTATAATATATATATATATATATATATAAATATTAATAAAAATCAAATGAAACATCAATAAAAATAATGAAAATAACTATGGGAAATTTCTTTTATGTCGTACGCAATGAAATTAATCTTCCTTTCAAATTTTCAGTAAAATCCAAATTGACGATTGATTAGATAACAAAATCATGAATTGTTTTTAAAAATATTGTAAAAAATGTAATATATGGAGTAATTATTCTTTAATAAATCATTTTTATAATTATAAAAAAAATTAAATGAATTGAAATCATGATTTATTCCAAAAAAATATTTTTGACCAAAAAATAAATATATTGTCAGTTTTAGTTAAAAAAATAATTTTAGTATCTTAAGTACATAAATACAGTAAAATCATGTTAAAACATGTTTTATCATTAAATTAAATAATTTAATAAAATTCATGAGCTTCATCAGAGATATATAAAATAATTTCATAATTTGAATCATAAAAATAAACAATCCTGAAAAATGACGATACTGAAACATAAAATATTTACCATATTAGAAACACTGAATTGTAATAACCATAAAGGAATAAAATTGAATAAATCTAGAAATATAAGGAGAAAAAATAAATTCTTGATATAAAATATCAAATGGAATGTATATACACCTTGTAAAATAACAATGGTGCACTACCTAATATATGTTTTATGGAAGGAAAATTGATCTAAAATATATTACCACATTGGTATATTATGAAGTATAAACCCCATGAAAGTGAGATAATCTGAGTGATATGTATATAAACATTATATTAATTATTATAATCACAAAATACGTCCGTTTTAGGTATATTCACAACCTAAAATAAACTTACGGTGAATATATATTTTGTCTCACAGAACATAAAATTGAGGCAATAACTACTTACCTCATGTATCAATTTCCATTGTAAACATATGATCCTCCATCATAATAAATAAATTTTTATTATAAAAAATTATAAATATGTACTCATATTTATTATACCATATAATATTTAGTTAAGACGTTTTATTAGCTGATTATTAATAATTCTTTTTTTACATCATGATTCGGTTAATAACTGATTTGTTTTTCATGTATGTTTTGATTTTTTATCCTATTACTTTTAACATGGATAGATAATCACCATAATAAAAAATAGATATAAATATAATATATATTCATAATAAAGATATTTATTTTAAAACATGTATTTTGGAGATAGAAATTGAAATAACCCATTCATGGATATGGTAAGCAATAAATACACATAAATGTTGTTTCCATATTATAGATTGAATGGATGAAGAAAAGGTAAATAATTTAATACCGTTATAGAACCAATTTTATTTAATATATATCTCAATTATTTTTTATACCAATCCTTATTAGATTCCATGTATAGTTTTTGTGCAAAAATATTTATATCACTCAGTGATGTGGTAGTCTTATCTACTCATGAATGATGTTATCATATCCCACATAGAATGGAATGAAAGAATGTTTATATTTTATAATAATTAAATAAATATAATTATATTTCTTATATCATATACATTCATTTAATAAATCTTTATATCAATTGAAAAAAGTTAAAAAATTAAAAACACATCACATTAGTTCATGAGGACGTAGTCTTCCACACACACGAATGATTATATTATTTTCCAATGGGTTAGGAGGTAAAAAATATATATGTGGTATTATAATTGAATGTTATAATAACTACATAAATATAATATAATAGATATATATATATATATAAAGTAAATACAAGTTTATATCAATCTGTTAAAGGTGGTGATGCAAAAAAATTACAATGGTTCACGATAATGCGGTGGTAATAGATTCATATAATATGAATTTTAAAAAATTATTTGGATATAAAATATATAAATCTAATTATAATCCTTCACTAAAACTATATTTTAAATATATTGAGGTAAATACATTTAGTTTCATGAAAATATTTTTTTATAAAAATATTTCATTTTTTCTAAAATATTCTATTTTCACTTCAAATTAATTTTCAAAAAATATTCAATTTCAAATATATGTGTAACACGTTTATTTTTATAATGTAGTTAATCCTATTCATACACACCATTACCATGGTTATGTGATAACTATAATTTTGAATAATAATATTTTAATACCATGTCATGTTTTTTTAGGTCGGTGTTGTGTGTATCACAAGCTACAATTAGTGTTGTATGTAATAAAGGATAAAACCATTGTTTTGAATAACAAGAAATTTCATAATGATTATAATTATTTAAAAATGAATCATAAAATCAAGGGATATAACACAATCATATGACCAGTATAATTATATCTTTTGCCTTTTACTTATGTGTAATTAGAAACCTAACAAAACTGTATTTGATTTGAATCTCATTCTATTGGGATAGATAGTAACCCTCTCTAGAGATCAAATAAAAAATATTCCACCCATAACCCTCTTTTTTCATCTTTATAATGATATCATTTACTCACCTATATTTCAACATTCATTCTGGTTCCTTCAAATACAAAGGGTACTCTATCATATGTCACCACACCATTATTTTCTATGCACCCTTTTTTAAATTTATATCCCATGTGATATTAAAAAACATAATTTTTTTCTTATGAAATTTCTATAAAAGGATTGAAATGTCTTTTTTATTAGAACTACTCTATGTGTGTCTAAATTTATATTATAAGTATATGTGTGAAACCCACATAAATGCCTTAATCCAAACATAAAAAAATCATCTCTTTGGATAGTGATAAAATATATTGAACCCAAATGTGTTTCATTAGAAAAATTTCATAGAATTATTCATCCCAAATTAATAAATAATTCACAATGGAGAACATATAAAAAATAAAAATAGTACTATTGATAGAGGACATATTATTAAAATATATGGATAAAATGATATAGAATCATTAATACATGATTATAGTGACATCCATATATCATGAAAACTAATTACAGATATAAAGGGTGACAACTAACATATTAGGAATTGGGAAGGATTCACGAAAATGTCATAAATTTACAATATATTCCCATAAGATGAAATAATTCCCCCTTATAGGTTGTGATGTTTCTGACCTTCCATTCTCTCAACCAAATTGATCTCCTATGAATCATTAGAATAAATTTTTAATGACCCTCTTTCTTTTGAATGTAGGATCATATCCCATCACAGATATATGAACAATATTGGGTTTCTATTTATATGAAAAACTACATTGTAAATTATATAATAATTGTTGGTAATTTAACATATATGAATAACAACTCCACTTATATAGGGGGAAAATGATGAACCTGACATGAATAAATCATTAAATAGAATAAATATCATTCCCACTATCTATGACATTTAATATTTAGATATAAAAATTGCCCTAATGTTATTCCATTAATTTTCATAGTCATGTATTAAATTTTATTATTGATATTCTATATTGATGAGTTTCCTTATTTGAGTTCATTTTTTTTCTATAGAAATATATAGATGAACTGTGTTCAATAAAAATATATTCCTCTAAATAAGAACAAAACATATTAATCAATTATCAAATGGGATGTGACCCATCGACCGAATGAATGCAGTATAAAACCCATCACCATCAATTCTATGTGGTGAATGATATGATTAGTGAATAAAACCTAAATCGTACTACCAAAATATTTAAGGTTTCTAAATAATCTCACTAATACATGAATATCCATCAAACATCATTATAATGACAAGTCCTAGAGATGAAGGAAAAGGCACTATTTTCCCGTTCAAACTATTTTGGGTGCCCCTCCATAGAATATAGAAACAGATATCACACTTTAGTTTCGAAGGAGGTCTAATAGTTCAAAATATATTTTCCCCAACACATGATTCACCATAAATGGATCATTCTAACTATAATCACCATTAATTCATCCTGGCTTCATATCATCAGGCCACATAGAATGCCTCACTATGGTTCTTAACTTAGGTCATCCATACATCGTAATTTACGATGTTTTTTATGAAGGGAAAGTGATATAAAACTAGAAGTGAGACTAAATCCATGCTTCTAGAAAAAAGCCCCACCAATATTCTTGAGCTTCAAACTGTGAATAAGAATGCAATCCTAACCACACACAGTAATATTAATAAAATATTATTCCAATAAGGATATTTTTTAATATCATAGTAATTATTATTGGAAGTCACATGTTCTTAACACCAACATTAAGCACATCAGTATTCACTGACATAAATCATACGATATAAAATTCATGAATCCATTCTCCATATAAACAATGGGAACACGATATTTTTCCAATTGAAAAATAATATTATAACAATATAGACTCATTATAGGAACATGAATATATATCTTCCAATATTATAGAGATATTTCAATAGATCAAAATCATAGTAATAGTAAGGGGGTTTCACACATTCAAGACCCCACTAAGAGAGTAATTCATCATCACACTATAGAGTAAACTAAAGAGTATGAACAAATTTTTTATACCATTTAAGAAGATCATAATAACAATCTTATGATAAATAGGAAACAGTATAGGACACATAATATCATTCAATATGAATATTATCATCCCATAGTAACATCTACTTCAGGGATGGATCATATTCATACCAATTTCAAAAAAGTTACTTTAAAAAATCCAATAATAATATAGGAGTCACTTAGAAAATTTTCAATACATAATAGTAATTATTTACAAAATGAGACGCCTATATCATGGGGGAGAACATATACAAAGAAGTATTACCAAGTTAAATCCAATGTTCACAAGTAGGCCCAAATTCAATATCTGGATAACATATAATTTCATAGTGTCCTCGAACAATTATTAATTTTATATGAATATCATGTTAGATCATTTATGGATTCAGGAATTAATACATACGTTTATGAATTTCCACCTTGGAATTCTACAATCGGTAACTCTATATTATCTCCCAAGACCATTGACCATGACATCAACCATTCAATCCACAGAAACCCTGATCATGAAAACTTATTTATATATTTGTATTGAAAAATCCCAATTTATTATGGAAAAAATAAATATAAATAAAATCGTTAAATTATCATTTTCCACCTTAATTTTAAACCCCATGGATGTTTTTATAGGACTCCTCCCTATGTTCGGACTGTCACACATGATGGTAGTCCACCAAATGATGTAATTCACTGGGAAGGTTCTTTCTATGGTGATATTTTATTTACAGAAGAAGGACCTCTCCTTGTAAAATTGTGTATGATATAGCCCTTATATAATCTATATCATGAGAATTTGATTCCATCCAGGAATGATGACTTTTCTTTCACAAGTGAAATTAATTCATATGTAGAAGATAGTCCATGTAAATAGTCCCTCTTTAAATTACCCCTTAATCTTATAACATTCATTACAATAGAGAGGATTAAAAACAAATCTTCATTTACCAAAAAAAGATATTAAACAACAAAATTTGATAGATGAAACAAAGGAATATCATATATTGTAAGAAGATACAAAATTTATCATGATGAAACAGTTGGGAAAATACCATAGTGTAATCGTGTTTTTAACCCTGTACATTCCTTGGTATGTTCTCCTTTTTTTTTGAGAAATACATACATCAAATTATATAAAAATTTCATTGAATATTCTCTGTTTAATGAATTAAATCATTCTATATAGAGGATATGAGAGTAATTTCAATTCAATATATGAAATTAATTTAAATATTAAATTTGGAACCTTTTAGCTATATGATACCCAAAATAGTGAAAGTATCAAGAAACCCTTCAGCACACAAGCCCTGATTCTATGGGTAACCCACATCAATTGCTCATTAACCCACCATCGATGGTATACATCCCGGGATGTGGAAACAAAGGATGACCAATTTTTTACTTTGATCCCCAATAAATAAATTACGTTAAAATGTAACATTGTAATATTAATAATTAATTTTAAATCCTAGGATCAATATATTCACAACATAGTATATGTATATTGCTGGGATTACAATAGAATGAATCCTTGAAGTTTCAAATCTAATAATTGAAATTCATAGAAATTCTCTTTCATCATGAATTTGAGTATGATGATCAATTTTATTAATTAGCAAGATCTATGCCTTGAGTTTCTATATTGCCAATGATAGTAAGACAATAGAATTCATGCAATGATTTCTACCCAAATCATTCATGGAAAGTAGTCTGTAAGGTAATTAGGGTATCAGTTATAGTCATAATATTTTCAACAAGGTAGAAACAAAATCTCACAGAGATGTTCCATTTTTACCATATAAATATCCATTATGGTCATTATAACTAATCAAAAATGTTATTTAAAAAATATTAAGAGAAACCCCATACCAAAAGGAATGGGTAATTTTTACCCAAAACTCATCAAATGATGATATCATTCATTTCCTAGTTAGGATTTATTTTGAAATATGATCCCTCAAATACAGTCTCATCATGGGACCCATCCCTTGATTTTTTAAAATTTACAATTAATTTCTCTTGATAATCTCTTCATATTACAATTAAAAAAAACCATTCCTAGAAATTTTATTAAAGGAAAGTTTCAGAAATATTGAGTTCATAAAACAATGAGACCATTCATGAAGAAAATTTCTCATGAAGATCATGACTTTTCTATCAATATATAACCCAGAGGTAATAAATTCTCCCAAATTTTTTATGATTATATGATACCCACAATACATAATGCATCAATTAATTTCGTCATTATTAGTATCATAGATTCGATAGAACATGAATTTTGACTAGAAGAATAATAGGTTGATTATTTATGAAATATAGTCCACACTAAAATGAATATAGACTATGTTCATACAAGGAATTTTCAGCCAACTAAAAAAAATCTCCCCTCAAGTTCTCAGCATCCACCCCTCTAACAGGATTTGAACAAATAAAATGTAATAAGGTTGGATTTGTCTGACCCATTATGCAATGAATTATTCTTTCTTAAATATGATGAAATATTAACTCAATAAGGTGATGAAGTGAATGAGTTGAAGAAAATATATATTTGAGATACTTACAAAAAATAGCCTTAATGGGTATTTTATTTTGGAAGACCACCCAAATTTTAATTCAATTAATTGACATAACTATAATTGTCCATACATGAAAAAAATGTGTTTCCATGACATTATATTAATATATGATCTATAAAACCCATAAATTTAGATATATTAATAAAATCTTTCTTATGGTGTTTTTTTATAAATAGGTTTTGTGTTTTGAAGATGTAAATTTAGATTGAATTTATTTTTAGAAAGTTTTATTTGATATACATATGTGCTTCTGTGTGCAAGGTGTTTGATAAAATGTGTCTTAGTTCTTTATTTTAAAATTGACTGGTTTAAGTTTATGTTTTTTTGTTTGATACATTATGATATTTTTTTCTGGTGTTATTAACCTTACATGAACGTTTTGGTTATATAAAAAGGTTTTCAGTGCTCTCTTGATATTTCATGGTAGTGTCATTTTTTGTAGAAATATCTATATATACAATGGGTGCATGTATGGATGATCCAAAAGCTGATAATGGTCTGGATTAACGTAATGACCTGGTTATTCAAAATACTCAACCTTTCCTCCTCCCTTTTTCTCCATTTCCATTATGCCTAAATTTTTTATAAATGTTTCATAATCTCATTCTGAATCTAAAATTCTATTAAATTTTGTCTTAAAAATTATGTTTTTTTGGTACCTTGTAAAATAGGTTTGGAGTCTAAATGATATAAAGAAGATCTTGACATCTTTATGTATATTTTTTATTTTCACATTGTCTTGAAATGCAGTAGTAAATGGAATAAGATTTAATGTATTAGGGAATTTCGTTCCTTGTGACCATGATATTGGTGTTTTAGTAGTTTTAAAAATGGTAATGAATATCATAGTAATATATTTTAATTTATAAATATGAAGTCCTGGTTGATACATTATAATTTTATGCAAATGAATTGTGTATTTAGAAGTGTAATTTCTTAGTTGTCATCCATACCTAATTTAATCTTTTTGGAAATAATATGTGATGTGATTTCCCTATAAGAACTTGCTAAAATATTTTTCTGAGATGGTCACCCCAATGGTGGATTCCTCGATGGGGGTTATCTAATAGGTGGTGTGAGTGTTCAGGGTATGAAATTGTTGTAGCGATATGTCAGGAGATCTATCCTAGTGAGGGCATACCCTTTCACCATGTAATCATACCATGGGATTCCTAGGCATATTTTAGAGGGTCAAATGATAGTTTCATTCCAACCCTGACTATATGGGTTGGTACCCCCAATGTATTTATGGAGTTTGGAGGGACATGCCACTAGATGAGAATGTTTAGAGCAGCCAGTTAGTTAATAACTATTGAGATCCACTATACACTAGTAGGTTATTCAGATCTGAGTATATCTAGGAATCACTTTAAGAAATTTTAGGAACTACACACAAATGTTATTTGTATGTGCATGTTTATGTTATGTTGCACTTGGATGCTTATTCTTAATATTTATCTTCCTTTGGCATAGTTTGGTAATTCATTTCATGGATTCTAGTTTGGGATTAAGATCAAAGTTCGTATTCTTTAAAAAAAAATATGAATTATTTATGTCTTCTTATAAAAAGAAACGATTTTTTTAATTATTAAAAATGTGAAAAAACCTGATTATATATATATATATATATTTACTTCAAACTAGACTTTGTGGGATATTTTTGGAAATGAAATCTATGGATTCAATGGTGATTTAAAATTGAGTTTTTAATATCACCACATACTTTTATCATTATGTGTTGTTAGACATGAATGTTTTGGCATGATTATGTTTTATGATTCATGTTCCCACCTTTTTAGAATGCTGGTATTTTGGTTGGCGGTGACCAAGAGGTTGAATGAATATCCTATTGGCATGTCTAGTTTCTGTTTGGTATTCAATTATATTTTCTTACCTGTTGTTGTGTCTAGATTAATCTATATTTATTGATATTCAATTATTGTGAGTTATATTTCATGTTTAGTTTTTTTATTTGATGAAGGATATCTTTTTTGGACAAATCTATCGCATTGGTTAATTATGATGTTCACTATTATTTTTCTTCCTCTAGGGATCATGAATTCCCTTTGGTCACTGTCTCAGATCGGGTCAAGTGTCATGTTTGATGGTATCTCATCTTGGTTCATGAGAAAATGGGATCAAAGTAAGCCTTTTTTATATTAGGTGACTACTAGATTCAAATTTATGACTAACATGATTTGAGGGGTTGGTATTTCAAGGAATTCATGAACCCTATCTCTTTATGACCAATGAGTTCCCATTGGTATTCTAGGATTTAGGCCTATTGTTTTTATTTTGGATTGAATAATTTCAATGGAGGTGATCGGTTTCATGTTCTAATCTCACATTTAGCAGTGACCATTGAGGATACAATATAAATGGTTTAAGGTCTTTATTGTTGTTAATTCCTACATGGGGCATGGCCTCCTATATATGTCCCTTAGTTAGGTATGCTCTCCAATTATGTATTCTAGTAGTTTACAATGAGTTATGTTTTATTTTTTTCAGTTATTGTGTCCAATATTTTAAAATGAATGTTATTTGATGAGTAGAAATATTTTCTTCAAGTGGTATCAAATTAACATAAATGGATTTTAAAATATTTGGAGTTAGCATATTCAGAAAATTTTGGGTGAATGTTTGGGATTGATGATTTAATGGAATGTGTAAAACTTGGTATTATTGTGAATGTTTATATATATGAGGGTATGTGTGTAAGGTTCATGTTGGAACATGTGTTTTGTTGGAATAAGAATAAATGGGATGGACTCATATGTGACGGTTCATAGGATTCAATGGGTGGGTATTTTTAATTATTAATTGGCTGGATGTTAACAAAAAAAATTTAGTGGGAAACGATTTTTGGGTATTGGATTTTAGTCAAAATGTAATCTTTTGGGAGAAATTTTTTTGGTATCTATATAGTAGCATTGTGAGAAATCAATATTGACATTTAACTGAAAATAAGGTTTTAAAGGTAAATTTTCAAATGTTTTCAATGTATGGTTTCTAATCCAATTTCCTTAGATCGATATGTTCTTTCAGATATTGCTTCGTGTTATTGTTGATATTGTTTTTTCATTTCTTATGATGGTTATAATATGCTTCCCAAAAGGTACCATATTTCTATCGTGGGTATTTCTATGTTCTTTATTGATCTGCGTTGTTTCCCATATATCATGGTGGATGAGGATCATTAGGGGATGCGTAATGGCTTGAGGAAGTTGAGTGCATCTTTAGATAATTGGGTACTCTCAATGATTCCAGAGTTTCTAATAGTCTATTATTATTTGTGGTTCCATCTTTATACTAGTGGATGGTAATATCTCTATCCTCAAATAAATTTTGGATGATGTGGGAAGTGTTAAAGCCTATTTTTTCGATGTATCATACCAGAGGTGTTAATGATGATGAAAATGGAGGATCCCAGGAGAATTCAAGAATGCTAGTGGACTGTTAAGGATTTTGTTGACCTCTACAAGTGCTAGTTTCTTATTCATCAAAGATAGTATCACATGATCATTTAAAGGATTCTATTAACATTGTTGGTCTTCATCTAGAGATCATTGATTGAAAACTATACACCATTTACATTAATATATAGATAATTTTTTGGATGAATCTCTCTTATATGATATGGTTTTCGATGTACAACTTCGAAATCCAATGACTCTTGTTACTCAAAGGGATTCTAGATCTGGAAAAGAGTTCATGCTGGATGAACCTATATATCACGAGCCTCCTTTAATGATTCCACCATCTCATTCAACATACCATTCACTTTTATAATTTTATTGTCTCATGTTAAGACATTCATGGATATCTTTTCGCAATCTACCAAGGGTGATTCATACTTATGTCTCTTTGGGTAATCTAGAGAAGTTTTTTATAATGTTTTTCTCGTAGAAGATGTCTTGAGTGGAGTGTTTCTGCTCATGATATCACAAATGAATAATATCTAAACATATGGTCTCCATAAATAGTCAACTGAGGGAATAATATCATATATCCAGAAAAAAATATTATTGGTTATGGGAAACCATGGCCCTAATTTTTTCTCATGTGCTGAGATGGAGACGTTTCAAGTTTCATTTTAAATTATTCTTATGTATTATTTTCAACTTTTCATTGTTAAATTATGCTTGTTTTATTTTATAATCAACCATGTTATTCTGTTTATTTGAATGGGGGTCATAAATTATATTTTGTATGTTGGATTTCCATTATCTCTCTATGTGGGTTAGTTTTGGTTACAATTTTTGTTGTTTCGAAAGATTCCTTGATTTTGTGCAATTGATGAATTTTGATTGTGTTGGGGGTTTGGTAGGTAGTATAGGATTCCTAGTCCCACTATCTGGTTTGGATTTCATCGTTTGGTTTTAACTTTTTGTGGGAGGTTTTCTCTCATATTGGGAGTTCTTATGTTATACATCCTGAGGTAGAGTGGTTGGAGTTTTCTTTTTGGTGACTTTATATTGGCAGGTTTAGTGTTGTTTGTTTATTGGTGTTGTATAACCCTATTGTCTTCTTCTATTTTTATTAATGTTGTTGTTTTCTCAAGAGAAATTCAGGGGTGACTTTTCTTGTTAAGGGTCACCCAAAGGCTTCTATGTTAGTTTGATTTTAATCATTATTAGAATCGAGTTTTTTTATCTTGCATATAGCTGAATTTATAGGAACACAAAATATTTTTTGTGGGGAGGATTGTCACAAAACTACCTTGAAAATTTCTTCATTTTATTCTTCTCTCGATGTTGGAAACTTTTCTTGAGGTTTGTGATGAGTCTTAGTTTTTTTTATTTTATATTAAAAAAATTGATGCATTGGGCATGACATCACATGCATTACTATTAGCATATGGTTAGGGAAAATTGTGTGGCTTCACCCATGTAATAATTTATCGGGATTTAGGGTCTAGTTGTATGGCACACAAGTTCCATATTTTTTAGAATCTATTTGGAAACCATGCATGAGAAATTTTCCCATTTGGATTGTAGGGATGTCATTGTTTTCATGAGGTTTGTTAAAATGTGTGTCCAAACAA
This sequence comes from Viscum album, assembly GCA_963277665.1. Lineage (NCBI taxonomy): Eukaryota > Viridiplantae > Streptophyta > Magnoliopsida > Santalales > Viscaceae > Viscum > Viscum album. The sequence continues at coordinate 1,843,332,530 of OY728157.1, read as the reverse complement.
TGAAAGTTGTACAAGTTATTAAAAATTTGGAAATCCTTAATACACATTCTCATCCTTGTTCACATATAGATACCCTCTTCATACTTCTCACTGTTTGTGCATAAAAAAACCCATAAGACCTCTCCCATTGATTCTCCACCTCCTATGGATGCATTAACATGTTTCTAAGGTGACTTTCATATGGTTTTATATTCATTTTTAACTTTTTTTTCTTCCCTATTATTTGTTTCATAGTGTCTCGTTCGTGTCGTCTTGTTTATCCAGACCTAATGGTATTGGTTTGGTGCATTGGCTTAGGTCCCCTTGGATTTAGGGTGTGTGGATATCTCCTTCGGGTACAATCCTCCTTCCTTGACAGTTTCACCGCATCCTCATCTCATTGATGTAGGTGTTCCCATTATTTTTTCTTCCAATACATGGCATTGAATGAATTATATTTACTAGTTTCTTACAATGTAATATAATATTCCATGTGATGTGCTAGTAAAAATTGATTCGGTGTTATTATAAAGGAAAATTGGTGAAACTTTATTATAAATGGGACTTCTTTAATATATATACGTGTTCATCTGTGATAGGAATTTGAAAAAATGTTTCTTGTTTCAATCTTATGAAATTGAATGGTTAAAGATTACATGTGGTATTGGTTATATTTTTATGGTTCAGTTTGATGGTGATATGAGTCATACATGCTAGTTGTGGATCTTTAAAAAGGTTTTGATTCTTTCATGGGATTTCATGGGTGTTTTATTGGATGTAGGCACATCTATATATGCATGGGGACCATGTATGGATGTTCCATCAAATGATAATTTCCTTGTTTAACTTAATCACCTATTTTTTCAAAACACATGGCCTTTTCTCCTCTTATATTCATCAATTTCCTTTAAACCTACATGTTTTCTAAATGATTCATGGTCATAAAGTTCATCAAATATGGGTTTAAATGTTATGATAAAAATTATGGGATGTTTGGTAACGTGGAAAATATGGTTGTTTTATAAATGATATGATTGTGTGTTTGGAAAATTTATGTATGTTGAATATTTTCAATTTTCTTGGAATTTGAGTTGGTAATGAAATTAGGTTTGATATATAAGGTCATGTTTTATATTACTAACATGAAAGTGATGTTTATTTTGTTTAGGAAATGGTTCAAAATCATTTTATTAATGTGTTGCTGTTGATAATTTTGAAGGCCCTGTTGATACATTGTAATTTCAAGGAAATAAAGAGGGGTTTTGGATGTATAAATGTATATGTGGAACCATATCCTATTTTGAGAAATGTTTCGAATGATTATGTGATGTAATGGCCTAGTTGGAACTTGAAAAATTATTTTTCGAGATAGGGACCCCTATAGAAGATTCCTCACGGGTGGGTTGTTGCATAGATCATGCCGGTTTTAGGGGTAGAAACATTTGGTAGGGTAAGGTCATGTGATCTACATGTGTGAGGCCCCCCTTTAACTATGTACTATTATCATGGGTTTCATGGGATTCATTTAGAGGGATGATTAATGGTTAATTTTCAACCCTAATTAGATGGATTGGTACCCCCATGACATTGTTGGGCTTGGTGGGATGTGCCATTGGATTGGCTAGTTTAGCGAGGCTAGTTTTTTATTTATTATAGATGTACACCATATAAAAATGTATAGGATTATCTCTAGGGATATTTATGATAATCCCATTTTTTCTATCTATATGTGCCTATTTATATTTGGTTTCACTTGGTTTCTTATTAATACCATTCATCTACCTACATCATAGATTTGTAATGCTTTTCTTAGTCTATAGTTTGTGTTTAGTTTCAAAAATAGTTAATCCATTTAAAAATATGTGAAGATGGTGAGTTTTCATTTACTAAGGAAAGCTGGGTATAATAATTCAATATGATAAAAAAATATTTATATATATATTTCAAACTAGTGTTTGTGGAATAATTTGGGAAGGTAAATGTATGGGTTCAATGGTGATTTTCTATTAATCTATTTATGCTCACACACTACTTATACAAATCATTGCAGACAGGCTTGATTTGTTTTGTAACTTCATATTTTTTTGGTTTCTACGATGGATTTTGGAGTAGGATGGTCTTATGGTTGGTGGTGACCAAGGGGTCGCAAGAAGATCTGGATGGAATGGTCTAGATTTTGATTATTTTTCAATTTAAAACTTTTATGTAGTGTTCTTATCTGGGAATGTTTTTATTTAATGATATTTCATTTCTATTAGTTTTTTTAATGTTATATTTTTAATTTAATCCTAGTAATTTATTTTTACAATTTTTTATAATGGTATATCATGATACCCGATACCAGTTTCTATCTTGTGGTGATCAAGAATGAACTTTATACCATGTATTATATCATGTTAGTAATTAGGTTGGATAAAATTTTGGCCTAGTTCGTGACAACATGATGTCAAACTAATCACTTGTTATTTGTGGCTTCTATTAGATTAGAGATTATGACTATTAGGAATAAAGTGGTAGGTACATGAAGGATGTCATGAACCCATTCTCACTATGATCTTAATGTTCCCATGGGTAGTCTGTGATTTGAGGATTTTGTTTTTTAGATAGAGGAATAAAATAGAGGCGATCTGGTTCCATGTTGTGATCTGACATGATATAGTAACCCTTGTGGAGTCCATATACATAGTTTAATTTCATAATAGTTGTTAATCACTACTTATGGCATGACCCACTCACTATTTCAATGAGTTAGGAATGACACTAGTTCATCTTTCTATTATTTTACTGGGAGTTGTGTTTTTATTGGGTTTTGGTTGATGTGGGTATAATTTTAAAAAATATGTTTCTTGAAAAGGAAAGTTTTTTCTTTTGGTGGTTTTAGATTAGAAATAATGGGTTTTAAAAGAGAATGTGATTCAAAATTTTGCAAATATTGGTGAAAGTTTGTCTATGTTGGTAGAATGGTTTGGGTAACTCTTGGTATTGTTTATGAATATTTTCATATGTCTGGCTCTGTGAGTATGGTGCATGTTGTAACGTTTGTAGGGGTGATATAAGGGGATAGTGTCTTGACACATATGTGATGGTTTATATTAATTCGTGGATGTCTATTTGAAATTAAATGTTATATTGGTCTCTCAAAAATGGTTTTTAGTGGGAAATCATTTTTGGGTATTTTATTTTCAGGAATATAAGGGGTGTTTTTGAGATATGTATTATATTTTTTGGATAGTATCCCCATGAGATAAAAATTTTCCTAATTAAAATGATGAATATGATTTTTGAAACTTCAATTTTTTATGTTTGAAATGTTTCATTTGTGAGATGATCACATTAGTACAATATGTTGTTCCGATCTTGTTTCTGTTTGACCTTGATATTGGTTTTTTTCTATGTTTCTCAAAATATGACTCCTCGAAAGGTCCCCAGTGCTTTTATTTAGTCAGGCCCAATTTCTATTTCTTCTTTGTTGTTTCTTTTAAATCATGTAGATTGAGGTCCACTAGAGGATGTGGAATGGCATGAAGAATTTATGTGTGTCTTCATATCACTAGGAACTACCAAAGTTATAATAGTGCATACTTTTCTTGGATTTCTTGATGGTCCATCATTAGACCTGTGGTAGGTGTTCACCCCATAATTGATGCAATATAGGATTATGTGGGATTTTTTTATTTCCTTTTTGTCAAATTATTTATACCAGAGGAGGTGAAGATGATGAACATCGAAGAGATCACGATTGTTCCACAAGACCTGGGCATAGTGAAGGAATATGTTTACAACTTCAAGGATCTAGTTTCTTTTTTCTTTCAGTGAAAATTATATAATATCAGTTGATGAATTTTCCATTCAACGTAGGTCATCATACATAGACTAAATAGTGATCTTTCTCCTCCAATTATCATTATTTTGAAAAATCGGTTGATGAATTGTATATATCTGAGTAGTTGTCTGGAGCTGAAATTGGAAATCTGGTGTCCCGTGTTACTTTAGGAGGTTCTCTATCAAACGAGGAGTAAATTTCAAAGGAAATTGTCAATGATGAGTCTCCATGGTTGGGTCCTACCTCCCATACATTAGACAACTCACTCAAATTCATTCTTTGTATCGGGTTCATGAATTCAAAGACATATGTTCACAATCCTATGAGGGTGTTCCATCATTGTGGATATTTGGGACACCTGTAAATGTTATTTGTGATTTGTTTCATGAATTAGTCATAAGAGGAGTGTGTCAGCAATGGTTTTTGTGGTCTTAGATGATTTAAAAATTAGGGATTTATCTATAGGGCCCAATGTAAATATTTTCACATAGATCAAAAAATGGACGGGGTTGTGGGAAACCATGTCCCTTCCATTGTGTCTCGTATTGATGTAAAGACATTGGATGTTTCTATATTTTAGATTTTTTGTTTTTTAATGTTCATCATTACATTTTAAAAGTATTATTGATCTATTATCTTATCATTCAAGTGATTATGCTAAACTAAATGAGGGTATTCAAGTGGGTTTTACTCTTGGGTTTGCATAGCCTTTATGGGGGTTAGGTTTTGTTTTAGTTTGTGTTTGTTTGAAATATGTATATATTCAGTGGAATTTATTAGTGGGAAATATATTAGGGTTTTTTTTGTTATAAAGGATTCCTATTCCCACTGTATGATTTGTATCTATTTCATAATTTTCCACCTTTTTTGGATTTTTTGGTTAATTTTGGGTATTCCAGAATTGGATGGCCCGAGGTAGAGATATTGGAGTTTCTATTTCAATGTAGTCATGTTGAGAGTTTTAATCATTATGGTGTTATTAGAGTATGTGTTGTGGGGAGAACCCTTTGATGTTCTCCAATGGATCCTCATGGCCTGGTTTCCTCCATATATGGTCAGTTGTGACTTGTGATGTAATGGTTCACCATGAAGTTTGTGGTTTTACTTAGCTTCAATTGGTTTTATAACAATATTTTTTTATCATTAAGTTTGGCGGATTTCTAGGGGAATTATTTATTTTTGGTGTGGAGAATTGTACCACCCTATCCAAGTAAATTCACTCATTTTATTATTTTATTGATAATGGATCCTTGATTTGATGATTTGGTTGACTCTCGTTTTGTTTTTTTTGTTGAAAATTTGATGTTTTGGTATTGGAAATATATGGAACACGGTTACCACATAGCTAAGGGATACCATGCAGCTTCACGCAGGTAATTGTGTAAATATTTTGTGGTCTAGGGGTAAGGCGTAAGGGTTATGTTGTGTTTGGGAAACCTTGTAGAAACCACATGTTTGGATCTATCCATTTGGATAGTGGAAAATTCTCGGTTTCTGCATGGGTTTTCAAACAATGCATCCAGACCATTCTGGTTTTACTTGTCATTAAAAGGGTGGAAATACCTAATATACCCTCACCTCTTTTTTATACAAAATTTATCCCCCATTCTACATTCTCATTTTTATCACATGAAGTGATACCCCAATACCTCTTTTTGTGATTCTCCTCCCCCTATAAATGCATCTCCAAACTTCTAATGTGATTTTATTAGGGTATTTATCCCATTTATCCTCTTTCTCTTCCCCTCTCACATTTTCATTATTTGTCCTTGGATTGTTCTTGTTTGGAAGAACACTAGATTTTAGGGATGATTAATTATCTTGGGTTCATTTCATTATAGAGTGTTTGGATTGTTCCTTGGTGCGTTCTATTCATTCTCTATGAGTTTCACTACTTCCACACACCATTGAGGTAGGTCTCTCTACAATTTTCATTTTTGACTCACTCTCTTGAATGCGTTAACATTCCAAGATTCTTAGACAGTAATATAATCTTGATTTTGATGTTTTAGTATAAATTGATTTGGTTTTTTTATGATGGAAAATTAGAGAAAAATGATTTTTAATGTTTTTTATCTAATTTAAATATGTGTTCATGTGAAAAAGGTGATTCATAAGATATCATTAGGTTCCTTATTATGAAATTTTGTGTATTAAGAGTACATTTATCCTTGGGTACATAATGATAGATTAGTTTGATGGTGATATGAACCATTTGTGCAAGTTATAGTTCATTAAAATGGTTTTAGATGCTCTCTTAGGATTTAATCGGTGTATCATTGGTTATTGGAACATCCATATGTGCATGGGGTGTATATATAGATGTGTCAAAAATTGGTAATGGCATTGATTAAATTAAATTCCCTTTATTCAAAAAACTCAACCATTCCTCCTCTCGTATTTGTCAGTTAACTTTATTCCAACATGATTCAATTAATGATTCGTTATATAGACCCTCACTTTCCCCACATATAATATACAGAAATTTTTCATAATACATAAAATCAATTTATAAATAGACACCCAAAGACCATATTAGTTTTGTGACTTTGAAAATTAGGAAACGTAATCCCTGGTACATAAGAATGTTAACTATTCTCTCACTAATTTATCCAAGTCTATTAACCCTATTAGACAAATCGTACATGAAATATATATTCGTAACCTAAGGAAAAAAAATAAAAGTGTCAGTTACGATACTTGCTAAGGGTAAATATAGGAGGCATGTAAGTACAAACATGAAAATATTAGTATGATAATATGATCATAACATTATATGTTCACATGCTACCTATCAAAGATAAAAAATATGATTTTTGGGATAAACGTTGGATGTTAATAAGATAGGAACAATAAAGAAATACAAATCATGATCTATGAAATTGTAACTGATGAATAAAACATATTATTTGTGTAATATATATAATAATTGAAAATATTATGTCAATGCTACCTACCAAAACCATTATATCATTTAATGCTTGTGATATGACATGTGTACCAACATAGGTGTTTAGATAACAACCCATGTACCATCATACATTAATTTTTGGGCTACATCCCAAGTACCTTGTTGTTTTATCTAATAGGCTATAACATATGTACCCTATTAAATTTAATATTGGGAAACAACCCATTTACCTTCTTGTTATCAGGCTTCGGCTAAAACCTGTGTAGCCTCTTACTTTTATGATTGGGCTACATCCCATCTACCCACATCATTTCAAAGATTAGGATGAATCCATTTTATTATTTTAGATAACATAATAAATATAATTAACCAATTGATTTTAGGTATATATAGGTCCCAAATATCTCTTAATAAAATCATTCATGCATTTTTAATATGATTATAAAACATTAATCATGTCAAACCCCATAAAAAGAGACATGATTTATAAATATAAAATCATTAACCATGAATTGAAATTGATATCGTTATCATTTAATCACGTAATAACCTATAAAAATATATATTTTTCATAATAAAATAATGAATGTATGACCCATGAAAAGAAACAGATTTATAAAGCATAAAACTCATTGAAGTGAAGCGGGTGTTACAAGAATTATTGTATCAAAATATAAACCATTAATGAAAGAATATGAATGGAAACATTGGATAATTTCCATGATGGGAATAGTGACATTAATATATAAAAAATAGATGGAAAATAACATGGAATGATATTTTCAAAACGTTTCTTAAGGTAAATATCGTCTCTTCATTGAAAAAGTCTCTTTAAAACATAATACCTTTTGAAAAAAAGTCCTTACTAACTTATAAAAGATTATTGACAAAATATTGAAATAAATTTCCTTTCAAATATAATTATAAAAAATTTCAAAAAAATATCATTTTATACATGAAGATATATATTCTATGAATTAATGATTGGTATGTCCATTCAGGTCATACTAGGTAAAATCGAACATTCCTTTTATTGGGTAAAAACATTATAAAAAATGACTCTTTCATAAAGTGATAGAATATTCCATTATAAATATTCGAAAAATAAAAATGGGTAAAAATTTATTTTAATTTATTTATTATAGTAACATAATATTATTGGGAACTTATTTGAAAAACATTGTTTTGAAAAAACACAAATTTCTTATAGTAGACGTGGCAATGTAATGATTTCTTAAAAACACACTCTTAACTATATTATGTACTTATGATTTTAATAATGGTACCAATATTTGAATATATCATCAATAATAATAATATAATAAAATTCATGAGTTTCCCTCAGAGATGGATCACAATATTTCATCAATGGAGTCATAAACAAAAAAAAATCCTGAAAACTGATAAGATTGTTTCAATAAACTCTTACAACAGGGTATCTTCTAAAAATTATCCCCATTTATGAAAATGAAATTAACTAAAACATAAAATATAAATAAAATAATAATATTACTGATATTATATTTCAGAGTCAATATATACACCTAATGTAAATTTATAGTTGCATAACAAGGCATGTGTATCTAAGAAGGCAATATTTGATGAAATTACTTTACCAATTTGGTAAATTTAGAAGCATAAATGGAATGATAGAAAGAAAATAAAATTCATATTTATATACAAATAAATTTTAGGGAAATAATCATATAATAAATCCATGGTTATTATACAACCCGAACAAAACGAATGGATGGTGACTAAAGCATGTATCTCACAAAAATAAAAAGTGAGATGAAATTCCATTACCTTGTGTCTTGACTCTCAATGTACACATAAAATATTCCTATATAATAAATTTGATATTATTATCAATATTTTACATAATTTTATTGTTCGATATTGTTCCATATATGGTGATATTATGACATTATATTACTCTCTTGTTTACAATTTTATGTTAAGGATTCACTACGGGTAATATCTACATTGTATGTGTCATAATTTGTTATATCTTTAATATTTATACTTATATAACGCTTAAAAAAATTTAAACTATAATAAAAATTATATTAATATTCATTATATATGTATTATAATAATCTATACAATATATTTGTACGAAATGTAACACACCATTCATGTAGACATTAATTTGTACTTACTCTTGACCGATGATTCCTTTTTTATTATCATATTGAAATAATTAAGAAAAATGAAATTTATTTATATATTAATATATATAATTATTAAATATAATTTTATTCAAATTTATATTATATAATTTTACTATACCCATATTTAATACATTCATAAAGTTTGTGAACAAATCATATCCCTTTGAGGGGCAGTATTGCACACTTCCTCAAAATAATTATTCATATTTTCATTAATTTAAATTTAAAAATATAGGTGTTATAAATAGAATATATATGTTTAATGACATAATAAATTTAATATATGAAACACATAAATATATTTTCCATAAAAATTTCCACTATGAGAGGTTTTAATGGAAAGTGAACAATTATAATTTAGTGAGGTTTTAGATTACCGCATTCAAAAATAATATCTTCGTTTTCCAATAGATGGAAGTGTGTGTGTGTGTGTAAAAGTAAATTATAATAAAATATTAATATTATATTTAATATAATTTTAAAAAAATGAATGAATAAAGAGTGTGTCGGTGGTAGAGAATGAAAATAAAAGAATAGAGATTAAGAGAAGTCATTACCTCTTAATTTGGTAACTCCTTTTGGTTTGTTCCAAAGGGAATCCTTGGATTAATTTCATATTAATGGGAGTCTTCTAAGAGGTAGAAATTGATTTTTTGATGATTATTCAGTATCTATATGAAAAAAATAAAATGCTTGAGAGGTGTAAATAAGAGGGAGATGTGATGGCCCTTTATAGGGAAGGGAAATAACACACATGGAATTTTTGAAAACAAGTAAAGTGTACCCACGTTATAACCTAAAACGTCATTATAAACTAAAAAAACACAATAATGGTTGTTTAATGTAAATTTTATTTCAATAAAATGGGTTTGGAAAAATTTATTTGTCATTTTGGTTCTTAAATTCACTATGTAGTACATTATTAACCTAATTTGTATCATTACCATTGTCATTAATTTTTATCTCTTTCACAAATAATTTTACTCAAAACTGAGTTGACCTTATTAGAAATTATATATTATTTTAATTCAAAATATGGTATCAATTTTTTCCAATTCTAATGAAATTAGTGGAAGAAATTAATTTAAAAATAATCCCACATTAAGGATGAAACATCAATGTTTTCAAGTTAAAAAAATATACCATCCCTATTTTATTCTACCAAATTTGATATTGAAATTAATTTGAATGAAATAAATTAAATTAATTGATAAAAATATGATCTTACTTAATCTTCTGAACTAAATTATAATATAAATTAACTAAACAAATAAAGTAGAAATAAATGATGTTTTGAATTAGAATCTTGTATTTTATATTATTCATCAAAAAAGAATGTTTCTAAAAATATTAATAAAACCCTTCAGATAATATCGAAATTATATATTCTTAATTGAAGATTATTTTATTAAAAAAATATTAAAATTTTTTATATTTAACTTTATTATTTTTCATATATAGAAAATTTATATTTATTTATTAGAGAAATAATATTTTTAAATATTCAATGAATTTTCCAAATATTTTTTCCATTATTAATAAGATTAATTTATATAAAAAATATTTTTAAAGTATTTATTCACTATTAATATTAATATTTGTAATGGGTAGATTATAAATATATCAATTAAATAATTATAACAATAAAAAAATTTCATAGAAACATAGTATTGCTTCTAACATACACCATGTAGGTGTTGCGTGTTGCGTATGCCAAGTCGGTGAAGCGTGTACTGTATTCCAAGTTGAAAGATAACCTCAGTGTTCATTGTTGATGAATTTAAGATTTATGTTTTGTGTATTTCAGTATTATCATTTTGTAGTCTATAATGAAATCCAAACATCATGATTTAATATAAAATAAACTATTTTCACTATTACGTTAAATAAAAAATATTAAAAAAGTTAAATTAATTTTAAAAAACTGAGAAACCTGTAGGTGTTAAATTTATGGTTTCAAAATATATTGAGTATGGTTTAAATTTTATTTTCAAAAAAATGACCCATTTGGTTCGATAGAAAATATTATTGGTTTCAAAATGATATGGAAACATGTTTGGAATCTTTATGTATGTATTCATTTTTACAACGGTTTAATTTGGTGTTGGAAATAGAATCAAATTTCAAAAATAAGGCTTGTTTGGTATTGTTAACATGAATGAATTTTTTAGGTTGTTCGTAATATGGTTACTAATTTTTTTTAAAATTTATCTTAATTCATTATTTTGAAAGCCTAATTTTTAATTTTTAATTTTGTAGAAATGAGTAGGGGTTTGGATGTGTAAATTCATAGTTGGAACCATAATCCTTCTTTGATAAATGTTTTTAATTATTATGTGATGTGATAGCCGGATAAGATCTTGGGAAAGGATTGTTTCAATATGGGATCCCCTATGGATGACTCCCTGATAGTGGGTTATCCCATAGGCGGTGTCGGTGTTTGGCGTAGAAAATAATGGTAGCAGAAGGTCAGTTGAGCTATCAATGTGAGGACCTCCCCTTTCACCATGTACTATTACCATGGATTTCATCAAAATCATTTTAAGGGTCGAGTGATGGTTTCTTGTCAGCCCTAATTAAACATGTTGGTACCCCCATTGAATTTATATGGGTTTGTGGGACGTCCCACTAGATTGTCTAGTTTTGAGAAGCCAATTGGTTATTGAATATGGAAATTCACCATACAAGAATATGTGAGTTCAATATGTGTATATCCACGAATCACTCTAGGGATGTTTAGAAAACCCCCATAATTTCTATTTGTGTTTTCCAATTTATATTTCATTAAACATAGTTTCATGTTTATAATCATTATTTACATTAATAATATCTTGTTATTTATTTTATTGGATTCTATTTTTGGATTCAGTTATACAATATTAAATTCACATTACTCAATGGGAAAGTGGCATGTATTCTTTTAGATAGAAAATATTTGATTAATTATTTAAAATTATAAAAAATATGATTATATATAATTATTTCAAACTATAATATTTGAATTTTTTCAAGAAAGGAGATGTATGAATTCTATATTGTTTTCCTATTGATCTATTTAATCTCTCAACATACATGTAAAATTATTTTCTGGTAGACCAAAGGTGTTTTTTAGGTTCAGTTTTATTATTTTGGAGCTCACCTTTGGAGTAAGATGGTCATGTTGTTGGTTGTGACCAAGAGGTCACATGGAGATGAGAGATAATGTTAGTTCTATTTTGTGATTATTAAATTTTATCAGGCTTGGTATTTTTTGATATATCAATTTCATTAGTTTAACATGATTCATGGTTTAGTTTTTTAGGCTGTGGGGATCAAGAACTCCACTGGGTCCATATCCCGAATCTGGTTGGGTGTCGGGTATAATTGAATGTTATCCTGGATCATGACATATAAACAATAATATTTACACATAAACCAGAACCGGAACACACTAATTCTAATATTACATTACAATATAGTGACCCAGTCCATTTAAAAATATTATTATATTATTTTAGACATAAACATCTAATTTACCATCCCAATGCATTAAATTCCTAGTGTATTTCGAATAATATGTTCTTAATTCATATAAATTAACATAAAACATGATATTATTAATTTATTCTTCATAATGTTCTATTAAATACATTTTACCTCCTAAAACAATATATTGTATCTTAAGGAATATATAGAAAATATGGAGATCTATAAATCCTATTATAGGAAAAAACATAACGATGAAGGATTACATGACTATCTAGTAATGTAACATAATATCCAGAAATAGAAGGAACATGAATAATCACATTAGAGAATATAATTAATAACATGGTATCATAATATCATGGAAATGTAGTACTTTAGAAAAAACATAAGACATGGAATAAGAATAAGTCAAGGATCACTACCAAGACAACATCACATGGTGGAAAATGTCTTATCTTGTAATATGTTTACTTCATAATCCTATACAAAAAAATTTATCTGGAGACCAAAACATTACTAAATTCATTGGATATATATTTTGGTAACCAATCATATCATGTACATGTTTATGTGTTTGATAATATGAAATCAATCACAGGGAATAAACATAATAATTACATAGGTAATGAAATTTATTGCAAAATATTTTTTCATAAAATAATTAATGTATATTTCATGAAATTTTCTTAAGATTATTGGGAATTAATAGATTTTTATTCAAATATATTATTACATTAAAATATTTCTAAAAATATGGTGTTCATTTTAAAAATATCTTCGAGAATTGTCAATTGTAATGGATTTTCTAAACATTGTTTTAAGGAATCGGTAAAAAAACCTTTTAGGTAATGAATAATATTGAATTTTTCTTTTAAAAAGATAAAGTAGATTATTTATACCTAAAATATTTGTTTATATAATGAGAACAATTGGGGGAAGAAATTATTTAAATTATCATGACATAAAATTATTAAGGTATAAAATAGTTCCCCTTAATTGGGTCTAATTTAAAAAAAGGAATTTGAGAAATGATCTTGAGAAATGTGTTACCCCGCCAAAGGAAGGAATAATAATATAGGTATATAAATGAGATATATATATACTTTATATTAATTCTATATTACTATCATGTGATAGAAAGTCAGTTTGGGGGAGATATATCAAAACCCTAAGAAAAAGGGCGGTTAAGAGAGTTCACTTCCCTTATGTCCCAAAATCATTATCCACATACAATTAATGATTATAATTATCCACATAAATCTATTATTTACATAAATTTTTACCATTAATATCTATATTTTATTTATTATAATTTTATAATAATCATTTATAATCAATTCAAAGAGACATAATGTTTAATTTGGTAGTTCTAATAGAGTTCATTTTATGGTGTAAACGTTTGATCAAATGTCAATAATTATTGATGTTCCTATCAAATGATACTAATAAAAAAGAAGTTAAATGGACTAATATTTATTTACTTCCATCAATTTTAACATAAAAAAAATTCTCCTATGCATTTCAATATATGGATGATTCTTTTCTTAATAACATTTTCATTATACCGTTATTTCTTTTTGCGTGGTTTTACGGACATGAATAATCAACATCCATATTTTTATTATCACCATATATCGATTCCAAAATTTGAAATAAATTATGAAATAACTAATTATATTTTTTATTGAGTCCATTAAATAAATAAGTAGTATAATTAAATTAATCCTATTTCGACAAATGTGGTTAAAATACATAATATGGCTAATGCATTCAGTTTTTAAAAAAAAATACAAAATGATATAGGGGTGTTTGGTATATATTCTATTAGATATATAAAAATAGTATATATATGATAATTTTGTTTTTAATACCTATTTTATGAGGGAGGTGATGGGTGGATATAAAGAGAACTGAATTTAGAAGAGGTAAATTGAGAATATTGCCTCTTAAATACTGCCTCCTTGAAATACCACTTAAATAACATGGAATTAGACTTTTGGTGATACAAAAAGAACCTGGACAATGGGGATATGATTAGGAAGTTATTTGGTTCATAATTTTTTATTCTAAAAGGCTTATAATTATTTTTGAGAAGGGTTAGTGGGTGGTAGTATTTATAAAGGTATGAGACAAGTGTTTTGAATATTATAATCATTAATTTTTTCATTATGACACAATACAATCAATCTTATTGTTATTGTTAATATATAAATTAAATACTGAATTTTAGTTAATACTAATGGTTTCTTACATCGTTCTTAAATCCAAAATTCATGTACTTGGCTTATAATGTTGTGTACTATATTTTTCCATATTTCACTATTCACCAGAAATTCAACTATTAATGAAAAATACAAAAAATGGACGAAATCAAAAAATTTGACATTAATATTCGAAAAATTAATTACAATTTCTTAAAAAACTAAAAATATATGAATTTATTTTTAATTATAATCCTCGTTTTTTGAAACATTATAATTTAGGTATTATGATAAATTTTATTACCCTTTTACAAAATATATCAGGTCTCATAAAATAATACTTTCATAAATATTAATTTATTAACACATAAAATAAAAATAATTATATTTTTAAATAATTAAATTTCTATAAATATTAAAATTAATCTTATACTTTATTAAAAAAATGAGCAAACATGTTTTATCTTTTTGTAGACACATAAATGATTTTCTCTTGAAATAAATATTTCATCCTTTTATTTTATGAGATACCTAAATATTATTTCACTCATACTTTGAAGAGGATAATAATATAATATTGTGTTTATAATTTCAAATGGTCAAATTATTATGTTACTAATAATGTTATTATTCTACTGTTCAAATTAATATTCAAATAGTAATATGGAAAATAATCATATGGGTAAAAAAAATTCTAAAAAACTACATATTTCATTAATTATTCATCCTCTTAAATTTCTATCAATTTTCAAAATTTTCATTTCCAAATTCATGTTGTATTTATAAAATTCTTCTTCATTTCAAATGTGTTTTTAGGTGTGCGATTATTCTAGCGGGGGTCGATCTGATCAATATTTTACTATTATTAGTGTCATGTTTTCTATCTTTTCCATAATATTACTAATTCTATTATTATATAATTTTTTAATCAAAATTAAATTTTAAAATTATAATA
The DNA here is from genome assembly GCA_963277665.1 of Viscum album. NCBI lineage: Eukaryota > Viridiplantae > Streptophyta > Magnoliopsida > Santalales > Viscaceae > Viscum > Viscum album. The sequence goes on along the minus strand of OY728157.1, from coordinate 1,843,317,019 downwards.
AAAAGGTGTGGTGTAATCAGGCATTGCATGTGCATTCCATATTAATATATTTTTATCAACTCTGACACTAGTAGACTGGATCATGTGATTATTTTATTAAATTTTCAAAAGATAAAAGGAATCATGTATAGAGGTACCATATGGTTTAGTAGTCTTGGTAAACTATATATATTCATTCTTTTAATATTACATTGGAATACATTAATTACAACATAATATTTTTATAAAATCATTAATCTCCCTTGCATATCCTTTCATAACATTCACAGTACACATGCCAGATTTCTATGAATGGGAAAAAATAATCGTTATCTCAGATGATTAGTAAATTTTATATGATATTTTATATGTCATTAATCAATAGGAATAATCTACATGGAAATGTAAATAATTTAACACACGATCCATTTCAACAAAAAGTCAATTAAAAATTGATATGTCTTAATAAATATAGAATGGTAAATATCTTAACACACATTCCATTTAATCAATAATTTTACTATCCTATATATAAAAGGAATAATAAGTTCAAAAATGTATTTAAATAATCAAAAATTACCTTAAAACAACATCACTATCATTAATAGATATTTCTTAAACAATATATCAAGGTAATGAATAGAAAAACCAAGCCATTTTATCAATAAACTATCAATTAAATGCATCAAAATAAAATATCATTACAATAAAATAATGAATAATAATTACTAAATTATAAATTACAAAAATTCATAATTATTTGGGGTCATGATTTCATGCTCGGTGATACCTCTACTGTCGAAAACTTTTTACCAGAAAGATTAATATTATTTGTAAAAAACAATTATTTTTAGGTTACTGAATTACCTAATGAGCCTTCCATTTCAACATGAGGATATATATCTCTATGTCACACTTTTCATTTTATTCCCAATTCATTCCTCTAATATTTAATATTTTATTTAATTCATTAACAGTGTACCTTATCAAAAAATTTCCCCATTGAGTAGAGAAAATTTATTTACCAATATTTACCTAGATAAAAAAACTCAATATAGGACACAATATGTTTCAATGACATACAATTTCATGAATAAAAATATAGTTGAAAACAATATGGGTGTTTAAGGTAAATTTAATGTCTAATAATTTAGGAAAGTGAATTTTAGTACTTTACATGGAAGAAATGATCATCACCCATACTTATAAATATTAATTATTGTATTAATACGTCATAATAACAACTCAATATGAGTAAAATAAAGGGTGTTTTTTGTTGATGAGTAGAAGTGCATTAAATATATCTTTAAACAATAAATTAAGAAAATATACCTTTCATCATTAATATAATCTTTTAAAACAATGGTTAACCAAACATTTTGAACATATATTTCACTATAATTAATCTCTAAATATTAAAAAACTATTTTTCAATCATTGATTATTCATTATGGATGTAAATTCCACTCACGTTTGACACATTAAAACAAATTTTCAATTCGACTTTTTAGTAGAATACAAACATTCCTTTTTTGAAAATTACATATACATTCATTTTAATATGATTTATAAAAATTTTAAATGGGTTAAAATATCTTAAATAAATAATATTTAAAATTAATTTTTTTTAAACATTTATAGAAAACCTCGATTTTGATGAAAATGGTTTTTTGACCCAAGGGAGGAATGATGACAGATTTTATTTAAAATATTTTACCATTAATTTTAAGTACGAAATAGTGGGAAATTGTACTATTAGTTAAAAAATTATTTAATAAATATAGAATAATAAAAATAAATTGGTTTATTAAGAAATTATTATATATTTTTCATCAATTTAAATTCACGTATACAATCCCAATTAAATTGATATTTTAAAATAATACTGAACATAGATCCTAACATTGATATGTAATTAATAAATGAATCAATTATGTGTATTAAATATAAATCTAAATAAAATAGTAGAAATAAAAAATAATATAGTCAAAATTCATTAACATATAATCATAAAATATCAAATACAATGAATATGTAACAAAAAATAATTAATGAAATTTGAGTTATAATTTTATTTACCACTTTGTAACAACTATGTAAAATAACATTAAAGGAAATAGTTATAATTTAAACCTAATATACTATTAATTTTTAATAATCCATGATATTACATACAAAGGGGATGTAAATACACTACAAAACAAACTTGTTTCATTATATTAAAATATGCCTCATTTAATAGAAATTGAGGTAACATCTCTTATCTCAAGCATAATTTCAGTTAAACTTGTTTTAACATATTATATACTGGTTTTAAGAATGTTATTATTTTACACCAAAACCAAATAAATATATATAATAACATATATGATCGTCTTTTGAGATTTTACCACACAGTTATTAATAATATATAATTATATTAATTGTTTCGTCTGTTAATTTCCTTGTTTTCTCATATGTGGTTTTCCATGAATTTTACGCATCTTGTGAATATTATATACTTACATAATCGTCATAATGATATTAATGTAATATATATATATATATATATATTTCATTTTTCCATTATATTTTTTTAATAATTATTAAAACATGATCACAGAGAAAGGATCACATCACTTCTTTATGATTGTAGGTCGTACATATGCATGAGTGGTGTTGCAATTTCATTAATGGGTGAATGGATAAAGAATCAGGTCATATAATGATTTTTTAAATTGATATGATTCTATATATACCACATATCAGCGACATTATCTTATTTTGAACCTCATAGAATTTATGAAGTTATATATGGAAATATAATTATATAAGAATAGAAATAACATAAATATAAAAAAATGTTTTAAATCCATTATTATATCCATCCTCTAAAGGTGGTGATAGAAAAAATTACAACATTTCGTGAGGCGGTTGTCCGTAATATACATGATTGCTGGCTTTGATTCCCATTTGATGGAAGAGGAGACGCATATAGGTCATTACCTTAACATAATAAAATTTAGTTATACATATGATACTAATGGTATTTTATATTCATGGTTAAATATGAATTCCTGTATATGTAAGAATAAATAAAATAAAAATGATCTTTTAAGAATGTTTCCTCTTCATCGGACAATGTCATTAGGATTTCTCACAAATCCATTTTATGATGTATTTATGATCACAACATGGGATCTGGGATATTATTAGAGGAGTAAAAAAGTTTTTACATCTAGTATTTTCCATACTGAAATTTTTTAATGTGTGATTATGGGAGGATGGGAGGTGTCCTTTTATAAGATGGGGTGAGAAAACACATTGATATTTTAAAAATATTCATTTACATGAAACATTTTATCATGAAAAACATTAAACATAAGTCAATATCAAACCATAGATAATATAAGGTAAAAAATGTACATAAATTTGGGACTGGACATGTTTTAGGTAAATTATAACCCTTATCGTTTTAGTTTAACCCCACATTGAATCATTTTTTACTATAAACAGATGGATTAATTTTTTTTGTTATTACTATTCATTACAGTAAAACTTTTTGTAGAACTTTTCAATAATATTAATTATGAGGATTCAAATAATTATATCCATTTTTTCTAATTCATTACACATATTTAGAATAAGTCAATTTAATACAGTACCCACTGACACAATTAAAATTCTCCTCTCAAAAGGGAAATTTCAAGTCAAAGAATATTTCGATATCCAATTTTTTTATGAAATGAATTTAAAATCCATATATATTTTAAAATTTATATTTATATTAACGTAAATTTAAATTAAAATAAATTTAAAATATAACTTACAAATTAAAATTATATAAAAAATAGAAATTTTTCAATAAGTGTAGATATTTTTGACTATTCATTGAAAAAAGAATCATTAATAAAATATTTCTACAAATTAACCAGAAGATAATTTTAATATATTTATTTCAAAAAAATATTTATTTTTTAAAAAAAATTTATACATGGTTATAATTTATTTTAAATTATTTTATAAATGATCAATAAAATCATTTTTGGTGAAAATTGATTTTCTTAGAAAATAATCCATTTTAATTGAAATGATTGGTATTTTTTGTATATAATAAATATATAACCAAAAAACATGTGTAAAACATATATTTTGATAAATTATTTATTCATATTCATACCCACCATCTTATTATCTTGGTTATAAATACCATGTTTAGAATAAAAATATTTTAATAATGTATTGTGTTTGGATTAAACTCAGGGTCGCATTCATCACATGCTACTAAAGATAAAACAATTATTTAAAAAGAAATATAACATAATATCTCGTGATATTAAATTCTATTAAAATATTATTGTTTCATGTTATACACAATATTGATCATGATTTCTCTCTTTTAAAATCTCATGGTGTTACATTCTCCCCACCTTAAATAACTTTTTTCTTCATAATTTATACATGGTTTTTGTAATAAGGGACTAGAATTTGGAAAAACCATTGCTGAAAATACCACATCATGATAGGGTTAATAATATTTCCTACTAATTAGATATATATGAAACTATGATTACCATATTGAATAATATATAAATATGTTTCCAAGTATAATAATATGGGTGGAATGTGAATATATAGAATGTGAAAGAAACAAAAAATAATTATATAGAAATATTGAAATCATTGATCATAAGAATGTGAATGGTCAAGATAATGTAAAAGACCAAAAATAAATAAATCTATGATGATTTAAAATCCTATTTGATTCATCGAACATAATGTCAATAGGATAACATATTTGTTTCAATTTCCTTTTTCAAATGATTATAAATTATTTTACTATCAATTAATATGATGAAATATATTTACCTTGTATATTTCTATTATAAAAGAATAATTTCATCCTTTGGATTTTCCTCAATTCAATTTACATTTAATCTTTTACTCTATGTAATGAATATTAAAAATTCATTTTTTTTATTCCTTAAGAACTGAAATTCACATTTAATTGATTACACAATCTATAAAAGAGTGACGATTTGTTTCATATGTCTCTAACTATTTTACAAAACCAATATAGTCAGAACAACTTATCCAATATAAAACATTGATCTATAAACCATAAAATATGAACAACTATTTCAACATTTATATATATTTTTAAAATCATTCAAGTGATAATAATGACATATTTACTAGAACATCATGTTTTATAGTGGTAGGAATTAAAACCTTATCACTCTTCTATATCAAGTTTAAGCCTCAGGGCCTATATGGATGTGATTGGTTGTCACATGACATGAAGTATTAAATTTTTAAAAAATTCTATAGATATTATTTATATAATATTCCAAAAGTGTAATAACAAATAATTACCTCTACATCAATGCGAATATAAACCCAAAAGGCTACGAATACCTTCAAACTAATTCACCAAATAGTAAGTTAATTGATCATTAATTAAGTTTTTTACTGAAAAATATACTGAACTAATCGGTTTTATTTATATATATGTCTCCAAAAATACCATTAATCATGGTATAGGTCCATCACCTAAAACCTAAAAATGATTGTTTAGAAATTTGAACTTATGATCAATTTTAAACTCATAAATCAAAGATGGCATACCTAGGTCTTAAGTAAATAAAGGCATATAAGTTATAGAAATTATCCTAATCCATATATTTTTCATGAGTTTAATGAAAAACTAACATTGTTGAAAATACTTCTACAACTAAATTCAGGAATCCCAATAAAAAAATAAATCATCAATTTTTTCAAGATATGGCCTCCCATAGTCTAGGGGTTAACCGTTAGATGATAGGTTTGACTCAAATAATTCTCGTGTTCCCTATGCTATTAAAATAATATGTAAATTTATCTCTATTATTAAATTTATTTCCTTTCATAATACTCAATATATTTTCCAGGAAATTAATCACTTTATAGCCTTCTTTTCCACACATAAAACATTTTATCATTGCATTACGGAACATTCATAGATGTATCCGTCCACATTTCTGAGATGAAGGAAATTATGAAATATTTTCTCCATGGATATAGTCACTAGATCTCTTATTAAACATAATCCTTATCTTCTTTGATGAGTCTGATAATAGGTTATGGTATACAATGGTAAACATATATCATGAAAAATATTCAGACATAATCTTGATGTCATTCACAAATTTCATCATCAAATTTTTTACAAATCTTCACAACATTTTCCTTCATATTCAATGTTAATAAGAATCAATTGGGTTTAATCCATTGGATTAAATATGAGAGTATTTTGTGGATATTAATAATCATTAGGGGAAAACAAAATAATCGTTTATAAGATATATTAATCAAGACATTTTAATTAAATCTATATACTATTGGTTTAGCCTATGTCATTAGTTGAGATAATATTTTGAAAAAATACTTAATAGGTTGTAAATAAAATTTAAATAATCAATATCATATCCCAAGATAGTTTAAAACTAGGTTCACAGTATGTACCATCATCGTGTACTAGTCAATCCTCATGCCAAGTATGATATTCATTTTTTAGAGTCATTACTTGTACACATATATGTTCCAGAACTATTTCCACATACAATATCTAGATGGGGATTTATTGATTGTAAAAACACCTAATCAAAACCTCAAAAAAGTATTAGTATGTTATTAAATTCTTATCCTCAATGCCTATCTAAGGTTTATGTTTCATACTATAGTTTTTCCCTAAGTCATGTTACCAATAATTCTACAAAAAATACTATGATACAAAATATAATAAAACTTACCACATAATTCTATAGATGATGTCTACATTATATTATTTAAATGATATATTATTAGTCACATCCTGATGAACAGTATGGTTTAGTAGTCTTGGTAAACCAGATAATCAAATGATTCTAATATTACACTAGAAAAATAATATAACAACAATTTTTTTAGATAATATCACTATTACTTCAAGTATATCGATGAATATAATTCATTGTACACTTTCTAGATTACTAGGAAAAGGAAATAAAATATCAGTGACCTCAAATACCGAGTAAGAATTATATACATTAAAAGTAATCTAGAAAAAATAATAATAACAATAAAAAAGGTAAATTATTAATAACACAATATTATAATTAAATAATATAAATATCATAATTAGAAAAAGAATAATCATATTTTTATTGTAAATAAAAAATACATTCCATTAAAACTAAATTATTATAATTTATAGATATTGATTAATCAGAAAGGAAGGTAAATAAATAAAAAACTTTTTATTTAATCAATAAATTAAGAATGAAATGAATCCATAGATAATAACATTGAGAAATATAATTTATATTAATAACCAAATTCATAATGAAGCAAATTATTAATTAATGAATGCCATGATTTCATCATTCATTATACCTCTATTTCCAATACCATTAACAAGACAGTTTAAAATAATGGGTAAAAATCCATTTAATTCTAGTTTAATTATTCAACTAATCAGAATACCAAAGAATCTATGAGATATATAAATCATGGCCCAACCTAGCACTAATGTACAATTTATTCTTAATATATCAAATATTTAATTCAATTTATGAACACTTTGTCTTATCTGCAAATATTTATATTGAAAAAGAATAAATTTGTATCAATATTTTCCCGAAGAAAAACAAAAATCATTGTATAACGTCGTATGTATAAATAATATATGGTTTATGTAATAAATATATATCGGATAAAAAATATGTATATTTTGGTAAGATTTTATTTACACTTGTTGTAATAAAATAAATATTTCATTAAGTAATTTAATGACTACCAAAGTTAATCAAGAAAATGAATGTAAATAATTTCCTTTGTCAAAATGATCACAATCCCAGCTCATAAAGAATAAATATACTGTTAATAGAACATATTCCTAGTGGATTTTAATTAAAATAAAGGGTTTTTATCTAATAAAAAAAATAAAATAAAAAATCTTTAAAAACATTCTTGGAGGAAGTATAAATTCATGTTGAAATTCTCATTATAAAAATAATTTTTAACAAAATATTTTTAGAATTAATTTCATTGAAAATAACCTTGTAATATTATAAATTTATGTTTATAACATTATGTCTTTATAAATTCTTTATATTTTATTTATTCCATACACATTAAAACAAAGATTCATGTACTTTTTTGGAAATTTCCAAATATGCATTATTGAAAAAATAAAATGTATATTCCTTTATAAAAAAATATTTTAGACACTAAAAATTTTAAAAAAATATTTTTTAAAAAATTATATTAAAATGGTATAATAATTTTTATAAAATTTTTTTAAAAATAAGAAATTTAACGAATAATTTCTTTTAATAGAGGAGAAATTAAGTCAAATGTTGTTAATATTATTTTATAATTCATTTTATATAAAAATAGTTGATACATGGCAGAATTACATGAGAAATTCCTGAAATGAAAAAATTATAAAAAAATTAATATGTTTTTCTATTCCAGGGTCAATTTTTTTTTCAATTAATTAATACATATAAAGGGTCCTGATTCAGATTTTATTGTAAAATAAACTCTTAAAAAGATCATAAAATTTAATTAAGAATTAATAAATGACTCCATTATGTTTATCAAATCTAAATCAACATAAAACTTGTGGAAATACAATGAAATGCGGTAAAAATTCTTTAAACACATTATCATAGAATATTAATGATAATAAATAAGTAATACAACCCAATGAAAGGAAATTTTGTTATGAAATTCCTTACACCTAGGTAACAATTAAATAAAATAAAACTTTTTGAGATAATTTCAATTTGAGCTTAAAATAAAATGAATTATTTATCAATCATTATATAATATTTCAAATGGTGTGTATATAAACCTTAAAAATGAATTTAGGTTCACAACATCAAAATATTCTACAATTAAGAGGAATTGAGACAAATTCCAGTTGGCGTGTTGCCAAAACCATTAACCTGAAGGAACTGAAAATCAATATCCACTTGAAAAAACCCACATATCATATATAAATTCCTAAAATATCAAAAACAACCACTAGAGTACATCATAATCCATTCTATATGTTTTTACCCTTATTAATCCCCCAAAATATGAAATCCAAATTTCAAAAACCACAACTTTTAATGAATAATTCAAATATTTTTCTAATGATTAAATTTAACATTTATCCCCACAAAACATAATGTATATTATAATGAAACTAATGAAATATATTCATTCCATGATTAGATGTTATATTAAAACATCCTAATATTTTCAAAAAATAATCCGAATCACTATATTACATTAATGGAATCATAAATACTACTAGAAATTAACACTATCCTTATTAATTAATTAAATGAATAGACTATTGAATATATTCCACAAATATGAGAATATTTTAAACCACTTTTTAATAAATTCAGTACTAATTTTTATAATGTTCAACACTATCCATTTTTTACTATTTGTTTCAGTCATATCATTATCCCAAATAAACATTATTAACTCAACATTTTGTACATATTATTGGTTATATTTCCCTTATTCATTAATTCTATAAAAATATAACCTTACCATTAAGTAACTTTTCTAGTTTATTGGTACAATTCAAAAAAAACATTGATATCCATAATTAAAAAAATATGTGAAAAAATCTGTATAAGATTCATGATTCTTATAATGTAAATATCATGTATATAATACATTAGGAAAAAATAACTATTCCCAATACCAAAAAATCATAAATCCATTCACATCAACATGTTATGAAGAGTAGGTGCATCCTTGTTCTCGGAGTTAACACTTATATTTGGGAATTTAATTGGATAATTCACATGATCTACATTCACTAAACATTAAACTAAAAAGTTTCCTAATTAATAAAATGAGATACTTCATTCAAACTCTTCATTTTTCTTCAAATTAATTTCTCTATCACTATCATTTCTATATATAAAATATATTATAATTCCTCTGAGAGGTTTTCCTAAGAGGTTATTTAAATATAATGGACTTGACTAAAACTGAATATTCTTCCCACCATGTTCTTTATAAAGCTACATTTTTATCAAATTATGTTTTTCAAGAAATTCATCAATGTTTTTACTTTTAATCATATAATTATAAATATTGTTATGCATTACCATAAGGCTTCTCCATCATGATCCCATTTAATTTAAAATTATGTTAGGAAAGTAATTCTTTTTTCTATGTGATTTAGTGTTATCGTGATTCTTTCTAGTTTCAACCATTGATGAAAACAATAAATAATATTATGATCAATAATAATCACATTGATAAGTCATGAAAACTAATTCATACGGTTTATAAATTAGGAATCATTATCTTTAACCAATGGAACCTTATGATTATACTTGGTGATTGATGGCCATCTTGTTTTCAAAAATTCATATATATTTATTATGGAAACATTATTTAACATAATAATATGCCATGGTAATGTAAAACTCGTTTTATAGTAATGGTACACACACTATACACTAGAATGATAGTCACGATATAATCAAAAAACTATTTTAGAGTTAATTACAACTAGATTCATTTTTCTTAAAACATATCTAATTATACCACCCTAATAGGGATGCATTTTTTGAATACTTCTTACTCTATACATATTAAAATTATTTTTATATAATCATATAAATAGAATTTATCCTAGGGGATTCACCAATGATCACTAGTACTAATTTCCAAGGATTGAATAAACATTTTATTGATACCAATAATATAAACCACCAATTTAAATATAAAATATTAAATATTAATAGATGTATATTCGTAATGTTTTATAATCACATTGTAGTGGAATTAATTGGTTTAGTGTCATTGGAGAGTATATACACAATATTCTTATCCAATTAATGTAACTAAACATCACCTATATGTATATTCCTATAGAATACCCTTCTTATACAAAACCAACATAAAAAAATTATTCATAATATAGAAAAAGGAAACATTAGAAAAATATATCTCAGATGCTCAGTAAGAGAAAAATTTAAAATATCAATGATTTTATAAACATAAAATGACTAAAAGGAAAAGATAAAATGATCTTAAAATAATAAATTACAATTGTATAATATCATAGAACATGATCAACAATCATTGAATAATGGTTTGGATTTCATGAAACATGAAACACAATATAATCAATCAATATGAAAGTTGAGAGAATAACATTTTCATAGGACAAAAGTTATTGGCATTCAAATAATCGTATTAAATTTTTTACATAGTCAAGTATCACAACCAAAATAATAATATCTTATTTTATTCACTCTCAAATCCATCAAATCCTTAGTAAATTTTTACTCCTAATACAATCATAATGGATATAGTCCCTTAATGAACTAGGTTCACCCCACATTACAATCCATATTATCTCATTTGATATATATAATTACAGACTAGACTGTAGGGATATATTAGTTTTGTATCACATTTCATATAATAAAATATATTTAACCATACATTGCATTCATATATTTTACATATAATAGATAAATATTTAATGTACATTAAAATCAAATGTCTAACAATTATAATGGTTTTCGTATATTTGGAGACTATATGGAGAATAGTCGTATTTCATGTCATATCTACAACATATCCCATAAATATAGTCCTAGATAGTACTATTTTATGAAATATCCTAAATAAAACCTTTCTTCATAACCTTGGGAAATGGATCAGAATAAAGGGTGATTTTGAACACACAATAAGGGTAGAAAAGGATAATATTAATGATCACTTAATCATAAAATTGTCACAAATGTTTGGGAACATGAGATTAATAATTGAAAATCGATAAAAATTATATCATAGATCAAAATCATAAACCATGGGATAAATCATCATAATTCATAATACATGAATCCATAATGTAATCAAATAACACGAACAATAAGATAATTACATTCGAATAAGACACGATGTTTTGGAAAATAAATAATCATAAAAAATAAATTTTTCTATTAAGGACCACTTACACAACTATCATAGTAATTTAATTTCACTCCACACTCTATTATATCCTTAGATACTGTAATCTACCATGAATATAAGCATGGATAGAGTCCCTTACTAAACCGTTTTCACAGGAAATTCTTGTCCGTACTATCTAATTAGATCCCCATCAATACCCAATACATTAGAGGGATATAAAATTATTATCCCTTCCATTATATTATCATAATATATTTATATTCATGAAAATGTGAATAAATCATTAATATTATATTATAACCCTTGGAAATGAAATGAGATTAATAAAAAATCAATATTTTGTCATAATATAACTCTAGGAAAATAAATAGGTTTCATAGACATCTCATTGTCAAAATCACAAACCATCCATTAAATGAAAAAGGATGTTATCATTGATTAATATCTTTAATAGAGTATACGTCACAAAAAATGTTTTAATCTTAACTTAATATTCTATTAATACATCAATTTTAATATATCTCAGGATAAATACCATTTTAATTTAAAAATCAGTTATTTAAGCCATAAATTTTTTCATAATATGAATGGAATCGTTTTAATTGAAAAGAATAAAGGAATATTGTATATTATATTAAAATCATTGAGTAGTTAATTATTCAAGGAAACAAGAAAATATTCATTTATTTAATTTAATATTAATGTGCTTCAATGACCATAAACATAATTTTATTTAATTTTATAAATTTATCTTCATTTCTCATCACATGTGAAATTCATGTTTGGATTGTGTAAAATTGGTCCAAATAAATCATCATCCTATGGGAAAAATAATAGTCATAATATGAATTTTATGTTTTTAGTTTTTATTGATCACTTTGTGTGGAACATTTTTCATTTAGTATCAATTGAATATTCAAAATTAAAGATGTAAATTACCGGAATGGAATGCAGAAATTTTTGGACGAATCATAAAGGGTCATTGTCCTATTAAATATAATTAGAGGTGAAAATTCAATCCCAATGAATATAATATTTAAACTTTAGAATGACAAAACTATTGGGTAATTTAATTCAATTGTTTAAAAAGATAATTATATTTTTTTCAAGGAGATCCAGGGAGACTAATTTAGAGATTAAATAATAGTCTAGATTTCAGGGCCCATAAGACCATCCAACCATTTTGATTATAAATTTCGAATGGCTGAACCTATAAAAATTACATTTCTGAACGTTTTAGAGTACACATGGGTGAATATTTTTCTCTTTTAAAACACTAAAATGTATATTAATCATGAAATTAAAATTCTTACATCTGTAAGGGGGATGAATTTGATCTAATTTTTAAGGTCATTATTGAAAAGTCTACTTTTCCTTTTCATACAACACTCTATTTACTACCGTAATCAAATGAAATGAAATTGAGTGATTTTTTATATACCCCAGTATAAAAATATTAATATTTAACTTTGTTTTTGTGATATAATAGGTTAATTCATTTTTTATTCAGTTATTATAGTAATCTTCCATTTTGTAGTCACAGGATTGTTATTCACATGTATGTTATTCGAATAACTTATGTATCCTAATAAAAGTTATTCTTATTCACTTTTAATTTTATTACTCATATAATTTTGATATATTTTTCTAATGGATTGATTCTATCTAAGTCATTTGTTTTGATATTCATCACACAATAGAATTGTGAAATTTATTTAATTATTTTTCTTTGTTAATTCATTCCGCATGTGTCTAATTCTCGCTTCCATTAATAGAATAGAATCAATGGCAGGATAAGATTTTAATGGGTTGATTCAAGGGAATATAAAGTATATATATTGGATTTTATTTCTCATTTTATTAATTATTAATTATTTATGTGTTTGAGTTTTTTGTTCAATTTTTCTATTTCATCATCTTCCTTATTCAACATTTCTACTACACTTTTTTGGTTTTTAATAATATCCTTTACTTTGGAGTGCTCATTAATATGATCCACCAACTACATAGGTGATTTTAATGAATATGTTATGGTTTTAAAGTAGAAATTGATGATTTTGTATTTATTTCATTGAAATAAATCTTCCCAAATTAATTAAATCAATTTGATTTAAAAAAGAATCCATCCATTCCACCTTATGTGATAACCAAGGACCAAATCATTCTCATTAATAGAATTCAAATTTGTAATTATTACTCTTTAATTTCCCTAGAAATTCAATTCCATATTGTCCAATTTATATCCAAATAATCTATATAGAATGTATTTTTTTAGGTTTCTTTATAGGGTTCTCAGGATTCAGTAACCCAAATTATTGGATAGGTGACCACTTAGAGAATATAACATAGGAAATTTTGGGAATCACTAAATTTTGGAAATTTTTTTAAGGACTTATGTCAGTTATCATAGAAAATAAATTATTTTATAAACATGATTCTTTATTCCAATCCCTTATTTCACTTTTATGGAAATTTATTTTGAACAATTCCAAACAATGGTATCCGCTCTATACATTGAGTACCCTATACAGAATATGATGTACGCTGATCATCATAGTATTTATTTGTTGGAAAAAATTTAAAAAAATGAAACACTATATTTTAACAGTTATTCTCAAGTAATAATTCCATCTTATAATGAGTTATAAACCCAACGAGGCTAATATAAACATCCTCTTGTGCAATTAAAACAATATTATCATCCTCTAGGAATGGAAAATTTTGATTGAACCATTGTCGAACCTAATCCAATACCATTACCTAAGATAATTTGTCAGCAAATAGAGAAAATTATATATTAGGTTTCATCAATGAGGGTTTAAATAAAATGTATTGAAATTTTAAGATAACTCTTTGTAATTTAATTTATCTCTTCCACATTATTAATATAATAATCTTGATACACAAAATATTCTTATGGAAAACACCAACAAGTGAATATTTCGATGTGTGTGGATAATACTAAAAAACTATTGTAATGATTCCAAAAATATTATATACCAAAAAACTATAGGATAATATTGAGAATATGATATTGGAATATGAAAAATCGGATCAGGTTCATGCGGCTAATTATTTAGAGAGTGACGAAAATCAACCCAAGAAACATGAGGGGATTGTTAATGAGATTTTACATCTTGATAAAAAATTTCATTAATTATTATATAACATTAAATCATGTATTGGGTTTTGTGGATATATCTTCATTTTTGATTTATTACAAACCATAATTAGTGAAACATTTAAAAAACATGCAAACATATTGCACATACACATTCTAGATAGTGATATGTCTAATTTGGTTGTTGTATCTAGTGGTAAAAAGAAAACAAATATATTGATCAATTTCGAAAATGAAACTGAGTTCCATTATAAGTTGCATCATATGTCTGAATGTGTTATCCAACCACATCTCAAATTAATGGTACATACATCTTCACTGATGTATTCCATCATATGGGAACATAAAAACATGTTTTCATCATTTCTTAATTTGTTGAATCTAATAAATTTTAAATTCACCAAGATTCCTTAATAATGATTACAAATATAATTTGATTGATTCATTTCCATATTCATCAGATTATCCCATTAACTAGGACATATATCATTTTCCTAAAATTAATTTTCAAACCTTCCCAACAAGCTTAATAGAGACTCAGTCTCAATATTGTAGAAGTGGAGAAAATTTTAAAACATAAAATGATGAATGTTGGTATTGTGTATGTTTATGGGTTATTGTCTACCGAAATACATACAAAAAGTTCCTTCAAGGGGGTATCCCATGTTTTACCAATACATTGACTCATAGTTATTAAATTCAAAATAAACAATTGTGCTTTTTTGTCCTTTCCTTTTTTTATTAATGGAACCCCTTGGGGGTTACAATGTCATGTATTGTTTCCTATGTGTGAGGTTTTGTAGGTGACTTATTTTAGTATTTCCAAATTATGCACATAACACCCAAAATACAAAACCACCCTTCAAACATCCATGAGGAGTCCACATGTGACATGTTGAAAAAATGATCAGTTGATTATTTATGGTTTATAAACATTAGACCATATGATTTTGTTCCATAAATTAATTTCAAATCACATTCTCCCCATCTTTATTACAAGTTATAAACACAATATTCTCTTCTATTTCAACCCTGGGGGTAGAGTCATTATACGTTTGGGGTGGTGAAAAAAAATATGTTTTATGAAAAAATTAATCTATTATCCTTTAATTTTTTAATTTCTGTTTGGAAACATGTTAACATATTGTAAAATGATTTTCAATAACATTATTATAATATTAATTCATGTTTAAGATCATGGGAATAGTTTTTGGATAGTGTGGTAGTCTAATGTGATTTGTCACAACAAAAATTGTAATACTTTTATTCAAAATTACATAATTCACGTCTATTGTATTTGGGGTTTAATTTTTATTTCTTTGGTCCAATCTATCTTATAATTGGTATGGGGTCAATTTTTTTAATGAGAGTATGCAAAAAAAATAAAAAGGATAACTCATTGAGTAATGTTTTTTTCAATTGTGTGTAGATTAGAACATGGGAAACAAGAATCCATAGTTCTCCTTCCCATTGTTTAGATTTATTTCTCAATTATATAGTATATAATTGATAAATTTTCTGGCATTTTCTACTTATGGATTGAGACTCCATATTTATAATTCCCAATTTCATTCTTTTCATTTCAATGGTGCATTAAAAATACCCAAAAAACAATGAAAAAATGAAAAAAATAAGAATTTGATACACATATTTATGTTTAATTTTTTTCCCTCATAATTTTTTCAATTGTATCCCCTTGAATAAAAATGGACTCAATGTATTTTTATATATAATACACTACACCAATATTAATTGAAATTGGCTAAAATTTGGTGATAAATTAAAATAAATCATTGGATTAGGGATTGGGATATTATTTTGAACATATCATGTGTTATATAATTTTGATATGTTTACTGATTTTTTGTAATGATGTCTTTTGGGTAGAATTTTATATTAATTTTGTATTGAAAAAAATGCAATTAAATTTTATATTTTTGATAATGTTTTTTGAGACTAAGAAACCCAATATGGGAGTGTGATTAACTAATAAAATAGAATAATTTTAATTGATTACATTTTAATATTCATGTTTTTTAATTTCCATAAACACTGATTTTAGTGCATTATATAAATTGAACATCAATTCTCATCAAATTTATAATTCATGTTCACAGTGTGTATATTTGGGCCTAATCAATTGTCTACTTGTGGGATACATTATTTTTATAATTGAAATTTTATATTTTGATATATTATTGATCATATTTTCAGGAAAATTCTTTATTTTAGGATAAATTTAATATTCATAATAGAATATGGATGTTTTTTCTATGAATTTATAAATTTATGGATAAGTCATAATGGATCTTAGGCCCATAAAATAAAAAAGGATCTCATACATAAAGAAAAATAGAGGTAACATTTTCAATTTTAATATATAATAGTATGGTTATCATTTAAATGAACTATATTCATATCTAATTAAGAGGTTTTCAAAGAGATTGGGGGATACAATATGGAAGATTTAATTATGTTCTTGATTTAAGGCCCATAAAATCAGTCCCCCATTTCAAAACAAAAATATAAATTGATTATCTAATATAAATGAAATTTTTAAATATATTATATATAAAAATTAGGAATAATTTCTTATTCTATGAAATCAATTATTTTACTATCTTCAATGTCAATTTTTCATATCCCTATGTAAGATGAACGTTGTCCTATTATTTATGGTCAATGTTGAAAAGTGTTATTTTCTTTTTATACCAACCACCTTTTACACTCTTAATTAAATGTAATTCCAATGAATGATAAGAGATATAACCTAGGATCATTATATGATAACTTAAGGTGATTCTAGTAAATTAATTGGATAATTAATGTTTTTCATTCAATTTTGTTATTACGATACCATTTTCTATTCACACCATTTTTTTAGATGAAATTTATTTAAGTTACAAATTTATCTTGAAAATATTTATTCTTATTATCTTACTATGTTTTTCTTCATATCATGTTGATATGGTTTCCATAGTTTTTGAACTATTAAAATTATATTTTGTCAAATTATTCACATAAAGGTAGAGTGATCATTAGTTCACTTTCTTCAACTTCATTTACACAGTCATGATTCTTCTTCAAGCTTCCATTGATATAATTGCACCATTAGATGTATTACATTATTATTTTTTTGATATAAGGGTTTATAATGGTTATGTATTGTATGTTATTTATCAATTTAGTAATTCTTATTTATTTTTATCTTTGGTTTTTGAGTCTATAATGATAATAATTGTTCTTCCTTAATGAATTTTACTGCAACACATTTCATGTCCAAATAAGATCATATACATTGGAGTTATTACAAAAATTATCTTTTATATCTATAGGTGATTGGAATGTGTATAGAAGGGATTATACTAGTAATTTATGAGTTAATATTCATTTCATTGAATTAATTCTTCCACAGTTAATATAAATTAAATAATTTAAAAACAAATTCATCTTATCCACCCCATTTGATAACCATAGGGATATATGTTACCTTAAATATAAATCACTTATGCTCTTAAACATATTATTTTATCCACTCAATTAAATTTAAATATGTCTATATCATATCCAAATCACCCCTTAGAATGTTTTTTTATAATTATTCTAACGTATCTTTGGAATCGATAACTCAGTATGTTCTATAAGAAACCGATTAAACCATATAACAAGGGTATATTTGTGTTCACTTGTATCTATTATAGTGGGAATTTTTTTTCACATAATATAATTTTAAACAAATTATTCCCTTCACATTTATTGAAAACTTTTCAAAAGTTCCTCATTCACAAAACAACAAGATAATTATATTGAATTGTTTTTTTAAAACGTGGATAAAATGAATATAATTATAATAGAAATAGAATTAATGAAAAAAATTGACATGGATGAAAAAGGTATTTTTGACTGAAGGGGGAAATAATGGATATTTTCCTTTAAAATATTATATAAGAATCTAGAGTAATTAAATAGTGGGAAAAAATTAATACACATAATATAAATAAATAAATATAGGATTGTGAAATTAAAAATATTATTTAGAGTTATAACATGAAATGTCATAATAAAAATATAATAAAAAATAATACCCAAAAATAATAAGATTGTAACATAAAACTCTTACCTGTTTGGTAACATTTGAATAAAAAACCCATGAAATAATTAACCATATTTGGTACATAATAATAATAATTTTAATTATAATAATAATAAAATAAATTAATATCTATTATATACACAACATATATAAAACACCAGATGAATATGGAATGTGTCCCACAAAAATAAAAGTGACACGAATGTATATTAACTCACCTTTCACTAGTTTTGAAACAAATATAACCTTCTATATATTAAATTTAATTTTAATAAAATTATTTAAAATAAAAAATTATGTAATTTAACTATTACATATGAACAAATTATAAAATATAATCAAAATTTTCTACAAAATTCTTTATTAAAGATGACATATTTGGTTGTTAACTTTTCATTTTTCATGACAGTTTCAATTTAGAAGTAATGATCCTTGATCATTAAACATCGTTTTATAATCTCTGTAGTTATAATGTTTATATAAGTAGAATATATATTCATGATATATAATTTCATAGTTATCCAAAAAACATTGAGATATAAAATGGATTTAAATCATTATTTGTGATTCTGTTTCGTACGTACGCAGGAATAATGTTTTAATTTTCTAATAAAAATAGTGAAATAATTATAAATACTATTTCATCATAAAAAATTAATAATTTATCTTAATTAGAATATTTATAAATTAAGTTTATCTTGTTATCATTAAATAATTGAAGAATTGAAAAAAAAATTAAATCACTGTTTAGTTGTTGTAGTCAACATGTTAATATAAGATACCTTATCATTTTCCAATTGATATGAATTTAATAATGGATATATGATATTATAATTATTGACACATAAGGTTTTTCAAAATATCATAAATAAAAATTAAACCCATTTTTATAATTATCAATGAAACATGGTGATAGAAAATTAATTGTATCACTGCATGGAGGTGGTAGTTCCCATGTATCCACAAGTAATAAATTGAATTTCAATTTTATAGAAAAGAGGATAAATAAAAGTAATTACATAGTCATAATAAAATTTAAATATAATAAGGAAACTTAATTTATTATTTTATTATGATTAATATATATTTAGATAATGTACATGAAGAAATAAATTTAAATTGGTCAATATGATGATTACCTCTTCTTTGGGAGTCCTATATTATATCCCTTATTAATGACCCTTGGAATAGTCATTCAAGAAGAAAATTACCACTAATTACTGAATATGTAATTTTAAAAGATAATTTTTTATGGTATGTTATTGAAATATTTCTCAATGTGGCGTAATGAATTTTATGTATAGGTTTCCTTTTGTATGTCAGGGAGGGGACAACGTTGAAATTTATTAAAATATTTTACTATTAAAATGTAATACTAATGGAAAATGATTCCAAATGGCTATATATTATACTTTTTTGGATAGTATGAGTTTTAAATATAGCCAAAATGGGATTTAAATTTGATTAATTTTCATATATACCATTATATCTTTTTATACGCCACCCTTTAAAATCCTATATTAACCTCAACCACCAAAATGATTTTTTAATATTTTTTATTTTTCATTATAATGAATGTTAAATAAGATACTATTATAAAATATTAATTAATAGGATTCATTTTATGGTATTTATTTTATCAAATTTAGTTCACATTAGATGAATAACGTTATTTAAAATTAAATTCTTAAAAAGTATAGAAACATGGTTTTCAAAAAAAATTCTTCTATAAAATATTTCTATACCAAATACAATAATTTTTTAAAAAAAATACCTTAATTGGAATATATATAATTTAAATAGAATAAATTTACTTTTATAAAATTTTAATAAATAATTATAATTTTAAAATTCCTCAAATTAATGTACCGTTTAAATTTACAATTATCATTTTTCACCATTCATTAAAATATATATATATTCAGAAAATTCAGAAAAATTAAGTCTAAGATAATTTTTACAAGATTATTATAAAAATAAATATAATTTTAAGAAATAAATTTTTTAAATTTATAAAAAACTAAGACATATTATTTTCTAACAAAAAAATTAAAAAATTTATATTGATAATTTATTTTTCAATAATATTATGACATTAATAAAATAATTGAGTGATTATTTATCATAATATTTTCATTCATAAAAATAATATATATAATTTTTAAATGAGCTTAAATTTTTATTCATTTAACCAATATGAACTCAAACATAAAAATTATATAATATAATACCATTTTACTAGAATTCATTTTCTTCCAATCCCAATGATTATTTCTATTTATATTTTTCTAATAATAGTTTATATATCTTATATAAAAAACCTAATATATTAAAATGTGTGATATTATAATCATTGTGAATTTCTCTAAGAATATAATAATTTTGAAGTAAAATATGATTTCTTTTCATGAATAGTATTTTTCACTTTCTACTTTACATATGTTTCTCCATTACCCATATTTAAAACATTTTGACAATATATATAAATAGTTAGGTTGGAATAATGTGGTTAGTTACATACATATAAATAAGAAATCAATTAACTTAAAAATGATATTAAAACCAATATAATATATATCTCTGCCGGATTATTATTCAAGAGTATTAAATAAATAATTTCCACTTTAAAATCAGACACCCTATTCTCAAATAAATCTTTTACACCCAAAAGAATGAAATTATAAACCCTTTTTTAAACATAGAGTAATTATATTCATAACCAATCTCATAAATAAATATACCTTTATTAATTCTATATGATAAATCACCTATTAACTAACACATTCTTTCTAATTATGATTAGTAAAAATTAACCAACGCATTGAAGCACTATCTAGGAACACTTATCATATATGTTATATAATCCTCACCTTGTGTATAAGTTGTATTAGGCTCACTCATTCAATTTGAGCAATAATGGTCTCCAACCAGTTACATTATAAATATCAAGATCAACCCTTTCTCATATATAATTCTAAAGTACATTATTGTGAATAAAAAAATCTATAATTTCACATATTCATCATGAAGACATTAGGAAACTCATTTATAACTATACAATAAGTACTTTAAAGTATCAAAATTATCCATTTCATTTAAATAAACATTTTCTTTAAAAATACCTGGAATGATGGAAAGCATTTCATGATTAAAAAAACAAAAAAATATTATAAAGGAATACCATGACTAAATTGTGGTTATAGAGGTGGGAGAAGTAATTCTAGTGATACATGTTAAAATGAAATATTCCATTTATGTTTTGTAAAGAAAGTCAAAATATTCAAAAAATATATTTTCTTTGAATACCATTGATAAAATTATAAAATAGAAATAATATTTCCTTTTATAAATACTATATATCCCTTTAAATACACTCATAAAATATGCGTAAAAATGTCTAATTGGAAGAAAAATGGATTTGAGGGGTTATTTAAAAGGTAATTTTTTAAAGGTCCCTTACCTAGATGCTAAGTCATCATCGATGTTCGTTATATTCTATATTAATAAACGTATGTTTAGTTTATCTAAATAATTTCCATATTAATTTTTATTATTTCTTTTTATTATATTTTAATCAATTACTTAATCAATTTAACTCACATTAGATGTTTTAATGATTTCAACACAAATGTCAAAAAAATTAAATCATTAAGTTGACTATGGAAAAAATGGTCATTAATCCTTATTATCCATAGTAAAAATAAGTATATATTTTTTGTTTTTATAAATAAATTATACTTTCAATATAGTCTAATAAATGTTTTTTTAAAATTAAATATATTTAATTCGTAGAGATGATAGTTTTTGTGCACACATTATGACATTTCCATTTTCAATGATTTTTTTTGAAAAAAGGTAAGTATTATTTTATATTTCAATAATGATCATAATATATAAAATAGTTTATTTTTTCATTAAATATAAATATTTGTATCATCTATGTTATGTGGTAATGAAAAAAGAATCATATCGATTTGTAGAGGAAGATGACCAAACATTTTCAAAAACGATATCTTTATTTTTCCTTGAATTGGATGCTAATAATATAAATGATGAAATATCATTTAATAATTATATATATTTCATTAAAATCATATATATATATATATATATTAAATATATATTTTAAACCTTCCATGAGGTGTGGGTTCGAAAAACATTACATCTATTATAGAGGAGGTTGTGTTTCATACACATTAATGATGGATTTCATTTCTGTTTGATGGAATAAATGATGGATATAAGTTATGAAAATAACTTAATAAAATCAAAGATTATTTATGGAACTAATATTATATTTTCATAATGTTTTAATTTTTTTTAAAATAAGTGGAAGAATTAATAAATCTAATCCATTGTGTATAAACTATACCTCTACTTCAAAAAATCACATTTTAATAGACCTTAATACTGATATGGTTGATATTATACCTTAATAAAGACCTATATAATGTGGGGATAGATAATAGAAATATATTTATGTATGTATTTCAAATAAAGTTCTTATGATGTGTTATGAGAAAATAAGATGACCTTCCATTTTATATATGAGGGATGGGGATTCATGGATATAATTACAATATTAATTTAATATAATTATATGATTATTTCCAAATGAATCAAATTATACTTAAATTAATGATATTATTAGTAAGGTTATTAATAAACTCATAAAATAAAATTTATACATGTTTAGAATGCTATATTATCATTATCATTTGGTTTTAATCCCACATTAACCCACCTAAAAATTACAGCAAAATAAAGTATTTAAGGTAACTATTATATATATAAGAATTATAAATATATTACCCAGATAAAAAAATTAACATTAAATTTAATATTTATAAATAATCATATCTATAATTCCTTATAATTTTCATATATTGTTTATACATCTAAATAAATAAATTTTCATTACATAAAAAAACACTATTCCAGTACCATATGGGTTTAGTTTTGTTAGAAACATAAAGGAAAAAAATGGGTCATAAAACTTCTACATCATCTCCATCTTATTACATACTAAAAAGAAACCTTTTTGACATGTCTTACTTAATATCTTCCTTCATAATCCGTGGAAAACAAACATATGCGAAGCGTGGGGATATATTTTCTTAAATGGTAATCAAGGGAGGTATTAATCATAACATAAGAAAAAGGGAAAACGAACAAGAAATGTACATTTGAAAATTACACCCTTCATTTCATGGATCATAATCTTGAATCAAGGAATAAATCATAGAAATTCGTAATTGATGAATCATTAAAAAAATTAATGAAGATTATCTATAAGTGCATAACTTTGACATAAAACATGAAATTGTATCAAACACATAGACTTATAACATTATAATTATATATAAATAGAAATAAGATCTATTATTAAGTTAATAACATAAAACCAATCCCATGGATAAAATTTTGAACATTAAACATGGTCTATTCATAATATGAAGGAAATAAAATCCATATCCATGCAAAAAATTATGAACATTAAAAGTATGTACATTCATAGAATTGTGAACATGAAATCAAGTTCATGAAAAACATATTTTCCCCATGAGTTACACTTATTTACCTAATGCAATGGAGGTAGATACATTCCCCACTAATCACATTACAAAAAACCACACATATGTGTGACATAAGAACATAATTATTTCATTGTATCACAACCCATGTAAATAATTGAGATTTATAAACACTTTATTATAACATGAATCTTGAAAAAGAAACTATTTTAATAAATAGTGTTCCATAAGAAGCATAAACCAGAAATTAAAAAATTTATATTATATCCGTAAATAATAACCCCATTAATGAATATGTGATATCAAATAATTCGTTCCAATATGAAAAATATTTTTTATAGATCACTTTAAATAATTATTATCAAATATCATTACCATTTTCATATAATTTCTTTTTAAAGAGTCACCCAATTTTAAAATAGAACATTTTATTTGAAATTAATCATATTAGTGTGTAAATGAAACATATAATAATTATGCTTTAATGATTTATGAAAAATTCCCTCATGTTGTATATGTTTTAGAAAATCATTCCTTCTTTGTTTTTGTTAGAAAATTCATGAAGAAAATTATTTAGTAAATGGAAAAAAATCATTTCAAACAATTTTTTAAAAATTAAAAGATTCGTAAAAATGAATTTCAGAATTTTAATATAAAATTAAAAAATTGAAACTCTATTAGAAAATAAGGATATCGAATGAAAACATTTATTTAAGTGATACATTTAAAATATAATTCCTAAAATAATATATTTTATAAATATAATTTAATTAAATTGATCATTAAAAAATCAATTGATTTTGTATATCAACTATAAAATCCCATAAACAAGGGTAAATTAAATAATAAGGTAATAAAGTTTTATCCCACAAATAATCATAGAATGAACTAATAAATTAAGTATAAGGTTAACCTAATGAAGAGAAATTTGGGTTTCAAATTCCATTGCAATTTTGTAATCAGATAAATCATATACCCTATAAAAGTAATAATTATCAAATGAAAAATTAAAAACAATTAATATAATTAGATTCATGAAATAATAAATAAATAAGTATTATATACACCACACACATGAAATTACTAGTGAATAAGGAATATATCTCACTAAAGATACACTAAGATATGAAACCCTTACCTCGTGGTTTACATTAGTTTTTCATACATTAACTTCCAATATAAAGGTTTAAAGAATGATATTAAATAATTTAAAAATAATTCTAATATTTATAATACCGTATATGATAATTTTATAATATATTACCACCCATTCATAAAAATAATTTCATTATTTCTATTATTTCAGGTGTGTTTGTTTCACAGATTTTGTGGCTTATTAATTGGGAATAATTATGGATTTTTTATTAAATGGAAATAATTCTCTAAACATGAAAGGAAATGGTATTCATTCACAATAATATTTATAATATTTTTTATTCATACATGAGGATGATTCATTTTCTAAAATTTTAATGATAAATGTTTATTTCAATTTTGTTGATTTTTACCATCTTAATCTAGTTTAATTTTATTTAATATTATTTCTATATATTAGATGTAGAACATGAAATAAATTATAATATACCAATTACAATATGAATTATCCTTAATAACACTTTTCTAACCATAATTAAAGTTGTTAATGGAAAATAAAAAAATTATTTTGACATAGTAGGAAAGCTAAATGATACTAGAGTTATTATTCATGAATAGATAAAGGAGTTTATGAGAAATTTGAAATATAAAATAAATCAATAGAGGTTATTTGAGAAAATTATGTCAGGAAAAAAACATCATTGAAGGATTCCTTAATGACCTTGGAATTTTTTTTTTGTAGTACCCCCGATTTCGGGTATGTAACCTTTACTTGATGATTTTCATGGTTTTAAAAGTTAAGGGCGACGTATCAGAGAGTCGGGTGATCCTAGACTGATGTTTGAAGAAAAGGGGAAGGTGTACGGGTGGCGCACGGTTTGCTTAAACCGTGCCGCCAAAACGTGTGTGGATGGCTGAGGAAGAAGTGGCTTCTACATGGTTGGTGCACGGTTATGGGAAACTGTGTGATGAGGTCGTGTGAGAAAAGTGACCGAGGCAGTAGCTAACACACAGTTAGTGCATGGTTTGTCAAACCGTGTGGACTAACCATGCGGTCAGGTAAAATTAGATCCTTAAATTGTATATCTGACTCGTTTTGCCTCTAATTTCTTCATTAAAACTTCTAAGCGGCCCTAACTCGGGATTTTAGTTCTCATATGGTCAAAGAGGGTTCTCCCATTGTTCTGGAGGCGATCCAAAGGCTTCTCTTGGTGAATCAAAGATGGATTCTGGATGTATGTGATTGTTCTCCTTCGTTCTTCAATGTTTTCATAGATCTACATCGATATAATTCTCGCTTTCTCTAATTTTCTTGGATCTATTCCCGTTATGGGTAAACCTAAGTATGTGGATGCCAAATATGTTGAGATTTGGTGTTGGTTGTGTTAGGAGAAGAGATCTATGGTGTGTTTTAGGAGATTTGACCCGGTGTTCTTGAGCGTTCATTGTCCATTGCTTGGTTTCACCTTTTTGTTGAGGTAGGTGACTCCACTCTTGACTGCTCTTGCTAGAATTGGCTGGCTTAGTTTAAAATTGGTTATTTGAATGGAATTGATTGTGAAAATCATAGAATAAATCTTCTTTAGTAATGAATTTTATTTTTGATGAAATTTTGCAATCTTGGTGAATTGTGTTCCAAGTGACTTGGATATTTGAATTTAAAATGTTTATTTTAAATTATGAATTTCTGAAATTGTAAATGGTTCTATGAGAAATGGGTTTTCAATAAAAAGGGTGTTTAATTGAAATGGTTTTTATGGATTTGGATTACAATATAAAAGAATTTTTATTAAAATGGTTTGAATTGTTTGAACACACATGGTTTCGATGGAAAATGGGTTCCAATAAAAGGTGTTTTTATTGAAATTATGATTTGGAATTTATGTTGGGAATGTGTGGTGTGTGTTCATATTACATGTATGGGGCATGGTTGATATAAGACCATGTGCTCAGTGCCAAACGTTTATAGGCACATGGTAAATATATGTACTAGGATTGGTTCAAATATGACATTGTGCTCGGTGCCAAAGGTGTAATGGAACATGGGAAGTAATTACCTTATGATGACTTGGTAGATCAATGAGAAACTGCTCATGAGTATGGAACTGTCATAACGATTCATGCATGGTTGATTTCACAGTTTTTTGAAATGGTTAGGAATGCCAAAAAAGGGATGTTTTTGAAATGGTTTAGAAATTTTTTTGGTTATTTTTCTGGAAAAATAACGTGATGGAAAAGATGGTTTAAATTTCACTTTGATTCTTTGAACATGGATGGTTTTGGAAAACTTGTTTATATTTATTTATAAACTTCTTCGTTGGAAATGATTTATTAAAATTTTTTTATATAAATTTTGTTAAATCATCTATCCTAGTGGTGTGAGTAGGGAAGTCACTGGGGAAAACATACTATGTTTTATACTCACCCATTCTATGGAACTTTGGTGCTTTTGTAGATGTTGCATTCCAAGACACAGGTAAAGGTAAAGCATCTCATTACTAATGTCCCATGGTGTTGTTTGGGAGATGCTACAGAGCTTGGAGCATGTGGACCACAGAGTTGTGGTGTCTTTTGAAAATCTTGTGTTGATCTTCCACTATGTACTTTAATGTTTGTTTTTGTCTTCCACTATTGTGTACTCTAATGTGGTTTAATATAAATGAAGTTGTAGGTTTGTCTTTCATTTTTCATGCATCACATAGTGAATGGTTAATGGATGGGTTTATTTCTAAAAGGGTAAATCATCCCCCACTTGTTTTGAAACCAATCATCATTTTTTTCCAGTCATTGGTGCCTTGAGGATATAGCTTATGGCTAATTAATGACTTGTTTTATTCTCAATAATTTTAGGATTAGCGAGTCATTACAAATGGTATCAGCTAGTTTGGTCATTTCATAACAAGTTGTAATCGATGTTCTTGGTCTTGGATTTGAAATTCATTCTTATTTATTCCTTGGGTGTTCATCTTTGATAGGAGTAGGATTTTCAAAACATGAACTGTATAGAATAAAAGGATGTAGGTAACCCGTTTATGCTGAACATCACGTTACCAGAGTGTTGGGTACATAATTGTTTTGGATACACTTCTAGATTGTTGGAAATCTCATTGTCATGTGTTTAGCCAATGAGAGGAGCATGAAATGCATTGTAGAGGAATCAATTCCCACTACGATTGTGTATCTCATTATGAGGAATGAGAATAAAATTTGGGAAAGGTGACAATTTTTTAAAAAAATGTGGAAATTGTTTCGAACCGAAAGACATTGAAAACGAGGTATTTGGTGTATTTTGAAAATTGTTTGATTTTCAAAAAGTTTGTTGAATGTTTTCAAAAATGGTTGAAGATGGAAAAATGTTGTTTTACAACAATGTTGTGATAGTTGATGTTATAGAATTTGAAATGCTAAGATAACAGTTGCTAGAGAGTGAGATTGACGGAGTTTGTTGTTGGTTTCGAAAATGGCACCTGGAAGGCGTCGTCGAAACCAACCTGAAGAAGCTATAAAGAATGTGGTTTCACCTAAACCACATGTGAACCAAGAGCTGGGTTAGAGTATTTTCCATGCCTTTCAAGCTATGGATACGGGGAACCAAAGGAATGGTCCACGATATGTGGATCATACCATCCAGTTCATGAAGCAAAATCCATCGAACATTAGGGGTGATGTTGAACCCGAGAAGGTGGAGGTGTGGCTAAGCAAGATGAATCGTATATTTGATTTCATCGACACACCAGTGGAGTTGAAAGTAATGCTGGCGATGTAAATTCTTGAGGATCTTGCATGTCAGTGGTGGGATTTAGCGGTGTATGCTAAATTGGATGAAGGCCTTACATGGGAGGATTTTGAATAATTTTTTAACAAATAATTCTATCCTCACACTTTCAACATCCAGAAAATGATGGACTTCATCAGAATGACACATGAGAGTCTGTCTATCACAGAGTATGTGGCTAAGTTCATGAATTTAGTCCGATTTTCACCAGAGGATGCAGCATGTGCTTCTTTGAAAGCACGCATCTTCGAATCAGGGATACAGAAGGAGATTCGATCGAAGATTGTGGTGCTCTGTATTACGGATTATAAAGAGATGGTGAACAGAGCGACGGTTGGTGAAAGTGTGATCTCGAGATCGATAAGAGGAGTCTTGATGATACCCATGGGAATGGGTGGAATCTTCAATGTAGGGAACAAGCAGAAGAGGGACACATACGGCCAAGGTGGGAGTGCGAATCAGAACAAGATAGTGGGATCAGTCAACATTCCTCCATGACCCCAGAGCAATGTAGGTTTTTTTCAATGTCGTTTGACTGATCACATGAAACAAGAATGTACATCACCACCAAGAGAATTCCATAATTGTAACAAGATGGGGTATCTTCAGCGATATTATCGCAGTGCTCCACGATCGGGTGTTCATGACACTTCTCAGGCGTCAGAAGCATCGTATTCTTTGATAGGGCGAGGATAGAAAAATCAGTCTCACCATGAGAACAGAGCTATCTATTGTGATTCCATGAAAACCATGACTCCTTGGGTAGGGAAATCTCAACAAGGCAATAAGAAGCATAGTGAAGCAACAAAGCAATTGTATGGAGCCAAACAGATGATGGTCGATGATCAGGCTGGACCATCTATAGTGAGAGGTATGATTCTTTTGAATTCTACCCTCATGAAAGTATTGTTCGATACTAGTGCTTCGCATTCCTTTATTACTTCTCATATTGCTTATTTTCTTAAAATAAAAAATTAAGTGATGCCTTCTGACTTGAAACTGCAAACTCCTCTTGGTGTAAGAGAATGTCAAGCATTCATGTGTAGAGTATGTGCTATAATTGTTGATGGATCTGATCTGAAATGGGACTTCTCTATGTTGTATATGGATGTCTATGTTGTAATCTAGGGTATGTATTGTTTAAAAACGTTTAAGGTTAACATAAACTATTATGGGAGAATAATTAGTTTCACGACTGAGAACGGCTTTGAGAATCTCTTTATAGGAGCAAGGATAGTAAAGAAAGGTGCAAAGTGCTTGTTGGCACCAATAGTGGGAATGATCTCTTACCAATTTGCAGTGTTGACTTTGGCATCATTGGAAGAGAGTGAGGAAAATAGTTTTCCAGCTGTGGTGGATCAATTTCCTGATGTTTTTTCTGAACACATTTCAGGATTACCACTAGTAAGAGAAGTGGAGTTTATGATTGATCTACTTTTGGAGAGTAGTCCTATCTCACTTCCATTTTATAGGATGGAACCAACAGAGTTATATAAATTGAATGTGTAGTTAGTGGAACTGGAAAGCAAGGGTATCATTCATCAAAGCATGTCTCCATTGGCAGCACCTGTTTTGTTTGTAAATAATGAATATGTAACTCGTAGGCTATGTGTTGATTATCGTAACCATAACCAAGTTACGAAAAAGAAAATATATCCACTTCCACACATTGATGATCTGTTTGATCAATTAAGCGGAACACATTGCTTCTCTAAGATTGACTTGCGATTAGGATGTCACCAATTTCGAGTTTGGAAGAAGGATATTCCAAAGACATCTTTTAGAAGAAGATATGGCCACTTATAATATGTAGTCATTCCTTTTGGTCTAATGAATGCACTTGTGGTCTTCATGGCTTTGATGAATCTGATTTTTCAGCAGTATCTGTTTTCTTTTATTTTGGTGTTTGTGGATGATATTTTCATGTATTCAAGAACAAGGGCTGAGCATGAGAAACACTTGGTGATAGTGTTGGTAATATTGCGAGACCAGTAGTTGTATTAAAAATTATCAAAGTGTGATTTTTGGATACAAGAGATATATTTTCTGGGCCATTTTTTTTCTGAGAAAGGTGTTTCAGTGGATCCAGAACATATAGAAGCTATTCGTTCATGGAAACTTCTGATGAACTTCTTTGAAATACAATGTTTTATTGGTCTAGCTGGTTATTACCGATGCTTTGTTCATGACTTCTCCCGACTAGCTTCTCCTATGACACCAATGAAAACGAAGAATAGTACATTTCAATGGACTGAGGAATGTCAGATATATTTAAATAGTTAAAAGTTCTCCTTACACCAGCTCCTATATTAATCATGCCAGAATTGGGGCATGGATACGTGGTGTATTGTGATGCTTCGGGAATAGGGTTGGGTTTTGTTCTCATGCAAGGAGACCATGTTTTTGCTTATGGTTCAAGGCAGTTGAGGGTGCATGAGAAAAATTACCCAACACAATATTTGGGGTTTGCTACAGTCATCCTTTCTTTGAAAACATGGAGACATTATCTCATTGGGGAGAAACTTAATATGTTTACGGATCAAAAAATCTTGAAATGCATTTTCTCATACTGAGATTTGAATCTGAGGTAGAGGAGATGGATGGTGTATCTTCAAATGTTTTACTTTGAATCAATGTATACACTGGGTAAGGGAAATTCAGTGGCCGATGCATTAAGCAGAAAGTCATATGCTTAGTTGGTGAAAGAAGCATCAGAAGAATGGAAGTTGATGTCAGTATTAGCCGACATGCATGTGGAATGTGAAGACCGAGGTGATGTTGTTGGTTTCTTTTCAGCTACACTTGTTCCTGACTTGGCGGAGATTGTAAAGGAGGCACAAGATTCTGATGTAGACTGTGTTGCATTGAGTTCAAACTCAATGCTGGGGAGACCATTGAGGGATGGAAGCTATATGAGAGTTCAGTTTTTTGTTTCAGAGATTGGTTGGTTGTACCTCTAGTTTTTCAGGAACAACTCCTTAATTCATACCACCATTGAAGATGGGATATACATCCAGGTACATAGAAGATGTATAAGGCGATAAAGGTGCAGTTTTGGTGGAGAAACATGAAAAGGAAGGTGGATGAGTTCATCTTTCGATGCTTAACTTGTAAGCAGGTTAAAGCGGAGCTTCAGAGACCAAGTGAGAAGAGTGCCCGAGGTAGTAGCTAATGCATGAATGGCGCACGATTTGTCAAATTGTGCAGACTAACCATGTGGTCACTTAAAATTAGATCATTAAATTAAGGATCTAACTTGTTTTTTCAACAATTTCGTCATTAAAGCTTCAATGTGGCCCTAAATCGGTATTTTGGTTCTCCGATGGTCAAATAGGGTTCTCCCATTGTTCAAAAGGTGATCAGAAAGCTTCTATTGGCGAATTAAAGCTGGATTCTTGACGTATGTGATCCTTCTCCATCATTCATAATGGTTTCTTAGATCTTCTTATATCTACTTCTCTCTTTCTCTCAGTTTCCTAGATCTATGCCCATTAGGGGTAGACCTAAGTATGTGGATGCCAAATATTCTTATATTTGGTCATTGATGTGTTAGGAGAAGAGATCTAAGGTGGGTTTTTTGAGATTTGACTCGGTGATCTTGAGAACTCTTCTTCCTTTTCTTGGTTTTGCCTTTTTGTCGAGGTAGGTGACTTCAATCCCGACTCCTCTTGTTAGAATTGGTTGTCTTAGTTTCAAATTGGTTATTTGAATGGGATTTATTGTGAAAATCATGGAATAAATCATCTTTAGTGATGATTTATGGTTTTGATGAAATTGTAGAGTCTTGATGAATTGTGTGCAAAGTGACTTGGCTATTTGAATTTAAAATGTTGAACTTAAATTATGATTTGTAGAAATTGTAAATGGTTCGATGAGAAATGGGTTTTCAGTAAAAAGGGTGTTTTATTGAAATGGTTTTGACAGATTTGGTTTTTAATAAAATGGTAGCATTATTGAAATGGTTTGAATTGTTTGACCACATTTGGTTTGGATGGAAATAGATTTCAATAAAAGGTGTTTTATTGAAAGGATGGTTTGGCATGGTTGTTGGGAATGTGTGGTGTGTGTTCATATTACTTGTATGGGGCTTGGTTGAAATAGGACCTTATGCTCGGGGCCAAACATTTAATGGCACGTGGTAACTATATCTGTGAGGCTTGGTTGAAATATGACCTTGTGCTCGGTGCCAATGGAGTAATGGCACATGGGAAGTAATTCCCTTGTGACGACTTGGTAAATCGATGAGAAACCACTCATGAGTATGGAACTGTCATAACGATGCATGCTTGGTTGATTTCACTGGTTTGTGAAATGGTTGGGAATTCCAAAAACGGGATGTTTTTCAAATGTTTTGTAAATTTGTTTGGTTATTTTTCTGCAAAAATAACGTGTTCGAAAAGCAATTTTAAATTTCAGATGAGCATGGATCGTTTTGGAAAACATGTTTATATTTAGTTATAAACTACTTCTGTCGAAATGTTTTATATAAACTATTTTTATATAAATGTTTCTAACTCTTCTATCATAGTTTCATGAGTAGGTAAGTCATTGGGGAAAACCTATTGAGTTTCATACTCACCCCTACTTTGGAACTTTGGTGCTATTGTAGATGTTTTATTCCAACACACAGGTATAGGTAAAGCATCTCATTAATAATGGCTTGTGGTGATGTTTGAGAGATGTTGTGGATCTTAGAGCTTGTGGACCACAAAGTTGTGGTGTCTTTTGAGAATCTTGTGTTTTTCTTCCACTGTGTACCTTGATGTTTGGTTTCATCGTCCACTGTTGTGTACTAGGATGTGGTTTAATATAAATGAAGTTGTTGGTTGGTCTTTCATTATTCATGCATCACATAGTGAATGGTTAATGTATGGGTTTATTTCTAAAAAGTTAAATCATCCCCCCACTTGTTTTGAAACACTTCATCATTTATTTTCATCCTTGGGAACCTTGGGGATGTCGCTTAAGGCCAAGTAATGACTTGTTGTATTCTCAAGACAACGAGGATAAGCAGGTCATTAAATTTTGTGAGACCATAAACACTTTATTAAAAATATATTTTGAATGATAGGTTTTGGTAGAAATTTGATAAGCTTTAAGGTCAATTTGGATGAAGGTGGGTGTGAGGAGTTGTATTTCTACTTTTGAGGCATGGTTTTAATATATTAAATAATGATTATATTTTATTTTAATGAAACCAAATTTGGGTGGCAATAACCATAATGAATTCGATCGATAATTGATGGTATATATACTGGTTATGATATAGAAAAAAAATAAAACAACCATTTAAAATTTTATTTTTTTTAATAATTTAAAGCCTTTTTCATTTAATTATAACATGATTCATTATTTTAAGTATACTATGGTATGTTTTTATACCATGATAGTTTTTTTATTCTTCAAAATAAAAATAACCATTAAAATAATTTGGAACAGCCAATTAAATATATTGAATCCATTTTTAAAAATTCACAACACGTAGTTTTCAAAATTCCATTTAAAATTAAACCATGAAAATGAAAGGGAAAAGAGTTTATTTATAAAAAAAATGTTTTGTTAAGCGGAAAAATTAACTTATACCCAAATAAATTATAAATGTTTTCTAAATATGATTAATTAAAATATATCTACAAAAAAATTAATTATTATTCTTTCAATGAAATGTAAAATCATCAAATTACATTAAAATATAAAAGAAATGAGTGCTTAAAAATTAGTAGTTGTTATTATTCAGGGAAAATGTAGTCTTTTGAAAACATTATTACAAATTCTTACTAAGATAATTTTGACATGGTAAATCAAAAAAAAAATAATTTAACACAATAAAATTTCTAAATGTTTAAAATATAAAACAAATATAATTTATCATAGAAAGTACTAAAAATATATTTTTTAAGAAAACAATTATTTAATGAAAAAATGGATTTTACTAAAATTCAGGTCTTTGTTTAATTAGGTTAAATTAATATATAAATATTGTATTGGAATATTATATTTATTATAATGTGGTTAATAATATTGACTCCCACCATGTTAATAGCTATGTTGGTTTGTTCATGTTGAAATAGTATTATTTTGGAGTTCTCTTATGGTCGGTATTATTTTTAATAATAAAAATTAAAAAGAGACATACCATAAATTCCTGGGCTGTAACATTCTACCACCATTAAATTGAATTTCACCTTAAAAATAATTTAGTTGGATATAGAAATATGAGGATATGTATACCTCATCACATTATTAGGTTCTAAGGAAGCTTCCTCAAATAGGTTTTTCACCATAAAAATTTTACAACGTGAGTAGTAATGTTTTCTAAAACATTATCTCAACAATTATAAATCTCAATCGGCCATTCTTCATAAAAATGATCTTACTCCATAAGTTTGACCTATGAGTTTATAAAAGTGGTGTATCAGGTATATACGTCCTTAATATTTATACATTGAACACATCAGGAACTTGAGAGGGATTCTGTGGAAGCGATAATCCTTAATATACAGTGTCAATACAATTAATAATTTTAAACTAAAATTGTGCCCACATAATTTCAATTTTTTTGAATGTATAATGTGGAAATTTGAAAATTTAATTTTGGGAGACCCACATAAAAAAAGTTTAATGAAAATTCCTCCTAAAATGTGAGAATGTTAAAGGTAAAGGTCACTACAAACATAAAGACTCTAATTATGAGAACATTACCGGGGAGTGAAACATTAGAATAGAAGTGAATTATGACTATAAAAATGAAATAGATAATGATATATAACATGTTCATTAAAAAGTTTAATAACCAAAAAGAATATACCAAATAGTTCTGAAAAGGTCATTGATATCATCATAAATGATCATAATAGTATAAAAAATTATTTCAAAATAATTTTAGGAGATATACTTACGTGATTTCATCTCATAAGAACAATAATGCACTTTATTTTGGAATTTATTAAAAATAAATTCATTTTTACACAAATAAATGATGTTGAAATTGTAATTCATGCAGAAATTGTTGATCATAAGATCCATATTATGATTACAATTCATTACTTCTATCTCAAATTTTCATAAATTGGTTATGAAAGAGCATCCAATATGAGTAAATATTCATATTATTATGTCATATATTATTCTATAAAAACATAAATTAAGGTCAATATAAATAGTATTTATAAATGGAAACCCATAAGAACCTTCCAAAATATCATATACTATCGAATGAGGTCATCAAAAAATCAAAATAAAATTATAATTAATCCCATAAACAGCTTTATTATTCTCTTAATAGTCACACACCAAACATATGAATATTATCATCATGTATTCTATTGAAACCTGGTAAAAACCTAAATTACAAAAAAACATTAGTGAAAACATGTATTATTTCAAAAACTAACACGTTCATCATACCATAAATCCAACAATTATATTCAATCAATCCATATACCACCTTATCATAATATTATTAATCATTCCAACATTTATAAATTCTGTTTGATTTATTTTGCTGAAAAATATCTCTTTACCTCATTATTATCACATCATAGGGAACATATTCAGGGTTATGCCTCATTAATCTTCTGTTCTCCAAAAATATAACCTCAATCACATTTCTATTTTTAAAAGAACAATTCACGAAATAATTTAAAATAGATAAGAAAAAACCTATAGTGTAACTATCTATAGATGTTTCATTTTAACATAATTATTATAACTGGAGATAATCACAGGATTTCACAATCATATTTTCTTAGGTCCCACTAATAAAATAATCGATAGGAAATTAAAAAATAAGGATGATATGATAAATTCTCCCAAATTAACATGTTTTAATTAATCAATTGTGATTTTAAAAGATTTATTATCATCCTTTACCTTCATTGGTGGTTTTGAATTATCATCCATATTATCCCTTCAATTGGGGAATTATCTCTCATAGCCGACAAAACGTCTTCATTTATATCACTAAAGAGTGGTAGGGTAATTTTGTTATGATATATGTCCATAAATTTTATTGACTTGACACTTATCATTACTCCAATATCATATTTCTTATTGTCCAGGCTTCCCACACTTCAAACAATTTCTTATTCCTTTCTGACATTCACATGTGTTTCCTTCACACATTTTTATCCAGTAGGGTGATGTTACATTGTATTCCATCTATATAGAAACCCACCAAAGTTTCCATGAAGCTCTATCATCCATTTCTTATCATTAAAACCATGATTTCTTTTGGATTCCATTTCCAATTTCAATTCACATAGAATACATTAATCATATTATCCATGTCCCTTGTAGATAATTATATTGCGGGGACACTATTTCAAGACACTACACAATCAACCAACATTCTATTTTTTTGGACGCTAATTCTTGAAGTGTACCTCAGAATTCTTGTAAAAATTTCATCATAGGTTCCATCAAATTCATCAACCATTTTCTTTAACTAAGGGAATTCATTATCCATTTTCATATCTTGAATTCAAGGAAGGTATTACTAAAAAATAAGTTATTAAACAAAATCTAACCAAATTATTCAATTTAAACCTCTTAATTCATATTCAAGATAATGTTACACCTATAATCTGAATCACTTTGCAGATAGTAAACTAACAAAATGAACTTCTTAGTTTTTAAAAATTAGAGAATATTAAATTACTTTTTAGTGGTACAAATCCATTACTCAGCTACTAGTGGATCAGAATACCCATTTAATTACGTTGGGAATTTCTTCATAAAGGACTCAATATAAGGTTTCTCATTATTTTCCACAATTGGAACACTAGAATGATTCATATATTTTTTGATCATTGAAATATGATTTTTCATTCCTACTCTTATGAAATTCAGTTTCTTATGAGTAAATTCATTGCATTTAATATCACATTTATCTTTCAAATGGTTTCTTTTGGTTTCATACATTGACTAAAATTAGAAAACATAATTTCTGAAAAAGTAATCATAACTGGAAACCAATATAATCATGTGGAATTACTAATAAAATTTCAATCTATAATACATTTAGTTTAATATAGGTTTTCAATGATTGTTACCAAAACACTTGTATTTAACCCATGGAATTCCGATATGATAATTATTAATGCTTTCTCATCATATTTTAACATTATTCATTAAAACATTCCTCTAATATCAATTATAATGAGCCAATCATTTCATTCAAATACATTATATTTAAATAGTTGAATAATCATTACATGACATAATATAACTATGCACAGACCATATAGTCTTTGAGTATTTGGAAACATAGAGAGAGAAAAATGGTTCATAAAACATATTCATTATTTCTCACATATTCATAAATAACAAGAACACTATTTGATAGGTAAAACTAATTTCTGTTCTTCATATCTGAGGGTATGTAAATATAATGGAATGGTGAGCACAGATTCTCAGTAAGGGTAAACCAAGGAGACATCAATCATAGCATAAAAATAAGGGAATAATAAAATGAACATAATATATAAAAATTACAATATAAATATCAAGGATCACAATATAGAGTCCTGGAGTATACATTATAATTTTATATGTGAATAAAAGTAAAATAAGCATTTAAATCCATAAGAGCATAAAATTGACATGAAAGATAACATTGTCCCCTAAACAGAAAATTATTATATTTTGAACATCTATAAATAAGAAAAAGTTTACTAAATAAGATAAGGATAAGAAAACCATGCCTTATTATAAATAAATTCACATAAAACATGTCCCAAACCTAGTATTATGGGCATGAAATCATGCTCTACACATAAACATAGAGACACGAAAACCATTTCAATGCATATCATTATGAACATGGAATCATGTTAATACATAACATATTTACCTGATGAGTCATCTATCATTATAGAATGTATTATTGGGGGATATAAAACAAACTTATCACATGATAGTATCTATACATATTTGATCCAAATGAATAAGCATTATCCATAATACTAAAACCCATGTAAATAAATTATTTTCATAAACATTTCATCATAACAGAAATCATAAAAATGAAACGAATTTAACATAAATCATTTCATCATAAATATAAACTGAGCATAAAAATAATAAGGAAAGTACAATTAAAAAATATCACATGTAAATCCAATCTATCTTCCTAAATATTTATCATTGGTGGAAAATAACTTTGAAAGATAACTCACAATTTTTCTTGGAAAATGATATTACCATTTTGAAAACATTACTTTTAAAAGAGTAGTGAATTTATAAAAAAAAAATTTATATGAAATTCATCTTGTTATATTGTGATGTAATATTCAAATAATTATCGAATCATGATGGAAAGAAAATTAACTCCTTTTGTAAGAGTTTATGAAAATATTCCTTCTATATTTTTTATCGAAAAAGTCACAAAGAACATAATTTATTAAACTTCCAAAATAATCCTATCAAACTGTTTTTCTAAAACTAAATAACGAGTAAAAATTATTTTAAAAACAAAAAAAATTATAGTAATGAAATTTTTGAATGAAAATTAGAAAATAGGAATTTGGAAGAAAAATAATGTTTAATTGGAATGATTAAAAAAAATTCTTAAAATAAAAACTTTTTAAATATCAAATAAATATATTTATAATTAAAATGAATTAATTATGTATATCCATAATAAATTTATATAAATAAATTTAAAATAATATATTAGGTCATCCAATGTTATCCCACACATAATCATATCAAGACATAATCAATGATGTAGGAGGTTAACTTAGATAATTGAATTTTGGTTGAGAATTATTGTACTGCTTTTTAATCTGTGGAATCGTATGCCCCTTGAAATTAATAATAATAAAATGTAACAAATAATAACATTAAGATAATTATATTCATGACATTATATACTTAATGGAGTTATATACACCACACATAAGAAATACATACAAGATAAGGGATATATCTCATTGATGAAAAAGTTACATGACAAACCCTTACCTCATTGATCCATTTTGTTTTCCATACATTAAAATCATGAAAAAATATTTAAAGAATTTTATTAATTAATATATGAAATTTAATAATATTTATAATACTTTATATGATAATTTTATAACATCTTATCACCTAATAATTAATAGTATTTCATTATTTTTATTGTGTCAGTTGCATTGTTTTCGTGGTTTTAATGGAATGTTAGTTTGTGTATGCTTATAGATATTATTGTAAATAAAATATAAAACTTAATAAATTAATATTAATTGTATTAATAAAATTATAAAATTTAAAATTTTCCCATGAATCAATTTTATTTGTTACATTCGGATTATTTAGTTGATAAAAAGTTTGTGATAAATGTTTAGTTTTAATTTGGATTTTTTACTAATCATCACAACATTTTTTTGTTTTGTTGAATATTATATATATATTAGTTCAAGAACATGTCATATGTTTTATTATAACTATTAAAAATTATTAAAATCATATAATTCATTTATGAGAATCCTTGAAGGTTGTAATGGAAAATAGAAAATCATTTTTCATGGAGATGACAAACAGTCATATTTTGGACAATGGATTGTTTCATTGAATAAGAGGATATAATAAAAAAGCTGTATATAATATATTCCATCAAAAACATAAAATTACATTATATACATGATACTAATTTTTTATTCTTTTATAGATGAATGATGCGGGGAGAAGGTCGAAAAGGAAAAGAAATTTGGAGGTTTGGTTTCAGAAAATTACCAGTTCAATATCACCGCCTTAAAGGACCCATTAACGAAATTGGAATTGGTATTTTTGGATAACATCATCCAATTTAAATGTGGAGAGTGTGGGAGTGGTTTTTTTAAGATAATTGATAATATTTAATACTTTTTATGGGAAATGGGTTGTTGAAGAGTAGTATTCATACTTATGAAGGGGTGGTCTTAAGTGATTAAATAATGATTATTTTATATTTAAATCCAACAAAATATGGGTAGTAATAATTATAATGAATTTTATTTATAATTATATTTTATAAAGGAAGGATAAATTTAATGATTCTATTTTTAGATATTTTATTATTTAATCATTTAATACTAACGTACTTAATTATTTTACATATAATGCGGTAAATATTTCTCTACCATAGAAATTTTTTAATGCCTAAAAATGAAAATGAGCCTGTAACCTAATTTGAAACTATTTATTTCGTATATTTAATACATATCATAAAAATTCAAAACACTTAGGATTATAATTATTTTTTAAAATTAATCCTTCAAATTTCAATAAAAAATATATTAAAAAAAATTATTAAAAAATTGTACATATACAAAAATAAAGTAAAAGTATTATTTATGTGTAATTAATTAGATTATATCTTTATATAAATAAATTACATTTATTTTAGATAAAATTTAAAATAAATAATTTGATATAACATATAAATGAAATTATATTTTTATAAAAAAACTTTATTTATTTACAATTTCTAAAAATTTTCACATTTTATAAAATTTATAAAAATTAATCTGATTAAATTTTTGACATGATGAATCCAAAAATAATTTTCATTTTATTAAATAAATTTTGCAAATGTTTAAAAAATAAATTATATTTAATTTCCCATAGAAAAACATGAAATTATATTTTTAAAGAGAACATATATTTAAAGAAAAAAATGATATTTTATATAATTATGTGTTTATTTACTAAGAAAAAATTTATATATTAACAATGAGTTGTTCAATTAGATCTCTCAAAATGTGGTAAATACTATTTATTCCCACCAATTTAATGTCAAGGTTATAATGTTCATGTTATAATTGAAATATTTTAGAGTTCACATAAGCATAACCTCATGTTGAATGAAAATATTTAAAATTGATCTTCAATAAATTATTATTCTATCAAAATATCAACTCAGTAACCTGATGTATAATATTTAGATTTAATGAAACAAATAGAATTAAAATTTTTGATTTTCAATATATAAAAAAATATAATGCTGAAAATTAGTTTTAGCTGTTAAATATTTCCATTTACTAAAATATTATATTAATATAGACTAGATAAAAATAATCCTATAAAATTAAGAAATTCTTTTGGGTAAATTTCAAGGTCAATTTTTCCTTTAATTTCTTAATTTACCCTTTATTATGGTATTAAAAATTATTAAGGTTACAAATCATGAACTAGATTTACTAAATTTGGACCAACTAATTCCAAAAATGGAATTCGTTTTCCTAATTCAATTTAATTATGTGGAATACTTTAAAATAAATGTAAACCCAAGATGTGTGATGAAAAAGGTTTTTCTGAATATGACATTATTAAGTATAAAATGTTCTCATACTAAATTAATGTTTTTTATTTAATCAAAAAGTCATAATTTGAATTATTTTATAAATAAGGAAGTAATAATATTTGAAAAATATTCTAATATATAATTTTACATTGTAAATACTAAATAAATTATATTCTCAATAGAAATGAGTATTTTTTTTAAATCATTTAATAATAAATATTTTTATATAATTCTCAATAATATAAACCTAAGATAATTTTTACATGATATATTATATAATTAAATTAAATTTTTAATATTAATATAATATTATTTTAATATTATACTTTTATATAAAATTTTATAAGAATTTTTTTTAACAATAATATTTCTTTTTGGATTTAAAAATGACTCAATAATTTTATGATGAATATAATAATCTAATTCATGAATAAATATAAAAAAATTATTCCCTCATTTCTAGTGTGGTTTCAATCTTCCCCCCTTCAGTAAATTTCACCCTAGAATTTTTATTAACTTATTACAAAATGGGGGTATCATTCCCTCTTTGAATTTTAAAATTCTCATGCTTCTTGTTTAACCATATTTGTTTTTTTTCACAATACCATAACCTTCTTAGTTAACTAATTATAAAACATGTTATCGTTAGTGTAAAAAATATATATCATGTGTTTCTTATGATAAATTTTATATTTTAAATAAAATACCAAAGGGATCAGAATAAGATAACTATCAATAATCTATTTTTCTAACATCAGAAAAAAATATGTTCTTGTACCTGAGATAACCTCATAGGAAAGTCCACCCAGGATGTAACAGCTCAAAATTTCTCCATTATTTTTTATGGTTAAATAGTACATGTATAACACTACACCTATTTATTATAATGAATAATTCAATTACATTGTGATAAATAAATAATACATGATCACCTACCTCGAAAGAAAAATCATTCCTTATTTTATATGAATAAATTCTCTGTAATTTGTGAGATTTCCTCATATATTGATAAATAAAATTCATGTACTCAAACATTTTCTCTACCTACTCTGGTTTAATTGAAATCATTCACCTAATTCATCCTAAAAATATAGATATTAAAACCTCTTTCCAAATAATTTCTC
This sequence comes from Viscum album, assembly GCA_963277665.1. Classification (NCBI taxonomy): domain Eukaryota; kingdom Viridiplantae; phylum Streptophyta; class Magnoliopsida; order Santalales; family Viscaceae; genus Viscum; species Viscum album. Next base: position 1,843,273,082 of record OY728157.1, on the reverse strand, counting down.
AAAAGGTACCACCTAAAAATGAAATGAAAATAGTTGTTATAAGAAAACATGGCTAATGAAACATTTTGATACGAAAATACCTTGTAATATGTAGAAAATTAATAGACCATGTCTTCTAAGATATGATTATTCAATTCATAGTTCCATCACAATGAGGATAACAAGTTTTCCTAAAATGTAATTCAGTACCAAACAACATATTGAGGGTTTTTTAAAAATTATATTTAAATCTTAGATCTTGATCTGATTCCATGGGGAGAAAAACTACATGTCTCTAGACTATTTCAATGAATTATATTTTAGAATTTTTATATAAATACATTGTATCTCTAACTATAATAAAATACACATATTTAGTTTGTATATAAATGAAACCCCAAATTTCATTATTTGATAATGATGTATTATGAAAACCCTCTACAAAATCCATTGATATATTTTTCAATTTCCACTCAGGTAGAGGATAAGGATGAAGCATACCCTTAAGTAATTTTCATTGTACATTAACTTATTAACAACTCAGAAATTTCATATAAAAGTCCAAAATATCTATTTACATTCCTTCAAACTTGTAAAACTCATTAAGGTTACTATACATATTAGTGCTCCCATAATGAATAGATAACACAGAACTATGAGAAACAACCAATAATTATCTCATCAATTAAGAGTCAAAAAACACACATAATCACAATCCATTACCTAAAAATAGTCAATATTAAATTTTGGAAACATACCCTTCTTAAAAAATCTTCTATTTCTTATAACTTACTATCGTCCCTTTGAGTTTTCATAATTTTTTCTAAAATAGATGATTTTACTAATACTAGAAAAAATTGAAGATGTCCCTGTATGAAAAATTTCTAGTACGTAATTAATTAAGTAATTAAATTTTTCCCTCTATATTTTTCATGTTTGATGATTCATGATACTATTTTATCTAAATCATGATATACATTATTTTCTTTTTCATAATGGTAATGAATCATGCTATCAAAATACCTAATATGAACTAGCCATATTCTCTAACTCATGGTCATCTATTTATGAATATATGTATATATATAATGTTTAATAAATATATATTTCACAATTTACTCTATGTAAATTATTCCTGTAGATATTAAAAAAACATTGGATAATTCCAGATCATGTGTAACATAATTTCACTCTTTAGGTTTTAGTTTACATTAATCATAATCAATTTCATGATCATTATACATCAAAGAAATACAAATTATTTTCAATTAAGCATCACTATATATGATGAATTCCGCATTTATAGAGAGTTTTTTCAAAACAGGGGAATTAACCAATCAATTTTTTAGTTCCTAAATAGAATTCTCACCCTCATTAATCTTGATGAATATAAGACCCTTTTGAGTAAACAAACTCATTGTTCCATAGGACTAATAAATGTTTTTCAACAAATGTAATATAGTGACCTAATTTTCCATGAAATATATGTATATTTATTAAATTTCAAATCCTTAGACACTCTTCAAGAACTATATATTTAATATGGTTAACCGTAATTCAATCACTAGAAACAATATTCCTATGGAATGAAATTTTTTACTTCAAAATTTCTCTCAAGAAAAATATTCCGTATATTTATTTTCTATTATCGATTTCAAGTCAATAATTAGTTTTCATTCATGATCCTAAATAATTTTATAATATATAATTACTTTATCAATAAACTCACCAAAACATTTTATATAAATACTCCCATAAAATATTATTTATAGGACTTAACAATATATATTGTGTATTAGGGAACCCAAATGGAATAATTACAATATAAAAATTCCAATATCTTGTTTGAAAAATAAGTTTCTTAATATCTTCCAATTTCACCTTTAATTGATGGTCCCCCAACCAGAGATCAATCTTCAAATAATATTTTTCTCGTAGAAGATGATCAAACAAATCATCGAGAAGAGGAAAATGATACATATTCATAACAACTCTTTTTTTCAAGCCTACATATTCAATGAAAATTATATATGAATAATCATTATTTTATAAAAACAAAATAAGATCTCCCTATGGTGATTCATTTGTAAAAATTAAACATTTATTGTTGAACTCTTGGAACATATACTATGATTATAAATGTTCTATATGATCCATTTGATAAGTAAGTATTGATATAGTGTTAGAATAATGTTCCAATTCAATCGTAAATTAAACCTTTATATTTGGAATGTCATGATGAAAAACATACGGAAAAGAATTTATATATTTATTCACTACAATAACCTCACTGATATAAGTAGTTTTCTACATTTCAACATCATAATCAAATTAATAGTCACTAACATATCTACTAAATTCCTGAAATACTGGATAGGTTATCAAAGGTATGAAATCATAGACTAACAAATTATTAAAAATTTAATCATTAATAACATGATATTATTTTAACAAATACCCACATAAATTAATATCATAGTATACAATTTTAATCTCAATATTATTTTATAGAAAAACTATACATCTAATAGAGATAGGATAATTCATATACATCATGTTTACTTTAATATTTCCCCCAAAAAAAATTCATAAAATAGTTTTATCTTAATTTTATGAGTTGATATATTATTTTTTCTTGAAAATTTCCCATAATTCAAAGAATACTATGATCTATAGTCATATTGGGATTTTTTAGACCTTTAATATTAATGTAACATAGCTATCACTACTTCTTTAAATGGTCTTACATCAACCGTAGTTGTATTATATTACTTATTCACACCTTTTTTATCGTAATGATTTAAACACTAATTAACAATCATTTAAAACAAATTATCTTAATATAAATACTAATTTCAACTAAAAAATTTCACCATTGAATAGTTATCCATTTCCCAATTCATGGATTATCTTAGACTATTTTCATTCTAGTCATAAGACTTGTGACAAATCATACCACACCAGTTACACTTTCTTCATCCCTAAAAACATTCCTTGAAATATATTTTTCCAGAAATGGAAAATTTTAGTAGATTACATCTAGAATTATTCACTACTTTATTCTCCATTTCATTCTATATTAGAAATTTATTACTCTTTTCATTTAAATGAACATAATTGTAAATAACTCCATCTCAACATTTATGATGCAATGAACTACTTTCTCATGGATTTGAAATTTTCACCAGGAATATTATCTAACTAAAAATAGTTTAAATACATAGTATAATTTATTAATTTTAAAATCAATTTCTAAAATAATATAAAGTATGAACCTCGAGAATATTATGAATTTTTCATCTCACGCAGCTATAGAATCTATATCTTTTTAACTAAACACCATGATTTTTTTCTCCGTCGTGAGTCCAGAATAATTTGGGAATTATTTCTCAAGAATGTTTTAGAATGTTTCCCATTTTTTGGTTTCTATATCATAGAATTATATATTATTTAAAACCAGTGGACAACATGAATCATATTAACCTTCCAATCGAAAAGTGTTAGGAGATACATTTTTATGTGTTGAATATCCCATTAATTTGATTTTATTTTTCTAGTGAATGCATCTATCCTTTGGATACCATTGAATATAAAGTTCTATAGAATGATTCAATGTTTGGTTTCATGAAATTCTAAACTATAGACAAGTTCCTTTTTTGTTTAACGATTTGTAGACGCTTAATTATCTCCACCATTTATAGATTGTTTTTACTAAACCATCATAGAAACAAATTAATCTTTTCAAATTCCGACCATATTTTTATTAATATTTGGATGGATTTTTTCTTATTTTTTCCTTTGTACTATAGTTTCCCAATTTCCTATATTTAAAAAATATATGATTTGATATATATTAGATTAAGAAAAATTGCAATCTTCAAAAGATATATCCTTTCAACATAACCATATGGGAAAAAAATTCCTGGGTATGCTATTAACATGTTCATAAACACTAAATTTATCAAAATCATTACTCTAATACGAACTGTATGGATCCATTCATATTCATTATAAAATCTAGTGTCTCTAGATGAGATTTTATGACACTTTATTCGAAAAGATATTTTATGTTCATCATTTTTTATAATTAGGTTACAACTGTTATAAAAATACTAAATATTATATTGTGTATCTTCAAAGAAATATACATTTTCACCATATTATTAAAACATTTAATGTAAATCATGAATTATTTTCATGAAAAATATTACCTACTTTTAACTTTCCATTATCATTCTTAACCCTACCAATATTCATATTGAATTTCTTATTTCCTCTAGAAATCATTAAACACTATGAAAAATATTAAAAAAAAGGGATGAACACAATAATAATTTTATGGGAATTAAAAATAATTAATTTCTTTGTTAATTGATAAACATTAAATCCCATTAATTACTTATCTGTATCACATTATTAATTGAGAGTATTAAATAAATCATTTTTAAATGGAAAATAGACAGTCATTGCTCAATGAAAACCATTAAACCCAATTTCCTGAAATAAAAAATATTTTTACAAAATAGTGTTCAATTATATTCAAAACATATATGATAAACAACTAGAGTTTAGTTAAATATTATTACACCGAGATAATTTAAATGAATAACTCTATATTAGAGATCATATGTGACATGAAACATCGATCCAAAAAGGACAATGATAAACTAATTTAACTTGATTGTAAAGACCTAACAATTAAAATTTTTTGTTTGAATAATAATAAAACATTTTATAAAATTATTTATAAATATTTTAGATGAACGAGTAATGTAGATAAATTCTATATATGCTTCATAACTATATTTTTCTTTCACAATTTCTTATTTCAATGTAACTAATAATAATATAATTAATCACATCCAATTTTATAAATTTATTGTAAAAAATGAACTTAATTTTTTAAATAACCATTTCTAAATTAACATAATTACAAAATTTTATGGTTTCTAAAAAAATTATTTTTCACTAATAAGTCAAAAAAACTTCTTGAAAAACATTCATTTATTTTAAATAAAATAAAAAATATAAGTTTATAAATATTAAAAGAACATTTCTTCCAGTTATAATAATTTTTTCTTATTTTTATTTAATCAAATTAATTTAAATTGAATCCCATTTATATCATATTTTTTAAAAGTTCATTTTTAAGGATCAAATCTCATTTTTTATGAAATTATTTTAATGTTACTAATGATTTTACATTTGATGGATGTAAAATAGACATTAATGATCATTAACATAAAATAAATTTATAGACTATATATATATATAAATATTTTAATTTAAATATATAAATTGTTTGTTTCTAGTAATTTAGTTAATATAAGATCATCTTATGTTTTGAAAATACATTTCATGAAAAATTATTATTCGATAGTATTTGTGATTTTATTTTCAAATTAAAGCATGCCAATTCAAGGAATTGAATTTCATAAAATATATTAAAATTTGTAAAATATTCATAATTTATATTATTTATTAATTTTTACATAATTATTAATCATATTTATTAGTAAAAAATTACAAATTAATTACCCTTGTCATGGTTGAAACATGTTTTATCAGGGGTTTATCAAAATAACAGTATTTTTCCATTTAAAATTGTTAAATTAATGTTTTACTTCCATATTTAAACCATATTTTTATCCAACCATCTAATATAAGGTTATTTAAAATAATATATGTTGAAAATGACATTTTAATTTTTTTTTCCTTTTTGGAAATTCTTATGTGGTTTCCAAGATGACCCCTCACCACTTCAAAATAGGAACATCCTCCCCTAACTTATTCACACATATTAACCTATTTAATTCACCCAAGACAGAAAATCATATCACAAAAAAAAATTATATATATTATTGTAGTCGATGGTCTTCCAAAATTACCAATTAAATGGTCTTTATTATGAGAGTTAAAAGAAGTTACTCTAATCAAACCCACTCATCTTTACCGACATCTTTCTTTTTTACGTATTATTTTATCAACTTAATTTTGTGATAAAAATTTCACTACAATAAAAACATTATATAAAATATTATAATGTATTTTAATTTTTATTTAATAATTTTTATATATTTATTTCTCCATCAAATTGGAAACAAATCTATCACTCGTGTGTATAATGGACAACCACCTTACAATCCGCTATGAATTCATTTCCAGCAATTACTAACATGGATAGTAATCATGATTAAAATAATTAATATTTATTATAAATATGAAATTATTTTAATTTAATATAATTAATATATCATCAACTTGAAAACTTTTTCACTAATTAATGATATGATATTGTCTCTCGTATGTACGCACGACCTACTATCTCCATGAAGCATTGGAATTCATTTTCCATTACAAAATTTCAATAATTGTTCTTCAAATTTATAAAATGAATAAATGTTATATTTATAAAATTAACAAAATTTAATTGATGATGTAACTATATAATTTTTACAACAACCTGATCTTCCATGAAAAAATATGCATGTGAAAGAAAACCAGTTATCAACCAAGACAATAGTAATAATGATATATGAATATTGAATAAGTGAAAAAACATTATAAGAATAAAATATATGATATTATAAATATTAATATGGTTATTTTAAAAATTAATATCATGTCTAAACCCATTATATATGACTTTATGAAATATTCCTTTAAATGGGATTTTTTGTTTTTGGATTATTTCTCAATTTTCTTTCATTATGGAATATTTTAATGTTATACACCTAATTTATATTATTTGTTGTATATATTTTCCCTAATACATGTAATATCATTAATCCATCATATTTAATGGTTATTTGATTTTGAATTTGAATTATTTTTATGAGGATTATCTAATGAACCATCATTATGATATATAATCAATATCGTTATATTAAGGGTATGAAATGTTTTGTTTTATGTTATTTCATTAATATGGGTTATGATTCAAATCAAACAAAATTGATAAGGATTTAGGATTTAATCAAATTTTAATCATGATTATTTATACCTGAATTTAAATTGAAACAAATATTTTTTTCATTATCTAATAAAACCCTATAATATTATTCTTCGTTGACCATTAATGAAAAATTCATGAATTAATATGTTATTCCTCTCTTCGGAACTTGTAATTACTGATAAAATATTTTTAATATATAACATCTTTATTTCTCATTTTTTTCTTAAACATAATTTTCATCCATGTCTATATTTTCTATTAAAAAATTACATAATATCTTAATATTATTATATAAAGTATTAAATTAATTATTACTAGTGATGGAATATTTACAAAATGGTTTATGAGAAATATTATTTTCACTTTAAGAACACGATACATTTTTTATTTTCATTCAAATTATGAATGGAATATTAATATAAATGTGATGTACATGAATGTAACATTCTCTAAATCATAAACACTCATAGTTTTAATGAATCCAAGATATGTTTACAGGGTTATTGTAAAGACCTATATTTTTTCATGTAAATTTTTCTTAATTATATGGGAATATTATGAGTCCGTGAAAATTGACGGTGTGTGATTCTGAGGCCCAGGGTTCCCGGAATTAATTTCTGCACCTTTTTAGGTATTTTTCAGTAAATGCATGAATGTAATTTTGTAACTTTTTAACCAGTGCTCGTATTGAAATCTCAGGAAACAGTTGAACACGCAGTTCAAATATTATTTTAAGGATACCTTCACCTTGACCGTAGTAGGTTGTGGGTGGTAGTTAGTTTTCTGGATTACCATGGGAGGTTAAAAGAATAAAAATAAAATAAAATAACAACTTTTTTTATATTTTATTGAACCCTCCTTTTTTATTTTTTGTGCTGGGTAAAACCTGAGCTTGAAACCTCTTCCTTTAATATGGTTTAGCTTTTGGAATTCCCCATATTAAATGGGTAAAAAACCAATTGATGTAATTTACATAACATATTGATTTGGAACCTCACCTCCCCTAGGGAAAAGGATGGGAAAAGGAGGTATTTGTGAGAATTATCCTCCAAATGGTGAACCATTCTAATGAAGAATGCTCTCCTGATCAAGAACGAGGAACCGAATTTGGAGCCTGTTTCGGGAGCGATGGATATTGTCGACTTTTTCATCTTCATCTCCTTCCTAGAGCCACCTCCAATGAGAAAAAAATGTAGGTGTGTTACAATTTGACATATGATTAAATCATTTGTTGATTCTTCATATTAATTATTCAAGAAGAAGATGGAAAAACTAAAATGGCCATCAGTCTACATTTATACCTTGATTCATTTCTTACATTCTTCGACGCTAAATAATTACGCACATGAAAAACACAATGTCTCGTTGATCGTGTCTTATGGATGTCGAGGTCTCGATCGGAAGATCATGAATTTGTGAATGTCCGAATTTTTCGACGTGGAACAAAACTTCAATGGCATGTGGAAGAAGGTAGCGGTCGGCACCTATCAATCCATGAGGAAGAAAGACAACGTGTGTCCACGCCGCCGGAAGAGGAAGTTGCTGCCCGTCGGCTGCGAGAGAGCAGGGGTCGGCCGACATTCTAGTTTGTCTCACGGTGAAGCGGAAGCGTGAGTCCACACAGTGATAGCAGGAGGTCATTGTCACATGGTCGCGGCTGAGGCCGGATGGTGGATGACACCCGGCCAGCCACGATGGAGTAGTAGCCTGCGTCTGCGCCATGGAGAGGAGTATCGGCTGGACATTTCATACCAAGCGGGACCGCCAAGCATTCCTTCATGCCAGTTGGGTGATTGAATGGTCAGTTGGACAGTTTTGGTAAACAATGGGGGGCCTCCCCCTAGGGGATTGGCTAGGGCAGACCCCACCATGATGGGCCACCCGACTGCGGGCTACACCGCGAGATGACATGCTGGTCGCGCCTAGCGGCCTAGGCCGGGGCGCCCCCATTCGTGGGCTGAGCTGGACCAGGGCCCAGCGGCTAGGACCACTGTGGCCTATACCTCCATTTGATGAACATTATACGGCAACAAAATTCATGGATCGAGACTATCCTATTGGTGTACTCCACATGAGTTTTGGATAAAGTTTTAGTGCAGCTAGGTTAGATCGAACCCGAATCTAACTGGCCCCTCACAACGGAAACACCAATAACATACAAACCATGCGTTTGATTGATGCATTGTCTATTGTGTTGGGTCCTTTATGGCATGACAGACCATTGGAATTATTTTTAATGAAACTTCATTGTGGTTGAGGTATGACCCATGAATTGAAGAAAAATTGTCCCAAGAATTCTATGAGAGAGAATCCAGTGGCAGGTAGTGAGTTGGATGTTGGAGATAGATCATACAGAGGTTAGTACCGAGAAATCATATGTGGGTCAACATTGATTTAGTGTGGGTCAGTTCTTAGTGATCCTATGTGGGTCAGATCCTCTATGGGTTAGCACTCAGTGATCATGTGTGGGTCAGTGCATAACGATCTTTTGGGGTTCAGATCTTTTGTGAGTCATTGCGGGGTTTATTTCATATCAATCATGTGTGGGTCAAACTCGTTATAATAAAAAATAGTGCCTCCTGACATAATAAGGTGATCTAGCTTCACGACTAATCATATGTACTTCTATACATCATTGAAAACCTAGTTTGAGATGAGTCTTCTACCTTCGTGATGTTACCTGTGTGGTACGTCTACCATCGTGGTGTTTCCTATGTGGTACTTCTACCTTCTTGGTATTACCTGGGTGGTACTTCAACATTTGTGGTGTTACTTTTGTGGTACTTCTACCTTCATGGTGTTACCTATGTGGTATTCTTCCCTCTTGTGTGAGATGAGTATATCTTGTTAACTTAGTTATATGTATGGGCATATACCTAAGTAAAGTTGATGAATATTGCTTCATGATTTGTGTTTAACCTTTGTGGAAATCTAAGAGACCTACAAGGGTCTCAGGGTCCCTAATGAGTATTGTTATACTCACCACTGCATGGTTTATCCCGCACCTTGGCATATCTTGGGTAGAAAACAAAAAACATTGATCGAGGCTGAGGGTTATTGTAACACCCGAGACTTTTATGTTATATAAATCATCAAAGGAATCTTTTTCTACACAACACTTGCTTGGCTTGCTTTACACGCAATCACGACCTTCCTCGATAGCTTGCGTCATACGCAATACCGAGTTTCACTAAACAACAATATGCTATTAAAACTAGCCATTATGAATAGTAATAACCACTTTTTGAAATTTTATAAATTTTATTTTTCAAAATGGACTTCATTTTTGGACTCAGAATATCGAAATTATCCTAGGGTGAAATTTTGGTATTTTTCTGAAAACTTTCAATTTTTGATGAATAGTGAAACCACTAAGTGGTAGGTTAAAAACTGAATTTTGCATAAAACTTAATTTTACCGCTTCTGTGAATGGAATTTCAAAAATCCGAGAGACACGGTTAATATCAAGGACTAAAATGTGGTTCAATGAGATGAAAATAATTTTTTGGTGAATAGTAACTTTTTACTATTTTTACCGCGGTTAATAGTAAATAGGGTAACTAAGGGTAAATATGATATTAATATTACCCTAACACATGTCCTAATTCTATTGGACAAGTGTAATTCGACCAAAAACAAACTTAGGAATAAAATATGACCATTTAGGCCCACTTGGATTAGATTAGGACATTTATTATTAATTTATTTAAAGAAGGGTTAAAATAGTTAAAATCAAAGTTTAATAAGTAAATCATTTTTAATATAGGGTTATACATAAGATAAATTAGATTTTAAATATTCATTAGAAAGCTAAAACGATTTCCTACATGATGGTATTTTATTTGTAATTTTTAGACATCAAATAATTTAATTTATTTATGACACAAAGATGATGCAGTAATTATCTTATTAATGAAATATTGACAAAATTGATAATATAAATACCAAAATAAATGTAATTTGAGACTTTTTATGAATTCCACTAATTTTCTAGGTTACTATGATATATTAGTATTGATTTAATAAACTTGGTTCGAACATATAATTCTGTTATGACTTTGACAAAAATCATATATCAAATAGTGTCAAAATTGACACAAAATAGTTTTTAAATCAAATATTATATTATTAATTGTTATTTTATTCCAAAAAATCTAAGGATCGGCCAAATGACTTAGATAAGGATATATATATTAATAATAAACAATTTGGGGTTCGTTTGGCATGTTATAGTAAGTGTATTAACCATGTAGTGAAAGAAAACAAAAAGACAAGGTAAAAGTTAAATTAATTAACTTAGAGTTAAATCTAATTGATAAGTTTAAAATAATACCCTAAACTTGTCTAAATCCTATTGGTTGATAGGATTTCCACCCATCCCCACTTTAGCTTCGAAATAAGACCCTTTGGAACCATTATAAACCGATTTTGACTTTAATATAAAATAATATTTTGAGATATTCCTAAGGTGCCCCTCTCCTCCCTTATAAAAGGGCACCTCCTCCCCCTCCTCCTCACACCAATTTGAGCACTCAAGCTCGGCCAACCCCTGCCATTTTCCCTTCTCCACTTCCCTAGAATAATCCTAGAGGTCCTGGTCTTCTCCAAAGAACAATCTTAGTTCCTTAAGTGGAGGATTCAAAAAGGCGTTCCAAAGAAGAGGTAATATCCATTACCGATCTTTTCAATTTCTTTCTTCTTCAACTTCTTCTTCTTTAGTTGTTTCATGATAAAGTAATAACATCAGTATTACTTACATACTGATATGTTATTATAAATATGAAACAACCCTAATTCACCTTCTATCCATACTACGGAAAAATGAAATCACCGCGCGTGCGTACGTACGGAATACCGTCTCCACGCCGTGGTGTAATCTATTTTCCACCATCACCTTACAAGGATGGGTATAATGGTGTAATCAGTAACTATATATTATTATTATTAAGTAATATTGATACTGAAATAATATATATATATACTCCAATACAATTCCACGATCATAGGAACGATATCATCACTCGTGCGTGCGTACGGAATACCGTCTCCACGATGTGATGCGACTCGTTCTACATGATCTTCATTTCATAATGATTATATAAATGAATTGAATGAATGAATATGGTATATACTACACTAATACCATTCTGGAAATGAATTATCTATAACCTAAAGTTAAGAATAATAATTTATTCGACAAAACACGCATAAGAACAAAAAGTTATAAAGACCCGAGTAACAAGTAACAATGAAATATTACTAAAAAGAAGCTAATAATATGACCATATATGATCTCATATCAATATGTATGATTCTGGAATAAGTCAATAACATTATTTAAACCATTATACAGGAGCTTCGGACACGAACAAAGAAAATCGGACCTAAGGTAAGGGAAATATCACAATCTCATTTTTATCCGAGATTGTTTATTCGTAAGTATTTACTGGGGTGTATTTTATCATCCACATCCATGTTCCCTCAATATGTAATATTGTTTCCATCCACTTGAAATATTTTAAATCCAATTTTACCCTTAGGTGAGTTTTTAGTAAAGAATATGAAAGGAATCTTTTGTCTTTTTTCCGTACGAGGTACTTTTTGACTTTTCCGACAAAAGTACGAAGAATGTTTTTTTAACTTATAAGGCATGAATGGATTTTTAAAACATTACTTCAAAGAAGCTTCCTTTACAAGTTTTCAAGTTTATTTTTAATCAACTTCTTTTATTTTAAAGTTGTATGACATGTTATGAAAGGAAAAATGTTTTTGAAGAAGAAAGGATATTTTCCTCAAGAATTCAATTCAAGTGTTTTATCAAAATTATTTTCCATCTAAGATAATAAAGGGTTCTGTTTCTATCCATATTTTTACATTGGTTTGACTATGTTGTGATGGAATTATGTTTATGAATTCCTTTATCATATATGAATTGATTTATGATGTCATGATGTTTCAAGAATCCCATTTTTGTTATATGTGTTATGCGATGATGTATGTTTTATGATTATGTGGCACAGATAAGAAAGGATTCATTATAAGATGGGTGGGACCTATATCTCCCTACAATGCATTGGGTAATGATTTTATATCTCATGAGATAGACATGGCTGGAACGGAAGGTTATTTCGGTTCAGTGATACAGGACTGAAACGAGGAGTGAACTCGGTTCAGAAAGGGACTTTGTCCACTAAGATAGTCTTGGCAATGAGTCATGACTAACAAGAAATGATTTTCCATGATTATGTGTGCATGCCACAAAGATTCAAGTTTTATGTTATGATTATGGGGATCTCATTTTCACTTCTATGATTTATTCCATGTTAAGATATTATGATCTCTTTTGCAGGTTTTAATTTTCAAAAAGATATGACATGATTTTTATTTCCTTTATTTTCCCTTGCTGAGCATTTGAGCTCACCCTTTTATGTTTTCTTTTCCCCAGGCCAGGAAGATGGATATTAAGTAGAATATGCTAAAAGGGACCCTAGATATGATGAAATAAATGGGAGACACTGTAGAAGATTTATGAACCAGTTGTTTATGTTTCCCAGTTTCTAAAGACACTATACCTATACGGTCCTTTGTGGTTTTGTCATATGTTGTAATAAGTGTGATTCAATTTTGAAGTATTAACAATGTATGTAAAGTGTGGGTCGTTATAGTTGGTATCAGAGGAAAGGTATAGTCAACCTTTGGAAACTAGGATGTGAAAGCCTTAGTAAGAACCCTAAGGATAAGTCTAAGCATAGAACACAATCTTAGAAATGGCCATGAATAACCTAGGATAAGACCATAAGCATGAAAATTTTATTCTTGAATTATGTGGTTTCCTATTATAATTAGTGTTGCTCACACTATTCTTCTTGGTTTTAGTCAATGGCTGGAACCCGAAGGAACCGTGTTAATGCGGAATGCGATGGGCAATGCAATGATTGTCCCCCTGAGCAACCAAACGATATGGGAGCTGGAATGCAAAATCTTGTAGCCATGCCCACACAACTTTCTCAAGCTATGAATCATGCAGGATTTCCAAACGAACAAAGGAGGGAGCAACATTCTGTTGAATCCTTCATGAGGCAGCGTCCACCATCTTTCAGCGGGTCTACTGATCCATTAGTTGCTGAACAATGGATTAGTACTACTGAAAAGATATTTTCAGTTCATCAATGTTCTGATCATGATAAAGTCATCCTAGCAGTGTATCGTTTGGAAGGAGATGCTGATCAATGGTGGAATCTTGTTAAGAATACAAGGCAAAGGGATGAAATTGAGTCTATGGAATGGGACGAGTTCAAGAACTTATTTTTCAATAAGTACTTCCCTCGTATTCTCCGAACAAATATGGAGAAAGAGTTCCTTGAACTGAAGCAAAGGGATGATGAATCTGTTGGTACCTATGAAGCAAATTTTACCAGACTTGCAAGGTACGCTTCTGGTATTATTATCCAACCTGAGAGTAAGATCGATCGATTCTTTAGTGGCTTAAAACCAAGTCTTCGAAGGGCGTTAGCCATAATGGACTTCAATAGCTACGAGGAAATCGTTCGATGTGCTCTCAAAGTCGAGATGGAGATTGGAGTAACCCATCAGTCACATGGGTTTGATAAGAAGAGGAAGATGGAATTCAAAGAAAAATCTAAAGAGCACACGGAAAAGAAGATGAACTTTCCCTTATGCTCAAAGTGTGGAAAGAAACATGGAGGGAGTTGTCTTAAAGGGACAAGTAAATGTTTTAAATGTGGAAAGGAAGGTCATCGGGCATTTTAATGCCGTGATAATGGGAAGAAGATATCTAATGATGCAAACAAAGGAAGGGATACACAGAATGAACCTGCTACACTTCAATGTTTCAAGTGCAAGGAGATGGGGCATTATGCCAATCAATGCCCAAATCCAAGGGTTGATGATGATGGTCGACGTCAACAAAATCATAAGGCTAAAGAAAAAGGAAAGTCACATGCAATTTCTATCAGCGATGTGGAGTACGATAACGATGTGGTGAAAGGTACACTTACCATCCACTCTAAAGTAGCAAATGTTTTATTTGATTCTGGATCCACCCACTCTTTTATTTCTGAAAAAGTTTCTAAGGGTATCACCGTATTACCTCAACAATTAGATGTTGAGTTAGCTGTGACAACACCTAATGGCACATCAATCGCATCAGAAGTTTATAATTCTTCTCCGATCGAAGTTTGTGGGAAAGTGCTTCCTGCAAATCTTGTGATCCTTCCTTTAGTGGAATTTGATGTGATTCTTGGCATGGATTGGCTTTCTCTACATGTATCTCATATCAATTGCCAAAGAAGGGAAGTCACATTTCATATTCCAGATCAACCTACGATCGTCTATCAATGCAAGGATGAACATAACCTTCCAGTGGAAATTTCTTCAATCTTATGGGTATTGATTCCACTAAATGAAGGTTATTTATCTCAAATAGTTGGTGAGAAACTCACGATTAAGAATATGCCCATTGTACGGGAGTTTGATGATGTCTTTCCGGAGGAATTACCGGGTCTTCCACCAAATCGTGAAGTTGAGTTTTCAATAGAACTCGTACCGGGTGCTTTGCCTATTTCAAAGACACCTTATAGAATGGCCCCAATTGAGTTGCAGGAATTGAAGAAGCAACTCCAAGAGAATCTTGATAAGGGATTCATACGCCCTAGTGCGTCACCTTGGGGAGCACCTGTTCTATTTGTTAAGAAGAAAGATGGATCAATGAGACTATGCATTGATTATAGAGAACTTAACAAGATCACTATCAAGAACAAATATCCTCTCCCACGCATTGATGACTTATTTGACCAACTACGCGGAGCTCAATACTTTTCCAAGATTGATCTTCGTTCAGGGTATCATCAATTAAGGGTCAAAAGGGAGGATATACCAAAGACGGCTTTCCGTACAAGGTATGGACACTATGAATTTATAGTGATGCCATTTGGTCTTACTAATGCCCCTGCAATCTTCATGGATCTAATGAATAGAGTCTTTAGAGACTGTCTTGATCAATTTGTGGTAGTCCTTATAGACGATATTCTTGTCTATTCAAAGAGCAAGGAAGAGCATGAAGATCACTTGAGAATTATATTGAAGACCCTGAGAAAAGAGAAGCTTTATGCCAAATTTACCAAGTGTGAATTTTGGCTTCAAAAAGTTGCATTTTTGGGTCATATAATCTCAAAATAGGGGATATCTGTGGATCCAGCAAAAACAGAGGTTATCGAAAGATGGTCAAGACCAACAACAGTAACTGAGATCCGAAGTTTTCTTGGTTTGGATGGATATTATCGACGTTTTGTAAAAGATTTTTCACGATTATCTAATCCACTCACCAAGTTGACTCGGAAAGGAGTTAAGTTTGTTTGGACAGAGGAATGTGAAGAGAATTTCAAGGAGTTGAAAAGAAGGTTATCCAGTGCACCTGTGCTCACACTGCCTTGTAGTGGAGAAAGGTTTGTGATCTACAGTGATGCATCCAAGAAGGGATTGGGGTGTGTTCTTATGCAAAATGATATGGTGATAGCTTATGCCTCACGACAGTTGAAAATCCATGAGCAAAATTACCCAACACATGATTTGGAGTTGGCTGCGGTAATCTTTGCATTAAAGATTTGGAGGCATTGCCTTTATGGTGAAAGGTGTGATATTTATACTGATCATAAAAGTTTAAAGTATATTTTCACACAAAAGGAGCTGAATATGCGCCAAAGAAGATGGTTGGAGCTGATTAAGGATTATGACTGCTCAATCCATTACCACCCTGGGAAAGAAAACAAGGTGGCAGATGCATTAAGTCGACAAGACCATGCTAGTTTATCCATGATGAGGATCACAAAAGATCCAATATTTATGGATTTACAAAGGATGGATCTTGGAATTATAATGGAAGGGGAAGAATCTTATCTTTCTCAAATGAATGTTCAACCATCTATACATGTGAAGATTAAAGAGGCACAGAAAGAAGATGTCGAGTTACAAAAGAAGGTGAGAAATGTTCCTGAATTCAACCTTGATTGTGATGGGATAATAAAGTTCAGGAATCGGGTTTGTGTTCCTACCATCCCCGAATTAAAGAAAGAGCTGCTGGATGAGGCTCATAGTTCTTCATTATCTATTCATCCTGGAAGTACGAAGATGTATAGGGACCTGAAAGAGTACTTCTGGTGGGATGGCATGAAAAGAGATGTTGCTGAATATGTCTCTCGATGCTTGGTTTGTCAACAAGTTAAAGCTGAGAGACAGAAGTCTAAGGGGATGTTACAACCATTACCCATACCCGAATGGAAATGGGAAAACATCACTATGGACTTTGTCACAGGACTTCCTAAAACATCCAAAGGCAATAATGCTATTTGGGTCATAGTTGATCGCCTTACAAAGTCTGCACACTTCATTGCTATTAGAGAGGATTTCTCTCTAGATCAGCTTGCCAGGATATATGTAAAGGAAGTGGTAAGATTGCATGGAGTACCACTTTCTATTATATCTGATCGGGATCCGAGATTTACCTCGAAGTTCTGGCGAAGTCTTCAGCATACTCTGGATACAGAGTTGAGTTTCAGCACTGCTTATCATCCCCAGACAGACGGTCAGTCTGAGAGAACAATTCAAACCCTAGAAGATATGTTGAGAGCTTGCTCTATGGATTTCAAAGGAGGTTGGGATCAACACCTACCTTTGGTGGAATTTTCTTATAATAATAGCTTTCACTCCAGTATTCAGATGGCTCCTTATGAAGCTCTCTATGGAAAGAAATGCAGGACTCCAACTTGCTGGGATGAAGTTGGGGAAAGAAAGCTATTAGGACCTGATCTCGTTGATGAAATGGCAGAAAAGGTCAGATCTATTCAACAACCCATAAGAGCAGCTCAGAGTCGACAGAAAAGTTATGCCGACAACCGAAGAAAAGACCTAGAGTTTGAAGTGGGTGATAAATTGTTCTTACGAATATCTCCCTGGAAGAGGGTTATGAGATTTGGAAAGAAGGGGAAGTTGAGCCCTAGATATATCGGTCCTTTTGAAATACTGGATCGTGTTGGGAAGGTAGCTTACCGATTGGCACTTCCACCGAATCTCTCTCATGTTCACGATGTGTTCCATGTATCTCTCCTGAGAAAGTACATACCAGATCCTTCACATGTCCTCAGCTCAGAAGTTGTACCGCTGGAGCAAGATCTTTCTTATGAAGAACAGCCGATAGAGATTCTGGATCGTAGCGAAAAAGTCCTACGAAACAAGACCACTCGCTTGGTGAAAGTTTTATGGAGAAACCACCAACTTGAAGAAGCTACATGGGAGCTTGAGGATATGATGAGGGAGAAGTATCCTCATTTGTTTGTTGCAAAGTGACGAATTTCGAGGGCGAAATTCTTTTTAAGGGGGGTAGAATGTAACACCCGAGACTTTTATGTTATATAAATCATCAAAGGAATCTTTTTCTACACAACACTTGCTTGGCTTGATTTACACGCAATCGCGACCTTCCTCGATAGCTTGCATCGTACGCAATACCGAGTTTCACTAAACAACAATATGCTATTAAAACTAGCCGTTATGAATAGTAATAACCACTTTTTGAAATTTTATAAATTTTATTTTTCAAAATGGACTTCATTTTTGGACTCAGAATATCGAAATTATCCTAGGGTGAAATTTTGGTATTTTTCTGAAAACTTTCAATTTTTGATGAATAGTGAAACCACTAAGTGGTAGGTTAAAAACTGAATTTTGCATAAAACATAATTTTACCGCTTCTGTGAATGGAATTTCAAAACTCCGAGAGACACTGTTAATATCAAGGACTAAAATGTGGTTCAATGAGATGAAAATAATTTTTTGGTGAATAGTAACTTTTTACTATTTTTACCGCGGTTAATAGTAAATAGGGTAACTAAGGGTAAATATGATATTAATATTACCCTAACACATGTCCTAATTCTATTGGACAAGTGTAATTCGACCAAAAACAAACTTAGGAATAAAATATGACCATTTAGGCCCACTTGGATTAGATTAGGACATTTATTATTAATTTATTTAAAGAAGGGTTAAAATAGTTAAAATCAAAGTTTAATAATTAAATCATTTTTAATATAGGGTTATACATAAGATAAATTCGATTGTAAATATTCATTAGAAAGCTAAAACGATTTCCTACATGATGGTATTTTATTTGTAATTTTTAGACATCAAATAATTTAATTTATTTATGACACAAAGATGATGCAGTAATTATCTTATTAATGAAATATTGACAAAATTGATAATATAAATACCAAAATAAATGTAATTTGAGACTTTTTATGAATTACACTAATTTTATAGGTTACTATGATATATTAGTATTGATTTAATCAACTTGGTTCGAACATATAATTCTGTTATGACTTTGACAAAAATCATATATCAAATAGTGTCAAAATTGACACAAAATAGTTTTTAAATCAAATATTATATTATTAATTGTTATTTTATTCCTAAAAATCTAAGGTTCGGCCAAATTACTTAGATAAGGATATATACATTAATAATAAACAATTTGGGGTTCGTTTGGCATGTTTTAGTAAGTGTATTAACCATATAGTGAAAGAAAACAAAAAGACACGGTAAAAGTTAAATTAATTAACTTAGAGTTAAATCTAATTGATAAGGTTAAAATAATACCCTAAACTTGTCTAAATCCTATTGGTTGATAGGATTGCGACCCATCCCCACTTTAGCTTCGAAATAAGACCCTTTGGAACCATTATAAACCGATTTTGACTTTAATATAAAATAATATTTTGAGATATTTATAAGGTGCCCCTCTCCTCCCTTATAAAAGGGCACCTCCTCCCCCTCCTCCTCACACCAATTTGAGCACTCAAGCTCGTCCAACCCCTGCCATTTTCCCTTCTCCACTTCCCTAGAATAATCCTAGAGGTCCTGGTCTTCTCCAAAGACCAATCTTAGTTCCTTAAGTGGAGGATTCAAAAAGGCGTTCCAAAGAAGAGGTAATATCCATTACCGATCTTTTCAATTTCTTTCTTCTTCAACTTCTTCTTCTTTAGTTGTTTCATGATAAAGTAATAACATCAGTATTACTTACATACTGATATGTTATTATAAATATGAAACAACCCTAATTCACCTTCTATCCATCCTACGGAAAAATGAAATCACCGCGCGTGCGTACGTACGGAATACCGTCTCCACGCCGTGGTGTAATCTATTTTCCACCATCACCTTACAAGGATGGGTATAATGGTGTAATCAGTAACTATATATGATTATTATTAAGTAATATTGATACTGAAATAATATATATATATACTCCAATACAATTCCACGATCATAGGAACGATATCATCACTCGTGCGTACGTACGGAATACCGTCTCCACGATGTGATTTTACTCGTTCTACATGATCTTCATTTCATAATGATTATATAAATGAATTGAATGAATGAATATGGTATATACTACACTAATACCATTCTGGAAATGAATTATCTATAACCTAAAGATAAGAATAAGAATTTATTCGACAAAACACGCATAAGAACAAAAAGTTATAAAGACCCGAGTAACAAGTAACAATGAAATATTACTAACAAGAAGCTAATAATATGACCATATATGATCTCATATCAATATGTATGATTCTGGAATAAGTCAATAACATTATTTAAACCATTATACAGGAGCTTCGGACACGAACAAAGCAAATCGGACCTAAGGTAAGGGAAATATCACAATCTCATTTTTATCCGAGATTGTTTATTCGTAAGTATTTACTGGGGTGTATTTTATCATCCACATCCATGTTCCCTCAATATGTAATATTGTTTCCATCCACTTGAAATAGTTTAAATCCAATTTTACCCTTAGGTGAGTTTTTAGTAAAGAATATGAAAGGAATCTTTTGTCGTTTTTCCGTACGAGGTACTTTTTGACTTTTCCGACAAAAGTACGAAGAATGTTTTTTTTAACTTATACGGCATGAATGGATTTTTAAAACATTACTTCAAAGAAGCTTCCTTTACAAGTTTTCAAGTTTATTTTTAATCAACTTCTTTTATTTTAATGTTGTATGACATGTTATGAAAGGAAAAATGTTTTTGAAGAAGAAAGGATATTTTCCTCAAGAATTCAATTCAAGTGTTTTATCAAAATTATTTTCCATCTAAGATAATAAAGGGTTCTGTTTCTATCCATATTTTTACATTGGTTTGACTATGTTGTGATGGAATTATGTTTATGAATTCCTTTATCATATATGAATTGATTTATGATGTCATGATGTTTCAAGAATCCCATTTTTGTTATATGTGTTATGCGATGATGTATGTTTTATGATTATGTGGCACACATAAGAAAGGATTCATTATAAGATGGGTGGGACCTATATCTCCCTCCAATGCATTGGGTAATGATTTTATATCTCATGAGATAGACATGGCTGGAACGGAAGGTTATTTCGGTTCAGTGATACAGGACTGAAACGAGGAGTGAACTCGGTTCAGAAAGGGACTTTGTCCACTAAGATAGTCTTGGCAATGAGTCATGACTAACAAGAAATGATTTTCCATGATTATGTGTGCATGCCACAAAGATTCAAGTTTTATGTTATGATTATGGGGATCTCATTTTCACTTCTATGATTTATTCCATGTTAAGATATTATGATCTCTTTTGCAGGTTTTAATTTTCAAAAAGATATGATATGATTTTTATTTTCTTTATTTGCCCTTGCTGAGCATTTGAGCTCACCCTTTTATGTTTTCTTTTCCCCAGGCCAGGAAGATGGATATTAAGTAGAATATGCTAAAAGGGACCCTAGATATGATGAAATAAATGGGAGACACTGTAGAAGATTTATGAACCAGTTGTTTATGTTTCCCAGTTTCTAAAGACACTATACCTATACGGTCCTTTGTGGTTTTGTCATATGTTGTAATAAGTGTGATTCAATTTTGAAGTATTAACAATGTATGTAAAGTGTGGGTCGTTATAGTTATAGGACTAGAGGTTGCCAGAAGGTGGATCATTAGACGAGATGTACCATAGTGAAAACCATTAGAGAGTTGTACATACCCTTCAGGTAGGATCCTTGGATGGTGTCTACAAGAGCTGTTCTCAGTTATACTTGTACTTTCCAGTTGGACTTGTATTCTGGCCCCTTTACTTACGGTAAACACCCTATTTCCTATATTGTTTACTTTGAGCTTGTGTCTTGTTGAGTGCATGGTTTGTATGGGTTTATAGGTTTAAAGGAAACGTCTTCTTGGTTTTGGGGATATTCCAATCTGGTGCTAGTCGCAAGACTATGGCTATGGAAGGTGGGCGTGGGGTAGTCATGGAATAGGCCCCAGGGGACAGGTCATGATGGTTATTATGCATGGTAAATTTTTTCTGAATATTTTTTTACATTTAAAAAAATATTTTAGAAGTTAAAAGGTCATCATTATCAAGAATTTTTTAATGATATTTTTATTGTATTTATATTCATCAAAGAAAAAAACCATTTATTTTCCTTATTTTGAATTGGGAAAATATTGTAATTATACCATCCTTTTTATTTATCTATATGGTTTATGATAATTACACAATTGAAATAATCATCATTCACCTTCTTGGAAAATTTTTACTCAAAAAACATTCCCTTAAATATCAATTCTTTTTAATCACTAGACAATAAATTTCCATTAAATATCTATATTATTTTTCTAGGATGTGAATAATTATGAAACAATATATCATTTCTAAATAAGGTTCTTTACTTTTAATGTTATTTTATTCACTGGGGAATTATCGATAATATGTATTCTTCACTTATTATATACATTTGTTAACATGGAATATTATTCATGAATTAAATCAATCAATCGATATATGAAGAATTAATTGAACATTCAATGATGGGTGGGTCCCAGAATTATATATCCTCTTGATTCATTCATAGGTCTCATGAGACAAATTAGAAAGCTAGAAGTAAATGGGTTTTTTCTGTAAACTAACCAATAATTAATCTCTATTGGAGGAAGTTTTTGATAGTTCAGATATCATGACATGTGAGATCAATGAGTCTAATATTAACCATTAAAACCATTATATATTCAGTTAGTAGTATCTATTAAAATAATAAATTTATATTATTCATTTATTAAATTCATGATTCTGTGATTATTTATATGGCATTATTTGGTCATCATTTATTCCTTCAATATTATTATTCATCACCATGTTATCTACTAAATTGAATTTGTTATTAGTTATTTACATTTACATATAAATTATTTCCTATTTATTCATGATATATTCTTTTTCACTTAACCCTTAATGAGTATTTGAGCATAGCCTCATTTGGTTTCCAATCCTTGGGATATGATGAAGGAATATTTGAATGATTTTAATAATGTTGCATATTTTCTTCCACTATGACTAGATTAATGTTTCAAATGCAATTTGAATCAAAATTATGTATTTATTTTACCAATACTACTAAAATGTTCAGTAATTTGGGATACAACCTCATGTATCTAACACCAATGAAATAAAGTAATCATCATCTCTATGTTACAAGGGTTGGGAATGTGATAGTTCATATCAGAGAATGTTTAGTAAAATCCATAGGAACTGGATTCAGGAAAATTTATATTGGGTAACATAACCCTATGATGAGATTTGATGATAAGTCTTTTTATAAGATAAAAAGATTTAGTTTTGTATATTTTTATTATATAGATTTCCTTTCAATATATTCACCCCTGGTTACTATAAGTGGATGTTGATATTGAACTGTTGTACCTAAGGTTGGTTACATTGAAAAGGATGCAATGGAATTTAAATTTGTAACGTCCTGACCCAGCACACCCCTAAACCGATGGTCAGACCAGTTGCCACATGACCTCATGCGCGTCTCTCCGTATGCCAGAGGATTCCGACTAGAAGAGAGGATATAAGGATAGTCAGTTGGGAGACTATAAACTCATAATAGAGTTTCAAAATGGTAAATCAGAGTAAATAACAATCAATAGAATAAACAGTAATACATAAATGGAAAAACATCATAAGAAAAATAGTACTCATTTTATAAAAGTGTCTCACGCCAATTATACAACATGTGCATGCTTGACATGATAATGATAAAAAAAGGGAATGTATTTAACAAGACATCATGCTTTACATTACAATACAGAAATAAATAAACAATGACTCAAAGCCTCGAGGTGGTCTCCTTGAGCGTCTTGAGCTTCCACTCGGTCCACTGCTCCTAACTACCAGGTAAATGGAAACAACAAAATCCTATATCCAAATAGAATCTACTTGGGTACCCCAGTGCAATAGCGCCCTGAGTAGGGTGTGAAATAAAACTCTTCATAGTATGGAACCACCAACATCAACCCCAAATCCATAAATTTCATAAATAATATAAAATGTTTGAAAGAATTTATAAATAAAGTAAGTATTACAAAGTAACTGTATACCCAAGTCCCTTCTTCAATCATAAGTTGATGTATGAACCAAAATTATACATTTTTCATGGAAACTAAACAATCATTAAACGATCATTTTGATTTATCAATTATTCAAACCTCATTAAATTATGAAAGTCTTGAAATTCATCATAATCCCAACATCCCCCAAATAAGTCACTCACCACATATGACTCTAAAGACTATCTAAGTAGACAATGTATATATTGAATCCATGTTTGTGCTTTGGATGGAATAGCGCTTCATAAGAAATTCAATAATAATCTTTCATAAACTATAACTGAGACTGTCAACTAAAAATAGTGATTTGATCATGGGTCCATCCACTAATAGTGATTCTCCCAATTCATTGATATGTCTGAACCCTTTATCAAGTTCAATTCAAAAATCATTATGTCACAACAGTTTTTATTTATTAAGTAATTCATTTTAAGTATGACCAATTATACCCACATTTTAGTGTCAATTAATGGGAGTAGAAAATCGTGTCTAGCACCCTTGAGAGCATTTGGAGCCTTAGCCCTTGTCTCACAAACCATGGGTATTTGGAGCATCAGTCCATGTCCTATAAAATGAATATTGCATGCATGATGGGTGTAAAAACACCATGTCTAGCACCCATGAGTATTTGGAGCATCAATTTATGTCTCA
The DNA here is from genome assembly GCA_963277665.1 of Viscum album. Classification (NCBI taxonomy): domain Eukaryota; kingdom Viridiplantae; phylum Streptophyta; class Magnoliopsida; order Santalales; family Viscaceae; genus Viscum; species Viscum album. Next base: position 1,843,248,007 of record OY728157.1, on the reverse strand, counting down.
CAACCCATTTATAAATCATACATATATATTTATCATTTGTGTAGAATTCCATGTCTAACAACCCAAAAACATCCATTAATTAATTCATAAATTATTTAATCCAAAACCATTAATTAATTCAACAACTAATTAACAACATAATTCACCTATCAAATAATTATATAATTAATTAACCATTAAACATCTCAATTATAAATAATTAATTTAAATTTAATTATTCATATCAAGAAAACTAAATAATTAACTCAACATATAATTATCCAAATATTAGACTCTATTTTTTGTGGTGCAGAACCCAAAAACTGTATAATTATTTACCTCTGAACAATGTCGATGAACTGAATCATCTCGAACCGCTTCATCTTCGGCATTGATTTCCAGTACATGGACCATGGAATCCTGATAACCTTATTGCACAACCCTAAAACCAAAGAAAACCAAAATTATGGGTTACAATAAAAACCCTAAATTCGGCCAACCATAAATGTGTACCAAAAAACATCAAAGTACAAAAGAGATAATGAATAGCATGAGAGGAGATATTATGTATTCAAATCATACCAAAACAAAAGATGAAATTAGAGAAAAATAATGTGCAAAGAAGGACACACAACAAGGGGTCGTGCACTACTGTTCTTCCCAGATGGGTGTCGCACTGCTGTAGAAGGTCCTGCCATGGGAGGAGGTCACACCTTAAGGGCCGCGTGTCTGGTGCTAGGAGGTCATTCGGCTAAGGGAGAAGTGAGAAGTATGAGACGAAAAAGGGATTCTCAACTAGCTGGGTGTGATGTGGTGGTTTTCTTCATGCCTTTGGATTTCGTGCCCTAAGAGGAAGAAGAAGGTGGGTCGTTCCCCATTTTCTTTCTAACATGAAACTAAAAATTAAATCCACTATAATTATAACATCTAATAATAATAATAAAACATCCATTGTTAATTTTTATTTAATTTAATTAATTCAATTTATGATAATAATAATAATAGTCATAAGGAATAATAATAATAGTTGATAAAAATATTATTATTACCACAAGTTTTAATATTCAATCATTCAAAACCAAAACCCCAAAATATATCATTATTATCATTATTATTAATTATAATTCAAACAATATAATTTAATAATAATAATAAGTAATATATGCATAAAAAATATGTATAAAAATAATAATAATCACAATATCATTATTATTATTTCCATTAACCTTTATTTATTAAGACTGTAACTCCCAATTTATTGAGACATCTCTCCAATGGCCCGAAGGCCTTCCTTTTTTTTATTGATTTTGATAATACACCTTTGAAGGGGTGATGTAGAACCCTTACCATGCATGTAGGTGTAAGTATTACATGGCACTTAGTTCTTAGAGTAATTCATTTCTTGTATGCATCAAATATTACATACCTCCCAGAATAACTACTTGGAACTACCCTTCCCCAGTATCATCATCATGAAATAAGCTCTCCACATTTGCATGGTTTTTCAGCTAGTCTTTACTGTGCATTCATGGGCCTGTCCCGATGGTAGGTTCTATACCCAATCATTCTTGAAATCCATTTAGCTTCTCCACTAGTGAAATCTCCTTGATCATCCTCTTTCTGATGCAATTTTCTTGTAGTTTGTCTAGTTTTCATCTACACATAAGGTGGCCCGAAAGCCTTGTGGTGGCCTAAAAGCAATACTGACCTGAAGTCCTGGGAGGCCAGAAGTCCTTAAAGGACTCAAGGACCAAATCGGTGGCCTGATGGTCTAAACAGGGGAATATTCCCGGCTGTAATAGTGCTAAAAATTTCCTGCTACAGTTATCGCTACAATACTGTACATTTCCTACTACAGTACCCGATACAGTACGTCTCCAGTTCCTGCTACAATAATGTTACATCACCCGGAAATTAGCCTCCACCTGGATTTGATCATGGGTCTTCTGGATGCACTTAAGGAGTCCTCACCAACTGGGTTGAGGTACATGTTCCCAATATATTTTACATCATTAATGAAAAAAATCTTACTCATAACCCCTAATTAACTGCTATAATAATAATAATCATTACATTAATAGAACTAAAATAAAAATAATAACATTATTATTATTTTTGAAACCTTTGATAAACCCAGCACCTCTCTTTAATAAGAATGCTTTATTAAATCTAAAACCCAACATTTTTTAAACGTTTCATTGAGAAGCTCAAAAGCCTCATTAAATACTCATAAATGATACACTCTCTTAACTTGAGATTAAATATCAAAGTATCCAAATAATTTATGACACTATAATAATAAAAAAACATTAGTATTATTAGAATATTCCTCCTTTTAATAATAAACGGTCCTTTACTGATTCTGAAACTCATCATTTAATTAAAATTGTTCTTCGATAAACCCAAAATCCATATTAATTTCATCAATTTTCATTTAGTTAATTATTTATCATTCATTTAATTAAACAACTACAATAATATTAATAATAATAAATTAATTATTACTTTTGTTAAAACATTATTTTAATTAATCACAATATCTAGTATAATCTTCTTTAATTAAATTAAATACTTTATTGATCATGGTAAATTTCATGGGTTGGACCGCAACCATGCCCTACCCATGAAGATCCATTAAAGTTTACATTCCCAGATCTAATTCCCAAAGACTCATCTGGACTCCGGCTAATATTATAGGTTAATTACGAAAGTACAAAAATGACAACTTTAGTTGTTCTACCACTCAGAATAATATTCCAGAGCTCAGTTAAAAAAATGACCCTTTGATAAACCATAATTTTTTAAAACCTTTGTATTTTAACCCAATTTAATAACATAAGACTTTAAAATCTACCCACACTGATAACATATCATCATCGAGAAGCCGTCAAGAACCACTACTATTACAACAATCCAACCGAAGTAATTTATGCTTGTTAGAACTAACGTGTTTCATTCCAAACATCAAACGCACAATCTAACTCTTCACAAGACTAAGGTATAAGCCATTAAAACCAAAGTCAAATCCCATCTTATATCTGAAACATTGAAATCAATCTTATAGCTGAGGCCATTATAGGGACCTTGTAACTGAAAATGGTTGAATCTTGATCAACCAAAATAATAGGTCGCACAAGCTTCCCTCAAAAGACGTCACAGACCCAAAACCCAAATTTTCACATTTATCTGACAACATTCCATTAAAACTATTACAAAACCATCCATTTCTATAATGATTTCCTTAACCAAAATCTAGTAAAATTGCTATTTAATTCCATTAAAATACTCTTTTGGAAAAATAATCGTTTCCTAACATGAATAAAGGAGTTTCCCAAAGAAACCACACTTTCCACGTAATACCCAAATAACAACCACTCATTAATCCCATCAATATTTAAATTGTAGTGCAGTATAAGACCAACACTATCATTGTGTCTCTGTGAAGATGTCAAAATAGGGTGCATCCTCTTCGTATTTAGAAGAGTGCACTAATAGAAAAACAATGTCATTTACAAGGTGAGCTGAACTACTACTGGACAAATCTGTTCAAATATATCTGCATCACCTGCTGACACATTTATCAAAAATGATGCAAAGATACCCACCTTAAAATTTTCAAATACATCACAAGAAAAGATCTTCCACTCACCATCACACTATTTTAGAAAATGTTAACACATGGAATTGATGTTCCTCAAACCAAAATCACCACATTAGACACTGATAAAAAAATTCGTCACCTAAACCTATCAGTATGCCATAATAGCCGAGTCCCAATAAGTCCTCCCGAGTTGTGGGATGGACATAAATTAACTTCATATTACATTATAATGCTACTACCTACCACCGGTTATCCCCCTACAAAACATAAACATCAACCCTCTCTCATAGTCACATTAAACCAAAATCACAACAATCAAAATCCAATTTTTTGTTTTTCCCATTTTAATTAATTCATTTCATCCATTCAGCATTTGAATGAATTTCAATATACAACAAGTGTATTTTTCGTAAAATGTCACTTGGTTTTCAAAAAACCTCCCTATGGAAAAAGTATACATGCTTTCCCAAACAACCTCTTTAATCATTTAACATTATGTGTTATTCAAATTTGAACAGTTAATTATGCATATAGATTCCTTTTACCAAGAAGGAGACCTCGGAGAGTCCCATTTATTCAATCTGGGTTCTTCCAAAATCAACCCAACAATAGATCATTTCAATCAAAACTCATAATTTTTACATTTATAACAATTTTCAAACATACTATGGTTATATATGGTTCAAAAACATGGGTGGCCATATACCAATCGATAAGGTGCTCTTACACCTTATTACTGGAATTTGGATCTCATTTATCACATTTTATATTAATTTAACATTTTAAATTTAGTAGCGTTTTCATATATCAAAACATCTCTAGCATGTTAGCTTAATCAGTAACACAATAGCATGCTATAACACAAGAAGCATGGATCGAAAACAAAAAATGCTAATAATTGAGGCAGTATGACATAGAATCACCCAATCATTTAAATATATCACTAGAACATGATATCTATAAAGTCATGATAAATTAGATCAAAACATGGAATTTCACCAATGGAACACAATTCAAATTAGCAGGCATCCAACTAATGAAACTAATTGTAATGTTATATGAACGACATGTGAATATCTATGTGACTAAGATGAAGCATGTATGAAACTTCCTTTCTCTATTAGGCTAAGAAAACTGTTTTTCAAATTTCTCAAAATCAATTAGCAGTGGAAAATACCCTAGTCACTCAAGGTAAAATCACAACAATTGTAACCTCAAATAGTACAAAAATAAATTCACATCCCTAGCTACATGGTCATTTCTTGTACATAGGTTGATCAGTCTCAAGCATAGAAATTAACCCAAGCATCAATACATTCCAAGTATACTATCTACCGAACCCCAAAAATGTATGAAAAAGGAAAAAAACATCATTAAACCTTTGATACGACTTTGTAACGTCCCGACCTGGATCACCCCTAAACTGGTGGCCAAACCAGTCGCCACATGGCCTCAGGCGCATCTCCCCGTTAGCCAAAGTGTACTGACTAGTGGCGAGGGTCTAAGGATAGTCAGTGGGGAGACTATACCCTCATATCATAATTTCAAGGTGGTAGATCAGAGTAAATAAAAATAAATAGTGGAAACAGTAATACATAATACAAAAAACAACAGAAGATAAATAATAATAATTTTATAAATGTTTCCAATGCCACTTATACAATAGATGCATGCGTGACATCCCAATGATCCAAAATGGAATGAAGTGATCATTCCAACATTCTCTAAATTGCATTTATTAAATAAATAAACAATGACTCAAACACCCAAGGTGGTCCCCTCGAGTATCCTGAGCTTCCACTTGGTCCTCTACTCATAACTCCCATGTAAATGAAAAAAACACAATCATGTAACCAAAGAGAATCTAATGAGGTACCCCAGTGCAATGGCGCCCTAAGTAGGGTGTGAGATGTAAATCTTCATAGGACATGTCCACCAGTGTCTACCTCAAATCCTGATATTTAATAAATAACTTTAACTGTAGAGACCCCAAGATTGACGTACATGGACATTACATTTATTTGGCGGAATACATAATAAATAACAAAAACAAACACCGATGTACCGTAATAGTATAGTGTCTTTGGAAAGTCGGAACGAAATATTATAATCGTGGTGGAAGATCTTCAACATCTCCCATAATGATCTTTCCTTTTTTTCTTACCTAAAACCATTCTTTATATCTTGGGGAAAAGAAAACATATAAAGGGTGAGCTCAAATGATCAGTAAGGGTAAGCATGTAGAAAATAAAACAAACCATATATATTTGAACTTCAAAACATGAACATAATATCAAAATCATGATCAATGAAATAAAACATGGCAGTATGTAAGACATAGATCATAAAGAAACATTAATCATGATAAAATAGAATGGGAATAAAACGTGTAGTTGTGGACAAACATTTACCACATGATATGATTTCCATAGTATCCATGGGATTGCTGCCAAGACCATCTTAGTGGACAATGTTCCTTTCTGAATCGAGTTCAATCCTCGTTTCGGTCCTGTAACACTGAACCAGATTAACTTAATGTTCCATCAATATATGTCTCATGAGATATAAATATTTACCCAATGCATTGGATGAAGATATAGGTCCCACCCATGTCATAATGAAATCATTCTTACATGTGCCACAAAATAAATATAAATCATTCATCATAACCCAAAGAATAAAATATGTATCATAAACATCATCCCATCATAACATAATCCATATAAAACAAATGGAAATCATTTCATTATAAGATAAGTGAAACCATGTAAATCATAAGGACATTATACTTGAAACATACACATAAGAAATAATTTCACCTTAGATGGAAAATGGTTTTGATAAAACACTTGAAATGAATTCTTGAGGAAAATATATTTTCTTTTTCAAAATCAATTCGTTTCACAAAATTCAATGCAATTTTAAAAGAAAGGGAATTTGTTTAAAATAGTCATGAAATCTTGTAGAGGACGCTTCGTGAAAATTCGGTGTTAAGAAAACATAAAAATCCGTTCATAACATATAAGATAAATAACATTCTCCTCATACATTTGCTAAAAATTCCAAAATTTCCTCGTAGGGTAAACAAAAGAAGGATTTTTTCCACAACATAATGTAAATGTCAAAGATGGGTAAAAATGACTTTAATCATACATGGAAGAATATTAAACACTTTATGAAGCAAAATTTTATTGAAATGAATGAAAAATATAACCCTAGTAAATACGTACGTATAAACAATCTCGGATAAGAACGAGATTGGAGAAGTTGTCCCTTACCTTTGGTCTGATATGCTTCGTACGTATCTTAAACTCCTCTTCCATGACACACCTCCTTGAAACATGTTCTTAGGGAACTAGAGTTGGTCTTTTGAGATAAATAGAACCACTATGATATATCTAGAGAGGATGAGAAGAGGAATTGGTAGGGTTTGGCCGAGATTCAAGGCTCAAAAGGGTGTGACGAGAAGAGGGAAGGGGTGCCCTTTTTAAAAGAGAGGGGAGGTGCACCTTTGGAAAAACCTAAAATATTATATTATAATAAAGTCATATTCGGTTTAAAACGTCTCCAAACCGACTTATTTCGAAGATAATGTGGGGATGGGTAGAACTAATCTCAACCAATAGGGTTTAGACAAGTTTAGGTTACTATTTTAACCTTATCATTTAGATTTAACTCTATGTTAAATAATTTAACTTTTACCGTGTCTTCTTGTTTTCTTACACTATATGGTTATGAAACTTACTATAAAAAGCCAAACAAACCCCATGTGGCTAATTATTAATATATATATCCTTATCAAAGTCATTTTTCCAAACCATATATTTTTAGGAATAAAATGACAATTAATAATATAATATTTTTTTTAAAAACTATTTTATGTAAATTTTGACACTATTTGGTACTTGATTTCTGTGAAAATCATAACACCATGAATAGTTAGAAGAAAGTTAATTAAATCAATAATAACATGTCATATTAACCATATAAATAAGTGGAATTCATATATAGTCTAAAATTACAATTATTTGGGTATTTATAACATCAATTATGTTAATATTTCATTAATAAGGTAATTACTACATCATCATTGTCTCATAAATAAATTAAATTATTTAATGTATAAAATTTATAAATAAAATACCATTATGTAAGAAATATTTTTATATTTCTAGTTAATATTTATAGTCGAATTTATCTTATGTATAACATTATATTAAAAATGTTTTAGTTATTAAACTTTGATTTTACCTATTTTAACACTTCGTTAAATAAAATAATAATAAATCACCTAATCTAATACAAGTGGGCCTAAAGGGTAATATTTTATCCCTAAGGTTTTTTTGGTCGAATTACAGTTATCTAATTGAATTATGACATGTTTTAGTGTTATAATAGTATCATTTTTTACCCTTAATTACCTATTTACTTTTAACTGTGGTAAATAAAAGTAAAAAGTTAATATTCACTGAAAATTATTTTTATCTTAGTGAACCACATTTTACTTACTGATATCAACGGTGTCTCTCAGATTTTTAAAATTCCACTCACAGAAGTGGTAAAATTATGTTTTATGTAAATTTGAAAATTCTCCAAGGATGTGGGTAAAAGACGGTGAAAAGTTCAATAAAATTTTTATATATCTAAGATTATAATAAAATGACTTCAATGAATCAAATTGAACTTATATAGGTATTATATATCAATTTTGACTGAAAATAACTTTAAATAAAATAAATAATTATTTAATGAAAAATTTGGGTTTTAAATAGTATCCCAGTGTTTCAGTATTCATCAAAAATTGAAAGTTTTCAGAAAACTACCAGAAATTCACCCTAGGCTAATTTCGATATTCTAAATCCAAAAATGATGTCCATATCGAAAGATAAAATTTATACAATTTCAAAAAGTGGGTATTACTATACATAACGACTAGTTTATATAACAAATTGTTCTTATAAAAGAAAAATAGATATTTATTTTTTTATGTCTTCTCGTATTCCCTGTCATTATACTAAAATAATCCCTCAACTCTATGAAAACAATATTAAAATAAAAAAAATCAACATTTAACATTATTTTTGATGAATCATGTTTTCTATTAACACCAAATCGATTTATGGATTTGTGGTTGTTAACATTATCATGGGAATTTACATTCTTGTGATAAATGATCTCAATCACTCTCCATAATTATTTAGGCATTAAACTTTACTTCCATGTTTCTATTTTCACTTCCCACTAATGTTTTCCTACAAGGAAACCATTTTTTGTTTTATTATATATAATCACCCTAATTCTATTTCTCTCAATTAGAGATGTACTTTTATTATCCATTATTTTTATTTGGGAATTAAAAATGTATTTTAAAAAATCAAACCCTTTATTTTAGAGTTAATATTCAAAATTTAAGGATAGAATTTATATATCAAGTGGATAATCTAACACACTAATATTTTAAAAGAAGAATTATATGTTCGGTAAAATATATGAAATGAATCACCATGAAAAATCCAATGATATAAAATTAATTTTTTTAACATAACCATAAAAATTATATTTATGAATAGGAAAAACCCCAATTTGAAAATTAAGTATAAATATTTTAAATGATGAAAATATATTTGAAAATATGGGATCAATTTTTTGTAAATGCTCACATTATTCAAAAATGTATTTTTCCCCAAAATGATTCTATTTATGTGTGAAGAAATTAATAGAATTAATTTATTCTAATTTTAGAAATTATATTATAAAAAATAATTTTTTTAAAAATCAACATGTGAAATTTTTGAAATTTATCTAAATAGAGTAATTCATTATTGAATACTGACCAGTATAACTTTTTTAAAAACATTATTTTTATTTCAATAAATTAATTAATTTAAACGTACTATTATGATTTTAATTTCATTTTAAATTAATATAAGTATTATTTTTATTAGATATAATTTGATTAATTGTAATTAAATAATTTTAATTTTAGTGGACTAGCTATTTCATACATTATGATGAAATATTTTTATAAGTATATTCAAAACATTCAATAAACACATGCCTATGAAACATAATAATTTCGTGTATTTGCAGAAGAGAAAAAATCCTCTTATTTCATTATTGATCTTCAACACATCCCACAATGATAGTTTGACACAGTTTTTCTTTTAGGAACATGATACATAAAACAGTATCTATAACATGTGGAAGGAAACATAATAAAGGCTGAGATCTAATGCCCAATAAGGGTAACATTATGAGATTCCATTCTATGATCATGTAATGGATAATATATGAATAAGAGTATGGGATCATGAATATAACTTAATATGTTCATACCCAACATTTCCTAATTCATATAGATGAGTAATCATATAAAATGTTATCATTATGGAAAGCATGTCTAGTAATTGTGATAAATCATTTCAAGTCAATCTTCTATCAAAATATACTTTCATAAATGAGTGTAAAAATGATAAATATATAAAATCATTATATATTTAAATTTTAAAATACCATGGAAATAAATATTGTGGATCAAGACTTATCATATGATTCTCATAGGTCACGGACACACCTATTTCCCATAGGTTATCAAGACTCACCTATTTCCAATTATAGATCAAGCCCATCAAATGGTGTCCAATTATTTTCCCATTAGATAAAAAAAAAATTAAAATGATATGGAGGGATACATAGGTTCCATACATCTATTAATGAAAATAAAACTTATGTATATGAAAATATCATAAAACATTTATCATATCATAACATTATAACCCATGTAAATAAAATGGGTTCATTAAAATTTAATAAATTCTCCATATCATAACCCATGAAAAATGAATGGCTTTCATAATTATTTCTTCAAAATAAAAATTAACCATATATATAAATAATTAGGATGGTGTCACTCATTATTATCCCTAGAAAATCATCAGTAACTACAGTAGATGTCATCCTAGTGGAAAAATGGTTTTTAAGGATCACATTGAACATTTCATTATGGAAATAGTCAAAAAAAATTCAAAAACATAAAACACTTTGAAAATAATTTTCTCTAAAAATGACATTAGACTCTTATAATAGAGGTATTGTCAATAATATGAATCATTTCATGTGTAAGATATACATTAAATTTTTTAAAACACTATAAATTAATAAAAAAATCAGAAATACATTACTTTAAAAAATAGTTTGATATATATGGGATTATTTTAAAAAAATTATTTTTTCCTAATAATAGAAAATTTGATTCATGTTTTACGCATTAAAAAAATATTCCGTTCATTTTTTTGGTGAAAGCCAAAGTGGAATTATTAGGAAAACGACAAATAGATTCATTTAAAAATAATTTTTTAAATATTAAAAAATTTGTTAAACATTAAATAATAAATCCTTTGGATACATTTTACACCATTTTTAAATTTTTTATAAAACAATGATATGGAAGAGAATGTTTTTTTAACCTAATTGAGAAATAAATTGGGGTACATTAAAATAATTCTTTTTTATTATTCAGTAGATAACAAAAGGAAAATAAACGTAAAGAATTTATTATAAGGTCATAACTATATTAGAAGTGAATTAATGTTTTTATTGTGGAAAGGATCATTATAATTCATCAATGGAAGATTAAATATAAAAAATCTTTATAAATGAATAGATTGTTCCATAAATCCCTTACAACTTTGGTTTCCACAAATTGTAAGACCATGGAATGAATAGCATTAAAATAAATAGAAAATAAATTATTATTTATTATTTATATTATATTTCTTTTAAAATTGGATTTATAGATACCTCATAAAATTTTATAGCTTCCTAACATAACATAGGTCACAAAGAAGGAAAATTGAAAAACAATTGTGTACCTTAAGTATCAACATCCATTGTACATGTTAGAACATATATTATAATGAAAATAATAATATAATATATTATTATGGAAATATACATCGATATTTCATACTATATATGTTATACTTATAAACCATTATTAACTATTTATTAATTATTACTTGTTAATGTAATATTTCGGGTAATCATTACATTTTTTTCATGTATGTTTTAGTTTTTTAATTTGGGTCCTCTTACATTGATCATGGTTAAATAATATCCCTCATTTTGAAAATGATATATATATTCATTATATTAATTATATATGTATTTATAGTATTCCATAAATTTTAAAGATAAAAAATGAAAGACACCATTCATGGAGATAGTAGGACATATATAAGCATGAATTCTATTTCCATTTTATTGAAGGATAAAATAAAATAAATTTAAAAAATATACAACTGTTACAAAAAAATTATGTTTTATATGTCACATGACTTCAATAAATTTTCACTAATTATTTTAAATTCAAATTTTAATGAAAAACGAATCACATCGCTTTCAGATGTGGACGTACTTCGTACACATGAAAGTCATTATTGTATCCCCAAAAGAATGGAATATAAGAATTTATTTCTGATATCATAAGTAAATAATTATATTCATGTTAAAAATAATATATATATATATATATATATATATATAAATACACATTATATCATTCATAAAACCTATCTATGATATGTTTTAATGGAAAATTTGTCATTTTAGTTCGGGAGGCGGTCGGCCTCCTCACACCTGAGCAATATTATCTTTTCCCATTTAACGAAAGATGATATGGATGTACTTAATTACATTATTATAATAACATCTCAGTATATTTAAGATACTGATTTTATTATTTTATCATGGTTTAACAAAATTTAAGGTTTGATTAAGAAGAAATAAATAAATAATTCTAGTTGAAAATTGTTATATCTTTTTTTGGAAACCACATTGTGATTACTCCAAAATAATTCCTTTGTTAGATTTATGATCTTTATAAGTATTATTGAATGATATAGTTGAATTTAGGATAGTATTTTGGTAGTTATTTTATGATCCTAATGGGTTTTCATGTGTGAAGATCATAGAATAGTGGTGGCCTTATAGAAGTTTGGTGAGTCTCACTTTTGTAGTTTTTGAAAACAAAATCATAAAATGACATTTTGATTACGCAAAATGATATAAAATCAAAATATATAGATAACAAATATATAAAGTCTATATATTCCCTTAAAATTTGTGTTTTACATTTCATTAGTACATTTTAAACCATATTATTTAATTTAAACCCCCACTAAACCCATTTTTACCTTAACTTAGGTACATAATTTTTACTACTTACAATATTAATGTTGGTCAAAAATTAAGTTTAAATTTAAATAATATAAAATATTATGACTTGAAATTTCAAATCCATTTTTCCAAATTCCATTCATCGATCTATAATATTTATAAAAATTATAATCTTCCTTACATGATGAGAAAGTGATTTTCCAATGCTAAAAATCTCATAAGTATTGAATGCTTTAATATTTAAATTAAGTATGGAATTCATTATAAGGGGATAAATATTATTATTAAATATATGAATGAACTAAATTTAATATTAACCCTATATTAAAAATATATATGTGTTTTTGAATAATTTAAAGGAAAATAAAATTCTTAACAAACACTAATTTTATTTACAATTCACTACAAAAAATAACCTTTTTATAAAATTGTCAAAATTCTACTTCAATATAATTTTCTCATGAATAATCAAGAAATGAATTTTAGTTTTTCAAATAAAATCCTAAAAATATTGTAATTTAACCTATTAATAGTTTCAAAAATTGATATATAAAACTACTTTTTGGGAAAATATTATTTTTGAAACATTTAAACACCATACCACAATTTAAGTACATTTTTATAAACATGTTTCATCTAGGATAATTAATTATTATAAAATTTTGAAAACATATTATTTATATAAATAAATTTATATTTTTAATTTTGTTTATATAGGTCATGGTTAAATATTTATATTAATAATACACCACGGTTTAATAAAATTTAGGGTCATGTGCTACAAAATCTAAACATGGTGTTGCGTGTAACAAAATTTATCAAATGCATATAATTTATTTGAAAAAGATAATGCAGAAAAATTCAGTATATTACATTAAACCTCCCTTAATATTAATATCTCCCTAAAATGTTTTTACTTCAACAAATAAAATGATGATACTTATATATCATCTTTTACTCGGGTTCCCACTAAGCATCTTCGAACTGGTTTCTTCACCACCAAACCTCAAGTAGGTGATTGGTCTTATTTTACAAAAAAATATATCTATGATCCAGAATATATACTATTTGTTCTTCATTGTAAATATCATTTTGTAGAGTTACAACCATTATGTTTAGTACATGTAATCGATTTGGTGTCTACTTCCTAAGGAGAAATACAAGGAATACATCATGAACATTATAGAGACTTCTTTGTAGATCCAAAAGATAAACTATTATCATGATAGAATAAAAATATAAAAATAACATATATATAAATGGATTAACATTCCCTACATTCTAAACCACATAATTGTCTTCCATGTAGATAATAAAAGGAGTAACTTATCATGGAATTAAATTTCTAGATCATGTCTGTCATTATTGGCATAACTTTTGTTATGATTTTGAGATTACATGATTTTTTTTAATAGAACAATCATTTTATTGCAATTATGCACTATGCTCAGGCCGTAATATATTTCATTCTCTCACATCATTCAATCACATTAGATTTAAACGGTTTAATCAATAGATGTATTAAAAAGGATACATACAAATTATTGACTAAAATATGTTGTTATAATAAAACTCAACTAGAGGAACATGTTGATCCCAACCTCATATAAAATATATAAAATAATATCACATAATAACCCCTAGGGTTTTTAATTATTCCTTTAGACAAACCATTTGTCTGTGGATGATATCTGATGTTGAAGCATAAGTCTATATCCATAGAATGATTTATAGTTGACCAAAACATCATGGAAAGAATAATATCCGAATTAGATTAAATATAATTTGGTAAAACATTTAATCATAAAACATCATTAATATATAATTTGTAATTATGATCAATACATAAGACTTCTCTATTGAAAATGATGTGTTCTGACATTTGATAGTGAGTGACTATAATAAAAATAGATTGATACCCTTTAGATTTTTTGGGGAGTCCGATAACAAAATCCATTGTGATGTATTACCATTTAAATTATTTTATTGATAATAGATTTTTACAACCTGAAATTTTTAATAAATAGTGTTTCCTAATTTTGTGTGTTATTTTATTTTATACTCAATAAAACAATTTCATTTGATAACATGAGTATAATTAAAATGAGACCATTGGGATTAGACTGTTATATGACTATTGGTCAATATGACCATTGGAAACTAAACATTTTGATTATTATGTCTAAATACAAGTCATCATGGTAAATTAATATAGAAAGAAGATTAGATGGCCTCATCCAGTAGTTTCGGGCCAATCGATGCCCATCTAACGGAACATGGGAAGGAGATATCACCACTAACATTTCCTCTGGACCAAACCCAAGCCAAACTTCATCATTTGAAGCTAGAACAGAATCACCTTCACAAGAAGTTCTAACTAATACAAATTACTACTCGTGCAATGTAGGTCAAGCCGCCCTCAGATTATCTCACCTTAGCACACCTTACACTTAGGTCCTATGCTGGGGTTATAAGGGTCTATGTAAAGAGACAATAACTGCTTTGTGTAATCCTTTGAGATAAATAAAATTTGGTTTTCTTCTTATGGTGATGTGTGTAAATTATTAAATGTCTGGATAAATGTCGGATGTATATTATTGATGAATTTGAAAAAAGGATATTTTAAAATATTTTTGTAAACCTTATAAAATTAATGATGTGTAATGATTTTCAAAAAATAGTCTTCTGCAAATGTCTTCATTAAGAAATTTGGACTCTAATAAGAATAACTTAATTTTTGGTAAATAGTAATTAATGAATAGTGATTTTACTCTTAGGAGTATTAATGTGACAAAATGGATTTGTAATCTCACTTAATGAAAAAGTATTAATATAATATAGGAACCATGATTAAGTAATGTGATTCAATAAAATAGGTAAATAACTATTTCGGAAATTATTAGTGAAGTCTTAGTTTTTTTTTGGTGATAGTGTTTTTTAATTATAAATTTAATTAAAAATACTTAGAAAATTATTTTTATATAATAGACTTTATTTTTGAACTCAAAGCATCGATATTATATTAAGGTAATTTTTGGGGATTTTTATAAAAAAATGAATTTACGTGGAATAGTGTTTTTATTTAAAAATTAAATAAAAATATTTAGAAAATTATTTTTATAAAATGGAGTTCATTTTTCGAAATCAGAGCATTACTATTTGGATAAGGTTAAATTTTTGTATTTTTCTGAGAAAGTTGAAATTTCGATAAATAGTGAAAATACAGTTTTTATGTTACGGGTGTTTATTGACATCATAACTGCATCATGATGATGTGATGAGATATTTTAAGGGATGGCTGACTAAAGGGGATTAATTATTGTATGAGGGGACCCATGTGGCTAAAACCATTGGCAAATACCATGGGCATGCCCATTGTTTTTTCAGAACCACCAATGAGGTGTCCCTTGGCCATTAATGCCTTGTCCCCTCACATTCCCTGTAAATACTCACTCTTTCCTCCTTTATTTTTCAGTCCCAACTCTCCCCCAATGATGATATGGACTAATTACATCCAAAAGAATCCTCTCAAGGTTCCCCAATCGCTCAAGGTCCCAACCATTGAGTTTTAAGTGTTACGGTATAGGGTAAGGGATCCTACGTCTCTGTTTCATTCCAAGTACTCTATTTTATGTAATTTATTTTGAGCCCAAAGGTCTTATATTGGTGATGTTCATTTATATTCAACCTACTGTACTTTTCATTTTAATTTTATGATAGACCCCCTCTTGCTCTCATCATTTCATTTTATGAATGTTTAAGTGGCGCTGTTAGGCTGCCGAATTTTTAAGGGATTCTTTCACCCTTCTCATTTTTCAAAGTTCTACTTTCATGTCAAGTCTTTCAAGTTACTTTTTATTATGTTGGGGAATAATATATATATCTATCATACTGATCATTTATGTTAATATTATGAGATACTCTAATTGTTCACATCAATTCACTTTTTGATGTTTTAAGTGACGTCGTTAGGCTAACAAATTTTCATAAGATAAATCTTATATTTTTCTTCCTTCCATGTTTTTCATTTCATATGGCAGTCTTTAAAATTTCAGTAACATGTTCTTATATACTCTATATTCTTCCCCTTACTATTTTATGGATCACTTATGAGTGGGTGAACCATGTCTTCTCACTTTTCAATGTATAGTAAAACCCCAATACATAGTCGTTATGCTGCAGGATTTTCGTCTCAAAATGTATTTCTCTTTCTCTAAGATTTTTTTATTTTATTAAGTGATTACTCAAAGATATTTCTTCTATATGGGTAGTCACATATATATATAAAAATATATTTTATTTCTGGGACTTACATACATGAAACCCGCTTTCCTTTTCCATGGGATTAAAGTGACATAAAGATCATGTCTTAAAAGTAGTTTTAAAAACATTATGATTATAAAATAAAAACCCATTTCTTTTATGCTATATGGGTTATTTATGAAATGTTTGATGATGATATTTGTGTCTCATGTGATAATAAATAAAATTTTAATGGTGTGCCCTGATATAACTCCAATGCATATGGGTAATGATGTCACCACTGGAGATTACAATTTTAACGATACCTTGGTGAATAACCTTGGTAATTTTGAAATGACACCTTGTGGATGGACCTTGTTGATATTTCCATGACTGTCTATGTTAAATATTGGAGCTAAATCTTCAAGTTATGAAATACATTATTTTTATTATGATATGCCTCATGGTTTCTTTCTCATGCCTTAAAGTTTTTTTCATGACTTTATTGATGCATCTCACGTTCACATGTTAAATGTTTCCCCTTGTTTCCCTTCCTGGGACATCTTCTCACCCATTCTTTGATGAATGTCCCAAGGTTATGAGATGTAGTAATGAACCTAGGATGAACATAAGGAGAAGCCTTTCTAGTTTTTAAGAATAATGTTTTATGTTTTCAATTTTTATGTTCCTGATTTCCAAGACACTAAACCTTGAAGATCATCGGTTTTGTAAATTGAACTGAAAGTTGATGTGATAAAAAGACGGGATGTTATAGTTGGTATAAAAGGATGGTTTAGTTATTTGTGAAAATTAGGATATGAAAACTCTAGGAATAACCCTATAAAAAATTTTAAATATGGGAAATCTTCATGTTACTTTGGTGAGTATTGAGTAAGGGGTTTACAAGAAAATACATCTCTCTCTGGATACAAGCAGGTAGAGGTGGTTTTGGCACAGATATACAGAGGGGTAAAACCCAAAAACACCGCTTTGAGCTAGACTCGAACGGGAACTGGTACACGACAACCAGCCTTACTGTACTCTTGGTTACAACCCTCCCAGAAGATATTCTTTGGTAAATTCATAAGCATAGTATGAACCATTATTAAAGGAACAAAGATAAACTAAATTAAGGATTCACATAAGAATATATGATCATGGATAACATAGTTTTGAACCTAGGTTATAAAAAGTTAGGATAAACTTTTCTTCTATATGTTTATCCTTCTATGCTTAAGGTTTCCTTTTCATGATTATTGGATAAGTATTTAAGCCCCTAATTGTACTTTCTTTTCTTAGTTAATGGAGGGAAATAGAAGAACATGTCCCAAAAACCAAGGTGATAGGAAATGTGACGATTTCCCTATTAATATGACAGATATGAAGAGAGATCATGTTGAACATGTTGTGATTATACCAACCCAGCTATGAGAAATCACATTTAATAATTGGTACCTCGTTGAATTACCAAATTCATCAAGGAATAAGAAGGAAAAGTCTGAAGGATGTTCATCTGATAAAGTTGGTAAGGGAAAGAAGACCTAATTTACTTTATTCGAAAAGTGTGGAAAGTGGAACCGAGGAGAATGTCACAAAAGAACTGGGAGATGTTTTATGTGTGGGGTGATAGGGATAAAAGTATCCAATTGCTTCAAAAAAATGGATAATGTGATGAATAGAGATAAGGTTAGATCTAATGTACCTTATACTCTTCAATGTCGTAAATGTGGAGAAGTTGGACATTATTCAAGGAAATTATCTCTCGGAAGGGATAAGAAGCATGATGATCATCAACAATCTTCAAGGACAAGGGAACAATGGAAGTCATATGCTGAGATGGATCATGATGACTAAAGTACATGAAACTTCTTCGCAATAATTTTTTATGTCATGTTGTATTCTAGTTTGTCCCCTATGTGAATATCATTAATGTTTTCTAAGAACATAGAGTCACTACCTAAGATGGTTTAATATCATTAAGAAAAACATCTATTGGTATTTACCACATGTTGATATAGTGAATTTGTTCTTCAAGGGTGATTAGGGGATTAAAAGATGATTATTATTTTGGAAGACGTTTACTATTTTGGGAACCCTATATGATAGAGGTAAATAGATTACTATGGTATTTTCTTTGAGGAGTAAAGGTTGAATTATATTATGAAGAATCGATAAATTTAAGGTGAACATATAGAATTTTAGGTTACTTATATAAATGATTAACCTATCTTGGGGAAAATTAGTTTAGGTTAGTTACTTTTGTTATCAGATGTTAGGAGTGTTTGATGTTGTTTGGAGATGAACAATAATGTTTATCTTGGAAGACTATGTAATCAAATCATTATTGTATTTGGTTTTCAATCTTATTTTGGTTTATTTTGAGGAATTGTAAGGACAGTTATTTATGGAATGGTCTATGATGAACTCTGGGTAGTACCATGGAATTTGGAAGATTTAAAATAGTTTCCCTACCTTTGGGGTTGTTTCTTTTTGAAGAGTTGTTTTATCTTTCCCTTTTTATTTTTGGGATAATGTTTAAATATAGAAGAACTATATAGTTAATCTTATGTGGATTATGTGATTCTCTATACGATGATTCTTGTGCTTTCATGAGACCAAGTATTTTTGAATGCTCATCGTTTGGAGAAAAGACTAGTCTTGGTAGAAACATATTAAAGGATGAAGCTCTACATTAAGGTAAGTATATTTCGTTGTGTTCTTATTCTATGTAGTAAATTAATTCCTAAAAATACCGTAAAACAAAAACGTTGTTGGTTTACGTTTCATACTGGGTAATCAAAGACTGTTTACACACATTATAAGTTTGTGATTTTTTTGTGGTTAACTTTCTCCTAATCATTTTTTCGATCACTATCCCTCAGAACTTGACCCTTTTTTTCTCTTCCATGTCCATGCTTTCCTATATGGAATCCTAGTGTGGGTTAACTCGGGTGACCTTTGTACTTCCCTTTCTTTCTTTAAAGTAATAGTTTAACTATCTCATTTTTCGATGAGGGACTTCCAATGAAATTTCCAGGCCCGATTTTAAAAATTGCGAGGACACAATTTCTTAAGGGGGGAAGAATGTAAAAACCCAAAATTTTGAATAAATCATGTTTCCTAATTTTGTGTGTTATTTTATTTTATACTCAACAAAACTGTTTCATTTGATAACTTGAGTATAATTAAATGAGACCATTGGGTTACGACTGTTATATGACCATTGGTCAATATGAGCATTGGAAACTAAACGGTTCGATTATTGTCTCTAAATACAAGTGATCTTGGTTAATTAATATAGAAAGAAGATTCGATGGCCTCATCCAGTAGTATTGGTCCAATTGAAGCCCATCTAACTGAACATTTGAAAGAGATAGCAGCACTGGGCTTTGCTCTGGACCAAACCCAAGCCGAACTTCATCAAGTGAAGCTAGAAAGGAATCTCCTTCACGAGAAGTTATAAGTGATAGAAATTACTACTCGTGCAATGTAGGCCGAACCACCCTCAGATTATCTCACCTTAGCACACCTTACACTTAAGTCATATGATGGGTTTATAAGGGGCTATGTAATGAGACTTTAACTACTTTGTGTAATCCTTTGAGATAAATAAAATTGTGTTTTCTTCTTATGGGGATGTCTGTAAATTTTTAAATATCCGGATAAATATTGGATGTATATTATTGATGAATTTGAAAAAAATGATATTTTAAAATATTTTTGTAAACCTTAAATAATTAATGATGTGTAATTATTTTTAAAAATTAGTCTCTTTCAAATGTTTTCAATAATAGATTTAGAGTCTAATAAGATGAAATTAATTTTTTGTGAATAGTAGTTTATAAATAGTGGTTTTTGGCTTTGGATTAGTAATGTGACCAAATGGATTAGTAATCTCACTTAAAGAAAGAGTATTAATATAATATAGGAACCTTGATTAAGTAATGTGATTCAATAAAATAGGTAAATAACTGTTTCAAAAATTATTAGTCAAGTCTTAGTTTGTTTGGGTAAATAGTGTTTTTAATTAAAAATGTAATAAAATTTATTTTAAAAATTATTTTTATAAAATGGACTTTAGTTTTGAACTCAGAGCATCGATATTATGTTATGTTAATTTTTGGGGATTTTTCGGAAAAAAATGAATTTTTGGTAAAGAGTGTTTTTATTTAAAAATTAAATTATAAATATTTAAAAATTTATTTTTATAAAATGATGTTCATATTTGAAATCAGATCATCGATACGTGGATAAGGTGGAATTTTGGGATTTTTCTGAGCAAGTTGAATTTTCGATTAATAGTGAAAATACGGTTTTTATGTTAAGGGTGTTTAATGACATCATAACTGCATCATGATGATGTGATGAGATATTTTAAGGGATGGCCAACTAAAGGGGATGAATTATTGTATGATGGGTCTCATGTGGTGAAAACCATGGTCAAATACCATGGTCAAGCCCATGGTTTTTCCAAAACCACCAATGAGGTGTCCCTTGCCCATTAATGCTTTGTCCCCTCACTTTCCCTATAAATACCCACCCTTTAATACTTTATTTTTCTCTCCCAACTCTCCCCCAATGAAGCTATGTTCTCATTACCTCCAAGAGAATCCTCCCATGGTTCCCCCAATCCCTCAAGGTCCCAACCTTTGAGTTTTATGTGTTACGTTTTAAGGTAAGGGATACTATGTCTCTCTTTTGTTCCAAGTACTCGTTTTTATGTCATTTCATTTAAGCCCCAAGTTCTAATATTGGGGATGTTCTTTTATATTTCATCCTACTGTATTTTAATATTCATTTTAAGATAGAACCTTTTTTCTATCATCATTTAATTTTATGAATGTTTATGTGGCGTCGTTAGGTTGCCGAAATTTTAAGGGATTCTTTCACCCTTCTCATTTTTCAATGTTCTGCTTTCATGTCAAGTCTTTCAGGTACCTTATTATAATTTTGGGGTATGATAACTATATCTATCATAATGATATTTTATGTTCATATTATGAGAGACCATATTTTATCTCATCAATTTACTTTTTCATGTTTTAAGTGACCTTGTTAGGGTGCCGAATTTTCGTAATAGAAATCTTATTTTTGTCTTCCTTCCATATTTTTCAATTCAAATGGAATGTCATTAAAATTTCATTACCATGTCCTTATATCCTCTATATTATTCGCCCTACTTTTATATGGATCATTTATGAGTGGGTGACCCATGTCCCCTCTCTTTTCAATGTTTTCTAAAACCCTGAAACATAGTCGTTATACTGCAGAATTTTCGTCTCAAAATGTCTTTCTCTTTTTCTGAAATTATTTTATTTTATTAAGTTAATACACAAAGATATTTCTTCTATATGGGTATTCAAATATATATCGAAATTATGGATTTTAATTCTAGGACTTAAATACATGAAACCCTCTTTCCTTTTCCATGGGTTTAAAGTGACATAATGACCATCCCTTAAAAGCAGTTTTTAAAACATTTTGATTATGAAATGAAACCCATTTATTTTATTCGATAAAGGTTATTTTTTGAAATATTTGATGATGATATAAGTGGATAACATGATTATAAAGACATATTTAAGGGTGCACCCTGATAGCGCTCTAATGCATTGTGTAATGATGTAACCATTAGAGATTACAATTGTAACGGTACCTTGGTGAATAACTTCAGTAATTTTAAAATGACACCTTGGGGATGGACCTTGGTGATATGTTCATGATTTTCTAAGTTAAATTTTGTAGCCACATCTTCAAGTTATTAAATATATTATTTTTATTATGATAGGCCTCATTATTTCATCTCACACCTTAATGTTTTTTATGACTTTATTGATGTATCTCAAGTTCACATGTTAAATGTTTCCCCTTGATTCCCTTACAAGGCCTTCTGCTCACCCTTTCTTTTGTTGTACGTCCCTTGGTTATGAGATGCAGTAATGAACCTAGGATGAACAGAAGGAGAAACCTTTCAAGTATTTAAGGAGAATGTTTTATGTTCCTGGTTTTCAAGACACGAAACCTTAAAGATCCTCGGTTTTGTAAAATAAAATGAAAGTTTATGTGATAAAAAGGCGGGATGTTATATAGATATATCACCCCATTATATATTTGTCTCGTATCTTTCAAAAGATGACATTCCAAACACTAAGACCTAAACTCTAAAATAATTATCTTTATGTCATCCGATAATAAATATTAATTCAAATATATATGCATCCTTGAACTCCATGGATGGATATAGAATAGAGAACTATGATATTTCTCTGATAGCTGCTTATTCAAATAATATATTTTCATAACACATATACTATTATAGAATAATATCATTCCCTTATAATCATTGTTAAACATGGTAGGATTTTTAATTTCACATATACCTCTATATCATCCTTATGTTCTACATTAATAATTAATTAGAATGATGTTTCAACATTAGTTTAAGAAAGACAAGGATTTTTTTCCTTATGTTAACTATAGAAAAAAATTATATTTCTCGAATAAACATTTTTAAAGAGGGTATGTGGGAGTCTATCCAGAAGACCAAAAAAAAAGATATAGCATAAAGACCCCATCAACCCATATCCAATATACAATCAACAAAAATTCAATCCTAAAGATAACACTATCACATGTGGTTGATTCATTGGGCACAATTCCACCACTATAATCGACACATATACCAATTATCCTTTAGAAACTAAACATCCTCTAATCACCATTAATAAAACCCATCTAGATCAACCATATCATATCAACAATTACTTTACTGACATAAGATAAACTCTAGAGAGAAAGGCTTATAATTTATATTCACCTCTAATCAATGTTAAAATGAATTAAAATGATTGATTCAGATTCGAATATGAATACTTTAAACATTCATCACTCCATCTTTTCCAACATTCTAGTGATGAACCACACCAAAAATAATTTTCCCCACACAAAAAGACCAAACCAATATCGATAGAAAAGAATAACACAATAAATACTCCATCAAATGAATTGAATCTAGTACATACATTTCGATTTCATATAGATTCTATCCATATCCTACAAATTGATTAAAAAATCATAGAAATCCAAGATAAACCACAATGGGGTCCTAGATAAAAATGATAATATAATGCCGTACTCACCACTTAGAACCCAATTAGTCACTCAACCAGAAAATCCCAAAACCTTCTTGAGAAAATTAAGACCCGACTGACCTGGAGAGGAGTGAAACAATAGGTATCAAGAGCATATATTGAGAAGGATAAGGTCGAAATAGCTGGAAGGACCTACTCTAATACCATCAGTCCCATAGAATTCCTAATCTTCGTACCATCATCGGTGAAATATTACTGTGGAAAAAGAAATGAAAAAGTAAGAATAAATAATCAACAATAAAATAAGAAGACACAAAAAAATAAAATGATTTCTTGATCATATCTGGATTCTAGGGACTATATCTACATAGAAAAAGTTATTAGGTCAAATAATGAAAAACATATCCAAGATCGGAAACCTAGGTGGAACTAGTGTTTACTATGCATGATTTATCACCGTAAATAGAATTGATTACATCATGCACTAAATGAAATAAATCATCAAACAAAGAGAGAAAAT
Organism: Viscum album; assembly: GCA_963277665.1. Classification (NCBI taxonomy): domain Eukaryota; kingdom Viridiplantae; phylum Streptophyta; class Magnoliopsida; order Santalales; family Viscaceae; genus Viscum; species Viscum album. Next base: position 1,843,223,397 of record OY728157.1, on the reverse strand, counting down.
GAATTCCCTCCTTGACTAGAAATATAATGTATAAATTTTCACTAATGGAGATGGACATCTGTTAAGAGGGAGAAGAAGGAACCAACTTGGAGATCTCGTGAATAAATCACAACAGAGAGGGGAGGTGGTTCCTGCTAAACCCAATGTGAGATATCTCCCAAACAAGAGCCCAATTTTTTCACCATTAGTGAGGATTTCTAAATAAATGCATTAAAAATCTAGAAAAATTGGATCTTCATTTCTCCTCATCACTGATAACATAACATGAAAATTTTACTCCAAGAATCATCCATTTTTTTATTCCCAGAGTTGTAATTTATTTAGTAGTAATATTCTATAATCAAATATTAATATATCCTCTAGTTCATGTTAAAAATATTCTATATGAATATATATTTGAATCTTCATTCATTATAATATATCTCAAACTGTTATGTCTAATGATACTTCCTTCGTATCTTTAATGAAGAAAATTCCATTGATAAATCCAAATCACGATCTGAGTAATATTCCTCATAAACCATCAATTATCATGAAGAATAGTATATAACCATATAATTTTAATTAAAAACTCATCCAAATTACATATTATTTGTGTCATTATAGATTACAACCCCTTTCTCACTACAAGTATGTGTGAGGTTATGTGAAACTGCCAACCATCTCTTCCACATCTCTAAATTTTCATCACATTCATCCATACAAAAGAATTTGAATCCTTTATATGTTATTTGGGTGAGTAGATTAGATAGACATAACATATTCTCTATTTTCTAATATACCAACTAACCACAAAATCTATTTATCTCTTTCATCATAGTTGTTTTGGTCTAACTTTCAATAACATCTCTCTATGAAGGATCTAGTAAAATATCTTCACATGAAATTATATTTATTATGAATGAATCCATCCAAATCCATAATTTACTCGTGACTAATTTCTATTACTTATTTTTCTTCCTTCATGTAATTAGAATAATTTGTAATTTACCATTATTCTCTCTCTTTATATTTTATTATATAAGAATATAATATATAAAACCTTCTAAAAAAGGGTCAAAGTAATATATAAAAACACAATTACCTAATTATATTTCAATGATAATCAATGAGAAGGTAAAATGACACATATTTATTTTTGAAAAATAGAATAGGAGTACCCCTTGTTGATGAAATGTGAAATAAAAATCCCATGTCAAGATTCTCGTAGAATCTCTTCATCAGTTATTGAAAACCAATCGGGGAAATTATATATAGAGTCAATGAAATAGGTAAAACACCATGTATAAGTTATATTTTTAAATTGAAATTATGTATTAGAGGAAAACTATATAATTAATTAATAAATTCATCAACATACTCTAGATCAATAGGATTTTAATACATGTTGTGTTTTTTCAAATCTATTTGAGAAACATAACATTCATATATATGAAATAAAACAAAAAAGGTTGAAGAATTTTCCATTGTATTTTAATTATCATACTCATAATGATAAATGATAATGAGATAATTCATATTATAAAATATATTAATATTTTATATTTATAATTATATCTAATCCATGCAAAGAAAAAAATTAAATTCAAATAATTGTAGAATAATATGTATTTGTAGAAAAAATTTCCTTGAAACAATATTTGTATAAGAACAATGGATTTTGAGGTAACTATCATACAAATATGATTTCTCATTGATAACTCTATATCTACTAATTGATGTGATAATTAAATTTTAATTTTAAATTATTTATATATAGATGAGTGGTTAAATTTATAATCCAATAATACATTTTCTTCTCTAGAGTGGATGATAAGTGTAACGTCCACGAAATTATTATTATAACCCACATTGATAGTAATGATTGTAAGTGATTTACCATTATCTAGAAATTATGTGGTTTTTTATGATAACCATCAAATATATTCTTATTTAAGCACTAGTTGGCATAATTCCCATACTCTATTCATTTGACGCATTGAACATGGGTGGTCCATTATTTAGCCCCCCATATCTCCTCCATTAAATTAACCTTACCATTAATTCCATTTGAAATTTAATTGTATTTTTTACCCATATATAATAATTTAACACACCTACCTTTTTCATCCAATAATTTCCCAGTATGTTTCAAACCATATTTTTGACATCCATATGGATGGAATTCCATTACACCATGTGATGTATTGAATACTTCATGGGAATTGATAATCCATTTCTTTTAAAATCTCTTATAATGGTTGGAATTTAAAATATCAATATCTAACAAGAGTTCAAAATGACTGATTTCATCATTGTTATTAAATTAAATTATATCAAATTCCATTCGAGAATTGGTTCTAAACCACTAAGGAATCGATCAATTTTTCATTCTATGAAGATGATTAAACAATAACTATACCTTGAAATACTTGTAAAATTTTCTTCAAAAGTACCAATAGATTCATCATTATTCATCCTATTCTAAAATATTTCCTTATAAATCATTGTATTTATTTTATGAACGACGTAATTACTGTAAAATATTTTGTTAAACTAAGAGAAAGAATTCATTTTTAGGTATTTTTTTTAGTTTTCATGTTTCTGAGTGTTAAAAATGGGATGGATTTGGTTTTGGGGGTTTATAGGTGGTATGGATCTTTGATATGGAATTTTTTAATAAAATAATTATATTACAAAAATTACAGAACATCTAAATGTGTTACAAGGTGTGGAAATTTTTAATTGAGATAAAATAAACCCAGATGGTGGGATTTATGATGAAACAATTTTAAATAATTGGACGATGTGTAATGGAGTATCATTAAATTTTATTTATGATTGAGAAGGTTAAAATGTGTCATGTAGTTCATTTTGGTTTCATCCCTTCAAGAAGTATGCCTTCTCATGACCTAAGGTTGGTTCTGAATAGTTATAAAGTGATTTATACAAGACTAATTATCTTGATTTGGTGTTTGATTCATGATATACATTATTATTTAGTTTCCTTATGTTCCCCCTTACTTAAATGAAGTGGTAGAACATTTTGAACATAATAAATTTGGTGGGATCATCTTGATCTTAATTATTTTTCCTAGATGTCTCATTCAATTATTGATATGACTGTTCTAAATCAATTGATGGTTGTGTTTAGGATTGTGATCCTCAACCATCCCGGGGTAGGAGGTATAAATGTAAATTTAATTGATTAACTGAATTTCCTTGTGATAATATAATGGTTTGAACTTGAGTAATATAATTTGGTAAATAGAAATGTGTAACTGGTTGATTATTGTTTGGTTGAATGGACTGATTAATAATAATTAAGGGAAGGTGAGATTAACCTTAATAGTCAATGGTGGATATGATTAAATGATGGTAAATTTTTTAATGGAGAACCTTCATATTTTTCAATGTGAATTAAACCAATCAACAATATTTTTTTAAATAATTTAAAAAGTACACAATAATGATAACATTTGATAAGAAGGTCAATGATGCATAACCTTTGTATAAATTAAATGGTGATGGATGTTATATATTGACATATGGGATATTTTGAATTCTTTTATTTGCTATTAAACATGCATGGGATGTGGACTAATGCTTCAAAATCCTATATGTGATTGACTGATATACATGTGTGGGGCATGGACAGATTATTTAAATGATTATATGTGATAAAAATGAGTTGCAGGACATGAAATAATACTTCAATTACCCATGGAGAAACAAACATATTGTTTTTGGCCCATAATGTTGGTATTAGAGTATGTTTTCATGTATATGTGTTATGAAATTTAATTAAATGAATAATTAATGACCACATTATAATGTATTGTCATTTTCACTAGGATATATGATACAAACACCTGAATGGTGTAAATTATGTGTCGATGCTTCATGTTTCATCATGATCCCGATTAGTTTATAGTATTATATAAGAAATAATGAAATATATAAACTATTTGTTTTGTTTTATTTCTTTATTCTATAACTATAACTATTGTTATTGATTGGCTATTTCTTTAGATGTTATTAGTTGTTTCCTAGAGATTTTTACTCTCACCCTACATGGGTTGACATATAAATACCTAAATAGACACACCGTTAGTAGGATAGGACAAGGGCTAGATCCCTGTGTAATATGGATGAGGATGTATGGATCTTGGATGATGGAAAATGATATAATTTCTGAACTCGCTTGGATGTTTCAGTGTCACATTACATTTTGTTCACTTGAAACTTGGAAATTATATTCCATGAAACATCTTCTATTATTTTTGTATTATTTTCCTATTTTTGATTTTCTTATGTTACTGTTATGTTATTTGTGATGTCATTATTCTTGATATGTGTTATATATTTTGGTTAATATTTATATATTTTCCACTATTTATATTCTTTAATAAAGAGGTTACAGTCACCCCATGTTATATATTAAACACTCACTGGAAGTTAGTAGCCTTTGGTATATGTGGGGGTGTGTCTCAGGTAATGTGACCCGCCAGCCTTGGGAAACGTTATGTGGAACCTAGGATTGGGAAATATAAATTTCTATCACAGGGTCATTTTTATTTATTTTATTTTTTATTTTGTTCAATGTAGACATGATAATAGGATGACTCGGGCCATGATGAGGGGGTCATTGATGGGTTTATTTAACCATTATAATGAGGTAGAACCAAGTACCTCAGGTGAGATTGTTTTTATTTATGTCATCATTTATAGTTGATTTCTATTTCACGTTGAGTGACTCAAATTTTATGTAATGTTCTTGTTTTCATTAATTTTTACATCATGTTCCTGAATGAAAAAATACTTCTGTAAACATTCATATATATAGGCACTAATAATTAATTTTTACATGCATAATTTTTTGGCGTACACAAAAAAATGTTTTATATTGAGTTGTTTTAATGGAAATACTCTTCTTTACATGTGAAACATAGATGAAAATGGTTCTAAATAATAAATTGATAATTTTAAATGAGGGTAAATGTGGGAAATTTTAATGGGTTAAAGTTGTATCTAATGATTACCTTATTAATGATAATGGATTGCCCTATGTGATCCATGAACCATGTAAGGGATGGTTTATGGTAGTTAAAGCATATTTATTTTGACCATGTGGTAGGGTATGGGGGTGAACTGTATTGGTTTTATATAAATCCATATCACGTTAATGTAATAATGTTGGGATATGAATACTAAGATGTGTATTTGGTATTTAAGAGTTATTCGTCAACAATGTTTCTTGTTGAGAGTATGACAAGGGTATGTGGATGGAAATATTCCTCCATTATTCGAACTAGATGCTCTAATAGTTGCGAGTGAAGAAACTAGAGAGAAGTTTTTTGAGAACCTTGTTTGGATTATGTAGTTTTTCAAATGATTCCTAGAAAATTTTTCGAAAAGTTTGTCTGACCTAACATGAGACTTAAATATTCATCACCATATTACATTTACTTGAGAGTTTCGACCACAGGTATTTGAGTTTTAGATTTATTTGATCAAGAGGATAGTTAACCACCTAGAGACTATAAATGAGAAAATATTTAAATAAGAATTTTACATGTAACATAGTCAAGAGAATAACTGTTGAGTTATCCAGAATCAGTATAGATAGTTATAGAATATTTTTTCAAAGGAACATTATGAGAAGTTCTTAGAGAACCTTTACCCAGAGATGACTAGGAGGGAGAGGGAAACAGTATTCACCCTGTTGATTTTGGGGAGTATTATCATGATGGACTATGAATAATTATTTATGTATTTTTAGTTATTTTTGATAGTGTTGGAAGGAGATGAGGCTACAATAGTGAAAAATTTTCTAGATGCTCATAAATGTGAGAAAAATCCCAAAGATTACATCTTTATAATATAGAGGTGTTCAGATTCTATAAATCTGAATCTCATGTCTAAGGGGAATCATAATAAGGCATCTAGTGGAGGAAATTTAATTTCTATAGGATGCCCCAGAGTTACATCTTCTAAGTGTATGAATCATTTCATCAGGAATGTTATCCTAGGTGATATAAAAAAGAATGGATTTGGGAGGATTAGTTACTCAGGACCTTGCATTGTTGATATTCCTCAAGTTCAGTAGGTGGGGTAATATTTGTAAGAAATTACCTGACAACCAGTAGAATGTCGATCTCATGAAAATATGGGGAAAATACAGTGGTTATGGAGCAACCCATGACATACATGTAATAATGTAGGATCTGGGAGAAATCGTTGTGCTAAAAGGGGATATTCTATACCATGTAAGTATTGATGTTGGAGTTATATTATTAATGTCAATAGAGTAATTGGATATGGTTATTATGGTAAATAGTTCCCAAATTGATAGAGTTGTGTGCCATAGGGAAATAAAACTGTATCACAAGGAAGAGGGGGAGTAATGTTACATGGTCATCAATATACACATAATGATATAGAGACTATACAATAAACATTAGAGGTAATATTCATGTATATTTTATGCTTGATAGTTTCCTGTTAGATATTGGTCCTCTCAATCCACTATATCTTCAAAACATGTTAATAGTTTTAGTCTCATGGATTAGTTACATATAATTATTATAATGACTGATAAAACATTAAGGGAATGGTCAAGTGACATATTTTTTAGAAATTTTTTTTATCTAGAGGTTGGGGGTTATCTTTTTAAATGGGTCCTTATATTCTAGATACATAAAAGTTTGACTTTATTTTGGGTATGGATTGGTTGGAAGAAAACTGAGACCACATAAATTGTTTATCTTAGAGATTGATATTACACTATCTTGAGAGTGATAGTTATGATCATAATGGAGAGTGAAAAAACTATGATATATGTGTTAGGTATGTTCATTGGAAACTATGAGATCTCACCACATAAGTTTTATATTTGTATCTCGATGAAGTGGTTTTGAAGGATGATGTCATTCCACCCATAATTGACTAGCCCCATGACATTTTTCATGAGGACCTAACAGGTATACCTCATTTTAAGGATGTGAATATTACTATTAAGCTATTTTTTAATGAAAATACTTTTTCTATTCCACTATATAAAGTGGAACCAAAATATCTTTGTGAGCATAAGACTCAACGGTTATCATTGATGGATAAGGGGTTTATCCATTCGATTTTCTCACTATGGGGTTATGTAGTTTTTTTCATACAATGATGTTTTAAAATTGTGATAGTATGTTTATTAATGGTCATTGAGCAAAATGTAAATGAATAATCGATATCATATTATATGAATTGTTGATCTATTTGTCCATTTTAGGGGAGCTAGTGAACTGTCAACAGTAGAATATAGATTGGGGTATCATCAATCTACAGTTAGTCCTTTTCATATACAACCATATTATTTCAGAAGAAGTTATGGCCTTTATGAGTTCATCATAATTTCCTTCAGGATAATGTATACTCTAGTACTCATTATGGCACTCATGAACCAAATATTCCACACATACCTGGTCTAGTTTGTAATTTTTTTCTGAATGACATATTGGTATAATGAATGACTAATGATAGTAATTACCAAAAATGTGACATCATCCAGGGTATGATAAAAGGGCATTATATATAAGTCAATCGATCAATATTTCAATTACGGATTTTTAGGTAAATATAGTGGGTCATTGGGGAAGGTGTTTCATTTTATCCAACGAAGGTTCTGGTAGTTCTTTCATTGGAGGATCCCAATAATTTATTTGATATCCCCAGCTCTATAGGATTAGTGGGATATTATTGAAGATACAACTGGTAATTTTTTTTACTTAGAAACACCATATTTGAATTTGGCTCAAAATATAGTTATGTTTGATTTTTCTGTAGCATGTGGGAATTCTTTCAAGATGTTAAATAAGTGGTTCACTACATTGTCAAATTTTATCCTACCTTATATAGAGTAGGATTCTATTTTGTTTCTTTAATGCATATAGAATCGATATTATATAAATTTTGATTAAAGGGATCGAGTCCTTGATTATGGGTCATAGAAATTGAGGCCTCGTGAATGAAATTACATTATCCATGACATTGAGTTAGCTGTAATTTCATAATCTTTAAATAAAATTAGGCATTATCTGTTTAGAGAAAATTTTAATATTTATAAAGATCATAAAAGAGTAAATTATATCATTTCATAATGAAATTTTAATCTAAATCATTAGAGATGGGTTGATTATATGTACTCTTTTTTTAGCTAACATATATTGTGGGACAATAAAATTATATTCACTATGCTTTGATTAGTGAAATCAAAACTCAACCAATTCATGATTATAGTACTAAGTGGTAGATGATTCCAATTATATTTGAGATATATGTTGTTGTTCTGGGGGCTAGGAGCATATTTATTTAATTCATGTATTAGTAGAATCCCAACATTTTATCTTCGTTAAGGAGAGGTGGAATTCGCATTTCATATGTTTATAATTGAGTGAAATCCTTAGAGGTGGGAGAAACTTTTATATTGGACTATAGATTTGGATTTGATCATCTATGTTCAATGATATGTTTTTATTCCTATGTGCGCGTGATATGAGATGATGTCAAAATTTCATGCTTCAAAAGGGGTTGTGAATCCGAGTTTTAAAATAATGTATCATGAACTACAACAACAATATTATTGGTTGGGAATAGAAATGGATATTCCAAAGTTCATGAAATGATGCTACACATGTAAATAAGTAAATACTAAGATTCAATGAATCGATAGTTTACTATAGTCATTGATCATTCTAAAATGGAAGTGTAATGGTGTTACAATGGATTTTTCCATGGGAATCCTATGAAAACATTGTAGGAATAATTCTATTTGGATGTTTTTGGAACAATTGATTAAATATGAATATTTATTTGATATGTGTGAGAGGTTATTATTGGGTCATTTGGGATACTAGTTCATTTATGGTATAATATATTTGTATAGGCACCACATATTATAGTTTCTGATCATGACTGTAACATCCCAGGTAAATAAAAAATAATGAATTTTCATATTTATTAATATTTAAGAATTAAATATTAATTTTACATAAAATGGGTTTCTATGTTCGATAGCGTACTCGATACGCAACGATGAGTTTCTTTGAAAACTTACATTACACACTAGTAATAAAATAATATTATTTTAAATGATAGTTAACACATAGCCGTTATATTGGCGTGAATTGATAGAAATAACTAAAATATGATTATATATGTTTTTTAAATGTTTTTACTTTTATCTAATAAAAGATAAAGGCTTAAAATAAGGAAAGAATTCAATTTTAGCCCTTCATACCCTAATTTTCACTAAAGGTTCACTTATCACCTTTGGATGGAGAACCGTCATTAAATATAGTTTTGTTCACTCTTATACATTCTATTGGACCACATAAAACTCTTCTTTAGAATTGGGACATCAAAATTTACTTTGTGTAAATTTTTTGTATCTTTCTGATAAAGTTCATTTTTTTAATGAATAGTGTAAAATGTTGTATTTTAATTCAAAACCACTTTATAATCTAATTTATTTATATGATTAGATTATCATTTGAATTGGTTTTAAAGTGATATTAGAAAATATTTTTTCCACCAAATCCAATAGTGGTCATTGGAATTAATTTCACTTTGAAATCGGACTTAAACTAGTGTCAATCTTTTGATACTTATTGTTTCATAAAAACACGCTATTTGTCATGACAGTGGGAATTCATTATTAAATTAATTAATGCTTTTATATGTTTGGAATTTTTTAAAATGGACTTCATTTTTGAATTCGGAATATCAAATATAGCTTAGGGTGAAGTTTTGGTATTTTTCTGAAAAACCTCAATTTTTGCTGAATAGTGAAACCACTAAGTGGTACTTATAAAAACTGATTTTCTGTTTAAATTTAATTTTTCCATCTCTTTGTTTTGAATTTCAAAAATCCGACATACATGGTTGTCAATAAAAAGTAAAATGTGGTTCAATGGGATTAAAATAATTTTTTGGTGAATAGTAACTTATTAAGTTTTTAATCGTGATTAGAGGTAATTAGTGTAATTTAAGGTAAAAATAATGTTTTAATAATATTGAATGAACTTGACACATGTCCTACCCTTATTGGATGTATAATGGCGGACCGAGACAATCCACGGATCAACTTGGGGACCCCATGGAGCCACTTTAGTTGTAAAATGACATTAATATCTTTTTATTTAATGTAAAAGTAAAAATGACGCAAACATGAAATGTTTTACTAAAAAAAATTTTACATGGGGTTATACAAATAATATTTTTGACTATAAATATTCATTAGAAAGATAAAATGATTTCCTACATCATGATAATTATTTTGTAATTTTTAGACATTAGATAAATTAAATTATTTATGACATCATGATGATGCAGCGATTACCTCATTAATAAAGGATTTAAATAAAATGAAAGGTAAATAAAGAATAAAGAATTTTCATATTTATTAATATTTACGAATTAAATATTAATTTTACTTAAAAGGGGTTGCTATGTTCGGTAGCATACTCGATACGCAACGATGAGTTTCTTTGAAAACTTATGTTGCACACTAGTAATAAAATAATATAATTTTAAATGGTAGTTAACACATAGCCATTGTATTGGCGGTAATGGATAAAAATAACTAAAATATTATTATATATGTTTTTATAATGTTTATACTTTTATCTAATAAAAGTTAAAGGCTTAAAATACAGAAAGAATTCAATTTTAGGCATTTATACCCTAATTTTCACTAAAGGTTCATTTATCACGTTTTGAAGGTGAACCGTCATTAAATATAGTTTTGTTCACTCTTATACATTCTATTGGACCAAATAAAACTCTTATTTAGAATCGGGGCATCAAAATTTACTTTGTGTAAATTTTTGGTATCTTTCTGATAAAGTTCATTTTTTTAATGAATAGTGTAAAATGTTGTATTTTAATTCAAAACCTCTTTTTAATCTAATTTATTTATATGATTAGATTATCTTTTGAATTGGTTTTAAAGTTAAATTAGAAAATATTTTTACCATTAAATACAATAGTGGTCATTGGAATTAATTTCACTTTGAAATCCGACTTAAACTACTGTCAATCTTTTGATACTTATTGTTTCATAAAAACACGCTATTTTTCATGACAGCAGGAATTAATTATTAAATTAATTAATGCAACTTATATGTTGAGAATATTTTAAAATGGAATTCATTTTTGAATTCGGAATATCAAATATATCTTAGGGTAAAGTTTTGGTATTTTTCTGAAAAACTTCAATTTTTGATGAATAGTGAAACCACTAAGTGGTACTTATAAAAACTGATTTTCCGTTTAAATGTAATTTTTCCTTCTCTGTGTTTTGAATTTCAAAAATCCAACATACATGGTTGTCATTAAAAATTAAAATGTGGTTCAATGGGATTAAAATAATTTTTTGGTGAATAGTAACTTATTAAGTTTTTAATCGCGATTAGAGGTAATTTGTGTAATTTGAGGTAAAAATAATGTTTTAATAATATGAAATGAACTTGAAACATGTCCTACCCTTATTTGAGGTGTCATGTCCGACCAAGAAAATACATGGATCATCTTGGGGACCCCATGAGCCACTTCAGTTGTAAAATGACATTAATATCGTTTTATCTAATGTAAAAGTAAAAATGACACAAACATGAGATGTTTTACTAAAACAATTTTTACATGGGGTTATACAAATCATATTTTTGACTATAAATATACATTAGAAAGATAAAAATATTTCCTACAGCCTGATAGTTTTTTCCGTAATTTTTAGACATTAAATAAATTAAATTATTTATGACATCATGAGGATGTAGCGATTACCTCATTAATAAAGGATTTAAATAAAATGAAATGATAATGTACAATCTATGACCTACACTTGTCCAAAACCTATTGGATGGGAGGATTTAGAACCCTTATCACCTTATAATCGAAACACATCAATGTGTAACCATTAAAATCTGAAACTTAATCTAAAATAAAGTAACATTTCCTTACCTTCCAAGAGTGCCCCTCCTCTCCTCTTATAAAAGGCCCCCTCCTCTACCACCTCACCCACACTTCCAAAGACTTTGGATCGGCCATCCACTGACCATTTTGTCTATCCAAATCCCTCTCTTACTCCTTGAAGCCTCACATTGGGCAGAAGTCTTCCCAAGGAAGCCTTTGAGCTCAAACCAAAGGGAGTTACCCGATTTCAAGGTAATGTATTCACCTGAGTCCTTTTGTTTTATTTTGCTTCTCCAACCCCCTAATCTCTTTTTATTCATTTCTTTTGTAACAACACCAGTATCATCCATATAATAGGATTTTGTTATAAGAATTATTCTAGCTACACTTACACACACCTACATCTAATGGTTAAAGAACATATTGTTTCTGTAGATGGCGAATTTCTGCCTCATGAAACGATGATTGTTCAAACACTCATATAACACCTTTAAAGGTGGCCATTAAGATGTCACTATATTTATATATGATATATAATATGTTTATGTTTTCCTTAATATTATGTATTTTTTTATTTATGGCCTACCTTTATGGCTTCCATTATGGGTATACGTGATATCTTCATTTTAGGATGTGCGGACTACCGCCCCCTCAAAGTGACTTGATTCGTTAATGCCATACGTGGGACATATAAAGGATGGATTTAATGATATTATATATGATATTATACTGGAATTATAATAATACTTTTTATCATTATTATTTCACTCCATTAAAGTATGAGATGGAAATGAATGTAGCGTTCTTGCGTACGTACGGCTTACCGTCTCTATAAACGGTGCATTTCATTTCTTCTCCCCAAATGTAATGTACTATTATAGGTACAAATTTATAATGGATATATATAATGTATCTTACATATAAATGATGAATATAATTCTGGAATTAAAATATACATACCTCTCATTTAGTTTTAATTCCATTAATATGACATAGAAATGAAAGTAGCGTTCATGCGTACGTACGGCTTACCGTCTCCATAAACGGTGCATTTCATTTCTTACCTCTAAATGATTATGTGATAATATAAATAAATTTATATTCTAGATATATATGATATATATGATATCAAAATCAGGAATGTCATTCTGGATATAAAGAACCCTTGATGACACGAACAACATGTAATTGTAAGAAGTCCACTTTCGACTGAAGAACCAAGTATCGACAAAACAAACATTATTAACTTAAATGATTACATAATGTTTATAACATGATAATAAGTGATATAAAAGTAATAATGAACTTGAAGAAGGTTCTTAAGAAAGTATAAATTAATTCATGCTTATTATTCAGGACATTAAAGAACGATCGAGTCAAGTCGGACCCGAGGTAAGGGACTTCGTCTCAATCACCTTTCATTGAGGCATTTTTAGTTTTATAAACAAATTTCTTTTATACAGTATATAAACCCCTTTGACTTTTATGTTTATTCAAAAGGAATATTTTTATCCGAAGCATTTTACTAAATGAAAAAAGTGAATGTTTTTGTTGTACGTATGCGGCGACAACGACTTCTCTGCCACCGTGACCATTATTTGAGATTCGGCTTCCTCTACAAGCCATTACCTTTTAATGAAAAATAAATATCATGTTTTTATTTTCTTTTATTTTGGTATTGAAAATGGTTTTTATAATGGATTTGTTATGTCAATATATTTACGTGATATATTGTGATCAAAGTGTGGAAATGTTTTCTTTCCATTATATTTGTTTTATGTCTTACGATTTTATAATGGTACTTGGACATTTGACGGGTGGTTACGTCATAAACCATATGACGGGTGGTTCCGTGAATACCAGGATGGGTGGTTATGTTATAACCTCCAATGCATTGCGTATGGAAGTCGGCCGTATGGATATTCCATTATGTATGTATGGAAGTTGGCCGTATGGCTATTCCATTAAGTTATATGTGTGGAAGTCGATTGTATGGTTATTCCACCTAAGTATGTTTATGTCCCAAGTTACCTTTATATGTTATGTGATCTTTTTATGGGTTTTATGGTAATAATTTGGTTACAAAAGGGTAGGTAATGATATTTTAGTGAAGAGTTTTAACTACATCATGAAGGTGAAGGTATTACTTTTATAAAGTATACATGGTTTACTTGATGTTTGAAAAACTAACAGTTTTCATTCTTTTTGTATCCCTTACTGAGCTTTTTATGCTCACCCCCAAGTTTTTTTTGAAATGTTTTTCACATGAATTAATGTGGAATAGGGTCAAGGATGGGATCAAGGGAATTTCATGCTATATAAAACACGGAACTAGACATGTTTCTTTTTAAGAGTTTTTTATTATAATATAGAATCTTAGTAGAAGTGTATACTTTGTAACATTTTGAGATGTAACAGTTATGTCCTAATTCTCTAAAACTCTAAACCTGAAAATATCCTCAATGTGAATTGTTCATTTAAATCAATATTAAGTAAAGTTCAAGGCTGGGGCCTTATAATGACTCACATTTCACTACACACATCTTGAAGGGTTACTTGATGGTTATTGGTATGAAAGTATCAATGAGTACAAAATTCCACTCACATTTTTTTGGGTAGATAGAATGTACTAAACAATTTTGGGAGGATATTCTATGGGATTTTATAATAGAAATTGTATGTTCAATGGAAAGAAACCTAACACTTTTGGAGTTCACCTACAACAACAATTATCAAAAAACTATTCTGATGTAGCCATATGATGTGTTCATGGTAGAAATGATAATTACCTAAATGATTAATGGAGGTTAGTGAGTCAGATATATTAGGAAGGAGTCTCATACAAGAGGCATTCGAGTGTGTTTATCTATTTCAGAAACGTATAGTTACAGCTCAAAATAAAAAGAAGTCACATGTTGTTAGACATCAAAGAACCCTTATGTTTAGAGTGGGTGATAATGCGTTTCTTTAGTTTTCAACTATATTAGGTTAAAAAAGGATTCATAGGAAGAAAAATATATCACCCAGGCTTGTCAGGCCTTTTGAGGGTTTGGAGAGTATCATGTAGATGGATTAACAATTGTCTCTCCAAAAGAGATACATTGTTATATATATTTTTTTAATTTATCACACTTCTGTTGTACCATCCTAACACATCTCAAGTGATTGATTTTGATGATTTTGATCTTGATACTAATGCATCCTTTAAGAATCATCCAATGCATGTTATATATCGTAGTTAGAATGTGTTTTTGGAAAGACTATTTCGATAGTTTGATTATTGTGCAAACATGGAAATGTTTGGAAAAATACATGGGAGAGTGGAAAAGGAATGAGGTCTTAGTGGCCAAAATGTTATAACTAATAATATTATAGATTCTATATTGTAGAACTCGAGGATGAGCTATTATATGGTTTAGGATATTTTAAGATCGCTTTCATTTTCTAGTTATGTTCCATTTTTATTTTATTCTATGTTTTATGGTGTGGAATTGTTTGATTTATAATGGGAGGATTTGTCGGTGGTTCTAATTTTTAATGTATAATTTGGGGATATAAACTAACTAAGGTAAATTTTATTCCATGTAAATGTATTATATTATGTGTAAATTTTTAATCCCGATAAAATAACTTGCGGTGACGTGTTTTCATCACAACCCATTTAAATGAATTTCAGAATGTGTAATGTAATATCATGCCATGTAATTCTATGATGATCAAATTAAAATATTTTTTGCAGTTCATTTTATTTCATTCCTTTGTGCATCCTTCCTTATATTGATCCTAGGGTGACTATTAGTTGTTTTAGAGAGATTTATTTATCTATGTTTGTCAAAATTGTGTGTTCGATATCTAGTAAGCCTTATTTTCATTGATTTCCTTATATTCCCCCTTCTAGAAATAACCTGGTTGTGCATTGTGGCAATTGTGTATTTGGGGGTTTGTCTTGATCCTTCATTTCGGTCCTAGATCATTTATATCATTATTCATCGGAGTATTCTACATCAATTGAGGGTTGTGGTGAGGTGAGCATTCATCAAAGATCTTGTAGTAGGTTTTCTAAATGTCAATTCATATTGTTTCAAATTAATTTTTAATGAATGTAATTGGTTAATTTAAATCAACATATAAGGAAATTTAATTCTAAATTGAATAAATTATTTCACTGTCTATATGATAATGATTTTTTTTAACTTGATCTATAGAATTTGTAAATAGAAATGTGGAATTGGTTGATTATATGGGAATTGAATTGATTGACTAATTGAAAAAAGGGGTGGTGTGATTAACCAAAAATTGGTATTGGTTTATATGTTTAAATGTTGATAAATTATTTATTAGTTAATAGTACATTTTTTTATATAAACTAAATAGATGATTTTTGTTTTTTTGATTATTTAAAAAGGTACACATTAATGAGAATGTTTGGTAATAAGTTTAATTATTATTAAACATGATATATATTGAACTGTGTATATGTGATATCTTGATATATGGGATATTTTTGAAACGTTTTATTAACTAGTATACATGGGTGAGACATGAATTTATGCTTCAATATACCATATTTCATTGTCTGATACACGTGTGTGGGACAAGGTTGGATGACTATAAAGCCCATATTTGATGGCATATAGTTTTAGGACAAGTACTATTTCTTTAAATATGCATGGGGTAATAGAAATGGAATTCTAGGCCGAAAACATTAGCATTGGACTATGAATTCAAGTAGTTGTCTTATGAAAATGAATTAAATGTATTCTGAAATCCCATGTTAAAATTAATTATGATTTTCCCTATGATATACGGTTCAGACTCCCATGCAGGCCCAAGTAGGTATTGATTATTCAAGTTTCTTCATGAAGCGTGGTCGGTTATGTAGTTATTTAGTGAATAATGAAATTTAACAACTGTTTATTTTATTATACTTTAATTATTATAAAATTGAACATAGTTATTGACTGGATATTTTTTTGGACGTCATTGGTGGGGTATACTAACATGTAATCACACAATAATTGGGCTTCGATGTCGGTACTAAAATAAACATCATGTTTTAGGATAGGATAATAGAAATATCATTTCATTAGATTCCTGAAATTGGATTGAACTAGGATGAGGGAACCAACATTGGTTTCAAGAATTTCATGAGATATTTAGTCTGTATTTAATTTGGTTTTTCATTTTAAACATAACATGTATATGAAATGACATGTCAAATGTTTTAGTTTGATTATTATTTTCCCAAATTAGTTTATTATTTCTCATTTTTTGTAATTGGTTGTGGAATTATTTTTGTAATTTTTTATATCATTTTATCTTTGGTCATTTATTTTACAATTTTGAGCTTCATTCATAAAGATGGTATAGTCTCCCAATGTTATATATTAAATAGTCACTACTATTTAGTATCCTATTGTGTATGTAGAGGCACACATGAGGTCATATAACCAAAAAAATTATGGAAACAGTATATGGAACTAATATCGGTATATAACATAAACTAATCCTATTATATGGAGTCAATGTTTTTCTCTTAACTCGTATTATTAACTAGGTTCCACAATTCAACAAATTTTTCATTATAAATGATAAATTTCTAAGACAAACATTTCATGTTCCAAACACTATAGAACAGAAAATATCATTTCTAGGGTATTGTTCCATCAATCAGTAACTATTGTATTTAAACCCCCCCAAAGGTGGATGTTGTCCCATGATGAATTCAATGGATTTTTGTTCCCTCATTTGATCATTTCGAATCTCATCATGTTTCATGTGTTAATAATATTGCCTGAGCATAACAATAAGGATCGGTATCCAAACACCCATAAAATTTGGTTCATTAGGTGAATGATAATTTCAATTTCATCCCATTCATCATTGAAATTGTTCTTTTTAGTTCCATCAATTGACTATATCCAAAATTCATAATGTGAGAAACACTAATCTTAATGGATAACCACATAATCATTAAAACTCACTTATAGGATATCAAAATAATGACACCATATTTTAAAACTATGACTTTTTTAACTATAATAAAACATTCATTTCCATTATCTACCTAATACATAATATTCACTTATAAATAAATTGTGGATTGACTAAGGAATATCCCATGGAAGTGTCAAACCATCCATTTATTTTGGACTATTTTCATGCACCGGATGATAATCATGTCCATATCAATGTTCCCTTTTCAAGGTGAATACACCTACGTAATTCTCTTCCAGAACCATATCAACTTATTATATCCATACATGAATTTATTACTTGAAAACCCACATAAATTTTTTTTATCAAATATTTAGGATGTTATCCTATAATTATAGTTGTCACTAAGTTTTTCACTACTATTTTTCTTTTCCAAATCTCAATTATTTTGGTAAATCATTACTTTGATACATAATATAGTAACACAGAATAATAATACATAGATATCACATCATTTTATTTGAATATTCAATTCATTTCATAAAGACATCCCTATAGACTATAATAGTTAGTGTCTTTTGAGACTATAAACACAATCCAATTATTTTGTAAAATATTTTCACATCTCCCATAAATAAATTCCAACATATTAATCCTCTTATTCATACCCTACCAAAACATTTCATCAAAATATGGGGAAGGAAACATATGAAATGGGGTGACCATATGCTGAGTATGACTAAACATAATAGATATCAATATATAATCATATGAAATAATTATATAGTAATAATGGTATGTGATCATAGAAATAATTTACAAAGTTCATACACAAACTTTCATAGATCATAAACATTACTCAAGGATTAAAACATTATCATTTCAAGAATAATGTTCCATAAAATAATAAATTATCAAAAAACCCCATGAATTATTATATAATGACATAAATGTGTGTGAAATTTATAAATATATAAAACTATTTTATATTTCAATATTAACTACCATGACCATCAACATAGTGGATCTTGAATTATAAACTATTTTCTAATGTGGATCTGGATAAAACTGTTTCCCATTTTGGATCTAGAATCACCTATTTTCAATAATAGATCGACACTATTTTATTGATTCCCATTTTTATATCATTAGATATAATCCTGTACACAATGAATTAGAGAGTGGTAAAGTTCTCATGCATCACATAATGAAAAAGCATACTTATGTGGGCCACAATATCAAAAAACATCCATCATATTATAACATAAAAACCTATGTAATAAAAATGGAATTCATAAAACATTTTATCAATTTTCCATAGAATAGCATAAGAAAAATAAGTGGGTTTTATTAATATTTCACCCAATAATTCACTAACCATCATGAGAATCAATATTGATGTTATCATAAAATATTATAACATATAAAATAAAAGTAACACCAAAGGATGACCTATTAGATAGAAAATGATATCCAATGGTAATATAGATAATATATTTATTAGAATAACCTTTAAAGACTAAAAATCATATTTTAAAAAATTAATCTATTTTATAATACTTTTATTTGAGAATGAACATGGAATCTTATATAGGAGTCTTTAAAATTATTTACAAATATTCTTGAGAAAAATATCTATTGATTTTTTAAAATAATGAAATCATCATAAATTTTTTTGTATATTTATTTATATGAAAAAATTCTGAATCATATAAATTAATCATCAAAAAATTACTTAGCAATGAAGATATAAAACAATTTTCATCCTAGACTCATTCAAATGGTGATTCCTTTCGAATTTTTAATAAATTTAAAACTTGTCATCATTAAAAAGGGATATGGAGATTCCATTAAAAACATTTTATATAAAATTTAAAACATAGGTAAAATATATTCTTTAAATTAATTTTATAATGTTAAAAACATTGACAAGATTTTTAGAAAACATGGATTTTTAAGGGAATTGTTTTTCTATTCGAAGAGAAAAGTATAGTCGGTTTACATTAAAATTTTATTTTGGATTCTTGAGTAAATAAAGAGAGGAAAAAAACAGGAACATGTATTAATAATGATTATATATAGTATAATAAATTTCATGTGTTCTATGAGATATTTATCATGATATTTATGGAATATAGGAATAATTGTGAAAAATCTATAAAAATGATGAGATTATGTCATAAAACCATTACAACACTGAAAAAATTAAATTATTATCCCTCTGAAAAAATAAAATTAAATAATAATAAAAATACCATTAGAATAAATAATTTTATGATATTATATTTCAATTGGGATTAATATACACGTCAAAAAATTAATATTTTTTCATAACCCTACATTTGTCTAAAATATGGAAAATTGAGGAAAAAATATCTAACTTTACATCTCGACATAATTTATCTACATTCAAACCTTTTGTATAATAAATGATATTTTATTAAAAAATTATTATATAACTATACTGGTATATTTCATAACATATTTTTTTACGCAAAAACTTTTATTACATGTTTATTCACAATACAGTATTAATGTCTTATTTTGGGTAAAAACATCATTGTTTTTCATGTGTGTTTTGATTTTATAGTTTTTGACATATTAGTTTTATCATGGTTAAATAATATATATATTATTATATATTATCTATAAATAATATATATTAATTATATATTTTCTTAGATAAATCCAAAAATGATAGTCATAAAACATGGAATATACCTTTCCTAGAGATGGTATGGCATACATATGGAAAATGTCGTTTAATTTTTCTCGATATACAAAATGAAAGAAATATGAATAAAATATTACCATTACAAAATAATTTTAATATCATATAATTCAGATATATTGATTAAAATTATACTAACTTCTATACATGAAAACCATTAGTGAAAAATGAAACATATTTCATCATGTAGTAGTATTCCATTGTATAGACAAAAGTTTATTTCATATCACCTATGGAAAGAGAGAATTTATATGTGATATAATACATCAAAAAGTATATAATGTTAAAAATATAATATATATACATTTCATTCATCATAATTCCCATCCTTGAAAGGTATTGATGGAAAACATGTCACATTGGTTCATGGAGAGGTAGTCAGCCATACACATGGGCGACGTTAACATTTATCATTTGAGGAAAGATGAAACTGTTATTGATCATATAACTATAAAATAAAATTTTAAAAATATTGATATTATTGAAATTATTATATTATCTTGGTTAAATAAAATTTTCAAGAGGTTAAGGAACAAATATAATAAAACTACTCATTGAATAACATTACATTTTATTTGAACAACCTCTATGGGTTTAAAAAATAAGCCTTCATGGGTTATTTTTATTATCAAATTAAGGCTTATAAAATTAGTGGAGAGAATTTAGGAATTTATTTTGGTTTATATTGGGAAAACTAAATGGTTTTGGAAGTTTAAATATTATAGTAGAGGGAGTGAACATTTAAAATTGAGCTGAGGGATATACTTGAAATTTTTAAATTGAATAAAGTGTACACCAATTTTTTACTTGTAAAAATTCTATCAAAAGGACCAGTTTCTATAATATAAGATATATAGTGGATATATGGAAGTTAAATGGTTGATGAACATGTTTATATTTCCTTTCCCCTTATCTTTTCATTTTAACCCCCTGTAATACCATTTTCACCTAAACCGTTGTAATTAATTTGTTTATTTTTTCCATTAATTTTCAATAAAAATAACTTAAAACAAATCATATAATATAAATTTTTATGAATAAAAATATATAATCCACTTTTCTTTATTCCTTTCATATATTTTGTAAAATATTATTTAAAATTAATCACACAGACACGCCAAGAATGTGGTTATCCATGGTGAAAATTCTCATAATTATAGAACATTTTAACATACCCATTCAATATAAAATTGATTCCCATGACCTAAATTCGATTAATAAATATATAGTTTAACTACTTTTACTTTTCAAAACATATTTAATTTATTTTTAAATTGTAAAATAAAATACAATTATTAACAACAACCAATATTTTTTACTGTTCTACAAAAATTAAATCATTACATGAAAATTTACAAATATTCACTCTAATGTTATATATATATATATATATAATTTAATATTTTATTTTTTTAAAATATATTTTCCAATTCTGGAAAATTTTCTTTAAATTTTTTTCAAAAAAAAAATCGAAAAAGCTTTTTTCAGAAAATATTATTTTAGAAACATAGAATAACTATTCCAAAAATTAAGATATTTTTTATCAATATGATTTATTAATATAAAAAAAATTACAAAAAATTTTAAGATATATTTATATCTATCTATACTTATATGTTTGACATATAGCCTATAGTGGGTATGCTCAAAAATAATATTAAAAATTTATCACCATCAGATAAAACATCATATTTTTTATAACATAATATAAATTCAATGTTTTATGTAATGAAATAAATAAAATAAAATTAATTTATTAAAATAATAATAATTTAGAAAATATATTGGTTTCAAATTTAGACCTTATGCATTGGTCTTTTTTTATTCCTAATAATAAAATTCTACAAATTAATGTTTAGTGAATATTATTTCTCCATTTTCATTGATTGTATTTATAATTAATAACAAGTGACTTAAATGAAATTTATATTATATATATATTAAAATATTAATTAATATAAATATTAATAATAACTTTATATTTAATATTAAATCCACTTATTCTTGAAAAAACAATATAAACTATTTTCGACAAGATCAACTAGTTTAATTATAAATTATATACTTCCACCTATATAAATTTAGTTTGATAAAAAATATTCACTATTTGGAATAAAAATAATTCATATTTGGAAAACATTTCAGTTAAATTTATGGTTAAAAGAGATAGAAAAAATATGAAACATTAATTCACCCAGTTAAAGTTAAAATGGATTAACAAGGGGTTAATAAAAATATAATTTTAAATTCCCAAATAAAACATTTTAATGTCCTTTTGTATATCCATATTTTTACTTCATAATATCCAATATTTTAACCAAGCAAATTTTGGATTATTTCTCTCATGAATGAAGTTTTCATTTTGTACAATTATGGAATATTTATAAGCGGTTTCCAAGAAGATCCCCTCCCCTAATTAGAAAAGGGAACATGATATCCCCACATTTATACACCTCATAAAAACTTATCCAATACCAATAAAAATATCCCCTAAAAATACTTATCCAATTATTAGAGGTTCTGGTTTTTGGAAAATACTGATACAATTGTCCCTAATAAGAGATACAATATATGTTTTTATATAAAAAGGTAATCGTCTTCACCGAGAAATTTATTTTATTCAATTATTTTATCACCTGCAATTATGTCTTAGAATTCCATTATAATAACATCATTATCTCCCTTATATTGATATTTTAAATTATAATAGAATTATATGTATCCATCTCTATATCCATTAAATGCTAAAAAATTATATCGCCTCTATGAATAGTGATCTATTATCTCATCAACTGACGTAATTTTTTTTCATTCATTGAATCACACATATTGATATAATAGAATAAATAATTAATATATGTGATAAATATGACATGATATTGGTTAAATAAAATTATTATATTATCCAATTCTTTACCATTTCACCCATTAAAGGAAGTATATCCTCATTTGTGTGTTTGTAAGTCCTACCATCTCCAGGAAATGATGAAATTAATTTTTAATTTCCAAAAATGATGAATGGATCAAAAAATTTATCCCATTAATCAATAAAATATTAAAGAAAATATAATACTTAATATTACCTCTATTCAATGTGAACTTGTTTCAATGTGAACATGTTTCTCATTTGTTATTTCAATTCATCTTGATTGGTTTGGAAGCTAACATCCAAATATCTGTTGATGTCTAGTTCCTCATCTTCTCTACAAACTAGTATGATAACTTTTATACACCTCATATACTTAATGATATTTTTGACTGCCATCCATTGGCGGTCACCTCGAATAACGTAATATCTTTTCTCCATACATAATGTGTAGGAAACATCTTTCCATGTACATATGATACCATTCATGAATGACCCAACCATTGATTTTTATGTAATACATTTCATCTTGTTTCTGTCTTCAAGTGTATGAGAAAAAAATAGAAAGATAACTTCCATGTGATGTTATAAAAATCCCACCATAGATTGATCCATACCAAATCTTTTCTGTGCCTTTTATGTGTTAATAATTTGAATAATTCTGAGAACAAAATTGGATATATCATAATGAATCATGATCCCAAAAATAGATGTTTCCACACCTAAGTACTTTATTGAGAATAATATTTTCAACAATGCTTTGAAATGACAGTAAGACTGGTATTTTGTTTCTAATGAGTAATATGACATAAATATATAATATTAAGTAAACGATTTTGCTCCCACTAAACCATTTATAGACACATGGGCTAGATTCAATTATTATGAAACCAAATTATTGTTTGTACTCTTCAAAATGAATTTTTTATAACCTTTATGCTCCCTATTATCTATAAATAGATCTTTGCAACTTTTATTCTATGTTTTCATCCATTGGAGTCGCAACCCCTTCAAATTTTGTCATATATACATCTCATTTAAGGTTCCCAATATGGAAATATATTTTCAAAATGATTTTCCAAGTCCCATTATCATGTACTGTTGTATGAGAGATTTTGGTTTTTATGGATTTTGGTATTGAAAATAGTGAAAATGTTTCATTATAATCAATTGATTGGCACATTTTAAGCCCATTTTTATACCAATTTTTCCTTATAGGTACTCACTTTCCCTTCCATGTATAGTTTTCCCATGAATAACCATTTAAAACTAATATGATTACATATACTGGATGGTATTCCAAAATCCATACTCTGTTTTAATACATGGAATCCATTTCAGAATTCATGGTCTCTTTCCCCATGGTAGTATATGTTTCACTTACAACTTCCTTATAGGTTAGATGATCAATATTATCTAAATATACGGAGTCACCATCCCCAGTGTAACGACCCAATGTTTAATAAATGGAAATTCCATTCTTATAAATATGTCATAAAATCACATGAAAACACAACATAATGAACTACTAAGTTATAGGTGACCTTTAAACATATGTTTGTCACTTACTTGTTTGTAATTTCAAAAATATGACATACAAGGTTGCAATCAATAAGTTATATGGAATCTGATTAGAAAAACATAATTTTTAGTGAATAGTAACCGACTCTTAGGAATAGAAACATACACTTATGAATAGTGATATATCCTAATGAATAGTAACCGTACCTATGATAACATACATTAAATATTGAAGTGAAATGATGATTTAATTATTTTTTAGAATAAGTAAATTAATGTTTTAAAACTGGTTTTTGAAAATAAATTTTGATTTTAATAATATATTAAAATAATAATATATAGAAAATTGTTTTTGATAAATGGACTTTATTTTTGTATTCTACAAGACGAAAAATGGTTAGGGTGAATTTATGAGATTTTTTTGAAATACATGGATTTTTTATGAATAGTGGAAAAAAATAATTTACAAAATAGCATAAATAATCTATTGATAGAGTCATTCATGATGTTATGATGATGTAAGACCAATTGGTTTGGGATTACATGATAAAATATATATTCATAGTCATAGAAGACTCACTATTCCTTGTCCTGAGGGGAAATAATAAATTAACAAATTTTAGATTGAGAAATCCTCTCTCTCCTCCACTATAAAACCCCCCTCACTCCCTCTACTATTCACTCCTCTAAAGACTTGTGACATTCCAATATTCTGCAAAAAATTATTCCCAAGGTTCTCCCCCATGTCAAATATCTCCCAATATCTTCAAAATACCAAAACTTATCCCCCTATGTGGTTCTCAAAAGAGGAAGTCTCAAGAGATAAATTCCTCTTTCCAATTCCTTCATTTCTTTTAAGTTGTTTTATTTTTGATTCATTCCCCACCTCCCAGCACCATAATAGTATGATAAATCCAGTAACATACCTGTACTGAAATTATTACATTCTGATGTTATATTTAATTATCTTCACTCATTTCACAACATTTTATTTGAATGAAATGAAAGCACCATTTGAGATGTGCCAATTTAGCCCATTCTAGAACAACAATTTATCATTTTCTATTATAATCTTTAATTCTGGTCATGAAATTTTTTTTGTTATAGTTGAACCAGATTATTACATAGGTAATATATCCTATTTTTGGTTCCCTAACCCTTTTGTGAAAATGGTATTAATTTATAAACCAAAAACATGTTCTTTGTAATCAAACCCACTGATTAACAAAAACGGTTGTCACCATGGATTTAAATAATAATTAGACTTAAATATAAGTATCCAAATTAAATTTAAAACCATGTAATCTAATTTATGTTCACTAATAGTATAGAACTTAATTTCTGGACAACCACTTCCATCTTTCATGTTTATCCGAACATGAATATAAGTGAACCGATTTTTATAACCAAGTAAGCAAACGAGCCCGAACAATGAAATTATACGTTATAACTAATCAAAAATCTCGTGATGAACAAAAAAGTGTTATAATAAAAAAATAACATATATAAGAGTCTATGGAATTATGAACTAATAAGCCTAATTTTTTTATTCTAGTCTTTAATAATAAGTGGATAACACTAACGGATTTAAGGTAAGGGGTCTCTCAATTTTACTCTTAATCAAGATTGTCCTCTTTGATATGCCTTTTTATGTGTAATACCAAATGATGGGGTATGTTTTCACACCACCCAATACATCCCTCATGATTTATAAGTAATGAGAAACCACTTTTCTCTCCCACCACGCCCTCTTAGGTGCACCTTGTACCATGAAAAAATACTATATCAAATTCTACCTGAGCATTCAATGTTCTTTCAGGTTGCCTTATCTTTCTTTATATCAAAATGGTGTTATAATATAAATTTATATACATAATTTAAATTCTTTGTATGTTTTTAAAATTCATTAATGTCTTTCATCACTCTATTTCAGGGATATACATGTTTTTAAATTATTTACTCCTTAGAACATTGTGATAAGCAAACCGGTTTTGGTGGAAAATCCTGAATTGTTCCCAATTTCAAGTGCACTCTATCCTCTATTTTATGACACCATTGACTTTATATAATCTGTATATTTATTATGAAAACTGTCTTGGTTAAATTATAGTTTTACATAAATTAATGTTCTTTTAACTGTTTTAAAATCTCTATAATATTTTCCTTAAACGAGCTCAAAAAATTTTTATTGCCAATTTTTCTCATATACATATATTATATGTTGTCAGTTCTGTTTGATAG
Organism: Viscum album; assembly: GCA_963277665.1. NCBI lineage: Eukaryota > Viridiplantae > Streptophyta > Magnoliopsida > Santalales > Viscaceae > Viscum > Viscum album. The sequence goes on along the minus strand of OY728157.1, from coordinate 1,843,196,158 downwards.
AACATTCCATGTTGTATTCCTATTTTTACTTATTAACTTCCATTAATGTTCTAGTCCCTTTATTTCATGGAAACTTTTATGATACGCCCATTGGATATTCTTTATGTCATGACTGTGGTACCCAATTCTTTCCATGGGTACCCTTATGTTTATGTATGGTTGATTATGTATGATTATTTATGTTGCATGATTATTTATGTGGCAATAATATTCAAGAAACTATTTATTTGGGTGTTCCAAGATATGTCTCCAATGCATTGGGTAAGGTTGTGTCTCATGATATGTTATGTGAAATGGGACTAGTGGTTATCCTTGACCCATACTAAAATGGGAAATGGGATTGGCAGTTAGCCTTAAACCATAAAAAAGAAATGTTTTATGATTCTACCACATTAATATGATTCCATGTATATATGATCCCATTCTTATATTATATTACTTCATATACTCTATGCTTTGGATATCATTATGTCATGCCTCCTAACTGAAGTGTTTAATATGTATCCTTATGTTCATTCCATTACTAGGATTTTTAGATCATCCCTTTGTTCATGTGTTCCCCATGGTTCCCTACACCGATGTAAGGGCTCAATGGAAGTTAAGAGCTATTAATTGAGATTAAATAAAGAAGTGTTTTTTAGCCCCATGATTTATGTTATATGTAAAAGGCTTCGGTCGCTATAGTTGGAATCGGAGGATGGTCTAGTTATTTTTAGAGATAAGAAATAAATCACCTTAGTGTGAACCATAAGGATGAGATTAAGTATAAGAAAAAAATCATGAATTTTGTTGAGTATTGAGTTAGTGGTTTGTGGTGGAAATACATCCCATTCTGGATAAGAGATGGTAGAGGAGACTCTGGGACATATTCATCTAGGGGTAAAACCAAAAAACATGGCTTTGAGCTAGACTCAAAGGGGAACTAGTGCACAACTGTAGGCCTTAATGTACTCTTGGTTACGACAATCCTAGGTGATATGCTATGGTAGATTTGTGATCTTAGTACAAACCATTATTAAGGGACAAAAAATCCAATAAGAATATAAGTTAAGAAATAGATTTAGGATGACCTAAATATAAACCTAATGAATCACAAGTTAGAATGTAGTTATTCTTTATAATTTTATGCTTTTATCTTCAATGTTTCATTTTTTATGCTCAATAGCTACATATTCGAGACACGTAATTTCAATTTCATTTTCTTAATTAATGGAGGTATATTAAAGAACACATTCAACAACCAATCTGATAGGCAATGTGATGACTTACCTAATGAAATGCCTAATATAATGGGATCGGGTGCTCAAAACATCATGGCAGTACTTACTCAGCTGGCTCGAGTTATAAATAATAACCTGAATCAAGAAAAATTACCTCCTCCTACAAGGAAAGAGAATGTTTTCATGGAACTCTACATGTGGAAGAGGAATCCCAAGATTATCAAATCTTTTGATCCCCTCCTCGCTGAAAAAAGGATTAAATCCATTGAAAAGATATTCACTGTCCTCCATTCCTCGGAAGAATAGACGGTTGTACTGGTCATCTATCATTTTTATGGGTAAGCAGATCAGTGGTGGATACTGATCAAGAATACAAATTTTTATGAGAAAATTGATTCCATGGATTGGGAGGAATTGAAGTTGATGTTTTTCAAAAAATATTTTCCTTGAACCCTTTGTCTCAAGGTGGAAAGAGAGTTTCTCGGACTCAATATGAAGGACGATGAATCCATCAGGTCATATGAAGAAAACTGTAAATGTATTGCAAGGTACACCTGTAGAATTGTCATGATCAATGAATTAAAGGTGTATCACTTCATCAGTAGAGTAAAGTCAAGTCTACGAAAATAATTGGTCATTCAAGACAAGGACTTCTATGAGGAGATTGTCTGCTGAGGCCTCAAGGATGAAATGAAGATTGTAGTCTCTCAGTGGTCTCATGGGACCAATGAAAAGAAGCGAAAAATGGGGAACACTATGGGTGGTTCATCAAACAAACCCCATGATGTAGGGAAGCCTGGATATTCCCCTTGTAAAAATTGTGGGAAGAAGTATCCTCGTAACTTTATAAGGGGAACCTAGAATTTCTTCAAATGCGGAAAGATTGGTCATCTGGACAAGAACTGCTGAAGGGATATGAAAAATAACCCTAATGTAGAAGAATAAAGGAAGGGTCAGATCAAGACTCATCCTATAGTGTAGTGTTACAACTACAAGGAGAATGGGTTTTATGCGAACAATTTCCCAATGTTGAGGGTTGTTAGAGGCAATCAACAACAGCCTCCAAGGCAACAAAGACCATATTATGTTTTCACTACAACTGAGGTGGGTCCAGAAAATGATGTGGTTACAAGTATTCAAGTTATTCATTGAAGAATAGCGTACATACTATATCATTCTGGTTCTATGCATTCTTTCATATATTTCATGTCTTGTAAAACTATTCAATAACTACCACACAATTTGGAGGAAAAGTTATCTGTGAGAACAATGAATGGGTAAATTATTGTGTCCATGGTTTATAACTCCTCCCCTATTAATTTTTTTGGACTATGCCTCTGATAAAATATCATTATACTTCCATTAGTGGAGTTCAACGCTATATTAGGCATGCATTAGTTATCTTTATACAAATCCAATATCAACTGTCGATAATGGGAAATCACTTTTCACATCCCAAAGTATCCTCCAGTTATTAACAACTGTAAGGAGGAATATAAATCTCTTTTAGAATCATCCCCTCAAGTGTGGTTATTGGTGCCTTATTATTAGTCATATCTAGCTCAAATTATTGTTACAATGGAGAGAATCATGCATGAAGACATACACATCGTGAGGGATTACACTGATGTATTCCTTAAAGAGTTTCCTGGTCTTCCTCCTAACTGATAGGTTGAGTTCTCAATTGAACATATCCATGGATCTCTGCCTATCTGAATGACACCTTACAGAATGGCCACTGTAGAGCTGGATGGGCTTAATAATAAGTTATTGGAGAATATGGAGAATGGTTTTATACAAATACGTGCTTCACCATGGGGTGTGCTAGTACTCTTCGTCAAGAATATGGGAAGATTAATGCGCCGCTGTATTGATTGTCTTGAGATCAATAAAACCATAATAAATAACAAGTATCAACTTCCAAGGATTGATGACTTGTTCAATCAGCTTTGTGGGGAATGTTATTTCTCTAAGGTGGACCTTCGGCCAGGATATAACCAATTAAAGGTGAGAATGGAAGATATTCCCAAGACTGTATTTCAAACAGGGTATGGACACTATGAGTTCATAGTGATTCCCTTCAAACTCACTAATTCCCCAGCCATTTTCATGGTTTTAATGAATACAGTCTTTAGATATTACCTCAACAAATTTGTAGTTGTCTTTGTTGATGATTTTATGATATACTCCAAGTGCAAGGAAGAACATGTGGAGCATTTGGAAAATGTTTTAATGACATTGTGAAGGGAGAAGTTATATGTATGTACAGTAAATGTGAGTTCTTCATGGAGAAAATATCATTATTGGGGCATGTTAACACCGGTAAAGGGATAATCGTGGACCCTTTAAAGACAATGGTAATTGAAGAGAGTCCTATGCTAACTTCTGTATCGGATATCCGTATCTCTTTGGGTCTAGTTTCGTATCCTCAAAAAAATCTTGAAATTCTTTTCACAATTTTCAAACCCAATGGCCTCGCTGACATGGAAGGTAGTAATGTTTATCTGGACATAGGAATGTGAAGATAGTTTCAAGGATTTGAAAAAGAGTCTGATCACTGTTCCTGTACTCACACTCCCTTAATGTGGAGAACTCTTTGTGGTATATAGTGATGCTTCTATGAAGGGTATAGGTTGTGTGCTAATGAAAAATGATAAAGTGATATCCTATACCTCAAGGTAGCTGAAAATACATAAGCAGAACTATCCCACACATGATCTCGAGATGGTAGCTGTGATCTTTGCATTGAAATTCTGGCAACATTATCTCAACGGGAAGATGTGTGAGATATATATTTTCCCCAAAACTATAAAATATATATTCGGACAGAAAGAGCATAATTTACGCCTACAAAGATGGATAGAGCTCATCAAGGATTATGACTGTTCAATCCAATACCATCCCGGTAAGTAAAACAAGGTGGTAGATGCTCTAAGTAGAAAGGATCATGCATCTTTATCAATGATGGGAATTGAAAAGGATCTGATCTTCATAGATATGAAAAGGATGGGCATGTGAATCATTAAGGGAAGAACATTCCCAAGACTTTCACAAATGTTTTCTCAACCATACCTTTTAGATAAAATAAAGGATTCTCAAACAAAATTTGTGGAAATTCAGAAAATGGTGGAAGCTATTAAAAATGGGAAACCCTCTGATTTCAAAATTGATGAGGAAGGAGTTGTACTATATGGGTCACAATTAGGTGTACCATCTGATCTAGAGATAAATAATGAGCATCTGAATGATGCACATAGCTTTACTTTCTATATCCACCCAAGAAGCACAATGATGTATCTAGATCACTGAGAAAATATTTGGTGGTACAATATGAAAAAGAAGATTGCCAAATATACATCAAAGTACCTGGTATATCCGCAAGTGAGGGCTGAGAGATAAAAGTCTAATGGGATGATGAAACCACTACATATATCAGCATGTAATTAGGAGAACATTACCATGGACTTGGTCACTAGACTTACAAGGACATCCAGTGGAAACAAAGCTATATAGTTCATTGTGGATTGCCTTTCCAACATATCTAACATTGTTGTGATTAGAGAAGACTTCTCATTGGATCAAACTTCGTAGATTTACATCAAAGTAGTGGTAAGGATATATCGAGTACCACTATATATTGTATCTGATCGTTATCCCAGATTCACCTCGATGTTATGGAAATGACTCCAACACGCTCTAAGAACTGAACTGAACTTCAGTATGGAATATCATCCTCAAACTAATGTCCAATCTGATCGAACTATTCAGAAATTAGAAGACATGGTAAGAGAGTGTTTTATAAAATTCTAATGATGGTGGGAACAACATCTTCCACTGTTTTAATTATCATACAAAAATAGTTTTCACTCGAGAATCTGAATGGAACCATATGAAGCCCTTAATAGGAAATTGTGGAGGACACCGGTGTGTTGGGATGAAGTTAGTGAGCGTAAGCTACTAGGACCTGAAGTGGTCTATGTAATTGTGGAGAAGTTGAAAACCATTTAGCAACATATCAAGGTAGCCCAGAGTTGACAGAAGAGATATGTAGATAACTATCGATGATACCTTGAGTTCTAAGTATGAGACATTGTATTTTTATTCATATCTCCATGGAATAAGGTCTTTAGGTTTGGGAATAATGGAAAGAAAAGTCCCAGGTACATCATACCCATCGAGATCCTTGATCATGTTGGATGTGTGGCATTTCGACTAGCACATCCACCTACAATGTCAAAAGTACATGATATCTTTCATGTATCACTCTTATGAAAGTACATACCAAACCCTTCACATGTACTCTCTTTAGAGGTGGTACAGTTTGAGGATTATCTTTCTTATAAGAAGCGTCCAATGAACTTATTGGATCATAGAGGCAATGTTCCACGCAACAAGACTACTCATCTGGTCAAGGTACTATGAAAAAACCATAATTACGAAGAGGCAACATGGGAATTGGATGAATAAATGAAGGAAAAGTACATACAACAGTTTTTGGCTTAGAATGTAAAATGAAATTTGGAGGGGGAAATATCATAATGGGGAAAAATGTATCAACCCAATGTTTTATAAATGGAAATTCATTTCTAATAAATATGTCATAAAATCACATGAAAACACAACATATTGAACTACTAAGTGCTAAGTGACCATTAAAAATAAATTTGTCACTTCTGTGTATAGAATTTCGAAAAGCTGACATACACAGTTCCAATACATATGTTATTTAGAGTTTGATAAGAAAAACAAACTTTTTGGTGAATAGTAACCAACCCTAATGAGTATAACATACCCTTATGAATAGTTATATATCCTAATGAATGGTAACATTACCTATGATAATAAAAAAAATTGCTCAAGTGAAAGTATGATGTGCCTATTTTTTAGAATAAATAAATTTATGTTTTAAAAAAGGTTTTTGATAATAAATTAAGATTTTAATGAAATATTAAAATAATAATATTTAGAAAATTATTTTGAAAAAAATGTAATTTATTTTTGGATTCAACACATCAATAAAGGTTTAGGGTGAATTTTTCAGATTTTTCTGAAATACATGAATTTTTATGAATAGTGAAATACCGTAATTTACAAAATCTGATAAATAAGATAATTATAGGGTCATTATTGATGTTATTGTGATGTAAGACCAATTGGGTTTGGATCACATGATAAAATTACAATTTTTAGTCATGGTATACTCAATATTCCTTGTCTTGAGAAAAAATAATAAATTAATAAATTTTGTATTGAGAAATCCCCTCTCTCTCCTCACCTATAAAGGCCCCCTCACTCCCTTTACTCTTCACTACTCTCAAGCCTTGTTCCTTGACTATATTTGGCCAAAATATCTCACATATGTCCACCCCCACGTCTAGAATCTCCCATCCTTTTAAAAATGTCAAAACCTCTCCTATTAAGATGTTGTCAAAGGATTAATTTTCAAATGGTAAATTCTTCTTTCCAATTCCTTCATTTCATTAAAGTTATTTTCTTTTTGTTTCATTCCTCACCTCCCTTCACCATAATAGTATAATATATCTAGTGACATAAATATACTGGAATTTTTTCATGCTAATGGTATATTTTATTATCTTCTCAGCTTTTCCACCTTTTATTTGAAAAAAATGAAAGCACCATTTGAGATGTGCTAATTTAGCCCATTCAAGGACAACTGTTTATCAATTTCTATTATAGTCATTAAATCTATTCATGAAACCATTTTTGTTATGGTTGAACCAGATTATTACATATGTACCATATCCTATTATTTGTTTTTAATATTTTTGTACAAATTGTATTAATTTATAAACCTAAAACAAGTTCTTTGTAATCAAACACTCAAATTAACAAAAACTGTTATCACCATGGTTTTATATGACAATTAGACATCAATCTAAGTAACAAAATTAAATTTAAAACAATGTAGTCTTTTAGATTATCACTAATAGAATATACCTTCATTTCTGGACAACCACTTTAATCTTTCATGATTATCAGAACATGATTATATGTGAACCAATCATTTAAATCCAAGTAAACAAACAAGCCCGAACAATGAGATTGAACCATATAACTAATAAAAAAGTACATTAATGAACTAAAATGGGAAAAAATGAATAGAAAAATATATAATAGGTTCTATTCATTTGTACTTGTAAGCTTAAATTGATTATTCATGTCTTTAATAATATGTGGAGAACACCAACAGATTTAAGGTAAGGGATCTCTCCATTTCACTCTTAATCATGATTATCCTCTATGCGATGACTTTTCATGTGTAATACCAAATGATGGGGTATATTTTAAAACCTCCACCATACTACACTTATGAGGTTTCAGGGATGAGAAACCCCTTATCTCTCCCACCAAGCCCTCTTTGGTACACCAGGTACCATGCCGAAAAACTATAACGAATTCTACCAAAACCTTTTATGTTATTTAGGGTTGCCTTATCATTCTTTATATCAAAATGGAGTTATCATCTTTATTTATGTACATATGTTAAATTCTGTGTAGGTTTAAAAAATTCATTTATGAATACCCTTTCATCACTCTCTTTTGGGGATATACATGTTTTTAAAAGATTCTCTCCTTAGCACATTCTGATAAGCAAACATGTTTTAGGGGAACTTCCTGAACTGTTACCCAACTTCAAGTGAACAATATTCCCAGTTTTAAGACACCATTTTCTTTATAAAATAAGTATTTTTATTATTAAAATATTCATGGTACAATTCTTTTTTTATAAAAAATAATTTCCTCTTTACTATTTTAAAATCTATATTTTATTTTCCTTAAAACTGCATAGAAATGTTTTAATGATAATATTTCTCAAATACATTTATTATAACTTTTCACTTCCTTTTGAAACCAATTAACATGTTGTATGCTTATTTTAACATATGAACATCCATGAATTATTGAATCCATAGCTTTATTGGACACTTTCGTGGTATGCTCGTTGGTTATTCTTTATGTCATGACTGTGGTACCCAATTCCTTCCATGAGTACCCATATGTTTATGTATGGTTGATTATAAATGATTATTTGTGTTGAAATATTATTTATGTGGCAGAAATATTCATGAATATTTTGATGTGAGTGTGTATAGATAGCTTCCTAATGCCGTGGGTAAGGTTACGTCTCATGAGATGCAATGTGAAACAGGATTGGAGGTTAGCCTTGACCCGTACTACAATGGAAAATAAGATTGGTGGTTAGCTTTGACCCATACCAGATATATGTTTTATGATTCTTCCCCATTAATATGATTTCATGTTTATATGATCCCATTCTTATATGATATGATTTCATATGTTCCTTGCTTTGGATATCATTATTCCATGCCTCCTAACTCATGTGCTTAAGATGTATCCTTACGATCATTCCCTTACTAGGATTTTTAGCTCATCCCTTTGTTCATGTGTTCCCTAGGGTACCCTATAAAGATGAAAGGGCTCAATAGAAGTTAAGATCTTTTAATGGATATTAAATAATGAATTTTTTTATCCCCATGATTTATGTTATATTTAAAAGGATTTGGTCGCTATAATAAATGACAATAAAACCACATCATTCTCGTTCTCTTTCCTCAATATTATTAACACATGGTAATTGCATCTGGGGAACAATTTCATATTCAATTGGGCTTTGCAGAAATTTTTATTATTCCAACTCTTATGTATCATGAGTCTAGAATTCATGAAATCCTATCTTCACCTATTATATATTTTAGATATTAGATCCTACCTACCAAATATGGAATGAATATAATCCAAAGCCTTTATTACTTAAGGATTATATTGGTATTATCCCTTCATTTCATTGAGATATCCTATAATGAAACAATATATGAATTATGGTTAGATATTGTTACATGAAGAGGCATTAATAAATGCATTAAAACCACACGTATTTATGTAACACATAACAAGTTTCTTTCCACTCCATAATTGGTATGGTATATGATCTATTTCATTAGGTGGGACTCATTTCAGTTCGTAAACTATAAAAATAACAAATATCCCCTAATGGAGAGTGGAAGACTCACATGACTCATATTTGATCTCAAAAGAACCAACAATGTGTGGTTCATCCTTCTAAATAAAACATTCCACTACGACATATAAGGATTAGTTACATGAGATAATATCCAAACCTCCCGTAAATAATCATTAAAGTCTTCATTGAGATATTATACACTATGGCCTTAGTAGAGTTTTGTAATCTTCTTACCAATATGGTTATCAAAAACATTATTGTATTCCGGAAATTTATCAAAATAATATGACTTATAGCTCATTCAGTAGTCATATCCATATCAACGAAATTCATCAGAAAATGTTATGAAGTTTGAGTACTTATCCTTTTCTTCAATAGGAAATGGTCCACACAAATCCATATGAATTAATTCATGGATATATTTATCCCTTTAAATTTTCCAAATAATTAGGGATTTAGTCAAATTACCTTGTAAACTTGAGGGCCATACACATAGTGGTTTTAGTTTAAAAGAATCTGAATATCAATCATGTTATAATTAAGTCAAGAACTTTTCATTTACATGACATATCCAATGTTTCCAATGTTGGGTGTGGTATGAAAAATGTGAGTTAACGTCATTATCTATTTCATAAATTAGATTGTGTAATCAAACACATATAATCAATTAATTAAATTTTCCTTACCAATTAAGTTCTATATTTATAAAATAATGACCATTTATTTTGGACATTTGAAATAAATCCATCCATATAAAGCATGGATATAGGATTAATTTATTTTGAATTAGATGGAATATAATAAAAACTCTTCAAAACCATGATAATTATTTTTAGAAACATGAGGTAGTGGTCCCTAATATCTAATATAAGAAGTTTAGATCTTTTGGAAACATATAGATCTACATCCCATGGGTCAATCATTCTAAATCTACAAGATCCTATATTTTAAAACATATGTGTGAACCACTTTTTGTATCGAATAAACAAATTTTATAAATAAAAAAATGAACTTGATAAAAAATGGAAGATAATCATCCCATTTCTTCTATGGATGGGTGTAATTTTTCTTCTAGTTTCCATTTATTCCACATTCAAAACATACAACATCATGTTATCTTTATTCCCCCTTTATCTTCTAATTCATAAAATGGCATGAAGAATCATTTCTATTAAATCCAATCACATTCCCTTTCTATTTTGACCATATTTAAAGAATGGTTTTTGTGATTTATATCCCTATCTACTTGGGGAAGGAGTGTAAATATATCTGTAAAGGAATACTCAGAATTATTTATGTTAATTTTCTTAAAACAAATCTAGAGAATATATGAGCAGTGATGTAAAGATTAAATCATTACCTATTATGTCAATAATTTGAAACCCTAGAACTTATAAGCTCTCAATTTATAAAATTAGATTCACTACACGAGGCCATGAATAGGAACCCTCTCCAGGAATTCTTTGATAGAAATATTGGAAATCTCAAACCATTAATGTCTTGCACTGTATTGTTTAAGACCCTAAAGGTGATCAAGCATGCAATACAAATCCATGGTTTTTTGAGACTCCATGAGTTCACTATAATTGTATGAAATCATCAAACATTGAATATTTACTAAATTTTTCATATGTTTCTCATATACTTGGATCAACTCATCTCTAGCAACCTTAGCAGTCGGATCAGGAAATGATGATTCTAGCACGTAAGATTTAGGTTCAAGTAATAGCACAACCTATAGTTTTTTGTACCATTCCTAGATTTTTCTTCCATTTAGGAAGCTGTATTTATCTATTATGGATCCCAATGATACTTTTTTATGATGGTCATTCCATTTTATTATATAATTAAAAGACTATATTATTAGTTCATTTCGTGAATACAAAATGGTTGATATATATTAAATTATTTTATTTTATTAAATATCCAACTATTATTTAATTCTAAATATCCTTCAATATTGATCTCAGAATGACTAGTTTCAATGAAATTATATTATAAAGGATCCAAATTTTTTTCTTAATGATCCAATCATTGCACACGAGAAACCTAAGAATGTAATTAGGTAGGTAGTCTTTCCAACTAAAGCCTCGTAGATCCTTTATCCATTGAGTAGATTCACCTATCCTGAAACCCAAACAAGTATTTCCTTAAAACATGACACAAAATTTATATTGAATAGACATTAGATTTAAAACTCAAAACAAATTCAATTAATTCAACACAAAACTCTCATGAGAACTCCGTGATAAAAGTATGCATCCAGATTTGTTCATGAACTACATCTAGTTCTATAATATCATTCCAAAAAAGTAATAGAAGTATTATTTTGAATTAATATTTAGTTATTGTAATCTTAATTAACTTTTATTTATATTATATTTTATTTTATTCTTTATAGTTATTGTTAATATTATATTTATGTTACTTAATTATTTAACCATGATTGGTAAAATATGTATGCATAATTCCTTTATTTAATTTACATCCTTGAATATTAATTCATTCATATATGTTATTGTGGAATTATATACATAAAAAATATGGCATAAAGATAAATCAATAAATAATGAAAATGACATAATCATGAGATTATCTAATGATTAATTTAAGGAGGGAAAATTAATTAAATCTATGACCTAGAAGAATAAATCCCTTTGTCATCCATGGAATGAATTAAAAAATCCCACCTATATATCATTGTATCATCGATTTCTCATCATCAGGGTTCCATATTTAACAAAATATAAACCACTAATATTCTCATTTAATTACAATTATTTATTACTCACATGTATTTGAGGGTACCAAAGGATTTTTTAAAGGGGTGGCATATATATCCTTTGACATGCATGTCCTAATTAATAATGGGGGGAGGTATGAATCAAAGGACATCAAATCATTTAATCATAAATAATTACAGAACCATGAAATAAAATAAATTAAATAAATTCCATCACATAAATTGGCCTTGTTGAAGATCATGATTGGTCATTCCTGAAACAAATTCAAAAAAATAACTATAGAGTATTCATTTTGTTAGCCATTATTTGTTATTAAGATAAAAAAAATATGTGTTAGTTAATAAATTCTCTTTCATCTTAATATTCATTAAAAATAAATTGGAGATACCCATTAGTAATTTAATTCCATGAAAATAACTGAAAAAACCAATAAATACATAATAATTATAATAATTTAATTGATGATTAAATATTCATTAAAACAATTATTATCTTGTGAAACACGTATTAGTGTTCTAATCAATTAAATAAATTTTTAATGTTGAAATATTCAATTTATTGCAGTTTTTAATTCTTTAATTTAATGAGATAATAAAATTAGTGTACAATACAATTACACATGACAAAACATTGTTGTAATGTATCTAGGTCACATGTCTAAGGATTTGATGAGTTAAATCAGTTAGAGTACATATCGCGTACATTCCAGATACACACCATGTATATTTTTTCCATGTTCCAGCTTTTCCTATTCTACAATATATGTTCAATAAATGAGCCATGTTTCATTAAATTATTGGTGCATCTAGGTAAAATGAGCACGGGTATGGGTGTGTACACCATCTACACATCGTGTAACCTGGTTTTATCGACCAATGATTTGGAACTTCTTGTTGGAATTTTCAGTCATTCTTCATCTATTATAAATAATTTATAAACATGAAACATATAATGAATATATTTTATTTTTTAAAGTAGGAATATTCAAATCAAATTAGAGAATTAATAATAATAAAATAAAATTCAACCATGATGGCATATGGATCCACAATACAATAGTTAATTATAAATTTTAATGTAACCATTGTGATATCAATTTTTGGTTTCGAATGAAATCTAAGTCTGCGGTGCTAGTTGAAATATTAAAATTTATTTTAATAATAATAACCTAAAACAATGATCAAGGATTTTGACATCATATTTATAAAAATTTTCATAAATATGTTTTTAAAAAAATTTCTCAGATATAAAAAATATCTTCTTTAATGAATTTTGATTATAAAAATGACCCTTTCAGATTTCCTCTAATAAACTATGATGATCCATGGATAGAATCCCTCTAGATTGATCTACACATTCTCCAATGATATTCAAGAAACACCACTCGTTCATTGGGTGCTAAAATAGTGAATAAAATATCTTCTGTAGTTATTTTTTTGTTTCTCCTTCCTCAATCTTTAATAAATATCTCTTACGATTATAATTCTTGAGAGAGATATTGGTGGGTGATTCAAGATATAATTCTTTGTCCATAATAATTTTCTAATCTTGATTTTTGGATCATTGTAAAATAGACACAATAATCTATTTTAAATTTTGGTTTTACATTAAAATAGTATTTAATTGCAATACAGGTATTAAATAACATTTAAATACTTTGATAAACTCCATGTCGCATAATAGTAATGTGATTATTAATTTTTTTGTGGTATTATACAACTTCCAGAATAAAGAATATTATATAATGGTCCTCTTAATTAATAATTGTCACATGATTCAGTCATGGTATATTAAAAATCCTCTAACATTTATTAAAAAACAAAATATCAATTTTATTGATTTATAAATATTTTTTTCACAATCATGTGATTAAATATTTATTAAAATATTTTATAGATAAAATAAATATTTTATTCACAATGCTGTAAATAAATATTTTATATATATTCTCATAATCGAATAAAATATTTATTAACAAACAAATTTATTTATTACCTTGTGAATATTAGTGATCAATAAATCTTTGATAAAGTAATTCCATGGCCTTAAGTATAATATTTATTCCAAAAAAGAAAATAGATTTTTTTTCATGATGAACGAACACACATAGCATGTCACCATTCAAGATTCTTTTTCATTGGCATTATGTAGGATTTCCTAATGTCCATGATTACTATCTATGAATGGGTCAAGAAACCCCTATGAAACAACTTAAGGATGGAACAACGACCTCATTGAAAACATATTGCGTAATATAAACAATTTTTCCCAATATCTCATCAATCATGTTTCACATCCATATCAGTAAACCATACGCTTGATATGTCTACCTTTGACTATCTAAAATAAACATATTGTTACATCATGGATGTGGAATTTAATGTGATGATTCTATTCAAACAAAATTTATGAGAAAACAGCTTAAATAAATATTAAAGGGACTAAGACATCCTTGAATTATTAATTAATGACATGTTACTTATGACACACTATATAAGTCCAACTTCTCTATAAACTATTATCATAATGATTTACGAAGTACATCATAGTATGCATGATGTAACATTCATTAATAATAGTAGTAATTTCTAAGGATCATCACACACAGTCGTAGATATTAAAATTTGATAACACAAAAATATAAAAAATTCCTACATTGGCTATTCTCATAATCTCAAATCATGAAGATTACCAAGTGCAAACGTCATGAGAAGAAGACTTGTCTACTTATGAGTACTTAGAATTGATAGTCTATGAACTATGTGAAACATCATAGTGTGTTATTATACTGCAGAACATTACTTAAGAATATCATCATTGAACATAAAAATTTTCATCATACTTAAGGATTGTTATGAACTTATCCAAGAGATGTATAATCTAAGATAATATTAAATTAGAGTGAAACAGAACAATGATCAATATGTAATAAGATGTGTTTTGAATATTTAATAAATTCAATATAAAGTTAATCAAATTACCTATAGATGAGACTATGACACACACTCTAATAAATTAGTTGGATATACACCTACTGTAAACCACAAGTCAGTACAATGACATTGAAATATTTTGATTCTTGGTGGATACAAGTTCTAGGATCAACATCATTTTGACCGAGATTCTATACCATATGGGACTAAAATAAGTATATCTAACTCCATCAAACCCAATTTATTGGCATGATGTCAAATTATAAATTCATGGTAGTCTCATAGGATACAACCAAAAATGTTTTAAAGGGTATAACTTTTATCTAATTTTATATAGAAATACACAAATCATATAATTAGTGTCTGAAAAACTCCCTAAATTGTAATGTAGGGATATTTCACGGTGATGCACCCCCATTTTTATCATTTTAAACTTACTATATTGTCACTATAATTTATAAGAGATGGTGTAAACATGTTCATTTTTATGTGGTTGAGAACCCAAATTCACTTAATGGTTTTACAATAACTATAGTCAATTTGTGGGCAGACATGAATTGTATAATTATTCACAGGATTCGTAACTTAGATCCCATTACACTATACTTGTAGGATTGTTTCATTGTCTCTATGAAAAATGGATTCATTTTTTGTATGATGAAAGAGCACTAGTTGATTACCAAAAACATTTACACCGGAGAATATCATATTATACCAAAACCCCTACTTCTGTTAACTACTGAGATGTTCTCCTTATTATATCCAATCCTTGACATTACCACATATTCTATTGAGTATTTTTGATTTGATTGAAGATTAATCATCAATCTTTCATTAAATCTAGGGTAGTCCTCGATGTTATAGTCCGAATGAAATTTGTTAAACAACTTCTTTATTTTTGGTTTAAATATAACATGAACCCTACAAAAAGGAATCTATGCCCACAATAGTAGAAACAATGGCCTCCCATAATTAATGAAACTAGGAAGATCCACCTCCTCCTATTGATTATCTTTCTTTATACGATGATGTGTGATTGAAATACACCCTTCCTTCTTCTGATTTTTCTTCCTCCATAACCATAGATGAGTTAAATTATGTGAACCTTATTACCATGGAGGATATAAGGTTGATGTTCATCAATGTATCCATGTCTCCAAGTGAGCAGTAGTAGTATTTTTATTTATAGAAATAGCACCGTGATAAGTATTCCTGGAGAATTGAAGATATGTCGATACTGAACCTTTAAGTAATTTTCATCTTCTAAGCCTCCAAGTGAGACATCATGGATTAAAAAATACACCTATAAAATTGAACACCTACCAAATTGATATGGTTTTATGTCAATGTTAAAAATTCTATCCAACAAATCGTCATAATGGAAGTAAATTACCCAAAATTTCTAGAAAACATTGTCCTTATTGGGAAGAATAATTGAAAGATTGGAGTCTGTATCGACAAACAGGACCTCTAGTGCTACTATCTTAAGGGTGTTTTTCCCATCAAGTGATTGATCTCTTCATTTATGTGACTTCATGGTTCCATACTATCTCTTTAATGGATAGAAACTCTATTCATATTTTTCTCCTGATAGACCCTATGGATGAGGAGTTCACCATATTTAAATAGATGTAAGGGGAAATAGTTTATCAGGTGATTCCCTTTAGGTTGAGTAATATAGGATAAATTTAATAGTGAGAAATCCACCACATATTTATAATGAATTATGGGATATGGGATGTATGTTATGTGTATAATCTCACGGAGAATTCTAACCATCTCTATGATCATCTCAAGGATCATAAAAAATGTTATTCTTCCTTTGTTCTAGGAACATGATGATTAACCCCGTGAATTGTACATTTGGGGCTACCAATTGAAATTTTCTCAACTTTTTCATAGAATTAAATAATAAAGATTGAACCAGAATCGATTAGGGTCATCAATCACATTACTCCATTGGGAAATTTCTAGGATTTATAATGAAGTCAAGGACACATACAATATATACAGTTATTTATTGAATATAATGATGGAATGTATGTTTCTGTTTCGAGGATCATTAAGAATGTCACTGTTTACCAAGGGGATGTTGAGTGTCAAACCACATTTGATGAAATTATGTTGTATATACTATAGAATATAGTTCTGATGCCCCATGTTTCATGATATTCTTTATACCTCTATGTGAAAACCTTTTAAGAGTCCATAATCAACCCTCTTTCTTGGAAACATATTGATGGTAAATAAAACAATTTATACAATATTAGTCATGTGCTCCTCGACACAGAGACTAGATACTCACCCATCAAGAAGAGCTGCATTACTCTAGTTTTCTAGTATACAAGTTTCATCAATTTGAACAATATCCAGATATACATATGGTGTCCTGAGTGGACCTCAAATAAGTATATCCTCAATCCACCAATGCTAAAGTGATATTTAGTGTGTTGGGTAGTGACCATTCAATAGATCGATATCCGGTTCATTCTAAAAAATTAAATAAAATGTTAGGTATTGGTAGAAATCCTAGATATCCATATGGTCCCAAAAAACAACTCTTCGATGTTTATTTCCCCTATGAGGCCATCCCGTTAGTGGATCAGGTTATACCATGTTGGATGAGGCATTCTGATGATTCCTTCCAGACCCCGGTAAGTAGAAGGCTCAAAAATCCAAATATAAATATAGTACATTTAGTGACCATATTTTTCACCCATATAAATGTTTTCATTACATACTCTTTCATGTTGCTATAATTCTACACCAACAATGTGGAATACTGTTAGGTTCTCATTACAGGTCTTGATTTGGATTCTCATATTGATGTCCCCTATTTTCTTTTAAAGGAAGGAATCAGGCTCGACATATCTAAAGTGAATACTACCTCAAAAAGTACCAGGACATGTCTATTTTTCAGCATACCAATTAGATCATGGACCATTTATATTCCCATATGGAGGTAACACATGTTACCTAATGAAAGACTCATTGAGCTGACGCCTTTTCCTGTTTAGTCTCTTCTCATCATGAACCTTTCAGGATAACCTAATCATTCATGTGACACACATAAGGGAAATTTCCCCAAAAATTTCATATGATTATAAATAATAGGTAATGTTTTTTACCTTTTAATATTATTTATTCCCTAAGGTCTCATAATTTCATAGGAAATACCCAATTGGAAGTCTCTTTTTGATGAATATCACTAGCAAGTAATTCTATCAGTAATTTGTGAAAAGAATGCTCCGAATTGGGCCTAACCTTGATCCAAGCATCTGCAGATGTGCATTTGATGAAAGTATCCATAATTTCATAAATGTATATGAGATCCATCAAGTTATGCATAAGGTCCATGGCGGTTCATGTTTTTTCCATTAGTTGTTATTGAATCTCTCCCATAGGATTTGAAGGTTGGGCTGAATCTACCCCCCAAAGATCCGTGAATGCATCATGTTCACTGAGCGGTTCCCCACAAGATTGATACACTAAAACCATGTGTATAAAATATCAAATATTCTTCACACACCCTTGTATTATTTAACCATTTTAGTATGGAGACTCGATATTGTGGGGATATACATTCCATAACCTTCATCAAAGTGTAAGATCATTATTAACACAACATAATTCTTTTTTATGTGTGAAGATGTGATTCTCTTCAAGGAGGTAAAATCATATAAATACTTAACTTCCTAAGCTTCAACATAATCCATTAACTATAATATCCACAAAATATTCAACAATCAATGACTCTATCTTTTGATTTGTAGATCTCATGAAATAGTATTCCATGTAACACATCTATCCAAACCATAATTCACAATAATATGCACCGGAAAATGGAAATATTAATTCATTCAATAGGAACATCTCTAACAGCATGAAAATGAGAGTTGGTCAGAACAAAATGTGTTAGCCCTAAGATATCCCTTCACCTTTTAGGACTATAACTCGATAAATTAGAATTCTTACCATGTGACCTCCTACTCCTTAATTTTTGGGTCAAATGAAGTCTTTATAAACTAGGTTTTTTAATCACTACTCTTAATACATATATATGACCAACAGACTCTATAAAAAGAATAATTATGCCTAGCTGAGATAAAATTCCATGGGGAAAATAGGTTGCATGACAAATAAAAATTGGAGTGGAACAATAATAGGATAATTATATCATTCAACAAAAGTGTTCATATTAGATCATTCCACATGGGTAAAATGGAACAAAACAATAGAACTATGATGACACCCAAAAGAAATCCCAAAAATTTGTACCCCAATTTAGCTAGACATTACATCGTCCATAAGATCTATTCTAATGGATAATACCATTTGGTCACCATGGATAAGGATAATATCGTACCTCCCACCAATTCTATGTTTCTCAAAAATTACTTCATGTCATGAGCCTAAGGGTCTGTATAGTATGACCTAAAACTATTTTTAATTTGTTGGATGGAGATAATATTGTACATCCTACAAAATTCCATGGTTCTCAAGGATTATTTCATGCGATGAGCCTAATGGTCTAGGTAGTATGACCTAAAAATATTTTTAATTAGTCCAAGTGGTATGACCATAAATTGTTTTCAACTGTCACAAGCATTATGACCATAAAATATTTGAATCCCCTATAGTCTGATATTTATGATATTAAACTACAAATCCTTATTTCCTCAATGCAACATTCAAAACCAAGATTTTACTCCATAAAAAACTAGGATTTCACATAATTGATATATGGGATGATCCAAAAATTTATATCCCATATAAAACATGCATGCATCATGTGATAAGTGTGAGATAGTACGAAGACTTACCCCACTTAAATTCAACATTCCTTGTATGATATTATATGAATCAAATCAATGTCCATAGAACATGACTTTAAACTATAGCCTTCCCCCCAAGAAAATCATGTGGGATTCCCTTTGAAAACAATGATATGCCTCAATTCCTTCATTAAATATGATTTCCATGAGTTTTTGTGTTGTTCTTCTATTGTGATATCATCCATAACTATTTGTATCTTGAATACCATTCTCAAAGGATGAATTGTGATGCCCAAAAGTCCCATATTTGGGCCCACCCTTAAATGTATCAACCCATAATCCACATAGCCCCATTCTTGATCAAAGCATTATGACATTAATCTTTTTTTGGTTCATCTTGGGGAATTTATGTGGTTCATGGACATACATTCACTCATATCTCATCAGTTCATAACTCAAAAATTCCATATTGATACCCTTTAGAACGACACCTTCCTAGTATAGGAATCATGAGTTTAATAAATTTCCACCTTCAGCCTATTCCACGAAATATGACCTTAAACTATGTAATGTTTTTTTCCTTGTACTTATACTGTATATTGGAATTTATATCCCCATTTAATATTTGTTTATACCCATTTCTTTACATGGAAATATCCCCTAAAAATAACACTACCATAGTCCAATCATCATGAAATTAAATTAGATTCCAATATTGCAAGCATCGTGACATTAAATAGTTTTCCACGGTCCAGTCCATAAGAACATAAATGTTATAAAACTAGATTTAGGATCACTTCATGTCAAGAAGGGCCTCAAAGGATCCTTTCACATTGGGATTTAAGTCATTTGCACCACACAAACATCCTAAAAGATCCTCCCCCCAATTGAATAGTTATGAACATTGAAAATTTTCAATTAGTTTAAGATCATTAAACTCAAACTATGATCCCTATTCCAGTAAATATTAACAAAAAACTATATGTGGTGATAACTCATTCGCATGGTTTTCTTCAACCCTGTAAATGTTTAAATTCTTTTCCTCCACCTCTTCCCGTGAATATGTGTGGGAGTATTCCCATTCTCATTGATATGTAATAAAACCTAAAACTTCTCTCTCCAAGAAAATTCATATATTCTTATCAAAATGATGTGTTAAATGTGGTGTTTTCACCATAAAATACCCTCATGGGACTCCTTTTTTAGGAAAATTCATGTTAATTTTCGTTGATTAGTTTTTGGGCTGAGACACCATGATTTATTCCATAACCTGAATCCACAAGAACATGCCCAACATGCACCATGGAAGAGAGGAAGCTGACCGCTAAGAAAGGATTCTAGGACTACAATATAGAGAACTATTGGTTTCCAATCTTCATCCATGTTGTCTCCCCTCATTTATACCACCACTCTACTAATATCATCTAGTATTGTCAATGATTCCATCGTTACTATGTCATTAAGACCTTCATTGAGTGATTGTGAATTTTCATGATTATGTTCATCTTATGGAAAAATCTCATCTAGGTATTGATTTTGATGTCCTGGTGGAAGGGGGAGTATGTCGGAACACTTTTTCAGATCATTTTGAAGAATCTACACACAGAAAGGGTTTGGCCAAAAATCATTCTTAGTGTTTAGTATTGAAAGATATCCATCATAGTATAAACCTATTAATAGGATACCACTAATGGATTTTAGGTCCAATAGGATGAATCCCACCTCCCCATGATGGAGGTTGAAGGTTTTGGTGACTATAGACTACCAGATGAGGATCTCTAGAAATATCTCATGTTGGAAGTACACATGGAATAGAGATGTATTCACTACTTCATATTTTCTATCATGGTAGAGATCATCCTCATACATATAGTAGGTGAAGAGTACCCTATAAGACTATGCCTCCCCAAAGAAGAAGATACATCCATCCCACATATCTGAGTCTTTATTCCCGCCCTTTCAGTTGTCCTAGATTATTCCTGGTATGATACTGTCATGGAGATATGGTAACACTTTAGCCTCTAGTGTCCCCCTAATAATCATATTCATAATTCTACACAATATTTAGATATCTTTGTTCTCGTTATCCTGAGTTAGGTTACTCACAATGGGGAAATTTCAATCGGAGATATCATTGTGATGGTTTATCTGAAAACAAAGCATTTTGACCTTCATGGATAGGATAGACACATAATCTATCAAACCAATGTCATACTATAGTAGATGGTTTATCATTATGTGAATGTTGTATTATTAAGTTAAGAATAACAAGAGCACCTGGTTTTCTAAAACAACTTTCTAGGCTAGAGGAAACACTGGGTTCCTTAAAATCTCATCCCTCTGAGCAGTGGTAGTAGCATTGATCTCAGGTTGGGTTTTTTGTCGGACATTTTGAGAGAATTTTTGGTTCACAATGTTGATTCACACAAGTACAGGATATGAGTACAAAATTCATGCATCAATGTACAAATTTTGAAGAGTGCATGAGAAATTCATCATTAGCTATGGAAGTGGCTTCATGAAATGTGGTTTTGTGTAGTAGTAATAACAAATTATTGGGATATCATGCCATAATGATTCCTACACATGAGTCACATATTTTTGTATGTGGGAATAAAAGTATTTTAAAATATCCACCTCCCCTATATATATGCTCTTCCCACCAGCTTGAGTGAATTACTCAAAACCACTATATGACCTGATCCTACAGTTCTGTTACCACATATAATTAAGACACACTTTGTGGTATTTTCTTAAGAAACTAAAACATCCTTACCATATCAAAATAGATTCCAAGGGGTATTTTTTTGATTCTAAATACCTATCTAAATTCAGTTTTGGATGATCCAAACATGAAAACCCTACAAAATAATTCACAAGAAGATTTTAGGTTACACATAACATTCAATGGATTCATAAAAATGGTGGTTTTGTGTGGGAATGAATTTAATTTCCAAAGAGACGTGGTGTTATGTTGTGGCATTTAGGTTTGATTTCATAACCAATGACTGTGTGTACACGGTAGAGGTGGTCCATGTAAGAAATGATAATTGGGCAAAACCCCGTTAAAACATCTTTTTTCATGAAAAATGTTACATAATCATAAATCTCTTGAATGGGGAATCCCATGAAAAAAATGAGAAGCACACAACCCTAATTTTTCACCAAGAAGATGGGTGTCCAAGGTCAAAAAATTTGGATGTAAATAGAACCTCACCCCAGAACTGAGGGAGACACTACGAATGATGAAGTGATTCTCTCGTGCATGTAACACCCAGAATTTAGTGACAAAATTAAACACCAAAGATAGTGGACCGTAAAAATATTTCTTGATTGATAGAACTACTTTGGTCCCAAAACACACTTGGCCTTCATTAGATATATCCTCACATAACATATCATTATGACGGTAAGGCTTACACATAAAGAATATACCTTCACGTGGACCTGATTTGCACGAAACACTGTATATTGTCTGCAACTATTCTCCTTGAATACATGAGTTTCCATTTTTTAATATCCCATTTATTTCACATCACATTCAGAAAATTCAATAATGTTTCTTGTAATGACATCATGGTCCCCTTACCGATAATCCCTATGATTCAAGTACATCCATTTACCTACCTGTATCTTATAGGAATCGGTACACTAATTCCTATATCTCATAAGATTTGGTAGCCTGACATCTTGCCTCATGATTTCAAAACCTACATCCCAGTTATCAATCCCTGTTCCAACTAGATATACATTTCTATTTTTAGTGTAAGCCATTGATGTGTAATAATTAATGTAAAATATATACCTCTATTTGTTGAAGTTCCTTATGACAGATCATCCTCTCACATTCACATTGTCCCACTTAAGGATTGATCCACATAATCATCTTAGATTCATGACATTAAACTTCCTATATTCACGTTCAAGTCATATGATATAAATCTAAAGGATGTTGTCCTCAGGAAATAATGAAAAACTATATCCTCACCTTATGTTATAAACACAAGATTACACATGCACAACCAGTATGGGATTCCATCTTATCTCCCAAAAATCTATGAAACTGAACACCTTGGGAAGATACTCCAACACTTGGGTAGCTTCAATGCATAATCCCCACTCACCCCCTCCTTAAAAATCTATTAGCCACACACAATAGGCATTCCATGCGTATGCCCTAAATTTTTGTCTCTCTAGGTGGTATTAAACCTCAGATAGAAATCATCCACACATAAGTCCCACACCATCCCATGTAGATTATCCATCTGTAATAAGAGAATTCATAACACATGATATTAAAATGCATGAACTATTTATGTGATGTGACCTTAAAATAAATCATAGAACTATGTGGGTACTAATCTATATATCTAAGAAATAGAAAAATATAATTCATCCCTAAGGTTCAATACTGAAAAACAACAAAATTTTATGAAATATTCCTTGCTATGGTCACATCCATTTAGTGCATCTCAATGGTACATTCTAATTAATATACACAAGAAGTTAATATTGTTACCCAATAAGTCATAATATGGTGTTTTGATATATATCCAAATGATCATAAATTCATTAAATGATATGTCTCAAAAGGTTTTTCTAATCTATCGCCAAAAGAAAATAACTTTTTTCCTCAGTCTATATCAACAGGCCATTCTGATCTATAATCCTGTTGTGAAATCTTCCCTCTTAAAAACAAAACCCATCAATCCTTATAAAAATGAAATAATGGTCTCTCTATACCAAAAGATAATCCTATAACCTATTCTATAGAAATGATATTCTTTTATATAATTTTTTACGTGATTCTTATCATTCCTAACCATTAAATAAAAACCATGGATCATAATTTCTAACATCTTTAGAAAATTAAACACATAATTGAACAACATGAAACCAAAATAAAACATCTTGTATTCAATATTAATATGTATCTCTTAAAATTTATTAGGCTATTACATATTAATTATAAACCATAAAGAATAAATGAAAAAGGTATTATCTAAATATCCAAAAAAATGAAATATTCATATGAATAAAGCATAGCCCAATGGTTAGAAAGAATAACATGTTGACATGAACAAATTTATGGATAAATAACATGTATACCATGGAAAAATATAAAAATGGTATCATAAAATTATGGAAAAAAATAAAACACCACTTAATCATGAGTCAAGGATTAATGGACATGGACCGCGAGTCAATGATAACCACCAAGACCACTGCCCGTGGATCACGATTCAAATATATCCACCAATACTGTTTCATATAATGTATCATAAGAAAAAAAATTACCCAATAAATCGGAACAATATCAGGAAAAATAACTCATATTAATTTTATAAATATGTGGTCTACGTGAAGAATCATATATAGTCAATCAAAAATAAACATAAGGGTTACAAATTATACGAATTGATTATCATAATTATGAAAAAGGAATAACATAATAAAATTTCATAATGGTGTACGTGATTAAATTGATTTAAAACATAAATGTACATTCATATGAGAAATTAGGCATAAATTAGGATAATTGATGTTAAAACCAAGTGAATAAATATAAAAATAGTGTTTATTGTATTTTATAAATCATATATTTTAGCGTGGTTTAAGAAAATAAACAATTATTATTTAAAACAAGAAATGAATATTTTTTTATGTAAACCCAGAAAAGAACCATGATGTATTTTCATGATAAAAGGTTTTATTCTATAAAAATTTTGTTGATTAAATATAAAATGGAGTTCACTTCAAAATAACTATGAAATCAAGAAATTCAATTGAATCAGGGTTGCATTTTGGAATGATTTTAGAAGGGAGTCTTATTGAAAAATGTATTTACCCAACAAAGAAGATTGTTATGATATGGCTTCATGATTTTTGAAAATATAAAAATAATATTGTATAATTTCATATTAATAATGAATAATTACACTGGGTAAGAAGAGATAAATGAAATCGTGAAGGAAATATAGAGCTTCAGAGAAGATCCCGTACATAATTTCCAAAATGAGTCATCACGTGATCTTAATGAAATTAATAATCATGTTATATTAATTAATTAGTTATTAAAATAATTTTCTATTTGTAATTTTTTATTATAATTTTGTTTTTTTCTTTTATTGATATTTTGAGGAGTTATAGTGTTATATTTCATCGTTCGAGAGCGTTCGTTTTCATAGTTTTCATGATAGTTTTTTTATGAGTATAAATGTTCATGTAAAATGGAAATATAAATACATATTTGAAGTTATAAGTAATTAATGAAAATAAATGAGTTTCAATTATCATATAATTAACTTGTTCATTTTGGGTGAGGCTGAATCATTTGATAAGATGTTGTTGATATTTGTTTGGGTTATTTTTTGAGGTTATCCCTCACAATGTTCTTGTTTTGTTTTATTATTTATCATATTGTTTATATATTGATTCCAGAATATTACATAACATTTAATAAATTTACAATATTTTTTTCAAACAAATTATTTTATGACATTCCCTGATGGGATTAAAATAAAATGAAAATTTGTCATCTTTGAAGGAAACAAATTAACACATCACAAACAATGTTTTTATTTTAAGAATTAAATGGATATGAGTGAGGTTTATGGATGTATTATTCCATTAGCCAAAAACAATCATGTATATGTGATGTACAAGATTTATCATACCATTTGGATGAGAGGATGTGAGGAGAGAATAAGAAAATAACTTGAAAAGAAATAAAAAGAAAAGGAAAGAGGAATTTACCTCTTGAAATTATCCTCCTTGAGATCCTCCTAATGGAATAGGATTCAGAGTTTTTATGTAACCAAGACCTCATGGACAAGGGGTTATCTGGATTATTATTGGGAGTAATTTATACCAGGATCAAATTATAGAGGATGTGAGGAGAAACAGTGTTGAGGGGTGGTATTTATAGAGGAGGGGAGGGGTGTTATCAATTATTTAATTCATTATCTTTTTATTTTGGATCAACACTATGAAAATTTTGATTACTATCACTAAATGAATTAAAATAATGAAGTATAGTTTTATAATTTTCTCTTATATAATCCATACATTATCTATGACTCCATAATTCATGTATATAGCTTGTATAAAAAATTATCAAATTTTATTATTCACCACAAATACAAGTATTTTAGAAAAATACAAAAAAATCACCCAAATTAGTTTTTAATGTATAGAATTAAAATATTAACACCATTTTATAAAACAATTAAAATATAGAATTATAATTTTAAATTCAATTCAGAATTTACTAAAAAATTATAGATTTTAAATTTATAACTGATTTTATAACACATGGAAAAAATAAATAACGTCTCATAAAATTAACACATAATACCTTGATAACCAAATATAAAATTATGAATATATTTTATGAAAATAAATTTTAATTTAAATTATTAAATTAATAAAAAAAAATTTAAATAAATATTAATGTCAAACACTTAATGAATAATTTTAAAAATATATATTTACATATACTATGATTTAATTATATCAAATTATAACTTATAAGATAAAAAATATTTATTTAAACAATAATTTGTGTGGTTAATATTCAATTGTGTGGCTTACTATTCATAGGGTCACATTACTAATCCAAAGATCAATTTACTCTTTCATCCATATATGATCCTTAACATCTATTAATACTTTTTATTTCATTCATTCATCATTTATAAAAAAAATTCTCTCAAAGAGATTTTATGTGCTTTATAATATAAGATATAATTATAATAATTTAATATCCAATGAAAAAAATTTAGTTCATTACATTATTCCCTAGTAATGAAATTTCAAATTCAAAATTTTATTTATCATATTATATGAAAAAAGGTGAGGGTACTTCCCCTGCATCACTTCCTATGGATCCCATGTTGCCTCTTCTATCTTATGGTTTATTTATATTACATTGACATGTTATGTATTAAAGATGCTTATAACTTTATCTCAATGATCCAAGATCATCACTAGATTGTCTTCACAATTTTGATAATTATCCAATTGTATAACATCTAAATTAAGTACATGTGAAGGATCAGGTATTTACTTCCTCAAAAGGGATATGTGGAATACCACATATACTCATGACACGGTAGGTGGATGTTTTAGTTTATAGGCCTTTTATAAGGCCCCATCCTTAAACATTACTTAATCTTGAGTTATTTCAAGAATACACATTGAGGATCTTTTCAGGTTTAGTGTTTTAGAGAATTAGATCATAAATCAGGCATTACATTCCATATTTAAACAAGGTGGTTACATAAAATATTGTATTCATTTTCTCCGATCGAGGAAACATATTTTAAATTTAGCATGGATTCTTTATTGAAACTTCCTCAACACTATCCTCACATCATGTACCTTTCCCTTGACCTGTGAAAAACATTTCAAAAACATGGGATGAGCATAAAAAGCTCAGTAAGGGATATAAGAATACAGATGGAAAACCATAGTCCATGTATACATTGGAATCAATGAAATCATACTTTACTCATAAAACATATGCACTTTAACATACCTCATGAAATCATATGATTTATGAATTACCCATTAAATCGTAAGACATAAAGGTAAATTGAGGGATTCATAACATTCTTATGTAGGGCGTAACCCTCAGGGTTACGTTTGGAATACCCATCACAATATATTCCCTAAATCTCTTCAGAGAAACCTTAGAGTTTAACTCCTTCGTGTTACCCAATGCATTAGGGAGCTATATCAGGCTCACTCGCCTTTAGTTTATCACGGAACCACCCGTCTTCATAAACCATTCCCAAGAACTATAACATAATTTTATCACATAAAACATGCAGAAATGAAACATAACATTTCTACACTTCAATCACAAGATATAAAAAAACACATTGATATAATCAAAAAAAATTCCAGACCATTTTCAATACCCAAATAAAAGAAAATTAAAACATGATATTTATTTTTCATTTAAAAAAGAACAAGTTATGGCTTTTAGAGGAATCTGAAACTCAATTAATGGTCACGGCGGCGGAAAAGTCGTTTTCGCAGAAAACGTAAGACAAAAAAAATTCCCTTTTGTTGTTTAGTAAAACACTAGGTATAAAAAGATTCATTTTGAATAAAATTAAAATACAAAGGGTTTTAGACCCCGTATAAAAGAAAGTTGTGTATAAAACAATATATGCCTCAATGAATGGAGATTGAGACGAAGTTCCTTACCTCGTGTCCGAATTGACTCGATCGTTCTTTAATCTCCTGAATAAGAAAATAGATTTAATTTCTACATGATTAAGAACCTTTTTCAAGTTCATTATTCTTTTTATATCACTTATTACCATGTTATGAACATTATGTAATTATTTAAGTTAAAAAGGTCGTTTTGTCAATATTTGGTACTTGATCCAAAAATAAACTTCTTATAATTACAAGTTGGTCAAGTGTTAAAATATCAATTATATCCAGAATTATTTTCATGATCTAGATATCATATATTTCATATATATAATATATATCTAGTATATAATGCATTTATAATTATATAACATTTAGAGGTAAGAAATGAAATGCACCGTTCTTGGAGATGGTAAGCCATACGTACGCATGAACTCTATATTCATTTCTATTTCGTATTTAATTGAGTGAAATCATAAATATATAAAGGTATATTATAGTTACAGTATAATATCATATAAAATATCATTAACTCCACCCTATATAAATTTCACATATGGAATTAACAAATCAAATCACTTTGAGGGGGTGGTAGTCCGCACTTCTTAAAATGATGATATCGCATTTACACCTAATGGAAACCATAAAGGTATTCCACAAATGAAAAATAAAGAATCATACAGAAAACATAAACATAATATATATCATATATAAATATAGTTACATCTTAATGGCCAACATGAAAGGTGTTAAAAGAATATTGAACAATCATCGTTTCTTGAGGGAGTAATTCACCATCCACCGAAACTGTATGTTATTTAACCATTAAATAGAGGTGTGTGTATGTGTAAATCAATTAAATCTCATAAAAACATACTAGTAAATTGAATATACTGTTTTTGTTACAAAATAAAGGAATAAAAATAGTTTAGGGGTTGTAGATGAAAAATAACAGAAAAGAACATAAGAGAAGATATTACCTTTATATTGGGTAACTCCCCTTGGTTTGAACCAAAAGGTTTTCTTGAAGATATTTTTGCCTATGTTAAGGCTTCTAGAATGAAAAGAGGGATGTGTAGAGATAAAATGATCAGATTTTAGTTGATACAAAGGCTTGAGAGGTGTGGTTAAGGGGGTAGAGGTGGGAGCCTTTTATAAAAGGGAGGAGGGGCACTCTTGGAAATTCATGAAATGTTACTTTATTATAAACTTATTTTCCGATTTTAAAGGTCCCACAATAGATTTTTTAGAGGATAAGTTCATAAGGGTTCTAAATCCACCCATATAATAGGTTTTTGACATGATTATTTCTTATATTTACATTATCTATTCATTTTATTTAAATCATTCATTAATGTGGTAATCACTACATCATCATGGTGTCATAAATAAATTAATTTATTTGATGTCTAAAAATTTTAAAAAAAATACCATGATGTAGGAAATATTTTGATATTTCCACTGACTATTTATATATTAGGAGAAAATTTATTCATACAAAATTAAAAGTGTTTTACTTGGGTGATACATACTTTGGTTATACTTTCCTTTTAAAAAACATAAAATGATAAATTGTCACTATCACCCAAAAGTGATTCCATGGGGTCCCAAATATTGGAACAAGGAATCCCATGGTTGGCCATGACACAAACAGTAGAATTAGGACACATTTTGGGGTCATTTATTATTATTATGATATAATTTTATTACCCTTAACTACCCGATTACTAATTAATCACGATAATTATAGATAATTATCATCATTACTATTCATAATGTCCAAAAACAAATGGGACTTAATTGCAAAATTTTGACGTTATGATTCCAAATATGGAATCAATTTTACCAAATTACAGAAACACAAATTGTAGTAATTAATTTAAAAATAACTGTCGTTGTCAAAACAAATAGTAGGGTTTTTTTTGAAACAATATCTATCAAAATATTGACAATTGTTTATGTCAAATTTCGAAGATAAATTAATCCCAATGACCACCATTGGATTAAATGGTAAAAATATATTCTAATTAAACTTTAAAAAAATTAAAAAGATAATCTATCCATATAATTAAATTAGATGAAAAAGAAGTTTTGATGTAAAATGTAGTATTTTTCATTATTCCTTAAAAAAATTAATATTGTAGGAAAATTAACAAAAATTTATCCAAAGTAAATTTCAATGTCCCTATTCTAAAGAATAAGTTTATTTTGACAAGTAGAGCTATTAAAATTGTAAAAATATATATTTGAAAATGTTTCGCTATCAAAAGGCGGTAAAAGAATCTTTTTAGAAATATTAGAGAATTATATGCTAAAGATTGGATTTATTCTCATTTTAAGCCTCTAAAACACTATCTAATTAATAAATAGATATAGATATGAAAATCCATAATTCATTACTTACGTGGGATGTTACATCCTTCCCCCCATTATAAAATTTCATCCCCGCAATTTATTTACTTATCGAATCAGGTGGGGTATTTATCCCTCATTGCATTTTTTTATTCCCATGTTTCCTCTTCAATCATGTAGTTTTTTCACAAAACCTTTACTTGATGAATGACATTATTCCACAACACTTGCTCCATGTGGTCAAGAATATGGACTGGTAGTTCCTCATAAGATAGATTCTATTCCAGCTGAACTACCGCTGGACTCAAAACATGATATGGATCTAGCATGTACATTCTTAACATTGAAACATGAAAAACATTGTGTACCTGGGACAAATTGGTGGTAATGCCATTTGGTAAGAAACTGATCCAACTCTCTCCAGAATTTCATATGGTTTAATAAACCTTGTACTCATCTTTCCTTTCGTACCAAATTGCATCACACTTTTCCATGGTGAAACTTTGAGGAAGACATGATCACCTATCTCAAAAGAGATATCTTTCCTCCTATTGTTCGCATAACTTTTCTGCCTACTCTGAGTAGTTATCATGTATTTTGTCTCAGCTGATTGTTCTCTGCCAACTCTTCTACCAATTCTGGTCCCATCAACTTCCTTTCACCAACTTCATACCCAATAGTAGGAGTTCGACACTGCTTCCTATATAATGCCTCAAATGGTTCCATCTGTATACTGGAGTGAAAACTTTTATTATTAGAAAACTCAACCAAGGGAAAATTTTGGTCCCAAAATCCCTGATAATCCATCGAAAAAGAATGTAGAATATCCTCCAATGTCTGAATTGTTTGTTCTGACTACCCATTATTTAGAGGATGAAAATCTGTACTAAAATTTAATTCAGTGACCAAAAACTTCTCAAGGCCTTTCCAAAAGTTTGATGTAAACCTGGGATCACGATCATATACAATGGAGAGGGGAAATCCATGTAACCTGACTATATCATTAAGATACATACAAGAAAGTTGATCTAGAGAAAATGTATCTCGTATAGAAAGAAAATGAGCAGATTTAGTCAAGTGATCAACAATAAACCAGATTGTATTATTACCGCGGGGTGTTTTCAGCAACCCAACAATGAAGTCCATGGATATATTCTCTCATTTCCACTCTCGCGATGGTAATGTATGAAGCATTTTGTTCAGAAACTTCCACTATACTTTAACCTGTAGACAAGTCAATCACTTCACAGTTAAATTAGCAGTAACTCTTTTCATTCCATCCCACCAGTAATACTGCTGAAGATCTCTATACATCTTAGTACCTCCTGGATTAACTGAAAACGGAGAACTATGAGCTTTACATAACAACTCTCTCTTCAACTGTGAATCACAAGGCACACACAATCTCTTCCCAAATCTCAAAACACCATCATTATCAATGCTGAATTCAAGAAACTTACCTTTCTGAACCAGCTCTACCTTTTTCTGCAACTCAGTGTCTTGCTTTTGTGCTAGCTTAATTCTGTCTAATGGAGAATATTTCACTGATACTTGAAACAAAACATAAGACCATCCTTCAAAAACTACTTCAATTCGAAATTTCATCAATTCCTTAACCAAAGGATCACATTCCAAACATAACATGGTTAATGAAGCATTGATTTTTCAACACAAAGCATCAACCACTTTTTTACTTTTCCCAGATGGTAATGAATTGTACAATCATAATCCTTGATTAATTATAGCCATCTCCTCTATCTCATGTTCAATTATTTCTAGGTGAATATATACTTTAAACATTTGTGATCATTATATATTTCACACTTTACACCACACAAATGATGCCTCCAAATTTTTAAAGCGAGAACCACTGCAGCTAATTCCAAATCATGTGTATGGTAATTTACCTCATGAGTTTTCTACTAATGTGAAGCATAAGCAATTACCTGATCATTCTGCATTAGGACACAACCACGTCCATTCAATGAAGAATCATTGTAGATAAAAAACACACTATTCATGGAAGGTAGTGCCAAAACATGAGCATTCACCAGTCTTCTTTTCAACTCCTAAATAAAATCATCACATTCATTTGTCTAGATAATCTTAACACCTTTCCGAGTAATCTTAGTCATTAGACTAGATAACTTTGAATAATTTTAAAAAAAACCTTCGGTAATAGCCTGCCAAACCAAGAATACTACGAATAGTAGTTAAATTTGTGGGTCTTGGACATTCTTCAACAAACTTTGTTTTTTGCAGGATCAACAGTTATTCCATCTTTAGAAACAATGTGACCAAGGAAAGAAATTTATTGCAACCAAAACTCACACTTGATAAATTTACAATTAAAATTATATTCTTTTAAGTTTTGAAAAATAACACTTAAATGAATTTCTTGATCCTCTTTACTTTTATAAAACACCAAAATATCATCAATGAAAAAAAAACACAAACATATCAAAGAACTCATGGAAAAATCTATTCATAAGGTCCATGAATATAGCAGGTGTATTGGTTAACCCAAAAGGCATTACATCAAATTAATAATGTCCATATATTGTAAGAAATGTTGTATTATGAATATCTACTTCTTTTACCTTCAACTGATGGTACCCCGATCTCAGGTCAATCTCCGAAAAATACTGAGCACCCTGGAGATGATAAAAAAATAATCGATATGAGGAAAAGGATATTTGTTCTTAACAATGATGTTATTCAAGTCGCTAAAATCAATGAAAAGTCTCATAGAACCATATTTCTTTTTAAAAAATAAGAGAGGAGCACTCCATGGTGATGTCCTTGGTCGAATGAAACCTTTCTCTAATAAATCATGCAATTTTTCCTTTAACTCAAAAAGGTTAATTTGGGCCATTCGATATGGGTGTTTTGAAATTGGCTTAGAATCATGAACTAAGAAAACAGAAAATTCAACTTCCTGATCTGGTATTATTCTAGGCAACTCGTCAGGAAAAACATCAGGATACTCATTTACCACTGGAACATCATTAATTTGAATGGTTCCTTTTTTTCAACAATATGTGCAAGGTAACATTAATTTCCATATTTTAAAAGTTTCTCAGCCTCTTGATATGTTATCAACAATAAGGGTTCATTCTTGTACACAAACATAAAGTCTTTCTGAAAAGAAACTTCTTCAGCTCTACAATCAATCTTAGAATGGTAAACAGAGATCCAATCCATACCCAGGATAACATCAAACTCTACTCAGGTGAAACAATAAGGTTTGAAAGTAGGTTCATTACACAATTAAGGATAGGAAGATTCTTATAAATTCTTTTTTCCTCAACATTTCCCCCAGGTGTTTTTACCACAAGTTCAGGAGTCATTTATTGAAAGGGAATTCCCAATTGACTAGAAACTTTTTCCGAGATTAAAGAATGTGTAGACCATGAATCAAACAACACACTGGCATAATCTGAAAAAACAATGTACCTCATACCACTTCATTTGATGGCCCAACAACTGCTGAAGTAGTTGCAAAGGATTTCACCACACCTTTCTTCTTGTAGTCGGACTGCTTCCCGTCATGTGAGCTCTTTGTCGAACAATCGTTTTCATAACTAACCTTCTCATTGCACTTGAA
The DNA here is from genome assembly GCA_963277665.1 of Viscum album. Taxonomy (NCBI): domain Eukaryota; kingdom Viridiplantae; phylum Streptophyta; class Magnoliopsida; order Santalales; family Viscaceae; genus Viscum; species Viscum album. The sequence continues at coordinate 1,843,161,354 of OY728157.1, read as the reverse complement.
ACATTTCACTAACTGTAAATAAAATATGGTATTACCATCATCCTAATATTTTTCAGTGCAATCACGATCCTTATGTCCCATCTTACCACATGAGTAGAACTTTCCATAATTCAAAAGACATTCCCTAGCATGCTTTTTCCCACATTTATCACATACTAAAAACATAGTTTTCTTACCATCAGACCTTTTTGAAGGATTTTTCACTTTCTCCTGTCATATCGGTCTCTTCTGTTGGTTGTTATAGAACACTTGATCATCAGAAAACTCTATTTCCACCTTCTTACCACATCAAACAAGCTTTTCCTAACTCTTGAACTCACGAGAAGCGAAAGACCTTCAATATTTTGTCATTAATCCTGAGTAAAAATGATTTATTTTACTATCAAAGTCTTGGATATAATTTGGATCATACCTTTCCAATCGAGTGAAACTTTCTTCATAAGCACCCATTGTGCCGTCCTCTTTCCTCAATTCCATGAATTGTTTTTCCATCCTAACTCAAACAGCCTTAGGAAAATATTTCTCAAGAAATATACCTTTGAATTCATCCCAGTTGAGAGCATCAATCTCATCAGCCTCCATTATATTTTTAACCATCGACCACCACTGATCTACTTCACCCTCCACATGGTAAACAAGACAAACCTTTTGATTTTCCGAACACCCCATGACATTGAAAATATTTTCCAGGGCTTTAATACACCGTTCTGCTAGAAGAGGGTCAGATTATCCTCTAAATTGATGGGGGATGATGCCTCATGAAATGTTCCACCACTGACATGTTCCTCTGCGGTTGATCTGGATGATCTCATGCATGGATACCACCAACATTTATCTCTTGAGTCAACTACTCCATTACTACAAAAAATTGTTCAGTTCCAATTCCAACAATCTCAGGATGCTGATTTGGAAGGTCATTTCCTCTTGTATGCCTTCCTAGCACTGCTTCCCTGTCTCCTATGAAGATAACCATTCTGAACAAACATGTCTTGGATGATGCAACATGGTAATCTTCAAATGCTATATCACTTCAATTTGACCATAAAAAAATATTTTTGGATAATCATTTAATAGAATTCTAACTCCTAAAGTTATCTAAACTGACCTCTGACAACAACTATAAGTCCCCAGGATTAAACATTACTTAATATTGAGTTATTTAAAGAATAAACATTGAGGATCTTTTCAGGTTTATTGTTTTAGAGAATTAGATCATAAATCATTCATTACATTCCACATTTAAACAAGGTGGTTACATAAAATACAATATTAATTTTCTCCCATAAGGGAAACATATTTAAAATAAATCATGGATTATTTCTTGACACTTCCTCGACACTATCATCACATCATCGACATTTCCCTTGACCTGTGAAAAAACATTTCAAAAAATTTGGATGAGAATAAAAAGCTCAGTATGTGATATAAGAATACGGAAAGAAACCCATAGTAAATGTATACATAAGAATCAATGAAATCATACTTTACTCATAATACATAAGAACTTTAACATACCTCATGAAATCATAATATTTATTAATAACCCATATAAATCACAATTCATAAAGGTAACTTCATGCATTCATAACATTCTTACGTAGGGAGTAACCCTCATGGTTACATTTGGAATACCCATCACAATATATTCCCTAAATCTCATTGGAGAAACCTTAGAGTATAAATCATTCACATTACCCAATGCATTGGAGTGCTATATTGGTCTCACCTGCCCTTAGTTTATCACCGAACCACCCGTCTTCATAAACAATGCCCATGAACCATAACATAGTCATATCACATAAAACATGCATAAATGAAACATAACATTTCTACATTTCAGTCACAAGATATAAAAAAACATTGATATAATAAAAACATTTTCAAGACCATTTTCAATAACAAAATAAAATAAAATCAAAACATGGTATTTATTTTTCATTTTAAAAAAGTTATGGCTTGTAAAGGAATCCCAAACTCAAATAATGGTCACGGCGATAGAGAAGTTGTTGTTGCCACATACATAAGACAAAAAATTGCCTTTTGTTGTTTAGTAAAACGATTCATATAAAAAGATTCCTTTTTAATAAAAGAAAAAGTAAAAGGGGTTTAAACACCATATAAATGAAAGTTGTGTATAAGACAAAATATGCCTCAATTAAAGGAGATTGAGACGAAGTTCTTTACCTCGTGTCCGACTTGACTCGGTCATTCTTTAATATCCTGAATAATAAACTAATGTTAATTTATAATTTCTTATGAACCTTTTCCAAGTTAATTATTCCTTTTATATCACTTATTACCATGTTATGAACATTAGGTAATTATTTATGTTAAAACGGTCATTTTTTCGATCTTTGGTACTTGAGCCAAAAAATAAACTTCTTATAATTAAATGTTGTTCGTGTGGTAAAATATCCATTATATCCAGAATTATATTCATGATATAGATATCATATATATCATATATATCATATATATTCAGTATATACATGCATTTATAATATTATATAAAATTTAGAGCTTAGAAATGAAATGCATCGTTCATGGAGACGGTAAGCCGAACGTACTCATGAACGCTAATTTCATTTCTATTTCATATTTAATGTAGTGAAATCATAATTATATAAAGGTATATTATAATTAAATTATAATATCATATATAATATCATTAACTCCATCCTTTATACGTCCCACATATGGCATTAACGAATCAAATCACTTTGAGGGGGCGGTAGTTCGTACTTCTTAAAATGAAGATATCGCGTTTACCCATAATGGAAACCATAAAGTTATGCCATAAATGAAAAATAAATAATCATAAGGAAAACATAAACATAAGATATATCATATATAAATATAGTGACATCTTAATGGCTACCATTAAAGATGTTAAAAGATGATTGAACAATCATCGTTTCGTGAGGCAGTAATTCGCTATCCACAGGAACAATATGTTCTTTAACCATTAGAAGGAGGTGTGTGTAAGTGTAAATAAAATAATTCTCATAACAACATCCTATTATAATTAAGATACTAGTGTTATTGAAAAATAAGGGAATAAAAATTGTTTAGGGGGTTGGAGAAGCAAAATAATATAAAATAACATAAGACAAGACATTACCTTTATATCGGGTAACTCTCATTAGTTTGAAAAAAAAGGGTTTCTTGAAGATCTTTCTGCCTAAGGTACGGCTTCTAGGATGAATAGAGGGACGTGGAGAGATACAATGATCAGATTTTGGTCAATACAAAGGATTGAGAGGTGTGTGTAAGGGGATAGAGGTGGGTGTTGTACCCCACACTCTTTGATTTTCATGATCAAAATCACTTTCATATTTGTCTAACATTGTTCTTAAGTGTTGTGGATGATAGGCAAAAGATTTCCAAAGGATTGGCCCAAGAAAGATGGCAAAGTGGACTGAAATTCAGTCCACCGGCCAACCGGTGTGATAGCACCGGCCAGCCGGTGGACCTGGCAGAGGCATTGCCCACTGCCAGGCTCCACCGGTCAGCCGGTGGCTCTGTCACCGGCCAGCCGGTGGCATCCTGGTTCAATAGTGAGACCTACTGTCTCACCACCGGCCAGCCGGTGGCCTTCTCACCGGCCAGCCGGTGGCTCCTGGGCAGAAGCCTTCTCAACATCCAAGTCACCGGCCAGCCGGTGGACCTGTACCGGCCATCCGGTAGCCCAGTCAAACTAGCTGTTGGCTTTGACCAGTCAACTCCCATTTGGCCTCCAACGGCTCTTTAAGCCTTTACAACGGCTCCGAAGACTCCCCAAGGGTTCCATGCCAATAAATAAAGGCCAAGGAAGCCCCGGACACTAACCGGAACTTAAATCAATCCCAAGGACACCTTGTTGATCATTCGGCAATCCTCCAGCGAGACACCTCAAGGAACCCCAAGTGCTCCATCCAATTCCACATCCAAGAGCACCACCAAAGAAGCTTGGAAGCGGCCTTCAAACATCATCAATCAATCAAAGGCGCCCAAGGCTTCTCCAATTACGGGTTTTATCGTATTTATCTTTTTGAGCTTTCAAATTGGGTTTGTGCCTACAAACCCCAACTCCTTTTCTATTCCTCCTTCTTTTGGGTTTCACATCACCACTAAGGTGTGAAGTGGTTCACAAGCTTTTCCTTTAAAAAGCTTGAGACATTGGTGAGCTATCCTTCACCTGTAAGAAGGATAGTGGGTTCTTGCTAAACCATTAAAAGCAAGTGGGTTCTTGCTTAACCATTTCAAAAGCAAGCTGTAATAGGTCCTAGTGCTACCTCAAAGCCTAGTGGGTTTCTTGCTAAAACCATTGAAAAGCAAGCGGTAGGAATCTCTCAACGGTTGAGTTGGGAGCGGAGACGTAGGCCGGGTTTTGGCCGAACTCCGATATCAATTTCTTGTGTGATTGCCTCTTTTATTTTCCACTGCACATACATTGATTTCACTTTGATTTTAAATTGTTAATCATTTTTTAAAATGCAATTCACCCCCCCTCTTGCCATCACTCCCGTTTTTGTTCTGATACAACAATTGGTATCAGAGGGATATTTGAATAATTCCCTAAACCGGTTTCAAATTTAAAGATCCTATTTTTTTTTGATGGCTTCTACCGCTTCTTCCTCTCAATCCCCCGAAGGACATTCTTTGGATCGTGCTCCATTCTTTGATGGAGCCGATTATACTTTTTGGAAAACCCGCATGACCACATTTCTTAAAAGCATTAGCTATCCTATTTTTAGAATTGTCATGCATGGTTATGCTCTCTCTAGTAAAGATGAATCTCAATGGACCCCCGTAGACATTGCAAATTTCGAGCTTGATGGCAAAGCCATGAATGCTCTACATTGTGGGTTAGATCGTAATGTTTTTTATTGTATTTCTTCTTGCACATCTTCTCATGATATTTGGAAGCTTTTAGAACTTACCCATGAAGGCACTAAGAAGGCTCAAAAGCAAGAACCCGACAACAAGCAAGAACCCGATAAAAAAATCGTGCCCAATTGCTCACTCCACAAGAAAAGGGCCAAGAAAAAGGAGAAGAAGAAGGCTTCAAAGGCAACATGGAGTGATAGCTCCACCTCTTCATTCTCCTCCTCCTTCTCCTCGAGCGACCAAGGTAAAAAATGCCTAATGGCAAATCATGAGGTATCATCTTCCGACTCTTCTTCCTCGTCTTCTAGTTCTTCAAATTCTTTCAATCATTTGTCTTATGAAGAACTCTCACACGCTAGAGACCAACTAGAAAAAGGTTTTCATGAATTATCATCAAAATTTGTTGCTTTAAAAAAGAATTTCAAAAAACTCTCCTCCGAAAAAGAAAAACTTCTCAAAGAGAAGGAAGAACTCTCCCTAAAAATCCAAAATTTCCCCAATGTTGATTCTTTGGAATCAACCATCAAGGACCTTAGAGAAACTCTAGCCAAGTTCACCCAAGGTGAACAAAATTTGACCAAATTATTGGGTTCTCAAAGGGTTTCTAGGACCACTAAAGGACTTGGCTATACCAACCAAGCTTCCTCTTCCCATGCACCTACTATTTTTGTAAGGGGGATCTCTAGTTATAAATTTTGTAATTATTGTAAAAAACCCGGGCACATGATATATGAATGTAATTGCAAAAACGCCCGGTATGGTAGGCCCAAATCGATTTTTTATTCGGATGAATTCTATAGGAGAAGACCCGCTACAAGGCAAGTGTGGATTGAAAAATCCCTCTTAGCGAGTCTCTCCGGGCCTAAAATTGTCTCTTTTCAAAATCCCTCTCACCGGTGACTTTTTGTTTTTATTTAGGAGGAGTTAGGATCGTTTAAGACCTTTTGATTTCAATTTCAAAATTTTCAATTCAAACCTTCAATTTCAACTCTTGGTATCAAATTTTCGATTCTTTTTTCAATTTAAATTTTCAATTCATTTTTGATTCAAAACTCTCAATTTCACAAATTTCATTTGGTTTCAAATTTCAAATTTCAATTGGTTTTTGATTCAAAACTTTCAAATCAAACTGTTATTCAATTTTTGATTCAAAATTTTCATTTCAATTTTTGATTCAAAATTTTCATTTCAATTTCAAAAATATCAATTGATTTTTCAATTTTAAAATCTTGATTTTCAATATTCCCTCAATCAAGTTTTATGCCCCATTCTTTTTGATAATCACAAAGGGGGAGAAATTTCATGATTGATTAGGGGAGAATCTTTTCTCTCATGCTTAGTATTTATTTTCAATTTTTCATTTAAAGCATCCCTTCATTTATGTTTTTACATTTCTTAAATAAGTGATTGTGATCATCAAAATAGGGGGAGATTGTTGTACCCCACACTCTTTGATTTTCATGATCACAATCACTTTCATATTTGTCTAACATTGTTCTTAAGTGTTGTGGATGATAGGCAAAAGATTGCCAAAGGATTGGCCCAAGAAAGCTGGCAAAGTGGACTGAAATTCAGTCCACCGGCCAACCGATGTGATAGCACCGGCCGGCCGGTGGACCTGGCAGAGGCATTGCCCACTGCCAGGCTCCACCGGTCAGCCGGTGGCTCTGTCACCGGCCAGCCGGTGGCATCCTGGTTCAATAGTGAGACCTACTGTCTCACCACCGGCCAGCCGGTGGCCTTCTCACCGGCCAGCCAGTGGCTCCTGGGCAGAAGCCTTCTCAACATCCAAGGCACCGGCCAGCCGGTGCACCTGTACCGGCCAGCCGGTAGCCCAGTCAAACTAGTCGTTGGCTTTGACCAGTCAACTCCCATTTGGCCTCCAACGGCTCTTTAAGCCTTTACAACGGCTCCGAAGACTCCCCAAGGGTTCCATGCCTATAAATAAAGGCCAAGGAAGCCCCAGACACTAACCGGAACTTAAATCAAGCCCAAGGACACCTTGTTGATCATTCGGCAATCCTCCGGCGAGACACCTCAAGGAACCCCAAGTGCTCCATCCAATTCCACATCGAAGAGCACCACCAAAGAAGCTTGGAAGCGGCCTTCAAACATCATCAATCAATCAAAGGCGCCCAAGGCTTCTCCAATTACGGGTTTTATCGTATTTATCTTTTTGAGCTTTCAAATTGGGTTTGTGCCTACAAACCCCAACTCCTTTTCTATTCCTCCTTCTTTTGGGTTTCACATCACCACTAAGGTGTGAAGAGGTTCACAAGATTTTCCTTTAAAAAGCTTGAGACATAGGTGAGCTATCCTTCACCTGTAAGAAGGATAGTGGGTTCTTGCTAAACCATTAAAAGCAAGTGGGTTCTTGCTTAACCATTTCAAAAGCAAGCTGTAATAGGTCCTAGTGCTACCTCAAAGCCTAGTGGGTTTCTTGCTAAAACCATTGAAAAGCAAGCGGTAGGAATCTCTCAACGGTTGAGTTGGGAGCGGAGACGTAGGCCGGGTTTTGGCCGAACTCCGATATCAATTTCTTGTGTGATTGCCTCTTTTATTTTCCGCTGCACATACTTTGATTTCACTTTGATTTTAAATTGTTAATCATTTTTTAAAAGGCAATTCACCCCCCCTCTTGCCATCACTCCTGTTTTTCTCCGACCAACAGTGGGTGCCTTTTATAAGAGGGAGGAGGGGCACTCTTGGAAGTTCTTAAAATGTTACTTTATTATAAAATTATTTTCGGATATTAAAGGTCCCACAATGATATATTTAGATAATAAGATGATAAGGGTTCTAAATCCACCCATCCAATAATATTTTGACAAAATTATGTCTTATATTTTACAATATCTTTTCATTTTATTTAAATCGTTCATTAACGAGGTAATCGTTGCATCATCATGGGGTCATAAGTAAATTAATTTATTTAAGGTATAAAAATTATAAAAAAAATACCATGATGTAGGAAATATTTTTATCATTACAATTACTATTTATATTCTGAGATATAATTTATGTAGAAAAAATTAAAATTGTTTTACTTGGGTGATACATACTTTGGTTATACTTTCCTTTAAAAAAACATAAAATTATAAAGTGTCACTATCACCCAAATGTGATTCCATGGGGTCCCAATGTTTGGAACAAGGAATCCCATGGTCTGACATGTCACAACTAGTTGCATTAGGAAACATGTTGGGGTCATTTATTATTATTAGGATATTATTTTATTACCCTTAACTACCAGATTACTAATTAATCACGATAATTTATGATAATTACCGTCTTTAATATTTATAATGTCCCAAAACAATATATTATTAATTGAATAATTTGGACCTTCTGATTCCAAATATAGAATCCATTTTACCAAATTCCAAACACAAAAAATGGAGTAATTAATTTAAAAATAATTCCCATTGTCAAAACAAATAGCGGGTTTTTTAAACAATATCTATCAAAAGTTTGACAATTTTTTATGTCCAATTTCAAAGTGAAATTAATCCCAATGACCTCCATTGGATTAAATGGTTAAAATATATTCTAATTAAAAATTAAAACCAATTAAAAAGATAATCTATCCATATAATTAAATTATATGAAAAAGCAGTTTTGAAGTAAAACGCAGTATTTTTCACTATTCATTAAAAAATGAACATTGTCAGAATAATACCAAAAATGTATCCAAAGTAAATTTCAATGTCCCGATTCTAAAGAATAAGTTTATTTTGAAAAATAGAGCTTATAGAATTTTCAAAAGATATATTTAAAAAATGTTCGCCATCAAAAGGCGGTACAACAATCTTTTTTAAAATATTATAGAATTTTGTGCTTAAGATTGGATTTATTCTCATTTCAAGCCTATAAAATACTATCTAATTCATAAAAATTCATAGATATGAAAATCCATAATTTTTTGCTTAATTTGGATGTTACACCTTGTATCTGACACAATTAAGGATTTTGAAGAATCTGATGTACCTGGGACTCAACTTTATTTTCTTCCAAAATATCATGATCTTATTCCATGGGGATATTATGAATAATTATATGTATCTAGCCATAAAATAAAGGTCTATTTGAAGATTTTATACTTAGATATTTTGTTGGCATTGAGCTAGCTTGATGTGTTTCTAAATGGTTTTCACCATTTCCACCATTTTATCAACCATTTCAAATCCCATAGCTTACATTCCCAAAATTCATCCAAAACTTCTTGTGTTATCCATATTTTCCCATAAAGGGATTCATATAGACCCATTTGGATGCATTAGTGGAAGATGTTGTTGTAGGAAAAATAATCATGTTGTAGATGTTGGTCTCATCCCCCATGAATTCCATCAGGAATTCTCTCAACATTTCTAAATAGACATCTTAAATTAGACATCAGTTTGAGGATGATATGCCTAAATGATGTTTGGATCAGTCTTTAGATAAATTTAGGTTATTCTCTATAAAATAGAGGTGATTCTTCTATCTAGATCAGATAAAATTTGTATTGTTACTCCATGAATCCTTTTCAATTCATTGATGTATATCCATGAAGGTTAATCCATTGATATGTCCTCTGAAATTGTGATAAAGTGATATATCACTCTAACATGATCAACAACATCCCATATAGAATAATTTTCTCTTTAATTCTTCAGAAATCTAGTGAAAAAATCCATTGTAATGTTCTTTAGAATCCATGTACATATGGGTAGTGGTTGCATCATCACCATATACTTTTTCCATTTGGCCTTTACATGATAACAAACCAGGAACTTTTATGTATATTCAGTGATAAAAATTTTCATATTTCCCCACCAATAGTTCTATAATAGGTCTCAATAAAAAAAATTTCTCCCATGGTTAATAAATAATTTTGAGCTATGAGCTTCATTCGGAAGCTCATTATTTAACTCTACATCAGAAGGTACACATAGTCATGTCTTAAATCATACAACTCCATCCCCATAAGTTTTGAGCTCTAAGGATTTCAACTATCTCATAGCTTTCATCTCTTCTATATTTTCACATAATTCCTTAGATTATCCTTTATTATCTCCACAAGGTATTGTTGATCTATCATTTAAAAAAGGATTTATGATGTTCTTTCCTTAACGATCCCCATGTATATCCTTTGAAAATCATAAATGATTTTATTCTCCTCAATTATAACCATTGATAATGATGTAGTATCCTTTGTATATAGAGCATACGCTGCTTTACTCTACATACCATCCTTCTAATGGATTGAGAATTCATAATCATTATTGTTCTCTAACAATATACAATGGAACATATTAATATTGTTTTGTGTGAATATATAATGGAGACTCTTTTTAACAGTATATATCACACACTTCTCCACATAGAGATCATGCGGCCAAAATTTCAATAAAAATATCACATCTACCAACTCTATATCATGTTTGGGATTGTTTGGCTCATGAATTTTCAAACACAATGAGGCATCATCTATAACTTTATCATTTTCTATCAATACACATCCAAATCCCTTCTTTGAAGCATCAGTGTAAACTAAAAATAGTTCACCAAATTTCGATAATGTGATCAAGAGTGTAGTGATCAAACCATATTTATACATTTTTTAGTCTTAATATTCACTAATCTATAATAACTTCACTCTCTTCTAAGTTAGATTATTTAGTGGCAATAAGAATAATTAGAAATTTTTAAAAAATATCATGCATTACCCTACTTGACTAAGGAAACTATATATCTTCATTATCGATATTTACCAAAGATAGTATTTGATTTACTTTGACTTGGAAGGACCCACATATATTAATTTTTAGTGATAACATTCCCAAATAATGATACTCTATTCATCCAAAACTGACATTTATTATACATTGAATACTATTTCCCCCTTATTAAAGTCTTCAACTTAGTAATAAAATGCCTTTCATGATTCTAGCTTCTCTTGGTGTATATTATAATAGAATAAATTAATACATCAAAAAAAATTTCAATGTATTCCCTAAAGACTCAATTCATTATATACATGAAAATTTCTAGATCATACCGAGTCCTAAGGGAATCACTATGAACTCATTTTTCCCATACATTCTTTGAAAAAATCAATCTTCAAAATATCTACCATCCTCACCTTTAATTGGTGATATCAGAACCGAAGTTCCACCATAGAGAAATAACCATCCCAACATAGACGATCGAACAAATCATCGATCTGTGGAAGGGGATACATTTTATTTATCACGATTTTATTAATCTCACAATATTAAATGTAGAGTATAATTGATCCATCCTTCATCTTGGAAAAGTAAGTAGTCTCATTTATCTAATGGTGAAGTAAATGGGATTATAAAACTCGTGTCTGTATTTTTATGTAAATGATTCTTTATTTTTTCCAATTCAATAGTTTCCATTCTATATATTTTCATTGATATAGGTGAATATCTATGAATAAATAACATGAGAAATCAACCTCTCAATCCAAAGGAAAACCATGCAATTGTATAGGGACAACATTTGTGTAATAAATCATGATGGGATTATCTTCAAGAATGATTCTCTCTTTTATATCATTCATTAGAGAGATATATGTTTTCTTATAAAAATTTAATATCCACACATGATTCAATGATTCTAAATTATACTCATCCCCCACCATACACTTTTATGGAATTGGAGGATGCTATGGAATGTGAAGTGTAATATTCCTTTCCTGACAGTTGATGTAGTATTTGTTGGAAGCAAGGGTGTTCTTTGCAAATGATGGAGTTAGGTTTGTGTTTGTTATAAATATACAATGTATTTATAATGTTTTGGGTTTCATATTGTCAACCCTTTCATGGAATATTTGGTATGTTACATAGAAATGGGTCCTACAGTTTGATCTGAAAGCAGTATTGAAAGTGTCATCGTTCTCCAGTGATTGAAAAAATTTTGGGGATGGAAATCGGAAAATGGAGAAATGTGTTTTTGTCAGAGGAATGTGTGTGAAATATTTGAACCATGTGTGAATTATTGGTTTTTACATGCAATATTGAAGGTCTTTTTGGAACATTTGTTCAAGACATATTTTTGGATCATAATGTCGAAAAATGAAAAAGTCACAGAGTGCGTGGAAGATGAGGTTGCGTGAAAGGGTTTGTGTGCAAAATGTGTTGTCAAAAGGGGGTTTACGCCCTAATGAAGAATATTTCATGCATTGACAAAAACATGTGCGAATATTGTGTGCAGTGTCATAAAGGGATTATAAATATGTGGCTACCCTCAAGGAAGATTTAAAGAATTTCCATCGAAAATCTATTAGCTCAGCTGTGCGAAGGATTTCCGCGTGAAATATTTGAAAAGAGTGAATATTCCCCTCAAGGTGTTCCTTTAGTCTAAAATGATCAAATGAACGCTTTGGTATAGTTGCACAGAAGATAAGGGTGTCATAGATTGAAAGGGTTATATGAAAGTCATCTTTCGTAACAATTCACAAATCCTACACGCATGTGTGGAGTTATGATTCTCACAAGCTTCGGATTATCCAGTCTAGTGGATCAGTGCTTTCAAAGTGCATCAATTCATGACTTCAATTCTATAAGTGTATCATGCTGAACAGAGAATAAGTCATCAATGAAAATCTATTGAAGATACCTTCAAGTTGATAAACAGAGTTTGAATTCTCTCAAGGTAGTGAGCTAGGGAGAGAAGATGGATGAGATGTGAGGGATCACTGAGTGTTCCCTGAACCTTTGTAAAGGCAGTGTGCCTGGCACAAAGTGTCTATGAATGAAACTTGTAACCCATAAATTAGTGATTATTAGTGTATTTTGGTATGACCGACACACTATTGGCGTATGCACCTTGGACGTATCACTTTGTAGTGAACCATGTAAATGTGTTGTGTCAACTCCTTGAACTCATTTTTTTGATAGATTAACCAAGTTCCTACCAACATGGGAACAAGATCCACAAATTTAAAATGAAAAAGTTGACACCATGATTCACCCCTCCCCTCTCAGGGTGTTCCGGGGTCCTTCAAGTGGTATCATAGGTAGGTTTTATGGTATTTGATCTGTCATTTACTGTTATGGATAATTCAGCCAATGTTAGGGGATTCCCCCTATTTGATGGAAGTAATTTTCATATCAGTAAGAACATAATGAAATCTCATATAAGACCTCATAGAATGGAAGTCCTTTTTTGTGATGTGCATGGAATACAAGTCACTAATCCAATTGGCCTGGCTATGACTAACATAGACAAGAAAATTCTTGATGTAGATTCTAATGCAATGAATATACTCACTGAAGCCCTTTCTAATCAGATCTATCTAAAGGTGATGACTTTCACCTCAATAAAATACATGTTGTATAAAAATGAAAATATTTATGAAGGAAATAGGAAAGTGATGTAGGTGAAATTACATGTCCTGCATAATAGGATTGATGATCTGAAGATGCGTCTGTATGAGAATTCACACTCTTTCTTCAATCAAATAAATGAAGTGGTTGGATAAATTCTGGGTCTATGAGAAGAATTCAAAGACATTGATATTGTAATGAATGTATTTATAATTCTTCCAACCTTGTACTATGAAAAGGTTTTAACCCTTGAGGAAATATATCTTTCCAAACATTCTTTGAATGATCTTCGGAGTAACATGGTGGCATGTGGAATGAGAGTCAAACCAGAAGATGATATGAATTGAGTGAGAAAGTAAATGGAGTTCAAGGCCATGAAAAAAATGAAACTTTTATAATATAGTAGTGGTGAAGATTTCAAAGAAAAATATATTATTTCTCTCATTTCCACGAAGTTCCAAAAACAAATACGGAAATTAAATGTGAAGTTACCTATATTTTTCCTTCATTATGGAATTTTTGGGAATATTGCCTTTCATTGCCTAAGAAATATCAATGATGAAGGTAGTAAAGATGAAAACATTGACAAGCCACAGAAATGGATTTTCAAAAAGGGAGACTTCAAATCGATAAATAAAGTACCAAAGAAAAGTTTTATCCGTGAAGAGGAAGATGGTGATAATAAATTATGGGAAGAAGAATAACCAGAAATGAAAATAGGAAACCATGATTCCATGATGGCCACTATTGAAAAATTTAAACCTTAAAAAGATAATGGTGGTGAAAATCAGTTAACAACAAATGCCAATCTTGAGTTACAACTTAATGATTCTGATAGTATTTTTACGATCAAATGTAATAGTTGCAATAAGTGGAAATCAATTGTAGAAAAATCATATGATTATGTTGAACTGCTCGAAGATGAAATTGAAAAATTAGAAGAATTTGTGAAAATGCTGTCTAAAATTCATGAAAGCACTGATGATGTAGTGGATCGAAAGTAGATAATTTAAGAGAAGGAAATTTTCATCAATGAACTCACTAATAGACTAGAAAAAAATACCAAGACTACGAAGGGTTATGAAGTGGAAGTCTCTAATCAATGAAGTAAACTTTAGAGTGAATCAATTTCAAAAGAATCAAGGAATAAAATATAGTTTGGAAGGTTATTAGGTGATGAGTTATTGGAGAGAGAAAAACGTGGTTCTAATGGAGTTGAAATGATTTTTAATGATCATATACCTTCTTACATGGGAAATAGTGGAATCGATTGTGAGGCTTAGTAATCAAATGCTACAAATAATGGTGATCAAAATAAAGGCATGCTAAAAGTGGGTGATGTGGAAAAATCACCAGAAGTGCTAAAAACTAAACCCTCAATTCACTTTGTACGAAGAATAAAAGACTATACTAAAACCTACAATAATAATAGGTATTCAATATACTATCCCACTAAAGAAGGAATAAGGATAAATAGAAGTGAGAAGAAATTTACTCTCTTGATGTTTTAGTTCTGTGGATATCTGGGCCATACCATGTCCTATTATAAATAGGCATGGAGACATTTGAAAGGAGAATAAATGGGAGTCAAATAAAGGTGAAAAAATTAGTATCCAAATAATTTTAAAAAAAATATTTCTATGGATATTTTTATTATTGTTCTAACATTGGCCATAAATCTATTTATTACAGGCAAAGGAGTAAAACATACACATTATATCGAAGTCAGAGAAAATTAAATGTTGATAAAAAAGACTATATTTCTATTGAAAATTGGCTTTCTACTCTACATAAAGAGCTTCAGTATGAAGAACACATGTACAAAAAAGTGAGTGTTGAATGGCTAGAAATTTCCTACACTCAACACAATAACTCATGGAAGAAAAAGAAAAAAATGAAAAATACAATCTGGCTGAAGTATCCCTCAAGGGTACAAAGAATAATTTCACCTGGATTCTTGATAATGGATTTTTGTCCCACAGGATAGCTAATTCCGACCTATTAACAAATATCATGAAAAGGTTGATGAAACGGTGTGGTTCGGTATCAATGTTGTGTTGAAGATAAAAGGTTGTTGAAGTATTGAGATAGATAATAGAGAGCTGAAGAAAATAAAATTTTTTATGTGGATGGTCTGTGTCATAACCTTGTAGGTGTGTGTAAACTCTATCACTCAGGACTTATAGTCACATTCAATCATAAAGGTTGCTCTATAAAGGGAAATATTGGAAAATCACTTATGAAAGGATATAAAATTGAAGGCAACCAGTATTGGGTTGATAGTAAATAAAATATATGATACATGACTGTTATAGAAGAAAATAACTTCTGCCATCGGTTACTGGGGCACATCAGTTAAAAAGACATGGAAAAATATCAAAAATGATGATTTTTATGAATATTTCAAACCTGAAACATGAACGTGAAAGGTTTTGTGATGCTTGCATTCATGGAAAGCTATTCAAGTGTTCATATCGGCCAAAGAAGAATAATTAATATCATCTTCTTGATCTCATTCATACAGACGTATGTGACCTTATTAATGTTGTCAGAACTCATGGAGAAAGGCACATTGTCATTTTCATAAATGATTATAGTATAATATCATGTATAATGGTTATATATAGGAAACATCAAGTACTTGACTGAACAAAAACATATCATTGAATAACCAAGAATGATACATGACAACAATCAACGTGTTGTGATATGAAAATTGAGGGGAATACATGTCCATTGAATTTGTAAACTACCAAGAGAAACATTGGATACAAAACGAGGTAGCTTTAGTAAGAAATCCTCAAAAAAAATAGTGTTTTTGAATGTATGAATTGAAAGGTAAACAACTTGGCACGAACTATACTGAATGAGATTCGTATTCCACAAAATTACTAGAAAGAGCATGTTCAAGATGAAAATAAATTGTTTCATGAATGGAAGCCCTCTTTGTAGTAAATTCGTTTTATTGGAAGTAAATGATTCATCAAAAAAAAGAAGGAAATCAAGGGATGTATTGTGAAAGTAAAAATGATGAAATTATACTTGGATACTCAATGAACAAAAAAGACTACAAGTATTTCAATATGAAATTAGGAAGGAATTTGGAAAGCAGTGATGTTTAGAGCATTGATGAGAAAAACACAAATGCTTCAAGGATAACATATTTTGATGTGATATAAAGTGTAGATGAATTTGAATGTGGAGTAAATACAAATAAAGAAATAGAGGAAGGTATACAAACACTAAGGAGTCACATAATGACGTTGACTTAGAAAAAGAATCTGAAGAGGAAACCTTGGCTGGAGAGAATGTGATTGAACCTCACAAGATAAATAGAAGAGATGAGATAGATCCATCTATCATAATTAGGGACATGATTTCACCCACACAAACATGGAGTATGATGAATGACAAAAAATCTTCATTTCAATCTATTATGGATCCATCCTCATTTGAAGAATCAATAAAGGATTAAACATGTGTGAAATCCATGAATGAAGAGTAAGATTAGATTGACAAGAATCATACATGGGATATTGTCAAGAGACCCGAAGGTCAAAATTTAATTGGTAAAAAATGGATCATCATGAACATGTTTGATTATCATGGTAGTGTTATTAGTAACAAGGAATGACAGGTATGTAAAGGATATTCTGAGATTGAAGGTGTTGATGTTGAAGAATCCTTTTCTCCTGTGGCTAGACTGGAGTCAATCAGGCTTCTCCTTACCATGGAACTACAAAAAGGATATAAATTATATCAAATGGATGTCAAGGAAGAATTCATGAATGAATTACTTGAATAATAAGTCTATATTGAAAACCCAGTGGGTTTTCGTCTTGGTACTGATGAAACAAAGGTTTCCAAACTAAAAAATCACTCTATGACATGAAACAAGCACCATAGGCATAATACTCTTGGCTGGTTTCTTATCTCATGAATCTAGAATTCAAAAGAGGAGGATTATATCAAAATCTCTATGTAAGAGTAGATCACAATCTCTATGAATTGAATTCTCCAAAAGATCAGTTTAGGGTACTAGTTTAGGTTTATGACATTACATTTGGTGGTAGCCAGATGAAATCAGTAGATTAATTAACCAATCACATGAAATAGAAATTTGAAATGTCTATGATTGGGGAGCTTACAATTTTATTGGGACTACTAGTGATTCAAAATAAGGATTACACATTCATTTCTTAAGAAAAGTATGAAAGATAATTACTGAAAAAATTAATATGCATGACTTGAAATCAATGTCAAATCTAATTGTGGTTTGAACCAAACCTGGAAATCATGAGGATGTGACTTCTATAGATCCAACAATGTACAGATGGATCATTGGGAGAATATTGTAGCTAATTGTAACATGAACAGACATCGACTTTTCAACATTGTTAGTGGCCCGCATTAAGAGTAATCCAAAGGGGAAACATATGGTGGAAGTAAAAATGAATTATGAGGTATATTGAAGGTACACATTATTTTGGGTTATACTCTGCTGCATAAAGGTATAGTGAATTATCATCATTTTCATGATTACTGGGATTGAGATGTATTGAATATAAAGTTCACCATTGGTGGAGAATTCTATATTGGGCTGAAATATGTTGGTAGGTCGAGTAAGAATGAAGAATGTACTTCTATTAGTACTGCTAAAGATGAGTATTTTTCCGCTACAAATTCATGAAATCAGCTATTATGGATGAAGAAACAACTGATAGGTATTGTTGATGAGGTGAAATAGCCATTGATGATTTTATTTGATTACAAGGGTGAAATTGATCTTACAAAGAATCCTATTCATAATTCACGTAAAAAACATATTGAAATCATATATCACATTATCAATGATAATTTTGAGAAAGGCGTGATTAAAATGGATCATGTGGGAACTAATGAGAAAGTGGATGATATCCTAACCAAACCACTGTCATCCATTGTGTATGAGAATCATCAGATGAACCTCGGTGTTTCTCCACCTCCTAGTGCATAAGGGTGTTATGAAATTTCCTTCTCCCTTGTTTTTTTACCTATTTTAATATGTTTTCTGGATTTGTTTCAGGTTTGTGGGGGAGATACAATCTAGGGGGAGTATGTTCAGAGCTCTTAAATAGATAGTTATCTGTCATTGGGTTTGATTCCAATGGGGGAGAAAGGGATATAATTCACATCTCTAAATGGGAGAAGATATAGAGAATCATGGATAAAGATAGAGAGAAAAGTGAAGTGATAAAACATTCCAGTGTTATGAGGAAATCATTAGATATTTCATTTAAACTGAAGAGAACACAATTCATGTATTCTCTCTTTTTTTATACACTGATAATTTCTCACGTAGTCTTAGAGTGGTGGATGGGTTGATTCTTGTATTATAGGTTTTATTATGGCTTGTGCTCTATTGAATTTATCTAGTGATTGCAAACAAAACCAAAGGGAGAGATTGTGGGAACCAAGGCTGTTTGTTGATGGAAAATGAGTTTGGTTTGTGTTTGTTGTCAATCTAGTTTGGAATGATCATGTTTTGTGTTTCTTATTGTCAACCCTTTCATGGATGTTTTGGGATATTACATGTAAATTGGTCATACAGTTTCATTCAAAAGTAGTATTGAAGGTGATGTCGTTCTCCATTGTTTGCAAAAATTTTGGGGCTGAAAATTGAAAAATGGAGAAACGTGTTTTTGAAAGAGGAATATTGGAGAAAGAATTGAATTTTTCATTAAATATTTGTTTTTACATGAAATATTGAAGGTTTTTTTGTAACATTCACGCACGACATATTTCAGGATCCGAACAGCGAAAAATGGAAAAATCATGGAGTGCACGTAAGATGATGTTGTGTGAAAGGGTTTGTGTGCCCAATGCGATGTCAAAATGGGGTGTGCGTACTCATGAAGAATCTTACACACACCAACAAAAACATTTCAGAATATTGTGTGTAGGGTCATCAAGGGCCTATAAATATGTGGCTACCCTCAAGGAATGCTGAAGAATTTTCCATCAAAAAGCTGGTGGCTCAGTCGTGTGAAAGATGTGCATGTGAAATATTTGAAGAGAGTAAATCATGGGCGGAAGGTGTTTCTTTAGTTTAAAAAGTCCAAGTGACCCCATTGTCAAATTTTCACGAATGATAAGAGTTCCATGGAATGTAGGTGTTATGCAAAATTCATATTTTGCGAAAATTAAAAAATCTTGCGTGCAAGTTGGGGTATTGCGTGTAGGTGTGGTGTTATGCTTCTGAAAGGATTCTGATTATCTAGTTTAGTGGTTTAATGATTTCAATGTACATAAATTCAGAACATCGATGCATGTAGTGTCTCATGATGAACAGAGACAAAGACTTCAATGAAAATATATTGAAGAGACCATAAACTCAATAAACTGAGTTTGACTACACTCAAGGCAGTGAGCTAGGGGGAGTTAACGGAAGTGATCTGAGGGGTGTAGTGAGTATTACCTGAACCTTTGTTAAGGAAGTGTTCCTAACATAGAGTGTCTATTACTGAATGTTGTAATCCATAAACTAGTAAAAATTAGTTGATTTTGGTATGACCCACACAATGTCGGTGTATGCTTCGTGGATGTATCCCTTTGTGGTGAACCAAAAAAAAATTCTGTATGAACTCCATGATTTCATTTGTTCGAAAGATTTAACAAGTTCCTACCAGTGTGGGAACAAGATACAAAACATTAAAAATATAAATATGACACCCTAATTTACCTCTCCCCTTGTTGGGTGTTTCAGGGTCCTTCAGTATTTGTATAATGATATGAACTACATGTCCAAAATAGCAACAAATCCCACCAAAGGAAGTGTGACATGATTTTCCAGGAGGTTCAATCCAAAAACATTCACCGAGGAGGATCTAGAAACATTTATGCAATAATTTATCCACTTTATTTTCTAACATAAAACTAAACCTCAATATTTTGATGTAGTGTTTGAATAAATATTCTAAACTTGAATGATATTATAAAATGTGTCGAAGAAGAACCAAATATTATGTTTTCTATTCTTGAATGAATAACCAATTTAACTGTTGCCACATCATTTTCTATTTCCACTTCAGTAGTGGTTATTTTATATTCTATTACATGTTTCCTTAGAGGTTGTTGTTATTGGATTCTACCAACAACCATAATATTAGGTAAATGATTCAAAAAATAACTACGTTCCTTATAGGTGAAACACTCAACTATTAGATAAGTATTAACAAGAATCATACCTTTTTATTCCACATTAGTGGGACTCTTAATATCCTTTTGAAGTTATTCTCCATATGCCTCATTCATCCACATTTGATGCATTTCTTAGTTCCCTATATACAGTTCCAAGGATTATTATTCCAACAATTTTGATATCTGGGATATGGGGTTTTCTTTCCATAATTGTATTTATCTAGTGATCCACCCATAATAGACACCATATTTATCTTTTTTGTTACTGGGCCAACAAGATCCCTGATAGTCTCCAATATAAATTTCAACATTAAGGGAATAATGTATATTCTCTTCATTGCTATAAAAGTTTTAAATCACTATAACTTTTTATAGACTCTCTAATAGTTTTCAAAAGAAGCAATCCAGTGTGCATTAAGTGTTCATCAAAAATTTGTAAGCATATCTTACATCCTTTTTAATGATTTGTTCATATGCCCCGACAGACTCATCATATTTTATATTTTTTCCTCAGTTAACTATCTTTCTATATTGAGATGGATGGGGAAATCATTTACTGTTAAAAAACTCCGGAATTCTTACCTATATATGGAAGAAATTTTCTCCTTAGAATTCTCGTTTTTTAATCATTTTCAACCACTTATCAGCATCCCCATCAATGTGATAGACCACCAACTAAACGATATCTTTATCTAAGTATTAAAGGATAGAGAATATCATTTCAATGGAGTTAATACATTATTCCATGAGAAGGGGATTTTAAGATCCACTAAACATGGGAGGCTTTTGTCATAAAAAATATTTCACAAAAACATTTTATTTATTTGTAGAATGATGGTGTTGTACAAAATTCAGGTTATATTCATAACATGAGATAACTGAGAAAGAATTTTCATAATTTTTTGATCACCCATTCCCATTATATTTGTCATATCAATAAGGAAATAATCAAATTACTTATCACATTGATTTTTTGAAAAAGTTATTCTATTCCCATCCATTAACTATAAAAAAGATTGTAAAATTATGGTTCTCTAATTCATAAATAATAATCTTATTAAAAGGAAACCTAGAATATAAAAGGATAATGATTTAAATAAAATATATATCCAAATTTCATATTCCATAGGATTAAAACTAGGTTATCCATGATCTATTTTCCAACATATATATTTTCGGGAATTTTTTCACTTTATAATGGTTTGTAATAATTTAATGAATTTACCTTAGAATATCCCCCTGAGTGTCAAACCAGGTGCATACTAAGTCTCATTGTCGTGTACCAAGTTACCCTAAGTCAGGCCGAGAACACGTTGTCAGAATTGTAGATACTAAGACTAGTTTTGCTAGAACCATGTCAAATTTTAAAATCCAGAAAGGGATATATTTTCTAGATAATCCACTTTATCTATACTAACAAAAATTTAGTGCGGTTTTCTCAAATATAGACTTATCCCTACGGTTCTTCATAATGTTTTCTATTCGTGATCTTGAAAAATAACTAGCTCTTCCTCTAATACAAACTATAGTAACCTTATTCTGTTACACATATTATTACATGGTTTTAATAATAAATAATAATAAAATAGAAACTAATAATTATAAGATCTAGTGTCTTTGTAAGATAAGATATATAATTAAACAACATGAAACAAAAATAAAACAACTTTTTTTAATATTCATAAGGATATCATAATTTCCTTTGGCCCCATATATTTTCATAGGATACCCGGGGAAATACCTAAACAATGGGATGATCTAAAACCCCATTCAATAGAATAATTACATAAATAAATCATAGAACATGTGTTAGAAATCATAACATGTTGACATAAAATAACATGGAACATGAATAAACATAATAAATCATATGATGCATAACATGGAATAATATAAACATGGTATCATTGAAATGTGGAAATTACATACCACATGAATTAATAATTTTCCAAGTCCTCCTTGTAACAAGGATCACAGGTCATCCCTAACCACCAAGACTTTTGCAAATGGAGAATGATTCATGGATAACCACCAAGACCATTGAACATGATGTCTTGTGGGACTAAATTTTACCCAATTACATAGGGATATATATAGGCGAACCTATCATGACATGTTAATGAATATGAGTGAAACATGAAGAATAATAAATAGGTAATGAAACATAAACATAACGGTTACCCATGGTAAGAATTGGGTATCATAATCATGTGAAAAGAAACTGTATAAAGGAATATAATAATGGTGTCCATGAAAAAAAATAACATAAAACATACTATAAATTAATAAGTGAAAATAGGCATATATAATAATAATTTATGTCCAAATAAAGTGACTATATTTAAAAATATTGTTTTAAGAAAAATTATAAATAAAACCACTTAGAGTGGTTTAATTAAAATATTAAAGATTCATTAAAACCAAAAAGGCATATCTATTTGTGTAAAACCTAAAAATAACTAGGATATATATTTATGATATTAATTTTTATTTTATAAAAATAATGATCTCTTAATATATAATATGAAGTTCACTAGAAAATAGGTAAAAAATCCGGATGTTCAATTGAATCAGGTTTTCCTTTCGAAAAGATTTTAGAAGGAAACATTATTAAAAAAAGTATTACCCCATAAAAGAAGGATTTTATGATCAAGATACATTATTTTTTAAAATATAAACATACTTTTTTAGAAATAAATATAAATTAAGAAGAGTTACATTGGGTAAATAGAGAGAAAATGTAACTAAAAGGAAATACAGAAGTTCGGAAAGGATCCCTTACCTTATGTCTGAAACAGTTATGCACATGATCTTAATGTCGCAGATAATAAAATTTAATTAATTAATTTACAATTAAATAACCTTTTATAAATTTAATTTATATATTTTACCATTATAATGTCCATTTATGGCCCTTTTAATGAGTTATACTGTTCAACATCATCGTTCAGGTGTGTTCTTTTTCTTAGTTTTCATGATTAGTTCGGTTGAATATGTGTATGGATGTACATGTAAAATGGAAATAGAAATAAAAAATTGGTGTTATAATTTATTTATAAACTTATATAATGATAAATTAATATATAATTCATTTTCTTATTTTGGGTGAGTATTAATCATTAGATGAGAGGTTAGTGATAAATTTTTTGGTTATGTTGGTCAATTTCTGCTTACAATGAAAATGTTTTTTTAATATTCACTGCCATGTTCTTATAGTGATTAAAAATAAGTATATATGATTTAATAAATTTATTATAATTTTTTTAAATATAAAATGGTTTTATGAACATACTTTAAGGTGTTGATGGAAAATGAAATTTTTTCATCCATCAAGGTGATAAATTAACACCACCAAAATTCCATTTTAATTTGTTGAATAAAAGGGAGATGAAATGAATTCAATGAGGTATTATTACAATAGGATAATAAAATTAAATTATATTGTAGGTAATTTATTTATCATACCATTTGGATTAGGGGAGGTGAGGATAGAATACAAAAAGTACATGAAGGGAAATTAAAAGAAAACGAATGTGGAATTTATCTCTTGAATTTATACTCCTTGAGAACCGCCTTTGAGAAAATGATTGGGAGTTTTGGTGAGAAAATATATATTGAAAATGGGGAGAGTATTGGGAATAGTATTGGGAAAAATATATAAAAATATAAAATCTAGGAAGGTGTGAGGAGAAGAGGTGGGGAGGGTAGTCTTTGTAATGGATGAGATATGTGTTTTCTCATTTTTTAATTTATTAGTTTATTATTTTGGATCAAGAAAATGAATAGGTTTAGAATTATAACTTAATATGTTAAATTAATTAAAGATAGTTCTAGATTTTGGGCATATATAATCTGTACAAAATCTATGACTCCAAAATTCATATATTTAGCATTTATTGTATATTATCATATTTCGTTGTTCCCTAAAAAGACACGTGTTTTAGTCAAATCCCAAAAAATCACCCTATCTATTTATTGAAATAAATAATTATAAAATGAAGTAAATTTTTGGACACATGTGTCTAAATAAAATAAATTTAATTTTCAATTAAACACATTATTTACATGAAAATGGAGATTTTAAAATTATATATTATTTAATAATAATTTGAAAAATTTACTTAGGTCTAATATAATTATCTCATAATAATGAGAAAAAAATTATTAATTTGTGAAAATATTATATAAAATCGCATTTTTTTTGTATTATTAAATTAATCCATAAATTTTGAATAAATATTTATGACCAACACTTAATTAATAATTTTTATAATAATTATTTACATATACTAGTATATAATTATATCATATTGTAACATATAAGATGAATAAATTTTATTTATACATTAATTAGTGAGGTTATTATTCAATTGTATTGTTTACTATCCATAAGGATCATATTACTAATCCAAATATAAAGTTATTATTTCATCGATATTAGTTCCTTTACTTCTAAAAATACTTCTTAATTTAATTAATTCAACATTTATATAGTTTTTATATTGTACTCAAAGTTATTTATTGTGGTTTAAACTATATAAAATAAATATTATAACTGAATTCCCATTGATAAAATTCCATGTTGTTACATGTTCCATCTTAATAGGATGTTATGATCCATCTCTGAAAAATGTTAAACATGCACCTGGGCCCATAATATCTACCCCATGATACAAGTGTGGTATTCTTAGGGTAAAATAATATGTATGACTTATGCCCATGGTTTCAATTCCCTTATAATCAGAATGGTATGCCTCAGGTTCCGTTTTTAAGATGTATCACCTGAGATACCCTCCAAAAGCTGGGGATTTATAGATTACCAATATATCCAATTTTGAAACATGAAATGATGTTCCCAACATGACTATTCACCCTCATCAAAGGTTGATGACCTGTTTAAAAAGTGGCATAATAATTAACTAGCATCCACGCGAAGATAGAATTGGGAATGAGTTCTATGAACATGACTAAATCTACAAGGGAAGCCTATACTAAGAAATGGGGTCCAATTAATAACCATAAAAGGAGGAACTAGCATCTAATCATTTAATTTTGACTAAGAAGCATAAATTGATGATGAGTGTGATGAAGTATTTACACCCTTGAAAGGTGGAAATATAGAGAAACATGAAAGAATAATACCACCACCTGGTGAAAGGATTGTGGGGATACCTAGAAAATTAATTGCAATAAAATGCGAAAATTATCTTCAAAAGAAGTGTTTATAATTTTATACAAAGACAAATAATTCACTGAATAGTGGGAAATATTGGTTAATATTATGATTTTTAATTAACATTAATGGATTTTAAAATATTCCAAAAAAATTACGATGACTTAAAATGTAAAATCAGTACCATGATATATATATATATTAATACAATTTAATAAATTTTAATCAATTTAATATTCTTAATTTGATAAAAAAACATTCATATATTTTAAAGGTTTTCACCTGGGAAAAATGTATTTCATCACATCCATAGGGTTAAATGTAAATTTATATTTTCCAATTCTATTAGATAATTTTGAAAAAAATGATATTTTATTTAGATTCATAATAATTAGTATTATATTATATATTCACTTTAATTTTGGACAATAATAAATAATGAAAATAGTATATATTAATTATAATGGTTAAGGAAAAAATAGACGTAATTAGGGTTAATATAAAAAGATAAGGGTTAAAATGACTATATCACTTTAAAATATCCTTTTGGATTGAAATATTTTAATATTATACCCAATATCATGTTTTTGGTTATTTTGAATATTTACCAAGTGAATGAATTTTTTATTTTTTATTCTTATAAGACATTTCCAAGTTTCTTCCATGTGTATTCATTTCCCCCACTTATAAAAGATCACCTAAAACATTCACTTATTCATACATTTCTATAGATTTAGATTATCTAAACCGTACAAAATTCCCACAAGGACATCCTTATACATGTACTATAGATTTTGGTTTCCCCAACAAATACTAATAGTAGCATCCTAAATAAGAGATCCAAATGAGGTTCTTCTAAGCATGGGTAATTGTCTTTACTAATATCTTTCATTTTATTTCTTCATATTTGAAAGTAAATTCTATCTTTAACCTAATAATATAATAAAAATATTATATAACATATAAGATTATTTTAATATATTAACTTAATAAGCTATATTAATCTTTATGTCCATCAAATTGAAAAAAAAACTATCGATCCTATGTATGATTGAAAGCTGCTTCACGAACTGATGTATTATTTTTCACCACATTTAATGGATAGATATAAAGATTTATTTAACATATTTTTATGATTCTTAAGAAATTAATAAATTTTTTAAATATGATATCATATACCCCTTCATTCATTCCATTTTGTGGATGATATGATTATGTCACTCGTTTGTATGAAAAACTACCTGTAATGACCCAATCATTCATTAATGGAAATCCCTCCTGATCTAATTAAATTTCACTTTATGTAAAATGTTTATATAAAATGTAAACATATTCGGTTTTATGATTTTTGATTTTTAAATTATAGTATGAATCCTGACTGTAACTAATATTGTCTTTGAACAATGATCAAATGATTAGTATAAATATAGGGATTTATCAAATACATTTTACTTAGACAAAGGAAACTGTGGCCTCATCCAGTAGACATGCCCCATACTAATCCCATTTTTCAGAGCTCGCAAATCAGGTTATGCCTTTGGGATTATCTATTGACGAAGCCCAATCCATGCTTGAATATGTTAAGCTCGAGCGGGAGTGCATACGAGAGAAGAAGAAGTTGATAGAGATTACCACCGGAGCAATGTTCTCCGAGCCACCCCAATAATATGTCACCATAACACACCTAACTCTTCATTCTTATGCAGGTGTTATAAGGGGTTATGTAAAAATACCCAAGTACTATTTTTATGTTCAATATTTTTTGTATATAATAATGAATATGCGTTAATTTTATTGTTACCTTGTAAATAGTTCTCTAAAGAAATGCTAGTATTTTTAGTTAATGTTCAACTAATAAATCTATTTTGATGGATTAATGGATTATTTAATTAAATAATATTTTAGAAAAATATTATTATTATTAAATTAATTTTTGTTAAATATAAATGATCATATAATTTTATGAATGCAATTGTGGTTTCTATTAAGGTTTGAAAGCCATTTTTGTTAAAGCCCGTGAATTTTTGATAAATATCGGTTTTTATTTTAAAAGTTAAAATTAATATATTTAAAAAGTAATGAGATAAAATGAATATTATTTTTTGAATCAGGACATCGAAATTATCCAATGGTGAATTTTTCATAATTTTCAGAGACAATCAATTTTTTTGGTAAAAATTAAATACCATTTAAATATATAATGTGTTTTATGACATTATAATGACTCAATAATGATGTAATAAAATAATATAAACTTCATTTTCGTCCAATAAATGTTTTACCATAAAATAATGTTATTCTGGGTTTGTTTGACTTATTTTACAAAGCATTAGTGGACCCTTCAAGACTTATTAAACATTTTGTCTTTTTAAATTGTTTTCCTTGGGACTCGGACTCACCTCCAAATATTAAATCCTATTATTTTAAGAATTTTGTACTTTTTAATTATAAAATATTTTTTTCCACTTCACTTTTCCAAAATCCATGGTCAAAAACCATGCGCAGGTTTGTGGATTGATTATTTTAATGTGAGGTGCCCCAAACCTAAATAATAATGAATTTCCTCACCATTCATATATAAACCCACCCAAGATCCTACTTCCTTCTCCCAAAAATCCTTTTTAGTTCTTCAAACCTCTACCTACACTCTCTAGAATCCTCCCAAGATTCCCCAATCTCCCATGAGGCCTCTCTTAAGCCTTTGGAAGCACACATCCAAATAAGGGATTTTTATGCTTTCTCATTTTTGTCCAATATTCGTTAAATTGTTATGCCCTTTTAATTTCAATTATAAATGTTGTGGTATGGATTCGAACCTCCCCCATTATTCCCTCTTTATGTTTGAATGATGGTTGACCTCATTCCCTCTCATTAAATTTCTCCCATGTACACCCGTTACTATGCCGAAATTTTAAAAGGAATTTCTCTCTCCTCAGTTACATTTAAGAAATTCTTTTGTATCATGAATCTAAATTCATTTAAATTTGTCGGGATATGTATCTATATGACACAAATAATATCCTTGTATACGAAATATCATATTACACCCTTTTTCACTCTCATCAACCATTTTTATGAGTTCTTTTGTCATGCCGTTATGCTGCCGAAATTGCACGGTGCTTTTCCACACCAAAGTCATTGTGTAGTGAATACCATGCCCATTCCCCTATAAATGGTATTCACCTTTATGAACATTTACATATTGCATATAGAATTTCATGTATTTATTCCATATTCTTTTATCGTGTAATAAAATTTTATGGTGAATGATTCAATGTTTTATGATCCATTTGGCACACTTATGCGCGAAATGAAATATTTAAGATGGGTGTGCCCTAGTAGAGATCCAATGCATTTGGGTAAATTATAGTATCATGATTGACTTGTTCAGTGGATGTTGACTCGTTCTAATTAAAGTGAAATGAGTTTTTACTCGTGCTTCATGTGCAATGGGGGTTTACTCATGCTTCATGTGAAATGAGCCTTGGCTCATGCTAATTCCATGTTAAGTGTTGTTGCCACATTTCCATGTTATTATTATCATGATTTATCATTAATTTATGTTAATTCTTATCTTGTGTTCTATTGATATTCCTATTTCCTAACATGTATTTTACTCCTCATGTGATTCCATGATTATTCCCATACTAGGCTTTATAGCTCACCCATTTATTATGCATGTCCTTAGGTTATCCCATTCAAAGCTAAGTACGAGGGAATGTAGTGGTCATGTAAAGAGTGTTTTCAATAGAGATATTGTATTTCATGTTTTAAGATTTTATGTAATGATCCTAATACCCAAATATTCTATACCTCTCTAACATCTATGTTTTACAAAGTGTGTTTTATTTAATAAATTATGTTTAGTTGTGTAATAATAATACGGATTGTCATAGATGGTATCAGAGGATAGGTTTAGTTATTTTATGTATTAGGATTAGAAATACCTAGATAAGCCTTAGAGAAAATAATAATAATAATAAAAACATCCATAATTTTGGGTGAGTATATAGTAAGTAGTTTATCAAGGAAATACATCCTTGTCTGGATACAATCCAATAGAGGTGGCTCTAGAATAGATTTTTCCTAGGGGGAAAACCCAAAAACACCTCTTTGATCTAGACTCGAATGGGAATGGGTTCATGAAAATAGGCCTTGCTAAAATCTTGGTTACGACACTCCAATGGGATATGCTTTGGAAAATTCATAAACTTCGTGTGAACCATTATTAAGGGACAAAAAAATACCATTAGAATATATGTTAGAAATTAAATCATGGATAACATAGACTAAAGCCAGTAGAATTATATGTTAAGGAAATAAAAGTTATTTATAAGTCATCAGTTCTGTCCTTGGATGAACCTTTATGTGTTACCCATAACATTCCTTTTATTCCATCCAATGTCTGATAATAGGAGGAATCGAGCTAACAACCGATGTGAAGATCAATTTGATGATTGTACTAATGAAATGCCCAATCCAATGGGAGCTAGAATTGCAAATGTTGTCACACTTCTCTCTCAGCGAACTCAAGATTTGAATAGAAACATGGGTCAAGAGGACCGTTCAACCCCCCATAAGAAATTACATGTCACTATCGGGATCTTTATGAGACTAAGGCCTCCTACTTTAAATGGATCATTTGATCCCTCGATCGCATATAAATGGATCAACTCCATTGAATAGATCTTCTCCATCATTTAATGCTCTAAACAAGAAAAGGTTCTCCTGGTTTCTTATCATATGGAGGGTCAAGCTGATCAATGGTGAATGTTGATCAAAAATACGAATCCTAAGGAGTAAATCGAGGCATTGGAATGGAAGTATTTCCAAAATATGTTTTTCGATAAATATTTTCCATGCACCATCCTACATAAGATGAAATGTGATTTTGTTGACCTCAAGAAATAAGACGATTAATCTGTCAGAGTGTACGAAGAAAAATTCTCAAGTCTTGCATGAATCGTCTCCGGATTTGTTGTTACCCCCGAATGCAAGGTTGATCGCTTCTTTGTTGGGCTGAAACCTAGCCTGTGGAAATCGCGGGTGGTCCGTGACTTCGACAACTATGAGGAAATTGTTGAATGTTTCATCAAGATCAAAATGGAGATTAGAGAATCCCAGTGGTATCATTGTGAAAAGAAGTGTAAGGTGGAATTTAATGCTACTGGTCTGATGGATAAATCCAACGGTGCTAAGAAGATCCATCACCCCACTTTCCAAGGATGCAAAAAAAAAAGAACCCAGGATATTTCAGGAAAGGGATGAGGAAATTCTTTTGGTGTGGAAGATAAGGGCACCTGTCTATTAACTATCAGCAAGAAAGACTCGCGGTTGTGACCGACGAGAGGAATGCTATGTTCGAACCTCAATGTATTGTTAATTGCTGCAACTTCAATGAACCAGGGAATTATGCAAATCAATGACCTAAGCCACAGGTTTTCGGAGGCAAATAACAACCTCCAAGGCAACAAGGGTGAGCGTTTTCCATCACTACTACCGAAGTGGACCCCGACAATGCTATGGGGACAGGTACCCTATTTATTCATTCTAGAATAGATAACATACTTTTTTATTTTGGTTCTACACATTCTTTGATATATCGAATGTTTATTAGAACAATCCCAACACCACCAAAAAACATGTAAGTGAAGATTCCAGTGAGTATAAAAAATGTGGAAATCATTGAATCCCATGAATATAACTCCCCCCCCCTTTTAAAATATATGGATTAAACTTCCTGTCGAACCTCGTCAAACTACATCTGGTGGAATTTTATGAAATTCTTGGCATGGATTGGATTTATTTATATAGATCCAACATAAATTTCCAAGAGAGGGAAATCACTCTCAATGTGGAGAATCAACCCCTGACTCTTTACATGTGCAAGGAGGAACATGAACCTTCTTTAGCTCCATCATATAGAGCGTGGATATTTCTTCTATATGAGCATGCATATCTGGATTAGATGATTGAGCCTAAGGATGAAACTACCATAGAAGACACGCCTATTGTAAGGGAATTCACTAAAGTGTTTCCCATGGAATTTCCCGGTCTTCCTCTTAGAAGAGATATTGAATTCTCAATTGATCTTATACTTGGGGTATTGAAAATATCAAAGAATCCATATAGAATTACTGTTGTAGAGATTGATTTTCTGATGAAACAACTACATGATAATCTTGATTAGGGGTTTATACACCCAAGTGATTCACCATTGAGTGCACCATTCCTCTTCGTCAAGGGGAAGGATGGGTCAATGTGCCTTTTCATCGATTATCATGAGCTTAAAAAATACACATTAAAGAACAAGTATCCTTTCCCAAAAATTGATCACTTGTTCGATCAGCTGTGAGGAGAACAATAATTCTTCATGGTGTAATTTCAGTTGGTATATTATCATGTAACGGTGATGAAGTAAGAAATCCCCAAGACTACTTTTCACACAAGATTTGGGCACTATGAATTCATAGTAATTATTTTTAGACTCACTAATTCTCAAGCAATCTTCATGGAATTGATTAATAGAGTCTTTAGATATTTCCTTGGGAAATATGTGGTAGTATTTATTGATGATATTCTGATACACTCCAAAACAAATGAGTTGCCTGAGGAGCATCTAAGAACTATACTTGAGACCTTGCAGAAGGACAAGCTCTATGAAAAGTACATAAAGTTTGAGTTTTGGTTGAAGGATGCCTCATTTTTTGTCCATCTCAATAAAATCAATGGGATATCTATGGATACCTCCAAGAAAATTCAATTAAGGGATGGGTGAGGCCAACATCGGTAATGGTTATCCAAGGCTTCTTGGTGTTAACTTGATATTATCTATGATTTTTGAGAAATTTCTAATGATTGTCCAACCCTCTTACCAAGCTAACTCGGAAGGGAGTAATGTTTTTTTTGGAGTGATGAATACAAATAATGAATCGAGGAGTTGAAAAGGAGGATTATCACTGTGCTGGTGCTCACATTAACCGCACGTGGAGAATTTTTTATGATATTCAGTGATGCTTCGAAGAAGGGACTTGGATGTGTGTTGATGCAAAATGACAAAGTCATTTCCCATGCTTAAAGGCAATTTAATGTTCATGAAATGAACTATCCAACACATTACCTCGAGTTGGCTGCAGTGATCTAAGAATTGAAAATTTTGTGGCATTATCTCTATTGGGAGAGGTGTGAAGTATATACAGACCACATAATCCTCAAGTATATATTCATATAGAATGAGTTTAACATGTTCCAACGAAGATGGTTAGAGATGATCAAAGACTATGACTGCTCAATCCATTACCACCCTAGTAAAGCGAACAAGGTGGCAGATTCACTAAGTAGAAAGGGCCCATCGATTCTATCATTAATGAAAATTGAAAAGGTTCCAATCTTCTTAGATTTGATGAAGATGGACATGGGAATCATAAATAAGGGAACATCATCAATCCTTTCAAAATTTATTGCTCAACTGTGACATTTGGAAAGGTTAGAGGATTTTTAAAAGGATGATTTGGGAATTCAAGAAAAAGTGTAAGCTATCGAAAAATTGAAATCCTCAGAGTTTAATGTTAATGAAGAAGGAATTGTGAGATTTGGGAAAAACTATGTCTTCCATCATGTCTGTTGAAGAAGAAGGAACTTTTGGATGGTGCACATAGTTCAAATTTCTCTATTATCCTAGGAAACAAAAAGGTGTATCGAGATGTATGAGAGCATTATTGGTGGGATAATATGAAGAAGGAGATCATTGAAAATACATCAAAGTGCCTACTGTGTCTGCAAGTGAAGAAAAAGAGGAAGATATCTAAGGGGATGATGCAACCACTCTCCATACCTGAATGGAAGTTGAAGAAAATCACCATGGACTTTGTCACTTGACTTCCAAGGACATTCATAGGACAAAATGCAATTTGGGTTGTTGTGTATTGTCTTACAAATGCTGCAATCTTCATTTATATTTAGGAGGATTTCTCATTGGATGAAGTGCCACATATATATATCAGGGATGCGGTAAGGCTTCATGTAGTATGAATGTCTATTATGTCCAATCGAGATCAAAGATTCACCCCTATGTTTTGGAAGTGTCTTTAACATACTCTAAATACTGAACTGAACATTAGTACGGCCTATCATCCACAAACTGATGGCCAATCCAAGTGGACTATCCAAACACTTGAGGACATGGTGAGAGCGTTCTAAATGGACCTTAAAGTAGGATGGTATGAACATCTTCCTCTAGTTTATCTCTCTTATAATATCAATTTCCACATGAGAATACAAATGGAACCATATAATGCCCTTTATGGGAAAAGGTGCAGAACACTGGCGTGTTGGGATGAGGTAGGTGAGCATAAGCTACTTGGACCCGAAATGGTTGACAAAATGGTGGAGAAGGTGAAAACCATTCAGCAGCATATCAAGGCGGCCCAGAGTCAACAGAAGAGTTATTTAGATAACCATGGACGAGACCTTCAGTTTAATGTTATAGGCATGGTATTTCAATGCATATCTCTATGGAATAGGGTCATGAGGTTTGGAAAGAAATGGAATTTATATCCAAGGTACCTCATCCCCTTCAAAATTATTCATAATGTAGGGGTTGTGGCCTATCGACTAGCACTTCCACCTACCATAGCCAATGTACATGATGTCTTTCATGTATCACCTTTAAAAAAGTACATATCGAACCCTTCTAATGTACTCACTTCAAAGGTGGTATATTTTTAAGATGTGCTTTCTTTTGAGGAGCTACCAGTGAAAATCTTAGATCATAGAGAAAATGTTCTACAAAATAAGGCAATGCCCCTCATCAAGTTGTTGTGGTGAAACCAAAAGTTTGAAGAAGTGATGTGGGAATCAAAGGAAATGATGAAGTAGAGTTACCCGCATTTGTTTTAGTGTGGGAAAAATTTTCAAGGGGGTTATTTCATAAGTGGGGATGATTGTAATGGCCCAAACTTTCATTAATGGAAATCCCTCTTGATCTAATTAAATGTCTCCTTATATAAAATGTTTATATAAAATGTCAATTTAATTGGTTTTATGTTTTTGTATTTTAAAATACTAGTAATAATGAAGATCGTTTCTAATATAGGTGTTGAACAGTGAGAACATGATTTTTATAAATATAGGGCTTTAATAAATCCAATTTACTCAAACAAAGGAAGCGATGACCTCATCCAGTAGATGTTCCCCATATGAAGCCCATTAGTTAGAGCTTGGAAAGGAGGTTACATATTTGGGCTTCACTCTTGACCAATACCAAGACTAGATTGAACATGTTATGCTCAGTGGGGCCACCTATGAGAGATGTGGATGTTGATAGAGATTACCATAAGAGCAATGTTATCTGAGCCACCCCAAAAGTCTATCACCATCGCACACCTTACTCTTTGGTCTTATGCGAGTGTTATAAGGGTTTTATGTAACAAGACCCTATTACTATGGATATGTTCATTTTTTTTATATAATATTGAATATACTTCAATTTTATTGTTACCTTGTAAATAGTTTTTTAATGCACAAATAGTAGTTTTAGTTAATGTTCAAATAAGAAATATATTTTGATGAATTAATGGATTTTTTAATTAATTGATATTTTAATAAAATATTATTATTATTATTAAATTAATTTTTTTATATATAAAATATTTTATAATTTTATAAATGCATTTTGTAATTTTTATTAACGTTTAAAATCCATTTTGTCAAAACCCATGAATTTTCGATAAATCGTTGTTTTTATATTAAAAGTGAAAATTAACATATTAATATAATTATTTAGATAAAATGAATATTATTTCTAAAATTAGGATATCAAAATTATCGGACAGTGAATTTTTCAAAATTTTCTAAGACTGTCATATTTTTGGGTAAAAATTAAATAATGTTTAAATATACAATGTGTTTTATGACATCGTAATGACCCAATAGTGATGTAATAAAATACGATAATCTTTATTTTCATCCAATGTATGTTTTACCATTAAAATAATGTTATTTTGGGTTTGTTTAATTTATTTTACAATGCTTTAGTGGACCCTTCAAGACTTATTAAACATTTTGTCTTTTTAAATTGTTTTCCTTGGAAGTGTGACTCACCTCCACATAAGCAACCCCATTATATTAAGAAGTTTGGACTTCGACCTTATAAAATATTTTTTTTCACTTCCCTTTTCCAAAAAACATGGGAAAAAACCATGGGCTGGGTTGTGGTTTGGATTAGTTTAGTGTGAGGTTTCCCAAACATAAATAAAATAGAATTCCCTCACCATTCCTATATAAACCCACCCAAACTCCCAACTCCTCCTCACCCAAATAAAGTGGAGTTTATCCAACCCCTGTCCTACGCTGTCTAGAATCCTCCCAAGGTTCCCAATATCTCATGAAGACTCCCTCAATCCTTTGGAAGCACACTTCCAAGTAAGGGGTTTTCTTCCTTTCTCAATTTTGTACAATATTATTTAAATTGTTGTGCCTTTCTAGTTTCAATTATAATTGATAGGATATAGTTTCTCACCTCCCCCATATTGTCCTCATTATATTTTAATGATGTGAGACCCCTTCCTCTCTCATTAAATTCCTCATATGTTCACCTGTTACTATGCCAAAATTCTGAAATTAAATTTCTCTCTCCTCATTTACATTCAAACAATTATTTTGTATCATGAATCTAAATTCCATTAAATATGTTGGGAATCGTATCTATATGTTCCCCTTACTATCTCAGTCATGTAAATATGATGAGACACCCATTCTCTCTCATCAACCATTTTTATGTGTTCTTATGTCACACTGTTATGCTGCCGAAATTACACCGCGCTTTTCCAAGCCAAAGTCATTATGTAGTGAATACCATTCCCATTGCGCTATCATGGGTATTAATAATTTATGAAAATTTACGTATTATTTTAAGAGTTTCATGTATTTATTCCAAATTCATTTATCATAAAATAAATGATTGTGATTAATGATTCAATGTTTTATGATCCATGGGGTACACTTATGTATGAAATGAAATTATTGAGAAGGGTGTGACCTGATAGCTCTCCATTGCATTGGATAAAGTATAGTATCATGGTAAATTATGTACAATGTGTTTTGACTCATGATAATTCATATACAATGAGGTTTTACACATGTTTCCGGTGCAATGAGGGTTTACGCATACTCCATGTGCAATGAGCCTCCCCTCTTGTTAATTCCATGTTAAGTGTTGTTTCTACATTTCCATATTATGATTATCATGATTTATGACGCCATTATGTTTATGCATTTGTTTTTCTCTATGGATATTCCTATTTTCTAACATGTATTATACTCCTCATGTTATTTCCTGATTATTCCCTTACTAGGCTTTGTAGCTCACCGTTTTGTTATGCATTTCTTTAGGTTATCCCATCCAATGATAAGTACGAGGGAATGTGGTGGTCATGTAAAGGATTTTTTCAATAAAGATGTTGTATTTAATGTTTTAAGTTGTTATGTAATAATCATAATCCCCAAATACAATGGACCTTTGGATATTCTATGTTGTATAAAGTAAATTTTATGTAATAAATTATGTTTAATTGTGTAATAAAAAGCAGGGTTTTCATACTACCACCTCCTGATGTGATGTTATTCTTTCTCAATTATATTTTACTTGGATGATATTAAGGATACATTTAATAAAAATAAATTAAATATATGCCTTAAAATGATTATTTAATGTTGATAAATTATTTTAATTTTTTTATTTAATCTGTTGTGAACATGGAAATAATGTATATAGCAGCATAGTCTTCACAAACATGGATAATACATCATTTAAAATGAATATTCATTACATTATAAAATTAAATTCTGGATGAACATAATAGTTTAGTATCTATTGAAACATAGAAACATAATCTTCTATATTAGTGTCAAATCATCAACATCTCTATTAAATATTTTATCCATTTGTAATCCTACTTATAATTATTCTTTATAACTAGGGGAAAATAAACATAAGAAAGGGTTGAGATCATATGATCAGTAAGGGTAAAAAATGATAAAAATAATCATAATGTAAGAAAAAATGTATGAAAACATGATCATAAAATTATAAGATCAAACCCTATTTATCAAAGATCATAATAAAGATGGACGGAGTAAATAATTGATGCTCACAAGGCATGAAACATAAGATAATTAGTACAATAATCCATAAAAACATAACATAGAAATAAGACATGGAATTGTGGAAGAAAAGTAATAATACAAATTTTTTTCCCAAATGTCAATTATCATTGCAAGAAAAACATATTCGGGAAGTTTCGGGTGACTACACTTACTTCAAGGCACATGACACCATCCCTAGTAATATCTCTTTCTATATTGTGGATCAAGTTACACAATTTTCTTATAGTCGATAATGATGCTCCTCTTTCAAATTATAGATCGGGATGAACCCGCTTCCCATTTTGGATTAGGAAACACCTATTTCCCATTGTCTATCAAGACACAACCCGTTCTCATTGGGGATCATGACATTCTTATTTACAATTGTGGATACAGACGCACCTTTTTACCATTATTGGATCAATCATGGTAAATTTTATACCCTTTTAATCTCATTATATATAAATCCTCAACCAATTCATCGGTGGGATATATAGGTACCACCCATCAAATAACTAAATCATACAGATGTTCTAAATAAGATATCAAAACATTCACCATATCACAACACATAAAAATAGAAGGGTTTTATAAACATCATATCATTAAAAATGTAATGATATGAGTGTCACAATCATTTCATCACATAATATCATATTTAAAATATAAAATTTTTAATAATCAAATAATATCCCAGTAATGGAATAAGGTTTCATAATAGTTTATTGATGATATAACACATGGATGGTAAACGAGTTTTAAAAAAAGAATCACCATAATCATAACCCACAAAAAGAAAAAATAAGAATGGTGGGATTGGATAAAATTCATATTAAATAATACACTTTATTATTTTATTATATCATATAAGGAAAATGATTCCAAAATATCACTTTGTAATTTTCTCAAGGAATGATAAATTTCCTTTATATATCATTTTTTTCAGACATAAAACATTTTAGAAATACTTTTATTTGACAAAAAAATGCAAATTTTTGATGAATTAATTAAGAATAATTTAAAACTTTTATTGAGTAAAATATCATTTCAATAACACCCCATGATTTTGTAGTATGTTATTATCATTAAAGTAATTCAATGGCATTCTCTATACGCATCCCCAAGTTCGAGCGCACAACGACTTACAAAATTAGCTGTTTAAAGAAGATGTTATGAATATTATAAACTCAATTTCGAATTTTATATACTCTATATAATTTTATAGTCCATATTATGTATTTCATAGACAAAATATATGAACAAATTGATTTTTTTAGAGTAAAGGTATATTTTTTAAAAAAATCAATTTTACCACATATAAATGGAAAATGATTTTTAAAACAAATATTTGACACTTTTATATATTCAATTAAATTAAATTAAATTAACCATTAGAATCGAGGAATAAAAATTTAATTTTTAGACAAATGTTTCGTACTTTTCTGAAAACATCTATATTTTGATGAATACTGAAAATTACTAAATTTTAGTTGAATTTTTTTTTAATCGATATAATTTATAGGGTTAAAGTATGTATTTGAATGTTTTGTATGTATAATTAGATTATATTTTTATCCTTTAATACAATTTAGGTTATTATAAGTAATTTTACAATTAAATTTGACAGAAACATATGACAATCATTTGATAGGTTTTACTTTTTTAAAAAAATTCCTTACAGTTCTGAAAATAGGAATTAATTTTAAATTAATTAATGAAACTTATATTTTTTTCATTTGATAAAATGAAATTCATTTTTGAATTCTGAATATAAAATTTATCTTACGGAAATTTTTTGGTCTTTTTCTAAAAACATTCAATTTTTTATGAATAGTGAAAAACACTGCGTTATATTTTAAAACCGACTTTTTATTTAAATAATTAATTATTTAATATTATTTTTTAAAATCAAAATAGATATATAATTCTTATATATGTTCAATTTAATTAATTTGAGTCATTTTATAATAAAATTAGATGTGTAAAATTTTATTGAACTTTTTATGATCTTTTACCCATCTTCTATGAGCATTTGCAAATTTATATAATTTTTTTTTACCACTTATGTGAGTTGGATTTCAAAAATCTGAGAGACACAATTAATATCACTAAGTAAAATATGGATTAATAATAGGACAATAATTTTTTGGGAATAATAACTTTTGTCTTTTATTTACCAACATTAAAAGTTAATAGGGTAATTAAATGTAAAAATGATAACATAATTACCCTTAAAGATTTCCTTATTATATTGAATAATTATAATTCAATAAAAAAACCATAAGAATAAAATATTAAGCTCTTTGGTCAACATGGATTAGATTCGGACATTTAATATTATCATAATTAAATAAGTGTTTAAAGAGTTACCTTCAATGTTTATTAACTAAACCATTTTTATTATAGATTTACACACAATATAAATTCGTATATAAATATTCACTATAAAAATAGATAGATTTCCTACACAATAGTATTTTATTTATAATTTCAATACATTAAATAATTTAATTTATTAATGACGCAATGATGATGCATTAATTAACTTATTAATGAAATATAAATATAATTGATATTGTAATTGTCCAAATAAATGTAATTTGGGACTTATAATGAATTACACAAATTATCTAGGTTAATATAACATTTTCAGGTTATTTAAAAAATTATTCAAATTAATAATTTTTTTATGGATTTCAAAAAATTCAAATACTAAATAGTGTCAAAATTGAAATAATTGAGTTTTTTAAAAAAATATTTTATTATAAATTGATATGACATTCTTAAAAATCTAAGGATTGGAAAAAGGACTTAGATAAGGTTATATATATTAATAATTAATCCCATTGGGTTACCTTTCCATGTTATAGTAAGTTAATTAACCATATAATATAAAAATACAAAGAGAGATGGTAAATGTCAAACTATTTAACTAAGAGTTAAATAAAAAAATATAAGGATAATATGATGACCTAAACCTATCTAAAACATATTGGTTGAGATTTTTTAGAACAATCCCCACCTTATCCTTTAAATAATTCAATTTGGAGCCATTAGAAACCAAAAATTATTTTATTATAAAATAATATTTCAAGCTTTTCCTAAAGTGACCTGCACCTCTCTTATAAAAGGGAACTTCCCTTTCTCTTAATTTAACACATAAAAAGCCTTTTTCCTTGGCCATCCTCAACCCTAATATCCTCATAACTTTCCTCTATACATCCTAGAGGCCTTCCTTTGGTTATAAAGCCATTCTAATGATCCCTTTTGATCAAATCAAAAGGAACAATCCGAAGAAGAGGTAAATATTTCATCACCTCTTTCAAATTCTATTCTTCTTCCACACCCTCATTGTTTGATGTTTCCATTATAAAATAGTAACTATAGTATATTATATATACTTATATGTTATTATAAAAATGGTACAACTATATTCATTATTGTATCCACTATATAAATGACAATGTCACAATACGTGCGTACGTATGGATTACCGTCTCCATGAACGTGATGGGATTCATTCCCCATCATAATCATTCAAGAATAATTTTAATTTTATGATTAAAAATAATGATTATGAACTTAATATAATTCTTGATCTGAATAATATACATCTTATCCATAAAAAACATGGTTTATGTAACTGAGAATATAATGGAAAACAGATCATTTAGCACCAGAAACGATGATACTACTTAAATATTATTAACAAAGCAATATTAGAGGATCATATATGATGTGATATTTATTTATATAGTTCATTTATTATTTAATAAAAATAATTTAACTATTATAGATTAGGGTAACGTACCCACTACCATGTAGATATACAATGTAAGTGGTTTTCATCTCACTTATTATTCCCTTGAGATTCATGTTATATTGCCACTATTTCCTTTCGTGTGGTGTATGTACTCCACATGATTGTATTTTTTGTGTAATATAAATTAATTTATGGGTATTTATGTCTTCATTTTATAATACTTCTTTCATTGGGTGTGTGTTTTGTATGTTATTAAATCGGTAAGGGAATTTCAAATTTCTATTTTCACTCAATTGGGCATTACACGTACTTCATTGATTATTTTACTAAATGATTACTTGTGGAATAAATATTTATTATTTGTTTAGTAAATTACACTCCAATTTCTATGGATATACTTTTTATACACATAATCACTCCATTGATAAATTCTCAAGTCATGGATATGAACTTGATAAGAGCAATTTTTACTGAATCTCCATTCATTGAATTAAGCATCCAATTCATTGGTGTTGTTTTTACAGCAATATTTGTGAATATCCTCTGATTTATTTATAGTAAATATCCAATCATATTTAGTGTATTTATATTTTTTACATATAATTATTTCATTGATTTATCCTTAACCTAAGCATATGGTCTTTACAAGGGATTTCATCCCAACTTACATTCCATTGAGTCTTATTTGTTGTTATGCGCCAACTCACTTTTGTTTGTTGTATATACTATAAATTGACATATAATATCATGAATACATTTATTCCCAATATATTATAAATTTTTTATTAACTCAATTATTTTTATTCAACCATCTCTCATTTGGTTAGAAACTATAAGTAAAATATCATTTTAAATATTTTAAAAATTTATTCTTCTAAATCATTCTCATTAATTTCCATGTTTTAAAAAATGTTTTAAGGATTAATTTATATGGACATGAATTTTTAAAAAATTTCAATCCTTTTAAATGATTCAATGTGGTTCGGGACACTTTGATTCAAAAATATATTTTAAAAAACTTCTTAATAGGTAGTGAGACTTTAAAATGATTTCATGAAAAAGGGATGTTTCCCTACAATATTTTTACTCATCATTTTCAACTATGTCAACATCCTTTATGGGATATTATTATTGATCGAGGTTGATTTGTTATATGAAAAATGTTCCATACTATATTGATGGTTTTTTTGATATGTTTTACTGTTGACGTGTTATTTTTATACCATTGTCATTTTATGGATAAAGTATTTACATTTAGAATGCTAGTTTTAATATGAATCTTTATGTTATGTTTAAACCTTTTCATATGAGGAATTCATTAGACAAAGTAAGTAATGGGTGGAGTTCTCTATAACTCCTTGATTAATCATTAGGTCTCATGAGACAAACTAGTGTCTTGGCATAAGGCCATGACAAAATCTTATTTGTAATCCTAGAATAAGGCCTTGACTATGTGGTTATGAAATCTTCCATTATGAATTCCATCATTATGAAAGTATCTATTTATATTGCATGTGATTATTCGACTATTAGAATATCCATGTGAATAAGTAAATGGAATTATTTGAATTTATCCTTGCCATATTTTGCTGAATTTTATGTTTAAAAGGATTATGGTTTAGTCGTATAAATTTCCTTAAAATTTTATGCTTATTTATAAAAGTATCTCCTATATTGTTATCCCTACCGAGCATCTGAGCTCACCCATTTCTATGTTTTATTTTTCGAGGATGTGAAATAGTATTTTATGGTTGAACTGTAGAAATGGGCTAATAATATAAGTGTGTTTTAAAAGGGGATGAAATGTTTTTGATGTTTTTATTTCAGGATGTAATGTAATACTTATGAGTGTATCTAGTACTTCCAAGGATACTAGACTGATCGGTCGTTTGGGACATGATTCCATGTATCATGCCAATGTTATTTAATAATGAACCGACTCTATGTTTGTAATTCCTCGACCCTAGTTACCCAGTGTCGTTGCATTATTACATAACATTGACATGATCACAAAAGGTCAAGTATCGAAAAACCGATTTGTTTATTAGCCTTGGAAGTAATAGATACATAAATAAAGATTACATTACCTCATAAAAAGAGAAAAAACTACAACATTGTTTCCATGGACAAAACTGAGATCCCGTAGACTATCCCTACAGGTCAGTCATAATATACATCTTCCCATCCTGGGAAAAATAAAACATAGAAAGGGGTGATCTCGGATGCTTGGTAAGGATAACAAAATAGTTGAAACCTTCATAAATAAGAATAAAAATTTAAGTCATTGTATAGAACTAAAAAAAATCCTTTTCAACTTAAAATTCATCATTATTTGGAAAATATAAATCAAAATAATTCCATTTACTCACTCACATGGATTTTCTAATAGTTGAAAAATCACATGAAATAACAATAGCCATTTTATAAATGATGTAATACATTATGCCAGACTTTTATAACCACATAGTCAAGGTTTTGTGACAATAATAAAAATAATATTTTTCAAGGCCTTGTTCCAAGACACTAGTTTGTCTCATGAGACCTACCGATGCATCATGGAGCTATAGCGGGCTCCACCCGTCACTTAGTTCAATTCATTCCCATATGAAAATGTTTAAACATAACATAAACATTCGTATTAAAACCGGCATAAAAAATGTCAAAAAATTATTCATAAAACATGAATGGTATGAAATATCACATACAT
The DNA here is from genome assembly GCA_963277665.1 of Viscum album. NCBI lineage: Eukaryota > Viridiplantae > Streptophyta > Magnoliopsida > Santalales > Viscaceae > Viscum > Viscum album. The sequence continues at coordinate 1,843,117,183 of OY728157.1, read as the reverse complement.
ATTCAAACATATCAAAAAACCTTCAATATAATATGTAAATATTTATCATAATAAATCAACTTCAAATAAACATAAAATCCATCAAAGAATGTAGACAAAGATGAAATAAATTTTTTTTATAGAAATATCTCTTTCGATATTGATATCATTTAAAGGTCACATAATTATAAAAGAAAACATTTATATTTTAAAATATTATTATAATCATGTAAGGGAAGCTTAGAAGATGTTATATTGGTCGATATAGCTCCACCCGCTGTATAAGTTAAAAAACATTCTTACCTTAATTTGGTCGAAAAGGTCATAAAGTAACTTGTTTGGATAATGATAGAAATATTCATTTATAAAATTTTTATATAAAGTTAAAAAGGGTATAATTGAATTTATCCAATAGTATATTAAATAGTAAAAACGTTTTGAAATACACTTTTAAGAAACATGGATGTGGATGATAAAGAGGTCCCAGTAGATACATACGTAAAAACAACCTCGGATAATAAAGAGATTGTGAAATTACCCATTAACTTTTACCTTTTCTTGGTCGATGGTAGGTTAAACTTTTGTATAATTGTGAAATAATTTTTAGTAAATTATAAAATAATCATATACATTAATATAATATCATATATGATCTATTAACATTTCTTTGTTAATAATATCTTAGTATTTATCATCGTTTCAGGTGTTAACTAATTCGTTTTCCTTTATATGATTTGTTATGTAAGTAATGTTCATTATGGATTTGATGTATCTCATTTATATTCAAAATGATATTATTTTCTTAAAAAATATTTTTAATCATCTAATGAAAATTTGTCTTGAATGGATATGATGGGGAATGAATCTCATCGAATTCGTGGAGACGGTAATCCGTATGTACGCATGACCGACAATATCATTTTTTGATATTAAAATAAAATATAATTTGATATTGTATCATACATAAATAATCGTTATCATGTTATATTTATTATTTAAATCAATTACACATTATTATTATACACATCCAAATACTAAGGTATTTAATAACAATTACACCATGACATGGAGATGGTAATCCATACGTACACACATTTGGTGACATTCCATTCAAAGGATAGATAGAATAATGAAGATTGTTGTACCATATTTATAATAACATCAATGAATATAGAATATTATGGAGTTATTTTTTTATAATGGAAACAGAAAATAAAGAGGAAGTGGAAGAAGAAAGGAACATGAAAGAGGTGATGAAATATTTACCTCTTCTTCGTGTTCTTCCTTTTGATTTGATCAAAAGGGCTACATATGTTGGCTTTATGACTAAAATAAGGCCTATATGATTAAGTGAGGTCAGTTTAAAGGGTATTTGGGTAGGGGTTGGCCGAGAAAAATGGCTTTCAGTGTGTGAATTATAGAGAAGGTAAAATTCCCTTTTATAAGAGGTGTGAGGGGCACCTTCGGAAAAGTTAGAAATATTATTTTATAATAAAATAATTTTTTGTTTATAATGGATTAAAAGGGGATTTTTTAAAATTTAAGGTGGTTATGGTTCTCAATCCACTCAATCAATAGGTTTTATATAGGTTTGGGTAACTATATTAACCTTATATTTTAGATTTAACTCTTAGTTAAATAGTTTGACATTTAGCATGTCTCTTTTTATTTTTATATTATATGGTTAGTAAACATACTATATACATCTAATCGAACCCCAAGTGGTTCATTAATAATACACCAATCATTATATATGTCTCTTGGCCGAAAATTATATTTTTTGGAATATAATATCAATTAATAATATAATATTTGGTTTAGAAACACTTTTATGTCATTTTTGACAATATTTGTTATTTTATTTTTTCTAAATTCATAACCGCATTATTACTAAAAAACAATTTCAAATACCCAACTCTAATATGTAATATTATCATATAAAATTAGTGGAATTCATATAGTGATTCAAATTACATTTATTTGGATATTTATAATATCAATTATTTTAATATTTTATTAATGAGGTAATTATTGCATCGTCATTATCAAATATAAAAATTAAATTATTTAATGTCTATCAAATTTAAATAAAATACTATTATGTAGGAAATCCATTTATATTTCTAATGAATATTTATAGTCGAATTTAACTTATGTGTACCCCTATATTAAAAATGGTATAGGTATTAAACATTGAAATCAACACTTTTAACTCATCTTTGAATTAAATAATAATAAATGTCCTAATCTAGTCCATGTGAACCAAAAAGGTCAATATTTTATTCCTATGGTTTTTTTGGTCAAATTATACTTATCCAATAGAATTAATACATGTTTTAGGGTAATAATAATATCATTTTTACCCTCAATTACCATATTTACTTTTAAACGTGATAAATAAAAGTAAAAAGTTACTATTCACCAAAAATTTAATGTTTTTAGAAAAATACCAAAAAATCAACCTAAGATAATTTCGATATTATGAATCCAAAAATGAAGTCCATTTTGAAAGATAAAATTTATAAAATTTATAAAAGTGGGTAATACAATTCATAATGTCTAGTTCGATTGGTTGTGGTGTGTTAGAAGTCGAAGTTGTGTACGACACACGCTATTCTACTATTCAAATAGAAATGTATCTTGAAAGCTTGGAGTGTTATATTCTTCCCTCCTTCAAATAATTCCATCCTAAAATTTTCTAGAATATTACTTCATAAAAAGACTCTGGTGGTTCTTTATCATAAGTTCCTCGGGTTCCCACTTTGCCTCTTCCATCATATGGTTTCTCCATAGAACTTTTACTAGATGAGTTGTTCGGTTTCTCAGCACTTGTTCTCATATATCAAGAAAATTAATAGGGTCATTGTAATAATACAGATTGAGTTCTAGTTCTAATTACTCAGAGTTGAGTACATGTGTTGGTTCAAGCATGTATTTTCTCAATGGTGATACGTGGAATACATTGTGAACTTTGGAGAGACTTGGAGGCATTGCTAACCGGTAAGATAAAACCCCTATTAGTTATAGAATTTTGAATGATATGATGTACATGGGACTCAACTTTCCCTTCTTACCAAAACTTATAACACCCTTCCATTGAAAAACCTTCAAGAAAACATGATCTCCTACATGAAATTCTAAATCCTTCCTTATGTTATCGACATAGTTCTTCTGCCAACTTTGAGCTACTTGAATGTGGTTTTGGATTACCTTCCCCTTTTATATCATTTCCACCACATGTTCTGGGCCAACAAGTTTTATTTCACCTACATCATCCCAACAGGATGGTGTGGGAAATCTCTTTCCAGATAATGCTTTATATGGTGCCATCTGAATACTTGAATGGAAGCTATGATTATAGGAAAATTCTAGAAGAGGTAAATATTGATCCCACAAACCATGAAAGTCATGTGAGCATGATCTCAAAATGTCTTCTAATGTTTTAATAGTCCGTTCTGATTGTCAATCAGATTGGGGGTGGTAGGCAGGGCTCAAACGAAGTTCAGTATCTAAGGATTTTTGAAGACTTTTCCAGAATCTTGATGTAAAACATGGATCAAAATCTGAAACAATCGATTATAGTTCTCCATGAAGGTTTATAACATCATTAATATATAGTCTTGATAGATTTTCAAGTGGTAAATTTTCTCGTATCGCGAGAAAATGTACTGAATTGGTAAGAAGATCAATAATGGCCAATATTGCATCATTCTTTCCTAGAGTCTTAGGTAGTCCCGTGAAAATGTCCATCATAATATTATCCCATTTCCACTCTAGTATGGGGAGTGGTTGCATGACTCCTCCGGGTTGTTTCCTTCCATCTTTCACTTGTTGAAAAACCATACATCTTGACACAAAATCAGCAATCTCCCACTTCATGTTGTCCCACCAAAAATGTTCCCTCAAATATCTATAAATTTTAGTGCTTCCATGGTGTATAGTGAAATTGGAACTCTGAGCATCATCCAAAAATCCACTTTTTTGATCCAGTGTATCGGGAACACAAAGTCTCTTCTCAAATTTCAAAATTCAATCTTCTTACACAAAGTCAGTCAATCCCCTATCATTCACAGCTACAATCTTCTTTTGAAACTCATCATCATCAGTATGAGAACTCTTTATCCTTTCTAGTAAAGATGTTTTGGAAACCATTTGAAAAATTATTGATGTTTCACTGTCCATGGTGATTCCCATATCCATATTTACTAGATCCATGTATATCAGATCCTTTTCAACTATCATCTTGTTCCAAACTCCATGATCCTTTCTAATCAAAGAATATTCCACCTTTTTTGACTTCCCTTGGTGGTAGTTTATAGTTCAATCATAATCCTTGAGAATTTCAATCTGTCGCCTTTACCTCAGATTGAGTTCTTTTTGTGAAGAAATTATCCTTCAAACTTTTATGATCAGTATAAATCTCAAAATTTTCACCTTAGAGATAGTGTCTCAAAATCTAAAAAAAAGTATATTACAGTATCTAACTTAAGATCAAGAGTAGGATATTTTTGATCTTGAATTCTCAGTTATCGTGATGCATAGGAAATAACTCTATCATTCTACATAAGGAAACAACCCAATCCATTTTTTGAAGCATCTATATAAATGAAAAATCCTTCATTATCATATGGTAAAGTAAATATAGGAACATTGACTAATATTTTCTTCATTTCTTAAAAATATTCTTCACACACTTTTTTACAAACACATTTAACCACTTTTCGTCTGAGCTTTGTCAATGGGTTTGCCAACCGATCCAAATTTCAAACGAAGCAACGATAATAACCTGTTAAAACAATAAAACTGCATAACTCAGTCATAATCGTCGGTGCTAGCCACTCTTTTATTGCCTTGATATTAAAAGGATCAATAGATATTCTATCTTTAGAGACAATATGTCCAACAAAAGAAATATCATGAAGCTATAATTCACACTTACTAAACATCCCATATAATTCATGAAATCTATGAGTCATTAGAATAATTCGTAAGTGATTTTCATGATCTTCCTAGCATTTGGAGTATACCAAGATATCATCAATAAATACCACTAAATAGTCATCAAGATATTCTTTGAAAACCCTATTCATTAGATCCATGAAGACATAGGGAGCATTAATCAATCCAATATGCATTACTGTAAACTCATAATGCACGTACCTGGTTCGAAATGCTATTTCCGTAATGTCTTCCTTCTTCAAAAACAACTGATGATATCCAAATCGAAGGCCAATATTTGAAAAATATTGAGCTCCATGAAGTTGGTCAAATAAATCATTAATGTGAGATAGAGGATACTTGTTCTTTATTGTTATATCATTGATCTCCCTATATTCAACGCACAACCTCATTGATCCATCATTCTTCTAAAAAAAATAGCATTGGATCCACATGGAAAAACACTATGGAAAATAAATCCCTTATTACTCAATTCCTCTGTTTTTTTATTTAGTTCCAACAATTCCAAAGTGGCCATTATATAATGGGTCTTCGTTATGGGCCTTAATCCAAAAATTAAATCAATAGAAACTCAATTTCTCATTCTGGATGATGTTCTGGTAAATCTTATGGAAACACATCAACATATTCATTCACAATAGGTAAATCTTATATTTTATCATTATTTTCCTCACCCATATTTATTTCAATAAATTCCTTCCAAATAATTTATTTTAATTGAGCGACTAGGAGAGGATCTAGATAAAAAATTAGGTGATGATGATTCTGCTATAAAGATAAGGTGTTCTTTAACATCGTCATCAAAAATAGTAACCTCCTTCTTATTGCAATAAATTTTTCCATCATGGTCCAATAGACAATCCATACCGTGGATTATATCAAATTCAATCATGTGTATGACGATGAGATCAACAGATAATGATCATTTATATGTTCTAATTGGGACTGATTCACAAATATTTGTTGCAATGATACTCCCATTAGGAGTTTTTACTGACAACTCCCTTGATAAATAAAATTGGAAATATCTAATTTTCATAGCAAACTGGGAAGATATGAAATAATGCGATGACCCAAAATCAAATAATTCATTGGTTAAACATGAAGAAACCATTAAATTACCTACCACTATGTCATTCATAGCTTCAACCTCAGCAGTACTGATAGCATAAGCTTGGCCTTGATCCATTGGCCTATTCTGAGGATTGTTCCCCTGACGCTTAGGAAATTGATTTGCATAATTCCCCATTTCTCTACAATCATATCATTCAACATCGAAAGCCTCTTTCTTCACCTTGAAATCACGACCTTGGTGGCCTTTTCCCCACACTTGTAATATACCCCCATTACATTTAGGTAAGTACCGTGGTATTTCTTTCAACATTTTCTATAGGATGGATATTCAACTTTTCCCGTATTTCCCTTGTTTCCATTTCCAATGTTTTCAGTAGATCTCTTATTCTCTTAATTTTCAATAATATCGTATGAAATAGAAAATTATTTTTCAGTATTGATCGCACAGGAGAGAATATTTTCGTACGATGATAATTTTTGCGAGACTAATACTCAGTGGAGAAATGGTCTTAACCCATCAAGGAAACAATCAATCTTATTTCCCGGGTTACGTATATAATATACAACATTCCTCGCTAACCATGTGAAGTTATCTTCAGTCATTGGGACATTTTTATCCTCCTTTTTCATGAGACTCAGAAATTTAATTTCCATATCTGCTCGATGGTCATAAGAAAATTATTTATCTTTGAAAAGCTCTTTAAAATCCCGCCATTACAAATTTGATACTTCATCATCTTCCTTTGTGTTATGAATCAATGACCACTATTGATCAACATCTTCAGTGAGGCAGTAAACAGCCATGACCACATTTCCCCTTCCACTACTCCCCAAGGCATTGAATATATTCTCTATGGAATTTAATCATTTATCAGCTATTAATGTATTTTTACTCCCATTGAATGTTGGTGGTTGTTTCCTCATGAATCAATATAACATTGATCATCCATGTTGTGGATCAGGGTGCTCCATATGGGTAATGTTATTATTCATAACCTGAGTGAGTTGTCCCAATATGGTGATTAGCTAATCAACACCAGTTTCATCACCAGATCCACTATAATAATCTTGAGTAGGAGGTAAATTCCTACATGGAGTGCATTCATTGATACCATTTCCATTCCTTCAACTAGGATCCATTTCTAAATAATGGAATACTCTAGATTAGTTTTGGAGTTGAAATACATAATTCTAAACTGGTAAAAAAATTAACATAAATTGAACTATTTATAGATATAATCTGTAATAAAAAAATGTTTTCTTTTAGTAAGTATATACTCATAAACCTTTCATAATGCGTTGTAATGAAAATTATAATTATCTTAAGCATATCCCTCGGGGTGTCGTAACCAAGAGTGCAGAAAGGCCCATTGTCGTGCACCAGTTCCCATTATAGTCTAGATCAAAGAGGTGTTTTTGGGTTTTACCTATTTGTACATCTGTTCCAGAGCCACCTTTACCTACTCATATAAAAACAGGGATGTATTTCTTGGGAAACTCACAAAATCTCTACAATAACAAAATTCTAGGAAGTTCTTCTATACTAATCCTCAATGTCTATCTTAGGGTAATGTGCTTTAATCAGGGTTTATCTAAATCAAGATTCTGAGGATTGTACTAAACTTCCTCTAATACCAAATGTAACCCACTAACCCTATTTACCCAGAGTTGGTGCATTATTACATAACATTTCATTATCACAAAAGATCAAGTCTCGAAAGACCTATTAGTTTGGTACCATTGGAAGTACTAGATATATTCATATAGTTTACATTACATCAGAAAATTGAAAACAACTTCAAAATTAATTCCCTAGAAAACACTGATATCCCATATAATATCCATCTAGGTCAGTCATAATATACTTCTTTGCATTCTAGGAAAAATAAAACATAGAAAGGGGTGATCTCTGATGCTCAGTAAGGATAACAATTTAGTAGAAACTTTCATAAATAAGCATAAACATTTATGGAAATTTATAGAACAAAACAAAATCCTTTTTAATATAAAATTAATCATAATATGGAAAATAAAAATCAAAATAATTTTATTTACTTACTCACATGGATATTCTACTATTCAAATAGTCACATGAAATAATAATAGCCACTTTCATAATAATAAAATGCATATTTCCGGGCTTTTATAACCACATAGTCAAGTCCTTGTTCCAAGACTACAACTATAATTTTTTCAAGGCCTTATGCCAAGAAACTAGTTTGTATCATGAGACATACCGATGCATCGAAGTGCTATATTGGGTTGCACCTGTCACTTACTAAGTCAAATGCATTCCCATATAAAAAGTTGTAAACATAACATAAACATTTTTATTAAAAATGGCATACGAAATGTCAATACTTTATCAATAAACCATGAATGGTATGAAATAACACATCTACAATCAAAAATATAAAAAAACCTTCAATACAATATTCATGTTTTCTATCATAATAAATAAACTTCAAACAAACATAAAATCCATCAATGGATGTTGACTTAGATGAAATCAAAAACATTTTAGAAAATTATCTCTTTCTATTTTGAAATAATTTAAAGGTAAAATAATTATAAAAAAGACATTTATATTTGAAAATATTCTTATAAGATTGTAAGGGAATCTTCAACAATATTATAACATCATAAAATAGCCACACACGCTTTATAAGTTTAAAAACATTCTTACCTTAATTTTGTCGAAAAGGTCATAAACTAGCATGTTTGGAAAATGACATAATGATTCCTTTATAAAAATTTTATAAAAGGTTAGAAAAGGTTATAAATGACATTATCCAATAGTCTAGTAAATATGAAAAAAATAATTACATTTTAAAGAAACATGGATGTGCATGATAAAGAGGTCCCATTGGATACTTACGTAAAAAAAACCTCTAATAATAAAGAGATTGTGAAATTAACTCTTACCTTGTACTTATCTTTAATTGAGGGTAGGTAAAACTCCTTTATAATTGTAAACTTATTGTTATTAAATTATACAATAATCATATACAATAATATGATATCATATATTATCTTTTAACATTGCTTTGTTAATAATAACTAAGTATTTATCGTCGTTTCGGTTGTTAACTGATTCATTTTCCATTATATTATTGGTTAAATAAGTAATTATTATTATGGATAGGATGTATCTTATTAATATTAATAATTATATTAAGTCTTCAAGCATTATTTTCAATCATCTAATGAAAATGAGTCTTGAATTTTTACGATGGTGAATGAATCTGATCCCGTTCGTGGAGACGGTAATCTGTGCGTGCGCAGGAGAAACAATATTATTCTTTTGATATTAAAATAATATATAATTGGATAGTATATCATATATAAAAAATCATTATAATGTCATATTTATTATTTACCACAATTAAACATCATTATTATACCCATCCAAATAATAATGTATTGAATAATAATTACACTATGACGTGGAGGCGGTAATCCGTACGTATGCACGTATGGTGACCTTCCATTCCAAGGATGGATAAAATAATGAATATGGTTGTACCATATTTATAATAACATCACAGTATATATAAGATATTGGTTTTATTATTTTATAATTGAAACAACAAATAAAGAGGAAGTGGAAGAATAAAGGACCTTCAAAGAGGTGATGAAATGTTTACCTTTCTTCGGGTTCTTCATTTTGATTTGATCAAAATGGATCCTTGTGTTGGATTTTAGACTAGTGTATGTCCTATAGGATGAAGCGAGGATAGTTCATAGGGTATTTGGGCAGGGTTTTTCCGTGTCATATGGATTTTAAGGTGTGAATTAGAGTGAAGTGGTAGTGCCCTTTTATAAGAGGGGTGAGGGGTACCTTAGGAAAAGTTAGAAAAATTATTTTATAATAAAATCATTTTAGGTTTTTAATTACCCCAAAGTGGATTATTTAAAGGATAAAGTGTGAATGGGTCTAAAACCAATCAACTAATAGGTTTTAGAGAGGTTTGGGTCACTATATTAAACTTATCTTTTATATTTATTTCTTAGTTAAATAGTTTGACATTTACCACGTCTATTTGTATTTTTATATTGTATTCTTAATAATCTTACTATATACATCCTATCAAACCCCAAGTGTTTCATTAATGATAAAAATATAATTATATAAGTATTTTTTCTGATAATTATATATTTAGGAATATAATATCAATAAATAATTTAATATTTTTTATAAAAACTCTTTTATGTAAATTTTGACATTATTTGGTATTTTGTTTTTGCTTAATTTATAACAGAATTATTACATCATTAAAAAATTAACGAAAAAACCCTAATATGTAATATTTACCTAGAAAATTAGTGTAATTCATAAAAAGTCTAAAATTAAATTTATTTTTATATTTATAATATCAATTATTTTAATAATTTGATAATGAGGTAATTACTGCATCATCATTGTGTCATAAATAAATTAAATTATATAGTGTTTCAAAAATATAAAATAAATACCATTATGTAAGAAATCATTTTATATTTCTAATGAATACTTATATTCAAATTTATCTTATGTCTATCCATATATTAAAATTTTATTTAATTATTAAACATTGTATTTAACACTTTTAACTCTTCTTTGAATTAAATAATAATAAATGTTTTAATCTAATCCAATTTGACCAATGTGGTTTGTATTTTATTACTAAGGTTCTTTTGGATGAATTATACTTATCCAATAGAATTAGGATATGTGTTAGGGTTATAATAATAACATTTTTACCCTTAATTACCCGATTTGCATTTAACTGTGGTAAATAAAAGTAAAATGTTACTATTCACCAAAAATTGAAGGTTTTCAGAAAAATACAAAAAAAATCAACCTAAACTAATTTCGATATTCCAAATCCAAAAATTAATTCCATTTTGAAGGATAAAATTTATAAAATTTCAAAAAGTGGGTATTACTATTCGTAACTGCTAGTTTGATTGGTTGTGGTGTGTTAGAAATCGATGTTGCGTACCACACACGCTATTGTATTATTAAAAGAGAAGCATACTGTGGAATCATGTGGTGTTATAGGGTAACTAGTTTCGGGGTGTTACAGTTAATATCAGATGATGTTTAGTACAAGCCATGGAAGATATATTTAGAAAAGAAACTCTTATTAGAAAACACAACCCTAAGATAGACATTGCGGATTAGTATAGAAGGACATCCAAAAAATTTGGTAAAATAAACTTTATGTGGGTTTTCAATAAAATAAATCTCTGTATTGATAAGATCAAGTAGAGGCAGCTCTAGCATAGATGTACCTACGAGTGAAAACTCCAACAAGGAGTTTCGGGCTTCACCTGGGTATCCGGCTATACGACAACATGCCTTACTATACTCTTGGTTACGACAATCCTGGGGGGTATGCTAAAGATAATTCACATTTTCATTAAAAAATGATTTTAAAGATTTTAATATAATATGAGAATAAATAACCATGGTTAATTCTATGTTGTTATGATATTATATAAATGATTTTATGACTCACACTATGATTTCTTATGTTAGTCAATGGTTATATTTCAAGGAAGTCATAGTAACATTGAACATGATGTACAAGGTGGGAACGATAGAGGAAATGAGCAACAAAAGGCAATGTTGATATGTGTAAAAGATATCATGTTCATTGCGGAATCAGTTTTCCAAAAATATGATAAACAACATATATATTAACCAACTCTCGGATTCAATGAATAATAGAAAGGTGGTGAATGATAAGATCTCCAGTAGTGGAGACCATGGAGAAAATAATGCTAAATTTCCATCATGTAGATAATGTGGAAAGAGACACCCAGAAATGTGTCTCATTTGAACAATGAAATTCATTATTTGTAGTAAAGAAGGACATAAAGTAAAGAATTATCGAGCAAAAATGGAGAGTACTATGGAAGAAAATAAAAATGATTTTCAGACTCAAATTACACTATTTTTAATAAATGTAAGGGACCATGGCATTACCTGAGTCAATGCCCTATTCTATAGGATAAACATTAAGTATAGAAAGAACATTTGTTGAAATAAATAGATGGAGAAATTTTTAACGTGTGGGATTACTTTGGAAGACTATTCTCTTGTATATGTAACCATGTAGTTTTTTATGTGAAAATTATATTTGAGGAAGATTTATCTTTTCTTTGGAGAATATATTTATAAAGAACCATTTGGGTTTCTATTATCCTTGAATTTGAGGCAATTACATTTTATTAATTTTTGGGATTAAAATGCGAGGTATGAGATAACATTTGTGGTTAAATTATGTTATGGTTATTTTTTAGGAATTTATCTCATTTTGGGACTGTTATAAAATATAGTTTTTAATAAAAGGACAACACGCAGACCATGTGATAACACATCACGTCAGAAAAATCTGTGGGAATCAAAGCCACAACAAGAGTGTGATTGGGATCTATCACCTACCAAGGGGCTACATGTAGTCCCTGGTTAGTGTGACTAATTATTTTTATTTAAATTATTTTATTGATCAATAATAAGTTGATTTGGGATCTTATGTGTTATCAATTGGATATCCTTAGTACATGAAAATCATTTGGTGATTAAGTGATAAATGTTATTTTGGATGATGTACGCTGTGTTGGAAACACTATATGCCTATGAAATATTGAATACTATGGGATTTCATTGAGGAGTAATGAATAATTTTTATCTATGTTTTTATTGTTGATTTATAGAGACTTGGGTTATTTATGGAAATTATTATCCTATCATAGAGAAAATGTTATTATGTTAATTACTTTTTATTATGTGACTTTAAGAATAGTAAATGTTATTTGGAGATACAATTTAACATGGAGGACTACGTAATCAAATTTTTCTATGTTTTGGGTTTCAATATTATTTTGGATTATATTAAAGGATTTTAAGGACATGTTTTTATTGAATGGTATTTATTGAACATTGGGAATTGTTGGTTTAATTTTAGAAATTGATATTTGTATTTCTTTCTCTAAAAAATTATCCTTTTTGGGGATTATATGATCATTTTCTAACCATTTTTGGTTTTGGTTAATCTCTAAATACAAGGTAAATATATAGTTTATCCTTTGTGGATCATGTGTTTCTCTAGAAATGGATTCTAACTCTTCAGGTGTGACCAATTCATCTTGAATACTCTTTGTTGGGAAAAAAAGTGATGAATTAGTGGTAGAAATTTATGAAAGGATGAAACTCTACTTAAAAATTAAGTACATACCATTATGTTCTTATCAATTATAAAAAATAAATTTCTTCAGTTTATGAAATGGATATTAAAACAAAAAACGTTGTCCATTTACTTTTCCTATTGTGAAACTAATGACCATTTATCTCATCCATAACATTTAGTTATCTTGTTGCTAACAATATCCTAATAATTTTTTCTATCACTCTCTATCATAACATGACACTTATATTATCTTCCATATCCATGTTTTCTTACCTAGAATCCTAGTATAGGTTATCTCGGGTGACCTTTGCACTTCTCTTTCTTTCTTTTAAAGAGATAGTTTTAATGAAAATTTTTCTAATGTGGTACATTCAATAATGTTCCAAAGCCCAATTTTAAAATTTTGACGTTGAAATTTTCAAAAGGGTGGAAGAATGTAACACCACAATATTTTGTAGAAAATTATTTTCATTGATGTAATTAAATAGCTTGCGCTATATGTAACACCAAGTTCGAGCACACCACAACATTCAAAACTAGCCATTCAAAAAGTGGTTATGAATAGTATTAATTGAATATTGAATTTTATATACTCCATATAATTTTAGAATCCATATTATGTGTTTATTAGACATAATATAATAACAAATTCATTTTTTTCATATAAATGATATATTTTTCAAAAACTAAAATTTTACATCCATTTAATGGTAAACCTTTTTTTAAACCAATATATCACACCATTATATATTCAATTTATTGAAAATAAATTCTTCTTTAGAATAAATATATATAAATATATTTTTTATATGTTTTTGGTACTTTTTTGATAACTTCTATATTTTGATGAATACTAAAAAATTACTAAATTTTAATTGAAAACGTTTTTTTAATAGAAATATATTATGTTGATAAATAATTTATTTGAATGGATTTTAAGTATAATTATATTATATATTTACCATTTAATTCAATTTAGTGCATTATAAGTAATTTTACATTTAAATTTGACATAAACACATGTCAATCTTTTGATAGTTTTTACTTTTTAAAAACCTGCTTTTCGGTTTTGACAACGATAATAAATATTAAATTAATTAATGAAATTATTATGTTTTTAATTTGGTAAAATATAATTAAAATTTTAATTTGGAATATCATAACTATATTTGGGTTAATTTTTGGTATTTTTCTAAAAAAATTCAATCTTCAATGAATAGTGGAAAATAATGCATTATAGTATAAAACAGACTTTTTATTTATACAATTATTTATTTAATTTAAATTTTTAAGTAAAAATATATATATATTACATATATAAGTTCAATTTAATTAATTAGAGTCATTTAATAATTAAATTTGTTGTATAAAAATTTGTTGAACTTTTTACCATCTTTTACCCACCTCCTAGGAGCATTTGCAAATTTACATAAACCATAATTTTACTACTTAAATGAGATGAATTTCAAAAATCTGAGAGACATGGTTAATATAAGTAAGTTAAATTGGGTTAAATAAGATGAAAATGATTTTTTCTAAATAGTAACTTTTACTTTTATTTATCATGGTTAAATGTAAATAAAGAAATTAATGGTAAAAATGATATCATAATTACACTAACACACGTAATAATTCTATTAGATATGTATAATCTGACCAAAAATAACTTAGGAATAAAATATAAACCTTTTTGGTCTACTTTTTTAAGATTAAGATATTTATTATTAATTTATTTAATGAAGAGTTTAAATAGTTAATTTCAAAGTTTAATAACTGAATCATTTTAAATATAGGGTTACACAAAATATAAATTTGATTATAAATATTCATTATAAATCTAAAAATATTTAATACATAATTGTATTTTATTTATAATATTTATACATTATATAATTTAATTTATTATTGACACAATGATGATGCTGTAATTACATTATTAATGAAAAATTAAAGTAATTGGTATTATACAAGAAACGCTGTTAGAGGATAACCCACTGACAATTTATTAAATAAAAATAATATGATAGTAAATAAGTACCATAAGCTGAAAGAGAAAATTACATAACAAAGATTACAAACCCATTGTCACATCCCTGATAAAAAAAACCTCCTCCGCAGTAGCTGATTCTAATTCCAAACTCTCATAATGTTTGAGAACCTTTGAATTCTTCCCTCGCAGGTTCATTCATTCCAAATATAATATCTCTATGTTCCCAACTGATGACCTGGTGGAAATTGGGTTTGGTATGTTGTAGTACTCATTCTTCGGCCTTCGATGTGGTTGATAATTAATGCTTACATGATTTCCGATCATCTTCATCCCCCACCCTAAACAATCTCATTATATGAAAGCCTGGTTAAGCCTCCATCATTCTTTTTGGCACTTTTTGAGTAATCCCCACATTTTCCAGAAAAATTAACCACATGGAATCCATCTTCCCCTTCTTAGCCTTCCTGAGATTGACAATTGGGATCAATCAAGGCTAGACACATAGGCCGGTCCATTGATTCACGACAGTCCAGAGTCCCCGGCTACACACTGCCACCTTTATCCATTTGACCAGCCAACTTCATGTTCTCTTGTTCAAATCATTGGAACCGATTTTCAGTCTCAATTTAAATAATCACATTAACATCACACACATCCCATATTTTAGACCTATCAACAACTTCCAATAACTCCACGATACAATATTACATGTTAAATTTAATTGAATATATTTTACTCGAAGTAATATAGTTTTTATGGCTTTAAAAAAATCAAATACTAAATTGTTTCAAAATTTACATAATTGTGTTTTTCAAAAAAAATATTATATTATCTATTGATATAATATTCAAAAAAATATAACTTTCGGAAATAAAAATTTGATAAGGTAATATATATTAATAATGAACCACTTCGGATTCTCTTGGCATGTTATAGTATGTTTATTAACCTTATAATATAAAAATACAAAGAGACATGGTTAATGTCAAACTATTTAACTAAGACTTAAATATAAAAGATATGGTTAATATGATGACCTAAACATTACTATAACCTATTTGTTAAGATTTTTTCGATCCATACACTCTTTATACTTTGAATAATTCATTTTTGAGACATTTGAAACTGAAAATGACTTTATTATAAAGTAATATATCATGATTTTCCTATAGTGACCAACACCTCTCTTATTAAAGGGAACTTCCCCTTATCCAAATTTTACACCTCCAGAAACTTTTTTCATGTCCAATCCTTGCCCAAATATCCTCCCAAATTTCCAAACTTCATCCTAGAGGCATTACTTTTGTCAGAAATCCATTCTATGGAGCCCTTTTGTTCAAATCAAGTAGAAGAACCCGAAGAAGAGGTAAATATTTCATCGCCTCTTCAAGTTCATTTCATCCTCCACTTCCTCTTTATTTGTGGTTTTAATTATAAAATAATATCTCTAGTATATTCTATATAATTTTATGTTATTATAAAAATGGTACAACCATATTCATTATTCTATCCACCCTATAAATGATAAAGTCACCGTACGTGCGTTAGTGTGGATTACTGTCTCCACGAATGCGATGAGAATCATTACCCATCATAATCATTCAAGAATAATTTTAATTTTATGATTAAAATTAATTTCTATAAACTTATTATCATTATTGATAATAATAAAATACATCATATCCATAGCAAACATGGCTTACGTAACCGAGTATATAAAGGAAAACATATCATTTAACACCCGAAACGATGATACTACTAAAATATAATTAATAAATCAATATTAGAGGATCATATATGATATAATATTTATGTATATAGTTCTTTTATAATTTAATAACAATTATTTAACTATTATACAGGAGTTTAACATACCCTCAACCAAGAAAATGTACCATGTAAGGGGTTTTCATCTTACTTGTTATTCCTGTGAGATTCATGCTATATTGCCGCTATTTATTTTTGTGTGGTGTATGTACTACCAATGATTGAACTATTTGTGTAAAATACATTAATTTATGGATATTTACATCATCATTTTATGATACTTCTTTCCTGGTTTTCATGTTTCGTAAGTTACCAAATCGGTAAGGGAATTTGAAATTTCAATTTCCACTCACTAGGCTTTACGCATACTTCAATGATTATTTCACTCCATGATTATGTGTGGAATAACTATTTATTATTTTTGTAATAATTTACAATCCCAATTCTGTAGATAATATTTTTATACACAAAATCACTCCATATATAAATTCTTAATTCCAAGATATGAACTTTATAAGAGTAATTTTAACACAATCTCCATTCATTGAGTTAAACATCAAATTAATTAGTGTTGTTTTTACAAGATTACGTGTGAATGTCCCTTAATGATTTACACTGAATATCCTATCATATTGAGTGTATATATATTTTCCACACATAATTATTTAATTTATTTATTCTTAACTTAAGGATATGGTCTTTATAAGGTATTTCATCTCAAGATACATTCCATTGAGTCTTCTTTGTTGTTATGCACCAACTAATTTTTGTTCGGTGTATATAATGCACTTTTACATAGTATATCATGAATAAATTTATTCTCATGCTATTATAATGTTTTTATTACCTAAGTTATTTTTATTCAAGCTTCTTTCATTTGGTTAGGAAGTATAACTAAAATATCATTTTAAATGTTTTAAAAATTAATTCTTCCAAATCATTCTCATTTATGTCCATGTTTTAAAAATGATTTTATGTGTTTATTTATTTGGACATGAATGTTTTAAAATGTTAATTCCTTTTAAATGTTTCAATGAGGTATGGGACACATTGGATCAAAAATAAATTTTAAACATCTTCTTGATAGATAGTGATACTTTTAAATGTTTTCATGAAAAATGGATATTTCCCTCAAAGATTTTTACTAATCATTTTCAACTATGTCAACATCCATTATGGGATATTATTCATGATAGAGGTTGATTTATTATGATAGAAATCATCAATACTGTATTGATGTTTTTGTGATATGTTTGACCATGGATATGTAATTTTTATACCATTCATGGTTTATGGATAAAGTATTGACATTTCATATGCGAGTTTTAATATAGATGTTTATGTTATGTTTAAACCGTTTCATATGAGGATTGAATTAGACTTAGTAAGTGATGGGTGGAGCCCACTATATCTAATCAATGCATCGGTAGGTATCATTATACAAACCAGTGTCTTTCCACAAGGCCTTGACAAAAGCTTATTTTTAGTCACGGTACAAGGCCTTGACTATGTGGTTATGAATTCTGGAATTATACATTCCATCATTATGAAAGTATCTATTTATATTTCATGTGATTATTTGACTAGTAGAATATCCATGTGAATAATTAAATTTCATTATTTAATTTTATCTTTACCAAATTTTTCTAAAGTTTAGGATTAAAATTCTTTTGTTTTAGTCTTATACATTGGCATAAATGTTTATGATTATTTATGAACGATTTTGTAATATTTTTATCCTTACTGAGAATATGAGTTCACCGATTTCTCTGTTTTATTTTTCCTAGTATGTGAATAATTAATTATGATTGGCCTATAGGGATAGGATAAGGATATAAGTGTAATTAAAATGGGTAAAAAATTTATTGATGTTTTTATTTCATGATGTAATGTAAGACGTATGAGTGTTTCTAGTACTTCCAAGGCTACTAAACTGGTCGGTCTTTTGGGAAATAATTCCATGTATCATGCAAATGTTATCTAATAATTCTAAAACTCTAGGTAACTGGGGTCGGGGCGTTACAATTTCCTCAACGAGTTTTTTAAAACCTAAAACATTTGGAAAAACTTTTTCATTGAATATAACATCGTTAACTTATAATGGAATAATTGAAATCAATTTTAAAAACATTTTAAATGCATAAAAAATTATAAAATATTTTTACTAATTTTTTTCATAAATTATAACTTTTGAAAATAAATATATGATGGTTATAGTGAACATGATTTTTTTAATAATGAAGATCTCTGACTGAAGGAGTAAATAAATTCACATTCCCTTAAAATATTCTTTTATATAA
Organism: Viscum album; assembly: GCA_963277665.1. Taxonomy (NCBI): domain Eukaryota; kingdom Viridiplantae; phylum Streptophyta; class Magnoliopsida; order Santalales; family Viscaceae; genus Viscum; species Viscum album. Next base: position 1,843,097,936 of record OY728157.1, on the reverse strand, counting down.
TAAGTACAATATAGTAAAAAATTGTAGCATTACATGATGATTTACTACATAACCATAGGATAAGAAACTCCTTGAGTAGTATTGATAGATGGATTATATGATTTTCTCAAAGGAAGCATCATCATAAAAACATTATAAATAATGAGATATTAGCAATAAACTATAACCACTTCGGTAATGTTTAATCATAATTTATCTTAAATAATAAAACTACATGAATCATGAATTATCATAAAAATAAGTATGATAATAATATAACATATCAATTAGATATTATATACACCTCAAAAAGGATACTGGTGCATATCATAATATGCATCACAATGAATAAAAATTAAGACAAAATTCCTTTACTGATTTGGTAAATTTTGAACTGTAAACCCTTTGAATGAGAGACCCTAAAATGAATATTTAAATATAAATTATTATTATTATATAAATAAAATACATGCGAACTATACACCCAACATAGAATAAATAGGTACTAGTCATGGCTTATGTCTCCAGGGAAAAATGAGAGACGAAAATACCTTACTACATGAGTAACTTTTGAATTGTGATATCCATGAGAGAATTAAAAAAATGAAAATTTTAATATAATTAAATTAATAAAATTAATTATATAATATTTCATAAGTCCTTATATATATCACACAATAATAATAAGGGGTGATATATCATACATCTCTCAAAAATATAGCTGCGATGAGAAATCCCTTATATTATATCATGACATTCTTCATATATGTTCAATCCTCATGTACCATAAAAATATGTTTTCTATAAATATAAAGCATAACAATATTCTTATATATCATAAAATATATGAATTTATTTTTTCATTATATTACCAAATTATTTTCAATTCAATGATATATTTACATTTCATGTAATAAATGCTTTGTTTTTTATATATGTTTTGACCAGTTATTTTTTGTACTATTTCATAGATTAGGATTTCCTCTTTCAAAAAATGAATTTTTATGAATATAAAAATTATTTAGTATATATGTATTTATAAAATTATATAAAATATATAAATTGTAAACGAAATATATAGTTCATGGAGACGATATTCCCTAGGTATGCATTAACACGGATTCCCAATTCTAGTCATATTGAAAGAAAAAAACAGGAATGATGTGTATATATATATATATTATAATTATATTATAATTATTATGTAATACGTATTTCATATTTTTTATAATAAAATCATTAATACATTCCATGAAAATCACTGACAAATCATTTTTTCCTTGAGTAGGCATCCCAGACGTCCAAAAATGTGGTTATCGTCTTCCCACAAAATGGAAAACATGATGTTATGAGTTATGTCATAATTATAGAAGCATAAATACATCATAAATATCTTATATATATATATACTATAAAAATATTAGTTCCATCTATATTCCCAGTATTGATATTTGGTAATTGAAAAATTAATTACACTAGTTCGCATAGTGGTAGTCTGCCATATTAACGAACAATGATTGAGTATCCCATTCGATGGGTGTGTGTGTAGGAATAGGTCAATCCATTAAGATTAAAAAATATAATTATATTTATTATAATTATTAAATTATATAATATTGTTTTATGGGTATTTTATGGGGTGGATAATAAAATTTAACAAAACTTCTCGTTATAGAATGTTACCTCTCCTTTAGGTTATTCCCTTTGGATTCCACCAAAATACTAAGTTGAATTTATTGCATCCCAAAGTTAGGTTTCTAGAATGATATTAGGGAATTTGGGATATTATCTAGCAAAATTATGGATGGTCCAAATGGATTGAGATGTGTGAATAAGTGAGGGGGTGTTCCCTTCTATAGGGGAGGAGGAGTGGCATTCTTGTAAATATAAAAAGGACAATTCTATTAAGAAGTCTTCCTTTTATCATGTGTCTCCAATAATTGTACATATTTTAGAAAGTTAATTAATAGTCTAAATATGTCTATAAAATTTATTTTCAACATGTTATTATCATTATAATCCTCTTAAGATAAATATTAACAATGAAGTGAACACCTTTTTACCTTAATTGTTGTAACTAATTTTAATTTATTTCACACATTTTTTAGGAAAACAACTATATTGAACCTAATTTATATTAAAAAAATTCTTAATCCAAATATTGAATCCATTCTTTCCAAATTATAATCATGTATGTTGAATAATTTAATTTAAAATTAATCATGAATATGGGTCGAAACCACGAGGTTTTAAAGTAAAATTCTTCAAACATTTTTAATTTTTTATATCAAATTTCCAAATAAATTAATATAAGTTACCTAAAAAATATTAATAGATGTATAATTGATCTTAATATAATTTAAAACTAATTTAAAATATAGTATGACTATATAAATAAGTTATAAAAGTTGTTTTTTATAAAAATTCCCAATTTTCCACAATTCATGAAAAATTATACCTTCTTAGAAAAATAAAATAAATTTAGTTTATGTAAATTTATATATAACTAATTAAAAAATGAATTTTAATTTTTCAAATAAATTTTTTATCTATTTAAAAATTTATATTTAAAATAGCAGCTCTATTAAAAGGGGACAAAATTACCCTTTCATATAATATATATATATATATATATATATTTATGCTTAAAATTATATTTATTATTATCTCCTGTCAAGAAAAAATAGAATATAAAAAAAATTGAGTATATATATATTTATTTATTTATTGAAATCATTTATGAAAGGTGTTTTAGAAATTTTATTGATGTAAAATTTTCTTGATTGCATAAATGTAGTTTTCTAGAAAAAATTTTCTAATATATTCAAAAGGGTTTTATATTAGATTATATTTAATTGTTAACAAACTAATTCTTATTATATACATGCGTAAACGATATCTTTATAATTAAAATAATATTAATCATATACTCCTTCCCACTGGATATGTGAATAATATAATAATTTTTTAAAAATAATATTAATTTTATATGCTAATTTGGGGAAACTATGTCTTATGTGTCTTGCATGTTGTTGAAGAAATGTTGTATTGTGTATAACATAAGAAAAAAATACTATTGTGTGTACCACATAAAAATCTAAGTGTTTCATGTATCAAAATTTCGATATTATGTTGTGTACAATTTGATAATAACTAGGTTTTATAATATAAAATAAGCTATATTGTTTGTTTTCTGAATTGAAAAATATGAAAATGATTAAATTTATTAAAATATTATTATTTCATAAAATCTCATGGTATTACCTTCTACACCCTTAAAATTAATTTATCCCTCAAAAGTCATCTAGTTTATCAATATATTAATAATTAAATTCTATATTCATTGAAATAAACAATGTAAAAATTAATGCAAAAAATTTCTTTAAAATGGGAAAATATGAAACATAACAGTTACCCAAGGTTTCTCATATCTAGTTTTCCAGATAAGATAATTAGGGTGTTAGGTGAAAACATGTACATTGTAAAAAATATAACTATCATGTTATAAAGGAGAGTGATGGAGAAAATAATTATGAGATAGTTAATAATCACAAACCCATAAACCAAAGTGTCTTGAAAACTTCCATTTATATCATTAAAATGATGATTATGTGATGATATTTTATTGCATCACCCTATTAAAAAGTTGAAATTTTTCATTAGAATATATTCTTACTATTATAACATTTGTTGTGCCTTGATCAATTTTCCCTTCATATTTTATTCTATGAAATGATGATAAATTTTTCATTTCAGATGTACAAGCTGACCATGATATAAAAAATTAATATTATATGTCATTACATCTGTCTTTATCATTAAAAAATGGTTAGAAATTTTGAACCAATATGCATAAATCTTCTTATGATTAAATAATATAGTAATATCTATAACCCAGTCTGAATTTTAACATAAACCATTTATAAATGGTTACCCTTATAATCTTTAAAAAAATAAAGTACAAAACATTAGAAATTAGTTCACTTAATCTCTTGTAAAATATACCATTGTGCCTTAATATATCATAAAGTAGCTCTTGGTTGTCACATAAAAAAATGGTTAATAACGTCAACATTTATTCTCTTGAAACAAGGTAATAACCATAATTCCATATTGAAAACATGTGTTCATTCATATCACAAATATTATTGGATATATTCCCAAAATTGGAAAAAACTATACTCTATCAATAAAATAATAAACACCTTATCAATAAATCATTTATCCATTTTCAGTTCATTGATATTATTTAATCAACTTTATCAAAATCAATCATTTCATTTTCTAAGGTAAACATAATTTTCTCCTGATCAAGAAAACATTATGGGATACATTACCTTTACCCAAATGTCACCATTCCATTAAATCACAATTCTAGTTTATAAAAAAACTTATATATTTTTCATGTCCTTATTTTAAAAAATTTACTTTATTATTCATATAACATAATTTGTGTATTCATGTACATATACACTTTAACCATCCATCATTATTATCCAACAGTTACATAAGCATCACCATCTTATTCTATAGTACCCATTTTTAGAATATGAACTATTTTAATTTCCTAAGATTCCTCAAACTCAATTTTATCATTCTCCTTATATTAACTATAAAAAATACTATTAGAGCATCTCATATATTTTAAATTCAATTTATGGGATCTTTATCTTCTACAGTATCACTAATACTTGTTCCAACACCAGGATTCACTTCATGATATTGCCACATATGACATCAATTTTAAAAATTAACATACTTTCAAAATTTTAAACATTCAATGTTATCCAAGTATTTTATACTTCCCCCTATTAACTAAGTCCCGGAAGCGTAGTGTGAGAAACACTTGTCATAGAGTAAAACAACATCATCATGAAATATTACTTATATGATGTATAAATTATGACACATTGTTTAATATAATAAACCATATGTTAATTTTAAGTTATTCATAGTCATAATATATTTATATAATTAATTATTCATACTCTAGATTTTCTAAATTTCTAAATCATATCCCCTTGGAGTTACAAACCATGTGTGTAGGAAGGTCAATTATCATGCACCAGTGCTTTAATGAGACATTATTAATATGGTGTATTCTGGGATTTTAACCTCATATATATTTATTCTAGAGCCACTTCCACTTATAGTATGCATAAAGGTATGTATTTCAAGGTACTACATTCTCAATATGTTACAAAAATCAGAACACATTTTCCTAAACAATGACTCATCCTTTGATATATCATAAATGACATCCCTATACATATCCTTAGAAATATCCCAAGGGATATGATAGAGGTTTTCTCAATCTATTTTCCTATTATTGACTAAACCTATCATTTGTTACAAAAAATAGTGACCCATTATTATGATACATTGATATTACATCATTTTAGATGACTATTTATTAGAATACAAATGTATATGACTACAGACCATAATAGTTTAGTTTCTTTGAAATGTTATAAGAATTATCTTATATATTGTTGAACTATCCTCAATATCTATCTTATAGATCATCTCTTTTAGTACTCATACTAAAATACATTATTTATAATCCAATAAATAAAACATAATAAAGTGATGATCTCAGACGCTCCGTCAGGGTATGTAATAGTGACACGTAATCTTGACATGAGCATATTAGTATGATTACATGACCATTACGTTACAAGATCATACACTAAATATAAAAATATCATAATCAATAGTCATGTAATAAAGTTTGGATGTTCATAATATATCATTCCTAATGGAATTAATATAATAATTAATGAAAACATAACATAAGAATAAGACATGGAATTGTATAACACATATAAGAACATAAATTAATTCTTTATAAGTCAAGGATCATTTCCAAACCATAGAAGGTAAAGTCATTAGGACTACATGAAATGGGAGGCACAACCTATCATCCATAGACACATCACTTTCTTTATCATGGATCAGGTAACACCTTCTCCCCATAGTGGATTAGGACGCACCTGTTCCCCATTATAGATAAGGATACACCAATTTTCTATTTTGGATCAATATCATCGACTTGTTTCCCTAATTTATCTAATTAGATATAAATACTTTCCAAATTAATTGGAGGGATATATGGGTCCCACCCCTCACATAATGATATCATACATAAGTGTGGTATAATATAATAAAACATTCATCATATCATGACCAATAAAAAGAGATGGGTCTCACAAACATCATATCGTAAACCAAAAAATTGTTATTTTTATCACAAAAATTTTATCATATTAAATAATTTTTAAAATAGAAAAATTAAAATTCATATAATAACAATTTAATGTAATCTAGTTTCATATGTGTTTTATAAGGGTATAACCTGTCATTGGGAAATGAGATTCTCAAAAAAAATATTAACAATAAATCATTAAATGAATTTCTAATAATGGTTTCCATTGATAAAATCCATTATAATTAAAAAACTATATCAATACATATCATCATTGAAGGAGAAGAATTTTGATAGATTACTTCGGGCCTTTCTTAATGAAAAAACCTTTCTTTACAAATTATTTTAATGACATATATCATTTTAAAAAATTATTTTATTTGAACAAACATTTAAAAAATATGATCTAACACTTAAAAATAATTTGATACCTTTCATGTTGAAAATATGCTTTCCTATTTTAAAAAATACTCTTTTTACAACATAAATCCATTTTAAAATGTATTTCATCAAAAATATCATTGAAAATGTAAGTATGATTCCTTGAAAAAAATTCAAGAACTTTTTAGAACATAAGAAAATTAAAATAATTTTCATTTATATTTTTCCTCAAAATATATTTTAAACATATTGTTTGAAAACATTTTTAAATAACATGGTTTTTTAAATAAAATAGACTTCTGACTAAATGAAGAAATAAAGTCAGATTTCCTTAAAAATATTTCTTACTTATCATAAGTACCAAAGAGTTGAAAAATGGTTCCATTACATGAAGATATCATGAATAAATAGATTATAAGAAAATTAATTTTTATTATTTATAGGTGTGTCATAATATTCGATCAATGGATGCATAATAATAAAAAATCTTGATAAACGATGAAATTATATTAATAAACTATTACCACTATGGAAACATTGAATCATTATCACCGCAAAAGAATAAAATTACCTGAATCTAAAAATATCATGGAAATAATTATTTTAATTATATAACATGTCCAAGAGGCATTATTTACACCTTATAAAATAATATAGTATCAAATAAAAATATATGTCTCAAAAAAAAATTGAGATAAAAATCCATTTTTGATTTGGTAACTATTGAATTGTAAGAGAAATGAATGAGTGATCATAAAATCGATATGAAAATAATAAAAATAATTATAATTATAATCATAAACTAAATATTGGTTAATTATATACACCGCATAAAAAATATTCGGTTGTCATGGCATATGTCTCATGGAAAAAAAGTGACATGGAAATCACTTACTATATGAGTAACATTTGAATATTGATATCCATGAAACAATCAAATAAATTGAAACATTTAATATCATTATATAAAATATATTCATGTTATAACATGTAATATGGAAGTATATACACCGAAAAACATGAATAATTTGTGAATACTATATATATCTCTTAGAAATAAAAGTGAGATAATAAAACCCATACCTTAAGTACTGATATTATTTGTACACATTGAATCCTCCTCTATTATAAATATAATTATATTATAAATATAAAAAACTAACCACATATTTATATATAATACCAGATAAGATTTTATTGTGACTTTATATTACCCTTTTATTAAAACTTCCAAGTCAAATTTATGTTTCGGGTAATAATCGATTTGTTTCTCATATATGTTTTGACCTTTTATTTTTTTCCACTTTATTTAATCCTGATTTATTATTTTAATAATTTAAAAAATGTTATAAATATCATATATGTTTTTCATATATGTAGTTATAATAATCAATAATACATGGAAATAATAAATTAAATACAATATTCATAGAGAAGGTAGGTCGCATATACCTATGAACGTAGTTTCCATTTTCTTATTATATTGAATGAAAGGAAATTATATGATGAATATATATTTAAATTATAATTAATGTAGAATTATTTCTTCCAAAATATCACATATTTTTTATAAAATCATCATTAAAACATTTAATGTAAATAATGAACGAATCAAATCACATTATGAAGGCGGTAGTCCACCCATCCACGAATAATGTTATCAGGTTCTTATAAAATAAAAAAAGGAATGTATACGCTATTTCATAATTCTAGAAGCATAGTAAAATAAAAAAACCATTTTCATAGTATAAAAATAGTAATTATAATATTTTTTAAACCAAGACTGGTGGAAATGAAATACAAACTGCATAGGATCATGATGTGGTTGTCGACTGTACACACAAACAATGATTGTGGATCGTATTTTATGGAAGCATGTATAGGTGAAGGTTGAACCCATAAAATTAAAAAATACCATTAAATTTTGGAAGCATATGTTGTTATATAATCATGTATAAATAAAAATATAATGTGTGTATAATGAAATTAATCAAAAGTTCATATTGAAAAATGTTACATATTCTTCGGGTAATTTTACTTGGTTTGCACCAATAGACTAACATGTTTTGTATTTCTCCCAATGTGAATCTTCTAGGATGATATGATAGAATTTTTGAGATTATTTTGGTTTGAATTGGTCTATAAAAAGGGTTCTAGTGTAGTGAAAAAAGTGAGGGGTGTGAATGCACTTTTCTAGTAGAGTAGGGGTGGAATTCTTGTAAATAAAAAAAGGTAGACATTATTGAGATGTATTTTTTACATAGTGTTCCTCCAATAATAGTTTGTCTTTGAAAAAAGATATTATATGGTCTAAATTTTTATATAAAATATTTTTTTTGAATTTTTCAAGAATATGTGGCCCCTTATGTATAATTATAACCATAAAGTAAAAAATTCCTTATTTTCAATATTTAATTTTTTTTATTTTCAAAAATATATTTGGTCAAAAACTAGGTTGACATTACTAGAAATTATATATTATGATGGTTAAAATATGGAATCCATTTTTACCATTTCTAATAATATTATTTAGAAAATTTAATTTAAAAATAATCTCATCTATGGGAAGGAAAAAGAAGTTTTTAAAGTGAAATTGTTCAATATTTTTAATAGTTTTCATATAAATCTTCAATGTAAATTTCAATATCATGATATAAATTCTGTTGATATATTTATTATTTATATAAATAAAAAGTATTATATATTTAAAATATAATTTATCTATATAAATAATTTATTAAAAATTGTGTTTTCTTTTTAAATTATATGTATTTACAGTTAATCAAAAAATAAAGCTACTCAAAAAATACCAAAAAACATCCAGATTAATTTTTATAAATAAATTTTAAAAAATATGTTTTCTTTTTCAAATAAAATTAATAAATGTCTAAAAAATTTGTATTAAAATAGATTCTCCATTAAAAAGAATCAAAATTATCATTTTATAATATATATATATATATATATTTACTTGTAAAATTGTATTTATTCATACATTTTTTTCTATAAAGAACATATGATAAACATTAAATAGTTTAACAAATAAAAAATATATTTATTTCTTTAAATTAATTCATTGAACATGGTTTGATTAATTTATTAATAAAAAAGGTTTTAAATTTCATAAATATAGTATTTGAGTAAATGATTTCCTATATTTTCAAAAGGGTTTTATATTCATCTCTTGTTAATTGGTGATAAATAAATTTTATTATATAGATGTGTAAACTATATTTTCAAAATATAAATAATATTTTTCATAACTATAATTCAAAATTATATGGGAATCATATAATAATATTTTAATATTATTGTTAGTAATACATTGTATTTTTGTAAAACTATGTCTGGGATTTCACTCTTGTTGCCTAAGGAACATCAGATATTTCTAAACACAAGAAAAACATAGTTGTTTGTGTACTACAAGCTAATATATGTGTCTCTTATAGAACAAGATCAACATTTTGTGTTATGAAAAGAAATAATAACATGGTTATTTAAAATAACACAAGATACATTTAGTTTTTGATGAAGTCAAATATATCAAAAATATTAAATTAATCAAAATAATAATAATTCCAAAAAACACATGGTGTAAAAACATTCTGGAGTACGTAAAAACTATCGCCTCTATGAATGGTGTATTTCATTTTTAATATGTATAGTTTATTTTTTTCTAAAAATAAATATGTACTAAATATGTATGTTATTTATGTCATCGATAAAGTTCTACTGATGATATAACCATGATGAAATTAAAAGTAACAAAAATAAAAAATCAAAATATATCAGAAAAGAAGAAAAATCACTCCCTAAAACATTAAATTAACATTTTATTATTAATGAATGGGTAATAAATGGCTTTAATGAAATCATATGTTGTATGATATATATATTTATGGGTTTGTAATATATTTTTAATAAAATAATATTTATTATACAAGAGGTTTGAATGTGTATGAAGTAATTTGAGACTACAGGCAGGGAATTTCTTTCTCAATTTTTACTTCAGTGAGACACTATCCATATTCACTGCTATTTATTTTTTTGGTTTATTATCCTACACTTAAACGTGTTTTATGGTTATTATCCTAAAAATTATTTTGATTTACGTATCCATTTAGTTATTTTTTTCTGGATATGGTTTGTAGTTCAGATGATATTAATGTGGTAGGGTATTTTGGTCTCAATTTTCCTTCTCTAAGATATTTCTTATGTTTTTCACCTATCATCTTTTATGAGTTCCATATATATACCATTTGACATGTAATATCCTAATCATATATTTTATCTTGATATTTTGAGTTTCATTTTATGTTTTTATTTCACAGGGCTAATTATTCAATGATACCAATGGTTTAAAGGTTTTATGATACAATCTCATCATGTATTGCGATTGTTTATGATTGTGCTTCTAATGATGAAATATTGTTAACAGTATCCAAATAAACTCATGAATTTTATTCTTCTCTTGTTATTTCATAAAAATAAATTTTCCCCATTTTTCTACCTTTTTGTATTGATTATTTCGACGGAATGTTTTTATGAAAAGTCAACATTATTTATCTCATGGGTAGGAAGCCATTTTTATCCTATATCCATGTTTTATAAAAAATCAAAATTATTTTAAAATTATCACAATAATTTAACAAATTTTTTATGAATTTTGTTTTAATAATATCTTGAAATTAATGGTCATGTGATTTTAAAAAAATGCATTTTTGGGGTTTATAAAAATTTTGAAAGTTTTCTTGGTATTACATTTAATACATGAAAATAATTATCCAACCACATTACCAAAAAGTTCATTGATTATTTTGATATAATATTCAATTTTTATTTTAAAATATAATTACATTAAAATTTTTTATGTGCTAAAATGTATTCTTTATAATTAGAAGGGATATTATATCCCTAAAATGTTTTAAATGATTTTCAAATCATCATTTAATAGTTTTCAATGTTATTTCCAACTAAAATGATTTCTAAAATATTAAATGAATTTTTACACATAATATTTTATTTTTAAAGAAAATTCATTTTCATTAATAAATATTTCACATTTCAATTCAAATTTATTTTATATCTCTGGTGGATTCTATTGATTTTAATTATTTTTTACTTGTGATACAATTCAATAATATAATTCATATACGTTATTTAAATGGTTTATATTTATGATTGGATGATTTTTTTGAAACATGATTCATTTCAATATTTTCACGATAATTAAATTCTGAAATTATTATTAAACATATCTATTTTCGAGAGGTTATGATGATTTGAATTATTAATTAATACCATTTAATATGATGGGTTATGATATGATCTTGGTTTTATGATGTTAGTACACACGTCTTTATCATTTTATTTCTCTGATTGTGGGGACCTTTATATCCCACTAACGTATTGGTTAATGATATATACCTAATTTGATTAAAAATGGAAACTAGATGATAGAATTGTTCCACTATTGGAAATAAGTGTGTCCTGACCCAAAATAGGAAATAAGTGTGAATGGATCCATTGTGGGAAACAGATTTGTCCTAACACACTATGGGAATCATGTTCACCTTTATCCACTATGTATATGGTCTTGGTTGTTAACCTTGAATAATGAAATTTTTATCTATATTTATGATGGTGCCACACATTTTTATTATGATAATCTTTTTCATGATTGATTTATAATGATTTCTTACAATTATGGTGAACACTTTATTAAATGATAAATTTTTATTTTGTGACACAAGTTTATGGGTTATGTTAGGTCAGGTATGACCCTTGAAAGATATGATCACGATAATACAAAATTATTATTATCTTATGATTTCATTTGGGAATATAATTATATCTCTTATATTCACCTTGCGAAGAATCATAGATTACCCTTTCTCATGTTTTCTTTCCATAGATTAGGAATAAATTTTTTAAGTAAGGTATGATAATGAAGGGAACTAAAGGAAAATATCATTATCAGATATTTTAATGATCTTTCAAAAAATAATATTATTATGTATCTAGTCTCTAAATACACTAAAAATTAATAGTTTGGGGTAATGTGTTTATGTAATGTAATGAATATTCATCTAAAATTATGTGATATTTTTTAATGGAAATCATGGATCATTAAAATATCACCCTAATTTAATTTTTATATGATGATTTAAAAAATACCTTAATTTTTATGTGAAATTTATAATATTATTTGAACATAATTTAAATTTAAACACACAAAATGAAATAAAATATTTTTGATGAAAATGCACTTATGAATTATAAAATGACTTCCCCCAAAATAAGTGATTCGTTATTTCCTACTAATTAATAAATACATATATATTAAATAGGATAAATATAAATATATTTCATAAAGTGGTCACTCATATTCAATAAACCCAATTCAATGGCTAGGTTATAATGGTAACATTTAAATAATACGTTTTTAATATTATTTCAAATCTCTTAATGGTTCATGTTGAATGTTTATAAATATATCAATATTATTATTATTTTATAATAAATTATTGGGATGTCATGGGTTATGAATTAAACATTTCATATCCTATTTTATTAGTTAAATTTATTACCGTTGGTATTACACACATTCATGTTGTAATTATTTCTCAGACTAAATCTATTGTTCAATGATATATGATATAAAATGCAACAATAATTGGTGTGACATTCATGACCATAAATTTCCTAATGAGTGAGTCATATAAATAACCTAATTGAAAACCAAAATATATAATTTGGGAAATAAAATTAATTTCATTTCTCTTTTGAAACAAACCTTTCATTCTCTAGGTAAAATTGAGCATCTATAATTGAAAACACACAAATCATGTGTGGTTGAATTCCCATAACATGTGACTTAATAAATATCCAATTATTTCTTAATAATTTTCCATATATTAGTCTCAATACATGTTTGTATTGTGAAATAAGTTATTTATCACTTATAGGTCCGAATATAAATCCCTAATAATAGTTAATTTGAGCTCACAGTATCTATATTTTATGAAAATAATTTGGAATCCTTCTAAACATAAAATGATGGTTTGGATACCTCTAAAAAATACTGTTATTGAGATAGATTATATATTAAAACATTGTAAATATAGAGTTACAGTGGTGTAAAATTATACTTCTACTTTTCTCTGATCCATACATAAGAAAAGATCATTTTGACTCAACCATTCAAAAAATATAATTCATGTCGTCATTTGGGTTTCAATAATCAGATGACTTGACGTATATTTACATTAAATTTTGATACATCTTAGGTTGCAATAGAGTTGGAAAATTAATAATATTAAATTTTCTATCACATCATCATAGGATGAATAATAGGTTAATTCACAAGTTAGAGTAACTCTTTTCATTATAGTAATATTATATTCCATCGAAATAGTTATAGAGCCACTATATCGATGCATAATCCTCACAAACAATCCATTGATACATGGTTAACTCTATTGATTTAGACTCCCATTCACGATGGATATTTTTCATTATAGTGGCAACAATAACTTTTCCTTGAGATGGAACTTCATATAGAGACCAATGATATTATAATATATAATCCCTGGAAGATCCAAAGTCTTTTTGAAGATAGATCTCCTAGAGATAATTCTCATCTTCTCAATGTTAACACTCCTCCATCTCTTCAGTGTGACTATGTTCAACCTGAGATATTGTAGATCATATATTATCATATTTTGTAATCAATATTCCCCTAATTAAATGTTTTATGATTTCATTCATATATTCTCATCATTGACTGATATCCTTTATGTAATAATGGACTTGATAATAATAGAATCCACCATATCCAAACATGGTAAATATTTCATGGAAATGATAAATATGTGTGGATCCATCTTCCTGGGACGTTTCTAAAAGTAACCTCATTATATCTTGTGAAATAATTTATCTAGATACGCATATAATGTTTTATTTTCCTAAACTCTCCATTGAATAACTCTCAGGGGGAAATATCCTTAAATTTAATAACAATGCAATATGTACTATTCAATACATGATAATTTAGTAGCCCCTTATATGACTTCAGCCACAGTCTACACCGATGGTAAAATTGGGGTTGAAGCAACTTCCTCATTTCTAACTAGAATAACTTATTATATTGAAGGATGTAAAACAACACAACATTTAATTATAATATAGGAGGATAAGTAATAAATTTATTTTTCATTCTATACACATTGATTGATTAGTGGGTGGGTTCAAGTCTCCCAATATATATCTAGCATCCTCAACTAGAGAGGTTCATATCTATAGATGTGAGAGATTTTATGAGTATTCATAGAGTATATATCAAATAACCAATAAGAAACCCCTTTTTCAAGATCTTGATCTCTTAATACCTTATTTTAATGATTATTAGAATCCTTAATGTCTTGGTGATGGATGGCCATAAAAATTTCATCTGTAGACAAATATGTGCATGTCAAGTATCCCAGTTTATAGACCACCTATAGAGAAGTAACATGATCATGAGTAAAGGAAATTTTTTCACCAAATAAATTTTAAAACCCTACATCTCATATAAAAATCCATGTATTTATATTTGATTTATAATTTCTTCTACTCCCATTGGGTTATCAAATGCAGTAGCATGCCTCATCGCTTATTCCTTAATAGAATCCTCATGAATGCCTAGATCAAGACCCAAATTCATCCTATTATGAAATTCATCCACCATGGTACATAATAGAAACCATTCAATCAAGAAAGAGTCATGGATGTTTTTAGAGTCTGTTCCTTAGGGTGTATGGAATAATCTGCCTCTAATAATATTTCCTATGTTTATTTTCAAACAACCTTGAAAATAAATCCTTTATAAATAATGTTCAGAATAAGAAGTATTTCATGATGGTCAAAATCTTCCACAAATATATTCCACACTAAATTAAGATCCCCATCATGACGCACATTAGATTACCCATGCACCCGATCAGCTACTTTTGAGAAAGTAGAAAATCTGATATCATTGATGGTTTCTACAGGATCCTTCAATAAATGTGATGATTCTAGAAATTTAATAAACCCATCCATGAAAAAATTAGTCATAAATATACATATAATAATATTTTATTCACCATCACTATATGTGGGATATTTTCTCCATATTTAATAATATTTACATGTTTCACCCTATCATTCGACATGATTTCCTATAACTGTTTTAGTCTCAACAAATCGGGTTCATACTTCACCTAACATATTCTTCTAAATATCACTAGGATCATATCTACATCTCTAAATTGAAGAAATAGAGTTAGATTAGGAAATATACATGATGATTAGATGTATATACGTGATAGATCATTGGAATAGTGTGTTGTAAACACTAACCTTATCTAACAAAATAATTGTAAAATTTGTTTTCCCTCTAGCGACAATTTCATTCATTTCTAAGAAGACTAGAGCTTTTATATTCATATACTGGTAACAGTGGGGGAAGGTTAGAATATCCTCTCAATCTATTTATGTGTGACCCTTTTAACTAATTATAATTATTCTACCTCTAGAGGAGTTGACCCCACAACATAGAATGGTATTCTATCCAATGTATAACTATGTGATTTTATTCATATTTATTCTTCCTCCTCCATAAGAAAATGATTATGGTGATTTATTTTTTAAATAAAAATTTCTCATTAAATTGGGTATAAAATATTTTTTTTCATTGTAAATAGTCTTACATATATAAGTCCAACAGTTTAATTCCATTTTCAAATGGATTTATTAACAAATGCATCAATGAAACCATGTTTTATCATTTCGTTCACACGTTTTACTAGAGTGTTTGGATTTCAATAGAAAAAAAATAAATAGTTCTCAAATATACTTTGCCTCCAATATAGGATGTGTATCACAATAAAGGTTTTGGGGAGCCTATAAATCTTTTAGTTGGTCAATTAATATTCTTACTTAAAGTGTTTCCCATAAATCCCTAATACTGAAGATATTATGCTTCCAAAACTAATAAACCTTAGTCCATAGGTATTATAATGAATCCACAATCTATTTTGAATAAGACCTAACTTCCATCGACTTTCTTATAATTATAGGAATTTCCACAATAATGTGAGTCTAAGAAAATTTAGCACATGTATCTTCTTAGTGATGATGATGAGGTTTCCATAGTCTAAAATAGGCTGGTATAAGATTTTCAACTCTTCATCACTTCCAGACCTATAGTCATGGTCATTTTGGATATTCTAGAACATCATCACTCTAACCATTTAAGATAAACATTTTTCTACCCTTCTGTCAACCCAGACCTGTAATAACCACAAATCATGGAACAATTTTTCAATTATCCCTTAAGGATGTAAATAAATTTAAGAATTTTCATATGTTACAGTTGACCTAATCTGTGAATTAAATGAAGAAAACATAATAATACCTGAAATATTTCATGGGCTAAGAGTGCCCAGATATTTCTTGAAACTATGTTATTTTTTTTATCAAACATCTATAAGAGGATTCATTTTTACTGTTGTAAGAACTGATGTTTTTGTTACAACTGATAAGTTTCATAAGCCTTAAAGAAAACATTTTAATCTACCCATGCCAGCAGTACACAGTCTCAAATGGAAATCATATATGACATCATCTAATAATTATTAAGGTAATTGGAAACAATTATTCTAGTTTGTGGATCACTATAAAGGAATATGTTGAAGTCATTAAATAGATTTAAGATATATAAAGATACAAAATATATTAAAGATATAGTCTTAATGTCATATATAAATTAGATGAAGAGTAGAAATTGATATTTATGAATAAAAACTTCCTAAGTTATCTAATAATATTTAAATTTGGTTGATATAAATCACAAAAATACTTAAAATAGTTTGGAAATATGATAGTTTTTTATCTGTATGTATATATGTATCATACATTCATGATTCATTGGTAACACATGGGTATCCAATATAATGTTCTCCCCTTATTATATCTTAACATCCATTAAAATTGAACCTAGTTGCACATAACAATTGAAATCACAAACTATAAGTAGGTAAGTGACTATAAAAAGTATTATGAATTCAAGAGTATGGGTCTTCACATGGAAATCAATATCAACTGTGTAAGCATACTATTCATATTTTCTATGATTCGGAACAATTAAATACATGACTGGAATTACCTTCTTTTCTACTTTGTGACACCTATATGGATTCTTGAAAATAATTCACAGCCTAACGGTTTCAATAAATAACTCATCCATACCAATGGGAGAATATCATCCCATTGGAGAGCGATGTTTACCATAACTATGCAGTATAATTTTAATTATTCAAGGGATAAAGTTACAATGAATTCATCAAATTCTCTAATTGTCTTTGGTTGAAGAACATGTCATTCATGACACCCAATATGAGTTCACCATTATACTTTTATACATTCCATAAACTGACACATACTTATCTATTTTTTTTTATAAAAACTGATGGTAAAAGAGTTCTATCTATTTAAAAAATAAGTGACTATGTCAATGCGATTTTACATGTATTAATCACATAAATTGACACATACTTCCCTATTTTTTATTCTTTACATTGAATTAATTTCACATCATACACACATAGTAATCCTAAAACCATTTATTTTTAACTCCTCAAAGACATAAAACATACAATCATTTTTCAAACCCCTTAACTAATCGATACAATGGGATGAATAATATATGTTAATCAATGTGTATTTACTCAAAAATATGATCTATTGCATATATAGTTCTCATATTATAGTTCATAAGGAACATTGAGTATTCCTCCCTTAATTAATGTAATATCCCTTAGATGAGTGATTCAATATGGTAATGTTTTTATACAAACTAGAATTAGATCATGGGATGTAATTGTCGGACTACTTAATAAGAATGTTCATTAGAATCAAATTTATATATAATAGAATGTGATCCTATACAAGATATTTCTAATGGTACATTGCTAAAAAAATCGACATGCAACATATACAAATTCACAGATTGTAGTACCTTGGTCAAACAATGTCTAGTGTCTCCTTGATATGAGAAATAACCTAATCATTTGAAATCATCATTATGTACTCATCAATTATAATTTACTAATTAAATAGATAATATTTCCTCATATATAAACTATATATTTAATTTGAAAGTTTATAAGTAAAAAATAGTATATTATCTAACCCACTGGTGGATATTTGGATAAGTCCAATTTCACTCACCCAAGGAATTTTGTAAGTGGCCTCGCTATTGTTTCTTACATTGGGAATATTATATAGCTCTCCTCAATCAACTCACATTGAAAAATATATTTCACATGAATTATTATCTTATCTTACTTATCTCAATCAAATCACCCAATACATCCTCAAAGGGAGTGATTTCCTATGATGATTTCACTATAACTCTATTTTCATCCCTAGGAAACCAAAATATGGGAGAAAAAATGGTAAATGAATGCATTAGAGTAGCATATATCACATGAGAAAGAAAAATAATAAAATACTATACATTATGGGAAATTCCAAAAAAAATAGGGATGGAGGGGATAACCCCCTCCACTATAATTAGTTTTTCCTGACTAATGATGTTTTTCAATTGGACTAGTTAAATAGGTTATAAGACATAATTACCAATAATTTTTGTGGTGAAAAAAATTGTGAAGGAAAAACAATATCGATGTCAATAATAGTGTAGAAAATACCCTCTTTCAAGAATATATTCTTTTCAGTGTTATATTTAACATAGGGCTAAACCCAGCTATTTATTAATGGGATCTGATCATATAGGGATACAAATTTTTCCTATTCTATATTCCCTTCAGAAGTATGATGATAATAAATGTGGAATACTTAAACTCTTGAAGAAAATGTATAAGTAATAAAAACTTTGTATTCTCTAAAACTATTATAGTGTACCAAATTAAACATTTAATAATTCTTCACTATGGCCAGGACCTTGTGTTGGTTCCAGTATTTCATATTACTTTCACAAATAGATACTTCACAGAAGTTTAATCTTTTTACACTCTTACATGAGGTTCCCTCATCACCCAGGGTCCCAATTATCCTATAATAACGGGACAATAATTATCACTTTTTAGAAGAATGACATTTATCCAATGTATTTCACTCCAAACACTCCCACTAGAGTACTGGAACCCCTTTTTTAGCTTATTAAGGCTATAATAAAATATGTAATTAACCTAAATAGTTGGATTTTGATTTCCCCAAATCATTGAAACTGTGTGACGATTTCAAGAAACCACTTCTTCTCTAGTATAGTATAACTAGGGTGAGGTAAACTTACATAATGATATACTTATATAAATTTCTTTCCAAAAAAAATTAATCGTGCCCCTCGTCATTGGAGAAAGTACTCACCCAAGTAGTTTCCTTAAGATCACATTTGGAAAAATTATCACATAGGCTATTTCTTTCAGACTTTTCCCATGTTTTACATGGGTAATTTATTTATTACTAAACTCATTATCAATTGGAAAAAAGCCTTTATCACATCAAAAAATATAACTTGGGAAAATCGATCATCACTTCTCCCAACTATCATTAATCAAACCATTATCCAAGATCATTAATTCATGAAATTTCATTCAATAATGAAAAAAATTTATATAACTAAAATTCCCACATAGAGATCCAATTATCAAAACCCTATCTAGAGATACTTTACTCACACGATCAAGGTATTAGATCATTCATTTGTGTGCTCCTTTTTCATTCATTCCATTGGTAAGAGGTATCCTTCACATAACTCCCCTTATTGAGATGGTCAAAATGGTGTTTGAAATTATAAATTCCCCTATTAATAAGGGCCCTTATCATTGAGGTTATGGTGGGGGACTTCCCATATTTTCAGTGTAAATCACCTTCCATATTTTTCTTGAGATATGAATCTAATCGGGTAGTATTTGTGCCTTATGGTTTCCAAATATATAATTTATAAACCCAAATCCATGGTTTAAAAAAGGTAAATAAATATAAGATTAATCATCTCTCAAGAAGTAATCACATTTTATTTTTTACATTCTATCCCTCTATAGACTAACCCTCATCCACAAGAATATGAGGCACAGATTTAACTAGTAATTCCTATAAGACTATTCCCCTAGTCATTCTTACTGTCTAACCCACCATAGTTTCACCCTCATCCACCGGATGGTGAGGAGTAAATTCAAATATTAATCCAGTTATGGTGTAAACCCATTTTCATTCTTGTAGTATGTTATATCCCTATTATATTATATGTCACATCTGTATTCCATTAGGTGACCAGTAGGGTTTTTCAACATTGGGATTCTAATTAATGTGCGGGTATGAGATTGAATAACTTATGAAATATTTACTATGTAATAGTGTTCCTTGTTTCTAGGACCAATCATGAATAATTTCATCTAATGAATTCAATTTAGTCATATCATAGAATTATTTAATAATCATCCTCTACCTCAATTGTAATTTCAAACATAATTGAACTACATGGGCTTTGATTTTTGGACCAATGGGATATGTAAGACACCACATTGTGGTTAAAAACAAACTTCTTAATCCCATAACTATCCTTATTAGGAAAAAATTCTACGTATATCATTACCCCACTCGTACGTCTACATTCTATCCTGGAACATTCAACTACAAAGGATTTCCCATGCGTATGTCTCCATACTGGTATTTTGGTGGAAAATTTCTTCTTGAAGTCTTTCATGCCTAACATTAAACTATATTTTCTTTTCTTTATCAAAATAAATTAAATGGTTTGATTTATATAGTTAACTGATAAAAAATTATGTTTTTTCTAATTCCCCTCACAAGCATACATAGGAAACCCCCATCAGAGGCTTGATCCCAAACTAAAAAAATGTATCCCTTGATAATTATATTTTATTGAGTTCTTCGTTGTGTGGCATTAAAATAATGTTACCTAAAGTCAGTCATTAAAAAATATTTCACAAAATAAGATAGGGAACCTCTAAAACCTATAGATAGAACCACTAACAATGAACCTCTAATACTGATAGATAGATCCACTTATGGAGAACCTCACATTAATAAAAATTGTAACATATGTATATGTTAATAAGAAATCACAAATATAAAGGGTGAGAAGTCCAATATTGGGATTTAGGATAGATTAAAGAATATGTATTAAATCTATAATAGATCCCTAGAATAGGAAATAATTTTTCATAATAGGGTGTGATGAGATTGAACACCTATCCAATTGACCAATGTGAGAATCAAAGCATTATAAATAAATCTAATGACCTCATACCTTTGTAAATCATGTCCATAGTTCATCACATATTTTGAAATTGTTCGATGTTATGGGTTCCATGAATAAATTTCATTGGAAACTATACTGAGGGTGCATGTAATTTCCCATATACAAACGACTCTTCAAATCATTTGGGGAGTGAAAAATATGCCAAACAGAAACAGTTCATTGATAATGTTTTCCCATGTATATTATCATTTTTCTTTATTAAAAGTATCTATATTTAGTCACTATTCCCTCACCCATGATCACACAGAATATGAATCAAAAAGAGTGAATTCTATGTATACAAGGACACATATATTTTATATAGTTCACTTGAACTACGTTATGTACAAGGAGAAGACACCAACATTGCGTCACTGTTCCAAAATCCACCATAATCTCACTAAAATGATAAGAGTTAACTCAGAGTCACTCCAGGTCAAGGTGAAATGCATTTAAATTTTATTAGGTGTATAAAATTACCTACCAAGGGAAAATATATCTTTTTTCTCCACTACACACTATTAAGGGAATGTTTTATTAGTATGTTGATGGAAAGTTCTTTTGATGGTCATCATAGTAACTAAACTGTTGTGCATAATCAACTTGATAACGTATTCTTCATTAATCTCTAATTCATTGTTCTCTAATTATATATTAAAAGATAAGATCAAATCCTTTTAAAGTATATTGAATCATCATATTCCTTTTTCTAATGAAATATGAGTGTACCATTTTTGAAATTTAATCAACTCGTTATATTCCACAAGAACAATACAGTAGTGACATCCCCTATATGATAATAACTCTATACTAAAGATATCCATAGTAAAATTCATATTTTTTTTACTAGATAGAAATATGATTTCCTATCACTGCATATTTTTATTTTTTACATTAGAAAATGAAATATGGAAGATTCATTTTTTGGACTATTTATTTTAATCGAATACCTCTTCATATTCTACTTTCATTTTTGAAATATATTTTCAATACATTATCTCAAATTATCTATACTCCTTTATAAGATTCAATTTTTTCATTAAAAATGATATGATATGTATTATAAAATATGAATTTAAAGTATGTATTTTAATTTGATTACTATAAATGGTCTCATTTATCAAATTATCCATGATATATCCAGCTACCCCATAAGATTTCATACGGTCAAAATGTGATCTTAAAATTGAGTACATCATCTAAATATTTTTCCTCTCTGTCTATATTTGAAATTCAAACTCAAACATTTTGTTTCATTAAATACTATTAAAAATTGAAATTTATGCATTCCAAAATCCCCCTTTTCATGTCTATATTTATACCAAACTCTAAGATATAAGTAATAATTTTCTAATATATCAAGATTTTTTATTATTGTATATCATGAATTTGAAAAAAACTTGAACAACCTTTAGAATAATAAATTTTTTATACCATGGTGTAATGTTTCTCTTTTGAAAAATTATTTTAAGAAACCTTTTTCAATGCTAACTAGCACGTTTTCTTTCATTAATAGATATATCCCATAGAAAAAAATAGTTTTATATGGGGTGTAGTGGCTCCCCACTATAATTTTTTAGTCATTATTGTGTGATTCTTCAATGTCATTGGATTTCTCAACATTTTGTTTCAGTTTTCATCCTTTCGAACCATAATATCTTCTATAATTTTTTATAATGTAATCTTATCTCCTTCCAAAATATCTTTAACTCGCGCATCAATGTGTGACACCCATTTCATATTTCAATATCTCATTAAATATAATACATCAACAAAAAAATTTCAAATTACATTCACAACTTCCAACGGGTCATCTATTGTTTTCCATATATTTTTTATTCCACTCAAGAATCCAAACACACATTTTTTCAGGGAAGCAAATTCCATTTTATGTTATTTTAGATGATTATATTTTCATTTCATCTATCGTATAACCCTTCATGAAAATGGATAACATATTATTTTACTTCTTTAAAATACCATACACTACGAAATATATGGTCATTCCATTTCCAATCAAAATTACACTAGATAAGAATGATTTCAAAGCCTTAGTATCACCATTTAGTATATAGTTATCTAAAACACATGCTGGGAAGTTACCATCATATGAAATATTCCATCATTATCTAAATAAAAAAACACATGCTCATAATCATAAAAATCTATAATAAATGCGAATATACACATTAAAGTACTACCATCATCCTTTAAGGATGTATTTATCATCACACTCATCATCACAGTGCCTTGATATTTAGAAATCCTACCACTGGTGTTTTAATGCGTGCTTCCTCTATAAATGATATATTCTTGTTCTCATTACAACATGTATATTAGTGTAATAAATTATTTTCCTTGTAAAGTGGCCAATTATTGTAATTACCATCATTATAAATTATGGTATAATTTAAATAATATAACCATTATTAACTGATAACAAATCCAATTCCAAACCTCATGTTGTATCAAGTCCAAAAAAACTAGTGACTATTCAAGTTAAGTCCATTTCTCACTAGTATTTTTATAATCAAGTTTATTTTGGACTTAATTAGAATATTTATTCCTTCGTATACACCATAGAATATTGTTTTTCATGTTTTAGGATATGAATAGTAGTATAATAATTCCCTAACGGATTGAAAAGTTTTTCAAGAGATGTCTTTTTTACATAACCATCGTTTTATATAGAATATTTGATAAGATATTATTAAATGACTATATTTAAACATTGGTAGTCACATTATAGAAGGATATGTTACAAACCAAAAATTTAGTTTAAAATAATAGTTAGCTCGATATATTTATTAATAAGTAATATTAATCATTAAGTGAACTAATATATACTGTGGAAATTTTATAATTAAAATGTGACCAATATACACTAGTCATTAAATTGGTGGAAATATATATATGAATAACCTTCTTTTGATATATATATATGTGTGTGTATTTTTGTGTATGTGTGTGTATATATATATAATATTTATAATTAATGTAAATTTATTAATTAATATTATTCAATAAGAACTATAAATTTTTATATCATTATTTTATGCATAAAAAATATTCATCATAAAATATATAATATAAGTGAATATTTTAATAAATTTATAAAACATTCAGAATTTTGTTTTATAAAATGAAAAAATTAAATGCATTATATCAATATAAACCTTGGCTGAAATTTTGAGAAATTTATTAAATGTCTTGTTTTTCATTAGATAGAAAGACATACCAATTTTTCAAATACAATCATATTTTTCATTAAATGAAGTAGTTTAAAAGCATAATTACATTTATGATTTTGACATAAAAGGAAATATTATCAATTTTTATTATTATATTATTATTAATTCTATTCGAATCATTTACCTTCATGATTTTCATATAGGTTAATTTGTAAGCTTAAAATTTATTTTACTAATGATTTTTTTGTGTTTTGTTTTTTGGTTATATTTGAAAATTTATTATTACATTCCAATATATATATATATATATATATATATATATTTAAAAATGGACTCCATATTTTGAATCATGAGGGTAAAATTTAGAAAATAGAATTATTTTATTTTTTTTCATTATAGATAGTAACCATGGAAAAAATTTGACACCTAAGAAAGGTTAAATCAGGAAATAATGGTTATAACTATGGGATATGAATTTAACTTATCCATAAAACATGGAATTAATATATTCTATAAATAAGGTCTAACCATTTTCATCCAAGATTCTATATTATGGAACTTTTTTATTTTAATTTTATAATGACTTTTATAGTATTAGGTAAATAAAAATAAAAAACATCACTATATTTCATTTTAAGAACTATACTATTTTTTCATGGGGATATAAAGAGGGTTTTGTTTTGTTATATATTACTATTTTAAATATTAATATATTTTATAGTTCTTTTTAAAAAAAATTATTAACCGTATAATTACAATAAATTTTTATGATACAATGATAATGTTCTATTTCAAGTAGTATAAAATATTACTAAATAATTTTTTAAAAATTAAAATAAATAAGTCTTGGTTGAATTTTTGTGTCCCATGAATTCTATGGGTAATTATAATTTATAATTTAATTTTAATGGGTATATAATAAAAAATTCATCCTAGACTTAATGTTAAATTAAATGAGTAATTCCAAAAATGATATTAATGATATTTTCAGTTATATAATATGTCATTTAATTAATTAAAAATTTGATAAGTCCTGAAATGCCACAATGGAGGTGGTATGAGGTAGTAAATTTAATTCATTGACCATTTATTGTTAAAATTGTATCCATAGAAAAAAAATTATATCCCTTAATAATTCAAAAATATGTAACCACGGTTAAGGATTAAAAGCTTTAATTGGGGATTAAAATAATGAGACTGGGGATAAATATCCAATAAATCCTTAACTAAATCATATTTGATGTTTTTATTGAAATCATATATCATCATTATATTTATATTAATATATTTTAAAAAACATTTTCCATGAAGGTGACTTAATAATATTTTAATGTTTTAAAAAATTACAAGATTACCCATTGCCTCCCTCATAAATGGGTGCCCCTCCATTATTTTATGGAAACCAAATTAAGTCACATAGATCTACGGAACTACTCCCAACTCTATAAAAAACATCCCTACCAGTGAAATATTGGTTCTAGTATTCATAAAAATCTATTTCATAAGTCATTAAGAAGGGGTTTAAAGGAATCCTATAGAATAATAAGAAAACTTCTTACCTGACCTATTTCAATTTATTATTCTTATAACACGTTTAAATTAGGTAAATTAATCCTAAAATATTAAATAATATATCCCAACTAATTATAAAAATTAATGTGTTTTCTGAACCACCAATTTCAACCATCCTTCCAGTCAAATGGGAAATAGAATTATCGCTCATTTCTAGAAGTGGAAAAACTCCTCCACATAGTTATATGATATATTTTCCATCATCAAAATTCATCATTTGTTACTATTATGGAATTAATTTTTTTATATTTTATTTTCTTAAATAATTATACTTCATTACTTATAATATATTATCTTACTTATTACCTTTTCATACATTAAAAAATGATAATCATTTTTTATGTTTACCTATGGACTATCATCTCTAGAAAATGATGTGAATTATTTTTTACTTTCAATTTACATGGGAGGTAATAAGAATATATTAAATAAATATGTTTTTTCTATGATAAAATATTTATTATTTAAAAATTAATGAGTTTTAACTTTCTTCCATTCCAACCATAAAAAAAAACAAAATATAACTGATGCGTACGAAATAATTTATCATCTCAATCAAGTGATGTAATTAATTTTACACTAAAAGTTTATCTAAATTGTATGAAAAGTTTATGTACTAATTAAACTTGGCAATTACCAAATTAATAATTTTTTTGTGTGATGGAATCAAGATAAATTTACTAGTACAAGAAATTCTGAGTTGAAACTATTATGAAAAATGGAACATTTTTCACCCAAAATAGTAATTTTAATAATAAAACATTAACAAATTATTGATAAGATGTTATATGTAAGTCATGTATGGTATTATATGTATTAATATGGTTATTAAAGATATGTATAATAAGTTTATATTTTATAAATAAGATTATTGAATTCATATGAATTAGAAGATAAAATTAAGTTGTTGATTTATGTCCACTCTCATTTTAATCATGATGGATTATGCTTGAATTGACACATGATGAAATTATATTATACTTATATAAAAACCCATTTTTTATTTTATTTTTCTATGGTTATTTATTGAAACATTATGTATTAGTACTATTTTCTACTCATTTGTGCTAAAAAATGTTCAAAAAATGTTCTCATGAATAGTGTGCCTAATTTATCATATTTTGGTCAAACATATTTTCTCTTCCATATCAATGTATTTTATTATAATTTAATAAATTTTTACTATTATTAAATTATTATTTAAATTATATTTCCCCATGTTTTTTAATTTAACAAAATGTATAAAAATAATATTCTTCTCATTTTCTGAACATGATACATGTTTTTCATGGTGTTAACAAATACTTGTTTTGATGATTATTACATGAATGAAATTTCATGTTGTGATGACCAAAAAATGATTTGAATATTTAAATACAAGTTTCTAAAGTTCTTCTAAACATAAATTTTTTCTTTATTAAGTTTTAAAAAAATTATATTTTAAAAAATCAATTTCAAATTGAAAATAGTGTTTTCATAAAGAAATATTCATGTGGAGTTTTAATATAATTTTTTATCTATGATAACATCTATTTATTTTACTTATTTTATAATGAGGATATGATCCATTGATATTTCATTATTATTTCTCTAGATGTTTTTTTATTTTGATAATTATCTATTTATGAAACCCAATTCCTTTACATGGGTTTTACAATAATGAAATGATGAATGCTCTTATTGTCTTATAGAAAATTTATGTTTTAATTTTATGTGAATGGTGGGACTATTATAAAACACAAATTTATTGTGTAAATATGGACTACTTATCAAATAATTATGTGATGTGAGATCTTAGTTTCATGTTCAAAAAAAAATATGTGGACATATATTCATGTTCATAAGTTTATATGTGGTCCAATTTTCATGTTCATATGTTATTGTGTGGACCTATTTTAATGTAAATAAGTTTATAATAGGACATATTTTGTTGACCAATCATTTATTAAGGGACCATATTTCATTACATTATGTTAAAAAGGAAAACTTTACCAAATATATTCGTGTTCAAAATGTTATAATATTATGTTTCTCACATTTTTATGTTTATATTTTAATATCATGTATTATTACTAACAATTTATGAATCCACATTATTATGAATATTTTATTGGTAATAATAAATATTTTTGTAATAAATCGTGATTAATGGTTTTTGATTTATTTTATATTAACTAATTGTGTAATTATTATATTTTTAGGACCTTATGAGCATATATTATCATTCATCGATACCACCTATGTTTACCCTTACTTAGTATGTTAGCTCACCGTTTTTCGAATTTAACATCCCCAGGTTTTGATGGAAGATTCTACATATGATATATCTATAAGAGTATTCACATAAAATAATTATGGGAGACATTAGAGATACATTATTAAGTAATATTTTTATATATCAAGACACAAAATAAAATAATCCCTTATATGTTTATTTTTTGTATAATTGTGTTATGTTTTGTACATTCATCTCTAATGATTCCATATTTACACTTGTTTTTATTGGGTCTCTTGATTTGGTATCAAAGTAGGGTATAATTGTTTTTTGTATATTAATATTATAGAACATTGGTGAAAACCAAAGTAATTAATATATTTAAATGATAACAACTTTTTATTTTGGTAAGGTAGATATTTTGTTGTATTCCAAGAAATAAATCCATGTCTGGACACTAAAAGTTTATGCAGTTTTTTCACAAATACATATACAATTAAAAAAATTATATTGATTTGGATGTGTATATCACCACTGTCATTTTTCATCGTGGTGAATTGGGCCTTACTTCAAATCATGTTTGACTCTCTGGGGGTATATGATTTTTTTAAATCCCAATATCATTATTAAGAATTATGAATTATTTTACTAAAAACTACTATGGGTGACCTAGAAAAAACCTATAGTGTAATTGACTGAAATTAATATTTCATCATGAAGGACCCAAACATATGATAAATAGATATTATATATAAGTACAAAATATTCATTATATAACTTAATAACAAAAACAAGAATCATTTAGGTCTACATTCATTTGAAACATGGACATGTTATCGAGTGGTCAATAAGAAAGATCATTAATCTCCTACAAATATTTTATAACAATCGCCCTTCGTAGACATATCATATATAAGACCTTTCATCATAACAAAAGGGAACTAAAACATAGGAAAAAGCATATCTTATATTCCATGTAAGTGAAAAAACTAGATATTTAAAAATATTATAACCATAAGGATATGATAACAAGAGAATAAAATTTAAAAACTAACTATGGATATCTTATATTGTAAACATGAATCATGGAATAAATCTTGGTAGTTCATAAGAAATAAATAGTAATGTAATCATATAAAACTATCCACAGGATCATAAAAACAACCCAAAACATATATTTTTTGCATAAACATAATATTATAACATTGTAAACATGTATAAAAAGAAATGGGGTCACTCATTATGTAAATGACATGATATCTGGCCCATACATAAACTTATGGACATGAAAATAGATCTATGTGTAACCTCATATATATGAAATTATGCCATCATATAATCCTATGGACATGAATTATATGTACATTCATAACACTATGAACAATAATATGGTTCACCCATAAAATCTTAAATAAGTCTCATGGTTCATTCATAACACTATGAACATGAAACCATGTTGATGAATAACATTTTCACTCATGAGTTATCCATCTTTATAGAATAAATTGTAATGAGATATAGGTCACACCAATCACATAATCCACACATTTTTCTACCACAAGATCATATTAAATTCATGATATCATAACCTATAGTAAATCATACTTGATTCATAAACTTTTCAACATAATATATCCTAACGAATGGTAAGATTTAACTATATATGTTTTCATCATATACATAAACAACTAAATGAACGAATAATAATTGTATAATTGGATCATATAGATATTAAATAAAAATAAACATTAAAATTTTCATCTTAGATAGAAAATGATTTTGAAATATCACAAGGAAACTTTAATGAGGAAAGTAGCCACTCCGCGTTGAAAATTTATTTTTTAAACCATGCAACATTTTCAAAATCATTTTATTTTAAAATATAAATTATTGAATATAAATGAATCATTAATGATAATTTTAAATAACTTCTGGAAGAATATAATAATTCATTAAAATTCAAATTTTCATATTATAATTTCATAAAATTTTAAGCAAATTCTTTTCATTGAAAATAATCTTGAAAGTTTATAAAATAAGTGTCAATTAAAATAATGTTCAAGATGGTGGAAAACTAAAATCTAATTGTATATGTTAAACTAAATTTTCCAATCACATTTTTATAGAAATCATAATGGGTTATGTTTTTTAAAAATAAAATAACATTGAATTTTATTAAAATTTTAAAATGATAATAAATGGTAAAATTGTCATTAAATAATCATATAAAATCGCTATAAAATTTGAAAAAAATAGAAACCAAGGGAACAGAAGGAATATATTAGTAGAATAATGAAATAAAATATATTTTATTTATCAACATTATTTTTGAAATTTGAATATACAAATATAGGAAAATGATGTTTAACGATGTTTTATAATTGAATAACCTGAGGAGAAGAATATTTATAATGTTTTTTATATGTATATAATAATATTTCATCATATTAATCATAATCATAAATAATACTAAGAATGAATGAGATTTTAACATCATAACCTAAGTAAATTGGAAACTTTTGAATTTTATTCCCCATTAATGCATAACATCAAATAAAACATTAAATATAATTAATACAATTTTATTCATGATATAACAAGCCAATGTGGTATTATACACACCTCATAAAATATGATAGATTTATAACATAACTTATGCCTCAAAGAATGAATATTGAGAAAAAAATTCATAACTTCTATGGAATCTTTTCCACTGTAAACCCAATGAAAGAGATATAATCAAATAGATATATAAAAAAAATTAAAAGAAAAAATCATATAATATATTAATGATAATTATATACACCATATAAATTAAATAGGTTTGGAATATTAAATGGGTCACATATTAGTAGTAGTTGATATGAAAATCTCATACTTATGTCTAGAATTCCTTCATATAAGTTCATATATCATCTTGTTCAGAAAATCTATTTAGGTTTCTCAGAAGGCATTTAGTGATTCGATATATGATATCATGATTCCGTATATATTTTTGAGAGGTATTTAAGGAAGACATCTTTTTATTTCATATATGGTTCCGATAGTTTTTGATGTGTGCATATGAGATGATTGGGGTAGCATTTTATAAGTGTGGCGAGTGGCCCAATTATAATTATTGAAAATAAAAATGTTTACCCATGATTTTAACCATTCATAAGGCTCCAAAATGGTACCTTATCAATCCATATACGTGATAATCTATAAATATGGCATGAAAATGGATGATGGAAAAGATCATGGGTAATTTTATGTTTTATCATTTTAACTTATCCCCAAGTCATCAATTTTTAAACATAACCTCAGTAATTAATTTTGACTTATTTTACTATTAAAAATGGTAAAAAAATTAAATTATTAATATTAAATTATAGAAATTATTATTATTATATATATTTAATACATTTTAGAAAATTCCATTCATTGTGGGTGTATATTTTAATTTAATAAAAATCCAGTAAAAGAAATAAAAAAATCAATTTTCCAAATAGAAATTTTACAAAAGACTAAAATATTTTGACATCAAAATTCATTATTGAGTTGACTGCATTGGAAAAACTATATTAATATATATATAATGAAACTAATTTAAAATATATTACCTTATTAACTGTTATTATTTCTTTAAATTCTTCAAAATAATTATGAATTCTTAATAGAAATATGTATTTTCACTACTCATCAAAAAATTTATACATTCATTAAATTGACAAAAATTCACAAGAATAAATTATTTTTAAAATGAATTCCTAAATTTATTAAATTTTTTAATATAATATATTTAATTGTTAAATTTTTTTTAATAAAAGTGTGTAAAAGGTGAAAAAATTCTTTTTTAAAAAATATGTTTTTAATTATAAAATTAGGTTTATTATTGTCTCTTCTCTAGAAAACTCATTTGATGACTATTAAAAAATAGATTGAATATATAATTTATAAATTTTATCAAAATAATTATTAAATTAGATATGTTTAATTTATTATGGTCAAACACATTTTTCACATGATATTATTTTTTCTTAAATATATTTCAATTATTTTCGAATGGATCATATTTTTTATTTTAATTAATTGATAACTAAATAATTCAATTTAGATACATGTGTAAACCATATATTTTCATAATTTAGTTAATTTTATTCATAACCTCTTTTCCAATGACTATGTGATGTCTATAATAAAATTTTGATAGTATTTAAAATTTCATATAAACTCACTGTATCAGGTAATTCAAAATATCAAAAAACCATTAAATATATATATATATATATAACTAAATATTAGGGTGTTACTTTAAAAAAAATGAAGTTATAACATTAAATTAAACAAAATGTATCCAAAACCTGATGTTAATTATTCCTCATTATAACCTCACTTTCCCAAGTAGTTACCTAAAACTCGTGGTTTCACTACAAATCATTGACCATGCATGTTATTTTATTTGATAGAACATTATATATACAATACAAAATCATTATATGTTGTACTTCATAATAAATATCATTACTTATCATTGTTACCTATGATTTTATTATATTTTATGGATATGGTATATACTTCCTCGTGATAGACACATGGTAAACATCGTGGTCTTAATGGATATTTGTTATGAGTAACAATCTATAGGTGACCAACCACATATGATTAGAATATTCAAATGGAACTATATGGATTGGGATTTTATTTTATTTATAATTCACAATTCCATCCTTTAGATTAATTTCAAATTTTTCTTTAACTCTTAATCTATGAAATGATGATGATTTTTTAATTCCTAAAGTACCAATGGATTACAACATCCATAATAGAATGCCAAGTCATTCCTTCTATCCCTAGTTATCATCAAAAAAAATAAGCACTAGTAATCCAAAATTTATTAATATTTATAAAGTGAAAAAATAGATTAATATATAAAAACTCATCCAGAATTCAACACCTAAAATTATTGAAATGCTTAACCATATGATCCTTCCAAAACAAAACATTTATAAAAAAGATCACTAAATTTATGAAAAAACAACTAAACCATACTCCCCAATACATTATTAGGTGTAAATTAATGGTTTCATGTCATATATGTTAATATCATTGTATTAAATTCTATTAAAAATCATAATATAAATTATTACTATAAAACCACAATGAATACATGATTTCAACCTCATTCCTTAAATAAAACCATGGACATTTGAATAAGTTCATCACATCCAAAAACCCTATAAACTACATTAATGATTACATAAAATACTTCTTAAAAAATTCCTTAACCTATTCTAAGTCATATATATTAATATGTTAAATTTAAAAATATCAATCATCTCTTTATCTAAACTAAAAATCATTTTAGTTATCATCTAAAGCATATTAAATATTACAATCATCAAATCATGTGTTTTCCACAAAATATTATCTTTTTATTAAATAAAATTGTATTTTCATTGGTTATATTGAGCATGTTACTAAAAAATTTCAATTCACAACTTCTACATAATTGAACACATATATTTCATGATTTATATAACATAATTTTTGAATTACAATATAGAAACACTTCAATAATTTATCATTATTATTATACCATTAACAACTTTTCATCACCTTATTCGGTAATAGCTCTATCCTAAAATACGAAATATGATTCATTTATTAACCTTAATCAACCTCAATTTAATAATTATTCACACATTTAACATAAAAAATACTATTATAATAGAACAAACCATTCATATTTCATTTGTGGAATCTTAATTATCACCATTATAAAAATTTCTCATACCATGTTTCTAATTATATTCCTGATATTCCCTCTAGGAAATTAATATTAATATTTATTATACATGAAACATTTATAACATCCAACCATTATTTATGTCGTAGGGATACCATTATTCTCATCCATTGTGTTATCCAAAATTTTCAATTTTTTGGTAATTAATTACATTGTGAAATTCTTCAAAAAACTCAAACAATATTATTGCGCCTTAAAAATATTATATAGTTTTCTTTTCCCTAATATCTAAACATATAGGAAAATGAGTCTTCCTTCTTCTTTATGAGTAAAATTATTCCATATGACTATTCAAATTCCTTTATACTTTTAAATCAAAAACACATTTCCTTACAAGTTATTTTTATCTATAATAAAATGTATAATAAAAAATTTCATTAATAATTCATTATATCAATAAAAAAATTTATATGAAACTCATTTCCATATAAATTATTTATATATATAAATAAATTTATAATAATGTTCCTTTTCATTTTTAGAGAAAATTCTAACAATGTTTTTATTTTGAGGCAGAATAGCTTCTCGAACAAATGGGATACTTAATAAAACTCAGAATCCTTCACTTTATCAATTATAAATCTTCCAGATTATATAATATTATTTCTGTTTCTCAAATAAAAATCACACATAAAATAGAACCTGATTTAATTTCTCAATTATATTTCTATCATAACTGTGATTTTGATTTACCATCACAATTTGTATTCTCTCATATTTGGGATTCCAATTCTACGTTTCTCAATTCTGAATCACCTAAAATTTTGATTCTGATTCTTAGTTCCTTAAACCCTGATTCACTCAAAAATTAAAATAAGATACATGGATTTTAAATTAGTAAGTATTTATAAATTTGAACTTGATTATCACTTCATTATTTATAATTCTCAATATATATCAGATATGATTTTATATCTTCCTTAGAGATTCCTCTATTTTTTAAGAAAATTATTTCCTTAATATCTTAAAGTGACTATATTTTTCTATAATTTAATGTTCCATATAATTGGATTTATATATACTTAATGTTTCTTATGATATTTTATTTTTAAAAATTATGTCATCTAATTTATTATTATATGACCGTTGTATGTTCTAGTTGTATAAATCCCTTCCAAATATCTTTAAAAAATATGACCGTTGGAGGGAAATTAAAATGTTAGATATCATGCTTATAAATAATAGTTTATTTGTATGAGTTCATCAAACACACACTATTTTCGATTTTGAGACATGTGAGAGATATTCCAAAATAGATTTGTGTGAAATCTTTGAAGTGATCATGTTGTGAACTTCTTGTTCAATATAATTGAAATATTATATAAGCTTTGTTTTTTAGGGAGACACAAGTCATTAGTGATTAGGATAGAGGGATTACAAGTTTATGGAAGACAGATGTGTCGATTAACTACTTAATCTAGGGCATCCAATATAAGGATGGAAGAGGTGTTGATTCCATACAGATCAACAGCATGTAGGGATAGTAAGACAGACACCGATCTTCATATTGATGGCCTACCTTAGTGTAGGTAATCCAGAATTTATTGAATGTATAAATCAAGGGATCATTAACCAATTTTTTATTATAAACCCTTCCATTTTTTTATATAGATTTATAATATTTTATATTTACATTAAATTTCTCCAAAAATTTGTAATAATAATAATTTCATTATTATATTTTCTCTTTTTTTGTAACTCTGATTTAATATTCAATACATTTTAAGGCAGAATATTGTATAAGCATTATTGCGTGCCTATTTCAATAAACATATTTATTTAAAAAGGTGTTATTATTTATCCTTAAAAATGTATGTTTAAGATAATATAATTTTTAAAACATTGATCAAAAAATCCCATCACATTAAAAATTAATGTTTTGTAAATTACAATTCACCATTGTTAATTGAGTATCAACATCAACATTTCACTCCTAAGCCTCTGTGGCCTCCACCAACTGATATCATAGAAATCTCGATCCTTCTTTCTTTGGGGACTATTACTATTATTTTAGGATAATGTTGTCAATCATAATTCAAGATAGTTGATTCTTAATAAAAATAATTTCCCTCATGATATTCAACACCCCATTGGTTTCTCATCAACATCATTTCTATCACATTCAACAATAACCATGTTCATATTGGATCCCTCTATTGAATAGAACCAAAAAATATTTATGAGAAACAATATTCATTGTGTGAATACACATAATAATGAAATATCATATATATTATTTCTAAATAATGTCACCTTCCATTCCATCTACGAAATTTATGGTTTAACTTAGGTTATTTTGGTCATTACTCAAATATTTCATGATGGTTTATAAAGTGTTTTTTCATATCCAAATAATATCTCCAAATAGCGTCAAACCATGTTTCATCAAGGCCCATTAACATTACCCTTGTAATGATTGATTTAACTCAATGATCCCTTTTCATAGTCATTTCACAAATGATCATATATTCTAGGGCCACATCCCCATATAGTGTCATGGTAGGTATGTAATATCAAGTAAACCACTTGATCTATCCTTTCCAAATTTTACAAGTAAATTTCATTTACATTGACTTATTCTTATAATTATCCCTATAAATATCATAAGACATATCTAAAGAAATATATCTAGGTATCTCTCTAGTGTATTCTAGTCATAGTTTCAAAGGCTAACTGAACCATTTCTATAATACATGATGTAATGATCCAAGATTATAATTCATAAATATTTAATCACAATAGAATAACAATAATTAAAAAATATAATGATCCATGCCATAATAAATTTTGTCTAGTGCCTTCGGAATTTTGAAAATATAAACAACTTGACTATTAGTAGGACACATAATCTCTTACTATGTTCTTCATAACTAGTAGTCTTATTTGACAAATAATACTTAAAAATTTCCATCAATACTTATAGAATGTAAACATAAAAAATTGTGAGATCAAATGCTCATTAAGGGTCAAAAAGGTCGATATCAACCTATTAGGACCATGAGGTATGGTATAATGGGAATAAAAATTTGAAACCCATACTGAATAAAACATATATCATAAAATTTATTCATGGAATAAATCTTAGTAGTTCATAAAATATGTACCATAATGAAATCATTGAACATGATCAATGTGAATATAACATTTTAATTAGAAATATATTTTTGGAATAAATAATTATTATAACATTGTGAATATCCTTGATCAGAAATAGGTTCGGTCGTTAAGTTGAGGATAAGAATTAAGAACCTTCTATAATCTTATGGACACACAAGATGGTCCACACATAACCTTATGGACATGAAAGTAGGTCTACACAATAATTTATGGACATTAAATTAAAATCCATTCATGAAATTTTGATCACGTAGTTTAGTTCACGCTTAACATTTTTAACATTTAATAAGGATCACACAAAGCATTTTGAACATTTAATCAGGTTCACACATAATATTATATATCATTAGTCATAAATATTTACCCAATGCAATGGAGGGAGGTATTACTCCCACAAATCACATAATCCATTTATTTTTGCTCTATATTATCGAATGAAATTCATCAATTCATAACCTCCGAAAATGAAATTGGTTTTATAAACAGTCCATCATAATATAACACATTGAAAGAATCAGGATTCGCAAAAATATACTCATAAAACACATAAATTATTAAAATAAATAATATTAATGGTATCCTTGGATCATATCAAAAAATATGCATAATTTATGTCAAATGATTTTATCTTTCATGGAAAATTGTTTTGAATGATCACATGGATTATTTATTGAGTAAAATAGCTTTTCCACATTGAAAAACACATTATAAAAATAAATATTTTTCAAAATATTTTTCTTTTTAAAATAACAATAAAAAATTATAATAAAAAAGTAAATATAATTTAAAAACATCTGTTGAAGAATATACATTTTCATATAAAATCACCATTGTAAAATTAGAAATTTATGAAAATTTTTCAAAAATAATTTTCATTGAAAACCACCATATAATATATTAATGATTTCTTAAAATAAAATAATGTTCATTATGGCAAAAAATTCTATTCATATCATATGTGTTAAAAAAATTCCATTAACAGTTTTATTGAAATCCACATAGGCCTTTTTTTAAAATGACATCTTGATTCCATTTTATAAATTTATTTGAAAATATTTAACTTGTAAAATTTACTTTATAAAAATATTTTGTAAAATTAAATAATTTTTTAATTTTTATGAAAATATTTATATAAAATTAAATATTTTTTTCCAAAGAGTTACATAAATTTATAATTCATTGAAAATATTATTTTGGAATCCTAAGTATATATATAAAGGAAAATGAATAGAAAACATATATTCTAAAGTAATAACTAGATGAGAATAAAATTCATGATGTCATTTAAAAATATATCATCATATGTAATATCCATTAGAATAATAGTATGCAATACTGATACATATTTAGATTGTAATATTAATCCCTTACAACTATTGTAACATTTTAGTCATATGTCCCATTAAAAAAATGTGAAAAGAAACATTAAAAATAATAAATAGAATAATATTTATAGAATAAAGAGTTTTAAGGGGTATTATATACCCCTCATAAAATAATATAGGTATATGACATTGCATATTTCTCCATGAATTAAAATTGAGACAAAAATCCTATATTTCCTTGGTAATTTTTTAAATCGTAAACTCTTTGAATGAAAGATACTCAAATGGTTATATAAAAACATATAATTTTTAGGAGTACAAAAAAATCAAGGCATGTATATACACAATATAAAATAAATAGGTAGTGAATATAGAATGTATCTCATAGATGTAAAGTGTGATAAAAAATATACCTTAATATTATTCTTGACATACTTCATACATGTTAGGACCTACTATTTTCAAGAAAACCACATTAGGTTTAACATAAATCATTAATATACTATCATTATAATCTTCTAAATACATATATTATGTTGGGGGAAAATTAAGGAATTATTTTTTGAAGTTATATTCAAATCTAAATATTTTTGTAAGAACATAGTGAAGATCATGGTGGGTGTCCTATTTATTGTTTGGTGGGAGGAACACTTGTTATTTTGGAAATAAAAAGAAAAACCATTAATTTTTAGATTCTACAAGATGAAAAAATGACCCTTATAAATCTATTATGGTGTTAAGGTCCAAATTGTTTCATATAATGTGTGTTGGAAATTTCTCTATGACATTTTAATCCAAATCTTTTTTATTTAACCCCATGGTAAACTCATTATAACCTTAACTATTGTAATTAATTTATACTCTGTTTACTATTTATAATGGAATAATATTACATAGACCGTATTATATAAAATATTTTTTTTTTAATTATAAATATTTTAGCCATTTTTCCAAATTTTTTTGAAATAAGTTCAAATTTTTAATAAAAAATTAATTTTTAATACGTGATGAAAAGGTGGTTTTCCAAAGTGAAAAGTTTCAAAAGTTAAAAACATTTGTATATAAAATATCAATATAATTTTTTTAATTTAAAAACCAATTAATTATAGATTTATTGTTTAACTGATTTTACATTTAAAAATATTTTTAAATAGTTTAGATGATTTAAAAATAATCAAAATAAATGAATATTCTTAATAAAAACAAGTATTTTTCAATATTCATAAAAAAATATCATTTCCGAAAATTCACAATACATTACTCGAAGATAATTTCCTAATTATGAATTCAAAAATTATTATTTTTTCAATTAAATTTTATAAAATCATAACTATAATTTTAGAATAAATGTGAAAATGGGGATAAAATGGATTTTCAAAAAAAGTATTGTTTTAAGAGTAAAATTTGATTTTTTCACATCTCTTGTCCAGAAAATAAATTATCTGATTGTTAACAAATTCCATAAATATATTATATTTATATTTATATATATCATTATAATAATTAACCAAATTTTATTTTTATAATTAATCGAGGTTAAAATCATTTTTGCGTATAATAATTGTTTTGCAGAAAAAAAATTTCTTTATTTATAAATGGTTTTTATTATTTATAATTAATTATTAAAATCAAAAGCCATTTTATATACATGTATAAACCATATATTTTAAATTTTTATTTAATTTTATTCATTCTTATAATAACAACATATAGGTGTTAATTAAAATAATATTTTAATAGCATTTTACATTTCATCTAAACTTGGTGTTGTAGGTAATGAAAAATATCAAAAAGATTAAATTTACTTCAAAACAAACTGTTCCAAAAAATATTATGGTTTTATACATTAATTATATATAATATGAATTATTTTTTAATATTAATCTCTATGATTATTACTTCTAACATTATTATTTTCAGACTTAATAAATGGTTGGAACTAGTAGGAATCATGTTACTGCTAAATGTAACATAAAATGGAATGATTATCCTCATTGGAAACCTAATGAAACATGTGTTATAATTTAAACACTTGTGATTATCCCTAATAATATGTCATATAATATGACAAAATTCTTTAATGTTTCCTGACACACACAATATGAGAAAAATGAAGACTCATGAAGACTATAGAGGGAAGAAGATCTGGCTTTCTACATATCATGTATATCAGATGAGACATCTTGGAAAATGTCTCAGATGAAGGAGATGATATTTTCTTTCTCTACAATAGGGGAATGAATTAATTAATTTTGTGGAAATAAAGATTTTAATGTAATGATATTAAGTTAATCCTAAGGTACTATTTTTAGTGCAATATCATATGTGTGGGGAACATGCGTATTATTTAGGCCAATGTCATAATCCAATGGATATCTCCTATAAAAATGAATGGAATATGTGATTCCTATAATTGAAGTGGAATTATTGAAGTTTTAGGTATTTTCTATCGAGATTTATGTTGAAGAAGTGTTCTATAAATGGTGTTCTAGTTATAAGAATCATCAAGTAGATAATAGTGGTTTTGTGGTACTTGTTTCTTTAAGGATTTGTAAGAATGTGTTGAATGGTATTGATAACCTAGAAAAGTAAATTAGTGGAAAAGAAATATTTTTAGAGGAAAAATGTG
The DNA here is from genome assembly GCA_963277665.1 of Viscum album. Lineage (NCBI taxonomy): Eukaryota > Viridiplantae > Streptophyta > Magnoliopsida > Santalales > Viscaceae > Viscum > Viscum album. Next base: position 1,843,056,224 of record OY728157.1, on the reverse strand, counting down.
GGAAAGATAAACCATAATATTTTTCTAAGGTTGAGATAATAATTTATAGTTATGATAAATAGGTTATTGATATTGATTAATTAAAATGAATGGTGTTTTTGAAGAAGAATTTTATGAGAGATTTGATAAAAAACTGATTTATGATTAATTTTATTTCATTTTTTGGATTTATGGAATTTATTTTAAAGTGTTTGATTTTGTTTAATGAGTAACGATAGTGTTTATTTTTTATGCATATAATATTATATTGTGGTTTTATAGTGATATAGATAATTTTGGGAAAGTATTACCATTATTTAAGATAATATATTCTCATGGTATTCATTTATGTCATGAATCATCCCCCAGGGCCCATGCCGTGACTACCCCAGGCCTTCCTTCTATAGGCCGGGGGCTGGCGACTAGCACTGGAAAGGCGTATCCCTAAAATGGGAAGGAATTGCCTTTAAACCAGTAAAATCTGAGAGAGTAGAACACAATAATGGGAAACCACATAGACTAGAACATAATAAAAGAAATTGTGAAGTAAACTTCTCTAGTAATGAGTCCCGAAAATAAAGGGGGCCAGAATACAAGCCCAACTGGAAAAGTACATATACAACCAAAAAAGTACAAAATGGCTGAAAAATGAAAAGAAGCTCTTGATTGTCCACCATGCATCATACCTCAAGGGTAGGTTCATATCAAGATCTGAAGTCCCTGCGTCACGTCATTCCAATAAGGTCAACCTCCAAGAACTCCCTAGCCCTAGCTCCCTCAGCCACAATAAATGTTGTATGTCATCTACACCAGACACAATTAGGTGTGTGTGAAGCCAGTGCAGGGGTGAGGGTAATTATACTTAATATGGACCCTGATACCCCTATAGGGCTCTAGCGTTCCACAAGGGAAAACCCACAAAGCATGAAGAAAAATTATAGAACACAAGTTAGCTCACACAAGGTATCACTTTAGGTCAATGTTAGAAGGGTTATCACATTATCGAACACCTCGACTGTTGGAAAACTACTCCTTAATCGAGAACAGTGGGCCCACTGGGTCACACAGAGTCGCTTCCCATGATCTTAGAACTATTATTCTACCCATCCCTGATGGGTACCATGGGAATGTTGGATCACATAGAGCCACTTCCCACCGTGATCATGTGATGTCACAGAGAGCCACTTCCCACCTTTTCCAAACTAAGTTAATATTCCTATCGTGCACCATGGGTCTACCATGTCACACAGAGCCACTACCCACTGTGGGCCTACTGAGTCACACAAATCCGCTTCCCATTGGGCCAATCCTCAAGAAGTCTTCATGTCTCAGCCAACTGTAGGGCTCCGTACGTATTCTTCTTGGGAGAACCTCTCCTCAATACAATCTCTACATCATGATATCCATGGAAGTCACCACTATGTATATTATGGGGTAGTAACCTTAGCACAGTCATTCACAAACCTCAAACTCCTCATCTGCTAGAGAACTCCATTATCGAGTACAGTGGGCGTGCCGGGTCACATAGAGCCACTTCCCAGTAACCATGAACTGTTTTGTTACTCATCTCTGATGGGTACCTTGGGAATGTCGGGTCACATAGAGTAGTTTCCCACTGTGGGCCTACTGGGTCAGACAGAGTCGCTTCCCACCTTGTCCATCGTCAAGTAGTCTTCATATCTCATCCAGCTGCAAGGTTCTGTACATAGCGCGCTTGGGAGAACCACTCATCAGGCCATCGTTCATATTAAAACTGGTAAAAATTATCACAAGGACGTAACCCAATGTTTCTCTATGTCATAAGGCTTCCAATGCAATATATGGTGTAACAATCTAACTACTTGTTTGTGCGTTTTTGGAATTTTTAGTGTCGAGGGCCCGGTTGGATTTGTGTGTGATCCAACCAGGCCATACTCAAAAAATTTAAAAAATCTCTCATGGAGTAAATCAAAAGGGATGTTTCGCACCAAGAATCTCAACGTCTCGGACAGTTCGTGGGCAGTACTAGGTCCAGGTCCAGTCCGCCTCGGTCGGACCGCCCAGACCTGGGTCGACCCAAACCACCTCGGGTCCACCCAACTCAGGTCAAGCCAGCTTGATGGGCCCGTCCCGACTCGAATTGGCCACGGGTCAGGCCACTGGGCTGCGAGTCGGCCTAATGAGTGGTGGGTCGGTGTGTTGGACTGACCCGGTGGTGCGACCCACCTGGCGGCGTGGGCCACCAGGGATACCTGTACACGGTGTGTCTCATTAGGGATGATGTGACATGCAGCCACATCAATGGGTAAACCCATGGTAGTTGACCCCAACTCGGCACCACAGGGCACTGCATGTCCTCCGTCCCGTGACACACGGGTCGCGGCATTGCCGTCAGGTGCAACGCTAGAGAGCGTCATGTCCACCAGTGGTCGGTCGTTCCAGAACCCCCTTTTCCCACCGTGTCCAATACGGGTCGCGGCCTGGCTGCCGCGTGGGCGCGCCACTGAGGGTGCGCCCCACCTCTGCTCTACCAGCTCAGTCGCAGCCAGCCATCATGCTGGCCAGCCACTCCTCTGGTCATTACGGCTAAGGATCCATGACACTCTGTGTTCATCGGCGGTGCGATACGGCATATAGCGACTCCTCCACGGCCGTCCGATGTAGGCCTCTCTGATGACCTTCTTGTATTTGTGCCACAACCTCCTCTTGCAGTATCTGTTGAAGCTTTATCCACCACTTTGTCAATCGGTTTCATCGTGCTACTAGTATTTCATGGAGGCACAAGGATGTAACAAATATATCTGAGGGTTTCGGATTCGTTCATCAGGCCCACACCCTCCACATTATCTAATAACATGATGTGGGTTAAGGGTTTAATGAAAATTGAATTAAACAACCAGATAAACCCCAAAAGATTCCCCACATTGACCTCCTGCAAAGACGAATGAATCATAGGTCAACCCATTAGTCGTTTGAACCGCATTCTTTGTGAAATTCACGAACGGGGAAGAAGAAATCATTTAAAAGAATAAACGAATAATCCCCCTACCTCATGTTCGTTCGAGAGAGTCAACGTTTGAGGATGTTTCGGTGTTCATCATCCCTAAAACAAGGCTCCAACAATGCCACTCTATCATTGTTCTTTGGTTCATGGTTCGGTGCTGCTCATCACCGCATCCTGGAACTGGCTCCGTCCACCAAGTGTTGGGCTTCGCAACACTTTACTAGAGCTTTGTCTCTTAGGGAAGATTTTTCATTTCCACCCCCAAGCATCATATAAATAAGAGGGGGGAGGTATGTAACGATCATGGAATTTATGAAGGTTCATTTAGTAGGAATATTCCGAAATTCCAATGATGATGTTACTTAGTATTTTAAGGGTTAAGACATTTAATGGCTTGACTGACTACTGGTCCCACAATACTTCTTGCCTGTTGGTGGAAAATAAATAAAATAGTGAGATTATTTTATTTCGTTTCCTTATAAAAGTTGCAAAAATAACATATTTCTGGACCTACTGTGATCAAATAAAATACTCCCTTAAGCGAATCCCATCATAGCGGATTCATTGGTGCCCTTATATTTTTAATCTAAGAACCGGTTAAAATGTTAGAAAACGCCACCCTCACATTTAAAGAATATACCCAAAAAACTCGTAAAATTAGTAAGAGTCACCCTCGACCCACGCCGGTCAAGGTTAGGCTCTGCCTAAGTGAAAAAGACCCCAAAGAACCCAGCGGTACTCTCGGATTTCCAATCTTAGTTACCGTTTAAAAGTTATTGATTTTATAATTAAATTGTCACTTATTTATTTTATTTACGGCCAAAAACTAACTTTCACTTGTGGCTCGCACCAGCCAATTTTAGTATCTACCTAAAGAAATCATACGCCCATGAGTTCAGTAGTGGTATCATATTTTCAATCTGAGTTACCATTTGTGTGTTATAATAATTTGAAAAGTAAAATAATATATTTTATTATTTTATTTACAGCTATTCCATATTTGGGTTTTCTCACAGGAGTCGTGTGCCGACTAATCTTAAGTCGCACCTAGGGTAAACCGACCATCCTGAATTCAATGGTGACCTTATATTTATAATACGGGAAACTGTTTAATAGTAATTAAACTATTTTAGGAAAACTACTTCGCGCTCTATTTAATGTTTAAAAAAACATTGACGGACCATTCTGGGAACATTGGCCCTCAGAATCATGTGCTGTCAAATTTTACAGTCTCAAAATAATTCCATAAAATTAAAAACATTATACATAAATTATCGGACATTACATTCTCCCCATCTTAAGGGATTTTCATCTTCGAAATCCCCAACATATACTAAGGATACAAATTGGGGTACTGAGCACGAATCTAAGCGTCCCTCTCCCATGTGCTCTCCTAATGGTTCCCGTGCTGTCAGTGAACGCGCACCAGAGGTATCGACCCCCAATAAAGGAACCACTCTTATTAATACTAAATATCTACTGGAACCTCTGTAAACATCACCCCATCATCTATATCCATATCGCCATGGTCGATGATATGAGATGGTTCGTGCAAGTATCTCCTTAGCTGGGATATGTAGAAGATGTCGTGCACCCTCTCCAAATGTGGTGGAAGTGACATGCAGTATGCTACCTCAAATATCCTCCTATGTATCAGAAAAGGATTGATAAACCTCGGTGAAAAATTTCCTCCATGGAAAAAACTTTGTAGTCCCCATCGAGGATAGGCTCGCAAGAATACAAGGTCATCCTCTTAGAACTCCAAGGATCTATGTATCCTATCGGCCTAAGATGTCTGCCAACTCTGTGAAGTCTTCACTTGCTGATAAGTGACACATCGTGATACGACTCTGCCACTAATTTCATTACCTATGGACACTAGTATTGACGCCGGGGGTCTGGGTACATCTTCACCATATAAGGATGTACCCCTAGAGGGGACGTATGGATCTCCCTCAACAAATCTTCCTTTAGCGCCAAAGGTACCATGGTACGTCTCTGAATAGGGAGATGTGCTCCCCACATTTAGAAAATACCTGAGGTGCCTTCCCTGAGGATATCTAAGCATGTCGAGCCTCATAGTCAATTTCCCAAAACTACGCCTCCCTAACTCACTGATGAAGTGGGGGAGTGACAATCATATACAAGGAGTAAGATGCTCCATCTCTATTCACAAAGGATATCTGTAGTGTGACTAGCTACTCTGACACCTCACTCATCAGTTGTAGAGTGTGTCTACTACCACATTCCCCTTCCTAGGGGTATAGACTATCTCAAGGTCATAGTCCTGGTGGAACTCTATCCATCTTCACTATCTCATCACTTGAAATCTATACTAACACATCTTCTTCCACAAGAAAGGCTCTGCCTTTTGTGACAAATATGACAAGGGTTCCACTATCATGGGAAAGTATGATTCAAAACACTTATTTTACTCATCCATAATGGAATACCCTCTCCCTTAGGGGTGGTAATCCTAGAAACAACTTTTGAAAAGAAGTCCCCACACTCTACCACTACTGTTGGTATCTGAAAACTCAAAACTCCTGCTTCCACAAGGGTAAGGCTAGCCAAATCAAGAGTGATTGGTTGCACTCTCTTATGTATGAGTTTATTATGTGTTGCCTGGGTTTCTTTTTTTCACCGACCAAAGAAAACCCCGTTCCCACATTGTAGATAAAACACAACCTTTTTTCCTAATACAATAAATATAAGTATGAACTGTGGATGTCCAGTAATATGTAAACTTACTTTTTAAGACATCAACGATTCCACCATGAGATTTCAACCAAAACTCTCACCTCAAGGGTCAGATCACACTATTGGCATAAGTGTGATTATCATGTCTCCTCCCTATGGAATCTCAGATGTGAGGGTCAAGTAAATGGTTTAACAGGAAAATCTACATCTTGGAAAAGATTCATAGATGGAAGGAATGATTCGTATGTAGGTCTATTGGTAAGACAACTAGTAGTAGACACAAACTGTACCTCAAATCATTCCTAGAGACCTTGGGTTTCTCTCCTTGACTGCATGCAGCTACTCCCTTCCCCCGTCCTCCAGCTCCCTGAGCCTGGTGGGGACCACATAGGAATGATTTGTAACATGTTGATATGTAAACCACCTCATGTTGTTCTCCAATATCAGATTCCACATCTACAGCCCTGTAGAATCGTCTATCCCTAACACTTCTTCTTCCAAAAACTTTTTTTAAATGCCCAAGTCTCTTAGACTGGTGCAATTTTCTTTCTTTCCCACTACTAACATTCACTGGCTGTATCTTCTCAGCCAAAGAACATTCAACCAAAAAGTCCACTCTAGAAACCTAAAATTGTTAGGCATGCATAAGGGAATTTTTTTTCTTATACGTCCATAAACACACCGCACTCGGAAGTCCGAGCCCCGAATCACTGATCATATTGTATTCATAGAGTGCTTGGAATGGTCGGTTTGCTTCGATGAATACTCTGCCACCAACATGTAATCCTTCCAATGATGTAGAAGCTATATATAACTATCATCCACCTACTCAAGCTAGTCCTCAGCCGCCTGTGAGTTAGGATTTCCGCAGAAACTGAGACATATCTGATGTTGAAACATGTGTAGGTCACTAAGCTACATGTTTCCTCTAACATTACCGCCAGTTGAAATTTCTGACCAATGGGAACTGATAAAGCTGCACACTATCCAATGGTACCATATCGGGAAATAGTCCATTTATAGAAGCGTCATCACCATGTGGACCATTTTCATGGTAAAACACTGATAAAACTTGCATCTATGATCACCATCTGATCTGTTGGTGTCTCAACTATGTGTAAAATTGTAGCCCTAGCCTCCTACTAGTCCTAAACTATCTGGGAATCTATCACACCTCAAAAACACAATGGCCTCTACCGCTGGAAGTCATGAAATTAACTCAGTCAGTGTGCACCATCCACTAGTGCGGCTAGGGGTAACTACAGACCAACGGGTGTTGGTGCTGCTAGTACACAACCTGAAGGTGACAACATAGTAAGAGGGACCTAATACAGAGCCTCTTCGGTTGGTGCGCCATCATCGTGTACTCTCTCAGGAATCCATGGTGGATGTCTAGGTGGCCGCATCCTAATGAGGAATAAGTGTTCCATGGTCATTTAGTTATACCTGGTGAGCTGACTCGAATGAAATCAAAATAAAAACATTTCAAAAACAAAAGATATCCTTTTTTGCGCATTGAGTCAGAAATCATAATTCAAGGACCAGTTTTATTGATATGTCAGCCTCCGCACCAACATTAGACTCCCCGAACCAAAAACCACACTCATTACACTTAACACTATTTCTATAAAGAAAAGATCGGATTTATAGTTCTTTGGTATAACTTAACTCCTCTGATGCCCCTTGTAAAAACTTGGTCACGGTGACAGCACTGACACCCCAACTTAACATGGTCTTGGGGTCTTGGCCCACCAGGTACCTCTAGTTGCCCTGCAGACTATATCCCCCACCCAGTGGCCCACCCAGGTGCCTGAATGGGTCATCTGACTAATGAATGTCCCCACAATCCAACAAATGTCCTTTCTAGTGTGTTTTTTCCTCACTCACACACACCCGGAGAAACTTCTGAGAAGGTCACTCATCCTGATCCCTACTCCAGGCCAAGCATGATTGACGATAATGTTCTAATCAGGTAGGCTCTCAAAAATGAAGGTGCACCTTGTTGACATGAGTCATATCATTTTGTCAATTAACCCTTTATCATTTAGGGAGTTATAATTTATTTGGTATATGAAATTATGAGCTAACAGATATTTTATGATGTTAATTGATAAATTTTAACTTAGATATAACACCCATTTTAAGACCAATCAATCAATGTTTTTTGTTTTATTTATTCAGACGTATTTCGAATTAGTCTTGGGGTTAGCTGTTTATGGAATAGAATTAGTTGAAGTTTTTTTTATTATAGAAGTTTTATATATTAATACTTTATGGATAAAATGTGATAATATTTTTTGTTTTAGTAAATATTTTCAGAAATATTGAATTAATTTTCATTATTTTATGGATCTTTTGATCCCACAAATGTTAATTGTATTTCATCAGGCATGAAAATTGCATCCTGAATATTCATTTCTTAGATTCATAGATGGAGTAGAATTTAATTAGATCATAACCTGAGGATGAATTTATGATTATGAAATGGAAATATATAAAGTATTTTTATTTTACCATGTCATATGTCTTGATAGAAAAAGATTCCTTCAAATTTATGGAAATGAACATAAAATAATGTTTTTTATTTTTCCATCATTAGTGAATAATTTATGGTCTCTTAACCACTCAATAGTTTTTTATTTTGTGGTCATTATGTTTATGATGACCATGATCTATAGAACTATCTATTTTCCATTGGTTATTATTTATCTCCTCTATGTGTATATTTTTACTTTTCACCAATTAACTCTTTACCTAGTAACCTGGTTATATGTTATGTTAGGTATCCTTTATGTTTCTCGCTTCCCATTTTCAAAGGATGTTTTGTTATTTTTTTATAAGTTCATGGTTTATAATAAAGTTATTTCTAGATATTGGATTATTGATGAACAAGATAAAATTATGAGTGAAAATTTTATTTTAGGGGGAGAATGTAACACATATATGACTTAGTTTAAAAGATTAATAACCTATATAGCTTCCTTAATAAGAAACAATGGGATTATAGTGAATTTCTATATAATATAGACATATTATTATTAAAATGTTACAATTATAACATTGTAATTGAATTAGTGGGTATAAATATTAGTAACTTCATGTTGATATATTTTTATAATGGTCCAAATAAAATCAAATTTATTGATTAATTCTAGAGAAATAAGCACTCAATTTTTTTTTGTAAAGTCATTCTATGCATCAAAAACACCATTTTTATAAACAAATGTTTTTCATGTGAGTATAGTTTATAATATATTTTTCTAAAATTAAATAACTTTGTTTTAAGAAATTAAAATAGTGTTATAATTAATCATGTATGTATTAATATATGGTGGAGGTTTTATATTTCTCTGAAATGATTGATTTTTTTTGTGAACTGTTAAATATATCGATTTTTCAATAACTATCATTTTTTAAATTAAATCACTAAATTTAAAAGTATTATTTTTTTTTATTTGGTATTAATGTTATATATCATATATTTTATTTAGGATAATATAATTACTTATATTGTACATATAAATATTCATGATTTTTTATATATTAAATTTTATTCTCAAAGAACAATTTTTCTCTAGATTATTTTATCAATGCATTTTATAAATTTATACTATAATTAAATATTCCCCTTCTTGAAATTCATTATTGGATAATGGTGTTAATTTTAAAAAAAAATTGGTATTTTTTTTAAAAATTTCCCTATTTAATTTTTTATTACGAATAGTATACATGGGATAATATGTGTCACCCCATAGATGGTAAAACAGATAGATCTATTTCAAAAATATGGGATATGACATTAAAATAACACAAAATCATCAATTTGATGTACTTTTTTGTGGTTTTCTGTCATCCCCATCTAGGATTCAATGTTATGGATATTTATTTCTATCTTTATTTATTAATGAACTATATATTATCTTCATTAATGAAAAATTAAAATGGTCACACTCAATTTTTAAAAAACTATAAAATTTTCTAATTTAGATACAAATAGTTTATGGTAATTTAAAAGTAATTATTTTTATCATAAATACATTTTTTATGATATTAATTTACTTTCTAAATTTTAATGATATTATAATTAAATTAAATGTTAAATAAAATACAACCCAATGCATATTTACGTTTTAAAAATATTTACAAAATGTTATTAAAACATTATAATAAATATGTTCTTACTGAATTGTGGTGTTCTATGAATTTTATGAGTAATTTAATGTATATGTGATGGTGAAAGTGTCTATACTAGATATAAAATTCTTATTCTAAAAATTAATTTCAAATTAAATGAACGGTCCCAAAAAATTACATTTATTGATATTTTATTATATATAATATATCATTAAAAGATTTCAGAATGATAACAATATTGAAAGTAGAAAATGGGGATGTGATATAGTAAACCATTACATCCTTTAATATTTTTTTCCAATTTTTGCATTATGTGTAAATTTATAACCCTTAATAGTTGGAATTTTTTCTGTTATTTGGGAAAAAAAACATTTAACGATGGTGAAATTAATGTGATAGGGGTTAAAATGACCTAAAAATGATTAGATAATATTAGATGATTTTATATTGATGAAACATCATCATTATGTTGAAATTAATACCATTCTGAACAACATTTCAACGAATGTCAATAAATAATATTTTAATGTCTTTATAAATTACATGATTGTCACGAGCCTCATTTATAAAAAGGGAATTATAATCTCTTTTATTTACACCCCTTTGAGCAACCATGGTTGACCAAAACCATCTATATTCACTTATAAAACTCTATATATATGATTTATAGTTTCATGTATTCTTAAAATTTTATTCTAATGGTTCATAAGAAGGTATCTAATCAATGTTTACTAAATAAATGTAATCAACATACCCAACAGTTTTAAAAAAATCACTGCTACAAAAAAATATTTTATCAACAATGGCCTTTATCTATGCTAGAAATAATTACTGATAAAGGTGTCATTTATTAGTGAAAATAAAATTATAAAGGGTACTTTTTATCATTACTAAAAAAAATTCTAATAAAGGTCCCGCATAAAAATAAAAAAATAAAAATATTAAAATTAAAAATGAATAAATTAAATAATACATTAAAATTTTAATCAATTAAATTATTATGGATTAAAATAAAAAAATTTAGTATACATATATATATATTATAAATATTAATAAATTTTATATAATAAATATATATATTTGTTAAATGATTAAAATTTTAAAAATTAAACAAATAAAAACTAAACCTGGGTAAACCAAGAAAAATATTAACGAATTTTTTAATTAAATAATTATTGATAAAATAGATTAAATTTAATATAAAAATATATAGATTATTAATATTAATAAATATTATATATTAAATATAAACATATAAAATGAATAAATTGTAAAAAATAAAAAAAAAATTGAAATGAGTAAATTGAAATTATTAAACTAAAATATTAAGAAATAAATTGTTATAAAATTATTTAAAAAATTTAATAAAACAATTTTTAAGGAGAATGAATTTTTATATTATGTATATATAAATTTATAAATTAATTAATAAATTTAATAAAATACATATATATATAATATAAAGATAAAAAATGGAAAAAATGTAATTTTTAAAACATGTTAATTCTATATTATTTTTTAAAGGATTCTGTAAATAATTATTCATTAATACATTTTTTAATAGGAGATGATTTTTGTACCCTTTATTAAATCAAAAAAGTAAAAATATTGAGGATGAATATCGTAACAGATCAAAAATATTTGAAAATTTTAATAAATTCAAGCTAGTTCGAGTGCTCATGCTTTGATGAGAGGAGTGACCACCCAGACCACGATGATGTTATCCACTTATCCATGTTTTGGCATTCATCCACTACACCCCCCCCCCCCCCCGTCATCTAGAGGTTTATAACCCAAAACTTCATTATTCTCTTTAACTCCAAATACACGAATATTGCTTTGATTTCCTCCCTCACTACTACCTGACATAAGAAACTGAAGTGAATTTTGAATAATTACTTTCAGAAGAGGTTTATTCATGATAGGCAGATTAGTATAAAATATTTCATTGTAGTAGTAAATATATTCATTTTTCCTATAATTATCCCAAAAAATACAATGAAATTCCTAATTAGAACATCTAGACACACAATTATTGCTAGTGAAAGGAGAAGTAGCTTTTCTTCCCTATATAGAATGAGGATCTAATACATTTCCTTTCTCAATTTAAATGTTCATGATTAGTCGAAAAATGATATATCCTTTATTTGAACAACAATAAATATCTTGGACCCTATAATGTTACAAAAATGGATTCATAGAACACTTGTTGTTGGGGTTCCCAAACCTTATAGCATGGCTAGCTTACGGGATAACAGATTTTAGTCACATGAATTGGTCAGAAGAAAGGACCAAGTTGAGATCTCGCATGGTGTTTGAAATCATTATTGATTTATCCATGAAGATCTTCTTATAAAAAGAAGATCCAATTTCATCAACACCTTTCTCTGTTAGTGCAAGTGAACTAATTCGTGTAGGTTTTGATTTCTCACTATAAAGGATAGTTTGTGTAACCAATTACTCACTCATGTAATTTTTTTCATCTGGATATATAGATACCACATGGGAAATCGCAATATCGAGTGGTTTCATGAATGGAATATTACCATCTAATTGATCCACTACACGCCCAGAGGAAAGTGATGTAGTGGAAGAAGATGATGACTCATTTAAATCAATTATTGTACTCAAATATTTCATTTAAGATTCATAAATTTTAGAATAACTGATATTCCTCATAGATACATACATAAATTTATCTTAATCAATTATGTGGCTGTTTTTTGATTAGGATGTGGCAGCATCAATATTTTCAATCCCCTTTCAGTTTTTAGAAAAGAAATTTGTCATTCCCACAAATGGTTAAAGTAATGAACATACAATAAATAAATTTCCCAATCTAGAAGGATATCAGCGAAATCTTCTCCATCAACATCAGCCCATAATTCTATAATTGTGTCATATTTTAAGAAAAAACATTAATATGAACTTCATAAACTATATAATCCCACTATTTATTTGACTTATCAACTTTATGTGTGGAGGAAACCAACACAGTATTATTTCAAGGTGATGTGGTAGGAAAAAATTACCTTTAGTGAACTAGTTTTTTGAGGCTCAGAATTAGGTGTTCGAGAATCATCATCATGGGTATTCTGTTTTCCTCTAATATAATGCAGATGCATGGGAATAGATTAATGAGAGGAATCAATAGTGCGGCTAATATAGGCAGATTTTTAGTGATCATGAAATTTAAATATCTAGTATTCTATTGGTAATTCAATGTTTCCGGTCAATTTAATTGATAACTGGAAAAAAATAGATCCCACTAAAATTGGCCAATTAATTATAAGTAATTTTTTAACTATCAAAAAACATTTTCCTATTATCATATTCAATATTGATATTGATCTCTTCCTGAGGATATAGGGAAAAACATTATCAATCACTATTTAAATGATGTCAACATCAAGCAAGATACTTAATATGTAACTATAACTAACTAACTAACCCAATGGTTGTGTCAACTCAAACTGGAGTTACTAGTAAATAAGAAATACCATACAGGATCTATGTATGTCTTATTACCCAATTTAGACCTTGGTTTATAATCTATACATGTGAAGAAGTGTCTTTAAAATCAATGATGTTGAAATATAAGTTCTAGTAATGAAACATCAGTATACCTGGATGGAGTGTGATGGATCCAGATCTATATGATTGGCATTTGAGTTCCGTAGATGAAAATATTGAGTAAAAAAATACATGACAAATAATGAATAATTTTAAGACTATAAATCCCCAAATATTAACTCGATGATCTACTATTTAAAACAAATTTCAAGGATTTATTCCTTTCCACATTAAGTTGTGAGAAATGAAATAGTTCTTATAGAGTTCAATCCAATAAAAAATAGAACTATGTGAATCCACTAAATCTTCAATAACACCATTCTAGATTATTCCTTGTGAAGCCCTATTTTTAAAGATAGGGACCAATCCTTTTGAAATAACAAATATAGAATAGGGGACCTTCCCCTCGCCAAGATATTTAGTCTGGTTTATTGTAGTAGACTATTATTGATATAAAATATGAATTGGAACAGAAGAATACTAACTAATTGTATTGAGTAATGGACATAATTGAATTTCATTTCATTTTTCAATTTCACATATATCAAATGTTTGTTACACTGATTTGATAATCATATACGTAACCACTGCATTTTTTAGAAAATACACACACACAAATATATACACAATTAATGAAATAATATATAGAAACACAAACACACACATAATATTTATTTAATTTTTTTGCAATTTTAATATTCTTTTTAAATTTTAATTAAAACACGATTTATTTAATAAATTATATTATTAATCTGTGAATATAATTTAATTATTTCTAATTTTATTATTGTTTGGTAATATTTATTCATTTTTTATAATTTTTATTTTCTTAGAATATAATAATTTTCTAATATTTATTTATATATGTTTATTTAAAATGTTTTAATATTTTCAATATGAGTTTCTCTTTGGCTCAACATATATCCATATTTTTTTATAATATATATTTATTTAGTAAAACTTATCCATTTTTTAAATACTTTTAAAGAGTTATTTGTTTTTATTATTCAATTAAACCAATTATTATTATTCATGCATTCAATATTATATATTCATTAATATTTTTAATATTATATTTTTAAATAAAAATATTAATAATTCTATTTATAATATATTTATAAATTTATATATTTATAATTATGAATAAATAAAAATTATTAATTATGATAGTATTTATACAATTAGAAACATTTCATTTTATATATTAATATAAATATTATTTTTTAATATATTTAAATAAATAATGGATATATTTATTAATTTTTTATTTATATTTAAATTTATATTTGTATTTGTATATATATTTTTATATATATATATTTAATATTGGTATATAATTATATTAAAATATATAAAGATTTAAATATATATATTTGATATTTAGAAAAATATTTAAAGTATTATAAATAAATAATTATATATTTAAATAATTATACAGTTATAATAAAAATATATAAATTATGAATATCCTTAATATATTTATTTTTATATTTATATATATTTATTATATATATAATGATATAAGTATATTTATAATTATAAAATTATTATAAATATGTTTGAATAATGAATATATTTATTATTATTGTATTTATATTTATAAATATCTTTTAATTATATATATATAGTTATATATAATTATATATATAATGATATTAATATATATATATAATGATATAAATATATATAATGATCTAAATATATTAATATTTATAACATTAAAATACATATATTTAAATAATGAATTTATTGAATATATTTATATTTATATTTATTTGTTAAATATATAAAATTATATATATTTATAAATATATATATATATAATAATAAATCTAATGATATAAATATGTTTACAAATACAATTAATAAATTATAAATATATCAAAAAAATTATTTATTATTATAATTATAAATCATTTATCATTGATAATGTATTAGCACCGATAAATATGCTTTTTTAGTGATTTTTAGCATCAATAAAGATAAACATTTATCCACGCTAAAAAACGCTGATAAAGATGGGTTTTATCTACTCATTTTTAGCATCGATATATCTTTATATATATGAGGGATAAAAAAGATAAGATAAATATACCTTTTATCAGTGATTAATAATTTAGAACAGAAAAAAGTATCCTTATCTTCACAGATAAATGTCTTTCTAGTCTATTTTAAGTATCCCAACTACAAGGCTTCTACATTAAACATTACACAATATAATTAATTCTTTTAAAATTAACCTTGTAACATTCCCAAATATCTTCTCAAGTTTTAGAGAATTAGTATATAATTTATACATATCATCCCACATGCATACAATGCAGATAATACCAAAACAATATCCATTTCTTCTATAGTACAATAGTTTTTAATAAAACATGAAATCTTTTCAGAAAATATTTTCACAACATTCTACATGGATTCTTCTTTTCTCTTACTGATCTTTAAACCCTGTGAAAGAAATTTGAAAACATTGGATGAGAAAAAATATATTCTTAAGGTACATAACATAATGGAATAATTAGTCCATTAATACATATAAAAACATGAATTCATTTTTACAATGGCATACTTCTCACATGTAAGTATCATATAATTACATTGTTAAAACAAAATATTTCCATTGAAAACATATATAAACCATTTTGGTAACTTGGGACATTACATACTAATGATATTAACCCCTATGGATACCATGTGATTTGTAATCCAAACAGAAACCTTATAATGTAACCCTCGTGGATGCTTTATGATAAAACCCCCATGACTACCTTAACGTGAAACCATAACTGTTACACATATAATAACCATTACAGTCAATTTGCAATATAATCATACGTAATTAATTAGAGGGAGATATATGTATCACCATTCATCATAAAACATGAAGAATAACTAAAACTGTAACAACCCGGATCCAGGTGTCACCCAAAGCTGTCTTGGACCCATTTGGTCATAGTTCCTCAAGCATATATCCCTAAATTTCAAGGGATGCTGACTAACAGCGAGGGCCATGGTCTGATAGTGGGTAAAGGGTGACCTCATTGGTAGAGTATACACAACAGAATAACAATAATAACCAAGAGCAGAAGTAATAATTGTAACGCCCCAGATAAATAAAGAATATGAAATTTTCATATTTATCCATATTTGTGAATAAAATATTTATATGACTTTAAAGGGGACGCTATGCTTGATGGCGTACCCAACACGCAACAACGAGTTTCTTGGAAATCTTACGTTTCACTCTAATAATAAAATAATATTATTTTAAATGGTAGTTAACATGTAGCCGTTGTATTGGCGGGAATGGATAGAAATAACTAAAATATGATTATATATGTTTTTAAATGTTTTTACATTTATCCAATAACGGATAGAGGCTTAAAATACGGAAAGAATTCAATTTTAGGCATATATGCCCTAGTTTTTTACTAAAGGTTCACTTATCGCCTTTTGATGGAGAACCTTCATTAAATATAGTTTTGTTCACTCTTATAAATTCTATTGGACCAAATAAAACTCTTCTTAAGAATCGGGACATCAAAATTTACTTTTTGTAAATTTTTGGTATCTTTCCGATAATGTTCATTTTTTTAATGAATAGTGTAAAATGTTGTATTTTAATTCAAAACCTATTTTAAATCTAATTTATTTATATGATTAGATTATATTTTGAATTGTTTTTAATGTGAAATTATAAAATATTTTTACCATTAAATCCAATAGTGGTCGTTGGAATTAATTTCACTTTGAAATCAGACTTAAACTAGTGTCAATCTTTTGATACTTATTGTTTTATAAAAACACGCTATTTGCTCTGACAGCGGGAATTAATTATTAAATTATTTAATTTGACTAATATGTTTTGAATTTTGTAAAAATAACTTCATTTTTGAATTCGGAATATCAAATATAGCTTAGGGTGAAGTTTTGGTAATTTTCTGAAAAACTTCAATTTTTGATGAATAGTGAAACCACTATGTGGTACTTATAAAGACTGCTTTTCCGTTTAAATGAAATTTTTCCATCATTGTATTTTGAATTTGAAAAATCCGACATACATGGTTGTAATTGAGAAGTAAAATTTGGTTCAATGAGATTATAATAATTTTTGGTGAATAGTAACTTATTAAGTTCTTAATCGCGATTAGTGGTAATTAGTATAGTTTCTGGTAAAAATAATGCTTTAATAATATGAAATGACCTAGACACATGTCCCAAACTTATTGGTTGTATCATGGCCGACCAAGACAATCCATGTTTCAACTTGGGGAACCCATGGAGACACTTTGGTTGGGAAATGACATAAATAACGTTTTATTTAATGTAAAATTAAAAATGACACAAACATAATATGTTTTACAAAAACAATTTTTACATGGGGCTATAACGATCATATTTTTGATTATAAATAGTAATTGGAAAGATAAAAGGATTTCCTACATCATAGTAATTTTTTTATAATTTTTAGACATTAAATAAAATAAATTATTTATGACATAATAATGATGCAGCGATGACATCATTATTTGACGATTTGAATAAAATGGAAAGATAATGTAAAATCTATGAACTACACATGTCCAAAACTTATTAGATGGGTGGATTTCGAACCCTTATCACCTTATCCATGAATTATATCTTTTTGGGACCTTTTAAAACCGAAACACATTTTCAAATAAAGTAATATTTCTTTACTTTCCAAAAGTACCCCTCCTCTCCTCTTATAAAAGGCCCCCACCTCTACCTCATTTCACACACTCCTCAAGCCTTTGGCTCGGCCAAACCCTGCCCAATTACTCTCTCCAAATCACTCTCCTCATCCTACAGGATTCCCTTTGGGCAGAATCCCTTCAAAGGAAACTTTTAGGCTCAAATAAAAAGGAGTTACACTTTTAAAGATAATTCATTCTCTCATGATCATTTGTATTATTTTGCTTCTCCAACCCCCTAAACTCTTTTTATTTACTTCTTTTGTAACAACACCAGTAACATAAATATACTATTATGTTGTTATAAGATTTATTTGAGCCACACTCTCACACAACTACATCAAATGGTTAAAGAACATAAGGTTTCCGTGGATGGCGAAATTCTGCCTCCCGAAACGATGATTGTTCAATACTCATTTAACACCTTCAAAGGTGGCCATTATGATGTCAATATTTTTATATTCGATATATAGTATGTTTATTGTTTTCTTTAAGCTTTTTTATTTTTCATTTTGGGAATACCTTTATGGTTTCCATTATGGGTAAACACGATATCTTCATTTAAGGAAGTGCGGACTACCGCCCCCTCAAAGTGATGTGATTCGTTAATGCCATATGTGGGACGTGTAAAGGATGGATTTAAAGTTATTATATATGATGTTATACTGGAATTATAATATACCTCTATATCATTATTATTTCTTTCCATTAAAGTATGAGATAGAAATGAAAGTAGCGTTCATGCGTATGTACGGCTTACCGTCTCCATGAACGGTGCATTTCATTTCTTATCCCCAAATGTAATGTACTATTAAAAGTACATGTATATAATGGATATATATAATTAATTATATATCTAAATGATGAATATAATTCTGGAATTAAAATATACATACCTCTCATTTAGTTTTAATTCCATTAATATGACAAAGAAATGAATGTAGCGTTCATGCGTACGTACGGCTTACCGTCTCCATGAACGGTGCATTTCATTTCTTACCTCTAAATGATTATGTAATATTATAAATACATGTATATGCTGGATATATATAATATATATGATATCCAAATCAGGAATGTCATTTTTTGATATGAAGAACCTTTTACCACATGAACAACATGTAATTGTAAGAAGTCCACTTTTGACTTAAGAACCAAATATCGACAAAACAAACATGATTAACTTAAATTATTAAATAATGTTTATAACATGGTAATAAGTGATATAAAAGAAATAATGAACTTTAAAAAGGTTCTTAAGGAAGTATAAATTAACTCACGTTTATTATTCAGGAGATTAAAGAACGATCGAGTCAAGTCGGACCCGAGGTAAGGGATCCTACTCCTCTCTTTCTTTTTAAGTACACACTTTTATGTCATTCCTTTTAAAGCTCATATTTCTTGTTATTGGGATGATATTTTATATTAAAATTACTGTAATTTTTATTTTCATGTGATGAGAGACCCTATTCTCTCTCATCAATCCATTTTGGAAGTTTTGAGTGGCGCCGTTAGGCTGCCGAACTTTCGTAAGAGATCTAACCTCTCTCTTTCGTTTTAAGTACTCTCCTTTATGTCACTTCTTTTAAACTCATCCTTGTAATGTCGGGGGATGTTATTTTATATTCCTCTTGCTGTAAAATTTATTATAATGTGATGAGATACCCTATTTTATCTCATCAATCCATATTCAGTAGTTTTATGTGGTGTCGTTAGGCTGCCGAGTTTTCGTAAGGGATTTTTCATCTCACTTTTATTCTCGTGAGATTTATGCTACATTTGCCACAAATTCCATTGAGTGGTGTATGTACTGCCCATTATTCTACTCTTTGTGTAATATAATTTCGTTTATGAGTATTTACATCAATGATCTATTGTCTTTCTTTCATGGGGTGTATGTTTTGAAAGATACCCAAGTCGGTAAGGGAACCTTTCACCCTCCACTTTTTTAAAAGACTTATTTTATTGGGTCATTTAATTTACATATTGTTATGTTGGGATATGTTCTCATATATCCTTATTGATGTAAATTTTATGTCCAAGTGATGAGATACACTTTTTATCTCTCATCAACTCATTTTGATGTGATGCCGTTAGGCTGTCAAGGGAACTTTTTAACCCAATTACGATTTCTTTGGGTTCAACTTGTAGTAATTGAATATGTCATCCATTGAATATGTGTGAATGACTTTTTATTGTTTTACACTTAATATTCACTTATATTGTGTGTATTTGTATTTTTCACACATATTTTTCAGATTTATTTGTCCTTAATTTAAGGATACCTTCTTTATAAGGGATTTCATCACATTTGACATTTCTATTGAGGCTTCATTGTTGTTATGCACCAATTAACTCTTATATGGTGTATATACTGTCCTTTGGAATATTATATCATGAATCCATTTATTCTCATGATATTATAAAGTTCTGACTAAATGTTATTCCTCAATTATTGTATTCAAGTGTCTCTAATTTTGGTAAAACCCCTTTAACCAAAATGTCATTTTAAATGTTTTAATTATTTGTTCTTATTAATATCCATGTTTTGAAAATGGGTTTAAGGATTTATTTATATGGATATTAATGGTTTAAAATTTTATGATTCAAGGTGGTATGGGACACTTTGATTCAAAAATCTCTTTATTAAATGTTTTAAATGGTTTTGAAAATGGTTTTGAAAAAGGATTCTATTATGATATATTGTGATGTGGAAATGTTATCATTCCTTTATATTGGTTTTATGTTTTATGATTTTATATTGGTACTTGGACATTTTAACGGGTGGTTACGTTATAAACCATAAGACGGGTGGTGCCGTGAATACCAGGACGGGTGGTTACGTTATAACCTCCAATGCATTGGGTATGGAAGTCGGCCGTATGGCTGTTCCATTAATTATGTATGGAAATTGGCCGTATGGCTATTCCATTAAGTGATATGTGTGGGAGTCGACCGTATGGTTATTCCACTTAAGTATGTTTATGTCCCAAGTTACCTTTATATATGTTATGTGTTCTTTATATGGGTTTTATGGTAATACTTTGCTTACAAAAAGGTAATTAATGATATATATTTCATGAATAGTTTTTACTACTTCATAAAGGTGAAAAGTATTACCTTGATAAAGTATACATGGTTTACTTTTTGTTTTGATAAACTGACAGTTTTTATTCTTTGTGTATCCCTTACTGAGTTTTTATGCTCATCCCAAGTTTTTGAAATGTTTTTCACAGGACTTAGCGTGGAATAGGGTCAAGGGTGGGATCAAGGGAAATACATGCTACCTAAAACATGGAACTAGACATGTTTCTTCTTAAGTGTTTTTATTTTATGGAAATTTAGTAGAAGTGACTACTTTGTAATCTTTTGAGATGTAATAGTTTTGTCCTAATTCTCTAAAACTCTAAACCTAAAAAGATCCTCAATGAGAATTATTCATTTAATTCAATTTTATGTAAGGTTTAATGCTGGGGCCTTATAGTTGGTATCAAAAGTCGGTTTAGATAACTTTAGAGGTTAGGGTATTCTTTAAGCATAAGTGACATTACCATAATGGTTAGGATTTCAGACAGAGTCCTAGTTTTAGATAAAGTGAATGAGTAATAATATCTTAGTCTTTATCTTCCTCATTAGTACATGATGGTTATGTTGATATACTCACACTGACCTTTTTGGTTTTAGTAAATGGCTGGATCTAGCAGGCACCAAAGTGACAATGGGTTTGAAGGAAACTATGGTGGTTCTCTGATTAAGAGACTGGATGAGATGGGGGATTCAATGAGGAATCTCATGGTTGTTCTAAACCAACTATCAAGGATTCATGATCAACCACTTCAACCTTGGTGAGTTCTCTAATGCATCATGTACGAGATGTCCAACTCGATGTGGAAATTCGGGTAATAATTATTAAGGTATCCATTAGGGTTTATATGATCCTTACTTTTTAGGTAATTATGGGTTACTCTATGATATGATGGAAAATGAATGGAATGAGATAAACATGAGGTTAAAATATGTTATGATTATTCTTGAATATTTTATCTCATTTTTGGGAATGTTTTAAGAATTATATAGTTTTGGAAAAAGGACAACACGCAGACCGTGTGACAACCCGTCGGGTCGGACAAAGTTGCGGGAATCGAACCCACAACCAAAGTGCAACTGGCATTTATCGCCTACCACTGGACTACGTGAAGTCCCTGGTTAGTATTACTGATTCTTTCTAGTTATATGATTTTATGAATTAAGAGTAAGTTGATTTTGGGTTATTTATGAAAATGATTATACTATCATGGAGGATATGTGATTAGGTTAATTACTTTTCAACACGAGACTTTAGAAGCAACTGATGTTGTTTGGAGATAAATGTTACGATTTAACTTGGAAGACTATGTGACTAAATTCTTCAAATATTTGGGTTTCAATCTTATATTGGTTTACTTTGAAGAATTTTATGGACAAATTGTTTGTCTAATGGTATTTGTTGAACTTTGGGTTTTGTTGGACAAATTTTGGAGATTAAGCATAGATTTACTTTTTAAAGGGTTATCCTTTTCTGGATTATCTGACCTCGTACTAACCTTTTTGGTTTTGGTTTTGGTTAAGGTCTAAAGATATGGGAAGTATATAGTTCTCTTTTGTGGATTAGGTGATTCTCTATAAGTTCATTATAGTACTCTTAATTTGAACAAGTCTTCCTAAATACTTGCCTTTTGGAGAAAATATGAGTTTGTGTAAGGAATCTCATAAAAGTTGAGAGTCAACATGATAAGTGATTATGTTTCCTTATGAATAAATTCCTCAATAAAAAGTAACTTAAAACAAAAATTTTGTCTATTAACTTTTCCTAAGGGGGAATCAAATACTGTTTAACCCATCACAAGTTTGTGATTTTCTTATTGTTAACTTTCTCCTAAACATGTTTTCTAACACTCTCCATCAGAACATGACCCTATGTTTTCTCCTCCATGTCCATGTTTTCCTACATGGAATCCTAGTATGGGTTAACTCGGGTGACCTCTTTACTTATCTTCCTTTATTTTAAAGTGATTGTTTTACCGACTCTTGTTCCGATGTGGGACGTTCAAGGATGTTTCCAAGCTCAATTTTAAAAATTGCGGGGACGCAATTCCCAAAAGGGGGGAAGGATGTAACACCCCAGGTAAATAAAGAATACGACATTTTCATATTTATCCATATTTGTGAATAAAATATTTATATGACTTTAAAGGGGACGCTATGCTCGTTGGCGTACCCAACACGCAACAACGAGTTTCTTGGAAATCTTACGTTGCACTCTAATAATAAAATAATATTATTTTAAATGGTAGTTAACATGTAGCCATTGTATTGGCGGGAATGGATAGAAATAACTAAAATGTGATTATATATGTTTTTAAATGTTTTTACATTTATCCAATAAAGGATAGAGGCTTAAAATACGAAAAGAATTCAATTTTAGGCATATATGCCCTAGTTTTCATTAAAGGTTCACTTATCGTCTTTTGATGGAGAACCATCATTAAATATAGTTTTGTTCACTCTTATACATTCTATTATACCAAATAAAACTCTTCTTAAGAATCGGGACATCAAAATTTACTTTGTGTAAATTTTTTGTATCTTTCCGATAATGTTCATTTTTTAATGAATAGTGTAAAATGTTGTATTTTAATTCAAAACCTCTTTTTAATCTAATTTATTTATATGATTAGATTATATTTTGAATTGGTTTTAATGTGAAATTAGAAAATATTTTTACCATTAAATCCAATAGTGGTCGTTGGAATTAATTTCACTTTGAAATCAGACTAAAACTAGTGTCAATCTTTTGATACTTATTGTATTATAAAAACACGCTATTTGCTCTGACAGCGGGAATTAATTATTAAATTAATTAATGTGACTAATATGTTTTGAATTTTGTAAAACTAACTTCATTTTTGAATTCAGAATATCAAATATATCTTAGGGTAAAGTTTTGGTAATTTTCTGAAAAACTTCAATTTTTGATGAATAGTGAAACCACTAAGTGGTACTTATAAAGACTGCTTTTCCGTTTAAATGAAATTTTGCCATCATTGTATTATGAATTTAAAAAATCCTACATAAATGGTTGTAATTAAGAATTAAAATGTGTTTCAATGAGATTATAATAATTTTTTGGTGAATAGTAACTTATTAAGTTATTAATCGCGATTAGTGGTAATTAGTGTAGTTTATGGTAAAAATAATGCTTTAATAATATGAAATGACCTAGACACATGTCCCAACCTTATTTGTTGTATCATGGCCGACCAAGACAAGCCATGGGTCAACTTTGGGACCTAATGCAGACACTTTGGTTGGGAAATGACATAAATAACTTTTTATTTAATGTAAAAGTAAAAATGACAAAAACATAATATGTTTTACGAAAACAATTTTTACATGGGGCTATAACGATCAGATGTTTGATTATAAATAGTCATTGGAAAGATAAAACGATTTCCTACATCATAGTAATTTTTTTATAATTTTTAAAAATTAAATAAAATAAATTATTTATGACATAATAATGATGCAGCGATGACATCATTATTTGACGATTTAAATAAAATGGAAAGATAATGTAAAATCTATGAAGTACACTTGTCCAAAATTTATTATATGGGTGTATTTAGAACCCTTATCACCTTATACACGAATTATATCTATGTGGGACCTTTTAAAACCGAAACACATTTTCAAATAAAATAATATTTCTTTACTTTCCAAAAGTGCCCCTCCTCTCCTCTTATAAAAGGCCCCCACCTCTACCTCATTCCACACACTCCTCAAGCCTTTGGCTCGGCCAACCCCTGCCCAATTACTCTATCCAAATCACTCTCCTCATCCTAGAGGATTCCCTTTGGGCATAGTCCTTTCAATGTAAGCTTTTAGGCTCAAATAAAAAGGAGTTACACTTTTAAAGGTAATTCATTCTATCATGATCATTTGTATTATTTTGCTTCTCCAACCCCCTAAACTCTTTTTATTTACTTCTTTTGTAACAAAAACAGTAACTTAAATATACTAGGACGTTTTTATAAGATTTATTTGAGCCACAATCTCACACAACTACATCAAATGGTTAAAGAACATACGGTTTCCGTGGATGGCGAAATTCTGCCTCCCGTAACGATGATTGTTTAATACTCATTTAACACCTTCAAAGGTGGCCATTATGATGTCAATATTTTTATATATGATATATAATATGTTTATTTTTTTCTTTAAGCTTCTTAATTTTTCATTTTGGGCATACCTTTATGGTTTCCATTATGGGTAAACACGATATCTTCATTTAAGGAAGTGCGGACTACCGCCCCCTCAATGTTATGTGATTCGTTAATGCCATATGTGGGACGTGTAAAGGATTGATTTAAAGTTACTATATATGATGTTATACTGGAATTATAATATACCTCTATATCATTATTATTTCTTTCCATTAAAGTATGAGATAGAAATGAAAGTAGCGTTCATGCGTACGTACGACTTACCGTCTCCATGAACGGTGCATTTCATTTCTTATCCCCAAATGTAATGTAATATTAAAAGTACATGTATATAATGGATATATATAATTAATGATATATCTAAATTATGAATATAATTCTGGAATTAAAATATAAATACCTCTCATTTAGTTTTAATTCCATTAATATGACAAAGAAATGAAAGTAGCGTTCATGCTTACGTACGGCTTACCGTCTCCATGAACGGTGCATTTCATTTCTTACCTCTAAATGATTATGTAATATTATAAATACATGTATATGCTGGATATATATAATATATATGATATCCAAATCAGGATTGTCATTTTTGGATATGAAGAACCTTTTACCAGACGAACAACATGTAATTGTAAGAAGTCCACTTTCGACTTAAGAACCAAATATCGACAAAACAAACATGATTAACTTAAATTATTAAATAATGTTTATAACATGGTAATAAGTGATATAAAAGGAATAATGAACATTAAAAAGGTTCTTAATGAAGTATAAATTAACTCAAGTTTATTATTCAGGAGATTAAAGAACGATCGAGTCAAGTCGGACCCGAGGTAAGGGATCCTACTCCTCTCTTTCTTTTTAAGTACACACTTTTATGTCATTCCTTTTAAAGCTCATATTTCTTGTTATTGGGATGATCTTTTATATTAAAATTACTGTAATTTTTATGTTCATGTGATGAGAGACCCTATTCTCTCTCATCAATCCATTTTGGAAGTTTTGAGTGGCGCAGTTAGGCTGCCGAACTTTCGTAAGAGATCTAACATCTCTCTTTCGTTTTAAGTACTCTCCTTTATGTCACTTCTTTTAAACTCATCCTTGTAATGTTGGGGGATGTTATTTTATATTCCTCTTGCTGTAAATTTTATTGTAATGTGATGAGATACCCTATTTTATCTCATCAATCCATATTCAGAAGTTTTATGTGGCGCCGTTAGGCTGCCGAGTTTTCGTAAGGGATTTTTCATCTCACTTTTATTCCCGTGAGCTTTATGCTACATTTGCCACAAATTCCATTGAGTGGTGTATGTACTGCCCATTATTCTACTCTTTGTGTAATATAATTTCGTTTATGATTATTTACATCAATGATCTATTGTCTTTCTTTCATGGGGTGTATGTTTTGAAAGAAACCCAAGTCGGTAAGGGAACCTTTCACCCTCCTCTTTTTTAAAAGACTTATTTTATTGGGTCTTTTAATTTACATATTGTTATGTTGGGATATGTTCTCATATATCCTTATTGATGTAAATTTTATGTCCAAGTGATGAGATACACTTTTTATCTCTCATCAACTCATTTTGATGTGATGCCATTAGGCTGTCAAGGGAACTTTTTAACCCAATTACGATTTCTTTGGGTTCAACATGTAGTCATTGAATATGTCATCCATTGAATATGTGTGAATGACCTTTTATTGTTTTAAACTTAATATCCACTTATAATGGGTGTATTTATATTTTTCACACATATTTTTGAGATTGATTTGTCTTTAATATAAGGATTCCTTCTTTATAAGGGATTTCATCACATTTGACATTTCTATTGAGTGTTCATTGTTGTTATGCACCAATTAACTCTTATATGGTGTATATACTGTTCTTTGGAATATTATATCATGAATCCATTTATTCTCATGATATTATAAAGTTCTGACTAAATGTTATTCCTCAATTATTGTATTCAAGTGTCTCTAATTTTGGTAAAACCCCTTTAACCAAAATGTCATTTTAAATGTTTTAATTATTTGTTCTTATTAATATCCATGTTTTGAAAATGGTTTTAAGGATTTATTTATATGGATATTAATGGTTTAAAATTTTATTCTTAAAGGTGGTATGGGACACTTTGATTCAAAAATCTCATTATTAAATGTTTTAAATGATTTTGAAAATGGTTTTGAAAAAGGATTCTATTATGATATATTGTGATGTGGAAATGTTATCATTCCTTTATATTGGTTTTATGTTTTATGATTTTATATTGGTACATGGACATTTTAACGGGTGGTTACGTTATAAACCATATGACGGGTGGTGCCGTGAATACCAGGACGGGTGGTTACGTTATAACCTCCAATGCATTGGGTATGGAAGTCGGCCGTATGGCTATTCCATTAAATATGTATGGAAGTTGGCCGTATGGCTATTCCATTAAGTGATATGTGTGGGAGTCGACCGTATGGTTATTCCACTTAAGTATGTTTATGTCCCAAGTTACCTTTATATATGTTATGTGTTCTTTATATGGGTTTTATGGTAATACTTTGGTAACAAAAAGGTAATTAATGATATATATTTCATGAATAGTTTTTACTACTTCATAAAGGTGAAAAGTATTACCTTGATAAAGTATACATGGTTTACTTTTTTTTTGATAAACTAACAGTTTTTATTCTTTGTGTATCCCTTACTGAGTTTTTATGCTCATCCCAAGTTTTTGAAATGTTTTTCATAGGACTTAGCATGGAATAGGGTCAAGGATGGGATCAAGGGAAATACATGCTACCTAAAAAATGGAACTAGACATGTTTCTTCTTAAGTGTTTTTATTTTATGGAAATTTAGTAGAAGTGACTACTTTGTAATCTTTTTAGATGTAATAGTTATGTCCTAATTCTCTAAAACTCCAAACCTGAAAAGATCCTCAATGTGAATTATTCATTTAATTCAATTTTAGGTAAGGTTTAAGGCTGGGGCCTTATAGTTGGTATCAAAGGTCGGTTTAGATAACTTTATAGGTTAGGGTATTCTTTAAGCATAAGTGACATTACCATAATGGTTAGGATTTCAGACAGAGTCCTAGTTTTAGATAAAGTGAATGAGTAATAATATCTTAGTGTTTATCTTCCTCATTAGTACATGATGGTTATGTTGATATACTCACACTTACCTTTTTTGTTTTAGTAAATGGATGGATCTAGCAGGCACCAAAGTGACAATGGGTTTGAAGGAAACTATGGTGGTTCTCTGATTAAGAGACTGGATGAGATGGGGGATTCAATGAGGAATCTCATGGTTGTTCTAAACCAACTATCAAGGATTCATGATCAACCACTTCAACCATGGTGAGTTCTCTAATTCATCATGTACGATATGGCCAACTTGATGTGGAAATTTGGGTAATAATTATTAATGTATCCATTAGGGTTTATATGATCCTTACCTTTTAGGTAATTATGGGTTACTCTATGATATGATGGAAAATGAAAGGAATGAGATAAACATGAGGTTAAAATATGTTATGATTATTCTTGAATATTTTATCTCATTTTGGGGAATGTTTTAAGAATTATATAGTTTTGGAAAAAGGACAACACGCAGACCGTGTGACAACCCGTCGCGTCGGACAACGTTGCGGGAATCAAACCCACAACCAAAGTGTGACTGGCATTTATCGCCTACCACTGGACTACGTGAAGTCCCTGGTTAGTTTGACTGATTCTTTCTAGTTATATGATTTTATGAATTAAGAGTAAGTTGATTTTGGGTTATTTATTAAAATGATTATCCTATCATGGAGGATATGTGATTAGGTTAATTACTTTTCAACACGAGACTTTAGGAGCAACTGATGTTGTTTGGAGATAAATGTTACGATTTAACTTGGAAGACTATGTGACTAAATTTTTCAAATATTTGGGTTTCAATCGTATATTGGTTTACTTTGAAGAATTTTATGGACAAATTGTTTATCTAATGGTCTTTGTTGAACTTTGGGTTTTGTTGGACAAATTTTGGAGATTAAGCATATATTTACTTTTTAAAGGGTTATCCTTTTCTGGATTATCTGACCTCGTACTAACATTTTTGGTTTTGGTTTTGGTTAAGGTCTAAAGATATGGGAAGTATATAGTTCTCTTTTGTGGATTAGGTGATTCTCTAGAAGTTCATTATAGTACTCTTAATTTGAACAAGTCTTCCTAAATACTCGCCTTTTGGAGAAAATATGAGTTTGTGTAAGGAATCTAATAAAAGTTGAGAGTCAACATGATAAGTGATTATGTACCCTTATGAATAAATTCCTCAATAAAAAGTAACTTAAAACAAAAATTTTGTCTATTAACTTTTCCTAATGGGGAATCAAATACTGTTTAACCCATCACAAGTTTGTGATTTTCTTATTGTTAACTTTCTCCTAAACATGTTTTCTATCACTCTCCATCAGAACATGACCCTATGTTTTCTCCTCCATGTCCATGTTTTCCTACATGGAATACTAGTATGGGTTAACTCGGGTGACCTCTTTACTTATCTTCCTTTATTTTAAAGTGATTGTTTTACCGACTCTTGTTCCGATGTGGGACGTTCAAGGATGTTTCCAAGCTCAATTTTAAAAATTGCGGGGACGCAATTCCCAAAAGGGGGGAAGGATGTAACACCCCAGGTAAATAAATAATATGACATTTTCATATTTATCCATATCTGTGAATAAAATATTTATATGACTTTAAAGGGGACGCTATGCTCGATGGCGTACCCAACACGCAACAACAAGTTTCTTGGAAATCTTACGTTGCACTCTAATAATAAAATAATATTATTTTAAATGGTAGTTAACATGTAGTCGTTGTATTGGCGGGAATGGATAAAAATAACTAAAATGTGATTATATATGTTTTTAAATGTTTTTACATTTATCCAATAAAGGATAGAGGCTTAAAATACGAAAAGAATTCAATTTTAGGCATATATGCCCTAGTTTTCATTAAAGGTTCAATTATCGCCTTTTGATGGAGAACCTTCATTAAATATAGATTTGTTCACTCTTATACATTCTATTTGACCAAATAAAACTCTTCTTAAGAATCGGGACATCAATATTTACTTTGTGTAAATTTTTGGTATCTTTCCGATAATGTTCATTTTTTTAATGAATAGTGTAAAATGTTGTATTTTAATTCAAAACCTCTTTTTAATCTAATTTATTTATATGATTGGATTATATTTTGAATTGGTTTTAATGTGAAATTAGAAAATATTTTTACCATTAAATCCAATACTGGTCGTTGGAATTAATTTCACTTTGAAATCAGACTTAAACTAGTGTCAATCTTTTGATACTTATTGTTTTATAAAAACACGCTATTTGCTCTGACAGCGGGAATTAATTATTAAATTAATTAATGTGACTAATATGTTTTGAATTTTTTAAAACTAACTTCATTTTTGAATTTGGAATATCAAATATTGCTTAAGGTGATGTTTTGGTAATTTTCTGAAAAACTTCAATTTTTGATGAATAGTGAAACCACTAAGTGGTACTTATAAAGACTGCTTTTCCGTTTAAATGAAATTTTGCCATCATTGTATATTGAATTTCAAAAATCCAACATACATGGTTGTAATTAATAATTAAAATGTGGTTCAATGAGATTATAATAATTTTTTGGTGAATAGTAACTTATTAAGTTCTTAATTGCGATTAGTGGTAATTAGTGTAGTTTATGGTAAAAATAATGCTTTAATAATATGAAATGACCTAGACACATGTACCAACCTTATTGGTTGTATCATGGCCGACCAAGACAAGCCATGGGTCAACTTGGGGACCTAATGGAGACACTTTGGTTGGGAAATGACATAAATAACTTTTTATTTAATGTAAAAGTAAAAATGACACAAACATAATATGTTTTACGAAAACAATTTTTACATGGGGCTATAACGATCAGATTTTTGATTATAAATAGTCATTGGAAAGATAAAACTATTTCCTACATCATATTAAGTTTTTTATAATTTTTAGACATTAAATAAAATAAATTATTTATGATAGAATAATGATGCAGCGATGACATCATTATTTGACGATTTAAATAAAATGGAAAGATAATGTAAAATATATGAACTACACATGTCCAAAACTTATTGGATGGGTGTATATCGAACCCTTATCACCTTATCCACGAATTATATCAATGTGGGACCTTTTGAAACCGAAACACATTTTCAAATAAAGTAATATTTCTTTACGTTCCAAAAGTGCCCCTCCTCTCCTCGTATAAAAGGCCCCCAACTCTACCTCATTCCACACACTCCTCAAGCTTTTGGCTCGGCCAACCCCTGCCCAATTACTCTATCCACATCACTCTCCTCATCCTAGAGGATTACCTTTGGGCAGAATCCTTTCAAAGGAAGCTTTTAGGCTCAAATAAAAAGGAGTTACACTTTTAAAGATAATTCATTCTCTCATGATCATTTGTATTATTTTGCTTCTCCAACCCCCTAAACTCTTTTTATTTACATATTTTGTAACAACACCAGTAACTTCAATATACTAAGATGTTTTTATAAGATTTATTTGAGCCACAATCTGACACAACTACATCAAATGGTTAAAGAACATACGGTTTCCGTGGATGGCGAAATTCTGCCTCCCGTAACGATGATTGTTCAATACTCATTTAACACCTTCAAAGGTGGCCATTATGATGTAAATATTTTTATATATGATATATAATATGTTTATTGTTTTCTTTAAGCTTCTGTATTTTTTATTTTGGGCATACCTTTATGGTTTCCATTATGGGTAAACACGATATCTTCATTTAAGGAAGTGCGGACTACCGCCCCCTCAAAGTTATGTGATTCGTTAATGCCATATGTGGGACGTGTAAAGGATGGATTTAAAGTTATTATATATGATGTTCTACTGGAATTATAATATACCTCTATATCATTATTATTTCTTTCCATTAAAGTATGATATAGAAATGAAAGTAGCGTTCATCCGTACGTATGGCTTACCGTCTCCATTAACGGTGCATTTCATTTCTTATCCCCAAATGTAATGTACTATTAAAAGTACATGTATATAATAGATATATATAATTAATGATATATCTAAATGATTAATATAATTCTGGAATTAAAATATACATACCTCTCATTTAGTTTTAATTTCATTAATATGACAAAGAAATGAAAATAGCATTCATGCGTACGTACGGCTTACCGTCTCCATGAACGGTGCATTTCATTTCTTACCTCTAAATGATTATGTAATATTATAAATACATTTATATGCTGGATATATATAATATATATGATATCCAAATCAGGAATGTAATTTTTGGATATGAAGAACCTTTTACCACACGAACAACATGTAATTGTAAGAAGTCCACTTTGGACTTAAGAACCAAATATCGACAAAACAAACATGATTAACTTAAATTATTAAATAATGTTTATAACATGGTAATAAGTGATATAAAAGGAATAATGAACTTTAAAAAGGTTCTTAAGGAAGTATAAATTAACTCAAGTTTATTATTCATGAGATTAACGAACGATCGAGTCAAGTCAGACCCGAGGTAAGGGATCCTACTCCTCTCTTTCTTTTTAAGTACACACTTTTATGTCATTCCTTTTAAAGCTCATATTTCTTGTTATTGGGATGATCTTTTATATTAAAATTACTGTAATTTTTATGTTCATGTGATGAGAGACCCTATTCTCTCTCATCAATCCATTTTGGAAGTTTTGAGTGGCGCCGTTAGGCTGCCGAACTTTCGTAAGAGATCTAACCTCTCTCTTTCGTTTTAAGTACTCTCCTTTATGTCACTTCTTTTAAACTCATCCTTGTAATGTTGGGGGATGTTATTTTATATTCCTATTGCTGTAAATTTTATTGTAATGTGATGAGATACCCTATTTTATCTCATCAATCCATATTCAGAAGTTTTATGTGGCGCCGTTAGGCTGCCGAGTTTTCGTAAGGGATTTTTCATCTCACTTTTATTCCCGTGAGATTTATGCTACATTTGCCACAAATTCCATTGAGTGGTGTATGTACTGCCCATTATTCTACTCTTTGTGTAATATAATTTCGTTTATGAGTATTTACATCAATGATCTATTGTCTTTCTTTCATGGGGTGTATGTTTTGAAAGATACCCAAGTCGGTAAGGGAACCTTTCACCCTCCTCTTTTTTAAAAGACTTATTTTATTGGGTATTTTAATTTACATATTGTTATGTTGGGATATGTTCTCATATATCCTATTTGATGTAAATTTTATGTCCAAGTGATGAGATACACTTTTTATCTCTCATCAACTCATTTTGATGTGATGCCGTTAGGCTGTCAAGGTAACTTTTTAACCCAATTACGATTTCTTTGGGTTCAACTTGTTGTCATTGAATATGTCATCCATTGAATATGTGTTAATGACCTTTTATTGTTTTACACTTAATATCCACTTATATTGGGTGTATTTATATTTTTCACACATTTTTTTGAGATTGATTTGTCCTTAATTTAAGGATACCTTCTTTATAAGGGATTTCATCACATTTGATATTTTTATTGAGGGTTAATTGTTGTTATGCACCAATTCACTCTTATATGGTGTATATAATGTCCTTTGGAATATTATATCATGACTCCATTTATTCTCATGATATTATAAAGTTATGACTAAATGTTATTCCTCAATTATTGTATTCAAGTGTCTCTAATTTTAGTAAAACCCCTTAACCAAAATGTCATTTTAAATGTTTTAATTATTTTTTATTATTAATATACATGTTTTGAAAATGGTTTTAAGGATTTATTTATATGGATATTAATGGTTTAAAATTTTATGCTTCAAGGTGGTATGGGACACTTTGATTCAAAAATCTCTTTATTAAATGTTTTAAATGGTTTTGAAAATGGTTTTGAAAAAGGATTCTATTATGATATATTGTGATGTGGAAATGTTATCATTCCTTTATAATGGTTTTATGTTTTATGATTTTATATTGGTACTTGGACATTTTAACGGGTGGTTACGTTATAAACCATATGACGGGTGGTGCCGTGAATACCAGGACAGGTGGTTACGTTATAACCTCCAATGCATTGGGTATGGAAGTCGGCCGTATGGCTATTCCATTAAGTATGTATGGAAATTTGCCGTATGGCTATTCCATTAAGTGATATGTGTGGGAGTCTACCATATGGTTATTCCACTTAAGTATGTTTATGTCCCAAGTTACCTTTATATATGTTATGTGTTCTTTATATGGGTTTTATGGTAATACTTTGGTTACAAAAAGTTAATTAATGATATATATTTCATGAATAGTTTTTACTACTTCATAAAGGTGAAAAGTATTACCTTGATAAAGTATACATGGTTTACTTTTTGTTTTGATAAGCTAACAGTTTTTATTCTTTGTGTATCCCTTACTGATTTTTTATGCTCATCCCAAGTTTTTGAAATGTTTTTCACAGGACTTAGCGTGGAATAGGGTCAAGGATGGGATCAAGGGAAATACATGCTACCTAAAACATTGAACTAGACATGTTTCTTCTTAAGTGTTTTTATTTTATGGAAATTTAGTAGATGTGACTACTTTGTAATCTTTTGAGATGTAATAGTTATGTCCTAATTCCCTAAAACTCTAAACCTGAAAAGATCCTCAATGTGAATTATTCATTTAATTCAATTTTATGTAAGGTTTAAGGCTGGGGCCTTATAATAATAGCATACAAAAATATAAATAGTGGAGGACTGATTGTATAAAAAATAATTTTATGTATATAAATAATGATGCAAGTCACAAGTATCTATGAACAAATCCAAACAAGTCACAATGTTAGAAATAAAATTCTTAAACAAAAGTACATAAAGTGGTAAACTCCAACAGCATCTCAAGCCTCAGCTTGGCCCCATGCTCTTTATATCCAATAGCAGTCAAGTACATGAGGGAGAAGGGATCTTTACCTAATATATTCATGAAACCATATATTCTTTTTGGGTTTTAAATCATGTCCCAAATATAGTGTGAGATGAATCCGAGTAGGAAACTAGAAAAAATTCTATGCCTAACAGTCATTGAATATATATATATATAAGTAAGTATGCTGAAATGAAGCAATAAATTTGGATGTACTCAAAAGAAAAAAATCCTATAGTTTTCAATTAATTTATTTCCAATTTATGATTTTTTGAAACTATTTAATAATGTTACCTGAAGATATAGCCTAAACATTGAATACCCCTATATATGGGTAACAACATACATCTAATAAGACAATCTAAACAATCATGTAAGACCGAGTCCATGCTTGTGATTTGGCTTGGAAGAATCATCCCAATAAATCAATCATTCAATAGAAAACCTCTAGGAATGTTTTCAATGTCTTAAACCTCATGTTAAACATACCATAAATTCAATAAATAATAATAACCCTCTGGGAAATCGCACACAGTTTAACACATTTGGTCCCAAATAATACTAATGAATTACAAATGACCACATTGGTAGCTCTCATAATCAGTACCCCTTGGTCTACATAGAAACAATATAATTTATAATGACCCTCTTGCAGCTATCACAGTCAATTTTCAATGGTCCAATGTTCATCTACTAATTACCCTCTAGGTAGCATTCGTTATCTAACCACTCTGGTCTATGAACACCCGACAAATCTTACAATAAATTCTCTATGGGTCAGCATGAAAGTAGTTGTACATAAAATATCCTATCTCATGATGTTCTCATTGTCAATTCCACTTGTTCAAATATTCACAAATCAAAACACATTCATCTCATACAATCGAAAACTCCATCCTAAAAACACAAGGCATGGAAACAATAAATCCTAAATTCTTTAATATAACCAACGACCATAACAAATCAAACATTGAAAACACATTTTTAATCAATGAAATAAACCTTATACATAATTAATAACACTTTCTCGGCCAAACACACCATAAAATTCCTTAAACTGGGTTATATTCAATAACATGCAATACCCTAAACCTGGTTATTCATCACTTTAAGAATATATAATTAAAATACAATCAAATAAAGGAACAGACCACCTACATCGATTTTTTATTATGAACATTATTGAGCGTTGGCCCTTGAATCATCCTATAATGATGTAGATATAGGAAGAGGTTAAATACGATCGACCCTCAATAACTCTTGATGGAGTAGAAATCAAGAAGATAAGTTCAAAAAGAGGGAATAACTAACCGGTAGGATTCCAACGCAACAAATGGAGTTCAGATATGACCTCAGATGTAGAAATAGTTTCTCAGACTTTGATCATCACACTCGGTCACTCTTGGATTAATTGAGGTTAGAATAACAGTTTTCTGGATATGAGATGTGACCCCAAGATGATTCATCAGATAAAAAGAAAAGTACATGGTGTGTTAATTTATTCATGCCTCAATGGGCCCCAACATTAAGTGTTCTTCTTGGTCACTTACACGACCATGTACTCAGCCATTACATGACCATGTACTCAATCATTACATATCCATTACACAGCTACATGCGGAAAACAAGTACAGGATGTGTACTAAAGAGTATAAAAGGTGTACATAAGAAATTTCGAAATTCATCTTTTTTCCAAACCAATAACCCAAAATAAATATCCATAACTAATTTTAATATTAGGGTTCTTACAAACATCCCATGATAAAAAAATGCATCCCCAAATTTCCCTTCAAAGGGTGCAAAGAAGAATCTTCACACAACTCTGGCCACTGTGATCGTACATCGGCCACCCTCTCCCATGTCTCATTATGTACTTGTCTGTGCTACCATTTAACATGTACTAGAGTAACAGACCGTCAATTACAAACCATCACTCTATGATCCATGATCTGAATATGGTGCTTCTGAAAGGATTCATCCACCTCTAACCCAACCTCCTCATGTTGAACAATAAGAGACATGTCTAAAATGTAACATCGAAACTAAGAAACATGTAATATTTCATGCATAGCCCAGTACCTCTTGTAATTCCCTGACCCCAGTTACCCAGAGCTAGTGTAGTATTACAAAACATTAGCATGATCATAAAAGATCATGTCCCGGAAGACTGATTAGTTTAGCAGTCTTGGGAAAATAGATTACATAAAATAACACAGCATTAAAATTTCTAACAAAAAATACCGAACAAATAATCCATTTATAACACCATTATTCTTATAGGTAAACCTTTAATATCAATCATAATACACTTCTTGGTATCCTCATAACATAAAATATAAGAAAGGGGTGAGATCATATTTTCATTAAGGGAAAATAATTCAGAAGAAGATATAAACTTTTATGAAAAAATGTATAATAAAAATATTATACTTTTAAAAAATAAATATAAAAATAATATGGAAAATATAAATTAAAAATTACCATATAAACATGCATTTGGATATTATACTTGTCTTATAATGTAATGTAATAATTAATTTCACATTGAGGGAATGTATAATGTCGGACATAATAACATCTACGTCAAGGCCCTGTTCAAAGACAATTCACAAATATTCTGTCAAAACCTTGTCCCAAGACAGAAGTTTTTCTCATGAGACCTACCGATGCATCAAGGGTCTATATCAGTTCACACCCATTACATACTAATTTTAATTCATTATTCATATAACAAGGGAAAAACATAACATAATCATTCAAATTAAAACTAGCATAGAAAATGTCAATATTTCAACTATTGACCATGAATGATATAAAAATAGAACATCCATAGTCAAACATATCATTACTCATTCAATAAAATATAGAATATTTTATAATAATAAATCAACCTCAATCAAGAATAATATCCAATAAAGGATGTTGGTAGTGTTTTAAATGATCAGTAAAACTATTTGAGAAAAATATCCATTTTTCATGAAATCATTTGAAAGTCAAGCAATTTATAAAGGAGGTCATGTTAAAAAAGATTTTTGAATCAAATTATCCCATACAATATTTAAAATGTTTAATTTAAAAAAAAATTGAAACAATCATTTTTATATAAATAAATCATTAATATCATTTTGAAAACATTAACATTAATTTCATAGATTTAGAAAACTAAATATTTAAATCATTTTAAATGTTGATCCAGTTAAAGATATAATTCCATAATACCTTATAATATTTATACTGAAATCTTTTTTATGAACCATGGATATAGTTCATAAATGTGTCCCAATAAATACTAACACATAAACAATCTCAAATTATAATGAGATTGAGGAATTAACCCTTACCTTAGATCTGATACTCTCTATACGTGTCCATAACTATTGTATAATGTTTATAAACATATTATTAACTATTTATAGAATCATTATAATATTTATTATATCGTATATGATTCTTTTATGACTTTATATTACCCATTTATTAAAAATTCTAGGTTAATGCAACATTTTTGGTAATATCACTTTGATTATCGTACATGTTTTGATATGTTATTCTTTATCATATTACATAGATAATTATTTAATTACAACCAAAATGCATAATATGATTTATATATTATATATATTCAATATATGAATTTTTATAATAGATATATCTATGAAATTTAATCCCCCTTCATGGAGATGGTAGTTCGAGCATACGCATGAACGTTATTTCTGTTTTCTTATCGTATAGTATGGAAGTAACTGAATGAAATATATATGTGTGTATATATATAAATTTCAAATAGACTTATTATTTCATATATTTCATAATTAAAAATAATATATATTATATAATCATTCTTGGATGGTTAAAATAGAGAATGATTCTCATCACATCATGGAGATGATAGGTCGTACGTACACACGAGTGACAATATCATACAACTGGTGGTTGAATAATTTTTAATTGGATGGTATATTATATGTAAATAATAATAAAAAATTTATATTTATTATTTACATCAATTATACTAATTTTTATACCCATAAAAATAATTGTGTATTGAATAAAAAACTACACCACGATGTGAGATGGTAAGCTGTGCGTTTGAACGTGTGGTGACTTTGTCCTTCATAGGATGGAAAGAATAACGAATATTGTTGTACCATATTTCAAATAAAATATAAGTATGTAGAAGTTACTTTATATATTATTTTATTATGTAAATAACAATGAATGAGGATGTAGATGAAGAAAATAAAACTAAAATATGTGATAAACAAATTATCTCTTTTTCAGGTGCTTTCATTTGATTTGAAAAAATGGCTATGTTGGATGACTTGATGATCAATATAAGGAATATAAGTTAAATTTTGGGTAGTTGGGAGGAGATTTGGGTAGGTTTTATCCTAGATAAATAGATTTAGAGTTGTGAATTTGAGACAAGGTGATGTACCCTTTTATAATAGAGGTGAGGGGCACTTTAGAAGAGCTTGAAATATTAATTTATAATAAAATAATTTTCAGTTTATAATAGTTATAAAAAGTTTTATTTCTAGGATAAGGTATGTATTGCACGAAATAATCTCAAAAAATAGTTTGTATACATGTTTATGTTAACATATGAACCATATATTATATATTTAACCCTTAGATAAATAGTTTAACACTTACCATGTCTTCTTGTATTCTTAAACTATATGGTTTATAAACATACTATAAAATAATAAGAGAACGAAAATTTTTTCATTAATGATATATATAACATTATTTACATTCTTTGGGTGAATCATATATTTTACAAAATATATATTAGTTAATAAATTTGTATTTTCCTAAAAAACTCATTTGTGTCAATTATGACACTATTTAGTATTTGGTTTTTGTGAAAGTCATAAAAATTTATTTCTAAAAAAATTTAATCAACCCTAAAATGTCACATTCACCTATAAAATTCATTTATGGCATCAAAACATTCAAATTATATTTATTTTAACATTTATAATATCATTTATTTGATTCATTCATTAATGAGGTAATCACTACATCATAACTGTATCATAAATAAATATATTTATATAATTTCTAAAAATTATAAATAAAATACAATGATATAAGAAATATTTATATGTTTCTAATTAAAATGTCTATACATATATTTTGTTTATATAACCATATATTAAAATATGTTTAGTAAAAGATATATTTTTATGTTATAATTATCTTTACTTAAAATTAATTCTTATAACATGTCCTTATCACTCCCAATTTCTCCCCAAATGACCAACATTCAGAATAAGGATGATAATGGTTGAATATAATAATCTAATAAGATTAGGACACTTTATAGTGTATTTTTATATTATTATAATATTATATTTTACTCTTATTGACCTGATTTACCATTTAACCATGGTAATAAAAATAATTTCTAAAGATACTATTCATAATCTCCAAAAATAAAAGGTACATATATATATAATTTGGACCTTCTGATTCCAAATTTGGAATCCATTTTTTCTAACTCAAAACGAATAAGTTTCAGTAAATAATTTAAAATTAATTCTCAATTTCAAAACTAAAAGGTGGGTTTTTAAGATGCAAAAACTATCAAAAGATTGACATGTGTCTATGTATTTTTAAAATGTGAAATTACTTCCTATGACCTGTATTATATAAAATGATAAAAATATAATATAATTATAATTTAAAACCAAACATATTTTTTATTTAACCCTATATATAAATTTTATTAAAAAAGTTTTTTTCATTTAAAATTGTTATTTTTCACTATTCATCAAAAATGAATGTTTTCGGAAAAATAAAAAAAATTCACCCGAAGATAATTTAGATATTAAAAATTAAAAAATTAAGTCTAAATTACCAAATTCAATTCTTATGAATTTTAAAAATTAATTTTATTATAGTTCCCTAAGGACATAAAAAGTATTTATTTTAAGAAAATTGTTTTTTAGAATATATAACTATTTTCACAAAACACATATATTTCATTACTAATATGTTTTATTTATATTAAAAAATTATAAATAACAAATTTTTACTATTAATATCACATTATTATATTGAGAAATATATATAAAATTTAAATAATTATAATACTAACATGTTGTTTCACAGAAACACAATCTTGTGTATAATGCAAGACAAGTCAGTATTGCATGAAATATAAGCTATTAAATTACTTTATGGACATAATGTAATATTAAATATTAGGGTGTTACATTCTACATTATTTCTATAATTTTCATACATGAAACTATAAATTTTTCTTCAAAAAAAGTTTAAAATAGAAATTACCTTTGTGGAAAACGCACATCGAAAATAGGGTTAAAACAATTTATTCTTAATAAGAGGAAAAAGGAAATGGAAAAGTAACCACTGAATTAGGATTTAGAATATTAGAACATTTGTGGAAATCATAGGAATATAATTGGAGGAAAAATGTAAATATTTTTAAGAGTGATTGAGGAAATCAATCACAAAAAAGTGAATCATAAAATGAAAAATTGAGAGCCTCAAACCCATAATTCTATGGTGATTTAAAATATCACATGTTCAACCAAATATAAGGTATTAGGATAAAAAAAATTGGTTCTAAAATCCTTTCCCAAAAGTTTCTGAATTAATTTCTTAATAAAATAAATAAAAAATAATACATGTCAAATAGAGTTCCATCCTTTAACTTATTTTTATGAAAAACTCATCTTTCACTCTAAAGGTTAATAGAAATCAAAAATATTATTTTTATCCTAATCGTATAATGTTCCAAAAAATGAATTTATAATTCATATATCAACCCATTTAAAAAAATACATTACACAAACCTGGACACCATGTAGGCTAGTTGTTGGTGATGCACCTTTGTCGCCATTCGGTTGTCATTTCAAGTCTCACAGCCCTGCTGGACGTGACGAGTTGTCACCCAACTACTTGGTTTTCCTTTTTATAATAATCCAAAAATAATCCTATTAATGTTTTAACCATAAAAAATATTATCCAATGTTAAACATAATCCATTCCAACCTTTAGACTTATCTAAAATACATATCTCCAATCTCTCTCTAAATGGTCATTAAATTTCCAAACTCATTTGTAACATCAGAACCCCAAATAATGAAACTATTCTCTTTTTTTCACATACTAAAATATTATTAACTTAATCATATTAAAACCATAATTAATAAAAAAAATTACGGAACAATATTTAACACATTATTCATATAACTATAATATAATTCTTGAATCCATAACACAAATACATTTATTATTCCATTTTGGTTGTAGTAACAATATAAGCTTGACTATGACCAATATTATTTTTCCGAGTTATATTTATTTGATGGTTTGGATAATAATTTTCATAATGTACAATATATTTACAATTACAACATTTTATTATTTCTTTATTTACCTTACAATCAAGAGCTTGGTAACCTTATTCCCCACATTAGTAACAAACTCCCGTTCCTTTTAGTATAGTGGAAGGGTGTTTCTTCCCACAATTATCACAGAAGGGAAAATATTTCTTTCCTTTTTTCACATTATCTATCACTTAATAAACCATTCTCTTCTTATCTTTCTTAACATTATTTTCATAAGACATAGAGAATTCATTTTCTGTCTTGATACCACATCAGAAAATATCATTGTATGATGAAAATAATTGTGAAACCAATGCCCATAGAAGGAAAATTTTTAACCCATAAATGAATCAACTAATATTAATTCCTGGGATACATATGTAGTATATATAATTCCTTAAAATCCATGTGAAATTATCCTCGTACTTTGCAACCTTCTCATCCGTATTTTTCCTAAGGCTCAGAAATTACATTTCCATAACTGCTCGTTGTTCAAGATGAAAGTATTTCTCTTGAATAAGTTATTTAAACTCAAACCATTCAATATATCACACTTATTCATCCTTTTTTGTGTTTTAAATTGAATACTACCATTGATTCACATCTTCTAAGATACGATAAACTGTCATGACAACCTTTTCCATTTCATTACTTCCCAATGATAGAAATATTTTCTTTAAGGAAATTATCCACATCATAAATAAAAAAGTATCTATAGTATCATTAACCATTGGATGTTGTTATCTCACGAAGTGGTCTATCATTTATCCCCTGTTTTGTGAATAGGGATTCTCCATATGGGTAACGTTTTTATTCATAACCTGAGTAAACTGTCCCAGTATGGTTATAAGTTGTTCAGTACTTTTTGTGGCAAAAGCGCCAATATCCTTATCTTTCATAAGTGGTAAATCCCTAAATGGATTACATAAGTTGATAAAATTTCCCATTATTCCACTTGGCACCATTTATATACAATGGAATACACTAGATTAGGTTATGAATCATAATTCATAATTACAAACCATTAAAATATATAACATAAATTGAAACTTTTATGCATATCTAATCCTTAATCATTAATATGTTTCTTTGAGGACATATTTACTCATAACTCATTAATATTGGTTTTTATAGAATATATTAGTTAACCTATGCCTATCCTCTGGGAGGGTCAAACTAGTTGTGTAGACATGCCAGTTATCATCTACCAGGTTACCCCGAGTGAAGCCCAGAA
Source organism: Viscum album (assembly GCA_963277665.1). Taxonomy (NCBI): domain Eukaryota; kingdom Viridiplantae; phylum Streptophyta; class Magnoliopsida; order Santalales; family Viscaceae; genus Viscum; species Viscum album. The sequence continues at coordinate 1,843,012,329 of OY728157.1, read as the reverse complement.
CACCATGTTAGAGTTTTCGCACCATGGTACATCTTTTCTAGAACCACTTAAACATGTATTATTTGGAAAGGGATATACTTCATGGAATATCCATGTAATCCTTACATTACCAAAGTTCTAGGGGGTTTTTCTATACTTATATTTAAATTTTATCTTAGGTTTATGATCCCTAATCTATGTTTTCTAAATCAATTTCCAAGGTTGTAACACCCTGACCCCAGAATCCCAGAGCTAGTGTATTATTTTAATACCTTAGCATGATTACAAGGAATCAAGTCATGAAGTACCGATTAGTTTAGTAGTATTGAAAAATAGATTACATACATGAACGTTAAATTTCAAATAAGTTAAATAAAACACAACATAATTGATCCTTTGAGAACACCATTAATCTCCTAGACTAACTCTTTTTATCAATAATAATACACATCTTGGAATCCTTGAAAAATAAAACATAATAAAGGGGTGATCTCAAATGCTCAGTATGGGTATGTAATACAACAGAAGATAACATAAAATTAGGCATGGTGAATAATTTAAAATACATGAATTTACAAATAATAAACATGAACAAAATATGTAAGGAATATGAGATGAGTAAATAAGGAAGAAATAAAACATAGGTTTGGGTATTGTAATAGTCGAATAACCACATTAACCATCAATAATATTTTCATAATGAGGGAATTTAAAATGTCAGACATTCTGAAACATTTTTTCAAGGCCTCGGCCAAGACATCTAAAAAAGATTAAGTCCTATGACAAAACTATATATCAAATTGAGAAAGTCCTTGTCTAATTCCACATGTAATTGTCTCATGAGACCTACTAATTGACTGAGGATCTATAGTGTGCTCCACACATCACTTACTAAGTCCAATACATTCCTCATTGGAAAATGTTGAAACATAACATAAACATTCGTATTAAAAATAGCATATGAAATGTCAACACATTAACCATAAACCATGAATGATATAAAATATAACACCCATAGTCAAAAATATAAAAAAAATTAATACAATATGAAATATTTGTATCATAATAAATCGCCATTGATCATTAAAAATATCCCATAAAATATGTTGACATAGTTGAAAATGATCAGTAAAAATTATTGAGAGAATTATACCATTTTCATAAAATCATTTAAAAGTAACATAAATTATAAATGAATTCATTTAAAATATTGTTTTTAATCAATATTTCCTATATTAATTTGAAACTATTTAAAGGAATTAACATTTTAAAACATTCAAGTCCATAGAAATATTTTTTTAAACGTGGACATTAATGAGAATGGTTTAGAAGAATAAATCTTTAAAACATTTAAAATGATTTCTTTGTAAAAATTCCCTTAAAATAATCTTGTTGAAAAAACATTTATGAAACATGGACATGGATAATGAATATTTCCCAGTATATAATTACATTAAATCAACCTCGGATAATAAAGAGATTGTGAAATTAACCATTACATTGCAATTTCCTTTGGTCAAGGGTACGTTTAGCCTCTTGTAAAATGACTATAGTATGTTATTAAATTACACCATAACCATATAAATTTTTATTATATCATACATGATTGATTTATGACTTTATACTACCCAATTAAAAAAAATTCAATGTTAAATTAACATTTCATGTAATAATCGCATTTTTTATTGTACGTGTTTTAATTTGTTTATCTTGATCATATCATTTAGATCATGATTTACATACATCAATAATATAACACATGATTTATATATCATATATATTTAGAATATAAATATGTATCATAGATAGATATATGAAATGGAAAGCACCGTTTAAGGAGACGATAGGTCGTATGTACGCATAAACGTTGTTTCTGTTTTCATGTCATATTGAATAGAAGTAAGAGAATAAGATATATGTAAGTATATATATATATATTAAGAAGAAATATTATTTCATATATTACATACATATTAATGATATATATTTTAAAAATCATCGTTTAATGGTGAATGTGGAAGTGAATCTCATCGCGTCCTAGAGACAGTAATCCGTACATAGGCACGAGCAACAATATCATAATATTTATGGTGAAATAAAATGAAATTGGATGGTATATAATATATAAAAAATCATTAACATGTTATATTTATTATTCAAATTAGTTATACTCACTATTATACCCATCCAAATAAGGATGTGTTTGAATAACAAACTACATCACGATTTGGAGACAGTAAGTCGTACGAACGCACGTATGGTGACTTTGTCATTTATAGAAGATAAATAATAATGAATATGGTTTTACCATATTTATAATAACATCACATTGTGTTGGAGGTACTATAGTTATTATTTTGTTATGAAACAACAATGAAATAGGAAGTGGAAGAAGAAAAATAACTTGAAAGAGGGTGGTGAAATTGTTACCTGTTCTTCAAGTGTTTCCTTTTGGGTTGATAAAAAGGGCTCCATAGGTAGGCTTTATAATAAATTTAAGGACTTTAGGTTGATTTTAGGGTTGTTTAATGGTATTTGGGAAATGCTTGTCAGAGCCAAATGGATTATGAGGTGTGATTTTGAGATAAGGGGAAGTACCCTTTTATAAGACATGTGAGGGTCACTTTAGAAAAAACTTAAAATATTATTTTATAATAAATTAATTTTCGGTTTATAATGGCTCAAAAAAGATTTATTTCTATTATATTGTGGTTATGGGTCGAAAAAAACTAAACCCATAGGTTTTAGAAAGCTTTAAGTTCCCATATTAACCTTATCTTTTAGATTTAACTCTTAGTTAAATAGTTTAACTTTTACAGTGTCTTCTTGTATTCTTAAACTACATGGTTAATAAACATACTCTAAACTACCAAGAGAACATAAATTGGTTCATTAATGTCATATATAATATTATTTAATCCCTTTGTCAAAATAATATATTTTTAGGAAAATTATATACTTTAATAATATAATATTTTTTTCAAAAACTCATTTATGTCAATTTTGACACTATTTAGTATTCTGTTTTTCTAAAAGTTCTAACAACTTTATTACTTCGAAAAAGATACACTGAATCGATATTAACATGTCATATTAACCTATAATATTATATTATGTCATATAAACTTTGAAATTATAATTATTTTAATATTTATAATACCATTTATTTTATTTTTTCAGCAATAAGGTAATTAATGCATCATCATTGTGTCACAAAGAAATTTAATTATTTAATGTATAATAATTATAAATAAAATATCATTATGTAGTAAATATTTTTATCTTTCTAATTAATATTTATTGTCTAAATGATAAGTTATATAACACCCTGTAATAATTGTTTTACAAAAATATATATGTTTATGTCATTTTTTGTCTTTATATTAATTAATATAAAGTGTCATTATCACTCTCAAGTGGCTCCATGTGATCCCAAAATCGACCCAAGGATTCCCATGGATAGATATGTATAAACAAATTAGAATATGACACATTTATGGTTAATTTAAAATTATTATTATAACATTTGTTTACCCTTATTTACCATATTTACACTTTAACCATGGTAAATAACACATTTACTAAAGTAAAAAATCATAATGTATAAAAATAAAAGTTAACTATTTAAAAAATTTGGACCTCATGATTCCAAATATGGAATCAACTTTATTAAATTCAAAACACATAAGTGGGAAAATTAATTTAAAATTATTGCCTGTTGTCAAAACAAAAAATTTGTTTATAAGAAATAATAAATATTAAAAGATTAACACTTGTTTATGTTCAATATAAATGTGAAATTACATCCAATTAGTTAAATTCTATTAAAAGATAGAAATATTATATAATTATACTTTAAAACCACTCAAATTCAAAATTTCACACTATAAATTATTTCCATTAAAAAAGTTGTTTCTAATTAAAATTATGTATTTTTCACTATTAATCAAAATATGAAATAATCATAGAAGTACAAAAAAATGTATCCATGCTAAAATTTTATGTCCCGATTCTAAAGAAAAATTTAATTAAATTAAATTGAATATATAAATTTGTCAAATATTCGTTTAGAGTAAGGTTCGCTATTAAAATCCTGTAAAATTATATTTTTTAAAAAATACTACTTCTATATAAAAAGATTTATTTTTTTATTTTAAGTCTAATAAAGACAAAATATGCTTTTAAAATTATATGGAGTATATAAAATTCAAAATTAAGTAAATATTATTTATAACCACTTCTTGAATGAATAGTTTGGTAAGACATGGAGTGATCGAACTCAGTATTACGTGATACACAAGTTATTGAATTTATTTGAAGATATAACATACCATGAAATCATGGGGTGTTAAATTCTCCCCTCCTTCAATAAATTTCATCCTCGTCATTTGAAATATTCTATTGAAAATAAATGATTAAAAATAGAAAAAATACCTTTTTGGAAAATCCAAATATGAATTGGGTAAATAAAATTTAGTTTTTACAAGAGGGAAAGGGAAATGAAATAGCCACAAATAAATTATGATCTCGATTAATGGAACATTAGATGAAATTAGAGACACATGATGGAATTAAAAACAAAAATATTTATATGGAGTAACTGAGGACATCAATCACAAACAAGTGTAAAATTGATGGCCTTAAAGCCATCAATCTATGATTATTTAAAATATCATCGGTTCAACAAAACATATGGTATTACGATAACACGTTTTTTTGAGATCCCTTCACTAATGTTTATGAATTAATTTATTCATAGAATAAGTGGAAAAATTATACATGGTATGTACAGTATCATCCTTCAACTAATTCATACCACAAACTCATCTTTCACTCCAAAAGATAATAGAATTTAAAAATATTCTATATATCCTAATCATATAGGTTTCCAAAAATAGTGAATTTATAATACATTTGTCATAATATTAAAAAAAACTACATTATAAAAATGAGGACATCACGTAGTCCAGTGGTAGGTGAATCACCATTGTCGCCCTTCAGTGGTGGGTACAAGTCTCACGACCTTGCTCGACGTGATGGGTTGTCGCCCAACCTCATGGTTGTTCTTTATAAAACAATACAAAAACAATCTAAAAAAATGATTTAACCTTAAGAATAGTATCCAATGTAAAACTAAATACATTCTAACCTTCAGACTTATCCCAAATAATTCTTCCCAAACCCACAATGCTAATTTTATAAGGAAGGTAAACATAATGAAGATCTCTTTTTTCAATGTAGAAACATGTGAATAACTTCATCAGGGGTTCTTTTAAAATAAATTAACACCCTAAATTACCATAAAACATTATTTATTCATGCTCTATTATTCCCTATATAATACTAGATATATTCCATTTATCCAAAAAAAATTAAATACTCCAACAATTATGGAATAGAAAAACCGTTAATAAGTTCCAATGCAGTCAAGAATATCCAATATAATTTATCCAAATCAACCATCTCTTATCCCAATATAACTACCTCAATAACAGGACCATATTTTGGTTTCTCTTTTCTTGAAACATGTATTTTCCATAATGTTTATCTTCTTTTTTAGTCACTTTTCTTAGTTCCGTGTAATCTCAAATGCTCAATGAAATAGTTCTGAAGTAAAATATTTTTTTATATCCATAATTTATATAACCAGTACATCATTGATATAATACTAAAATGACATAATTCGTTAATATCAACATAAGAACAGCGGTCATTGCTCTTCATCTGTGGTAATAACATAACTTGATCATTATCCAACAACACCATTTTTGGTATACTCTAATGATTTGGAAATTGATTCACATAGTATCCCATCTCCTTGCAGATCAATCATTATACATTTGAAACATTTTTCTTACCCATGCATTCACATACTTGGTGTCCTTTTTCTCCACACATATAACAAACTCCCATTCCATTCATTAATTCACCAAGATGATTCTTTCCACAATTATAACATGTGGGAAAATCCTTCTTTCCCCTCATCCCTTTATCCTTCTGTCTCTCTTCCATCCTTTTCTTCTATTGCTTTCCTTCAAGTCCATCAGACTCAGAGAATTTTTTACATATCTTATTAACAGATGACGTTATGTCTTCATATGTTGAGAATATGTGGAATAATTTTTACCTTTTAAATGTTGGATTAATACCATGAAGGATATGATCCTTATTAATCATTAGATCATGTGTATTATAGGAATTATCATTCCTTATACTAGGCTCCATTTATAAACAATAGCATACAATGTGGTAGTTTATGAATCCCAATGCATAAATCCAAACATGTAAAATACCTAACGTAAATTGAAAAGGTAATGTATGTAATCTATAACCAAAATATATTTTCTTTGAAGATGTATTTACTTATAAATTATTCATAATGTCTTGTAATGAAAATTTGAATTATCCTAAGCATATCCCATGGGAGTGTCTTAACCAATAGTGCATCAAGGCCCATTGTTTTGTACCAGGATACCCCGGGTCAAGCCTGAAACACCTTTTCACAGTGTTCACTCTTAGGTACATCTGTACCAGAGCCTCCTCTACCATATTTTACATAGATAGGGATGTATTTCATGAAAATACACAAAATCTATAAATTACCAAAATTCTTGGATGTTCTTCTATAATAATCCTCATGGTATATCTTAGGGTAATGTTCCCTAATAAGAGATTATCTAAACCTATTTCCAAGGTTGTTGTTAAAATTCCACTGATACCAATTGTAAGGCCCAGACCCCAGAAGCCTGGAGTCGGAGCATTATTTTAATACCCTATAATGATTACAAGGAATCATGTCCCAAAGGACCGATTAGTTTAGTAGTCTTTTAAAGTTGATTACATACATGATCGTTACATTACACCTTAGAAAAATAAAACATAACATAAATGATCTTTCGATAAATCCATTAATCCCCTAGATTAACCCAGCTTATCAATCATAAGATACTTCTCGTATCCTGGGAAAATAAAAAATATGAAAGGGGTGAGCTCAAAAGCTTGGTAAGGGTAAGCAATATAGTAGGAGATAACATAAACATTGGGAATAGTGGTTAATTTTAAACACATTCCTTTAAAAATAAAAAAAATTATAACTTTATTCTAGGGATATGATATGAGTAAATAATTCCATAATAAAACATAGTCATGGGTATTCTTCTAGTCGAATAACCACATGAACAATCAATAATATTTTCTTAATGAGTGAATTTATAATGCCGAACATTTTAAAACATTTTTTTAGGGCCACAGCCAAGATGTCTAAAAATGATTAAGGCCTTGACCAAAACCCTATGTCATATTGGGAATAGCCTCGGCCAATTCCACATAGAATTGTCTCATGAGACCTACCGATGCACTAAGGAGCTACAACGGGCTCGACCCATCACTTACTATATCCAATACATTCCTCATAGGAAAAGTTTGAAACATATTAAAACTAGCATATGAAATGTCAATAAATTAACCATAAACCATGAATGATATAAAATAACACATCTATAGTCAAAAATATCACTAAAAGTTAAATATTATATGGAATATTTGTATCATAATAAATCACCCTTGATCACGAATAATATCCAGTAAAGGATGTTAGAATAGTTTAAAATGATCAGTATAAATATTTGAGAGAAATATCCCCATTTTATAAAATCATTTAAATGTCACAAAATTTATAAATGGATTCCTTTAAAAGATAGTTTTGAATAAAATTTTCTCATACCACTTTGGAACCTATGAATTTAATTAACATTTAAAAACACTCATGTCCGTAAAAACCATTTTGAAAACATGGGCATTAATGAGAAAGGTTTAGAAGAATAAATTATTAAAACATCTAAAATGATGTTTTAGTAAAAAGTACCTTAAAAATAATCCCTTTTAAAACACTTTTAGGAAACATTGACATTTATAATGAATATTTCCAAGTATATACTTATATAAAACCAACCTCGGATAATAAAGGGATTGTGAAATTTACCCTTACCTTGCACTTTCTTTTACTGGAGATTACCTTTAAACTCCTGTATAATGACCATAGTATGTCATTAAATTATACCAGAACCATATTAATATTTATTATATCATACATTATTCATTTATGACTTTATATTACCCATTTAATAATTATTTCCATGTTAAATTAACATTTTAGGTAATAATCACTTTCTTTATCGTACATGTTTTAACATGTTATTTTTGATCATATCATTTAGATCATGATATTCATACCTCCAGAATATAACACATGATTTATATATCATATATATTAAGAATATAAATATTTATAATATATATATATATATGAAATGGAAAACACCATTTATCGAGATGGTAGGTCGTAGGTACGCATAAACGCAGTTTCCATTTTCATATCGTATTGAATGGAAGTAAGTGAATATAATATATGTAAGTACATATATATATATATATATATATATTATGTAGAATCAATATATCATATATTACATAGTTTTTTATAATATATATTTTTATAATCATCGTGGAATGATGAATGTGGAAATGAATTTCATCGCTTTATGAAGACGGTAATCCGTACGTACGCACAAGCGACAATATCATTATATTGATGTTGAAATAATATGTAGTTGGATGGTATATCATATATAAAGAATCATTAACATGTTATATTTTTTATTTAAATCAGTTAAACACATTATTATACCCATCCAAATAATGAGGGGTTTTAATAAAAACTACAGCACGACGTGGAGACGGTAAGTTGTGCGTACGCACGTATGGTGACATTATCATTTATAGGATGTATAGAATAATTAATATGTTTTTTACATATTTATAATAACATTAAAATATTTATTACATACTATAATTATTAATTTGGTATGGAAACAACCAATAAAGAGGGAGTGGATGAAGAAAAGAACAAGAAAGAGGGTGGTAAAATTATAACATCTTCTTTGGGAATTTACCTGTGAGTTGATCAAAAGGGCCCCATAAGAGGCCTTTATAGTCAATTTAATGACTCTAGGTTGATGTTAGGTAGGTTATGAGGATATTTGAAAAGTTGTTTCGAAGATAAATGGTATTGGAGATGTGATTTTGAGAGAAGGTTAAGTACCCTTTTATAAGAGAGTTGAGGGTCACAATAGGAAAAGCTGGAAATATTATGTTATAATAAAATAATTTTCTGTTTCTAATGTCTCCAAAATAATTTATTTCTAGTATAAGGTGGTTATGGGTCGAAAATCAGTCAACCAATATGTTTATACATGTTTAGGTCATCATATTAACCTTATCGTTTAGATTTAACTCTTAGTTAAATAGTTTAACTTTTACCATGTATTCTTGTGTTCTTACACTACATGGTTAATAAACATACTCTAAACATTAAAGAGAACCTCAAGTGGTTAATTAATGACATATATAATATTATTTAACACTTTTTAAGAATCTTATAATTTTATTAATATTATATACTTTAATAATAGAATATTTGTTTCAAAAACTCATTTATAGAAACTTTGACACTGTTTAGTATTTTGTTTTTTTAAGTCATAACAACATGATTACTAGTAAAAGGATACATTTAATCATTAATAAAATTTCATATTCAACTATAAAATTATTTGATTTTATAAAAACATTGAAATTATATTTATTTTAATATTTATAATACCGTTTATTTGATTATTTCATTAATAAAATAATTATCGCATCATCATTGTTTCAGAAATAAATTTAATTATTTAATATCTAAAAATTATAAATAAAACATAATTTTATATAAAATAATTTTATATTTATAATAAATATTTATATTTTATTGGATAAATTATATTGCACCTTTTAAAAATTGTATTACTAAGAGATGTATTTTATTTTATTTTAGTCTTTACTATAAATTAAATAATATAAAGTGTCATTATCACTCTCAAGTAGATCCATGTGGTCCCAAAATCGTCCCAATGATTACCATGATCTAACATGTATCAACCAATATGAATAGGACACATGTTAGGGTAATTTATTATTGTTATAATATTATTATTTTAACCCTTATTTACCAGATTTACCCTTTAACCATGACAAAAAAAATATTTACTGTATTAAATATTCATAATGTCTAAAAGTAAAAGATAACAATATAAATAATTTATACCTCCTGATTCGAAATAATTAATCTATTTTTACAAATTCAAAACAAAAAAGTGGCATAAATTAATTTAAAAATAATTCGCATTGTCAAAATAAAAAGCATGTTTTTAAGAAATAATGTATCTCAAGAGATAAACACTTATTTATGTTCAAATAAAATTTTAAATTACATCAAATGACATAAATTATATTAAAAGATATAAATATAATCTAATTATACTTTAAATCAACTCAAATTTATAATTTAACAATATATATTATTTTGATTAATAATTGTTTTTAATGAAAATTTAGTATCTTTCATTGTTCATCAAAATAAGAAAGTTATTAGAAAAGGACAAAAATTTTATCCAAACTAAATTTTATTATCCCTATTCTAAATAATAATTTAGTATAAATAAATTTAACATATAATAGTTTCAAATATTGGTTTAAAAACAGTTTCACCATTAAAAGGCGGTAAAATTGCATTTTTCGAAAAATATATCTTTTATCGTAAAAAAATGAATTTGATCTTATATTATCTCTAATAAACACATAATATGGATTCTAAAATTATATGGAGTTTATAAAATTGAAAATTTAGTTAATACTATTCATAAATACTTTTTGAACAACTAGTTTGGTATGTCAGGGTGCGCTTGAACTCAGTGTTGCATGTAACAAAAGTTATTGAATTTATCTGAAGAGATACTGTACTATGAAATATTGGTGTGTTAAATTCTCACCTAATTTAATAAATTGTTTTCAAAAATAAATGATTAAAAATAGAAAAATACCTTCATGGAAATCCCAAATCAGAAATTGGGTTAATAAAATATAGTATTAATTAGAGAGAAATGGAATAGAAAAAGTCTCCACCAAATTATGATCTAGATTAGGAGAATATTGGTGGAAATTAGAGACACATAATTAAAGTAAAAACATAATTATTTATAAGGAGTGATTGAGGTCACCAATCACAAAAAAGTGTTAAATTTGGGGCCTCAAAGCCATCAATCTATGATGATTTAGAATATCATCGATTCAACAAAACATATGGAATTAGGATAAGACATTTTTGTTTTTAATATACCTTACTAAAATTTTAAGAATTTTTTTTTTCATATAATAAGAAGAAAAAAATATACTTGACAAGTAGAGTTTCATCCTTTAGCAACTTTCTTCCAAAAACTCATCTTTCAATCCAAAAGATAATAGAATTCAAAAATATTCTATTTATCCTAATCATATAGAGATCCAAAAATAGTGAATTTATAATTCATTTGTCAGAATATTTAAAAAAACTACATTATACAAACCAGGACATCACATAGGCCAATGGTAGTTGATGCACCCTTGTCACCCTTCGGTTGTGGGTTCAAGTCTCGGGGCCTTTCCAGACATGACGGGTTATCTCTTGACCTCCGGGTTGTCCTTTTTATAACAGTCCAAAAATATTCTTATTAAATTCTTTAACTTTAACAATAGTATCCAAAATACATCTGTCCAAATTTAGTGTCCAAATTTTATAAGGAAGTTAAAAACAATAAAGATCTCTTTTTTCCATGTAAATACATCTGAATACCTTCATCATGTATTCTTTTAAAATAGGGTAACACCGTGAATTACCATAAAACATTATTTATTCATTATCTCTTATTACATATATAATACTATATATATTCCTTATATCCAAAAATTTAAAATACTCCAACAATGATGGAATAAACAAACCATTAATCTGTTCCATGGTAGTCAAGAATATCCAATATAATTTATCCAAACCATACATCTCTTATTCAAAAATAACTACCACAGTATCAGGACTATATTTAGGTTTAAAATTCCTTTAACCATGTATTTTACAAAAAGTTCAACTTATTGTTGAGTCACTTTTCATAGTACCATGTAATCTCAAATCCTTAAGAAAATAGTACTGTAGTACAATCTTTATTTACTTCTATAATTCATATAACTAGTACATAATTGATATAACACTCAACTGACATAATTCATTAATATCAACATAATAACACTAGTCATTACTCTTCATCTATTGAAATATCATAAAATTATTGTTATCCAACAACATCATTTTTTGTACACTCTGATGATTTGGACATTGATTTGAGTAGTGTCCCAACTCCTTGCATGATTAAGCATTGTACATTGGAATCCTTTTTCTTACCCTTGCAATCATATACTTGGTTTCATTTTTCTCCACACCTATAATAGAATCCAATTCCCATCAAGCATTCACCATGGTGATTCTTTCCACAGTTATCACATATGGGAAAATCCTTCTTTCCCATAATCCTTTTATCCATCTGTCTCTCTTCCATCCTTTTATTCTCTTTCTTCCCATCAAGACCATCAAAATCGGTGAATTCTTTACTTATCTTATTAACGCGTGATACTATTTCATCATATGATGAGAATACATGGGAGAATATTTCCCTTTTAAATTTTTTCTTAATACCATGAATGATATGATCCTTATTAATCTTTAGATCATGTGTATTGTTGGAATTCTTATTCCTTCTACTGGTTTCCACTTCTATATAATGTCATACTCGAGGTTAGTTTATGAATCACAATGCATAATTCCAAATGTGTAAAATACCTAACGTAATTTGAAAAGGTTATGAATATAATATATAATCATAAAATTTTTTCTTTGGGGGTGTATTTTCTCTTAAATCATTCATAATGTCTTGTAAGGAATATGTGAATTATTTTAAGCATATCCCCAGGGAGTGTCGTATCCAAGAGTGAAGCAAGGGCCGTTTTTGTGTACCAGGATACCTCGGGTCTAGCCCAAAACTATTTGTCAGAGTTTTCACTCTTAGGTACATCTGTGCCAGAGCCACCTCTACCTGATCGTATCCAGATAGGGATGTATTTCTTGAAAACACACAAAATATCTACATTACCAAAATTCTTAGAAGTACTTCTATATTAATCCTCAAAGTATATCTTAGGTTAATTATCTCTAATTAGAGTTTATCTAAATCTATATCCAAGGTTGTTTCTAAACTTCATATGATACCAAAAATAACGCCCCAACCCCAGAAGCCTAGAGTTGGTGCATTATTTTAATACATTATCATTTTTACAATGAATCAAGTTCTGATGGACCAATTAGTTTAGCAGTCGTGGAAAATTTATTATATAAATGAACGTTACATTACACATTAGAATAATAAAACTCATCATAAATGATCCTTTGAGAACTCCATTAATCCTCTAGAATAACCCTTCTTATCAATCATTATACACTTATTGGAATCCTAGGAAAAAAAAATATAAAAGGGTTGAGCTCAAACACTCCATAAGGTAATGAAATACAACATAAGATAACATAAACATTTGGCATGGTGAATAATTTAAAACACATTCCTTTAAAAATAATAAACAAGAAAACCTTATGGATGGAATATGATATGAGTAAATAATTCCATAATAAAACATATTCATGGGTATTATACTAGTTTAATAACCACATAAATGATCAATAATATTTTCATAATGAGGGAATGTATAATGGCAGTCATTTTGAAACATTTTGTCAAGGCCTCATCCAAGATGTCAAAATGATTAGGCCCTTGGAAAAAACCATATATCAAATTCAGAATGGCCTCATCCAATTACAAGTCTAATTCTCTCATGAGACATACCTATGTACCGAGGAGCAATTGTGGGCTCCACTCGTCACTTACTATGTCAAATACATTCTTCATAGAAAAAGTTTAAAACATAACATAAACATTTTTATTAAAACTAGCATAAAAAATATAAATACATTAACCATAATAAATGAATTGTATAAAATAACACATCCATATTCAAACATATTAGAAAACCCTAAATACAATATGGAATATTTTTATCACAATAAATCACCCTTGATCCACAATAATATAATGTAATGGATTTTGACATAGTTGAAAATGATCAGTAAATATTTTTTAGAGAAATATGCCTTTTTCATATAATAGTACGTAATTTATAAAGAATTGATTTTTAAGATAATTTTTAATCATAGTTTCTCATAAGCCTTTGAATAAATTTAAAGGAATCAACATTTTAAAACATCCATGTCCACAAAAACCTTTTAGAAAACATGGACATTAATGAGAATGAATTAGAATAATATATCTTCAAAAAATTTAAAATGATTTTTTAGTAAAATTTAGTGTAATAAGGATCCCTTTGAATACTATTTTATGAGACATGGACATGGATAATTAATATGTATTAGTATATTTTCTTAAATAAAAACTGCCTCAGATAATAAAGAGATTGTGAAATTAACCCTTAGATGGCACTTTCCTATGGTCAAGAGTACGTTTAACCTCCTGTAAAATGACTGTAGTATGTTATAAAATAATACTAGCACCATATTTCTATTTATTATATCATCCATGATTCATTTATGACTTTATACTACCAATTTAATAATGATTTCCATGTTAAATTGACATTTTGGGCAATAATCGATATCCTTATCATACATGTTTTAACATGTTATTATTGACCGTATAATTGATATCATGATTTAAATATTTCTATAATATAACACAAGATTTATATATCATATATATTTAGAATATAAATATGTATAATATATAGATATATTAAATGTAAAACATAGTTTATGGAGACGGTAGGCCGTACGTACGCATAAATGTTGTTTTAGTTTTCATATCGTATTGAATAGAATTAAGTGAATAAAATATATGTAAGTATATATATATAAATATTAAGTATCATTATTATGTCATATATTAAATTCTTATTAAAAATGTATATTTTTATAATCATCGTTGAATGGTGAATGTCGAAGTGAATCTCATCACATCTTGGAGACGGTAATCTGTACGTACACATGAGCAATAATATCATTATATTGAAGGTTAAATCATATGTAATTGGATGGTATATCATATATAAATAATAATTAACATTTTATATTTATTATTTACATTATTTATACTCATTATTATACCCATCTATATGCTGATGTTTTTGAATAACGAATTACACCACAACGTGGAGACGGTAAGTCGAGCGTACACACATTTGGTGACATTGTCATTTATAGGATAGATAGAATAATGAATATGGTTTTAAAATATTTATAATAACATCACATTTTGTAGGATGTATTTTAGTTATTATTTTTGTATAGAGACAACAATGAAAGAGGAAGTGGATGAAGAAAAGAACATGAAGAGGGTGGTGAAACTATAACCTCTTTTTCTGATGTTTCAATTTGAGTTGATCAAAAGCACTCCTTAGGTTGTGTTTCAGATCAAATTAAGGACTCTATGTTGATTTTATGGAATTTGGGAGGATATTAGGGAACGTTTTGGCTGATCCCAATTGATTTGGGAGTGTGAGTTTAATAGAAGGGGAAGTACCCTTTTATAAGAGAGGTGAGGGTCACTTTAGGAAAATATTGAAATATTATTTTATAATAACATTATTTTTGGTATCTAATGGCTCTAAAATGATTTATTTATAGTATAAGGAGGTTATGGGTCAATACAACTCAAAACATAGGTTTTATACAGGTTTAGGTCATCATATTAACATTATCTTTTAGATTTAACTCTTAGTTAAATACTTTAACTTTTACCATGTCTTCATGTATTCTTACACTACATGGTTAATAATCTTACTCTAAACATCAAAGTAAATATCAAGTCATTCTTTAATAACATATATAATGTTATTTAATCTCTTTTACGGATCCTATGATTTATAGAAATATTATATACTTTAATACTATTATATTTTTTTAAAATACTCATTTATCTCAATTTTTACACTATTTTGTATTTGGATTTTGTGAAATTAATCAAAACATGACAACTTAAAAAATTATTCATTGAATCAATAAAAACATGTTAAATTCGCCTATAAAATTCATTGATCTCCAAAAAAACTTTGAAATTATATTTATTTTAATATTTATAATACTATTTATTTGATTCTTTCATTAGTAAGGTAATTACTGCATCATCATTGTGTCATAAATAAATTTAATTATTTAACTTTAAAAAATAATGAAAAAAATATAATTATGTAAGAAATATTTTTATATATCTAATTAAAATTTATATTCTAAATTATAACTTAAATAATACCATGTAAAAATTGTTTTAATAAACAATATATGTTATTGTCATTTTTGTCTTTACATTAAATTAATTAATATAAAGTGTCATATTCACTCTCATGTGGCTCCATGTGGTCCCCAAACCGACCCATGGATGCCCATGGTCGGATAGGTATCAAAAAATAATAATGGGACACATTTTAGGGTAATATAATTTTATTATAATAATAGTTTTCTACCCTTATTTATGTGACTTACCCTTTAACCATGGTAAATAAAATATTTACTAAAGTAAATATTCATAATGTCAAAATATAAAGTAACCTATTTACAAATTTTTTACCTCCCCATTCCAAATATGGTATCCATTTTTCCAAATTCTAAATATAGAAGTGACGGAAATTAATTTAAAATTAATTCCAGTTGTCAAAAAAAAAGTGTGGTTTTGAGAAATAATAACTATCAAAAGATTAACACTTGTTTATGTTCAGTTTAAATGTGAAATTACATCCAATTACCTAAATTATATTAAATGAAAAAAAATATAATGAAATGATACTCTAAAACAACTCAAATGTATAATTTAACAGTATAAATTATTTTGATTAAAAAAGTTATTTTTAATTAAAATTTAGTATTTTTCACTATTAAACCATATATGAAAGTCATCAGAAAAGTACCAAAATTTTATCCATACTAAATTTATGTGTTCTGATTCTAAATAATAATTTAATTTCCTTAAATTTAATATATAAAAGGGTCAAATATTTTTTTAAGAAAGGTTCTCCATTAAAATGCGTTAAAATTTCATTTTTTACAAAATATTCTTTTATCTGAAAAAAATGTATTAGTTCTTATATTATCTATAATAAACACATAATATGTATTTTAATAATATATGGATTATATAAAATTCAAATTTTAGTAAACACTATTCTTAATCGCTTTTTGAACGACCAGTTTGGTAAGTCGTGGTGCACTCAATCTCAGTATTGTGTGTAATGCATGTTATTGAATTTATTTGAATAGGTAAAGAACTATGAAATCATGGGGTGTTACAAAAGCTGTTTCTAAACTTGTTATTTCCAACTTTAACACCCCGACACTGTTTATCTAGTTTTGGTGCAATATTACATAACATTCGCATTATCACAAGAGATAAAGTCCCAAACGACCGATCAGTTTAACAATTTGGGAAAATAGATTACAAAAAATAACATAACATTAAAATTTCAGACATAAAATACAACAAAAACAATCTTTTGATAACACAATTTTCCATAGAATGACCCTACATATCAATCAGAACACACTTCTTGTCATCCTGGTAAAATAAAAAATTAGAAAGGGGTGAGCTCAGATGCTCATGAAGGGAAAATAATTCAGTGGAAGCTATAAACATTTAAGGGAAGATGTATAATAATAACATCATATTTTTAAACAATATACATGAACATAATATGGAAAAACTAAAAATAACATTACAATAAAAAAACTCACATGGATATTCTACTAGTCCTAAATCTCATGTAATAATTAATTTCAAATCAAGGGAATATATAATTTCGAACATAATAATTACTACATCAAGGTCGTGTGCCAAGAAAATTGAAAAATTTTCTACCAAGGTCTTATTCCAAGACACTAGTTAGTTTCATGAGACTCACTGATACATCTAGGGGCTATAGTGGGCCCCACATTTAACATATTATATCTAATGCATTCCTCATATGAATGTGAAAAAACATAACATAACAATTCATATTAAAACCAGAATACAAAATATCAATACTTCAACCATAAACCATGAATTATATAAAAACAGAACATCCACAATCAAATATATCATTATTCATTCAATACAATATGGAAGATTGTATTATAATAAATCAACCTCAATCATTAATAATATCCAGTAAAGGATGCTGACATAGTTTTAAATGATCAGTAAAACTCTTTCATAGAAATATCCCCTTTTCATGAAATCATTTTCAATTCACACAATTTATAAAAGAAGTCATTTAAAAATATATTGTTTTATCAAATATTTCCACACCACATTGAAGCTTTTGAAAGGAATTAACATTTTAAAATAATCATGTCCATATAAAAAAATACTTAAAATCATTTTGAATATATAGACATTAATTACATAGATTTAGCAAATTAAACCATTAAAACATTATAAATGAGGATTTAGTTATATAAAACCTTCCATAAAACCATAAAATAGTACTTTTGAAAATATTTTTATGATAAATTTACATGGATGATAAATATGTCCTGATAAATACTAACACATAAACAATCTCGAATAATAATGAGTTGAGTAATTAACCATTACCTTAGATCTGATACTCTTAGTACATGTATGAAACTCCTCTATAATGATTTTAAACATATTATTAACTCATTTAAGAATCATAATAATATTTATGAAATCATATATGATTATTTTATGACTTTATATTACACATTTATTAACAATTTCAAGATAAGGCAACATTTTGGGTAATATCACTTTGTCTACTGTATGTGTATTGACTTGTTATTCTATATAATATTACATAGAACATTATTAAATTAATTATATAATGTATAAAATGAATTATATATAATATATATTCATAATATAAATATGTATAATAGAAATATATATGAAATGGAAATACTGTTCATGGAGATGGTAGTCTGTACGTACGCATGAACGTTGTTTCGGTTTTCATATCATATAGTATGGACGTGAGATAATGAAATATATATATATATATATATATATTATTTTAGTTGAATTATTATTTCATATGTTTAAAAATTAGAAATAATATATTTTTATATAATCATTCTTGAGTGGTTAAATTGTAGAAAGAATCTTGTCGCGTCAGGGAGAGGGTAGGTCATACGTATGCACGAGTGACAATATCATTATATTGATCAGGAAATAGTCTTTAATTGATGTTATATTATATATAATGAATAATTAATATTTTATATTTATTATTTACATCAATTATACTCAATATTATACCCCTAAAAATAATTAATTGTTGAATAACAAACTACACCACGACATGGAGTTGGTAAGCCATACATACACACATATTGTGACTTTGTCATTCATAGGATGGAATGAATAAGGAGTGTGGTTGTATGATATTTACAATAACATCTATTTATGTATAAGTTACTAGATTTATTATTTTAGTATGTAAATAATAATGAATGAGGATGTATAATAAAAAGAGAACATTAAATGAGGTGATAAAATAATTACGTCTTCTTGGGGGGGCATCCTTTTGATTTGATCAAAAGGACTCTATAGTCAGATTTCTGGTAAAATTAAGGTCTCTAGGATTAATTGATAGTATTTGGGAAGATATTTGGGTAGTATATGGACTATCCAAATGGATTTGGAGGTGTGAGTTTGAGAGAATGGGAAGCATCCTTTAATAAGAGAGACGAGGGGCACTTTAAGAGGGGCATGAAATTTTAATTTATTATAAAACAAATTTCGGGTTTAAAATAGATCTAAAAGAATTTATTTTGAGGATAAGGTGGGTATGGGTCGAAATCCTCTCATTAAATATGTTTTATACATGTTTTGGTCACAATATTAACCTTATATTTTAGATTTAACCCTTTGTTAAATAGTTTATCTCTTACAATGTGTTCTTGTATTCATACACTATATGGTTAATAATAATACAATAAAATGCCCAGAAAAACTAAAGTGGTTCAATAATGACATATCTAACATTATTTAGGTACTTTTTCTGAATATTATATTTTAAAAAATATTATATTATGTAATAAAAAAGTATTGTCCTTAAAAACACATTTATATCAAATTCGACACTACTTAGTATTTTATTTTTGTGAAAGTCATAAAACATGATTACATAAAAAAACATTTATTTAACCCTTACATTTTCTATTAAAATATAAAATTCATGATTGTCATGAAAACGTTCAAATTATTTTTATTTTTATATTTATAATATCATTTATTTAATTTGTTCAGTAATTAGGTAATCAATACATCATAATTGTTTCATAAATAAATATATTTATATAATATCTAAAAATAAAAATAAAATATCATGATATAGGAAAAAAATTTATATTTGTAATGAATATTTATAGACATCGATATTAGTTATATAACGTTATATTAAAAACTATTTAGTAAAAGATATATGATTATGTTATAATTATCTTTACATTAAATTAATTCTTATAACATGTCATTATCACACCCAAGTGGTTCTCACATGACCAAATTTCGGCCTAAGGATTCTCAGGTCAAATAAATATCATCCAATAAGATTAATATACATGATAGTGTAGTTCAAAATTATTATAATATTAATTTTGAGTCGTATTTAACTGATTTACCCTTTAACAATGGTAAATAAAAATAATTTCTGAAGTAACTATTCACAATGTCCAAAAACAAAAGGTACCTATTTAAAAAAATTTAACTCTTGAATCGAAATATGATATCCATATATACAAATTCAAAACAAATATGTTTCAGTAATTATTTTAAAATTATTTCACATTGTCAAAAAATTGATTTTTAAGAAAAAAACTATCAAAATATTGAAATGTATTTTTGTCAAATTTAAAATGGAAATACATCAAATGAACTACATTATATTAAATAATAAAATATAATATGATTATACTTTAAAACCACTAAAATTTATAATTTAAAACTATAATTTATTTTTATTAAAAAGGTGTTTCAATTAAAATTTGTTATTTTTCACCATTCATAAAAAATTGGTTGTTTTCAGAAAAATAAAATAAATCACCCTATGTTTATTTTGATATTCTGAATTAAAAAATTAATTCAATCTTACAAAATTCAATTCATAAGAGTTTCTAATATTTATTTTTTTATTGTTCACCAAAATATATAAAACGTAGTATTTTTATGAATATAGTCTTTCAGAATATACAACTATTTTATCAAAACATATACATTTCATTAAAAATATGTTTTATTTACACGAAAAAATAATAAATATTTTATTTGTGACTATTCATATCAAACTATTTAATTTATAAATAATTATATCATTTAAATAATTATAATACTAATGTGTTGTTTCATAGAAACTCAGTCTTGAATTTAACACAAGCCAATTCAATGTTGCATGCAATATGAGCTACTAAATTCATTTAAAGAGATAATGTAATATTAAAGTTTGGGGTATTACACCTCTGATGTAAATGAATCTGATAGGTAACTGGCCTGAATCTCTCTAAAACCTAAAATGGCTCAATGTATCTTAGTGAAGGATTCCCTTGTCTCTTAATCATCAGGGGTCCCATCCTCGGTGTGACACGTAAGAAAATCCGATCTCAAACCTCAAACTCTAGAGGTCATCTCTACCGATTAGCACAAGATTTCTGCTGAGATTGTGTATTATTCATCCTCTTCCAAATCATTTCCACCTATTCAGTGGTCTCCTGGGGAAGATGAGGTCCCAACATAGCTGCCTCTCCTACCTCTAGCCATCATAGGGGTGATCAATATGACCTACCATACAAAGTCCCTTATGGACCAATTTGAATAATTTCCTGAAAAAAAATCACCAAACAACACTAGGGTTATGTGAATCTCCAAATAGCACCTAAAATTTAAGACTCATGATCATAGAATGTCCTCTAAAACCAGAATCATATGCTCAGGCTCGCTATATTCATGGTGATGGTAAGATGTACATAGAATAACCTGTATACCCAAATCCCTCTATAGTTCCTTCCAGGAAATATAAGTAAAATGGGAATCCCTGTCTGAAATGGTAGAGTGTGGAACCCCATGAAAACATACAATATCATAGATGAAAATCCTTTCGAGCACCACAACATTGAACTGTTCCTTAATCCGCATTAAATGTAAACCTTCGTGAGTCTGTCAACAATAATATAAACTGCATCTTTCCCTCAGGGTGACCATGGTAAACCCATCACAAAATCTATCACTACATAATTCCACTTCCACTGGGTAATGGGTAACATATGTAAAAGATTTGTTGGTCATTGATGCTCTGCCTTCACCTGCTGACAGGAGGAATATCTCATAACAAAACAAGCTACATCCCTTTTCAAACTTGGACACCAATAATGACTGTGTATTACTCTATACATCTTGGTAATTCTATAGTGATCTTTCCAAATTGAGAAATGAAAATCTATCATCATCCCCTCACGTATGTTTGCTGTCATGCATATGCATATTTGAAAATGAAATATTTCATCCTCACATATTGTCTATCCAATAGTAGGTTCCTCGCTCATCACACTCTACCATAGGACTCGACCTTCGGAATTTGGTAGCGGCCTCGCTCGCACTCAGTCTCGATGAGTAGAGGTAATATCTATAGTTGAAGGAAACTTCTTCCCCTATCTGTCATGCACATCCAAATTCATCTCAGAGAACATATCCATAAGCATCCACTCACTATTGTCCTCTTGAACTGTTGTTATCTGAGTCCTCTTATTCCACACATTAGCCACCGAATTGCATTTCCCATACATGTTGGAAAGGTCAATGTCAAAATACTAAAGGTACTAAACCCACATTCTATATATCAAATTTAGATCATGCTGAGTAAGGATTTGCTGAAGACTTTTTTGGTCAGTGAATACCACAAAATGCTCTCCAAAAACGTAATTTCTCCAACAACATAAAGCATGAACAACTATAACCAACGCGATAGCATGCATCAAGTAATTACACTAAGGTGACCTCAACTACCGAGACTTGTACACAAATGAATCCCCCATGCAAAATCACTACTCTTAACCTGATAAATGACACATCACAGTATATTGTGTAACTCTTTCCCAGCTCTAGATAAACCAGTATCGGTGCTGATATCAAAGTTCCTTTCATCTCTTGAAAGGCCGAATCGTATGAATCTATCCACATGTACTTCACACCCTTCTTAGTCAGGCCTTCTAGTGGCACTACTAAGCATAAAAAGTCATGTATAAAGAGACTATAGTAACCAACCTGCCACAGAAAACTCTGTACCTCAAAGACGTTCTTTGGTTGGTCCCATGAAACTATTACTCTCACATTATCTGGGTCTACTGATACTTCTATCTCTAAGATAACATGACCCTGAAATGAATCTGCCCCATCCAAAAGTGGAATTTTAAGAGAATAGCATAGAAATTAATCTCTCTTAGTGTACTCAAAATGATCTCAAGAAGGTTGGGATGGTCGTGTCGAGTGTTATAGTACACCAAGATATCATCTAGAAAACTACCCCAAAAGAATCCAAATAAGGATGGAATAACAAGTTAATCTATCCCATGATAACCATTGTCACGTCAATGAGACTGAACGAAATAAACACAAACTCTTATAGACCATACCTGCTCTAAAATGCTATAAGAGGGATATCTGGTGGTCTAACACAAAACTGATGATAATTAGATCCGAAATCAATCTTCGAGACCACCCAATATTCTCAAAGCTGATCAAAAGCAAGGGATATCAGATATTGACCACCAACTAGTTTAGCTTCTGATAATCAACATAGAGTCTGAGGGTAACAACCCCTTATTCAAAAAAGGACAAGTGAACCCAAGGGAGAAGTAATGGGTCAGATGAAATCCATTGCCTGAAACTCCCCCAATTTCTTCTTGAACTTTGGTGTCTCTGGTGAATACATCCTATTTGGAGGATTGAAGATTTGTGCAGCTCCTAGATCAAGATCAATAGAAAAATAAACCTCTTTATCTGGAGGTAAACCATAAAATTCTTTGGAAAATATATCCCTAAAATGATCCACCATAGGAGGAAATTCCATCTATTAGGTCACCTGGTCATCCAGATATAAACAACCAATCTGGGTTGTAAATCTTCTTAATCCACGATTCTTTGGTCCAGTTCAGCATGCCTGAATATCCCATTTTTACTTGGGTAGAAATGAACTTCCCTCTAGTGATGTGTAACTTACCTTATAGTGATAACAGTCAAAAATTTCTTAAAATGATACTAACCAGTCCATTCCAAAAATAACATCATAACATATCATCTCTAATACATAGAGGTCCCATAAGAAGTCACACCCACCAATCTCTAGAGGATACTCCCTGCACTGACGTACACTAGTCGTCCTAATCCCCAACAGAGAGTCTAT
This sequence comes from Viscum album, assembly GCA_963277665.1. NCBI lineage: Eukaryota > Viridiplantae > Streptophyta > Magnoliopsida > Santalales > Viscaceae > Viscum > Viscum album. The sequence continues at coordinate 1,842,987,942 of OY728157.1, read as the reverse complement.
CAACATAACATCCTCATAAGTAGATATACAGAGCCTGAGTCCCACCACAATACCAACATATATGTAACTATGGGAAGCCCCTATATCAAAAAGAGTAGAAACAAAAATGAAGGCAACTGGAATCATACCACTAATCTTAGTGGGCCAGAGATCCTTCTTTTTCTAGGTCTGCTCTACTACAAAAGTCCTACATGTACCACGACCCCGTGACCATGCCTGACTACCCTAAGCTGATCCACCTTGCTATTGGTGGATGCATGCCGAGTTTCTACCACAACCATGACCTCCTCCTCAACCGGAATAGATGGACAGAACCTAGTTCCTTAGATGTGGATTAGATGGTGGTCTTGATCCTAGAATTGGATTCATAATGGATGACCACTCATTATCTGTTGGTGAGAAAAACCAGAAAAAACACAAAAGGTGCCCTATCTTGCCGCAAGAATGACACTCAACTAGGTCCTTTGGGCAATGCGGTCTCATATGCGCGCTCTATCTGCACAAGTAGCACACCACGTAGCTACCTGAAGAAACATTATGTGAAGGATTCCTACGGTGATTCCTATTATCTGTAGAAGGAGTACCCACCTTGAATGTGAAATAGCCTTGTTTCAAAACTCCCAACTCTCTCAGATTACGCTTTCTAATCATCACCTAGTTCAATATAGAAGTCAACGAAGTTAGACTGAAGACATTCACCTACGATAGGTTTTCATACTTGAGACCACCCTCAAATTTATTAGCCAACGAAAACTCGTCACCTTCCAGAACAATTGTGAGGTGATGAAGATCTGTAAAATAAGATGAGTAATCCATCATAGAAATAGCTCCCTGGTCCAAATTCATAAACTCTCGGGCTTGATCGGTCCTCAATGTCTTGGGATATAAGTTTTTTAGGACGGACATCTAAAACTCTTCACAAGACATATCCCGATGATGTCATGACTTTGAGATAACATCCCACTATCTCTTGGGAGAATCATGTAATATGATTGTAGCGAGTTCACTCTCCTCTCTGGAGGTGTCTCCATATGCTCAAATATAGAATGCATGGCCTCTATCTGTGAAAATGTAGCTTGTATACCCCCAACCCCAAAAAAATAGGGAGGATGATGCTTTTGGAACACCCTCTCCAACTCTTCCATATATGGGGTAGGATGAAGTGATACATGAAAAGTCTGTAAAACCCTCAAAAATCATTCACGGAATTTTGAATCAACACTTTCATCTGGTACAACATATTTTTCTAGGAAATGCACGATGGGAGGATCTCCCGGTTGTCCCTGATCTACCATTTCTAGTGTTTGATCATCATCATGCACCTAGAGTACAATCAGAGGATGTCTCGGTGGCATGCCTATGAAAGGATAATATCACACCTCAGTTTGGGATTATCAAGGACTAAAAACTCAGAAGTGTAAGAAATTAACTGGAGAATAAACATTCTTGTTTTGAAAAACAGGGTTACACGGCATGCATAACCCCTACACAGCATGTTACCTTACTCTTTTAACAAGGAATGTTCCTCTTATAAACCTGGTTGTGTAACAACCCTTACACATGGCGTGTTCATCCTCAGACATAGTGTGTACTTGAATTTTAACTCCTTCCCAAGTTCTTCTATACAGCTGGAGCCATAAAGGTTCCATCCTGGGTAACACTACAAAGCGTGTTCCCCCAAGACACAGTGTGTACTACCTACATTCTAATTGAATGTGTCATTAGTCAGATGGTCGGAGACACGGTCCACTCGACACAGTGTCCATGAACGGTACATTGCATGTATAACCTCAGTTTCATCCACATGTGTTGTTCATCACATGACCATAAACATTGTCCACAATATCATGGCATGTACTCACAGTACATGGTGTGATAGACCAATTATTTCCCAAACTTGTGTCTCTACTCACACATTCAGTAAAAATGTCAATGAATTTGTGACGTGTAGATACCATAAACGGAGTGTACATAAGAAAAGTTGTTTCTTCCAGATGAGAAGAACAGAAAGAATGTGTTCATAACATCCCACGACATGTTGTCTAGTTTTCCTGGATATAGACCTCTGAATCTTCTTTGGAACCCTTAAAACATTAAATTTTATACAAGGCATGATATGTTTTAACCCATGAGATCCCATACTTCCGTGATTCAATGTTTTTCTTCCAATTTCACATCATTATATGAAAAAATTCATCTAAATCCCATACATGATCCACCAAATTCCAATCTAATAGGTCACAAAACACCTCAGGGGAATGCATTTGGCATCAATCCAAATGAAACATTACATATTAGAAATACCTTATCAAAATAGTTAGTATTCTATCAAGGCATCTATCACAATAACTTGAATATCTGGCACAACATCAATCACAACTACATTCAACAAGTAATGAAACCTAAATTTGATGATATGAAATTCTAATATGTGATCTCTAACATGTACCTTTATGATGCCAGAGATGGATCTCCCTCATATCAACAAGATTCAAAAGAAATAAAAACTTGATAATATAAATGATAACAACATAAAACAAGTGAATCCACCAATAGTGAAATAAAATCAACATTAAAAATTGAAAAATTAGAAAAAATTACAAGTTCGATGTAAATTTTCATTTCCCTATACATGGGTGAGCTACTCCCGGACATCAATTGTTACCACTACATATTCCTTCATATATCTATCTATATGCCCTAAATTGTATGGTAAAGCAGAAAAGAAACCTACACTTGATACCACATTATAATTTCCCTGATTCATCTGTCGCCCAAAGGTACCCCGAACCCGGCTGGTCACATTAAATCAAGTGCATTTATCCAAATACTAGAGGCTATAGAATAGTAGTGAGGGATATGTTCTTATAATGTAGAAATTATGCCCGCATTTTAAGTATATAAATTTTGTAATAACAATTATAACAAAGAGAATAAATTATAATACCATACAATAAAGTAAATAGAAGATGAATAATAGTATAAACAACTATTGAGTATATATAAATAATGATGCATGTAAAAAGTTTCTATTAAAGTATCCAAACAAGTCACAATGATGGAAATAAAATACTGAAATAAATGTATATAAATTAGTAAACTCCAGTAGCATCAAATTCCTCAGCTTGGTCCCATGCTCTCCAACTCTTACTGTAGTCAAGTACCTGATAAAGAAGAGAGCTTTCCCTTATCTATACCTAAAACTATATAATATGTTTGGTTCCAAAAGCGTAACCCAAACTCAGTGTGAGAATAATCACATTAGGCAACTACGAAAATATCTCTTCCTAATAGTCAGTGATTATATATATATATATAAGATAATATGTAGAAATGAAAAAATGAACTAGGAAGTACCTAAAAGTAAACAATCCTATAGTTTTTAATTACATTCTTTCTAATTTATTACTTATTCAACTTGTAGAATAATGTATCCTCGACATATATCATATGCTCTATGTCCCACTATATAATGGTAACAATAGATATCTCATTAGAACATCTAAACCAAAAAGTATGAATGAGTCCAATCATGTGATTTGTCTTGGAAAACTCTTCACAATCATTTAATCATTAAAAAAACCCTATGGGAATGTTCTCATAGTCTAAACCCTCTGCTTCAACATACCATCAATTCAATAAATAATAATTACCCTATGGTAATGCTCACAATGTCTAACCCCATTGGTCCCATGTAGTACTAATCAATTACAAACGACCACATGGGTAGCTCTCACGGTCAATAGCCATTAGTCTACATAGAAACAATATAATTTATAATAAACCCCGGGTAGGTGGCACTGTCATTTCCCTAGGGTCCAATGTTCATCTAACAACAACCCTCTTGGTAGCACTCATGGTCTAACCCCTCTGGTCTTTGACCACCCAACGAAGCTCTCATTCAATGCCTTATGAGTCATCATAATAGCAATTATACATAAAATACCCTATCTTGGGATGCTCTAATAGTGAACTCCCCTTGGTCAAACAATCACAAAGTGTAACACATGCTTATCATACAATATGCAACACTATCTTACCAACATGAGGCATAGAAACAAGCAAGCCTAACATACTTCCTAGGCCCACTTTCATTAATAAGTCAAACATGGAAGAAACATCCATAATCAATCCAATAAACCTTATACATAATCAATAAACATTTATAAATAAAATACTCCATAAAGGGCCTTAAACAGGGTTATATTCTATAACATGAAATATCCTAAACATGGTTATTTATTTCTTTTATCATATATAATCCAAATACTGTCAAATAAAAGAAAAAAATGCCTACTTTGACGTTGTACGATGAAAACTCTTGAACTTTGGCCCATGAATTGTCCTTGAATGATATAGATCAAAAATATGGTAAAAATGATCAACCATGGATAACTCATGAGTGAGGATAAATCAGGAAGAGATGTTCAAGAAGAAGAAATAAAAATATGGTGGGATTCCAACACACTCTTCAGAGATCATATCAGTCCTCGGACAATGAAATAGTGGCGCATTCGTTGATCTTCTCTCTCAGTCACTCCTAGAGAGACAGAGGTTAGATGAGTCATTTTCTAGAGACGAGATGTGACCCCGAGCTAATAAATCAAATAAAAATAAAAGTACACTACATGTTCATTTAATGTACATGATGTGTACTAGACTCAAATAGCCCATACATTAAGTGGTCTTCCATGTCACCTATACATCCATGTACTCATCCCATACATGGAAAGTACACGTAAACATGTGCTAACCGAGTACAGAACATGTACTCAAGTACAAAACGTGTACTTATGTAATATCAAAATTCTTCATTTTTCCTCAGAAACAACCGGAAATAATGATCCATACCTGAAATGTTTATCTAGGTTCTTACAAGAACATAATAATAAATAATTAAATAATTCATCATAAAAAACCATCATTTTGAATTTTGAAAAAATAAAAAATTTAAAAGAGTATTTTTAAAAGGAAAGTCTCATACAATGGGTTTGACATCCTTCATACACGTTCAAACCATCATAATAAATATTTAAGGAGTTTTATTTATTTATTATACATATGTATTGATATTTATAACACATTAAATAATATTTTTATAACATTTTTACTTTCATTTATTTATAATATTTTGTTATTGCTAATGTTTCAGGTGTGTTTATTTCAGGGTTTTCTTTGTTAGTCCACATTGGATTATCTTGTTGAATTGAAGAAAACTCGAGAAGTGGAATGAAATGGTATTAATATGTTTCTAGTATTTTTAAGAATACCTTATATCATTTTTTTTATAATAGAAATGATTTATTAGATAAAACATTAATGAAAAATATTTAACTTGATTGGGTTATTTTTATGACCATAACAAACGCATATAATTCTATTTGTTATCATGTTTATATGTTGGTTTAAGAACATTGTATAACTTATGATATGTATAAATAATTCTTATTAAACCATTATAATGGTTTTTTGAATATCTCTAAATGTGGTAAAACAAAATGAACACACATTGTAAAAGATGATGGTATATCAACACATCACAGAAATTATTTTTCATTTTTTTGGAATAAGATGTGGAAAAGAGAGGTTTGGTGATGAATATTTCATTAAAAATTTAAATTTATAGTATATATAAGATAAAGGAGTAATAATGTCACTTATATGAGGGGATTTTATGTGATAATTACATTATAATGTAACATTACAATACAACAATAGAGAATATTACCTCTTGAACTTAATCTCCTTGAGAACCTTCTAAAGGCACATTTTTTTGCCTTTAGGTGAGACTAGTATGTATGGAAAGTGGGGAAGAGGCTTGGGAAGGTAATTGGGAAATCATTAAACAATATAAATTTAATTTTATGTGTCGGGAGAAGAGGTGGTATTTATAGTGGAGAATGGGGGTGTTTTTTGAATATTTTAATAATTAGTTTGTCATTTTGGATCATCTCTATAAATAGTTAGATAATTATCACTAAAAAAATTAAAATAACTATGGGTAGTTTGCGATTGTGGTGATTAAATTACCAATGACTCAAGTAAAATTTATTTTATATTATAATTTATATATACCATAAATTATTGAAGTTTACTATTCATAAAAATTAATGTATTTTAGAAAAATACCAAAAAATTGACCCAACCCATTTTTAAAGTGTATAATTCTAAAATGAACTCCACTTTATGATATTAATTTTCTAATTAGGTAAAATTTAAATTTTCAAATAAAATATTTATTTATTAGAAATATAATGATTTTAATATTATAACTAATTTTAATATTATAACTGATTTTATGTAAATTTCTAAAATTTATTAGGGTATAATAAAATTATATAATAATTATAAGACATAAAAATATTAATTAATTAGACTAATTTATGAATATAACTTATCTTTTAATTCTTTATATTAATTATAAATTTTTAAATAAAATATTCTATGTCAAAATGATACCAACATATAATTTATCATTTTCAAAAAAAATCACCTATTCCATGATATAAATATGCCATATTTTCAGTTATAAGACACATATTTTTTATTCATACATTAATAAGAGAGGATACTATTCAATATTTATATATTACTTATTTTTTATAGATACCAGTAATTTCATTATACACTTATAATGAATTTAACAATTTAATTCTAGAATGAAAACAAATTTACTTATAAGAACTTTGGTTGTTACATTATTCCCCATTTTACAAAAATAATCCTAAAAATTTTATTTTAATCGTTAAACAATTGAGGATTCCTTTCCCTCATATAATTTTTAGATTCCAATTTGGATTGTTCAACCATGTTGTTTAAACATAAAACTATAACATGGTGAATTTCATTCTTCTGCAATACATTCCAACTATTATCATTAGTTCGAATATGGTTTTATTTATAAGAAATGTTCTCTTCCATATAACTACTTCTATGATCAAAACATGAGATGAATCTAACACATATTTCATAACATCAAAACATGAAAAATACCATTTACCTGAGATAAACTCCTAAGAAAAGATAATTTGTAGGAAACTGTTCCAAATTTATCTATGGTTTTCAAATTATTAATAAACAATGTAATTATCTTTATTTTGTTACCAAATTTAATTAAAAATTTACACTGAGAGATTCTAAAGAAAATATTATCACCTACCTAGAAATAAAATCGTTTCCTCCTATTATCTCCATAAATTTTCTACATGATCTGGGTTTTCTTCATGTATGATGGATCGTATTCACTTTCAAAACCACTTACACGCCTATTTTAGTCCCACCAACTTCCATTCCACAAAATCATTCCAAGATTTTGTATTTGGGTTCTACGTTCAAAACAATTCCTCAAAATTTGTCATCTGTATACTGGAATAAAAACTATTAATATAAGAAAACTCAACTAGATAAACATATAGATCCCAACATCACTGGTAACCCAATGAAAATCACATATCATGTATTTAAATGCCTGAATTGTTTTTTAGTTTTTTCATAATATTCATGATGATAGGTTGTTGTGAAATTTAATTCAATCCTCAATGACTTTTGAAGGCACTTACAAATGAAAGAAGTGAACATGGGATCCCAGTCATATGCAATTGAGAGAGGAACTCTATATAACATAAAAACAATTGGTATAAATGATAGTAGTGATCTATAGAATTAGTGTCTCTAATAGGAATTGATTTTTATGTTTTATTAAGTCTATCAATAATAACCCAAATTGGAATGTTACCTCAAGAAGTATATGGTAGTCCGACTAGGAATTCCTTACATATATTTTCACATTTCTACTCTAGCATTGGAAAAGGTGGAAGCATATTCTTGGGTAGTTTTCATTCTTTCTTAACCTATTGACAAGTCACAAATTGCATGTTAGTCTCAACCATATATCTTTTCATTCCATCCCACCAGTAATGATCATAATGGTCTCTATACACCATAGTTATACAAGGATGAACTATGAACATAGAACAATGAGATTCACTTAATAATAATTTCTTCAGTTAGGAATCACAAGAAACATATAGTCTATTTTAAAATCTCTATAAATGGTCTTTATCAATGTTAATTTCTTGAAACATAAATTTTTTAACCAGTTCTACGTTTTTCTTCAACTAACATTCTTCATTATTCACTTGTTTAATTCTGTGTGATAGAGATGATTTCAAAGAAACCTGAAAATAACCATAAAAATTTCCTAAAAAAACAAATTCCAAACTATAATTTTAGCAAATCATTAACCACGGGGTCATGTTCCAAAAATTATATGGTTAATGTAGCATGTTGTTTTAAACTCGAGGAATCTACCACATTGTTTTATTTTCTAGGATAGTAATTAATCACGTAGTTATAATCCTTTATCAATGGAAGCCATATTTTATGCCTCCTATTCAATTCCTCTTAAACGATTATATGAATTAATGATTTATGTTCAACATATATTTCACATTTGGATCCATATAAATGATTTCCCATCATTTTTAAAGAAATATTGTAGCTACTAATTCCAAATCAGGTATCGGATAATTTAACTCATGAAGTTTTTGTTGTCTAGAAAAATAAGATATTAATTATCAATTTGGTATCAAAATGCAACCAACTCCAATCCCTAAGGTATTATCATAGAATAAATACTCTCTATTTCCCAAAGGTAGTGAAAAAACTTGAGTATTCACCAATATTATTTTCATTAAGGAAAAAAATCACAGTCTTATATCAAAATAAATTTAACCTCTTTTCGTGTTAAATTATATAGTGGGATAGATAAAATTGTAACATCCCAGATAAATGCAGAATATGAAATTTTCATAATTTTTAATATTATTGAATTAAATATTAATTTTACTTTAAAGGGGGTTTTTATGTTCGATAGAGTACCCGATACGCAACAATGGGTTTCTTTGAAATCTGATGTTGCACGCTAATAATATAATATTATTATTTTAAACGGTAGATAACTCTTAGACATTGTATTGGAAATAATGAACAAAACTAACTACAATATGACTATACATGTTTGTTAAATGTATTTATATTTATCCAATAAAATTTAGAGGCTTAAAATTTGAATGACTCTAATTTGAAGCATAATTTACATTAAAAGGTCGATTTACCTCCTTTTAATGGAGAACCCTCTTTAAATATAGTTTTGGTCACATTAATAAATTCTAATTGACCAAATAAAATATTTATTTATAAAAGGGACATCTAATTTTACTTTTGGTAATTTTTTGGTATTTTTCTAAAAAAGTTCATTTTTTTAATGAATAGTGAAAAATATTGTATTTTAATTAAAAAGTGCATTTTAATCTAGTTTATTTATATGGTTAGATTATCATTCTAATTGGTTTTAATGATTAATTAAAATATGTATTTACCATTTAATCTCAATGTTGGTCATTGGAATTAATTTAACATTGAAATTTGACATAAACAAGTATCAATCTTTTGATAGTTATTGTTTTTTAAAAACACGCTATTTGTTTTGAAAACGTGAATTAATTATAAAATTAATTAATCCCAATTCTATGTTTAGAATTTGGTAAAATAGAAATCATTTTTTAATTCAGAATATCAAACATAGCTTGGGATAAATTTTTGGTATTTTTCTGAAAAACATCAATTATTGATGAATAGTGAAACCACTTAGTAGTAGTTAAAAAAATCGGACATTTTCATTTAAATGAAATTTTACCGCTTATGTGAATTGAATTTTGAAAATCTGACATACATGGTTGTTATCAAGAAGTAAAATGTGGTTCAATAAGATGAAAATAATTTTTGGCAAATAGTAACTTTTGACTTTTATTTACTACAGTTATAGGTAATTAATGTAATTCACGGTTAAAAGAATTTTATAATAATTCATGATTAACTTAACACTATTCCTAACCTTATTGGATGAGTAATTTCCGACCATGGGCATCATTGGGTCTATTTTGGGACCACTTGGAGCCACTTATAAAATATAATGACCCTTTACTTTAATTAATTTAATGTAAAGGAAAAAAAGACATAAACAAATTATTTTTAGTAAATTACATTTATATGGTGTTATATAAATTATATTTTCGACTATAAATATTCATCGGAAAGCTAAAAAGATTTTCCTACATCATGATATTTTTTTTATTTTTATAAATCACATAAATTAAATTTTTTATGACACAATAATGATGTAGTATTTTCCTCATTAATAAAATATTTAAATAAATAAGATTATAAATATTAAAATAACATCAAAAACCTGAACAATTCGTTTTTGATGATATTATTTCGACTATTATTTATCTTATCTTTGACTTTAATTATTTGTGGACCCTTATAAACCAAATATCATTATATAATAAAATAATACTATCACACTTTCCTAAAGAGTCCCTCCTCTCCCTCATAAAAGGAGACCACTTCTAACCAATTCCACACACGTCTCAAGCCTTTTGGATCATCCAAACTCTGACCAATTAATATCTCGACATCCCTATCCTCCTCCTAGAAGCATTATGTTAGGCATAAGGCACTTCAAGAAGTCCATTGGTTCAAACCAAAGAGAGTTACCCAAATTAAAGGTAACGATTTCTGTTAAATTGTTTTATTTTATTTTACTTCTCCAGCCCCTAAACTCTTTTTGTTCCTTTATTTTGTAACAACAACGGTATCCCCAATATACTAGGATGATTTTTTGTGAATTATTCAAACTAAACTTACACACACCTCCATCTAATGGGTGAAAAACATAATGTTTCTATGGGTGGAAAACTAACACCTCACGAAATGATGATTGTTCAAATATCTCCAACAGACTCTCTTAGTGGCCATTATGATGGAACTGTATTTATATATTATATATATAATGTTTATTTTTTCCTTATGTTTCTATTTGTTTCCATTTATATAAATACATTATGGGTTCTACAGTGGGTAAATACGATAATCTCATTTGAGTAATTACGGACTACGGCCACCTCAATGTGATATGACTCGTTAATGCCTTATGTTGGACGTATAAAGGATATAGTTAATAATATTGTATATGATATTACACAGAATTATAATATAACTTTGTATCATTATGTTTTTAATTCCATTAAAATAAGAAATAGAAATGGATGTAGCATTCATGTGTACGTACGGCTTACCGTCTCCATTAACGGTGCATTTCATTTCTTACCTCTAAAAATTATGTACTATTATAAATACATGTATATACTATATATATATGATATATATGATATCCAAGTAATTAATATCATTTTGAAGATAATTTATATCTTACCACATGAACGACCTGTAATTTTAAGGTGTTCATTTTTTTACTCAAGTACCAAATATCGACAAAACAAAAGTTATTACCGTAAATCATTACATAATTTCTATAACATGGTAATAAGTAATATAAAAGGAATAATAAAAATTTAAAAGGTTCTTAAGAAAGTATAAATTAAAATTAGTTTATTATTCATGAGATTAAATAATGAACGGTTCAAGTCGGACAACGAGGTAAGGGATTTTCTTATCTCACTTTTAATTAAGCGAGATTTCCATTGTTCACCACTTATTCATTACATGTGGTGTATTGTGTACTGACATTTGATATATATTATCATTATTCTCATTATATTCATGGTATTCTGTGATTAATTTAGTGGTTATTAACTTTTGGTCATACAACTCAATGGTAAAGGGTTTCATCTCACTTTTTATTCCTGGGAGATTCATGATATATTTACCAATATTTCCTTTTTTGTGGTGTATGTACTGCCCTTGATTGTACTCTTTGTTTAATATATTTTAATTTATGATTATTTACATCTTAAAATTTTTATCCTTCTTTCATGTGGCGTATGTTTTGTATGTTACCATATCGGTAAGGGGACCTTTCACCCTCCTCTTTTTAAAAAACATCATTTTGTTGTGCCTTTTAATTTACATCTTATTATGTTAGGTTATGTTATTATATATCCTTATTTATGTAAAATTTATTTCCAAGTGATGAGATACCGTTTTTGTCTCATCAAATTATTTTCTGAATTTTAATGTGACACTGTTAGGCAGTTGAATTTTTACAAGGGAACTTCTTAACCAAATTTCGATTCTTTGGGTTCATCTTGTACTTATGGAATATGTCATCCTATGAATATGTGTGAATGACCTCTGATTGTTTTACACTAAATATACACTTATATTTGGTGTATTTATATTTTTCCAAAAATAATTTTGAGATCGATTTATCATTAATTTAAGGATACCATCTTTATAAGGTATTTCATCTCAATTTACATTCCCATTGAGACTTCACTGTTGTTATGAAACAATTCACTATTATATAGAGTATATACAGTCCTTTGACATATTATATCATGAATCCATTTATTCTCATGATATTATAAAGTTCTTATTAAATTTTATTCCTCAATTATTTGTATTCGAGAGTGTCTCATTTTGTTAAGAACACTTTAACTAAAATATCATTTTATATGTTTTAAAGATTTATTATTCTAAATGGTTATCTTTAATGTCTATGTTTTAATAATGGTTTTCAGTATTTATTTATATAGAAATTAATGTTTTGAAATTATAATTTCATTAAAAGATTAAAATTGGTATGGGAAACTTTTATTCTGAAATCTCTTTTTAAATGTTTTATGAAAATGGATTGATTATTTCAATATCATGAAATTAGTTCATTTGACTTAAAATGAAATGTTGTTAGTGAAATGTTTATATTTGCAATATATTTTGTGTTGTGATGGTACTTGGACATTAGACGGGTGGTTATGTGATAAACCATTTGATGGGTGGTGCCGTAAAAACTAGGACGGGTGGTTACATTATAACCTCAAGTGCATTGGGTATGGAAGTCGGACGTATGGCTGTTACATGTAGTGATATATGTAGAAGTTGACCATATGGTAATTCTATTTAAGTATGTTTATGTTCCATGTTACCTTTATATGTAATGTGTTCTTTATATGAGATTTATAGAAATAATTGTGTTATAAAAGGGTAAGTAGTGATATTTTATTCGGTGAAGAGTATTTACTACTTCATAAAGGTGAAAAGTATTACCTATGTTAAAGTATTCATGGTTTACTTGTTGTTTTGAAAAACAAACAGTTGTCCTTATTTTTGTATCTCTTAATGAGCTTTTTATTCTCATCCCATGTATTTTAAATTTTTTTCACAGGACATAATGTGGAATAGGTTCATGGATGGGATCAAAGAAAAGTCATGTTGTCTTAAATATGGAACTAGACATGACTTTTTTCAAGAGTTTTTATTTTATGAAAAAATGGATAGTGGGTAGATGTTTCTACTTTGTAATCTTTTGCGATGTAATAGTTATATCATAATTCTTGAAATCTATAAACCTGAAAATACCCTCAATGTGAATTATTCATTTAATTCAATATTAGGTAAGGTTGAAGGCTGGGTCCTTATAGTTTATATCATAGGTCGGTTTAGATAACTTTAGATGATAGGGTATTCTTTAAGCATAAGTAACATTAACATAATGGATAAGATTTTAGAAAGAGTCATAGTTATTTTAGATAACGTGAATGAGTTTAAGATAAAATTTATAAGTATATATTAGTATTTACCCACCTCATATGATATTATAGAATGATTTTACAGATATAATCATACTTACCTTTCTGGTTTTATTCAATGGTTGGATCTAAAAGGCATAAAAGTAACAATGGATGTCAATAAAACTATGATGGTTTTCTAAATGAGGAATTAAATGAAATGGGAGCTGTGATGAAAACTTTTTTGGTCATTCTTAACCTACTATCTGGAGTCATGATTGACGACTTAAACATTTGAGATTTTTATAAGGAATCATATATGCGAGATACAAATCCCCATGGAAGTTCAGGTAATAATCATAAAGGTATGTATTTTCAAAAACCTATGTTTCAAGGATGTGGAAAGAAACACATAGAATATTGTTTCAAAGCAATAAGAAGATGCTATAGATGTGGAAATGAAGGTCATAAATCAAGAACATGCCATGGAACAAAGGAAACATCCAGTTGACTCTAGGAAAGATAAAGAAGTTATTTTTGAGGGATCAATTGAATGTTTTTAATGTAGTTTGCATGGCCATTATATAAACACATGTCCTATGAAGAAGATTCAAGAATGGGATCAAAATGATCGTACAAATATTTTTTACTAATAACCAATGCCATTCTGATTGAGGATGAAGAAACTGACAATGACCATTAATAGTTATGGATTATTTCTTAACATATGTTTTGACATTATTTAATCTTAAGATATTATTCGTGACTTTTTTTGTTGGAAAGAAATATTTTAGAATAATTTATAAAGGAATGGTTAATGGATTATGATGAATGTTGAATGAGTAAGAAGTCAACATATATAGGATTAAATTGATATGGTATATTTTAGGCTGGTGAAATTCTTAAAAGTATTAAGGCTCTTTTGATGATGGGAATTACATTAGAAGACTTTTCATAGTATGTGTAACCCTGAATTTTGATATATGAAGCTTTTATTCAAGGAATAATTATATTTTAGTTTATGGATATAGTTATACAAAACCATTTGGGTTTATTTGATCCTTGAATTTGAGGAAATTATAGGTTAATACATTTTTGGGATGCAAAATGAAATTTATTATAAAACCTTCGTGGTTAAAACATGTTATGTTTTTTTTGATAAATTTATATGATTTTTGGAATACTTTAATATTATGTAGTATTTGAAATAAAGACAACTTGCAGACCGTGTGACAACCTGTCGCGTCAGAAAATGCTGCGGGAATTGAACCCACAACCGAAGTGCGACTGGTATTTATCACCTACTACTGGACTATGTGAAGTTCCTAGTTTGTATGACTAATTATTTTTAGTTTGATGATTTAATGAATCAATAATAATTTGATTTTGGGTTATCTATGGAAATGATTAACCTATCCTGGAGGATATGTGATTAGGTAAATTACTTTTCAATATGAGTCTTTAAGAGTAACTGATGTTATTTGGAGAGAAATGTTAAGATTTATCTTGGAAGACTACGTGATTATATTCTTATGAGATTTGGATTTCAATATTAGTTTGGATTACTTTGAAGAATTTTATGGATAGCTGTTTATTGAATAGTATTTTTTAAACATTGAGTTTCGTTTGAAAAATTTTGGAGATTCAGAGTAGTTTTTATTTTTCTAAAAGATTATCCTTTTTGGGGATTATCTGATCTGGTGATAACCATTTTGGTTTTGGTTAAGGTCTAAAGAAATAGGAAATATGTAGTTCATCTTTTTTGGATTATGTGATTCTCTCTATGTTTATTATAATGTTCTTAATGTGAAAAAGAATCATCTGTAATACTCATCATTTGGAGAAAATATGAGTTTGTGTTAGAAATCTAGTAAAATATTAATGTCTTCATGAAAAGTAAGTATATTTATTTACGTTTTTAGTTAAGATCATAAATTTATTTCTCAATGAAAAGTAACTTAAAAGAAAAACGGTTTCTGTTAAGTTTTCATAATGGGGAATCAATGACTGTTTAAACCATCACATGTTTGTGATTTTTTGGTGGTTAACTTTCTCTTAAACTTGTTTTCTATAAATCTCCATCAAAACTTGATGGTTTTTTTCTCCTCCATATCCATGCTTTCATGGAATCCTATTATCTGTTGTCTTGGGTATTGTGTTTTACTTCTCTTACCTTATTTTAAAGTTATATATTTATTGACTCTTTTTTTCTATGTGGGGATTTCAATGAAGTTCCCGAGCCCAATTTAAAAATTTTGAGGACACAATTTCCAAAAGGGGGGAAGGATGTAACATCCCAGATAAATGAAGAATATGACATTTCCATATTTCTTAATATTTTTTAATTAAATATTAATTTTACTTTAAAGGGTTTTCTATGTTCGATAGCGTACCCGATACGAAACAACGAGTTTCTTTGAAATCTTACATTGTACACTAATAATATAATATTATTATTTTAAATGGTAGTTAAACCTAAGATTCTGTATTCGAGGTAATGAAAAAAAATATCTACAATATGAGTACACATGTTTGATAAATGTATTCTCAACTGTCCTATAAAATTTATAAGCTTAAAATGTGAATGAATCAAATTTTAAGCATAATTTACATGAAAAGGTTGATTTACCCCCTTTTAATGGAGAACCCTCTTTAATTATAGTTTTAGTAACATTAATACATTATAATTGAAGAAATAAAATCCTTCTTTAGAATGTGGAAATCAAATTTTACTTTGGGTAATTTTTTGGTATTTTTCTGATAAAGTTCATTTTTTAAAGAATAGTGAAAAATATTGTATTTTAATTAAAAAGTCACTTTTAATATAATTTATTTATATGGATATATTATCTTTTTAATTGGTTTTAAAGTTTAATTAGAATATATTTCTTCCATTTAATCCAATTTCTGTCATTGGAATTAATTTTACTTTGAAATTTGACATAAACAAGTATCAATCTTTTGATAGTTCTTGATTCTTAAAAACATGCTATTTGTTTTGATAACGGGAATTAATTTTAAAACTAATTAATGCCAAATATATATTTAGGATTTTTTAATATATAAATAATTTTTCAATTAGGATTATCAAATATATCTTCAGCTGAATTTTTTTTATTTTTCTGAACAACTTCAATTTTTTATGAATAGTGAACCCACATAGTAGTAGTTAAAAAACTGACATTTTCATTTAAATAAAATTTTACCACATCTATGAATTGAATTTTGAAAATATGACATAGATGGTTTTTATCATGAATTAAAATTTGATTCAATAAGATAAAAATATTTTTTCGTGAATAGTGACTTTTGACTTTTATTTACTGAGGTTAACGGTAAATAGGGAAATTCATGGTTAAAAGAATATTATAATAATTAAAAATTATCTTAACAAATGTACTAAGCTTATTTTATGAGTAATTTACGACCATGGGAATATTTGGGTCTATTTTGGGACCACATGGAGCCACTTATGAATGATAATTTCCCTGTAGATTAATTAATTTAATGTAAAGAAAAAAATGAAATAAAAAAACTTCTTCTGGATAATTAATTTTATTTGGTGTTATATATATTATATTTTTGACTATAATTATTAATTTTAAATATAAACATATTTCCTACATCATGGTATTTTTTTATAATATTTAGACATCACATAAATTAAATTATTTATGACACAATTTTGCTGTAGTATTTACCACATTAAAAAAATTAAAATAAATAAGATTATAAATTTAAAAATAACATCAAAAACCTATCCAATTCCTATTTGATGATATTATTTCTACTATGAGTCGTCATATATTCTAATTTAATTATTTTTGGACCTTTAGAAACCGAATATCATTATATAACAAAATAATATTATCACACTTTCCTAAAGAGTCCCACCTCTCCGTTATAAAAGGAGACCACTTTTAACCAATTACACACACCTCTAAAGCCTTTTAGATCGACCAACCTCTGCCCAATTAATCTCCATACATCCCTACCCTCTTTCTAGAAGCCTTACCTTAGGAATAAGGAACATAAATAAGTCCTTTGGTTCAAACCAAAGGGAGTTACCCAAATTAAAGGTAATCGTTTCTCTAAAATTGTTTTCGTTTATTTTACTTCTACAACCCCTAAAATCTTTTTATTCCTTTATTTTGTAAAAAATAAGTATCCTCAATATAATATAATGTTGTTATGATAGGGATTCTAACTAACATTACACAGACCTCCTTATAATGGGTAAAAACATAATGTTTCTGTGGATGGAAAACTAATGGCTCACGAAATGATGATTGTTCAAATATCTCCAACCACCTATCATGGTGGCCATTATAATGAAACTGTTTTAATATATGATATATATTATGTTTATTTTTTCATTATGCTTCTATATTTTTTCATTTATATAAATACTTTATGGTTTCCATAGTGGGTAAATACGAAAATCTCATTAGAGGAAGTGCGGACTACCGCCCCCTCAAAGTGATATGAATCATTAATGCCTTATGTGGGATGTATAAAGGATATAGTTAATAATATTGTATATTATATTATACTGTAATTATAATATAACTATGTATAATTATGTTTTTAATTCCATTAAAATAATAAATAGAAATGGAAGTTGCGTTCATGCGTACATAGAGCTTACCGTCTCCATGAACGATGCAATTCAATTCTTACCTCTAAATATGTTGTACTATTATAAATACATGTATATACTAGATATATATGATATATATGATATCTAAATCATTAATATCATTCTGAAGATAATGGATATATTACCACATGAACAACTAGTAATTATAAGTTGTTCGTTGTTTTTACTCGAGTACCAAATATCGACAAAACGACACTTATTAACTTAAATGATTACATAATGTTTATAACATAGTAATAAGTCATATAAAAGAAATAATAAACTTTAAAAATTTTATTAAGAATGTATAAATTAACATTAGTTTATTATTCATGAGATTAATGATCGAACGTGTTATGTCGGGCAACAAGGTAAGGGATTTTCTTATCTCACTTTTAATTCTGTGAGATTTCCATTGTTCGGAACTTATTCATTGCATGTGGTGTATTGAGTACTGCCATTTGATATATATTATCAGGATTTTAATTATACTCATGGTATTTTGTGATTAATTTTGTGGTTATTAAATTTTGTTCATACGACTCAGTTGATTACAACGTGGTAAAGGGTTTCATCTTACTTTTTATTCCCTTGAGATTAATGCTTTATTTACCACTATTTCCTTTCATGTGGTGTATGTATTTACAATGATTGTACTATTTGTGTAATATAAATTTATTTATTAGTATTTACATCTTAATTTTATGATCCTTCTTTCATATGGAGTATGTTTTGTAAGTTACCAAATCAGTAATGGAACCTTTCAGCCTCTTCTTTTTAAAAGACTTCATTTTGTTGTGTCATTTAATTTACATATTATTATGTTGGGATATGTTATTTTATATCCTTATTTATTTAAAAATAATTTCCATGTGATGAAATTCACATTTTGTCTCATCAACTCATTTTTTGAATTTTAAAGTGATGCAGTTAGGCAGTTAAATGTTTACAAGGGAACTTCTTAACCCAATTTCTATTCTTTGGGTTCAACATGAACAAATTGAATATGTCATACTATGAATATGTGTGAATGACCTCTGATTGTTTTACACTCAATATCCACTTTTATTGGTTGTATTAATATATTTGATGCATAATTATTAGATTGATTTATCCTTAATTTATGTATACCATCTTTATAAGGGATTTCATCTAAATTTACTTTTCCTGTGACACAACGTTGTTTCTATGAACCAACTCACTCTTATATGGTGTATATACTATCCTTTGACATATTATATAATGAATCCATTTATTCTCATGATATTATAAAGTTCTTATTAAATTTTATTCCTCAATTATTTTTATCCAAGAGTCTCTCATTTTGTTAAAAAATCTTCAGCTAAAATATCTTTTTAAATGTTTTAATGATTTATTATTCCAAATCCTTATCTTTAATGTCCATGTTTTGAAAATGGTTTTCAGTATTTATTTATATGGAAATTAATGTTTTGAAATTATATTTCCATTAATAGATTCAATGTTTTATGGGACAATTTGATTTAGAAATACCTTTTTAAATGGTTTATGAAAATGGATTGATTTTTTGAAAATTATGAAATAACTTCTTGTGAATTAAAATGAAATGTTATTAGTGAAATGTTTATATTTGAAATATTTTATGAGTTGTGATGGTACTTGGACATTTGATGGGTGGTTAAGTGATAATCCATATGATAGGTGGTGCTGTGAAAACCAGGATGGGTGGTTACGTTATAAGCTCCAATGCATTGGGTATGGATGTCGGCAGTATGGCTATTCCATTTTTTGATTTGTATGGAAGTCAATCGTATGGTTATTCCATTTAAATATGTTTATGTCCCAAGTTACCTTTATATGTTATGTGTTCTTTATATGAGTTTTATAGTAATATTTGGTTACAAAAGATTAAGTAGTGATCTTTTTTTCAGTGATGAGTATTTACTACTTCATAATGGTGAAAAGTATTACTAATGTTTAAGTATCCATGGTTTACATATTGTTTTGAAAAACTAACTGTTTTATTTCTTTGTGTATTCCTTATTGAGCTTTTTATGCTCATCCCATGTTTTTGAAATATTTTTCACATGACATAATGTGGAATAGGATGAAGGATGTGATCAAGGAAAAGCCATGCTGTAATAAATATGGAACTAGACATGACTTCTTTTTTCAAGAGTTTTTTATTTTATGAAAAAATGGATACATGGTAGAAGTGTCTACTTTGTAATCTTTTGAAATGTAATAGTTATGTCCTAATTCTCTAAATATATAAACCTGAAAAGATCTTCAATGTGAATTATACATTTAATTCAATATTATGTATGGTTTAAAGCTGGGTCCTTATAATAATGTATTGATTTTAAAAAACTATTGATAATAGACAATTAATCCAAGAAAACTAAAAATATTTGTTTAATTCATAGGTCTTTTCAGTTTATCAACCACAGTTTTTTTGGTAGGATAAACTGTTATGCCATCCTAATTTACTATGTCCTACAAAAAGAAATTTGTTGCAACAAAAATTCATATTTGATATTTATTTTTAATCACTTATTTTTATTAAGTGTTTACATGAAAATATTTAGATATTTTTCATGATACTCATAAATTTTTTAATAAACCAAAAAATCAAGAATAAAAACAACAAATGACATATCCAAATATTCATGGAATATTATTTTCATAAGATCCATAAATATTGGAAATGATTTTTTCAAACCATAGAGAGTAAAAAACTCATAATTCCAATATCTAGAACACAAATATATTTTATGTATGTTATCCTCCTTCACCTTGAGCTGATAGTAAAAAAATATGAAGTCAATCTTGGAAAATTACTGATCTCCTGATAGCTTATAAAAAAATTCATCGTTATGAGAGAATGGATATGTATTCTTAACAATAATGTTATTTAAGGTTTTATATTCAATACATATTCTCATGGAACCATATTTCTTTTAATGCACAAAATTATATAAACCCATGGTGTAGTTCTAGGATTAATGTTTCCCATATCATGTAACTCATGAAACTGGTTTTTCAATACATGAAGCTACATTTTATCCATTCGATAAGTAGGTTTTGAAAATGGATTTGGATGAATAACTAATTCAATATTAAATCCAACATTTTGACTAGTTATAAAATTGGAAAACTCATTATAAAAAACATATAATATTCATTTAACACTGACACATCAATAGTCTGAATAGTTCTCTTTTTCAACAATATGTTAATTATATCATTAATGTTTACCTAATAATAGTTTCGCAACTTCTTGATATGTTATAAATGGAATGAGTTAAGTATTTTATACTAAAAAAAACTTATTTTAAAAAAATTATTTAGCTCTATAATAAATCTTGGTATGACAAATATAATTTCAATCCAATCCCAGAATAACATGAAACTATACTAATGGAATAATGAAATGCTTAGCTGGTAATTTCATTCATCAAAAAATGATAGAAAGGCTCTTAAAAATAAATTTCCTAAATATTTACTCCCTAGATTTTAAGCATAAATTATGGATTCATTTCATGAGGTGAAATTTATAATTTACTGGAGTAGGTCACAGAATTAAAGGAATGTGTATAACCAATATGAAATAAGACAATAGATAAATATGATTAAACAAACATTGCACATGATACCACTTCATTAGAAAGAGAAACATCTGATGATGTAGATATAAAGGAATTCACTACACCTTGAAGCATATAATGAGGATGATTTCCATCATTTAGATCATTTTTTGGGTATGTATTTTAATAATGTATCATCTCACCACATTTCAAATACTTAAATGTTTTCTTATCAGAATTACACATACCATCACTAAGATGATTTTTATTTCAATATTGGTCTATATGTACAATCTTACCTAATCTAAAACACTTCTTGGATTTGTTAATAAATTCCAATGGGTGACTTGTACAATACTACACGCAAACCGATAAATTTATTTTTATTCTTTAAGATTTATTGTATCAATTCTTACCCATTTCCAACCATATGTAACATTTTTTTTGTTATCAAGCCACATGTGATCATAATTAAAATCAATTTCTACCATCTCAACACATCATACATGTTTCTTGGAACTTTTTAATTCATAAGAATATGATCCCCTCATTTATCTTGGCTTTATTACTTATAAAAAATGATTTATTTTACTATCAAGATCCTGAATAGTATTTAGAGCATACCATTCCAATCAGGTGATGTTGTATTCAAATATTTCAATTTAACACTCCTTATCATTTTTCAATTCCATGAATTTTATTTTCCATATTATCTTGAAACACATCAAGAAAATATATTTCAAGGAATAAACTCTTGTATTCTCTAATTCAAATTCATCAATCTTCTTGTTATCCCTGATATTCATGACCATTGACCACAAATGGTTGGCTTCACCTTCAAAAAGGAATATATAAAGAATGAAAATTTTATAATATGAACACCAAATGACATATAATAAATTTTCAAGGGATTTTATGCACTCGTCATCCGCCATAGTGAAAGAAGATCCACTAAAAATGGGACGGTGTTACCTCATAAAATGCCATACTAGAATATTATTATGTTATGGTATCTTAGGTTGTTCTCTTTCATGGATCCCACACCCATTGATATATTTTATAAACTAATACATTACATTCACAAACTAATTGGTTCCAATTCCAATCATTCTAGGTTGCAGATTCAAAAATATGTCATTCTCTCAGTGTCTTCTTACTTCTGATTTTCTGTTAATTATGTGGGAAACCATTCTGAACAGACATATATTAGATCAAAAAACATGGTAACCATTATATGATATATTATTTCCACTTAACCATGCGGTAAATAAAATTATGATATTCTATTAAAATGTTCTTAACACATAAATTTTTCGAAAACATTATATGATACCAACTATAAGGACCCATCCTTAAACATTACATATTATGGTTGATTCATTTAGAATTCACATTACTACATTTCCAAATAACCTTTTGGTTTAGAGAGTAAGATAAATAATAAATAATTCATATATATAATCATACAAGAATTAAATGTGGGTACAACAAAAAATATATCCATTTCATTCATAATATACCTTTTTTTTAAAAACATGAAACCTTTTCATGAAAAACCATCACAACATTCACCATAGTTTTTTATGTTATCTTAACCATCCTTAATCCCTGTGAAAAACATTAGAAAACATTAGATAAGAGAAAAAATACTAGTAAATTAAATAAAACAAATGAATCCTTTGTCCATGAATACTTATAAAAATATGAAATTATTTTCATAGAGACATACTTCTCATGTATAATGTATCATATACTTACCTTGTTAAAATATGATATTTCCTTAGAAAGCATAAATAAACAATTTTGAAAACATGGGGCATAAAAATCATAATATATTAACCCCCATATATAACATATTATTTTTTACCCTTACATATACCATATAATGGTACCCTCATGGATACCTTATGATGTAACCCTCATGGCTATCTTATGGTGGAACCACTACTGTTACACTTGGAATAACCATTACAGTCGATTTCCAACATAAACATACACAATAAATTGGAGGGACATTTAGGTCCCATAATTCATAATAAATTGTTTCAAATACATATAAAATCGTAATATAACATGAATTCATTCATCATAAATTGTTTTTTGAATTTTGTAAATATATAAATTTAAAAGAGTATTTTTAAGGAAAAGTCCCTTACTGTGGGATTGACTTCATTCAAACTTATTTAAACCTCATGTATAATGGTTTAAAAAGATTAATTAATTTACTAATTAACTGTATTTTTATTTATGATAACTTATATGATCATTATATATCATCTTTCCACACATTTGTTTATAATAATTTTTTTAACCATTTCATGTGCCTTTGTTTCATGGCTTCAATGGTTGGTTCATTGTAGGTTTTCTTGTTGAATAGAAGAAAAATTCCTAAATTATAATGAAAGAGTATTAATATGTTTCTAAAATTTCAAATTATACCATATATTATTATTTTTTATAAAAATTGGATTCATTAGATAAAACATTAATGAAAATGATTTATTTTATTATTACAGTTTTTACGATCATCAAGAACTCATATAAATTTATTTAATATAATGTATATTTTTTATAAACCATTATATAATATATAATATTAATAATAAAATCTTATATACCCATAATAATGTTTTTTTGACTATCTGTGAAGGTGGTAAAAAAAATTAAAACACATCATCCATTATGGTGGTAAATTGAGGCATCACAGACAAGTTTTTCATTTTTTTCGAATAAGAGGCAAATGAGAGAGTATTGATGATGGATATAACAATAAAAAATATAACATATGGAATATTAAATATAAAAAAGTAATAATTTCACTTGGATTAAGGGAGTTGAAGTGATAATAAGGAAATAAATGAAATTTTTAATGAAATTTAAAATAAAAAGAAATAGGATTTTACCACTTGAATGTCTTCTCCTTCAAAACCTCTTTAAGGATCTTGGTTTGGGAATTTCGGTGTGAACAATAGGCATTGGACCTATAGATTATTCTTGGGAAGTGAATTGGGTATAAATTAAAAAATCTATAGGATTTCGGACATGTGATGAGAAGAGTTGGTGAGCGGTGGTATTTGTATTGGAGAAAATGGTAGTTTTTTTAAATATATTGTTCATAAGATTTGTATTTTTGAACAAGAATATGAATTTTTATAGAATTATCACTTAATATATTAAAATAATGAATGTTATTTGATAAAATGGGGATTAAATTATGGAATAGTGTATTTAACTAAAAATGTATATATACTATAAATTACCGTATTTTTCTAATCACCAGAAATTCATGTACTCTAGAAAAATACCAAAAATCCACGCTAACCATATTTCAATGTGTATAATTCTAAAATATAATCCATTTTATGAAAATAATTTTATAAATATTGTAAAATTTATTTTTAATTTAAATCATCATTTTTTTCTAAAAAGACTGATTTTAATATTATATCTCAATTTATGAAAACTCTAAAAATTAATTAATGTCTCATAAAAATATATTAAAATCATAAGACAATAAAATATACATTAATGAATCTATTTTTTGTTGGTAAATTATATTTTAATAAATATTATTAATTATAAACTTGTAAATAAAAATTTATGTGTTACAAAAATAATAACATTTAATTTATCAGTTTCAAAACATTTTTCTATTAATTCCATGATATTAATATATCATATTTTCACATAATATATGTGTAACATTTTTTTATTAATTTCATATGATATGATACTATTATATTATTATTTATTTCATAATTTATCTAAAAACCACTTATTTTCTTATAAATTTATAATGAATTTAAAAAATTTATTCCATAATGAAAATAACTTGTTTTATAAGTACATGTTTAGTTACACCATCCCACTTATTTTAGTAGTAAAATATCAATATTTCCATGGAATCCAGCTAGAATCAGAACTTCTACTCCTCTAATTCCAAGGCTCTAATCAAGGCTTGAACAAATCCAAGGCTCGAATCATGGATAAAATGAATCTATAGATAAAATCATTGCTTGAAAAAACACAAGAATTATTGATATCAGTACTTCCTCTAGGATGAATAAATACTCGAATCCAATATATGTTATTTTTTCCAACTCATCACTTTAATGTGTTCACTTCTTTTCCTTATTCTTTAAGCCTTCATTCGGTTATTGCTGAACATTTTTCATCATATTCGATATCCCTTGGTAGGTGTATTTATAATTTCTATGTTTCAAATTTTATCCATCTTCTATGGTTCGTAAAATTGATTTATCTAAAATTATAATTGTTATTTAGGTTTAATTAGATTTAATAATTCTTGTTTATAATGGTATTTAAGAGATTATAATTGATTTCTAATTGTGTTCCTGTGGATTTAACCTCTTTTATTTTCTTTCAAAGGATAAATTATATTTTTTCAAATGAAATTTTTATGATGTTTTACATAAAGTAATTCAAGGTTTTAAAATAATTAGAGTTTGATTATGAGTGTAATTTATCTAATTCAAGAGTTCATGATATTGATTATTTGGGTTTTCTTTATTTGATTAGTTTCCTTATGTTTTAATTTTTTTCTATTATTTATCGATGTCTAATGTTATAGATTACACTTTTCATGTTTTAGTTTTATACATGTATGTATTGGTGTATATATATTAGACACATGGATATATTCACATGAAAATATGTGAATATTTGAATTCAGATTTGTTTAGATTTGTATGTGTGTAATTTCAAATGTTTGTAACATTTAATAAGACGTTTTATTGTTTAAATACAATGATGTTTTTTATATTGGTTATTAAATAAGGGTATTTAAATGTGTTTTCTCAATTAAAAACACTTTTGGGATTATTATATTTTTTAAATGGCCCCAAGAAAATTTATTTCTTTTCAAGTGAGATTTAAAATGTATTTTTGAAAGGATGAATAGTTTCAAAGGTGTACTTAATTGTGGGTTTTTATTGTTAATTTAATGAATGATTTCAATGTGGATTATTTTATGGATTTCACATGGGTGGGTGTAGATATGAAAGAAACCATATAGTTCTTCTCTAATGTAAATGAGAGATTTAATAGTGTTCAATTTTGGCTTCCATGAGAGGTATGGGGTTCATTACATGTTTTGGTCAAATAGTTGGCTAGTATTCAATGATAATGTGAGTTGCCTTTAGAACTAATTTTCCAGAGCTCCTGTCCAGGATTTGTGGCTCATAAATGTGATATTTTACAAATTTTTTGGTACTCACTTGTACATTTCTGGATGGTTGTAAACAGAACCCTTATTTAATTTTGTTACATATATCTTCTATATATTATTTTTTTGGATTTGTTTCGTTCATTTATAATATTTTATTTACTTTTCATTACAATGGGCTATTCATTGATAGTTCCATTTCATTAAAAAATCCAAAAGGTATTTTCTGAATGTGTGTTTGGTTTAGATATGTTCTGGGTCAAGGATAATGATTTTCATGGTATTATTTTCATTTAAAATTTAAAAAAAATTGTAGTTTAATAATGATTTCTAAATAATTATTGAAAATATTATTCATTTTTAATGATCATTGATTGAAAAACTCATTGGTGTATTTTCTCAAAAAAATAAAAACATATTCTACATGGGTATTTACACTAGATTTCTTGGTAATTTATAATTGGTATCCATAATGTTTAAAAAGGTTTCCTTGGAGATAATATTTTCAACCATTTAGTAATTAATGTAATTCTCACATTATGAAAACAAAAGTTTCACTATTATTTTATAACCTATATTAAGAAACTGTTATGTTAGTTTTTTGTATAAGATATTTTTCTTTTCTGGGATTTGTATTTATTATCATTATGTGATTCTTCTATAATTTAGTGGGAGTATATTTGGTGAAATCTTATTATGCATGTTTATCTAGGACCTTACATACACACTTTTATGGGTATATATAGCTTTTATGTTTTCATATATGTTTTAAGGTTATGATCTCAAGGTATAAAATGGAATACCTAACTATGTATATTCATACCATTTAATCTCAAGATTTTAAACAATATTAAAGTTTGCTAAAAAATTACTCAAGATATCATGACATAAATATGTACCAAATATTAATGTCATTTCATCAACAACGGTCTAAGACATGTAAATTTTTATGTTACATTATCATAATAAAGTTAGGTAAGATAACCCAAACATATGATAGATTCATACTTTATGGATCATAAATTTATTTCCAACATATACAATTTCTAATAATGATCATATCTAAATGAGATAATGTAAATAGTTAGAGAACAAAAGTATAAACAGTATGTTCATAGAATAAATAATAGTAAAACAATTAAAATTATTTAATAGAATTTACATAACATTCCATGATTAAATATAAAATGTGAACAACACGGCGATGTGGCTTCTATCTCACTACACCCAATATCATAAAAAAAATTATTCAGTCATCCTCTTCATCAATTATCCAAATAAATGCACAGTTTCACCCATCATTGTGATATATCATTATTTTGTCACAATTTATAAATAATTGAAATCACCTCATGGTCTTATAAAAAGCTGTAAAAATGTAAAAACTCGAAACCATGTGTAATTTCATGGTTGGGTATTGTCCAAAAAACAAATCCTCTATTGTTTTCTCACCACATGTATTAGAGAACCTCCAATTAAACTCACACCCATATACATTAAAATCAAACCTAAGTCTGATATCACACATATAATTTATTAAACTCCAGTTGGTCTTACGAAAAATGTATTCAATGTCATGAATATTGGTCAAAGCATCTTGATTTTGATTCATGAGAAAATTGTATGGAATGTTAATTCATGTCATTGTAAATTCTTATCTGACATTTTATGAAACTATTTTTTCACCAATATATAGTACCATGATTCAATTTTTCTTGTTTTAATGTTTATTTTTTAAAATTGAATCTAGGTATTAAATAATAATGTTGGCTTTTAAAAAAATGAGGTTTTTCATTAAAATGAACATAGTTGGATTCAATGTGTTGAATCTCGTGAAGTGATTTAAATGTTAACCCTGAATGTTTTAAAAATTTTTGTGATCATCTTTCCAGGGAATATTTTTAAACAATTAATTTTTTGTTAATTTTTCTTAATATTATTTTAAAAAAACTCACTTCAAGCTAACAACTATATAAAAAATAGAATGTGTATCCAAAAAAGTTTTTTGAAAAAAATTAGTTGATTTTCATTTGTAATTTAAAAAATATATTTATTTGTATAGTAGTATTAAAAATTAAATAATAATAATTTTAAATTTTAAAATAGGTATTCAGATGAGATATGAAATTTTAAATTAAAATATGGTAATTTAAAGAATATTAAGTGGACAACTACTAGCCTCATCATATTTATCTCATGAATATTTATAATTTCATATTATTTCTTGATACTCACCCCCAACTTATTCTAAAAATTATTCTATGATTCTTGAACTACATTGAGTAGTATTCATTCCATAATGTGTACAGGTCATCATTTTGGATGAATTTTGTGGATAACACCTATAATTGTAGAGTAATTAATTTCTTTAATTCAATTACCCATATCCTTCAAATCATACTGAAATTTTATGAAAAAATAATCTGTTGGTTTCCCCTTACAAGTATTATCAATAACATTAAAATTTGATAATTATGATGTTATGTATATTTTTTAAATTTTTTTATAGAATGATTATTTTTTTGAAGATAATAATATGTATATGAATTGAAAATCGATACTTCATAATCATATTAATAAACAACATGATGATGAAAAAAAATACATCACGTTTCAAATAGAGAATGCTTACGACCCTTCTCAAGTCAATTATCCATGTTTAAATTCCTGTTATTAGAGAAATATTAGTCTATAAGAGTTGAAATATAATTTTATTTTTCAAAGAATATATCAAAGTATAAATCTGGAAATATAATTGTGGAAAATTGAACATGAAGACTGATTGAGATAATACTATTTTTTATTTTTCTTTTGAAATGAATAATTTTTTAAATGCTAAGGGATATCACCTAGAAGAAAGGAAAATAAAAATTTAATACTTTATTTTTGATTTTAAAAAGTTATTTTCAATTTAAAATAGTTGTTCATAGAGACTGTCGAATACTGGTTTCAAAAAATACATGACATTTTTAATTATATTAATGTTATATAATTAGAAAGTTGGTAGTGGATGGAGAGACCCCATCTTTATAGAAGTACATGGTCTCCTAAATGATATTCTACTAGAATAAAATAAAATTTTTTGTCAAACACCTGATGATAAAATATTACTACATTAAATTGAAATTTTTTATAAAACTACATTCTTTTCCAAATGATTGTATATTTTTCTTCAATGACCATTAATTACACATTAAAAACCATGTGTGGGGAAGATCGATACAAGAATAATGAATCATGCCCATTGAAAAATGTATTGTAACTTCCTATCATTGTATGGTATAAATGACTATATGGATGTCTAGAAACTACAAGATAATTCACATGGCCTAGAGATAAAAGAATGAAATATGGGAACTTAAATCACCATGTAGATTATACTTAGTGGAAGAAAATTGTGTACAAGTATCTTGAATTTTGAAATGATCTGATGAATTTTCATCTTGATTTTGTCTATAGATTGAATAAATAGCTTTGGTGTATAGGGTATCACTCATAGTAAATGCCCCATAATGTTAGTAAATTTTAACATTCCTTTATGGTTATGCATGAAATGAATGTATGTTATGTTTTCCTTTTAAATATTTTGACCAGAGAATCCTAGTAATGATATTGATATCTATTTGGATCCATTCATTTTAGATAATAAATTTATGTGGGATATCGGTGTTATAATGTATGATTCTAGTAGAAATGAATAATTCTCATTGCTGGCCATGTTTTATAGGATGACAATGACTTTCGTACTTATAGAAATTTGTTTTTTTGTAGAAATAAAGGAATGTTTTGGTTTCCCAGTTATGATAAATCAAAACACTCAGTATATTTGAAACATTAATTGAAGATTGTGTTTTTAGTACATCATAATTGTTCACCTCAATGACTTAAATATTAGTCTTGGATGGTAAAATTCTATGGAAATACATAAAAAATTATGACATTTTCTTTGCTAATGGTGGACCAAAAGTTCGATAAAGTAAAATATATTGAATCTATTTTTTGTATACCTTTTTTTAAACCACTATGAAATATAGGTTGAAAAATTACTCAACTATATTTGAATTAATACATTCGAATTATTATCATGTAATGCAATTTTTAGGTGTCATTCATGAAAAAAATGTCTTTTATAGTGTTGTTGGAACACTACTATGAATTACTAAAATAATATTCCATAAAGGATAGGTTGGACATTATTAACATGGGGATTAGGTAAGAATTAAAACCAGTGAAGGGTAAAGGGTTTAATTTTCATCTTCCACTTTCTTACACACTATCCAGACAGGACAATTTTTAAATATTCATTTTCCTTAATAGTGAAACGGTTCTAGAGGGTTATATATCAAATACCAAGAATGATGTGACAGTGGATAATTTGATGTTATAGGTAATAAAATCACACTACTTTTATGTATACATACAGCATATGACGCTCTTTTCTTTATGTTTCATTCGACCTAAAAATTTATGACATACATTAACCAAAATCTATTTATTTATTAAAGACATATGAAATAAATTAATAGACACAGTGATGTTTTTAGTAATTAATAAGGTCGTTGCAGTAATATTATGTGAATTGGAGTTCTTTTTCACACCCTTATTCATTAATATAATAATACACCTTTTATTTTACTTTTTTATTGATGTATAAATATGTTGTCCATTAAAATATAGAGGATACACCCCATTGAATGGTATGTGAATATGTTTAATGTTTCTTACATTAATCAATGTTTTTCATAAGTTTGAATAGCAGAGTGATATATTACTAAAGAGGATTTTGAATTCTATACTGATTACTTAACAAATGTTGACATTATTGGTCTCCCAGAGTCTCTTCAAAGCAGAATCCTTATCGGTGAATGGATTTTTTAAAGATATGTTGTTACAAATGTCATCGCAAAGAGGGAAAAAGTACTACATTACATTTTAAACAATAGTTATGTTTTTATTACATACATTTAATCGCAAAATGAAATTCTTAGATACTTGAATCCATCAAGGGAAGAAGTTTCTATATAAATTATATAAAATAAATGGTTTTTAAGATGGTTCTGATTTAAAATTTTTAATTAGATACGTGAATATCTAAATTCAATTTCCAAACAGAAATGATTGTTAGCCATGGGACCAAATGAAAATTTTAAATCTTATACTAGAATTTTAATCTGTGGAAACATGTTCCATAAAAAAGAAAAATATGAATAAAGTACGATGAAAAATAATTGAGTTACACTTGTGTTGAATGTGATGCCCATATCTTATACTAATGGTAGTAATCTAATTTATATGTATATTAAATATTTCATTATTAACGAACATATATGTGAGTTGTATTATTCTACATTTTAAGTGAGTAATTTTTATTTCAAATGGGTTGTTAATATTATTTGAATGAAGGATGATGAAATGGGCTTCGTGAAGGTGAATTTTAGTGTGGAAGTTGAAAAGGATTAGCCATTCATAAAATCATTACATGTAATGAAATGATTTTTTACATCAGATCCTATAAATAAGAATTGGTCAATTATTTTGCAAGATACTAATACATTTATAGGGTTAGATGAAAATTAAATCAAGAATGACCCTTTCATTGGGGGATCATAATCAGATCCTGTCGGTCCAAATGATTATAATACCATGTAAATCATTTGGGGCACAAAGAGGGGATTTTGATTGATGATAGAGGATCAGAATACAATCCATCAATAAAAAAACAGATTGAAATGAATGTATTATGTTTATTTTAATAAACAAGTTGTTTTCTCATAATATTATTTATTCTATGCTATAATAAATTAATCTATGTTACTGTTTTGACTAATTATGAAGATAAATATTTTTGCATATAATGATGATTCCAATTACAAGGAGGAAGAAATTGTTGATACATAAATTGTAAAAATTACTAGGTGATCAAAATCATGTTGATGAGAAAAGAAACAATGATGAAACATCATAATTTTGAAGAAAAAGATCAAGTTAGGAAGTAAGGGTATAAAAGTTGAGGTTCACTAGAATCAATGTGGAAAAATTATTGACCCAAACAAGTCATTGTTCATTAGTCATGTCGGGGTCACAATAAAGATGAAAGTGTTGATTTTTATATATTCATGAAAAAAAATTTAGCCAGTAATGAAATAAACCGTATGGATAGATATTATAGTAAAGTTATGATATAGTATCTCCACTTTACTACAAATTTTTATAATGAAACATCAATTTAATTTTCTTTATTTCTTGAAGCGATCAATTATTTTAATTTATATATATTTTAAATATTTCACGATGGCTACTGAAAAGTCCCATATAGGATTAAAGGCTCTTCTTACCATTTTAAAACATAGTGTTACTAAGGTGAATGTGAAGCCACACCCACAAGATAGTTTTTCATAGATTATAATATAGTTATAAAGGTTTGATTTCATAATCCTTCATGATGTGAAATAATTTCATGTGCACTATAGTCAATAATATATTTTTTCAGAATATTTATTTTAACCTATTTGATTCCAAAAAATTAATTTATGAAACAATAAAAGAGTGCTCACAGTAAAGAATATGCATCAAAACCAATATACCCCTATACCGAATCAATGATGGGGTACTCATCACTAGATATGAAATTGGTATATATTTTAAATAAATAGTAGTGTTTTATGTGATATGAATCGAAAAATTTTCAATATATATCTATATTTGTGTGTATCAAAATATAAATCCACTTCCATCCCAATTCATGTGATATGAAAGGAATTTTAAAGAAATAAAGATGTTAAACTAGTTGATTAAAACACAAAATAAGTATGAGAATCATGTATATATATGACATAATAGTAATTCATTATGATTTAGTATAATATTACATTAAAATATCTATTTTTTATATTTTTTTATATAGTTTTGATGCAAGAACCTATAGTGAGTGTACTAAAAGAAAAACTACTTTCAATAGCATTGAAGCAGATGGAACAATATGGTCACATTAGAGAAGTAGGTTTTGGAGTGTCTCCTCAAACATATTTTGAAAAGATAAACCCTCATGAATATATATATATGTAAGATGATAAAATTATTATAGGAAAAAATTATTCTTTTCAATATATTATTTTCTTGTATGGTTTGGAAGACTTATGTTTGAGAAAGGGTCAAAGAGAACTGATGGTGAAACAAGGACCAATAAATAAAATACCAAGAAAAACCAAATATCATATAGGCTAGTAATTCATCTCAACTGCATACCTAATTTAAGGTAATAAATATTTTTGTTACTCATTCTCAAAAATTTGAATCAAACAACTTATGATCCTTTTTTATTAATAAAATTATGTAGGGTAAAGTTGTGCAATTTCTATCTTTCAACACCCACACAACACCTTATTGTGTGGGGTATGGTTTATAATTTTATGGGATATAAGCTACACATTAAATAACACCGAGAATATCACATGAGGGTGGGGATTTATGTTATCAAGATCTAACTATTGAGTTTCCTATTATACTTTGCGATACATATTTTAAAATAATAAATTATGATATTATAAATTTCATACCATGGTCATCTAATCTTATAAATATAAAGGATTTATTTTTTTAGTAAAATTTTTACTAAAAAATGTAAAATTTTATGTAAAAAAGTTTTGGAGTGGGTTATGGTATCACATATGGAAAATGTGATAGAGAAATAGAATATCTGATAAAGGCAATCTAGTGAATCAACCATGAAATAAAAAGGACCTTGGAGGATTACTTTCTCCTTTCCAGTTCTAGAAAAAAATTTGTTATCATTAAAAATTCATGATGATACCACATTTAAGGATGAAAATATTTCATGCATCCTATGTGTAGTTGAAATATTTTGAACATTAATTACAGATGTTGTTGGTTTCAAGTGTATAAATGATATTATCAATTTGGAATGGTCAGAGTCTCAGTTGTGAATACATACATGAGGTACATTTTTGAAATATATATATATCCTAATAGTGATCAAAAATTTTCATTAATGATAATATCTATTTATATTTCATATATGAATTTATATTAGCAGAATATTAATGGAAAATATTGCAATGTAAAATTTGGATTCATTAATCCCTGTAAATTTTTACATAAGAAACATCCTTGGAAAAAGAAGAAATTTTGATGAAGAATGATGATCTATAAAATGAGTTTAAAAAATAGAAGACTGGATATTGTTTATTTTTATAATACATGGATAATAATCACCAATATAATCCCATAAATTTTTTTATTTATTTATTTCATTACTTATTAGTTTTGTAGAAAGCACTGGTTATTGATTGCATACAATCTAGATACCCAAAATATTTATTTATTGGATCCAATGCATGGATATCCAACATACTGACCACACATGATGTATATTATGAATTTTTAATATATTATAATCAACATTTTCTAGATAAAAATTGAAATTTATTCATTAGTCTTTGTTTTAAAACAAATGTTGTTATGATAGGATGTTTTCCAAATATAGGCTAATTCATGGAATAAAGTGGGTGACTAACATAAAAATCACGTGTTTTGGATAAAATTAAAAAATAATAAGGTAAATATGGATTTTTATTTCTAGAAAAACATATTTCAGAAAAAAAACATACTTTTTCAATGTTTTTGTAGTGTCTGAAACTAGATAATGGAAACAATTGTGGATATTATGTTTTCAAATTTATGAGATAGATCATGAACCCTGAAATTACCATCATCTCAAAAAATAAACAATCGAAAGGTAAATATAATTTCATTGAAAATATTTTTTATTCATTTTTTTATTTATATTTTTTTAGTAATACCAATTTTTTGGAAACCTTCGTACTCAAAATAAGAAGATAATTTTTTTAAAGATTAGTGGGAAATGAACATGGTTTCAGAATGTTTTCCAATAAAATTTTTAGGTGATTACCTACTATGTTTGTTATTTTATTATAGGTTATTGTCTTATAAATATATTTGGGGTGTGGATATATAATATCACTGTTTTTATATATTATTTTTTATGTGTTTCTCACGGAGAATTATAATGGAAGAAATAATGTCTGTATATAATAAAAGAAAACCAATGTGACATAATGTATACATTCATCATAAAGGGGTGACTTATTATAACTTAATTAGTTTATTTTCTAATCATTTATCTCTTTTATTCGATGATATGATTTTCTTTTTTTGAATAAAATTAAATTAATTCCCTCTCTATTATTCCATAATTGTTGGTGGGAAAAGATAGAAGAAAATAATAATATAAAGGTTTCACTTTTGTGGGTGGGGTAATTATTTATTCCATTTAATCATCAATATGATTATTATATAATTTCAAAAAATATTGTGGAATCCGTACAATTATAAAATCAAGATTACATTAGTGATACGTATTGATGACATATTATTCTTTTTAATGCACATTATATAATGTTAAATTATCCCACAATTATATGACACATAATCTCACAATCATTTCATATATAGAGGTGTTTAACCTATTCTTATTATGAATATAAATACATTTTCACCGGATCACCATAAAATATTATGTTCACTAGTTCCTCTCTAATATGCATGAACGTATTCGTTATGTAAAATAATCCATGTTCGTAATCTCATTAAAAAAACTCATCATCATTTTCAATAAATTTACAAGATAATAAGGTTGTTCCCATTTTGTTGCAGAAATGAGGATGATGTTATGTTATAGTTTTTCATCATTGAGAATATTTAAATGGATATAATAATATATAGAACATTCTAGTAAATCATATTGGATGTGCTAGATTTTATATTCATTTGGATATTGTAAATGGATATACTAATGTTTAATACTGTAAAAAAAGGTTAATGAAGTATAATGGAGTTTAGTGGATTCTGAAAATACATAATGGGCCACACTAATGTCTTTACCATCAAAGAAGGTAAATGGGTTATCATGGAGTTTGTACTCATTATAATTATGAATGGGAAAGATAGATTATATTATCTTCCATCAACACTAAAATGTAAATAATTATTTTAGTTCAATCAATGAACACCAATATGTTTACACTAATTGTTACTTTTTTCAAGGAATAAATTAATTTATAGAGTAATTTTTGGTATAATCTAGGAATATATAATGCTTTGTGAGAGTTTTTTTATAAAATATTAAAGAAAAAATTTTATATGTGTTTTAAACAAACCCAAAATGATAAACTAATTATTGGTAATTTTTCGGTAATATGTTAATGTTATGTTATTTTTATGTAGTTAAATTTATCATATTATTGGGATTGAGATTCTAAAATATTTGCCTTTATATTCATGTAAAATTTACTAGATTCTATTTATTTTAGTTTCATATGATCAGGAATAATTAAATTATAGTTCAATGATATGTAAGAACAAAAAATAACTTTTAGTTGATTTTTTATTATTTTTATATACTTTATAAGTCAAATCCAAATAATATTTGTCTAATATTTATTTTGAAAATTTTCATAGATATTATAAAGAAATTACATTTTAAACATGGATGATTCAACCATGTACTATGATCATGCACTCAACAAGTATGATTCACTCATTAAAAGGTGATTTCTAACTACTTATTCTGTTAATCTTACCTATATTTTATCTACTATTATTATGTTAATTTATATATCATTTTTAGCTAATGTTTTTTTCGTATATATTTTTGGAAGCCATATTTTCCCTTCAATTTTCTGTTGTAATCCCAAAAAGAGAGGACTTGTTGCTTTTGGGTGAGGCATTTCATGAACCATGAGGCCTCTTTTTTCCATCCAAATAAAAAAACTATTTCATTTATATATTCATGTATAAGTTTTAACTAAATAAACACATCACATACTCAATCATCCACACCTCAATCCAACACACATTTTTCTCAATATGGCTTGAATTATATGTTTTCAATTTATAATTGACAATTTAGTCCAAAAGACACATCAGATACTCAAAACTGAGAAAAAATATTCCAAATGTTCTTAACTATATTCACCTATATCTGTATTTTATCATATAAATTTATTGATTGAGAAAAAATTGGTTTGTTGGTTTATTCTAAATATTTCAAAAACTACTTCTCTTGCATGGTCATACGAATCTTGATGTTTTCACTATAAAATCATTTTCCAAAAAATAAATTAATTTAAAGTCACTACTCTGGTAAAAGGTAAAATCATTCAATAATTAATGATCTCATTAAGATTCATCCCATTATCCTTCATTACACTACATTTTTCAATATATTTTTCATTTAAATCGATAAGTATACCCAGTAAGTCATCTATATTTCCTTGAATTATTTGCACTACCATAACTTTTATATGGATAATACCTCTGATCACGGTATTGAATTAATGTGGAATTATTTAACACCACTTATTTTATTCTCTATGAATAGACATTATAATTATTGAATTATTATTAGGTCATTTTTTATATGATAATCAATGAAAATTTTCAGTGAAAAGATATATATTTTATTATCAATATGTAGAAATCATCCACACCTTAATAAGAAACATGGTCTGACCGGTATGCCTCCAAGGGTGTCTTTTTATTTAAAATTAACATGAATATTAGAAGAAAAATCTATTGAAATACTCAATATTAATAAAACACATTCATATTATTTTGATTCTTTAGTAAAATTATCCATATGTCATGTGTGACAAGTAGGAAACAACTGCACATTAATCTGATGTATGGTGTGCCCGATACTACACCATGCGTGTTTTTTCCCCAAGGTGAGATATGAGTTGTTCACCAACCCATATCCATGTAGAATTTATTAATAAGTAAACAGTTACAAAGAAATATCAAGGTGTAATCGGATTACAACATCATGAAATGAAAGCAAATACAAGATAAAATAAAGACACAAACAAAGATGAAAAAGGAAAAGATAGGTAAAGTTATCTTCAAGAATGTCCATCCTTCAGCCTTTAGGGACCCAAAAAGTGAAAAAAAACATAATTAGATCATAAAAAAGTTTATAATATTTCTTTAAATGGGTTAGGACCCTTCTCTCCAGCTACATAAGAGGTTAAGGTATTGACTAAAAAAATGATAGAGTCGTCCCAAAAAACGAATCTATCAAAAGCCAAAAGAATCGCAACCATTATAGAAAGAAACATCAAAGAAGAAGAAAGAGAAGATTTGGGGATTTTCTAGAAATCTGAGGCATTGCATTTGAATCATGTCTTGATGTATGAAATCACTACTATAGCATCCCAACATGCAGCATGTATACAATAAATGAAGCAGAAAAAGAGGACAACCATTAAAAAAATCCTTCCATGAACCGAAATAGAAACTATGTTTTACACTCATCCATGACAATCCTAATAGAGAAAAAAATCATTCTATCATGACACATTTGAAATCCCCAGATGCACCTGAGAAGCAAAAATTATAAGATTACATCACACTAAACAAATACTAAGGAAAACAAGAAGAGAAATTTCATTGGAATATCACTGAAATTGAAATTTTGAACTTTTTAAAACTATTCTAAAACATTGATAAACATTATCTTTCAGAGGTCAATATATGTATCAATAGTCATATCACTATTTTTGTACTATCGAAAGGAATTTTTGTCATTCACATCCATCCATGAATTAGGATCTTTTGAAAAGTACAATTTCCCTTGAATTTGGTATACATCTGTAAATGTATGATCATTCTCATCGTCCTCAATAGAGAATGTTTCTAAATCCGATGAGTAATATG
Source organism: Viscum album (assembly GCA_963277665.1). Taxonomy (NCBI): domain Eukaryota; kingdom Viridiplantae; phylum Streptophyta; class Magnoliopsida; order Santalales; family Viscaceae; genus Viscum; species Viscum album. Next base: position 1,842,948,267 of record OY728157.1, on the reverse strand, counting down.
AGTCATAAGATTCAATTAATTTTTCTGAAAGAATGGGTTGTTGTGGTATAATGTTTTTTCACTCATATTGGTAGTTAGGGATCGTGGGAAAATTGTTATTGTAGTTTTCTATCCTCTCTCCTCTTACAAGTTTTCCAAGAACTCAGAGTAATAAAACCTTCTGATTCAACCATTGATTTATTTCCTTTAATAGACCATGATTCCACGAATTCTTAATCAAGTTTAGAATCCTTGTCTATATCATCTCAAATAGGCTCTGCCAATTTAGATTGAACAAACTCCTTCTCCCCATGATCACAATTTTTGGTCTCTAAATTAGGGAGATCAGTTCTAGGAGTCAAAACATTAACATACATAGAATATTGATCACAATGGTTATCCCCAATTAAGGAGGGAAACAGAGATGTGAACCACCCAAAGGGAAAATATCATCATTAATAACAATAGGTTTTCATTACTGGGTAATTTATTAGACTTTTTTTCTACCCAAACATACATGGAAAGGGGGTGAGGGTGTGAGACTGTCCTTTGATCCACCCATTCACCTATAACTTTTCCAATTAGTGAGAATATTTTTATAATAGGAAGGCACAATCTAAAAAATAACCACTTAGATAATTCCGTTAGAACTATTTTGAAGTCATTATAGAGAGGGAAGATCTGAGGATATGTCCATTTCAGGTCAAACACAATCTAATGAACTTTGGGACAAATTAATCGTGGAAGTGTCAAGCTTAATAGGATGACCAAGTAAACATGAAATGGGGAATATATATTTTAGTTTGAAGAGATGCAAAGGGTGTCCAAGAAATCCTAACAATAAACGAATAGTAGAAGGCTCTAAATCAATGCATAAATTCCATGACCATTTCATGACTTTCATGAAACAGCCACCGAATGACTAGAATCCTCCCGCCAAATCCGTAAAATAATCCTTTTCAGAGTAAAATCGAAACAGAACATACAATGAGGCCATCAAACCTACCTGGAAATTCAAAAACCCTGTATTTTCTAGGGTTTTGCATATAAAGACTATTGAGGGTATCCACTTGTTGAATTATCCAACGTACACAAATAAAATATCCAAATAAAGAATTTTTACCACTTCATTAAAGAAAGTAATCGCCAATAGACCTCGATGTCGGTACTTATTTGGATCAACGCACTTTGAGGCCTTTGTTTCATCAAGGGGAATTCTACCACTGAGTATATCTGTGGAAGATCTAGAAAAATGGTTCCCTTTTTATTCAATCACATCATGATTTTTTTACTTTCTGTTTTCCTCAGGTCAAAATATCCCCCATGGCCCATGAGTCCATCAGGTACCTTGGAAAATCATACTACACTAAGTGTTTCTTTTTATTTATAGTTGATATTAATTTTATAATTAATGGTAGGTTAAACACTACAAAAAATTAAAACTCATTTTAATTGTTTTGATTCTTTAGTAAAATTATTCATAATAGATTTTTAATGTTTATAAATCATCAGCAGTTGGATCTCATACCTGGTGTGCCCGTTATGACTCAATGTTTCCATTATCAGATATTGAAATTTTAGTTCAAAACATGAATCATTCAATAAAATATGATAATAGACACTTTGATTCTCTTGATAATTTAGTAAATTTATTTATATGAAATTTTTAAGTTCATGGATGAGTCTCACATCAAATAGACACAATATGTGACAAGTATAACTCAATGTGCATGATTTTAGTCTAAAATGTATTTTTAGTCAAACGTATAAGTGGAATATTTAGAACCTATAAAATGAATTTTAATTATTTTGATATTTTTATAAAATGATACATAAGTCATTTTTTACATGTAGGAATCATCTGCACCATAATACGATGAACACTATGACCAGTATGACTCCATGTGAATATCTTTATTTAAAATTAACATTAATTTTATTAAAAATCACAAGTTACATACTCAAAACTAATAAAATTTCATTGTATTGTTTTTATAATTTACTAAAATTACACATAATTGTTTTTTTGAATTTTGCAATCAGCCTCATCTCAATTTGATTAATAGTTTGACCGGTATGACACAATGTGTGTCTTTTTATTTAAAATTGATATTAGTTTCAGAAACAAAGATAACTGACATACCCAGGACAAATATAACACATTAATATTATTTATATACTTTACTAAAATGATCCAAAATCCATTTATTACATTTAGGAATCATCCTCACAACAACCAATTATAATATACACTCAAAATGACTCAAAGTGTACATTATCAATTTCGAATTGACATTTTAGTTCATAAACTATCACTCACTAGAAACCAAGAAAAACACTTGTAATGTCTTAAAAATGTAGTAAAATGATTCATATATCATTTTTAAGGCTATTAATTATAACCACCTTATCATGACACATGATTTTACTAGTATGACTCAAAGTGCATGTTCCTGTTTAAAATTAAATTTTAGTATAAAGCAGAAGTTACATTATCAAAACTAACCAAATGAATTCCTATTATCTCAATAATTTATAAAAATTGATCAATAAGTCATTTTTATGTGTGGTAATAATCCTAACCTCAATATATTGCAATGTGGGTTAGGTATGACTCTAAGTGTGTTTTTTTATTTGAAATTGACATTAATTTTGGTAAAAAGGACAAGTTTATAACTCAAAACCAAGAAAAAACATTATGATTGTTTTAATGATTTAAGTAAAAGATCCATATGTCATTTTTGATGTGAGGAATTACCCTAACCACAATCCAATGCATGTGGTGACCATTACGACTCAATGTGAATCTTTTTTATCATTGAAAATAATTTTAGTGAAAAAGAAAACTAACATACTCAAAAATAAGAAGCTGAATTCAGATTGTGTTGATACATTCAGAAATGGATCTATAAGTCATTTATGAAGAGTTGTAATCAACCGAACCTCAATCTAATACATGATGTGCCCAGTATGTATCAGAATGTCTATTATCAATTAATGTAAACATTGTAGTTCAAAAAGTACTACTCACTAAAAATAGAGGAAACACACTTGTATTGTCTTAATAATTTATTAAATTGATTCATATAACATTTTTAATTATTATGAGTTAGTCTCACATAGAAATAACACATGATATGATAGTTATGGAACAGGGTGTGTGTTTTTAGTTTAAAATGACATTTTAGTAACAAGGACAAGTGACATACCCAAAACTGATCATACACATTCAGATTATTTGGATACATAAATAAATGATCCATATGTCATTTTTTATGTATAGGAATATGCTTAAAATATATTTGAAGCATGATAGGACTAATATGACATCATGTGTGCTTTTTATTTCAAATTGACATTAAATTTACAAAAAAATAAATATAAGATACTCAATACATAGAAACTAAATTTTTATTAATTGAATACTTTAGGAAAATGATCCATATTTCATTTATGATGTGTCGAAATATGTATTACCTAAATCCAATGCGTTACGTAATATGTATGACTCCATGTGTGATTTTTTAATTAAAAATGCCATTATTTTCTGTTAAAATTACATTTTAAAAAATAAAAACCTTGAAAACACATTTTGGAATGTTTTTATTTATAATGAAATAAAATATGAATCATTTTCTGTGTGAATAAATCTTCAAATCCTCAAAATAATACATGATGTTCCTGGTGTGACTCAAAGTATCCATTATCAGTTTAAATTTTTTATTTTTATTTTTCAAAAAGTTCACACACAAAAAACATGAATATTCTCTCTGATTATCTTGATAATTTTGGAAAATAATTAATAATTCATTTTTGAATTATTGAAATCAGTCTGATATCAAAATGATACATGATGTGACTGATATAACTCAATGTGTGTATTTCCTATTTAAAATGGAAATTTATTAAAAAAGGAATGTTACATACTCAAAACATGGAAATTTTAATTAGATTATTTTGATACATTATAAAAAATGATGTATAAGTCCTTTGTGACATGTAAAAATCATCTTCACCTCAATCTGATGCTTGGTTTGACCGGTATAACTCTAAGTGTGTGTTTTTATTTAAAATTGTCATAAATTTTTTAAAAATGATAATTGAAATAATAAAAAATGATTAAAAATTTAGTTTATTTCAATACATTAGGAAAATATCCCAACTGTCATTTTCATTTTTTTATGAATCATCCACACCTTAATCTAATGCATGATGTGCTTGGTGCTTCTCAATGTGATTGTAATCAGTTTAAAATTGGAATTGGAGTTCAAAAACTGTCACTCTCTCAAAAAGAATGAAATGTTTGTGGATTATATTGATACTTTAGGAAAATTATTAATAAATAGTTTTTAGTGTCTAGGAGTCAATCTAAAATAAAATAGAAACATGATGTGACTTATATGCCTCAAGGTGCATGTCTTAATTTTAAAATGACAATTTTGTAAAACAAAAAAGTGACATACCCAAAATAGATCAAAAAAATAAGATTGTTTTGATACACTATGAAAAGGATCCATATGTCATTTGGAAGATTTATGAGTGAACCAAATCACAATTGTATGCATGGTGTGACTGGTATGACTCTAAGTGAGTGTTTTCAATATTTAAGTTCCATTTTAGTTTAGTTCATGCATTGTATCACAAAAACCAAAAAATGAGATCATATTGTTTTATCAACATTTTTTCTAATATTACTTAATTTAGTTATTTATCATTTATATAATATACTTATAAATTTTATTTTCATATAAATAAATCATGAATATAAACAAAAAATTTGGTGATGTGAATCGTTTAATTTCAATTCAATTTGATACGCAATGTTCCATGTATGACTCAAACTTATGTTTAAATATTTATAGTAAAATTAATAATTTTTTAATTAATTTTTTTATATTATTAATAACATAAGAATTTTTTCTTATACAGGTTCATTCTTTTAATTTAGTAGGGATGTTTTGTTTAAAAATAGCATGAGTGGTGTCCATGGGTCAAATAAAAAAGAACATTATAGTTTTTGAACATCATTCATAATTTATAAATAATCATGTTTTTGTATCAAAAAATGTTTTAAATTTCTATAATATAGTTTTTTTCATGTTTTTGTGTGGTAAAATTTGTTTTATTTATAATAAATATTGTGATTTTTTGTTCTCTAGTGCTATCTGTGTTGTGCATTTGATGTTTTTTGTGTTATAGTGTGATTTTAATTTAGTATCACAATGTATTATTCCCCGTTATCTTTGATTTTATAACCACTGATTGAGTTCACCATTATTAGATATTTTCTATCACTAATAAATTCTTAGGGATTTAAATCACGCTCCAATAATCAATGTTTTCTAGCCCTATCAAGGGAGAGTTTTTTGTGCTCTTAAAGGCCAATTTTCTAGTAGTGTTTATTATACCTATATTAAATATGTTGTATTGATTATGAAGTAAAAGATTTAATATAAAAAATAAATTAATCTAATTATGATTATAAAACCACCATTATCCACCCTCCATTCCATCTAATGATAAATTAAATAATCACTCATTCATATGTGTGGACTACCACAATCACATAACTATATGATTATTTTTATCATCACCATAATACATGATTGATTATTATTATATATGTATTGATAATATATGATATTAATGACTTAATTATAATTCTATAATTATAATATATTATCTACCTTGTTAACCTCCCATCCATTGAAAAAAATATATCACTCATGTGTCTGTATAGATGACCACATGCACAAAATGATGTGATGTTTTTTTCAATTTCACTTTTCAATAATGTTAATAAGGATATATGTCACGACCCGTCCTCGGGGCCCGTGCCATGACTACCCCAAGCCCTCCTTCCATAGGCCAGGGGCTGGCGACAAGCACCAAAGGCGTAAAATCCCGATAATTGGGAAGGAATTGCCTTTATAAAAGAAACAAGCACCATAGAGTACAAGCGGAAACAAAACACTAAGTACAAAAGAAAAGATGAAAAGTAAATGGGCCAGAATACAAACCCAAAAGAAAGTACAACTACAAATGGACAAGGTACAACAGCAAGACACAAACAACTGGAAGAGGGAAGCAGCTCCTGGGTCGTCCTCCTCGGGTCTTACCTGAAGGGTAGGTACAGATAGCGCAGCTCCTAGTCGTCCACCACGGATCCTACCTAAATGGTAGGTACAGATAGCCTCCTCCATGCTCTCGTCCGTCAACCTCCTCTGTGAGTCGTCACGTCGTGTATTCCACCTCTGGGTACTGACTCGTCGTGTAGTCCACCTCCAGGTACTGTCCAGTCCTCGAACACTCGGCCTCCGTCAGCACTGCCCGTCGTCTACAACCAACACAACGAGGTGCGGGCATAGCCCGTGCAGGGGTGAGTATAACGATACTCAATAGGGACCCCGAGACCCTCAATGTCTCACTAAACCAACAAGGATAACCACAAGAAGATCTCAACAGATAACCTCCACTTAGATATATGCCCATACATATACCTAAGTTATCAAGTAACCCATCTCAATCATGAGTAAACACAAAGATCATGAAATCAACGGATAACCACTACCCAGGTATATTCCCATACATATACCTAAGTTATCAAGTGACTCATCTCAATCATGAGGAAACACAAGGATCATGAAATCAACGGATAACCACTACCCAGGTATATTCCCATACATATACCTAAGTTATCAAGTGACCCATCTCAATCATGAGGTAAACACGAAGGTCAAAAGTCTCAGCTCAAACCAGGATTTTCATTATCGAAACTGTAACTGCTGAAGAGCTCCGTCTCTGGAGTGTACAGTGGTCCTGTCACGACTCCGAGGTACTTATCACTAACATAAGACTGCTGAGGTAGTCTTCCTGTCGAGTACCGTGGGCCTGCCACCTCACACAGTAGTGCTTCCCGCCGGGGTCTGCCACCCAACACAGTAGTGCTCCCCCCTCATAGCCTACAGAGGTACTCCTCCTATCGAGTACCGCGGGTCTTCCACCTCACATAATAGTGCTCCTCCGCTATGGGTCTACCACCTCACAAAGTAGTGCTCCCCACTGGGCTACGTAAGTCACTGCGAATCGAATCGGACAAGCAGTCTTCAGGTCTCTGCCGGCTATACGGTCTCCGTACTCCGTACGCTCGTCTCTAGGAGGGTCCGCTCCACGAGCCACAAGTCGATACTCCAAGTATCTCAAATTCCCACTAAGAAGTATCTCAAAGGACTGCCTCGTCACAGGGGTATCAATGCAACAGACGGCGCGTCAATCGGACGCCCGGTCTGTGAGTTATTAGCCTTTTCGTCCCAGGGTCCCGGTTGGTTTCGTGAGTGAACCAACCCGGCCGTATCTCAACTATACCCCGAACTCCCATAGGGTATACTCATAGGGACCGTTACTCAACGTGATCACCAACTCCGCTGACGGTTCGTCAAATGGACGTCTGGTCTGAAAGATATCAGCTTTTCCGTTCCAGGGGCCCGGTTGGATTTCGGTGCGATCCAACCCAGCCACTATCCATCTGCATCCAAATCTCGGAAAAGGATGCCAAAAGTTCCGTATCATCAATAGGAACTCAATGCAATAGACGGCGCGTCAATCGGACGCCCGGTCTGAGAGTTATTGGCTTTTTCGTTTCAGGGGCCCGGTTGATTTTGTAAGCGAACCAACCCGACCGCACTCCGTCGGCATCCAAACCTTGAGCGGAGTAAGCCAAAAGATCCGTCTCACTTAGAGGAACTCAACGAAACAGACGGCGCGTCAATCGGACGCCCGGTCTATTAGTTATTGGCCTTTCCGTCTCACACCCACCTTGGGAAACTTCCCAGGAGGCCACCCATCCTGATCACTACTCTAGGCCAATCACGCTTAACTATGGAGTTTTAACCACGTAGGCTCCCGAAAAGGAAGGTGCACCTTGAGTATAGTATACCGAAACGACCGTCTCGATCCAAGGATCGGGTTGCCGCTAACGGCGAGTCGTTTGGAGGCAAGTAGCCCAAGATACAGGCATTTGACCGAAAGTGGTCCAAAACTAGGGGGGTCTAGGCCCGGGCCGACCCGGCCTGACCCCCCCCCCCCCGGGTCGGCCGAACCGGGTCGACCCGGCCCGGGCGGCGACCCGGCCCGACGACCAGGCCCGGCTCGGAAAATCCGGCCCTGCCGGCGGCGCGGTCCTGCGTCCCGACGCGGTGGGGCGGTCCGGCGCGGCGGCACGGCCGGCACGGCGGCGCGACGGCACGGGCCGGCATGGCGGCGCGGCCTGGGCGCCGCATGCGCGCCGCGCGTGGGGGCAAAGCCCCCCACTTTGTGAACCACGTCCCCCCCCCCCATTATGGGGGGCCATTTTGGCTGGCCGGGGGAATTAAATTCCCCCGGTTTTTCCTCCTTCCGGCCAGCCCGACCTGGCCGGCCGCATCCCCCTCAACGGGACCGGCAGTGGCCAGTCCCTTTCCGGCTCCGACACCGGCGGCCCGGCTGGCCGCCGGTCACCAAGATCCACCGCGGCCCAGAACTGGCCGCGGCCCTTGTCATCCGGCGCGGTGTGACGGCACCGCGCCCCTCCGCCGTGGCCCCACTCCGGTCGCGACGCCTTTGATTTCTTTTGACGTGGCGCGATGGCGTCGCGTTCTTGAATTTCTTTCCACGGCGTGGCACAACGGCGCCGCGCAATAATTGTCGTGCGATTCCCGCGTGGTGCGACCGCACTACGCCATCCTGTTCCATCCTCAAGGAAAAAATTATGAACATAGGAGGGGGTTCGGCCATGTTTGTGCGGTCCGGGCCCCCCACTCGTTAAACAATTACATTTAATCCTTTATCCTCGAAGTTCAACATTCTAGAATCAAGAATGGAAAATAAATAAATAATATATCAACAATCCCCTACCTCGGTTTCAAGAGCGGAGCATGCCAATCATGCGGCGGAAGACTAGCGTCGCGGAGGTCGGGCGTCGCGGAAATCGAACGTCGTTTCCGTTGACGTCGAGGTGCGTCCGAAGAGGTACGTTGCTGGAAAAGCTTTGTAAGCTGACAGAGATAGTCTGAGGAAGAAACGGCGTCTCCTTTCGTTGACACGGGAATAAGATCGAAGAAGCGGCGTCGTCGATCTTCGGAAACACACCGGCTACGAAGAAGAGAAGCGGCGTTCTTCGTCGGAGCTTAAGTGTTCTTCGTGTTCTTCGTCAGGTTTGAAGAAGATGGAGAGAGCTTCTCAAAATCTCTCAAGGTGGCAAAGGAGACCAACCCAAAATAAAATAAGCTTAAGCCTTATTTTATTTACACAACTAAACATTTGAATTTCAAAAGATAAGAAACGAACAATTACATCGTAGAATTAATTCAACGTAAGAAACAGTTCATTTAATTTACAAAATAAACCGCCCAATTAAATGGTCTGTTACGAATTTAAGAAAACGCGTCTGTTGACTTTCATAATGATGGGTTTTCGCGGGTACGTTACTTAGCGGAAAGAAACGGTGGGGCTCGTGCGGGCCCCACTTCACAAATATCCTACCAAGAGGGTAGGATATTTCTGGATAGTACCCTTTCCGGTTCAACTCAGTTTAAGCTGCTTTTAAGTGGCTTCAAGTGCCTTCCAAGTGGCTTAAGTGAAATAAAATAAAGTTGTCGAAAAATTATTTTATTTCTTAACCTTAAGCCCAAAAATTTAAAAACCACACCCGAGCAAACGCAACTCCGGAAGAGGCGTTTCAAAGCGAATATCGGCGCTGCGATTTCATCGGAGCCCTCAGAATTTGATTCCGGGCACCGGTTCAAAAGTTAGAAAAACCTGCTCGTCCTTTCACTGAACGTACCCGACCCAAACTTCGAAAATTGATTCCAAGCACCCCGGGCCTCGGAATCAGGCGCCGTCAAAAACTGCGTTCTTGTAAAATTACAAAGAAAATTAAGAAAAAAATTTCCTTGGAATTTACGGGTCTTTACATTACTCCCACCACAGGGCTTTACATCCCCGTAAAGATTCAGCACAAACTTAGGGAAACAAAGCGGTACTGAGCACGCATTTGAGCCTTCCGCTCCCATGTGCTCACCTGGAGGTTCCCGCGCTGCCAAAGAAAGTGCACAAGAGGAATAGACCGTCCTCCTAGGATCTGCTCCTGTCGATCCTCGAACCCCACAGGAACCTCCGTAGAAGTCACCTCATCGCCACCGTCCAGCTCCTCATGGTCGATGATATGCGAAGGGGTTGAGCACGTATCTCCTCAGTTGGGATACGTGGAAAACGTTGTGCACCTAGTGCAACTGAAGTGGATGGCCCAAGGGGTAAACCACCTCGCCTACCCACCTGAGGACCTAGAATGGTCCGTTGAACCTCGGAGATAACTTGCCTCCCTGGCCACATCTCTGTAAACCTCGTCGAGGTGAGACCCGTAAGAAGACGTGGTCGTCATCCTCGAACTCCAGAGGTCTCCATTTCTGTTAGAACTGAAACTCAAAATGACAACTGCTACAAGGGTAAGGTTGACCGACTCAAGAGTGATCGGTCGCACCCTCCTGTGCAAGAGTTACCCTGTGCTGCCTGGGGTTTCCTTTTCCGCCGACCAAGGAAAACACATCCCGACGTTTGCCTAAAACCGTCAATTTGTGTATGAACAGTTATTTTCCATTCCATACTCAAACTAACGTCGTAAGGCCTCGACGCTGCCACCATGAGATTCCAACCAGAACTCTCACCTTGAGGGTCTGACTACACCATCGGCGTAAGTGTGATTATCGAGTCTCCTCCCAAGGTATCTCTAGACGTGAGGGTCAAGTCCACGGCTTACCAGAAACTCTAGGTCTGGAACAAGATTTGTGAAAGCAAGGAATGATTCATATCGACGTCCGCTACTACAGCGGCTAGTAGTGGACACAGACTGTCCCTTGAATTATTTCTAGATCCATTGGGTCACACTCTTTGACCGCATGCAGCCGCTCTCTTCCTCCGCCCTCCATCTCCCTGAGCCTGGCGGGAATAACTAAGGCGGGTGGTTGTACCATGTTAGGATGTACACCAACTCATGCTTCTCTCCTAGCTCTGCCTCCACGTCTGCTGATTCATAGACTCATCTCTCTTTTAAGCTTCCTCTTCTTGAAACATTTAACACGCCCGAGTCTCTAAGACTGGAACCGGTTTCCTGTTTCTTACTGAACTGTGCAGTCTTCATCCTCTCATGGATGTCCTGGACCTCCTTTAGTCTCACAAGAGCTGCTATGATTTCTTCTTTGCCGAAAAGAGAAATCTGGTCTCATCCCCTAGATGAAACACATTCGTTGCCTAATACAGTCAATCCTGACATAAATGATGCATTCGTGCCATGGATGACGTCGTAAGGCCTCGAAGAAACTACCAAGAGATCCAACTGTCACTCTCACCTCCAAGGGTTGAGTCACACTGTCGGCATCAGTGTGAGGTCACCAGGTCTCCTCCAGTATAAATCTCGAAAGTGAGGGTCAAGTCAACAGTTTAACCAGGACCACTCAGTATCAACCAAACAAAAAGTACATGAAAGAAAACATCACAAGATAAGTGTCTTTTTATTATTGCAGCTCATAATACAAAGACACGAATACAAAAGCAACATGGAACTAGAAGTACAAAGGACGTATCCACTAGTTCTGCTCCTGCCCACCTGCTCCCGGAGCTCTACTGCCTTGTCCACTGCTCGGCTGTTGCTCAAGCACCCACCGCTGCTTCTGTCTCGGTGGCCCCTCCAACACCCACTGATCAACCGTGCGGGGGGTCGTACAGTCACGTTCCAGGTGACCCTTCCTACCGCAGGAGAAACACTGTCCGTTTCTGGCATGCCTAGCTTTGACCCCACCCCGGGTGCCCCGCACCACTGATCCTAAAACCCGAGATCGTCCAACTGCTAGTCTGGTCCTCCTGGACATCTGCATCATCTGTCTACTTCCCACAGATGACTCGGAAACTGATCGAAAACCCTGCAGCAGGGGCAGAAGCTCTTGTACACGCTCGGGGTGTAGAGCTACTGGCACAAACTCCAGCCTGAAGAAGGTCTCAAAGTCTTCCCATAGAAGTGTCGCCTCGTCATGCATCTGAAGCATCAGGCTCCACCATCTGCCTGTTGCTACCTGAAGAAGGCTGGCAGCAAGGATCACCATGAAATCTGTTAGCGTCCTCACTAGCCTAAAGACTCTCACCACAGCCTCCAGCCAATCCTCAGCCGCATGCGGGTCCGTCCCTCCCTGAAACCTGGGTGGCCTCTGGCGCTGGAACTCATGTAGTACTCTCATGCGTCGTGAATCCTCTACTGCTGGGGCTGGTGGCATCGGTGGCCCAACGGGTAGTAGTACCGCTGGTGCCTCCGCTGGGATAGGGCCCTGTACTGAGGCCTCGTCACTCGGTGGGCTGTCAGTACGCACCACTCTCGGGGCTCTAGCTGGTCGTCCACGAGGGGGCATCCTGAATGAAACAACGTGACACGGTCAAACGATTATACCTGGTGAGCTGACCTTTTTTGAGCTGACATTTAAAAACTTCTGGAAACACACATGCAATCAGTTTTTTCGTGCACAAAGTCGGAAATCAATTGTCAGGGTCCTGGTGTATGGATACGTCGGCCGCCCGCACCAACACTGGACTCCCTGAACTGAAAACCACACTCGGTACACTTAAAACTATTGCTTCACAGAAAGAAACATCAGAGTTATATGTTCTTTGGTAGAACCAAACTCCTCTGATACCAATTTTTCACGACCCATCCTCAGGGCCCGTGTCGTGACTACCCCAAGCCCGCCCTCCATAGGCCAGGGGCTGGCGACTAGCACCAAAGGCGTAAAATCCCAATAACTGGGAAGGAATTGCCTTTATAAAAGAAACAAGCACCACAGTGTACAAGTGGAAACAAAAAACTAAGTACAAAAGAAAAGCTGAAAAGTAAATGGGCCAGAATACAAACCCAAAAGAAAGTACAACTACAACTGAACAAGGTACAACAGCAAGAAACAAACAGCTGGAAGAGGAAAGCAGCTCCTGGGTCGTCCTCCTCAGGTCCTACCTGAAGGGTAGGTACAGATAGCGCAGCTCGTGGTCGTCCACCACGGATCCTACCTGAAGGGTAGGTACAGATATCCTCCTCCACGCTCTCATCCGTCAACCTCCTCTGTGAGTTGTCACGTCGTGTAGTCCACCTCCGGGTACTAACTCGTCGTGTAGTCCACCTCCGGGTACCATCCAGTCCTCGAACACTCGGCCTCCGTCAGCACTGCCCGTCGTCTGCAACCAACACAATGAGGTGCGGTCATAGCCCGTGCAGGGGTGAGTATAACGATACTCAGTAGGGACCCCGAGACCCTCAAGGTCTCACTAAACCAACAAGGATAACCACAAGAATATCTCAACAGATAACATCCACTTAGATATTCGCCCATACATATACCTAAGTTATCAAGTAACCCATCTCAATCATGAGGAAACACAAGGATCATGAAATCAATGGATAACCACTACCCAGGTATATGCCCATACATATACCTAAGTTATCAAGTGACCCATCTCAATCATGAGGAAACACAAGGATCATGAAATCAACGGATAACCACTACCCAGGTATATGCCCATACATATACCTAAGTTATCAAGTGACCCATCTCAATCGTGAGGTAACACGAAGGTCAAAAGTCTCAGCTCAAACCAGGATTTTCATTATCGAAACCGTAACTACTGAAGAGCTCCGTCTCTAGAGTGTAGAGTGGTCCTGTCACGACTCAGAGGTACTTCTCACTAACCTAAGACTGCTGAGGTACTCCTCCTTTCGAGTACCGCGGGCCTTCCCCCTCACACAGTAGTGCTTCCCGCCGGGGTCTGCCACCCAACACAGTAGTGCTCCCCCCTCATAGCCTACAGAGGTACTCCTCTTGTCGAGTACCACGGGTCTGCCACCTCACATAGTAGTGATCCTCCTCTATGGGTCTGCCACCTCACAAAGTAGTTCTCTCCACTGGGCTACGTAAGTCACTCCGAATCGAATCGGACAAGCAGTCTTCAGGTCTCGGCCGGCTATATGGTCTCCGTACTCCATACGCTCGTCTCTAGGAGGGTCCGCTCCACGAGCCACAAGTCGATACACCAAGTATCTCAAAGTCCCACGAAGAAGTATCTCAAAGGACCACCTCGTCACAGGGGTATCAATGCAACAGACGGCGCGTCAATCGGATGCCCGGTCTATGAGTTATTAGCCTTTTCGTCCTAGGGGCCCGGTTGGTTTCGTGAGTGAACCAACCCGACCGTATCTCAACTGTACCCCAAACTCCAATAGGGTATACTCATAGCGACCGTTACTCAACGTGATCACCAACGCCGCTGACGGTTCGTCAAACGGATGTTTGGTCTGAAAGTTATCAGCTTTTCCGTTCCAGGGGCCTGGTTGGATTCCGGTGCGATCCAACCCAGCCACTATCCATTTGCATCCAAATCTCAGCGAAGGATTCCAAAAGTTCCGTATCATCAACAAGAACTCAACGCAATAGACGGCGCGTCAATCGGACGCCCGGTATGAGAGTTATTGGCTTTTTTGTTCCAGGGGCCCTGTTGACTTTGTGAGTGAACCAACCCGACCGCACTCCGTTGCATCCAAACCTCGATCGGAGTAAGCCAAAAGATACGTCTCACATAGAGGAACTCAACGAAACAGACGGCGAGTCAATCGGACGCCCGGTCTGTTAGTTATTGGCCTTTCCGTCTCACACCCACCCTGGGAAACTTCCCAGGAGGTCACCCATCCTAATCACTACTCTAGGCCAAGCACGCTTAACTATGGAGTTTTAACCACGTAGGCTCCCGAAAAGGAAGGTGCACCTTGAGTATAGTATACCGAAACGACCGTCTCGGTCCAAGGATCGCGTTGCCGCTAACGGCGAGTCGTTTGGAGGCCCGTAGCCCAAGATACGGGCATTTGACCGAAAGTGGTCCGAAACTGGGGGGTCTGGGCCCGGGCCGACCCGGCCTGACCCCCCCCCCCCCCCCTCGGTCGGCCGAACCGGGTCGACTCGGCCCGGGCGGCGACCCGGCCCGACGACCTGGCCCGGATCGGAAAATCCGGCCGGGCCGGCGGCGCCGGCCGGCACGGCGGTGCGGTCCGGCGCGGCGGCGCGGTCCGGGGCGGCGGCGCGGGTCGGCGCGGCAGCGCGGTCCGGCGTGGCGGCGCGGCCTGGGCGCCCCATGCGCGCCGCACGCGGGGGCAAAGCCCCCAGCTTTGTGAACCATGCCCCCCCCACATTATGGGGGGCCATTTTGGTTGGCCGGAGGAATTAAATTCCCCCGGTTTTTCCTCCTTCCGGTCGGCCGGACCTGGCCGGCCGGCTCCTCCTCAACGGGACTGGCAGTGGCCAGTCCCTTTCCGGCTCCGACACCGGCGGCCCGGCTGGCCGCCGGTCACCAAGCTCCACCGCGGCCCGGAACCGGCCGCGACCCTTGTCATCCGGCGCGGTGCGACGTCACCGCGCCCCTCCGTCGTGGCCCCGCTCCGGCCGCGACGCCTTTGATTTCTTTTGACGTGGCGTGACGGCGTCACGTTCTTGAATTTCTTTCCACGGCGCGGCGCGACGGCGTCACGCAATAATTGTCGTGCGATTCCCGCGTGGTGCGACAGCACCACGCCATCCCGTTCCATCCGCAAGGAAACAATTATTAACATAGGAGGGGGGTTCGGCCGTGTTAGTGCGGTCCGGGCCCCCCTCTCGTTAAACAATTACATTTAATCCCTTATCCTCAAAGTTCAACATTCTAGAATCAAGAATGGAAAATAAATAAATAAAATATCAACAATCCCCTACCTCGGTTTCAAGAGCGGAGCATGCCAATCAAGCCGCGGAAGACTAGCATCACGGAGGTCGGGCGTCGTGGAAATCGAACGTCGTTTCTGTTGACGTCGAGGTGCGTCTGAAGAGGTACGTTGCTGGAGAAGCTTCGTAAGCTGACGTAGATAGTCTGAGGAAGAAACGACGTCTCCTTTCGTTGACACGGGAAGAAGATCGAAGAAGCGGTGTCGTCGATCTTCGGAAACACACCGACTACGAAGAAGATAAGCGGCATTCTTCATCGGAGCTTAAGTGTTCTTCGTGTTCTTCGTCAGGGTTGAAGAAGATGGAGAGAGCTTCGCAAAATCTCTCAAGGTGGCAAAGGAGACCAACCCAAAATAAAATAAGCTTAAGCCTTATTTTATTTACACTACTAAACATTTGAATTTCAAAAGATAAGAAACAAACCATTAATTCGTAGAATTAATTCAACGTAAGACACAACTCATTTAATTTACGAAATAAACCACCCAATTAAATGGTCTGTTAAGAATTTAAGAAAACGCGTCAGTTGACTTTCATAATGACGGGTTTTCGCGGGTGCGTTACTTAGCGGAAAGAAACGGCGGGGCTCGTGCGGGCCCCACCTCAAAAATATCCTACCAAGAGGGTAGGATATTTCTGTATAGTACCCTATCCAGTTCAACTCAGTTTAAGCCGCTTTTAAGTGGCTTCAAGTGGCTTCCAAGTGGCTTAAGTGAAATAAAATAATGTTGTCGAAAAATTATTTTATTTCTTAACCTTAAGCCCAAAAATTTAAAAACCACACCCAAGAAAACGCAACTCCGGATGAGGCGTTTCTAAGTGAATACCGGCGCTGCGATTTCATCGGTGCCCTCAAAATTCGATTCCGGGCACCAGTTCAAAATTTAGAAAAACCCGCTCGTCCGTTCACTGAACGTACCCGAGCCAAACTTCAGAAATTGATTCCGGGCACACCGGGCCTCAGAATCAGGCGCCGTCAGAAACTGCATTCTTGTAAAATTCCAAAGAAAATTAAGAAAAAAAATTCCTTGGAATTTATTGGTTTTACAATATATTTAATTAATATATATGATATATATGATATAATAGTGACTATATAATGGTTAATTATTATTTATCTTTCTTTCATTCTAACCATAAAAAGTGGTAACATCACTAATGCATGTGAATGGGCTACCATCTCCCCGAAGTGATGTAATTTATTTTTTATAGCCACATTATGTGAATTTTTTTAATAGTCTATATAATGATTAAATATGATAAATATAACAATAATAAAAATTTTGTGATAATAAAATGGTGATAAATGATAAAGGACTAGAATTAACAAGCCGAAAATTCCATGAAAAATGAAATGGTTGTCATCCATAATAGAGATTTTTATAAATAGATACTAATATGATTAAATTAATAAAATGGGTAAAGGAGAGAGAAATTGTATAATATTTGAAATATGTAGGTTCAATGATATCCATTACCTTTTTCCCTATTTTTACAAATATTAAACAGAATTCCCTGTATAATAAAATTACATTCATTAATTTCTTATACGTGTATTTGATTTATTATAATTTAATAATGTTCTTTTATGGCCATTGTGAATAGTAATAATGTACAATTTCATCATTTTTAGAGCATTTATTTTTATGGTTTCATTATCATATTACATTATTATACTTATGGATGTTCTTTTAATGTGGTAATAATTCACTAGATTACAAATTACATGGTATTAATAAACATCCAAATTTTTAAATGGTCCTATATATCATTAGGTTTTCTTTTTCATTAGGATTTTCCATTTGATAGAATGTTATTGATAAATGTAAAAAAAATTAGATATTTGGTTTCATAACATGAAAAAATTTCTAATATACATATTAAAATATAGTTTAACCATAACAGAGTTTTAATGAACATCCTTGAAAGTAGTAATGGAAAATAAAAAACATGTCATCCACAAAGGTGGTAAAATAACATATCACATCCGATGTTTTCATTTATATAATAAAAGTATAATAGAGGGGATTACATGATTGATATCCCATTAACACAATTACATTCTAGTATATATATGATATTTGAGTTATCATTCCACTTTATATATAGTATGTATGGATATGAAAAGAATAGAAAATAAATTAAAATAAAAGTATTGATGATTCTACTTCTTCAATGTCATCTCCTTGAGAACCACCATATGGAACATGGGTTTGGTATTTTGGTAAGACAAGGAATATAAGGATGTCATGAAGATGAATGGTAAGGGAATTCGATAGATTTCCGACATGATAAAAGTCTTAGAATATTTAAGGATAAGGGTGGTGAGGGGTTGTGTTTATTGGTGGAGGAGAGAGTGTTTTTTATTTTCATATTCATAGGTTTATTATTTTTAATCAAGACTAACAATAGTATTGACATCAATGGATAAATATAGAAAATAGTTCTACATAGTTTTAACAAAAGTGAAATTACATACTTTTTACATCTTCCATTACTAAAAAATTCATGTATTTTACTTATAATTTTAAATTCCAAAAATTATCATATTTTACTATTAACCCAAAATAGTACCATTTTAGAAAAATAAAAAAAAATTAATATATACATTTTCAAAATTTATTTTAAAAAATTGGAATCCATTTTATGAAAATAATTTTAAAAAGTGATAAATATAATTTATAAATAAAATCATCATTTATATGAACAATTAAAAAATTTAATATTATAATAGATATTATGAGACTTAGAATATATAATTTATGTCATATAATAATATCTTCTTATTATTATAGAACAAAAAATTAACTTATGAATCTATTTATGGAAAATAAAAAATTATTTTTAATCATTATATTAATTATAAAATGGTAAAAAATTCTATTGTAAACAAACACCATCACCTAAATCATCATTTAAAAACCTGTTATTTACTTATACCATGATATAAATATAACAAATTTTCAATTAAAAGATAACTAAATTTAATTTTATACATTCATCGGGGAGGATTGTCATGAACTGAATCTGGTCACCATCGAATCTGAAAACTGAAACATATCATGTGAAGGCCCGAAGGGGGTTCCCTATCACCAAGGGCTAGACCAAGTACCCAGGTATCATAAAACATTGTTTTGGAATGGTTTACTTGAGTTAGAATACATAAAAGAACCAATAACAAAGAATAAACCCAATACAAAAATGAATTCCAAACAAGCCTTAACTAAAATCAAGAACTGAAGACAAGGTTCATAACATGGAACAAGAGGTAAAAAACTATAAAATTAGAATCCAAACAGCCCATAGACTACCACATGACTATGGGTCATCACCCACAACCCATCTCCACAACACCGCATAACAGAAACAACTAACAACTCGTACAACTGTTAGTGAAGGCCTCACCCTTACCAATATCAAACATAATAAAGACTACATTATCAAAAATGATTATGTATGGTGTGATCCTAATACCAATATGATACCACCCAAATATATTCCATGTGATAAACATAAAAATATAAAAAGCTATCCAGTTTTGTAACATGAAATGTTAGCAATGATCTCTAAAGAATGCAACCATTAAATGAAAATAGTTTTCAAAGGGGGTAAAATTAAAGAATGAGTACATTTATGTAACACATGTATGATAATTAATTTCTCATCCAAACACATCATAATCAAAAGATAAAAACAAAATATTCAATGAGTTCTAAACACAGAAACAACCCTAGGCACTAATTAGTTGTGTGCACCAGGTACCTAGTATATCGGTGTGAAAGTAACCATATAATTATATAATCTCATGAACATGCCACTAGTATGGAATGTACCCATAAAATATTGGTCCCTAATAATTATAATTATAGTTTTTTTTATTTTCAATGTCGAACTTTCTATGTTTAACAGGGACAAAACCACTCCAGATCACAAGCGTACTAGTAAATATCTTCCCACCTAGATACCCGGTATTCCCTCTTGGGGCTTGACCAATTTTCCACATTCCATAAATTACATTTATACATAAAAATAATAGTTCTGTTCATACAAACTTCAAATAGTAGTTAAAAAATCTTGGCACCCTTTTTGTAATTCAATAAACAGATTTAGAATTTTCATCAATCAATTTCAAGAAGTACAACCTTACTTTGCACCTAAAATCCATATTAAAACCCAATTTGGAAACAAAATGAATACCATCCTTACACCAAACCATAATTTCAATCCCTAAACCAATTTAATAAAATCATTTTTGGAACCATAATACATACCCAATTGATACAACATGGAACACACGTGAAAAGAATTTATTTTTGAACCAAAATTAAATTTGAAAATTAACCACATAACCAATCGTACCAAAACAGTTTTCACACTAAAAAATGGATGATGAATATTAAAAAATATAAATCAAGAAATTATAACTCTTTAAGGGATTATTTCCCATGGAATCACATACAAATAATGTATAAACCCTCAAATCATTGTGCGGATCTTCAACTGCACCACCACTCCACCACAGGGGAATTAAAGTGACCCCAAAACCACAATATTGGACCTAGAAACTAAAAAACAAACCATGGTATGAAGCCCTAGTTTTTGGACATTTAGAACACCATGAAGGAGGGGATAATCCCTAAGTAAATGGAGGGAACAAGAGAGGAAATTATTTACTTGTGTAACTTTTATGAAATCTTCCCAAACACAACAATAGTTGAATCGCCAAGCAGCTAAAATTAAAAGGGAGGTTCAAATAAGTATATGGAGGTCATCTGAGGATTAAAATGGGGGAAAACAATAAACAAATTAATGATTTATGAAAGAAAAAATTTCATTTTCAAATATGGAATATTCCAAAAACTTTGATGAAATTCACTATAATCCATGATGAAGATGAGCTGAAAATATTAAAATAGAACATGGTGGTTCGCCTTGGGTTTGTGGGCTCGAGTGAGAGGATTAATGATTGAAAAAATTAGAAAATTTTATGAGGTATAAAATAAATAAATTATTTCCTTAAATATATAAATGGGATCATGGGTTGGCCCAATATCTTAATAAATTATCCAAATCCACCATTATTATGAGTTCATAAGGTGTACAAATGGATATGGAGGTTTAAATAGCTCTAGGTATCCCATATAATAAATTCACCAAGATCCATGTTGAATATGAGCTTCAAATAATGAAAAAAGAATATGGGGTTCGCCGAGGGTTTGTGGGCTAGAGTAAGTGGTTTAATGACTAAAAATTGATAAAAAAAAATTAATGAGATATAATAGTGTTGGTCGGAGTGGATACTCAAGAGGGGGGTGAATTGAGTTCCAAATAAAATTTCTGTTTTAAAAAATTTAGTTAAAATCCCCCAAATAGAATACAAAATTAAACTGTAGTGAATTTATATCAAAGTAAAGGATCTGTTGGGTTCTCAAGGGATTGATTATTTCCCAGTTAATCAGTTGATTAACATTTGAAACCAACTTACTGATTTAAAACTAATATAAACACTTGCGAATTTAATTATCAAAGTAGCTTTAAAACAATTTTGGTTTTAAAGTATTAGCAGCGGAATAAAAACAAATAACTTTGAAAGTAAATAAGCACAACAGTTTTAACCAAGAGGTTCAGTCTCAAGCTGAGACTTAGTCCTCTCAAAAACTTTTATAAAAAAGTGATCCACACCCTGGATCGGGGATAAACAACAGTATACAACTTTCCAGGTCACACGACCTCTACCACTATCCCAGTGGGAAATAAAAGATGTAAGAGTATTGAGTGAGGATTTACAAATCCTCCAGTTAGAGTACAGGAGACAGTTTGTGTGTAAAAATACAGCATATAACACACACTACTCAATATGATAAAAAGATAAATCACAGAGCAAATATTTAGAGTTTAGAAATGGCTCTAGTGATTGTCATTCTGTTCAGGACTCCTTTGATTGATCTGAATTCGCTCTGAGTCCTCTTCTATTTTTTGGCTGGAAAACAAAGTATCGTCTGTTTCCATGACTTCTAGGTGTAGAGATAGTCGATTAAGCTCTTGTGTTCTGTTCACGTTCTCAGCTCTTCACTCGTAAGTAGTGATGAATGGGTTCCTTGTGTAAGTTTAGTCGTCTCTTTTCATTCACACGGTTGTTCTTCCAGCACACCTTATGATCTTTGTATTCATCTATGTCTCACGCACCCCTGTGGTCTGTCTGTATCTGTATTCTTCTCTTTTGTAGTAGTACATCCTTCCTTTAGTTAAACCACGTGCTCCGGCAAAAGATGATTTACTTTTGGCAGGTATGAGGTATGGTTCCCTGACATCAAACAGCACACATTAAATAAATGTCAGTGTATTATAATATACCTGATATGACTGTTGGTTAGATTAAATAATTGATAAAGAAATTAAAGTAGTGTCGGGTTTTGTCTTTGGAACGGTAGCTATTGATATCGGTAGACTTGTGTTACAGTTGGTGTATGTATCAGTAGACTTCATTTGTAACGGTAGACTTTGTTTCGGTAGCTGCAACTGTAGACTTGATCACATCAGTAGTGGTGGACTTGTAACGGTAGTTGTAGCTCTGCCTTGTATCGGTAGCGGTAAGTCTCTATCGGTAGACTTTACATAACGGTGGACTTCAGCATATCGATAGACTTCAGCATATCAGTTGCTCTGTATCAGTAGTTGTCGACTTCGATGTAGTGGTAGGCTTGAGTACCGGTGATCTTGTAACTGTAACTCTAACGGTAGACATGATGTTCTGTATCGGTATACTTTGATGTAGCGGTGATCTTTAAGTACCGGTGAACTTGTAACTGTAACTCTATCGGTAGACTTGATGTTCTGTATCAGTAGTCTTTGATGTATCACTTATCTTTGAGTACCAGTGAACTTGATGTATCGGTGAACTCCATATCGGTAGCTCTATTCGATATCGGTAGCTCTAATCCATAACTGTGGTATCGGTAGCTCTAATCCATAATGGTGGCTGAAAACTGTTTGGGCATTCACTTGGCAGAATGAGTTAAGTCATAGTAAACATATATCTGATAATTCAAATGAATTAATTTAAGCATAATGAAAGTAACAACAGATATTAAAGTATATTTGGAATGTATTAAGCATAATCAAGATATAATGAAAGAACGGTTGGGATTATCAAAACACAATAAAGCCACTTAATTCCAGAGGGTACAACAATCTCCCCCTTTTGATAATCACAACTTATGCAAAAAATAAAGAAATATCAGAGGAAAATATATCAAAGTATGATATCAACAGTATAGTATCAGAGGAAAAATCTCAGCAATTTATATCAAAAATAAAATAGTATCAGAGGAAAAATATGAAAATAGGAATATATCAAGAAATAATATAGTATTAGAGGAAAAAACAAACAAGATTATTTAGTTTGAAAAGATTCGCATATTCCTCCCCCTATCAATTTATCTACAGGATTCTCCTCCAAAGTAGTGAATTTCTCCCCCTTTGTCCCCTTAGGTGAACAACATTCTCTCTCGCTCTCTCGGGGTACAGGTTTGCAATAATTTATCCCCCATTGTGATTAAAAAAAGGAGGGTATTAGAAAAAAGAGAAGGACTAGGAAAGAAAATATATAAAGTAAAAGATAAAGTGAAGAGAGGAATGAAGTATGTGATTGATAAGCAAAAGATACATTGGTAAAATTAGAAAAGTACAAAAATAAAATGAATCCCATCAAAAATGGAGCTAGAAGCACTCAATCATCTTCTTGAACAGGTGTCTTTACCTTGGGATCAGTAGAGGGTTCAGAGGTAGAGTCAGCAGGCTTGGGAATTCCTGAAAGAACCACTGGTGGATCAGCAACTGATACAATACCAGATCTGTAATCTGAGCTCCTCTAAGTGAACATCGGTGTCAGGCTCCTAATGGCATGAACTGGATTCAGTTGAGGAGTACTTCCAGAGGCAGAGGGTGGAAGGGCAGGTGGTACAATAACTGGCTTATCATCCACATGTAGGAAAGGCAGCAAGAGATTCCTGAAATCCATGATGATGGTTCCACCTCTCTCCATATCAGATACAAAATCATCTCTGTTCTCAATAAATTCATCCAAGGCAGGAGTAAGCTCCTTGAGCTTACTAACCTGTTCTCTGAAGGATTCGGTAACTTGAGGTAACTTCATATTCTCCATCAAAATCTTGAAATGGTTTTTCATTTGGTGCTTGGTATAAACCTTTTCAAAATAAGCATCCACCTTATTTTTGATTGCCTCTTGAGAAGCAGTAGCTGCCCGCAGGTGATCACGAAATAAACTACTAACTTCCCTAGTGGTAGAAAGAATATGAGTATATGATGCACCACTGGGACTAGCCTTAGATAATTCTTCCTGAATAATAGTGTGGATCTGGTCAAGGTTCATACTGGAGCTGGTTGAGGGAATAGGTTTCATTGAGAAGGCCAGTGTCTCCTTGAAAGATTGAGTCAGACAACTGACCACCTACTGAACAAGTTCATCCTGACTGTTCAGATGTTCTTTGTCTGACTTCCTAAGGGCCTAAAAAACATCCACATATTGTTTTACCACTACATTGATATATAGAATGTCAGTGTGCACATGGGTTTGAGAACTGTTCAAAGCAGTCAATGAAGCAATTGACTGTCTATGAGCAACTACAGCTCCTGTCCAACTCTCAATCTGAGTGTGGCACACCTTATGTTCATCCAACATTTCTTTCACAGGACTAGACACACTATATCCAATGGATAACTCAAGGGATTGCTCCACTCTTTTCATCTCTTCAACCATACTTTTCTTCATATCTACCACGGATTCTCTTATTGCTTCTATCAATTCGGCTTTTAAAGACTTAAGGTCCTTCTTGGTTGCCACATTTTCAGCCACAGTGGGTAAGGTAAATGATTCCTTTTGGGGTACGTCTTCCTCATCCGAATATCCATAAGAAAGTCCAAGAATCATATATCTGTGATCTGATGTCCAACCTTCAATGTCATATAACACTGATACTGAGCCAAGATTCTCTCCCTCACTCGGAACATTTTCCTGAGGTATCTCTTCCAACTGTTCTTCCTGAGATAATTCTGCAATTTTCTCTACAACCACAGTAGATTCAATAGCCATTTATTCTGAGTCATTAATGACTCTCTCATTAACAGATGCTGCTGCTATGTCTTCCTGATCAGGCGCTATCCTGACTGTACTAACTATTAGAGGACTTAAACTGATCTCTTTTTCAACATTTTCCTCATCATCTGCTTCACCATCAGCCTCTTTTTCTCCATTAACATTATGATCAGATTCAGTTGTCTCATCCTCCTCAGAGGTTTCCCTGACAACATACTGGCATGCTTCTTCTTCTTCTTATGTAGTCTCTGTATCACTGTCCTTCAAGACGGTTTCTCTCTTTGGTAGTTCTTTTAGAGGGATAGCTGCTCCATAAGAAATAACATGATCCACAGGACTAGGGGGTAAGTCTGGGTCTCCTCCTTCCTCTACTGATGTCTCTTCCTCCTCAGCTTCATCATCACTGTAGACCGGTTCTGGCTCATCTGGTCCAAGAATAGGATCCCTCACATCCTTTGGTCTAGAAGGATGTTCCATATGAGTATACTTGTCATAAATTTTTCCATCATCATTCACCCATGATTTCTTCCAAGGATTCCAGCTGACTTTCATGTATTTACAGAGAGTTCTTGTAATACAGAAGTTATCCTTAACCACTACCAGCTCATCCTGAGGTCCACCTATCCCCTTCACTTTCAACATCACTGAAATTAGCTTTGAGAAAAACAAGGCATTTGATTTGGACTTTGGTCTAGTCATCTCTTCCACATGAACCATAATAAATCTATATAGATTGATTCTTACACTGTGCTTCAGAAAATGTAACAGATATATGTCTTGGAATCTCAAGGTGGCAAAGTCTCCTCTTCTCAGACTAACAACTTGCTGAATAAACTTAAACAACAACTTATCTTCTCCTACCATCTCTGTAGCAATCACCTTTATAGGGGTCCCATCCCCTGTGAGCTCCAGCAAAGCATCTTCATATTGAAACACATCACTGTTTAAAGGTAAAGACTTGAGAAGAACGCATAATCTCCTTCATGTGGAACTCTTAAGTTCTCAGCCCATTCTCCTGAAGTAAAAGATACTTCCTGACCATTTACCACAGAAATCATTCTTCTTTCTTCTTCAGACATTTCAAAACGAACGAATTCGTAGAACTATTTCACCAGTCTTGGATAATAAGGTCCGTTGTTGTTCGCGAAGAATTCTAGCCAACCATGTTCTTGTAAAACCTTAAGAACTAATGACTTGCTTTCCATCAGCCATTCTTCACACACCTCTTTTTCAACAACTATCTCACACTTCGATAGGTGCGGGTTTACTGGTCTTCTCTGAGCTACACTTACACTGCCACTTCCACTGGCATCAGTACTAGCTTCTTTTTGTCTCTTTGCTGTCAACGCTTCACACCCATATGTGACTTGGGGTCTCTTGACACGGGCCATTACGGATTTGAGGCGATGGTTCTGAAGGTCGAGAGGTTTAGGTTTAGGAGAATTCGAGCAGACAAGTTCGCGGTGAGATTGAGTGAGTCTAGATCAAGTTTTAATATCATTTAGGATTCATAAATCACATTAATCATAAATAAAATAAACAACGGTTCGATGAATCGGCTTTACAGAATAATACAGCGCGCAAATGTATCGGTAAAGTCTTCTAATGGTAAGGTCTCCCTAATGGTGAGGTTTCCCTAACGGTGAGGTGTCCCTAATGGTGAGGTCTCCCAAACGGTGAGGTCTCCCTAACGGTGAGGTCTCCCTAACGGTGAGGTTTCCCTAACGGTGAGGATTCCCTAATGGTGAGGTTTCTCTAACGGTGAGGTTTCCCTAACGGTGAGGTTTCCCTAACGGTGAGGTTTCCCAAACGGTGAGGTTTCTTTAACAGTTTCAAGGGTAAGTTATCATTCCTAATTCATGTCTGATGAAACATAATCTTTCTGAACATAAATGCTTAGTGAAAATATCTGCTAATTGATGTTCAGTGCCTATAAACTCATGTGTTATATCACCTCTTTGATAATGATCTATTAGAAAATGATGTCTAACATAAATATGTTTAGTTCTAGAGTGTGACACAGGGTTCTTATAGATGTTGATCGCACTAGTGTTGTCACAATTGATTGATACATGTTTAAAAACAAATCCATAGTTCAATAGTGTGTGTTTCATCCACAGAATCTGTGCACAGCAACTACCAGCAGCGATGTATTCTGCTTCAGCAGTAGACAATGCAACTGAGTTATGTTTCTTACTACACCATGATACTAGGGATTTTCCAAGTGACATGTTCTAGATGTTCTCTTCCTATCTAACTTACAGCCAGCAAAATCAGCATCTGAATAACTTGTTAAGTCAAATGATTGTCCTTTTTGATAAAACAAACCTAAATTCATAGTATGCTTAAGATATTTAAAAATCCTTTTAACAGCAAGCAAGTGTGATTCTTTAGGATTAGCTTGAAATCTAGCACACATACATACACTGAACATAATATCTGGTCGAATAGAAGTAAGATAATGTAAACTCCCAATCATACATCTATAATTAGTTTGATCTATTGGTTTACCATTTTCATTAATATCCAATTTACAGGTGGTACTCATAGGTATATCTCTTTTTTTAATACTATCCAAACCAAAGCGTTTTAACAAATCTTTAGTATATTTACTTTGATTTAAAATAATACCATCTTTAGTTTGAAAGATTTGAAAACCAAGAAAATACTTAAGCTCTCCCATTAAGCTCATTTCAAACTCATTTTGCATGACTTCTGAAAAATCAGTACATAAATAATTTTTAGAAGATCCAAAAATAATATCATCAACCTATATTTGTACTATTAATATATATTTTGAAATCATTTTTATAAAAAGAGTGGGATCACCAATTCCTTTTGAAAATCCTTGTGAAATAAGAATGTTTGAAATCCTTTCATACCAAGCTCTTGGAGATTTTTTTAAACCATATAAAGATTTATAAATTTTAAGAACATGATTTTGAAAATGTGGATTTGAAAAACCAGGTGGTTGTTCTACAAAAACATCTTCAACAATAAAACCATTTAGAAAAGCACTTTTCACATCCATTTGATATAACATGAAATTCAGATGTGATACATAAGCAAGTAAGATCCTAATAGCCTCTAATCTAGCTAGAGGTGAAAATGTTTCCTCATAGTCAATCCCTTCTTCTTGATTGTAACCTTTTTCAACTATCCTAGCTTTGTTTCTAATGATGTTCCCAGATTCATCAACATTGTTTCTAAACACCCATTTTGTGCCTATGCTTATAGTGTCCTTAGGTCTTTCTACAAATTTCCAGACTTTTTTTCTTTCAAATTGATTTAGTTCCTCTTGCATATCCATTACCCAAAATTCACCATTGATAGCATCATTGATATTTTTAGGTTCTAGTTGTGACAAGAAGGATTGATGTTCAACCTGATTTCTAAGAGAAGCTCTAGTCTGTGTCCCTCTATCAAGATTTCCTACAACAGCATCTAAAGGATGGTTCTTTAGAATCCCAGTTGGTCTTGAAAAGTTAGGGCTAGATATTTCGGGTTCATCTACAGGTTGAGGTTCAATAGGAGCAGGTTCTAGGAAATTTCCAGAACTGGACGTTTTAACTATAGGTCCATTGTTTTTATCATTATGGTTCAAACCAGACAGATCATCTTCAAGATTTTCAAGAGAGGTCTTAGGTTCATGTGGATCAGTTTCATCAAATTTTATGTGAACAGATTCTTCCACACATTTGGTTCTATTATTGAAAACTCTATAGGCTTTACTAGAAGTAGAGTAACCTAGGAAAATTCCCTCATCACTCTTGGATGAAAACTTGTCAAGATTATCTTTAGTATTAAGAATAAAGACTTTGCAGCCAAAAACTTTGAAGTAATTAACATTAGGATTCCTATGGTTCAACAACTCATAAGGGGTCCTCTTAAGAACATGTCTAATCAAGACTCTATCAATAACATAACAGGTTGTATTTACAGCTTCAGCCCAGAAGTAAACTGGTAGGTCATACTCATTAAGTATAGTTCTAGCAATTTCTTGCAGGGTTCTATTCCTTCTTTATACTACACCATTTTACTGAGGTGTCCTAGGGGCAGAGAAATTGTGACTATAGCCATTGTGTGAGCAGTAGGATTCAAATTCAGGATTTTCAAACTCACAACCGTGATCACTTCTCAGGGTTTTAATCTTAAGTCCACTAAGGTTCTCTACAGACTTGGAATATTTAACAAAGTAAGAACAAGCTTCACTTCTGTGAGCTAGAAAATATACCCAAGTATATCTAGAATAATCACCTACAAGAACATAGACTTAATGCTTCCCATTTAAACTAGAAACTCTAGAAGGTCCAAATAAATCCATGTGAACCAACTCAAGAGGTTGAGAAGTTGAAACTTCTTAATTTGATTTAAAAGATACTTTATGTTGCTTTCCCTTTTGACAGGGACTACAAACATTGTCTGCTGGAAATTCAAGTTTGGGTAGGTATCTAACTAAGTTCTTCATAGCACGTTTTGTAAGTGAATGCACATTGCAGTGTCCTAATCTCCTGTTCCAAATCCAAGACTCTTTATGAAAAGCATTTAAACAAGTAATATTTTTCTTAGCTAAAGAATTTAAATCAACAGCATAAACATTTCCATTTCTCAAAGGAGCAAACACTAATACATTTTTATAATTGAAAACATTGCAAGAATCATTTTCAAATTTAACAAAAAAAACCATCATCACATAACTGAGAAATAATTAACAAATTATATTTCAGTCCATCAACAAATAAAACTTTGGAAATCAATATTGAGTCAGTGATACCAATCTGGCCTAAGCTGTTGATTTTTTCTTTTGAGTTATCACCAATGGTGACAAAACCTCCATCAACTCTGACCAAGCTTTTAAAGCATGAGAAGTCTCCTGACATAAGTCTCGAACAACCATTATCCATGTACCAGGTCTTTTTACAAGAGCTCTTTAAGCAAGTTTCCTTCAAAACAGATTTAAACAGGAAATGATTTTGGTACCCAGATTTTCTTGTGTCTAGATAGGTTGGCCAATAATACTTTAGGTACCCATATTTGTCTAATGGGTCTCATAGAATTTCTAGAATCAACAGATTTGGAAAGATAAACCTTATTAGATCCATAACTATGAATATAACTCGTTGAAGCATATGAAGTTCCAGAGCTAGCTACATTGTGTCCAGATTTAGGAATGAATCTAGTTTGGGTAATATTCCTTTTTCCAGGTTGGTATCCTATACCAGTAGTGTATCTAGGTGCTATTTGCCTACCAAGAATTTGAGTAACAGTATCTTTACCATTGGTAAATTTCTCTAAGTATTTCTTGAGTTTTTCATTAGATAATTTTAGTTCAGTATTCTCTTTAAGAAACTGAGCATTCTTTTCTACATCAATATCAAGATCAGATTTATGTTTAACAGTTAAAGCATACTGTTTCTTTAAACCTTTGTATTTCTCTTTCAGCTCATTACAGGTTTCTTCTAACATATCACAATATTGAAACAGTTCAGATTTAGACATGTTATTACATTCAGAATCATCTCCAGAATAATATGAATTAGAAGGAGGAGTTTCTGAAGTTACCTCAGAAGTGTTTGTCATAAAACACATGTTCGCCTTGTTTCTATATTCTGTTTCAGAAACTTCAGATTCACTAGAACTGTCCTTAGAATCACTCCAAGTGGACTTCATGTCTTTCTTATACTTTTTATCCTTATATTTATACTTCTTCTTGTATTTCATCTTTGGTCAGTCTGCTTTTATGTGTCCTTTCCTTTTGCACTCATAACAGAAAACTTCATCTAATTTATCAGATTTCTTCCAATCCTTTTTTTAATGTCCTTTGTTGTCATACTTACCATTGTAGTTTGACTTTCTGAAAAACTTATTCTTCCTATAAAATTTCTTAAACCTTCTAGCAATGTGTTCCATCTCAGCATCACTGTCAGAATCACTCTCACTGTCTTCACAACTTAAACATTCATTGATAGCTTGAAGCTTTTCCTTATCCTTATTCTTTGAGGTTGTAGTTTTGAAGGAAACAGACTTCCTTCTAGGTTCTTCATCTTCTTCTTTTTTCACTTCAAGTTCCTCTTCATACATCATCAGTTTTCCAGTTAGTTCTTTGACTGGCAGTTCTCCAATGTCACACGATTCTCAAATGGAGACAGAGGTTCCTCTCCATATTTCAGGTAGACATCTCAAAATTCTCATGATTTGTTCCTTTGCTGGAACATCCTTTCCCAGAGAAGTCATTGTGTTTAAAATTTCATTGAACCTGAGATACATATTAGAAATGGGTTCATCTGGCTTCATCTTAAAATTATCATACTTAATAGTATATGTATTCAATCTCATCTCCTTAACATTAGTTGTTCCTTCATGAGAAACAGCTAAAGTATCCCAAATATCCTAAGTAGTTTTATAGGCATATATTCTATTAAATTACTCATATCCTAGAGCATAGTACAAATCATTCATATCTTTACAATTATTATTGTAGGCTGTCTTAGTAGCTTCATTCCAAGTAGATCTAACAGTAGTTGGTATTTTGTATTCAGATTCTATAGCAGTCCAAATATCAAAACCCATGCTCTCTAAATGAATTTTCATCTTAAGTTTCCACTGAGCATAATTGGTGCCATTGAAAAATGGTGGTCTATTGGTAGCAACACCATCAACTCTATTATCCATGATAACTAAATTAAAGCAAAGATTTTAAAGAGATAAAAATTTAGAAATAACAGAAATTTTAAGAACTTTAAAATAAAACTAAAATCACAGTTGAAAAACAGAGTACAAAATATTTTAAACAACCTCTGATACCAAATGTTGGTCGGAGTGGATACTCAAGAGGGGGTCGAATTGAGTTCCAATTAAAATTTCTGTTTTAAAACATTGAGTTAAAATCCCCCATATAGAATACAGAATTAAACTGTAGTGAATTTATATCAAAGTAAATGATATTTTGGGTTCTCAAGGGATTGATTATTTCCCAGTTCATCAGTTGATTATCATTTGAAACCAACTTACTGATTTATAACTAATATAAACACTTGAGAATTTAAATATCAACGTAGCATTAAAACAATTTTGGTTTTAAAAGTATTAGCAGTGGAATAAAAACAAATAACTTTGAAAGTAAATAAGCACAACAGTTTTAACCAATAGGTTCAGTCTCAAGATGAGACTTAGTACTCTCAAAAGATTTTATAAAAAAGTGATCCACACCCTGGATCGGGGATAAACAACAGCATACAACTGTCCAGGTCACACGACCTCTACCACTGTTATCCATGGGAAACAACAACAACAACATCAACCAGCTGTCCAGGTCACACGACCTCTACCACTATCCCAGTGGGGAATAAAAGATGTAAGAGTCTTGAGTGATGATTTACAAATCCTACAGTTATAGTACATGAGACAGTGTGGGTGTAAAAATAAAGCATATAACACACACTGCTCAATATGTTAAAAAGATAAATCAC
Organism: Viscum album; assembly: GCA_963277665.1. Classification (NCBI taxonomy): domain Eukaryota; kingdom Viridiplantae; phylum Streptophyta; class Magnoliopsida; order Santalales; family Viscaceae; genus Viscum; species Viscum album. The sequence continues at coordinate 1,842,915,892 of OY728157.1, read as the reverse complement.
AGAGCAAATATTTAGTGTTTAGAAATGGCTCTAGTGATTGTCGTGCAGTTCTGGACTCCTTTGATTGATCAGAATTCGCTCTGAGTCCTCCTCTGGTTTTTGTCTGCAAAATAGAGTATCGTCTGTTTCCTTGACTTCCAGGTGTAGAGACAGTGGATGAATCTCTTGTGTTCTGTTCACGTTCTCATCTCTTCACTCGTAAGTAGTGATGAATGGGTTCCTCGTGTAAGTTGAGTCGTCTCTTTTCATTCACACGTTTTTTCATCCATCACACCTTATGATATTTTTATTCGTCTATGTCTCGCACACACCTGTGGTTGGTCTGTATCTGTATTCATCTCTTTTGTAGTAGCACATCCTTCCTTTAGTTAAACCACGCGCTCCGACAAAAGATGATTTACTTTTTGCAGGTACGAGGTACGGTTCCCTGACATCCAACAGCACACATTAAATAAATGTCAGTGTATTAAAATATACATGATATGACCGTTGGTTAGATTAAATAATTGATAAAGAAATTAAAGCAGTGCCAGGTTCTGTCTTTGGAACGGTAGCTATTGATATCGGTAGACTTGTGTTACAATAGGTGTCTGTATCGGTAGACTTCATTTGTAACGGTAGACTTTGTTTCGGTAGATTCAACTGTAGACTTGATCACATCAGTAGCGGTGGACTTGTAACGGTAGCTGTGGCTCTGCCTTGTATCGGTAGCGATAAGTCTCTATCGGTAGAATTTTCATAACGGTGGACTTCAGCATATCGGTAGACTTTAGCATATCGGTAGCTCTGTATCGTTAGCTGTCGACTTCGATGTAGCGGTAGGCTTGAGTACCGGTGAGCTTGTAACTGTAACTCTATCGGTAGAATTGATGTTCCGTATTGGTATACTTTTATGTAGCGGTGATCTTTGAGTACCGGTAAACTTGTAACTGTAACTCTATTGGTAGACTTGATGTTCCGTATCGGCAGACTTTGATGTAGCGGTGATCTTTGAGTACTGGTGAACTTGATGTATCGGTGAACTCCGTATCGGTAGCTCTATTCGATATCGGTATCTCTAATCCATAACGATGGTATCGGTAGCTCTAATCCATAATGGTGGCTGAAAACTGTTTGACCATTCACTTGGCAGAATGAGTTAAGTCATAGTAAACATATATCTGATAAATCAAACGACTTAATTTAAGCATAATGAAAGTAACAACATATATTAAAGTATATTTGGAATGTATTAAGCATAATCAAGATATAAAGAATGAATGGTTGGGATTATCAATACACAATAAATACACTTAATTCCAGAGGGTTCAACAAATAGAATTAAATTATATCCTTAAATCTAGAAATGGGCTCATAGATTGGCTGAATTCCTCAGTAAATCACCCTATTCCACCATGATTATGAGTTATTAAGGGAGAAAAATAAGGGTTGTGTTTTGAATAGCTCAGAGGATTCCATGTAAGACATAGAATTGGTGAAAATGATAAAAATGTGGGAGTTATAAATGAAACAAATTTTGTTTTTAAATCTAGAAATGGGCTCACTTTGTGACCCATATCTTGAAGAAAACTCCCATTATCAACACCTATGATTAGAATATGACTTGTGTCGACTCTGGAATATCTACATTCATTTTATAATCAATTAAAACTTTTCTGACGTCTCCTTCATAATACCCGGGACAAGCCGTGAGGTCACACCCACCTCCACTTAAACCCAATGGAGATCGACACAACTGACTATAAATCTCCTCGAATGGTTCCATATTTATTAAGTATTGATAGCTATTGTTATTGGAAAACTCTATAAATCCAAAATGGAAATCCTATGAACCAACAAGATATAATAGACAATCCTAAATCATGTATTCTAGAATCTGATTACCCCAATCCTTCTAACCATCCTTTTGAGGGTGGTATTCCATACTCAACATGATCTTCAAACTCAATGCTTTCTCAAAGACACTCCAAAAATAAGATGTAAAATGAGGGTACCTATCTAAAATGATGGATGATGTCACACCCTAGAGCCTCACAACTTCCTGCATATACAACCGTCCTAATTCCTTCACTTTGGTCAAATCATTGATTGGAATTAAATGGGCCGATTTGGTCAGTTTATCAATCACCGCCCAGGTATAATTATTTCTATAAGGTGTACGAGTAATGCTAACTATGAAATCCATGGAAACAACATCCCACTTCTAGGTAGTAATGGGTAATGGTAGATGAAAACTAGAGGTCATTTGATTCCCTTCATTCGCCTACCGACATATATAACATCTTGATACGATCTATGTCCCTTCTCATTCCTAGATAGAATATCTAAAGATAAAGATCATAATACATCATGGTACCACTATGATGGAATTCTCAATGAGACTGGTGGCTATCCTGCATCACCACCTTCTTCTGAGACAACAGTACCACAACATGGCCCTTGGAGGGCAGGATCCCCTCGGAAAAAAGAGACCATTCTAATGAAGTCTCCCCACAGTAAAGAAACATCCTAGGCCATTGAAAAATCTCATCATTGTAATTATCCTATTGAATTAGATCTAAAAGAGACGGATTCAACTGAACTCTCACCATGAATGAGCCTCCTCTTTTATCCATGGTATCAATGTGCAAATGAAAAAACGTCCCATCAGAGACCACTCATCAATGGACATCCTCAAAAATGAACTGGTACTTTTATACTCAAGAAATCATCCACCACATGAACCATTACCAGGGTGTAGACGATATCAAAGTAAAGCCCTTGTGTATACTAGATCCAACGCTGCTACCTTAGATTGAGATCCACTGCGGGAAGATATATTCTAAGCTCTTGTGATCAAGATATAACAAAAAATTCTTGCCAAAGAGGTAGGTATTCCATGTTTTCAACTAATGAATCATAGTTTCAATCTCAAAATCTTGGGTTGGATAATTCTTTTCATGTAGCCAGAGTTAGCGGGATGAATATTCCACCACATGATCATCCTTAATAAGAACACTCCCAAGACCCATACATGAAGCCACATGATACACCACATCGCCCATTCTACATTCTTCCAAGATCAAAATGGGGGTGGTGATCAAACACCTCTTTATATTTCCTAAGGATGCCAGAAATTATGGGCCCCCAAAATACTTCACCATTTTTTGGGTGAGTTCGGTCTTGAGAGGGGAAGTTGAGAGATATCTAGATCAAACATCCCATATTATCCTACCAAGCTGAGGAAACTCTTGATCTCAAACATGTTCTTCAGCTACACCCATGAAATCACTATAATGATAATCTCTAGATCCTCTAAAATCCCTTCTCTGAGATCACATTCCCCAAAAAATCACATCCCTGATCCAGAAGGTTCACTTGCATATCTTTGCAAAATGTCAGTGATCCTAGAAAGTTCCCAACATGATTCGAAAATTATTCCCATGCTCCTCCTCAGATCAAGAGTAAACCACGATTTCATCCATGAATACAATGAACAAATAGTGAAGATACTAGTGGGGAAACCTCTTCATGAGATTCGTAAAGACCACTGGATCATTAGTTAATCTAAATGGTAGGACCATGTACTCAACGTGGTCGTAACTATGTCGGAAGGATTTCTTTGGGATATCTGCCTCTTTCACCCTAAGTTGGTGGAACCCAAAACACAATTCTATTTTATAAAACCTCTTTTCCTACTTCAACTGATAAAATAATTCATCTGTTTAGGAATAGTGAATTTTTTCTTGATGGTTACCCTCTTCAGCTTCTGGTAATCAATACACAATTGGAGGGATCTGTCAGCCTTCTTTGAAAATGGAATAGAAGCTACCCAAGCAGAGATGCTCAGGAAAATGAATCCTTTGGATTCTAAATTTTCTAGTTGTATCTTCAATTACCTCATCTCGGTGGGGGAAACAAAATATGAGCGAAAAGATATTGGTTGTGTTACCTGTGTCCAATCAATTGATAAATCCATGTCCCACTCTGGTGGAAAGCCTAAAATTCATCTATAAATAACTTTGGGAACTCATACAATAAATGGGGTAATACAACATCAAGATAACTACCATCATCCTTTTGTGTGAGTGATGTTTAATGGAAATAAGATTCCCCAAATCTGGGAGTGTAGGTCCCACATGATCTAACTGAGGATCTCATTCCCAATGAAAAACATGTGGTCTTCCATCAGGTGATGTGAATCTCTCCCACCACCTATAAAAATTGATATGCACCTGAAAGTTCACCATCAAATACATGAAATGTATTAAGTCAAATAGATTTATATATAGGACAATGAGGTCCCACTCCATCTAAACCCCTAACATGGAAACCACACACGACAGGAAACTGATTCCATGCCCCTTTTTCTTTCCCAACGGCATCACAAACACCATCGTGAAACACAAAATCTCCATTATAAATTCAGAATTATCACAACATAGTTATAGTTAAATGATACAATATTAGTAGTATCAAAAATTTATGTATCCAAAGAAGACACAATCAAAACAGTACCTCATATAGTCGATGCCCCTGCATCTGATCCCATCAGTGCCTACTTCATGGAAGGAAGATGCCTCATCTCTGCATTAGAATGAATTCTTGCTTGTGTTTATAACCTAAACTATATCTTCCCATAATATGATCCTTCACTACTTTCACGAACACAAAATATATATCTCCCCATCCTCGACAACTCAGACTGAGTAGGAACTCCTATGGAAGCCACCCATAATGCACCACTCTTATGTAGATAGGTCATCCTGAAAAATTATTGCTACTATACAAAACCTCCACACTAATAATAGGGATTCAGAAGATATTTTCATGCTATTTGGATGTTTCCTAGCCATCCACACTAGTCTCACATAACATACATCACATCCAAAGCCACAGAAGAATGCTTCTTAGAAGAGTGGCCAAATCCACCACCTTCTTTCTTCCCTTCTCCTCCACATTCATTTTTTTCATATGAAGTAATAATGCCCAACACATATACTATATAATAGAAACCCAACCTCCCCTTCTAGCCAATATCCACCATTCATTGTCAGTCAACCACCTCAGCATAAGTCTTCATCTTAAATAAAACACCTAAGGATAAATCCTTGGCCGCAAGCCCCTTTTGAACTTTTGCACCATCAACTACTCATTGGATATCATATTAGGTGTATATTTTATCATCTCAACAAAATGGTTGGAATACTCCATTACTAAAGGATCCCACCAAACAAGTTCTATAAACTTCTGAGATCTAGAATAATCCTTGACTTCAGGGCACTACTTGTCATTGAATACAACCATGAAATCCAACCATCTCTTATATTCATGCTTACATTCATTAAGAACTGAATCCCACAAACTATGGTTGGGATCCTCTAATAGAAAATCAGAAAATTTATCTCTAACCTCCTCATGTGTTTCAAGGAACTTAAACTTGTGCTTGTTCTTTTTGTGCCATTACTCAACTTTCTGGGGTTCCCTGTAACCTCAGAAAGTATAAGGCATGTTTCTCAGAAACTCATACAATTTTTCCTTCAAAGGAGAGGGTTCAACATATATAAATAGAGTAGGAATTTTAGATTCTACGCATCAAAAATCTTGTGTTTCCTGAACCACATATTCAACTAACCTCTGATCTTGCGGTGGGGGAGAATGCTCTCCAACTTCCTCCTATGGTTGCATGTGATCTTTCTAGGGAGGAATGTTTCTACAAAAGGAAACAATCACAAGATAAATAATTAGTATAACCGTTTTGAAAAAAAGATTAATCAAAAACATCATATATAAATAAATCAAACTCCTCATAATAGTCAAATAACTTACCACTTCACTCCTACTTTATGTCCAAATGTAGTTTACTGCCCGCACGTCCCACATGGAAGAGAAGTAAAGAAAAAACAATCCAAATATCCCATGTTCACTCAAGGTCTGCTAGGAGAGGTGTGATAGAGGAACAATAATCATGTCAATAACTCTGAGATCTAATAGTTTTAGCTCCGGTCGAAGAAAACTCATCACAAGACAATAATACAACATATAAATGAAAACCATCCTCTGAAACTATTTTTTCACGAAATGAATTAGGTAGCCATTGAAATTGGTGTCCAAATAATCCTATGGAAATTACCAATGGGAATTCCCTATCCAAATAGACAAGAACATGTGTCTAGGAATCGTAGACAATGTTTTGTGAGAGGTTTACCCGAGTTAAGAAACATAAAATAGTCGATGACGAACAATAAAACCATCTGAAAATACGTGCCAAAAAATCCTTAAATAAAATCATGAACTTAATAAAGGGATATTAAGATGACATAAGAGGTAAAAAAACTAAAAAATAAGCATAAAAACATCTCATAGTATTCCACACAGCAAGGGGTCACCACCCACGAGCTATCTCCACAACACTGAACCACGGAGGCAACTAACAACCTGAACTGTTGTCTCCAAAGGCCTTTACCTTACATATAACTAACATAATCAAGTATACATGCACCCAAATGTGTTAATAGAGTGTATGTATAATCCCAATTGGATACAACTAAATATATTCTAGGTGATAAACATCTTAAGGGAAAAATGTTTCCAGTTTTTATAATAAGAAATGGTAGCAACACTTTCTAATGAATGAAACCAATATGTGAAAACAATATTCAAAGAGGGTAACTTTAAATAATGAGTAAATTTAAATTAAACATGTATTATTCTGATTTTTTCTATCCAAACACACAATCATCCTAACATAAATACCAAATATTCAAGGAGCACTCAACACGAGAAAAACATTAGGCACTAGATAGTTGTGACTCCCATCTACCTCATATATCGGGGTGAATGTTACCATAAAAATATATATTCTCATGCATGATCCACTATTAGGAGACATAAACGAACCTAGTGGTCACCAATCATCACCATTATAGTTTTTTACTGTTCTCAATGTCAAACGCACTATGTTAAATTGGGACAAAACCACTCTAGAACAATAGCGTACTAGAAGACGTAGAACTATCTAGAAACCCAGGATTCTGTCCGGGTGATAAAACTCTTTTCCACTTTCCATCAATTCCATAAAACAAATAAAATTACCATTTCTGGTCATACGCACCTCAAAAATTATATAAATAAGTTTTGAACCATTTCTGTAATTTAATAAACCCTTTAGAATATCTTAAAATAAATTTAAGAACTAAAACATTACTTTGCACATAAAATCATTCAAAAACCTCTCTATTGAAAAATAATTCATGCGAAGCTCACACCAAAAAATTATTTTCAATTCAAAAACCATTTAATAAATCGTTTCATGAACCATAAAAAAACCCAATTGAAAATACATGGAACATACCAGAAAAACACTCATTGTTTTAAAAAAAATCCCATTTAAAATCACCCACTTAACCAATGATACAGAATCAATTACACAAAAAATGGAAGATCAATATGAAAAAAATATAAAAAAAATCAAAGATAACTTATTAAGGTAAGCTTACACATGAAGTCACCTACCATGAGTGTCAAACGCCACTAATCCATGTGCGAAACTTCAACCGCACCACCGTTGCACCAACAGGGAGTGAAAAAAAACATTAAACCACATTATTGGACTAATAAACTCAAAAAAACACTACTAATGAACCCCTAGTTTCAGAAATATTGAAATTTAAGAAATATCGGAGAAAACCTAAGGAAATTGAAGGAACTATAGAGGAATTCACTTACTTGAGAAACATTGAAGAAATTTCCAAAAAAATACACAAACTGTTGAAGCTACAAGTATCCATAATTAATGGGGTTTTTTTAATAAGGATAAGGAGGTTGATTGGGGACTAAAATGGGGGGAAAGATTAAAAAATGAATTATTTTGAAAGAATCAAATTCCATTTGTAAATATGGATGATTATAGAAACATTGAGGAAATTCTCCCTAATCCACGCTGCATATGAGCTCCAAATAGAGGAAGTTGGACATTGGGGTGTTCTTATGGTTTATTGGGCCTTATAAATAAGTTTTATGATATAAAACAGTGAAAAAATGAATTAGATATAATAGAAAAAAATTATTTCCTTAAATCTGGAAATGGGATCACGAGTTCGCATAATTTTTGAATAAATCACCAAAATTGACCATGATTATGAGTTTATAAGGGTCCCAAAAGGATATGATGATTTCAATATGTCAGGAGAGGCCATGTGAGAAGTGGAATAGATAAAAAATGTTAAAAATTAAAGATTTATAAATGAAAAAAATTTTGTTTTTAAATTTGAAAATGAACTTGTTGCTTGGCCCAAATCTTGATGAAACCACCCTTTTCACCGAAAATTGCATGGGAAACCCCCAAAAACCCAAAAATAATATAAATTACATGAAATATAAAATTAAAAAAAGTCATTAATTTGAAAAGGTTATATTTATAATGGCCATGTTACAATTCTTGATAGTCCAATTATTATTCAAATAGGGAAGATATTATTCTATCTATATAGGTTCCTTAATTTCTAAAAATAGGAGTCTTTTCAATCATTCTTAATTTACATATACATTTTCTTAAAGATATATTTATAATTTCATATTCATAATTAATTTTTTGTTATTATAATTATACTTTATTTATAATTTTTTTTTGTGAGTTTCTCCATTTTAGTGAATCGAACAGATCCAAACATTCTGACCCATATTGTCTTATTTTTAATTTATTGTCCTTATATAATTTTAGGAATTATAATTGGTTTATTTTATTACTAATTTATCTTTATTAAATTATGATAATACTACTTTTATTTGGTTCATTATGTGATTTTTGTTTTCTATGACATAATTATAAGAATAAATTCCAATTATAAAATTATGGGTTATTAAATTTATGTTTCAATCTCAATTAACTCAGGATTGATTATGCTTCAGTTTATATTGATAGAATTTATATGATAATTATATGATAAATAATTGTTATGATTCTTCTCAAATGGATATTTTTAAAATATTGAATCATTCGAACCATTTTCCTCCCTTTGGTACTCAAAAATTGTTCTGAAAATGTTTTTTAAAAACCATTATCGTATTTCTCCTCTTTGGGGAAGAAATATTTTTTCTTCCATATCCATTTTTTATAAAAAGATTTCAATTTGTTTATTTGTATTATTAAATTATTTTACAAATTCATTTTTACCCTTGTTTTATCATTTTAGAAAAATGTGAAAAAATTAATCTTGTTTTTATTTCCTAAACATGGAAACTTTTTACTGAAGGTGTAGACAAATTATTAGTTTTCTTGATTATTACAAGAATGAAATATTTCACTTTCATGACTACTTAATTCAATCAAATTTAATTTAATAATTTCCATGATTATTTTCAAATAAAATTTTTACCATATAATTTTCTTAATTTATATGTGTTAAAAAAGTGATTTCAAATTTAAATTGTGTATTTTACACATGAAATATTTAAGTGACCTTTTTAAGAAATTTTTAATTTATAATAACATCATATGATGTTACTTATGATATTTTGGGTATATGACCTTTTATACCATCAATTTTAATTCTATATATGGTTTATAGTTATGATGATGATATATTTATAGAACTCATTTCATTTACACATTGTATATGTTGATTAAATGATGTATTTTTATAATATCATGTTATATGTTTATGGTATAGTTATGAAATGTGTGGGGCCATTGTACCCATCAAATTTATTGGGAAAATATGGATAACTCATGAGATAATTATGTTATGTTTTAACATTATTTTATATTCAAAAAAATATTTGTGGACCTGGTTTCATGTCCTTACAAATTTACGTTGTCTTGTTTTCATGACCATATGTTTTTTGAATAGACTAGTTTTCATGATAAATATTTGATTTGAGGACTTTATTACATGTCCATAACATAATTTGTGAACCATTTTCTATATATAATTGTTCACAATTTCATTATATTATGATTTTTCCATGATCCAATGTTTATGTTATACTGTCATCGATCATGAATTATTATTGATGATTCTACACTCTTATATATATATTGTAATTTTTAATAAAAAGTTTTTTTCTTATGACTAATGATTAATGATATTAAATTTATTTCCTATGGATACTTTATATTATTATTTTGTCCTCATACCCTTATTATCATTCATATTCATAGATTGTTATCTAATATGTTTATTCTTACTGAGTATTTGACCTCACCATTTCTAATGTTTTACTTCCCTAGGGTTTGATGTCTGGTTTTATGATTAATATGTTTAGAATTGTATTCATATCATTTATTTTGAGTTATATATTTGACATCCTTGATGGATTAATATTTTTTACATATTAATCCTCTAATGAAACGAAACTACTATGGTTCTACGACATGTATAATTATTTTTTGTTTCTATATTCCTTTCAAATTAAGAAATCTTTGCTTTTTTTCATGGATCACCTTAAGAAGAGTGTTTGTGTTAGATATTTTACATTAAGTATATACTTTCAATCTCATGAGAAAAAAAATTTGTGCCATTACACATAAAGAAAACACAAGGAACTCTAGATACATTATTGATTTTTTTTTAATTTATGAATGTGACTCCATATTTATTTTCTAACCATAATTATGGAAACTACTTCAACCCATTTGAAAAAGAAGTCAATAAATGTGGGGATGAGTATTCATTATTGAACAGTATCTTAGGGTTATGGACCCATAACTTTTATTACCTAGATGGGAAGTATACAATAGTGATTCTTTATATACCACAACCTCATGGATTTATTGTTTATGTGGGAATTAACATGGAATGCATGGAATTTATATTTATATTTTATATAGTCGTGAATCATCAATTTCTTTAATTTTCAAATGGTATTAATTTGATAGGGATATTTGTATTTTATCTAATGATCACCGCATGTGTCTATATTGATTTAATTCAAAACTCTGAGGGTCACACATACTTCGATTAATAAAATAAATTCCCCATAAAAACACTCATAGAGTATGTATTGGGGAAATCATATGGTTGGAGAGGAAAAAATAAATTACTCACTTATGGACTTGTTTGATTTTTTTCTAGGTCGTTTATATGCTTTTGTATTATATACAGTTCAAATTATTGATAGATATATGAAATTTTACCCATTTTTATGGGGTTAGGATTATTCATATGGATGAGTGATATAAGTATCATCTACTTCCTCTATCATCTTACTAATAAGGGAGGAAAATACTCTCTAATGTGCTACTCAGATTATCATTTAGTTTTGTTAAATTTTTTAGTGGGATAAAACTAAATTACCCAGTGTATTCAATTAGGGATTTTTTTATCTATGGGATGAAATAAGTATCTATATTAATGGAAAATCAATCAATTAATTCATTAGTTTAGTCAATGTATCTTCATAAACTATCCATATTCATGAAATTTTCTGGATACCGCCCTCATTATCTCACGGTATTAATTTTCTTGGGTTTTTTATGCCTCCCTTAGAAACAGAAGCTTCATGGGTAATATATCCACACAACATTATAAAAAGGATAAATTTTCCTCCACCTCCAAATATGTGTGATTTAAATATCCACTAAAATCTCTCGCTAACCTTTAAGTGGGCATATAATCCTTACTCTAGTCATTTATAATTACCTAAACCACAAACAATCGCTAAATTTTCCACTTTGGAGACATTTATCTAAAAGGTTTTATTTTTATCAGGTTATTTATTCCCTTACAGTTGGTAATCCCACTGTAAAGGTGAAGGAGATATAATTAAACCTTTATAAGGTACTATAGATACCTTTCCATTTATGATCTCTTTTTGTGAAAAGGTATAACAGACCCAAAAAAACTAAGATGAATAAAGGGACTAAACAGGTTAATATCAAGATCATGGGTAGTTTGGGAAATTAAAAATGGTATCAAATCTATTACCTAGTATATTTTCCATTGAGCATGTTAATAAGTCTTAGGATGTGGACATAGTGATCCCATATTGATGTTTTAAGAGAATGAAGTTCCCTTTTATAAGGTGGTTTGGATACCTCACCCATTATGAGGTCTTTTCAGGAGAGTTATAGTGATGTGATAGAATTTTTACATGTTTAAGACAAATGTTTTTAGTGATTTTTTGACCACTTTATTTCATAAAATTGATATATATATTTTTTTGTTAACAAAACAAGAATTTAGTTTTCTAAAACTGATGTTGAGTATTTAAATACTCTGAAACATGATTTTTTGTAAATAAATGTGACAAGTTTCTATTAATGTGAATAAAATTTCATTTCAAATATGATATTAAATTTATTTACAAGATTAAAACATTTATATTGTGATATAAATTGTAATATATTAATAAAATATGAACTACAAATTTGAAAAAATCTTTTTTCATGACATTTATTTAAATGGAAATGATAAATTAATTTTTTAAATATTTAATAGTTTAAATTAGATTTTTATATTAAAGGTATTTATAATAATAAAATTAGCATATATTTAAATTTTATTTTATGGAAAATCTATTTTACAAAAAATATTTAAAATATTTCAGTAATTATTGATCATGATTTTTTTTTGAATTTTTATTTTTTAGTGTTTTAGAATTATCGTGGAATTTGAATTTTAGGATGAGTTTTAGACCACATGTTATATTCAAACTAGAACCAAATATATCTATATAGGAGTTTTATTTTAATTTAGTAATTATAATATGTGTTTATCTCAATTTAATAATTCAATAAAATCATTTTTAGTTTGATAATTTCAAACATATAGGGAAGAAATAAAACATGGAGGGTTATATCAAACTGAGAAAAAGCATCACTGAGAAGCATAGTATTTTGCGTTATTCAAATAATATACTAGTTATTAGATCTTGAGGCTATTTAATATTTGTTTATGATCTATTTATATTTTCTTATAAATTTGGTTCTTCATGAAGAATTTATTTTTGCAGAAGAACTAAATATATTATGGCCATTAATTCCAATCCAATATGCGGGGATCTAAGGTTTATCAGATATATTGGAGGTATCCTAAACAAATGGTTATGGATTATATCAATTTTTAGGTGTTTTATACTCTTTTATTTCATATTGATGGGAGATGTTTTATTGTAATTTAGATTTTGATTGAAGATTTACATGGAAGGATCACATTTGCTTCTTATATTATTTATAATAAAAGAAATCCTCTTTAAAAGATTCATTAAATCTTTATGTTGATCAGCCAATTTAGGACATATCATGTTAATATGAATGTTATTGAGAGATATATTATTTGAATCTAACTAAATATAAATAATTTATTAAAAACATGAATAAGGTTGGATTTGTATATATAAAATGGTTGTAAATGATATAGAACATAAAATGATTAGGGTTGATGTAGTTACTCATGACTGAATTTTCACCATCAATTGATAGTTTGTTTTTAATATATCATATATTAAATGATGGAAGTTGGATACCTTATTGATATTGGACTTTTAGTTTGATAAGTATACTCATTTAAGATGATAGAGGTATACATAAATTAAACAGACAAACCTAATATGGATACCCAAATTAACAATACTAAGGGGATAAACTAAATAAGGGTAATTAAATAGAGATTTGGACCAAAACTAGTGGAGGATGGCCATACTAAGGATACTAATAATGGAAATAGTAAATAATAAATATCCATAGAGAGAATATTTATTCTTCTCCATATTTATTTTATCATTTTCACATCTATCTTTATAGACTACTCATATGTTGAGATATTCTTGAATAATATGGTCTTCTAATCTATCAAAGGGGGATAATTAATGATGATTCACTTTTTTTAATTGACTTTGTTCCTTATAAAAATAGATATATTCTGAATTTTTATTCACCAAATTTCATTTTCAAATGCGATTATGTGAAATAGGAATATAAATATAGTTTATTGATTAAGACTGAAATATATTTTTATCATGGTAGAACGTTTTAGCGAATGACCTTTTCAGTGAACTAACATCATATTTCTATTTCTAATATAATTCATCTCTGCTAAATTAATTATTTTCTTTATGATTAGTTTAGTCAATTCACATTCCATGTTTGGCTTGTAAATGTAAGATAAATATGAAGAAGATAAATAAAATAAATATAATAACATTAATGTTTAATTAATAATAAATGTTTAGAATCTATGAAATGATATTGCAGGTATATAATATTGAGATTAATTCTTATTCTCTAAATAAATATATATTCCCATTCTTCACTTTAATATTTGAATATATTATTTTTTTTAATTATAATAAGAACTTTATTTCTCTGTGTCATTTTATTATACACTATTTGTAACATATTTGATAAATCATAACACTCAAACAAAAAATATCACCTTATCTAATTTATTTAAGTCATTCCATACTTATAAATTATAATAATCCACTAAACACAACCATTTCAGGGGTTTAAAACATAACAATTATACTTCTCATTTTTTTGTGTTTGTTTATAAATAATGTTTGTATAGATTTTAATCATGAGGCTAATAAAAATTTGGAATTATTTCCAAGGGAATGAATTAGTGAATTAATTTGGATTCTTCAAAAAATTTTACTAATAAAAAATAAATTTCAACTATATTATAACATAGATAGGCCATAAAACCAATAAACATATTTTATATTTTGTAAATATTTCTTTTCAAATGTAATATAAAGTGGTTGAAGTTTATAATGAAATTATATTTTCACTCATTATACCTTTATAGTTATTTTTCATTAAATTTACTAAAAATTAATTTATAGAAACCCTAATAATATAAATAAAATCAATATTGATAAATTGAAAAAAATAGTTATAAATGAGAATATTGTACTCATAGGTTATAGAATTTTTATCAATTTATATGATTATATTTTCAAGACTAGAAGATGATATTGGATAAATTGTATTGAATAAAAATAAATAGTATATGATTATTCATTTCATAAAACAACCACTAGTACTATTTTGAGAAATTTTGTGCTAAAATTAAAATTAATGTTGGGTAATATTAAGAACACACAAATTTATAAAATAATATATTATTATTTATATACTTGAATTTGAAGGAAAACTTTGTTTGGTAGAACTCTAGAACTCATACAATTTTATATTTCTTTTGAATGTAGAAGAGGGAATAAGAAATAATAATTTTATTCTTTTAATTAATATTATGAAAATAGTTTATATGAGGGGATTTAATATGAATTGAAGTAAGAAAGAAACTACAACTATAATTATATAGAAACTATTCTTCCCATAATAAAATTTTGATAAATAAATGAAAAATAAAAAAAATGATCCAAAAAGTGAAATTTTAGGGGAAACATTGTTAAATATGAAATTTATATTCTGATTGAATTTTATCACATTTTTAAATGTTTAAAAAATTATGATTTACTATCCATTATTTTTCAATTCATCTCAATTGAGTTTTAAAAGAGATAATTTTTTCAAACAATAAATAAAATTCAACTTGAAAAGGATGTCATGAATGATTAATTTGAATATTAACATGTTCATTTTTATAATATTAGTAAATAAATCAAAAAAATGATTATTTTACAATTACTAGTACTAAATTAACTAATGCTTCAAAATAAAATTTATAAAATTCATTGCGAAAATAACAATATTATGAACGATCTCATTGAGTTCATAATATATTTTCGAAGCTAAACACTTGATTACATGGAAAACCCTCTTCTCAAATTTTTTTCCAATGCCCAATTTTTTACTAATATTTGGGATTATTTTAGGAGATTAATTGATTATGAGATTTTTAAGGATAATGTTTCTTTTATGGCAGAGACATATGTGTTTTTTCTATATCATAATAGGTAGAAATGGTTCTATTTTTTCCTAGATATAGAGATATATAGCTAACTATATTTAAATATGAAATTGACCTTCCATGTTATGATTTCGTTTTGAGGAAATTTCGTTTCAACTATAAATTACTAATATTTTTATGATTATTTCTATATCAATAAATTCGAAAAACCAATTAATGTTTGTTTCTATACATTAAACCTTACACTACATTAATCCATGGATAGTTTTTTCGAAATTTTTTCAAATGATAATATATACTACATTGTATGGGTGGAACACCATTATATTCATTTTTTTAAAATAAATAACACTATTTAATTTTTAATTTTTTATATTTTTAAATTATTATATTAATAAATTGTTATTCCCTTATCAAATGTTGAAATTTTTATTTTTAATATTTTTCTTTCTCTTTTATCAAAGTAATTCCATCCAAATTTATTTTAGAAGTGAACTCTTTAATGATATATATATTTTAAATAATTTCATAATATATTTTAAATAATAAATGGGGTTGATATTTCTATCTAAAATACTAATCGGTGAGTTATTTTACCTCTTCATTTATTTATAAATATATTTTTAACATAAAAATATTAGTTTTATTTTTAATTATAAAATCATCTTGTGTATAGGTCCTTGAATAGAAGAAACGTGATCAATGGTTATATTAACGAAGAGTTTATCCATATTAATATTTTTATTGAACAACACCATGCCTTTTAGGGGATTATTATTATTATTTTACTTTTTTATAATTTCAATATAGATGTGTTATTTTTTGGTTACTATAAGAAACCTGATTTTGGGTACAAATGACTTTTGAATATTCTTGATGTTATTCCAGAGCAGCGCCCTCAAACGTAGTGCGGTTCTGAGCCCTGAAGTGGTCAGAATTAAATTTTCAATGCATTCACACTAAAAACACCAAATAAATGGGATAACTCATAAATTGTGATCCGGATCAGAGATCTGAGTGTACGTATTAGTCCGAAATGGGGTTTTTACCCTAGGAACGACATAAAACATGTCGGCATGGGACGTTTGGACCCCTCGCTCACTTTCGAAACGTTAAACGGATAATTAAATTAATTTATTTATTCTTTTAATGATGGAACTCATGTATCTATTATATGGTGGCTCAGATTGGAAAAGTGAGGGCACAGTTGAGTCGGAATTTGTTTTTTACCCTAGGAGGGGTGTAAGTTTTGTGGGCGCGACCCGTCTGTGAAAAATGGCCCCAGGGGTGTTTTCGTAATTTGGAGGCCTCAGGTGTTGAGCTTTATAACTTTTGAACAGGGACTTGGAATAAAATTACAAGACCGCAGTTGTGCTTGGGAGGTGGTGTTTACTCTAGGGGAGGTTTAATCTTCACCACTCTGGAGGTTTTGGACGCGTGTGTTTTTAGGGGCCGAGACTTTTTTTATTAGTGTTTATTTATCTAAACTCTCCTCTCCTCCTCTCTCTTTCATTTTCCTCTCCTGGAAAAGCTCTCCCTCAACCTATCCTCTTCTTCTCCTCCTCCTCCCTCCCACGAAAGGTGGAAGCGGCAATGGATCCGGCGGTTCGGCGGCGAAGCATTGTGCGAGGCCCTGCGAGGTAGGAGATTCTTTTTGAGTTTCTTTTTATTACGGAACCTCCTTTAAATCCAAAATTTTAGTGTCTAATTTTTGTTTGAGCCTCGCACAAAGCCCATTTATGCATAGTACGTTTTCTAAGCTCTCTGACGCATGTTTCGGTTTTAATTTTGGAGTTCCGAGGCATCCGTGGTTGACGGTCGAAGTCCGGGGTGTTTTTGTGTTTTTCCCTGCGGTTTTGGGGTTCCAGCGGTTCAGCACGGAGGACCGGAGACAGTCTTTTTGAGATGGTTTCGGGAATTTTTAATTCCCAAAATGAGGGGCCTCGGAGATGCGACACGTCTTTAAGTAAATTGGCGTTTTTCAAGGGGATTTGTTTTGGACGGCGCGGACGCGTCCGATGTCCGTTTTGAGTACCGTCAGCGACGTTGGGACCTTGGTACCGAGGCGGAGCTTTCCAGGGTGGTTTCAAGCGCTAAGGCCGCCGTTAAGGCATGGACCCCATGGCCTGTCTTTCGAGCTACGTGCAGCGTATCACGACTCTTTCATCTGGCGTCTATTCAGGGCGTGAGAGCAGTTGTTTTTCGGTGTTTTTCCAAGGGGATTGCAATGGTGCAATCTGGCCGCTCTAATTCAGCACGATGGTGCGGGCCCCACGAGGGCCATTTAAGCGTTGACGGTGATTTTCCATCTCTATCATCGGGCGACTGTTGTAGACAAGTGAGTAGTTCACCTTGTGTGATTTTTCAAGAGGATGACTACAGTACGATCCGTTTGTTGTGGTTCGGGACCGGGATGCGGGTCCCACGTAGCACCTCACATGTGCGGTGCGCCGAAATGCATATTTTTCTCCGGATATCCATTGCACTCAAGTGAGAAGTCTTTTTGACGTGTCTTCCAGAGGGGATCACAATGGTGTGATGCGCCCGACTGTTTTTAGGGCCGAGGCTCGGGATCAGGGGACGCCGTTCGGGCGTGAGGCGGTGTTGGTAACTTTTTCGCCGGATATCTGTTTGAGGCGAGTAAGTAGTCGATCTCGCGTGTTTTTCCGCGATGATTACAACGGTATGATCCTTTTGGTTGTACGGAGTCTCATATATGATCTTATTAAATTTGGAATGCGAAGGTTCCCCAGTGGCAGTTCTTATACCGTGTTTGTAGTAGACCCTTGGCGTGTGATTGTGTGCGCTACCGTGTGAGTGATATAAATTCTTGAAGAAATGTGGTTGGTTGTGCCTTAGCTGTTGAGATGGAAATTTGGATTTGTTACATTACGCCTTCATGTTGACGTTGGGTGCTGGGTGCATGTTAGCCTTTGGGCTGGAGATGTGGTATACTTTGGGAGTATATGGGAGCGCTGGGAGGTACATGTGGATGTTGGTACCTGAGAATTATTGTGCCCTTGGTTGGGGTTGACTTGGGGCCACACGTCGTGTGGGCCCCATGTGCGTGACGTGCTCTGCTTTACGTACTTCTGACCCCTCACGACATAGAGGGTCTCTCTGTGCTCATTTGTTTGACCAGTTGGGTGGAGTTTTCCCCTGGCTCTATGCTCGTTTGTTTGACCAGCTCGGTGGAGTTTTCCCCTAGCTATGTGTTCGTGTGTTGTTACCAGTAGGGATTAGGTGGTTTCCATAAGGGCTGAGGTTGTTTGCAACAGGGTTGTGGTTGTTTCAAACAGGGTTGAGGTTGATACCAACATGGCTGAGGTTGTTTCAAACAGGGCTCACTAGTGTACCATCCAGCAGGGATGGCCAGTACAACGGTGTTCACCGAGCAGTACCATCCAGCAGGGATGGCCAGAGGGGTTCTGGGTTTACCTCTAGCAGGGTTGGGCAGTGGTCCCCGATGTGGGGCTTACCTTCAGCTAGGCTGAGCAGCGGTCCCCGATGCCGGGCTTACCTCCAGCAGGGCTGGGCAGTGGTCCCCGATGTCGGGCATACCTCCAGCTGGGCTGGGCAGTGGTCCCCGATGACAGGTTACCTCTAGCCGGTCTGGGCAGTGGTCGCGTCACCGACTTTAGCCGGGTCTCCCTCTAGTGTATTTCCCTATTACGGGACTTGGATGTGTGGCACCGGTCGACTCTTACCGGGTCTTCCTATATTGGGAAACTGTCGACTTCTAGGGACCTTCCATCAGGGCTGGGCAGGGGGTCATCTGTCGTCTTTGAGGAGACCTCTCGACTGCGGGGCAGTGAAGAGTTGTTGTTTGATGTTCCCCCAGAACTCTCAAGTACGAGGAACATTTTCCCCCATCGATACGTGCCCTTGTTATGCGACCTAAAACCGTGCGGGCGAGTAAGTGCTGCCCAAAGACGATAGTGTCGAGGTGCGGTGGCTTGATCCCTTGACTTGTAGTTCGGGGAAAACATGCGGGATGTTGGGCATCGATGGTGTTTACCTATGAGACTATTGGCGACTCACTTTTCTTGGGCTGAGCTATGGGATATAGATCCCCTTACGATCTTGTTTGGGCTTCTTTATTGAACATATGGACATGTTTATACCTTGTTCTAGTACCCACTTGTTGGGTTTGGTTACTCTCCTTCCAAGAGAGGTGAAGACACGCGGGGTATGCCACATTCTTTCCATGTCTAGCTTCTCGTGGTTGGACGAGTATACTCTCCTTATATAGGTAGAGAAGACTCGATGGGAAGTTCTTCTTCTCATCGTTTTCAGCTTCTTGTGTCTAGACAAGTCTACCTCCTTTCTTCTTGTTGGGTTGAGCTAGACTCTTTACTATACTCTTTACTACCCTCTCTATTGTACTTCAGTTCTACTCCCTGTTCGATATAATTCTCACCCTTCGGTACCTCCTTTGTTGCTCCCTCGAGCCTTCGGGGTATCCTACTAAGTATTTTTATACTCACCCCTGCTTGGGCTTTGCCCGCACTTTGTGTGCCCTTACACACAATGGAAAGGTTGGTCGTGATTTCAGAGGAGCATGAGAGATTGGGAGCTTGGACCACTTGCGATGGTCGGAGTCGGGTTCCAGGTGGGGGACTCTTCCAGCTGTTTACTATTTGTTCACCTGTTGCCAGGTTGTGGAACTTTTATAGTTGGGCGCGTGTTTTCCCCTTATTGTTTTCAGTTTAATTTCAGTACTTGCTTTTTACATTTAGAGGTCGATGCACATTGTGGTTTATTTATAGCAGTTTCCCTTTACTTTACTTGTCTTTTCTATTTTACTCTTCACTTCTGAATTGAGTGGGATGTGTGTGTGTGTGTGTGTATAGGTACTTAGGCAAAGGCCTCCCTGAGTTATTGTGCCTTCAGCGCTGGTCTCCGGCCCCTGGCCTATGGAGGAATTCTTGGGGTAGTTGCGGCTCGAGCCCAGGTAGGGTCAGGTCGTGACAAAGTGGTATCATAGGTGGTTCATTCCATGGGACATTATGCGGACGTCCCTAAAAGAGGAATTGGTTGGGATTTAGGGAAACAATGTTAACGTGTCTCAAGATAGGCTCTCTGGACAGGGAATCCAGTGATGGTGCGGCAGCCGATGTATCCATTCACTAGGACCTTGATAACCCGCTTGTCGACTCGGTATGCTGAGACACTTGTTTCAGGGAAAATTGGTTTTTTTTTCTTCACATAGGATTGAATCTTTGACTATCCTTCTTGAGTCAGCTCTCCATTGTTGTTATTGGTATATACATAAATGCTCATCCGACCGCAGCACTCCTTGATAATAATCAGGATATCTCTGCGAAGACATCCAACCAAGATACCATCTTTGGTGCGTGATGATGACCCTTTGAGCTACGAGGCCACAGTCCCGGACCAATCATGAGAGCCCCTTTATCTGGATGGGCCGGTAGCAGTACCACCTCTTGTTGAGCAATAGACAGTTTCAGCAGATCAAGCTGAGCTTGAGCGCACTCCGTGAGTTATAGCGGTAGATACTGCTGAGGTTCATTGGTGAGCCAGACCCCCAGGCAGTAGAGGTTTGTCTAGAGACAGTGGTTAGCCTTTTAATTCATGTGCAGACGCCGACAGATCAGAGAGTGGATTTGGCAGCCAACCTTTATCATGGAGTAGCTTGGCGCTGGTGGAGTCTGGTGACTCAGTTTCTTGACGAGTCGTCGCTTTCATGGGGTAACTTTCCGTTATTGTGTTGTGATGAGTTTTCCCCCTCCTTCTTGCACTTTGTTCGGATTCAGGAGCTGCTTCAGTTTAAAAAAGGGGGGATGGTGGTGGCTGAGTACGTGGCTAGTTTTGCAGACTGTGCATGCTTTTACCTGAACATGGTCCATGACGACAACATCTGACCGCGGAAGTTTGAGCAGGGTCTCCGCCGAGAGATTCATGTTGTCATAGTACCATTGGGCATTTCCACATTTGTTGGGGTGCTAGAGCAGGCGCTGGTGATAGAGGGCTTCCTGTCACGTTCTAGAGTTGGTGGTGGCAGCAGACACATTGGAGCTGAGACGTCTGCCATAGCTACCGGGCGTCAGCAAGCAGAACCTCGACATAGGTGACTTTATGATAACCGGACTCAGGGGCATGGTCATTCAAAACAGTGGCGTCGGAGGGCACCAGTCCAGCCTGAAGAGAGTCGGTAATATTCTTGTGACAGGTGAGGTCACTTGGCACGAGACTTCCCGACCAGGAATGCGGAGAGCTTCAGGCAGGTAGCTGGTGCCCCACCACGACGGAGGCAGCGCCATGATCGGAGCATCACCAAGAAAGGTGGTGCTAGAAGATGAGCGGGAGGAGCTGGAAGTGGAGGATGACCTCACGATGTATTCCCATCACCACTAGGCGGTCCACGTCAGGCTACAGGAGCTGACAGTTGGGACAGAGGATAGCCGCGAGCTTTGGATGTCTACGATCCTCCAGAGCATGAGGTTATAAGAGGTACACTCTACAGATCTTCTACTTTTTGCAGTAGAATTTTAGACTCTATGTGTGAAATGTTTCTCTCCTTTCTCCTTGTATGAAGTGTTACTAGGGTGACACAGGGCGTCAGTTGTAACCCTGTGTTGGTAAAGTAGAAGGTGTGTAACCTTCCTCTTTAGTCGATGGTGTCGACTACATCACTCTCCGAGCATGTAAGAGAGTCTTGGTTGAGATACATCGACTGTGGAATATTACGTGACCAGATATCCGTGGGTGTTCCACGATATGGATATTTTAATGTAGGGAATCACCGGGCCTTATTACAGGTGTGGGTGGTGATTCTAGTAACGACATGTGATGTCGAGGTTCGATCGGGGAGGTGAACTACTCCCGAGAGCCTTTGGGCCATTTGAGACCGTGTAAAGAGATGGCGAGGTTCCCTACCACCTTTCCCTAACCCCAAGGTCTGGGGTGGGTGCATGAGGTCTCCCACATGGTTTACCTGAAGAGATGTGTGCATGCTCCTATGAACGTCATCAGGAAGGGCCGACCTCGGGTAAACATATCGAATCCTTTGGTCTGTGTGTGGTGACGCGGGACTGTGCCTGTGTTCTTCTGGGTACGGACAAGCCAGGTGCTGGCTGAGTACCTAGAGTTTCCCTAGTTTTTCTTTTCGGGGACGAAAATCTTGAAGGCGGGAATGATTTAAGAACCCTGTTTTTGGCTACAAAGGACTTTGGAATATTCATGATGTTATTCCAGAGTAGCGCCCTTAGACGGCGTGCGGTTCTGGGCCCCAGAGTGACCGGAATTAAATTTTCAGTGCGTTCACACTAGAAACGCCAAATAAATGGGATAACTCCTAAACGGTGATCTAGATAAGAGATCTGAGTGTAATTATGGGTCCTAAATGGGGTTTTACCCTAGGAACAACATAAAATATGTCGGCGCAGGAAATTTGGATGCCTCGCTCGCTTTCGGAATGTTAAACGTATAATTAAATTAATTAATTTATTCGTTTAATGGTGGAACTCATGTATCTCTTAAACGGTGGCTCGGATTGGAAAAACAAGGAAGTCGTTGATCCCGAAACGTGTCTTTTACCCTAGGAGGGGTGTATGTTTTGCGGGCGCGGCCCGTCTGTGAAAAATGCCCCTAGGGGCGTTTTTGTAATTTGGAGGCCTCAGGCGTTGAGCTTTATAACTTCTGAACGGGGCCTCTGATTAAAATCTTGAGACCTCCGTTGTGCTAGGGAGGTGGTGTTTACTCTAGGGGAGGTTTAATCTTCACTACACCAGAGGTTTTGGACGCGTGTGTTTTCAGGGGTCGAGTATTTTTTATTAGAGTTTATTTATTTAAAATCTCCTCTCCTCCTCTCTCTCTCTCTCTCATTTTCCTCCCCTGGAGAAGCTCTCCCTCAACCTCTCCTCTCCTTCTCCTCCTCCTCCCTCCCAAGAAAGGTGGATGTGGCAATGAATCCGGCGGTTCGGCGGCGAAGCGTTGGCCAAAACCCTGCGAGGTAGGAGTTTCTTTTTGAGTTTCTTTTTATTCCCGAACTTCCTTTGAATCCAAAATATTAGCGTCTAATTGTTGATTGATACTCTAACAAAGTCCATTTATGCGTAGTAAATTTTCAAAGCTCTCTGACGCATGATTCGGTTTTAATTTAGGAGTTCCGAGGTGTCCGCAGTTTCCGGTCGAATTCCGGGGTGTTTTGGAGTTTTTCCAGGCAGTTTTGGGGTTCGAGCGGTTCAGCAAGGCGGACCGGCAAGCGGCAGCGGCGGTCAGCGCGAACTCCAGGCGGCGGTGGGTCTTCAAGGTGAGGCAGCGCTGGCTGGGTGAACTGGGGCTTGCGGTAGGGGCTCTCGGACGGAGATAGGAGGCCGGTGGTGGCAGCACGCGGCGTCCCTTCGGCAGCAGGTGACGACCCTGTGGAGCAAAACCCGCGCTTCGCTAGTCTTGGGTTGATGCGGCGCAGACAAGGGGAGATCGGCCAGGGCGGCCGGTCCGTTCAGAAAATTGGACCCAAGGAGGGGTCAGGTGCCTTGGATGTGGGCCGCGGCCAGTGGGCCACGACGACCCAGACCGGACCTGCGGCTGGGCGGTGGGCCGATGGTCTAAAGTGGGTCAGCCGAGGTGGACCGGCCCAGTTAGGCCCCCTGCGTTCGGGGGGGAGGGGGGGCATAACTTCCAAACGACGCGTCCATTTGATGCACCGTCTCTGGCGGTGGAACCGTATCGACGAGATGGTCTTTTTGAGATGGTTTTGGCAATTTTTAATTCCCAAAATGAGGGGCCTAGGAGGCGCGACACGTCTTTAAGTAAATTGGTGTTTTTCCGGGGGATTTGTTTTCGACGGCGCGGATGCGTCCGACGTCCGTTTTGAGCGCCGTTAGGGATGTTGGGACCTTGGTGCCGAAGTGGGGCTTTCTAGTGTGGTTTCAAGAACTGAGGCCGTAGTTGAGGTGCTGGTCCCATGGCCCATCTTTTGATCTGCGTGCAGAGTTTCACGACTTTTTTATCGTACGTCCGTTCGGGGCGTGCGAGCAGTCATTTTTTGGGTGTTTTTCCGAGGGGATTGAAATGGTGCAATCCACTCGGTCTAATTCGGCATGATGGTGCGGGCCACACGAGGGACATTTGAGCGTTGATGGTGATTTTCCATCACTATCACCGGGCGACCGTTGTGGACAATGGAATAGTGCACCTTCTGTGCTTTCTCGAGAGGATCGCAACAGTACAATCCGTTTGTTGTGTTTTGGGACCGGGATGCGGGTCCCACGTAACACCACTTGTGTGCGGTGCACCAAAATGCATCATTTTCTCCTGATATCTGTTGTGCTCAAGTGATCAGTCTTTTTTATGTGTTTTCCTGAGGGGATAGCAATGGTGTGATGCGCTTGACTGTTTTCGGGGCCGAGGCTCGGGATCACGGTACGTCGTTTGGGTGTGAGGCGATGTTGGTGGATTTTCCGTCGGATATCCGTTTGAGGTGATTAAGTAGTCGATCTCTCATGTTTTTCCAGGAGTATTACAACGGTATGATCCAGTTGGTTGTACAGAGCCTCATACACGATCTTATTAAATGTAGAATGTGAAGATGCCCCAGTGGCGGTTCTTCTACAGTGTTTGTAGCGGACCCTTGGTGTGTGATCGCGTGCACTCCCGTGTGAGTGATATAAATGCTTGAAGAGATTTGGTTGGTTTTACCTCAGCCGTTGAGGTGGAAAGTTGGATTTTTTACGTTATGCCTTTGCATTGACGTTGGGTGTCGGGTAAACGTTAGCCTTGGGGTTGGAGACATGGTATACTATGGGAGTATACTGGAGTACTAGGAGGTACATGTGGATGTTGGTACCTGAGAATGTTTGTTCTCTTGGTTGGAGTTGACTTGGGTCCACACGTCGTGTGGGCCCCATGTGCGTGTCATTCTCTACTTTATGTACTTTTAACCTCTTGCGACATAGAGGTTCCCTTTGTGCTCGTTTGTTTGACCATCTAGGTGGAGTTTTCCCCTGGCTCTGTGCTCGTTTGTTTGACCAGCTGGGTGGAGTTTTCCTATAGCTCTGTGTTCGGTTGTTGTTACTAGAAGAGCTGAGGTGGATTCCAGTAGGGTTGAGGTTGTTCCCAGTAAGGATGTTGTTGTTTCTAGCAGGGCTGAGGTTGTTACCAGTAGGGTTGAGGTTCTTTCGAGCAGGGCTCGCCAGTGTACCATCCAGCAGGGATGGCCAGTACAACGGTGTTCACCGAGATGTACCATCTAGCAGGGATGGCCAGAGTGGTTACGAGTTTACCTCTATTAGGGCTCGGAAGTGGTCCCCGATGTCGGGCTTACCTCCAGCTGGGCTGGCCAGTGGTCCCCGATGTTGGGCTTACCTCCAGCCAGGCTGGGTAGTGGTCCCCGATGCCAGGTTACCTCCAGTCGGGCTGGGCAGTGGTCCCATCGCCGACTTTTTTCGGGTTTCCCTATAGTGTATTACCCTGTTACGGGACTGGGCAGTGTGGCTCCCATCGACTCTTACTAGGTCTTCCTATAGTGGGAACCCATCGACTTCTAGGGACCCTCCAGCAGGGCTGGGAAGGGGGTCGCCTATCGACTTTGAGGAGACCTCTCAACTGCGGGGCAGTGACGAGTTGTGGTTTGACATCTTCCCAGAACTCTCAAGTATGAGGAGCGTTTTCCCCCAACGAGACAAATCCTTGTGAAACGACTTAAAACCGTGCGGGCGAGTCAGTGCCGCCCAAAGCAGATAGTGTCAAGGTGCGGTGGTTTGAGCCCTTGACTTGTAGTTAGGGGTAGACGTTCTGGATTCTGGGCATCAATAGTGTTTACTTTTGGGACTGTTGGCGACTCACTTTTATTGGGATTAGCTATGAGATGGAGATCCCCTTACGATCTTGTTTGGGATTCTTGGTTGAGAATATGGACTTGTATATACGTTGTTCTAGTACCCACTTCTTGAGTTTTGTTACTCTCCTTCCAGGAGAGGCAATGTCCCACGGGGTATGCCACGTTATTTCCGTGTCTATCTTCTCAGGGATGGATGAGTCTACACTCCTGCTATATGTAGCGAAGACTCGACGTGATGTTCATATTCTCACCGTTTCTAGATCCTTGTGAGTCTGGACGAGTATACCTCCTTTCTTCTTATTTGGTTGAGCGGGACTCCTTCCGGTACTCTTTATTGCACTCTCTGTTGTACTTCAATTCTACTCCATGTTCGATCTACTGCTCACCCTGCGGTACCTCCTTTTTTGCTCCCTCGACCCTTCGGGGTATCCTACTGATTATTTTTATACTCACCCCTGCTTTGGCTTTTCCCTCACTTGGTGTGCCCTTTCAGACGACAGACAGGTTGGTCGTGACGTCAGAGGAGATTAAGAGCTTGGGAGATTGGACCCCGTGTGGTGGTCGGAGTCAGGTTCCAGGTGGGGGACCCTTCCAGCTGTTTACTTTTTGTTCACCTATTGCTGGGTTGTGGAACTTTTTTAGTTGGGTGCATGTTTGCCCCTTATTCTTTTCAGTACTTGGTTTGTACTTTTAGATGTCAATGCACATTGTGGTTTATTTATAGCAGTTTCCATTTACTCTACTTGTCTTTTCTCTTTTACTCTGCACTTCTCAATTGAGTGGGATGCGTGTGTTTATACAGGTACTTAGGCAAAGGCATCCCCGAGCAATTGTGCCTTCGGCGCTGGTCGCCAGCCCCTGGCCTATGGAGGCAGGCTTGGGGTAGTTGCAGCTCGAGCCCAAGTAGGGTCGAGTCGTGACAGTTACATTATGAATCTATTTAAGTTGATCTTTGTAATTTATATTCCATCTCTTTCCTATAAATTATAATTTTTTAATTTTTTAATTTGGTGTTATAAATTATTCTAATAATGAATATATTATACTATTTTATATCTTATTATTGATTTAAATTGAAAATTATTATTATTTAAATAATATTTAATTAATAACCACCTTATGAATAAACAATGTGGATAATGTTGGACATTATATGTTTCATAATGTTTTTGATCTATTTAAAATAAATTTCATTTGATTCACTATTTTTTTAGAAATACATCTAAATAATTCCTTTTTTTCAAATGATTGTCTTAAAATATATAATATACATTATAATGCATGTTTACTGGGAGGTAAATTGTGTAGTTTATGGTCATTCCCACAATTTAATTAACAGGGATCTCACAAAATTGGATTATCTTCCTATTTATTCAGTTTAACTTTATAAATGATTTGTTGTAAAATCCCTTTTATAAAAATCTGTAATCCCTTGTTTTCACAATGAATATGAAATTTCAAATTTTTCTAAGGAACCCATATTAAATAAAAATATATTTTATATGTTCAATAAGAATTATTTTAACTGGAAAACCTACATTATGATTAGTTTTTTTTGGGATTTTTTATTATTATACATATATCTGAGGAAAAAATATAATAAATTTATTTTTATTGTAATATAAAATTTCCTTCTTCATTTTCAAATATTTATTTATATTTTTTCATTTTAAATTAAAATATTTTGATGATATGAAATATTTTTACAAAAAAACAATTTTTGGTAATTTAATGAGTTTATTTTCTATAATCATAGATAATATTTTTTCCTGTCCATTTTTTATGATGTCAAGTAATTTTGTTTAAATTATGAAAATATATTTATTATTTTAAAGCACATTGATCAATAATAATATTTCATTATTTATTGTAGTTTAATTATTCCTATAATAATTTTTTCCTCAATTATTGTATTGTTTTACTCAATAATGGATTATAATATTGTTTCTATAATTTTTTACAAAATGATTTTTAATTTTTCTTTCATGTTTAATGAATATATCTTGATCACATATTCTAAATTATAAGATGTTTTGAAACCATAATTTTTTAAATTAAAATCAATGTTAAATTTTTTCTATCTTAAATGAATTATATGAATAAAAGATCCTTTAAAAAAATATTATTTACATAAAGACTATCTGAATCAAAAATTCAATATCCTTTCTTGATGTAGGTGGGACATTATTTCTTAAAGACCTATAATATGATTAGTTTTGGGTATTTTATGTGACATTATTTTATATTTCTAACATATGTTTTTAGTAATGTTTTTATCTAATTACTTTTTAAAGTAAATATAAATTTTTTATTTTATATGAAATCATTAATTTCTTATTAAAATGATACATTACTTATTTAAATTTAGTGGAGAATTAATTTTTTAAATGTGACATGTCTTAATTAATTTCAACATAACTTCATGATAAATATTATATTCAATGGTTTTAATTGATCAGTCAATGAATTTGGTGGTTTAAATTATAATAATATTATTATGGTTGAAGTATTAAATGGAAAATATTATTCCTCTTAAAACTAATTTGAATTGAAATTTCATCATAACTATTATAGGATTTTAGAGTTGATAATAAATTTTTTAATTAAACGGTTGTTGAATGATTGATTTAAAGATAATTTAAATGTTATTTTATTATTAATATATTTTGGAAATTGTATTTAAAGTTTTCATATATTTTGGATTATGGATTTATTTGTAATTTTTTTTAAATATACTCTTTTTGAAATGGAATTTAGTTATTCGGATTTTGGATGAAATATTATTGGCACATTGGATCTATAGTTTTTGATATGGTCATTGGTGTTGAAGATTTGTTATGAATCACATGTTTCATGCACTGTGTGATTTTTCTTAAAAAATTTATTTAATTTAACATTTTACATATCTAGATAAGCGATAAACCACAAAAGACAATATAAAATGAATATAAATATTCACTATGAAGTATTTTTAATACTGTTTTTAATGTTCCTTCCCATTTATCGTATTTGAATGTCATTTATGATTTATTGTGGAATAATTAAATGTTATTGAAGAAATAATTTAGTCAATAAATTTTCAATTTTATAGATGAATATATATTGGTTAGAAATTTTGGTCAAATTTGTATTGTAGGACTAAGGATATCAAGATTTTACTTCGGGATCCAAAATAAATCATTATATCAAAGAACTTTATTGAATACTTTTTTTAAAATTTCTTTTTATTTTGGGTGAAAATTTTTATGGAATTGTTTTAGAGTCAATTTTTTTTTGATTGAAATTTTTTTCCTTATAGTAGTTTTTTGATCTACTTTACCATATTTATTGGTTGGACTGAGATATGAATCTATTAAATCGTTTTGTAAATTATGGAGATATTTAGAAATAGTTTGAAACATCACTAGTTCATATCATAGAACGTATACACTATTTGATTAAAAATTTGTATAAAACTATATGATTATTTATAAAATGTATTATGTTGATGTAGAAGATAAATAGACTCGTGGGGGTAGTTAGTATTGACTGAATTTATACCATAAATTAAGACACAATTGGGAGTTTCTCACCTACTAGTAGAGGGTACTAACCGTGTTTATGGGGATTGACTTTTACTGAGATACATATACATAACTGGGAGGATATAGGTAAAATAAGACATTTAATACATACCTAATAGTGATAGATTGATATGGAATAAAAAATGGAGAAACTAAAAAGTTTGAATTACATAGAGAGACAAACCAAGATCAAGGGAGCAACGTCATCCATAGGATTATTGAGACCAACTATAGAAAATAATAATGTAACATATATAAAATATTTCCACATATCCTTATTTAATTTTATATATTCATTTCTAAATTCTTGGATTCCTCAGATACTATGTTGATCCGGAATTATTTTATTTTATAGTCCCTTAGATAGGGATTATTGATCATGGTGTATATGTTTTACTTCACATTAGTACCTTTTAAAATTTAGTTTTCATATTTATTCAGTACATTTTATTTTCATAACCGAATCATTAACATGGAAACATAAATCCAATTTATAATTAAAATGTGAATTTTATCATTACCAATGTGAACAGATATAGTTATTAGATCTTCTATAAAAATAACTGATTTTTTTTCTCTTTCAATGATCATTTATTTTTTTCAATTAATATTCAATCTTGATAATTTGTTTTATCACATTTGGTAGTTTACCAAGAAATTTGGACTAATTTTTTATACCTTAATGAGGAAAATTCAAAATATCATCAAGAACACTTTCGCAATCCAAATTTATCATTCCAATAAGAGATGATGGTTATCAAAAAGCAATTAATGGAATAACATTAAAATATTATTCCAATTATGAGTATTTTGATACTATGTATTGAAAATTCATGCCTAAAAGATATATAATTATTCTTACATGGTAAATCAAACTAGATTCCCCTTCTTTACATCAGTATTTAATTACATGATGTTTATTTACATTCATTAACCTATATATTTCATTATTTTACATTATTTTACATTATTTTGAATGACATTAATATATGGTAATATATAATTAACTATAATGTCCCAGCTGATCACATATTTTTAGTTAT
Organism: Viscum album; assembly: GCA_963277665.1. Taxonomy (NCBI): domain Eukaryota; kingdom Viridiplantae; phylum Streptophyta; class Magnoliopsida; order Santalales; family Viscaceae; genus Viscum; species Viscum album. Next base: position 1,842,884,682 of record OY728157.1, on the reverse strand, counting down.
TCGATGCATAAAAATTTTTAAAATTCAAAAAAACAATTCCTTTTATTAGGTTCAACACTTTACTCTTATATAACCAGGTATTTATTTTAGTCCTACAAGTAATATTTTAATAATTTCTCATGATGTGGCTGATAGTATAAATAAAATGACAAATAGAAATTTGCATGGGACATTGGGCACAAGGAAAAACATATCTTGGTTATGGTTGTTGTGGGATATAATAGTTATATACTAGAATAAACTCCTCCTTCTTAATTTCATATTTTCCAAAAAAAAATTATGACCACCTCTAATTACCTAGGAACATTAAGTTGGTAGATTAGGATTTGTAGTGGTAATTATATAACAAGGATTATTTCATGATACTTTTCCTCATTTTCTATGCATTTCTCTGATTGTTTTAGTGATTATTATATGAGTTATTTTGTAGGACATGTGAAGATATCTCCTAAGATAATTCTATTAAATTTGAGGTCCTATATTATTTTAATTCTAAAATAAATTTAGATTCCATGTTGAAGATAATTTCCCATATTTGAGTGGTTCTATGGATTTACATGACCTATTTTATTAGAATTTCTAGGTCTATAAGTGATTAATTTTAAATTATAGGGGTTTTTATGAAATCTTTTACCGTGTACTCTATATTTTCCATATTATAAAAAAACCATTTTTCAAATTTCTATACTCGGAAGAACCACCTCACTAATCATTTAGTCATTATTATATATTTGATGATATATTCCAATGATTCAATGTAATGGAACATGTGTACATCATGATTTTTTATAAGATGATGCATTTTTTCACTAAAATGATGAAAGTGAGATAGTTTTTTTCAACATTTGAGTATCTAATGCCATATTATTACGTTATAAGACTATAGAAGTAGATGTTATTTACTTTTAAATTTCATTTTTTGTTAAAAAACATTGGGAGATCACTCCATAGTTTTCATATAAAGGTTAAGAGACTTTTATTCCTTAAGAGGTATTAAAAAGAGATGATGTGAATTGTATTTCTTCAACCCATATAATGATATTTTTAAATACCAATCCAATTGGAAGGTTTCAATATTATTTCTTTTTCTTCGAATAATTTAAATTTTTAAGGGTGGGTTAAAAAAATTATTTTGGTATAGGTTACGTTCTTTTTAAGTGCCCTCAACTACAAAAGGTTTTTATGATGCTAAAAATCAAGGATTACCAAATTATTTTTAGGTTTATCTATCATTACTGGACAATAGACCATATATTATACGAACAACCTCTAAGTGTCTCTAACACATAATTTTAGAATATTTATTATTATGCAATGAATTCTTGGACTTCTGAACACCTCCATAAGATTTGTGAAATGAACCAAATGTATGAGTGATATAAATAATCAGTCCAATGTATATCATTCCATTAATTTCCCATGAAGATTATAGATAGTTTAGCATATAAACCATGCATATGTGTCTCAATTATTCTTTAATCTAAAAGGGTAAAACTATATAGAAAACCCCTAATTTAGATAATATAAATAATGTGACTAATTTATCTTTTTGTGACAAATATCACAATATTGAAAGAATTTATCCTTATAATAAAGAGATCGAAAGTATATTTTTAATTATATTAACCTTTAATTTATGAGGATATGGAAATTTTACTTTAGAATATAGTGGTAGAGGTCCAGGAATATGATATATACTCTGATATTCATATTCTTTTTATTGATAAGGATATTATTTCTAAGATTTTTTAGGGGCTGAAAATAGTAAATAAAATTATCATTAATCATTTAATACTCTTCATCCACTTCCATAGCTCGAATGGATTGGATCACCCCTCTCATAACATGTTTATTACTATTGTGGTCAGTAGCCAAATCAATACAGTGAATAGTGACATAAGTGTCTAATCCTTAACTTTATGTATAATTCCTAAGGAATGATTCTTAATGTCTATAATGGTACATGAGGTATTTCTCATGTTCATCAAGAGTAATTTTTAATCATATTATAAATTTCCAAGAAATATATTTAATACATAATTTTACTTTTTTATTCTCATATATAGTTGATGAAATATATTCTTTAATTGTGGTTGTTTTATTTTCCACCTTATATGGATTATGATTGAGGGTGGTGGAGGATTTATGCGGTTTATGAGCATCAATGAAATGTATTTCACCACAAACATCTTCATAATGGGAATAATAATTATGGAAAAATGATATTTTTTCACGTTCTATAGATACTACATGGATAGAAGAGTTTCTATCTTTTATATTATAGATGACATGTTGAGTGAATATACCCCTTATTTTAGAGGTTTTCTAGCTGATTCATTTGTAGTTGGTTGAGTATTATTAAAAAAATCTTATCTTTATTCCATTGGAGTGACACTATTCAAGGCCTTATTTAATATGTTTTATAGATAATACTTATGATTAAATGTGGTTGGAGGGTTGTAAATCATGGATTTATATTTTGTAAAATGTCTGATAAAGAATGTTTTAGTGATTATGGAATTTATTAAGGAAGCCATGTATCATTTGAGTTTTTTATAGGAAATACCCTTGAATTATTTTTTTATGCATTGTGTTTTTTTTAATAGTGTACTAGAGGTAATTTTATATAAGATTATAAGTCATGTAGAAGTATTGGAAATAGTTAGAGAAGCCCTAGTATTTTTTTCTGGTGGATTGAATCCATGTCATGATAGCATTTATAATTTTATAATAAGGATATTATAGTATGTGGGATAATATCATGAGAGTGGATCACATCATGAAGGGAACCTAATGTGAGTTCTTATTTATGTTTTTGAAAACTAATTATAGGTTCACATCATGACATCCTTGGTCATGATGCGAATGTTGGATCTCTAAGAAATGGAAATGGCATTGACATCTTTATATATATATATTTGTATATATAATTTTTGGTCTATGTTATTTGGAGTACAATGAATAAATGTATTGAATAATTAAAACTCATTGAATGATATAATATCCCATAACGTGTTTAGTAAATGTACATGAAACATAATAGTAAATATACAATACATAAAAGTGGCTACTTGGTGGGAAGCATCATAATACAATAAAATATTAGAAATTTTCCCTATATAATAATATTTAATTTTCTAAGTAGTAACACAATGTGAAAAAAGTATCGAATGGATACTATTTTTAGGATATTATAAAATATTATTCCATTATTGTGTAATATATTTTCCATTACCATCTATAGAAAAGAGTGTGTCATGTTGTGGGATTTGTGTTCATGTTATAAGGGTTATTCAATGAAATTTAAGTACTATTCTAATTTTATTGTGTCCATAATATTATGGGGTATCACACTATGAAGACTCAATATAGAAAGGATAATGTCTCTAGGAGTATAAGTGATTTTAACCTGGTAAATTGGGGTCATTATTGGTGAGTTAATTAATGATGAGTCTCAAATTTGTCTCCATTATTTGATTCATATGTTTGATCCATGAATTCCAATGATTTACAATTGCACACCATGATTGATGAATTTAATATCATGGATATTCCAATTGATAAATAATTTTGGGGGTATAGTTTTAGGAGAATCTTAGAATTACACTGTGATGGAAATACTCATGATGTGGAAAATAAAATTGATTGTATTTTTATATTTTTATATTATATATTCCTAAACATAAATTATTGAATTTAATTGTTTATTATGACCTTAAATTGATGAGTTATTTGGATGAATTTTCCATTATTAATAAAATTTAACCAGACATCAATGAAGAGGGAAAACTTGGTATTTATTCTTAATAGATAAAATATATACTTCTCCTCAATATATAGAAAGAAGTTTCATAGATAATGATATAAATATTTTTAATTACAATATAGTGATGGAAATTCAGAGAGAATATGATTACGTCTATAGAGATGTAGTTTCCTAAAGTAAATCTTCTTTATGAAATAAAATCTGATTGATACACATTAATTTGTGAAATTTCAATCTATCTTTCGTGGGCCTATTATATTAACAAAATAGTAGTGTATTCTATATTTATAGGGGAGTGGTGAGTTTCCAAATTATTTTAGATTTTCAAAAAATTATGTTTAGTTTTTATACTCAAAAGTGTTAAAAGTGTAGGGTTCTATGTTTTCTATGTGTATAATATGTCTTTGTTTCATTCTCATTAGATTAAAATAGTTTGGGAGGAAAAAAATAAATTTCTTATATCCATATTTAATTTCATTATCTCTCCATACAAGTAGTTGGGGATATATTATTCCTAATAATATTATAATATGATCACTGGTGATGAAAGATTAATGAATAGATATACACTGGCTAATCCTTGGTTATTCTAATTTCATGGGAAAAAACTAATAGTATGAGTGGTAAATTTTCTTGATGGAGTTTTAAATCTCTCAAATAATGAAAATTATTATTAACCATTGTGTAATTTCAATATTCAATAAAAATAATTTCAATTATATGAAAATATCATACACTATAATTTCTAATCGTGGAGAATAAATTTTTTAATAGAGATCTTACATGAGACAATGATTTTCATAAATAGTCGAGAATTATCAAATAATAGTTAACATATCATGATGTCAACACCAATGGAGATAATGTATAGGGAGGATCATTACCCAATATTATATACAAAATTTAAGGGTAATGTAAATACCTATACTCCATGGGGAAAACATTTCAATATTTATAATGTCATTTATAGGGTATGTCATTACAAATTTTAGGTATTATGATATGTAGATGCACTAAAATGTGTTTACAGATCCATTATTCAATTGGTTGAACATAACCATGTAGGATATTCCAAACCCTAGAGAAAACCTTGATTATATAAAAATCATTAACGAGATCTATGGAATATTACAATTGTAGTTCACTATAATTGTTATGTTGCTCCAAATAAATGATCCATTAGAGGTGATTTTGGGAAGTCTTTGAAGAAATCTCATTACATAGGAGATAATGAACAATAAAAATAATTCCCTGAAAAAATTTAGTTCATAGTAAGTGGAACTGAAGGTGATGATGAAAATTATTGTGGAGGTTTATCGTCAAGACTATTATGTAAATGGTGTGATGTATTTATTTTCAATAAAACTCAAATGGGGAAAGAATAATTTAATTTTAGGATTATTCATGCTTAATTTTGTAGTGAAAATTATTGATAACTTATTTTAATTTTTTCAAATATGGTATAAGATAATGATAATGAAAAAAAACCCATAAATAAATCATTTATGAATGTGAGAAGAAGTATGGGATCATAATTGAGAGTATTTAAAAAGATTAATTTTATATAGTAACATGATTTCATCATGAATGTAATAGATCTAAAAAAAATTAGAATTGAAAATACCTTGGTAATGATTTTTTTCGGTGTATCATATTCAAACCAAAATTGAAGGAAATGATGATAAAGTTACTAGAGATATAGGATATTAAATCTAAATATTGATCTCAAAGAATTTTTTGAAGATATTTATGTTTACAAAGATAAAACTAATAAATCTAATGGAGTGGTTCAATATAAAAAACTATATTTTCATACAAATAAGAATATAATTATTTATTAACTCTAATAATTAATAATTAAAAATAATAATTTCTAAAAAATTAAAGGAGGAAATTAATCCAAAAATAATATTCTATCGGTAGTTCGTGATTATTAATGGCTTGACTAATTTTTTGAAATATCATCTCAAAAATATGAAGGATAATAATGAAAAAGTTGTTAATATTATAGGAGATAATGATAATAAATAATGACATCTAACTCATAGTGTGACATAAGGAATTTGTAGTGAATAATATTATGTAGTATTTAAGGAGTAACATAGGGTAATCTTGAAATAATTAAAAACTTTAACAAAATTAAATCATTTTAAAGATAAAGGAATGTATATTGAGACGATTATTCATAATATAAAAATTATTTGTAGATGATGTGAACAAAAAAGAGTGAACACCTAGGAAGAAGGATGATTTGGGTGATTTATAAAAGAACAAAAACTCTAAAAGTAGAGTGCTTAAGATATAAAATAATACAATATGATTCTAGAGTTACTTATTTATAAACATAGGTAATTTATTGTATGTTGTTCTATAGAAAAATGGAATTCCATGGATCAATAGAAAAAAATGTACTATAATAAATTTTTATGATAAATATGTTTTTAATGGAAATATTCTTAAATGAAGGTTGTCAATATAATTCCCTAAATTTTCCATTATGCTTATAAAGATTATTACTGAAAAATACCTAAGAATTTGAATATTAGTATATGGAAGCACTATCATGTGGTTTAAAGGCCCATAAAAATTACTATTCTTAATGAGATGAATATAATTTAATGAAAATGGTGGTGGAATAATAATTTTTTTCCCATATGAAGGATATTACCTACAGATGGGTGTGATTCAGAATATTAATTATTAAAATCTAAACCCCATGAAAATTATCTTTTTCCTTTAATGTGATAAACACCAATTTTCTCCCTTAAATTTTCTTTAAGAGAGATGAATGAAATAAACATCCAAGAGACTTTTCCTTCTTTCTCCCTAACTGGGATTTTCTATAAATCATGAAAAATAAATGTTCCTAGGAACCTAAAACACAAGAGTTAAATGATTGTATTTTTTTAAATAATAGAATTTTCCCACTAGACCTTGGAACTCACTATTCATAAAAATGATTAAACATTAATTCCTCTCATCACATTTGGAAATCAATACCCCTTCAATTAAAAACTTCTTATTCAAAAGACATATAAGTGAAAATAAACATAGATTTTATCAATAAATTTAAAATCATGTAAGAATACAATATTTTATGAAAACTAAATTCAAATAAATATATTTTTTCAATATCTTTTTTACACTAAACAATGAGTTTTAACAAACTATGAAAAAATATTATTATTATTCGTACTAAGTTAAAATTATCATCGTTAAATTAATATTAAAAATGGTGGAATCAATATGAATAAAAAAATATTAATTAAAATATTTTTATATAAACAAAACTTATTGATAATAAAATTTATTTCTCAATAAAGTCTGTATATGTTTCAATAATTCTATTCTCCCGAAAAATATATTTTTTTTATTTTCATGAACAATAATAAAATTAATTTTTTGAAAAATTTCAAAATTTTAATTTAATAATATAAATATATTTTTGTAAATCTTTATTTCAACAATAATATAGGCTTATTTTTTTAGATTTTTTCGAAAATATTATTTCATCGATGAATAGTGAAAAACATTTGTTTTTATTGAAAAATATATTTTCATTTATAGAACTTATAAGGTTAAATTTAATTGTAAAATAGGATTAAAAGTAATATATTTCAATTACATATCAACTAATACAATTTATTTCATTTTAGTTTTAATATTGAATATTGATATAGAAATGTTTTCAATTTTTAAACATTTTATCTTTGGAAAAATACTTTATAATCCCATCCTTTTGATTAATATTAAATTAAAATATTCATCTTATTTGAATAGAATTAAGGAAAATGGATTTGAAATTTAAAATTATAATAATCTCCATTATATAATATGATTAATTTTTTTCAAAAATACTAGTAAAAACAGTGAAAATAAATTACCATGGTTAAGGTTACATAGGTTTGCTAGGGGTTGCACTGAATTGATAAAGGGTAAAATGACCATGAAACATTCCCAAAACCCATTGGATAAATATATTAAAACATTACGACCTATAAGGTTCTAAAATTATCAATTTTTTCCTCAAGACCTATTAGAAATGGATGTGCACATTTTTTTTTCCAAAATTTACTAGTGTTCCACTCAAATTAATTTTAAAAGGGAACCCAAATTCCACTCTACTTTATAAATTAAAAACCAATTTTACCCACTGATCACAAACCAAAAAATTTCTAAAAGTACTGACCCAAATCTGAGATCCTTTATATTTATTATTAGTCCCTCCAAATAAGTATTTTAGAATAAATCATAAGATGTACTCTAAAGAAGAGGTATATTATTAAACATGAGTTTTTTTAATTATTCATCCATATAATTTAAATATTTTTACAATATGATAATATAATATCCACAGTATCTAAAATATACTGATATTTTATTTTCTTAATTTAATAAACAATATCCATGTCCTATTCAATCAAATAGGGTGTGAAATCATCATTTCATTGTACGGTTAACTAATGCCACATGAACTGATGATATTCATTTTCCATTACCACCTCTCATAGATTGATATATAATGATGGATTAAATGATTATATATTCTAATTATGATATTTTTAACTTCTAAATTTATTATATCACACATAGCTTCTTACATTATTTTCTTTGGGAATATGATAATGAAGCTCAAGTGTATTGTGGACTACCATCTTGCAAATCGATGAGATTAGTTCAGGCCTTAAATTGAAGGTAACACGGACGATTTTAATGAAAATATTATATATATGTGTTTGTGTTAAATAAAAATGATTCAAAAATGATAATTTATATTTTATCATCCTCTATTTTTATTTTTCAAGAAATTAGATGCAGCGTTCATGAGTACGTTATATTATGCACCTATCGTCTCCTATGAGGAGAATATTCATCCCCATTGACATATAATATAATGAATTTATTTATTCTAATGATATTAAATTCTTTTTAAGGTTATTATTTTTATTGGGGCTTACAATTTAATGTTTTCAAAATGTTATGGACTTTACGATATAATCACATAATTTGTCGGGACTTTTTGAGGGGTATGTTTCGAATAATGAAATATTATCGCCCATTAATAATTAAAATCAATAATTTTATATAAGCTGGTAATTTTAATATAATTCATTTTCTCATTCATTTTTTTTCTATTTACTCAAGATTTCAAAAAAAAAATTTGTAGAAAAACATCTTTATCTTATCTCTTTTGTTGAAAACCCCATTTCATACAAATCTTTTTTTTTTCAAAAATACTTTTCAAAATATTAATTTACTTTTAATAAATTATTTAATTAATAGTTTTTAAAATAACATTTTTCCAAAAAAAAATTGAATCTTCATATTTTTTCCAAATAAAGCTTGTTTGGCTTTTGATGAAAATGTTAATGGAATATTCATTTAACTTATGTGTCTAGAAATAAATTTTCCAGCATCATGAATCATATTTTATTTGATGTTTTGATTAAAATTTATAATTTTTATCTTATATTAAAAGTATGTTCATATTATTTAATGTATATTAAATTTTAAAATGATTATTATCAAATATTTGATATTCCCCACAAAAAATCTTTCAGCTTATTTTTCAATAAAAATATATTACCAAATCTGATGATATCTTTTTTTTATACTTATCATTTGATAGAGTTATAATAAAAATATATTATTTATTTTATTTCTATTAATGGATTATTTTATTATTACATGATACTTATAAAACCCAATTATTTTTTATAGGTTATACGATGATAATGTTTTTATTAAATCTATTTAGTTTTCTATGATATATTCTTTGTTAAAATGATAAAATGATAATGAAACTCATTTATTTTATAAAAGATATTTTTTAGTGAAATTTTTATGAAAACCATTTTAATCCATGGGTGTAGAGAGGATGAATATTTTATGATCATGTACATACATATGTATGATTTTAATTATGTGACAATTGGGACCTATATTACCCTCCAATTAATTAGGAAAATATTGATATTTCATTATTAAATAGAACATAAATGGGGATTAAACCTAGTTTGTTAAGGTAATATTTCAACTATGATAGGCTTGGTAGCGAACCTTGATAACGAAGATGGTTTGGGGAGAGATCACATTTTACTATTATAGTCTTGCATGTAGACTTGAACTACAATAGACGTTTTTTTCATTACTTATGTGTATTAAAAAAATATTTTCCTTATGGAAGTGTTATTTTCTTATAGTTCATGTTCATTGATTACATTATTCTTCAAGACATGTTAATTATAATTTTAAAAGAATATCTAATGTTTAAAATTGATGATATGTAAGATATGGTTTTAAAATGGAATTATAATGTTCTTATTCTTGTCTGCTCTTTATATATTTATATCTCCCTTGTTTACACTTAATAAAAATCTATGATAATCCATTTATATCATTCATTTCACTAGGATATGATAAAAGGTATTTTTTATGATATGTCTAACATGGGATATAGTTATAATGAAAATTGTGTGATATTATGTTGCTCACTTATAGGTCATTTTTTAATGTTTAAATTTTATAGAAGAACTAGACCTAAATGATTCTAACATGACTCATTTTGTTATGTAATTAATATTTGTCTATAAATATATAAAATTTCTATATGATAAATTATTTTCTTTCATGTTATTGTTAAATGAATTTGTAGTCATCCTTTAGAAAATGTGATGATAAAAAATTAGTCATATCTATAAGGATATATCTAAGCAAAGATATAAGTATGAGTCAATGTATATGAAAATATCCTATTTTTTTGGTAAAATATAGAGTGAGTGGTTTCCACGAAAATTACATCCATGCCTAGACATTACAAGTGGATTTGGAATAGTAATTGAGGTAACTAGGGGTAATAACTTTGAAAAGGGAAGAATGATCTAGACACAATCATCACCTAGTTCTTGAAAATGGGCCTTGATGTACACCTGGTTAGAACCACTCAAGGGTTATGATTTAGAAAATCAAAAAAAAATGCTTATGAATCACATTAAACAATTTAAAAAGATGATGACTAAAAATAACATAGGAGAAATATAAGTCATCATAATTTGAGAACAGGGTTTCAATATTTATACATCTTATAAAAAAAATTCTTAATTTTTTTGTTCCTCACTATGATTATTGTTTCTTATACTATTTTTTGGGTTTATTCAATATATGAAACTATAAGTAACCAAATTAAAGTTGAGTGTGAATGAAAATGAAATTATTTTCCTCCTAATCAGCCAAATGTTTTGGGATCTATATGAAAAATATCATTTTTATTCTCACACAACATTCTCAATCCATGAACCATGATAAGATTACAAATACATAATAAAGGGAACAATGTTCTATTAAGTCCTTTATAAGGAAATTTACAACATCATTCAGTCTTTTCATTCATATACTTGTTGCTAAAATATTTTTAGCACCACTTAGAAGTTGTATTACATTCTCCAATGTTCCTAACATGAAATTGAAAATTTTTATTTCTAGCATTGTATCCCTTAAAAAATATGTAATTCCTTGGCCTAAATAACAATTATTATTTATTTGTTGGTAACTATGATGATAATTTTTCAAGGTATGAAAATTAAACTTCAAGAATTATCATCCAACCTAAAAGTATGGTTTATCGATTCGTAATTTGATTAAAACCAAGTCTCTGAAGGGTGTTATCCTAAATAGTCTTCATTAGGTATAATGAAACTATTCAATGTTCTCTTGAGTTGGAAATAGAGATCATAGTTTCCCAAAAATATCATTCATTAAATAGGAAAAAATATAGAGTTCCAATGAATCTCTAAAAAACATAGTGGGAAGAAGATGATATTTCCTTTATTCTCCATGTGTTGAAAGAAAATAGAGTAAATTGATTTAATTGTACTGGTAAATGTTTTCTGTATATAAATGTTGGTAACTAGGAAAAATAATTCCAATGTGATGGGAAGAAGTAAACTATTGATGCAAATAGATGGAAATCTCCAAATAAAAAACCACTCACACTCTTCTACTTTAAGTGTAGAGAGTATAGAAATAATACCAACCAATTTCGAAGTTTTATGTTTACTGATGATGATAGATGTTAATAACCTATTAAGTTTAGGGTGAATAGAAAATATCATATAATAACTATTTTGACTATTGGTGTGAATCAACCTCTTGAAAGTTTCACATACCATCCACTATTGAAAGTCTAATATCATATTTGCCTCTTGATTTACCCATTACATCATATCCTACAAATTTAATAGGGTAATCCAGATGATAGCCAAATTATTAAATATAGAATTCATAGTGAAATATTCTAATGGTAATTTGATCTCATCTCAAGTATAAGTTTCTTATTTGGTTGATGTTTATGAGATTCTTCTTCCTTATAATATTTTCATTCTTCCTATAATTGAATTTGATGTTATCATGAGAATGGATTGGATTTATCTACCTAAATAAAACTTTAATTATTGGAGATGGGATGCCATAATTGATATTCCAAACCAACCTATGATATTTTATTTGTGTGATGATAAATATGAAAATTTGATTTTATTCACATCCATTGTATGTGGTTTGATTTCTATTTAAGATGTTTTTTTATATCTGATGGTTAGGGAGAAAATCAACAACGATTATATGCTTATTATTCACAAATATTTTTCTTTAAAGATTAGTTCATAAGTCTTCCATCTAAATGTGATGTCAAGTAATCAATATATCTTATACCTGGTGCCACAGCTATTTCAAATACATCAAATTGAGTTGAAGTAATTAAAGAAGAAACTACTAGAGAACCGTGAAAACGAATTCATTCATCTATGTGTGTCCATTGTGGTGCACCAATTCCTTTTAATAAAATAATAATATACTAACATTACACTTATTTGGTTATTGTGATTTGGAAAACATCATAATCAAAAAAAGTATCCTCTACCTAGTATTGATGAATAATTTGATCATCCTCATAGATCCCTAGACATTTCCATGACTAAGCATCATTTTGGAGGACATATATTTTGGGTCAAGAAGGAGGGTATGTCTAAGTTAACATTTTGTAAAATGTTTTGACATAATTAATATATATTATTTTCATTAAATCTTATAAATTCCTCTAGTATATTAATGTTTTTATTGAAATGAGTTTTTAGTGGTCACCTTTATCAATTTGTGGTAGTTGTTATAGAGGATATACCTATATATTCAAATGTAATGTTATAGTATGAATATCACATTATAATTGTACTATGTATCTAAAAGGAAGGAGAAACTACATCCAAAATTTTTAGGGTGTATTTTCTCAACAATTTTTTTCGTTTTTTGGATGATCTAATCTCAAGAGAAGTTATATCATTAGATATATCAAAGTTAGAAGCTATTTAATTTTGTCCCAGAGCGACCACAGTGATTGTGATTAATTATTTTCTGGGTTTGGAGAGATATTTTAAATTGTTTTTAATACTTTATAATAATTATCAGATACATTCACTAAGTCAACTCTGAAGGGATTCATGTTCCCCTAGAAATGTAAATGTTAAGAATGATTTAACTGCAGTGAATATTTTTTAGTGCTTCTATTCTTACATTACACTATAGTGGAGATGGGTTTTTAATATATATTGATTCATCCAATAAATTTTTGGGAAGAATACTTATTCATTTTGATTTTGGTATAGATTTTTCCTCAAAAAATTTATACTTCATGAGACAAATTACCCAACACTTGATTGGTGTATGATGTGGTAATTTTTAATTAATTATATGTTGAAATTATCTTTACAGAGAAAAGTGTGATACATATATTGATCACAAAATTTTAAAATATATGTTTACCAAGAAAGATTACAATATATTTTAGAGATGATGGTAAGAGATGATTAATTTTTTTGACCACTCAACTCATTACCAACGTATGAAAAAAACAAGGGGGTTGATTATTTCGATTTAAATGATCATGCCACATTTTCCATAACTAGGTTAAAAAATGCTCCAATATTTTTAGTTTTCCAATTTATGAAACTAGAAATCATGAAGGAATGGGATAAATCTAATATTTCTTAATTTAATGTCTATCAGTCTATCCCATTAATGACTAAAGAGGTGAAGAAGAAAGATTTAGAGGTGAAAAATAAGGCTAGAAATGATCTTGAGTTTATAATTAATCATGAAGGGATAATATGTTTCAATAATTGTGCATTCAATTCATCCATACCATATTTTATGGAATATTTGTTATAGTAATATCACATTTCTTCATTATATAATTATCTTGGAAGTATGAATATGTATAGAGATATGAAAGAATAGTTATGGTGGGACCTAATGAAGAGAGATATCACAATGTTTTAATCTCCATGATTTGTATGTCATTATGATAAGGATAACAGAAAACAATTATGGGGATGTGACATCCATTCGACACAATAGAATTAAAATGGGAAAATATCATCATGGATTTTATTGTCAAACACCCCAAAATTTATAAAGGGAATAATGTTGAATGTTTTTTAGTTGATTACCTTAAAAAATCATCAAAAGTTTTTTTATATGAAATTTATCTATAGATAATCTTGTTAGTATATGCATTATGGAAGTACCCATTCAACTATATTTGACCATGATTTGTGGTTTACCATAATGTTTCAGTGGATTCTTCCAGAATATCTTTATTCAATGTTTAGTTTCAGCACTATATATCATCCTTTGGTTTAGGTTCAGCCCAATATAACAATTCAAACCCTAGAGGATATATTGTGATCTTGTTAAATTGATTTTAAATGTTATTGGGATCAACACCTTCTTCTAAATGGGTTTTCCTCCAATAATAGCTTTCACTAAAGAATAATTGTAGATCCTTTTCAATAAATATATTGAATAAAGTGTACAACTAAATCATACTATAATGAAGTTGGTGAAATAAATCAATTGGGACTTGAGAAAGCTGATGAAATTAAAAAAAAATTAGATCTATTCATCATCATTTACGGGTGGAATAAAGTTGGTAGAAATGTTATGCTAAAAATTACTAGAATGATTTGGAATTTAAAGTTCATGCAATGTTTTTTCTAATAATTTTCCTATTGAAAGAATTTAATTGTATTTTTTTTGAATGGATGACTAATCCCTTAGTATATTGGTAGCTTTTAAAATCTTGCTTATATCATCACGGTAGCATATCGGTCGACAATTCTACCAAACCTCGCATGTTTGAAATTCAGATTTCATACAACTGTACCATGATATTTATTATGAGTAATAGAAGGTAGATATTCAAGATCATTGATAGAAGGTCGTATGAAAAAACTCCACTATCATGGTCAATGTTTTGTAGTTAAACCACATTTGTTAGGAATATATATGGGGACATGATGATATAATGATGAAAAAATACTCTAATATGTTAATATTTCAGTGATGGAATTTCAATGGAAAATTTAATTTTATTGTGAATATAGTTTTAAATCTCTATAATTTATGAAATTTTTAATTAATATATCTATTTTTTTCAACATATTGTGTTACATGCAACACAATGTTTTAACAAACCATGAAAAATTATTAAAATTTTTATTTAAGCATGACCATTATTATATAGACATTAAAAATTGTAAAGTTAATAGTAATAAATCATTTTAAATATTAGTTACATTGGTTTTATATAATGAAATTATATTGATAAAAAAATACTTAATTTTCAGTGAGGTACTTATATGTTTGGAAAATATTATTTTCTCAAAAGATAATTTATTTACTTATTGTAACAATGATAAATTATTTTTTTAAAATTTTATAAAAATAATTTGATAAAATAATCTTCATTTGTTAAATCATCATGTAAAAATTATCAATGGGTGAATTTTTCGGATTTTTATGGAGATGTTAATAATTCGATGAATAACAAAAATAATATTTTATAGAAAATATCGTTTATTTTAAGCATTCATAAGATTTATTTTTTAAAAAAGCGTTAGTATGTTAAAAATAGTTCAATTTTATATATATTAATAAAGATTATTTTATTTTTATTATTTTATTACACAATTTTTATATAAAAAATTGTAAACATTGGATCATTTTCTCCCTAGAAAACCGCTTTCTCATCGCATATACATGTTTAATTTTAAATGATATTTTGTCATTTTTATGATTATAATTTGTAACAATTGATTACCTATTTTTAGTTTGAATAATATATATTATAATAAGGTCAATTTTATTTTACTTCAATATTAATAGAAAAACATTAAAAATTAGTCCTCATAATTATGGTGAAAACATGTTTAGCAGGCGTTAAACTAAAAAATGATTGGTAATATTACCTAGAAACATTTTCATCCCCTATTTCATGTCAATATATTGACCATAAATAATATATGGTTTGATAATGAGAAATTTTAGCGACTTTTATAATTTCAAAAATTTGGTTCATATTTTTATTTCAATAAACTATATGTCACTCATATCACTTATAAAATACGACCCCATATCCTATCCTCGTCAAAATTCCAAATCACTTTGGTTTGGAAAATCACTACCCAGGTTACATCTCAAACTTACTCCACACATATAAACAGAACCCATTATACTATTAAGACATTCTAATAATTATTTATATATAATTCTTTTCATTCTCTTGAATAAGAGTAAGGTTCTTAAAAATACATTTTTCTTTAATTAAACTTCCACCTCCTTCAAATTTTAATATATTATATTATTATAATTAAATGAATTTATCCCATATAAAAAAAATTCTTATGTTAATGGAATAACCTATATCTATTTATTCTTACATCAAATGGGATATGAAACCATCATTCATTTGTATGGTGGTCTTCCACCTCATGAACATATGTTATTCTTTTTCCATCACTAACTCTCATGGTAGGATATAATGATGGATTGTATAACACCCCATGACTTTAAAATATGACCATAATGTTTGATATAATATATGACAAGAAAAAATCTTATAATATAATATAAAATCTCTATACTTTATGATATATTTTATTAAATTTAATGTCTTTGATAGATTGTGATTCATGCAATTCTATGTTTAAACGAAACATGATACTGTATTAATATATTATTATTTAAAAATCATCATTATAAAATTTTCATTAAGTTGGAATGCATTTATTAGGATAAGTACATTATAAAAACTAAATGGTTTTAAAGTGAATAAAAAATTTATTGTTTATCTATTGATTGGAAGAAAATACTAATCATTTTAAAGAAAATGAAATATTTTCTAAAAAAACATTATTTTCTTAATATGTAGTTCATTTCCTAATTTCACGCATAATTTAAAATTTAATTTTACCACTATTAAAAAAATTATAAATATTCTCATTTTTAAAATCTAATTGTGAAAATTAACTATGGATGATTTTGTGTTATGTTTCTGAGAAATATATTTACGTGATGAATAGTGAAAAATAATGATTTTTATTGAAAAATGATATTTCAATTAAATTATTTAAACATATAAACTGGGGTAAAAATTTTCTTTAAATTAATATTATCTCTATTATAAGACAATTATAGTTATTTATGTAATTTAAATCAATTTTATATTGAATTTTCATATTAAAACATTGTATGCTTCTGAAAATATTCACATTCAAAAAACACTCCTTCATCAGTTCTACGGTTTATTTTTATATATAATATGAAAATTAAATAAAAATTAATATGAAAATTAAATTAAATTTTTGGACTAAGAATAACTTATTTCTTCAAATAAGATCAAATTAAATTTTTTTCATAATGAATAGTGAAAATAAAAAAAATTCATAACTGTGAATAATGATAAAATGGGATTAGTAGGGGATAAACTAAGAACTAATAGTTTATGAAAAAAATGATATAAAAAAATATATATGGATATATATTGATTTTACAACCACTAAAATTTAGCAATGTTCAATTTTGGATGTTTCTGGAATGACAAAACCATGGGTATCACATTTTCCATTAAAAAAATCCATGTGTCATGTCCTCTACTTATTAAAGACCTCCCCCACACCTCCCCTCATCAAAAATTCAAGACACTATTTAGAAAGTACATCCCCAAATAACATCATTAATTTACTCCCTCATCCTAGTGGGCTTAGGGTGACTAGGAATCCCTTCTAAAAATGATTTCGGTAAAATAAAAAAGAGGCACTGTTAATAAGAGATAAAATCTATAAATAGACATACATTTTTATTTATTCGTCAATGTCCTTAAAATATTCGTAAAATATGGTTATATAATAATAGATTTCTAAAAAATATATTTGTTTTCTACTATCATAATTAAAATTAAAAAATCTATCTAAACTTCAATCAAATGGGAAAAAATAAATTGATCATGTGTATTGTGGACTACCACCTCGCAAACTGATGAAAATAATTTTACATCACCCCTATTCGAGGTTGGAAAAAAAATGGATTTAACACATTAACATGATATTTATTAAATAATTATAATTATAGAAACATTTTATCACATATACCTTCTTAAATTCCATTTTGTGGGTGATACTATAATGTTGCTCGTGTGTATGGTGGACTACCACCTTATGAAGCGATATGATTCATTTTCTTCTTAATATTTATGTAAAAGTTATTAAGGATAATTTTACAAAATATATGTGGTATTTTTTCTACACATACATTATTGAATAAAATTTAACAGCAACCATCTTACCTTTAAATCTATTAGATAACAATTATGTCGAATATGCGCACGTGTGGACTACTGCCTCCACATAGTTATGTGAAATGTTTTTTATTTTATTTTCACATTTATTGTAATAAGTATTTATTTTATTAATATAAATACTATATATTAAATAAAATTCTTTAATTAAATTATAATTAATATTTATTTTTCATCTATTTCATTTGTTGAGAAAAAAATGGAAACAATGTTATGGTATACGCACGATATACCATCTCCATGAATTATGTAATCCATTATATATATATTTATAATTTATATATTATCCTATGTAAATAATTAATTAATTTATATGATGCTGTTACAATGGATATAATTATAAATATGATGTAACCATGATCAAATTAAAATGACCAAATTTACAAAATTGAAACATAAATAAAAAACAAAGTAACTATATCAAAAAAGAGAGATTTTAAAAAATACTAGTTAATAAAGGGTTTATATAGACTCTATGTAAATTAAATATGGTAAAAGATATATATGTATTGTTATATAATATATTTAAAATAAAACAATATTATTTTATTCTTTTTAGCATTCATATATAAGGAATTTAAACTTGAGGTAAGTGTTTCTTATCTCACTTTTACTTCCATGAGACATAAACAATATTTACCACTTAATAATTTGAGTGGTTAATATAATGGACAATTAATAAGTTATATCATTAATCTATTAATATTCATGGTATTGAAATTTTCATTGTATGAATTAATTATTTTACGGTTCTTTCAATTTAGTATTTAACAATGTGGTAAGGTTTTATTTCATAACCTCATCATTATTTAAGATTTTTTTCATTTTAAAATCCCGTATAATAATTATATAATGTTTCAATAATATATACAATCTATTTCATTATCCTATAGTTATTCAGGAATATTTAAAGTTGTAGTTCCATTTTACCACTCCTTTTTACTTAAGATAAATGAGAAAATGTTTTTAGTAAAATATTTTTTCATTTCTCTCTATAGTTGAAAATCCATTATCTTCAAAGATGATGTTTTCTAAAAAAAATCTGAAAATAATTTTAATAATTTTAATAATTATTTATTAGATATATATTTACCCATTTGTTGAATTTTTTACAAAATTTTTGAATGGAATCTTTATGTCATTTTCCAAAAAAATTCTTTTTGGGTTTTAACATAATTGTTAAATGAATCTGTGTTCTATTGTTTACTATATGAAAAAAATTCGCTCATTGCCACTAAATGTATTAAATCTAACTAAAGTAGATTTAAATGGCTGTTTTCAAATAAAATTGATATATTATTTGAACTATTTTTAAAAAAAAATTCCAAATAAAAAAGGTTATTTTCTTCAAAAATATTTTTAATGAATTATTTTTGGTATTTCTATTTATCAATGAAATAAAACATTTATTATATGTGTGATATAATTTAGATATTTTGTATTGATATCATACTTATTCTTGCATTGGAATTTTTATGATCAGTTTTTCTGAAGATAGAAAAATTTATAATAATTTACAATATAACTCTAGATGGTTTATGACTATTCTTATTGGATTGGGGGATGTATTAAAATTTCATATATTAAATTTTCAATATGAAATTTTTTTGTTGATTTTGATTCACCACTATCATACGAGTAATTTATGCTAATTAGTAAGTTATGGGTGGGGCCTGGTTTTTGATATCTATTTGTTGCAGCAATATGTCTCAAGATACAAACTAGCTGTTCAAAATAGATTTATTTTTGCACATAGATTTAGAATGTCTTATGAAAGGCCTTGATAGTATTTTTTAGATGTCCAGATTTATGCATTAAGTCATTAAGAAATCAGTTATTTCCATGTGATTATGCAATTATTTATAATATACATGGATAACTTTCATGATTATGTATATTTTTAGGAATTTATGTAATCATTAATTATTTATGAAATATTATTCATAGTTTATTAACTAAATAGATTTTTTATTTAACTTGATATGTTAATTATACTTATTTATTCTTGATATATTTTTTTGTATGCTTACCCGTATTGATTATCTGTTCTCACCCCTTTATTATTTTTTATTATCCCTAAGATATCAGGAAGTGATTTGTCTCGACTCGACACATGTTGGGGCTCAAGCTGTGAGTACCCCATTCCTACCTCTATAGGCCAGTGGGTGGCGACCAGCACCAAAGGCACAACAATCATGTGGAGTCCATTTCCTATTTACCTATACACAGACCCACACATCCAACATGATGCAAATTTATTGAGAGAGAAATGTAAAAGATGAAACCTACTGTAAAAATAAACCATACATGCACTGAACATTAAATAGTATCGATACGATGAAGTAAGTTTAAATAAATAAGTGTAAAAATACATGCCCAAATAAATTTTTTCCCAAAATGATATAAAACTGAAAGTAAATCTACTAAATAATCCCTACTCCTAAATCCCAGTTGTGACTAGTGCGTGTAGTCCAAGAACCCATACCCATAAGCTCCTCTGGTGTAGTGATTAAACAAGTGTGTTATCTACATAAGGCATGACCTGTGCCGAAAAATCCCATGCATGGGTGAGTATAAATATACATAGTAGGATTCCATGAAAAAACGGGTAGTAGAAGATGATATAAGAGTAAAATAACTATAGTAGATGGAAATAGTACCATAAATGAGTATTGCTCATCCCGACAAAAGAGTGAAGTAAGATCATCCAAACACAAATGTCTAGAATTGGTGAGAAAGTGAACATATCATCTAGCCTTCGCTAAAATAGTAGGATAATAGAATAGTCAAAAGATGATAATCTAGATACAGAAAGAATGTGTCATACCTCGTACATTGTCACCACTTGTAGAAGGATAGTAATTAGAACCCAAGGACTGTGTAATACAATAGGGTAAAAAAAATATATTCTTAGTAAAATAATCCCAAAAATAGAGTAAGGGACTCTCCATGTCATATCTCATCCTGGGAAGACAGTTTCCAAATATCCTAGAAGTAAGCACCATTGATACTCAAAATTCTTCAGGATTTCCAATAATAATAATTGAAAGGGGCTTAAACCCCACACCTTGATACTATCTGCATTGGATAGTTCTGTCTCACACATATGGTTTTTAAGCTATGTCACAAGGATGTGTCATGGTGGGGGAATCTCCCCTCTTACTCATGATCACATGTTAATGTTAAAAAACGAATCTTCCTTGATTCATTAGAAAACACCACTGCCCAGCCCCACTGAGGGGTGATATGCTGGGGGGTAAACCCAGAATATTCATTAGTGAATGACAGTGCCCAACCCCAATGGAGGGTAAGCCCTGAAGAGAAGATAGAAAACACCACTGCCTATCCTTAATGAAGGGTAGTCCTAGAAAATAAGATATAAAATTAAATTTCCCAATCCCACTAGAGGGTAACCCCAGAAGAGAAGATGACTAACACCACTACACAACCCCACTTGAGGGTAAGATGGTACTTTTATAGTCAATCTGAAATCATCACTTCCATGATCAAACACTTCGAGAAAAGAGTGAGTATCATGAAACAAAACATCATAACCTTGATTCTAAAACTATTTACTCCATCATGTTCTACTCAAAAAACACATGGTATAGCCTATTTACTATTCCAAAATGAAAAATATTTAAAATGGAATTTTTCACCGTAACGTGCTCGAATGTGTCAAAGTGGGACCTTCCTTCCGACCCCGAACATCAACTTCCCAAATTTATCAAAAAAATTTATTCTTGAATAATGGAACACACTGCTATAGATGTCACATCAAATAGATAAATGGTTTAATCATCACGGGCTATTTAATCTGTAGAAAGGGTCGCGGGGCTAGTGGACAGAATCCCTGTCGGTCCACCTACCACGGCAGTCAACCACTTCAGTTGACCACTGGCTAACCAGGGTCCAACCAACTCTGTGGTACCTCACCCACATTTCTGGCTAGCCAACTAGGGCTGGGCCCAACACACTTCAGTTGGGCCAGCCCGTGGCAGCCCGAACCATTCACAGATGTATCCCATCCCGCATCTAATAAAAGGTACATCAATCAAGTCGATCCTTGGAAGCATCAAAATTTCTGACCATCCACATTAAAGATGGCAGCTATCACCCCCAATGGTTGCACCGCGTGACCCATATCAACTGAACGGTCGGGCCGTAGACCATCATCAGAATCCGTTGTTGGTTAATGTACCACCAATGCCCCAATGGTTTGTTATAAAGACCACAAAGGTTAATCCGGTCACCCATCCATGATTCTATAAGAAGATCAGGGAGCCTTGTGATAGTGGATTCATTATGCCTCCCTCTGATCATAGATCCTTCGGTGGATGAGAGATCTCAAATTTTGTCAGTGGATAATTGTGAAGTACGAATGAAGAATGGTGATTTAAACACAGCTCAAAGGTCATGTTCATGTGACCATCAATGATTTGACAATATAACAACAAAAATATAACCATAAATTGAATATTTAATGGAGAAACTATATTAGAACTAAAAAATCAGGTAAATTCTACCTCGATTCAGCCGTTCATTGTAGGAGATACATCCACATTGCTCCATATTCAATCTTCCAAGGCTCAGGTATGTATTTCTTCACTATCTGATGATAAATGGTGATGAACTATTGATATATGAGAGGAAGTTCCTTGAATAGAGAGAAAGTGGGTTAGAGGAGAACACAAAACTAAACACTTAACTATCTATTTATAGGCTCCATGCATGGTGCAAGGGATAGAAATTCACTTTCCCCAAATTCATGTCACACTGAGAAAAAAAACTCCATTCCAAACACAACAGAAGACTCAAGTTTATAATCCATGTCCTTGATCAAAAGTTCTTTGGTTTAGAATTAGGGGTAAAATAGTTATATTTAATTATTTTAATTACCATTTTCCCCTGGGTGGCATTTTTCATAGAAGTCACACATAGACAAATATTATTCCTAGAATAGGGTAAAGGCCATGTTCTAGGCTCAATTACAGCCCCATATTTCTGATGTGAGTTATCATATAAGAGTTATCCTATTTCTATTGCATAAATTCTATAGAATAAACTTAATATATTTATAAAACTATATACGGCTACATTGATCCTTGGAATTGAACTTTTTTATAGTGCCTAACTCTTGAATTTTATTTTTATATATTTGAATGTGTTACAAGGAGAAAAACATGTCTCTATATCATTCTCTCCTTCAATGTTTTCGTCCCTAAAATGAAAAAACAAGGTAAACACTCGGGATACTCCGTCTGAATCTAGATCACTTATTCCCAAGAACTCTCCTACATATTTACATAGTACCATAGTATGTAAACCATGGAAATGGAATGTCTTTAAATGTTTTTCTCTAGTCGATCCTTAATTGTCACTAGGTGCTCTACAAAGGAGGCTCCATCTTCAATTTCCATCTCACACCAGTCGATGATATGTGTAATATCATCCATATATCTCCTCAACTGCAACATGATAATGACATCACACACTCTCTCCCAATGAGGGGGGTACTGCGAGGTGATAGGAAACCTCGCCAACCCTCTGCATGATATCGAATGAACTAATGAACCTTGGGGACCAATTTCCTTTCCAGTTGAACCTCTACATTTTTCATTGTGGAGAGACTCTTAAAAAGATGTGGTAAACCTTATTAAAATACAAGGACCTTTGATGGTGGTTTGTGTACAATTTCTAGCAATACTTGGTTGTACTCATATTTTCATGGATTACCTATACCTTACCATTTCTGGTTCGTACCAACTGTAGTTTAACAAGGGATGATTCTCCAAACTCTGTCCAACAAAAGGGTGACCTGATGTGTCTATCGTCACGGACTCATATAGTTCCATACTAAAGTTAGAGTGATTAAAATGTTCTATGAAAACTATACGCATGGTTGGTGATCCACATACCTCCATCCAAAATCAATGATGTAATCCCTCACCATATCGTCCAACAACTTAATATTGAACTTGATTCTCCCATCTGTCTGGGGGTGAATGGTTGTACTCATCTACGGTCAGGTTATGAGTGACTCCTTCAATCCTCAACAAAATCATGAAATAAATTATGCATCCTGATCATAGATGATCGTCGAGGGTACCCCATGAAGGTGAACCATATATTGTATTTACAACTACCCCAAACACTACACCAAACACTACTCCCTGATAGTGAGGAAGTGTTCCTGCATTATAAGTCACTCCAATATCACCTACAAAGAGTCACCACCCATAATTTTGTGTGGAATCCCAATGATGAAGTCCATGGATATTCCATTCCACTTACATTATGGGATTTTCAGAGGATACAATAGTCCCACAGATACCTAATGCTTAGACTTCAGTTAGTGAGAGGGTTGGTATCACGAGATGAAATCATAAACACTTCATCTCTTGTCAGACCACCAAAACTTCCACTGAATATCCTTGTACATCTCCCCCACACCAGAATGTATAGCTATAGGAGAAGTATGTAACTCTTTCATTACTTCCTCTCACATCATTATTGGAATAACCGTACACCCCTGGAACAAGATCTCATGATTTCCTCCTTTTGAATTCCCTACCGGTACTTTTCATGTAGAAATTTAGTTATATAGAACATCATAGTTGATATATCATAACTAGACTCTGTCACACATTCAAAGAATAAAGGTTTCAGTACCATCTAATGTAGAAACATTGTACCCTCATGCTCCACCGACGTCAGTTTTAGGGAAGCTAACTTCTCCAAATATTCCCCCACTAGAAAAGCCTTGTAATTCATGAAAATGGAATCTTATATAATGTTTCACTTCCCTTCAATATAGACAATCGTAAATTTTTACTCCCACAGAAACTATAACCCTATTTAATGCCTCAGTTTCTAATATCTCTGAGTAATGATATACCTGAGGATCTAGTAGTCATAGTAAACAACAATACTCTCTCTACGGAGGTAGTGTATCCACATTCTCAATTCAAAGACTACTGTTGTGAGATCTATGTCATTATTTTCATAGTTATGATCATAGGGTCTCAACTGCCTTGACTCGTACATGATTACTATCTATTTTTACATCAAATTAAAACTGAGACTATCTCCTAAGGAATCAGAGTACAATACGAACCCAACAACCTCCTCTAGTTTCCATTTGTACCGGAGCACTCATCATCCTCTACCTAAAATCCTATAAGTCCATATGGTACTGCCTAGACCAAGGAAAAAATTGTCCCTTCTACATTACATCGGTCAAAAGAGCTCCAATACTAGAGAAATATTCCCCAAATATCTGGTTTTACCCAAAAAAACAAATGATTCTTCAAACCTATGATGCATTATTGGGTAGATCATAAGAAATAACTAACTCGATCATCATGGAATGAAGGGATAAACCCTCTTTAGAGATGACATGTCCCAAAAAATAATCCTCTTATATCTAGAACTAACTCTTTGAGAGATTTCACTAAAGCATGTACTCTCATAGTAAATCAAGGGCCATCCTCAAGTGCTCTACATGCTCCTCCTCTGACGCCGAGTAAAAGAGTATTTCAACTATGAAGACAACAATAAATAGGACCAATTATTGATAGAAGATCTGGATCATCAAGTTGGTGAAAACAGATCGGGTTTTTTACACTAAAGGGCTTCACTATGAACTCGTAATTCCCTTAGTGACAACGAAAGCCTGACATCAGAATATTAACCTTGTGAACCCATAGATTGTTTGAGTCGGATCTAAGATTGATCTTCGATAACCACTACACCCCTTGGAAATAGTCAAAGATAATTTCAAACCTTGATAATGGGTACTTATTCTTTATCATTCTGGTATTTAGGAGATGGAAATCCACATAATGCTGCAAACTCTTATCTTCCTTCTTCATGGATAGAACTGATGCTACCTAGGGGGGCACAGTGGGTCTATTGAAACACTTCACATGAATGTCCTCTATCTATAAACGTATCTCCAAATACTTGTAGGGTTCTATTAAATATTCCATAAAATATATCTAGATAGACTCTAGTTGAAAATAAATGAAAAAATTCATCTGCCACCTTGGAGGTAGTCCCATGAATTCTGTAGGGAAGATGTCCATATAATCTTCCACAACTTAAAGAACCCGGTTCCTGAGGAGTCTAATTCACCAAGGGTAATTCTCACTAACTAATGTTAAAAATATTATAGTCACTTGTTCATAGCACTCACCTTCTCTATTATGAGGCCTTGTTCACCTAGAATAGTGAACCCTGTCCCATTAGTGTGAAGGCATCTTACTAGCTTACAGAGACTTTCAATCTAGGCTTGAACCACGGAAAGCCAATCCATTCCCATGATGACACCATAAGGCTCGATTGTGATGACTAGTAGGTCCCATGTGAACATTTCCCCTCTAAATTAAATATCACACTACTGTTAGATAAAATATAAATAAGAGGCACTTCCCTTAGGAACCTCATGTCAAAGATGTTGTGATAGCACCTCAACTAGGTGATCCAACTACTGTACATCGAAAAAATAGATAGAATAGTGATGGTATATTATGTCTACTAATACCGAAGCAAAAGAAGAATAAACATAGAGCATACGTCATATCATCTCATTGGATAAAGGATCATGGACATTTAAAGCCAGCAACTATCCATCGCCCCGGCCGCTACCTCACAAAGCATAATGTGGGCTACTCATTCATGGTGGTTTTGGTGGTGGTGAAAACTCATAGCACTATCCCCCAAACATGGTCCTATTTCTCATTCTCCTCTTCCTATAATACCTCTCTATGGGAGCTCCCTGATTGCGATGCTTCCTCTTTTATGGTAGTCCACCTCTTTCTTTCCTAAGATTCTCAGCTCGTTGGGTCGGGCAGTCCCATACATTGAAACCTAGGCCATCACACATGTATCATCATCCATCTCTAGCCTGATTTGGTGATATATTCTACACTACTACCATCTAACCATGTGGATAATACTAATCTTGGAAATATCCCATGTGTTGCGGCCCTTCCAATTTATGCCTGCGAACTTACATTGACATCTCCACTTGGAAGCAAAGACTACCAGTCCCAGATAACTATAATACATCTTATAGAAAACTCTCCATCACAAGTTCCCACCCCAAAATCTTTCCATAATTAGGGATGCACAGGGTAATTTTTCTAGCATATATATAATGGAAATGACCATATATGAAATTATGAGCTTGGAAGTGACTATCATGGATCATATCCAGGGTGTATCATGTAAGGTTTGTCATCCTAGCCATGTGTAAAGACACTTTCATGGATCCCTACTGCAGCTGAAGATGCTCATGTATCATGATAGAGTGAAAGCATGAGGTGAAGTACTCATCATGAATATTCTACTAAAAATAATCCCATGAGAGTGCTGACTCGTCATGCATTTTTATAACTAAACCCCACCAGTTATGAGTCATACTTACAAAAATGATTTCTTCCAAAGGATCCATCTGGTCTGCCAGTGTCCGTACCAGAATGATAATTATGACTACTTACTCTAACCAATCCTCTTCTACATGAGGGTCAAGATAGACTTGAAACCTCAGTAGACTATGTCAACGGAACACCCACAGAGTCCTCAGTCTACGCTCAACCTCAACCTATGATACATATAATAACTACTACTCCAGGGGTGGAGGTGATTCCACTGACCCACCTAGAGTAAAGGGATATCAAGGTGGGGGATAAAGTGAGGTATCATCGCTCAAGAGGTCATTGTCATGAAAGGGACCGAGTAACCTTGATTGCTGTCATCACAGAGGTATCCTGAGAATTATCAAGGATTGCCACATTCAGATCAGCATATATATATATAATAAAAATATGTGTGATGACTCAAAAAGGATAGTAAAATACTATATTATATATGATGAGTGTACCATTGATCCTTACAAAAATGTCTCATCATGCCGAGTTGACAAGTGGATAATCAGGGTCAAGGTGAATAGCTATGTCGGCATCCCCACCATTGCTAGACTCCCTGGCCTAAGAGCCACTTTTGGGACACATTGACACTATCTCCCTAAACCCAAAAAATAATTTTTTTAGGAAATTTATGAACAACATTCTTATGGCTGAACCTTTTTTATACAACTTTTTCCTGAATTGACCCATGCCGAGACTCAAGCCGCAACTACCCTAAGAAAATTTCCATAATCTAGGGTTGGAAGATAGAACCTACATAACAACAAACTGATTAAGGTATTTTACTACGTACCTATAGACAAAAACACAATCAAATCAATGCAAAAGTGGAAAGGGAAAAAGTAAAATATGTAACCTCCTATAAAAATAAACCTTATAAGCACAGAACACCAAATAGTATGGGTACAATAAATTAAGCTAAAAGGGAAAATGGTAAATTACATGACCAAATGAAAAGTGTCCCAACCTGATAGAAAACTAAAATTAAGTCTACTAAATAAACCCTACTTCTAAAATGCAGATGTTACCACTCCACGCAGTACGAGTTCACATACTCCTATGATCATTCAGAGTAGCGATAAAACATGTGAACCATCTTCATATGGTTATATATGTGTGGGAAAATCCCATGCAAGAGTGAGTATTACCATACATAGTTGGAAACCCAACAAATAAGGAACAATAGTATGAGATGTGAGTGGAAAAAACTACAACAGATTGAACAAAGTACAACTCTACCCAATAAATGAGTGAAGTAATCTCATCCAAATACAAGGTGTTAGAAATAGTGAGAAGGTGAAATTATCATCGAATCTTCTATAACTGTATTAGGAGAGTGGACCCATCGAACCATGATAATATAGACATAGAAAAAAGGTGGCATACCCAACCCGCTTCACCTCTCTAGGAAGGACAGTAACCAGAACCCAATGAATGGGTACTTCAATAGGGTGTAAGAATATATATATTCTTCATAAAAGAATCCTAACAAAAGAGTAAGGGTATCTTGATCTCACAACTCATCCCTGAAATAGATTCTATTACTATCATAGATGTAACCACCATCGATAATCATAATTCCTCATGTCTTCAATGAGCTTTAAGTGATGGGGGCTCAAACACCACACCATGATATTTTCCGCATTGGTCATGTCAATCTGACCAGAAATGTTTTCAAGTCATGTCACAAGGGTGTATACTAGTTGGGAAAACAATCAACTTAGTCGAGATCCCATGGTAATGTCAAAACATGCCTCATCACTGATTCCTCAACAAACAGCACTACCCATCCCCATTGAAAGGGGATACGCTAGAGGGTAATTATTGAAGAGTCATTATAGTACACCACTCTATAGCCCTACAATAGGGCAAGATCAGATGAGAAGATGGAGAATTCCACAGCCTATCCATGTCAGATGGTAAGCCCGTAAGAGATGATGGTGAAAAGCACTACCAAAACCCGTTGGAGGGTATGCCCTGAAGAGAAGATGATGAACACCACAACCCAACCCCACTGGAGGGTTAGCCGGTACTTCTATAGGTATTCTGAAAAAATAAATTCCATGATCAAACACTACTAGATGGGAATATGGCTCAAGATACATTTAATCATTTCATGGATTTTAAAACTGAGGTCACCATCATATTCTATATTAAAAAAAATGTAGTATTGGCTACTTACATTTCCAAAATGAGCAACTAGTTAAAATGGCACATTTCATTACAATATACCTGGATGGGCCAAAGTGGGGCCCAACTTATGTCCACGATCATAAAATTCTCAAATTCATCACAAAAGGTCTGTATAGAATAGCGGAACATGATTTCAAAAGTATCACTTCAAATTGATGCTCGGGTAAATGGTTATAGGCATTTGAATCTATAGAGGAGGGTTGTGGAGCCAGTGGACCAACTCGCAGTCAGTCCACCTACCGTGGCGGTTGACCGCCCAACTATCAGCCAACCCGGGACCAACCCGTTGGGTTGGACCCATACCATGAGACAGTCTCTATCCATAATAATGGATGTGGGTGTCGCTGCCAAGGATCGTGCCACGTGACCTTGTTCGGCCGACCAATTAGGCCATGTGTCCTGCAGCCTTAGGCACATGTGGGCGTCGACGCAGCTACTGATATATGGACTACCACTAGAATCCACCGCTATCTATCACACCGGTGGCGCCATATGGGTCCAATATATAGACCATCAAGCTCAATCTAGATGACTGACAGTGATTACATTTTCATATTAGGGACTCTTGTGATGGTGACATCACTACATCACCCTTTGATAATCTATCTTTCTTAGGATTAGTGTGCCAAAATTTTGTTGGTGGATAATCGTGAAGAATGGATGAAAAACGACGATTTAATCATAGTTCAATGGTCTTATTCATGATTCCATCAAATATTAGATTATATAATAATAAAAATATACCCATAAATTGAATATTTAAAGGATAAATTGAATCAGAACTCAATCATACCTTGACTCGGCGTTCTATTGTAGGTGATGCATCTATGACACTCCCACATCGACCCACCAAGGATCAGGTGGATATTGATCCTCAATTCATTGAAGAACGGCGAAAATGGTATAAAGAGTAGAGAGAGATCCTTGCATAGAGAGAAAGGTGATTAGGGGATATCCTTAATCCATCACACTTAACTCTCTATTTATAGGCATCTCGCTCAGCGTGGAAATATGAAATTATTGGGTTCCCTTATTTTATATCACACATAGAAAAAACACCACATTAAAAACTCAATGGTGGACCCAAATTACCATTTTTATTCTCTATTAGAATGTTATTTGGTTCAAAATCAGGGGTAAAATAATTATATTTAATTATTTTAATAAAAGTTTTTCTCTTGGGTGGAATTTTTTTAAGAATTCACGTGCTAATAAATTTTATGACTCACATAGGGTAAACACCACATTCCAGACTCAACCATGTCCTCATATTTCTGATCTCAGTTTTTGTTTAAGATTTATCTTGTTTCTATTTCATGCATAGTATAGCATAAACTTAATATTTTTGAAAAAAAAATTTTGGGAACAATGGGCCTCAGAATTGCATGACGTCTTGAAACCTAACTCTAGAAATATATATTTGAATATTTCAAAGTATTATAAGGTGAATATCGGGTCTCTACATGTTTTATGATTGAAATTCATGCGTATGATACCAGAATAGTTGGATTATAAAATAATATAATATATTTTTATTATATAATTTCAAACATATGTGTAATTAAATTTTATATCTAGTTTACCAAAACTACTAAAATATTAAGTCCTTAAAGTTGAGATACCTTATAATAGTGCCAATTTAATAAAGTAACCACCAGATCTTTGATTCTAGGGTTGTATTCCTTATAGCTGGTATCATAGTAATTTTAGTTAAATACATAGTAATTAGATTTAGGTGATATCGATTAGGTAATATGACCATATAAAATAAATTGAGGATAATTATAAAATAACATCCTAATTTTTTTTAATGTATATATTATTTGGGTTTTTTTGACAAATACAACCTTGTCTAGAAAATAAATATAGACATGGTTCCGAAATAGATGTACATAGAGGTAATAACTTCAATAATGGTGTGTTGGTCTTGACTCATGCACTACATTGTTTGTGAAAATGGACCTTACTACATACCAGGTTTGAAACACCTATGGTATATTCATTGGACAATTCGTGTTTTATTTAATAACCATTATGAAGGGTTTGAATTTGTTTGTAAAATTTGATAACATTACCAAAGAAACATTTTTTTAGGATTGGTAGATTATTTTAGGATAAATGATTCAATTTTTATTGTTTATTTCAGTAGTTTTGGGATTATAAATTATATATCATAATGTTATGACATAATATAGGGCATTCAATTATTTATAAATAACTTTTATTGGATATAATGGTAACAATATCAATGAATATAACCCATGTATGAATTCCCCTCCTTGAAAATATTATGAAGCTAGAGCTAGATCAATAGTTTTAAATGAAGACATTATAACCATATTGGTGAACCTAACTTAGGTTATGATAAATATCCTTCCTCATATTTTTTGGACTTATGATCCACCATGTAGTGTAAAACTTTTGGACCACTTCAGGATTCAGAAACCCCCCATCAGTCAATTAGACTATATATCCATTTTTTGCCGAAAAATGGGCATGTTCTTTAGTAAAGATATTTCTCACAGTTTGAAATGATAAAACGAATAAATTACTCATGTAATTTTATCAACTATTAGGAGATGAAAATCAATAGTGTTCATTGATTCAAAACACTAAGGATGAAGAATAAATAGATGAAATGGAAGAGAAGTATGTAAATGTAATATCCTTATAAGAGTATTTTCCACACAATAAATGACCAAATATGGAGAGGCACTTCCGGAATCTAGGATATAAATATGATGAAATTATTACCAAGTATGATTCCAAATTTTCATGTTTATAATAGAATTATACATACTATATAGTCAATAAAAATAGAAATATTTACCATTTCATTGATGTGGTTAATACAATTATTTGAATCGTAGTAGTCCCCCAAACATTTTCATTATATGAGGACTTAGTATTATGTGGTATAATGACCTGTAAAAAATTCTCCATGTCTTATGAATTTTATGGGAAATAAGAGAATGTTTTTTAAGGTTGAGATAATGATGGATAATGGGATTAATGGAATGATTAATTTCTCCCAAATGATATTTATGGAAAGAAACACCCTAGTACATTCTTGAAGGGAATGTAATTTTTCTACATGTAACTAGATAAAGAAGACCATGACTATGATTTCATAGGCCATAAATAAGTTCCAAGTCATCAGTAATTCAACTTTAATGAGTTGGTTCACTACAAAAATGAATTCTTGTAGAATAAAGTGAATAATCCATCGAAGGATCTAAGGTATCATGGTCATTTTTATGTTATTGCATTCATTTAAGATGAATGATTAATGTGCTTCAATTTGGATTCATGGATTATGTTGTAAGAGTATTTTTATATATTATATTATTTTTATAAGAATTTTGATATATATAAGGATTATAATTTATTAAATTTCCTTTATGTATTTGGGAGGATATGTTGAATGGTTCTGATTATTAGGAAAAGTGCCTTAGTATACAGTCGTTTTTTGGAAAACAAAACAATATAGAGGGATGATAAAGAGTAATATACACTCAATGATGAGATAATAATGATAAATAGATGTTTATGAGATAGTAATTTTGACTATATGATTTTTAAATTATTTTATGTTTTATATTAACATTTATAGAGTATACTTCATGTTTGGATTTATGGAATATATTTGATAACCTAATATTTTATCATCGGAAGAATACACATTTTCATTAAGGTTGTATGGTGATAAAGGTATTCACGTATTTTCAATGTGGCATCAAGAGAAATTTATATTTTTGGGGGATATATTATTTATTATGTCAATTACTTCTATATTTTGTTAGGCATTTTTTGGGTGAGCCTTATATTTCACGATATATGGAATGAATTATGTTAAACCTTGGGTGTTATTTGAAAACTTTTGCTAACCATTATGGCCTTAGTAAATATTTAAACATGGGAGAAATGATTTTACATTCTAATGATTTGTTAAATGTATATTTTCTACATTGGGAATAAAATATTCCAATTTTATATTCATTTTGTAGAGTAACAAATAAAGAAGGGATTCATAAGAGAAAAATAAAGAATAAAAACTGTAAGCATATTTTTAAATTCCCTCTATCATTATGGTAACATAATCTATCAAATTTAAGAAAAATGTCTTAATATAAAAAAAATTCCTATTATAATCATTTATTTTGAATGAACGGTCTTTCAAATCATTACATATTTTTTGTTTTTGGTTGTTATCTTTTTCCAGAAAGTGTTCTCTATCACTCTCTATTAATCCTTGGATAATAGTATTGTCTTTTATGTCCATGATTTCATTCCCCACCTGTGTAATCTCACATGGAAACCTAGTAATGTGTTATTTTGGATGGATATCATAACTCCATTTTTATATTTTAGAGTTAAATTTTTATTAATCATCTTTTTAATTTAGGTTTCCATGAATGTAATTTTCAAATGTCAAAAACTAGAATATCGGGGTCAAATTTAAAATTCCAAAGATATAATTTATTTAAGGGTGTAGAATGTTAAACCATTATATTTTAAAAGAGGAAAATAATTTAAATAGCCTATATGAAATGAAACATGATGATTATAAGAGGGCACCACACCATAATCCTTTATTATGTATTTCATTAAATTAAATTTCTTTCATATCTTGTGATGCATTTAATTTAAAGTTTAAATGAATAGAAATACTATATTAAAATATTATTATATACAACTAACCATTATAACCTAGATGTAAAGTTGCAGCGTATAAATAAGAATAACCTAATTATAAAAATTTTATAGTGTAAAAATGAATAAAATAAATTCCTTGGTTATATATTGACAATAATTATAATAATCACCATTTTAAAGAAAAATAAATGTTTTCTAAAAAAATATTTCTCTTAAATGGTGGTTTATTCTTGGTTTGTGAAAATAATTTAAAATTAATTTTTACCATGAATTTGGGGCTTGATTCACATTCAAATTATTAGTACAACTGATTCAATTAATTTAATTTTTTTTAGAATCTCCCAATAATTCAGATGAGCCAATAAGGGGAACAACATCAGCTATGGGTTCCCCCACTACCGTTGTCCTCTCATCATCTTCGGTAGTCTGCAGCCCTCCCACCATATCATTTCTTCCCTACGATATTGGTATATAGTCTGTGGTGGCTTCGAGGGTTTGTATCTATCCCACTGCATCCTCTCCTCGTGTCCTAGTTGAGGTTTCGTTCACTTTCATGCACTGTCATTTTTTCAAGCTTCATCTACATTCAAATCTATGTCTCCTTCCTAGATCGTTTTAAAGACCATGTTGGAATCTACTTTGTTGGGTCATCTCAGGGGTTGTCCTCGGAGGTCTTATCGGGGTTCAGTGGCTGTGTTTCCAGCCCTAGGTGGCGCTAATCCACTTTACATTCTATGTGGATTCCAGGTGATTGTGGGTGATCTATGGAAGAGGGTTTAGGTTTGTTCTTCCTACAATGTTGAGGGTGTGATCAGTGTGGGTTCGGGTTCTCGGGCTACTTGGTAGCGTGGTGAAGATCTAGTGTTTGAAGCCTATTGCGAGGTGTGGTATAGTTTGTGCAGTCTCTATGATAAGGATTGAGATCATTATTGGGTGTTGTGATTATGGTTCGCTTCAACTTGCAAAGACAATTTCTTCTTCATTCGAGAGGTTGTTTTGTGGTGATATCTGTTAATCCTTGATGTTGGTAGAATTTGTGATTTGGTTTGGAATCGGTATGCTTGATTGGATGGTTTGTGTTTCATTTTTTATTTGGGTGTTGTTGTGTGGCCTTCGAATCAAGGTTCTTGTTGCAATATCTTCTTTAGGGACTGCTCCAGAGGAGGTTTTGGGCTATGAGTTTCCATCAGATCCATGCTAATCAGAATGGGAATGTTTAGAGGGTATGAATTTTTCCATGGGTTCCAGGCCCTTGTACAATCTCTACATGAGACAGCTAGACGAGCAGTGGTGTGAAGATGGAATCTGGACCATATTTATTTTATTTATTCTAGATATAGGCTTTTCTTTTATTGATTTGATCCAGTCATTTGGGAATTTGTACCATTGGTGCATGGTTTATTATCTTATGTCATTGATGTCTTGGGTTTCTCTTTATCCCATAAGAGGAGTTTGTGATAATAATAAAAATAATTTTTAGTCAAATTAATTTTTACGACTTATAGAAAAATTATTTGAAATAATAAACCTATGTTTTAAAATCAACAATTAAAAATTATCTATGGTTGTTATTTTGGAATCTTTCTAAAAATATAAGAAAAATTCATGAATAGTAAAAATTACTGATTTTTTTAAATATTTACTTTTTGTTTAAATTATATGAAAATCTAACATACATTTTAAAATTTATTTATAGAAAAAAAATTCACAATTATATTACAATTTAACTAATTTATTTAATTTTAATCAAATTTCCTATTGAATCTTGATATTAAAACATTACATACTTATAATGATTTACTCATTGGAAAACCCCTATTTCACCACATATGCGGTTTAATATTAATTTCAGTTATTCATATATTGTAAATTGAATCTTTATAATTAGATTACAAATATTTATTAATTATAATTTATATTATATAATATTTTTAAAATAATTTTTAAACCAAATAAATATTTAAAATGTGTAAAAATTAATTATCACAATTAAGGTAAAAATGGGTTTATCTAGGGATAAATAAACTAGGAATATATGGGTTGAAAATGACTAAACCATGTCCAAACCAAAAAATTTATTCCATATTTTGACCTTATCACCTTTAAAATATTTTTATTCCAAATATTTTTTGGATTTTTTCATGATAAAACGTAGGTATCTCTTAATAGTTTCAAAAATTCAATGGTTATCCTCTCCCCCTCTTATAAAAGGACACCACTCTTCTCCAATAATCACACATTAAAACCCATTAAGTTCAGCCAATTACTTCCCTATTTTATTATTTATTTCCTTACCGACATCCTATTTTCCTTATATGTTTTAGGAATCCCTCTTAATAATGCTTTTGTAATAAAGCTAAAGACGCTTTCCAAATACGAGGTAACATTCATAAACATGATTTTTTTTATTTCTCCCTCTATCTCCATAAAAATCATATTAAACTATTATAATTTAATAAACCAATATATAAAATATAACTATATTTTATTATGTTAATTTCATAATCTGGATAATTCCATACTTCTATAAAATGGGAAATGAAACTGTTGATTTTGTGTATGTACCGCCTCACGAATCGATGTAATCTATTTTACATCCCTAACTATTGACGCTATATAATTTGATATTAAACATATTTTTTTTGATATTTATGAAATAATTATAATTTATAAGAATTATATAACATAAACCATCTAAATTGTCATTTAGTCGGGATGCTATAAATTCACTTGTGTGTATGGCGGACTAGCGCCTCACGAAGTGATGAGATTCATTCTTCACTTACACATAACCTGAATGATATAATGGTTAATGTTGATGGTTTATGTGATATTTTTGATCTATAAATACATCTATATATATATATTATAAAATATAACTTCTTACCTTTTATTACATAGGAAAATAATGACATCACCCATGCATATACAGGGACTACCACCTATAGATAACGATATGAATTTCTATCATTTTATTTTAACATGAATGGTGATGAGGAATATTTTATTAATATAAATTATATATATGGAATAATAATTATATTTTATAGATAAATTCATATTAATTATCATTTTGTTCTATCAATTGAGAAATAAATTGGATAATGTTCATGGATAGGCATGGCCTACCATCTCTAAGAATAGTGTTTTTAGTTTTGAATCTCGTACATTAATATATGTGTTATTAATATAATTTATTAAATTTCAAATATGATTTATCCAAAATATTCTACGTAAAACCAAAATTACTGATCTGAAACATACTTGAATAATGAATCAATTGTCACACAAAATACTGATTTTAACAAAGCATTTTAATGAAAATGTGATAAAATAATCTAATTAAATCATATATTTTAATAGATATATCACTATATGTATGTAATGTATTAAATTTAGACTGATATTTATTTTATAATATGTTTGTAAACATATAAAACAATTTGAACTAGAGGTAAGGGTTTATCGTCTCACTATTAATTTAATTAGACATATTCTATATTCACCAATTATTCCTTTACATGAAATTTATATATTTCATTCGATATATTATATCATTAATATCAACATAATAATTGAAATAAATGTTTCATTTTATGATTATTTCTTTTAAGGGTAATAGGATTTTGAAGTTAACAAAGTAGAAAGGGTTTATTTCACAATATCATTTTTACTTGGGATTTTTTCTACATAAGTCCTCCAATGGGGAATCATTTTCTATTTCAATAATTAAAACATATATTTCCATATTTAATGGTTATTCAAAAACATTTAAAGCAATAGTATAATTTTTAAATAATCGTTACATAAAAATATTGAGAAACTATTTTTTCAGGAAAAAACCAACATCATGTCTCTATTTGGTCGAACAAAGTTTTTCTTCAAAAATCATGTTTTATAAATATTTATTCAATATTGTACTTAAAATTAACCAAATGATTTGAAAAATAATTTTTCAACCATTTTTTAAATTTTCACAATTTTTTTGAAACAAATCATTGTGTTATTTTCTAATGAATCCCCATTTTTTAAAAAAAATGAAAGGAATATTTTTTTGAATATGTATTAAATAAATATAATTTTATTCCATCCTTAATAATGTGTGTTATAAATATTATTTTAAAATATTTAAAATTTTATTTTAAGAGAAAAAAATTTTCAATGCATTATGTAAACTATTCAATAATATATATTTTCATTGTGAAAAGTACCTTTTATTCATAGAAATGTTTTAATAAATTTTTATTGTATATCAATTCATAAATTACATCAACACAGTATTATGATTTTAATCCAATAAGAATATGTTGTAATATTGTCATCCTTGTTCATTCATTTTATTATTTATAAAAAAATTGACGAAGATGGAAAAATGGCACTCGCTCTCGTCTCCCACTGATGGCGAACCCTGAGCTAGGGTTTGGCGATGGATGTTGCTGCGACCCCTCCTCCCTCAGCCGGGGGAGGGGGATCGTCTTCTCCTGCGCTTGAATCTGGGAAGTGCGGTGATGGTGCTCATCAACCCTGGCTGGCCACAGGCTTCCTCTTTCTGACTATCAATGTCTCCCCGAATGTGCCCGGATGCATCTCTGGTCAACCCGTTGTTCCAGTTACGTTATAGGAATTCTATGAGGCTTCGGCGCTGCTTTTTAATGCCCTAATTACAAGGTTTGTGAGAAGGCATCCGCTGTTGGAGGATTTTGGTAAGTTTGTAAATGCAAAATGTGGGCTCAAGAATTTTGCGCGTGTTGGAATTCTTGGACTGCGACAAATCCTCATCTTGTTTGCGGATGATGAGGATTTGGGAAAGGCTTGGTCCCGAAGTAATATGGATTCTAGTTTCCATCTTCTTCGATGGAACTTTGAAAATCATTTGAATCGTGATTCTCCAAATTCTGCAATCTGGTTGTAGTTGCTGGGTCTTCCCATCCCTTTTCAAAATCCAGGACTTCTACGCTTGATAGGTAATTCCATTGGACGTTTTATTTTCTGTGATCAAAGAACTGCTTCTTTGTCAAATCCTGCCACTGCGAGATTCTGTGTTGAAATGGATCTCTCAAGAGTTCTACCAGAGGTTGTATAGATCATCGTGGAAGGAGAATATATGTACGCTCAAAAAATTTTGTATGAAACTTGGATTCTGTTTTGTTCCAATTGTTGCAAGCAGGGTCATGAAACAGTTAAGTGTTGAAGAAAGATTCCAGCTTCCCATTAGGGTGTTCCTAATAATACTGGTAATGAATATATGGTTCAAACTCAAGTAGATCTGAGTCCAGGGGCATCTGAAACTGGATTGGTCCCGGCGGTTGATGATATGGTTCAACATCAAACAGGTCTAAATCCTGGGGTATCTGAAATTGGATTGGCCCCAGTGGTAGATGATTTGATAAATAATCAGGTCCTTGTAGAGGTTTCTTCATAAATGCGTGTGGCGCAGGAGACCCAATCAAGAGAATTGACGAATGAAAGTAAAATAGGTATGGAAGATTCAATGCAGGAAAATGAGAGCTCCATGAATATGGCTAGCAGAAAGGGGAATGAATTAATGGAACAACCTGATAAAGGGAAGATAAAGGATGGTGAGTCTGACATACAGTATTTGGGAAGGGGATTAAAGAAAACTCATACATCTAGTGAGAGTAAATTTCCAGGGTAGATCTCTCCTGTCATGGTACAGGTTAGTGATGATGGATTGATAAACAGTTCGACAAACCATTTTTCTGTTTTAATGGATAGTGACCGGAATAAGGATGAACCAATGGAAGAGGAGGAAATTCGGTGACTCGCATCCCATGAAGATCCCATCACTGTCCATGTGATTGAGGCCTCAGTTGTTCTGACCGTGGGTGATTCTGGTGGACAGCCTCATGTCTCACCTGGGATGGATCAGGATAGAAATGGGAAAATAATGGGGGGTTCTGCTGAGAAAATCAAGGAGATTCCAAAGGAGGTGAGTGGGGTATTGGAAGCTTCTCATGGGCAGGTTATTCACGGTGAGTTGGTCATCAATGGTGTGGTTGAACAACAGCATGGTTCCGTGGTGGCAGAAGTTAGTGAACATGACATTGTCATGCAAAAGGAAACAATGGTGATATAAAATCCGAAAGTGTGTCAGGTTATTGGAAGAATTATGAATGACTTGAGTAAGAGCAACAAGGTTGAACCTAGGTGTGATGTGGAGTCACTTGGTTACCCCCTGCAAGAAGACCATGTCTCATACAGTGATTCCCTTATGAATGGGAAGAAGGGAGCCTCTGAGAGGGAAGAGCTTGTGAAGAATACAATCAAAAGAAGACCCAGGAGAGATTACTCTGATATGCCTAAAATGATGTCGACGAGATCTGCCTTTAAAAAAGATAAAGGGGTTGCGATTGATGCTGGGAGGATATCAAAGAGTAAACGTCCCTACAAAGAGGAGCTATCTTAGGCGCAGTTGAAACGGAGGGAACAATATATCCAGCTCTTCAAGTAATATGAATCGTCTGATTGGGAATCTGCTGATGCTGATGCGATGTCAGACTTCGGTAATAGTGATGATTATGGTTTTGATATGATGTAATTTTTCTTCTGTCTGTCTTTGACCTTTGTTATGCACCTCTTCTTTTATTAATAAATTTTG
This sequence comes from Viscum album, assembly GCA_963277665.1. Lineage (NCBI taxonomy): Eukaryota > Viridiplantae > Streptophyta > Magnoliopsida > Santalales > Viscaceae > Viscum > Viscum album. Next base: position 1,842,843,331 of record OY728157.1, on the reverse strand, counting down.
GGGATCAGGCGTGCCTGATCCGAACTTTCCTGGTATAAAAAAATTGACTAAGGATGTATGATTTTGTTATTATTCACAAAATTACTCCTGATGGTTTATGATTATGTTAATTTGATTGGGGTAAGAATTAACATTTCATAAGTTATATTTCTAATTAAAATATTTATTTTTATTATATTTCACCCCTTTCATTTTAGTAATGCATCGGACTTACTATGTTATGAATAGAGATAGATTATGAATAGCCCCTCAATTTATCAATTGGTCTCATGGGACAAATTAGTATTCCAAATTAGATAGGTCTATAAACTCATATTTAAACTTTCTTGTAAAAGGCCTTGAAATTATGTTTTAGATTTTAAAAAATATGTATTCTCTCATTATGGGATCATTTATTTTGATTTGATGATTACAATAGTTAGATTATCCTTGGAAAATTTTCAAGATTATGTGATTATTCATATGGACTTATGTGATCATCATTTTCTTATTCAATATTTTATAAATTTCATTATTTACATTTCATGTGTTTTAGTTTTTTACAATACTATATTGATTATTATTTTTATTCTTGATATCTTCCAATTTACTATTACCCTGAACAATAATCTATTCTCACCCTTTTCATATGTTTTATTTTTTCATGATACCATGACTTGTTTCATGATTGATATACATGGATATGTGAATGGGAATAATGGAATTATAAAATATTGTTTTTTATTTTATGCTTTCAATTTTATATTAACGTCATTTTTGTATATAATTTATCAAGGCTAATAAACTACTCGATACTTCCAGATGTGATACCTTATATCTAGTGTCAATGTAATAATATAACTAATAACTTCTGAATATTTTAGTGAAGATGTTTACATATATAATTTTTATATATGATATATATGATATTATTTTACTCATTTAATTATTACATCACATATACCTTATTAACTTTTTTCTATGGGAATTCGATAACAATGCACATGTGTACAGAAAATTACAACCTCACAAAGTGATGTGATATATTCAATATTAACATGTAAGGGAAAAAAGGATGGTTTTAAGGAACACATATTATATGAATTACATTATAATGACCCTTGAATAGTACTATAATATTTACCTTTCTTTTTTCTATTTTCTGTGGAAATAAAAACAGTTTTCATGAATATGTACAACCCACCATCTCCCTGAATGGTGTATTTAATATTCTATCAAAAAAATTTATGGATTACTTGAAATAAATATATAATTAATTTATATTATAAATTTATATTGTTTTTAATTTATAATTGGATGTAACCATGACCACGGTAAGAGGACCAAAATTAAGAAATCAAATATTATGCCCTAATCATATTGTGGTTCTTGGCTAACGCATTACTTTAAAATAGAATAGTAAATGAAAAAGTCATAGAAGTTTATATGTAAATAATATTTTTTATGACATATATAATTTGTATTATAATATATATATATATATATATATATATATAATAAACATATAAAATATTTTTCAATGTTTAGAAAGGAAGTCACAACATAAGGTAAAGAATTATTGTCTCAATTTTCCTTTTGTTAGACAAATGTTATGTTATACATATGTCTTATCCTATGAAGTATTTATACATACTCATTTATATTTAATAATATTAATTAATTTAATATCATGTTATGTTATTTATAATTTAATTTAATTCATTTATTCATACTTATGAATCAATGTTACAATATTTTATAGAGTTTTATGATAAAATCCCATTATTTAATGGGGTTGTTTATGATTATGTTTTTGAAGAAGAAATATTATTTCCCACCTACAAAAAAACTCATTTACATTATTCTCATAAATTTATATCCTTATAATATATGCTTCCATTTTATTTTCCTCTCTTTATGAAATCAAATGGTTAAAATAATTTTTAAAGAAAAATTACTACTAATTATCTCTTTGGTAAAAACATCCATAATTATTATAAAAACATGTAATTTAAAAAAATCAATTTTTTTAACATTCTCTAAATTATTTATAAATAAATTATACCCATGTTTTCCTTTTTTACAAAGTGTTTTAAAAATAATATTTCTATTATTTACAAAAAAGTCATATTTGGATTTTAACAAAAATGTTTCAGGAATAATTTTTTTAACATGTAAGACATCAATAAATATCCTATAATCAGTAAAATTATTTTATTTTAAGCATGGTTTATAATTTTTAATGGTTATTTTAAAATATATGGATTCCTATTGTATTTTATGAGTATTAAATTTTGAGAAGATAATTCTAAAAGAAAGTATATTTACCTCATGATATATTCTGGATGATTTTCCTTTAAAAATCATGTTCAATATCAGATGAAAACATTTTATGGTACTAATAATTTATTGAAGATAATATCCAAGGATACCATTAATATTCTTTTTTAATTTTTTTGTGATTATGATAAAATGATTATTAAGAAGCCTACTTAATTTATCAAAGGTTATACCAAGATAATCTACTTATGAATCCCAATTATTTTTCTATGATCTATGCTTTGAGGAAATGATGAAATTATTATGAAACATTTTTCTTTCCCATTGGTTAAGTTTTCTTGAAATTTTTATAAAATAAATTTTTTATATTGGGTTCTGATATGATTATTTTATATGATCTTAGATAAAACCTTTTAGGATTTTAATTATATGATTGGTGGAACCTATATCTTCACCCAATTCATTGGGTAATTAATGATATAACGTGAGATAAATAAGACTATAATGGGGAGTTAATGGAGTTCAGTATTGACCTCTATCAACTATGATAGTCTTGGGTAAAAACCTTGACTTCTATGATGTTTTGGGCTGTTGTCCCATTCCAAAATAATATTATTGTTAATAGGGATTGAAATAAAAGGAAATGATTTTCAATACTTATGTGTTTGCCAAAATTATTTTCCTTGGGCTAATGATATATTCTCATGGTTCATTTCAATTGATTCTATTATGATTCAATTCTTATAAAAAACCAATACTAATGCCATGACTCATGTTTATGATTTATGATATGCATGGTATGTATTTAAAATTCTATTTTCTCATTCTCATTAATTTATATTCATGATATATTGATATCTCTTTTATTTTCCCTTATCCATAAGTTTATATCACACATTCATAAGTTTCATTTCCCTGGGTTTTGATGAATGGTATTATATATGATGTCTCTATCAAGGGATATTGTTTTGATGAACGTAGTAGGAGATTATGTAGTTCACTTATAGAACATTTTTTATGACTTGGTGATTTTAATGTCATGAGACATAAATGGTTTTGTTGTGGATCATTAGGCTATATATTTAATATTATCTGTTAAGATTTAATAATTAAATATGATAATATTTGGTCATTATCCAACCTGATGATGTTCTATTGAGATCATGTTCTAGGAATATCCATATTCATTTCCACCGTCTATGATTCAGTAATCTTGTAAAAATCCTCTCTATGTGTCCACACATATCACCTAGATTTTATCACTTTGTACATGTGGTAAACTATTTAATTATGTTATACACAATTCAACTAATTTTATATAATAAAAGGGATTTAATAAACTGGATCTTACTTTGATTTATTAGGATCAAGAAATGGGTCATTACAAATTAAATATTTCTATTATGAACCATTTAATTAATTTTATTATCCTTTAATCCAAACCACTAATTCTTAGAAAAAATTATAATTCCAGAGTAACAAGTTTATTCATTTTCTCACACATTCTAAAACCAATGCTCCTACTTTGAAATGTTCATTGTAGGGTTTTTCATTTTACTATGACACAAAATTTGTAACTAACCAAATTATGTGGTTGGGGTTCACTACTTTATGCCATTAATTTTTATGTTAAATTTCACACTCTTCATAAAAAACTCATCTATGAAGTACCCATGATCCATCCATAATCTCTTTTGAAATAATGTATCGCTAAAAGGAAACCAGTGTGGAAATATATACTAAATTTTCGGACCATTTAGAAATTGATGAAATTAAATCATCCTTACTACATAATACACATCCTCTATATTGTTAGGTATGGATTTGGTAGTGTTTTTACCTTTTCAGTAAAGCACAAATGATGTTTTTTACCCATTGTGTAAGTATCCAAAAATTTCCAGCGATGTTAAAAATATCATCTACACAACATCCATATTACAAGATGTTTCTCCATAAAAATACTTCCTTCATTAAATTAATATGGTGTAGCCTATCTTTTAAAATGTATGCCTTATTTAACACCATGGATATTAAAAACTTTCGGATTATTACTACACATCTCCTCATGATACATAAATTCTTCCATAATGACGGAACCCTCAATACTCTAGTAAAGTGAAAATTAAATTTTCACCTACTACAATTTAATTTATGATATGCAGTATAGAATCATTATGTGGACTTTTTTCATGGAATACACCATTATTAAACATCATAGAATCTATCACTCAAACAAATTTTTCCTTAGGTTTTTATGATTATGGATTTATTGGACCCATAAAGATATAGTAAATAATAACAACATCAATGAAACATTATTCCACATATAAAGTAATGTCTAGTTTTCAAAAGAGAAAATAAATACCAAATACTAAAGTGATTATTTTCCAAAAGTCACCCCGTTTTTGTTTGTTTAAAATTCAATATGAATTACATATCTTTACTCATCATAGGTAATCCATTATTCGTCAATAAAGAATTCTAATATAATATGAGACTGGAATGGTGTGAGAAAGACGTGTTATATGAGGGAATCCTCAAGATAAAAAATCCACCATTCTTAGAAAACAGCTCCAAAAAAATTTCAAAATATAATTATCCATATAATTGTTACATTCCCCTTTTGTCGTCAAGGAAAATATAACTATAATGAACTGTTATTTTGTAAATGACATTCCATTTTGGCAAAGTAAATTCGTTATAGTTATTTAAAACACATACTGTACTCTTGTTATTGTTGAATTATATGGCCTTTTGGATTTAATATATAGTTAATCGACTTTACCATTCATAATATAGCCTTTTTATAGTGATTGTTAATAATAGTATATTATGTTATTATTTTCTGTAATTGAAATGTATGGAATAAGTGTTGGCCTCGACCATTAGGATCATACCATATAAAGATCATATATTAGAGCTTCTGAGGAATATAGAATCACATTTATGTTTGGTCAACTAATCTAAGATGAGATTAAATAAATAAATATGTATTGTAACTATTTATGGGATAAATTAAATACTGTTTACATCATTACCCAAACCATGTTCTCTGAACAATCATAAGAATGTATAATCATCACAAACCTTACCCTTTTTTTCTACACAGGTGTAGTAAGGGAGTTATAAGACTATAGCCAATAAATATAAACTTTTATCCTTCATAATGAAATAATTATTTTATTTATTCCATTATATTAATACTTTATAAATTCTTATGTAATTTGTTTGATAAAAATTATATATTGATATGAAGAAATAAATAATTAAATTTATGAAATATATTATTTCAATTAATACAACCTTCTTATAAATTCATTAATTTTCTAAATAAATTATATGATTGTAGAATATTGTCATTATATAATAATTGTATAAATATAAATGATAATATAACTTAATGAGGTACAATTTAATTTTTATTAGTGTCAAAAGATGTTATTATCATAAAAACTATAAATATTTTGTAATTGTGAATCATTATATATCATGGATAGAATTTTTTTATAAAATAATTATTCTTTTTTAAATAATCATATCAAATTTATCAAATTTTTAATGTCCTATAATTTTATGAGATATTTTAAATTTTTAGGTAAACTTAAATTTGGTATAAATATACAGCATGTAATATGACATCGTAATGGTCAAAAAGTACTGTAATATAGGTTATAAATCGAAAAAAATACCAATTATATTTTTATCATTTAAAATTATTCATTTATAATGTTTTTTTAATTATTTTGATAAAAATTTAATGAATCCTTTGAAACATATAATGTATTTTAAGGTTTTAAAATAATTACATTATGAACATAACTCACTTCCTCATCACTAATGGAATAATTTTATATAATTTCATTATCTATATTATAAAATATTTTAAAACACCCTTATATGGTAGAAAATATGGGGAAAATAAATGTTAAGGTTTTTCGTTTTGATATTTTAATCATATAGAGTCCAAAACCTATGTTTGGAAATTTATAATGAATTTCCCACTCTTTTTCAATAAATAATAACCCATGACATAACTCATCCTCACTAAAAACCCATTTATCATGAAGATACAATCCCTATTTCTATCTAAATCCCTCTAAATGTTGTTCAACTCTGTAATGAATCTTTTCCAAATATTATAGATGTTCCCTCTCTTGGTAGGTGATTCTCCCCTCCTATTTATTCAAGTAGATTCGTTGAATTTTTCCATTTGATTTCCAATTTATCATGTTCAAATAATTTTTTACAAATCCATTATATTATCACTATTATTACATTATAATGAGAGGCCACCTTTCAATATCATTAATTAATTTCATAAATACTTCTGTACACCTATAATGATTCTCTAATATTCATGCAATATTCCATACAAAACATTTTTGTTGTGAACACCCGTACCCATTTCCAGTCAACAGTATTCACATAGATTTACTTCTCCATTCATAATTGGGAACATCCATGTTTGTAACCCATAATCCTTAATTTTCTAGTCAAATGTAACATTCGTTCCCACATCATTTTCTTGAATAGATAGAGAAGTGATACTTGTCTTAAAGATATAACCCTTTATCGCTAAAGCCTGGAAATAAATATTGTGGTCATCGAGAACAAGTGGGGGACTATTTTCTCTTTAAAATAAAAACATCTAACCAAATATTTCAAAACTAACTCCATGTACATGATTTATGTGAATAAATTAAAAAAATTAAAAAAATTACCAATTGAAAATAGTACAACCAAACCAATCCCATAATAATACCAAATTAGACTACAAAGTGAAAAAAATAAAAAAAAATTAAGACCCCAATCCATAGATCCATAGCTCCACTCCATGCTCCAAGATCCACGTTACCAAAATAGCCCAAACTTCCCTAAATTCCATAAAAAAGGTGAGATATTTTACCGTTACCTATGTCTTATAATAAAACATCTGTGAAAGAACCCTAGTTCTAATGTAGGGGTGAGTAATAATACTCAGAATGTTTTCCAAAAATGGCATCCCAACACATTCTACTAGGATATAACCCATTATCACATTTATATAAATAATTATATATATACAATAAATAATTTTATAATTTCCAGCAAGCCAAACACATCCTTACCAGAATAGTTTACCACAAAACAAACATATTCAAGGAAAGAAACCAAAGATTTCATTCCCCATTTTCCCCATTCACATTTGGCATAATAAAAATCATCCAAATTGTCTACACACCGATCACAACCATACAATCCATTTCACCACATAAGGTTATTGTTACCATTGATGTTGGAACATCACATCCTAACATGTCCCATTTCTATTGTGTTACTTCATGCACACATTAAAATCTCTTGATCGTAGTAAATCAGGCCCACTATCCATCCCATAAAACCCATTCTTATACCACAGAATCCAAAAATCATGACAGTCAACATTTACCAAGAGAATATAAACCCAAAATTTCCAAAAACAAATTTACCAATCAAGAACAATTAAATTTTAAGAAAACATTCCAAACCATTTTATAAAATCAATAATTAAATACCATCAACATAATATCACAATAATTCCTACATCAATTCAATAAAACATCTCTTTTATTGAAATCCACTTTTATAAACCATTTTCACAAAAACAACCAAGACCCAAATTTTAAAATCCATCATCAAAGAACATTAAAAAATGATATAAAATTTTACCCAAAATCCAATGATCATCAGAAAATGGATTTTAATCGAGCTTAGAAAAAAATTTCATAACCAATTTCAAAAAAAATTAAATCAACCCTTCTCTTTCAAACAAAATTGAGTCGAGTGTGAAGGCACCTACATTTAGGGTTTGTTGAAATTGACCCACCGTCGAACCACACAAAAAAAGAGGTCAAATATTCCACAAAATATACTTAGATCCTTTCCCCCATAATCAATAAGGATAAAACTCACCATTTTTAGAAACAAAACCCCTATATCTTCCCGCAAAATAATTATATCTAATAAACAAGAACGGGGAGACATATAGATCTAAGATAAGACAAAACAACCAATATAAGAGACTTAATAAGGGACTATATCCATCAAAACACCATTAAAAACTTTTATTTGATTTAAAATGAATGGTATATGTTCTATATCCTTATAGAAGAAGAAATCATTAGTTAAAGACGCATGGGGGAAAGAATTTTTTGTTTTGGGAAAATATAGACCATGTCAAATTTATTAAAACCCTTTTTTATGTCATTTTTGGTTTAGACACATGGTTAGAAAAACCATGTGATAACCATGTATATTCTACTACCTAAATGTGACCATACAGGATTAGTGTAATTGCTAAAATTTTGTGAACTACGTTTTTTTGAAATTAATATTTTTGATGTATTTAATTTCACAAAACACTGAAAATAGTTTATTTTGTACTAAAGAACTAGGTTTAGATTGTGTTATATGCAACAACAAGTTAATAATGCACTAAAAAACATAAATTCTATCATTACTTACATAAAATTATGAGGTTATATTACATTACATGAAACAATGACTTTCCTTTAGGGATTCCGTAAAACGGATGACTGATTTTTACCAAACAATAGTATATCATAAAAATGTTATTATTTAAAATATTAAGAAATAATAAATCTGATAAATTAGTGGTTATGAATATTATTAACTAATTTATTTAATTATATTATTTAAAAAAATGTTATATGAATTCAAATGTTACTAATTTATTACAAATGAATATGAAAACAAATTGAATATAAAAGGAAATATTTTTTTTGTAGACAATGTAATTTTAAACTAAATATTAAATTAAATAAATTGAGTGAGTGATATTAATGTAATATATATGTTATATATTTTATAAAAAAAATTATTTCAATTCAATATATTTGAAATTCGTAGGACTAGAAATAAACTAATTTTGTACTTAAAAAAATATTTTTTTTATTTTTACCTTATTTTAATAGAGAACCAATTTTATATTTAAAAAAATTAAACTTTTATAGACTAAATATGTCAAAATAAACCATATATTTATGATATAAACATGAAAAATTAGTTTATCATAATTTTTTGGTATTTTCGAAAGGTTTCATTTTTTTAATGAATAGTTAAAAATACTAGATTGTAACTAAAAATGGCCTTTTCGGGTAATTAATTTATAAGATAAAATTATATTTTAATTTGTTTTAATAGTTTAATTAAAAAATTTAAACATTTAATAAAATTTATATAATTTGAACCAATTTCTTACTGTAATTGGATATAAAAACATTGAAATCATTTGATCATTTTAACATTAAAAATCCATAGTGTCATCACATGGGAGGAATTAATTTTTAGTTAATTAATGCCACTCCTATGATTTGAATTTTGAAAAATGGATTCCATATTTGAAATCATAATAATTTATAATTTCTAATAAATTCAACTTATTTTTTACCTAAAATATGAGTGAATTTAATTAAAATTAATTATATTGATTAGGGTAAAATTAAGCATAACTTATGACTAAGTATTAAATTTAAGACTCAAATTGACCTAGAAAATTTAATAAGTGAAATTAGATGGAAATATTTAGACCCTATCCTAAATTTGATATAAATTTTCCCATTCGTGGATGCCATTGAAACATGAATAATTTGTGTGTAATTCTCTCTTCAAATGTTTACATAAGTGTCCATCCTCCTCCACTACAAAAGGCCGCCTCATATCACACTTCCTCACATATCTAAGGCCCCATAGCACACCCAAAATATACTAAAATAATCTCCCAAAACCCTAAATTCTATATAGAATCCCCCCTTGAATATAAATAATACAAGAGAAGCATTTTGGATAAAACCAAAAGAAGTTACCACTTAAGAGGTAATATATTCTCTCAAACACGTTTTTTTATTTTGTTTCTCCACTCCCTCCACTCCCTTTATTCCATGATTGTATAACAACACAATTATCTACAATATACGAGGATGTTTTTATTCTATTTTTTCTATCTAAACGTACACAGACCTCATTCTAATGGTTAAGGAACATACTGTTTACACATATAATGAACAACAACCTAACTAAACTAGGATTATATATTTTTCCTTTACAGCCTATCATGGTTGACGTTAGGATATAAATTCTGATATATATATATATGTAATATATTATATTTATTATGTATTTAAATTTTTTTCTCATTTTAAAACCCATAAATATTTACTTTCTATTTGATGTAAATTCAATAATTTCATTTGAGGAATTATGAACTATCACCCCCTCAAAGCGATGTGATTCATTCACACACTACATGGAATGTATTAAAAATGGGTTTAGTGAACATATATGATATACATGATATAATCATGACACTTTAATAACTATATATATATCAATATATTTCATTTAGTTTAATTCTTTCAATATGATAATTAAATAGAAACGATGTTCATGTGTATGTATCACCTACTGTCTCCACAAACAGTGTATTCAATTTCAAACTTCTATATTCTATAGATTATTATAATAAACGTTTACTAAATATATTTTTTTTATAAAATGTTATATATACTTTAAAAAATAAAATAAGTATAAGGACCAAATATATAAAAAATTAGGACACATATGAAGAACGAATCAGATATTAACTGAAGAGAAATCTTGAAAGAGATTTTGTTAAATATGGGGTAATATAAGTAAATTATACAACCATATATGGTATTATATACAATCATATATTTCTTCAAAATCATTATAATAAATTTATATTGCTTATAGATGTATTTTAAATGAGTACGATGAGAGTCAAAACATAAGGTAAGGGAAATTTCATCTCTCATTTTTTCCCATGAGATATATGCCTTATTCAACACTCTCATATTTTGTGTGGTTTGTGTAATTCCCATGAATTTATTAAATATATATTATATATAATATTTTTTCTATACTTAAATATACATGTTATTAAATTTTTTAGGGGGTTTATGTTTGAAAAGTTAACAAATCGGGAAGATAGTTTTATCTAAATTTTCCTTCCTTGATACTCATGTTTTGTTACATACCTAAATTTTTTTCAAGTTGTATATATTTACATTTTAAATATTATATCATGAATATATTTTATTTAATCATATTTTTTGCTTCACATAATTTCATTTTCTTACATTTAGAGTGTGATCCCAAGTTACCAAGTAGGAGGAGGTTATTGAAACAATCTAATCATTTTTCTTGATTATTAATGATTATGCTTCCGTTAATGGAATTTCATGATACATATCTCAATAATTCTCATTAGTTTCATTTTCATCTATTATGAATGATATATAAATTTATTGGTACCATATATTTCAATATTTGCTATAGAAAATAGTTAATAAATTATTTCTAAGAAAGCACGACATTACGATCTCTTCAGTTAAAAATCTATGTTCATTCAAAAACATTGTTTTCTAAAAAGGGTATCCAATAATATTATACTATTCTCCTAAAATATTAAAAAATAGTTTTATCTTTTTATCATTTAAATTTTTCTCAAAGGTATCGTCCTATATCAATATGAATGAGGAATCTTTCTAATGTTTTAATAGGGAAAAAGGTAGTGTTCTTTTTACCACATTCTACATGTACATATTTACCTTCCATAAATTCATTGAATATTTAATTGAATTTTTTAAAGGTTAAATTTTAATAAAAAAAATTTAAAATATATTTTCATGTAAATGTTTTTCAAAAGTTTATCATGCTTATTATTATGTTCTTAAGAATGTTTTTTACAAATGTTTTCTTGTTTAAAAGATATTTTTTCAATGAATAAAGGATATTTAACTCAAACATTGTTCTCAAAGTGTCCTTCCATGTTAATTTCCATCTAATATATCATTTAATTTTGTTACTAATTCCCTTCTCAGATATTATCAAAAGGTTTCATTCATATTCATTCTTGAATGGTTTATGTTTTTATGTAATGACTCTTAATCACCCATTTCATTTCCTTGAGTTTTATTCTTTTAAAACAAGATTCTTTTCAGAGGTCATGAATTCATGAAGTGATTATTAAATGAATCTATTTTAAAATTTTATGATGTTATAAAATGTTAATGATACCCATTTCAATTCACGGGTTATTATTTGATGTTTATAAGACCTATCTCTTTTTATGTGTCACAATATGAAAAAAAATTATTGTATTGTTGCACATGTATGAATGATATTATTCTGAGATAGGTGTGACCTATATCTCTCTCCAATGCATAGGGTAATCAGAAGTTGTAAATGTGCTCCAAGGGTAACCTGGTTGTATCCCAAACCCAAAAACAAGAAGGTATATGGGTTATATCCCATGCCTAAAAGTAAGAGGGAACACCGGTTGTAGCCCTTAACTGAAAAAAATATCATACAGGTGTTCTAGAACAAAAATAAAATTAAGAGGGTACAAGGGTGGTTAACCCAATCGCTAAGAATTTATATGGGTTATATCCCAATCCCAACATGTTATAAAGGTACTGGTAGGTACCCATGAAAGAATATTTTCTATTCTTATTTTTATTCCACAAATTCAATGTCTTATTCAAATATAATGATTTCATGACTTATACTATTGATTATTTTATGATATATTTCTTATAAAATTTCAATAATTATTATGATCTATAAAATTAAGTTTATGGTCTTAAAATGTTATGTTCAACTTCTATACCCTTTTTCTCATGTTATGCTTACACATATTCATTATTTATAATTACTGAGTATATGATATCACCCCTTTATTATGTTTCCTTTCCACAGGTTCTAAATAATGGTTTTAAATAGAAGTGATAAAGGTATATATCTTTATAGGAAACATTTAAATAATTCCCTTGGATATTATATTTTGAATCCAATTTTCCAAAGATGGTAAATTTTTATGGTCCCCAGGAATGTATCTTTGTATTTTGCTAAATATTAATCTAAAATGATTTAATATCCAGGTATGATAAGCATAGGTCTCTATAGTTGGTATCAAAGGAATGATTTAGTAAAACATTGGAAACTAGGATGAGAAACTTTTAATGATATCCCTATTTATATTTCTAAGGATATGTATAGGGATGCCTCTAAGGAGAAGTGTAATGATGAGTTAACATTTAAAAAAATGTGCTAGAAATTTGATAAAGGATAGATTGTGTGGTTTTCGATAAATACATCTCTATCTAGACACTACAAGTGGATGTATTTCTAGAATATATGTAATTAGATGTAATAATGATGAAAATATACTCTAGTGCCGTCCAGGCACTCAATCGATGTTCTTCTTAAATCCCAACCAAAAATACTCAAATTCATATTATCATCAAGGAAAGATTCGTAACCTTCATGTGATACCATTTTGTCATGAACCAGCCCTGGTGCACTGGAAACCTGAGAACTGAGCCAGCCCTAAGATAGCCGAAGGGAATTCCTGATTCCCATGGGTTGGTGACTAAAACCTGGAATCATACAACATACAAGTTGAAATGATTTTTCCACCAAAATGAAAAATAAAAAGAAAAAAAAGCAGTATACATAACAAAAGAAACTCCACTAGGAATGATGTACCAGAATACAATGTGTCATAAAGAGACAAAATTACTACAACACATGTTCTAAAATAAAAAAACAACCCCAAGGTCCCAAAGGACATATCTCACCAAGACCAAATCAAAACATCTAGATCCTCCTCCAAAAGATCCCTTCCCTTTTCTTGAACCTAGAAGAAGAAAGTCTAAAAATAGCCAAAGGAAAAAGTAGGGTGTGAGCCTAGACCTAATAGAATACCACCAAATATTCCATAACAGATTCCGAATATAGATTATCTAAAGAAAATATTTCATTTTTCAAATAAAAGGGGTTTAGAAATTCAAAATCATATTTAAACAAAACATGATGTAAAATTTTCAAAATGATGGAATGGTACTTTATGAAAACTCTTTAAAAATGATGGAATATTTATAAAACAATCGATTAAGTAAAACATTTATATAAAAAGTACGATATTGTTTACCAGAAAAATGATTCTGCACTCTCTATGTGAACTTAGAGAAATGTGTATACACACGTCCCTATGACACTGGCCAATGGAGACTCATCACCAACATGTCAGGGATGTGACATGCCACAAGTATGTATTAGAACGTTGTCGTAGCATAGAGTGTATCAAAATAACTCACTTACTACCTATGGTTTGCAGGTGCTCTTACATGATGGGAGAAATATTTTAATACTCCTTAAAATATAATCAATTCCATTCCTTCATTTCAATATTTTCATTCCTTTCCATTTAAAACAAAAATAAGTTTTATTAAAAAACATACCTTTTAACAAGATAAAACCATGAGGTTTCTATCAAATAATTTTAAGCCATTTTCATGAGTTTTAAATCTATTCAAAACCAATTCTATCATTACCCAATTTATTACAAAAATTAAATTCAACAAATTAATTAAAATCCTTTACATCAAATCCACAATTTAAATTTAACAATTTAAATCACCTAATTTCCATAAACACAACCAATTAAATAGAATTAGGGGTTTTCCAAATTTCCATGCCAAGAACCATTTCAAAAATCTTGATTCATTTGGAATCAGTGTTTTATGAATTTAATTGAATGAAAATTTGAGCAATTGAATTTAAATCATCAATCGAATTAAATCAAGAAATACAAGGATAGTCAATTTGGATAATTGGAATGGAACCTCCTACCTCATGGTCATCAATGTAAACAGTAAGGATAAACCACCCCATGTTATTCAACAGGCCTCCCCACAACATTTTTATCGTATGCGTCGACTCACTAATGCTCAATGCTCATAAAGGGTTCGTAGAACCGAAATATCTATTTTATTTCACAAGGAAGTAAAATGTTACACGTGATTACATTTTCTCTCTCCTGGATAATCTATGGATTATCTTTTTATGTTAACACATGCAATTTCAAGAAAAAATATTCATAAGGATAATTATAAAAATCACTCGATAATTATATCCCTCTATTTTATTTCTCAAAGAAATAAAATATTACATGCGAACACATTTTATTTATCACGTATAATTTGAAATTATTGATTAAAATATTACATATGATAATATTCAATCCCTCCTAGAAAATTTTCAATTATCAATTAAAATATTAAATTCAATAAATTTTTCTCTCTCGTACATAATTTCTAAATTATCATTTTCATTATCACACGCAATAATAATTCTATCCTCTTTAATTAAATTCCAAATTATAATTTTATATCAATTAGTAAATTCACATTATTTTTCTCAGAATAATTATAATCCACATTCGATATTATATTATCTTTAAAAAATGATAACACGGGTTGTAGTCCTTTATAATGATTCTTATATAATTGAAATAAATATACTTCAATAAATTCTTTTAATAATTATCATTTGTCAATCTCACTATTATCCCATGATTATTCATTGTAATAATCATTGAAAAAAGGAGTAAATTTTCCATTAAACTATTATCCCATAGTAATTTCAATAATCCATGTCACCTGATAATTACCTTATTATTATCAATTAATATGTTTTTCATAATTAATTACAATAAGACAAGTAATTGTCTTTTAATAATTCAAAACAATTATCGTATGAATAATTTATACACTATTGTTAGGTAAAACCATGTGATTATTTAAAAAAATTATTTCAATATTTATCTTTTGAAAATACAAATAATTATTTATTTTAAATAAACCATTTAAAAATTGAAAAGGCTGATAAATCAAAACCTTTCTAACTTTGAATGAAAATTATGATTTAGATTCTTATGGTCGATATGAGACCAATAAAATAGACAGTGTGTAATTCCAACAAATAACATAGAAGTTTTTGAAATTAGAAGATAGAAAGGAAATAAATAAATAAAATAAAATAAAATAAAAAATAACCTACGAAGAATGAGAAAGAGAGAGGAGGTAAGTGAACCAGCTGATGGAGGAAGCACTGATCCGATTTTGATCTTTACAACTTGATTAATGTGCACAAGGAGTATCGTTATCCTACCAAACTCATCTAGATCAAAAGACACCAAATAACCGAAGGAGTTTGGGTATTTCCAAACCCCATAATTGTGAAACCGTCTAAAATTTTGGAACACCAAATTAAAGCCATGATTTTCCTAAAATTGATGAATTATTCATTGATTCATCCATTTAAGGTGCTTAAAATTTTCAGAGTATAAAACAGGCAATAAGTGGAATTTGTGGAAGGTCCCGTGCATGGGAAATGGTGGTTTGATGCAAAAATGAAGAAGAGGAACATTGTTGTGTTTTTTAACAATTAATTGAATTTAATAAAATTATTTATTTAATTTAAAAAATAAAATGACATGAAATATCAATTGTGAATCATAGTAATACCCATCTAGGGTAAACACCCCTTTCGGGACCCAATGGTGGTCTTCAATTTCTCAAAATGATAAGCTGTTTAAGAGATATTAATGATTTATTAATGAAAACTCACTATTCAAAAAAATGATAAAACATTAATTCCTCTCAAATGAATAATATTACTTATATATAGGCGTGATTCAAATTATTAATTATTAAAATCTAAACCCCATGAAAATGATCTTCTTCTCTTAATGTGACAAAAACCAATTTCCCTCCCTCAAATTCTCTCTATGAGAGATGAAAAAAATAAACCACCAAGATACTTTTCTTCCTTCTCCCTAACTAGGATTTCCTAAAAATCCAGAAAAATAAATGTTCCTAGGAACCTAAATAACATGTTTTAACTGATTATATTTGGATTAAATAATAGTTATATCCCACTAAACCTATAAACTCACTTGTTAGAAATATGATAAAACATTAATTCCTCTCATCACATTTTTAAATCACTACCCCTTCTATGAAAACCTTCTTCTTTAAATGATATATAAGTGAAAATACACGAAGTGTTGGTCAGAGTGGATACTCAAGAGTGGGGGTGAATTAAGTTCCAATTAAAATTTTTGTTTTAAAATCCTTTATCAAATTCCCCCAATTTAGAATACAAATTGAATTGTAGTGAATTTGAACTAAAACAAACTTTCAGATAGGTTCTCAAGGGATTGATTAATTCCCAGTTAATCTAATCAGAGGACCAGATTACCTTTTGAAACTAACTTACTGATTTATAAATAATGCAAACACTTTCTAATTCAATTATTAGAGTAACTTTGAAAAATAGTATAGGTTTTAAAGCACTTGGCAGTGGAATAAAATGTTTTTGATAAAACTAAATAAATCACTGCAGATTTGAACAAGAGGTTCAGTATCAAGCCGATACATAGTCCTATCAATAATTTATATAAACTGGATCCACACCCAGGATCGGGGTTCAAAACAGTTTACAACTGTCCAGGTCAAGGACCTCTACCACAGTTCTACGTGGGAAACAAAACAACCACAAATACAGCTATCCAGGTCACACACGACCTCTACCACTATCCACAGTGGGAACATAGAAAATTTAAGGAGTTTGACTGAGGATTTATAGATCCTCCAGTTAATGTTCAAGAGACAGTGTGTGTAAAAATTAATACAGATGATACAAACTGCTAGTAATGTAAATAATAAATAACTGAGCAAGATATAGAGTTTAGAATGGCTCTAGTGATTGCATTGTAGCTCTGGAATCCTTCAAATTTGATCATAAATGATTCTGAGTACTCTTCTGGTTTCTGTCTGGAAAAAAGAGGGTCGTCTGCTTGACATCTAGGTTCAGAGATTGTGAAAATATAGTCGATGATGTTCTTCAAAATCTTCGTGAAAGTAAGGAACTCTTCTTGAGTAGGCTTGAGTGTGTATGAGCTTCTGTGTGTTCTTTATTGTGCATGAATATCTGTATGAGATCTATATATTCCTTGTATGTTCTTAGTGTCTTATATATGTGTCGTCTCTCTCTGTGTCTGTGCAGCAACACGGACTTCTTGTATTTATGGTACGAGCTCTAGCAAAAGAAGTAATTTCTTTTTGCAGGTACGAGGTAAAGTTTCCTGACATCCAACAACCTTTATTAAATAAATCTCAGGTCACTAAAATATACCTAATATGACCGTTGGTTATATTAAATAAAGATAAATAAATAAAGGCAGCGTCAGATTCTCTGGAACGGTAGCTTTGGATATCATTATCCTTGTATATCGGTAGCCTCTTGTGTAACGGTAGCCTTTCTATCGGTAGACTTCATATCTGTCGGTAGATTTGATCAGTAGCGGTACACTTAGTGTACCAGTGACCTTTCATGTAACGATAGACTTCATGTACCGTAAGGCTTGATGTATCGGTAGAATTGATGTAACAGTGACCTTCATGTATCGGTAGGCTTGATGTAATGGTGGACTTGATGTAACGGTGACCGTCACGTATCAGTAGACTTGGTGTAACAGTGGACTTGATGTAACGGTAGACTTGATCTGTAACTTTTTTGTATCAGTAGGCTTGTCTGTAATGGTAATTATCACATATCGGTAGGCTTCTCATATCGGAAACCTTCACGTATCGGTAACCATTGCGTATCTGTAGCCTTTACGTATCGGTAACCTTTACGTATCGATAGCCTTGTTCTTTAACGATGAGCACTTTTCTGTTTAAGCATTCTATTGGAAGAATGGGTCAGGTTAGAATATATATCCATTTAGTAACCGAATTCTCTGAAGATCATGTAAATATTATAATATATGAATATGTGCATGGTGTATAGAAATACTGAAATAAGTAATTAATCATTAATCAATATATGGATTATCAAACCATAATTGAACATAATTGAGATTATCAATATAATTGAGCATAATTTAAATATGAATGGGCATAGTTGGGATTATCAAAATATAAGTTCAACTAAATTTCCAAGAGGGATCAATAATCTCCCCCTTTTTGATCATCAAATCATATGACAAAGTATTAAGAAAATTAAATCAATATCAGAGAAAAAATTTCCTAATAAAAACTTTAAAACAAGGTTCTCATTTTACTCCCACTTTAAATTGCACTCCCAGTTCTCATTTGGTGCATTTTCTCCCCCTTTTTGATTAACAAAAAGAAGGGTAGAATCAAAGAAATGTAGAGACAAAAAGAGAACAGATTGCAAGGAAACAGAAACACACTAAAGTGGAGAATGTAAGAGTAAATTTCCATTAGGGTACAAAAGGTACAAACTGAGAAAGTCAGGATTACAAAAATAAAAGTGAATCCTATAAAACAACATCCAAAACCACTCAATCATCCTATTGAACATGAGTTTTTCCCTTAGGATTAGAAGAGAGTGTAGGTTCATAAGGAGTAGATGGCTTGGGAATAGCTGAAAGAACAACTAGAGGGTCAGCCACTAAAACTGTATCGGATCTAAAATATGTGCTTCTCTGTGTGATCATAGGAGTTAAGATTCGAATAGCCTGAACAGGAGTCATCGGAGGTGTACTCCCAGAGGCAGAGGCAAGAAGGGCCGGAGGCACAATAACAGGTCTATCATCCACATGCAAGAATGGTATCAACAGGTTCCTGAAATCCATAATAATACTACCTCTTATCTCCATTGCTGACACAAAATCATCTCGATTTTCAATAAATTTTTCCAAGGCAGGAGAAAGCACCCTGAGTTTACTAACCTGTTCTCTAAAATCATGAGTCACTAGAGGCAAATTCATATTCTCCATCAAAAGCTTGAAATGCTTGGTCATTTGATGATTGGTATAGACCTTCTCAAAATAAGAATCCACTTTATTTTTGATAGCCTCTTGAGAAGCAGTAGCTTCCCGTAGGTGATCATGAACAAAACTACTCACTTCCCTAGTGGTAGCAAGGATCTGAGTATCCGAGGTACCACTGGTACTGGCCTTAGCCAACTCTTCCTGAATAACAGATCTGATCTGGTCAAGGTTGACAGTGGATCTGGATGAGGGAAGGGGTTTAACAGAGAATGCTACTGTCTCCTTAAAATAATGTGTCAGATTTCTAACCACCTTCTGAACAACTTCATCTTGACTGTTCAAATGTTCTTTGACTGATTTCTTAAAAGCTTCAAAGACATCCACAAACTGCTTGACTACTTATTTGATATATCTGATATCAGTATGCACTTGGGTTTGAGATCTATTCATAGCAGTCAATGAAGAAATTTATTGTTCGAGAGAAATGACAGCTCATGTCCAACTCCCAATTTGAGTATTGCATACTTTAACGTCATCCATCATTCCTTTCACTGGACTAGAAACAACAAATACTAGAGATAGCTCTAGGGATTGCTCCACACTTCGCATTTCATCAACCAGGCATTTCTTCAAATCTTCCACTGATTCTCTCAATGTTTCATTCATTTCATCCTTTAAGGACTCAAGGTCCTCCTTGGTTGCCAAATTCTCAGCTACAGCAGGTAGGATAACTGATTCTCTTTGGGGATGGTCTTCCTCATCATAATCTTTATAATTAAGTCCAAGAACCATATATCCTAGATCTGATGTCCAACCTTCAGTGTCATACAACACTGATACTAAACAAAGAGTCTCCCCCTAACATAGAGCATTCACTTGAGGAATATCCTCCAACTGTTCTGCTCAAGGTAATTCTATATCTTCCTCTGCAATTGTAGCATATTCAATATCCATTTGCTTTGGTGGCTCAAAGACTCTCTCATCAACAGATTCTACTTCTGCTCCCAGATCAGGAACAATCTTGACAGTGTTGTCTATCAGAGGTCCCAAACTCGGCTCTTCTTCTTCATCTTCCTCATAATTTGCTTCACCAGAAGCGTCCTTCTCTTCATGAGCAATCTGATCTGACTCGGTTACCTCATCCTCTTCAGAGGTGTAATTGACAACAATTGATATGCTTCTTCTTCTTCTATATTCTCAGTGTCATTGTCCTTTAGAATAGTTTCTCTCCTTGGTAGTTCTTTTGGAGGGCTAGCTACTCTATAGGAAATTTTTTGAGTAATAGGACTAGGAGGTAAATCTGGGTCTCCTCCTTCCTCAACTGATGTCTCTTCCTCCTCAGCATCAGCTTTATTATCACTGTAGACCGGTTCTGGCTCATCTGGTCCAAGTCCAGGATCCCTCACATCATTTGGTATAGAAGGATGATCCACAGGAGTGTACTTGTCATAGATTTTACAATCATCATTAACCCATGATTTCTTCCAAGGGTTCCAGCTTACTTTCATAAACTTACAAACAGTCTTGGTGAGGAAAAAGTTATCCTTAACTACAATAGTTTCATCTTGAGGTCCAGCTACATCATTTGCTTTCATCATAATAGAAATCAACTTAGAAAAGAACAGTGCATTAGACATAGACTTCGGTCTAGTCATCTCCTCAATCTGAATCATGAACAGTCTGCATAAATTCACCCTTACTCCATGATTTAATAGATACAACAAATAAATATCCTGAAATATGAGGGTAGCAAAATCTCCTCTCCGTGGACTAATCACATGCTAAATGTACTTGAAAAGTAGTTTTTTCTCCCCTAGAATCTCTACAGCAATGACCTTTCTAGGAGTTCCATTTCCTGTTAACTCTAACAAGGCATCCTCATAATTGAAAAATTCACCAGCAGTAGTTATGGATTTTGAATAAAATCCATAATCACCACTATGAGAAACATTAATGTTCTCAGCCCATTCAACTGATGAAAAATAAAACGTTTGACCATTCACAAAGTAAATTTTTCTATTTTCCTCTTTTGATGTCTCAAAACAGAAAAACTCATAAAACTCTTTTACCAGTGCTAGATAATACGGTCCATTATTTTTTATGAAGCATTCGGGCCATCCTCGTTCTTGTAGAA
This sequence comes from Viscum album, assembly GCA_963277665.1. Classification (NCBI taxonomy): domain Eukaryota; kingdom Viridiplantae; phylum Streptophyta; class Magnoliopsida; order Santalales; family Viscaceae; genus Viscum; species Viscum album. The sequence continues at coordinate 1,842,821,291 of OY728157.1, read as the reverse complement.
CCTTCAGAATCAAGGACTTGCTTTCCAGCTACCATTCCACACATAATTCATTTTCCACTACAATTTCTTTCTTCGATAAATGTGGATTCATGGTATTCCTTCGAATAGTATCTCTACTTCTTCCACTGGCACCAGCATTGGTTACATTCTGCTTCTTATCTTGTGGTGCATCACTCCCTTTATCCACTGAGGGTCGCTTCACACAAACCATTTCAGATTCTTAGGCTTTGGGTTTTGCGAGTTTGAGAGGATTAGGTAGGAGGGATTCAAACAGACGGGTTCACGGTGATTGAGTGATGTCTAGAGTCGGTTTTAATATCATTTAGGATTCACATATAAAATAAATATTATATTAAAAAGAAATGCAAAATCTCGGCCTTAATACGAAAATTTAAAGCAGTGTGAGAGATGAACCGGTGAGGTATACTTAAATGGTGAGGTTTATCTAATGGTCAGTTTCATCTAACGGTGAGGTTTATCTAACGGTGAGGTTTATCCTAACGGTGAGGTTCGTCTAACGGTGAGGATCATCTAACAGTGAGGTTCATCTAACGGTGAGGTTCATCTAATGGTGAGGTTCATCCTAACAGTTTTTAAGATTATGTTATCATTCCTAGTTCGTGTCTAATGATACTTAATCTTTCTGAATTTAATGGCTTAGTGAAAATATCACCTAATTGAAGTTCAGTGCCTATAAATTCAAGAGTTATATCACCTCTTTGATAATGATCTCTTAGAATGTGGTGTCTAACATCAATGTGTTTTGTTCTAGAGTGAGACACAAGGTTCATTGAGATGTGGATCGCACTAGTGTTATCACAGTTAATTGAAACATGTTTAAACTCAAATTTATAGTCCAATAAAGTGTGTTTCATCCACATAATCTGTGCACATCAACTACCAGTAGCTATATACTCTGCTTCAGCAGTAGACAATGAAATTGAGTTCTGTTTCTTACTACACCATGATACTAGGGACTTTCCAAGCAAATGACATGTTCCAGATTTGCTCTTTCTATCTAACATGCATCCAGCAAATTTAGCATCTAAATAAATTATTAAATCAAATGACTGTTCTTTTGGGTAAAATAGTCCCAAATTGGCAGTATATTTAACATATTTGAAAATTCTTTTAACAACAATTAAATGTGACTCTTTAGGGTTATCTTGAAATCTAGCACATATACATACACTAAACATAATATCAGGTCGACTAGAAATAAGATAAAGTAAACTCCCAATCATACCTCTATAATTAGTTTGATCTACTGGTTTCCCAGTTTCATCAATATTTAATTTACAGGTGGTACTCATAGGTGTATCACTTCCCTTAATACTATCCAAACCAAAACGTTTTAATAAATCTTTAGAATATTTACTTTGATTTAAAATAATACCATCTTTAGTTTGAAGGATTTGAAATCCAAGAAAGTACTTAAGCTCTCTCATTAAGCTCATTTCAAACTCATTTTTCATAACCTTTGAAAAATCAGTACATAATGAATTTTTAGAAGATCCAAAAATAATATCATCAACATAGATTTGTACTATTAAAACATCTTTTGAAATTCTTTTTATAAAAATAGTGGGAATAGAAATTACTTATGTAAATCCTTTTGAAATAAGAAAATTTGTAAGTCTTTCATACCAAGATCTTGGAGCTTGTTTTAAACCATATAAATCATTAAAAGTTTAAAAACATGACTCTGAAAGTGAGGATTTGAAAAACTAGGTGGTTATTCTACAAAAACATTTTCAACAATAAAACCATTTAGAAAAGAACTTTTCACATCCATTGGATATAACTTGAAATTCAAATGTGATGCAAAGGAAATTAAGATCCTAATTGCCTCTAATCTAGCTACAGGAGAAAAGGTTTCCTCATAGTCAATTCCTTCTTCTTGATTATAACCTTGTGCAACTAGTCTAGCTTTATTTCTAATGATATTTCCAGATTCATCAACATTGTTTCTAAACACCCACTTGGTTCCTATGGTTAAAGTGTCCTTAGGTATTTCTACTAATTTCCAGACTTTATTTCCTTCAAATTGATTTAGTTCTTCTTGCATAGATATTACCCAAAATTCATCATTCATAGAATCATTGATATTTTAAGGTTCTAACTATGAAAGAAAAGCTTGATGTTCAACCTAATTTATTAGAGATGCTATAGTCTGTGTTCCTCTATCTAGATTACCTACAATAGAATCTAAGGGATGGTTCTTAAGAATCCTAGATGGTCTTGAAAAGGTAGGGATAGAGACATTAGGTTCATCAACAGGTTGGGGGTCAACAGAAGCAGGTTCTAGAAAATTTCCAGAACTGGATGTTTTAAATATAGGTCCACTGTCTTTATCATTATGGTTCAAAACAGAGAGATCATCTTCAAGATTATCAAGAGAGGTCTTAGGTTCATGTGGATCAGTTTCATCAAATTTGATGTGAACAGATTACTCCACACATTTGGTTCTCTTATTGAAAACTCTATAGGCTTTACTAGAAATAGAGTAACCTAGGAAAATTCCTTCGTCACTCTTGGATGCAAACTTTTCAAGATTATCTTTGGTATTAAGAATAATGACTTTGCAACCAAAAACTCCGAAGTAGTTAACCTTTGGTTTCCTATAGTTCTACAACTCATAAGGGGTCTTCTTGAGAACAGGTCTGATCAAGACTCTATTGATAATATAACAAGCTGTATTGACAACTTTATCCAAAAAATAAACAGGTAGGTCATACTCATTGAGCATGGTTCTGGAAATTTCGTGAAGGGTTCTATTCCTCCTTTCTACTACACCATTTTGTTGAGGTGTCTTAAGGGCAGATAAATTGTGACTATAGCCATTATGTGAGAAATAGGATTTAAACTCATGATTTTCAAACTCATGACCATGATCACTTCTCAAGGTTTTAATCTTAAGTCCACTAAGGTTCTCAACAGACCTGTAATATTTAACAAAGTAAGAACAAGCTTCACTTTTGTGAGCTAGAAAATATACCCAAGTATATCTAGAATTGTCATCTACTAGAACATAGACATAGTGCTTCCCATTTAAACTAGAAACTATAGAAGGTCCAAACAAATCCATGTGAACCAACTCGAGAGGTTTAGAAGTTGACACTTCTTTCTTTGATTTGAAAGAAACTTCATGTTGCTTTCCCTTTTGACAGGGATTACAAACTTTATCTTCTAGGAATTCAAGTTTTGGTAGGTCTCTAACTAAGTTCATCCTCATATGTTTTCAAAGTGAATGTACATTGTAGTGTCCTAATATTATGTTCCAAAGCCAAGACTCTTTATGAAAAGAATTTAAACAAGTAATATTTTTCATAGCTAAAGAATTTAAATCAACAGTATAGACATTTTAATTTCTCAAGGCATAAAATACCAAAGCATTTTTTGAATTAAAAACATTGAAATAATCATTTTCAAATTTAACATTGAATCCATCATCACATAACTGATAAATACTTAGTAAATTATACTTAAGTCCATCAAAAAATAGAACTTTAGAAATTAATACTGAGTTAGTGTTACCAATCTGGCCTAAGCCGATGATTTTCCCATTAGAATTATCACCAAAAGTGACAAAACCTCCATCAACTCTGACTATGCTTTTAAATCATGATAAGTCTCCTGAAATATGTCTTGAACATCCAATGTCCATGTACCAAGTCTTCCTATGGGATCTCTTTAAGCAGGTTCCCTACAAAACATATTTAGATAGGAAATGATTTTGGTACCCATATTTTCTTGGGTCTAGACAGGTTAGCCAATAAAACTTTAGGTACCCAAATTTGTCTTATGGGTTTCATAAGGTTTGAAAAATCAATATATTTAGACAGATAAACCTTATTAGATCTGTAACTATGAATATAACTTGTTGAAGCATATTAAATTCCATAAATGTAACTATATACATTCTGTCCAGATTTAAGTATAAATATAGTTTTGGTAATTTTTCTTTGTCCAGGTTAGTATCCTATACCAGTAGTATATCTAGGTTCAATCTGCTTACCTAGAATTTGAGTAAGAGTATCTTTTCCATTTGTGAACTTTTCTAGATCCTTCCTAATTTTCTCATTTGACAATTTCAGTTCAGTGTTTTCTATAAGTAACTGAACATTATTTTTATTTCTATGTCAAGATCAGATTTATGTTAACAGATAAAGCATAATGTTTCTTTAAAACTTTGTATTTGTATTTCAGCTCATTACAGGTTTATTACAACATATCAGAGTTTTCAAACAGTTTAGATTTTGACATATTGTCAGAATCAGTATCATCTCCATGAATTTTATGTATTTAAAGCAGGAGTTTCAGATGTTACCTCAGAGGTAGTTGTCATAAAAAACATGTTTGCCTTATTTCTGATTTTAGTTTCAGAAGCTTCAGATTCACTGGATCTATCCTCAAAAGCACTCCAAGTATCCTTCATGTATTTCTTATACTTATTATCCTTATAATCATACTTCTTTTTGTATTTCATCTTTAGACAGTCTGCTTTTATATGTCATTTTCTTTTACATTCATAGCAGACAACTTCATCAGATTTGTCAGATTTCTTCCAGTCCTTTTTCCAATGTCTGTTTTGTCATACTTACCTTTGTAATTTGATTTTCTCAAAAAAATCATTTTCCTATAATTCTTATTAAATATTCTGGCTATGTGAGCCATTTCTGTATCACTGTCAGATGTACTTTCACTTTCTTCACAGCTTGATCTATCACTTACAGCTTGAAGTTTCTCCTTATTCTTATTCTTTGAAGTAGATGTCATGAAGGAAACTAAATTTCTTTTCGTTTCATCGTCTTATTCTTTGTTTACCTTAAGCTCTTATTCATACATCATCAGCTTACCAATAAGTTCCTTAACTGGTAGTTCACCAATATCACAAGATTCTTTGATTGAAACAGAAGTGCCCCTTCAACTTTCAGGTAGGAATCTCAAAATTATCATGATATTCTCCTTTGATGGAACATCCTTTCCCAGTGAGATCATTGTGTTGACAATTTCGTTAAACCTGAGATACATATCAGAAATGGGCTCATCAGGCTTCATCTTAAAAATATCATATTTAATAGTATACGTGTACAATCTCATTTCCTTATCATTAGTTGTTCCTTCATGAGAAACACTTAAAGTATCCCAAATTTCATGTGTAGTCTTACAAGCAGATATTATATTAAATTCATCATCTCCTAATGCACAATAAAGAGCATTCATAGCTTTGAAATTATTATTGTAGGCTGTCTTAGTAGCTTCATTCCATGTAGATCTAACAGTGGTAGGAACTTTATATCCTGATTCTATGGTAGTCTAAATATCAAAACTCATGCTTTCTAAATGAATTTTAATCATAATATTCCACTGAGCATAGTTTTTTCCAATGAAAAATGGTGGTATATTAGTAGCAACACATTCAAGTCTGTTATCCATGATAACTAGGTTAAAATAAAAATTTTAAGGAGATAAAAATTTAGAAACAACAAAAATATTAAGAACATTAAAATACAACCAAAATTACAGTTGAAAAATAGAGTACATCAGAATATATTTTAAACCATTGATACCAAATGTTTTTTGGAGTGGATACTCAAGAGGGGGTGAATTGCGTTCCAATTAAAATTTCTGTTTTAAAATCATTTCTCAAATTCCCCCAATTTAAAATACAAATTGAATTTTAGTGAATTTGATGTAAAGCAAACTTTCAGCTAGGTTCTCAAGGGATTGATTAATTCCTAGTTAATCTAATCAAGGGATCAGATTAGATTTTGAAACTAAATTACTGATTTATAAATAATGAAAACAATTGCTAATTCAATTATTAGAGTAACTTTAAAAAAAAGTTTAGGTTTTAAAGAACATGGCAGCAGAATAAAAGGTTTTAGATAGAACTAAATAAAGAACAAAATATATGACCAAGAGGTTCAGTCTCAAGCCGAGACTTAGTTCTCTCAACAATTTATATAAATTATATCCACACCCTGGATCGGGGTGCAATACAGTTTAAAAATGTCCAGGTCAAGGACCTCTGCCACAGTTCTACATGGGAAACAAAACAACAGCAAATACAGCTGTCCAGGTCACACAAAACCTCTACCACTATCCACAGTGGGAAAATAGAAAATGTAAGGAGTTTGAATGAGGATTTACAGATCCTCCAGTTAAGGTTCATGAGACAGTGTGTGTAAAAAATTAATACTGATGATACACACTGCTCGTAATGTAAATAATAAATCACTGAGCAAGATATAGAGTTTAGAATGGCTCTAGTGAATGCAGTGTAGCTCTAGACTCCTTCAAATTTGATCAAAAATGACTCTGAGTCCTCTTCTGGTTTCTGTCTAGAAAACAGAGCATCGTCTGCTTGACATCCAGGTTCATAGACAGTGAAAATGTACTCGATGATTTTCTTCAAAATCTTCGTGAAAGTAAGAAACTCTTCTTGAGTAGGCTTGAGTGTGTATGAGCTTCTGTGTCTTCTTGATTATGCATGAATATTTTTATGAGCTCTGTATATTCCTTGTATGTTCTTAGTGTCTTGTATATGTGTCGTCTCTCTCCATGTCTGTGCAGAAATAGGGACTTCTTGTATTTATGGCACGATCTCCGGCAAAAGAAGTAATTTCTTTTTGCAGGGACGAGGTACGGTTTCCTGACATCCAACAACCATTATTAAATAAATGACAGAGCATTAAAATATACCTGATATGACCGTTGGTTAGATTAAATAAAGATAAAGAAATGAAGATAGGGTTGGTTTCTCTGGAACGGTAGCTTTAGATATCGGTAGCCTTGTGTATCGGTGGGATCTTGTGTAACGATAGCCTTTCTATCGGTAGACATCATGTCTCTCGATAGATTTGATCAGTAGCGGTAGACTTAGTGTACCGGTGACCATTCATGTAACGGTAGCCTTCATGTACTGGTAGGCTTGATGTATCGGTAGACTTGATGTAATAGTGACCTTCAAGTATCGGTAGGCTTGATGTAACGGTGGACTTGATGTAACGGTGACCTTCATGTATCGGTAGACTTGATGTAACGTTGGACTTGATGTAATGGTAGACTTGATCGGTAACTTGTCTATATCAATAGGCTTGTCTGTAACGGTAACTTTCACATATCGGTAGGCTTCGCATATTGGTGACCTTCACATATCGGTAACCTTTGCGTATCAGTAGCCTTTACGTATCGGTAACCTCTATGTATTGGTAGCCTTGTTCTGTAACGGTGACCAATTTTCTGTTTAAGCATTCTATTGGCAGAATGGGTCAAGTTAGAATATATATCCATTTAGTAACCAAATTCTCTGAAGATCATGTAAATATTATATTTTATTAATTTGTGTGTGGTGTATAGAAATACTGAAATAATTAATTAATCATTAATCAATATAGGGATTATCAAACCATAATTGAACATAATTGAGATTATCAATATAATTGAGCATAATTAAAATTTGAATGAGCATAGTTGGGATTATCAAAATATAAGTTCAACTAATTTTCCCAGAGGGCTCAACACTTAGTTTTTCTCAATTATTTTAAAAACATGTAAGACAACAATATTTTATGAAAACTAAAATCAAATAAATCTATTTTTTCAACATCTTTTGTTAGACTAAACACTAGGTTTTAATGAACTATGAAAAAATATTATTATTATCTGTTTTAAGTTAAAATGATGATAATTAAATTTCTATTAAAATCGGTGGAATTAATATGAATAAAAAAAATATTAATTAAAATGTTATTATATAAAAAAACTTATTGATAAAGAAAACTTATTTCTTAATAAAGTCTGTATATGTTTCAATAATTCTATTCTATCAATAAATATGTTTTTTATTTATTTTATTGAACAATAATAAAATTAAATTTTTGAAATATTCTAAATTTAAATTTAACAGTATAAACTTATTTTTGGAAATCATCATGTCACCATTATTATAGGCTGATTTGTTTATATTTTTCTAAAAAGATTATTTCATCGATGAATAGTAGAAAACATTTGTTTTTATTGAAAAATATATTTCCATTTCAAGAACTTATAAGGTCAAATTTATTTTTATAATAGTTTTAAAAGTAAAGTTATTTCAATTACATATCAACTAATAGAATTTATTTCATTTTTCATTTTAATATTGAATATTGATACAGAAATGTTTTCAAATTTTAAAAAATTTATCTTTGGAAAACCACTTTCTCATTTCATCCTTGTGATTAATATTAAATTAAAATTCTCATCTTATTTGTATATAATTAATTAAAATGTATTTAAAATTTAAAATTATAATAATCTACATTATATAATAATATCAGTTTTTTTCAAAAATACTAGTAAAAATAGTAAAAATTAATTACCATAGTTAAGGTTACATAGTTTTACAAGGGGTTACACTAAATTGATAAGGGGTAAAATTACCATGAAAATTTTCCATAACTCATTGGATAAATATATTAAAAAATTTTGACCTATAAGGTTATAAAATTATCCTTTTTTTCCTCATGACCTGTGAGAAATGGGTGTACACATTTTTGTTTCCAAAATTTACAAGTGTTCCACTCAACTCACTTTTAAAAGGGCACCGACATTCTTCTACACATCACAAATTAAAAACCAATTTTACCAACTCATCACAAACCAAATAATTTATAAAATAACTGACCCAAATCTGAGAGCCCTTATATTTATTATTTGTCCCTCTAAATAAGGATTTTAGAATAATTCCTAAGAGGCGCTCTGAAGAAGAATTAAATTATTAAACATCAGTTTTTTGTTAAAATTATTCATCCATATACTTTAAATATTTTTACATTATGATAATATAATATCCACAGTATCTAAAATATAATTACATTTTATTTTCTTCATTTAATGACTTATATCCATGTCATATTCAATCGAATAGGGTATGAAATCAACATTTCTCTATATTGTTAACTAACACCTAATGAACTGATGTTATTCATTTTACATTACCACCTCTCATAGATTGATATATAATGATGGATTAAATGATTATATATTATAATTATGATATTATTATACTACTAAATTTATTATATCTCATATAGCTTCTTACATTCGATTCTCTCTGAATATAATAATGACGCACATGTGTGTGGCGGACTACCATCTTGCAAACTGATGAGATTTATTCAAGATTTAAATTGACGGTAATAAGGATGATTTTAATGATATATATATATATATATATATATATATATATATATATATATTTGTGTGTGTGTGTTAAATAAAAATGGTTCTATAAATATAATTTATAATTTATCATCCTCTCTTTCTATTTGTCAAGAAATTAGATGCATCATTCGTGAGTACGTACAACCTATCATCACCATAAACTATGTATTTTATTTTATATAACTGATTTTTTTGGATTTATATATATAATTATTTAATAAATATATTTTATATTTAAATTATTGTTAGAAATATCAATACTACATAACTGTTATCTTATTAAGATGACCAAAAAAATAAAAACTTACACGAAAAACAAAGTGGTTATTTTCCAAAATGTGACATTAACATAGAATTGTTAACAAAAATTTAATAATATTTCATTAGTAAATGATAAACGGCATTATATATATATTTATGGATCTATAATATATGTATGTTAAACTTATATAGGATCTTTTAACAAGAATGATGGAATTTGAGACCTCAGGTATGAGACTTTTTTCATAATTAGCCTTCTTTGCGACATATGTTATATTATGCACTTATCATCTCCTATGTGGAGAATATTAATCCCCATTGACATGTAATATAATAAATGTATTTTTTCTCATGATTCTATGTGTATTTTTAATGTCATTATTTTTTTTGTGGCATGCAATTCAATGTTTTCAAAATGTTATGGATTTTATGATATAATCTCACCATTTGTCGGGACTGTTTAAGGGAATGTTTCAAATGATGAAATATTATGGTCCATCACTAATTAAAATCAATAATTTTTTATAATTGGGTATTTTTAATAGAATGAATTTTTTTCATTCAATTTTTTATTTTTATTTACTCAAGATTTCAAATGAATATTTGTACAAAAATAACTTTATTTCTCTCACTGGTTGAAAACCCCATTTCTTACAAATAATTTCTTTCAAAAATAATTTTATAAATATTTATATACATTTAGTAAATTATTAAATTAATAATTTTGAAAAAACACATTTTTTCCAAAAAAAAATTGAATCTTCATATTTTTTCCAAATAAAGCTTGTTTGTATTTTAATGAAAACTTTAATGGAAAATTAATTTAACTTGTGTGTCCAAAAATGAATTTTGCAGCATCATGAAACTTAATTTATTTGTTGTTTAGTTTATTATATTTAATTTTTTTCTTAAATTAAAATTATCTTCATATTATTTAATTAATATTAAATATTAAATTGGTTATTATCAAATATTAGATATTCCTCACAAAAAAAGCTTCCAACTTATTTTTCTATCAAAATATATTCCCATATCAGATGACATCCTATTATGATACTTATCATTTAATAGAGTTATAATACAAGGATATCATTTATATTACTTCTATTAATGTTTTATTTTATTATTTCATGATACTTATAAACCCCACTTCTTTTTTATGGGTTATACGTTGATAATTTTTTTATTAGTTCTATTTATTTTTCTATGATATATTCTTTGTTAAAATGATAAAATGATAATGAAACTAATTTCTTTACTATAGGTTATGTTTTAATAAAATTTTTATGAAACCCATTTAAATACATGGTCATAGAGAGGAGTAATATCTTAAGATCATGTACATAAATATGTTTTATTTTAATTATGTGACAATTAAGACCTATATCTCCCTCCAATGAATTGGGAAAATATTGATATTTCATTTTATTAATTAAACAATAATGGGGAATAAACCTAGTTCGTTAAGGTTATATGTCAATTATGATAGGCTAGGAAGTGATCCTTGATAACTAAGATGGTTTGGGGAGTCATCCAATTTCATTATGATTGTATTTCCAATGAAAATTGAACTACTACTGAAATTTCTTTCATTAATTATGTGTATTACACAAATATTTTCCTTATGGAAATTTTATGTTCTTATAGTTCATGTTAATTGATTGAATTATACTTAAAGACATATAAATTTTAATATTAAAATCATATATAATGTTTATGATTGACGATATGTAGTATATGGTTTTAAAATGTTATTATCATGTTCTTATTCTTGTATTCTCTTTATATATTGATATCTCCCTTATTTACCCTTAATAAAAATCTGTGATTATCCATTCATATCATTCCTTTCACTATGATATGATAAAAGGTATTTTTTATGATATGTCTAACATGGGATATAGTTATAATAAAAATAGTGTTATATGATGTTGCTCACTTATAGTTCATTGTTTTAAAATATTACAGAATAAAACGACCTAAATGATTCTAACATGAATCATTTTGTTATGTAATGACTATTTTTCTATAAATATATAATGTTTCTATAAGATAAATTTTTGTCTTTAAAGCTATTACAATAGGAAGTTGTAGTTATCCTTTGGAAACTATGATGAGAAAAAATTTGTGATATCTATAAAGATATATTGAAGTATTGGTATAACGATGAGTCTATGTGTATGAAAATATCCTATTTTTTGGTAAAATATTGAGAGAGTGGATTCCAAGAAAATTACATTCATGTCTAGACACTACAAGTTGATTTGGAATTGTCATAGAGGTAATAAGGGGTAATAACCATGAAAATGGAAGAATGATCTTGACATGATCATCCCCTAGTTCTTCATAATGGGCCATGAAGTACACCTGGTTAGAAATAGTCGAGGGTCACGATTTAGAAATTCAAAAAAACCCTTATGAATCATGTGGAAAAGTTTAAAAAAAATGATGACTAAAAATAACCTAACAAAAATATGTGTTTTCATAGTTTAGAAATAAGGTCTAAATATTTATACATCATATAAGTTATTTTTCATGATTTTTTGGTTCCCCCTGTGATTATTGTTTCTTATACTATTTTTTGGGTTTAGTAAATATATAAAACTAGAAGGAACCAAATCAATGATGAGGGTGATCTGAAATGAAATTATTTTCTTCCAAATCACCCAAATGTTTTAGGATCTATATGAAAAATATCATTTTTATTCTCACACAACATTCTCAATCCATGAACCATGATAAGATTACAAATAAGTAATGAAGGTAAAAAATTTATTGAGTACTTTATGAGGAAATTTATTACTTCATTCAGTCTTTTCATTGATCTTCTAGTTTCTAAAATATATTCATCACTACTTAAAAGCTATATTCCATTCTCCAATGTTCCTAACATGAAATTGAAGATTTCAATTTTTATCATTCTATCCATTAATAAATAATTAATTACATGTCCTAAAGAATAAGGATGATTAATTTTTTGGTATGTATGATGATTTTTTTTTTCAAGGCATGAAAAGTAATCTTCTAGAATTATATTCCAACATAAATGTACGGTTTATCGATTCATTAGTTGATTAAAACCAAGTCTCTGATGGGTGTTATCCAAAACGACCTTCATTAAGTATAATGAAATCATTAGATGTTCTCTTGAGGTGGAAATAGATATCATACTTTCCCAAAAATATCGTTATTTAAATAGGAAAATAAATAAGGAGTTCCAATAAATCTCTAAAAACATGGTGGGAAGAAGATGATATTTCTTTCATTCTCGATGTGTTGAAGGAAAATAGAGTAAATTGATTTAATAGTAATTATAAATGTTTTCTATTTATAAATGATTGTCTCTAGAAAAAATAATTACAATGTGATGGGAAAAAGTTAACTAATGATTCATATAGAGGGAAAGCTCCAAATAATAAACCACCCATGCTCTTTTGCATTAAGTGCAAGGAGTATAAGAATAATTCCAACCAGTGTCCTAATTTTATGTTTAATAAAGATGATAGATGTTAATAACCTATTAAGTATATGGTTAATATAAAATCTCATACAATAACTATTTTGACTATTGGTGTGAAACATCCTCTTGAATTGTTCACTTACCATCCACTATTGATAATATAATATCATATTTGACTCTAGATTTACACATTACATCATATCCTACAAATTTTATATAGTAATCCAGATGTAACCCAAATTATTAAATATTGAATTCATAGTGAAATCCTCTAATGGTATGATGATCTCATCTCAGGTATATGTTTCCTATTTGGTTGATGTTTATTAGAATGTTCTTGCTCCTAATATTTTCATTCTTCCTCTAGTTGAATTTGATGATATCATGGGAATTAATTGGATTTAACTACCTAAATAAAACTTTAATTATTGATGATGGGAGTTAATAATTGATATTCCAAACCAACCTTTGATCGTTTATTATTTTTATGATAAATATTAAATTTTGATTTAATTCACATCCATTGTATATGGTTTTATTTCTATTTAAGAGGGTTTTTTATCTCAGATGTTTAGGGAGAAACTCAACATCGATGACATTCTTATTATGCACAAATTGTTTTCTTTCAAGATGAGTTCCCATATATTCCATCGAAGCTTGATGTCGAGTAATCAATATATCTCATACCTGGTGCCATACATATTTCAAAGACAACAAATTGAGTTGAAGTAATTGAAGAAGAAACTCTTAGAGAACCTTTAAAAGGGATTCATTAATCCATGTGTGCCACCTTGTGGTGCACCTAATCATTTTAATAAAATGAAAATGGATTAACATTACACTTCTTTGGTTATTGGTATTTGGAAATCATCATGATAAAAAAAGTATTCTATACCTAGTATTGATGAATAATTTGATCTACCTCATAGATCCCAAGACTTTTCCAAGACTAACCTTCATTTTCGATGTCATATATTTTGGGTCAAGAAGGAGAATATACCCTAGTTAACATTTTGTAAAGTGTTTTGACATTATGAATATATATTAATTCCATTAAATCTATCAAATTCCTCTGGTATGTTTATGTTTTTATTGAACGAAGTTTTTAGTGATCACCTTGATCAATTTGTGGTAGATTTCATTGATGATATCCCTATACATTCAAATGTAATGTGAATTTATGAATATAAATTTAGAATTGTACTAAATATCTAAAAGGAAGGATAAACTACATCATAACTTTATAGTGTGTATTTTTCTACAAATGGTTTCATTTTTTGGGTGATCTAATCTCAAGAGAAGGTATATCATTCGATATATCAAAGATAGAAGCTATTGGGTTTTGTCCTAGAGCAACCATAGTGATTGTGATTGATTATTTTATTGTTTTGGTGATATATTTATTTTTTTTTAATAATTTATATTAATATCAAATCCATTCACTAAGTAAACTATGAAGGGATTCATGTTCCTATAGAAATATAAATGTGAAGATTAATTTATGGAACTGATGTGAAGATTTTTTAGTGCTCCTATTCTTACATTGCCTTATAGTGGATATGGGTTTATAATATATATTGATCCATGCAATAAAATATTGTGATGAATACTTATTAGTTTTTATATTTTTATAGATTCTTCTACATAAATATTTATACATCATGAGACAAATTAACCAACACATGATTGGTGTATGATGTGGTAATTTTGAATTAATGATATGTTGGAATTGTCTTTATAGAGAAAAGTGTTATAAATATATTTATCACCAAATATTAAAATATATATTCACCAATAAAGATTAGAATATATTGTAGAGATAATGGTAAGAGATGATTAATTATTTTGACCACTCAACTCATTACCAATATAAGAAATAAAACAAGGGGTTGATTATTTCAGTTGAAATGATCATGCCATATTTTCCATAAGTAGGAAAAAAATTAATCCAATATTTTTTTTTTCCAATTTATGAAACTGGAAATCATAAAGGAGGGTGATAGATCTTATATTTCTCTATTTAATATTTATCAGTCTATCCCATTAATGATTAAAGAGGTGTCGACGAAAGATTTTGAGGTGAAAAATAAGGCAAGAAATATTCTTCAGTTTAAAATTAATTATGAAGAGATGATATTTTTAAATAATCATGCATACAATCCATCCGTACCATATTTTATGGAATATTTGTTATAGTAATATCACAGTTCTTCATTATATAATCGTCTTGGAAGTATGAATATGTACAAAGATATGAAAGATTATTTTTGGTGGGAAATAATTAAGAGAGATATCACAATGTTTTAATACCCATTATTTGTAAGTCAACATGATAAGGATATCAGAAAAAACATTAAGGGGATGTGGCATCCATTAGACATAATATAATTGAAATGGGAAAACAACATCATGTATTTTATCATTAAACACCCCAAAATGTCTAAAAAGAATAATTTTGAATTTGATTTATTGAATTACCATAAAAAATCATCAAAAAATGTTTCTATTATAAGAAATTTATCTCTGGATAATCTTGTTAGTATATACAATATGGAAGTGGTAATTTTTAATAGAGTTACACATTCAACTATATTTGACCATGGTCTATGGTTTACCATAATGTTTTAGTGGATTCTTCTAGAATATCTTGATTCAATGTTTAGTTTCAGCACTATATATCATCCTTTTGTATATGGTCATCCCAATATAACAATTCAAACATTATAAGATATATTGTGATAATATTAAATTGATTTTAAAGGTTATTGGGATCAACACCTTCTTCTAAATGAGTTCTCTTCTAAAAATAAATTTCACTACAGAATACAATTAGATCCTTTTGAATAAATATATATAATAATGTGTACAACTAAAACAAACTAGAATAAAGTTGGTTTGATAAATCAATTGGGACTTGAGATAGCCGATGAAATAGAAAAAAAAATATTAGATATGTTCATCATTATATAAGGGTGGAATAAAGTTGGTAGAAAATTTATGCTGAAAATCACTAGAATGATTTGGAATTTAATGTTCATGCCAATGATTTTGTAATAATTTTCCTATGGCAGATGTTAATTATATTTGGATTGAATGGGAGACTAAACCCTTGGTATATAGGTAGCTTTTAAATTCTTGTTTATATCCTCACGGTAGCCTATCGGTCGACAATTCTAGCAAACCTTGCATGTTTTAAACTTAGATTTCATAGAACTATACCTTGATATTTATTATGAGTAATAGAATTTAGAAATTCTAGATCATTGATTGAAATTCCTATGAAAAAACTACACTATCATGGTCAATGTTTTGTAGTTAAACCTCATTTTTAGGAAGATATATGGGAACTTGATGATATGATGATGAAAAAGTAACCTAATATGTTTTTATTTGAGTGATGGAATTTCAATGGGAATGTTAATTTTATTGTGGGTATAATTTTAAATCTCTAGAATTTGTGAAATTTTTAATTAATATATCTAATTTTTTTTCAACATATTTTGTTACATGCAACATAGTGTTTTAACAAACCATGAGAAATTATTAAATTTATTATTTAAACATGACCATTATTATATAGCCATTAAAAATTATAAATTTAATAGTAATAACACTTTTTAAATATTAGTTAAATAGGTTTTATATAATGAAATCATACTGAAAAACAGTAATTAATTTTCAATAAAGTACTTATATGTTTTGAAAATAATGTTTTCTCAAAAAATAATTTATTTTCTTGTCGTAACAATGATAAAATTAATTTTTTACAATTTTATAAAATTAATTTGATAAAATAAACTTCAATTTTAAATCTTCATGTAACAAATATCAAAGGGTGGATTTTTAGGATTTTTCTGGAGATGATAATAATTCGATGAATAACAAAAATACTATTTTTATTGAAAATATAATTTATTTAAAGAATTCATAAGATAATTTTTTTTAAAAAAATGGTTAAGTAAGTTTAAAATAGTTCAATTATATATATATTAATAAATTTTATTTCATTTTCATTATTTTATTACACAAATTTTAGATAAAAACATTTTAAACATTGGATCATTTTCTCCCTAGAAAACTGCTTTATCATCCCATCTACATGTTTAATTTTATATAATATTTTGTCATTTTTATGATTATAATTTATAACAATTGATTCATTATTTTTATATTGAATAATATATATATATTATAATAAGGTCAATTTAATTTTCTTTCAATATTAATAGAAAAACATTAAAAATTAATCATCATAATTAAAGTTAAAACGGGTTTAGTAGGGGTTAAACTAAAACAATAATGGGTAATATAACCTAGAAACATTTCCATCACGTATTATATAGTCATATATTGACCATAAAACATATATGGTTCGATAATGAGAAATTTTAGCAACTTTTAGAATTTAAAAGTTTCAGTTCAAGTTTTTATTTCAATAAACTATAAGTCACCCATATCACTTATAAAATGCCACCCCATATCCTCTCCTCATCAAAATATCAAAACACTTTGGTTTGGAAAATCACTAGCTATATTACATCTCAAATTTACTCCACATGTATAAACACCACCCCTTATACTATTAATAAATACTAATAATTATTTATATATAATTATATTTACACTCTCTAAATAAGAGTATGGTTCTTAAAAATAAATTTTCATTTTATTTTTCTTACACCTCCTTCAAATATTATCGTATTATATTTTTATAATTACAAAAATTTATCCCATATAAAAATAATTTATTATTTTAATGGAATAACCTATATCTATTGATTCTTCCATCAAATGGGATATGAAATCATCATTTATTTGTACGGTGGTCAACCACCTCATGAACTGATGTTATTCATTTTCCATCACTAACTCTCTTGGCTAGATATAATGATCGATTATGTAACGCCCCATGATTTTAAAATATGACCACAATGATTGATATAATATATTAAATGAAAAAAATATTATAATATAATATAAAATCTCTATACATTATGATATATTTCATTAAATTAAATCTCTTCTATATATTGTGAATCATTCAACGCCAGGTTTAAACGAAACATGATACTATATTAAAATATTATTATTTAAAAATTAACATTATAAAATTTTCATTAAGTTGGAATCCATTTATTGGGATAGCTAAATTATAAAAACTAAATGTTTTTAACATGAATAAAAAATTCAATGTTTATCTATTTATTGGAAGAAAATAATAATCATTTCAAAGAAAATGACATATTTTCTATAAAAACTTTATTGTCTTAATAGGTAGTTCATTATCTCTTTGCACAAATAATTTAAAATTTATTTTTACCACAATTAAAAAAATTATAAATAGACTCCTTTTTAAAATATAGTTGTGAAAAATAGTTATGGCTGATTTTTTGGTATTTTTCAGAAAAATATAATTACGTGATGAATAGTGAAAAATAATGATTTTTATTGAAAACTAATTGTTATTTTAAATTATTTAAAAAGATAAAATGGTTTATAAATATTCTATAAATAAATATTATCTCTATTATAATACTTGTTTGTTTATTTATGTCATTGAAATCAATTTTATATTGAATTTTGATATTAAAACATTGTATACTTGCAAAAATATTCACTTTCAAAAAACACTCTACCATCAGTTCAATGGTTTATTTTTAAATAGAATCTAATAATTCAATAAATTTTTTATGAAAATTAAATTAAATTATTGGACTAAGAATAATTTATATTTTCAAATAAGATCAACTTAATTTTTTTCATAATGAATAGTTAAAATATTAAAATTTAATAACTGTGAATAACGATAAAATGGGTATAGCAAGGGTTAAACTAATAAATAAGAGTTTATGAAAAAAATCATATAAAATATATTTATGGAAATATATAGATATTTTAACCACTAAATTTTAGTAATGTTCCATTTTGGATGTTTCTAGAATGACAACAACATGGGTTTCACATTGTCCATTAAAAAATTCAATTTGTTATCTCCATTACATATAAAAGGCCACCCCCTCACCTCCACTCATCAAAAATTGAAGACACGTTATATAAATTACCTACCCAAATATAATCATTAATCCCCCCCCCCTATCCTAGTGGGCTTAGTGTGACTAAGAATCCCTCATAAAAATGATTCTGGTATAATAAAAAAGAGGCACTCTTAATAAGAGATAAAATCTATAAATAGACATACGTTTTTGATTTATTCTTCTATATCAATAAAAGATTCATAAAATATGGTTATATTATAATAGATGTATAAAAAATATAATTATTTTCTACTATCATATTTAAATATCAAAATTCCATCTAAAAATCAATCAAATGGGAAAAAATAAATTGGTCATGTGTATGGTGGACTACCACCTCGCAAACTAATGAAAATAATTTTACAAAACCCCCATTAAAGGTTGGATAAAAAGATGGATTTAACACATTATAATTGATATTTATGAAATTATTATAATTATATAAATATTTTATCATATATACCTTCTTAAATTAAATTTTGTGGGTGATACCACAATGTTGCTCATGTGTATGGTGGAATACCACCTTGTGAAGTGATGTGATTCATTTTCCTCTTACAAATTATGTAAAAGTTAGTAAGGATAATGTTAACAAATATCTGTGATGTTTTTTCTACACATAATTTATTGAATAAAATATTACCGCAACCATCTTACCTTTAAATCTATTAGATAACAATAACATCGCATATGCGTACATGTGGAGTACTTCCTTCACATAGTTATGTCAAATGTTTTTTATTTTATTTTCACATGTATTTTAATAAGTATGTATTTGATTAATATAAATACTATATATTAAATATTAGTCTTTAATGAAATTATAATTGGTATTTATTTTTCATCTATTTCATCTGTAGAGAAAAAATGGATACAATGTTAAGGTATAATCACGACATACCATCTCCATGAATTATGTAATCCATTATATATATCAAATATATATATTATCCTAATTAAATAATTATTTAATTTATTTGATTTTGTTACAATGGTTATAATTATAAATATGATGTAACCATGATCAAATTAAAACGACCTAATTTACCAAATTGAATCATAAATGAAAAACAAAATAATTATCACACAAAAGATATATTTTAACAAATACCAGTTAATAATGGCGTGATAAAGACTGTATGTAAATTAAATATCGTAAAATATATATTATTATTGTTATATAATATATTTATAATAAAACAATATTATTTTATATTTTTTACAGTCATATATGAAGGAATTTAAACTTGATGTAAATGTATCTTATCTCACTTTTACTTCTATAATAAATAAACCATATTTACCACTTATTCATTTGACTGGTGCTTATAATGTATAATTGATATGTTATATCATGAATATATTAATCTTTATGGCATTAAAAATTTCAAATTAACTATTTTATAGTGCTTACAATTTAGTATTTACCAATGTGGTAAGGTTTTATTTGATAATCTCATCATTATTCAGGATTGTTTCCATTTTTGTATCCCTTAGAATAATTATTTAATATTAAAATAATAAATACAATCTATTTCATTATCCTATAGTAATTCATGAAACATTAAATTTGTAGTACCATTTTACCATTCTTTTTACTTAAGATGAATGAGAAAATGTTTTTAATAAAATATTTTTCCATTTCTCTCTTTGGTTGAAAATCCATTATATTCCAAGACCATGTTTTCTAAAAAAAATATGAAAATAATTTTAACAATAAAAAATATTATTTATTAGATATATATTTACTCATTTAAAAAAAAAATATTTGAATGGATTCTTTATGTCATTTTCCAAAAAGTTTCCTTATGGGCTTTAGAAAACCCGTTAAATGAATCGTTGTTCTAATGTTTACTATATGAAAAAAATATTCCCTCATTACAACTAAATGTATTAAATATTACTCAAGTAGATTTAAATGGTTATTTTCAAATAAATTAATTTTTGATATATTTTTTGAAATTTTTGTTTTAAAAAGATTTTCCAATTGAAAATGATTTTTTACTTCAAAATTATTTTTAATGAAATATTTTTGGTATTTTGATTCATCAATGAAATAACACATTTATTATATGTTTAATCTAATGTAGATATTTTATATTTATGTCTTATTTATTCCTTCATTAGAATTTTTATGATCAGTTACTCTGAAGATAGATAATTTTATAATAATTTACAATATCACTCTGGATTGTTTATGACTTTGCTTATTTCATTAGGGTATGTATTAAAAATTCATATATTATATTTTCAATATGAATGTTTTTGTTGATTTTGTTTCACCACTTTCATACGAGTAATTTATGTTAAATAATATGTTATGGGTGGGGCCTGGTTGTGGATATCTCTTCGTTGCAACGATATGTCTCATGATACAAATCAGAGGATCAAATTAGATTTTTTTTGTACACATAGATTTAGAATGTCTTCTGAAAGGCCTTGATAGTATGTTTTAGATGTCCAAATTTATGCATTACCTCACTATGATATCATTTATTTCCATGTGATTAATTAATTATTTACAGTATACATGGATAACTTTCATGATTATGAAAAAAATTAGGTATTTATATAATCATAAATTATTTATGACATATTATTCTTAGTTTGTTGATTAAATGTATTTTGTTATTGTTTTTTACCTTGAGATGTTAATTATACTTATGTTTTCTTAATATATTTTTTTATACGCTTACTTGTACTGTTTATCTGTGCTCACCCCTTTCTTATTATTTATTATCCCTAGGATATCAGGAAGTGATTTGTGACGACCCGACCTATGTCGGGGCCCAAGCCACGAGTACCCCATTCCTACCACCATAGGCCAGTGGGTGGCGAATAGCACTAACGTCACAACAAACACGGGGAGGCCTTTTCCTATTAACCTATACAAAGACCCACAAATCCCACTTGATGCGAATGTATAGAGAGAGAAATGTAAAATATGCAACCTTCTGTAAAAATAAACCATACATGCACTGACCATTAAACAGTATGGATACAGTAATGTAAGTTGAAAGAAAAGAGGGTAAAAATACATGACCAAATAAAAATTTTCCCATCATGATAGAAAACTGAATGTAAATCTACTAAATAAGCCCTACTCATGAATCCTAGTCGTGACCACTGCACGTAGTCCAAGCTTTCGTACCCCTATGATCCACTACTGTAGTGATGAAACATGTGGGTTATCTACATAAGGCATGATATGTGCCAAAAAATCCCATGCATGGGAGAGTATAAATATACACAGTAGGATGCCTTGAAAAAATGGGTAGTATAAAAAGATATAAGAGTAAAATACCTACAATAATTGGAAATAGTACCATAAACGAGTACTGATCATCCCAACAAAAGAGTGATGTAAGATCATCAAAACACAAATGTCTAGAAATGGTAAGAAAGTGAACATATCATCTAGCCTTCGCTAAAATAGTAGGATAATAGAATATTCATAACATGTGAATTGAGATACGGAAAGAAAGTGACATACCCCGTGCATTGTCGCCACTCATCGAAGGATAGTAATTAGAACCCATGGAGTGGGTACTGTATTAGGGTGATAAAATATATATATTCTATGTAAAATAATACCAACAAGAGGGTAAATGAATCTCCATCTCATTTCTCAGTCAGTGAAGAAATTTTCGAAATATCCTAGAAGTAAGCACCACTGAAACCCAAAATTCTTCAGTTTTTCCCATAATAATATGTGAAAGGGGATTAAACACCACACCTCAATATTATATGCATTGGACAATTCTGTCTCACACACATGGTTTTTAAGACGTGTCACAAGTATTTTTCAAGGTAGGGGAATCTCCCCTCTTACTCATGATCACAGGTTAATGTTAAAACATGAATTTTCACTGATTCATCAAAAAACACCACTTCCCATCCCCACTGAAGGGTGATACGCTGGGGGTAAACCCAGAACAGTCATCAACAAATGCTAGTGCCCAACCCCACTGGAGGGTAAGCCCTGAAGAGAAGATGGAAAACCCCACTGCCTAGCCCCGATGAAGGGTAATCCTAGAAAATAAGATAGAAAATTACATTTTCCAATCCCACTATAGGGTAAGCACAGAAGAGAATATGGCAGGCACCATTACACAACCCCACTTGAGGGTAAGCTGGTACTTTTCTAGTTAATCTTAAATCATCACTTGCATGATCAAACACTTATATAAAAGAGTGAGTCTCAGGAAACCTCACATCATAACCATGATTCTAAAACTAAGGACTCCATCATGTTTTTTTTAGAAAAAAACAAGGGATAGCCTATTTACTTTTCCAAAATGAAAAAAAATTGAAAAAGGAGATTTTCACCACATCATGCTCGAATATGTCAAAGTGGGACCAACTATCCAACCCCGAATATTAAATTCCCAAAATTATGGAAAAATTGTTTTCTTGAAGAAAGAAACGCACTAATATAGATGGTACATCAAATAGATGCCTAGTTTAATCGTTACGGGCAGTTTAATCTGTATAAGAGGGTTGCTGGGCCAGTAGACTGGAACACGGTCGGTCTACCTACCATTGCATTTGACCACCCCAGTTGACCATTGGTTGACCTAGGTCCGAACCACCGGGTGGGACCCCGTTCACCTTTCCAGCTAGCCCACAAGGGCTTGGCCCGACCCAAATCAGTTGGGCTAGCCTGTAGAGGCATGAACCATTCACAGATGTAGCCCATCCCGCATCTCATAAAAGGTTTGTCCATTGAGTCGGTCCCCAGCTCCATCAAAATTTCTGACCATCCACATTAAATATGGCAGCTATCACCCCCAATGTTTTCACCGCATGAACCATATCGTCCAAATGGTCAGGTTGTAGACCATCACTGGAATCAGTTGTTGGTCGATGTACTGGTGATGCCCCAGTGGTCCGCTATGAAGACCGCAAAGCTCAATCCGGTCACCCATCCATGATTTTATAAGCAGATCAGGGAGCCTTATGACATTGGATTCACTAATCTTCACTTTAATCATCGATCCTTCGGTGGCGTAGAGAACAGAAATGTTGTCAGTGGATAATCATGAATAACGAATGAATAATGGTGATTTAAACACTGCTCAAAGGTCGTGTTCATTTGACTATCAATGATTTGACCATATAACAACAAAAATATAACCATAAATGGAATATTTAATAGATAAACTATATTACAACTAAAAAATGAGGTAAATTCTACCTCGATCGAGCCATTCATTATAGGAGATACATCCACATTGCTCCATTATCGGTCATCCAAGGCTCAAGAAGATATTTATTCTCTATCTAATGATAAATGGTGAAGAACTATTGAGATATGAGAGAGAGTTCCTTGAATAGAGTGAAAGTGGGTTAAAGGATTACCCAAAACTAAACACATAACTCTCTATTTATAGTCATCATGCATGGTGCACATGTTAGAAATTCACTTGCCCCAATTTCATATCCAACTAAGAAAAAACACTCCATTCCAAAATCAACATAATACTCAGATTAATAATCCAATTCCTTGTTCAAAATTTATTTGGTTTAGCATTAGGGGTAAAATAGTTATGATTAATTATTTTAATTACCATTTTTCCCCTATGTGAAATTTTTCATAGAAGTCCTACACTGACAAATGTTATACTCAGAATAGGTTAAAGGCCATGTTCTAGGCTCAACTATGTCCTCATATATCTCTTGAGAGTAATTGTATAAGTGTTTCCACATTTCTATTGCATTAATTCTAGAGAATAAACATAATATATTTATAAAACTATATCTAGACACACCGGTCCTTGGAATTGAATATTTTCATAGTTCATAACTCTTGAAATATATATACATATATTTAAAAGTATTACAAAGAGAAAAACAGGTCTCTACATCATTCTCTCCTTCAATATTTTCATCCCTGAAATGAAAAAACAAGGAAAACAACTCGGGATACTCAGTCTGATTCGAGGTCTCTATTTAGAAAGAACTCTCCTGCATATTTACATGGTACCATAGTATGTGAAACATGTTTATGGAATGTCTACAAATAGTTTTCTCTTGTCGATCCTCAATTGTCACTGTGTGCTTCGCAAAGGAGGCTTCACCTTCAATGTCCAGCTCACCCCAGTCGATGATATGTGTATGATCATGCATGTATCTCCTCAACTAAAACATGTTGAATACATCATGCCCCCTCTCCAATTGAGAAGGCAGGGAGAGGTCATAGGCAACCTCTCCAACCCACTGCATGATCTCGAATCACCTGATGAACCTCAGGGACCACTTGCCTTTCCAGTTGAACCTCTACATTTTTCATCGTGGGGAGAATCTCAATAAGATGTGGTCTACTTTATAAAAATCCAAGGACCTTTGATGGTGTTTTGTGTACAATTTCTATCAATACTTGGTTGTACTCATATTTTCATTGATTACCTGTACCATACCCTTTTGGATTGTTCCAAATTTAGATCCACAAGGGATGATTCTCCATCTTCTATCCAACAAAAGGGTGACCTAATGTTTCTCTTATATAGGGTTTCATATGGTTCTATACTAAAAGATGATTGATAACTATTATTATATGAAACATATACTCTTGGTTGGTGATCCCCCCAACTCCATCCGAAAATCAATGACGTAATCCCTCATCATATCATCCAACAACATGATAGTGCACTAAGTTTTCCAATCTGTATTGGGGTGAATAGTTGCACTCATCTACAGTCAGGTCATGAGTGACTCCTTCAATCCATGAAATAATCAGGACATAAATTAAACATCATGATCATAGATAGTAATCAAGGGTACCCCATGAAGGTTAACCATATCTTGTAATTGCAACTACCCCAAACACTACACCAAACACTACTCTTTAATAGTGATGAAGTGTTCCAACATTATAATTCACTCCAATATCACCTAGAAGGAGTCACAGTCCATCATTGTGTGTGGAAGCCCGATGATGAAGTCCATGGATATGTCATTCCACTTACACTATGGGATGTTGAGAGGCTGCAACAAACCCACCGAAACCTAATGCTTAGCCTTCAGTTTGTGGGAGGGTTGTCATCATGAGATGAAATAATCTACGCTTCATCTCATGTCAGACCACCAAAACATCCACTAAAGATCATTTTACATCTCCCCCACACTAGAATTTATATCTATCAGAGAATTATCAAACTCCTACATTACATCCTCCCACATCGTTATTAGAATCATTGTACACCCATTGAACAAGATCTCATGATTTCCTCCTTTTGAATACCCTACTGGTATATCACATGTGGATATTTAGTCACATATAACCTCATAGTTGATATATCACAACTAGACTCTTTCACACATTCAAATATTAATGGTTTCAGTACCATTGAATGTAGAAACTTTGTACCCTCATTCTCCACCGACGCCAGTTTTAGGGAAGATAACTGCTCCAAATCATCCCTCACTAGGAAAGCCATGGAATTCATTCAAAGGGAATCTACTATAATGTTGCACTTCCCTTGAATATAGACTATCGCAAATTTGTAGTCCTACAGGAACTATATCCCTCATCACAAACTCAGTTTCAAATCTCTCTAAGTAATTATATACCTGAAGATCTAGTGATCATTGTAAACAACAAAGCTCTTTCCACGGTGGTATTGTATCCACATACTCTGGTCGAAGACTACTATTGTGATATCTATGTCATTATTTTCAAAGTTATACTTATATGGTCGCAACTACCTTGACCCGTACATGATGACTACCTATTTTAACATCAAATCACAACTGAGACTATATCCTAAGGCATCACAATACACTACGAAACCAATTCCCTCCTCTATTAGTCATTTTACATGAGCTCTCTTCATCCTCTACCTCAAATCCTCTAAGGCCATCTGGTACTGCTGAGACCAAGTAAAAAATAGACCCTTCTACATTTTATCCTAGATAAATATTCAACAAATCTCTAGTGGTACCAAAAAAACCAGTAATTCTTCAAACCTATGATGCTTTATTGGGTTGATCTTAAGAAATAACTAACATGATCATCATGGGATATAGGGATAAACCCTCTTTTGAGATGAAATGTCCCAAAAAATTAATCCTCTTATATCCAAAACTAACACTTTGATAGATTTCACTAAAGTAAGCAATCTCATAGTAAATCAAGTGACATCCTCAAGTGCTCTACATGCTCCTCCTCTGACACCGAGTAAAATAGTATTTCATCTATGAAGACAAAAAAAACATGTCCAAGTATAGATAGAATACCTAGATCATTAAGTGCATGAAAAAATAGGGTTTTTCACACTAAAGGGCTTCACTATGAACTCATAATGCCCATAGTGACAACTAAAGTCCAACATCAAAATATCAGCCTCACGAACCCATAGATGGTTGTATCCAGATCTTAGATCGATCTTGGAGAACCACTTCACCCCTTGAAAATGGTCAATGATATTTTCAATACTTGATAATTGGTACATATTCTTTATCATTCCCTGATTTAAGTGATAGAAATACATATAATGTCTCAAACTCTTATCTTCCTTCTTCAAGGATAGAACTGATGCTACCCAGGGGGAAACACTGGGTCTATTGAAACCCTTCACATAAAGGTCCTCTAGCTATAAACATAGCTCCCAAAGCATGTTGGGTTCCATTAAATAGTCCATAAAATATATCGGGATAGTCTCTAGTTGAAAATAAATGAAAAACTTCAACTATCACCTTGGAGGTAGTCCCAAGACTGTTTTAGGGAAGATGTCCATGTAATCTTCCACAAAAGAAGGAACCCAAGATCCTGAAAAATCTAATTCACCAAGGGTAACGCTCACTAACTAATGCTAAAAATATTATAGTCACTTGTTCATAGCACTCACCTTCTCTGTTATGAGGCCTCATTCACCATGAATAGTGAACCTCGTCCCATCAGTGTGAAGACATCTAACTAGCCTACAAAGACGTTCAATCTAGGCTCGAACCATGGAAAGCCAATCCATTCCCAAGATGACATCATAAGGCTCAATTTTGATGACCATGTAGGTCCCATGTAAACATTTCCCCTCCAAATTACAGATCACACTTCTGTTATATAAGAGATAAATAAGTGGCACTTCTCTAAGGAACCTCGTGTCGATGATGTTGTGATAGCACCTCTACTAGGTGCTCTAACTACCATACATGGAATAAAGAGACAAAATAGTTACGTTATATTGTTTCTACTAATACTGAAGCAATAGATGAATAAACATATAACATACATCAGATCATCTCGTTTATTGAAGGATTGTGGACATTCATAACCTAAAACTATACACCTCCCCGACCACTACCTCACAAATCCTAACGTGGGATTCTCATTGGTGGTGATTATGGTGGTGGTGAAAAATCATAGCACTATCACCCCAACTAGGTCTTCTTTCTCATGCTCCTCTGTATGCACTACCTCTCTAAAGGAGCACCCTGATTGCGACGCTTCTTCATTTATGGTGGTCTACCTCCTACTTGCCCGAGATTCTCAGCTCATTGGGTCAGGCAGTCTCATACATTGAATCCAAGGCCATCAAACATGTAGCATCATCCAAATCTAGCTTGATTTGGTGATCTATGATACCCTACTTCCATCTGACCACGTGGATAATCATGATCATGGAATGGTCTGTTGTATCGTGTCCCTTCCAATTTATGTCCACCAACTTCCATTGACATCTCCACTCGGAAGCAACCACTACCAGTCCCAGCTAACTGAAATACATCTGATAGGAAACTCTCCATCACGAGTTCCCAAACCAATACCATGCCATAGGTAGGGATGAACAGGGGAATTTTACTAGCATAGATCTCTTAGAAAAGACATTATACAAAATTATGAGCTTGAAAGTTTCTATTGTGGATCATATCCAGGGTGTAGCATGTAAGGTTTGTAATCCTAGCTATGTGTGAAGCCACATTCATGGATCCCTACTACAGCTGCAGCTACTCCTGAATCATGATAGAGTGAAAGCATGTGGTGAAGTACTCCTCGTTAATATTCTACTAAAATCATCCCATGAGAGTGTTGACTCTTCATGCATTTTCATAACTAAACCACACTAGTGTCGAGCCATCTTTAAAAAAATGATGTCTTCCAAAGGTTCCATCTAGTATGCCAGTGTCCATACAAGAATGAAAATTTGGACTACTGACTCCAACCAATCCTCTTCTCTATGAGGGTCAAGATAGACTTGAAACCTCAACAGAATATCTCACTAGAGCACACATAGAGTGCTCAGTCTATACTCATCCTCGACCTAGGATTCATATGTTAATTGCTACTCTATGGGTGGAGGTGATTCCACTAGCCCACCTAGAGGAAAGGGATATCATGATGGGGAATAAACCCAGGCATCATCGCTCAAGAGGTCATTGTCAAAAAAGGGAGCATGTAACCTAGATTCTTGTCATCACAAAGGAATAATTATAATTATCAAGGATTAACACATTCAGATGAGCATATATATATAACAAAAAAAGGTGTGTTGAATCGAAAAGGATAGTAAAAGACTATAATATATATGATGAATGTACCATTGATCCTTAAAAAATTTCTCATCATACCGAGTCGACAAGTGGATAATCATGGTCATAGTGAATAGAAATGTCGGCCTCCATACCATCGCAAGACTCCCTTGCCTGAGATCCACTCTTGGTACACATTGAAACTATCTCGCTAAACCCAACCAATACTTTTTTAGAGAAATGTATGAACAAAATTCTTATGGATGAACAAGTTTTGATAAAACTTTTTCATGAACTGGCCCATGTCGAGGCTCAATCTACGACTACCCTAAGCATATTTCCATAGGCCAGGGGTGGAAGCTAGAACCTACATAACAACAAACAGATGGAGGTATTTTCCTATATACCAGTACAGAAAAACACATCAAAATCGATGCAAAAGTGGAGAGGGAAAAAGAAAAATATGTAACTTGCTATAAAAATAAACCATCCATGCACAGACCACTAAATAGTACAGGTATAATAAATTAAGCTAAAAGGAAAAGGGGGAAATAACATACCCAACTTAAAAGAGTCCCAACCAGATTGAAAACTAAAATTAAGGCTACAAAAACCCCTTCTCCTAAAACGCAGATGTTACCACCACACGTAGTCCAAGATCCCATAACCATGATATCCTCCGGAGTAGCAATAAAACATGTGAACCATCTTCATGTGGTTATATATGTGTGGGAAAATCCCAAGCAGGGGTGATTATTAACATAAATAGCAGGAAACCCATAAAAAAAGAGCAACAATATGAGATGTGAGAGGAAATTAACTACAATAGATGGAACAAAGTGAAGCTTAACCCAATAAATGAGTGGAGTAATCTCATCCAAACAAAATGTGTTTGAAAAAGTGAGAAGGTGAAATTATCATCGAATATTCAATAACTATATTAGGAGAGTGGAATCATCTAACCACGAGAATCTAGACATGGAAAACATGTGGCATACCCTACCCTTCTTTACCTCTCTAGGAAAGAGAGTAACCAGAACCCAATTAGTGGGTACTTCAATAGGGTGTAAGCATATATATATTCTTAGTAAAATAATCCCAATAAAAGAGTAAGGGGATCATGATCTCATAGCTCATCCAAGAAATAGATTCCCCAACTGTCACAGATGTAACCACCATCGATAATAAAAATTCATCATGTCTACCCTGAACTATATGTGAAGGGGGCTCAAACACCACACCATGATATTTTCCGCATTGGGCATGTCAATCTCACCAGCATGGTTTTTATGTCACGTCACAAGGGTGTATCCCAATTGGGAAAACAATCATCTTAGTATGGATCCCATGGTAATATCAAAACATGCCTCATCACTGAATCCTCAGCAAATAACACTGCCTATCCCCATTGAAAGGGGATACTCTGGAGGGTAAGTCATGAAGAGTCGTCATAGTACACCACTCTATAGCCCTGCTAGAGGGTAATCTCAGAAGAGAATATGGAGAATGACACAACCTATCCATGTCATATTGTATGCCCCTAAGAGACGATGGTGAACACCACTACCCAGAAATGTTGGAGGGTATGCCCGGAAGAGAAGACGATGAACCTCGTAACCCAACCCCACTAGAGTGTTATTCGGTAGTGCTCTAGGTATTCTGAAAAAATAACATCCATGATCAAACACTACAAGATGTTCATCTGGCTCATGATACATTTCATCCTATCGTGGATTCTGAAACTGAGGTCACCAGCATGTTCTATACAGAAAAAATATAGTGTTAGCTATTTACTTTTCCAAAATGGGAAACTAGTTAAAATGGCCCATTTCACTATAACATACCTGGATGGGCCAAAGTGGGGCCCAACGTCTAACCATGAACTAAAAATTATCAAATTCATCTCAAAAGGACTATATTGAAGAGAATAAAATGATTTCACAGGAATCACTTCAAACAGATGCTCAGGTAATTGGTTATATGCATTTGAATCTACAAAAGAGGGTTGTGGGGCAAGTGGACCCACTCGCAGTCAGTCCGCCTACCACGGCGATCAACCGCCTGAATATCGGCCAACTTGGGACTAACCCACTTGGTTGGACCCATTCCATTAACTAGTATCTGTCCACAAGAATGGAAGTGGGTGTCGCTGCCAAGGTCCATGCCAAACGACCTCGTTGGACCGACCTGTCAGGCCATGTGGCATGCAGCCTTGCAGCACATCCGGGGCTCAATGATGCTATTAATCTATGGACTACTACCAGAATCCACTACTAACCATCAAACCGGTGGTTCCTTAGGGGTCCATTCCACAAACCATAAGGCTCAATATAGATGATTTATTATTATTACATTTTTAGATCAGGGACTCTTGCGATGTTGACTTCACTACATTACCCTCTGATAATTGATCTATCAGGGGATTAGTGTGCCAAAAAAACGGTGGAAAATTTTGAAGAATATATAAAGAAATGAGATTTAAACATAGATCAATGGTCTTGTTCATTCTTCCATCAAAGATTCAATTATATAAAAATAAACATATATCCATAAATTGAATATTTATAGGATAAATTGAATTAGAACTCAATCAAACCTCGATCTGGCCATCTATTATAGGTGGTGCATCTATGACGCTCCTACTTCGATCCATCAAGGATCAGGTGGAGATTGATCCAAAATTCATTGAAGAATGGTGAAATGGTATAGAGAGTAACGAGAGATCCTTTTATAGAGTGAATTTTGATTAGGAGACAACCATAAGCCAACACATATAACTCCATATTTATAGTCATCTCACATGGCACAGAAATTGAAAATTCTTGTGTGCCCTTATTTTATATCATTCATAGAAAAACACCACATTAAAAACTCTTTGGTGGACTAAAATTAACAATTTTCTTCCCCATTCTAATTTTATATGGTTCAACATCAGGGGTAAAACAATTATGTTTAATTATTTTAATTATAGTTTTTCTCATGGGTGGCATTTTTCAAAGAATTCATGTTCCAATAAAAGTTATTCCTCAGATAGGATAAACACAATGTTCAAGACTTAAGCATGTCCTCATATTTCTAATATGAGTTTTTAAAGAGTAATATTTTTTCCATTTCATGCGTAGTATACGATAAACATAATATTTTTTAAAAAATAATTCTAGGAATAATGGGCCTCAGAATTGCATGACATCTCAAAACCTAACTCTGGAAATATATATTGAAATATTTCAAGGTATTATAAGGTGAATATCTTGTCTCCACATATTTTATGATTGAAATTCATATATATGATAATGGGAAAATGGGATTCTAAAATAAAATAATTTATTTTTTATTTTATAATTTCAATTATATGTGTAATTATAATTTGTATCTAGTTTACCAACACAACTAAAATATTATGTCATTTAAGTTGGGATACATTATACTAGTGACAATGTAAAAAAGTAACCACCAGATGTGTGATACTTGGGTTTCCTTCCTTATAGCTGGTATCATAGTAATTTTAGATGAATCCTTATGAATTAGGTTTAGGTGACATCGATTAGGTAATATAACCATAAAACATATGTTGAGGATAATTATAAAATAAAATCCTAATGTTTTCTGTAATGTATATATTATTTGTCATTTTTGAGAAATAAATCATTGTTTAGATAATAAATATAGACATTGTTTCATAATAGATGTAAATAGAGGTAATAACTCCAATTAAGGTGTGTTGGTCTTGACTCGTGCACTACATTGTACGTGAAAATGGACCTTACTACATACCATATTTGAAACACCTATGGTATATTCATTGGATAAATCACATTTTATTTAAAATACATTTTTAAGGGTTTGAAAATATTTTTAAATTTTTTTAACATTCCCAAATAATTTTTTTTAGTATGGATAGATTATTTAAGGATAAATGTTTCAATTATTATTGTTACTTTCACTAGTTCTGGGATTATAAATTATATATCATAATGTTATGAAATAATATAGGGAATTCAATTTTTTATAAATAAATTCTTTTGGAAGGAATGGTAACAATATAAATGAACATAACCCATGTATGAATTCCATCCTTGAAAAGATAATGAAGCTAGAGATATACCAATAGTTGGAAATGAAGAAATTTTAACCATATTGTTGAACCTAACTCAGGTTATGATTAGTATCCTTCCACATATTTTCTGCTCTTCGGATTCACCATGTAGTGTAAAATGTTTAAACCACTTTAGGATTTAGAAACCCCCCATCAGTCAATTGGACTGTAGATCCATTTTTAGCCAAAAAAATGGGCATGTTCCTTAGTAAATATATTTCTCACAATTGGAAATAATAAAGCGAATAAATTACTCATGTAATTTTAACAACTATTAGGAGATGAAATTCAATAGTGGTCATTGATTCAAAAAACTAAGGATAAAGAATAAATAGATGAAATGGGATAGAATGATATTAATGTAATATCCGTGGAAAAGTATTTTCCACACAAGAAATGACCAAATATGGAGAGACATTTATTGAATCTAAGATAAAAATATGATGAAATTGTTCCCAAATATGATTTCAAATTTTCATGTTTATAATGGATTTATACATACTATATAGTTAATCAAAAGAGAAATATTTACCATTTCATTGATGTGATTAAGACAATTATTTTAATGGTAGTATTCCCCTTTCAATTTATTTATATGAGGACTTAGTATTATTTGGTATAATGACCTATAGAAAATTCTCAAAGTCTTATGAATTTTATGGTAAATAATAGAATGTTTGTATGGTTGATATAATGAAGGATAATGGGATGAATGGAATGATTAATTTCTCCCAAATGGTATTTGTGGAAAGAAACACCCAAGTAAATTCTTTAAGTGAATGGATTTATTTTACATGTAACTAGATAAAAGAGACCATGAATTTTATTTGATAAGCCATAAATATGTTCCCATTTTTCAGTAATTCAACTTTAATGAGTTGGTGCACTACAAAAATGAATTCTAATAGAATAAAGTGAATAATCCACTGAAGGATATAAGGTTTGAAGGTCATGGTTATGTTATTGCAACAATTTTAGATGAATGATTAATGTGCTTATATTTGGATTCGTGAATTATGTTATAAGAGTATTATTATAAATTATATTTTTGTTATAAGAATTTTGATATATATAAGTATTATAATGTTTTAAATTTTCATTATGTATTTTGGAGGATATGTTTAATGGTTCTGGTTACTAGGAAAAGTGACTTAGTAGAAGGTCGTTTTTTGAAAAAAAAACAAGATAGAGGGAAGATAAACATTAATACGCACTCAATGATGAGATAATAATGATAAATATATGTTTATGAGATAGTATTGGTGACCATAAAATTTTTAAGTTTTTTATTCTTTATATTATCATTTATAGAGTATACATCATGTTTTGATTTATGGAATATATTTGATAACGTAATATTTTATCTTCATAAGCATATAATTTTTCATTAAGGTTGTATGGTGATCAAGGTATTCACGTATTTTCAATGTTACATCAAGATAAATATTATATTTTTTGGGGAATATAATTTTTATTATGTCAATTACTTTAATATTTTGTTAGAAATATTTTGGGTGAGCCTTAAGGTTCGTGATATATGGAATGAATTATGTTGAACATTGGGTGTTAATAGACAACCTTTGCAAAACATTATGGCCTTATTGAACATCTAAACATGGGAGAAATGATTTTACCTTCTAATGATATGTTAAATGTACATTTTCTACATTGGGAATAAAATAGTTAAATTTTATATTCATTTTGCAGAGTAAAAAATATTGTATGAATTGATAATAACAAAATAAATGATAAAATGTGTAAGTATATTTTTAGGTGTTTTCTATCATTATGGTAACATAATCTATCACATTTAAGAAAAATGTCTTTAAGATAAAAAAAATTCATATTATATTCGTTTATTTTGAATCTATGGTATTTCAAATCATCACATATTTATTACTTTTGGTTGTTATATTTTTCCTGACAGTGTTCTCTATCACTCTAAATTAATCCTTCGGTAATAGTATTGTCTTCCATGTCCATAATTGCATTTCCCACCAGTGTTATCTTACATGGAAACCTAGTAATGTGTTATTTTGGATGGACATCATAATTCCATTTTTATATATTAGAGAGGAATTTTTATTAATACTTTTTTTAATTTAGGTTTCTAAGAATGATATTTAAAAATTTCAAACACTTGAATATCGTAGTCAAATTAAAAATTCTAAAGATGTAATTTATTTAAGGTTGTAGAATGTTAAAACTTGATATTTTAAAAGAGGAAAATAATTTCAATAGCCTATATGAAATGAAACATGATAATTATAATAGAGTACAACACCATAATTCTTTATGATCTATTTCATTAAATTAAATCCATTTTATATCTTGAGATGAATATAATATCATTTTTAAATGAATGGAAATACTATATTATAATATTATTATTTTGAACTCGCCATTATAACCTAGATGTAATGTAAGAGGGTATAAATTGGAATAACCATATTATGAAAATTATATGGTATAAAAATGTATAAAATAAATTCCTTGGTTATATATGGACAATAAATATAATAATCATCATTTTAATGAAAAATAAAGGTTTTTTTAAAAAAAATCTTTTAAATGGTGGCTTGTGAACACAATTTAAAAATTAATTTTTACCATGAATTTGGGGCTTTATTCAACTTCAAATTAGTAGTACAAGTTATTCCCTTAATTAATTTTTTTTGAGAATCTCCCAATAATTTAGATGAGCCTATAAGGGATGTAGCTTCAGCTATGGGTTCCCCCACTACCACCATCCTCTCCTCGGCTTCGGTAGTCTACAGCCATCCCACCATAGAATTTCCTCCCTTCGATCTTGGCATGTATTCTATGGAAGCTTTGAGGGTTTGTATCTATCCCACTGCATCCTCTCCTCACTTCCCAGTTGAGGTTTCATTCACTTTCATGCACTGTCATTATTTCAAGCTCCATCTCCATTCAACTCTCTATATCCTTCCAAGCTCGTTTTAAAGACCACAGTGGAAACTACCATGGTGGGTCATCTCAGGGGTCATCCTCGGAGGTCTTCTCAGGGTTAAGTGGTGCTATTTCTAGCCATAGGTTGTGCTACTCCACTTTCTTATCTCTGTGGAGTCCAGGTGATTTTGGGTGATCTACGGCAGAGGGTTTAGGTTTGTTCTTCCTTCGACGTTGAGGGTGTGATTATTGTGGGCTCGAGTGCTCGGTATCCTTGGAAGGAGGGTGAAGATCTTGTGGATGAAGCCTGCTGTGAGGTGTGGTATAGTTTGTGTTGTCTCCATTAGAAGGATTGACATTGGTGTCGAGTGTTGCGATTATGGTTTGGGTCAATTTGAAATGACGATTTCCTTTTTATTCGGGAGGTTGTTTTATAGTGATGGTTGTTAATCCTTGATGTCGTTATACTTTGTGATTTGTTTTAGAATTGGAATGATTGGTTTGACGATTTCAGTTTCAGTTTTTTGTCTGGGTGTTGTCCTGTGGCCTCTGAATCAAGGGTCTTGTTGCCAGATCTTCTTTAGGGATTGATCGAGAGGAGGTTTTGAGCTGTGAGTTTCGATCAGATCCTTACTAATTGGAATTGGAATTTTTAGAGGGTATGACTTTTTCAATCTGCTCTAGGCCTGTGTAGAATCTCTACACGGGACAGTTTGCCAACCAGTGGCCTGAAGATGGAATATTGACCGTATTTTTTTTATTGATGCTGGGTAGGGGCTTTACATTATTGATTTGATCTAGTCTTTATAAATTTTAGACCGTTGGGGCATGGTTTATTATGTTATATCATTGATTTTTTGGGTTCCTCTTTATACCATAAGAGGAATTTATGATAATAATAAAATTAAATTTTAGTCAAATTAATTTTCTACAATTATAGTAAAATTGTTTGAAATAATAAACATATGTTTTAAAATCTACAGTTCAAAAATATCTATAGGTGATATTTTTGAATCTTTCTGAAAATATATAAATATTCATGAATAGTTAAAAATACTGATTTTTTTTAAACATTTACTTTTTGTTTAAATTATTTAAAAATCTAACTTATATGTTAAATTTTATTTATAAAATAATTAGTCATTTATATTAAAATTTAACTAATTTATTTCATTTTAAACAAATTTTCTATTGAATTTTGATATTAAAACATTATATACTTTTAAAAATAATCTTATGGGAAAAACCCTCTTTCACCACATATGCGGTTTAATAATAATTTCATTTATTCATATTTAGTTAATTGAATATATAAAATTAGATTAAATTTTTTTATTAATTGTAATTATTATTATATAATATGTTAAAAATAATTTTTGAATGAAATGAATAATGAAAATATCTAAAACATAATTATCACAATTAAGGTAAAAATTAGTTTAGCTAGGGAAGGATAAACTAAGAATATATTGGTCAAAAATAACTAAACCACTTCCAACACAAAACTTCCTTTCTTATTTTTAACTTATCACCTTTAAAAAAAATTTATTCCACATTTTTTTAGAGTTTTGTCATCATAAAAATTGGGAATCGCTTAATCGTTTCAAAAATTCAATGGTTGTCATATCCCCCTATTATAAAAGGACACCACTCTCCTCCAATCATCACACATTAAAACACATTCAGATCAGCAAGTTACATCCTGATTTTATTATTTATTTTCTTCCCCACATCCTATTTTCCTTATTTTTTTAGG
Organism: Viscum album; assembly: GCA_963277665.1. Taxonomy (NCBI): domain Eukaryota; kingdom Viridiplantae; phylum Streptophyta; class Magnoliopsida; order Santalales; family Viscaceae; genus Viscum; species Viscum album. The sequence continues at coordinate 1,842,783,093 of OY728157.1, read as the reverse complement.
AAACCCTCTTATTAAGGATTTAGTAATAAAGCTAAAGATGTTTTCCAAATATTAGGTAACATTCGTAAACATCATTTCTTTATTTATCCCTCCATATCCATAGAAAACATCTTAACTATTATTATATAATACACCGATATATAAAATTTTACTATATTTTATTATGTTAATTTCATAATGAAGATAATTCTCCACTTCTATAAAATGTGAAATGAAACTGTTGATTTTGTGTACGATGAACTACTACCTCACGAATTGATGTAATATATTTTCCATCACCAACTATTGAGGCTATATAAATTTTTATTTAACATATTTATTTCATATTTATGAAATAATTTGTCTTTATAAGCATTATATAACATAAACCATATAAACTTTCATTCGGTGGGGTTACTATAAAGTCACTTGTGTGTATGGCGGACAAGCGACTCACGAAGTGATGAGATTCCTTTTTCACTTAAAAATGAATTGAATGATATAATGGTTAATGTGAATGAGTTAATGTGATATTTATGATCTAATAATAATTTTAATATATAGTTAAATTCATATTAATTATCATTTTTTTCTATCAATTGAGAAAAAATTTGGATAATGTTCATGGTTATGCATAACCTACCATCTCTATGAACAGTGCTTTCCATTTTCGATATCTTAAATTAATATATTTTAATAAATCTATCTATAATTAATATATGTGTTATCAATATCATTTAATAAATTTCGTATATTATTTATCCACAATCTTTTACGTAAAACCAAAATTACTGATCCGAAGCATACTTGAAAAATGAATCCATTGTCACACAAAATAGTGATTTTAACAAAGAATTTTTCAGGAAAAGGGGATAAAATAATATAAGTAAATCATATATTTTTTGAGATACATCACTATATTTTTTTAATATATGAAATTTATACTAATATTTATTATATAATATGTTTTTACACATACAATGGAATTTGAACTTGAAGTGAGGGTTTCTAATCTCACTATTAATTTAATGAGACGTATTTTATATTCAAAAATTATTCCTTTACATGGAATTTATACATTCCATTGGATATATTATATAATTAATATAAACATAATAATTTAATTAAATGTTTTATTTTATTATTATTTCTTTTAAGGGGAATAAGATTTGGAAGTTACCAATGTAGAAAAAGTTTTTTTTCACAACATAATTTTTATTCGGGATTTTTTCTACTGAAGTCTCCCTTTGGGGAGTCATTTTCTATTTCAATAATAAAAAAATATATTTCCTTTTTCCAGGGTAATTCAGGAACATTTTATGTAATAGTAAAATATTTCAGTAAGGGTTACTTAAAAATATTGACAAACTATTTTCACAGGAGAAAACCAACATCATTTCTCTCTTTGCTCAAAAAACATTTTTCTTCAAAAATGATGTTTTATAAAAATTTATTCATTAATGTGTTTAAAATTACCCAAATGATTTTTACAATAATTTTTCATCCATTTTTTAAATTTTCATAAATTTTTTTGAAACAAATCACCCTGTTATTTTCAAATGAATTCCCATTTTTTGTTTTACCAAAAAAAATTGAAAGGAATATATTTTTTATTATGTACTAAATAAATGTAATTATATTTCATCTTTAATTATTAGTTTTATATATATTATTTTAAAATATTTAAAAGTTTATTTTAAGGGAAAATAATTTTCAATTCATTATGTAAACTATTCAATAATATATATTTTCAATGTGAAAAGTAACTTTTCCTCAAAAAATGTTTTAATAAATTTTTATTATTTATCATTTCATCATTTAAATTGACACTTTTTATGATTTTGATCCAATATGGATATGTTTTATTCTTTTCATCCTTGTTCATTTATTTTATAATTTATAAAAAAATTAACTAAGGATATATGATTTTGTTACTATTCACAATATTACTCTTGGTGGTTTATGATTATGTTCAGTTGATTGGGGTAAGAATTAACATTTCATAAGTTATATTTCTAATTGAAATATTTATTTTGATTATATTTCTCAACATTCATTTAAGTAATGCATTGGACTTACTATGTGATGGATGGAGCTAGTTTATGAATAGCCCCTCAATTCATCAATGGGTCTCATGGGATAGATCAGTATTCCAAATTAGATAGGTTTATTAACACATATTTAAACTTTCTTACGAAAGGTCTTGAAATTATGTTTTATATTTTATAAAATATGTATTCCCTCATTTTGGGATCATTTATTTCGATTTGACTATTATATTAGTTAGATTATCCTTGGAAATGTTTCAAGATTATTTGATTATTTATATGGACTTATGTGATCATCATTTACTAATTCAATATTATATAAATTTTATTATTAAAATTTCATGTGTTTTAGTTTTTTACAATCATTTATTGATTATAATTTTTTATTGTTGATATCTTCCTATTTACAGTTACCCTTAATTATAATATATTCTCACCATTTTGTTATGTTTTATTTTCTCAGGATACCATGAATTGTTTCATGATTGATACACATTGATATGTGAATTAGAATAATGGAATTCTAAAATATTGTTTTTTTATTTTTGTTTTCAAATTTATGTTAAATTCACGATTTTATCTAATTTAACAAAGCTAATAAACGACGTGATACCTTATATCTAGTGCCAATGTAATAATGTAACTATTGACTTCCTAATATTTCAGTCAAGTTATTTACATATAAAATGTTTATATATGATATTATTTTACTCATGGAATTATTATATCCCATATACCTTGTAGATTTTTTTTCTGTGGGAATTTGATAACGATGCACAAGTGTATAGAAAATTACTACCATCCAAAGTGATGTGATACATTAAATATTTTCCTGTAATGTAAAACATGATGGTTTTAAAGAACACATATTACATACATTACAGTATAATGACCCTTGAATATTACTATATTATTTCCCTTTATTTTTTCTACCTGTTGTGAAAATAGAAACAATGTTCATGAATATGTACAACCCACCATCTCCCTGAATGGTGTATTTAATTTTCTATCAAAAAAATTTATGGATTAATTGAAATAAATATATAATTAATTTATATTATAATTATTTCATGGTTTTAATTTTGAAATCGATGTAACCATGACCATGTTAGGTGGACCAAAATTGTGAAATCAAATCTTTTTCCAAAAAATATAGAGGTTATTGGCTAACGTATGACTTTAAAATGTAATAGTTAATGAACATGTCATAAATGTTAATAAGTAAATAATATTTTTTATGATATATATAATTTTTATTATACAATATATATATATAATAAACATATAAAAGAGTTTTTAATGTTCACTAAGGAAGTCACAACATAAGGTAAATAATTTTTGTCTCAATTTTCCTTCTGTTAGACAAATGTTATGTTATATATATATATATATCTTATCTTATGAGGTATATATACATACTCATTTATATTTAATAATATAAATTTTTTTAATATCATGTTATGTAATTTATAATTTGTTTTTATTCTTTAATTCATACTTATGAATAAATTTTAACATATTGTATAGAGTTTTATGATGAAATCCCGTCATTTAATGGGGCTGTTTATGATTATGTTTTTGATGAAGAAATATTATTTCCGACCTAAAAAAATCTAATTTACTTTATTCTTGTATAGTTATATCCTTAGAATATTTGCTTATATTATATTTTCCGCTCTTTAAGAAATCAAGAGGTTAAAATAGTTTTTCAAAGAAAATTTACTACTATTTATCTCTTCAGTCAACACCCCCTTTATTAGTATAAAAACATGTAATTTAAAAATCTTTTAATTTTTTTGTAACATTGTCCAAATTATTTATTGAAAAAAATTTACTCATGTTTATCTTTTTTTAAAATTGTTTAAAAAGGAATATTACTCTTTCTTCCAAAAAAGTCTTATTTGGATTTTAACAAAAATGTTTCTGGAATAATTATTTTAATATGTAAGACATGAAAACAATATCTTATAAACATTACCATTATTTTATTTTAGGCATAATTTATAATTTTAAATGGTTATTTTTAAATAAATGGATTTCTATTGTATTTTATGATTTTTATATTTTAAAATTATAATTTTAAAATAAAGTATATTTACCCCAAGAAATATTCTAGAGGATTTTCCATTAAAAATCATGGTCAATATCAGATGACATTGTTTTATGGTACTAATAATTTATTAAAGATAATATCCAAGGATTCCATTATTATTCTTTTTCTAAATTTATTTTGATTACGATGACATGATTATTATCAATCCTACTTAATTTATCATAGCTTATACCAATATAATCTACTTATGAATCCCAATTATGTTTCCATGATCTATGATTTGAAGAAAATGATGAAACAATTATGAAACATGTTTCTATTCCATAGTTTATGTTTTCATGAAATGTTTATAAAATAAATTTTTCATATTGGTTTCTGATATGATTATTATTTTTTTTGATCTTGGATAAAACCTTTTAGTATTTTAATTTTATGATTGGTCGAACCTATATCTTCACCCAATTCATTGGGTAATTAGTGATATAAATTGAGACAAATAACACTAGAATGTGGAGTGAACCAAGTTCAGTATTGAACTCTATCCAATATGATAGTCTTGGGTGAAAACCTTGACTTCTATGATGTTTTGGGGTGTTAAACCATTAAAAAATGATAGTATTGTTAATAATACATGATCTAAAAATAAAATGATTTTCTATACTTATGTGTTTCCAAAATTATTTTCCTTAGGCTAATGTTACATCCTCATGGTTCATTTAAATTGATTCCATTATGATTCATGTCTTATAAAAAACCAATATTAATGCCATGAATCATGTTTATAATTTATGATATGCATGGTATGTATTTTAAATTCCATTATCTTGATCACATTACTTTATGTTCATCATATATTGATATCTCCTTTATTTTACCTTATTGATAATTTATCTCACCTTTTCATAAGTATCATTTCCCTGGGTTTTGATTAATGGTAATATATATGATGTATCTATGAAGGGTTATAGTATTGATGAACGTAGTAGGAGATTATATAGACCTTTTTTAATGACTCATATATTTTAATGTCATAAGACATAAATGGTTTTGGTGTGGATCATTAGGCTATATATTTAATATTAATCTATTATGATGTAATAATTAAATATGATAATATTGGGTCATTATCCAACCTGATGATGTTCTATTGAGATCAAGTTCTAGGAATATCCTCGTTCATTTCCACCGTCTATGTTTCAGTAATATTGTAAAAATACTCTCCATGTGTCTACACAGGTCCCCTAAATTTTATCTCATTGTACATCTAGTAATCTATTGAATGATTTTATAGACAATTCAACTAATTTTATATAATAAAAGGGATTTAATAAACTAGATCTTCATTTAATTATTAGGATCGTGAAATGGAACATTACCACTTAAATATTTTGATTATGAACCATTTAATTAACTTTAATATCATTAAATCCTAACCATGAATTCTTTGAATAAATCATAATTCCATAGTAACAAGTTTTTTAGTGTTCTCACACATACTAAAACCAATGCTCCTACTTGGAAATGTTCACTATATTATTATCCATTTTACTATGATGCAAAATTTTTAACTAACCAAATTATGTGGTTGGGGTACCATCCTCTATTTCATGAATTTTTATGTCCAAGTCCACACTCAACATAACAAAACTCTTCTATGAAGTACCCATGATCCATCGATAATGCCTTTTGAAATAATTTATCACTAAAAGAAAACCAGTGTGGAAATTTACCCTAAATTTTGGGATCATCATAAAATAGATGAAATTAAATCATCCGTACTACATAATTCACATCCTTTATATTGTTAGGTATGGATATGGTAGTGTTTTTACCTTTTCAATAGAGGACAAAACAAGTATTTACCCATTGTGTAGGCATCCCAAAATTTCTGGCATTGCTAAAAATATCATCTACATACCTTTCATATTACAAGATGTTTCTCCATCAAAATAGTTCCTTCATTAAATTAATATGGTGTAGATTATATTTTAAAATGTAGGCCTTATTTAACACCATGGATATTTAAAATTTTCTGATTATCACTACACATCTCCTCATGATATATAAATTCTTCCACAACTAAGGAACCCACAGTACTTTAGTGACATGAAAATTCATTTTTCACCTTCTACAGTTTAAATTATGACATGTAATATAAAATAATCATGTGGACTTTTTTCATGGAATACACCATTAAACAACGTCATAGAATCTGTCACTCAAACAAATTTTTCATTAGGGTTTAATGATTATGGATTTAATGGATCCATAAAAATCTATCAAATAATAACAACATCAATGCAACCTTATTCCACATATAAGGTAAAGTATAGTTTTCAAATGAAAAAATAAATACCAAGTACCAAAGTGATTATTTTTCAAAAGTCACCCCGTTTTTGTTTTTATAAATTCAATAATAATTACACATCTTTACTCTTCATAGGAAATAAATTATTCATCAATAAAAAATTGTAATATAATATGAAACTGTAATGGTTTGAGAAGGAATAGTTATGTGAGGGAATCCTCAGGATAAAAAATACACCATTATTCAAAAAATTGATCTAAAAAATTGTCAATAGAAAATTATCCATCTACGTGGTACATTGCCCTTTTGTTATAAAGGAAAATATACCAGTACTAAACCATTATTTTATAAATGAAATTCCATTTTGGCATAGTAAATTCGATATAGTTATTGAAAATACATTCTCTACTTTGGGTATTATTTAATTATATGGCCTTTATGATTTAATATATAGTTAATCAACTTAAGCATTCATAATATAGCCTTTGTATTGTGATTGTTAATAATAGTATATTATGTTATTATTTTGAGTAATTGAAATGTATGGAATAAGTGTTCGCCTCAACCAGTAGAATCATACCTTATAAAGCTCCTCTATTAGAGCTTCTGAGGGATATGGAATTACTTGTATGTTCGTTCAACCAATCTATGCTGATATTCAATAAATAAATATGTATTGTAAATATTTATGGGATAAATTAAATACTATCAAGATCATTACTCAAACCATGTTCTCTGAACCATCCTAATAATGTGTAATCAACAAACACCTTACCTTTTTTTCTAAACAGGTGTAGTAAGGGTTTCTTAAGACTACACCCAATAAATATAAATTGTTATCATCCATAATGAAATAATTATTATATTTATTCCATTATATTAATACTTTATCAATTCTTATGTAAAGTTTCTGATGAAAATTATATTTTTTTATGAAGAAATACAGAATTAAATGTTTGAAATATATTATTTCAATTAATACAACTTTATTATAAATTCAATAATTTTCAAAATAAATCATATTATTGTAGAATATTCTTATTAGATAATAATTTTATAAAAATAAATTATAATATAACTTAATGAGGTACAATGTTACTTTTATTAGTGTCCAAAAGATGTTATTATCATAAAAACTGTAATGTTTTGTAATTGTGCATCTTTATTTATCATTAATTATTTTTTTTATAAAATAATAATAATTTTCGAAATAAACATATCAAAATTATCAAATAGTGAATGTTTTATAATTTTATGAGATATTTGAAATTTCTGGTAAAATTAAATTCGGCATAAATATACGGCATGTAATTTGACATCGTAATGGTCCAAAAGTAGTGTAATATAGGTTATAAATGGAAAAAAATACCAATTATATTTTCATCATTTAAAATTATTCATTTCAAATGTTTTTTAATTAATTTCATAAACATTTAATGAATCCTTGAAAAAATATAATATACTTTAAGGTTTTAAAATCATTTCAATATGAACATAACTCACTTCCTCATCACCAATGGAATTATTTTATATAGTTTGATTTTTGACCTTATAAAATTGTTCAAAACAACCTTATATGGTATATAATATGGAAAATATCATTGGTAAGGTTTTTTATTTTGATATTTTAATTATATAGATTCCAAAACCAATGTTAAGAAATTTATAAAGAATTTCCCACTCTTTTTCAATAAATAATAACCCATGACATCACTCCTCTTCACTCAAAACCCATTTATCAGGAAGATAAAATCCATATTTCTATCTAAATCATTCTTAATGTTATTTTACTCTCTTATAAAGCTCCTCCAAATATTATATATGTTCTCTATCTTGGTAGGTGATTCCCCCATCCTATTTATTCAAGTAGATTCTTCGAATTATTCCATTTGATTTCCAATTTTTCATGTTTTAATATATTTTTACAAATCCATTATACTATCACTAATATTAAATTAAAATTACAGGCCACCTTTCAATATCATTAATTAATTTCATAAATCCTTCTATACACATATTATGATTCTCTAGTATTCATGTAATATTCCATGCCAATCATTTTCGTTGTGAATACCCATACCCTTTTCCAGTCAACAATATTCACATAGATTTACATCTCCACTAATTATTGGGAACATCCATTTTTGTAACCCATAATCCTTAGTTTTCTGTTCAAATGTAACATTTGTTCCCTCATTGTTGTCTTGATAGGAGGAAGAAGTGATACTTGTCTTTAAGTGATAACCCCATGTCGCTAAAGCCTGGAAATAAATGTTGTGGTCATAAAAAACAAGTGGGTGACTATTTTCCGTTTAACATAAAAACAACTAACCAAATATTTCAAAACTAACTCCATGTACCTGATTCATGTCAATAATTTAAACCAATTAATAAAATTACTAATTTAAAAAAGTAGAACCAAACCAATCCCATAATAATAAAAAATCAGACTACAAAGTGAAAAACTAAAATGAAAAATAAATCAAAGTCCCCAAGATATAGCTCCACAGCTCCACTCCAAGATCCAAGCCCCATGTTATCAAAATAGAACAAACTTTTTGATGTGCCACAAAAAAAGTGAGATACTTTACCATTACCTATGTGTCATTATAAAACATCTCTAAATGAACCCTAGTTCCAATGTAAGGGTGAGTAATAATACTCAGAAGGTTTTCCAAAAATGACATCCCAACACATTCTACTAAGATAGAACCCATTATCACATTTATATAAATAATTATATAAATCCAATAAATAATTCCACAATTTCCAGCAATCCAAACACATCCATACCAGAATATTTTACCACAGTACAAACATATTGAAAGAAAGAAACCAAACATGTCATTCCACATTTTCCCCATTCATATTGGCATCCCAAATTCATACTAAATGTCTACACACCCATCATTACCATACACACCATTTCACCACATGATCTTGTTGTAACCATTAATGGTGGAACTTCACATACTACCATGTCCACTTTCTATAGTGGCACTTCATGCACATATTACAATCCTTTATTTTAGTAATTCAAGACCAGTATATATCCCATAAAAATAATTCTTATACCACAAAATTCAAAAATCATGACAATCAACATTTACCAAGAGCATATCAACCCACAATTACCAAAACCAAATTTACCAATCAATCATAATAACATTTTAAGGAAACATTGAAATCAATTTTAAAAATTTCAATAGTTTATTATAATCAACTTAATATCACAATAATTCCTACATCAATTCAATAAAACATTTCTTTTATTGAAATCCACTTTTATAAACCATTTTCACAAAACCAACCAAGACACAAATTTTAAAATCCATCATCAAAGCACATTTGACAATGATATTACATTTTACCCAAAATACACATATCAGAAGAAAATGGATTTCAATCGAGCTTAGAAAAAACATTTCATAACAAATTTCAAAAAAATATTAAATCAACCCTTCTAGTTAAAACAATATGGAGTCAATAGTGAAGAGGAAATCATTAGTTAGAGACACATGGGTGAAAGAAAGGTTTGTTTAGGGAAAATATATACCTTGTCCCATTTTTTAAAACCCTTTTTATGTCATTTTTGGTTTAGACACATGGTTATAAAAACCATGTGATAACTGTGTATATTCTACTACCTCAAGAGGACCTCACACTATTAGTGCAAGATCCATGATTTTGTGAACTAATTTTTTTTTGAAACTAATATTTTATTTTATTTTTTCATTTCCGGAAACACTGAAAATTGTTTATTTTATACAAAAGAACTAGGTTTGGATTGTGTTACATGCAACACAAAGTTAATAATGAACTAAAAACAAAATAAATTCTAACATTTACTACATGAAATTATCAGGTTATATTACATTACATGAAACAATGACTTTCCTTTATGGCTTGTGTAGAACTCATTACTGGCTTTTACCAAACAATAGTATATCATTAAAATGTTATTATTTAAAATAATAAGATATAATGAATCTGATAAATTAGTTTTTATGAATATTATTTACAAATTTATTGAATTATATTATTAAAAATAATGTTATATGAATTCCTTTGTTACTAATATATTTCAAATGAATATGAAAAACAATTGAATTTAAAAAGTAATATTATTTTTTTAGTCCACAATGTAATTTGTCACCAAATATTAATTTAAATAAATTAAGTGACTGATATTTATGTAATATATATGTTATATATTTTAAAAAAATATTATTTCAATTAAATATATTTGAAATTCGTAGGATAAGAACAAACCCAATTCTATGCTTAAAAAACTATTTTTTTATTTTTACTATATTTTAAAGGAGAACCCATTTTATCTTAAAAAATTACACATTTATAGATTTAAAATGTCAAAATAAACCATATATTTATTATAGAAACATGACATTTAGTATAGCATGAATTTGTTGGTATTTTTTGTATGGTTTCATTTTTTAATGAATAGTTAAAAATACTAAATTTTAACTAAAAACTTCCTTTTCTTCTAATTAGTTTAAAAAGTTAAATTATATTTTATACTATTTTAAAAGATTAATTTTTTTTACATCTAATACAATTTATTTCATTGGAACCAATTTCAAATTTTAATTGGATATAAAAACATAGAAATTATTTGATCATTTAAACATTAAAACCCCATACTGTCATCACATCAGATGAATTAATTTTAAATTAATTATTTCCACTATTATGATTTGAATTTGGAGAAATAGATTATATATTTGGAATCATAATAATTTATAATTTATAATTATTTCATCTTATTTTTTACCTAAAATATGAGTGAAAGTAAATATAATTAATTACATTGATTAAGGTAAAATTAAGCATAACTAAGGACTAATCATGAAATTTAAGACTCAAAACGACCTTGAAATTTTTTTAAGAGACATTGGATGGCCATATTTAAACCCTATACTACCTTTTATATAAATTTTCCTATTATTGGATATAATTGATATAGGAATGTTGTGTGTGTAATTATATCTTGAAATGTTTACAGAAGTGTCACTCCTCCTCCACTACAAAAAGGCCGCCTCACATCCCCCTTCTACACAACTCTAAGGCCCCCTAACACACCAAAAATCTACTAAAATAATTTCCCAAAACCCTAAATTCCATATATAAGCTTCCCCTTTAATTTAAATAATACCAGAGAAGCATTTTGGTTAAAAAAAAGAAGTTACCGTTTAAGCGGTAATATATTCTCTTAAACTCATTTATTTAATTTTGTTTCTCCACTCCCTCCAATCCCTTTATTCCATTATTGTATAACAGGACAAGTATACTAAATATACAATGATGATTTTATTTTATGTTTTCTATCTAAACATAGAAAAACCTCTATCTAATGGTTAAGGAACATACTGTTTACATATACAATGAACTACCACCTCACTAACCGAGGATTGTTCATTTTTCGTTTATAGCCTATCATGGTTGACGTTATGATAGAAATTATGATATATATATATATATTATGTATTTAATATTTTCTCTCATTTTGAAACACATATATGTTTATTTCCATTTGATGTAAATTCAATAATTTCATTTGAGGAATTGCGAACTATCACCCCCTCAAAGCGATGTGATTTATTCACACACTACATGGAATGTATTAAGAATGGGTTTAGTGAAATTATATAATATATATGATATAATCATGAAACATTAATAATTTTATATATATATACTGATATTTCATTTACCTGAATTCTTTCAATACGACAATTAAATTGAAACGACTTTCATGTGTATGTATGACCTACTGTCTCCAAAAACAGTGTATTCAATTTCAAACTTTTATATTATATAGATTATTAAAATAAAAATTTTCTAAATATAATTTTTTTATAACATATTATATATAATTTAAAAAATTAAAAAACTATATGGACCAAATATATAACAAATTAAGACACATATGAAGAACGAATCAGATATTAACCGAAGAGAAACCTTAAAATAGGTTTATTAACAATGGGGTAATATAAGGAAATAATAAAACCATATATGTTATTATGTATAATAATATAGTTCATCAAAAGATTTTTAATAAATTTATAATTCTTATACATTTATTTTAAAATATTATGACGAGATTCAAAACATAAGGTAAAAGAAATTTCATCTCACATTCCTTTTCAATGAGATACATGCCTTATTCAACTCACACATATTTTTTGTGGTTTATTTAATTCCCATGAATTTATTATATATATATTATATATAAATTTTTTCTGTATTTTAAATATCCAAGTTAGTAACTTTTTAGGGGGCTTATGATTTAATAGTTAACAAATCGGGAAGATAGTTTTGCCTAAATTTTTCTTCCTTGATACTCATGTTTTTTTACATACCTAAATTCTTTTTCAAGGTGTATATATTTCTATTTTAAATATTATATCATAAATATCTGTTATGTAATCATATTTTTGGCTTCATATAATTATATTTTCTTGCATTTAGAGTGAAATCCCATGTTACCAAGTAGTAAGAGGTTTTTGAAACAAATATCATCATTTTTCTTGATTGTTAATGATTATGCTTCAATTGATGGAATTTCATGGTACATATCTCAATAATTCTCATGGGTTTTATTGTAATCTATTATTAATGATATATACATTTATTGTTACAATCTATTCCAATCATTGGTACATAATATTGTTAAAAAATTATTTTTATGAATGTCCGACATTACGCTCTCTTCGTTTGAAAATCTATGTTCAATCAAAAAAACATGGTTTTCTAAAAAGGGTATTCAAGAATATTATAATATTATAATAAAATATTAAAAATCATGTTAATCCTTTTTTCACTTAAATATTTCTCAATGGTATCTTCTTGTATCAATATGAATGAGGAATTTTTCTAATGTTTTTACGTGGAAAAAGGTAGTGTTCTTTTTAACTCATTTGAAATGTACAAATTTACCTTCCATAAATTCATTGAGTATTTAATTGAATTTTTAAAAGGATAAATTTTAATAATTTTTTTTTACAATATATTTTCATGTAAATTTTTTTCAAATGGTTATCATGCTTATTTTTATGTTCTTAAGGAAAATTCATTACAAAAGGTTTCTTGTTTAAATGAATTTTTTTCAATAAATAAAGGATATTTAACTCAAAAAATGTTCTCAAAATGTCTTTCCATGTTATTTTCCATAGAAAATATCATTTAATGATGTTACTAATTCCCTTATAGCATATTATACAGAGGTTCCATTCATATTCATTCTTAAATGGTTTATGTTTTTATGTAATGACTCTTATGACACCAATTTCACTTCCTTGAGTTTTATTCTATTGATACTGACTTATTTTCAGAGTTCATGCATTCACGAAGTGATTATAAAACCTATCTCTTTTAATATTTTATGATCTTCTAAAATGTTAATGATACCCATTTCAATTCACATGTTATTATTTGATGTTTGTAAGACCTATATCTTTTTATGTGTCACAATATGATGACTGTTTTATTTTGTTGTGGCACATGTATTAATGATTTAATTATGAGATGGGTGGGACCTATATCTACCTCCAATTAATAGGGTAATCATAAGTCATATATGAGATCAAAGGGTATAGTGGTTGTATCCCAAACCCAAAAAACTAGAAGGTATATGGGTTATAGCCAATGCCTAAAAGTAAGAGGGAACACTGGTTGTAGCCCATACCTGAAAAAAATATCATACATCTATTGTAGACCAAAAATAAATTACGAGGGTACAAGGGTGGTTAAACCAATCCCAAAGAATTTATATGGGTTATATCCCAATACCAACATGTTATAAAGGTATTGGTAGGTTCCCTTGAATGAATATTTTCTATTCTTATTTGTATTCAATAAATTACATGTCTTATTCCAATATAATGATTTCACAACTTATACTATTGAATATTTTATGATCTATTTCTTGTAAAATGTTATGAATTATTATGATCTATAAAATTAAGTTTACGGTCTACAAATGTTATGTCCAACTACCATACCATTTTTCTCATGTTATGATTACACATATCCATTATTTAACATTATTGAGTATCTGAGATCACCCCTTTATTATGTTTCCTTTCCACAGGTTATGAATAATTGTTTTAGGTAGAAGTGATAAAGGTAGAGATATTTATAGGTTATGTTTAATATCATTACCTAGGATATAATATTTTGAATCCAATTTTCCAAAGACAGTAAATTTTTACGGTCTTCAAGCATGTATCTTTGTATTGTTCTATATATTAATCTAAAATGATGTAATATCTAGGTATGATAAGCCTAGTTCTCTATAGTTGGTATTAAAGGAATGATTTAGTAAACCATTGGAAACTAGGATGAGAAAATTTAGTGATATCCCTGGGTATATTTCAAAGGATATATAGAGGGATGCCTCTAAAGAGTAGTGTATTGATAAGTTATGATTTAAAAAAATGTTCTATAAATTTGATAAAGGATAGATTGTGTTCTTTCATATAAATACATCTCTATCTAGACACTACAAGTGGATGTGTTTATATAATAGATGTACCTTGGTGTAACAACACTAAAAATATGCTCTAGCGATGTCCAAGAACTCAATCGCATGTTCCTCCTAAGTCCCAACCAAAAATAATAAAATGTATATTGTCATTAAGGCAAGATGCTTAACCTTCCTCTAATTTCCATTTTTTCACGAACTAGCCCTGGTACCCTGGTATCCTAATAATAGAGCCAGCCCTAACATAGCCCAAAGGGAATTCCTGACCCCCATGTGTCGGCGACTAGCACCTTGCATCATAAAACATACAGGTGGAAATGATTTTGCCACCAAAATGTGAAAGAAAAAGAAAACAAAGCAGTATGCATAAAAAAAGAAACTCCACTATGAGTGATGTACCAGAATACAACATGGCATAAAAAGACTAAATTATACAACCCATTTAATAAAAAAACAAACCCATGGTCCCTAAAGACACAGCTCACCAAGACCAAAGCTCAACAGCTAGATCCACCTCCATGAGAACCCTTCCCTTTGCTCGAACCTGGAAGAAGAAAGTCTACAAACAACCAAAGGGAAAAAGTAGGGTGTGAGCCAAGGACCAAAAATATACCACTAAAGATTCAATAAAAAATTACAAATATAGATTATCCAAAGAAAATAGTTCAATTTTCAAATAAAGGTGTCTCCAATTCAAAAGCATATTTAAACAAAACATTCTATATAATTTTCAATATAATGGAAAATTAATTTAAGGAATGTCTTTACAAATGATGGAATATTTCTAAAATAATGGATTAAGTAAAACATTTATATAAAATGTATGATATTTTTTACCAGTTAAAGTATTATTAACTCTCTATGTGAACTTATAAAAATATGTATACACACGTCCCTATGACACTGGCTAATGGAGACTCGTCATCAAACCATCAGGGATGTGACCCGCCACTAGTATATTTTAGAATGTTGTCATTGCGTAGAGTGTATCCAAATAACTCACTAACTACCTAAGGTTAGCATGTGCTCTTGCATGATGGGATAACTATTTTAAAACTGCTTAAAATATAATCAATCCCATTCTTCCATTTCAAAAATTTCAATTCCTTTCTATTTATAACCAAAGTAGGTTTTATTCAAAAACATGCCTTTACACAAGATAAAACCATTGGGTTTCTATCAAATCATTTTACGCCATTTTCATGAGTTTGAAATCCATTCAAAACCAATTCTATCATTACACAATTTATTGCCAAAATTAAATTCAACAAATTAATTGAAATAATTTCCGTCAAATCCACAATTTAAATTTAACATTTTAAATCACCCAATTTTATAAGATTGGGTGTTTTCCAAATTTCCATGCCAAAACCTTTTAAAATATCTTTATTCATTGGAATCAGGGTTTTATTAATTTAATTGAAAGAAAATTTGAGCAATTTAATTTAAATCATCAATTTAATTAAATCAAGCAATACAAGGATAATCATTTTGGCTAATTGGAATGGAACCACCTACCTCAAGGTCATCAATGTCAACAGTAAGGATAATCCAGCACATGTTGTTTAATAGGCCTCCCCACATAATTTTTAACGTAAGCGTCGACACACCAATGCCCGATGCTCATAAAGGGTTCCTAGAACCAAAATATCTCTTTTATTTCACAAGGAAGTAAAATGTTACTCGTGAGTACATTTTCTCTCTCCAAGATAATCTTTGGATTATTGATTTATTTTAACACATGAAATCACAATAAAATATTTATAAGGATAATTATAAAGATCATTTGATAAGTATATCCCTATATTTTATTTATCAAAGGAATAAAATATTGCATTCGAATATATTTTATCTTTTATAGATAATTACAAATTATTGATTCAAATATTACATGTGATAATATTTAGTCTCTATGGGATAATTTTAAATTATGAATTAAAATATTAAATTAGATAATATTTTCCCTCTATTGCATTTTTTCTGAATTATCATTTTGATTATCACATGCGATAATAGTTCAAACCTCATAGATATAATTCCAAATTATCATTTTATATCAATTAGTAGTTTCATAATATTTTTCTCAGAATACTTATAATCCACATTTGATGTTATATTATATTTAAAAAAACGATTACACAAGTGGTATTTCTTTATAATTATTCATATATAATTTAAATAAAAATACTTCAATAAATTATTTTAATAATTATCATTTGGAAATATCACAATTATCCCATGATTAATAATTTTAATTATCATATGATAATTATTTATAATTATCCTTTCAAAAAAGGAGGAAATTTTACTTTCAAAAATTATCCCTTGGTAATTTCAATAATCCATGTCACTTGATAATTACCTTATTATTATCCATTAATATTTTTTTCATAATTAATTATAATAAGATGAGAAATTGTATTTTAACAATTCAAAAAAATTATCGTATGACAATTTTATAAACTATTGTTAGATAAAACCGTGTGATTATTTTTTACAATTATTTCAATATTTATCTTATGATAATACACATAATTATTTATTTTGAATAACCCATTTAAAAAGTGAAATGGATGATAAATCAAAAACATGATGCCTTTGAAAAAATAGCATGATTTAGATTCTTAAGGTCAATACGAGTCCAACGTAACAGACGATGTGTAATTCCAACCTATAACATAGAATTTTTTGAAATTAGAAGATAGAAAGAAAATCAATAAATAAAATAAAATAAAAAATAACCTAAGAAGAATGAGTAGGCGAGAGGAGGTACGTGAACTGGCCGATGGAGGAAGCACTGATCTGATATTGATCTTTACAACTTGATTATGGTGCACAAGAATGATCTTCATCCTACTAGACTAATCTAGAACAAGACACCAAAGAACCGAAGGAGTTCGAGTATTTTCAAACCCCATAATACTGAAACTGTTTAACATTTTGAAACACCTAATTGAAGCCACAATTTAACAAAAAATTGATTAAGGAATCATGGATTCATCCATTTAAGGTGTTTACAATTTTCAAACAGTAAAATGAGCAATAAATTGAATTTTTGGAAGGTCTCGTGCGTGGGAAATGGTGGTTTGATGTAAAAAATGGAGAAGATGAAAAGTGATATGTTTTTTAACAATTGAATGAATTTAATAAAATCATTTATTTAATGTAAAAAATAAAATGACACTAAATATTAGTTATGAATGAAAGTAATACATTGCTAGGGTAAACACCCTGTTCCGAACCCAACAGTGGGCTAAAAGTTCTCAAATAATGAGTAGTTTAAGGGAAAATAATGATCTAATAATTCAAACTATGAATAATTAATTAATTCATATAAAAAGTGATATTCTTGATATTGAGGCATCTAAACACCTAATGAGAACAAATTTTATAACTTTTATAAGCTAAACCCCTCTTTCCGGACCCATAGGTGGTCTCAGATGTTTGATACGATGCATCATTTGGGAGATATTTAATTTTTAATAAATAATATATTAAATATTTTTCATAAAATTTATCTCAAGAGTGATACATCCAAAAGTCTAGTGACATCAAATATTATACACCTAATTGGGTAAACACTATATTTTAGACATGACATTATGCTCAGATTTTTCATACGACAGATCATTTTGCAGTTATAAAATTATATGGAATAAATTGCTCGTGCTTAAAATAATACATTTAATATTTTTATTAAGTCGTCTGTAAGACTTTGAAACCCTCGAAAATTTATACTTACCCAATGTTTAACATAGAAAATATTCAATTGAATATTATAGGGTGTTAATTGGTTGTTTTTACCATTCCTCGACGTGTTTAAAAAAATGAAACGTTTCACTGATAAATTAATTTTTTCTATTTAACGTAATAAAAATTTAACCCTATAATGATTAGGAATACCTAAAAATGTAACGGGTTGTTACAATCATGATGTTATTCGATATATTTTTTCTATTAATAACCCATGAAAAACCGAATGTGTTGTATATTAAGTAAGGTTTCAGGATTTAGACATCCAATAAATAATTATTTTTTGGACTATGTTCTTTTTTTATATAATAATTAATGCTCACACCATGATTTTGGTTTTAGTCAATGACAGTAACTAAATATATTTTATTTAAAATTGAATTTTATTGTTAGATTTATAATGATTTGTCTTGGGGGATGATCACTCGAGTGAAAGATGTTGTGATCATGGATAATCATATTTCATAGAACACGATTACAATATGAACCTTAACCAACTCATGAACACCCCAAGGTAGACAAATAATGAGTCTACTATGAGTTTCGGTAATGGATACCATGGAGGAAAAAAGAATTAGTTTCACTTATGTCGTGAATTTGTAAAAAATAACCTAATTGGATGTCATAGAGGAAGAAAAATATGATTTGACAGTCAAAAAGAAGGGAATAGAGAAAGTGACTGCATTATAAAAACCAAGAGTTCAGTTAATGGAATGGATGGAAATTTTAGCCTCCCTAAGGTATTATCAATTTATAATTTCATTAAATCTGGAAATTATGGGAATTATGAAAATCAACCTCCAATGTTGAAGGCACATTAAGAGAATCAGCAGGGTGGTACAATTAATTATTCTTCTTCAGATGATGAAGAGACCCTAAACAACATCTAAAAGAATAGTTACGTTCTTCCAATATTAATTACATCGAACATCAAAAGAATGATTAGATTTTGGTTGAGGAACCATAATACATGATTAATATTTCCTAATTTATGATCATGGTATTGTGGAATAAATTGGTCAAACCTAAGTAATAGATTATGAATATCTTTGGATTAATGAAGTATTTATGATTCTGAATTCATGTATTAAGATTCATAAAATGTATAAGTAAGTTTAGTATAAGCTTTCATTAACGATTTAAAAGGAAATGATAAATGGTGATGAATACAAAAGAAAATAAATTTCATTGAAAGGTGGTAATTTGATTAAGGAAATGTTACCCTTAATAAATTACTAAAATTGAGATAGTGATATTTGGATAATGATATGATTTATATGAATAAATAAATCAGATGGTTTAGATTACCCTAAAACATAGTATAGAAAATATGGTCTATGTAATTAAGGATGATGTTTACAAATTATTGGATTTAAATAATATATCCACTAATCATTGGAATAAGGATGAAGGCATGTTTTCAAAAATTATTTATTGTAATTAATGTCATTAACATATTTAAAGGGAATATATGATGAGGTTATTCGTATGTTTGGAATGTAACAACCAAGTATTACTTTGTGATATGAGGGTGACCATTGTTAAGAATATTTCATGAATTTATTTATAAATCTTTGAATTTTCATCATTCTAAAGTGTTGTAATGTTAAAAATTTATGGAAATCATAAGCTAACCAATAGATGAACTCAATAAGATTAAAGTGTTATCTATCTATTAGAGGATTTATACATATTGGATAGTTTCTTCAAAATACCTTGTGTTGATGCTATCTAATGAAAATTGAGATGGCATATCATGGGTCTCAATATCTATTACTACATAAAGAATGAAAAAGTAACCTTCTTTTATTAACAAATAGGTGAAGTGGATATAGGAAAAAAGGGTGATGTTATAACGAAATAATGAAAATATATATTTTCATGAATATTATTTAACAATTGTAAAAATGATCTTGATACTAAAAAAATTTATCCTAGTACCCCCATTTCCTATGAATTAGATGGTCCCTTAATTCATCGCATATTTATAGATTTATGATCTTTAACTTTCGCTTACCTTTTTTCACTATCACTCTTCATAAGATTATGAGAGTTATATTTTTCATCCATGTCAACGTTTTTACTTCCCACCTATGTTCCCATATGTGGAAACATAGTTATGTGTTACATTGGGTAACCGTTATGGATCCAAAATTACCTTTTTAATTGAGATTTTAATATTCATTTTTATGATGTTGGTTTCTATGAATGAATATTTTAAGTATCAAAAAATCAATAACCCTTAAAAATTTCTAGTGGAAAATTATTTTTATGGGGGTTAAAATGTAACACACATAGATTTTTTGATTTTTTTAATTTAATCATGTTGATATTTTTCATTTCACGCAACACTGAAAATACTTTCTTTTATATTAAAGCCTTGTTTTTGGAATTAATTAACCCCAACACATTGTTTATCATGAACTAAACGTAAGATAAATTTTATAATTCTCTATATGAAACACTGAGGATAGCTTCTGTTATACGCAATTATTACTTTCCACAATGGCTTGCATAACACGCATGATCGGTTTTTACCAAAAAATAATTTATCATTAAAATGTTATTATTTAAAATAATAAGATAAACCCATGTTGAAAAATTAGTTTTTTTGAATAATATTATGTAATTTATCAAAATATATGGTTTACAGAAATATAATATTAATTAATAGGTTTCTAGTTAATTAGAAGTGAATTTAAATACAAATTGAATATAAAAATAAATATTATTAGGATTATTCTCAACAAGTTACGTGATGCTAATAAATTAAATTAAATGAATTTATTGAGTGGTGTTAATGTAATATGTATGTTATATATTCAATGAAATGTTTTTTATATCCATATAATAAATTTGATAAACATGAGATAAGAACAAACCCAATTTTAGTCTTAAAACCCCTTGTTTTAATTTTCACCTATATATAATGGAAAAACCATTTTAAATACAATTATTTGATATTTTATAAATTTAATATGTAAAAATTAACCTTATATATGAAATTGAAAAATAATAATTATATTTGAATAAATTTTTTTCTGTAAGGTTTCATTTTCTATTGAATAGTTAAAATTATTGGATATTAATTCCAGACAGATTTTTCATATAATATATTCATAATGATAAATTATATTTTATATTTTTTTGACAATTTTAATTAAATAATTTTTTTATAATTTATTCCAATTTAGCTCAATATAATAGATTTTATATTGAAATTAGATATAATAACTTAAGATACTTTTGATAATTTTTACTTTAAACCCGCAAAGTGCCATCTCTTCAATGAGATTAATTTTAAATTAATTATTTCCACTTCTGTTATTTTAATTTGTGAAAATTAATTAAAATTCCTAGAATAATAATAATTAATAATTTCAAATAGAGTAAAATTAGTTTTTGACCTATAATATTATTGAAATTAATTAAAATTTATTATATCAATTAAGGTAAAATTAATCTTATCTATGGACAAAACCCAACACTTAAGACATAAAATGACCTAGAAACTTTTACAAGAGCCATTGTATAGCCAAATATAGACCCTATACTCCCTTTTATATAATTATGTATCTTATTTAATCCACATGCAATATAAAAAATATTGTTGAAAATGTCTCTTCAAATATTTAGAAGAGTTTCACTCTTCCTCCAATTTAAAAAAGCCTCCTTTCCTCCCACTTCCCCACACTTCCTGACACATCTATAACCCTTTTTCACACCCAAAATCTGATAAGATAAGCTCCCAAAATAATCCCTTTCTCCTAAGAGCCTCCCCTATAATATAATTTTAACCAAGTAATCCTTTTGGCACAAACAAAATTATGTTACCTGATTAAGAGGTAGCGTCTTCTCTCATAATCCTTCCTTTTATTTTAATTCTTCACCACTCCAGTATATTTATTCCATGCTTATATAACAACACCATTATCCTAAATATACTAGGATTTTTTTCATTCTAATTTTTTTTACCAAAACTTGCACAGACCTCTGTCGAATGGATAATTAACATATTGTTTACATGTGCGGTAAACTACCACCTCACTAAATAATGATTTTTCATTTTTTATTTACCACTTATCAAGAAGAAATTATGTTGAAAAAAGTTATATATGTCCTATATTATTTTTATTATATATTTAATCTTTTTTATTCCTTTTAAAACACATATCTTTTTTCTTTCCATTTTGTTTAAATATAATAATTTCATTTGAGGAAGTATGGATTATTACCCCTTCAAAGAAATGTGATTCGTTCACAAACTACATGGAATATATTAAGGATTTATTTAGTGAACATATATGATATATATTATATAACAATAATACTAGAATAATTATATATATATATATTATTTACCTTCGTTATTTCAATACAAATATTAAATTGAAATAGCATTCATGAGTACGTACGAGCTACCCTCTCAATGAACAGTTTATTCCATTCCATACATCTGTATTCTTTTGATTATTATAATATTAATATAATGAATATAAATGATAATTATATATTGTTTTATATTATATAAATAAATATATTTTTATAAGTACAATAAATATAATAAATTAAGACACATAGTAGAAACAAAGTAGATATTACACGAAGTGAAAACTTAACATAGGATTGTTAACAATCGGGTAATATAAGGGAATAATCAAAACATATATGGTATTATATATAATTATATGTTTATTTATAAGATTTATAAAAAAATTATATTTAGTATTCACATGTTTTTAATGAGTATTGTATGATTCAAGACACATGTTAAGGTAAATCTCAACTCACTTTTTTTTATTAGATGCATGCATTTTATACCACTAACTTGTTTTATGTGGTGTATGTACTAACCATGAATTTATTACATATATCATTTAAATAAATATTTGGTAATTTAAATATGAATTTTATGATTTTTATTTCATGGGGTTTATGTTTGAAAGGATACCAAATCAGTAAGCTAGTTTTGTCTCAATTTTCATTCTTTGAGACTCATGTTTTTTTATGCATGAAAATTCATTTTCAAAGTGAATATACAAAAAATTTACAAGTTATAACATTAATATGGTTATTTTAATGATATATTATTATTCATATAATTTACATTTCTTATATTGAGAGTTTTATCCCATGTTACCAAGTTGTATGATTTTATTAAAATGATCCAATCATTTTTTAAGATTATTAATGATTATGCTTCCTTTGATGAAATGTTGGGATCCTCCTCTCAAGATTTTATATAAGATTCTATATCCTCTGTTATTCAGGATATATTAAATTATAGATGCCAATTATTATACATTTTGGTACGCTAGACAATTAATAAAGTGCTTTTAAGAAGTACCAACTTTAACCTCTCTTCGGTCGGAAATCTATGTTTCTCCAAAAACCATGTTTTCTAAAAAGGGTTTCCTATAATATTATAGTATTCTGCTAAAATATTTAAAATTACTTTTTACCATTTTTTCTTATACCAACACATTCAAAGTAATATTATTATAATTTTTTTAATGAATAATTTTCTAAATAGGTTACCTTGAAAAGGAGAATGTTCTTTTTTACCACCTATGATAGGTACAGATTTACCCGACATCAATTAATTGATGATTTATTTTCACATTTGTAAGTTTAATTTTTATGAAAATGTTTTTAAAAGAGGTTTTAAAAGAAATTATTATTTTTTTTAAATATTCATTTATATGTTACTATAGAAATTGGATTTCAAAGGGTTTTTTGTTTAAAAGCGCTTTTTTCAACAAAGAATGGATATTTACCAAAAGAAATATATGAATACTACCCTTAAAAGTTATTTACCATCTAATATAATGTCCATTTATATTTATAATTACCTTATAGATAATTATACAAATTATCCATTCATATTATTTTTGAAAGTTTTATGTGTTGATAGAATAATTCTTATGAATCATGTTTCACTTCAATAAGTTTTATGCTTTCAAAACCTGATTATTTTCCAAATTATTTCCATCATGATGTGATTATGAAACATATCTATTTTCATAGGTTTTTAGATGATGAACTTTTAATTATACCAATTTCATTTCAATTGTAATGATTGTATGTTTTCATACCTGTATCTTTTAAGGTTCATGATATGATGAATGTTGTATTATCTTATAAAACAGGTTTGAATGATTTTATTATGAGATGGGTGTGACCTATATATACCTCTAATTCATTGGATTTTAATACAATGTACATGAGTTCAATGGGTTCATTGGTTTTATCCCATGCCTAAAAGAAAGAAGGCACCAGGGTTGTAACTCAAGCCTAAAAGTAAGAGGGTTCACGGGTTTTAGAGCATAATAAAAAATAATAAGGTATATGAGTTTTATCCCAACCCTCAATGTAATGGGGTACACGGGTGGTTATACTAATTCAAACAAAGGTACATAGTTCATATCCCAATCCTAAAATGTAATGATTGACTTGTTCAGTAACCATGACATAAGATCAACTATTATTATATTTATGCAAAAAATTCAATGTCTTATTCTTATGTTATACTTTAATGACTTAATCTATAAATTAGTTTATGATATATTCCTTATGAATTCCAGAAATTATTATGATCTTTATTATGTAGGTTATGATCTTAAAATTTTATTCTCAAGTTCCATATCTTTTTGTTCATGTTATTCTTATAAAATTCTATTATAAACCTTTACTAAGCATATAATCTCACTGATTTCTTATGTTTCATTTCCCCAAGTTATAAAGAATGGTTTTAGGTATAAATAATAATCGTGGATATTTTTATAGGAGATATTTAAGATCTTTCACTACGATATAATATTTGATACCATGTTTCCCAATACAATAAACTATTAGTGTCCTCATGCATGTATTTTTGTAATGTACTAAATATTTATCTAAAATCATTTAATATCCTTTTATGTTAAGACATCGTCTCTATAATTAGCCTAAATGGTATGAAAAACTTTGTTCTAGTGGTGAAAAAATACCATTTTTCCATGTTTCATGGTTTCCAATATATTTTTTAGGGTTTTCACTAACCATGACCAAACCATGTGCCCTAAAAATTGACCCAAACCTTTAAAACTATCAAAAGATTGTCATGCCAGATTATATATATAAATCATATTTAAAGGGTTATATAACTCAAACCGTAGCTACTAAATTATCCCCACAAGTTTCCTTTCATTCTCAGAAAGAAAAAACCCATCAGTTTCTTGAAGGAGTTTGCACCATTGATCGGTAATTTCATTATACCATTCACAAGTCTCCTCCATAATCTGACCATGCTTCCACGAAACCCATAGTAGATTGATGATTTTACCATGAAATACATTCTATTTCAAATCCAAAATATGTACTGGAACATGCACCATTGAAGAATTTCGCACTCTCTCAACATGATCCCATCAAATAAAATGTTCATAATTTGGATGATACTTCTTCGAATTCATCTGATATATATGAAATAAATTATGCCCTACATTGAACCATGGTGGAAACCCCAACTGATACATCACCACTACAACCCATTCATGTATCTATAAATTCCCAATTTATCCATAAGAAAACATTCCTTACCTTCCAAAATTGTGATGTACCAACCTTAGAGAGAATTTTAAGAACACATGATTACCCATCCTGAATGACAATGGTCACCAACGATGGTCTACATAAAATTTCTGAAAACTTTGAGCCACATCCATTAACTTCATTATCAAAAAAGTCTTCTATATTGTCTCCCGGATAAGGCTCGGTCCCACTATCAATGTCTCACCTATCTCCAACCATGAATGTAGAGCATGACACCAATGCCCACACAATGATACAAATGTAGCTATATGTATTGAGGCCAGATAACAACTGTTATATGAAAATTAAACAAATGGTAAGTGATCCTCCCATGAGACACCAATATCCATCAAATCTTCCCACAACATATCTTCCAACATTTTTATTTCCATTTAAAGTTACATATCTATCTAGGGATGATACAGGTTACTCGTTGTCAACTGAGTCCTAAGAGATTTCTGAATAAATTTCAAGAAATGGTACACGATCCTTGGATATCTAAATGATAAAATCAAAATAGGGACACCATGACACTTTACTACCTCATATATATATATATTTGATAGTTCCTCCACCGCATGACATTCATGAATAGAGATGAAATGGGATGAATTTGTGAACGAATCCACAATCACCCATATTGCATCTTGCTTCAAAACTGTTCTTGGGGGACCTGTGGGAAAATTTATAGTTATGTGTTCCCATTCCCATATAGGGATAGGTATAGTCTACTGCATGTCTGATGGTCACTGATGTTACACACCAATAAATTAAAATATTTTCATTTTGGAATAAAGGTTTTTTTCACTCTTCATACAAAACACCATGTTATTCTTATGCAACACACCGCACTGAGTTAGCTTGCACTACATGGAATAACGGGTTTTACTACTCTTTAATGGTACACCTCTTTTAAAACTAAAAATTGGAACTTTTATAAATTTGAATTTTGGAAATAAAAATTATTTTTGAATTCATAATGTCAAAATTTTCTTATGGTAAATGTTTGGTATTTTTTTCAGATGTTTCACTTTATGAAGAATATTTAAAATACTGTGTTTTAATAAAAAACAATATTTTCGTTTAAATAAAAATTACTGTTAATTTTTTTTAAATTAGTTATAAAAGAAAAAATTACATCAATTATGCTTATATTAATTCTATTTAGGTCTTTGGAATCATTTTTATATTGAAATTATATATAAAAATTTATTGATCATTTCAATGTTTTTTGTTTAAAAACTCTCATTCTTTCCACATGTGTGGGATTAGTGTTAATATTAATTTTCACACCATTGTGATTTGAATTTTGAAAAATTTTCATATATTTTTTAAATCCACAACATATTTTTGGTCTAATAATAACTAAATAATTTTTGAACAAAAATATTAGCAAAAGGGATTAAAATAATTAGGGGATTAAGTTAATATTATGATTAATTAGGGACTATGTCTTGATCTTAAGGGCCCAAGTGACCTAGAAACATATCAAAAATACATTTTATAAGAATTATTAAACCATATACCAATTTTGTTTCTAATTTTATGGGTTAATGGTAAATTATTAAATGGATGTTACTTATATAAAAGGTTATTTAAGGGTAACACAAAAGGGAAATTTCGTTATATTTAACATTTATAAAACATTGAGACATGTAAAATAAATAAATTTTATTTCATATGAACCTATTTAAATTATAAATACATTATTGTTTTAATTTTAATTTATCAATAATTTTTAGATAAGGTTTAGTTAATTAAAATTATTAAGAAATGATAGTTAATAATTAACTAAACTAAATGATACTATAAATATTAAAAGTGATGTGAATTGATTGAATTATTGTATTTAATTATTTTTTATATAAATATCTCATTTTACACATATTTATATTTATTATATTTGAATTTCAATATTATATCAATATTTTAAAATTAAAATTAAATAAATAATGTTAAAATTTATAGTATTGTTATTTTAAAATAAATGATATTTTATTGAATTATTTAATGTAAAATAAAAACTATATTCTATAAATAGATTTATAAGTTTTTATAAATATTAAATATTTTCTATTAATGGAAAAGTTGAATATTTATATTTAACATATTTACCAATATATCTTAATGACATTGTTAAAAAGGTTGGGGTATAAACAATGTTTTAGAAAATCACATGTTTTTATTTTTGAATTAATTTCCAAAACACATTGGATTTTATTTTTTTAAATTATAAATCATATTAATAATTCATTGGATCTGTATTATCAAATTAATTTTACTTTATTTCAGTATTAATGGTTAAATTACCTAGGTTTTAAAACTAGATGCTTTAAAAAACCAAAATGGTAAAATTTGGGAATATTATAAGTTAAGGAAGAAAATAAAAATGAACATATTTTTGTTTGTTGGGTTTTTTAATAGAAAATTAATATTCTTTAAGAAACTATTTTTACATTTTGGATGATCATTATGTATTTTAGACTCACCATTAATTAATACATTTTGGTATTTGCAAGAGTTCCACTCCCCTCCATTATAAAAAATCACACACTCTGCTCATTCCTCACACTTATCAATCCACTTTGGATCTTCCAAAATGTACTACAATAGTCTCCCAAAATCTATAACCTATTACTATAATCCTAACTTAGGTATGGAATCAATATAATTAAGGTTTTTAGTAAAATCAAAAAAAGAGTTTATGATTAAGAGATAACGTATTCTCTCAAGATCTTTAGTTTCATTTCCATTATCCAATACATAAAATGTTTTTATTTAATTATTTTATAAGAACACTAGTATCCTAAACATACTATTATTTTGTTATTCAACAATTTATACCTAAACATAAACACACAAATATCTAGCGGATAATGAGGATAGTGTTTCTATGTACAGGGAACTACTGCCTCACGAAACGATGATAGTTCATTTATACTTTACCACCTCTCATGGTAGACATTATGATGGAAACTCGGATTATATATTTTATATATGATATTTATATTATATTTATTCTTATGTAATATTTATTGAAAATGTACCTTTATTCTATCCATCTTTAGTAAATACGATAATTTCTCTTGAGGAAGTGTAGAATATAGCCCCCTTAAAGTGATTTGATGCATTCATGCCACACATTGAATGTATAAAAAATGATTTTAATGAAACTACGTAAAATATATAAAATATATAATTTAATTTAATAATATTATACAAATTTATCATTCATTTTTCATTCTTTTTAAAACAACATGAAATTAAATTTGCATTCATGCATACATACGACCTGCCATCACCATGAATGGTTCACTTAATTTCTAATCTCAAAATATAATGGAATCTTATAAATAAATATATTATAAATATAAATGATAATTAAGTCATGGAATTAATTTTCTATACTTTTAAATCATGATCAAATTAATATGAACAAAAAATGAACAGTCATAACATACTTAAGAAAACTAGGCAATTAACACCCGAAATAGTTAAAATAATGAAAGAGTGTTAATAAAGTGGTAATATAATATTATAAGGAATTAGGATATGATATTATAGATCTGAGTATGATTTTGGTATAATGTACTTACATATTTTATACAAATATACATTACTATAAAGATCACACAACAAAAGGATGGTAAATATAAGGGATTTCAACTTAATTTAAATTCCCTTGAGACTTATTTTTGTTATTCCCCATTTCACTTTTATTTTGTGCATATAATTTCCATTTAAAATTTAAATAATTAATTTACATATTCCCATGATATTATATGTTTCATTTAATTCCTAAAAAATTATGATTTAAATGTTTCAATATGGTATGGGACACAATGGATTGCCTAAATATTATTTTTTCTCAACAATGTTTTAATGTCAAAAACCCTTCATGTTACTCATCCACCGATATGGTATTAATGATAATTACAAATTATATATTCAATATAGATATTTGATAAGTCATGTTATTTATTTTATACATGTGGATTTCATCTGAGATGAAATACACTAGTTGGGGAATGATTAAGTAAAGACCTAATGGTTGGGGACTGGTTAATAAATCACCCTTGATGCATATGATGTCTCATGAGACGAAGTAGTTGGAATAAATAGATGGGTGTTTACTGGATAGATTAAAAATCATGTGAAAGTTCATTTTGGTACCAATTCCATGTACCTAGTAAACATAGTTTCTGATAAGTAATCACTTACCTCGGTTAGTTTCAGTTAATATTCATCATTGTGGTTTTGTGTTAACATAAATATAGATACATATAATTATCAGTTCATTAATTAAATGGAATGTGTTTCAATTTCTTACCTTTCCCTATTAAATATTATTTATCTTTTTGTTTGAATGGAATGTGTTGTTTATTATTTACGTTAGCATGTTTAATTGTTCTCATTGATTCATAAATCCTTCAATTTTATATACCCTTACTCAGTATTTAAGATCACCCTTATTATGTTTCCTTTCCCCTTGTTATGAAAAATAATTATTTGAATATGTGTTCAAAGACACAATTTATTTAATTTTATTATGTATCATGTTTTTATTTTATATTTCCCAATTTATTATGGATATCATGTATGTATTATTTTTTCTAGGACTACTAAACTGATCAATTAATCGAGATTTGATCCCTTGTAATCATGCCAATGTAATAAAATAGTGCACTAACTCTGGGATTTTGGGGTCAGGGCTTTATATTTGGTATCAAAGCAAGTTTATATGAAATTATAGAAACTATATTTAGAAAAAATATATTAGGTAGAACAACCCAATATAGAATTTGAGGATGATTATACAGTAACATATTAGAATTTTGGAATGGTATTTATTATTTATGTATCCCTATAAATACATACATTTATAGATACTAAAAGTGGAAGTTTTTCTAGAATAGATGTACCTAGGAGTAGTAACTCAAACATGGTGGTCATGGGTTGACTCTGGGTAACTTGGTTCATGGAAATAGGCCTTAATGTGCACCTATTTTAACACTCTCAAGAGATATTCTTATAATAGTTAACATTTTCTGTACAAACCTTTATTAAGGATTCGAAATTAAATATTTCTCCAATGTAACCAATGTTTATGATTATAATATTTATGATGCATAAATTTATATTATGTGAAATACCATATTATTAATTATTCATTATGACATTATGAGATAATAAAGTATATTTAATTTTTTATAAATGTCACCTTGAAGGAAGAATAGAATCAATAATCATGCAAAATATAGACAATTTCCTACTAAGGAAGTCAATATTATTTGTATTAAAACTGAGCAAGTTATGGATATATTAGTTCTTCATATTCAAATCATGAACAAAACCTTTCTCTAGTAGATAAACCTATTAAATTTAGAGAATCTAATATATTGTATTTATTTAGGCGGTAGAAGTACCCATCGTTTAGTAGGAATACTAATATAATTGTAGATAAGAAATGGATTATGTCTTTGGAAAAGATATTTACAACCTTATAATGAAATGAAATAGGAAGGGATACAGTTGTAGTCTATTGTCTACAAGGTGATTCTTACCAGTGGTGGACTCAAATTGAAAATACTAGGGTGGAAAAAGAAATAGAACTCAGGGAATGGAAGAAACATAAAGGGACATTACTTGATAAATACTTCCCTTGTGATTAAAATACTAAGATGAAGAGGGAGATACTTATCATAAAGAAAAAGAAATAAAATAGAGAATTTTAGATAATGAATCTACCTTTATAAGGTTTCTATATATGCTATAGATTATATACACAACATTGAGTGCACAATTGAACACTTCTTTGATAGTCTAAATTCATGTATCCAAAGGGCACCCATTTCATAGAACTATTAATCATATTAAGAGATAGATTAATGTGCCATAAAAAAGGATTATTCAAACCATGTGGATACGAGGTAAACTAATAGATGAAGATGTCTTATAAACACCATGAAAAATGAAATGAGTGAAAGAATATGAAGGGAAAGACGGATTTTCCAAAAGATGATAACTATGGAAATAATCACCCTTGTAAATCTGTGAAAGGATTTAACAATTTTTATAAATGTGGATAAAAGGGTAACTAAGAATCAAAAATAAATGAAAATAAAGAAAAAATTACTACTTAAATGTTACAAATACAAAGATAAGGGCCACTATTCAAAAGAATTCCCCATGTGTTTGGGGGACCTACCTCTAATGAAGTTAAGGGAACAAGGTCAAGAATATGTTATTGACACAATTGAAGTGTAAGTATTAATGTAGTTATATATATGGAAATAATAAATATGTTTTCAATGTATTTCATTGACAATATTCTCAACATATGAACTATGAGATATGTAAGGAGTGTATTGTAGTACATTTTCAATAAATAATTGAGATCATAAGCTGAATGGTTCCAATAAAAGTTATTCACTAGAAAGTTATTCTTTTTGGAAAACACATTATTAAAGGAAATACTATCATTAAAGTGATCCTTATATTGATATAATGATGATGAAATGATTTATTTATATAGGTTCCTACTACTATGGAACTAATTAATGAATTTTCAACAAGTGTTCTCAGATATCACTAATGGACTTTACAACACCTTTGTATTAAATGTATATATTCAATAACATGATTATTTCTTAAGGAATAAGTAACAATACATGTTTCCAATGAGTTTTTAGGATGATTCTTGTTATTACCATATTTCAAGAGGATACATGATGAAGTTATTCACATGTTAAAAATGTAAAAATTTTGAGCTTCTTCATGTTAAAGGAAAATGATATGTTAATTTTGGAAATTTGGTGACATTACTTCAAAAGTGATTGAATCATAATCTATTAGAAAAGGTAACCATTTATAAAATTGATTACATTGATCATTGGATGATATTTTAGAGGTCAATGTAATACTTCACAATAATGTTCATCATGTTCTAACATATGAAGTATAAATTGTTCATGGACTAATCTAAGAGAAATTTTTTTCATAGAAATTTATATTTAATTTTATTCATAGAGAGTGAAAGAATTTCTCAACTTCATGAAAAATGATCTTGGAACCAAAAAAAATCCTAGTAAAATCCATTCATATTAATCATATGTCCCCATATATCATCACATATTTAGGGGTTTTTATTGTTCACATTCTTTTAACCATGTTCTCTATCACTCAATATCAGAACATAATTGTTATATTTTACATTTGTATATATGTTTCAATTTCCCACTTATGTTAACCTACATGGGAACCTAGTTACTTGACCATTGTATTTTCATTTTTCCCTTATTAATATGTTGTCTTATTAACCCTATTAGTGATGTTGGTTTTCAGTAATAGTATATTCAAATATTAATTCCTTGATTACTATGATAATTATTAAATTAATAATACACTATTTAATTATAGTGGAGAGTGTGTAACACCCAAAGATATTAAAATATTTTCATGTTAGAATAAATATTATTTTTAATCTATTTATACTCAACACAAGTTTAATATTATTCCCCACACCACATTGAGTTATAATACATTAGACACAGGAATGGGTTTTACCTCTTTTTAATGGAGCACCTATTTTGAAACTGAAATCTAGAAATTTTAAGAATTTTAATTTTCAAAATAAAAAAATGTATTTAATTTGGAATTTCATTATTATCTTAGGATGAATTTTTAGTATTTTTCCGAGAAGTTTCACTTTTTAATAAATAGTAAAAAATCTAAAATTTAGCTAAAAAATATATCTTTAGTTAAAACAAATATTAGAATTAAAATATATTTTCAATAGGTTTTAAAGTAACTTTAGATAAATTAAACATATATTAATCAAATTTTGTTCATTGCAATCATCTGTATATTTAAATTAGATATAAATACATATTGAACATTTGAACGTTTTTACATTAAAACCCTAATTTCTCGTGATGTGTGTAGGATTACTATTAATCTAAATTTCCCTTTATCCTTGATTTGAATATTAAAAAACAGACATACAATGTTTTAATTAGTGAAATTTTTGTGTTATAATAAGACCAGCTTAATATGTTACCAAGAAGACTAGTAAAAGTGATTACTATTAATTACAGTTATTAAGGATACATTATGATTAATAAGGGACTAAACCCAAATATTAAGGAGCATAATTACATGGAATCTTGTAAAAAATCCATTGGATGCCAATAATTCAACTCTAGGCCCACTTGGTTATAATTTTATAGGTTATTTGACTAATAATGAATGGAGGTTCCCTATATAAATTATTAAGCAATGAAAATTAAAAAATGGAACTTTCCCTACATTTAAACTTTATAAAACATTGAGATATGTAAAATACATTAAATTTTAATTTATAAATATCTATTTTAAATTTAAATAGTTTATTT
The DNA here is from genome assembly GCA_963277665.1 of Viscum album. Lineage (NCBI taxonomy): Eukaryota > Viridiplantae > Streptophyta > Magnoliopsida > Santalales > Viscaceae > Viscum > Viscum album. The sequence continues at coordinate 1,842,748,481 of OY728157.1, read as the reverse complement.
TTATTATAATAACATATTAATAATATTTAGAGATGGTTTAGTATCTTCAATGCTTATGAAATGCAAACATAGTGGTTATTTAGGTAATAATTAACTAAAATAAATGATACTATAAATATTAAAAGTGAATTTAAATAAATGAATTATTGTTATAATTATTTATATAGAATAATATATCATGTTTCATATCATTAAACACAATATATTTTATTTCAAATATTATATTGATATATTAGATTTAAAATTCAATAAATAATGTCAAAATTAATATTATTGTCATTTTATAATAAATGGTAGTTTATTAAATGGTTTAAAATTAATATAAATCATATATTCTACCATGTTATTATTATTTCTGACTAAATATTAAATATATTCTATTAATGGACAAATTTATATTTTATAATTAACATATTGACCCATATATTGTAAAAATGTTGTTATCAAGGTATGGGTTTAAGAATTATTTTAGCACGTCACATGCGGTTGTTTTAAACATAATTTTGGAAAACCTAGGATTTTTATTTTATAATTTTTATATCATATTAATAATTAATTTTATCTATATTTTCAAATAAATTTAAAATTATTGTATTCTTAATGGTTATATTATTTAGGTTGGAAGACTAGATGTTTTAATAAAAACCAAAATGATAATATTGGGGAACCTTAGAAGTTAAGGAAACAACATAATAAAATGAAAATATTTTTTCGTTTTGGAGTATTTAATCTAATATTTTTCCTCAATACTCTACTATTTTCCATTTTTTAGGAACATTAGGTATGTTAGACATCCCATTAATGAATACTTTTTTGTATTTAAAAGATTTTCACTCCCCCTCCACTATAAAAAGGCATGCACTCTACCATTCCTCACTCCTCTCAAAAAGTATTGTTTTGTCTAAACAATACCAAAATATTCTCCCATGAAACCTCCCCTAGACATAAAGTCCTCCCATTGTGAAGTAACAAATACAAGGAATTCTTTTGGTACAAACCAAAATAAGTTACCTTATTAAGAGGTATCATCATCTCTCAAGATCTATTTTTTCATTTCCGTTTTCCAATATGAAAAATTTTATTGTTTCATTATTTTATAAAAAATAGTATACTAATTATAATATTATTTTTTATGTAAATATTTTTATCTACACATACAAAAACCTCCATCTAATGGATAACAAACATATTATTTATGTGTACGGTGAATTGCGGCCTCACGAAACGATGATTGTTCATTTTTTCTTTTACCACCTCTCAAGGTAGATATTATGATGGAAAATATAGTTATTTTATGTTATATATAATATTTATACTGTATTTATGCTTCATAAATTTTTATTTTTAATATAAATTTATTCTTTCCATATGGCTTAAATACGATAATTTCTCTTGAGGAAGTACAGACCACCTCCCCTCAAAGTGATATGACTCGTTCATGCCAGGAATGGAACATATAAGGGATGGTATTAATAAATATTCATAACATATATAATATACATATTATACTATAATTATAATATACACTATTATCATTTATGTTTAATTATTTTAATGCGACAAATAAATGGAATTTTCTTTCATGCATACGTATGGCTTACCATCTCTATGAATAGTGTAATTCATTTCTAATATCCAAATATAATATACTAATATAAATAATTATATATTGAATATATATAATAATTAATTCATGGTTTACATTTTTTATAATATGAAATCAAAATATATTTAATTTTAAAGAAAAGTGAAAATTCCAAAAATACATTAAAAAACAAGGCAATTAACACCTGTAATAATCAAAACAAAAAAAATTTATTAACAAAGAGGTAATATAATATTATAAAGAATTAATATATTATATTATAAACATGATTGTGGTTCTATAATAAGTTAGTAAAATATATTGAACCACTTTTAGGGAGGATATATACTTTAAAACAAACTAAAGGAAAAGGTAATGGATTTCGTCTCAATTTACATTCCATTGAGGATTGTTTTTGTTATGAACCAATTCAATTTTATATGGTGTATATTGTTTGGCCCCAGCATTAAATGTTACACAATATTTAGTTTTAGATGTGAATTTTACTTTCTATGATATTTATTAACTTTTAATGTTCATATTTTTAAATAAATATGTCACAGATATTATATATCAACTAAAATACTAAAAATAGACACTTATACTCAATATAAATATTTCCCAAAGTGAGGCATTCTAATATAAAACATTAATTATTTTCCATGACAAAAATATACATAAAAATCATCTTCACATACTACTCTATATTACCCATTCTTATACCCTATGAAAATCATTTTAAATATTTATATGAGCACAAAAAATAATAGTAAGAGGAATATAAGAAGCATAGAATCTGTTTGTTTATGAACATTTTAAACTAATGAAAACATTTTCACAAAATCAAAATTTTCACCAATAAAACATAAAACCATTAACTTAACTCAAGAAATTATAATATTCTTATAAAAAAACATATAAATAATTAATAATAAAGGAAACTTGTGACATCCATATCATTTATAAAATTGTAATTTTCATAGCTATGTAGGGAGTATCCTTTATGATTACATTTGGAATACCCATCACTGAATATTCCCAAAATATCTTAGGAAAACCCCAACTAGTTAACTCTGTATCGTTAACCACGGAAATGGAGAGATATCATAGGTCACCCTCCATTAGTTTATCAAGGAACCACCTGCATAAAAAATTTCCCAAAAATGATAACATTATCTTAACCCATAATATAAGAACAATGGAAAAATTAACATTTCCACTTTTAAATCACATTTCATTTTTACAAATCTTCATACTCAAACATGAAAAAACATTATTTTAAAATAATATTATAGACATTTAATGTAAACAGCAAAACATTAATGTGATATAAAACTAATAAATTTGATTAATGACATATATGTTAAAAAACATTCCCTATTATTAAAATAATCAATTCATTTTTTAAACATAATTAAAACCTCTAAAAAATATTATTGAATCAAAATTTTAGATACCACTTTGAAATAATTCCAAGGAATTAAAATTTTAAAAAATTTATATACCTATAAAAAAATCTTCAAACCCATTTTGAATAAGTGGTTATTAATGAGAAATATTTAGAAGAATAAATCTTTAAAAAAGTTAAAATGATGTTTTAGATATAGATTCCCTTACCACTTGAGAATCACATGAAAAAAAATAATTAAATAATAAAATTTATGAAAATATTAAATATCGTGATAATATATTAATTCATGATATGATGTTTCCAAAGGGTTTAATATACACCTTATATGATAATAATGATTCATAACATTATGATATTCCTCAATGAAATGTGATTGAGATGAATTCACTTTCCTCAAGTCTAATTTTTCTCGTATGCTCTATATCATCCATAATAATAAAATTAGTTTACTTTTTTTGAATTAGAACATTAATATAGTTTATTATTATTTTTATATCACCACATACCATGTTATAACAATTATATAATTATTTAATCTTATATTGAATGTTTTTTTTTCGATATTCGGTACTTGAGTCGAAAATGGACATGGTATGATGTCAATATTACATGTGGTCATAAGCCCATAATCTCAATAATAACACTCATAAAATAATAATTATTATTTTTTATAAAAATTTTCCTTTAAATACATTCATTAAATATGGATATGAAAAATGAACAGTGTTACAATAATGGAGACTCTAAGTTGTACGTATGCATTAGTAATGTATTCCATTTTTTTTTATCATTATAAAATGAATGTAAGTATTATTGTATTTTTAAATAATTATAATAACATAATTAATATCATATTAATCATTTAAATATACTTATATATAACATACAAGTGATGTGGTGTGTAAAAATGATTCACATCACTTTATGGAGGTGATAGTTCACACATACACATGAACAACGTTATCATTTTTATGTGCATTGAAAGTAATAACATAATTTATATATTTTTATCTTATAAGGATTAATATGTAATTAATATAATATTTAATAATTAATTCCATAATTATGACATTTCTTGAGAGATAGTAATGAAAAAGAACTATATTGGTTCTTGAGGTGGTGGTCTGCCAAACACATAAACGAATTGTTCATTTTCTATTTGAAGAAATGGGAAATGAATTTAGGGGATGAAATTAAAATAATAAAATCTATGTATATTTTGGATACTATAGTTCTTATCATATCATGGTTAGAAAATACTTTAAGTAGATAAAGAAATAAAATACAATCACTTATATAAAAACATTACCTTTCCATTGGATGATCTTCTTTATTTATACATTAACACCTAAAAAGAGGGTGTTCTACCAAAAATATGGCCTAATGAATTTGGGTCGTGTCTTTATGAAGGATTTTGGTCTGATAATAGCCAAAAAAAAAGGATTTTGAATTTGGTTAATATATAAAAATGGGTGACTTTTTATAGGAGAGGGGAGGGGAACCCTAGGAACCCATTGAAAAATTAAATTAATATAAATTAATTTTTGACTAAAAACGAATAAAAATTATATTTATTATAACATAAGATAAGTATGGTTTTAAATAAAATCAAATAATTAAAATTAGACATGCATTAATACTGTTTTAATCCTTATCATTTTGTTTTAACACTTTTGAACTCTTACGATTTTATCAAGTAATTTACAATTTGAGATTTAAAATAATTACGATAACATGCCAAATGACCAATGAATGATTCATTAATGAGATTTTTAGACATATCTAAATTATGTTACAAAATATTTAATTTTATATAAATTTTCTATCATTTCATTAAATATTTTATATTTTAAAATATAAGCTATGTCAATTATGACATTATTCATTACATGAATTTTAAAAAAATTATAACTACTGGATTCCTTTGAAAAAACCAATTTAACTACTGTATTACATGCTCATGAAATTCTTGGTAGGTATTAAATATATCAAGTTTTATTTATTTTAATATAAATTTTATCAATTATTTGATTCTTCTTATAAACAATAAATTAATGCATCATCAATATGTCACAATTAAATTTTATAATTTATTGATTAATTTTTTTATATAAATTATCCTAATGTGTATTAACATATATATTTTAAATGACTATTTTTATAATTTTTTATCCTTCATATAATCCTATATTAAACATTTTATACTTGTTAAAAATATGAGTTTGACTTTTTGAATTAGTATTAAAATAAAATATAATAAATGACATATTCTTAACAAAGTGGCATAAAAAGTATATAATATCATACTAAGGTTTATTTAGGTCTAATCACCCTCATCTAAGGAAATTAAGAAAGATAACTAGGTAATTCAATATTATTATAATATTATTTTTAGCATTTGAAACCAGATTTACCATTAACCGTGTTAAATAAAATAAAAAATATTTATTTACCGAAAATTAAGTTGATTCTATTAGATTGAATTTTTAATTCTGATTACAAACACGTATGACCATTTTTTAAAATTCAATTCATAGAAGTAGCTAAATTAGGATTTACACTAATCTCACTGGGGTGGTTAGAAGGCGTGTAAAATAGTGGTTCAAAATTTCAATAGTTGTTCATATGTAATTTCAATATAAAAATTATTACAATGACCTAAACTAGATTGAGTGATAAAAACAGAATCTAAATATACATTTAAAGCAATTAAGAGGATAACATAACTATAAATAATTTAATTAAAGAATAAGTTTTAATTTAAAAAGAATTATTTTTCATTATTCATTAAAAATGAATATTATCCGAAAAAGAACAAAAATTTAACCAAGTAAAATTTTAAAACTCCTCTTATAATGAAAGAATGTGAAGTACAATGGTTATAATACATAACAAATACTCGGGTCAATGTATGAAAAACATTGATTTGCAAGAGAAAATTAACCATTAAATTATGATGGAGACCGTTAGAAAACATTTTTAAGAGAAAGGTAACAATCAAAAAACCATAAATTTGTGATCGGTTAAAAGGTATTGAATATTACAGTAGGAAAAATAAAATTATAAAAAAAATTACGATTCTTTTCATTGAGTTGATTAATTCATTTATGTTCTTGACTAATTAATAAATAAATATACTTACTAAAAAATTTTAGTTTCATTCTTTATTCAATTTCCACATCAAAATCATATTTTTCAACAAATAATTATTATTCAAGATGAAATTTTCAGACTTGAAGCAATAAAATCAAATCCTAGAGAATCAAATAATCCAAAAAAAAATGTCCATATATTTATCATATCATTAAATTATTACCGAAAGAAAAATTGTTAGTTAAAGATAATATTTTTTCCAAAATTAATAAACCCTATATGAAAAAATAATTCAATCTCCAAAATTCAATATTAATATTCAAAGTTCAACATTGAACATTAATCAAATAAATATTATTAAAATTATCCAAAACAATTCAAACTATGATTGAAACATAAAATTCAGAAGGATTTGATCACTTAGTCTTCCAAGATTTCTTTTAATAATTATCTCCAAATAAAATAAATTACCATTGAAGTCTCACACCAAAAATTAATCTACCTAATAATCTTCAAGATAAGCTAATAATTTATTAAAATAAACTAAATCAACATAAGTCTATAATAAAATCATATATTCTCCCAAAATATAATTATATGATTACTCCTTAATTAAAATCACATAGTGTTTTATTTATCTTAATCATGTAATGTTCCCAGATTAGTGAACATATTCTAACAAATATTTATCACATAACCCCAAATCATTTTCCAAAATCAATGATATCCATTTAATAAAACATTCGTTCCAAAAATTAATTTATTTTTATTCCTTCAACTAATTTAAATAAAAAGTAAACATCATACAAATTGAGGATATCCTATAGGCCAATGGTATGTGATAATTATTTTCCACCTTTCGATTGTGGGTTCAATTCTATAATCCTAGTTCGACATGATGGGTTTGTCACCCTTCTTGAGTGTTTTCTATTTTCTAAAACTATATAACTCTTATAGAATTTCAAAAATGAGATAAATTATTAAATTTGACTATAATATATTTTATCCTCAAACATTATCTCATTCCATTCATCTTTCCCAATAAAGTAATAACTAAAAATTACCAAAAATTAAATATCTCCAAAAATACCATTAGTAGCCTTAAATGTTCATAATATAAACCCTAAAAATTTGTTTCTAATACAATGAACTCATGGTCATCCTTAAAATTATAAACTCATGATGATATCCCTAACCCTTAAGAAAACAACCAAATCTCCAATGTTCTCTAAAATGTCCTTTCACATCATCTCTAAGGAATAACCCTTAACGATTTTGTAATCATTACTTTTAGTTAAGAATTTTAGTTTATTTCACATTGAGATACTTTTCATGTTTATATTTTTAGTGAATTAGCCCATAACTATTACATAACAACTAAAATATAACAGACTATGCACTTCTACTCACTATTAATTTTTTTATCAATGTAAAACATTCTAAAATAAAACATAATATATTTTTCTTGATAAAATTGTCATGACCCGTCCCCCGAGCCCCGCATCATTACTAACCCAAGCTCTCCTTCCATTGGCCAAGGGATGTCGACTAAAACCAAAGGCGTAATTCCCTAAAAATGGGAAGGCATTTCCTTTATAAATCATAAACACACACAACCAGAGTACAAGAGGAAGAAAACACTAAGTAAAAGTTGTATAACATGTGTACTGAAAGTAAAGCGTGCTAGAATACAAGCCCAACAGTAAAGTACAATGAAATGAAAAACATGTCAAACTAAAAAGAAAAACGGTTGAAAGGTGTCTAGAAACTCCTGGATCGTCCACCATGGATCCTACCTGAAGGGTAGGTATAGATAGCCTCCTCAGAGCTCCATGTCCGTCCGACTCCTCTGGGTACCGACTCGTCATGAGGTCCACCTCTGGGTACTATCTAGTCCTCCTACACTCTTCCTCGATCAGCGCTATCTGTCATCTGCATCCAACACAATGAGGTGCGGGTATAGCCCGTGTAGAGGTGTGTATAACAATACTCAGTAGGGACCCCAAGACCCTCAAGGTCTCACAAAAACCAACAAGGATAAACTTCAAAGTATAAATTCGACGGATAACCATAACTTAGGTATATGCCCATACATATACCTAAGCTTTCAAGTAACCCATCTCAATAATGAGTAAAAAAACAATGGTCATTAACTCATCTCAAACAACTATTTTCATTAACGAAACCATAGCTGATGGAGAACTCCTCCTTTGTCGAGTACAATGGTCCTGTCGCGACTCTGAGGTGCTACTCACTAACCATAGACTGCTGAGGTACTCCTCCTGTTGAGTACCGCGAGTCTGTTGCCTCACACAGTAGTGCTTCTCGCCATGGGTCTTCTGCCTCACACAGAAGTGCTCCCCCTAATAGCCTGCAGAGGTACTCCTCCTTCAAGTACCGCAGGTCTGTTGCCTCACATAGTAGCACTCCTCTGCCATGAGTCTACCGCCTCACATAGTAGCGCTCTGCACTAGGCTAGTCAAGTAACTCCGAAACGAATCGAACAAGAAGTCATCAGGTCTCATCCAGCTTCTAGGTCTCCGTAGACCGCTTGCTCGTCTCCGGGAGGGTCTACTCCACGAGCTATAATATGGTACTCCATGTGTCATGAAGTCCCACGAACATGTATATCAAATGTTTTCCACGTAAAAGGGGTCCCAACGCAACAGACAACGCGTCAATCGGACGCATGGTATGTGAGTTATTAGCCTTTTTTTCCAGGGGCCTGGTTGGTTTCGTGTACAAACCAACCCTACCATATCTCAACTATACCCTGAACTCCCATGAGATATTTGAAAAGGGACCATTTCTCAAATGATTACCAGTGCCACTGAATTTTCGTCAAACAAATGTCTGGTACCAAAGATATGGCCAAAGTATGCAATGGGTCATTAGTGGGCTTGGGTCCGGTCCGACCTGGTCTAGGTTGATCTGGCCAGACTTGCTGGGTCTGACTAAGCCCGTTGGGCGGGTCAGCCCGCTAAGTTTGGCCCTGTCCATTGGGCCTGACCCAACATAATGTATGGACAATTCGAACTGATGTCGCCACGTGGGCGACTAGGCCAGAAGGCCAGTGGCAGGTTCGGTCGGTACCATGAGGGGCGCGGCTCGGGCGGCTCGACCTGAGAGGCCAATGACGGGCTTTGCGGGGTGAAGGAATGCCATGGGTGTGCCGGGAAGGGCGCGGGGCGCACCAGGCGGCCGTCCTGGGCGCCGGGCAGGCAGCATGGGCACTGGGGGGCGCCGAACAGGCAGCCGGGGTGCCGAGGGGCACCAGACATATGGTTGGGGCGCCTGGCAGGTGCTGGGAGGGCAGCCTGTGCGCCAGGAGGACGCTGGGAGGGCGCCCGGCAGGCGGTTTTGGCACCGGGTGGTGACGGGAAGGTGGACGAGGTGCTGGGCAGGCGCCCGAAGGGTGGCCGGGGTGTCGGTCAGGTGCAGGGACGGTGCCGGGCAGTCTGCTTGGGCACCGGGGGCGCCGCGTAGGCAGCCTGGGCGCCGGGAGGGCATCAGGTAGGCGGTCGAGGCGCTGGGGGCACTAGGTAGGCGCAGGGCACACTGACAATGCGTGTGGTGTGCGAGTAGGGTGCCGGCGGGCGGGCCGGCCGTGGTTTCAGCTGAGGCGTGCACCGGGAAGCGTGTGGATAGGCTGGTCGGGTGTCGCTCGGCCGGTGGTGCGGTTCGCGAAGAACACGGGTAGCACGGCCTCTATTCGCCATCGTTGTCACCATCGCCATGTTGTCATGCTGCTGCTACATCACTGTCTATCCAAGGTTCAAAACTGTAATAGTTGTGGAGGGGTCGGTCTGTGTTTGTTCGGCCCGAACCCCCCACATTATAAAGATAACAAGTTTCTCATGAAGTTTATTTAACTAGAGAAGATTATTTGTTAAACAAATTAAAACTGACCCCTACCTTCTTAATCGACGGGTGTTCGTTCATCGCGGGGGAAGATGATGTTGATGTTGTTCGTGTACACTTCCACTTCCGAGTTCGTGCTTCAGTCTATTGACTAAAAAAAGGAAAGATGAAGGGTCGTCGAAGAGATCCAATGTCGGAAGGGGGTTCCCGAGGAAGAAGCCAAGGAAGAATTTGTCGTCGGCGGCGTCTTTTCATTCTTCATTGGAGAATTATATTCTCCCAATCTCTGCACTAAAGAGAGAACAAACGTTCCAAAATAATAGATTTTAATCTATTATTTCGTATGGAGTGAATTAATTAATTTCGACACACTTAATTAAGTTCACGTTGGCACAAATATTCGCAATTCAAAAGTAGAGAGGCTCCACCAAATTAATTGCAGAATATTGGCATTATTAAATTAGGGATTTTTGAGGAGGTTGGAGGCACAGGTGTCCCCAACTAATTAACATTAAGAGGGTCAATATATTTCGTTCCATTAATTGGGGGGTTTTGTGGAGGATTTATCCTCCTCCATTAAAGGTGGAGTTAGATACCAAGAGGCTCTCCCTCATTAATGAGGGAGAGTTGAGAAGTTTCCACTTCTCCCATTAAATGGGGGGTCACGTCCTATATGGACCCCACGTCATAAACTCTCACAGGAGGTTATGCTGCTCAAGTGGTCCCCACACCAGTCATCCTCGCATGATAGGTTATGGTGTGGTGGCCCCACCTCTAACCCCCATGTGGATCTTTTAACTAACATTACCACATAGCGTGGGTTCAACTAAAATAAAATAAGTTGTTACTTATTTTATTTTATTAATCCATGTGAAACCCAAAAACCAACTCTCATACTCGATCAACTACCATCAAGGTGAAAGCCTTTGTAAGAGAAAATACGTGGTGCGAGTTCAATGGTAACCACATATTTCAATTCTGAGCATCCGTTCAAAAGATAGAAAAACTTGCACGTATGTTTACTGAACGTACCTAAACAAAACTTTAGAAATTGATTCCAGGGACACCAGGTCTCAGAATCCGGGGCCGTCAGAAACTGTGCACTCATAAAATTCCATAGAATTTATGAAAAACAATTCCTTGAAATTTCTGGGTTTTTAAATTACCCCAAACTCAAGGATTTATGTCCCAGTAAAGCTACAACACACGGTAGGGAAACAAAAGGGGGTTCTGAGCACGCATCTGAGCCTCCCGCTCCCATGTGCTCTCCTGGAGGTTCCCGTGCTTCCATATAATGTGCACCAAACGAATCGACCTTTCACACAGTACCTTCTCCTGTCAATCCTCAATATCCACTGAGACCTCCATGAAAGTTGTCTCATCATCGATGTCCCTCTCCCCGTGGCTGATGATGTGGGACGGGTCATGCACATATCTCCTCAGTAGAGATACGTGGAAGACATCGTGAACCCAATGCAACTGAGGTAGAAGGTCCAGGCGGTAAGCCACCTCACCTAATCTGTTGAGGACCTGGAATGGCCCGATGAAACGTAGATATAACTTGCCGCCTCGGCCAAATATCTGCAGACCTCGTCGAGGCGAGACCCGTAAGAAGACGTAGTCGCCATCCTCGAACTCCAGTCGTCTTCGTCTCCTATCAGTATAGGAATTTTGTCTACTATGTGCAGTCTTCATCCTCTCCTGGATGATCTACACCTTCTCCATGGTAGCTCGTAGCATCTCTGGTCCCAATAGTGATGACTCCCATGGGTCTATCTAGCATTGTGGCGATCTGCAAGGTCGGCTGTATAGTGTATCGTAAGGGGTCATCCCTATGGTGCAGTGGTAGCTATTGTTGTACGCAAACTCCACCAAGGGTAAGTGATCCTCCCAACTGTGACCAAAGTAGAGGACACATGCACAGATCATGTCCTGGAGGGTCTGAATGGTCCTCTTGGTCTGACCATCAGTCTGAGGATGGAAGGTGGTGCTCAAGCGAAGCTGTTTCACGAAAGCTTCCTGCAACCCCTTCCATAGCCGGGAAGTAAAATGTGTGTCATGTTCGGAGACAATTGAAGAAGTTACTCCATGAAAAAGCACTATCTCTTCCACATAGAGGCATCTCAAGATCTCAACTGAGCCCTACTCTCTAATCGGTAGGAAGTGGGCCGACTTATGGAGTCGGTCTATGATCACCTAGATAGAGTCGTGTCCTCTAGATGTACGTGGAAGTCCCATTAAGAAATCCATGGATATCCCATCCCACATACACTCCGGGAAATCTAAGGGCGGAACCAATATTGTTGGTATCTGGTGCTTTGACTTCACTTGCTGACAAGTGAGGCACCGTGAGACAAACTCTGCTACCGCCATACACATACCGGGTCAACAATGCTGTCGTCGAAGGTCCTTGTACATCTTCGCCAATCCTAGATATACCTCTAGAGGGGAAGTGTGAAACTCCCTCAACACCTCCTCCTGAAGTGATATTGGTACCATAGTACGCCCTCTAAAAATTTTGAAGTGCTTCGCATCATCTGTAATGACCCAGAAATTTCAAAGAAATTTTTTTATTAATTCGTTGGAATTTTACAAGTTTGCGGTTTCTGACGGCACCCGATTCCAAGGCCCGGTCTGCCTGGAATCAATTTCTGATGTTTTGTTCGGGTATGTTCAGTGAACATACGTTCGTGTTTTTCTATCTTTTGAACCTATTCTTGAAATTGAAATTCGAGGACACCAATTAACTCGCAGCGCCGGTATTCACTTAAGGGGACCTTTACCGCAGTTGCATTTAATGCGTGCTAAAAGTTAATTTTTGGGGTTTAATAAAAATTTAAATAAAAATTTTTTGAACAATTTTTTTTATCTTGGGTAGTTAAATCCTACATGGGGAAGTTATTAGTGGGGTGCACACCCACATAACCTCTCCTGAGAGGATATTTGTGAGGTGGTTCCCACACCCACATAACCTCTAGTGAGAGTATATTTGTGTGGTGGGGCCAACATGATCTCTAACCCTTCATCTCTCCTTAACTCCCTTAAACCCCCTTGCCTATTATGAAAACTACCCTATTAATGAGATCTCTCCACCGCCCTTTTAGTATGTTTTCCAACGCAATTAAATTAATGACTTCATTAATTGATTTGGAAAATCTCAATTTGAATTTATTTAATTTGCATGGAACTTCTTTAAAAATGGAGAATTATTTTATAATATTCATGAGAGAAAATATTTTTGTGAGTAATCTCTGTAGAAATAAAGGGTGTTCTTATTTTGATGAAGAACACCTCCGACAAATAATTTCATTCTCCCTCGTCAAAGAACGATCCACGATTTGAAGGATGTGAAGAAACTTCATCCTTTCTTCTTTCCCCGACGTTAACGGAATCGACGTTGTCATCTGCGACGCTTGTCTTTCGCAGCTCGATGACGTGCTCTGCTCTTGAAATAAAGGTAGGGGGATATTGTATAATTACATATAAGGTTTTTATACCCTTGAACATGGGAGTTTATTTTTTGGGTGATTATTTGAACCACTAACGCGGTGGGTATGGGAAAATGAACAAGTCTGGAACCACCGCCAACTTTTTCGTGATGTGCGAAATGTTGGGCGATGTATGAGAAGAAGGGAAACGTTGATTTGAGGTTGTCGCAGTGTAGATCAGTACCCAAGAAGGCCGTAGGCACAGACGGGAGCTAAAACGGACCACTGGAATGACTCCGGTGGCCCGTGGAATATCGTGGCGGTGCGGGTCACCGGCGCGATGGCTTCCGTGACCAGAGGCGGTGGCTAGAAACGGCCGCCCGACTAGAGGAGGTGGATCCCTCGTGCGCTACCAGCGGTAGACCTCCATGGTGCCATCCATGGTTGTGGAGGAATGGAACTTGCACAATGCGGTTTCCGGGGAAGCCGAGCGGCGCCAGCCTGGTGTCGTCGTTACAGGAGACGGGGGGGGGCAAAACTGCCCCCTTGATTGATTAGGGTGGGCCCTGCAAAGCATCGCCGCCACCTGTTCATGCTGAATAGGCGGTCATCACCACCCCAGCCATACGACTTGGCTACCGCGTCACATAGATCGGTTCGCCGCGCCCCGTGGGTTCGGGCGGCAGCGCCAGGCGGGCCGGACCCCCGCGCCCCGCGGGCCGGACCGCCACGCCATGTGGGCCAGGCCAATGCCCTAGGTGTGGTTGCGCCCGACCAGGCTGGACCCAGACCCGGGTCGGGTGGACCCGGTTTGGGCCAACCCGGGGTGGGTTGGGCCGAGTTAGACTGGGCCCAGACCCCCCTCTTCGGACCATTTTCGTTTAATTGACAATAACATCAGATGCGGACCTCCAATCAACGCACCGTCAGTTGCGTAGGATTCCTCATATTGAGGTGGTCATTTCTTTATATCACACTCAAAGCTTTGGTGATGTTTGGGTATGGCTGGGTTGGTTTGAAACCGAAACCAACCGGGCCCTCGGAGTGGAAACACTTATAACATAAAGAACGGATGTCTGATTGACGTGTCACCAACTACATTGGTTTAATTTTGTTTAGAAGGTTATTTTGGCATACTCCATGTAGGATTCAGATGAGTTTGAAGTATGGTCAGGTTGGTTTTAGCTTAAAAACCAATCGGGCCTCTGGAATGGAAAATCCAATAACTCACAGACCGGGCGTCTGATTGACGCGCCGTCTTTTGTGTTGAGACCCCTATGATGAGGTGGTCCTTTGTGATACATCTACGTGAGACTTCATGAAATTTGGAGTATCAGCTTGAGGCTCATGGAGCGGACCCTCCCGGTAACGAGCGAGCAGATTGCAGAGACCTAGTGGCTGGCTGAGACTGGACGACTGCTGATCGATCAACTCAGAGTGATTCGGATGGCCCAATGGGGAGCGGTTGGTTGTAGTAGCAGACCCACGTAGGAGGAGCGCTTGGTTGTAGTGGTAGACCCGTGATACTTGACAGAAGGAGTACTTCTTTAGTCTCTGAGGGGGAGAACTTGTTCGTAATGGAAGACCCACGGTGGGAAATGCTTGTTTGTAGCAGCAGGCCCACAGTACTCGACAGAGGGGGAGTTCTCCAGCTGTCGTGGTTTCGCCTTCGTGAATAAAAATCCTGGTTTGAGCTTAGTCAATGACCTTTTAGTTTTCCTCATGATTGAGATGGGTTACTTGATAACTTAGGTATATGTATGGGCATGTACCAAAGTAATGGTTATATGTTGAAATCATACTTTGTGGTTTATCCTTGTTGTATTTAGTGAGACCATGAGGGTCTCGGGGTTCCTACAAAGTATCTTTATACTCACCGTTGTACGGGCTATACCCGCACCTCATTGTGTTGGATGCAGATGATGAAAAACACTGATTGAGGTGGAGACATGTAGAGGTGGATGGTACCCAGAGGTGGACCACTTAGAGAGACCTACATAGAGCAGATGGTCAGACCTAAGGTGCTGAGGTGGCCATCTATTCCCACCCTCCCGGTGGCATTCTCGGAGGATGACTCAGTGGTTGCTGTTTACTTTACTATAATTGTACTAGCTTTTCAGTTGTACTGTACTTACTGTTGGGCTTGTATTTTCGGCTCCTTTCCTTTCAGCACTTACTTTTGTATTCATTATTACTTAGTGTTTTCTTATGTTGCATACTCTATTGTGTTTTCTTACTTTTATAAAGGCAATGCCTTCCCTTTTTATCGAGATTTATGCCTTCGGTGCTAGTCGCCAGCCCCTGGCCTATGGAAGGCAGGATTGGGGTAGTCACGGCATGGGCCCCGAGGACGGTTTGTTACATTTTCAGAAAATCCATCAGGTGCATGCTCTATGTATATCTAAGCACATCTCTTCTCGCAGTCAGCATCCCCATGATGTGCCTCCCTAACACGCTGAAGAAGTGGGGGCGTGACTGTAAGAGACTGTAGATAGGCTGCTCCATCCCTATCCTGAAATGTTATCTGCAACACGTCCAGCTTCTCTATCGCCTCTCCTAGTAGTCGAATTCCTGATCTCTTCCTGAGTTCATCTGCTACTACGTTCCCCTTCCCAAGAGTATAGACTATCTCAAAGTTATAGTCCCAGAGGAACTCAAGCTACCGCCGCTATCTCAGGTTCAAGTCCTTTCAAAATAAGTTAAACCTGAGACTCTTGTGATCAGAGGACATGGTAAAACATTCACCCAACGAACTATTGGTGAGACTTTCCAATTGTAATCAACTCAACTACAACCTTTTTAACATACGTTCTTCAAAATCTGATAGGATTTCTCATTTTCCGATAAGAGAAATCATGTCTCATCACCTGGATGAACCACATCCTTTGCCTAATACAGTCAATACTTACATGAATGATACAAATGAATGCCATGGACATCATTTTAAGGCCTTGACGCAACTAACAAAAGATCCAATCATTACTCTCGCCTCCAAGGGTCGAGTCACACTAGCGGAATTAGTGTGTGGTCACTAGATCTCCTCAAGTAGGAAACTTGAGAGTTAGGGTCAATTCAACGGTTTTAACTGGAACCTCAAAGTATATAACACAACAGAAGGTCGGGAAGTAAACTTCAAAAGGAAAAGTTTCTTTTATTACTACCGCTCAATGTAAAGTGACACAAAGAATCCACAAACAATCACATCAACGAAGCTAGAATCATCATGAACAAAGGCCCATATACATGGAACTAGTCCCGCTCCTATCCACCTACTTTCTGGAGCTCCATGGTCGTATAATTTAGTTTCATGAATTTGTCCACTCTCCTGTCCTCCCGCTATTTGCGGTCAGGGTGGACCTCCGGTTGGTGGTGGTGGAAACACCACGAAGTGTCGTCCACCACTAGCTACACGACCAGCTCCTATTCCATGTCCACCTTCGCCATTCGGACCATCTCGATCGAACCTCTGCCTCTGCCTGAGAGGTCCCTCAAGTTACTATTGATCGTCCGTGCGGCGGGTCTGATAGTCCCAAGCCATGTGACCCTGTCCGCCGCATGAGTAACCCTACCTGACTGGTCTGGCTTTGTCTCCACTCTGGTGCCCCGCACTAACGATGTTGAGTCATTCGGTCAACCACTTGTAGGTCTGGTCCTCTTGGACCTCTACGTCATATGTCTACTGTTATTTGTAGAAGGCTCTACTGCATGTCGGCTAGTGGTGGGTCTCGCTGCTGGTGACTGCTCAACAAGGAAACTCTCTACTATAAGGGCTCGCTCCAACACCCCCGTCTGCGTCAAAATACTGTGACAGATAAACGAAGATCTTATCTCTAGCCTGAGTCCCTGCTCAAAGGTCCAGTACCTAAGGAAAGGGTTGAGTACCATATCTATGGAGTATCGTGAGAGGTCGGTGAACCTCATTGAGTACTGCTCCACTATCATTCTACCCTACTATAGATGTAGTAGCTCTTGTATCTGAACTGCTTGAAGGGTGGATAGAAAAAACTCTTCCTGGAACAGACTCTCAAAGTCTTCCCATAGAAGTGTCTCCTCATCATGAATTTGAGAATTAGGCTCCACCATTTGCCTACTACTTCCAAAAGGAGGCTACCAGAAAGGATCACTATGTAGTCTTATAGCATCCCTACTAGCCGGAAGACTCTCACCACAGCCTCCTGCCAATCCTTAGCCCCATGTCGGTCCGTCTCTACCCAGAAACTCGGTGGCCTCTGGCGTTGGAAATCATACAACGCAGTCAAGCGGTGTGCAAACTCTGCTACTAGGGCTGGTGGCATCAGTGGCCCAACGGTTAGTAGTACCGCGGGTGCCTCTGCTAGAAGAGGGCCATGTACTGAGGCCTCGTCGCTCAGCGGGCTGTCAGTACGTACAACTCTCGGGGCTCCAGCTGGTCGTCTTTGAGGAGGCATCCTGAAATAAAACAGATGTGATACGGTCAAAATACTATACCTGGTGAGCTAACCTGATTCGAGATGACTTAATGAAAACTTTTGAAAACACACACACAATCAGTCTTTTCATGCACTGATTCGAAAATCAGAAGTCAGGGTCCTCGTGTATGGATATGTCAGCCGCCCGCACCAACACTAGACCCCCTGAACTGGAAACCACACTTAGTGCCCTTAACACTGTTACTTCACATAAAAATAAATATCAGATTCTGGAGTTCTGTGTTAGAACCGACTTCCTCTGACACCAATTTTTCACGACCCATCCCCTGGGGCCCACATAGTGACTACCCCAAGCCCGCCTTCCATAGGCCAGGGGCTGGCGACTAGCACGAAAGGCGTAATTCCCTAAAACTAGGAAGACATTGAATTTATAAATCGTAAACATGCACAACTAGAGTACAATAGGAAAAAAACACTAAGTAAATGTTGTATAACAAGTGTACTGAAAGTATAGGGGGCCAGAATACAAGCCCAACAGTCAAGTACAAAGAAAGGAAAAACATGTACAACTAAAAAGAAAAATAGCTGAAAGGTGTCTAGAAGATCCTGGATCGTCCACCACAGATCCTACCTGAAGTGTAGGTACAGATAGCCTCCTCATTGCTCCACGTCCGTCCAACTCCTTCGGGTACCGACTCGCCGTGAGGTCCACCTCCGGGTACCGTCCAGTCCTCGTACACTCTACCTTGGTCGGCGTTTTCCGTCTTCTACATCCAAACCAATGAGGTGTGGGAATAGCCCGTGCAGGGTTGAGTATAACTATACTTAGTAGGGACCCCAAAACCTTCATTGTCTCACAAAAACCAACAAGGATAAACCAAAAAGCATAAAATCAATGTATAACCCTAACTTAAGTATATGCCAATATATATATCTAAGTTGTCAAGTAACCCATCTTAATCATGAAGAAAAACACAAAGGCCATTGACTTAACTCAAATCATGATTTTCATTAACAAAAACATGGCTACTAGATAACTCCCCCTCAATCGAGTACATTGGACATGTCGCGTCTCTGAGATGCTACTCACTATCCATAGACTGCTGAGGTACTCTTCTAGTCGAGTATCGTGTGTCTACCACCTCACACAGTATCGCTTCCTGCCATGGGTCTACCGACTCACACAGTAGTTCTCCCCCTAATAACCTACAGAGGTACTCCTCTTGTAGAGTACCGCGGGTCTTCCACCTCACAAAGTAGCGCTCCTCCGCCATGGTTTTTCCACCACACAAAGTAGCACTCCACACTGGGCTAGTCAAGTCACTCCGAAACGAATCGAACACGTAGTCATTAGGTCTCAGCCAGCTTTTATGTCTTCGTACTCTACATTCTTCTCTCCAGGAGGGTTTGGTCCTCGAGATACAAGTCGATACTACAAGTGTGATGAAGTTCCACGATGAAGTATCTCAATGTTTCGTCGTGACCAAGGGGTCTCAACGCAACAATGGCATGTGAATCGGATGAACAGTGTGCGAGTTATTATAATTTTTGTCCCAGGGGCCCGGTTGGTTTCGTGTACAAACAAACCTAACCATATCTCAACTATACCCTAAAATAAAATGGGGTATTTTCAAAGGGAAGGTTTCTCAAGAGATTACAAGTGCCACTGACAGTTCATCAAACAGACGTATGGTGCCAAAATATGGACATTGTAAGCAATAGGTCATTAGTGGGCCTAGGTCCAGTCCGACCCGGTCGGACTAACTCGGACCAACCCAGTCTAGGTCAACCCGGTCTGGGTCGATCTGTTTAGTCTTGCTAGGTCTGAGTTGGGCCGTTGTGTGGGTCATCCTGCTACATTTTCCCCAGTCTGCTGGGCTCGGAATAGCGGACTACGTGGAAAATTCAGGCTGAAGTCCCCACATGGGAAACTCAGCCTAAATACTAGTGGAAGGTTTGACCAGTGCCGCGAGGGGCGCGACTCGAGCGGCAAGGCCCAAGAGCCCAACGACGGGATGTGCGGGGCGTGGGAAAGCTGCAGGTGTATCGAGAAGGGTGCAAGGCACACTGGGAAGTCGGCCTAGGCCTTGGGCATGTGGCCTGGGCACCGAGGGGTTGTCAGGCATGTGTCATGGGCGCCGGGGGGCGCTGGGCAGGCACCGTGAGGGCGGCCTGGGTGTCGGGCAGGCATTGGGAGGGCACCGGGCAGGCAGCCTGGGCGCTAGGCAGGTGGCCAGGGCACTGGGCAGGGGCTGGGAGGGCGGCTGAGGCACCAGGAAGGCGCCAAGAGGGCGCCGGGCAGGCGGCCTGGGCGCTGGGGGCGCCGGGCAGGCGCGGGGTGCATGGGTAGCCCGTGAGGCACGCGGTCAGGGTGTCGGCGGCCGGGCTTGCAATGGTGTCTACTGGGGCGCGCACAGGGCAGTGCGCGGGTAGGCGGGTCGGGCACCACCCGGCCGGCGGCGCAGTTCGCAGAGGCCATGGGAAGCACGAATATTATTCGTCGTCTTCATCTTCGTCGCCATGTTTTCATGCCGCTGCTACTTCACCAATGATCAAAGGTTCTAAAACCATAATGGTTATGGAGGGTTCGGTCTGTGTTCGTTCGGCCCGATCCCTCCATGTTATAACGATAGCAAGCAGCTCATGAAGTTGATTTAACGAGAGAAGATTAAGTTTTAAACAACATAAAACACTCCCCTACATTTTTAATCGACGATTGTTCATTCATCGCGGGGGAAGATGATGTTGATGTCGTTCTCTGTACGCTTCCACGTCTAAGTTTGTGCATCGGTCCGTTGACGACGAAGGGTAAGGATGAAGGGTTGTCGAAGAGATCCCACATCAGAAGGGGGTCTCGAGGAAGAAGCCAAGGAATAATTTGTCATCGCTGGTGTCTTTGTGTTCTTCATTGTAGAATTCTATTCTCCCATGCCCTCCACTAAATAGATAAAAAATGTTCCAGAATAATATATTTTAATATATTATGTCTGATGGTGTGAATTAATTAAGTGGGACCCACTTAATTAAGTTCATGTTGGCACAAATATTCGAAATTCAGAAGTGGAGAGGCTCCACCAAATTAATTGAACAAGATTGGCATAGTTAAATTGGGTAGTTTTGAGGAGGTTAGAGGCCTGGGTGTCCCCACCTAATTAACAAGAAGAGGGTCAAGGGGTTTCCTTTCATTAATTGTGGGTTTTGTGGAGGTTTTATCCTCCTCCATTAAGGGAGGATTTAGAGACCAAGAGGCCTTTCCTTATTAATGAGGGAGAGTTGAGAGGTTTCCTATCCTCCCATTAAATGGGGGGTTAAGCCCTGTGTGGACACCTCATCATAACCTCTCGTGGGTGGTTATGCTTCTCAGGTGGTCCCCACCCAATCATCCTCCCATGGGAGGTCAGGGAGTGGCGGTCCCACCACCAACCCCCATGTGGAGATTTTAACTAACATTAGCACATGTCGTGGGTTCAACTAAAATAAAATAAATTGTTACTTATTTTATTTTATTAATCCACGTGAAACCCAAAAACCAACTCTCATACCCGATCAACCGTCGTCAAGGTGAAAGGCTTCTTAAATGAAAGCTGGAACTGCGAGTTCAACAGTGCCCTTAGATTTAAATTCTGAGCATCCATTCAAAAGATAGAAAACCCCTCACATACGTCTACTGAATATACCCGAACAAAACTTTAGAAATTTATTCTGGGCACACTGGGCCTTGGAATCAGGCGTCGTTTGAAACTGCGGACTCGTAAAATTCTAAATAATTTAAGAAAAAAAGTTCCTTTACACTTTTGGGTCTTTACAAACATATTAATTAAATTTATCTTGACATCCTTTTTTATCTTACCCATCCTTATACCCTATGAAAAAAATATTAAAACATTAGATTATTATAATAATTTCAGTAACTATCATAAAATAAGGAAAGAATCTATCAGTCCCAGAATATTTTACACTCCTAAAAACATTTTCACAAAATCATACTTTTCACTAATAAAACATAAAAAAATTAGCTTACCACATGAAATAGTAAGATTAATGTAAAACTCAATGTAAATAATAAATCATAAAGGTATCTTTTGGAATCCATAACATTCTTACATTGTAACATCCAAATCTACATAGGGAGTATGCTACATGGTTATGTTTGGAATACCCATCACATAATATTCACTAAATATCATAGGAGAAACCTAACTAGTTAACTTCATCCCATTACCCAATTCATTGGACAGATATAAAGGGCTCACCGACCCTTTTTATATCACAGAACCACCAATATACCTAAATAATTACCAAGAATAACAGCATAATCATAACACATAAAACAATAATATAGGAAAAATAACATTTCCACTTTGAAACCAAATTTCATTTTTAGAATGTCGAACACTCAAACATGAAAATAATTAATTGGATAATAAATGTGTAAATTTTTAATGTAAACAACAAAACATTAATGTGACATAAATCCATGAAATTATTTTCATAACATATATTTTAAAAAACAATACATTTTATTGAAATAATAAATCCATTTTTAAAACACAATTAAAACCTTTAAAATGATGATTCCTCAATCAAAGTGTCCCATCAAACATTGAAATATTTTAAAGGAATTAAAATCATAAAACATTAATTTCCATATAAATAAATCCTTAACACCATTATGAAAATATGAAAATTAATGATAAATATATGAATAAATCTTTAAACCATTTCAAACATTGTTTTTTTAATGAGTATCATACCACTTGAGAAACCAATGACTAAAAATAATTATAAAATAAGAATAAACAAATTAAATATCATGATTATATATTAATTCATGGTATGGCATGTTAAAAGGGTTTTATATACACCTAATAGGATAATAAAAGTTCATAACATCAATATATACCTAAATGAAAGGAGATGGAGATGAAGTCCCTTTCCTTGAGTCTGACTCATTTTGTACATTCTTTATCTTCATGAATAACAAGGATAAGTTAATTTATACCTTCTTTAGAGATTATATTTTTTGATTATTATTCATTTTATATCACGTATTACCATTTTATAATAATTACATAATTCATTATGTTTATGTGAAATATTTTGTCGATATTCGGTACTTGAGAGGAAAATTATCTTTTTATGATGTCAATAGTCCACGTAGTCATAAGTCCATAATCTCTAGAATAAAATTCATGGAATAATAATAAATATTTAATATAAATTATACCTTAAAATACATTTATTAAATATGGATATGAAAAATGAATAACACTACAATCATGGAGATGGTAAGTCGTACGTAAGCCTCGGTAACTTTTTCCATTTTTCATTGATTCTTATAGGAAAAATGGATTATATTATATTTAAATAACGATAATAAAATAATTAATATCATAATAATGATTTAAATATACATATATATATCATACAATTTATGTGTTGAATAAAAATCATTCATATCACTTTGTGAAGGTGATATTTCACACGTACACACGAACGACATTGTCATTTTTATGTGCATGGAAAGTAAAAAATGTAATTGATATATTATTATATTATAATTATTAATATTTAATTAATTTCATATAAAAACATTAATTATATCATTATGAGTTTCTTTGAGAGACGGTAATGAGAAAAACAATATCAGTTCATGAGGCAGCATTCCGTCGTACAGATGAATGAAAATTTCATTTCCATTTGATGATGTTTGAGATTGATTTAGGTAAAGATATTAATATAATAACATCATAGTATATTTTTTATTCTTGGGTTATTATATAATCATATTTTGATATTTTTTATGGAATTTTAAGAATTATTAAAATAGAAACACTTAAATAAATACATTATCTTTCCTTAAAATAATCACATTTCTTAACACATTAACACCTCTATGAATGGTATTTTGACTAAAATAAGTCCTAAAGAATGTTTGTAGGTATTATATGAAATATTTTTGGTATAAAATAGCCGATCCAAAAAAGAATTGTGATTAATATAGAGGAATGGATGCATTTTTATTGGAGAGGGGGAGCCACTGGAAACCCTTAAAACATTAAATATATATAATTTTATTTTTAACTCCATGTGACTAAATATTTTTTTATTTTTTGTACAGTATGACTATAATTAAAAATAAAATCATAAAATGAAAATTAGACAGGTTTTAATATTTTTTTAATTCTTATAATTTTCTTTTAACCTTTTTTTAACTCTTACCATTTTTCAATTAATTTACACTTTTATAGATTACATAATTATCATAATATACCAAACGACCACTGAATAAGTCATTAATGAAATCTTTAGATATATATCAATTGTTTGGATGAATATTGTATTTTTTATAAATTTCATATAATTTTATTAAAAATTTTATATTTTAAGATATGAATTATGTCAATTTTGATACTATTCATTAAATTACTTTATAAGGAATCATAACAACATGATTCCTTCAAAAAAAATAACATTAACTAATATATTAATTTTCCAATTAATCCATTAAATTTGTGGATGGAATAAAATATTCAAAATATATTCATTTTAATATTATAAATATCATTTATTTGATTATTCATTCAAAAATAAATTATTACATCATCATTATGTCACTAATAAATTTTATTATTTAATGTTTAAAATTTTTTAAATAAATTATAATGATTTAGATAAAAAATTTAATATTCAAATTAATATTTATAGTATAATTTATCATTAATATAATCCTACATTAAAAATTATTTACTTATTAAAAATATGAGTATGACATTTTTTTACTAATATATAAAGAAAATATAATAATTGTCAGATTCTTACCTAAGTGGCATAAAAGAGTTATAAATATGGACTATGGTTGATTTAGGTCTCAACCCACTCATCCAATTAAATTAAGAAATATTTTAGGACGATTTTATAATATTATAATATTATTTTTACCTTTAATTACCGAATTTACCTTTAACTGTGTTAAATAAAATACAAAAAGTATTATTCATAAAAAATTAGTTGATCCTATTATATCAGATTTTTTATACTGATTAAAACCATTTAAATTTGTTTCAAGAAATTCAATTTACAAAATTTGTTAAATTTAGTGTAACACTAATCATATAGGTGTGCCGATAAGGCATGTAAAAGAGATGTTCAAAATTTCAATAAGTATTCATATCTAATTTAAATATAAAATGTATTACAAGAGCATAAGTTTGACTAAATGATAAATAATGGTCAAATTATAATTTAAAACCAATTAGAATGATTATATAACTATTAATAATTTAGAATAAATTCTTGTTTTAATTTAAAATGTAGTATTTTATATAATTCATTAAAATATATATATTAACAAAAAAAGTCCAAAAATTAAACCATCATAAATTTTGATCTTCCACATATAAATAAGATGTTTTATTTTTTATATATAATTTATAAAACTATCAAAAATTATATTAAAAAAGGTTTCACCATCAATATATTGTAAAACAACATTTAAAAAATATCAGAGCTTTTATGCCTAAAATTTGATTAAATCTTATTTTAATCTCATAAATTTTTTTGGAAGAAAGTAAAAAAATTTATTAAACATGTGTAAAAATAATATAATTGGTTCTATTCATTCATTCCAGTAGAATGGCTAGGTGATAATTACCATATAATACAATAATATTAATAATATATAACTTATTCATGTGTGCAACATAAGATTTTTGAAAAACCAATTTTAGTGTGTGAGGTATGAAATAATTAATAGATTCCCTTTCAGTCAAAATTACAATCTCATTCATAAAAATTAATAAATTTTAAAATGAATTATTCTATAATTACCTTGGATGTTACATATATACTCCCTATTGATATGTTATATCATGAATATATTGATTCTCATGATATTACAAGTTTCATTTAATCCATGTGGAATTATGATTTAAATGTTTCATTGGGGTTTATGACACATTAAGTTATTTAAATATTTTTTTCCCTCCAAAATATTTTCATGTCAACAACACTTCATGTTACTTATCCTCTCCTTGAGTATTTTTTATAAATCCTTATTCTTTATTAGTTATGGATATTTTATAAGGAAAATATATTGTTGGATATATGAGGAATGCTTTAGACATGAAATACGTGGGTTGGGGACAATTTAAGGTAAGCCCTATGGGTTAGGGAAAATTTAATGAAATCCCATAAATGAATCATTAGTGTCATGAGATGAAAAAGTAGGCCAAAATATATGGGTTTTTACCTGATTCCTAAACCTCCTTATGAATGGTCTTGAGAGTATTGGTTCCATGTTCCTATGAAACATGGAATAAAATAATTTAGTAGTTCCCTCATTTAGTTTTAGTTATTAATATTCCATGACATTTTTCATCAACATAGCTATGTATACATGTATTTATCAATTCATTGATTAAATGGAATGTGGTTCATTTTCTTACATTTCTATATTGAATTTTACTTATCTAGCTGTTTTATTGTCATGTGTTGTTAGTTATTTACCTTTCCAAGTTCATTTTTTTCTCATTGATTATTTATTTCTTCCAATTTAATTACCTTTACTGAGCATTTGATCTCACCCTCATTAGGATTCCCCTCTTCATGATATGGATAAGGTATCTTTGAATATTATTTCAAGGATATAGTTTATTTTATTTTATAATATATGATGTTTGTATTTCTTATTTCCCAATGAGTTATCGGTATCATGTATGTTATCTAGTTTTCCAATACCACTAAATTGATTAGTCACTCGAGATTTGATTCCTTCTAATCATGAAAATTCAATAAAATAATTCATCAAATTCATGCATTTGGGTTCGGGGTATTACATATTATTCACTTACATGACTTCCTAAAAATTCAATCATCTTAATAGAAAAATCAGCCCCAATTAGTTTTATGTACACCCACTAGACCTAGACTTTAAAAAACATATACATTTTCATTAATTCTTAGGTTGAAACCCCATATCTAAAGATGGTATGAACTAAGAAGTTGTTCCTAATGATCAATTGGTACAACCATTTGGTTCATAAACCACAACATTAAATTCCCATCTCGTTTCCAATCCCCAATAGTCACCCCACAATTGAGGATCGGCATCATATCCACACATTCTGAAATGGATGTTTGTGCCTGTTTTACTAATACAACTAAATTAAGAACTGATGAAACCTGAAATAAAACCTATGTATCACAATGGACTTCACATTCCATCAGCATGTCGGCTATGAGTGACATAAACAACCTCTAGTCTAATGATTATTTTTTGGCCTAAACATATGAAATTCTACACATCCATCCACCATCGAATATCCTTTACCTAGTGTGTACGTAAATCCAATGTCATAAATAAATAGGTACTCTATCCTTCACCTTTTCCTCAAATTCAAATATCAAAGTGAATAAATATGAATCAAGATCTTATGATTGGAAAACATCTTAATTTTCACAGTAAATTGATTGTGATGGAATGTCTTTAAAACATGGACCACAACCACAAACACTAAATCATTTTGTGGGTAGTTCTTCTGATTAATCCTCAAATACTGTGATACATACATAATAAGTTGATCCCCTTGTAAGGGAACACGCTCCAACACCAATACCATTGCATTAAAATACATCACATACTCTTTCCCTGGTATGGAAAACCCAATATTTTGGTTGATGTAAGGAGACCCTTAATCATTAAAAAGACGTCAAGCACTACTCATTCCATTGAGATGGAATGTTTGTTATTATAAAAAAAATGATTTGTGAACACATAATGATAATTCATTAAAAAGGAATATGTAATTCCTATCTAGACCAAGGAAGATCCTTATATCAAAAATATTATTTGGGGACATCCAAGAGATAACAACCTCTATCTTCTCTAGATTGATTGAATCGCCTCTCTCAGAAATAACATGGCCATGAAAGCATACCAATTTTATCCAAAAAAACATTGTTTATTTTCCATAAAACTAATGATCTCTCAAGATCCACAACACAATCTCCAATTATTAGTCATGATATACCCTTTTCATGGAGTACACCAAAATATCATCAACAAACACTGCCACAAAAGTATCTAGATATCTATGAAATATTCTATTCATCTAATTCATGAATAAGGATGGTGAATTTGTAAGAAAAAAGGGAAAAACTATATAATCCTAATGGCTATAGATACTTTTGAATGTTGTTTTTGTGATATCCTTCATTTTCACCAAAAATTGATGATATCACAATCATTTTTAATTTTTTGTACAACCATTTATCTCCCCTAAACTGATAAAATAGATCATCAATAAATTGGAGTGGATATCAGTTATTTAACACAAAATGTTTAAGCATATGATAATCAACACACAACAGAATAGTTCCTTACACATTTTTAACAAACCATACCAGGGATTCCCATAGAGAATTTCCAGGCCGGATAAACCCTTGGTGTATTAGCTCATCCAACTGCACTTTCAATTCCATCAATTCTTCTGGTTCTATCCATAAAGGCAATAGTACAATAGTAATGGTCCCTATAAAGAGATTAATCATAAACTCCACTTCTATTTTTGGTGGAAACTGTGATAATTATTCAAGAATGAAGTCTAAAAATAGATCAATAGCTGTCAAGAATTCTCCTTCCACCAACCTCTTCCTTAATTTCAGAAGAAAAATCCACCAAATGATATGAGATTGTAACACTTCAATGTTCTACACACCTAATGCCCCCACCTATACCTCTCTCTCTTCTCTAAAGATATGCTTGATATCATCATCTATCATGAAACTAATTGTTCAAATTAATAGATGACGTGGGCCATAAAAATCATCAACCAACCCATACACAAGTTTTTATCATAAACATAAATCTCAAGAACTAATAAGTTCGATATCAAGTTATCCATATCATTAGTTATACAAAATTATCTACACAGAAAGGATCTACACTCTCTTTAACACAATGGTGTTTCAAGTTTCAGAATAGAAGGCCTAATTCCAACATTTAAACCCAAAAAATAAATATCATGTGATGAAATTGAATAATGAGATGCACCCATATCAAAAAACAAATTCAGAAAGTTAAAATCCAAAAATAATAGTAATTATACCCATGGATGTTCTTCACTGGTCATCCACCACAACCTTCTTAACTCCAAACACTTTCTTAATGGTTAATCCTTTCTCTTCATTTCCCTTCTGAAGAGTCATGGTTTTCCAAAAATCACCATTGATAATTTTAATCTACTGATAAGGGTGTGATTTTTCCCCTATATCATCAAGGAATACAATTTCTGTGAACCCATAAGAGTGTCACAAACATCCAACCTCTGAGTAATGAGACATTAACACTGAAGATGATTCTTCTTCTTGTAGTTGGGACATACTCGAGGGTTTTCATTCAATACACCTTCATGTGACTTGTATAACTACACTGGAAACACCCTTTCTTATTTTGAAGCTTCAGATGAAGATTAACTGATCTTGTCGTTGTATTCTAAGCCAATCTCCCACCCTAGAAATAACTGATCCTCTTTCTATTTCTCCTTATGCTAGGGTTCCCAACAATTCCCATGGGGGTCACAATACCCCCTCAACCCATAGCCCCAAACATATCCCTTTAATCCACCATTTCTCAATTTACCACAGTTGTATATTAATTTATATAGACAACTGCAATAATTTTTCGAATACACTCCCTCAGCTCTGATTAAAAAATATGACCCTTCAATGATATAAAAGTCACATCCTTATGTGAAAACTAGATTAAATTTTTGAATTTAGAAATATATTCTTTTAATGAGAGGTTCTATAGATTCAAGCTAAATAAATATTTCATTTTTGCAATTCTGAACGTGGGAAGATAGAACTATTTGTAATACAATTCCTCCAAATCTTCCAATGTATTAATTTCCTTTATTAGGATAGACCACAAACTCCCCCCCCCCACTGATTTTCAAGATCATCCAACATGTATGTTTCCAAATTTAATTTCAGGTCCACTAATGTGCCTAGGAAATCAAATATGTGATTCATCTTATTCAACCACAACTCTGCCATTTCTCATTCAAATTCACCATTAAATATGGGTTGATTGTTCTTCTGAAACTTAACCGAATGATGGAAATTCCACGTCTTATCGTTATATTTACTTTATACATAGCCTGCAAGGGTTTATCTATGCTTTTCCACAAATTTTGGTTCACCAATTGATTTGGTGAAACTATATTTTCAAAAGCATCCTCTGGCTGGTCTATATAACACCTACCCAGTGTCATTCTATCAACATAACACAATCACCATAAATCTCACTCTTAATCAATAGGAGTCTTAGAATTAAAAATTCAATCACATTGATACTATAACAGCCATTCTTTACAAAATTAAACATTTTCCATGTTCAAACAGTTTAAAAAACACCATTTTGTGAAAATCAACCCATTTTCAATATACCATTATCATTCACTTTTCAAAATTACACATTTCAAAACAAATATGGATTTTTGAAAAACCAACACATTCACACAAAAAATATAAAACATTATTCCATATGTGATAGGTAGTCATAGGGGGATGTCATGTCTACCATTAATTCTATATCGTCTTGTTGGATAATCCCATGCTACGGGGATTTCAATGCCTATATGTATCTCCAAAAACTTATGTACCCAACTCTCAGGTAACTTAATGTTCAACATAAAAAGGATAGTTACATATTTATATGATATACATTTTAGGTTTTGATAATAATACTCTATTTTAAATTTCAAACCCTATAAAGTAATATAGATTTAATGGCAACTGCAAGATAGATGACTAATGCCAAAGGATCATATGAGGCTGATTTCACTTGATTGTCAAGGACCAAACAAACTGATACAAATTGTAACATCATGCCCCTACACATTTTCATGAGTAGAGGTGGAAGTGCTACTTTTAATTAAATAGCATACCCAAGGTGATAAAGTATGGAAATAAATATTGAGGGATTCAATAATAAGTGGGGGATGATTTTCCCATTGAAATAAAAACAACAAACCAAACATGTCGTAACCAACCACAACAACATGATGCTTATAAATAAAGAAAAACAATTCATAACATTACCAAGTGATGATAGTATAGCCAAACCAATCCCATACCAATACCAAATCAGAGTACTAAGAAGAAAATACAATCACAAAACTCAAAGACCCTAAGACATAGCTTCACACCTCCACACCATGCTCTAAGATTCACATTACCAAAATATCTTAAGAATCATGATGAGCCTCTAAAAATGTGAGATGATTTTTCTTACCTTGTGTATCAAAATACAATATCTTCAAAAGTGTCCAAGTTATAAAGAAGGTGGTGAGTAATAATACTCATTAGGTTTTCCCCAAATGAATTCCCTACACACTCTACTATGATAGAACGTATTAGAAAATTTATGTAAATAATTATATAAAAAAATACAAAATGTGAAAAATATCAGCTAGCCAAACACATTCTAACCAAAACATTTTTCAACAATCCACACATATACACGGAAATAAACCAAACATGCCATTTCCAATTTTCCCAATTCATATTGGCATACCCAAATTCATCCCATATAGTTTCATAGCGATCACAACCATGCAAACCATTTCACCACATGAGTTCGGTGTTACTGATAATAGTGGAACTTCACAAAGAACCCCATCCCCTTTTTATAGTGGTACTTCATACCCATATTCCAATACGTTAATAGTGCTTCTTTATTCAGATTATCCAACCCATCTAGCCCATTCATATTCCACATAAGACAAAAATCATAACTATATACATTTACCAAAACCATATCAACCCACAATTATGAAAACCTAATTAACCAATCAAGCCCAAAAACATTTCAACATTACAAGAAAAATAATTTTACAAAAATAAAAAAAAATTGTAATCGGATTTAAGTCACAACAATTCCAACATTATTTCAATAAACCAACTATTTTATTGAAAATCACTATTGAAACCCATTTTCCCAAAACCAACCATGAATCTGATTTTAAATTCACTATTTTAAAATCTAACCAAAAAGCACATTTCAAATTATTATAAAATTTTCCCCAAAATCCCAAAATTATCAAAAAATGGATTTCAATCAAATGTTTCAAACTCATTTTATAACCAATTTCATGAAAAAAATTAATTTGAAATCAATCCTTTTTGTTCTAAAAAATGGAGTACAGAGTGAAAAAACCAACCATTAGGGTTTTATTAATATTGACCCATTGCACAACTACACACCAAAACCGGCTGAGAATTTAAAAACAAAACACCTTGTATCCATTCCCCTATCATCAATAAGGCCAAATATTACCATTATTCTAATAAAAAAATATATCTACCCACAACTAATGTATATATAATTAAACAGAAGGGGAAGAGAGATAAATATAAGAAAAACCACAAAAAACACAAAGAGAGGAGACATACTAAGGGATACTAGCCTTCCAATAACCTTAAAAAACACTATGAATCACTTAAAAATGATTAGGAGGATTTCCCTAACCTTTGATAAAAGGAAATCTGATGTTAGGGTCGCATGTGAGATGGAATGGGGTGTTTAGGGAAAATCATGACCAAGACCGATTTTTTTAAATCCTTTTTTATGTCAAGCATACTTTAGATTCACAGTTATAAAATTTTTGTGCTAACTATGAACCTACTAATACATCAAGTGGGACCTCACATAGTTGGTATGTGAGGTTATAAAAACTGTAAACTAATCATTATAAATTCAATTATCCTCTTCTAGATGGTTCTCACTAACTGTGATCAAACTGTGCGCCTTTAGAAAAGCCCTGGAATCTTTTCAAAAACCTTACAAACTCTCCCAAATATTTCCTAACTATAAATATATATAAATCATAATTAAATTACTACATATCTAAAATTGAAGGTGTTAAATTAAATTTTTTAATATATATTCGTATGTTTTATGATCTATATGGCACACTTATTCATGTACATGGTATGAATGTGACCAGTGGGTTTGGAATTATATATCCATCCAATTAATTGGGTAATGTTTTTATCTCATGATATTCCATGTATATTTCTGGAGATGTTCCTATAATAACAATATGTTATTTTGACATGGTGGTATTTCTTGACTTATGCTTATGATGTCATGTTTATTGTTTTTTCCACAATTCTTATTTTTCCTTGATATTATCATCTTATATCATGATTCAATGTTCACATTTATGATTATAACCATTTTTATATTATGTTTATATTAATATTTATTAGAATTCATTACATTCATTATGATGAGAATTTATTTTTCCATAACTCTTATTTATAACTCTTTTCTTTTTCTATATGTCCCTATGTTTTCTAATGCTATTTTAGAAGAGAAATGGAATTTTAAAATCATGTTAAGGTTTTTTTTTAAATTACAGTCTTCTTACCATGATTCATGTTATTGTTTTATGTATCTAATTACCAAAATACATTAATATTTTATATATTTTTATTTTTCATTACATGTGACTTTTTGTATAAAATCATGAATTTAGTTGTATTAAAGATATGGGTAGTCATAACTGGTATTAGAGAAAGGTATAACTATTTTTGTGGATTGGGATTAGAAACCATTATTTAAAGCCTTCAATATATGTATATACATTATAAAAAATCCCTAAATTATGATAAAATTTAGAGAAAGTGGTTTCCAAGATGCAAAATCAATGTCTGTATAATACAAGTGCATGTAGAACATTAAAAATTGTACCTAGGTGTAATAACAATTAAAAGGGTGCATTGAACAATGACTCAATCATCATCTGGTTCATGAAAAAGATGCCTTTTTATAAACTTGGTTTGACACTTCTGGAAGATATTATTTAGTAAATTCAAAAACTCTTTAAAACCCATTATGAATGTAACAAACAATCCTATAAAAATTTATTTAATGGAACTAATCATGGATTACATAGATTGAAAAATATAAATTCATAGGGTAATTAATTTATATCATAAACTAGGTATCCCTTTAATGTTCATAGTTTTCCTATTATGTGCCATGTAGTCTAATGATTCTCATCCCTAATATTCTATTTATTCTAGTAGATGGTTAGGAATAGTGAAAAAAAATTATATAACCAATGTGATGATAAATATAATAAATTCCCACATGATATTACTAACATAGTGGGAACTAACATAATATAACTTATAATTAAGACAAAAAAAGAATAATAAGTAAGATTAGAAACTACCACATAGTTTAATTTCTAATCATGTCAAATAATATGGGGCGATGCCTTATGGATGTTTTTGTGTTGAAGGTGAAAAAAATGATTAAATTTTATACATTCCAAGATCGAGAAGTGAAACCCTAGCAATTCTTCCTCCTAGTTTGTGACGATAACGACCAAAGCTCTGACTCCTCCCCCCTAAGCAGGGGAGGAGACATTTTCTTCCCTTAGGAGAGTAGGGTTGCCTTTTTAGCCCTTCTCCAACCCTAACTTTCTTCCTCATTTTCAGAAAGTGTCCATAAGTCCCAAAGTCCTGGCTCTTCATGATGGAATCCCCAACCTAAAGATATCAACATCTAAGTTCATGAAAACCTCAGAGATACTAAACCTCACCTAGATTGTTCGATTTAAGAAGAGGAGACCATCAACTGACGCATTTGATAGATTCATGTTTTCCTCATGGGATCTCCATGAAAATGCCATAGTAGTGTTACAGGACAGCCACCAAATCATGATTTGGTTTGAATCGGAGTTGGACCTCATCAAAGCCTGGTCGAGGTCCCCTCTTAGCTACAACGGGATTCGTTTTTTCCTAATATGATGGTCCTTATACTTTCTTAGGGATCTTGATTCTACCTCTGTTTCGGTTTTGGTAAGTTCACCTAACCTTCATTTACCTTTTAAAAATATGCCTATTATCAAAATGTTGGTTAATCTCATCGGGATGTTCTTATGTGCGGATAGCCGTATGGAGGCAGTGTGTCATCCGGTCAATCCTCAGGTCTGTGTAGAAGTTGATGCATCTCGGTTACCATTTGATTCTGTTTGGTTTACCATAAGATAAAAATATAGATGTAAGGAAATGGTGATTTTTAAAAATTGGCCTCACTTATGTTCATCATGCAACCATCCGGGACACTCTATGGAGTTTTTCCTAAGGGGACCTTCAAACTAGGAAGGGGAGCCTCATTGTGGGGGTTATCAGGTCTCAGGGAGGAGGGAGGAAATATCAGCACCTGTGGTTTATGATGGAGTTGGTTCAAAATAAAGGGATCTTGGTTCAGATGGCTGCGGTGGGGTTCAGTCACCACTCTCATTGGATCAGGAAGTCTTGGTGGGTGTTTGAAAGGGGTCTAAGGTAAGCGCTCATGGTCCAATGACAATGGAATCAACAGCTCCCAAATGTAACCTAAAGGTGTCTTATAGGTTTAAATGTTTGAGGCAGGACTTTTAGGGGACATCCATGCGGTGTTTACAGAAGGAGGTTGTTTCCAATCATGAGGAGAATCATGTGGAACCACATAGGAATGGATCTATGAGGAGAGAGTGAAAGTGGAAGAAGGGGCGGGCATTTTTTCTTCCATGGATGTGGCCAGCTCAGTCAGGACTATAGAAGTTTGGAGAACTGCTCTTCCGGTGAGGCCTCAACTTCAACTGAGAAACATGTTTGATGGTCTACCAGAAGTAGGTTTGACCACTGAAAATGTGGAACCCAGAGTTCTTGATGGGGGATACTAGGAGAACGAAATGAATTGAGGGTGGGGTCATGAGGAGGTCTTTATGCTGGTGGAGGAGCTTCCTTGCCTAGACACCAAAAATTTTCAAGGAAAAGTAGATGAAATTATGACACCACTAGAGGGGGGGAAGGAACCTCCTAAAGACAATAGAGCTGCAGTTAGCTTCCTTTCGGTGGTCAAATGCAACACGCCCAAACCCAGGAGGGAAAATGACAAGCGGTTGAAGGAACCAATTTCAGAGATTTGCGTTGACAAGAGGGGGTATATTTCTGGGGGTGATAAAGAAATCTGAGTGACTTGGCCACATGGTCCTTTAGTGATATTATACAAGGTCTGGAAAAAATGATGAATGAAGATGTAGGAATGTTTTCAGCTAACCCAAGAACAAAAATGAGGAAGGATTACTCTTTCCTACCATGCATGGAGAATACCAAAGCTTCATAAAAGCGATAATGAGGGGTGATCATTTCTTTCAAAAAAGACATCATATACAAGCAGTCTTGACCAGTGCAGCCATCTTTGGATCAAATGAGGAGTTGGTACCAAGGTTATAATCTCTGGAGACAGTATAAGCAATATTTTGAATGGGAATCGGACACTACGGAGGAGGAATCATGTGTCGAGTGTGGTTATGAGTATGGTTTTTATGATTTTGAGTGGTTGTTTTGGTATGTTCTTGTTGTTTGATTTCGTGATCTTTCATTATGGTTGTGTCAGTTTCAATCTTGTCCTACTCTCTTTTTCCCCAATGTGACTCATGGATTATCACTTTTCCTAAATGTGGTTGAAAATAAAAAATTAATTTTCATTCAAATCTATTGAATTATACACATATGGAAACATTATATATGATCATGGAGTTATTTTAAATAAAACAAAATAGGGAATAAATTCGTTCATTTTCATGGGAAAATGAAGAATTCAGTAAACATGATTTATAGAAATAATGTTAAATCTAATGTTTTGATAAAGGATATATATAATTTATGTGTAGAAATTTCAAATTATCCAAGACAATTCTATATTTGATGGGCTAAAGAGGACAAAATAACCAAAAATCTCTGAGGATAATAGAATAATATAGGATCCTTATAATGAAACACACCAAAATTGATCAATATTATTAAAGTAAACTTAAACACTACTTTAAAGTTATATATGTATTGTTTTATTTCAATTCAGTTCACACTAGAATATATAGTCTGTTTTCTAAGATCATCATGTCTCTACCCCAAATGATTTGATATCACTACAGAAAATATCAATTAATATTGAATCAAAAGTTAAAGTTTGTGGGAATGAAATTCTTGAAAATATTACCATTATACCTTTAGCGAAATTTGATGTTATCATAGGTATTGATTGGATTTCCTTGTATAAATCCACCACAAATTGTTGGGAGATTGATGTTACACTTTGTATCGCAAATCTCTCTTTGGTTCTATAAAATTGTAAGGAGGGGAATGAATCTCCTTTGGTGTAATTATATTAATAAGGGGTAATATTTCCATGTGTCAAATTTTATCAAGATCGATTTAATGAGTCTAAGAAAAAGATCAGTCATGATTACATTCCCATTATAAGGGAATATGCTGATGTGATTCCTAACGAATTATATGGCATACCTCCTATACAAGATGTTGAGTTCCCGGTTGATCGTATACTTAGTGTATATCAAATTCCAAAGTCTCTATATAGAATGGAAATTATTGAACATTAAGAGTTGAATATTAAATAATATAAAATATGATAATGGTTTTATATTACCATGTGAATCAATAAGGAGTGCACCAATCCTTTATGTCCATAAGAAGGGAGGTTCAATGAACCTCTAAATTGATTATTGTGAGCTCAGAAACTATCCTCTATAGCTAAATGATAACTTGTTTGATCTACTACGTAGAGCCTAATAGTTCTCTATAGTGGATCTATGATAACGATGTTATAAATAAAAGGTAAAAAAGATGTATATTTATATGACTATTTTTATAGGACGTTTGAGAACTATATATTCATATTGATTCTATTTGGAATAACTAACACCCCCAAAAATATTCATATATAAAATGAATAAATCATTTAGTGGTTACATTGATAAATTTGATGTAGTTTATAAAGAAAAAATTATTATCTACACAAAAATCAAGGAATGCCATGAGGAGAATTTGGATATTGTACTTTAGTCCTTATGAAAGGAAAATTTTTATATGATGTACAATAAATATGAGTTTTGTATGGAAGAAGTAACATTCATTGGTATTTTTTTACTAATAAATAGATATCTATGGATCCTACAATATAGAGGAAATTGAAGGATTGTAGAGGCTCATATATATGATGTAGATTCATAGTTATTATGGACTTATTGGGAACTATCATTGATTTTTGAGAAACATCTCATGCTTTTATGGACTATAACCAAGCTAACTCATAAAGAAGTGAATTTTTTCTATACTGATGAATTCGAGGAGAGGTTTAAATATTTAAACAAGAGGAAAATCAATTCACATTTCCTCATAATACATACTAGTGGGAGTTATTTTTTATCTACTTAGATGTATAGAAAAAAGAATGGTATATGTACTCATTCAATATGAAAAAGTGATAGCCAATTCCTCCCTCTGATTAAATGTCCATGAGAATAACTACCCATCCCATGACCTAGAATTTCATACATTGTTTTTTCATAGCATATTTGGTGTCATTTTCTCTATTGGAAAAATTTTTAGAAAAATATAAATTATAAAACCTTAATATATATTCATAAAAAATAAACTCAATATCTGAAAAAAAAAATATGTGGTAATACATGATCAAGTATTATCATTGTTCAATCCATTACAATCCTCTTACGGAAAAAAAAGTTGGAAATTCTATGAGTGCAAAGGATCATAAACCCATATCGATAAAAAAGAACGAATGGGAGAAAATATTCATAGACATGAAAAAGGTGAGACATGGGAATAATAAAGTGATCTCCATACCACATTACTCAAATAACTACTCAACCATCTATTCTTGATATGATCAATATGTCCCATAAATATTATAAGGTTGTATAGAAAATATTAGTGAAAATTCCATAGATTGAATTTTCTAATGATAGAGTTATAATGCATAGAAATATAATATATATCCTATTAAAAGTAGATTTAATAAAGAAAATACATATGATGTTTTCATATTATCATTCTCTATTCATCCTTGAAGCATTAAGTTGTATAGAGATCTGAAGAAAAACATATTTTGGGATAACAAGAAGATACAGATTGAATAATTTGTATCACAATCAATGGTATTCAAATAATTCAAGTCTGAAAGAAAAAAGATGAAGGGTATGATAAAATCATTCCCCATGCTTGTATGGTTATGGGAGAACATAACCATGGAGTTTTTCATAACACTCCCCAAGATACCAAAAGAAGATAATTCCATCACGGTGCTAGTAGATCAACTTAAAAAGTCTATTATTTTCTATAATATCAAGGATGATTTTAAGATTGAAAATCAAAAAATGATATATCAAAGGGAAGTTGTAAGATATCATGGAGTTCCAAACTCCATTGCCTCTCACCGATATGTAAGGTGCAACTCAAAGGTTTGGAGAATCCTCCTTGGAGAATTGGATACAGAGATGAGTTTCAGTATCGCTTATCACACATTGATAGATCGTATGTCTGATAGAACCTTTCAAACTCTAGTGGATATGTTGTGATCTAGTTAAATGGATTTCAATTGATGCTTGGATTAGTAACTTCCCTAAGTTAATTTTTCATATAAATATAGTTTTCACTCTAAAATTCAAATAGAACCTTATAAGGATCTCTATGGGAAGAGGTATAAGAATTAAACATAATGGGATTATGTTACATAAGGCATGAATATCGGACATGTTCTTTTCAAAGTGATGACCATGAATTTTTATAACAAACAATTTCAGATAATATTCAAAAGTGTTAATTTAAAATATATGCATAATTTCATTAATGAGACCATGAGTTTGAGATTTTAGGTAAGTTATTCTTTTGTATATAACCATGTAAGAAGTACTATATTTTTAGTAAGAAAGAAAACCTTAGTCAAAGATGCTTCATCCCCTTTCAGATCATTGAACACGTCAGAGTTGTGTCCTTTAGACTAGCACTCACACCTAACCTTTCCCATGTACATGTTGTGTAACATGTATCTTTATTGATGAAGTACATTCCAAATCCCTCAGTTGTGTTTTATCCAAAGGTTTTACCCTTGGAGAACAATCATTCATACAAGGAGAATTTGGTGAAGATCTTATATCACAAAAAAAACATTTATGAAACAATACAACACATATGATCAAAGTGGGGGGGGGAGAAACTATATGTTTGAGGAAGAAACCTGAGAACTAGAAGTGGAGATGAAATGAGAGTAACATTATTAATTATAGTGTATGGAATTAAAAATTTTAGGTGAATTTTCTAAATGGGGAAAAAATTAATGACCGAAACTATTATAAAATAACCTCTTTTTATTAGGAAAATTAACTATATTAATAGAAAATCCATACAATAAATTATTTAAGTTTGACTGATATATCTTATTTTATTTAAAATAATATTAATCAACTTAATCATTAATAATATATCCATTGTATAATGACCATTAAGATTAATATATAGGGTTATGATAATGTTTAAATGACATATAAGGATGAAGTGTTGGCCTCTAAAAGTAGAGTCATACCCAATGAATCTCATTAAAGTGTTCATCCAAATAATATGAAATCATTGGCCTTTTCTCTTGACCAAGCCCAATCTATGATTCAACAACTAAATATCATGACAAATAGTTAATGGGAGATGGTCAAGATTACCTATATCATGACCCAATTTATTTTCATTGAACCGCCCTAAGAAATCACCATCACCAAACACCACACCCTTTGGAAATAGACTATTTTCATAAGGTGTTATGTGTAGGATCGAAATATAATATGAGATGCTCAATATACAAGAGGGGGGTGAATTGTATACTTTAAAAATTCCTTTGGAACCTTTAAAGTTAGTTATGAATAACTAAAGTTTCCTTAAGAAAAGGAAAGGACTAAGTTTAACAAAGTTAAACTAAGTAAATTCACAACACCTTTAACACCGAACTGAACTTGGAAAGGGATTCCAAAAGAAGGTTCCGGAAATATGGTTCCGGAAATTGAAACTTAACAAAAGTTACAATATAAGATTCTACCTTAAAGCGTATAGAATCTAAACTAATCAGAGTAAGTAAGGAAGTATAAGAAAGTTATACTTTCCTTAAGATACAAATTGCAGCGGAATAGAAACGAGTAGTAAAACTACTAGTAACAAGATAATAGTATTTTAACCCAAAGAGAAGGGTATCCAACAACCTTGGATAAAGGTCCCTTGATTTATACTTTCAAGCAAGTCTGTCTTACCCACACCAGGGTAAGCCCTCGATACGAAGACCGGAGTCTCTGTCTTGCTATCCCCGCAAGCCCTCAACTTCAAGGTAGTTGGCAACCTCTGTCTTTCTCAGCAAGAAAGCCCTCGATCTTTAAGGTAGTCGGCACCTCTGTCTTTCTCAGCAAGAAAGCCCTCGATCTTTAAGGTAGTCGGCACCTCTGTCTTCCTATCCCCTGAAGCCCTCGAATGTAATCACCAACATTCGGAGTCGCACAAAGCTTTGAGAGTTAATAAGAGACTCTCTCTCTAGAAATCACTTCAACAGCATGTAAGCACTTTTTCAGCAATCAGCATATGCATCAGCATTATCAGCTATTCATCAGCATCGAGCTCTTTCAAATGAGCTCCTATTTATAGGTAAGGTCGGCTCCTCTCCAACGGTCATATTTTCCTTAAAGTTCGGAGGGACCTGTACACGTGTCACTTAGACAACGGTTAGTTTATAACAAAATGGACGACATCGTTTTATAACAAAACAAGTGTAACAGAATGTACAACATCGTTTTAAACTCTAACATAAAGGTTCGGAATACAAACTTCGGAGTGAAGATTCGGAGTGAATAAATTCAGAGTGTATAAAA
Organism: Viscum album; assembly: GCA_963277665.1. NCBI lineage: Eukaryota > Viridiplantae > Streptophyta > Magnoliopsida > Santalales > Viscaceae > Viscum > Viscum album. The sequence continues at coordinate 1,842,706,914 of OY728157.1, read as the reverse complement.
CAATGATAATCAGATTCTGTTTAATAGGAGAATTCGGAATGAGAATTCGGAGTAGGAATTCGGAATAGGAATTTGTCATCAGAAATCATAATGAGAATTCGTCATCAGATTTCGTAATGAGAATTCGGAATGAGATTTCTTCATTAGAATTCGTAATGAGAATTCTTCATTGGAATTCGTAATGAGAATTCTTCATTGGAATTCGTAATGGGAATTCTTCATTGGAATTCGTAATGGGAATTCTTCATCGAAATTCGTAATGGGAATTCTTCATTGGAATTCGTAATGAGAATTCTTCTTCAGAATTCGTAATAAGAATTCGGAATGGGATTTCTTCATTAGAATTCGTAATTAGAATTCTTCTTCAGAATTCGTATCCTGAATCTGGAATAGAACTTAGTCAGAGTTCATATCCGGAATTCAGAATGAAACTTCCTTATAGTTCTTGTCCAGAATCTGAACCCTAAAATATAATGCTTTTATATCAAAGCTTTAATGACTCCAAGAAATTGAATCCGAAACTTATACTTAAGAAAAATATGAATGAAAATATGATAAGGATAATTTTCCTTATAAAAACGATTTTCCTTAAGAAAGCAAATTTCCTTATAAAAGCAATTTTCCTTAAGAAGGCATTTTTCCTTATAAAAGAAATTTTCCTTAAAGAGAAGGTGTTTGTGATTTTCAAAACAAGAAGGAATGGAAAAGTCATAAGGAAAACCTTATTGACTCAACAATCTCCCCCTTTTTGGAAAGCACAAACATCCTTACGAAAAAGCTATTCTAAGAAGAAAGAAACACATTTAAAGCTTATCTCCCTCGGTTTAAGGATATAGATGAATACGACTAACTCCCCCTTAGGCTTTGAAACTCTAAGGATCGTATTCATATTTCCAGAGTGATGTTTCTTTAAGAAAAACTCCCCCTTAAACAAACTCTTATTAGAGTTCTTTTTCCTTGAGTATTTTTCTTTCTCCCCCTTTGATAAACTCTTATTAGAGTTCCTCTTTTTCTTAAGGATCTTTTCCTTCTCCCCCTTTGTGATTTTCAAAAAGAATTGGAGGGAATGGAAAAACTTAACAAAGTACCTGAAAAATTAGTAATGACAACAATAGAAACAACAAGCACAATTTCCATTAGATTTGAAATGTCAGCAACAAAATAATTACAACAAAAAGATCGGATTGGTCATTTCGGATCTTTCTCCTTTGACATTAGCCCCTTGAGAATCGTCTTGATCTTCTTTAAGTCTTTGTGATCTTCCTCTGCTTGCTTCTCTAAGACGACTATTCTTGCTGACTGAGCTTCAATTATTTCTTCATGAGCCTTCAACTTTTCTTCCTGAGCTTTCATCTTCTCTTCCTGAGCCTTCATCCTTTCTTCAAACTCGATCCGATAATCCCTTTCATATTTCCAACATTGATTAACGGAATTGAGCTTTCCATTCAGATCTCTCACTTCCTGAATCCGAAAGTTCTTTTCCTCTGTCAATTTCTCTTCGAATGATGCAGTCAGCTTATAAAACTTCTTGTCCTCGGTTTCAAATGCATCCTTAACATTATCCTGAAACTCATCCAGCAACCTCATCTCTTCCACAGTTTTCTTGGACCAGCTTGTCATCCTCTTGCAAGATCTTTTATGTGCTTCGTAACCAATAAAGAAATTTTTGAACTGGGCTTCAATCTCAACACATTTATCCATAACCATTGATACGGAGTCGGTTTTCTGATTCAACGCATGTTGGAGCATCTGGCATCTGGAGTCTATACTGGAGAAGGTCGGAATGGTTCCCACCAACTTCTTCAAAGACTGGACAACAAAATCATGCCCCAACGAAGATGACTCCGAATCTGAAATCTTGCTAGGAGAATTTTCTTCCTCAATAAGCTTCAACTTCCTCTTCGAAGAACTACCAGCTTCCTTCCTCATCTTCTTTTCTGAACTGGGGGTATCAGCAAGAATTTGTTTCCCCTTATCTTTTTCCGGAATAGAAACCTGTTCCAGAGATTTCTTCTCGCTATCAGAGACTTTAACAATATAATCTTCCTCATCAGCAACTTCTACATTTTCCTTCTGAGCAGCATCAAGTGAAATATGTTCTTCTTCTCTCAGACATGAAACTTCTTCTTCACCTTTCTCTTCTTCCATAGTTGGAGTAACAAGCTTTGAAGATTGAGATTCAGATGTTCGGAGCGACAGGTGTTCCGAAGGAGTTCCTTTGTATTCATCTACTTGTTTGAGCACATCTCCTGTCTCACCACTTCCTTCAGCAGCTTCTTCAACTTGTTCCACTTGCTCTTCTACCTCAGTATTCTTAGCAACATTCTCTTCTGGAGCATCAAGATTTCTTCCTGGAGTCTCAGGTAGAGATTCCAGAGAGAAAGATCTCGGAACGGGAATGGTTGCTGAAACCATTTCGTTGAACTTTAACAATGCTTGCACAGCCTCGGCTTCTGACATTTTCTTCTTCAGTTTCTTCTCCTTTGCTTGTTTCTCAAGTTCATCAGCAGCCTTCTCTTTCAGAGCTTTAGCCTCTGCAGGATCAAATCCGAACTTCGGATCTCCTTCCTTCCTCTTCTTTTTATCAGCTTTCCACTTTGCTGCAACCTCATCAGTATAGGTTTTCTTCTTCTTAGACTTAGGAGGTGCGGAGTGGACTTACTTAGACTTGGGTTCCTCAGCTTCGACTACCACTTCTTTCAGTTTTCTCTTCCTTACTGGCTTGGATGATTCAGGATCAGCAGATTTTGGAGTCACTTCTACTTGAGGAGGCAGATCAATGAAATTCCCAGACTTCTTGTCAAAAGCTGTATTCATCCTTTTAAGAGTGGCATCACTGAGCAACATGATCTTGCAAACTTTCGGCTTAGAACTTCAAGCTACCTTGAAAGATTCTAGGCACCGAACTATGAGCTTTGACAATATTGTCGGGTACATTACGATCTGAGCTCTCAGATTCCCCTTCTTCAAATTTTCAATGTTAAGAAGAATATTCTTCATTAAGTTGAACTTCCTTAGATTTATCAGGAAATATAAGATATATATCTCACTCTTCTTAAGGCTATCCTTATCTTCTTTTTCTCGGTACGATAATCCCTTGTACCCATAACTCCAGCATCCGGATGTTTGTAGATAGGCTTGCAATCTTCGGAGCCTTGTCATCATCCATTCCGAGAGTTTCTAAGGCTTTCTCTTTGTTGAAACTACCCAAATAGTCTGGCAATACGTGGGAAATAAACTCAGCTTCACCTTCATAACTTAACCCTACCAAGCTTGCAACCTTGGTGTAAGAAAGCTTATATGTCTTGCCATACGATTTGAAAGAAAATTTTTCTCTGCTATCTTCCATGAAGAAAGCAACTGACTCATAAAACTCGACAAGCAAGTCAGAGTAAACTTCATCTTGGTTGCCGGTTTTTGATACCGCAACGTCTTCCCAGCCATTCATCTTGATATTCTTTGAAATAATAGAATCATAGTTGCTGAAGAAAGTCAGATGAACTAACCTCTCTCTGTAGACTAACCACTGAGAAATGGGTTTGGTTGAAGACATTTCTTGAGAAGCTAACTCTGCAGACATTCAGATCTGAAGTCTCTGAGAAGTTCGGAATCGAGAAGACTGAAGTTCGGAATGGCCTTAAATCAGAGAGTCAGAGCTTCAGCACGCAAAAGCTTGAAATCGATGTGGGACTCAAAAATATGGTCCCCTTTATATAGGCAATGGGATGACGGTTCAACTTCCTCGGTTGATCTAACGGTTTAGAATGATCTGAGATCAAATCTGACGGTTGAGAACTTGAATCCGATCTTTCGAGGTTTTTATTAAAGTAAAGAATTAAGAAATCCAAAAACCGAAAACAAACTATAAGAAATTGCCAACAAGTAAAATATGATTACGAAAACTTCAGTAAGAAAATCATACCTTTCGGATTAGCTTAGGAAAGTTATTCGTAATGGGTAATATAAATACGACTACGAAAAACTCAATACGAAAAACTAAATACGAAAAACTCAAAAAGTAAATACGAAAAAGTCAATACGAAAAAGTCAATACGAAAACTTAAATATGAAAAGTCAATAGGATAGACAAAACTTGGTACGAAAATCTGGTTACGAAAGTCCCAGTACGAAAGTTGTCCATTCCGGAAATTTTCAATACGAATACTTTCATTCCAGAAGTATTCTGTTCGAAAATATCCATTCTGGAAAATGGTAGTTCCGGAAGTTCCATTCCGGAAATTTTCATTCCGAAAAGTTTGAAAACAAATTTTGAAAAACTTTGTTAAACAAACAATCAAATGTACTCCCCCTATGAAAAGGAGTTTATTACTGTAAGGAGACTTTTTCAACAGAAAGTTAATTAAGGAAGATTACCTTACGGTTATCATTACTAACTTCTGTTTAATATATTCAAATCTATCAGAAGGCAAGGATTTTGTGAAAATATCAGCAAGTTGATCTTGCGTTCCGATAAACTGAAGAATAATATCTCCTTTGAGTGTGTGATCCCTAAGAAAGTGATGCCTAATATCTATGTGTTTTGCACGAGAGTGATGTGCAGGGTTTTTACATAGGGCATTGGCACTTGTGTTATCACACAAAATTTGAGTTTTAGTAAAACTCAAGCCATAGTCTGTGAGTGTGTGTTGCATCCACAACACTTGTGCACAACAACTTCCAGCTGCTACATATTCAGCTTCAGCAGTGGAGAGTGCAACAGAATGTTGCTTCTTGCATGACCAAGAAACTAATGAATCTCCTAAGAAATGACAAGTTCTGGATGTACTTTTCCTATCCATTCTACATCCACCAAAGTCAGCATCAGAAAAGCTTTTGAGAACAAAATCATTTCCATAAGTATAAAATAATCCTAGATCCATGGTTCCCTTAAGGTAGCGAAAAATTCTTTTTACTGCCTTTAAGTGAGATTCCTTAGGATTGGATTGATATCTTGCACATAAGCATACAGAAAACATTAAGTCTGGTCGACTAGCTGTTAAGTAAAGTAGACTTCCAATCATACCTCTAAAAGATGTTTGATCTACTGGTTTCCCAGCTTCATCAAGATATAAAGAGTTTGAGGTACCGATAGGAGTACTTATACTCTAAGTGTTGTCATAACCGTACTTTTTAAGAAGATCTTTAATATACTTATGTTGAGATATGTAGGTTCCTTCTGGTTTTTGAGAAATTTGAAAACCAAGAAAAATGTTAACTCACCCATCATACTCATTTCAAACTCAGATTTCATTAGACTAGCAAAAGATTCAGTCAAAGATTGCTGAGTTGAACCAAATATAATGTCATCAACATAAATTTGAACAATCAAAACATTTTTCTTATGTTTCTTTATAAAAAGGGTTGGATCTGCATTTCCCTTAACATAGTTATTTTGAAGCAAAAATCCAGTGAGTCTATCATACCATGCTCGTGGGGCTTGTTTAAGGCCATACAAAGCTTTGGTAAGTTTAAAAACATGATCTGGATGTTTTGTATCTTCAAAGCCAGGAGGCTGTTCAACAAAAACTTCCTCTTGAACATAACCGTTAAGAAAAGCACATTTCACATCCATTTGAAATAGTTTGAAATTAAAGAATGCTGCAAAGGCAAGTAGAATACGGATAGATTCAAGTCTAGCTACTGGAGCATAGGTTTCTTCATAGTCTATTCCTTCTTGCTGATTATAGCCTTTAGCAACAAGTCTAGCTTTATTTCTTACAATGACTCCATTTTCATTACATTTATTTCTGAAAACCCATTTTACTCCAATAACAGAAGTTTCCTTAGGTCTTTCAACCAAGGTCCAGACTTTATTCCTTTCGAATTCATTTAGTTCATCTTGCATTGCTTTGATCCAATCATCATCACCTAAAGCTTCATCAGTGCTTTTAGGTTCTAATTGGGAAAGAAATGCTAGATGTTCTACTTCATTTCATAAGGAACTTCTAGTCCTTACAGGTTGATTTACATCACCAATGATACTAACACTGGGATGATTCTTAAGAAACACCTGATTTGGGTTTTGTAAAACCTGTTCATCAACATAGGGTAGAAAGTCTTCTGGGGTAAATGGTTCAGAAGTATCTTCTAGAAAAATTTCCTTCTCAGAAGGTTCTTCTATCAAAGGTTGACAATCAGTTTTTGAAAACACATCCGAAGATGTAGGTTGGGAGGTTTTAAAAACAAAAGGGTCTGATTCATCAAATTTTACATGTACTGTTTCCTCAACAGTACAAGTATTTTTATTAAAAACTCTATAAGCCTTAGAGGTTGTGGAATAACCTAAGAAAATCCCTTCATCTGATTTTGGTGCGAATTTATGTAAGTTATCTTTAGTATTCAAAATGAATACTTTGCAACCAAAAACCTTGAAGTAGGAAAGTCTTGGTTTTCTACCATTCCATAACTCATAAGGAGTTTTATTAAGAAAAGGTCTAATCAAAACTCGATTCATAGTATAACAAGCAGTACTTGCAGCTTCAGCCCAGAAATGTCTAGCAATAGAATATTCACTCAACATGGTTCTAGTTATTTCTTGAAGAATTCTATTTCTTCTTTCAACTACACCATTCTGTTGAGGAGTTCTAGGTGCTGAAAAATTGTGAGTAATACCTTTCTTACTACAAAAAGTTTCAAAATCAGAATTTTGAAATTCTCCTCCATGATCACTATGAATAGTTCTCAATGGAAGGTTTTCTTCATTTTTAACTTGGGCTCTAAAACTTTTGAAATAAGAAAAAGTTTCAGATTTCCTTGCTAGAAAATAGACCCAAGTAAATCTAGTGTAATCATCAACTAGAACAAACACATAGTATTTGCCTCCAATGCTTCCAGTTTGTGTTGGACCAAAAAGATCCATGTGCACTAACTGTAATGCATCGGTTGTTGAGACTTCACCGATTGACTTAAAACTAGATTTATGTTGCTTGCCATATTGACAAGGATCACAAACTTTAGAAGAATCAAATCTAAGCTCCGGTAGATCCTTAACAAGTTTCTTCTTAGAGAGTTTACATAGGTTTCTAAGATTACAGTGTCCTAATCTTCTATGCCATAACCAAGAATGATCTTCCATTACACTTAGGAAAGGTAAATCTTGGCTTCTTAGGTCTTCTAAGTTTAAGGTGTAAACATTCTCTTGCCTGTTGGCAGAGAGAATAAATTCTTCCTTGTAATTGTGAACTAAGCATTTATCATTCCTAAAATTCACAAGGTAACCTTCATCACATAACTGACTTATGCTAATGAGGTTGTGCTTAAGACCTTTAACAAAAAGAACATTTGAAATCAAAGTTTTACCCAAAAGAACTATATTATCAATACCAACAATCTCTCCCTTAGCATTGTCTCCGAAAGTTACCTTTCCTCCTTTCGTTTTGATAATCTTTTCAAAAATGCTTTTGTTACCAGTCATGTGCCGGGAACATCCACTATCCATGTACCAAATATTGTTGCTGGAACTTTCTTTATTTTCCTGAAATTAAGAACAAAGTTAGATTTTCGGAATCCAAACTTGTTTGGATCCGAGATTTCCAGACAATAAAATTTTTGGAACCCACATTTTCTTAGAAAAATAAGCTTTATGAAAACCTAAGGATTGGGTTTTGTTTAAGGAACAATTTCTTGCCCAGTGACCACCACATTGACACTTGGTGCAAAATGGGGCACTTTGAGGAACAAAATAATTGTTACTGAAAACTGGTTTTGCATGGGTATAACCAAATCCGGATTTATTTCTTAAAGGTTGTATTTGAGAATACATCTTATCAAAATTTTCCTTACCATGTGTAAAGTTTGATAAACACTTCTTTAAGGAAAAAATTTCGGACTTGAGTTTTACAACCAAGTTTTTATCCTCAAAATCATTAGTTTTGGAACTAGAGTTAGGCTCGAAAACATTTTTCTTAGAAATTACTTTTTCTACTTCTTTAGAAAGTATATTCTTCTCAGAACTTACTTCCTCAAGATTTTTTGAAATACTTTCAAAATCAGCATTTTTCTTATCAAGATCTTTAGAAAGATCTGATATCTCTTTAGTAAGAATAGAATTCCTAGAGTTTGCCTTATCAAGTTTCTTTTTGAGTTTGGAATTCTCAATCTCAAGAAGTTTAGCAAATCTAGAGACTTCTTCATAAGTGGGTAAAGTATTTTCCTCATCAGAAGATGATTCTTCATCAGAAGAGTTATAATACTTACTATCATTAGGATTTAAGGAAACATTGGTCAAAGATTCAGCATTTCGTACCTTAGCCATAAGACAATGATTATCAATAGGTAATCTGGCTATAAGACCAAGATTCTTCTGTCCTGAAGATTCATATTCAGAAGATTTATTTGAAGAGTCACCACCACTGGCACTCCAGGTGTCATTAGCTTTCAGAACTCTCTTAGCTTTAGCTTTGTAATACTTCTTCTTGTTTCTGTCTGAATGCCTTTCCTTTCTTTCTTTCTTTTTGAGCATAGGACAATCTGGTCTAATATGTCCAGCTCTTTTACATTCATAACAAGTAACTTCTCCATCTTTCTTATCTTTCCTGTCCTTCTTCTTATACTTGAATTGAAAGTTTCTCTGTCCAGCTATCTTGTTCATCCTTCGAGCAAGATTGGCTAATTCATTTTCTGAAACTTCACTCTCACTAGATTCAGATTGGAAAATAACTTTCTTAGACTTGGATCTGGTTACTCTCTCAAGAGTCTTAGCTTTTATCTAATTCTAAGTTGTAGTAAAAGCAACATTACCATTTCCATTCTTCTTCTTAATGTTGTCAGCATCTCTCTTCATTCTGGTCTCATGTTGTAGAAGAGTTCCAAATAATTCATCAAGAGTAATTTGAGTGACCTTCCTGTTCTCATCTATAGCTGTTCTCTTGGATTCCCATTCATTGGGCATAATATCAATTATCTTGTCCACAAGAGCTTCATCATCTAAACCTTTCTCTCCCATAGATTGTAGACTGTTGACAATTGTCATGAATCTTTTTTGAACTTTACAGATAGGTTCTCCATAAGGAAAATTGAAGCCATGATATTCAGCTCTAAGCATAGCTCTTCTAGTCTCAATCACCTTAGAAGTCCCAAAGTGTGTAACCTCTAACTTCTTCCATATACAATTAGCTGCTTCACAAGAAGAAATTTGGCTATATATATTTCTAGTCATTGAACATAGTAAAGTATTGCGTACTTTATAGTTGAGTTGATATTCTTGCTTTTCCTGGTTAGTAAAGGTTCTGACTTCCTTGTCAGGAATTTTACAATCACCAGTAAGCATGACAAAGTTGTCTACCCCAGTATTGATAACAAAAGTCTTAAAACGATCTCTCCAGTACTCATAATCATTACCATCGAAGATTGGTGGCCTTGTAGGATTCAGATTGTCAATTGATCCAACATTAATTCCTGCCATACTAAAAAAAACTTTGCACACAAGCTTGTTAGTAGCTTAGAATCGTAATAACATGGTTCTGAATGGGAAAAGTTCGGAATGGATAAATCGGAATGACAAAGTTCGGAATGAAAAGTGAGCAAGAAAAACTTGTATGTGAGTACAAGTATTTCAGTAACCTTGGCTCTGATACCAAATGTAAGAATGGTATAGAGTAAGAGGTTTCCAACCTCTGATACCAATTGTAGGATCGAAATATAATATGACATGCTCAATATACAAGAGGGGGGGTGAATTGTATACTTTAAAAATTCCTTTTGAACCTTTAAAGTTAGTTATGAATAACTAAAGTTTCCTTAAGAAAAGGAATGGACTAAGTTTAACAAAGTTAAACTAAGTAAATTCACAACACCTTTAACACCGAACTGAACTTGGAAAGGGATTCCAAAAGAAGGTTCCGGAAATATGGTTCCGGAAATTGAAACTTAACAAAAGTTACAATATAAGATTCTACCTTAAAGAGTATAGAATCTAAACTAATCAGAGTAAGTAAGGAAGTATAAGAAAGTTATACTTTCCTTAAGATACAAATTGCAGCGGAATAGAAACGAGTAGTAAAACTACTAGTAACAAGATAATAGTCTTTTAACCCAAAGAGAAGGGTATCCAACAACCTTGGATAAAGGTCCCTTGATTTATACTTTCAAGCAAGTCTGTCTTACCCACACCAGGGTAAGCCCTCGATACGAAGATCGGAGTCTCTGTCTTGCTATCCCCGCAAGCCCTCAACTTCAAGGTAGTTGGCAACCTCTGTCTTTCTCAGCAAGAAAGCCCTCGATCTTTAAGGTAGTCGGCACCTCTGTCTTCCTATCCCCGGAAGCCCTCGAATATAATCACCAACATTCGGAGTCGCACGAAGCTTTGAGAGTTAATAAGAGACTCTCTCTCTAGAAATCACTTCAACAGCATGTAAGCACTTTTTCAGCAATCAGCATATGCATCAGCATTATCAGCTATTCATCAGCATCGATCTCTTTCAAATGAGCTCCTATTTATAGGTAAGGTCGGCTCCTCTCCAACGGTCATATTTTCCTTAAAGTTCGGAGGGACCTGTACACATGTCACTTAGACAAAGGTTAGTTTATAACAAAATGGACGACATCGTTTTATAACAAAACAAGTGTAACAGAATGTACGACATCGTTTTAAACTCTAACATAAAGGTTCGGAATAGAAACTTCGGAGTGAAGATTCGGAGTGAATAAATTCAGAGTGTATAAAACAATGATAATCAGATTCTGTTTAATAGGAGAATTCGGAATGAGAATTCGGAGTAGGAATTCGGAATAGGAATTCGTCATCAGAAATCATAATGAGAATTCGTCATCAGATTTCGTAATGAGAATTCGGAATGAGATTTCTTCATTAGAATTCGTAATGAGAATTCTTCATTGGAATTCGTAATGATAATTCTTCATTGGAATTCGTAATGGGAATTCTTCATTGGAATTCGTAATGGGAATTCTTCATTGGAATTCGTAATGGGAATTCTTCATTGAAATTCGTAATGAGAATTCTTCTTCAGAATTCGTAATAAGAATTCGGAATGGGATTTCTTCATTAGAATTCGTAATGAGAATTCTTTTCAGAATTCATATCCTGAATCTGGAATAGAACTTAGTCAGAGTTCATATCCGGAATTCAGAATGAAACTTCCTTATAGTTCTTGTCCAGAATCTGAACCCTAAAACAGAATGCTTTTATATCAAAGTTTTAATGACTCCGAGAAAATGAATCCGAAACTTATACTTAAGAAAAATATGAATGAAAATATGATAAGGATAATTTTCCTTATAAAAGCGATTTTCCTTAAGAAAGCAAATTTCCTTATAAAAGCAATTTTCCTTAAGAAAGCATTTTTCCTTATATAAGCAATTTTCCTTAAAGAGAAGGTGTTTGTGATTTTCAAAACAAGAAGGAATGAAAAAGTCATAAGGAAAACCTTATTGACTCAACATTATGTATCTAGATACTAGTGGTATAAATTTTTATATTTTCTTATTATTTAAATAATAACTATATTAATCTATTTTTGTCAATAAATTATCTATGATTATATAATGTGTTTGATAAAAAAAATTTCGACATGAAAAAATCATATGTATATATTTTTTGAAATATATTGTTTTAATTAAGTCACTATTTTGATAAATTCAATAAGTTTTTAAATGACAAATATTTTAATATAATATTTTTAAAAGATAATAATTATTTAAATACTAACAATAATATAATTTAATGATTTTCAATTTAATTTTTTATGGTTTATAAAGTGGTTAATATCATAAAAACTATTATTTTTCTGTAAATAATGAATTGTTTTGAAAAGTAAAAATTATCATATTTAGTAACAAAATTTTATTTCTTTTTTGAAATCATTATTCTTTAATTATTAAATGGTTAAATTTTTTAAATTTTCTTAGATAGTCTAATTTTTGAGTAAAAATGAAATTCGGTATAAATATATGGTATGTATTATTACATCATAATGTCCCAAAATTGACATAAGAAATCCCATAATGCGCCTACACAACCATATGTATATTCATCCTTTAAGATAATTTTTTTTTAAAATTATATTTTTAATTTTATAAAACCTTAATTAATCCTCTAAATCCAATATTATATTATAGTGTTTGAAAATAATTTTTGTATAAACATGACTCACACACAAATCAAAAAGTCTATTATTTTAAAGATTAAAGTTATGTTACCTATAATATATTAGAAACCACACCTATTTGGTTTAAAACCTTTTTGAAAATCATGTTAAGGTTTTTGGTTTTGAATATTTTATCATATAGATACCAAAATATATGTTTATAAATTAATAAAGATCCCCCCACTATTCTTAAAAGTACCCACCCAACCTCACACTCATATTCACAAAATATCAATTGATCATGGATATACTCTCCAAATTTCTCTATAAATCCATCAAAATGTGCTCCTATAATCATAAGAGTCTCCTTACAGGATTTTAGAAGGTGCCTATCCATGTAAGAGAATATATCCACCACATTATTCAAGAACATTCTTTTATTTATGCCATTTTATTTCCAATTTTCCATTTTGAATTTTTTTTACATATATCTTTTACCATAATTATGATTCAAATCTGATTAGATACTACATTTCACTCTCATTATACTATTCCATGAAACATTATATACACCCATTATGCTGGAAAAAGTATTCTATGATTTTCCACATCAAACATTTTTATTCTGAACACCAGTCTCTATTTACACCCAAGGTTTTTCATATAGATGTACCAATACTTAATTAATTTATTACATTGATTTATGTAACCCACAATCCATATTTTTTTAAATTGATCCAAGGTATTCGTATGATGTATGATCTGTGTAGATCAATTTTCCATTGACATCATATGAATGTGATGTCTATGTCCTAAATTATATTTCAGTACAATCCATAGGGTACTATTTTATCTCATGGGATTCCATGTATGGTTTAGGGAAGTACATTCTAAGAACCCTATGTTATGTTATCTTGGATGATATCCTTGAAATTTTCTAATTATATCATTTCCCCTAAATTATTGAGTTTCCTTGATATTATCATTATATATCATGTTTCAGTGATCATGTTTTTGATTTTCTTCACATTTATTTCACATTGATATAGATTTTGAATAACATGAATTACTTTTATCATGTAATTATTTAATGTTTTATTTAATGGACTTTATTTCTCACCCCTTCCTTATGTGCATCCTCAGGTTATCTTGTGTAGTTTTAAAAGAAAATGGAATTTTATGATCATTTTAATAGGTTTTTAAATAATATTTTTCTACAAATTTTTCATGTTATTTTTCTATTTATCTAATTACTCAAATACACTATGTATTTAGATATTTTGGGACTATTTTATGTTTGACATTAGCTGATAAATCATGACTTAATGTGTAATAAAGATAAGTGTTTTTATAAAACCAACCATAGTGTTCTCCTATAACATGATTCATTTATACCCTTTTGTCAATGAACATAATGGTTACTTCCTTAAAGGATAAAAATGTTCATGTAACATGAAATTAATTGATTAAATAAGTCATGTTTTTATTAATAATAAAAATTTGAATAGTGGTGGGGGTCTTTATCGCTAGAACCCTCTAATGTTATCAGTTTTGTTGAACTCCTAGTGCCAACTGATGACATTCCAAATATAATGTAGGTAGTCTCATAGTCATTATGTTATTGAATTGCTTTTTATTTTGAATATACCCTAGATTGAAAAAATTTTGGTCAAATTTATCCATAATAAAGTTATATTTGATATCCATGTGTTTTCTTTTATAGTGTTGAACATAATTTTATCTAATTTTCATAAAACATTTTTTTTCATGCGTAAATACGATAAGAGATAACAGATAATATCAATTGTAATAAATATGTTTTACCATAAATATTAAATGATTACAAAATTTATTTGTTAAAATATAATCCACCTTTACTTTTTTAATAATATAAAGTCATTATTTTTTTTGATAAAAAATGAACAACCTACCAAGACAAAACACACGTCTAGATATAGACATTAATTCATAGGTTCATCCTATCTAATTAGTAATTTTATGTTCCATTAGTTGTTACAGTGAATTTATATAATATTATAGCTCAAATTATACTATTTAATTGATGTATTGATTTATTTATCTCATAGAATTCATGTGATTTTCTTTTGGATAAATCTGATAATGGAATCTTTACAGCTGGAAAACACAATTTCCAATTGAGTGGATATCAAGTAATGTAAACTTATTATCAAAATCTACGCTAGTTCCTCATTTTATAAAAATGGTTATAGGTAATAGAAATAGTTTTGTTGAATGTGGATAGTTTTGGCATGGAAAAATGACCAAGGATGTAGCCATGGTTAACACGTTGGAAATATACCTATAGACACTGTTCTCAACTGTGGATATAGGTACTGCCATGTAGGATTATATACATAGTTTAAAAATGTGGCTATAGGTCTACTACCATAGCTCAAACTATGACTATAACCTGCATATATTATAAAAAATTTCTTATTCCAGAATAATAATACAAGGTTAATACTAAAAATAGTTATTCAACGCCACTACTACATGAACAAAAATTCCAATACAACATAAACACTAAAAGTTAGTAATGATGCGTTATTTTCAAAATAAAAAAAATATTAAACCCCCATTCTAAAAATGAGTTAATACCTCCTAGAAACATAGTACTCTGTCAAAAAGGTGTCCCAAATATTGTAAAACATATGGTTGAATGAAACTCTAAATGATGGGGATTACCTGAATGTAGATAATATGTTGTTTAGGGTGAACAAATCTAGTTTATATATGATGATTGAATTCTCAAGAATGTGTTCAAGCCTGTCAATTTTATTTTTCATATATTTTTTTCCTTTACCCAAGATGTTCTTTTTTCGTAATCAGCTAAATATTTTAATATCTAGAAAATGAGCCCTCTAAATTCAATTACACTTTTATTTGATTGAATAAGATTCTATTACCATCATCAATATCTCTTGAAAACTCCTTGGATAACTTCTTTGAGCTCTATAATAACAATTCTACAATGAAAAAATATTCTCAGAAAAATAATAAGAACATTATATAATGTAAAAATATGGAAAAAAAGAAACACTGATAAACTTGTATGAAATATAAAATGTTTCAATAAAGTAGAAAAACATTATAAATATACTGATTAATGGTGTGGTAACAACCATCCAGGTGATTGCTGTAATTAATTTCATCACCCCTAACAAGGTATAGGTGAAAAAATTAAATAAATTTTTTGTTGCTGATAACAAATTATTGTTTAAACTAAATTAAATTCTATATCATAACAATGGATTTTTTAAAGGATCTTGGATAAATAATTCATAAACTGAAATAATAAATGACTCACAGTAAAGACCTACGTCACTTACATGTTCATACATTCGTAAGGGTGAGATATTCAAGTTAATATCTCTTCTATAGTAGTGGTGCCTACCTAGAAACCCAAACAACCTTGCTAACATGATATTCCCACATAAATAGGATTTCATTCCTTTTAATAGGTTTCATATGAATTATTTAATATCCTATATCATATATACTCTTAATCTTAACTAGCCCAATATCACTAAGTGATAAATGGTATCATTCTCCAATTCGGATACCATTTTTAAAGGATGATGATCTGAATCACATAAATAAATCCCAAATTATGCCCCCACATGACCCAATGAGAACATCTTGATCCCCAAGGTCTTTCTAAAGTGAAATATGATTATGAGTATAGTTGGGGAGTTGTTTACCGTCGAGGATTAATAAAATAAAAATTAAAAAGCTGTCATTAAATTAATAAAATATGTCTCATGCGTTAGAAAACATTGTCCAATGTAAAATTATATTGTCTAAAATTGTGTAATGAAATAAATTTATAAGATCCTAAAATTATATTTACTATCAAATTCTCACATTTTAAGGTATGTGACTCATACCAATAATAAAAATGTACAAAAAAATATATCATAGAATTATCTAATAGTACCTATAGGGACCTTCCAGGATGACCACAAAACTACATGTCCACCATATTACACCCGCATAGTTTGATCATATTATACTCATTAGGAAACCACCATGTTATTAACACAGAGGATATGCATGCAGATGTTTGAATTTGATCAATTAACTCATATACATTAATATAGATAAAAACAACCGTACAAAAAGTTATTAATCAAATCATATTAATAGTATATATTAGAGTACCAAGAAGATAAATATCAACTATAAATGAAAAATTATAATATTGAATTGATCCATAATTGATATAATATCTTCAATCCTACCATTTTGAAAATAATGTGAATCGGATGGGATAATGAGGAATATGTCCCTAGTGAGATTACCTCATCTTATTTTAGTTGGTGGTTGATTTATGGGTAAAACACCATCTCTTATAAATGGGTGTGTGTATACCAGAGTTAGGACTGTAACAAATCAGTGGAATGTGGAATGGGTTATATAAAAACATAATTCAACAAACCATACCATGTGACATACCTATATATAATTTATACATTATCAAAATACCCCTACTAAGATACTCATAAAATTTGAAGAGAATATATATGTTAGAACATTATTTGGATGTAAAACATATATCTATTCCTAATGAAGATATGATAATAAGTTCAAGAACCTAATTGAAAGTGATGACCAAAATACTATTAATAATGATATTGCATCCATGAATGATTATGAAGATAATGGAGTCAATACTGAATCTACTATATAGAATGAATAACATAGAGTATTGTATATTGATGATGTAGATTATGGTAATTATATTGATAATTGTTGTCCCAATTAATTTATACGGATATTGGATGTTTTTTTTAAAAAATATAATAGAGAGGAACTTAATTTATTTAGAAATATTAATGCATTATTTATATGGTAAAAAAGGTAAAGGATGTGATGAAGCTATCCATGACATTGGGGTATTGAAGTTCCTTCCCATTAATAAGTTACAACTAGAATTAAAGGGTAGTGGATTCATGTGATGATTAAAGATAAATTTTATATGGGTATGAGATTTTTTATAATTTTATAGAAACAAAACATATAACCATAACTTATAAAGTCAAATATCTAAGAGAATAAGGGTTATTTACATACTAGATAGCCAAAATCTCTTTGAATATAAAGTGTAAAACAAGTAGAATTTATTGGGAGAACTAAATAATTTATGTTATAAATAATAAATAGAGTTATGATAGTTTTTAGTGAAGAAATTAGATAAAAATTATCATACGATAAATATTTAAAAGACTGTAAGTAATCAATAGTTGATATTCTAGAAATACACTATATTTTATATTTAATATAATTAAAAATTAATTGAAAGAAAAAAACTAAACCTGGATTAGTTTTAATATTTATATAAATAATTAAATATTGTATGAGTTGGCTTGGAAGTTTATAGAAGACATAGAGTAGTCAGAAATAATTCTAAAGTCACTTGGGATTATCATGACATTAGGAAGCTAAATCGGGAAAATTGGAAATATCCCATATCCTATAATTATAATTGTTTATTATGAATGAATTCAATATCATATGACTTCTTAATGGTAATATGAATTCACTGAGGATTTTAAGACTCCATTGTCTACCATTGATAGATTTTATTACTTCATTGTTTTCCAATGAGTAGATCTTATGCCATTGAGTTCCAGTTTTGTAAAATACTTTTTTAATTTTTAGATACTATGAGGCATCTAAATGTTTATGATCGGAATAAATTATGACATAATTATATGAATCTAAATCATACAAAATTCATGATTATTGTATGAATTTAAGTTTTAATGATATAGAGTCACCGATAGGATATATCATATGACTTCAAAACCACAATCCCTTCAATGTCATAACATACAATGAGATTCTAAGAAATTAATGAATTCATTATTTAATTTAGGAATTATTTTGGTTGATTTGAAAACTATTATTAAGTGAAATAGACAATACGAATTCATTTACATCCAATAATAAAGTCCATGAAACTGATCTTCATACCAAGGGTGAATTTGGGAAATTTATCAATTTTTTCTGAATGTTTTGAAATTACTTTTAATGGTTTTTACATAATAAAGTATATGTATTGAAGTAAAATATATATTATTTATTAGAACATATGTAATTTCTGAATAATTATGTTAATATAACAATAATAAATAATGTAATATTTATATCTATTGCGTACTGGTTTAAATGGAAGCTCTAATTGTATCCAGAAAGCAACCACACTATGATGAAGAATCTACATTCACAAAGTGATTATTGTATTATATTATTTACAATAAAGTGTTACACATTTGTAATGAACCAATTTTTTATGATTTTAGAAACTCTTTATTTAATATTATTATTTTCTTATATGTTTAATAATAGACTATTATTTACTATAAAACTTCATATTTTTTATTTTTAAATCCCCACTATACTGATTTGGATTACATGTGTGTCTCAAGCTTCCAATTGTGAAATATATTACACCTTTATCAATGTGTGGAAATACTTATTCGTTGATATAATATCAAAATTTTATAAGAAATAAATAAATAAACCAGTCATTATCCAATACTAATTATAGTAAGATGGTATATTTTAATCATAAAAATAATAAAATATATATCAAAAAGAAACATTGGCATTCAATATGTTCTGATAATAAATGTCATTAAAGTATTTGAAATGTATAGTTTTTTTGGATTCTAATATTGTGAAACAATAATATGGAATAAATGTTTTAAATAACATTGATTAAATTTTTTTGATAGAAGTATCAGTATACTTCTATTCATTAAGCAAAAGTAAAAATTATAATAATAGAAATTTATTTTATATAAAATACATGTTATATTTAATATGATCATAAGTTATTTTTTCATTTCATAGATATTTTGAAACATTAAATACAAATCCATGGGAATCGAACATACATCTAATTTAATTACTCTGTAAACTTAACACAATTAAACTATTTAAATGACACTGAGTGAATAACAGAACACTATTTTTATTTATAAAATACTATGTTTTAAAAGATTAAATGAGTCAATAATAATAGGTAATACACAACAATATAAATTAAACTGATGGAAAATTATATTTTATTTCATTATAGAGAAAATAATATCTGTCAAATATTTCTGATAAAATGAATGTGGCAGTGGTTAATGTCTATATAATATCTATTATAATTCAATCTATGAAAGTGTACATGAATGATTAAGACATATGTTTTTCTATTTTCATTCTAAATCACCAATATTTATTTGGAATAATGTTCTTAGTAAATAAAAAATATAAAAAAGAAATAAAAAAACAATGAGAGTAGGAAAAATATATTTTCTTTCAAATATAATTTCAAGAAGTATTAGTAAAATATTTCATATAATAAAGGAAACTGAAATCTAAACCATTCTATATTTGATCATAAAAAATAATAAACATTATATTTATTATTATAAATGTAATCCTTAAAAAGGTGTAAGGAAGATTACATTAATGAAAAACCACATCATGATGTCTAAAATCCGTTCACCATTAGATTATTATTAAATATCATTTATAACATAAGTGAAAATTTATTATTAACCACAATAAACACTAAATTTATGTCAAATGACTAACTAGAAGTAATACTCATAATGCAACAACTCAAAGCCAGAGTGATAGGTGATACAATATTCAGTATAGTATATAGAAATATTGGTAAAAAAGAAACCACTTGATAACATTTTTACAAATATAAACAAAAAAAAATTATATTTAAATGTTTTTATGAAACGAAAAAACACTGAAAATACGTATAAAATCCACATTAAATGTTGAAGAAATTTTATAAAACATTTACCATAAAAACTAATAGTCTATTAACCTTTTTTCATACCAAATAGAAATTTGGATTAAACATCAATGAATATTCCCATAAAACCAACTATCTAATTGTAAAATATTGAAAATGAACAACACTACAGGAAGGATTCATTAGGGTTGTGTAACATCAAAAATAAAGTCAGTGATTTGATGATTCATCATTAATTAAACCTAAATATTTATGTGGGGGTGACATTGTCAGTGAGAAGGGTAGTAATAGAATAGGTGATGACGATAGAAGCATCAACATGCAACATCACCATTACGATTAATCCATTCGGAAGACATTATCTTATTGAATTCAACACTGTACCACATGAATTCAAGGGTGAAAGTAGAGGTAAATATTAGATAATACAACCAAGGAATAACTCAGTCAATGTTTTGTTTAACCAATATCCAAATTACTATTATTTTTTTTACAATTTCAATATTATCATGTATTTTTTATTTTAAATAGTTTATATAATCACCATTTGAAACACATTCAATCAAATGAAGCATGAAATAGTCAATAATAAATTAAAATAAAAATATACCCCATCCACCAGTATAACACAATACATAATCCTCTATTGTGAATTTTTTTATTGAATGATAATATAATTTTTGGTTTCAAGTCAATTAGAGAGAAATATATATGCCATTTAATTCTTTTGTGTTAATGTGTTAATTTTTATAGATGTTACACATTCAAACATACCTCTGTAAATTTTCTCTTGTCTGAAGATAAAATTTTAGTTGAAAATTACTTAAATATTAAGAAATGAATCATAAAAATATTGTGCGAATAAGGAATATCAGTTGATTGGAGTATCTATGATTAAATCAGTAAAACTCCCAACCTAATTGATAATTTCTAAAAAGTGTTATTACATTAAATAGAAAAAAATAACGAAAGAAAATTTTTTAAATTTCATTACATTTAAGAAAACACATTATTTTATAAATTAATGTATATATATGATACATGCGTCCATGAAAATGAAATCATAATTTTTTTAACCATTTGGTTTATTAAGGAGTTCATTTTGAAAATGGGGGTAAAGACATCTGACATTCATAAAAAAAGTCAAAGGAACCATGAGTCATGACATTTCATTATGTTACATTAGGTAACTATTCAAGGTAGACTAAAAATTGTATGAATACGATGAAATAAATATATAACTATTTATTTTTTATGGAACTAGTCTTAGTAAAAACTCACAAAATAACGTTTTATTCTCCTGGATAATTAATTCATAAATTTGGTGAACATAAAAGGTAGAATGAAATTAAAAGATACTGTCACGTGATAAGAGATAAGTTGATTGTGTGAAAAAGTTCATCCATACGATATTTGAGATATATTTTAAAATAACATTAGGTAAGGGAAAATTTGATACCAATGGAATTAAAATCATATGAACATATTGAGCGAGTGGTGGGGGAGATTAACAAAACCAGAATATGGGTGGCCTAAAATTGATATAGGTAAACCATATATTACTAACATCAGAAATCAGAAACAAACACAATGAAAATCACAAAAAAATAAAATAAATCATACTCAATGTAATAATTCAAAAGAAATATAGCATGTCCTAGATAAATATTACTATTAAGAAGTTAATTAATTGAAATAAAATAAATCTTATAGATAGAAAATTAGAAAGGATAAGGATATGAAATCAAGTAATCCCTAATTTGTGGTAGAAATTAGAGGGAGGTGGGGTGGCCATGTCATAGGAGAAGGACCATGGAGAGGCTGGGTAGCCGCATCATAGGATGACCATGCAACATGGTGCGGCAGAATCATACCCACATTGAGTGAAAGTGAGCCACATCATAGGAGGAAGTTCGTGGTGAGGTGGTGGTGTCGAAGTTATGTTGGTAGCAGGTGGGGAGGCCACATCAGCAGGGAGGTGGGATGGTTGTTCCAGAGCTGCATCTGTAGGGAGGTGGGTAGGCTGCATCAGTAGGGAGGTACGGAGGCCACAGTTTGGCCACATTACTATGGAGGAGGCATGACTGCCTAAGAATGGGGGAGGTGGATGAGGAACCTTGGGGGAAGGAATCATGATGGAGGGATGGGTATCACAGGGGGTGATGGGGATGAGGATGAGTAAGCATTATGGGAGGAAGGTACTTCCATGGGCATCCTTTGGCCCGTGTTCTTTGGTTAGATATAGCCATTATTTTTGTAAAATATTTCAATAAACTGGAGGATATATCCAACATTTCAAGTACTGACATCCAATTATCAATTGGTATAGCTTCACATAATATTCATAACATTCTATATTGTTTAGATGTTTTATCTGTGTCCCCACCAATGTGGCCATCTATTTTGAATCATCTGTCTTAAACTTATTCAAAAATGTCATGGAATATTTAGTTTTGAATATAAATATCATATCCTTCCCTTGAGTAAAACATAGACTGTGGAAATAGGATAATTCACTCATTATACACCAGTTGAATTAACACGTCATATGTTATGAGAACTAATTTCATTGGGTTTTATTGTAAATTCTAAAGATAAATTCATCGACATGCATAACCACAAATATCCACTTAACATTCCCATTGGTGATGTATATGATGTGACCAACCCCTTCTCTATGATTACCGAGATTATTTTGATATTGATCAAGTCCTATGTACTCACCTCCTGGTACATGTTTTATATGGTATAAATATTTCTTCAACAAAAACGCTGTACTTTCATCATTATGAGTGATAAAACCATTTCATTTTATATCATATACTACCAATTTAGGGACTAATCTCTAAAATATTGATTTTACATCTACTTGTTACACTTTTAATAACATTGTTTGCATCCATATCCAAGAATATCTTAATAGACTACAAATGATTCGTTAGTGAAAATAACTCATATACATCAATGTATTCAATCTAAAAATATATCCTTAGAACTAGCCATTCCCTGATCCTTTTAAAATTAAAATATTCAATAATTTTTTTTCATATAAATCACTTTTTTATAGTCGTGTTTTTATTTTTTCACCATATGAAAACTTCATTTGAAATAATTTTTTTAAATTTGTTAACGCTATTTATACATCTATTTGACCCATATTTTATGTGGGGTAGTTTCATCATATTAATTTGGTTTCATGTATGATAAAAAATAATTCTTAATTTTGTTCTTTATTCATTTTGTTAGAATATATTTTATCTAGTCGAAATTGATATTGTTTTCAGTCATTTGAGCTCAGTCAGATCATCTATTTATTCTTATTTACCCAATAGTTTTTTTCTCATCATCTTATTTTTCATAAAGTAAATTATATACCTTTAAAAATCCCTTTATCTTGACACATCATAATTTAATTACACCTTAAAATTAAGAGGATTTATTCTTTAATCATCACATTTGATGATGATGTTTTATTTCCCGTATTCTATGTCTTATCACTTTTATTTAAGAAAACCTCTAGTATTTCATCAATTTTACCCATCCCTTTGTTAAAGAATTTATATGACTGAACTTTGGAATAAAATACTTGAAATATCCCTTCATGTCCATGTTATTTAATCATTATACTCATTTCATTGTAAAAATTAAAATACATACTTTTTGTCATATAAAAAATTTTATGTTTTGACATCATTCCATAATAGATTTCATATATAGCCTGATCTTAATTTGAATTAAAAATACCTAATTAGAGATATAGAACACTATTATATCAGATTATTTCCTATCCATTATTTATATGAAATTTTTAATAAGAATAGTTCTAGACATGGTGTTTCTAATTTTGTTCCACCTAATAGTAATTCCTTTTTGTTGCGAAGTTCGGATGAGTAACTCTTGATGTTGAATCCGATAGTTTTTCATGCATTCATCCAAATGGGTATTTTTAAACATAAGAACATTTTTATTATTAATTTTTTTAATTTTTGCACCTACCATTTTTTATCTTCTCTTTTATATCGATTTAAACACTTCAATACCTTTTTTTAGTAATCACTATCAACCAATCCATCACGCTAAAATCATAAAAAAATAAATATAGTACATTTGGGGATCAAAAAAATCAAGAGTGAATAAGGTAAAAACATCCATATAGACAATATCTAAAATTGATGATTGTTTTCTATTAATATACTAATATATATTTCAAAGAGTATTCTTCATTTAGGAAGGGACACATTTATGAATATTGTCAAAATAGATCTTGTAAAAAGCACAAGAACCCCCATTTTTCACAACATTTTCCAAATATATATGTGGCTCAAATGACTAAGATGATTATTCTAAAACATATTATCATCCTCCCTGAGAAACATGCACCAATTCTATTCACTAATTAATTTATGATTTTCCTTCCCTATTATTCCTGATATAAAAATTGATCCACTACTAGATTTAATAGTACACAACTTCATTCAAAATTCCACCACATAACCCAAATCAAATGACTAAAAATCAATTAGTATAGTATGGATAAGACTTTCACCAAAAATAATATCTACTTTTTAGGTCTATTTCATTAATAGTGTCATTTATAGAGTATGAAATTTTTAATTTGTCCTTATTGAAAAATCTAAACATTGCACCTTTTTTATAAATGATTTTCTTGATAATATTTTCATTATTGATCATTTGTGTTGTGAAATAAATTTCTAATACCACTAAACCAAACCTATCGATTTATTCTGTTGATCCCTAAGTAATATATTCTCCCAAATATATTATTTTTCTATTCAATAACAATTTTGGAACATATATTAATTATCAACATATATATTACTCCCATGGTTCATCAGTTTCCCCAAATTATTAAAACATTAAGAATTTTTATCTAGTTTCCTTAATATTTTTTTTATTTTAATAGCTTCTAATTTTATAACAGACTAGAACGCACACTCTTGGTTCTTGCACTAAAATTGTAAACATAAATTTTTGGCTTTGATTTTGATGACGGTTACCCGTTTTCCCATCTAAACCTAACCACATAAAAAAGAAAAAAATTGGATCACTTGCCTTATAGAGGTCCTTTGAGGTTTTGAGTTTTAGAGAATTAGGATAAATTCTTACCTAAAAAATACACATGTCATTAAATGATCATTTCTTCCACTTAACGAATCATTTATTATTTTATATTAATTCTTCTTCATCATCCATATTAAATCCCTTATAGAAAAAATGTGTTCAACCTTGTTATTTAAAACCTTGGGAAATGGAATCAGAATAAGAGACTGATAAAATTATCAGTTAGGTTAAACATAAGAATTAGTAAAAAAAATTAATGTAGATGAATACGAATTGAATAATGGTATAATGACAGAATCATATCAACTTCACAAATCAAAAAATAAACCATACCCATCAATTCCTGAACCATCAAATATTAAAAAAATGGAAAAGGAAGAAGTGGTCAGAATCAATAATCATGAGCTTTTAATGTTAAAAACATTATAAACCAATAGAAACCATAAAATAAAATTGTTGGTATCATAAAAAAAATATCTGTTGTGAAACTAATGTAAAAAATAACTACATCCTAATTAAATCCATGAGAGAAAGCCTCAAGTAACTCCCAAATTTTTCCCTTTCAAGACAAGGTACATTAACCAATTCCTTATATAGGTATATGGTAAAATAAAAAATGTATGATATAACAGGCCCACCCAAAGTTAATAATAATTCCCCATTATAAAACCTATAATGTTCTCACTCGATACTATCTGGGAAACACCATCGTATAAGTTATATTAGGAGGACCCGACGCTATCTGGGTTACAACATCGTATAAACATTAACAGGATCACTCAGTGCTATCTGAGTGACCCATTTCTCATGTATAATTCTATAATACCCTGAAATGAATTAGTTATTTTTAATATTTCCTTTTTAAAAAACACTTTTAAACATATAAACACATCACTTTTGAATATGAAAATATATTTTTCTTTAAAACCGCCATTATCAATATAAAAAATACCATTTTCTTTTGAAACACCATTTTCAATTCCAAAATATCCCAATAAAAGTTAAAAGTCCATCTATTTAAAGAAAAAAATAATGCATTAAAACTAATCCATGAATAAAATAATTTTCACAATGGTGGAAAATTCATTGTCTTTGTGTATGTTAAGAATGGTACATTCCTTTTGTCATTTATCAAAATTTCATGTATAAAACATGTAAAATGAATGATTTTCAAAAGAATTTTAAATAATGTGAAAAGAGACAAAAAATTAGTTTATAATAATTTTATATCCATAAAAAATTTTCCTGAAATTTTTTTATTAAATTGAGGACATAGAAGGAAAATATATTTTCTTGGAAAAACATTAAAAAATATTTTTTTAAGGAAATGTTCATTAGCACATTTAAAATATAGGAATAATTAGCCCCATGAAATTATAAAATTAAAAAAAATTAAATACCATAAGAATAAATAAATTAATGATATAAAATATAAAGGGGATATATATACTTCTCATAAAATAATATAGGTGTATAAAATAAAGATAGGATTTAGTGAAAGGAAATCGTGATGGAATCCCTTACCACTTCGGTAAATATGAATCTATAAACCGCATGAAATAGAGAACATGAAATGGATATGTAAAACCACATAAATATAATTACATGAATCATAAAATAAATTCATGGATAGTATATACACTACAAAATAATCTTAAGTGGTGAATATTGAATATATTTGAGAGAAATAAAATTTATACGAGAAAACCCTTACCTTGTCTCTGATTGTCACGTGTGTCTTTATCTTACTGAATAATAAACATAGGTATATTATATAAAATATTGAGGAAAATTATCATTTTTATTATTACTTTAATTTTACTTATAAATAAGTTATATATAATTAATTAATCATTTATGTTTAAGTGAGATGTTTTTAGCATATTCTTCATATGTGTCAAAAATAATAATTATACGTTAAATATGATAAAAGTGGTCATTATGTAAATATATAAAAAATAATAATCATTAAATAATAATAATACTTATACAAAATATATACTTTTAAAACCAATTTGGAATGATGGGTCTGAAAATGAACTACTGTTACGATGATGGAAACGGTAGGTCGTACATATACATGAATAACATTTCCATTTTTCAACGATGATTATGTAGAGACTCTATATAAAATTTATCTTTCCAGAATTATCATAATATTATAAACACCATGTTATTTAATTAGATATAATTATACATATAATTATTTTAATGTGTTGATGAAAAAAGTGATCACATTGCTTCGAGGAGGCCGTAGTTCATAGGTTCACAAAAAACGTTGTCATTTTCTTTGTGAGTGAAACTATAAAAAATGATAGATTATAATTAAATAATGATAAAGTTTACCTAAATATAATAAGTATTTCATTAATATCACATACATATATTATATTTAACATTATAACCCTTCAAGTAATGCATTTGTGAGAAATGAATCACATCGCTTCTGTCACGACCCGCCTTCACCAAAAAGAGGGAAGGGTCAGCAGATTGTCAGGACCTTCCTTCTTTAAGTTGAAGGAGATATAATGACCCCCGAGACCCGCCTTCAATAGGTCCTGGAGTGGAAACTAGAACCAAGGGTATAGAAATTTCTCACAAATGGAAGGCATTACCCCTTTTTGTTTTATAAGATCAAGAGATAAGATGATGAAACTCAACAACACCAAGGTAAAAGAAAAGTAAATCCAAAAATAAACCATTCCCACATGCATGTTCCAAATGTAAATCCACAAAGTACAAAAGGTGAATACAAAGGTAAGTACCAAAGAGGAAAATCAACAACTGCAACTGCACCAAAGGTCCGAGCTAGTATGGTCCTGTGTGATCCCCGAAGTCCTCCTAGAAACCTGAAACCAGTTTTATATACGTAGGGTGAGCATAAAAGTACACTCAGTAGGGAAAACCAAAGACTCTCGTGCACAAGTGGGGGAACGTGCTAAAGTCCCGTGAGAAAAAGTAGTAAACCAAACCCCTGCCAAGGTAAACTATCCACCCAAGCTGCACCATGGCACACTCCCCAAATAACACATGTCAAGAAATATATATATTAAGATCACATCGATGTTTGGGTACCCCGCGCCACTTTCCCACTTGTTATTGAGACATACTATGCATCGGACCTGTCCCGCCATTCTCACTGCCGTCCCACTGCCACACCCACACACACACACCTGGGCCACAACCACACACAGTCCCACTGCCAAAATCCCGCCCACACACACCTGGGCCACAATTGTCATGTGTAACCACGCCTGAAAACACCTAGGCCAGAACAACCACCACCACTCCCGAAGACACCTGGGCTAGAAAATCCACTGCCACACCCAGAGACACCTAAGCCTCATCCTGAAGACACTTGGGAAACCACCTTCCGCACACACCTGGAAAGCCGTCAAAATGCCCCACCTGAAGGTTCTTGGGATAATAATGGACCTCAGGCCATCACAGCCTGCCCGAAGATACTTGGGCTATCCGGAAAAAGGAGAAGAAAAGGATCTAATAACCAGCCACTAAGAACAGTGTTGGAAAAAACACCCTCCCCCAAGAAATGGGGGTGTTCGGCACAAAGTGCTCAACTTAGGTGGGGCACGAATCAGAAACACAAAACTACAAGTATATGTATTGGTAACAAGCACTCAACCAAGCTAGGTTTTTATTCAGACAGCCTACAGATTACAACAACACTCAAGTCCGAGTCACAACTCTCGCCAACAAATCCCATTTATCCCATTCTTATTTTCATGTTCAGTAATAAAGTTTAAATTTAAGCACCACTGGGCAACTAGCACCATAAGCATAACCAATGAAAGGAAACCAGCCAATTGTAAAATTAAGTATCCACACCCGGTTATCTCGTAAAGTCACAACAAAGGAAAAGGTGAGATCCCTCGAAGTACTAGAACCAAAGAAAACCCCGAGACGCTGCCCAGTGTCCCCTTCCCCAAAAAGGTTTTTCATCAATAGAGGATCCCACCCCAATTCGTGATATAAACAAGGTAACCACCCGGTCTAAAAACTCACATCTACCGAATCCATAACAACAGGGGATCCCATCCCCAATTTCCTAACCACCGATGATATAAAAATTGGGGATCCCATCCCACATCTCCAAAAATTGACCCATAAAAGAGAACAACCAAACTACCACCAACATCACCAGGCAGGGCCATGCCGGTATTTTCATATTAAAACAATTTAACACACTCCATGATTTCAATTTTTGTGTGTTTTAACCGGGGTTATCACAGAAGGATTGATCCTGGTGCCTCAATTTATTTGGCCGGATATACATGATTAACCAATTTACTTTTTACAGAAAGAGTTTACAACCACAAACAAGCCATTTAAAACATCAGCAGGGGTTCATTAGTGTACAAACAACGACCACCAACGACCTCAATTTTTAGAATGCATAAGCCAGAAAAACTCATCAATATGATCATAAAATAAAACAGCATCAACGATCACAGCCCCCTTCTTTCTTTCTAGAATACATTTAATTATCTTCATTTAGGTCTGGTTTATCCAATTCTACAGAACAAGAAGCACTCCCACCCCGCATGATACACAAAAGAGAGAGAGGCGAAGGATGATTTTCCTACCTGCTGATCGACGATCGACGCTTATGTCGGGCGCAGAACTTTACGGATAACGATGTGCCGCGCCCGATCCACCAGAAGTTGTTTGTGAAAAGCCGCGAACGAGGAGAGGAGAATCCACGACTTACCCTTAGTTTATAAGAGTCGCGGACGGTTGAGGTGAGAACGTGAAACTGCATATGGCGCGGGGGGTCGTGGGTTGACCACGCAGCTGGGCAGTTACACACGGAGGTCTCTCAGTATTTTTAAGAATTAATTATGGATTTTAAATGGTTTTAAGAGTAGTAAAAGAATTAATTTACATCGAAACTTACGTTGCGGGAGCGAAAAAAGTCGGGTACTGGAAATAAAACGAAAGGCTCAGCGAGGGGACACGGTGCCACCGTCACAGTGCCACTGTTTTGGTGGAGACTCACTTTTGGAAAAGTAATGGGCCAGAAGGGTCCGGTACATTACATTAGATACCTCTTAAATGATTCTCGTCCTGGAGAATCAAAACAAACCAAGAAGGAAAGAGAGGGTCCGAACAACCACCTCGAAAGATACCTCTTAGAAGTGAACCCATGATAACCAAAAACACTTCTCTATCAAGAACCAAGTAACATACCATGCCAAACTGCCCGACCATGTGGGTTGGGGAGTCTCCTCCCCCTTGTCAAGACACTATCCGCTTTGCACGGCACTGACTCGCCCGCACGGGTTTAATCACATCCACCTTAATGCGTCTTAATTAGGGGTCGGGTTCTCTCCTCCCCCGTAGCCAGGGCTTTTCACACACAATCAGAGGAAATAAAACCAGTACATTTCATATCCAAAAGACAAAATGTTCTACCACAATAGGTTCAACAAGGAACAAAACTCAAAACAACTCTGGGTACTAGGTACGCATCTGTGCTTCCATCTCCCACGTACTCTACTCAATCCCACCATGTCTCCACAACACACGAACCAAGGGAATGGTTCGCCCACAAATCACCTTCTCCTTGCGATCCTCGATCATCACTGGTCTCTCCACAAAGGTCATGTCATCCTCGACGTCTAACTCACCCCAATAAAGGATGTGTGAATCGTCGTGCAGATACCGACAGAGCTGGGATGTAACGCCCCGACCCCAGTTACCCAGAGTCAGGGAATTATTACATAACATTGGCATTATCACAAGAAAGATCAAATCTCGAATGACCAATTGGTTTAGTAGCCTTGGAAACACTAGATATATTCATAATGTTTTAGATTACATCATGAAGTGAAAAACTACTACAACAACATATTGTCTCCATAATCCACACTATTATCCCCTCATAATATCCATACAAGTCATTCATAATTTACTTCTTCACTTCCTGGGAAAAATAAAACGTAGAAAAGGGGTGAGCTTAAATTCCCAATAAGGATAACAATATAGTGGAAACTTTCATAAATAAGAATAAACATTTAAGGCAATGTATGACTAAAACAAAAGCCTTTTAAACATGAACTTCAACATAGCATGGAAAAAAATAAAATGAAATAATGCCATTTACTTATTCACATGGATATTCTACTAATTGAATCATCACATGCAATATCAATAACAACTTTCATAATGATGGAATGCATAATGCCAGACTATCATAACCACATAGCCAAGGCCTCGTGCCAAGACTACAAATAAGATTTTTCCAAGGCCTTGTGCCAAGACAGTAGTTTGTCTCATGAGACCTACCGATGCATCGAGGAGCTATAGCGGGCTCCACCCATCACATATTAAGTCCAATGCATTCCCATATGAAAAGGTTTAAACATAACATAAAAATCTGTATTAAAACTAGCATACAAAATGTCAATACTTTCACCATAAACTATGAATGGAATAAAAATAGCACATCCACAGTCAAACATATCACAAAACCTTCAATATAATATATAAGTTTTGTATCATAATAAATCAACTTCAAATAAGCGTAAAATTCTATCAAAGGATGTTGACATAGATAAAATCAAAACTTATTTTAGAGAAATATCTCTTTCTATTTTGAAATAATTTAAGAGTCTTGTATTTATGAAAGAAAACATTTTCTTTGAAAATATTCTTATAATCTTGTAAGGAAAGCTTCGAAGATTTTATAATGGTGGAAAATAGCCGCACCCGCCATATAAGTTAAAAAAACATTCTTAGCTTAATTCTGTCGAAAAGGTTAAAAACACATTGTTTGGAAAACGACGGAAAGATTCCTTTATAACCCTCTTATAAAAAGTCAAACAAGGGTATAAATGACTTTAACCCATATTCTAGTAAATAGTAATAATGTTTTGAAATTCATTTTTATGAAACATGGATGTGGATGATAAAGAGATCCCAGTAGATTATTACGTATAAACAACCTCGGATAATGAAGAGATTGTGAAATAAACCCTTACCTTGTACTTTTCCATGGTTGGGGGTAGTTTAACCTCCTGTATAATGGTGAAATAATTGTTATTAAATTATACAAGAATCATATACATTAATATGATATCATATATGATCTTTTAACATTGATTTGTTAATAATATCTTAGTATTATCGGTGTTTCGGATGTTAACTTACTCATTTTCTATTATATGTTTTATTACGTAAGCTATGTTTTTCATGGTTAGGTTGTATCTTATTCATATCCAGAATTATATAAAGTCCTTAAAAATCATTTTTAAATCATCAAATTATAATTATACTTGAATGGATACGATGGAGAATGAATCTCATCGCGTTCGTGGAGACGGTTGTCCGTACGTACGCACGAGCGACAATATCATTCTTTTGATATTAAAATAATATATAAATGGATGGTATATCATATATACAGAATCATTAACATGTTATATTTATTATTTACATGAGTTACACATCATTATTATACCCATCCAAATAATAATTTATTGAATAACAATTACACCACGACGTGGAGACGGTAAGTCGTACGTACGCACGTATGGTGACATGTTATTTAAAGGGTGGATAGAATACTGAATATGGTTGTACCATATTTATAATAACATCACAATATATATATGATACTGGAGTTATTATTTTATAATGGTAACAACAAAGGAAGAAGAAGTGGAAGAAGAAAGGAACTTGGAAAAGGGTGGTGAAATCATTACCTCTTCTTCGGGTTCTTCCATTTGATTTGATCCAAAAGCACATTAGGTTGGCTTTCGGATCAAACTAAGGCCTCTTGGTTTTAGTGAGGGATGTTGTGAGAGTATTTGGGCAGAGTTTTGACAAAAAAAGGCTTTTAAGGTGTGAAGAAATGAGAAGGAGGAGTGCCCTTTTATAAGAGGGGTGAGGGGAACCTTTGGAAAAGCTAGAAATATTAATTTATAATAAATTAATATTCGGTTTTTAATGGCTCCAAAGTGGATTATTTAAATGCTAAGGTGGGTATGGGTCGAAAACCACTCAACCAATAGAATTTAGACAGGTTTGGGTACTTATATTAACCTTATCTTTAAGTATTAACTCTAAGTTAATTAGTTTCACTTTTAGAATATATCTTTGTATTTTTATATTATATGGTTAATAAAAATTCTATATACATCCATGTGACCCCCCAAGTGGTCCATTAATGATACACCTATTATAAGATAGATCTTTTGACCGAACCTTATATTTTTAGGAATTTAATATCAATTAATAATATAATATTTGTTTTAAAAACTCTTTTATGTCAATTTTGACACTATTCAATAGTTGATTTTTGTGAAACTCATAAAAGAATTATTACTTCGAAATAAGTTACTTAAATCAATCCTAATATGTCATATTATCCTATAAAATTATTTTAATTCATTAAAAGTCTCAAATTATATTTATTTGGGTATTTATAATATCAATTATTTTAAATTTTCACTATTATGGTAATTACTACATCATCATTGTATCATAAATAAATTACATTATGTAATCTCTAAAAATTATAAATAAACTATCATTATGTATTAAATCTTTTTATCTTTCTAACGAATACTTATAGTCGAAAATCCAATATATATAACCCCATGTAAAAGTTTTTTGCTAAACGATATATGCTTATGTTATTTTTGTACTTATTTTAACTTAATTAAAATTAAGTGTCCCTATCACCTAAAACTGGCTCCATGGGGTCCCAAAATTGACCCAAAGATTCCTATGGTCGAACATGTATCAACCAATGAGTCTAGGAAACTTTTTAGGGTAATTTAGTATTATTATAATATTATTTTTAACCCTTATTTACCAGATTTACCCTTTAACCATGGTAAATAAAATATTTACCGAAGTAATTATTCAAAATGTATAAAAATAAAAGTTACCTATTTACACAATTTGAAAATCCAGATTCCAAATATGGAATCCATTTTTCCAAATTCAAAACACAGAATTGGCAGAAATTAATTTAAAATTAATTCCCGTTGTTAAAACAAAAAGCGTGTTTTTAAGAGATAATAACTGTCAAAAGATTGTCACTTGTTTATGTCTGGTTTAATTGTAAAATTATGTCCAATGACCAACATTGTATTAAATGGTAAAAAAATATTCTAAATATACTTTAAAACCACTCAAATTCATAATTTATCACTATTAATTGTTTTGATTAAAGAAGTTGTTTTTAATTAAAATTTAGTAATTTTCACTATTCATCAAAATATTAAAGTTATCCGAAAAGTACCAAAATTTTACCTTAGGGTAAATTCGATATTCTGAATCCAAAAATGAAGTCCATTTTGAAATATAAAATATATATAATTTCAAAAAGTAGGTATTGTTATTCATAACGGCTAGTTTGATTAGTTATGGTGTGTTAGAACTCGGTGTTGCGTACAACACACGCTATCACATTATTCAAAGAGAAGCGTACCATAGAAGATTGGGGTGTTACATTCTCCCCTCCTTCAAATAATTTCATCCTCGAAATTTCTAGAATACTTATCACAAGAAAAGACTCGGGCGGTTCTTCATCATAAGTTCCTCAGGTTCCCACGTTGCCTCTTCTATCGTATGGTTTCTCCACAAAACTTTTACCAGACGCGTCATCCGGTTTCTCAGTACTTGTTCTCTCGTATCAAGAATCCTGATGGACTCTTCACAATAAGATAGATCGGGTTCCAGTTCTAACTCCTCATAGGTGAGTACATGTGTTGGGTCAGACATGTATTTCCTCAACAAGGATACGTGGAACACATCGTGAACTTTTGAGAGACTTGGCGGCATTGCCAATTGGTAAGCTACAACCCCAATTCGTTCTAGAATTTCGAAAGGTCCGATGTACCTGGGACTCAATTTACCTTTCTCAACAAAACGTATGACTCCCTTCCATTGAGATACCTTCAGGAAAACATGATAACAAACTTGAAATTACAAATCCTTCCTTCGATTATCGGCATAGCTCTTCTACCTACTTTGAGCTGCTTTGATATGATTTTGGATTACCTTCACCTTTTCCATCATTTCCTCCACCGGTTCTAGACCTACAAGTTTTCTTTCACCAACGTCATCCCAACAGGTTGGTGTGCGACATCTCTTTCCATATAACGATTCATATGGTTCCATCTGAATACTCGAATGGAAGCTATTGTTATAGGAAAATTCTACCAAAGGTAAATATTGATCCCACATACCCTGAAAGTCAAGTGAGCAAGATCTCAAAATGTCTAATAAGGTTTGAATAGTTTTTTCTGATTGTCCATCCATTTGAGGGTGGTAGGCAGTGCTCAAAAAAAGTTCAGTATCCAGGGATTTATGAAGACTCTTCCAGAATCTTGATGTAAAGAGGGGATCACGATCAGAAACAATCGATAGGGGTACTCCATGAAGTCTCACAACTTCATTAATATATAGTCTTTCTAGACATTACAGGGGTAGATCTTCTCTTATAGCAAGAAAATGTGCTGACTCGGTAAGACGATCAACAATAACCCATATTGCATCGTTCCTTCTAGGAGTCTTTGGTAGTCCCCTGACAAAGTCCATCGTAATATTTTCCCATTTCCACTCTGGTATGGGAAGAGGTTTCATGACTCCTCTAGGGTGTTGCCTTCCAGCTTTCATTTGTTGAAAAACCAAACATCATGACACAAAATCAGCAATCCTCCTCTTCATATTGTCCCACCAAAAATGTTCCTTCAAATCTCTATACATTTTGGTGCTCCCAGGATGTATAGAGAAATTGGAACTATGAGCATCATCCAGAAATTCACTTTTTAGATCAGGTATATCGGGAACACAAAGTCTCTTCCCGAATTTCAAAATTCCATCTTCATACACAAAATCTCTCAATCTCCCGTCATTCACAGCTTTATTCTTCTTTTGAAATTCTCCATCATTAGTCTTAGAACTCTTAATCATTTCTCGTAAAGATGGTTTGGAAACCATTTGAAAAAGCATTGATGTTTCTCCTTCCCTGGTTATTCCCATGTACATATTCACTAGATCCATCAAAATTGGATCCCTTTCGATTCTCATCACATTCAAAACTCCATGGTCTTTTCTTCTCAAAGCATCTTCCACCTTGTTTGCCTTCCCCGGGTGGTAGTGTATCGTACAATCATAATCGTTGAGTAATTCAAGACATCTCCTTTGCCTCATGTTGAGTTCTTTTTGTGAGAAAATATACTTCAAACTCTTGTGATCAGTATAAATCTCACATTTTTCACCACAAAGGTAGTTCCTCCATATCTTCAAAGAAAAGATCACAGCTGATATCTCGATATCATGAGTAGGATAGTTTTGTTCATGAATTTTCAACTGTCGTGATTCATATGCAATAACTCTATCATTATGCATAAATACACAACCAAGTCCTTTCTTCGATGCATCACTATAAATAACGAACCCATCATTCCCCGATGGTAGAGTCAATATAGGAGCATTGAATAATATTCTCTTCAGTTCTTCGAAACATTCTTCACACTCTTTTGTCCAAAAAAATTTAACCCCTTTACGTGTGAGCTTCGTTAATGGGTTAGCCAATCGGGAAAAATTCTGGACGAAATGTTGATAATAACCTGCCAAACCAATAAAACTATGTACCTCAGTTATACTCGTAGGTGCTGGCCATTCTTGGATTGCCTTGGTCTTAGAAGGATCAAAAGAGATTCCATCGTTAGAGATAATATGGCCAAGAAAAGAAATCTCCTGAAGCCAGAATTCACACTTGCTAAACTTCCCATATAATTCATGCCTTCTCAGAGTCTTCAAGATAATGTGCAGGTGATTTTCATGATCTTCATAGCTTTTGGAGTATACTAAGATATCATCAATAAATACCACCACAAATTCATCGAGATACTCCTTGAAAACTCTATTCATCAGATCCATGAATACAGAGGGTGCATTAGTCAATCCAAAAGGCATTACAGTAAACTCGTAATGCCCGTACCTGGTTTGAAATGTTGTCTTCGGAATGTCTTCCATCATCACACACAACTGAAGGTATCCAGATCGAAGTTCAATCTTTGAAAAAGTATTGAGCTCCATGCAGTTGGTCAAATAAATCATCAATGCATGGTAGGGGATACTTTTTCATTATTATTATAGCATTGATCTCCCTGTAGTCAATACATAACCTCATAGATCCATCTTTCTTTTTAACAAAAAGAACAGGGGCTCCCCATGGAGAAACACTAGGGAGAATAAATCCATTATTACTTAATTCCTCTAGTTGTTTCTTTAGTTCGACTAATTCTACAGTGGTCATTTTATAAGGGGTCTTCAATATAGGCCTTGATCCAGGAATTAAATCAATGGAAAACTCAACATCTCATTCTGGAGGATGTCCAGGTAAATCTTCCGGAAATACATCTACAAATTCTTTCACAACAGGAACATACTCTATTTGAACATTCCTTTCCTCACCCACAATTATTTCATTCTCTTCCTCCCCAATAATTGAATTTAGTTGAGCTACTGGGGTGGATCTAAATAAGAATTAGGTGGTGATGATTCTGCTCTAAATATAAGGTGTTCCTTATCATCATCATCAATAATAGTAACCTCATTCTTCTTACAATAAATATTCGCATCATAGTTCGAAAGCCAGTCCATACCGAGGATTATGTCAAACTCAATCATAGGTATGACGATGAGATCAGCAGATACAGAACATTTATGTGCTTTAATGGGGACTGATTCACAAAACTTTGTTGCAATGATACTTCCCTTAGGAGTTTCAACTGACAACTCCCTTGTTAAATCATATTGTAAATATCTAATTTTCTTATCAAACTGGGAAGATATGAAACAATGCTATGATCTAGAATCAAATAATGCATTTGCTAAACTTGAGGAAACCGTTAAATTACCTGCCACCACGTCTTTCGGAGCTTCTACCTCAGCATTAGTGATAGCATAAGCTTAGCCTTGATCCCTAGGCCTTTTCTGAGGTAATTTATCCTGACTCTTAGGACATTCATTTGCATAATTCCCCATCTCCATGCAATTGTAGCACTGAACATTGGTAGCTTCCTTTTTCCCCTTGCAATCACGAACTTTGTGGCCTTTTTCACCACACTTGTAATAGACTCCCATTCCCTTCAAGCAAGTACCGGGGTGTTTCTTCACACATTTACCACAGGATGGATATTCAACCTTTCCCTTCTTCCCCTTATTTCCATTAGCAGATTGATCAGCAGGTCTCTTCTTCTCTTTCCTTGCTTTAAAGTCATAAGACTTAGAGAATTTCTTTTTCGGTCTTGATAGCACATGAGACAATGTCTTCGTACGATGAAAAGGATTGTGAGACTAATTCTCGATGGAGAAATGGTTTTAACCCATCAAAGAAATGATCAATCTTACTTCTTGGGTTGCGTATATAATCTCCAGCATACCATGCTAACCTTGTAAAGTTAGCCTCATACTTTGCAACATTCTCATCCTCCTTTTGTCTCAGACTCAGAAAATGCATTTCCATATCAGCTCGATGGTCGCGAGGAAAGTATTTTTCTAAAAACAGATCTTTGAACTCCCTCCATTCCATATTTGATACTTCATCATCTTCCTTCGTATTTTGAATCAATGACCACCATTGATCAGCATCTCCAGTGAGGCTGTAAACTGTCATGATAACTTTTTCCCTTTCACTACTCCCCAAAGCCTGAAATATTTTCTCTAGGGAATTTATCAATTGATCATCTACTAAGGGATTTTTAACCCCATTGAACGTTGGTGGTTGTTTCC
This sequence comes from Viscum album, assembly GCA_963277665.1. Taxonomy (NCBI): domain Eukaryota; kingdom Viridiplantae; phylum Streptophyta; class Magnoliopsida; order Santalales; family Viscaceae; genus Viscum; species Viscum album. The sequence continues at coordinate 1,842,668,220 of OY728157.1, read as the reverse complement.
TCATGAATCGATATAACATTGATCCTCCACGTTGCAGATCAGGGTGCTCCATAGGGGTAAGGTTATTATTCATAACCTGAGTGAGTTGTCCCAGTATGGTGATTAGCTGATCGGCACCAGTTGCATCACCAGCTCCACTATAATTATCTTGAGCAGGAGGGAAATCCCTACATGGAGTGTGTGCATTGATACGGTTTCCATTTCTTCCACTAGACGCCATTTATAAACAATGGCATAATCTAGATCAGTTTATGAATCAAAATACAAAATCCCATACTTATAAAACACTTAACATAAATTGAACTATTTATGGATATAATCCATAATCATAAGAATGTTTTCTTTGAGGAAGTATGTACTCATAAACCCTTCATAATGATTTGTAAAGAAAATGAGAGTTATCCTAAGCATATCCCCCGGGAGTGTCGTAACCAAGAATGCAGCAAGGCCCGATGTCATGCACCAGTTCCCGTTCGAGTCTAGCTCAAAGCGGTGTTTTCGGGTTTTACCCCTAGGTACATCTGTGCCAGATCCGCCTCTACCTGCTCGTATCCAGACAGGGATGTATTGCTCGGAAAACTCACAAAATCTCTACAATACCAAAATTCTAGGATGTTCTTCTATACTAATCCTCAAAGTTCATCTTAGGTCAACGTGCTCTAATCAGAGATTATCTAAATCTAGCTTCCAAGGTTTGTACTAAACTTCCTCTGATACCAACTGTAACGCCCCGACCCCAGTTACCCAGAGTCGGTGCATTATTACATAACATTGGCATGATCACAATAAAGATCAAATCTCGAAATACCGATTGGTTTAGTAGCCTTGGAAACACTAGATATATTCATAAAGTGTTACATTACATCATAAAGTGAAAAACTACTACAACAACATATTGTCTTCATAATCCACACTATTATCCCCTCATAATATCCCTGCAGGTCATTCATAATTTACTTCTTCACTTCTTGGGAAAATAAAACATAGAAAAGGGGTGAGCTCAAATGCTTAGTAAGGATAACAATATAGTGGAAACTTTCATAAATAAGAATAAACATTTAAGGAAATGTATAACTAAAACAAAAGCCTTTTAAACTTGAACTTCAACATAGTATGGAAAAAAATAAAATGAAATAATTCCATTTACATATTCACATGGATATTCTACTAATAAAAATAATCACATGCAATATCAATAACCACTTTCATAATGATGGAATGCATAATGCTAGACTATCATAACCACATAGCCAAGGCCTCGTGCCAAGACTACAAATAAGATTTTTCCAAGGCCTTTTTCCAAGACACTAGTTTGTCTCATGAGACCTACCTATGCATCGAGGAGCTATAGCGGGCTCCACCGTCACATATTAAGTCCAATGCATTCCCATATGAAAAGGATTGAACATAACATAAAAATTTGTATTAAAACTAGCATACGAAATGTCAATACTTTCACCATAAACTATAAATGGTATAAAAATAGCACATCCACAGTCAAACATATCACAAAACCTTAAATAAAATATATAAGTTTTCTATCATAATAAATCAACTTCAAATAAGCGTAAAATCCATCAAAGGATGTTGACATAGATGAAATCAAAACTCTTTTTAGAGAAATATCTCTTTCTATTTTGAAATCATTTAAGAGTCTTGTATTTATGAAATAAATTTTTTTTTTTGAAAATATTCTTATAAGATTTTAAGGGATGCTTCGACGATTTTATAACAGTGGAAAATAGTTTCACCCGCCGTATAAGTTAAAAAAACATTTTTACCTTAATTCTGTCAAAAAGGTTAAAAAACACCTTGTTTGGAAAACGACGGAAAGATTCCTTTATAAACCTCTTATAAAAAAGTCAAAAAAGAGAATAATTGACTTTAACCCATATTCTAGTAAATAGTAAAAATGTTTTGAAATTCATTTTTAAGAAACATGGATGTGGATGATAAAGAGATCCCAGTAGATTATTACGTATAAACAACCTCGGATAATGAAGAGATTGTGAAATAAACCCTTACCTTGTACTTTTCCTTGGTTGGTGGTAGGTTAACCTCCATTATAATGGTGAATTAATTGTTATTAAATTATAAAAGAATCATATACATTAATATGATATCATATATGATCTTTTAACATTGATTTGTTAATAATATCTTAGTATTATCGTTGTTTCGGGTGTTAACTTACTAGTTTTCTTTTATATGTTTTGTTACGTAAGCTATGATTGTCATGTTTAGGTTGTATCTTATTCATATCCAGAATTATATCAAGTCCTTAAACATCATTTTTAAATCATAAAATGATATTTATAATTTAATGGAGACGATGGAGAATGAATCTCATCGTGTTCGTGGAGACGGTAGTCCATACGTAAGCACGAGCGACAATATCAATCTTTTGATATTAAAATAATATATAAATGGATGGTATATCATATATACAGAATCATTAACATTTTATATTTATTATTTACATGAGTTACACATCATTATTATACGCATCCAAATAATAATATACTGAATAACAATTACACCACGACGTGGAGACGGTAAGTCGTACGTACGCACGTATGGTGACATGTTATTCAAAGGGTGGATAGAATACTGAATATGGTTGTACAATATTTATAATAACATCACAGTATATATATGATACTGGAGTTATTATTTTAGAATGGTATCAACAATGTAAGAAGAAGTGGAAGAAGAAAGGAACATGGAAAAGGGTGGTGAAATCATTACCTCTTCTTTGGGTTCTTCCTTTTGATTTGATAAAAAGGGAACCTTAGGTTGGCTTTCTGATCAAACTAAGGCCTCTAGGTTGTATTGAAAGATGTTGGTAGAGTATTTGGGCAGATTTTGGCCGAACCAAAAGTCTTTGAAGGTGTAAAGAAATGAGAAGGTGGAGTTCCCTTTTATAAGAGGGGTGAGGGGCACCTTTGGAAAAGCTAGAAATATTAATTTATAATAAATTCATAATCCGTTTCTAATGGCTCCAAAGTGTATTATTTAAATTTTAAGGTGGGGATGGGTCAAAAACCACTCAACCAATAGAATTTAGATAGGTTTGGGTATTTATATTAACCTTATCTTTAAGTATTAACCCTATGTTAATTAGTTTCACTTTTACAATGTCTCTTTGTATTTTTATATTATATAGTTAATAAACATACTATATACATCCAAGATACCCCCAAGTGGTCCATTAATGATACAACTATTATGAGATAAGTCTCTTGGCCTAAACTTATATTTTTAAGAATTTAATATAAATTAATAATATAATATTTGTTTTAAAAACTCTTTTATATCAATTTTGACACTATTCAATAGTTGATTTTTGTGAAACTCATAACAGAATTATTACTTCTAATAAAGTTAATTGAATCAATCCTACTATGTCATATTATCCTAGAAAATTATTGTAATTCATTAAAAGTCTCGAATTATATTTATTTGGGTATTTATAATATCAATTATTTTAAATTTTCACTATTATGGTAATTACTGCATCATCATTGTGTCATAAATAAATTAAATTATGTAATCTCTAAAAATTATAAATAAAATATCATTATGTATGAAATATTTTTATCTTTATAACGAATATTTATAGTAGAAAATCCAATATATATAAACCTATGTAAAAATTTTGTTGCTAAAAGATATATGCTTATGTCATTTTTGTACTTATTTTTAACTTAATTAAAATTAAGTGTCCCTTTCACCTACAAGTGGCTCCATGGGGTCCCAAAATCGACCCAAATATGCCTATGGTAGAACATGTATCAAAAAATGAAGCTAAGGCACGTTTTAGGGTAATTTAGTATTATTATAATATTTTTTTTAACCCTTATTTACCGGATTTACCCTTTAACCAAGGTAAATAAAATATTTACCGAAGTAATTATTCAAAATGTCTAAAAATAAAAGTTACCTATTTACACAATTTGAACATCCTGATTCCAAATATGGAATCCATTTTTCCAAATTCAAAACACAAAAGTGGCAGAAATTAATATAAAATTAATTCCCGTTGTTAAAACAAAAAACGTGTTTTTAAGAGATAATAACTATCAAAAGATTGTCACTTGTTTATGTCTGGTTTAATTGTAAAATTATGTCCAATGACCAGCATTGTATTAAATGGTAAAAATATATTCTAAATATACTTTAAAACCACTCAAATTCATAATTTATCACTATTAATTATTTTGATTAAAAAGTGGTTTTTAATTAAAATTTAGTAATTTTAACTGTTCATCAAAATATTAAAGTTATCTGAAAAGTACCAAAATTTCACCTTAGGATAAATTCAATATTCCGAATCCAAAAATGAAGTCCATTTTGAAATATAATATATATATAATTTCAAAAAGTAGGTATTACTATTCATAACGGCTAGTTTGATTGGTTATGGTGTGTTAGAACTCGGTGTTGCGTACAACACACGCTATCACATTATTCAAAGAGAAGTGTACCATAGAATCATGTAGTGTTACATGGGAAAAATGAAAGACATCATGTAACCTCAGTAGCGGTGGTGGTAACGCTAGCTAATAAGCCACCTCGCCGACCCGCCGCAACACTTCGAAGGGTCCGATGAACCTGGGAGAAAGCTTACTCTGCTTGCCGAACCTCCGCTGCCCATGCTGAGGGGAGACCTTATAGAAAACATGGTCCCCAACCTAAAACTCCAAGGGCCTCATCCTGGTATCAGCATACGACTTTTTTCAGTCCTGGGCCGCCTTTATCCTTTCCCGTATGAGTTGAACCTTATCTATCGTGCTCTGCACCACATCCGGGCCAATGATGCCTGCCTCCCCTACTTCGGCCCAACACACAAGTGAATGGAATGGACTCATGTACAAGGCTTCAAACGGGGTCATGCAAATGGTAGAGTGATAGATATTTTTGTAGGCCAACTCTACCAGGGGCAAGTGTCGCACCCATGATCCTCCTGAGTCCAGAACACATGCCCGCAGTATATCCTCCAAGGTCTGGATGGTGCGCTCTGTTTGTCCATCTGTCTGGGGATAGAAAGCAGTGCTAAGGCGTAACTGGGTTCTTAATGAATGTTTCAATCCTCTCCAGACTCTTGAGTTAAACCATGCATCTCTATCTGAGACTATAGACCTCGGAACTCCATGCAACCGCACCACCTCATCCACATTCCATGGTGCTAAAGTATCCACATTACTCGACTCCCTGATCGTCAAAAAGTGAGCCGATTTCATCAACCTGTCCACTACCACCCAGATGGCGTCGTATCCCCCTTGGACCTTGGGTAGTCCCATGACGAGATCCATCGAGATGTCGTCCCACTTCCACTCGGCGACATCTAGAGACTCCAGTAGGTCGCCTGGAACTCGGTGTTGATCCTTCACTTGCTGACACACTAAGAACTTGGCCACAAACTCTGCCACCGCTCACTTAACTTCGGGCCACCAGAACTGCCTCTTCAGTCCCTGGTACATCTTGGAAACTCCTGGGTGTACCACCAGGGGTGATTTGTGGAACTCAATAAGAACCTTGTCGTGCATCGCTCCTAGAACAAACAACCTTTCCTGGAAAAGCATCTGATTCTGACCATCCTATGTCCATCCTTCCAGAGCATTGCCCTGGTCAACTCAGTCATATATCACTTCGAACTCCGGGTCTCCCCACTGAGAATCCTCCACTTGCTGAAACAGAGATGACTGCACTGTCATCTAATATAGGCAGCCTCTGCCGCTATCCATCTTCTCATCCAGGCGTAAAGCAGCCAACTCCTCCATCACCTTCCAGTCATCCATCGAATCTCGGACCGCATCCTTCTGCATCTTCCAACTCAAGGCATCAGCCACTACATTTCCCTTTCCCTCAGTATAATAGATCTCGAATTCGTAATCCTGGAGGAACTCCACCCATCTTCATTATCGCAAGTTTAAGTCCCGCTGGGATAAGATATACCTCAAGCTTTATGGATCCGTGAAGACCACAAAGCGTTCCCCGATGAGGTAGTGCCGCCATAACCTTAGCGCAAAAATTACCGCTGCAAGCTCCAGGTCGTGGGTGGAGTAATTACGCTCATGAGGGCGTAGCTTCCTGGAACCATAAGAGATCACCCCTTTTCGCTGCATCAACACACATCCCAGGCCATGTCTTGAAGCATCGCAGAACACCTCATAAGCCACCCCTTCTTCTGGTAATCTCAGCACTGGGGCACTAACAAACTTCTCTTTCAGATAACTGAAGGTTGACTCGCACTACTCAATCCAACCGAAAACCTGTTCCTTCTTGGTAAGGGCTGTCAAAGGGGCTGCTACTCGGGAGAAGTTGGGTACGAACCTCCGATAGTAACCGGCCCGCCCAAGGAAACTACGGACCTCTACCACATTCTTGGGTGCTTTTCAAGAAACAACTGCCTCAACTTATGATGGGTCCACCACTACCCCCTTCTCGGACACCACGTTCCCAAGGAAGTGCACTTCTCGTGTCCATAACTTTCATTTCGACAACATCCCATAGAGATGATGATGTCAGAGGACCTCCAAAAATGTCCTCAGGTGCTCTACATGGTCCTCCTCTGATCTTGAGTAGACCAGGATGTCGTCGATGAACACAACCACGAACCGATCCAAGTACTCCCTGAAGATGGAGTTCATAATCCCCATGAACACAGTCGGGGAATTTGTAACACAGAAGGGCATGACTACGAACTCTAAGTGTCCATATCTACACCTGAATTCAATCTTCAGGATGTCGCCCTACTTCACTCTCAGCTGGTGGTACCCAGACCGTAGGTCGATCTTCAAGAACCATCCTTCCCCTTTCAGTTGGTCGAAAATATCGTCTATCCTCAGAAGAGGGTAGCGATTCTTGATCGTCACCTGATTCAGCCTCCTGTAGTCTATGCACAACCTGAGACCACCATCCGCCTTCTTTTCTAAAAAAAGACTGTAGCACCCCACGATGATGCACTCAGGCGAACATAACCCATCTTCATCAGATCGTCAATCTGAATCTGAAACTCCCGTAGCTCTGAAGGTGCCATACGGTAAGGAGCCATTGAGATCGGTCGAGTGTCGGGCTACAGGTCTATCCCAAACTCGATATCGCGCTGAGGGGGTAGAGTCGTCACCTCCTCAGGGAGGACGTCCATAAACTCACGGATGATCTCTGGCACTTCCACCATTTCAGTATCTACTGATTCCACTGTCACCTCGGCCAACAAGGAGAGGAGGGGTTCTTCTCGCCTGTTTCCCTTCTGACTTCTCTGCTTGCCGGTGAAGGTAACATGCCGGCCGTCCGAGTCTGATAACACCACCCTTCTTCGGAAACATTCAATGAAGGAACACATAGAGAATAGCCAATCGATGCCTAGGATGACATCGTATGGCTGAATCTGTAGTAGAAGAATATCCCTAACCAACTGATGTGTCCCTATCATTAGTCTACATTCCCGAAAAACAAACAAAAAGTTGGTCTGACCTCCGACTGGTGTGATCAACACCAGGGGAACTCGAAGTCTCTCGGCATCTAGACCCAAGGCACAGGCTAGACTAGGTGCAACAAAGGAGTGAGAAGCTCCGGTATCGAACAAAGCATAAGCAATAGTGCTAAACAAACTGATCGTACCTCAGACAACCTCCGGCCCTGCTGGAACTGCTGCCTCTGCGGTGTGTAACTGTCCACGCCCAGCTCCCCTGCCCCTCGGTGGTCGGCCAACTCTCCGACCACGCCCTGGTCGAGGTCCCTAAGGAGCACCCTGAGGTCGGCCTCCTCCTCCTACTTCTTCCCTCAGAGGAGCGGGAGATCGATGTCCATGATGCTGGAATGGTCTGGCTGGAAACTGATGCTGGGGCGGGTGGTGGGGCTGTCCACCACCGTCGTGCTGCACACGGTTCGGGCAGTGACTCCGAAGATGTCCGGGGATCCCACAGATGAAGCACCGCGGTCCCGAGCCTGAAGGAAAAGGGTGAGTGCTGGGGGAACAAAACTAAAACTGATGCAGTCTGCTCCCTGCTGGTCAGAACCTGGAGGGTCCTGACGCTGGAGGCCTGGTGCTGACGGCCTTCCCCTTTGATGGTCCTAGCTGGATCCCCTCTCTTGACACACCTCCTAGAGCGTGCATTCTCTCCACCACTTCGGCCTTCTTATGGACCTCCATGTACTTCAGCAGGGTAAAGGGGGTAACAACATACTAGAGGGAGGGTCGGAGCGCCTCCTCAAAATGCCTTTCCCGAGACTCCTCATCGGGAAAGAGGTTCGGGAAAAAACGTAGGATGTCCTTGAACTTTATCCCTAGCTCTCTCATGGACATACTCCCCTGCTGTAGGGAGAGTAGCTCCTGTCTCTTTTTCGCCTTCATCGTCGAGGAGAGGAATTCCACCCAGAACTCCCTCTCGAAATCCGCCCAAGCCACCTCAGACTCTCTCCTCTCCACCCAGGTAAAGCGTCCACCACTGACGCACCGCTCCATGCATCTGGATGACGGCCAGAGGAACCCAGTACTCAGTCGGGGCCTGAATTAGGCCGAAAGCTATAACTAGCTCCTCTAGCCAGCCTTCCATCTTCATGTCGGAGGTGTTTCCCTAATACTTCTCGAGGGTCTGTCGCTGGAATGCCCGAAGAGTCTTCTGCCACTAGTCGTCCTCTTCCTCTCGATCATCTCTCTACCGATTGGCCAAAGTAGTCTCTGGGGCCTCAATCGCTGGTACCACACGTGGTCGCCTTCCAGGTGCCATAGCTGCATGGTGAACAAGGAAATCCGAAGCCCAAGTAGTGAAGAATATCGTCTTCGAAACTTCTTAAAATTTTAAGTTATTCTTAATTCCCAAGACATCCCAGAAACACAAGAACACAAGTCATTATGATGCATGTACCTTTCCTGGGCCACGCCCGAAGACACCTAAGCCTCATCCCGAAGACACTTGGGAAACCACCTGCCGCACACACCTGGCCAACCGTCACACTGCCCCGCCCGAAGGATGTTGGGCTAATAATGGACCTCAGGCCATCACAACCTGACCAAAGATACTTGGTCTATCCAGGAAAGGGAGAAGAAAAGGAGCTAATAACCAGCCACTAAGAACAGTGTTGGGAAAACACCCTCCCCCATGAAATTGGGGTGTTCAACACTAAGTGCTCAACTTAGGTGGGGTGAAAATAAGAAACACGGGGGTGCAAATATGAAACACAAAACTACAAGTATATGTATAGGTAACAAGCACTCACCCAAGCTAGGTTTTTCTTCAGACAGCCTACAGATCACACCAACACTCAAGTCTAAGTCACAACTCTCGCCAACAAAGCCCATTTGTCCCATTCATGTTTTCCTATTCAGTAATAATGTTTAAATTTAAGAACCACTGGGCAACTAGAACCATAAGCATAACCAAGGAAAGCAAACCAGCCAATCGTAAAATTAAGTATCCACACTCGGTTCTCTAGTAAAGTCACAACAAAGTAAAAAGTGAGATACCTCAAAGTACTAGAACCAAAGACAACCCCGAGACGCTACCTCGTGTCCCATTCCCCAAAAAGGTTTTTCATCAACAGAGGATCCCACCCCAATTCGTGATATAAACAAAGTAACCACCCGGTCTTAAAACTCACAACTACCGAATCGATAACAACAGGGGATCCCATCCCCAATTTCATAACCACCGAGGGTATAAAAACAGTTATCCCATCCCACATCTCCAGCAATTGGCTCGTAAAAGAGAACAACCAAACTACCACCACCAACACAAGGCAGGGTCATGCCGGTATTTTCAGATTTAAATGATTTAACACAGTCCATGATTTCAATTTTTGTGTGTTTTTACCGGGGTTATCACAGAAGGATTGATCCTAGTGCCTCAATTTATTTGGCCGTATATACGTGATTAACCAATTTAATTTTCACATCAAGAGTTTACAACCACACACAAGACATTTAAAACATCAGCAGGGGTTCATTAGTGTACAAACAACGACCACCAATGACCTCGATTTTCAGAAGGCATAAGCCAGCACAACTCAACAAGATGATCATAAAATAAAACAGCATCAACGATCACAACCCCCTTCTTTCATTATAGAATCTAGTTCATTATCTTCAATTAGGTCTTTTTTATCCAATTATACAGAACAGAAGCACGCCCACCCCACATGATACACAAAAGAGAGAGAGGCGAAGGAGAATTTCCCTACCTGCTGATCGACGATCGACACTTAGGCCGGGCCCAAAACTTTATGGATAATGATGCGGATCGCCCGATGCACAAGAGTCTGTTTGTGAAAAGCCGCGATTTTGGAAAGGAGAAACCATGTCTAACCCTTAGTTTATAAGAGCCTCAGACGGTTGAGGTTAGAACGCGAAACCGCGTAAGGCGCGGGGGTCGTGGGTTGACCATGTGGCTGGGCAGTTACACACGGAGGTCTCTTGGGATTTTTAGGAATAAATTATTGGCTTTAAATTCTTTTAAAAGTAGTAAAAGAATTTATTTACGTCGAAACTTACGTTGCGGGAGTGGAAAAAGTTGGGTACTGGAAAAAAACAAAAGGCTCGGCGAGGGGACATGGTGCCACCGTCACGGTGCCACCGTCACGGTGTCACCCTTACGGTGCCACTATTTTGGTGGAGCCTCACTTTTGGCAAAGTAATGGGCCAGAAGGGTCCAGGCCATTACAGCTTCTCAAGGTGGTATTTTTTCGTATGCACGAGTGAAATTATCATAGCTCATATAGAATAGAACATTAAAGGTTATATATTATATAATGTCTAAATTATTATAATTATTTCATATATATTGTATATAAACAATATATCTATTATCATTTATAATCATCAGATATAGTCATGGAAATACTATTGACTTTTATTGGTGGGGTGGTAGTCATCTATACATAGGAATGATTATTCCTGTGTCATTTTACAAAAATGTGTGTAGTTTTAGGTGGTACACTTAACATAAATACATATAGGTATTATTAAATTACATGGATTATTATATAATCATTTTATAATAATAATTGAAGCGTTTTGAGGAATAAATAAAACATAAACATTGGTTGTTGAATGCCACATCTTCTTAGCGTATCTCGTTTTTGTTTTCACCAAAGACCTCAAATAGTTAAATTTTTTGCATATAAAAGGATTATAGAATGAGGTTTTGGAATTTTTTAATTTATTTTTTCAAGGATTATTTTAACTAATTTGTTTTTATTATGTAAAGAGAGGAGGAGAGTGTGTAGCCTTTTATATGTGGGGTGAGTGACACCCATTTAATTTTTTTAAAGGGAGAATTCCGATGATGTTTATTCATTTTACCAAGGCCAAATAATGGTAAATTAATGATACTATATGGTATAAATTTTAAATATTTCTATTTAATTTTTTAATGAGTTTATAGTTCATTTATTCCTTTAATTTTAATGTTTAACCACTCGGTAAACTCATTTTTTACCATCATCGGTGTGACTAATTTAACTAATTTAACAAATATTTGTACTAAGAAATTATGTAGGATTTACTATAAGATAAAAATTATGATTATAAAAAAATATAGAATATAGTTTTTCAAATTCCATTATTAGGTGTTGAAAATATTAATTTAATATAAATCTCATAGACGTGGCAGAGTAGTGTGTTTTTAAGAAGATGGTTTTTTGAGAAAAAATATTATTTTATATTAACTCTATGAATAATAATAATCATTATAAAAATTAAAATTTATAATTAATGATATATAATCTATAAAAATTTTAGACATTCCCCATTAAGAAATATTTTTATTAATTAAAATGGATAGACATTATTTATTTTAAAACTGTTTTTAGAAGTACATATTTCTAAACCCAACAACAAACATATCTTAGAAACCATTATAAAATTTATCCAAACTTAATTAAGTCTATTTATTATAAATATATCGTAATATGTTTAATATAAATCATATTAATACTATATTGTGACTTTTAAATTAATTAGTTTATTAAAAAATATTGTTTAATAAAAATCGTTATTTTTCACTATTCACTAAAAAATAAATATTTCTCGAACAATCCAAAAAATTCACCTAAATTATAGTTTTATATCCCATAAAAATGGTATTAATTTTATAAAATTATTTTTATAATTTTCTCAAAATTCAATTTTATTATAAGTGCACAAAATGCGACAAAACTTCATTTAAACAAATAAGTTTGTAAACCTAAAATTATATTTATTCAAATTTCTTGTAGAGAAAACACAAAGATTAATGATTACAAAATTTTGAATATATAATATATAAAATAAATTAAAACAATTTACCAAAACTAATTTGGATAATTTATTGACATAAAACACACTTCTCCGCGTAAAAATAGTTTTTCAGAGACATATTTTCCTTTTATATTGAATAGAGTTTTATTTTCATTTAAAATTATTTGGCCATCAAATAATTTATTTTATATAATTGGCTAAATTCTATTTTCATAATTTAGTTACTATAATTCATAATATCTGTCACAATGTAAAGGTGAAAACTATAATAATAATATTTTAAAAATATTTCATGTTTCATTTAAACTTAGTGTTGCATTTAACTCATGATAAATGTAGTGTTTCATCGACACAAAAAAAAGATAATTGGAGACATTTTTCTCATTAGCTATGTTTAATAATTTGTCTAATTTATTTAACAATTTTTTTAAAAAAATATCTCTAAATAAGTTTTCACTAATTTATTGATGTCTGTAAATGTTGTGAAATTAGTGATGTTTAAAAACATCACTATTTAGCGACACCCCATTTACCAATGTGTTTAAAAAACTTTAGTAAATAAAGTTATCTAAATTAGTGATGTTCATAACTGTCTCTTTTTAGTGACACCTCATTTTCCAATGATTTATTGAAATTTGGTAAATCAAAACTCATTTTCTGATGTTTCTACAATGTGTCAGCTATATTATTTGTTAGAAATTTAAATTTTTTACAGTAAATTTTGATAAAAATTATTTACTTTTTCTGAAAATATATATTTTTTATAATGAAATATTGTATTCCCTCTACCCAACCACCATTGTTATCTCCTTTCCCCTCCCTTTCTCATCCTGTGAATATCCAACACACTCACCCTATGGTATATTATGTTGAAAATTATATAATTTTATTATTATTTTTTTTATAAAAGATTTCATTCCCTAAGAACAACCAAATCATCTCCCCATTCACTACTTCATTTCCCATCCTGGTTATATACACCACACATGCCCTATAGTACCCACTCATTCCCTTCCTTATTTTCTCTATCTACATCCATTTTTTGTCTATACCACCACCATGGCCCTCTATTTCCCACCCAAGTATACTCCCCACCCTCTCCCCCCACATATGATTATATATATTTGTGTATGTGTTTATATATATATATATATATTTACATTGATTATGGAAAATGATTAATATACATATGTATATAATATTTATAAAAAAATATTGTTAATTTATCGATGTTTCCGTATAATCATTGCAAAATTAGTGATTTTTTTCAGGATTCATCACTAATTTGTGATGTTCTTTAAGAAAATATTTATTATTTAGATATTTTAAAAAAAAAACTAGAAAACATCACAAAAATATTGTTTTTTTGTAGTGTGTATTAAGAAAAATACAAAAATATTAAATTCATTTAATTGAAGTATATTGTAAATTCTTGTGGAGACACATTATCATCTAATTTCATATTTAATGACATTTACACTATCCAAAAAAATTATTCTTTTAATAAATCATAGTGTTACATCTTCCTCCCCCTGTTAATAAATTACGTCACTATAATTTGAACATTATCTTGGAAATCAAAAGATAGAAATTTGAAAATATATTTTTTTGTGAATAGAAATCCTTAAAAGTCTTAATAAAACATCCTATTAATAAAAGTGAAAAGTAAGAATGAGATTTATCTGAAATAACATGTAAATATGTTCCCAATTAAGCGAACATAGTTTATAGTAGAATGAAGGTGTAAATAATTATATTTAGTGATTGTGGCCATTGATTTAATACTAGTGAATGATCAATAGAAATCTAAGGGCCTCAAAATAAAAAGTCTACGATTATAAAAAATGCAATCGATACATGAAAATTAAAGTTCATATGATAACATGTTTTCTAATATCCTTTTCATAGAGTTGAGGAATTATCCTGCCATGTAAACTAAGATAATATGTAAATATACATACTTGATTAGTAGAATTTATTCTTTTTGTCAATAGTCACCCCGGTCACATATGATTGACTAAGCAGTGACTATTTAGTATGAATTTTTATTTTCTTAATCACAAAAATAATATTTTAATGAAAACATAACTATAAAGGGATTAACATTTTATTCATAATTTATAAAAAAAATTACCAGAACTAAAATGGTTAGGTCATGTAAAGATAATTATCAAAATGAATAAAAATTCAAACAATAATATCTAAATACCAATAATAACTCCCAAATTTCAATCCAAATAATTCCATATATTACTATCCTTAAAATTCGTCAAACAATTTCAAACTAAGGTCAATACTGAAAGATTATAAGGGTTTGATCACATATTCCTCCAAGATAAATCAACCATTTTTCATTAAATAAAAAACCATATATCTCTAACATAAACATAATATTTACCTATAAATGTTTCACATTACCCAAGAAATCATATAGGTTATTGGTAGTCATTACACCTATTTTTTACATTGATTATGGATTCAAGACATGTGGCCTTACGAAATGTAATGGTTTTTCACCAGACCATTTGGTTGAAATTTTTTCTTTAAACATGAAAATTGAATTACTCCCTAAATAAATAATCACGTTGATCATAGGGGTTACAGATACCTCAACCCAACAAAAAATCTCTAAATAATTCATCAGTAACATCAAAAATGTTACTACTTCAAACCATCAAATGTGATGAATAAGAATATTAACTCATGATTAACCTTAACATCATAAAACTATAATGATATCAATAATTATTAAGATAAACTCACATGAAAACATTATAATATCCTAAGTTATCGAAACTAACCTCTAATATTATCTACAATAGCCCAAAACTCATACTCTCAGATTTGGTGTTGAAATTGTATACATTACATTTTCATCTGTGATTTTAATTACTGTGAACCATTTTCCATCCAAACTGTAATGCCTAAAATAGGAAACAACATCTCACTTACATTTTCGAGTACATTTTATATTTTGAGTTTAATATAATTAGGAAAAAATATTACATAAACATTACCCGTGTCATCCAATAACCATTTCTCCTACATAACCCAGATTTAATAATTTCACATTATTTCATCATCATAATATATATAAAATACCTTATATAGATAATTCATCCATACTTATTATTTATATATTTGGGGAAAGTAGTCATAATAAGTGTTATCTCAAATTCTCAGTAAGGTTAAACAAAGTATTAGTAATTCAATGTCATTAATGAGCAAAAGAAGTGCACAAGTTTATGATGAAATAATTAGAGTGCATGAGTCAAACATAAAATAAATTATAATCATAAATACATAGATTATAAAATATAAAAACATGGTGAATGAAAGAGTTATAAGAATTAATAATCATGAGCCTTGTGATATGAGTCTTGATCATAAGAAACAGTGTGTACCCAAAACATTAATAAAATAAATGTGTTTTTTAAATTGGATCATTTTCAATCGTATCTAATGTTAACCATATGTCATAAATAATGGTATCCCACATAATTCATAGGAGAACCCCAAAATAAACTCTAACCCTCTTGCATCCCAAGATAGGTTACATTATATAATGCATTAGAGTGCTATATTGGTGCACCCTCATTCAAGTTATAATGGTCTCAACCAATTATTTCTGGGACTCCCCATCATATAAGATGTAATGGGCTCACCCAATGCTATCTGGGATGTCACATCATATAATTTGTATCAGTATCACGAGATGATATCTAGGCTCCACATCATATAATATGTAACAAGTTCCCCTGGTGGTATCTTGGCACACCCATTTCCCATGTATAATGCACAAGTACCATTACATGATCAAAAATTTATATGTTTAGAATTGTTTAAAAAAATTAAACATTTAAAAAATAACTTTTAGATATCAAAAAAAAAATTTCTTTTAAAACCCCATTATCAGTATAAAAATTCCTTTTTATTTAAAAAACCCTTTTTTCAGTTCAAAATTTCAGATATAAAAGGAAAAAGGGAATGTATTTCGTGGGAAAATAAAATCATGAAAATGATTCCATAAATTATATAATTGTAATAGTTGTGGTAATGTCATTTTCTCTATTTACATTAAGAATATGTCATTTCTTTTTTCGTTTATTAAAACTTTTTGTATAAAAATCATAAAAAATAATACTTTTGAAAAACGTTAAAAATAAATTAAAAAGACACATAAAATTTTCATTAAATATAATTTATTATCAAATATAACATTTCATAAAAATATGTTTAATAAAACATTTGCATGGATGAGAAAATTATTCTGATAGAAAAAACATTAAAATATGGGTTTTTAAATAAAAAGTCCCTTATCAAAATAAAAATATTTGAATCATAAATCTAAATGATATAATTAAATTTAAAAAAATTAAATATCATAAGAATAAATAAATTCATGATATAACATGTAAATCCCCAAATAATTAAATAAATTCATGATATAACATGGATATGTAAATCCCCAAATATTTACATTTTATAATCATATAATAAATTCAGGTGTATTATATACACCATAAAATAAATATAAGTGGTGAATATGTCATATATCTCATAAAAATAAAAGTTTGATGAGAAAACCCTTACCTTGAGTCTAACATATCATGTCTATATTTTTATTAAATAATAATAAACTCATGATAATTATTTAATTTTTTTAGAGAATTTTCATGTTTATTATTACAATAATTTCCATAATTAACTAGTTATATATAATTTCTTATCCAATTAATGTTATGTCATATTTGTTTACCATATTCAGCTAATGTGTCAATAAAATATTTTCTAGTTTGAATATGGTCAAATATGTCTTATTTATACATATATATATAATATTAATAATGATCTAATTATCATATATATTAATCAATTATAAATTTAAAACCAATTATCAAAGAGGGTTATGAAAAATTAACAGATGTTGAAATCATACCGAGGGTAGGATATACGTATGTATGATTAATGTTTCAGTATTTAATGATCAGATGGTAAGAAAAAATTATATTTCAAGATTTATACTAATATAATAAATAATATATTTTTAAATTATATAAATATATATATATATATAATTATTTTGATGTGGGGATGTTAAAATAAATCTAATCACTTCGGGGAGGTGGTATTCCACACATCGAAATACGACATTATTATTTTATCAATGAGTCAAAAAGTTAAAAAAATTATATATTAAATATAATAAATGATAAAAAATTTACTAATATAATAATTAATTAATTTTTCTAACATATTCCAATTATAATTTCCCTTACCACCTTCCACATTATTCAATAGTGAAAAAACAAATCACATCACTTAGTGGGGTGATAGTTCATCATACACATGAGGGATGTTATCTTGTCACTTGATAAATGAAATGAAAAAGTGTGTATATGATATATTGAATATAGTAGTATAATTATGTTTTAAATATGAAAAACAAACTTTATATTGATTATCATATTATATCATCAGAGGTGGTAATGAAAAACCGAATGACATTGTTTCGTAGGGTTGTAGTTTACCCCACATATGAATAAAGATTTTTTAACTTACTTGATAAAAGTTTGTGTGGTAATAGGTTTTAACAATATGAAAAAAAAATTAATTATATATAAGAAAATGATATTTTTATATCATCATGGTATAAGAATATTTGAATTTGGTGGAGGAAGAATTAATATAAAAACTCTCATTGATGTACACTACCTCTTCATCAGGTATCTCCTTTTAGTTTTCAACAACGTCCTTCCATGGTTTTACTCACTCCCAATGTAATTCATCAAATATTTGTAATGACAATTTTAAAATTTATTTTTTAAGGGACTTCCCCAACCAATTGATTTTTATGGTCTGAAGAGAAAAATAGAGGGGTTCGATTTTTATAAGTGGGGTGAGTGATACCCTTGTAATTGTTCTGAAATATTGAATTCCATCCACATTTTGTTTCCTATAACTAGAACCCATTAATAGTAAATTCAAAATAATAAAAGGTATAAAATCTATATATTTCTTTCCAATGTGTTTTTGACAAGTTTCTAGGTCCTTTTTACCATTATATCTAAAGAATAATCTCTTTATAAACATGTTTTTACCATAATCATTGTGACTAATTTTATGTTTTTTCCAAATTAATTAATGTAAAAATTAAGTTCATATTATTATAAATTGTAAATTACTCTAATTAAAAATATGGATTGCATTTTTCAAAAATAAATTGAGATAATGGGTAATATTTAGATTAATATTAACCCCACATAAGTGGCGATATAACTGTTTTTTAATAAGAGATATTTTTAGACAAATATGATTATTTATTAACTATATGTCTAAATAAAATAAATATATGAACCTATGTTAAAATTTAATGATATATATTTTATATATATTATTTAAAAAATTCTTATTATTGATTAGTTTTATTAATTAAATATGATAAAAATTATGCATTTTAAAAACATTTTTAGTAACACCAATTTTGAAACCCAAAAACAATCATATACTAAAAACAAATATATGGTTGATTAAAAAGTAACTAAGGAAATTAAATATAACTAATTAATAAATAGGTTACTTCAAATCATATTCCAATAATATTTGTAATTTTAAATTAATTAATTTATTAATACAAAAATACTTCTTAAAAAAACTAGATTTTTCACTATTCACTGAAAAATCATTATTTTTTGAAAGATCCCAAAATTTCACCCAAATTAAATTATGTTATTAAAAATCCAAAAATTAATTTATTTTTATCAAATTATTTTTCTAAAATTTTCAAAAAAATTTATTATAGGTTCACAAAAGTCGGAAAATATTTTTTTAGAGAAATACATTTTTTATGATTAAAAAAGAATTCATTTTTATTTCAGGTCTATAAATCCCATAAAAATAATTTTAAATTATTTTAAAATATATTATATATAAATTTACTAAAAATAATTAACCATTGTAATTTTTTTAAAATTGATTGATACAAAACACACCCATGTTCATAAAAATACTTTTTCCAAAAAATATTTCCTTTTATTTTCAAAAGGTTTTTATTTTCATTTCAAATTAATAGGTCACTAAATATTTCATTTTATATACATGGGTAAAGAAAATTTATAATTATTTTTAGTCTTATTCAAAACCACCTTCTTAATGTATATGTTACGAATTTCAATATAATATTTTAATAATATGTTTTGAATAATTTAACCCTACCCTTGTATGTAACTCGTGATAAAATTTGTGTCATCTGTAAAATAAAATATATAAAAATTAAATTTATTTATAATCTGTTTATCATAAAATCTCACAGAGTTCCTCTCATATCTAATTTCTTTGTTTCATGTCATTTACCAGATTAAAAATAATTATTTTCTTCTTTTAACTTGATGGTTTATAAATTTACACCTTTCCAAATAACTTTTGATATTTAGGATTGAACCCATGAAGCACAATTTGTTTCTTATTTTTCTAAAATATTCATAAACAAATTTAACTATTAAAATTATGGGAAAATTATTTGAATCTTATAGCCACTTTTCATTTCATTTCACTTGAAAATCCTATTTTTAGTGGATCACTTATACTAAATGTTTCCCAATTTTCCCAAAAATAAAAACTAATGTTTGATTTCATCATTTCATCATTTTTTGGTATGACTAGTAGCATTTTAAACTTCTCCCAAATCAACATTTCTTCATAGAGTGTATTCATGAGGTTTAGTGTGATGCATGGTTGTCTCCTCCTTATGATAATCATCAAAAATTGTTTACCCTTTTTTAAGAACTATACGTTTGGGATGAGAATAAACATTTCACTAGCCACTCCATGGTCTCATAGAGCTCTGGATGGGGCATGTACCTAATAGAAATATAAGGAACCAGCCTTAAACCTTACTTAATCTTGAGCTATTACAAGATTACACATTGAGGATCTTTTCAGGTTTAGAGTTTTATAGAATTAGATCATCAAACTTGCATTACATTCCACATTTAAACAAAGTGGTTACATAAAAGATAGTATTCATTCTTCCCATCAACGGAAATATATTTAAAATAAAACATGGATTCATTCTTGACACATCCTTGACACTATCATCAAATCATGTACCATTCCCTTGACCTGTAAAAAACATTTCAAAAACTTGGGATGAGCATAAAAAGCTCAGTAAGGGATATAAAAATATGGAAAGGAAACATGAGTACATGTATACATAAGAATGAAATCATACTTTACCCATAAAACATAGGCATATCAAATCATGAATAAATCATAGAAATCATTAGTCATAAAAGGTAACTTGAGGCATTCATAACATTCTTACGTAGGGAGTAACCCTCTTGGTTAAGTTTGGAATACCCATCACAGTATATTCCCTAAATCTCTTTGGAGAAACCTTAACGTTTCACTGCTTCGCGTTACCCAATGCATTGGAGAGCTATATCGGGCTCACCCGCCCTTAGTTTATCACGGAACCACCCGTTTTCATAACAATTACCAAGAACCATAACATAAATGTATCACATAAAACATACATAAAGGAAACATAACATTTCCACATTTCAATCACAATATAACATTTTAGTATATTGAAATAATGAATCCATTCAAAAAGAAACCATTTCCAAAACCATTTAAAACATTTAATAATGATATTTTTGAATCAAAGTGTCCCATACCACCTTGAAGCTTAAAATTTTAATCCATTAATATCCATATAAATAAATCTTTAAAACCATTTTGAAAACATGGATATTAATAAGAACAAATAATTAAAACATTTAAAGCGATATTTTGGTTAAAGGGCTTTTACCAAAATTAGAGACACTTGAATACAATAATTGAGTAATAACATTTAGTCAGAACTTTATAATATCATGAGAATAAATGGATTCATGATATAATACTCCAAAGGACAGTATATACACCATATAAGAGTGAATTGGTGAATAACAACAATGAACTCTCAATAAAAATGTCAAATGTGATGAAACCCCTTATAAAGAAGGTATCCTTAAATTAAGGACAAATAAATCTCAAAAATATGTGTGACAAATATAAATACACCCAATATAAGTGGATATTATGTGTAAAACAATAAAAGGTCATTCACACATATTCAATGGATGACATATTCAATGACTACATGTTGAACCCAAAGAAATCGAAATTGGGTTAAAAAGTTCCCTTGACAGCCTAACGGCATCACATCAAAATGAGTTGATGAGAGATAAAAAAGTGTATCTCATCACTTGGACATAAAATTTACATCAATAATGATATATGAGAACATATCCCAACATAACAATATGTAAATTAAAAGACCCAACAAAAGAAGTCTTTTAAAAAAGAGGAGGGTGAAAGGTTCCCTTACCGACTTGGGTATCATTCAAAACATACACCCCATGAAAGAAGAACAATAAATCATTGATGTAAATACTCCTAAAGGAAATTATATTACAAAAATTGTAGAATAATGTAAGTACATACACCAATAAAAGGAAATTGTGGCAAATGTAGCATAAATCTCACAGGAATAAATGTGAGATGAAAAATCCCTTACGAAAACTCGGCAGCCTAACGGTGCCACATAAAACATCCAAAAATGGATTGATGAAATCAAATAGGGTATCTCATCACATTACAACAAAATGTAAAGAAATAGGAATATGAAAGAACATCCCCCATCATAACAAATAGGAGCTTAAAAAAGTGACATAAAGGAGAGTACTTAAAAAGAAAGAAAGAGGTTAGATCTCTTACGAAAGTTCGGCAGCCTAACGGCGCCACTCAAAACTTCCAAAATGGATTTATGAGAGAGAATAGGGTCTCTCATCACATGAACATATAAATTACAGTAGGATTAATATAAAAGAACATCCCAATCATAAGAAAGATGAGCTTAAAAGAAATGACATAAAAGTGTGTACTTAAAAAGAAAGAGAGGAGTAGGATCCCTTACCTTGGGTCCGACTTGACTCGATCGTTCTTTAATCTCCTGAATAATAAACTTGAGTTAATTTATAATTCCTTAAGAACCTTTTTCAAGTTCATTATTCCTTTTATATCACTTATTACCATGTCATAAACATTATGTAATCATTTAAGTTAATAATATTTGTTTTGCCGATATTTTGTTCTTAAGTCGAAAGTGGACTTCTTACAATTACATGTTGTTCGTGTGGCCAAATTTTTATTATATCAAGAATTGTATTCATGATTTAGATATCATATATGTCATATATATCCAGTAAATGCATGCATTTATAACATTACATAATCATTTAGAGGTAAGAAATGAAATGCACCGTTCATGGAGACGGTAAGCCGTACGTACGCATGAACGCTGCTTTCATTTCTATTTCGTATTTTATAGAATGGAATAATAATAATATAAA
This sequence comes from Viscum album, assembly GCA_963277665.1. Classification (NCBI taxonomy): domain Eukaryota; kingdom Viridiplantae; phylum Streptophyta; class Magnoliopsida; order Santalales; family Viscaceae; genus Viscum; species Viscum album. The sequence continues at coordinate 1,842,645,582 of OY728157.1, read as the reverse complement.
GGTATATTATAATTCCAGTATACTATCATATATAATATCATAGTTCCATCATTTATAAGTCCCACATATGGTATTTAACGAATCAAATCACTTTGAGGGGGTGGTAGTCCGCACTTCCTTAAATGAAGATATCGCGTTTACCCATAATGGAAACTATAAAGGTATGCCAAAAATGAAAAAAAACAGAAGCTTAAGGAAAACATAAACATATTATATATCATATATAAAAATAGTGACATCATAATGGCCACCTTTGAAGGTGTTAAATGAGTATTGAACAATCATCATTTCGGGAGGTAGAATTTCGCCATCCACGGAAACCGTATGTTCATTAACCATTTGATGTAGTTGTGTGAGAGTGTAGCTCGAATAAATCTTATAACAACATCATAGTATATTTAATATATTGTTTTTGTTACAAAAGAAGTAAATAAAAAGAGTTTAGGGGGTTGGATAAGCAAAATAAAACAAATGAACATGAGAGAATGAATTACCTTTAAAAGTGTAACTCCTTTTGATTTGAGCCTAAAGGCTTCCTTTGAAAGGATTCTGCCCAAAGGGAATCCTCTAGTATGAGGAGAGAGATTTGGAGAGTTTAAATGGGCAGGGTTTTGACGAGCCAAAGGCTTGAGAAGTGTGTGTAATGAGGTAGAGGTGGGGGCCTTTTATAAGAGGAGAGGAGGGGCACTTTTGGAAAGTAAGAAATATTACTTTATTTGAAAATGAGTTTTGGTTTTAAAAGGTCCCACATTGATATAATTCGTGGATAAGGTGATAAGGGTTCGAAATCCACCCATCCAATTAGTTTTGGACATGTTTAGTTCATAGATTTTACATTATCTTTCCATTTTATTTTAATCGTTAAATAATGATGTCATCACGGCATCATTATGATGTCATAAATAATTTAATTTAGTTAATGTCTAAAAATTATAAAAAAAATTACTATGATGTATGAAATATTTTTATCTTTCCAATTACTATTTATAATCAAATATCTGATCTTTATAACCCCATGTAAAAATTGTTTTCGTAAAATAACTCAAGTTTGTGTCATTTTTACTTTAACATTAAATAAAACGTTATTTATGTCATTTCCCAACCAAAGTGGATCTAAGGGGTCCCCAAGTTGACACATGGCTTGTATTGGTCGGCCATGACACAACCAATGAGGGTAGGACATGTGTCAAGTTCATTTCATATTATTAAAACATTATTTTTACCTTAAACTACACTAATTACCTCTAATCGCGATTAAAAACATAATAAGTTACTATTCACCAAAAAATTATTTTAAGCTCATTGAACCACATTTTACTTCTTAATTAAAACCATGTATGTCAGATTTTTGAAATTGAAAACACAAAGGTGGCAAAATTTCATTTAAACGGAAAATCAGTTTTTATAAGTACCACTTAGTGGTTTCACTATTCATCAAAAATTGAAGTTTTTCAGAAAAATCCCAAAAATTTACCCTAAGCTATATTTGATATTCGAATTCAAAAATTAAGTCTATTTTAAAAAAATCAAAACATATAAGTCACATTAATTAATTTAATAATTAATTCCCGCTGTCAGAGCAAATAGCGTGTGTTTATGAAATAATAAGTATCAAAAGATTGACATTGGTTTAAGTCTGATTTCAAAGTGAAATTAATTCCAACGACCACTATTGGATTTAATGGTAAAAATGTATTCTAATTTCACATTAAAACCAATTCAAAAGATAATCTAATAATATAAATAAATTAGATTAAAAAGAGGTTTTGAATTAAAATACAACATTTTACACTATTCATTAAAAAAAATGAACTTTATCGGAAAGATACCAAAAATTTACACAAAGTAAATTTTGATGTCCCGATTCTTAATAAGAGTTTTATTTGGTCCAAAATAATGTTTAAGAGTGAATGAAACTATATTTAATGGTGGTTCAACATCAAAAGGTGATAAGTGAACCTTTAGTGAAAACTAGGGCATATACGCCTAAAATTGAATTCTTTCCGTATTTTAAGCCTCTATCCTCTATTGGATAAATGTAAAAACATATATAATCATATTTTAGTTATTTCTATCCATTCCCTCTAATACAACGGCTACATGTTAACTACCATTTAAAATAATATTATTTTATTATTAGAGTGCAACGTAAGATTCCCAAGAAACTCATTGTTGCGTGTTGGGTACTCCATCGAGCATAGCGTCACCTTTAAATTCATATCAATATTTTATTCACAAATATGGATAAATATGAAAATGTCATATTCTTTATTTACCTGGGGTGTTACATCCTTCCCCCCTTTTGGGAATTGCGTCCTCGCAATTTTAAAATTGCGCTTGGAAACATCCTTGAAAGTCCCACATCGGAACAAGAGTCGGTAAAACAATCACTTTAAAATAAAGAAAGATAAGCACAGAGGTCACCCGAGTTAACCCATACTATGATTCCATGTAGAAAAATATGGACATGGAGGAGAAAACATAGGGTCATGTTCTGATGGAGAGTGATAGAAAACATGTTTAGGAGAAAGTTAACAATAAGAAAATCACAAACTTGTGATGGGTTAAACGGTGTTGGGTTCCCCAGTAGGAAAATTTAATAGACAACATATTTGTTTTAAGTTACTTTTTATTGAGGAATTTATTCATAAGGAAACATAATCACTTATCATGTTGACTTTCAACTTTTACAAAAACTCATATTTTCTCCAAAAGAAGAGTATTTAGGAAGACTTGTTCACATTAAGAGTACTATAATCAACTTCTATAGAATCACCTAATCCACCAAAGAGAACTATATACATACCATGTCTTTAGGCTTTAACCAAAACCAAAACCAAAAAGGTTAGTACAAGTTCAGATAATCCAGAAAAGGATAACCCATTAAAAAGAAAATCTATTCTTAATCTCCAAATTTGTCCAACAAAACCCAAAGTTCAACGAGGACCATCTGATAAACAATTTATCCATAAAATTCTTCAAAGTAAACCAATCTAAGATTGAAACCCAAATATTTGAAGGATTTAGTCACATAGTCTTCCAAGTTAAATTGCAACATTTATCTCCAAACAACATTAGTTGATCCTAAAGTCTCGTATTGAAAAGTAATTAACCTAATCACATATCCTCCATGATAGGTTAATAATTTTCATAAATAACCCAAAATCAACTTACTCTTAATTCATAAAATCATATATCTAAAAAGAATCAGTCAAACTAACCAGGGACTTCACGTAGTCCAGTGGTAGGTGATTAATACCAGTAGCACTTTGGTTGTGGGTTCGATTCCCTCAGCTTTGTCCGACGCGACGGGTAGTCACATGGTCTACGTGTTTTCCTTTTTCCAAAACTATATAATTCTCAAATCATTCACCAAAAAGGTTTAAAATATTCAAAAATGATCATAACATATTTTAACCTCAGGTTTATCTCATTCCTTTCATTTTCCATCATATCATAGTGTAACCCATAATTACCTAAAAAGTAAGGATCATATAAACCCTAATGGTTACCTTAATAATTATTACCTGAATTTCCACATCGAGTTGTCTATATCGTACATGATGCATTAGAGAACTCACCAAGGTTGAAGTGGTTGATCATGAATCCTTGATAGTTGGTTTAGAACAACGATGAGATTCCTCATTGAATCCCCCATCTCATCCAGTCTCTTAATCAGAGATCCACCATAGTTTCCTTCAAACCCATTGTCACTTTGGTGCCTGCTAGATCCAGCCATTTACTAAAACCAAAAAGGTCAGTGTGAGTATATCAACATAACCATCATGTACTAATGAGGAAGATAAACACTAAGATATACTTACTCATTCACTTTATCTAAAACTAGGACTCTTTCTGAAATCCTAACCATTTTGGTAATGTCACTTATTCTTAGAGAAAACCCTAACCTCTAAAGTTATCTAAAATGACCTTTGATACCAACTATAAGGCCCCAGCCTTAAACCTTACTTAATCATGAGTTATTACAAGATTACACATTGAGGATCTTTTTAGGTTTAGAGTTTTAGAGAATTAGATCATGAAACTTGCATTACATTCCACATTTAAACAAAGTGGTTACATAAAAGACAATATTCATTCTTCCCATCAACGGAAACATATTTAAAATAAAACATGGATTCTTTCATGACACATCCTTGACACTATCATCACATCATGTACCCTTCCCTTGACCTGTGAAAAACATTTCAAAAACTTGGGATGATCATAAAAAGCTCAGTAAGGGATATAAAAATATGGAAAGGAAACATTAGTACATGTATACATAAGAATGAAATCATACTTTACCCATAAGACATAGGCATATCAAATCATGAATAAATCATAGAAATCATAAGTCATAAAAGGTAACTTGAGGAATTCATAACATTCTTACGTAGGGAGTAACCCTCTTGGTTGCGTTTGGAATACCCATCACAGTATATTCCCTAAATCTCTTCGGAGAAACCTTAATGTTTCACTCCTTCACGTTACCCAATGCATTGGAGAGCTATATCGGGCTCACCCGCCCTTAGTTTATCACGGAACCACCCATTTTCATAACAATGCCCAAGACCCATAACATAAATGTATCACATAAAACATGCATAAAGGAAACATAACATTTCCACATTTCAATCACAATATAACATTTTAGTATATTGAAATAATGAATCCATTCAAAAAGAAACCATTTCCAAAACCATTTAAAACATTTAATAAAGAGATTTTTGAATCAAAGTGTCCCATACCACCTTGAAGATTAAAATTTTAAACCATTAATATCCATATAAATAAATCCTTAAAACCATTTTTTAAACATGGATATTAATAAGAACAAATAATTAAAACATTTAAAGCGATATTTTGGTTAAAGGGGTTTTACCAAAATTAGAGACACTTGAATACAATAATTGAGGAATAACATTTATTCATAACTTTATAATATCATGAGAATAAATTTACTCATGATATAATACTCCAAAGGACAGTATATACACCATATAAGAGTGAATTGGTGCATAACAACAATGAACTCTCAATAGAAATGTCAAATGTGATGAAACCCCTTATAAAGAAGGTATCCTTAAATTAAGGACAAATCAATCTCAAAAATATGTGTGAAAATTATAAATACACCCAATATAAGTGGATATTAAGTGTAAAACAATAAAAGTTCATTCACACATATTCAATGGATGACATATTCAATGACTACATTTTGAACCCAAAGAAATCGAAATTGGGTTAAAAAGTTCCCTTGACAGCCTAACGGCATCACATCAAAATGAGTTGATGAGAGATAAAAAAGTGTATCTCATCACTTGGAAATAAAATTTACATCAATTAGGATATATGAGAACATATCCCAACATAACAATATGTAAATTAAAAGACCCAACAAAAGAAGTCTTTTAAAAAAGAGGAGGGTGAAAGGTTCCCTTACCGACTTGGGTATCTTTCAAAACATACACCCCATGAAAGAAGAACAATAAATCATTGATGTAAATACTCATAAAGGAAAGTATATTACACAAAGAGTATAATAATGGAAGTACATACACCACTCAAATGAAATTGTGGAAAATGTAGCATAAATCTCACGGGAATAATTGTGAGATGAAAAATCCCTTACGAAAACTCAGCAGCCTAACGGCGCCACATAAAGCATCCAAAAATGGATTGATGAGATCAAATAAGGTATCTCATAACATTAAAACAAAATTTACATCAAGAGGAATATGAAATAACATCCCCCATCATAACAAATAGGAGCTTAAAAGAAGTGACATAAAGGAGAGTACTTAAAATGAAAGAGAGAGGTTAGATCTCTTACGAAAGTTCGGCAGCTTAACGACACCACTCAAAACTTCCAAAATGGATTGATGATAGAGAATAGGGTCTCTCATCACATGAACATAAAAATTAGAGTATTAGTAATATAAAATAACATCCCAATCATAAGAAAGATGAGCTTAAAAGAAATGACATAAAAGTGTGTACTTAAAAAGAAAGAGAGGAGTATGATCCCTTACCTTGGGTCCGACTTGACTTGATCGTTCTTTAATATCCTGAATAATAAACTTGATTTAATTTCTACTTCCATAAGAACCTTTTTCAAGTTCATTATTCCTTTTATATCACTTATTACCATGTCATAAACATTATGTAATCATTTATGTTAATAATATTTGTTTTGCCGATATTTTGTTCTTAAGTCAAAAGTGGACTTCTTACAATTACATGTTGTTCGTGTGGACAAATTTTTATTATATACAGAATTGTATTCATGATGTAGATATCATATATGTCATATATATCCAGTACATTCTTGAATTTATAACATTACATAATCATTTAGAGGTAAGAAATGAAATGCACCGTTCATGGAGACTGTAAGCCGTACGTACGCATGAACGCTACTTTCATTTCTATTTCGTATTTTATAGAATGTAATAATAATGATATAAAGTTATATTATAATTACAGTATAATATAATATATAATATCATAGTTCCATCATTTATACGTCCCACATATGGTATTTAAAGAATCAAATCACTTTGAGGGGTGGTAGTCCGCACTTCCTTAAATGAAGATATCGCATTTACCCATAATGGAAACCATAAAGGTATTCCCAAAATGAAAAAAAAGAAGATTAAGGAAAACATAAACATATTATATATCATATATAAAAATAGTGACATCATAATGGCCACCTTTGAAGGTGTTCAATGAGTATTGAACAATCATCGTTTCGGCAGGCAAAATTTCTCCATCCACGGAAACCGTATGTTCTTTAACCATTTGATGTCGTTTTGTGATATTTTAGCTCGAATAAATCTTATAAAAACATCCTAGTATATTTAATATACTGGTGGTGTTACAAAAGAAGTCAATAAAAAGAGTTTAGGGGGATGGAGAAGCAAAATAAAACAATTGAACATGAGAGAATGAATTACCTTTAAAAGTGTAACTCCTTTTGATTTGAGCCTAAAGGATTCCTTTGAAAGGATTATGCCCAAAGGGAATCCTCTAGAATGAGGAGAGGGATGTGGAGAGAGTAAATGGGCAGGGTTTGGCCGAGCCAAAGGATCGAGGAGTGTGTGTAATGAGGTAGAGCTGGGGGCCTTTTATAAGAGGAGAGGAGGGGCACTTTTGGAAAGTAAGAAATATTACTTTATTTGAAAATGTGTTTCGGTTTTAAAAGGTCCCACATTGATATAATTCGTGGATAAGGTTATAAGGGTTCTAAAGCCACCCATCCAATAAGTTTTGTACATGTATAGTTCATAGATTTTAAATTATCTTTCCATTTTATTTTAATCGTTAAATAATGATGTCATCGCTGCATCATTATAATGTCATAAATAATTTACTTTATTTAATGTCTAAAAATTATAAAAAAATTACTATGATGTAGGAAATCTTTTTAGATTTCTAATTACTATTTATAATCAAAAATCTGATATTTATAACCCCAGGTAAAAATTGTTTTCGTAAAATAACTCAAGTTTGTGTCATTTTTACTTTAACATTAAATAAAAAGTTATTTATGTCATTTCCCAACCAAAGTGGATCCATGGGGTCCCCAAGTTGCCCCATGGCTTGTATTGGTCGGCCATGACACAACCAATGATGGTAAGACATGTTTCATGTTCAGTTCATATTATTAAAACATTATTTTTACATTAAACTACACTAATTACCTCTAATCGCGATTAAAAACATAATAAGTTACTATTCACAAAAAATTATTTTAATCTCATTGAACCACATTTTACTTCTTAATTACAACCATTTATGTCGGATTTTTGAAATTCAAAAAACAATGGTGGCAAAATTTCATTTAAACGGAAAATCATTTTTTATAAGTACCACTTAGTGGTTTCACTATTCATCAAAAATTGATGTTTTGCAGAAAAATCCCAAAAATTCACCCTAAGATATATTTGATATTCCGAATTCAAAAATGAATTATATTTTACACAATTCAAAACATATAAGTCACATTAATTAATTTAATAATTAATTCCCGCTGTAAGAGAAAATAGCGTGTTTTTATGAAACAATAAGTATCAAAAGATTGACACTGGTTCAAGTCTGATTTCAAAGTGAAATTAATTCCAACGACCACTATTGGATTTAATGGTAAAAATATATTCTAATTTCAATTTAAAACCAATTCAAAAGATAATCTAATCATATAAATAATTTAGATTAAAAAGTGGTTTTCAATTAAAATACAACATTTTACACTATTCATTAAAAAATGAACTTAATCGGAAAGATACCAAAAATTTACACAAAGTAAATTTTGATGTCCCGATTCTTACTAAGAGTTTTATTTGGTCCAAAATAATGTTTAAGAGTGAACAGAACTATATTTAATGATGGTTCAACATCAAAAGGTGATAAGTGAACCTTTAGTGAAAACTAGGGCATATACGCCTAAAATTGAATTCTTTCCGTATTTTAAGCCTCTATCCTCTATTGGATAAATGTAATAACATTTAAAAACATATATAATAATATTTTAGTTATTTCTATCCATTCCCACCAATACAATGACTACATGTTAACTACCATTTAAAATAATATTATTTAATTATTAGAGTGCAACGTAAGATTCCCAAGAAACTCATTGTTGCGTGTTGGGTACGCCATCGAGCATAGCGTCCCCTTTAAAGTCATATCAATATTTTATTCACAAATATGGATAAATATGAAAATGTCATATTCTTTATTTACCTGGGGTGTTACAAGAAACCTAATACGTTGCTGGGGTTTTGGATTCTATTTTGATATTCAAACCTTCATATCTATAACATGAAGTATTATATAAATTATTCAAATATTTTAAATATTTATTTCACTATATTGGTAAAGAGATATTATTTAAAATAATTCCCTTTCACATTGAGCTTTATATCCACTTCATTTTCTCATTTATAAATGAGTATATATTTTAGATCATCAATATTTTCATTATTTTCCGACATTTCGTCACCATTTTTATATATTAATATTTGTTTCAAAAAAAATAAACTACCATCATTGGATTTAAGCCTCTATTTTGTGTTTTCCTAGAGGAATTACTTGAGTTTAACCTCATGATTGACTATGATCCCAACATTATCATTCTCATAATTACGATCATTAACCTGATTTCTGTCAATAATAACTAAAATTTGATCTTCAATCAGATCCCTAATATCCTCAACAACAGTTTCATAGGTCTTGTCTAAGATTTTTTCATTATAATAAATATATTTCTCATTTTGAAAATTATCTACGACTATTTTCACAAACTCTTGTCACCTTGGAAGGGCTACATCCTAGATTCTTCATTCTTGTCATATTAAAAAATCATTTAGATGTGACATATATAATTTTACCTCATTAGAAGATATAAATTGTATATATTCCCTGGAATTTCTCATTTACCATCGTGAGATGATAGTATAGGATATACATCACCCAATAGACCTCATTTTCCTCTGTATATTCTTTAACATAATGTTTCTCTATCTTTTTGAATGCAACCTTTAATGATTTACCCTTTAACCTATCTTCATTGTCATCATTTATCATTTCATATATGAATTTTTATCTATAATGGATATCTATATAATCTTATTTAATATAATTTTTTTTGTAACATCTCGAGTTTATAAAATGTAAAACTATATTCGATATCGTACATGATACACCACATCATGTTAAAATGAATTATGAAAAATTATTATTTTAATTTTGTTGTTGTAACATAGTTTTTAAAATGAAGATAATTAAATATATTAACCAAATTAAGAATATATGGTTTATTCATTTGTATATAATTAATTATTTAGTTCCAATTAATTATAAATGAAAAAACCTTTTTAAATAAAAAGAAATTTTTTTCTAAAAAACTATTTATGTTCATGAAGTGTTTTTATGAAAAAATAAAATCACTACTATTGGGATATATTAAATATATATACATGTATATTCAATATAATTTTTAACATTCATTTTATGTTTTTTCAAGACATGATCTATGATCAATTCCAATTTTACACTAAAACAAGTATTTTTCAATAAAGATTGGTTTGTCTCCTTTTAATGGAATACCTGTTTTAAATATTTTTTTCTCACGTCAATTAATTATATTTTATAAAAGAATTAGTTTTTATAATATTATAATAAAAATTTACCTTGGATGAATTTTTGGTATTTTTCTGAGAACATTCATATTTTGATGAATAGTTAATAATACAAAATATTATTTTAAAACTTTTTTTTTCAATGTTATGTATATATTGAAATTGTGATTATAATTAATTTTACTATAACATTAAACCATTTTTAATCATTTAATTCAATTTAGGTCATAAGAATCAATTTCACAATGAAATTTGATGTTAACACATTGCGAGCTTTTGAATGTTTTTACTTTAAAACGTGTTTTCTCGATCTGTCAACGAGATTATATTAAAATTCATTTTTTCCACTTCTCTTTTTTTAAGACTAACATACAATGTTTGAATCAGTATGATATTTATGATATAATAGGATCAACATAATATTAGGAACATATGAAGAGTAACTTTAATAATTATTTTCATTACCACAATGAAGGGTAAATCAGGTCAGATAGGGGTAAAAATTGTATTATAAGTAACATAAAATTACCTTAACACTTGTCCTAAATTATCAGGATTAGTAATTTTAGACCTAAATATTCTATGGGATAATTTTATTTTCACTTGGATCCACTTAGATGACTTTATTCCCTTTATAGTATTTTATTTTAATGAAAAGACAAAGAGGAATTACTCATTATTAATAACTATAAAATTTTTAATATATATTTATTTAAAAGATATATCAGACTATAAATAATATTTATAAAGTTAAAATTATAACCTAAATATTTCTAATTTATTTATAATTTTTCAAAAATAAATAATTAAATCTAACATATACATATTGATGATGCAATAATTTCTTCAATAATTATAAAATCAGATAAATGATATTAAAAACTGTAAATAAATAATATTTAACATAATTTAGTTCTTACACATTTTTTAGGTATTAAATTTAAATGTTATATATGATTTTATGGATATTTAACAAATATATCGTTGCTTTATGATATTTCTAAATTTTCATGTAATGAATAGTATTAAAATTGAGTTAATTGATATCAAAAAATAAATAACATTTTATTAAATGATATAAAATTATACATTATCTATCCTTCTTCAGAATAATTGGTATAAGTATTATAATTTAATAAATGAATCATTTATTTGTCTTTTCCATGTTATAATAATTATATTAAACCTTGAGGTGTAAATTACATGATAACATGGTCAGAGTTAAAAAGATAAAATATGGGTTAAAACAAATGATAATGATTAATAACATTAAAAATTGTATAATTTAAATTTTATTAATTATATTCATCCCAAAATTGTAATATATTCTAAATAATATAGTTTGGATCCATTTTTATTTGAAACTTTACTTATATTAATTTAATATTTTGAAAAATTCCAAGAGTTCCCCTCACCTCTCCTCTAAAATGGAACTCATTCTTCTCTTTTATTCAAAATTAAAAAACCATTTATGATCAGAAAGATTATGCACAAATAACTTCTTATAACCTCTTAACACATTATATAGCCCTTAGTTTATTCGTAACACACTTCTTAGAGGTGTTAAGGTGTTAATAAAAGTTGATCTCCCAAAGAAGAGGTATTATTTTTAATTAATAGTTTCTATTTTATTTATTCTTCCACTTCCATCAAATATTATACAACCATGATGAGATAGAAACTAAACATTCCTCAATATGCTAATATTTTATTATTTTAGTATAATTACCAAAATTTATCTCTAAATCCATCATATGGTAAATGAATTAATTGTTCTTGTGCATGTGTGAACTATCACATCTATATACCGATATAATTCTTTTCCATTAACATCTGTCATGACTAGTTATAATGATGGAAATAATTTTTATATATTTTTTTCATGAATTATTTTTCATTATAATATAATAAGATATCAAATATGTTTTTACTATCCCTAGAAATAAAAATAATTACATCATTCTTGCGTACGTCTAAACTATCACCTCCACGAAGAAATGTGATAATGTTTTCAGAACCACATCACATTGAAGATATATATAAGTATATTTATATGTCTAACATTATATCAATAAAATTATGATCATTATAGAAATATAAAATAGTACATATATTATTTCCATAATGATGATTGAAGAATATAAATGTTACTTATGCATACATATGACCAACCGTCTCCAAGATTGTAATGCATTTCATTTTTCTTATCCATATTTATTGATCAAATTTAAAAGTATATGTGATGAATAAAATTTGTTATTATGTGAATAATATTATTCTAGAGAGTCTGGACTAATGACCACTTTGACTAATGTGATCTTACCAAAGACATTTTGGAATCATGTGTCGAATATTGACAAAATTTCTAAGATAAAATTAAATAATTAAGTAAATGTTATAATAATATAAAAACTTCTATAAAAGGATTAGTTAAGTAGAACATAGTTATAATGAATATAAATTATTAAACTATATTTATTTTTCAAGAAATATAATTATTGTACGTGATGAGTCCGGCATGAGGTAAGGGACTCTTAAACTAAAATATCATATTTAATGCTTTAATGTTTTATTCTTACAAATAATTTTCATTCATTTATACATTTTTTAAATGGTTTTATGGATTTATTTATGTCAACAAGAATGATTTAAAATGTAAAATCATCAAATTTATTTAAAAACATTCAATGTGGTATTGGAAATTTTGATTCAAAAATATCTTTTATAAATATTTTAAATTTTTTAAAAAAATTGATTAATTATTTATATAAGTCTCTTCAGATGAGTGAAAATGTAATTTTAAGAGTGATATGATGGAAATAAAATTATTTTATGTGTTATGATTTTATATTGGTACTTAGACATTTGATGGGGTTTATTTTATGAAATAAGGATGGTTGGTTCCATGATAAACCAAGGATGAGTGGCTATGTTATAACCACCAATGCATTGGGTATGAAAGTCATTTTTATCGATATTCCATTTCAAAGACTGATATGTATATAATTCAGCCATATAGATATTCTATTTGTAATAATGACATATATGGATATTTTTCATATGACTATTTCATTTACAAGAGTGGCATGTATGGAAGACGACCGTACAATTATTGTACTTCAGTGTAATTATGTTCAGTGTTACCTATTTAAATATTATATATTTTATTATGAGTTTTTATAGAAAAAATTATATTTTAGAAAGTTAATATAATGATCTTTTTGAAATGATTATCCATTTTTCTAAGTAAAAATTTTTATTTTTTAGAAAATGTTTTGGGGGTTTTCAATGGACAAATGGTTTTTATTATTTATGTCCCTTAATAATATTTTTTTCCTCATCCCACATTTTAAAAAGTTTTTTATAGGTTTTAATATTGGTATAGTCAAAGAATATTTCATTTCATGATGATAGTATTGAAGATATGTTTTGAAAAGTAATTATCTTTTTTTAAGTTATTCCTTTGGTGGGAGATTGGGTTCCATGAATAAGTGTCCACATGTAACGTATGGGACTAATTTGGAATATTTTCACCAAATTATATATAACTATAATCTATAAAAATCCTAGAATGTGAATTCTAGTTCAAAAACACTAGAATAAGTTATGTTTAAGGTTTGGGCATTATAGTGTGTATTAAAGGATTATCTATACATCATTGGATATTATAATGCTTTCTTAATAGGTAGGTATACCATCACAGGTTTATAATCGTAACGCATATCAAAATATACATGTCCTATAAACCCCTTTTGTGTTTTTATGTTAGTAAATTTATGGTGACTTACAGTATTTTTGGAGAAATTCATTTCTAGGTAATTATGGGTTGTCACATTTTTTTATGAAAAATGAAAGGCACGACATAACCATTGAGGTTAAAAATGTTATTTTATTTTTTATTAATTTATAATATTTTGGATTTTTTTAATAATTATATAGTTTAATAAAATAAATAACCTTTGAGGTGAGTGATAACGTGTAACTTCTGGAAATGTTGTAAATTTAGAACCCATAACTGAAGAAATACAAGGGTGTATTTCCAACCACTAGCATATATGTACACCTCAGTTAGTAAGACTTTTCTTAGTTAAAATATATCATTGAATAATAATAAGTTCATTTTGGAAATAAATGTTTTATCGAATGGATATCCATCATATTGTGAAATGATTTTTGATTAACAAATTAATTTTATTTTGAAAGGCATTCACTATATTGGGAACAATATATGACTAAGATAAAGATAATAATAGAAGATATTATTTGAGAAGTAAATTATGAATTATAATTTGGAAGAATATATGATTTTTTATAGAATTATGGTGATTCATTTTATTTATGGAAATAATCCTTATATCTTGTAAATTAAGTGATTTATGAAATTAATTTTTTTGTAAGAGGTATTAATAGTGATTAACGTTATTTGGGGATGAATGTTAAAATATATCATTAATGATTCTTCCTTAAAATCCTATTGATTTTTTTGTTTTAATCTTATTTTGGATTATTTTGAGAAATTTTAGGGAAAGTTATTTTTTTAATGGTTTATGTTGAATATTGAGTATAACTGTAGAAAATTGGAGATCAACGTTGTTTTTCATAAAATATAGGTCTATTATTTTTCAAGAATTATCATATACTATACTAAATTTTTTTATTTTTGTTTATTTTCAACAACCAGGGATATAAATATTTAGTCTTTATTGGATTATTTGATTCTCAATAAGTTGATTCTAGTTCTTCAATCGGGAAAAAATATTTTTTATTCTAATCATTTGGAGAAAAAAAATGAGTTTGTTGTGTAAGAAGATTAATGGGTGAGACTATACTTATAAATTAAGTATATTTACATATGTTATTATTATAAAAGTAGTAAAATAATTCCAAAACATAGTGAAAAAATATTTTGTGACAAAAACCTTATCTGTTTACTTTTATTTATTTGAAATCAATTCACATTTAACCCACAATAGATTTATAGTTTTTTATTATTAAATTTCTTAAGATAATTTTCTATTTCACTCTACCCAAAATATTTATTGTTAGTTTTCTCTTATATATTCATGATGTCCTATATGTAACCCTTGTATGTGTAATCTCAGGCGACCTTCATACTTCCCATTCTTTATTTTAAATTTGTATGTTCATTTATCATTTTTATGATGTGGTATTTCAATAATAGTATATTGAAAAGTCAGACCCATAGATTTAAATATATATTTCACATTTTTATGACACAAATTATTAAAGTTGGGGAGAATTTAACATCACAAATTTTTAAAAGGAAACTCTATGTTAAATAATATACATGATACACCGCGTCAAGTTCAAATAAACAGCTATATATTGTTACATAATTGTTACTATTATAACATAGTTGTTATAATTAATGTAAAGAATACTATTAAATAAACTATGAAAATATGGATTACATATGTATTTATAATTTATTCCTTAGTGAAATATTAATTATAAATAAAAATTAAACGTTTTAAAAATGAATGAAAATATATTTTCTGAAAAAATTATTTTAGTGCGGAGAACTGTGTTTATAAAATAATAAAACAAATCATATTGGGTTCTATTAATGATATATATATATATATATTTAATATATAATATATTTTTTAAAATTCATTTTATGTATTTTCTAGACTTGATATATGAACATATCCATTTATTCACATAAAAAAATATTTTCCAAAAAAATAATTTTTTGACTATTTAATGGTACACATATTCTAAATATAGTTTTTTTTATTTTATAAATTATATTTGAAAAAATAAAATTCTTTTTCATAATTATATTATAACAATTTTCTTTAGTTTATTTCTTGGTATTTTTCTGAGAACATTCTTATTTTGATGAATAATGAATAATACAATCATATTAGTTCCAAAATGTTGTTTCATAAAATTTATTTATATAGATAAATAATATTTTTAATAATTTTAAAAGAATAATTAAATAATTTTATTATCAGTTAATCTAATTTATGTCATCAAAATAACTTTCACATTTAACGTAGATATAAAAATATTGAGAACTTTTGAATGTTTTTACATTAAAAACATGTTTTCTCGATTCATCAACATGGTTAATTTTAAATTAATTTTAAGCACTTTTATGTCTTGAGTTTTGAAAAAAGGAAATACATGGTTGTAATTAGTATTATATTTATGATATAATCATATGAACATAAAATTTGGTAGATATGACTAGAAATTTTGGTAATTATTTTTATTGCCATGGTTATGTTAAAATTAGGTTACTAAGGGTACAAAAAATATTATAAACATTATAAAATTACCCTAGAAGATGTCGTAAATTTATTTGAGGAGTTAATTTAGACACTAATATTCCTTGGGACGATTTTATATCCACTTGGACCAACATAGATGACTTTATGCCCTATAGATTATTTTATTTTAAAGAAAATACAAAGAGGACATACTCAAGTATTGATAAATATAACATTTTTCATATATAGTTCTTTAAAGTAATATATAATTAGAAATAGTATTTATAAATATAATAATTTACCAACACCATGGTAATTTATTTATAATGTTTAGGAAATAAATAATTACATTAAATAGTAACACATTGATGATGGAGTAATTGTTTCACTAATAGAATAATAAAATAAATGATATTAAAAAATATTAAAATTAATAAAATTTTATATAACATATTTTGTACAAGATTTTATGGATTACTTATACATCATAGGTATTATTTAATTTATATTATTCAGATATATCATGTTTTTTGGATATTTTAAAAATTCAAGTAATGAATAGTGTCAAAATTGACCTAATTGATATCATAAAATAATTAATATATTATTAAATGAAATAAAATTTATAAAAAATAAATATTGCTACAATATAATTTTTATAAGTCCTGAAATTTCATAAATGACTTATTTATTGGTCTTTTTATATGTTATAGTAATTATATTAACCCTCAAAGTATAAATTGCATGATAACCGGGTAAAAGTTAAAAGGGTAAAATAAGGGTTAATAAATAAATTTGAGGATTAAAAAATTGTAAAATCTTATATAATTTTTATTTTATGAATTTTATTAGACAAACAATAATCATATATTTTAAGAAATTTAGTTTTTATCAATTTTAATAAAACATTTAATTAATATTTGTTTAATATTTTGAAGAATTTCAAGAGTGAGCCCCACCAATCATACAAAAGGGCACCCGTTCTTCTCTTTTCATCGCTATTAAAAACCAATTTGGATTATAAAATTTATTCCAAAATACCTTCTTATAATCTTTCCCTACATTCTAGAAGCAGTTTTTAGACATGATAGTTTCCTTGGAGGTGGTAGGGTTTTAATCAAATGTGATCGTACGAAAAAGATATATCATTTTTAATTAAGTGTTTCATTGTTATTTCTTCTTACACTTCCATTAAATATTATCCAACCATGATGAGATAACAAATAAAATATCCAAAATATAATGATATATTATTATGTTAATATAATAACTTATATCCAACTTCTGTTACATCAAATGGGAAATTAATTAATCATTTGTGTTTATGTGTGAACAATCATCTTCATGAACTGATATAATTTTTTTTGCATTAATATCTCTGGTGACTAGTTATAATGATGAAATTATTATTTATATATGATATTCCTCATATATTTTTTATTATAAGTTAATAATGTATCAATTATTTTATTACATTCCATGAAAATAAAAATAATACCGTTGTTCGTGCGTACGAGTGAACTATCACCTCCATAAAGCGATGTGATCCATTTTTCAGCCCCACATCACACAAAGGATATAGAAAAGTATATTTAAATTATTAATATGATATTATTTATAGTTTTATCTTTCTTTAAATATAAATTAATAATTATTTTCCATTCATAATTATAATTGAAAAATGGAAATGTTACTCATGTGTACGTATGACCTATTGTCTTCATGGTTGTAACATCTTTAATTTTTCATATCCATATTTACTAAATATATTTAAAAGAATATTTGGTGAATACAAGTGATTATTTTTTTATTAATATTATTTTTTAAATGATGGAAATCTATCCGATTTGACTAATCACATATTACCAAAGTAATTTTGGAAACATGTATCAAATATCGACAATAAAACTCACATTAATATAAATAATTAAGTAACTATTATAAAAAAATTATGAGTGTTATAAAAGGAATAAAAAACATTAAAATATTTCTAAAGAATGTAAATAATTTACCAATGTTTATTATTTTGGAATATAATGATTGTACATGACCATTCAGAATTAATACAAGAGACTCTTTAACTAAAACATCATTTTAAGTATTTAAATGATTTATTCTTCTAAATAATTATCATTGAAGTCTATGTTTTAAAATTTGTTTTATGTATTTATTTATAAGCACATGAATTTATTAAAACATTAAATTTTCATGTTTCTTTAAAAAAATCTGAGTGTTATGGGAAAATTTGATTCAAAAATCTATTTTATAAAATCTATAAATTCTATTTTGAAAATTGATTAATTATTTTGGTAAATATTTTCTTATTAATGTAACTAAAATTATAAGAGTTATATGTTGACAAATTCAATATTTTATGTGTTAAGATTATATAATGGTATTTGAGTATTTTATGGGTGGTTAGGTGATAAACCAAGGACAGTTGGTTCCATGATAAACCAAGGATGGGTGGCCAAATTATAACCTCTAATTCCTTGGGTGTGGAATTCAGCTGTATGGATATTCCATTTTTATTAGTAATATGTATAATATTCAGTCATATGTCTATTCTATTTTTAAATGTAAAACATATGGAAGTTGGCCATATTGATATACCATTTGTATGAGTGAAATGTATGGAATTAGATTATTTTTTATTCTATTGCAGTATATATGTGGCCTAAGTTACCAACTTATATATAATATATTCTCTAATGAGTTTTCATGGAAAACGTTGTATTTTCAAATGTTACTATAATGATCTATTTGAAATTATAAGCACCTATTCATGGTAAAAATGTATTTTTTTATTAAATGAGTTATAGTTTTTACCTTGACTAATGGGTTTTTTTCATTATGCCCCTTTCTGCGATTTTTGTGATCATCCCACATTTTAAACTGTTTTGAACATGTATTATTATTTTTAAGGAAAAAGAATATTTTATGTCATGATTAAAGTATTAAACATGTGTATTGAAAAGAATTCGTGTTTTTAAGGGTTTACTTTGGTGAATAATTGGATTCTGAGAATAAGTGTCCACGTGTAATGTATGGGTGTACATTGTATGATTTTTCCCTAATTATTTAAAACACTAAATTGAAAAGATCCGCAAATGTCAATTTTTTTTGAAAAAATATAGAATAAGTTATATTTATGGTTGGGGATTTAAAATTTTCTTTAATCAATTATTCCTTTATATTGAATCGTAGAGGTAACCTCCTCCAGATTCATTTCATAAATTTAACTTCATCAATATTTTCAAAAATGAATGACATGCCATCCACAAGATAATTTAGAAAATAAAAAAAATGCATTGAGTGTTTATTATTCGATCATCCCCAAATATTCAAACATATTCCACTATACTTGAATCTTTTCCTCTCAAAATTTGGAATATATATCATAAATATTCATTATTTTTACACATAGAATCAAAATATTTTCAATACAGTACATTTGTGTTGATAAGTTTGGAAAAAGATAATCCTAATGTATTTATTTCTTTCATATTTGTATCCATATAACTTTTGTCTTCTTTTGATAAAACCCCACTTCCCATGTTCACAGATATACCATGGATGGATATCATGTTACCATCAATACTCAGTAGCATGATCTAAGGATACATCGTTTTTATATATAATTTTAAATTATTTCCTTTGAAAATTTGTATTTCTTTTTTATTAACAACTAATACTAATTAAATTATTTTTATAGGGAGAATACCTCACCCATTAAGGGTCCTTTGAAACCAATATTGTTTATACTATCAAAGAGATTAAAAAAAAGTGGGGGTGGTGAATCATGGAAATTACGATTAAAATCAAAAACCTATGAATTTTATCATGTTCCACTAATGTGAGAAACATATAATTTCTTCCAAATTTTATCTCTATGTACATAATTTTTTTTACTTCTTCTACTATAAACAAGATATTACTAGGATCATTCAATGGGGTTTTTCCAATGCCCCCTTAACACTAGATCATAGTTCTTTGGTTTAATATACACTATATAGCTCCCATACAGTCACTTAAAACTCAATACTCACTCAAATGAAAAAATAACACTATATATCATCACATATGGAAATCACTTCTCTTTCTATGATATAATTCTTCTTCACATGATATGTATGTGAAAATAAATGTTTTTTTTGCGTTGCTTCCATAAAACCCGATGATGTTCTACTAATATCATGTTCCAAGAATATCTCACTTCTTTTTCACCATTAATTCTCAATAAATCCTAGAAAAATATGATACAATACTTGTCTATTGGTTTCTAATCATTTACCTTGAAATTTGGTAACTTTTAATATCTAGTGAAAATCTATTTTTTTAGACATTTCAACTACTTTTATATGATCTAAGGGATAAAATCAATCATTTCTTCTTTTATATTCCTTGGATCTTGTAATGTGTCATACTGACTTGACTAGGGTTATTAAGGACTATTTAATTGAAATTAATGACATCAAATATGTAGAAACAATTATCTGAAAAATATCTACATTTCAATATAACTACATGATTATCACACGGTCACACAAACTACAACAAATGATCCTCCATCCAATGATTTTCCCAGGTGATTTCCTATTTAATACAACAGAGAAGAGGTCTTAATTCAAATTTTAAGGTTATTGAACTATATTATATAGTGTGAATTCCTTTGACCATTTCCATTTTATTTATGATTAAATACTTCTTTATGAACTACCAATCGTTATTCCTTGACCTCTTCAAGCTTCTTGGCCCGCAAAACCAATCATGGCGTGGTTAGATAAACTATAACAAAGATTTATGTAGTATAAGAATAAATATAATAACCAAAACTACTAAATTAAAACCATCTATAGAATACATAGTTTACTCAAAGTTTATTTTCCCTTCTTAATAGAGCTATGGTGATTCCATTTATCCATTTAGTAAGCATCCCAAATTTTCTATCATTATTGAAAATCCCTTATATACTCCTTCAACATCAAAATATATTTCTACAACATCTGTATTTCATCTTCTAGAAAATATGGAATATCTATTATTTTATAGTGTTAGCCTTCTTAAAACTCCAATGATATTATAAATCTATATTTCAACCCAACTAAGCTCCACATAGATTATACTTCCTTCCATGGTATTGGATCCCACTAAAATCTAGAGGAATAGAAATTTAGTACTTCACCTCTTAAAACATAGGGTATGATATACAAAGTATAATCATTATATGTCATTACATTGTGAAATAGTCTAATATTTTGTGTTATAGACTTTGTCTCTCGAACATATTTATCCTCCAACAACAACCCATATTTTAACACACCAAGATTTCATAGTACGTTGTCTTTTTAAATAAATTCAATAACACGTGTTTCAAACATCACAGTGTTCAGATGCACCACAATCTGTTGACCTAGTAGTTTAAATAGGGTTTATGATGTTTACAAACAAAATTATAAACCTCATGTATATTCCACATATCATATGTTTTTTCTATGAAATTATATATGAATAAATCAAATTTTACACACAAAAACAATATATTTCTTAAGAGGAATTTTACCTCCCTTTAATGGAACACAAATTTTAAAATTAAATTTTGTAAATTTTATATTTCTAAATAGAACATAATTTTTTATTTTTTAATCTCAAAATTATCTTAGGTTAAATTATTTTTATTTGTTAGATGTTTATTTTTTTAAAAAATAGTGAAAAAATCAATATTGTAGTTAAAAAATGAATTTTTATTTTAATAAATATTATGGTTTAAATCAATTTTTAAAGTCACAATAGATTAATAATATATATATATATTAATATAATTTTTGTTATTGTAATAATTTATATATTAAAATAAGATATAAAAACATATTGAACTGTTGAATGTTTCCTTTTACTCGCCTTTTTCCCACATCTATGAGATTAATGATAATATTAATTTAGACACTTATGTTAATTTAATTTGGATAAATGTATATACACAGTTTTAATCATCATTATATTTATATTCTAAAAGGATCAACTAAATTTTTGGATAATATAAATATTAACTATAGTAAATTTTGATTAATGAAGGATAAGGGTAAATCGAGTAATTAAAGGTAAAAATATATATAATATTATAAAATTACCCTAACATTGGTCCAAAATTCATAAAATTTGTGGGTTCAAACCAAAATCAGCATTGGTCCAAAATTATATCCTTTTTATGCCACCTGGTTATTAATATGATATTTATAATATTTTATATAATAGTGAGTTAAAAATGTCAAACTCGTGTCTTTTAATAAGTATTACATTTATAATAACTGGTTACACAGAATATAAATTCATCTATATAGACTTATTTGAAAGGTAAAATATTTATATTCATCTTGATAATTTATTTTCAATTTTTAGAGATGAAATAATTTAATTAAATGATTTTATAATAATGATGTAATAATTGTTTAATGAATGAAAATATCAAATAAATGATATTAAAAATATTAAAATAAATAAAATTTCACATAATTAATTACCTCAAAGAGTTTTATAGATAAAATAGACATATTATTAATATATTATATGTGTGGTATCAAATTTATCATTTTTCCATGATTCAAAAAAATAATTAATAGTATCAAATTTGACATAAATGAAAGTATAAAATTAATAATATATAATTAAATGATATAAAATTCATAAAAATATAATTAATTTCCAATATACTATAAAAAGGTTAAATATTTTATCAATAATACATTATAATTTATCGTGGAATTTTATCTTAATTATATTAACCCTATAGTGTAAAAACCCATGTTGTCGTAGTAAGAGTTACATGGGTTAACTAATGGTTAAAGAAAAAAATATAAGGTATACATCGTAACCTATACCTACATAAATTAAAAGTTTGATATTATGTAGAACCATAATCATATTATATTATATATAACTCACATTGTATATATTTTGAAACAAAAATCTATTTATATTATTTTACTATTTTAAAGGATTTCAAGAGTGTCTCTCCCCTCTATTAAAAAAGGTATGTCCTCCCTCGCTTACTCACACCAAATTAAGCCTTATATCTCAAAAAAACAATAAAAATTCCAAAAAAACATTAAAATTTGTGTTATGGAGGGATTTTTACTCTCTAAATACAAACCCTAGTGTCCTTAAGAGTATATCCAAATAAACTTTACAAAAGAAGTTATAATTGTTTTACAAATTAATTTATGTTCATTTCTTATTCTACTACATCTTCGTATTTTGTTTCCATACTAATGTTATAAATATAGTATCATCATTATGATGATATGTTTTTATGATTATAGGACATATATATTCCACTTTTTATCCATTGTACTAAAATTATATCACCATGTGTGTATACATACGACTTTCCGTCTCCACATTGCGGGGTAATTATTTTTCTATCTCCACTTTCTTTATGATGGGTATAATGATGGATTCAATGTATAAAATAATAATAATTATATGATATTGATTCTTTATATTTAATATACCATTTAATTATTTTTCATATTACAATTAATTTAATGATAATGTTTCTTGTGCGAACAAACAACCTACCATCTCCACTACACTATGAGATTCATTATCCACATTAACCATTAAAGAATGATTATAAAAAATATATATAATGAGAAAATATAAAATTTATTAACTAAATATAATTATCTATATGAATAAAATATATCTTACTCATAATAATCAAGACTTACGTGACAAAACAATCATAATAAAATAAAAGAGTTGACACCCGAAACATTGGTAATTATGATCTATTATTAACAAAAATCTATATGAGGATCGTATATGATATAATAAATATGAATATATTTGTGGAAAATTTTAATAAAATTCCTCAACAATTATTCAAAAGGTTAATTCAACCTCAACTAATATAAAGTATAAGGTAAGGGTTAACTTTATAGTCTCATTATTTTCTTGGATTGTTTATCTGTATGTATTTTCAAGGACATATTTATCATCTATGTACATGTTTCATAAAAATGTATTTGAATTGGTTCTTACTATAATTGAATTAATTTTTAATATCATTTTTACCCATTTTTTGACTATTTATAAAACATTTTTAAATATATCTTTTAGTCAATTTTCAAACATGTTACTTTGTGACATTTTCAACAAAATAGTAAAAAAATGTAATTTTTTAACTTAAATGACATGAGTTTAACATACGATACAATATTAAAATATTATATTCACTATAAATATTATATTTTAAAATGTAAACCCATTTTAGAATAAATTCAATATAAAAATTGGTATTTCTCTCATGAAATTTTAATGATTTTATTAGCTGGTTTTCATCTCTGTTAATATCCTTTGATGGATTTTATGCTTAATTGAGGTTGATTTCTTATTATAAAATATTCCATTTTATCTTAAATGGATTATCATATTTTTTTCTATGGATCTACTATTTGCATAAAATTAATGTTTTATGGTTAATGTATTAACATTTTTTATAATAGGTTTAATATGAATGTTTATCTTGATTTTGTTTCACTATTTTTTTATAAGGAATGTATTGGAATTTGTATGTTACATAAAGGGGTGGATATAGACCCTGAATGAATTGGTAGGTCTCATGAAACAAACTAGTATGGGTTTTTACCCATTTTTTTATGGTGTCTTGGTCAAAGCATTGATAGTTTTTCTATGACATCTATAATTACACATTCCCACATTATGATATTAGTTATTGATATTAAATGTGATTATTCTACTGGTAGAATATCCATTTGAATGTTTATATGAAATTATTAGATATATTTATTCCATATTATTCTCGATATTATTTTAAGTGTCTTGTCTTATAATTATACACCTTTCTATAAATATAATTCTTATTTACTCATAATTTCTTATGTTTTAAGCTTACCCTTACTATGAATTTTATCCCACCACTTTATTTTGTTTTTTTCCAAGGATGCCAAGATGTGTATTGTAACTAATATGCATGCTTAAACTAAGAGATTGATGGAATTATAAAATGACTATATATGACTTATCTTATTATTTCAATTGTAATGTAAGGTTCATGTATATAATCTATTTTACAAGACTAATAAAATAATCCATCATTGGGGATTCAAAACATATATTATTTCCAATGTAATTAAGTAAGGAACTAGCTCTATGATGATGGGCTCAGGGTGTTAGATTTGGTATCAAATAATGTTTAGTCTAATCATTCTAAAATATATTTACATATCATAAATTAAGGAACATAAACCTATGATATAATTTAAATATCATTATAGAATAGCATACTATAAATTTGGTAAGGTGGATATTATGTGGGTATTCCTATATATAAATCCTGATATAGACACTAAAAGTGGACAGTATTCTGGTATTGATGTACCTAGTTTTAACTGATGGAGACAATATGTTAAATAAATTATATGTAATTAATTGATTTATTCGCTAAAATTTATCAATTTGTGTAATATACATCAATTTTGGATTTATAGGGTGTTTTGAGCTTAAATGTGAAACCTGCATAGTTTGGTAACATTGACATATTATTATTTGTTTAGTAATTAACACACATCATTTAAAATATAGATAAAAATTATGTCATTCCTTTTTTATTGGATTACTATATTTATTTTCTTCATATTTTAATTTGAGAAGATGATTTAATTAGGCCATCCATGCATCAAAATATTTTACTCAAGGTGGACAATTATTCTCAGCAATTTGGTGGACCCCACCTCATTGAATAAATCATAAATATGTCAAAAACATCAAAATGGTGTGATTACAATTCAAATAGAATGGAAATTAAATTTTACATTCTTTTTTTTGAAGATTATGAAGATTTTATTCCATTAAGGTGGTACATAGATGCTAAACATTCTGGGGGAATAGGAAAAATTTATCCAGAATAAAATCTCTAGGTTAATTGGCCATATATCTTACTAAAAAGTGATGTTCTAGTGGAAATGATGTGGAGAATTGTATAAGATATTTTGGAACATCTTTCATGAAGAAAAAATTCCAATATTTGGACATCAAATTGGCTTAACTTGATGAATCATTTGGTGAAAAAATCTATAAAAATATTAAATAAAGATTTGGATTATATGGAATTTAATGACTGAGGGATGGAAATTCTTGGACTATGTAAAGAGGAGTTCATCCACGATGAATTAGGAGTTCAAAAACACCATTGGAGAGGAGGCCTAAGGAAATACTGATGACTTAGGAATTTTCTTTTCTTTTTATTTTATTTATCTTTTACATGTACCACATTCGTTTTTTTATTAAAGCATTTCCAATTTATTCTTCTATATTCCTCTGTTTTAAAACTCTAATTATTTCATTATCTCTCTTCTATATATCCATCGTGATCATTAATTAATTTCCAATGACAATTAACTAAACTGATACTTTCCCATGAGGTAGGTTTCATAGTGTTTTTCAATATTTCACATCAAAATTAGAGTGTTTTAATTATATTTGTGGTGGAGGTGGGAATATTACATGGGTATGGTAGTCATCCACCATGAAACTATTTACAAATCTATTTCTTTTCCTTGAATAATTCATTTTCCATCCATAATGTTAGTAAAACCCTTTCATATGATGGATTTGGGGTTGCTATAAGGGATGAAATAGCTTACGGTGGAGCTGGGTCTTTTTGGGATAGCATTGTCAGTTGAGGTGTTACCATATTTGACTATTAGAGAAGGTGTGGTTTGGTGTTACAAATGCATATTAAAATCACACACTAAATAAATAAAAGGAAATTAATTCATTAATTGTGTTTCAATAAATTAAGTATCAAATTTAATTTAAACAATAAATAAATAATGAATGAACCCATGTCATCAAACCCTATTACCATGTTCTTTCTTTCTAATCGTCATTTTTTCAGCATCTGCATTTAGATTTAAATTCATTATTTCATTATTTTAATTTCATGTTTTCCAAAACTAAAAAAACATCATTTTGAATAAATAATTAGATTAGGTGAATTATAAATTAGTGATTGAACCTATTGTGATGATCCTCAAGTGAGAAGACCCTGGTTAGCCTTTGTTCCACACTAGGAAAACATAAAAAGTTTCTTTTTCCATGCACTATAATATGAGTGCATCAGTAAATAGAATGTGAAAAAAGGGAATTCTATCAACCTTATAATATGACTATATCTTCCCTCTTTTCAGAATGTCTAGTGGGTCTCTTCTTATATCTCGTTATTTAAAAATATAAAAAGGTGTTTCGGTCCTGACTCGGTGTAACCATGTACATGAAAATGGGCCTTACTGCACACTTGGTTTGATATTCTGGGGGTATATACTTAGGATAATTCAAAATTTCTTTACAATCCATTCTGAAGGATTTAAAAGTAAATAAGAACCTAAATAAACCATTTATATGATTATGAGATTATATATGAATAAAAATTACAATTTATATTATGTATTTTATGAGTATTATGAATTATGATTCATATACTAATATAATGTATTACATTGTTTAGAAATATTTCCTAGTGGAATGAATTAAAACCCTTTCAATGAATGTAATTCATATAAGGATTTACCTCTTATTTAATATAATTATATTGGATATAGAGATACAACTAGTGTTGATCTATGTAGAATTATACTGGGACAACTAACTCAGGTTATCAAAAATAACTTGACCCATATTAAGATCCCTAAGAAACAATGTGGAGGAATAGTATTAGACTGCAAAATGAGACAATAAACTCAATTATAAAATAGGAATAGAAATTTGTTTGTAGTTGAGTAATGGATATGATTCTTAGATTTGGAATTTCATACTTTGGGAGGTAATTAAATTGATAAGGTTGTCATTGAATTTCATCATATCTCTGGGTATACAGATTACTGGTATTCATTTATTCAAACCACAAAAAAGGATTGGGAAACCTAAAACATTTAATGGATGGAATTAATAATCTATTTTGAGAAAAATACTTTCATCATGAACAATGAGAAGATATAGAGAGACAATTTCTACGTCTATAGAGAAATGAGATTTAGAATGTTGCAATGTATACAACTATCATAACAAGGTTTGCAAGGTATTTTTTGCATTACATACCCTATCAAAATAGTAATATTGATCGATTATTTGATGTATTAAAACCATTCATACATAGGGGTCTAGTCTCCCAAACATTTTCATCATATGAAGATATAGTATCATTTATTTTCATGAAAAAAGGGAATTCTCTCAACCTTATGACTTTTAAAGAACAAGATATAAGAAGAGACCTACTAGACATTCTGAAAAAGGAAATAAAAATTTTTGACAAGAGAGAGACAAAAATTCCATCCTTCAATAATTGTGGCATGAAACACACCAAAACATTCATAAATGGAATGTGAATTTGTTATAGGTTTGAAGAAAAAGGCCACCAAGCCTATGATCTTAAGGATAAGAAAGAAAATATAAATGTTCATTTATATAATTATAAAAAATGTGATATTATGAAATTTAATTTCTTTAGTTATGAGGAAAATTTTTCTTATAAAATTACATGGGAGAAATGAAAAGATTATGTGATCACAACTATTGAGGTTAAAGTTCATAATTATGTGCTGGAAAGTAATTTAATAACCTCCTTAAACATATCCAATGATTTATTTTATATTATATCATTTAATTCTTTTACATAATCCTAGTTCTCCAAATAAATTAAACATTTACCTTTTGATATAACAAATGATTTTTCAGTCAAAACACCAAAGGTAAGTCTCATTACAACAACGATATGTCTAGAAATATTCATTAAAATAAATAAACATATATTATTTACTAACAACATCATCATACCTATTAGGTAATTTTATATAATCATTATTATTGATTGGATTTAAAGATATTATGTGAAAATTTTTTGAAGGAAGAAGGAAATCGTGATTTATGGGGAAGAAGAAGAATCCCTTTTCATTAAAGAATAAACCTCATCGCATAATTTTTATATAGATCCTCCCTTAGTAGCTTTACTGAATGAAATTATTGAGTGGGAATTGAAAACAACATCTCAGGATGAAAAATATAATATTCAATTTTAGGATGTTCCCATTGTAACAGAATACATTCATATATTTCCTATGGAATTATTGGGAGACCTCGAAATCATGAAGATAAGATTTAAATTTATTTAATTCCCAATGAAAGTCCAATGTTAGTGGTTTCCCTATAGAGTGGATATAATGGAATTAGTGGAGTTAATGAATCAACTTGAAATGTTTGGAAAAAAGATAATTATTCCCCCTAGTGTTTCTCTATGGGGTGCGCAAGTTATATTTGTCAAGAAAAAACATCGATCCCTGAGACTGTGTATTGATTATAGAGAAATAAATTCTATTACCATAAATAACATGTATCCTCTGCCTCATATCAATGGATTACATGATCAACTTTATGAAGATCATTTCTTTTCAAATATTGAATTTTTTATTATTATCATCATCTATGAGTAATGAAGCAAGACATGCTATAGATTTCATTTAAGAGGAGGTTTATACATTACAAAATTACAACAACTAAATTTTGATTGACTATTTTCCCTTGGTTTTCAAGGATCTAAAGAACATTTTAATCAAGGAATATCATGATATTTTTTTTGGTATTCATTGATGATATTGTGGTATATTCTGAATATTATGAAGACCATGGGAATAACTTTCTAATCATACATGAGTCTCTAAAAAGGGAAGAGTGATATGGTAAATTTAGCATGTGCGAATTCGGGATTCAGAAAAAAAAATCATGGACACAGTGTCTTCAAATAGAGTGTAATTGATGATTCCATAAACAAATAATAAATCCAAGAAGGGATTGGACCCATGATCATAACTTTGGTATGTAGTTATATTAGTATAGTAGGTTACTATCAGAATTTCATTAATAATATTTCTTTATTAGATAACCCGTTAACTCGTATAACACATAAATGGGTTATGTTCAGATAGGAAAAAAAATTGGAAGAGTGTTTTGATTAACTGAAGAGAATATTGTACTATTTTTTGACCTTCACATTACCATCATGAAATAGTATATTTGAGATTTGTAGTGATTCATCAAGGAAAGTACTTAGTTGTGTCATTATTCTGAATGATAGTGTAATTTCATATGAATCTTGGAAGTTTAAAACTCATGAGAAGAACAATCTAACTCATGATGTTGATTTAGCAGTGATAATCATTGTTTTTAAAATATGGATACACTATCTCTATGGTGAAAGATGTCAGATATATATAGACCAAAAGAGTTTGAAATATATTTTCTCATAGAAAGAACTCAATATGAGCCAAAGTAGTTGGCATGAGCTACTCATGGATTATTAATTCTCAATACATAACCACCTAGGTTTGGAAAATAAGGTGGTATATTCTTTGAGTTGGAAGGACCATGGAGTTCTGAACTAAAAGAGAATATAAATGGATTTTATGATCATCAGTCTAGTAAAGATGGATATGGGAATTATCATAGCAGCTGAAACATAACACATTTTTAAAATTGTTTCCAAACCATATTTTATAGAAATGATAACATGATCTCAATATGATGATGTTGATTTTCAAAAGAAAATTAATGTTGTGAATGATGGAACATTGATAGACTTCATATATGAAGATTGAATTTTCAAATTTTGGAAAAGGCTTTGTGTTCCCTCTATAACTGAGCTAAAATAAGATTATTGGATGATGATCATTGATAAATGTTCATTATACACTCATGTAGCACTATGATGTGTAGATATTTTCAGAATAATATTTTTGGGGGGAATAATATAAATCTAATAATTATTGATTATGTGTCAAGATGTTTTTTTTCAAAAAGTGACGAATGAATGAAAAAATCCTATATGATTCTTGAAATATCTTCATATACCAATGTGGATATGGGATGATATATTGATGGACTTTTTTAGTTGATTCCAAAGAATCCAAACATGAATGATGGGATATGGGATATTTTTTATCGTCTTCCCAAATTAGCACATTTGATTCATAGAAGAGAAGATTATTCACTTAAATGATTAGAAAGAATCTATATTAATGACGTTTTAAGAATTCAGGGTGTAACTCTATTGATTGTGTCTAATCATGATCCTTGTTCCACATAAATGTT
The DNA here is from genome assembly GCA_963277665.1 of Viscum album. Classification (NCBI taxonomy): domain Eukaryota; kingdom Viridiplantae; phylum Streptophyta; class Magnoliopsida; order Santalales; family Viscaceae; genus Viscum; species Viscum album. Next base: position 1,842,614,030 of record OY728157.1, on the reverse strand, counting down.
ATGGAAATGTTTTCCAAAAGGCCCTAGATACTGAGCTTCATTTGAGCACTACATACCACCCTAAAATAGATTGAAAATCAGATATGACTATTCAAATGTTAGAATATATGTTGAGAACTTTTTTGCCTTTTATTTTAAGGTATATTAGATTAGAATTTACCATAGGTAGAATTTATTATAATTATAGTTTTCATTCAATTATTTAGATAGAACCGTATAAAGAGTTATATGGAAAGAGATATCATAAAAAAACGTGTAGGGATGAAGTTGGTGAACGAAAACCTCTAGGCCTAGAAAATATTGCGGAACAATAAAAAATGGGATTATTATTCAAACCCATATTAAAGAATCCCAATGTAAGAAAATTTGATATGACGATAACCAAAAGAAGGATATGAAATTTCACGTTGGAAAAAATGTTTTTGTAATTGTATCTCCATTGAAAGCTGAAAAAATATTTGTTATGAAAAGAAAAAATAAATCCCATGTACATCAGTCCATTTGAAATTATGGAATAAATTTGTGTTGTAGCAAATCATTTAGCAATGTCTCATAGTATCTCCCAAGTATATCATGTATTAAATGTGTCACTGTTAATAATATACATGCCTGACCAAAAGCATGTACTCACCTATGATAAAATAGAACTAGGACATAATCTATATTATTCTGATGATCCTATCAAGATTCTTGACACAATATTAGAAGTGTTAATGAATCAGATGACTCGATTGGTAATGGTACTTTGGAGAAACCATAAAATAGTAGAGGTGATGTGGGAACATGTAGAAATTATGATAAAGAACTTCCTAAATCTTATTATGAGGTTTTATTCTAGAAATTATAAGGAAAATTTTTAATTAAATATGGAATGAATTTAACACCACAAGAATTCATAGTAAATTTTCTTTTTAAATAAATTCAATAGTTTTTGTTTCACACAACATTGATTTCAATCACATAAGGATCAATTAACATATAAATTTAAATAACATTTAAAAATAGTATTAACCACATTATGAAACTAATCTATATTACATTTATCTCATGTGTTTCCTAGAAAATTATATAGGATAAAATCATATTTTTCACATAAAAACATAATGTATTTTTTAAAGATAATTTTACCTCCTTTTAATGGTGCACCTATATTAAGACTAAATTTTGAAAATTTTATAAATTTTATTTTTCAAAATAGAATTCATTTTTTTTAATTTGAAACATCATAATTAGAATATGGTTAATTTTGTGTATTTTTCTGATAAGTTTCATTTTTTGATTAATAGTGAAAAACACTGCATTTTAATTAAAAAACTGACATTTCATTTAAATAATTTTTATAAATTAAATTTATGTTTAGTGTAAAAATAGATTAATAATACATATATTGATCCAATTTAGGTTATTGGAATCATATATATATTGAAATTATATAAAAAACATATTGAATTATTGATCGTTTTCTTTTACTCACATTCTTGCCACATCAGTGGGATTCGTGTTAAGTATAATTTAGCCACTTATGTGAATTTAATTTTCAAAAATATACATACTTTGGTTTTAATATGTATTATATTTACAGTGTAATAGGATCAAATTAATTTTTTTATATTATTAATATTAACTTTTGTAAATTTATATTTAGTACAATACATGGTAAATAGAAAAAATAAAGGTAAAAGTAATATATAATATTAAAGATTAACCCTAAAATTTGTCATAATATCATTGTATAACTGGTTTTCTACCAAAATAAAAATTATTTTTAAATTATAACTGTTTTATTACACTTGGGTAGCAATATGACATTTATAATATTTTATTTAAATATGCGTTAAAATTTTCATACACATATTTTTAATAAGTAATACATTTTAATACATGGTTATAAAAATAAAAATTTTACTATAAATATTAATTTGAAGATAATAAATTTTTATTCATCATAATAATTTGTTTTTTGTTTTTAGAAAATGTTTTTTTATTTAATGGCTTTCTAATTAATGAATAACTAATTGTCTAATTAATGGAAAAGTCAAATAATTGATATTAAAAATACTAAAATAAATATAATTTTAAATAATTAATGACATAGATTAATATTATATATTACCAAGTAATTTTTTTGATATATTAGATGATTTTTTTAATAGTTATCATGTTTTTCTGATATTTTCAAAAAACAAATAATGAACACTATCAAATTTGATAAAAATGATACTTTGAAATAAATGATATTTTTTAAAATGATAAAAATTTTATAAACATATAACATTAATATAACAAATTATAATAAATTTAATTACGTCATAAATTACCCATTTTAGATTTTTCAGGTATTTTAATGTAATTATATTAACCGTATAGAGTAAATAAACCATGTTGTCACGGTAAGAGTTATAGGGTTTAACTAAGGGTTGAAGCCAAATAACAATGTTAAAATTGTTACATAAACATGTAATAAAATCATTTTTTGAGATGATTTTTACCCATAATCATATTATCTAAAAAATAACTCATTTTGGATCTATTTTAAGTCTAACATAAATTTATATTAATTTAATATTTTAAATAATTCCAAGAGTTCCCCTTCTATCTCTTATAAAATAGAACACCCTCTATCACTTCCTCACACCACATTGAACCATCTATCTCGACCAATCCCTACACGTTTCACCTATAGAAATTATTAGTTATGTTTTGGAGGGCATGTTATTCTAAATTCACCGACCCCAGTGTCCCTAAAAGGATATTCAAATAAGTCCATTTAAGAAAAGTTATGTTTTTTACAAATTCATTTATATTCATTTATTCTTTTACTGATTCTACCTATGTTCCTTCATTGATAAGTTAATAAATTTGAATCATCTATATTCAGATATTTTATTATGATTATGGAAGAATAATATTTCTCCTTTTATGCATCCTAAGTAGAATGATATCATTATGTATGTATACGTATGGATTTCTATATCCTCATTGTGGGGTAATTTGTTTTCATCACCAAATTATTTGGATTGGTATGATGATTAATAAAAAGTATAAAATAATAAATATTAAATTAAATTGATAAATTATCATTAATATAACTTCTAATTCCTTAAAACATTACCATTAAGAGAATGATACTATCACTCGAGAGTACATACTGCTTACCGTCTCCAAGATGCAATGAGATTTATAATCTACTTTAAATGTTGAAGAATGATTATAAAAAAATATGAGTAAAAGTATAATATTTATAAAAATAATATCATTCTATATATTAAGAAAAATATCCTATTAATAATAAATGATACTTTCATGAAAAAACAAACTCGATAAAATGAAGTAGTTAAAACCTGAAACAATAGTAATAATGATATTTTATTAATAAAATAATATAACATGATCGAATATAATATCATAAATAAGGATAAAGTTATAGTATAATTTAATATCTGAAATCAATCTTTATATATGAGGTTAAGTCACTCATGACAAACATAATTTACAAGGTAAGAGTTGACATCACAATCCCATTATTATCTAGGATTTTTATATGAAAGTATTTACTAAGAGATATTAATAATCCATGTTCATGTTTCTTAATAATTTATTTAAATATATTATTATTATTATAAAAAATTAAATTCATTTTCACAAATTTTTTTCTTTTTATAATACATTATTAAAGGAATCTTTTTTTTGCTTTCCAAATGAGGTACTGCAAGGCCATTTCAAAAAAAAAATTTAAGTAATTTTTTTATAACTTATACAGCATGAGTGAAACTTTATTTACAATATTATAAGTTCATTTTATCTAAAAACGTTTTTTTTTTGAAAAACAACAACCCATTAAAAATAATTTCAATATAAAAATTTCTATTTCTCTCTAGATAGTCATAATGGTTTTATTTGATTTTTTTCATCTCTGTAAACATCATTTGTTAGATATTATACTTAATTGAGGTTGATTAATTATGATACAGTATAATATATTGTATTGAAGGGTCTATGATAAATTTACCTATTGATGTTCTATTTTTATATCATTCAGGGTTTATGGATAATTCATTAAAAAAATTATGTTAGTTTTAATACGAATGTCTATGTTGGTTTGGGTTCACAATTTTTATATGAGGAATTCATTAGATATAGTAAGTGAAGGGAAATTGTTATAGACCCTCGATGCATCGACGGGTCTCGTGAGTAAAACTAGTTTGGTTTCTTACCCATTTAGGGAAGGTTTCTTAGACTAATCCTTGATGGTTAAATGTTTGGTTTTATGCATTCCCTCTAAATGAGATTAGTCATTTATATTAAGTGTAATTATTTACCCAGTAGAATATACATGTGAATGTTTATATAAAATTACTTGATTTGTTATTATTTTATTATTATCAAGTTTATGTTTAAGTATCTTATCTTTTAATTATACACTTTTCCTTAAGGTTTAATATTATTTACTAATAATAGATTTCAGTGTACACTAATGCTTACTGAGCATCTGAGCTCACCGTTGTCTTATGTTCTCTTTTTTCAAGATGCCAAGAGGTGTTTTATGATTGATATGAAGGGTTAGTCATATTGATTAATGGAACTATAAAAGTATTATCTCTTTATATTTTATGTTCTTATTTTTAAAGAATGTTTCATGTATATAATCAATTTTACAGGGATTCTAAATTGATTGGTCCATTGGGATTTGACACATGTATCTATACTGATGTTATAATATGAGGCACCAGGTCTGGGCTACTAGGGTCAGGGTGTTTCACATACATATTTAATGGATTCAGAACTATCCTACAATTATCACCTAATAACCACAAACATCATAAATATAGAAAATAAAATATAACTTTAATCATGCATGATAAATACCAAACACCAAAGGGATTATTTCCAAAAAATCATTTTGCACCAACATAAGGATGTATGTGAACATGGATCGTGAGAGGAAAATATATAATAATAATTTAGTAAATTTTTTAAAAAAAATATAGATTTATAATGATTTTTGATCGCTGAAATTGGATGAAATTTACATATGATGATAAAAAAATCTTTCCATGAGAATAAATTATGACAAATAATGTGTTTTAGAAAATATAATGTTTTTTGGATCATTGGATTTTGAAAATCCAAAATTGGAGGCAAATATTTGTGATGCATTGATTTCTATATGGCTAATGATCTTATTCATAATTCACTAAGTGTGCATTAATTGTGTCACTTAATACATGTTGTAAATTTCAATAAGAATGATCGCATCATCAATATAAGTTATAGTGAATTTATAATGAATGTAAATTTTTAAAATGAAAATATATAACCAATTGGATAATAAAATGATATGAGAATTTTATCAAATAAAGAATAGATAATTTATAGAACAAAAGGATTATCAACATCAGCCCAAAGATAATGGATGACATAGTCAAAAATTAAACAGTATGGGCTAACCCAAAAAACATGTGGTTACACTCACTGATGTCACTCTTATAAAAAATGTAAATATTTTAGAAGACAAAGAAGGAAAAGTATATAAAACTGAGGAGATTTATTGAGTTATTGAAAATTCATGTGTATGGGAATTTATCACCCATATCCATTGATGGAAAAAGTATTTATATGTTATGAAATGTTTATTACATTATGATGGAATGCTTTATAGTAGTATCTCACAAATGTTATGTGTTGAAGTTTATTGAATGTTACCAGAGAGTGGGGGGAAAGATACTTGGCCTCAAAATTTAGAAATTATGGAAAAATATTAATATGTAATTTACTGCCAATCATTTTTAATAATATATTAATAAACATAGTATAATGCAATAACTTTTAGTTCTGAGGACTCCTTAAAAAATATTATTATTTAGAATAAGAATTTTATTGATAATAGTGTGGCCAAAAATATTATTAGGTAGAAAATTGGAGAGGAAAAATATTAGAATGAAGTATTTAATAGAATATATTATATCTCTGATAGGGCATGGTTATGTCCAAATATGGAAAATGAATCCTATAAAATGTGGTATATGAAGAATCCAATACAAAAGTAATTTTCAATTTTCTCAGGTAAATGATTAATTCCTGATAATGTTAAGATCGATGAAGCTCATGGTTAAAAATGAAGTTTCCTTTTATATTCTTAGAAAATCAAGGTATAAAAATGTAAAAATAAAAGGATCCATAAAACAATTCAAATTAAATACATTATAGTACTAGATTATAAACAAAATTATTAAGGGTGTAATAAATTTTAAGAACAATACAATAGAGAAAAATAATAGGAGATTCATGATAAAGAGATCAGTGTCATAACATGTCCCTAAACAAGGCTCGAACGGAAACTACCTCATGCTTGCCTCTATAAGAAATGGGTGGAGACTATTTTTGAAAGCATTATCCTAAATGGGAGGATATTTCCTAATGTACCTATATGTGCACACTCAAACTTCTTAGTAAATAAATTATGAAGAATAATAATAATAAAATATAATAGATAGAAAATAAAACAGGAATGAAAACCTCTATATTGTAAAATAGTATAAGAGTGAAAAATAAAAAGTAAATGGGAAAAATACATTACCAACCATAAATATTTCCCAACCTGAGAAAAATAGAAAGTAAAACAACTACGATACCAACTAATGATCTCCAATATATGACCTCTATACGAGATCCAAAACACCATGTACCCTTAACCTCTTTTATAGTCACTGCCAACCAGTCTATCATCTATGTAAGGAATAAAACATGTGGGAAAATCCCATGTAGGTGTGGGTATATACATACCAAGTAGGATTCCCTAAAATTTGAATGATGGATAATTATGAAAAACGATATTTATATAAATATAATTGAAAGTAAGTAGATTATAGCTCATTCTAATGTAAGATAAATAGTATCCTCTTCCAAACACAAGGGGATAACAATGTTTTTAAAAAGACTATACATTGAGTCTTTTCCACCCATAACAAGAGGTAAAAAATATCCAACCACAATAAGACTAACATAGAAATCATGTTGACTACCATGAACATCTTCACAACCCATGGAAGAAGAGTAAACGAATACAAAAACATGGATACTGATGTGTGTGTGTCTCTTTATGCTCACCAAAGGAATTTAAAATGAGAGAGAAAGGGTTCTCCATCTCACATCCCATCCTAAGAAAATATTCATCAATAGTTCTAGATGTACAACAATGATTCCCAGCATCTCACGCATATACCCACTAGAAACCATTCGATTCAAACCATTCCTCATCAATATTTTATAGAGTCAATGAGAAACAATATCTGGGTAGAGTAATCTTATCATTGTAAAAAAATAATGGTTCTAGTCATTGGATGCATAAAATACCCATAAACTATTCCAATAAGAGGGTTATACAAAAATTTATGATAGAGGACCCATTCTATGCCCAGTATGAGTGTTTCTCTCTAAAACATTATAGAGGGGTCATTCCCTGGTCTATAGGATGGTTTCACATTAATAGTACATATAGTACCCATGCCCAGCCCCATTAGAGGGTTCTACTCCGAAATATGGCACACCCATTCCATGAAAAGAAGGATGTTTCCACCATGATGGCTAGGTAGAAGAACCATGGCCTTTTCTAACTGGAGGGCTCTATTTTAGGATAGTGGAAGACTCATGTCTTAAATCTATAGGAGGGTTCAACTATGATGAATTTACAACCCATGCCCATCTCAAATATAGGTTTCCAATATGAAACTATAGGACTCATGCACTGACTCTATAGTAGGATTCCACTAAGATGTCACGGGGACTCACGCCCTATCTGATAATTAGGTTCAACTCAAAAATCCTATGTTGGTCATTTATGATCACTATCATCATCGGTCATCTCTTAAATAAGTTCTATGACTAGAACATCTATCATTATATCTCAAAATCCACAATGGAGGGCACGAGCAAATTTTACGTGGAAAACTAGTCCTCATAGGTTACTCTTAAGAAAAAATCCAGGTCAAAATGAATGAGATATGTGATATTTTAGTTTTTTCAAAAGTATAAAAGGGGTATATGGTGTTCGAGGGTACCCATATGGCGTGTGGTCCCTCTCCATCACCTAGTTGTTTCCCTAGAGGTACCTGTCTCACCAACTATGTAGGGGTACATTCTGTGTAGGGGATCTACACTACATTCCCATACCATTAAAGGCATTGTACATGGTATTTGAGATCTCTATGTATCCATCACATATTTGATTAATCATTTTGTGTATGGGTACATAACACATGGTGTGTAACTGTACATGCTCGTGTACTCCATTTAATGGTGTACCTCTGGAATTTTTGTCCCACATGGGCTCTGGCTCACGTTCTCCACCACATGTCTTGTCCACCTGAAGAAGAGGTTTATGGTTTTTAGGATGGATATATTTCATTACATCCTTATAATTCTACAAAATCATAGCCACCATAGAATAGGGGTTTCATGTTTTGTGATCACCGTGATACACAACATGTAGTCATGCTTTTTAGAACATTAGATATTTACTTCGTGTTCTATATCCATTTGTTTTGCCATCATATCTGGCCTCATTACTCTATAAAAACAATGGATCTAAATTATTTCAGTACATTACATCCATCCGATTAATGGATTAAAAATTACCAAATTTTCTCATGCACCACCTCACACCATGAAAGCCTTGGGTTCTTCCGTCTTTGATGATTCAGTTGTCGATCATCTAAACAATCACCCAAATCACACAATATATCTAATAACATAAAACCTTATTTATTCATCCCATATACATGATTTTTTTGGCATTCAAGGGTTTGATTGCGATAGATACTACTCAGTAATTTCAAACCAAGACTTTGGTATCTAATCAGTGAAGAATTTGAAGAAACAAGTGTGAAAAGGCACCACAATATAGGTTTTATCAACTTTTTCTAATAATATTTTTCCAATACATTGGAACTGGGTTATTGAAGTTTAAATACAATTGACTAGTAAAAATATTTATACATATTCACATGAAAAGGTTCAATATTTGGTTTAAATGAAAAATGGACAATCCTTCCCAATCTATTTAATTAGAAAAGGAATAATCCATATTTTAATGAGTCCTACGCGGATATGGGATCATTCATAATCAAAGAATATTCTCAAAAATGAATAGATGAAGTTGTTTCCTTCGTTGCGCTCTGATATACAATAGTCTAAGGATTCTTCATCGTCAAATCTTGATTCACCAATAGAAGGAGGAAGGAAAAGCTATGAATTCCTTACCAGATGAAGAGGAAAATCCTACATTAATTTCCATATAATCATACTTATAGGAAAATACAATTTGGTTATTCAATTAAATTAATTAATTATGTAATTCACTGAATGAACTGACAATGATCATATTATCCTAATTCCCCATTACAACCTTATTGGAGTCGTACCTATGTTAAACATCATTTTAGATACTCAACCATGATCTAAGATTTTTTATGTGAGATTCCATTTATGATTTATCATATTTTAATTAAGAAATTGGGCGTGAACAATATTAAATATATTTAATTGTATTATGAAATTAATTTTGGGTACCCCATGTCTCTAAATAATATCACATCTTAGCATTTGGATCTGAAAATACATTTATAAATATTTCAATTTCATACAAGTAAAAAACCGGTCTCTACATCATTCCCTTTATTACAATTCTCATCACAAAACATCAAATCTATGTAAAATAATTTGGATACTAAGACCACATACGGATCTCCTACTCCATGTACAGCTCTTACACATTCTTATTCTTCCACAACATGAAAACCTAGGGGAAGGAACATCCATTTTGCGTCATTCCAATAAATCATCAATCACCATTAGGTGCTCTAATATTTTGGCTTTGTTCTCAATGACTGGCTCACCTGAGTCGATAATATGTGTGGGTTTATTCCCGTATATTTCCATCTTCATCATGTGGAATATTTATTGAACCCACTCAAACTATAGGGGTTGGTTTATGTGGTAAAAAAACTCTCCATCCCTCTATATGATCTTGAATGGCATGATAAACCTCATGGAATGATTTCCTCCCCATATGAGCCTCTAAAATACTCATCCTAGAGAGAATATCAGAACAATATGGTCTCTATTACTGAAATCTATGGGCATATGATGGTGATCAATGAATTTGTTTCCACTCTTGGTCTTCCTAAACCACTCACTAATGACCAAGACTTTCACCATTGTTGCCTGTACCACCTCTAGACCCATAATAGATGTATCAAAAATCACTATCTAGAAAAAATGGTAACCTAAAGGGAGTACCACACACAACCTCAATGGGATTCATTCTGATATTGAGTGATATATATTTTTTGAATGAAAACTCTACCATGGATATCTGATCCTCCCAACTCTAGCCAAAAACTAACATGCAAGCCTTCAACATAACCTTTATCTCCTAGATAGTGGTCTCAGTCTACCCATCTATCTGGGGGTGTAAGGTTTTTATAATCCTTATATGGGTCCCAAATGACTCATGATGGACCCTACAAAATCATGATTTAAACCACACATCATTTTAAGAGACATTTTTCAAGGGCACCCCGTTATGGTTAAGAATCTCCCATTTGTACATCTTCACCAAACACTCCTCCAAACTCTACTACATACTAGAAAGGAAGTGTTCCAACTTCCTAAGTTGGTCAACCATAACTCATATGGTTTCATGGAACTTCATTTTCTATGGAAGACAATTAAAAGTTTCCATTGATATGTCATCTCATTCCCACACTAGGATCTTAAGTGGTTGTAAGAAACCTACCAGAACCTAGTTATTAGCCATCATATGTTGAGATGTGGTTCATCCTAGAAAGAACTAAATCATGGTCTGTATCATATCATACCCTCAAAAATACCAATGATTTTTTATTTACCTCTTCCCTACTCTAGGATGTATAGCTAGGGGAGAAGTGTGGAACTCTCTCCTTATCTCCTCCCACATCATGACTGGGACCACCATCTGTCTAGGGAAAATGATAATGTGATTCCCACCTTCATAATTTCTATTTGATGAATGTCCCATGGATCTATGTTGATGAAAAATTACAATGTCTACGTCTCCCAATTTTGACTCTCCTGCATGCTTAAGAATCTGAGAACTCAACACAATCGATTGAAGAAAAGATTCACCCTTCTTCTCCACCAAGATGAGGTATAGGTAATCCAACTTCTCATAATCCTCCACCAATAAAAGAGATTTCAAATTACTACTAATTTAATTTGATACCACATTACCCTTCCTTGTATTATTGACTATCTCAAATTCATAGTCCTATTAGAACTCTAACTAGAACCATTAACTCAGGTTCATGTATCTTTGATTGAATGCATACTTAAGACTATGATGGCCTGTTTATATGGTGAAGAACTTTCCTAATATGTAGTGTCTCAATATCTTTAGGACAAATACTTCCACTAGGAGGCCTTAGTCATGAGTCAATTAGTTCTTCTAAAGGGGCGTCAACTTCCTCGACATGTATGTGATAACTTCCTATTGGTGCATCAACACATAACTGAGCCTATCTCTTGAGGAATCTCAATAAACTATATAATCTCCGCCCTCTTAAAGAAGTCTCAAACCATGATCACTTTTCAGAATCTTCCTAAACTCCTCAAATAATCTATGACACTTCTTTTTCCAGGAAAATAGCTTCTCATTCCATCTTAGGGTGGTCAAATGGGCTATGATCGTAATGAATTATTCCACAAACCTTATATTGTACCATGCCAATATAAAAAAAATATGCACCTGTGACATGTTCTTGAGAAAATCAAGAGAAAAACTAAATTAATTATCATTGGGTCCATGGATAAACCATGTTAAAACATTACATTACCTAGGAATTAACCCTTGTATATCTAAAACTAAAACATCGAGAGAATACCATAAATTTGGTTGTCCCAAATAAAATTTAATTCCATCCACAAGTACGATGAATTCTTTTCCACTATCATAGAGTAGATGAGTATGTATTCAATGAATAAAATGAAAATAAGGTCTAATAATGTATAGAAAACATGTTTCAATCCGTAAACATGGTTAAATAATTCACCACCCCAAAGGGAATGGCCAATAAATCATATTATCCGTAGTGAAATCAGAATTCCATATTTAGAATATCATCCTTGAAAACCATAAATCGGTGGTAGGAAAACCTAATATCAATCTTTTAGAAACATATTACACATCAGAACTAGTGAAATAGTTCATTAATGATTTTATAGGGGTTCTTTTTCTATATCATATCCTAGTTCAGATGATGATAATCCATAAAAATTTGTAATCTCCCTTCCACTTTTTTCACAAACAACATTTCATCTTTCCAGGGGGACACATTGGGTCTAAAACACCCCCTATCTAAAAGAACATAAAACATTAACCGTAGATCTACGAGCTTTTTAGGGGCCATAAAATATGCTTCATAATATATAAAAGTGTTCATAATGTCAATTTTGATACATAACTCTACATCATGCCTTGAAGGTAGTCTTAGAAAATCCTTGGTGAAAACCTCCATATATTTCTCCACAACTAAAGGAATATATGTGTTTGGTGAGCCTACAATACTAAGGGATATACTTGCCAAATAATTTGTGGTGCAATGTTTCCTCCTACTCAAAGAACCCACTAACCCTAACATGAGATCTCACTCACCCGAATAGGAGAATATCATCTCATTAGTACGATGGAATTTGAATCCTCTATAGTGATATTCAATCAAGGATAAAACTATATATAATTAATCCATAACCAACATGAAATCATAGGGTCCTATCATGATGATCAAAAGGCCTCACAAGAAATTTTATAAACCAAGTGATATCTTACACTGCTATTAGAAAAATTATACATAAGATGTATTCCATATAGAAATCACAAGACAATATTGATGGGCTAGAAATTAAATAAGGATCTCCATCTCTCACATTATGAGTAAAGAGACGAAGGGATAACTAAAAATATTTTCTAATAATACTGAAGCAAGAGTTGAAAACACTTAGATCATATATCTAATCATTTTGTGTACTATGGGTTCATAATCCTATAGAGTTTATAAATGTCTGCAACACAAACTTATATCTCCCTTAGCTTTACATGGGCTTCCCGGTAGTGGTGGTGAAAGTATCTCATAGTGACGTCTACCTCCCATTACTACTACTAATCCTATTCCATATTTATATCCATGGGGTACTCCCTTCCCAGTCCTTAGATATCCCTTATTGTGGTCTTTCTTCCACCATGGTTGTCAGTTAGCTATTGGTCTGTACTCCTCAGCACATTTGATCATGTAGTCTTGCACTATGTGACCTCAATGATTACAAGAATATAACCAAACCTATACAAGAATAACTTATTCATTGTTTTATCCTTCTATCTCATTACCACACATATGATCCTGATCATTATAAGATCTAATGTGCTGAGGTCAGGATGGCTATAACCTACTAGCTGCTACTAGTGACTCTGCTCTATGACACCCACTACCATCTCCATCTTCCTGGTGTCCCAATGAGAGTAAAAAAATTATCACTAGTGCTTCCTCCAAAACCACTTTATAGTTGTTAATGAAAAAGGGAACCACTCTTGCACATATCTCTCAATGGAGCCCCTGTTAAAACTTTCATGCTCAGAAGAACCCATCCTAAATCATGTTAAGGGAGTACTGTGTAAGGTTTGTGATCCTCGCATGATACTCATCCAATGTCATCCCTCCCTATTACAGCTCTAGAACCTCCTGAATATGAACTGATCTCATACATGTGGAGTATTATTCCACCTATAATAGTTTCAAGATGTCAGGCCATGAATTTTTTGACTCATCATGCATCTGAGTAACATGAATCCAAAAATTCCAAAATTCATTATGAAAGATTCTAGCTGCCAAAACAACCACCTAATCCATTGTTGTCTAGATGTTCCTTAAAACATGGACCAATAACTATATCATGTATTATGATTCTTGAGGATCTAGATCAATGTGGAACCTCAAGGTCCTCTGGTGTTGAAACTTTTCGAGTGCACTAAGCCTATACACATCATCATCCTACTCTACTAGTATGTTCTACTACATTATAGGTTGTGGTGATATTACCTTCCCAACTGGAGGAATAATATCCTAGGATAAACCCCAAACTAAAGAATCATCTATTTTCAGATCATCATTGTGATCTGGAACTAATATTATGGTTGGCTGTCATTGTAGGGGAATCCAGAACTTGATAAAGATATACCACAGTCGGATAAAATTATATGTATGTATGTATGTATGTATGTATGTATGTATGTATGTATGTATGTATGTATGTATGTATGTATATATAACAATGTAGAGGTGACTCAAGATGGAAATTCAATGACACAATCATATATGATGCATGTACAATTGATCACTGCAACCAATGTCTTGCATTACAAAGTTGATAAGCATGTAGTCAAGGTCCTAGTTATTTGATACATCAGTCACCCGTGTCATTATGGAGTTTCCTAGAAAGAGATCCACACTCAATTTACATTCAAAATGTTACCTTAAATCCAATACAAATTCTCAGATGGGTACTACTTGAAAAACTATATCAATAATAAAACCACCTTTTATACCAATCTATCATTACCTGAACCTAACTAGGGCTTGAACAACAACTACGGCTAAGCCTAGGTCCATAAGCTCGAGGGTGGTGACCAGTGCCGAATGGAAAACCTTAAATGGGAGGTATTTTCCTAATGTACATGTACAAACACCCTTGACCATATCATTACATAAGTGAAGAGGAATAATAATTATAATTTAAAACCTCTAGAATCTAAACCAATCATGTAATCCTATAGTGTTTAAAATAGTATGATAATGAAAACTAAAATGTAAAGGAGAAAAATACACACCAAACCAAAAATATGTCCCTACAAGAAAAAATTAGAATTTAAATCTACTCGTAGATTCCATATCTTGATCTCTAAGATATAACAAATGTATATGGTCCAAAACCCCAAGTATCCCAATGCTCTTCTTAGGTCACCGGTGAAATTTCTGTCTTCTGTATATGACATGAAATGTACAGGAAAAACCCATGTTGTGGTGATTGTATACACATCCATCAGGAAACTCCAAAAGGTCAAATCCATAGAGTAAGATACTCAATAAGAATATAAATTCAGTAGATAGTAAACTGGATGTGTATCAACCCAAAGCAATAGAATGGGTAACCTCGTCCATGGACAAGAACATCAACATGGTTTGTAGAAGTACTACACATCATGTTTTTTCTACCCATAGTAGAATAGTATCCACATCCCACCAAGAGAAATAGAAAGAAGGTGTACTACCTATATTGTCTTTTCATCCCATATTCAAACAGTAACTAGTTCGTACAACATGGATACAAATGTTTGTATATATATATATATATATATTCTCAGTTAATGAATCCCAACCAAGAGATAAATGAGATCTCCAACTGACATCCCAACCCAAGAAAAGGAGTTTCCAACAGTTCTATAAGTAAAAAATGATTCCCATCGTCTCATGGGTCTACCAAACAGAAAATATCCATTTAAAACAATACCTATTCCCCATACTGAAAAGTAAAGGGGAAATAATCTCTAGGTAGAGGAACCATTTCCTGATAAAATAGAAGGGTTCCACTTAGTGGATAGATAGATTACCCCTACCCTATTCCAATAGTAAGTTTATAATCTAATAGATGATATAGGACTGATGTCCTACCCAACATTAGGGTTCCACTTTAATTAATGATAGGGGAACTATGCAATGTCTAGTAGGTGGGTTCCACTCTTATAGTAGATAGAGAGGACCCTTTCCTAGCCTAGTTAGAGGGTTCTAATCTAAAATATGGAGAATCCATGCCTTGTCCCAAAAAAGGGTTCCACCCTGAGAGGTAGGTAGATTACACTTTCCTTATGCAAATTGGAGGGTTCCACTCTCTGATGTTAGAGGACCCATGAACTGATTCTATAAGAGGGTTTGAATATGAAGAATCGAGGAATAATTCATATGCCAACTAGAGGTTTCCACTATGAATCTAGAGGACCCATGCCCGGTCTCTCCTAGAGGGTTTCACACTAATTTTGTAAGGACCCATCCTTTAACATTACATAATCGTGAAATGAGGTTAAGTATGGGATCAAGGAAATGTCATGATGATTAAAACATGGAATTAAAAATGCTTCCTTCTTTTAAGATTATTTATTTTAGTGAAAAAATGGATACTAAGTAGAAGTGTCTACTTGTATTATACACCTTTTAGAAGAAGGAGGTGTATATTATAAAACCATTCCTTCAAAAAAAGAGATTGAGATGAAGTCCCTTTCAAAGATCATATCCTTAGATTAAAAAAAATCAATGACATAATTATGTGTGAAAAATAAGAATACAACCAATATAAGTGGGTATTAAGTGTAAAACAATCAGAGGTAATTCACACATATTCATAAGACGATATAGTCAAGAAGTATACGTTTAACCCAAAGAATTGAAATTTGGTTAGGAAGTTATCTTTTAAAAATTTGACATGATAACAATGTCACATTAAAAATGATAAAATTAGTTTATGAGGGAGAAAATGTTCTCTCATAAAATGTTCATAAAATTTAAAACAATAAGGATATAAAAGAAGATATCATAGCATAAAAAAATTGAAATTTAGAATTCATTATATAACAGATGTCCTTAATTAGAAGAGGAGACTGAATGGTTCCCTTACCAATTTGGTAACTTACAAAACATACCCCACATGAAAAAAGGATCATAAAGTGAAGATATAAAGATAGATAAATATATTTATATTACAAAATGAATAAAATAATGGTATGTACATATACCACACAAAAGGAAATAGTGTGAAATATATCATGAATCTCACGGGAATAAAAAGTGAAATGAAAACCCCTTACCTTGTGCCTAAATTAACTTGTTCATTCATTAATTTCTTAAATAATAAAATAAAGTTAATTTAAACTTTCTTCATGAACTTTTTAAAGTGTATTTATCCTTTTATATCACTTATTTCCACATTATTAGCATTACATAATCATTTATGTTAATAATGGTCATTTTTTCAATATTTGGTACATGAGTCAAAAATGAACTTCTTATAATTACATGTTGTCCATGTAGTCAAAATTCCTTTAACTAAATAATTATATTCATGATTTATATATCATATATATCATATATATCTAGTATATATATGTATTTATAATAGTACATAAAATATGGAGATAAAAATGAAATGCACCATTCATAGAGATGTTAAGTCGTATGTACGCATGAACTCTACATTAATTTATTTTTTGTATGGAATGAACAATTAAGGATAAATAGGTATATTATAATTCCAGTATAACATCATTTATAATTTCATTAACTCTATATTTTATATGTCTCATGTACGGTATGAATGAGTCATATCACATTGAGTGGGCAGTAGTCCACACTTCCTCAAATGAAATGGTCGTATTTACCCATTATGGAAAACATAAAGGTATGCCATAAATGAAAAAATATAGAAGAATATAAAGAATATAAATATAATATATATAACATATAAATACAGTTCCATCATAATGGCCACCATGAGAGGAAGTAGGAGATAATCAAATAATCATCGTTTTGTGAGGCTATAGTTCGTCGTCCACAGAAACAGTATGTTCTTTACCCATTAGATGGAGGTATGTGTAAGTTTAGTTAAAATAATTCTCATAAAAAAACCTAGTATGTGGATTATATGGGTTTTTTTATATAAATATTTAATAAGAAGTGCATTGGGCGTGATGAAGTAAAAGATAAGAAAAGAACTTGAGGGAAGATATTACCTTTAAATCGGGTAACTCCCTTTGCTTTGAACCCAAAGGCTTCCTTAAAGTGCCTTTTGCCTAATATAAGGATTCTTGGAGAAACATAGGGATGTTGGGACTTTATTTTGTCTTAGTTTGGACGAGCCTTGGTGGCTTGAGATGTGTGAGTAATGGGTTAGTGGTGATGTATTTTTATAAGGGGGTCTATTTAGGAATGATTGAAAATATGAATTTATTATAAACTGAATTTCGATATCAAATGTTACCAAACTCAATAAATTATAATATAAGATAACTATAATTCTATATAAAATCATCCAATAATAATTGGACAGGTTTTGGATATTTTTTAATCATTATCTTCTTTTTAAACCCTATGTTATCTTACTTAACTTTTATCATGTCTTCTTTTATATTCATACGATATGGTTAATATATTTACTGTAAAATTACAATCGAAAAAAATTGGATCATTAATGAAATTTTCAACATTATATAAGTTATTTGGCCTAATATTAGATTTTTAGGATTATTATACCATTTATTAAAATATTAATTTACTTAAAAACTAATTGTTGTCATTTTTTATATTATTCATATCATGAATTTTTAAAAAATCTAAAACAACATGATTATTTCAAAAAAAAACCATTAATTCAAATATAAAAAGTCATACTCATCTCTAGAATTCTTGAATTTCGTAAAAAGGTTAAAATAAATTTATTTTAACATTTATAATATAATTTATTTAAATAGTTCATTAATGAGGTAACCATTACATCATCATTGTGTCATAAATAGATTTATTTTCTTGATGTATAAAATTTAGAGAAAAAAATTCATTATGTAGGAAATCTATATATCATTATAATGAATATTTATAGTCAAATATATCAATTATATAACCCCACATTAAATTTTTTTGGAAAAACAATATATGTTTATGATTTTTTTTTTACTTTAAATAAAAAGATATTAATGTCATTATCTTACCCAAATTGCTTTCAAAGGATAGGGGTTCTACCCAAATATTGCATTGGTCAGCCATGAATCATACAATATGGTTAGGACAACTTTTAAGGTAATTTGACATTATTATCATATTGTCTTACCCATAATTACCTTATTTACATTTAACAGTAGTAAATAAAAGTCGAAAGTTACTACTCACTAAATATTATATTCATCTTATTGAACCAAATTTTACATAATGATGACAACCATGTATATCAAATTTTATAAATTCAATTCATAGAATCAGTAAAATTATATTTAATTTAAAAAATCTGTTTTTAACTACCATGCAGTGTTTTTTCACTATTCATCAAAAATTTAACATTTTCAAAAAAATACCCAAAATTCACCCAAAGATAATTTTGATAT
This sequence comes from Viscum album, assembly GCA_963277665.1. Taxonomy (NCBI): domain Eukaryota; kingdom Viridiplantae; phylum Streptophyta; class Magnoliopsida; order Santalales; family Viscaceae; genus Viscum; species Viscum album. Next base: position 1,842,594,802 of record OY728157.1, on the reverse strand, counting down.
TCTGAATTAAAAAATTAACTTTATTTTACCAAATTCAAAAAAATATAAGTTTCATTCAATAACATAAAATTAATTTCCATTGGCAGAACTATAAAATGTGTTTTTAAGAAATAATAATTATCAAAATTTTGACATTTGTTTATATCAAATTTCAAAGTGAAATTTCTTCCTAAAACCGACATTAGATTAAATTTTAAAAATATAACAAAATTTCAATTCCAAATATTTTGAAAAAAAATTTCTTTTAGGTATTTGAAAAAATGTAAAAAATAACCTTGTTCAGAAAAATGACTTGATAATTAATTTTAGTAAATTTTTTAATAAAATTAAGAGTAAAAATGAATAAAAAGAATAACATTGACACATTTTATCAAGAAATTTTAGAAAATATTTAATTGAAATAATATGGATTTTTTATAGAATATAGAAATGATTTCAAATTTTCATTAAACACTTTATCAATCATTTTATGTTCCAAATAGAGGAGAAAATTTTTATATTAATTGGAAAAATCATGAATGACTATATCATAATAAAAAGGATTGTTTTTATTAACAAATGGTCAAATAATTTCAAGAAATCTAAGTTCAACCATAAACAATCTGTATTAAAATGATATTGAAACATAAACCCTTACAACATTGGTTATGTTTGAATCATAACTCTCACCTTTAATTAAATTAATTGTAACCTAAAATATCATAAAAAGTGAATTTTTTTTAACATAATATATAAAGGTTTAGTATATAAAATATTAATAATAAATTATGTTTCTAAAAGAACATATATCTCAAGAAATTATGTTTTTAGATGGGAAGCCTTACAATGTTCGTATCATTGAGAAGAGGGTTAATAAATAGTTTGATTATGTGTAAGGAATTTAGATCTACATAAAGCTATGTTTATGTAAAAAACATATTAAAATTAATAACCCAAATAATATTATCATAATACAATTAATGAAATAGATGTTTAGCCCAATGAATAGAAATAGAGTTATGAAACCCCTTACCTCATATTTCCCTTTATTTAAGCACCCTTTAAACTCTGGTATATGGTATTAAATATTTCATTAAAAAATAAAATAATTATATTATTCTTTATAATATCATATATAACACTTTTATGACATATTATTACCCAATAGTTAATAATCATTCATTATCACTATTATTTTGGGAGTTAATTTCCATGTTTTCTCTAGTACCGTTTTTCATGGATGTTCTAGATCTCAAACATAGGATATAGTTAAATAATATACATAATTTATTATATATATAAATAATTTTTTTATTATATTCATCTTTATAATAATTATTTCATTTTTAACATGGAATGTCAATCACATCAATTCATAGAGACGGTAGGTCATACGTACGCTTGAGCAACGTTATAATTTCTTCAATGGGAGAAAGGGTAACGAAGTGGATTGTACTTTACTTTTATGAATCAATATCATGTCATATATATCTAATATATTTATTAAATTATTCATTTTTTACCTTATATGTAGAGTGTTAGTGAAAAAAGGATCACATCTCTTTGCAAGGTGGTAACCCTCCATATGCACGAACGACGTTATCACATTTTCAATGGAAAGGAATTTAAGAAATTATATACGATCTTATAAATCTATATATATATTTATATCATAAATATGTTATATAAAAATTATATAATTTATTATATCTATCCTTGAGAAGCTATGATGGGAACCGAATTATGTTGGTTTATGAGGAAGTAGTCCGCTATAAAAACGATCAACGATATCATTTAATATTTCACTGAGGGGAAGATAGTTGAAGGTCATAAAGTTAAAAAATAACATTTTATTATATTTAATATATTATTTTTATTATATCATCATATTTTTATATTATTTAATAAAGGTCTAATAAGAAATAAAGTAAAATTTCGTTTAATCACATTACCTCTTCTTTATAGGATTCTTTTTGGTTTGCACCAAAAGATTTCCTATGACAGATTTCATACCAGAAAAGTATTATATGATTATTAAATTGAATCTAGGATTATATTTTTTATAACATTTCCAAACCAATTGGTTACGCTTGTGTTGAAAAGGGAGAATTGGGAGTTTTCTTTTATAATTGTGTAAGAGGATACACGTGGAGTTTTTTAAAAGAATGAATTCTGCCAATATTTTACAAATGAATAATGTCACCAAAATTGATAATTTTATAGAATTATAATAATAAGGTCAAAATATGACCATAAATAGGTATCAAACATGTTTTTGTTTTCTTTTAAACTTTATCACTTTAGTTAACTATCCCATAAACCTGTTTTAACCATAATCATAGTAAATAATTGTTACTATTTACACTATTCATTCTAATCCAAAATTAATTTGAAATTATTAGATAATATAAATTTTTATTAATATTAATATGGAATTAATTTTTATAAATGCAACTCATATAAGTGTAATAATGTTTTTTTAAAATTAAACACAGTGACGTTTTGAAAATAGTTTTTTATAAAATATATTTTTTTAGAAAACATTAATATAATATTAACTATTTGAAAATTAATAATAATTACATGAATTTGAGTTCGTATTTATTAATATATAATCTATAAATTTCACATAAATAATTCCAAATTATGTTTTTTTACTTATTTGAAATTTATAAAAATTATACACTTTTGAAATAAATCAAAAACTAAAAAAGTGTTTTAATGTTTCAAAATAAACTTTTACTAAAATCTAGTATAAACATGATATAAATGTAATTAATTATATTTTATATAAATAAATTTTATTTTTTTATTAAAATTAAAATAATAATAGAACCTCATTTATTAAAAGGAAATTGTAATTTTATAAAAATTATCTTTTTCATTATTCCCTGAACAAGTAATATTTTATGAAAAATCCCAAAATCTATCCAAATGTTAATATTGAAATCATGATTTTAGAATACTTTTTTTTCAAATAAATTTTCTAAAATTGGAAAAAAAAAATATGTGCACACAGTGTGATTGGACCATTCTTCAAAATAATAAAATTTTTCAAAAACCTTTTTTTCCTTTCAGATGGTACTTATTATATTTCTAATAAATATATAACCGTAGAATTATATTTGAACATGTGTAAACAATAAAATTTTCATAATTAAGTTAGCTTTACTCACATCAACAAAAATAAAATCTAGTTTATAATGGTCATATTTATATAATTATATTTTAATAGAGTATCATGTTTCGTTTAGACCCAAAGCTGCATTCATGAAAACATATCGAATGGGTTGAATTTATTTAAAATATATATATCATAAAGTCTCATAGTGTAATATTATCTTTTTTATTGGTTTTGTGTTTAATATAATATATCCTATAATACATTCGTCATTGAAAATCTCACGGCATTACATTCCACCCCTTAAATAAATTACATCCTCATAATTTATTCTTGATCTCCAAAATTAATGGTTTGACATTAAAAACTAACAATGTTGAAACTCAAATCATTAAACTTTTTAATAAAACTTCCTCATTAAAATAGAGAAAATGATTTATGATGTACATCCAAAATAAAAAAATTATTATGTTCTCATTTAGGATAAAATTGGTGGGAAATAAAAACGTAGACAGAGAACATGTTACTATTTCCCAGGGATTAATGGAGAGTTACAGATTTAATTAATAGAAAGAAATTGAATGATTAAGGTATTGTTAAAAACCCAATAATCATTGAACTATATTTAATTAAGGGACAATTTATTAATCAGATATGAAGGTAATTAGGTTTCATTTTAGTTTTAAGATAATTTTCCTTAATTTGAGGGATTTTTTTCTATTGAGATAATGAATACCAAAAAAATACTTATATTATACCTTTTAATTTATTTAAAAAATTTCATCCTTTTATAGTGCTTTGATCAATTTTTACTTTACCACTTACTCAAAGGAAATGAATATCCAATATTAATTTTTTTATTCATGAAGCCCTAAAATTAACTTTTATCATTACATAAGATGCATAAATGATTAACAATATATTCCTCCTATATTTAAGAAAAAGAAACCTCTCAGTAAAATGTAAGATAAACTAAATAATGGAAATGAATATATTAATCTAAAAAATTATGTAATTAAGCCAAAGTATTCACATTGATCATTCCTTAAATGAATAACACTATATCCCAAATAAAAACCGTAACATAAACATTAATTATGGTTGTAACCATAAAGGTTATCTTATACACTTTAAACATAGATATTTAAAAAAAATCCAAATAACTATTTACATTTTAACCAAAATGTTATATATACTTCAACCTAATAAAATGCCTCCCAAAATATCATTTTTTCACCCCCAAATTAAATAAAATTATCTTATGATGTGTTTCCAAAAATTAAATTAAAATTTAACCATAAAGCCATATAATTGAAACAATTATACTAGACAATAAATTGTGAAGGACAATAGTAGTCACTGAATAGTTATCACTCATCGATTGCGGGTTTAAGCCCCACATAATTTCTAGATGTGATGGATTTTCACCAATCTTATGGGTTCTTCATTTTCTAAAACTATGGAAAACATATGTAGTGGTCCTATTCATAATTCACTAGGATCTTATAACATTATCAACAATATGATGATCAACTTTGAAAGTAAAAGTATTCATTAAATGAATTTTTTATATTTTAATCCACTAAGTTTTTTATAAACCTCATTAATTTCTTCAAAATAAAATATTTACCTCAACATCAATCACATATCCAATATTATATTTTCCTCAATCATGTTTTTTTCCATAGAGTATATCCTTAAAATTAAATAAAAATTCTAGTTCATTTGTACAATTAATCGTGATCTTGAAAAAAATAGATGGAAAACTTCTATAGAAAAATCCATAAATACATATTTCTTGACTGACATAATTCATTAATTCTAGTACGTAAAAATTTCAATCATTTCACTACATTCCTAAACTATTAATTAGTCTCCATAATCTTTTTCCTTAATACTTACTCACTTTTATATGTCTTTCTTCATCATCAATAGAAAATCCATTACTCATACAACCTTTTTATTCATCTTTTATACTTTCCCTCTATGTCACCGATTTTTATAATGTCAGTTTTATCATCCTTAAAAAACTCAACTATTGATGATACCATAGGGAGACCATTATTACTGTCCATTTCATTAACTAATCATTTGAATTTTTTCTCATAAATTACAATCTTTTTCTTTTCATTTATACACCCAAAACATATTTCTGTTACTCCAATATATTGACATGGGTGATTATTTCAACATTCTTAATATATAGGAAACTGAATCATCTTTCCTCTACAGTATCTACCACTTGATGTCATAGTAAACTCTATCATTAAAATAATTTAGGAGACCATGTTTTGGTTATGGTGTTGGTTATTAATACTATACTTGTATAATTGATTTGGAATATTCAAAATATTCTCCACTCCATCCATCATCTAATTTGGTTTCCCATCAACACAATATTTACCACATTCTATGTTAACCCAATTCCTTTTGTCTCTTTCCATTGACTAAATACATAATCATAGTTCGAAAAATAATATTCATAGTGAGAAATAAAATTATTATTAAACGTTATTAATTTTATGTCTAAATCATGACATGCTTATTTCAATATATAACACCATAGTTTTAACCTAGGCCCTTTCATGATCATTTCCTATTCAAATCCTCTATGATGGATAATAATGTGTTCGTGAATTTACAATAAATATCCACATAGAATTTCTAACCAATAGTGTAGCAGGAACCAATTTTATGTTCAATGTAATGCTTTGGTGAATCCAAATGCACCTTCTTCCGATTAATTACTCAAAGATAAATATGTTTATGTTTTACATCAACATATAGTATCCAGGAAGCGATGTAATTTCTCAAAAACCACTCACTCAAAATATCATAAAAATTCAAATATGTATTCCAATACATAGACTTATCCTTAGACTTATCCTTATACATATCCCATGGTAACTCATTAAGGATTTATTATCATAGTTTTCAATGGTTAAATAAACATATCCTATTATGCCAAAAGCGGTGACCCGAGCCATTTATAAATTTTATAACTAGATTGTAATAAATTAATAACCATTAATAAACCCCATGGACTATAATGTCATAGTGTATTTTCATAACAATGTTTATGTTACATAAAATGGAAATAAAACATGGAATAATTATATTATTTTCCATAGTGAGATCTAAAATTCAATTTGACCTCCTATTACTATATGCGATAACCTGGTAAATAAATAATGAAAGGGGTGAACTAAAAATCCTAATATGGGAATAAAAATATTAAGAAAACATAACGTCTACATCAAAGGTATAACATGGTATCATTCAATAGGAGGGTCATGAGTAATTTCATGGAATAATATCACAAAAAAGGTATCATAAGTTTATGCCACCATATGAAATTTGGAAACAACAAATAACATAAAATAAACATTGTTAAAGGATCACTACCTTGATAATATCACATGGTGGACAGAGTCCCTTAATGGATTAGGTTTACTCCAAAATATTATATATGTTAATTCGTGAGACTAAAGGCTTTCCCAATGCATTGGATCACTATATAGTTCCACCCATTACAATATATTGATGATATATCTATTAAAAATAAATTAAGTAATTCATAATTCATTACATAATAAATAACCATGGAAATAAAATAGTTTTCTTAAAATTTATTCATATTACATTCGAAGGAACATTCATAATGAAGGCATTTGATAAATGATCATAAGGAATATATTACCCAATAAAATGAAGGTAGAATAAACACGGTATATATTTGAGAGACCAATATACATAATTTATAGAAAATCAATACCATAAGAAGTAGTTTTTTATGAAAATAATTTTCAAAAAACTTTCTTGAGGAAAATAACCTCTTTACTTTGAGTAAAATCAATGGATGTCATCTTATATGGAATATTATTTTGAATTATCACTTCAAACATTCCAAAATGAAAATATCCTTTCCATTTTTAAAAAAAAAATATTTAAAAGAAAAAATATTTTAAAAAATAGTTAATTTTTTTCAAAATATCCTTTCAAAAATAAAAAGGATTCATTAAAACGTTGAGTGGTCATTATAGTGGAACATCTCCATTCATGATGAATATGTTAAAAATAATGCTTCCATTCATATATGTGGAAGAAAATAAAATGGTTTTTTCAAGGAAATTGATAATAATAGTCAATTAAAATAAACTTATTGATTTATAATAAAGAATAAAAATAATTAAAATAATCATAGGAGAATAGTTTGAAAATTTGTTTTATAAAATATATATTTGGAAGAAAACAGTTTTGTAACTAGAGAGAGAAATGAATTAAATATTTTGTAAAAAAAATTTATCAATAATTTTCTATACCAAGGAGAGGTTAAAATGGTATTATTACTTGAAAAAATTATGAATTACTAGATTAAAATAAAAAATTATTGGTTTTATTTAGAAATGATCAAATAATTTCCAATAGTAGAAGTTCAAGTGAAAACAATCCTGATTAAAATGAGATTGAAACATAAATCCTTACCACATTAGAAAAATTTAATTCATAACTCTATTGATTGATGAAAGTTTATTTTAACACAATATATATTGATTTATGAAGGATACTTGAAATTATATATAAAGGGATAGTATATACACTATATAAAATAAAATTGGTTTATAAAAGAACATGTGTCTCAATTAAGGAGGCTTTGTGATAGAAACCCATATAAAGTTCATATCATTGAGGTGATAGTTAATAAATTGGGTGATTATGTGTAAAAATTTAATATCCAAAAAATTTCAAGATAAATTAAAAAAATTATAAATCAAATGACATTTCACTCATGATCTTGGCATAATAGAATCAACAAAGTGTACGTATAATCCAATGAATACAAATTGTGTTAAAAAAACCCCTTACCTCAAACTTACATTTAGTTTAGAACTATTTTATACCTTATATAGGGTTTTTAAATATGTAATTAATTTATAATAAAATCGTGTTATTATTTATAATTTGATATATGGTCCTTTTATGACATCTTATTACCTTTTCATTAATTATCCTTCAATATCACAATTGTTTCTTCTATTATTGGCATTGATTTCCCCTACACATTTCTTCATAAATGTTCTAGATCATGAAAATAGGTTAGAGTCCTATCATCTCAATAATGATATTAATTTTATAAATATTAGTGTATCATTAGATACATTTTTGAAATCATTATTTAATTCTAAACAGGGAGAATGAATCACATCCCTTATTGTAGATGGTAGTTCGTATGTACACACGAGCGATGATATCATTTACATAATGATGGTAAGGTTAAATAATTTTATTGAATATTAATTGTATAGAATAAATATAATTTCATTAATATCACATATATCAATTTAATTTTTCCCCAGTTTTCTTTCATGTAAAGTGTTACAGGGAAAATCACATCACTTCATGAGGCAGTAGTTCGTCACACACACGAATGGTGTTTTCGCATTATCTACATAATGGAAATTAAGAGGTTATATAAGATATTATAATTCCATAAGTATAATTATATCATAAAAATAATATTAATAAACATTATATACACAAATATATTCATAAATTAGATGTGTTGTTAGAAAATGAATTACGTTGGTTCGCAATGCGATAGTCCGTCGTAGAAAGGATCAATTGTTTACTTCCCCATTAGAGGTAGGTGGATATGGTTTTAGGTTATTAATATAAAATAAAAAAATAAAATCATATTGAATATAATGATGTTATTATATCATAATGGTTTAATTATATTTTTAATAACATGTTGAAGAAATAAAATAAAATTCTCGATAAAGGATATTACCTCTTCTTCGAAAGACTTCTTTTTATTTTCACCATAAGCCTTCCCGGGATGGATTTATGAAAAACCCAAGGCCTATATTATTAGATAATGTTATTAAAAATTTATTTGGGAATGGTTTCTCTAAACCAATGGATTTTGGGTGTTTGGAATAGAGGGGATATGGGTGGTGTTTTATAAGTGGGAGAGGAGACACACCTAATGAATTTTAAATTAAAGAATTGTAACCCCATTTCAATCATTAAAAAAGTCTAAAAAATAGACAATTTTATAATATTATAGGATATAAGTTTGATATATAACCATAAAATAGGAATTAAAAATGTTTTGGGTCATTTTTTAACCCTTATCATTTTATTTTAACCCCTAGTAAACCCATTTTTACATTAACCATGGTAAATATTTATTAGTTTTTTCACTATTCTAGGTGGTAAAATTTTAATTTGAACTTATTAGATAATATATAATATTATGATTCCAATTATGGAGACTTTTTTTCAAAATTTAACTCCCATATGTTTTATAATTTAGTCTTGAAATAAACCCATAGCCATGTTAAAACCATTGTTCACATAGAAATGAGTTTTTAAGGAAAAGATGATATCTAGTTAACTGTATGAAATGATATCATAATTACGTGAATTTAAATTTAAATTAATATATTTATAATCTATACATATAATTTAAACCATTTCTTATCAATGTTTATTTTTTTATTTAAAATTGACAATTATTATAAACTTTTAAAATATTTTTCACTAAACAAGCGTTTTAAAGAATAAAGAATATTACAATAAAATATAGTTTAAATATTATTAAAATATAATAAATTAGATTTAATGTGACTAAATAATATATATAATTAATTATAAATGAAGTTAAAATTATAATTGTACTGAATTTATTAAAAAGAGATGACAATTTTATAATAAAATGTATTTTCACTATTTATTGAGAAGGAAATATTTTTTGAAAATATAAAAAATTTCACCATAAGATAATATTGATGTACTAATTTGAAAAGTGAATTTTTCAAAAATTATTTTTTCTAAATTTTTTAAAAATAAATTTTTAATTATGTAGAAAATATTTGACTAATCCATTTTTATAAAAAAATATATTTTTTTTTTGGAAAACATATTTTATCATTCAAATGATTCTTGTTTTATTTCTAATCAATAAGTAAAAATTGATTTAATTTTATACATGTGTAAAAAAATAATGATCATAATTTATTTATTTCAATTCATACATTCCAACATAATGGAAAGTTTATAATTTCTACGTTTAAATAAGAATATTTTAATTGTGTATTGTGTTTTGTTTAAATTTGGTGTTGCGTGCATCACAAGCTATCATAGAGATTGAATTTATAAATGAAGGAATATATCATAATGTCTTAGTGTGGTACGTTCTGTCATAATATTGTTGTTTTTTGACATATACACTTTCCAAAATGATATTCCACATTTAAAATCTCATGGTGCTACATGGGGGATCTACACTCACATATTATATGATATAGAATCATATATAAAGTCGGGGACTGGGAATATAATAAGATTATAAATTAGTATCAACTATCAATTTTTGTGAATGATGCAATTGATCTAACTACCCTAGTCTAATTTCCTACTATGGATGATGCCACAGTAAGACATGGTATCAGTAATTTTTTACTGTGGACATCTAATCACTATCGTTAGTTGATATATTAAGTATGTATTATTTATTCAGTTTTTTTACATTAAATTTGGAATTACCTATATTTTTTCTTCCATTTACCATATATAGAAGTATTTTAAAACAAACTATTCATTTAAAAATTAAAAAAAATTGAGAACCCTACACCTTCAATTACTTCTATTATTTCTCAATGATTAACATAATTGATAAAAAAAAAATTTATAATGGTATTATAAGTTTTTGATGAATTATGATATATGTGGGATATTATTAACATTACGAATGTTTTAAAAAGACATCAAGGATGTTTTTATCTGTGCTGATATCTTTTTAGTTGTGGTGTAATTTTTTACCATTTCCTTAAATTTAAATTTCTCTTTCAATTTTTTATAAATAAATTTAAATTATGGTGATTTGATTTGTTATTTATTTAATTAGGTCTATATAAAATCTTTTCATATAATGTTAGAGAAAGATAATTTACTTATTTATTGATCCTTAAATAATTTCAATTATTTTAAATACCTTATGTATAATGTTAGTGTGAAATATATAGATGAAAGAATAGAAAACATAGAGATTATGTGTTCGTTATTTCTATTCCTTAAAGATTATAAAGATTTATATAATTATAAAATCGTAATAATTATAATATCATTAATTTTAGACATTTTATATTTTATTGGATATTAAAATTTATTCATATTCAATCAAAATTAATTCACAACATATCGGTTATTCTCTTTATTGGGTGAAGTTATTTATAGAATTTTAGAGCTTTTTAATTCATAAGTTTTACACTCTTTTAGAATCCTATGAATATAAAAATTCTCATATTTCATATAGATTATTAATTAATATATGAAACCAAAAATACTAATGAAAATCGTTTACTAAAAAAACTTATCGATAATGAATCCAAATGAAAGAAATTACATTCATGTGAAGGTAGATAACTTCCATAGTACAATTATTCATTTTTTTCATTAAAGTGGTTGTTTAAAATGTGGATATTTTGTTTTAGGATTCAATTTCAGACTATCATTTTTTTTCATTAAAGTGGTTGAAAACCTATTCCATAGAACATATAAAAGATGTTATTAAATTTATTTTAAGGGAATTAAGCACTAAAAAGAGGATATAACCTCTTTAAGGATTAATGAATACATAATATTGTATAAATATATCTGGTGTGACATAGGATAAAATGGTGTGATTCCTTGCAGAATGTTGATCATTCTTGATGTGTGCTATTTACTAATGGTTCTAGGGTAATTCTTATCCATCATAACCAATTGTTAATATAGTGGAAGAATCAATGATGGGGGTGACTATCAAATCATCGTACATAGTAGGCTACCGAAAAAGGTGATTAGCCTTGTAAAAATGCATTATTTATTATTACTTTTATTTATTACATTATTTGGGTATATATGATTAACAAAATAATATAAGTTATTACATTAACTAGTCTTATACTATAAGTAACGAGGAATAAAGTGTAAAAAAATGAATAATGATTCATCCCCGCATCCTCTCAGTGGTCTAATATATCTTGGGCACTTCAAGTGGTATTAGAGAACACCATATTCTTTTGAATTATGAAACTTTAGTTTAAGATTTCAAAACTCCTCTGTCAAATAATAGAGAGGTCATTAAAATTAGGTTTCATATATAGATATAAAAAACATAAAAAAACAACTAAAATAATTAGATAATGTATATTATTAAGAGATTAATGAATTAATAGGGGTAAAAATATATTAAAATAAGTCAAAGTTGTATTTTAACTAATAAATTATTTTTGAATCATATTGTTGTAATATCACAATCAGATATTAAAGGGTAAAATGTACTAAAAAATATAAGAACCTATATGATTATGTTTTTAATTTTTTAACGAAAATTCTTATTGAAGTTATCACTCTTATATATGAGTTTACACATAGTTGTCTATGTATGGAAAAATAAGAAAAAATAATTATAAATATAGTTTAAAAAATTTAGTTCTCCTATTAATGAAATCAAATCTAATAATTAATACCTATATATCAGTAGAGGAAATACAAAATTATCCTAAAAAATTTAAAAAAACATTTGATGAAAAATTCATAATATTCAATTTCCATGAAGAGAATACTCATACTCAATAATAATCCCACAATGCTATTATTAGTGTCAAGGATTCCAAATTAGAGATCAAAGCCTAAAATGGCCAATAAACATGAAATTTCATTACAGGATAGTATAAAAATCCTGATGATTAGACTGATAAGCTGATGAGAGATTTTGTTGAAATCATGAAACCATTATAAAGACAAAAAGTACATTTTTTCAATAAAGTTTCTTGAAATTATGGTGAAATTAATAATTCAGGTATCAATACATTCTGGAACTTCCCAAATATTTGAGATAAAAAGTTCTACCATTCATACATAAAATGAGAGTCTAATCATAAAAAGGAATCATATCAATGGAATGATATGCTTGAAGTCGCCTCCTTATCAACCTATAATATGCTCTTTGATAATGGTAAAATATAACCTCACTAATTTTGTTTATACTAATACTGTTTCATCTTCTAGTATAAGTCACAAACCAAAATATAGAAAAACTTGATTGAATGAAATTTTTATGGAAACCACCACTTCATTAAAGGTGGATGTATAAAAGAGTGGGATTCTTGAATCCTCATATAATGTTCAATTTAAGAGTACTATCAAGTAAAAATAGCATGGTGTAAAATCTAACTAGAATATTTCAATTAAATAAATAAAAAATATATTTTATTATTTGATATATATATATTTTTTTCATAAATCCTTTAATTGTGTTAATATTTTTTCAATATATGAAAAACATTAAAGGACTATACTAAATGGTCGAAGACCTATTGTTAAAAAAGATATTGGGATAGAGGAATATTTTATAGAAGAATATGAATACATAATTTATGAATTGGTTTTAATTTCATGAAATGTACAACAATTATGGAAAAGGGAGTGAATTTTTTTAAGAGTACTAGTATGTAAAAATATATAATATTTTTTTATTGAGGTAGAGATAATACCACAAAAGCATGTGAGAAAAATAGAAAATAAAATTTTTAGGAGTAAAAAATGATTATTGTTGATAAAAATACTCTCATGATATTAATAAATAAATATTAAAAATATTTTAAACCAAAGAAGAGATTATTCTACTATGGAATGAAATTTCACCATATTGATCACTAAAATAAGGCTATAGAAATTAGTTTCTATGTAAGAAAGCTTAGAAAAATAGAAGAATCAATCCAAGAAGAAATAGAAAGACATGTTTGGTGAAAGATACATTGAAAAAAAAAATCATATTTCATTTAATATTTTCTATAAAATATGACCCAAATGTTGTTGATAAATTGTACCAAATTTTCATGATGTTTGGGCATACATAAAAAAAAATCAGGTCATATATTCATGTATTAAAAATATTTTAAAATAATAATGGGAAGGTTCCAAAAAATTCATTTGATAGACTTCTTTTGGAAAGGAGTCCTCACATAAGATGAATATTATACATGTTTTGAAGAAATTTTTGACTATATAGAGCAAAAACAATTGGAATTGGAAGTAGTGTTTGAGCTGATACATAAGGGTGATAGTTCCATTAATATAGAAGTGAAAAATCATATATCAACATAGAATGTTGAATTGATCATGAATACCATTCTCTCTATGGATATTATTGGTACGACAATAAAGAGTGGAATTTAGATGAAGAGTAGATTTGACTTGAAATGAGTTTATTAGTTGAAATAATCTCAACCAAGTTTGTATAACTAATTTTAAGGGGAAAAACACTTCATAAACTTTTATACATTGTTCTTATTTCTCATTACATTCATTGAATTAAAGTTTAGGTGTGAATTTATAGAGTGACCAGATGTAATTACAATTATGAATGTTATATAGAATACATAATTTTATCCATCATGACGTAATTTGTGTCAACAAATATCACATGTTGACTCCCCACAATACCTTAGTAGGTATCAAAATACTTGTGGTGATTATTTCTTGACTAATTCATCCATGATTAATATTATTGAAAAACTAACCCTTTAGGGATAACCTAGAATGAAAATCAAGAAAAAAAATTGTTTAGTTTTGTGAATCTTGAATATGGATAGCATATAAAAGAAAATTGATGTGCGGTATGGCCATCATACATTCTATCCTTTCCTTGATTATATAAAATATGATTTTTATTATGTAGTGATGGTTGATGAGAAAGATGAGTTTAAGTGGTTATTGTATCTATATCATTTTCTTATTTTATAGGGGTTTGTTGAGATGAGTTTAGGTTAACAAATTGGATTAATATATTTAAACGGCCCTTAAAAAGATATTTTTCATAATGGTATAACATGTTAAAAAACTAATTGGAAATTGGGATGTCTAGGTTATTCACTTTGGTTTTATACATTGGTTTCTCCCATGTAAAATTAGGTTTGACTAATAAATTTATCATTTCTATAGTAAATGTGGTTTCATACAACTATGAAAGTATTTAGAGTTATAACATTTGTTAAAAGGAATATAATAATTCTTTAAAAACTATAGATTATGCATAAATAAGATAAGAGAAGTCCCTCCCTTATATTCACAAAATTTTATTGCTTATTAACAGTGGGGTTATAATAACATTGACATTAAAATTTGGATGGTAATTAACTAAAAATATAAATGGGATAACCAAAAAAACATATTTATTAATGGACCTCATGTTTTATTTTTTTCAATAAGTTTTATGGAGGAATGTAATAGTGTCCTGAAATAGAATTGGTGTCCATTTATAAATGGTAAATGGATATTATGTGTCTTTTACATTAACACATTGAAAATACAACATCAATATAGTATCTTCTGTATCCTATGAATGTGGATACGATATTAAGTATGAATAATTTCAAGTCATTAAGAAAAAAATGATTCTTGAAGTGTTGTATATTATAGTTCTATATAAATCCATTTTATAGATAAGGGGGTATTTAGGGATTCCATGACATAGAAACTATATATTCAAAGGAAAATTATTTTTTTCAATTATTCCATGTATAATTAATGAAAGGTTTGGGTATCCAATAAATGCTAATGGTTGAGCTTGATAAGGTAAATTTCAAGTGTGGTGATAAAGTTATAGAGGTCCATCATAGGTTAATGTTGGAATGAGGGTAGAATGGAAAGAAAAGGAAGAGTCACCATGTTGGGGGAATATTGAGGATTTATCATAACATGGTTCAGTACCAAGGGAGCCATTGACATGAGAAACACATGCACCTGTTGATAATATAAAGGTTTTCCTAAATAAATATTGATATAAAAAATGAAATAGATGTAATTTTTCATAAATAATGACCCCAATTAGTTTTATTGATATGAACTCATCTGAATCATTATATACCTTGGGCCTCGGGTTTGTATCTCATGCATCCTGATTTCATTACATGATTCTAATAGCTTTGTAAAAAGCTCAAATCCACTTGGATATGTATTGATGATGATATTGTTTCACAACTGTTGTTATCATGACCTGACAATAAATATAAAATTCCAATGATAATAGCTCTATGTCATAGAAATATATGATTCATTTGATATAATTCCTAGTTTTTTAATTCAAATTATAGTGATGGTATATGAAGAGTACCACTCTATAAAGTACACTGAAATTATGCTATTTTTTTGTTTTAGTCAGATAAAGATAAAATATTTCATGCACAAGTTTTACCATAGTTATTTTACTTGTTTGTATAATAATGAATGACACATATGAATATAATCATAAAATGTATTAATATTATTGTTAGATTGATCTAGTTTTGTTTGTGAATCATCAGTTCAATTTTTCTCTAATCCCTGATGGAATGATAGATCAACCATTTTTTCTAGAATAGATAAGGGGTGACCGCCTTATCATGGTTTCCTATAAATACCAAGACAAATTTATTCTGAAATATAGGTATTGAGAGTAATGTAAGTGAGAACATGTTTTCAGAAGGGTCTCTATGTAATCATATAATCAGTTGAACAATTCCATATACGATATACTTGTCAATTTTGACTTGTGTGAAAGTTGCTATGTAAAAATTGATTTCTGGAATTCATACATAAAATTATGCTTTCAATTAGTTTTTATTGAAGATAATAAATTTTTTATGTCTATATAAATAATTATATTTTTATAATGGCCCTAAAAATTGTTATACATGTATGAAGGAAATCGTTTCATGAATAGTTGTGTGAGGGGGAGGGTGAGCAGAAGTGTCAATATATTCTATTCAATGAGCTATAGTAGTATGAAGTAGTTTCTTTGAATACGAATATTCTTGAAGATGATTTCAGATACTAAAAAACTAGTTTCCTAAGATAGATAAGGTACATTTTGAATTAAACCATATGTATAGTTTATAAAACATCAAAATTTAAATAATTCAAATCACATTTTATAATACTATATATTAAAGATTCTGGCATTATAGTGGGAATGTCCTTTTATCCTTACTCTTTAGTAGATTTGGATGTATGTAATGAATGGAGAATAATGATTACACGCAAAATACATCAAAAGGTATCTATGTTTGAAGACTGATTTTAAAGGGATTATTAGAAGTCCCATTCTAGGACAATGCGAGGTAGTTAAAACTTATTGGAATCCATAATAGTATCAAGGGACAAAGACTATGTGATGATGAATATGTTAATCTATTTTGAAAATGGATGACACAATGGGATTTCATGAATCACAGTTTTATGTTTTGATAAGTTTGGTATTTACTAAAGGGTCTAGGGTGATCCCTTCCCATTATAACCACCTATGAATATAGTAGAAGAATATGTTGACTGGGAAACCTAAACAACACCAATTTTGAGTACGATTTATTTAAAGGTGTCAAACATTATAAAAAATATATACTTGGTGATTTTTATTCCCTAAATTTGTGAGTAAGGATGAGAAACACATGAAGAGAGGAATGAACATTAACTAGCCATAGAGTTCTATTAAAGGGGAAGAAAATCATAAAAATAAGGGGTCAATTATTTACCCCCCCTCTCAATGACCAAATTGAAATTTTCCACCTCACTATATGTAACTCATTTTTTAGTCATCTAAATATTTTTCCATGATGAAATATATCCTCATGATATTTCAAACAAATTCTACAAAAATAAATTGATTCTAAATTACCGAAAACACATTTCTCTCATTATTTCATTCATCTCCATGGAATATGGATCTCTAACACACCGATAGTAAACTATTTTAAATTTATATTCTTCAAATCTTCTCCAAATAAATCACCTCTCACTCATACTTATTCACAAATATTATTATTCTAGAATAAACACATTAGACCTTCTTAATATTCCTTTAATGATTCTATCATCATCATAATCATCATCTCATACCCGTGACATGTTGAAAAAACACCATAAGTTCTTGAATGTGTGAATAATATATAGATATTTCATTCAATCCCCCATAACATCATTTATGTCAATAATATATATCCATTGGAAAGTATGGATCCCAAGTATTACTACCACCATCCAAGCATTTCTTCAATTCCTTACTAATTAATTATAAAATAAAAAAATACTGATATTAATTGAAAATAAATCCAATTCAACATATATCATTATAATATCCCCCCTATGGATTTATTTTTAAAAATTACTATAGATCCACATCAATAATGTCACATTAAAGCATCAATGATAACTTTAGATATATGGGAAATTCATTCCTCTCACTTTTAAAATAAAATATGATGTATTACACTAGATGTACCTTCATGTTTTTCAGTTCTTCTATAATGTACAGTCCCCCTTTCTCACTATACTCCACGTGGGTATATACATTAACTCTATTCCCCTTTTATCCAGAAAAACCTTAACCATATTTTTAAGTAAGAACACTTTATAAATTGTAAAATCGCATCCAATACATGTCTTAAAAATCAATATTAAGAGATTTATTACTCCCACTTTGGAATAAAAAACATTAAAGTAAAATTTTCATACCACATTTTTAAATCCTAAACATAATACTCATTCGACCACCTATATGTTATCATCAAAGTCATTGGGATATACTAGTAACATGTTGATACTTGAGTCCTTCACAATGTTTAGTCTCAATTATCCATGTATGAATTATATTTGTCTCTAATTTTTATTTGATTATAGCTAAAATTTAAATATGAGTACTAAATTTGGAACTTTGAACATTAATATAAATTTTCTTAAACTGCTTATTGGAATGAATTCCCATATCTTTTTTCATGCTAAAAAATCATACAATTATAACTACATTTCATTAAATATTTTTATTCAATAAATTTACTAATAATAAATTTTTCATTAACAAATACACTATGACCACTAGGACAGAACTCGTTGTATGAAAAAATAGTTTAAATTAATTTATATAGTAATACATGTGTCTTTCACTTACTTCCACAAGCTCATACTACTCGAGAAATTTTCATCCTTGAGAATTAAACTTCATGGGATATTAATCGAACTTATATAATAACATCAACATTAATATCAATAATAATCATAGTGTTTCTAATATATAACATATTATACTAATAGATATCACTTATGTAATGTCCATGCTCATATGACACTAAACTAGTGCTCTACATCAGTTTAATGTGAGGCCACAAGAAAGAATCTCTGTATTCCAGAGGCTGCTGACTTGTAGTGAATGCCTAGGGTATGATTTTGGGGACACTATGAACTCATATCAAATTAACTTAATTGTTAAAATAGATAAGTTTTAAACACAATAGTATCTAAACAGAGTGTGTAAGTAGTAAATAAACTGAAATCGATCATAATGTAATAATAAATAAAAATATATAAAATCATTAATAACTATAACATGAATTCAACACTTTGCATCAACTGGGATGACCATATATCTATATGATTAAAAGAAGGAAATTAATTACAATTATTGGGATATTCTACTATCATAGATCCAGCCCACATAGCCTATCTCTAAACATTGTCGAAATTCACCGACCTGATCAGAAGAACCCACACTATTAGCTCCACTCGATCATGAAACTAGAGGCATCATCCCAATCTACCACGCAACTATTCTCAACCTAGAAATCAAACATAAGGTCTACATGAACCCCCAGGTGCATGTGTAGAGGTAAGAAATAATATCAGTAGGCCACCCCAAAACTGAACCTATAAAATATACTTCCATAAGTGCATGATAAAGAAATATGATTAAACTAACTGAGACACAACTAAAAAGATAAGTATAACTAGTAACATGAAACCACAGTCGAACCATGGGTGTGTAATATCAGTCAAATTGGAAAGATCCACCATGGATTCCCATATTTATATTTATATACTTTTATATCACCAAACACACACACACACACACACACACACACACATATATATATATATATATATATGTATATATATGAATATATATTAGTAAGGTGAATGAAATTTTATAAAACCAATCATTAGTTGACCCTTGCATCCATAATCCCAATCTTCTAGAAATATTATGCAGGGGAAATGATCTAGACATCATACCACTCCTGCCATGTATCATTATGTCAATATCTATGTTTGTAATCCCAGTCAACATATACCTGCATTGGGAAACATCGAAAATGATTCTCAGTAAGCTACACCACCCTAGGGGGATAATCATCATAAACATTTAGTCACCTATACTCACCTCTAATCGTTGTAAATAAGGATTCTAGGGAAGTACATCTAGAAATCCTATAAATGATCACTGTGCTAGATTCCATGGTGCTCAAGATATGTAAATCCATTCTAATTTCTAACCCTTATGCACTGGTCTGTAGGTAGTCATGAAATCCATAACTCATATAACCCCAACGGTTTTGACCCTTAGGTGATCAGAAATGAATAATCATCGGTGATATGCCATGCACACCCATATAGTCTCAAATAAGGGAGAGAATAATCATTCCAACCATTCAGAAGATCATAATCTCTCAGTGTATCCGATAATGTGAGACACCATACTCAACACTGTAAACATGTAACCAACCAAGGAGAGCTTAATATCCATATACCCTATGAGATCATAATCATCCATGAGTATAATTTGAATGAGGAGAGTGGAATCATCATCATCACATGTAATAAAGTGGAGAGTGGAATCATCCACATCACTCAAGATAACAGAATACTCCATGTGTATCATTACTTAGGACACCGTGAATTTATATCATAGTAGTAGGCTCAACAATCAGATTCAAAGAAGCACCTATGGAATATCATATAATATAATAATCCATATATATAGGATCAGTATCCATATCCTTGTTAGTGCCTCTAGGTTTACATGTAACATATGAAAAAAAACCTGTCATAGAACATATATCCCAAGAAGAATATTAGGGCATCTCGAATAGAAATAAACATGCCTCATGTTAGGCTTAACAACAACAAACTAGGAACCACCTATAGATATCATGGTTGCATCAGAAATAAAAATGTGAAAGTTTAAAAAAAATGTGTAAGGGAGGCCAAATGCCTAAACCAACCACTACTACTATAGCCCCATGGGATTATATGTCTGACATGGGTTCTAAGGTGACACATGATTCCATCTCTAACCAAACCTAACATACGACCTTTGGGGTTTTCAAACAATGGCCCACCCATTGGGTCCATCATGTAAAGAACAAGATATGCATCATACTCAAGATCCTTGGCAGAAAGGGTAAATAAGGAATTGTACATGGGATCATCAAGGTCCATTCATAAGATGAGGCATCTTATAAGGGATCCTTAGCTATAAGGTAAAGTAAGAATACCTCATGTTATCCTTAAGGTATATACACAAGAGAAGGAACCCTACTTGGAATCCATATAAAAAAGGTAAAAGGATGAACCCAAAATGGGATCCTCCAATGGAATATTGATAGATGCATCCTATAAGAGATCCGTAATTGCCAAGTCAATAGGGGAATCCTTTACAAGATCCTCAGAATGGTACATTAGTAAAGGGATATTACTAGGTGCTGCCTAGGTCAACACATAAGAAAATTCATCCCATAGGGGTCTCTTAGTAATTGTAAAAAGATAGAGTCATCCTATAGGTGGTCCCCTTGGTTGAAACATAAAAAAAGGAATCATACAGGGGATCCTCAGAAACAGCGAGTCTCGTGGTCTCTTAGGCTAGAAGGGTACATATCATAAGGGATAAATCTTGAAATGAAGGATACAAGGAATCAATCATGATAGATAGCTCATGGATCATCTCAAATAAAGGGGTATCACTCTCAAGAGATAACTGAAAAAGATTACTGAATGAAAAACCAATCAATTGAAGAAATTCCACATAAGATTCCTCCAAAAAACACACGAGTCTTCCCATCATGATCTTTGGGAAAAGATACATATATTGGACAACTCATGGGTCAAATTTTGACTCATGGGTGAAATACATGGAAACAAATAAAGGGTTCAAAAGGGGAAGTACACATCTTGAATCTTTGATAATACCACTTTTACTCTCAAATCCCTGCTTGCGGGTGTACTTATTCTTGTAATTTATGTGTAACATCCCATGTACATTACATTTAATTTGTTTACACATCATGTACCCTACATAGGGAACCATATAACGTCCCTCACATTACACGACCAAGTATTTGGCCTGGCCGTGTTCTTCTACATAGTGTGTGACCAACATGGGGTCTGGAGGTCTACCCCAAATAGCCAAAAGGACTTCCTTTTTTATTGATTTTTTATAAACCCCCTTTCAAGGGATAAGGGGGAACCCTTACAAGGCACGTATTCTTAATGATTATATGGAACATAGTCTTATGAGACATTACATGACCAAATGGTCTTAAGGAATTCAAGAAGACCATAACTACAAAGAACTGTGTCTCAAAAGTATCAACATCGTGATGGTATCTCTCCACATTTTCTTGGTCATCTAGATAATATTCTTGTGAAGGAAATTCCTGGTCTCGATGGAATTTCCATACCCTCTATTTCTTCCAAATCCATCGGTTCTACTCTAGTGGGTGTGTCTTCTCTGAATCGTCCTCTAGGTCTACTCCTTTTTGTAAAGTCTGTCTTGGGAAACTACATTGATCATGTGGCCCAATGCCCTTGAGGTGGATTGAAGACCCTGAGGTGTACCTAAGGCCTTGTGGTGGATCGAAAGCCTTACTGAAATGAAGGCCTTGGGATTCCTGGAGGCCTTAAAATACCAAAAGATCAAACTAGTGGCCTTAAGGTTCAGACAGGTGAATAGTTATGACTGTTATAGTACCAAATGAGGATTGATCCATTGGTAAAAAATAATTTTATCACATTCCATATCAACCAACTAGGGTCAATCTACCTCCCATGAATGTGGACTGGTCCATCAGCCTCACCACCAAATGCCTCAATGTAAATACTCATAACATTACATCAGAATGATATATATATATATATATATATATATGTAGGACCAATTAAATTAGTGTTAGTCATCAGAAAATGAACACACTAGAAATCTTATATGATGTGAATCCTAGATTCCAAAGAGTATGTATGACATTCCGCTTATCTTTGCCAGCCGAGAGCCAAGATATATCACTTGCCTCTAGCTAATGCCAAAATTCTAGAGATCTATTGTAAATCATAAAAACAACAAAAAATGTGCATTTATCTAAGTGAAAATAATGTGAAACTATAACATAATATATCAATACTAAAATCCCACACTTTTGAAACAAAGACATCTTGACAAAACTAATGTTCTAGATGCACCATCATGATATCTATCACATGTTATGAAACATTCATAATACACCTGTCTGCCATGTCCCAAATAGTAATGCCTAGTAAAAATATCTATGATACCACCTTATAACGTAGATGCCCAAATCCACTAAACTGCTGCTCTGACTAAGTTCATTAAAAGGCCTCGAGCATTCCTCCCCATAAACTAAAGGTAGCCAACTAGAATTAAGGGCCTAGAGTGTGACCGTGGGGAAATTATTCCCTCTTATTAGAGTAAGAGAATACTCAAAATAGTTATGTATCATGCATAGTAGTAAGTAACCAGATTATAGAATAATTAAATAAATTTAAATAAAACATGATGTAATATTAAATGAAAAGCTATAAATTCCCAACTAGATATACCATACAAAATACACTAGTCACCCACTAGGATAACCATAATGACATAGAAGTACAAAAATAAACTGAAATAAAATTATAGGGCTCTACTACTATCTCTGAACCAGACCGCATACCTATTATCCAGACATTATTGAACTGCACTAGCCTAATCAGGTGAACCAACATGAGTATATCCACTTGATCATGCAACTATGGAACTCATTCTTATCCACCATGAAACTGTACTCAACCTGAAAAGTGGGCATAAGGTATAAACACACACCCTATGTCTCACATGCAGGGCTGATAAATAATCCCATTAGTCCAACCTAGTGATAAAACAATAAAAAATACTACAAAAATTCATGAAAATGAAATATGATTATTCTAGATGATAAACAGCTAAAAAGATACTTAAAAACAATAACATGAAAGAAAAGTTGAACCCTAGGTATGTAATCTTGGTCAACTAGGGAAGTGCAACCATGGATATCCATATCAATATTCATATACTTGTATACTATCATACCCATAAATAATCAAAAAAATATGAATATACAAGAATAAACTGAATGAAATAACATAAAACCCATCAGTAGTTGATACATGGGTCCATATTACTCATCATTTGGACATCCTATGAAACAAAATTTATCAGGAAGTCATTCCACTCAAATTTTGTATCATTAAGTTAATATCAGACTCTGTCATCCCAATCATCATATGTATGTGTTGTCCAATAATGGAAATTTCCTTAAAAAATCTTCGTCGCCACAAGGGTATACTCATCCAACAACTATTTTCACTCGTACATTCCTCCAATCACTATAAAAAGGATTCCATGTCAGTGCATCTAGACAACATATAAATGGTTATCGAATTAGACTCAGTGATTATCCTTCCATGCTGGCTAATGTCTGAGAACTCGGTCACATTTCATATGCAGTCATGACAATCGAAACTCAAATATTCTCTAATGTTATGACCCTTATGTGATCTATATAGATAACGCACTAATGATAAATCATTCTTTCCCCTACAATCTCTAATAATGGAGGGAAATATCATTTATACTATCCAAAAGAGAAAAATCATTCTGGGTATTCAACGTTTTGAGATTCCATGGTCAACACCCTAGTAAAGTAACTAATTAGAGAGACATTAATCATCCTTATAACTCAAGAGAGCGTAATAATCAAAAAGCATATTTAGGTAAAGGAGAAATGAATCATCCTCATCACGTGTAAACTAGAAGAGAGAGGAATAATTCTTATCACTCAGTAGGGAGGAATCATCCACGATTATCCTTACTAATGATGTCATGCCCACATATCATAGTAGTTTTCATAACAGCTAGATTCTAGGAATGTCCTATAGAAAACCCAAAAACATAATACTCAATATACAAAGACACAATATCCTAATCCTAGGTTCTACCTCTTGGTATATATGTAACAAATGAAAATAACATCACACAGTACTTGGATCCCATGAATAATATCCAAACATTCCAAAGATAGAGAAAAATGTCTCACATCATGCTCAATAATCACTAACTAGGAAGAACCTATGGCTATCATCGCTACATAATAAATAAACATGTGAAATTATAATGATTTTAGTGAAGGTGTTTGAATGCCTAAACTCCCCACTACATCCCCATGGGATTCCATGTTAAGTCTGAGTTCTAAGGTGAAATATGATTCCATTTATACACAAACCCAATGTACTAGCTCAAGGTTGGTCAAAAAATTGGGAACTTGCAAGGTTCCTCAATTCAGACATACGTTAGGAATACTACTTATGATCCTTATAAAAATATGTAATGGTTGAATCCTACTCACAAACCTCAAGTCCATTTCATAAGTGAATGAATCCAATAATGGATCCATAGATATAAGGTAAAGGAGGAATCCTACATGGGATCCTTAAGGTATAAACACAAGATAATGGGTCCTATTTTGGATACGTAGATGAAAAGGTAAATGGTGGAATCCTACATGGTATCCGAAAAAAGAAATTTGGCAGATGCATTCGACAAGGGATCCTCGAGAAATAAGTAAACAGAGGAATATTTCAAGGGATCCTCAAAATGGTACCGATGTAAAAGGATCCTACTAGAAATTCCCTAGGCCAAAATTTAATAAAATGAATCCCATAGGGGATCCTTGGTAACAAGATGAAGATAGAGGCATCCTAAATGGAATATACTAGGTTCAACCATAAGTATAGGAATCCAACAAGGAATCCTTAGAAACCATTATTCTCACCAATTCATAAGATATAATGTAATATATCGCAAGGGTGAAATCCTAAACAGTAGGGAAAATATCAATAATTAGAGATAACTCATAGTTTATCTCGGATCATGGGGTATCACTCTCAAGAGACAACTGAACATGATTACTAGAGGAAGAACCTCTCTATTCAACAAATTCCATATAAGATTCCTCAAAACACCTCACGGTTACTACCATTATGATCTACATGAAAAAATATTCATAGTGGACTAATAATGGGATAATTATTACTCATGGGATGAACAACCTGAAAAAAATTAAACATTCTTGAAAAGGGAAGTACACGACATGTCTCCCTGAGTACAGGGTGTGTACTCCCAATGTCCCACGTGGTCCTGTACTTCTCCATGTACTTGGTGGGTAAAATACCATGTATTTTTTGTGTTAGATGGGTACTTGGAGTGTACACCATATAAGGTAATGGAACATATCCTTCACATGACTTGGACTTGTATTTGGCATGACTGTGTACTTTGACACGACATTCATCCCAGACATTGTCTCATCTTGTACTCTACACAGCATGTACCCTTTACACAGGATTTCAGACTGGGTACATGGCTACACGTCTGAGTACCACAAAATAGTGTGTATACCCCATACACAGCATTAAAATTGGAAAAGAATCTTCTAAAAAATATTATAACACATGACATGTGTTCCCAAAACCACAAACCAGCAAAGGTGTTTTCCCAAAAAGAATACACTCGAATCTTCCTGAAACCCTTGTTTTTACCCTGAAAGTAGTAAAAAAACTCATAAGGGATTCTAATCAATCATAATGAGGATTTAAACTTGAAAATGATTAAAAAAACATGGATTTATAATGAAAAACAAAAATAGACTACCTTTAATTAAAAGTTTTTGAATCTTCACCCATTTTTTGCGGTCCACGGTTTCTGCATGATGATTGGGTGCATCCTAAGCTCTATGATGATACCCTTTGTCCTCCTCTTATCTTTATCTATATATTTATATCTCATTATCTCTATGAGATTCATGTCAGAGGATCCCCAACTCGGTATGTGAGAATCTAAGAGGAAAAGTAGAAAAGAAGAAAGGGAAAATAAGAGAAAACGCAAAAAAGAAAAGAAAATGGAAGGGGGGATCATCCCATCCCCTGAACCCAACATGAGATTATTCCCCGCCTAGGGAAAAAAACAATGTTATGGACTAAAAATTGGAGAAGAATTATGAATATGAAACAAGATTCAAATGATATGGTCAAATGAACCTATGAAAATAAATTAATATTTCATTTATTAAATATTAGTTATTCTGCTAAAATTCGAATAGCTCAAAAAACTACCAAAGTATGTCCTATGGTAAAAGCCTTATTCTGAGACCAATTTATAGGTCCAAATAATTATTCGAGATAATATGATGGTGAAAAAAATACCATTTTACCCCTAACAATCATCTAAAACAAAAAAATAATATTTTTACTCAAAATTCCAGTCCAAAAATATTCAAGATCTAACTAATTATTTTTATTATATCATGATAACATATTATATCCACTAGTTTAGTTGCATAAAAAAGTAATTAATCTATTTCAAATTAGGTTAAATAGCCATTTAGTTCACATGACATATTATATTTGTGATAATTTATCTCTGGAATTACTTTTTACACATAATATTTATCATAATATTATCCCATCTTTTAGTATCCTTATCTATCATGAAACACAAATAGATGATACCACATTTCTAGTTCAAAAACATACCAAACTAGAACTCTACATACATTACTTATTCAACTCCCAAGTAATATTCACCTTTCTTTAGGGTTGGATACCACTTCATAGTACCTCATATCATTTTTTAATGATCACGTTTTTCTAAATACCATTTCAAACCATGTATAGGGATTTGAGACAACATTATTTTCAATGAAATAATGATACCAATTAGAATGAATGGTTTATAGAGACACCACATGAATTTCTATGACCCCACTAATTATTCTAATATTGACATAAAATCACTTAGAATTTCACTGAAATGTTTTATTATATACATGTCCATTCATAGTATACACCACATTGATTATATCATTACCTTTAATCTATATCACTTAAAATAAATAGTTTGAAATATTTATGGAAATAGGGATTATGACAACACTGCTTTTTATTACAACTTAAATATGATTTATTACACAAAACATCACTTGATACAACAAAGAAGATCTAGAAGTTTAGTGTATTTGGGGCTTAAGATCATTACATAAAAACTTAAAACATGAAATACAACATCATTATTGAAAATTTCCTTTACATGACCACTACATTCCTTCGTACTTAACATTGCATGGGATAGCCTGAGGACATGCATAATAAAAGGATGAGCTATAATGCCCAGTAAAGGAGTACACATGGAATAACATGAGGAGTAAAATACATGTTAGGCAATAGGCATATCAATAGAGCTTAAGAAAAAAATTAACATAAAGGTATGATAAAGCATGATAATCATAACATGGAAATGTGGCAACAACACTTAACATGAAATTAGCATGAGCCAAGGCTCATTGGACATGGAGCATGAGTAAATCCTTATTGCACATAAAGCACGATTAAACCCTAATTTCACTTGAATTAGCCTTATTCAACACTCATTGAACATGATGTATCATGATACTGTACTTTACCCAATGCATTGGAGCGCTATAAGGGCGCACCATTCTTAATCATTTCATTTCATGCATAAGTGTGCCACATGGATCATAAAACATGGATTCATAAAACACAATCATTTATTCCACGATAAAGGAATGTAGGATTCATATAAGAAACATTAAAATTAATAAGTAAATGTGCATAAAGGTGAATACCCTTGATGGAGAAATGGGCATGGTATTCACTACACAATGACATTGGCATAGAAAATTGGTGCGATTTCGGCAGCGTAACGGCGTGACATAAGAATTCATAAAAAATGGTTGATTAGAGAGAAAGTGGTTCCTCATCATATTTACATGTAATGACAGTAAGGAGGTCATATATATACATGTCCCAACAATTTAATGGAATTTAGATTCATGATACAAAAGTATTGCTTGAATGTAAAAGAGGAGAGAGAAGTTCCTTTCAGAATTTCGGCATAGTAACGGGTGTACATGAGAGGCATTTAATGAGAGAGATAGGGTCTAACATCATTAAAAAATAAAAAGTTAAGTATGGGGGAGGTGTAAAACCATACCCCAACATTTATAATTGAAATTAAAATGGCAAAACATCTTACAGAAAATTGGACAAAAATGAGAAAGGAAGAAAAACCCTTACTTGGAAGTATGCTTCCAAAGGCTAGAGAGAGGCTTGTGAGAGGCTTATTTGGAGCTTGGGGAACCTTGGGAGGATTATAGAGAGGGTAGGGCAGAGGTTTGAAGAACTCCAAATTCTTTGAGTGAGGAGGAAGTGGGATCTTTGGTGGGTTTATATAGGAAAGGTGAGGGAATTCTTTATTATTTAGGTTTGGGACCCCTTATATTAAATTAATCCAAACCACAAACCATCCTATGGTTTTTGCCCATGTTTTTTTGAAAAGGGAAGAGGAAAATAATATTTTATAATTCAAAGGTCCGAAATTCTTAAAATTTTAGGGTTTATTATGTGGAGGTGAGTCACAATCCCATGGAAATTAATTTAAAAAGACAAGGTGTTTAATAAGTCATGAGGGGTCCATTAATTCTTTGCAAAGTAAGCCAAAAAAACCCAAAATCACATTATTTTAATGGTAAAACATATATTGGCCGAAAATAAAGATTATAGTATTTTATTACATCACTATTGGGTCATTATGTTGTCATAAAACACATTATATATTTAAACGGTATTTAATTTTTACTCAATAAATTGACTGTCTCAGAAAATTATGAAAAATACACCGTTGGATAATTTCGACATCCTGATTCCAAAACTAACATTTATTTTATCTAAATAATTTTCTAAATATGTTAATTTTCACTTTTAAAAAAACCATCATTTATAAAAAATTCACGGGTTTTGAAAAAAATGGCTTTCAAACCATAATAAAAATTATAATTGCATTCATACAATTACGTGATCATTTATATATAATAAAATTAATCTAATAATAATAATATTTTATTAAAATATTATTTAATTAAAAAATCCCATAATTTAATAAGATATATTTCTTAATTAAATAATAACTAAATACACCATTTGTTCTTTGAAAACTAATTACAATGTATCAATAATGACATAAAATTATATTCATTATTATATAAAAAAATAGTGTTCATGAACTTAGTACTATATATTAGTTACATAACCCCTTAAAACAGCCACATAAGACCTAAGGGTAAGGTGTGAGATGGTGACAAACTCTTGGGGTGGCTCGAATAACATCGCTCGAGTGGTAATTTCTATCAACTTCCACTTCTCCCGTAGACGGTCCTATTCGAGCTTGACATAGTGAAGCTTAGCTTGGGCTTGGTCAAGAGCGAAGCCCAAGGACTCCACCTCTTTTTCGAGATCCGATAAATGGGCTTCGTATGGGGAAATTCTACTGGATGAGGCCATCACTTCCTTTGTCTAAGTAAAATTGGATGTGTTAAAGCCCTATATTTATACTAATAATGTGATCACTATTCAACGGCTATAAAAGTAATGGTCAAAATTCTTATCATAAAACCAATGAATTTTAATTTTTATAAAAAGATTTTATATAAAGAGACATTTAATAAGATCAAGAGGGATTTTCCATTAATGAAACTTTGGTTCGTTACAATATTCCCCCATTAAGAAATTTTGCCCTCAAAATTTCCCTTTTCCCGGACTAAAATAGATGTGGGTAACTCATCTTCATCACTTCCTCTGATTCCCAAGTTGCTTCTTTAAACTTGTGGTTTCTCCACAACACCTTGACGAGGGGCATTGTCTTATTTTGTAGAACTTTTTCTCTACAATCTATGATCTTCACTGGTTTCTCCTCATAAGAAATATCGTCTTCCAATTGTACCACCTCATAAGAGAGTACATGTGAAGGGTTTGGTATGTACTTCCTTAAGAGGGATACATGAAATACATCATGTACTTTTTCTATAGTAGGCGGAAGTGCTAGTCGATAGGCCACAGCCCCGACACGATCAAGAATCTCGAAGGAGTCGATGTACAATGGACTTAACTTCCCTTTCTTTCCAAACCACATGACCTTCTTCCACGGAGATATGCATAGAAAAACCATGTCTCCAACTTTAAACTCAAGGTCTCATCATCGATTATCTGCATAACTCTTTTGTCGACTCGGGGCTGCCTTGATATGCTGCTGAATGGTTTTCACCTTCTCTACCATTTCCTGAACCATTTCTGGTCCAATCAGCTTACGTTCACCAACCTCATCCCAACATGCTAGTGTTCTTCACTGTTTCCCATACAGGGCCTCATATGGGGCCATTTGGATGCTTGAGTGGAAACTGTTATTATAAGAGAACTCAACCAGATGAAGATGTTGATCCCATCCCCCTTTAAAGTCCATTGAGCACACTCTCAACATATCCTCAATTGTTTGGATAGTCCGCTCGGATTGGCCATCAGTTTGAGGATGATAGGCCATACTGATGTTCAGTTCACTTTTCAGAGCATGTTGAAGACTCTTCCAAAAGATAGAGGTGAATATTTGATCTCGGTCAGACACAATATATAGTTGTACTTCATGTAACCTTACCACTTCCCTGATATATATCTGTACCAGTTGATCCAATTAGAAATCCTCCCAAATAGAAATGAAGTGTGCAGTCTTTGTAAGACGATCCACAACAACCCATATTGCATTGTTGCCTCTGGATGTCCTCGGAAGTCTGGTGACAAAGTCCATGGTGATGTTTTCCCATTTCCATTCTGGTATGTGCAATGGTTGCATCATCCCCTTAGACTTCTGGCTCTCTGCCTTCACTTGGTGACACACCATCCACTTTGATGTATATTCAACAATCTCCTTCTTCATATTATCCCACAAAAAGTTTTCTCGGAGATCTCGTTACATCTTTGTGCTCCCTGGGTGAATAGAGAAATTTGAACTGTGTGCATCATCCAAAAGTTCCTTCTTCAGCTCCGGACATGATGGAACACATAGTATTTTCCCAAACTGCACAATTCCTTCTTCATTAACATTAATCTCTAAGGATTTCCCTTTTACGATAGCTCCCACTTTTTCTTGAATTCCCACATCATCCTTTTGATCATCCTTTAAACTTTCAAAAAGAGACGGTTGAGCAATCATTTGTGAAAGGATTGATGATGTTCCCTTATCTATGATTCTCATGTCCATCTTCATCAAGTATAAGAATATTGGATTCTTTTGAATTCTCATCATTGATAGAATTGCTAGATCCTTTCTACTCAAGGCATTTGACACCTTGTTCGCTTTCCCAGGGTGGTAATGGATTGAACAGTCATAATCCTTGATGAGCTCTATCCATCTTCTCTGGAGCATATTAAGCTCTTTCTGTGTGAATATATATTTAAGACTCTTGTGGTCAGTATATATCTCACATTTCTCTCCATAGAAATAATGCCACCAAGTTTTTCAAGGCAAATATCACTGCCGCCAACTCTAGATCATGCGTTGGATAGTTTTACTCATGGATTTTCAACTGCCTTGAGGCATAGGATATCACTTTATCATTCTGCATCAGCACACATCCTAAGCCCTTCTTCGAATCATCAGTGAATACAACAAAAGGTTCCCCACTTGTGGGTAAAGTGAGCACGGGCGCAGTGATAAGCCTCCTTTTCAACTCCTTGAATGTTTCTTCGCATTCATCACTCCAAGAAAACTTTTCTCTATTTTTAGTTAGCTTGGTAATAGGGTTGTACAATCATGAGAAATTTCTCACAAATCGTCGATAATATCCAACTAACCCCAAGAAGCTATGAATATCTTTTACCGATGTTGGCCTCATCCATCCCTCAATTGCATCTATTTTGGAGGGCTCCACAGATATCCCATTGCTTTTCATGATATGGCCCAAGAATGGGACCTCCTTCAACCAAAACTCACACTTTTTGTACTTTTCATAGAGCTTCTACTTGTGCAAAGTCTCTAGTATAGTTCTTAAATGCTCCTCGTGATCCTCCTTGGTTTTGGAGTATATTAGAATATTATCTATAAAGACTACCACACATTTTTCTAGGTAATCTCTAAAGACTCTATTCATCAAGTCCATGAAGAGTTCTAGAGCATTGGTGAGTCTGAAAGGTATTACTATGAATTCATAGTGCCCGTATCTTATACGAAAAGCAGTCTTGGGGACATATTCCTTCTTCACCCTTACATGATAATATCTCGACCGCAAATCTACCTTGGAGATGAATTGTGCTCTACGCAGCTGACCGAACAAGTCATCAATTCTTGGGAGAGGATACTTTTTCGTTATCGTGATTTTGGTAAGTTCATGATAATCGATGTAAAGCCGCATTGACCCATCCTTCTTCTTGACGAAGAGGACTGGTGCACCCCATGGTGAAGCACTTAGGCATATAAACCCTTTATCTAGATTCTATTGTAGTTGTTTGTTCAGCTCTTCAAGCTCTACAACAGCCATTCTATATGGAGTCTTGGATATTGGTAAATCCCCGGGTATAAGTTCAATTGAGAATTCAACATCTCTTCTAGGAGGAAGACCAGGCAGTTCCTCGGGAACACTTCAGTGAATTCTCTCACAATAGGCATTTCTTCAAGGATGGTTTCTTCCTTGGACTCAATCATCTGAGCCAGATATGCATGCTCATAAGGCAGTAATATCCATGCTTGAGATGATGGAGCTAAAGGATATTCATCTTCCTCCTTACACTTGTAAAGAATCGGGGGGTCGATTCTCCATATGGAGTTTGATTTCCCTCTATCGACAATTTATGTTGGCTCTATATAAGGAATGCAAATCCATGCCAAGAATTGCATAAAATTTCACCAGCGATAGTATGAAGAGGTTCGCTGGGAAATTCAATCCACAGATTATAACAGGTCAGGACTTATATTCATGGGATGCAATGATTTCCCCATTTTCCGTACTCACCGACATCTTCACTTCCAAGATTTTTGGGGGTTCTGGGATTGTTCTACTAAAATTTCGAGATTTAAAAGAATGTGTAGAACATGAATCAAAAAGTACATTCTCTATTCTTGAATGAATTACTAGAGTACCTGTCACCACTTCATTGTTAGGGTTCACTTTGGCAGAAGTGATGGAAAAAGCTCTACCTTGCTGCCTTGGAGGTTGTTGGTTGTCTCCAAAAACCCTTGGATTAGGGCACTGATTTTCAATATGACTTGGTTCTTTGCATTTGTAGAATTGAACAATGCTTTGAGGTTCCAATGGATCATTCCTATCCTCTGTCACAGCCATGGGTCTTTCTTGCTGACAGTTAATAGCTAGGTGCCCTTCTCTTCCACACATGAAGCATTTCCTCACCCCCTTAAGGCAATTTCCAGGGTGCTTCTTTCCACACTTTTGGAAAGTTGGGTGCTGGATCTTCTTAGCACCGTTGGATTTATCCATCGTCCCACCAGCATTGAAGTCTAACTTATTCTTCTTATCCCCAGGATACCCCTATGATTCTCTGATCTCCATTTCAACCTTGAGGGCACATCAGACAATTTCTTCATAGTTGTCAAAGTCCCGGATCGCTAATGCTTTCCGCAGGCTAGGATTCAGCCCACCAAAGAAGTGGTCAACCTTGCATTCGGGGGTAACGACAAAGCTGTAAGTGTATCATGCAAGCCTTGTGAAGTTTGCCTCATACTCTCCATCAGATTCTTTGACTTTTGGCTTGAGGGAAAGGAAGTCCCTTTCCATATTTAGCCGTAGGGTGCGCGGAAAATATTTATCGAAAAACATCTTCTGGAAATCCTTCTGTTCCAATGCATCGATATCCTCCTCAGGCTTGGTATTTTCTATCAACGTCCACCATTTATAAGAATCACCCTCCATACGATAAGCTACTAGGAGAACCTTCTCTTGATCAGAACATTGAAGGATGGAGAAGATCTTTTCAATGGAGTTGATCCATTGTTCAGCAATTGTGGGATCGGATGATCCACTAAAAGTAGGAGGCCTTTGTCTCATTAAGCTATCGATAGAGACTTGTTCTTTCTTAGGGGGGTTGGACGTTCCTCTTGACCCGTGTTTCTATTCAATTCTTGAGTTAGCTGAGATAGAAGCATGACAATGTTCGCGATTCCCACTCCCATTGGATTGGGCATCTCATTAGTACAGTCATCACACTAATCTTCACATCAGTTGTTAGCCTGAGTCCTCCTATTACCTGCAATTTTATGGAATAAAAGGAATGTTAGGGGTAACACGTCAAAGGTAATCCAAAGACAAAAGTTGATGAATTATAAATAAACATTCATTTCCTTTACTCATGAGTCTATAGGATTCAATCTAGGCTTTTCATGATCTACTTTATAACATATATTTTTAGGGGCATTTTTCTAATTACCATAATAAGGGTTCATACTAAGATTGTGAATTTACCAAAGCATATCCCCCGGGAGTGTCATAACCAAGAGTGAATCAAGGCCTGTTGTCGTGAACCAGTTCTCGTTCGAGTCTAGCTCAAAGCGGTGTTTTCGTGTTTTACCCCTAGGATACACCTGTGCTAGAGCTGCCTCTACCTGCTCGTATCCAGACATGGATGTATTTTCTTGATAAACAACATACTCAATACTCACTAAAACTTAGGGACGTTTTTATTGTACTTAGTCTTGTATCTAAGGCTTTACTAGGGTTTTCTAATCCTAATCCCAAAAATAACCAAACCTATCCTTTGATACCAACTATGACAACCCTCATTTTTATTACAACTTAAACATGATTTATTACATAAAACATCACATCATACAACAAATAAGATAGATAGGTTTAGTGTATTTGGGGCTTAGGATCATTACATGAAAACTTAAAACATGAAGTACAAAATATTTCTTGAAAACTTCTTTACATGACCACTACATTCCTTCGTACTAAGCATTGCATGGGATAACCTGAGGACATGCATAAGAAAAGGGTGAGCTATAAAGCCCAGTAAGGGAGTACACATGGAATAACATGAGGAGTACAATAAATGTGATACAATAGGAATATCAATATATAATAAGAAAAACATGAACATAAAAGCATGATAAAGAATGATAATCATAACATGGAAATATGGAAACAACACTTAACATGGAATTAGCATGAGCCAAGGCTCATTGCACATGGAGCATGAGTAAATCCTTATTGCACATAAAGCGCGTGTAAACCCTCTACACACTTGAATTAGCATGAGTCAACACTCATTGCACATGACGTATCATGATACTATACTTTACCCAATGCATTATAGTGCTATAAGGGCACACCCTTCTTAAACATTTCATTTCATGGATAAGTGTGCCACATGGACAAAAAACATGGATTCATAAAACATAACCATTTATTCCACGATAAAGGAATGTGGAATTCATACATGAAACTTTACAATAAGTAAATGGGAATAAATGTGAATACCCTTGATAGAGAAATGGGCATGGTATTCACTACACAATGACATTGTCATAGAAAATCGGTGCGATTTCGGCAGCGTAACGGCGTGACATAAGAATTCATAAAAAAGGTTGATGAGAGAGAAAGGGGTTCATCATCATATTTACATGTAATGGACAGTAAGGAGGTCATATAGATACATGTCCTAATAGTTTTAATGGAATTTATATTAATGATACAAAAGTATTGCTTGAATGTAAAAGAGGAGAGAGAAGTTCCTTTCGGAATTTCGGCATAGTAACGGGTGTACATGGGAGGCATTTAATGAGAGAGAAAGGGTCTCCCATCATTCAAACATAAATAGGGAAATATGAGGGAGGTTCAAAACCATGACCCAACATTTATAATTGAAATTAAAAGGGAAAAAAACTTAATGAAAATTAGACAAAAATGGGAATGGAAGAAAAAACCATTACATGGAAGTGTGCTTCCAAAGGCTAGAGAGAGGATTGTTAGAGGATTCATGAGAGCTTGGGGCACCTTGGGAGGATTCTAGAGATAGTAGGGCAGAAGTTGGATGAACTCCAAAGGCTTTGAGTGAGGAGGAAGTGGGAGCTTGGGTGGGTATATATAGGAAAGTTGAGGTAATTCTTTATTATTTAGGTTTGGGACCCCTTATATTAAATTAATCCAAACCACAAACCATCCCATGGTTTTTGGAAAAGGGAAGAGGAATATAATATTTTATAAGGTCAAGGTCCGAATTTCTTAAAATATTAGGGTTGCTTATGTGGAGGTGAGTCACACTCCCATGGGCTTTGTATGGGGAAATTCTACTGGTTGAGGCCATCGCTTCCTTTGTCTAAGTAAAATTGGATGTGTTAAAGCCCTACATTTATACTAATCATGTGATCACTATTCAATGGCTATAAAAGTAACGGTCACAATTCTTATCATAAAACCAATGAATTTGACATTTTATAATAACATTTTATATAAAGAGACATTTAATAAGATCAAGAGGGATTTTCCATTAATGAATCTTTGGGTCATTACAGGGATATCTTCACTTCCTAAAAATACTTATGTTAAGAAATGAGGTATGATTTTTTGAATGAAACCTTTACTTCAAATGTATTTCAACCCTTCTTAGTGGTTTTTATTTAAATACCACGTTTGTAAACACCATTTTGGGTGTTTTTTAAGAATCATTTAACCTCCTCAACATGTGATTCAAATATATTATTATACTAATAATATTAATTCACATTTCATTATTTGATGATTCGTCACTAAATCCACCTCCATAATTCCTACTATAATAGAGGAATCTTCCACTAGTTTTCACTAATTGCCTTATAGTATAATCTCTGAATCCACTTAGTAATGTATCATGATTTTCATTATCATTGGGATAATGATTCTCCTCAAACTTATTTCCCATTAATTAATATTTATTTTCATGTGGATTGTCCTTGGGTGAAGCCAACGTAGCTTCCTTCTTCATTATTCTCCATATTTTTTCTCTTACAACCATGTTTCTTGTAAGACTAAACAATCAAGTGGTCTATAGTGATCTTTTTTATTACAATAGATAATTAATTTCTTCATTCTTAGTGAATATATTTTTCTATTTTATAGTTTTTTATCCTTTCCGTACTTCTCTCTCCCTCAAAATTGGAATGGGGTTTCTCTTTATAGTATCATATTCTCCTCTCTTACTATATTAATTCTTTATATTTCCATTATAATCATATATGAAATATATCCTAGTAAAATAAATCCTTGTGTATGTTTTCCTTCATTGAGATATTATAATATCTTTCATTATAAATTATGAGTTGCA
Source organism: Viscum album (assembly GCA_963277665.1). Classification (NCBI taxonomy): domain Eukaryota; kingdom Viridiplantae; phylum Streptophyta; class Magnoliopsida; order Santalales; family Viscaceae; genus Viscum; species Viscum album. The sequence goes on along the minus strand of OY728157.1, from coordinate 1,842,556,386 downwards.
AATTTCAAACACACAATCTTGGTGTGACTTAGGATTTCCAGAAAGCGACACTTTATAGATATCATCCATAGATATACTTTACATCTAGATTTTATATAAATATTATACATACAAAAAAATTCCATATTTCCACCATTTTTGAAATCCATCTATTAGGGATTATTTGGGATGGATCTAGGACTTTTTATTTTAGATTTTTAATCTCATTTTATTTCTAGATCTTCTTATCACTCTCCATCATTTTAGAAAGCATGAACACCATCCTCAATCCAATGTATATCCTAGGATTTCTCCAATTTATAAGATATTTTTTATAAGAATAATATATGATTTTATATCCTTTTCTATGTCCATTTATTAATTTACCTCATGTATAGGTTCTCCATGTATTTCAATTTAGTACATCATATTTACAACCATTATTAAAATTAATTAATTCATGGAAACCACTTCCCACATTAATCTTGAATTCAATATGGCCTTGTAATCGATTAACCAATATTACACTTAATTCCAAATCTCAGGTTGATCCACCTTTTTATGTATTGTTTGTATCTCTTCTTGATCTCTAATAGAACACTCCTTGGATTGATGACTATACATTGGTAAAAATTTATCCTTAGAGTCACCATCCACTTCAATATTTGGGTGGGGTATCATTCATTCCATTTATAAAAGAAATTCCCCTAGAAATATCAATAAAAATTATAAAAATAAGATTATTCGCACACAAATTAGTGAGAGTGTTCATCTTATCAATATTTTTCTTCCCCTTTATACACTTCTTACCTCTTGACATAAAAACTATCTTCTAGATATGCTTAATAATGACCTAAAACCACCATATCTAAAGTCAAGTATTAATGATGTAACATCAACATCCATTACTTCCATATATTTTCCATATTAAAACATCAAATGGTTCCTATATTTCAAATGAAAATTTTCAATATGATATTTTCTTATATAAATCAATATTCATTGATCTAAAAAAGATATTTTCAGTCTTTTAATAACCAATTATTTCACTATGATTGGTCATGTAACCAACAGTACATATATATTACAATATTTTACAACCACAAGCCTATAAAATAACAGACATCTCCTTTATCAAGCCATTATATTGAGAAAAACTGAATATAGGGTATTAATAATTGAATTAAAAGAAAAAACAAATTAAAATGATATTATAAAGAATAAAAAATAATAAAAACCTACTAGACCTGGTATTTTTTGGAATGTTTAAATATAGTCACTGTGGTTGGTGTGCAATAACGGTTATACTAAATAAAAAAATTCATGATCATCTTAGACCATTTTGTGGATATTGTTCCATTTTTTAAAGAAAAAAATTTAATCACACATTACTTTCTTAAGGCCAAACCTAATAAGAGAAAAATTGTAGAATTTACATTCTAAAAGGATAGAAGAATTTTAATTTCTCCAGTCACACTCAGATATAATAAAAGTGAATACACCAAAAATGTGTCGATGTGAAAAAATATTCTATTCATATATTAAGTGGATACTAATTCAATAACGATCACCCATTTATATAGTTAATTTTCATGAAAATGTTTTAAGTATGGCACCATACCTCCCAAGTTTCACTCTATCTTATTATCCATCAAAAAATACATCTGAAAATATTTATTAGTCAACAGAGGGTATGGTCCCTTACTGATATATATAATATGTTTTATTCATGTGAATCTTAAACTCAAGAATACATACACTATTAAACTCTAATTAATTTTTATCATTATATCTAATTAATGGGGATATAAACTACTTATAGTGTGAGTGGAATATTTATCTTCCTCTTACATTTTTAAAGGAAATAGACCTCTTAGAGTGAGAGTAAACTCAACATATTTATTATGAAAACCATATCAGTAATATCACTTGATGGAGAATAACTCCACACATAATTAGTCCTTGGTATGGTTCTTATTCAAAAAATATATAATAATACTGATCTATCAATTATTCTATTCCTTCTCTCAGAAAATGAAACCAAAAATTATCAATTAATAATAATGATTTGTGATCATGTGCCTATTGATTCTTCATGGATTTTTGAATATGGTATTATCATACATACCATCACTTCTTCTCCTAAAATTTTAGAAATTTCTGTTTTAAATTTTTCTTTAGAACTATTATGGTAATTATTTTAAATTATACTTTTATTGTTTATTCTTTAATATGATTTCTATAATCACTCTATTATATCCAATGCTAAATGATTTCTCCATATTCCATATATAATTTTTTATTTTAAAAAATGAGCTCTTCAAAATGAGTGAATTTCTTAAATATCACTCCATGTTATCAAAATTTAATGTTCAAACTCAAACATATAATTCATTCATATTTAACCTCACCACAACATTCATATTTCCCAAGATTCCCATTTTAGGCAACTAATCTATTCAACTCAAAATATCATTTTGAAACTTTTTATATATGTCAAAATCTAATGCTAATTTACCCTAATTCCTAATGATCTAAATAACATCATCCATAATGGATGACATGTATTTTTACTTTCTCTTAACATACAAGTTTTATTATAGATTCCCAAATGTTATGTTTCATTAAACTGAATTCTACAATGGTTGATTTAACTCATTAGTGTGTTCATTCAGCTATGTAAAAACCATTATTATTGATGAATACCTCACTATTTAAGTCATCCAAAATTCATTCCAATATGGAATATATAGTCATACCATTTCCAAAAAAAATTCCACTATAGAATAATAATATTTGAAATGATTGTAAACACATTAATCTCTCTATTTACATCACCAATAAGGAATATGGAACTTTAAAATTATTGTGGTGAATTATTAATTATAAAAATTTATCCGCCTGTATTTAAATAAATCCACACATTATCATACTCATCCAACCTCTATAATATGATATAATAATAAATTTAAGCCTATATTATCATAATTTAATAATACATAGATCATCACACTCATCATCCCAATGCCTTAATATGCATATATATCTCAATATGTTTTTCTATGAATGTTACCCTTTAATATTCACCATTCACATCCACATAATATCATTTATTTCACTAATATACTTCTATATTTAATTATGGTTCTACAGTACAGTGCCCACATTCAACAACATTCATGCAACCTCCAATCATTCGTCTTATGATGTTAAGGAAATATAACAATCATTCATTGAAAAAATATTTATAATTCAAAAAATATTGTTATATTATTCTTCCCCTTTGGTTTTTTTAATTCTACTATAGATCCAAATCACTAATATTACATCCAAGAACTCCAATTAAATGATTGGATCTAGGGAAAATTATTCTATCCCACTTTTATAAAAATATATTATGGGTCTCTATGTAACACATACCTCTATATTCTATAAATTTTTGTTATATTATTATCCGCCTTTATCCTTGTAATCCTTGGTCGTATATTCATCCACTTTAATCCCCCTTTGTGCACAAAAATCATGCCCCATATTTTTCATTAAGTGAACATTCTTGGTAGGACTATCTTAGCAAATACTATCTTTAAAATCATGATTTAGATAGTTAATATTATGTCTTCTCTATACAACATATTCACATGGAATTTTTATAAAACATTTTAACATAATAAACAGTAGACTCTATTAATCAACTCTATGTTATCATCAAAAATTTTGAGATACATCAATCTCAAGCTAATATTTTAATTCTTCCTAAATTTTAATCTCACTTAGTCACATATTCATTATATTTATATTTGATTCAGATATGATCATTTATAACCATTATCTCTATATAACATTAATAGAAATTATACCTTTCACCAGATGTATCTACTTATTAAAAAAACTATATATATTATTTCAATACTACAAGATTTTATACCAATTATTTTATTTCATAAATGATTTAGTTTGGATAAAGGAAACACTTAAGAATTAGTCAATAATTAATCCTCTCAGTCTACAACTCTATTTCATTATTAAATAAAAAATGTGCCAAATCCAGTAACAATAATAACATCCATTTTAATCACATAATTCTATAAACTCATACAACTTCTATAATTTTATTCCTTAAAAATTGAACTCCATGTGATTGAAATCACACTTATAAAAGCACTTCATGTGAAATAAATAAATAATAAATTTTGTTAATCATACCACATATTGAACCAATTGATAAAATTCTTTTAAAACTAATGATACCAATTTATATTCATGAACTTATTTACATCTCAATGTACTTGTACCTTAAAAAATAATTTTAAATATCATATGAATTTTCATAACATACTTTAATTGAGTTCTTTTGGATTTATAACCACTAGTTATACCTAATATCCCTCATGGGGTTTTCCCCATTTTTAAACAGTCTTTTGTGTCATAAAATATAACTCAATGATACCACATAGTTAGTTTAAAATATATAAACATTAACTCAATGTACATTTATTCTTGTTATATTATGTATTATTCTTCTTTATTCATTGTAAGATATAACATTATAGGGACACATATAAATTTTTTATCATAATGTTATCATTGGTACCATTTTAAAACACATATAGGTATTTGAATCCACATCAATTTGTGTTCATTCCAGATAAAAATTTAAATACATGATTTAAAATGGTACAACAAAAATTCCCTTAACTGCATTATTATTTATATTGACTCCTAACATCACTGAGACTTTCAATTTTTCATTATGTTATATTTATCATCTTTAAAAAAATATGCCACATTGACCAAATCTACCGAATAATTATATATAAAATCTAGTAAAAAGTAAAAATCATTTAGTCACATAAAGATAGATATAATTCGCAAACATCCTCTGTAACACCCCGAGATTTTATGAGAAATATTATTTTTAATTACTTTGATGTCATGTGTTGTACGCTACACCAACATTAGCTTGCACTACACACAACACCGTTTTAGCTTACAGTATATGAAAACACTATTCTAGGCTTGTGTTGCAAACCAGCGCAACCTTTCTCCATAGCGTGTGTTGTACGCAATACCGAGTTTCACTAAACGAGATATTATTATAATATCATTATTAACTAGCCATTATGAATAGTAATACACACTTTTTCAAATTATATTTTTCAAAATGGACTTCATTTTCGGAATTGGAATATCAAAATTAGCCTAGGGTGAAATTTTGGTATTTTTCTGAAAACATTCAATTTTTGGTGAATAGTGAAAACACTAGGTTACTATTTAAAAACCGAATTTTTATATAAATAATTATTTAGTTTATTTAAATTTAGTTTAGGTCAAAATTGATACATAATACCTATATAAGTTCAATATAATTCATTGGAGTCATTTAATAATAATTTTAGATATATAAAAATTTTATTGAAATTTTGACCGTCTTTTACCCACCTCCTATGAGAATTTGGAAATTTACATAAAACATAATTTCACCACTTTTGTAAGTAGAATTTCAAAAATCCGAGAGACACGGTTGATATCAATATGAAAAATGTGGTTCAATAAGATAAAAATAATTTTTAGTGAATAGTAACTTTTTACTTTTATTTACCACAATTAAAAGTAAATATGGAAATTAAGGGTAAAAATGATATTACTATTACCATAACACGTGTCCTAATTCTATTGGATAAATGTAATTCAAAAAGAAACAACCTTAGGAATAAAATATTACCATTTAGGTCCACATGGATTACATTAGGACATTTATTATTATTTTATTTAAAGAAGAATTAAATATTTAAAATCCATGTTTAATAACTAAAACATTTTTAATATAGAGTTATAAATAAGATAAATTAGACTATAAAAATTTATTAGAAAGATAAAAATAATTACTAGATAATGGTATTTTATTTATAATTTTTATACATTAAATAATGTAATTTATTTATGACACAATGATGATGCAGTAATTACCTTACTAATGAAATATTAAAATAATTGATGTTATAAATACCCAAATAAATGTAATTTTAGACTTTTTATGAATTACACTAATTTTATAGGTTAATATGAAATGTTATTATTGATTTAATAAACTTTTTTCTATCTAATCATGTTGTTATGATTTTCACAAAAATCAAGTACCAAATATTGTCAAAATTGACATAAAATAGTTTTTAAATAAAATAAAATATTATTAATTGTTATTTTATTCCTAAAAATATATGGTTTGGCCAAATGACATAGATAATGATATATATATTAATAATGAACCACTTTGGTTCTCTTGGATTGTTATATTATGTTTATTAACCATATAGTGTTAGAAAACAAAAAGACACGGTAAAAGTAAAATTATTTAACTTAGAGTTAAACCTAAATGATACGGTTAAAATAGAAACCTAAACTTGTCTAAAATCTATTGGATGGGAGGATTTAGACCCATACCCACCTTATATTATAAATAAATCAATTTGGAGCTATTAAAAACCGAATATGACTTTATTATAAAATAATATTTAAAGTTTTCCTAAGGTGCCCCTCTCCTCCATTATAAAAAGGGAACCCCTTCCCTCTTCACTTCACACACTTTTGAGCCTTGAATCTCAAAAAACCCCTGCCAATTACTCTCCTCAACCTCTATAGTTATATCATAGAGGTTCTGGTCTTCTCAAAAGACCAACTCTATTACCCTAAGAAGGAGTTTAAAGGTGGTGCGTCGAGGAAGAGGTAATCTCTTCTACCGACACTACTAGAAAGGGGGTCTATCCCCACACATATATTCCCACGGTTTATCAAACCGTGGGAATAGGCCTTCTTTTTCTATCAATACCTATGGTTTTTTTTGAACCGTGGGTATTCAATATACAATTTCACGACCCCCATCTGGATCTTCTCACTCTGTCTTGCGCTCCACCATCGGTTCTCCTCCTCACTCTCGTGATCCCCCGCTCGAACCCTAGGTTCTAGACCTCCACCTCCGGCCCTCCCCCCCCCCTCCCCGACCACTGACTCTCGGCTATCCGACCTTCACCTCCCAGTCCTCTACTCCCCTCTCCGACCTCCGCCTCCTGGCCATCCGACCACCGGTACTCGGCCATCTCATCCCCTCTCCGGACTCCACATCGACTCCTGAACTCGACCTCCCAGCCTGCATCTCCACCCCAACGTCTCGACCTCCTCCTCCCTTCCTCCTGCTCCAGTGATGTGCCCCATCCCCCTATAGGATCCCTCTCCTTCGGCAATGTCCCAGACGATTCATTTCATTTTGGTTTGTAATTTTTTTCTCCTTGATTGTTTATTCTTTTTAAACTAATCACCTATTCTTATATCAAATGCCTCAGCAAGTTGACTACACAATTTCTGCTAGCTGATTTTCATTGAATAAGTGACTGATTTTTATTTCCCCTAGTCATTTCACTTCAATTTACATCATTTTTCTAGAATTTCTTGTATGTTTTTTATAGATGTCATTCTGCTTAGGGTATAGACAAATATATCCAAAGCATCAAAATTATTTTTGACTGATTATGGTCGATAGAGTGGGAAATAAATCAACCCAGCTAACTGTACTGTGTAAATTTATGATAACTTCTTTTCCAAATGTTCAAAATTCCTTAAAAGTTCACTTAGAATATCTATGAATGATTTTCCTATGGATTTCTTGGGTTCATTATTTTCTTCAAAAAAGATTCATATTTATCATTTTTGTTATTTCACAAATATTATTACTGGTCATAAAACTAATTAAAACATTAGATTCTATCCTTAGGATACAAGATCTCCCTGATTAGTACCATGTTATCCTCTATTACTATACATAATCTTTTATCCATATGGTTCTCTAAAACGATCATCGTGGGCATAAAAACTATCATCTATATCTCCGTGTGGGACTCCCAAAATGAGGGAAAATATCAATAGGAGTGATGGTATTACATGGATAATATATTATAGAGGGTGTGATTAATTTCAGAAACCTTGATAAGACCATGAAATTTATACAAGTAATAAAATTATATGAAGTTCTTGTGGGTTAGTCTCTTCAAGGGTCCTTTTATACCCTAATTGTTCATTCTCACTCAATCATGGTGAATGGTGTCATATCCTATAGAAATGATAACTAACTTGGGCATATGATATTCTTTACAAGGTGTTTTACTACTCATATTCCACTATGAACCATCCAATGGACCACTTATACCTAGATTCCTTCTCCTCCTCAATCCATTTTTTTATTTTTTTAAGAAGCCACTTTATGGAAAAGTGGTAACCGTACATAAACTTCTTGAAACAACCCACATAAACCACCAGAATGCTTCTTCTAATCCTAACATAAAAGGATTCTTGAAACTTATATTCAACTAGCAGTGTTTCATCCACTGAACTCCATCTATTCAACTATATCCATTGAACATCATTAATTTAATTTATTATGACAATATCCTTCTACTGTCTTGATTCCATACATTCCATGGTGCTAGTACAATGCCTCCATTCGGGTTCCCATGTGTTATTTCCAGATTATGTACTTTTGGATCCCCAACAATCAACCCAAAAATCATTTATCACATCAGAACCAACACCCATACCTTAATACTCGTCAATTATTACTAAATGATACACCTAACAACGAACTCATTACATCATGGTCTAACATTAATGATAGAATCCAACCAATACCATACCTACCTAGTTACATGTGAACTCAACACTGTATTAATAATAGATATGCCAACAAATTCTATGACATACTTACCACCTTATATTTTTTTGTATCCATCGCTCCCCAAAAAATTAGTGCATATGGTTCTTATAATCACTTAAGTAATATTAGTTCTAAGATATACTCATAACAACCGAACTAACCCATTACATGATCCTTATTCTATGTTAATGGATTTAATTTTGTTTAGAACCACCACTGACCTAGACATCACGCTAATCTCTACAATATTGATATTTAAGGAAACATCTACCAGGACTAACAATACATATTTGACTTCCTTGGAGTATGTGTTAAGGCAAAGTGAGTGTTGCATGTACTCTTTAGGAATCATTAATCCTATTTCCAAAATGATGTATTTTCATGAATTAATTTATTTTCAAGGTTTATATGAAGTAGAGTAATATATTAAACTCATCAATTTTATTTTTTACTAATTAACCAAACTACCATAGCGTCATGAATTCCCATAACTTCTCTAGGTGTATAGTCTCTTGATAGAATGTTTCATAGAAGAAAGAGTGGAGATACATCCGGTATTATATTCCTCCTTTCATTCCTAGATCTATTTTCATATATCATTTACATGTATAACCATTCAACTTAAAAATTTTCATGGCGATGTTTAACTTCTAGATGTACCATTTTTTTTGGAAAAATGAATCAAATACTTTTAATCCAATTTTCAATGTCTTGGGTTGTAGTTCATAACTAGGAGAAGAATATTATAGATATAAAGATTAGATATAACCATAAAAACTATTCATTATTCTTTTACTATACCTTTATCAAATCATCATAAACTCACAATACTCTTACTGTGAAACATACATCCACTAGATCACCCCTTTTTCTTATCCTGAAGGTCCATCATCACTAAAAAACCATTAACCAAGGTCCATAAATATCCATTTCAAACATGCATACATGTTGGAATTTTTTTTGACCTACTCAACTCATATTATAATGGTTCTGGTCACATTAGTCCTAATATGAAACTTACTCAATTAGATGAAATATTCATGCTTTCTCCAGAAACACCCATGAAAAACCATATACTTGGTTCAAAATAATAGGGATGAAATTAACCCATATACCACTCAACACATTCAATAAATTTGGGTTTACAACTGATCTCAACAAATACTAGTCAACATGTAGCATTCCTAGTGTCAAGTAACCTTACAGGATGCCCATATTATTAAAATTATAAAATTTTAATTCTTCCCCTATGATATTTTTATCCCAAAACACCCTATTTCTCATCCCATCTAGTTCATGTGACCCTAAGGTGCCTCATACATTCTCCTTCATGGTTCTCCAATCAAAATTCTACTTCTAAGGTGATTTATCAAGTTTAGGGCTATATTAATGAAGGTATCATCCTCTCCTCTCCTCTCCCCTTAGTTCTTCTTCCATTATCTGTTGAGTTACAATTCTCACAGGATTTCTATTTTTGTTTACAGGTTCAGAATGGGGAGAGCATGTAAGATGGGAGACCTATTTTTATGGCTGATCACCTTCTTCTCTCTGGTTTCTTTCCTCGTCCTCGTCATCTACCAGGTTATTTCCCTAAATCCTCGATAACAGTTCCTGATTTCAAGCCTCTATTTTGCTCCATGTATTCATATTAACTCTTGGATCCTTTTGATATCCCTCAACCGGTGCAAGGTACATAATTTTCGTCATTTTAGTTTTACATGATTTAGGTTTCATACATGGTGATAATGGGAATTTTGGTTCCTTGTTGTTTCCACTTTGTTGCATGAGTGTCAATCGATCCTAAGAAACCCATCACATACCTAGGCTGAAACCTGGCAGTCAAAAAAAGATCAAAAAGCGCATTCTCCCATTGCTCAGTAGAAAAGTCGCTTTGCTTATTTTTGGAACCATTTTTGGTTGCATATAAAGCTTCTGTCTAGGGCTCACCTACTGTAAAATAATCCAACAGCTGAAGAGAGTAAAAAAGAGGATTATATTGACATCATGCATAATAAAAATATAACCAGATTAAAATCTCAAATAAAACGCTTGCATAATTTTTAATTCATAATTATAATTTAATGTCCAAAACCATCCTATAGGGAGTAGTTCCCTAGGAATCACTTAAAATGTTTAAGTTCCTATGCTTGGTGAGTTGGTATGTTAATTATAATTTAAAGGCCAAAACAATCCTATAGGGAGTAGTTCCCTTGGCCTCTAATTGTTATGATAGACATTTATTTCTAGTTGTTTTGGGCTTCTTTATTCTGAAATGTTGCTGAGAGATTTTGATTTTGTGTCTTTGGATTATTTTTGGGTAGTCCTGATCATCATGAAGGTTTAGTTTAAGGTATTTTAATGGCCTAATTCTGATTGTTTAGGACTTTAAATGATTTGGATCCTGATTCTCTCGGTTTTTTTCTATAACCTTCAATGGTCAGCTCTTTTCGCTATGGATGAAGTGGTTTGGATCATCTTATTCTGCTTAGTTTTCCTTTTCCTTATTGGAACTAGTTCTGATTTGGTCGGTGGAATTCTAAATGGGTTTGAGATGTGACAATTGGTTTCAAATCAGTGCCGATTTCTATTATTCTGATTCAGTTTGTATTCTTTCTGAATTTCTACATTGATCATCAACTGATCTTCTTGAGACACGGTGAACCAGAACTGGTTTTCTGAAATTCTGATCTATCTTTATTTGGTTTCTTCTATCTTTCTTGATTCCTGAAGTTCTTGATGTTATAACAACTCAACTCCGTCTGTTTCAAGCAACGCAGGTCGACTGCTAATATGAAAATATCAGTCTGGTAATCCCTGATTTATTGGATGGATCTCTCTCATGATCGACCAACCTAGTAGTTTTGATAAGATTGGTGATTTTCTTTGGTTAACTTTATGTTTTGGTTATGCATTTCTTTGTTATTCATTGTAATCCTTTTTATCCATGCTGGTGTAATCTAATTACACCTCGAGGTTGTATTGTACTCTTTTTCTTTTAATAAATTACTTTGGAGACATGAATTGGGAAACTAGTTCATGTCCCCAACTTCTCAAAAAAAAAGTGGATGTCTTAGAAGGATGAACACATGTCGTTGGAGGTTGTTTTGGTGAGACAATGATTCCTGGTGAGTTTTGATAAATTATTCCAATTTGAATATTACTAATATTGTTAAATGATTAGAAAACTCTTGTTCTCTATATTGATTATAGAATCATTTGATATATCATACTCTATATGCTTGTTAATTATGGTTTTAATTCTGGTTTGCATTATGCTTGTTATTTTTAATTCCTGGTGAGTTTCCGATTCTTGTTTTGCATTCTTCTTGTTAATTCTGGTTTAACAATGCATTATTTTGGTTTGCATTCTTCTTGTTAATTCTGTTTTGATTTTGGTTTTTATTTTGGTTTGCAACCTATTTTTTAATCAATGCATTCTTCTTTTTAAATACCCTCTTGCCTCACTTTATTTAAAGAGTTGTAGATGTTTTAAAATGCATGTTAGAGTGTTGACAACATCTCTGATTTAAACACATCTAATTCATCTTTAGTGATATTTCAAGATGTTGGAATGGTGGGGGAAGGAGAAGAGGGAGATGGATCACTAATTAGATTCCTACCAGCAACCTTAGGTAAATCCTTCATCAAAATATCTCTCGTAGTATAATCCTAAAATCTAGAAAAAACATTCACTTCATCATTACCACAATCTTCAATAATTTCTTAATGAAAAAAAAACTCATAACTTTCAATTATCTCTTGAATGGTATCCTCTCTAATCAATGATCCTTCCAAAGGATCATATTAGTTGGAACATTGGTGTTAATGGTGTCTCAGATGTATAAAAAGGAAGTAACAATAAAAACAGTGAGGATCAAGTCTTTGTTCATTCATTATGACCATTTTGAGAAGTCCCTGATGCTAAAAGTGCAACATGGGGCATGCTACTATATAGAAAAAATTTTGGTGCTTACTAATTCATATAGACTTGTATTAAAATAATTAAATTCATTAGATAAAGGGAGATAATGAGGTCTCAAATATTTTTTATAATTAAACTAATTATGAAAAATAACAAGCTTCTAGTATTTATTTGAAAAATTCTGGAAAAAATGAATATAATTTGTGACATGAAGGCTCGTGGCCTAGATCTGTGACCTCCATTGCGCATTGGAGGGGCGCTGGTCTAACATCTCCCAAAGTTGGGGAGTGTACGTCATAATTTGTGACAGTGGGGCCTGTGTTCGTGCGGCCTCTAACCAGTTCCAGTTGAATCTCTTTTTACTTTTCTTCTCACATCTGTTGTGGATTCCGAATCAGGTCTATTAATCATATTAATTTTCATTTTGGTTTTTATTTTCTTTCCTAAATTCTCTAAGTATGGCTCTAGATATTTAGATTTTCTTCTCTGGAATCTGTATAGAAGCTCTCTTTTCCCCCCGTTTGTTTTTCTGTAATTTACATTGCGGAAGTGCTAGTGTATCTCTTTCACTCCCAAAGTTGATTTCTGTGGCTGGTCTAACCTTTTTTGAATGCAGGTTTTGTGTCTTTCAGTTCTGTAAGGTTGACTGCTTTAACCTATATGAATTGGAAATAGTGGCCATAGGGTTCTCCATTATTAAGGAGGATGGAGTATTCTTGTCTGAAACTATTATTAAGGAGAATGTAGTATTCTTCTCTATTCAGTCATTGTGAACTATGAGCATTTTCATAGATTTGCATGATCAATTTTTAGTAACAGTGTTTTCCCAAAAAGTGGTAGAATTTTTCATTTGTGAGTACACCATGGATAAATATTGCTCAGTAAATAGATGAGTTTATTTTTTCATTGCTTTAATTTAATCTGAGCTTATTTCATTCTCCTGTTGTAGGTCACATCACCCAATCAAGAAGCTTCCAGGACGCCAACTAGAGGTATTGGTCTTGCCCACAATTTTGTATTTGTTTCATTATTTGTATTAAATCATCCATGTCTACTAAGCTAGGCTGGTGACACACTTTCCATTGAAATAATTCACGCAAGGCCTTCTGCGCTAAATAACCTCTCACCAATAGGATAGAATGACGAAGTAAGAAATTTGTGCATTGAGATGCACTGGACATTCTGTTTTCAATATGATTCCCTGTGTTTTGCTTGGATTTAGTGATTGATTTACTTATTTTATTCCTTTTTCCCTGTCAGTTCTATCGTTTTAGAATCCTCACTCGCATCACACTAAACCATGAATTGTGGTTTTGTTATGTAGTAATAGAAAACCATAAGGAAGAGAACTATTTTATCTTTGACATGCTTATTATCTTATATCCTATCATCGTTAGTATTTTTGGATCCATTTTGGAAAGGGGAGACATTGTGATCTGTTTTCCTGAAGCAGAACCCCCCCCCCCATGATTGACACAATTTTACGATAAGAAAAATTAACTCTTTTATGGAAAGAAAAATTAACTCTTTCCTGTAATATCCAGATAGAAAAAGATGAAGTCACCCTTTTTATGTTCATGGATTTTGATAATATGTATTTTCTTTTTATCATTTTTAATCCATCAAATAAATTAGTGGTAAGGGTTGATTGTTTAGGCTATACTAATCTCAAGTACACCGACCTTTCTTGATAACAATATCCAAGTTCTGAACTCTGTTGATGTTTGATTGTTACCATGATATCTAATATTTCATTTGAATTTCCTTCTTAATCCATCTCTATCCAGACTATGAAATAACGGAGTGGGATAAATTTTCTTTAGTTGGGCCAAACAAGTTGGGTACATGGTTAGTGGCTTGTACTTTGGAATCCAGCCCCAAAAAATTGGATTGCTAGCATTGTAGCTTCATGGTATGAATTGTTTTACGAAACAAATGGTTGGCCATTAGGTACTGCTTCCGATGATAAACTGTCATCACAAAATCCATTATTTTATTTTTGTAAATTAATTTATATTGTGTAGTTTCAGCCAAATTCTTACTAAAATAGGCAATTGGGTGACCTTCCTGCACAAAACAATGCCTACTTCCTTCCCTGAAGCTTCATTTTTGTCAATTTTTTAATAGTTCTTGATGCTTTTTTATAGTAACCAAAGGCTTAAAAACTCGCTTACCCCTTTATTTCATCTTTTATCCCGGACCAGAAGATGATTCACCCATTTTTATGAGGTTTTATGGCCACCTCTTCATTGTGGATTTTATTTTTCACCATTTGTAAATACAGGAACAATTTTTAAAATTCTAGAAATTTTAGTTTGGGGAAATATAAGGGCATGTGATCTAAAATGATGAAACATAGAAAGTGAATTAATTTTTTCACCTATTTTAATTACAGGAACAATTTTTATGCCAGCTAGACGTATTGGCTGTGTGTGGGGGAGGGGCTGGGTGTAGGGGTTGGTGGGCTGGGTGCAAGGTGTAGGGCTGGGTGCAGGGGGAGGGGATGGGGCTGGGTGCGGGGTGAGGGTGTGCTAGGTGTAGTTTGGGAGGGATTCCAGGGGTGGGGATGGGTATATGGGTGTAGGGTTGGGCGCAGGGGGTGGGGGATATAAACAATTATAACATGGACATTGAAATCCAATGAATTGAGAGGATTATTTTTATATCAGCCTTAGTTTTTGAATTCTCAGCTAGGAATTTTGAATCCTCTATTATAATTTCTTTAGCATTAATAAGAGATGAATTATTTTGATAATTTTTCATTGTGAATGTATTTATGGATTTTCTAGTATGAACATTTTTATTCATTGAAAAATTTGGCCTTCTCTAGTTATGTTTTAACAATGCATTGAAAAAAATGCATTCTGGTTTAATAATCCATTATTCATTCTGGTTTGCATTCTACTTATTCAGTGTGGTTTAACAATGTATTATTCATTCTGGTTTAACAATGCATTATTCAATCTGGTTTTTATTCTTCTTTGCATTCTGGTTTTTAAAAAATGAATTCTAGTTTAACAATTATTTGAAAACAATGCATTCTAGTTTATTAATTGAATAATTCATTGAAAACAATACATTGCAGTTCCATTGATTTTGAATTCTGGTTTTTTTGGTTTGCATTTTGGTTTACAGGTTGCAGGAGAAAGGTGAAGGCAAATTTCCATTGATTTTTCATTCTAGTTTCTTTGATTTTTCATTCTGGTTTTCTTTGATTTTTCATTCTGGTTTTCTTTGATTTTTCATTTTGGTTTTCAGTTTCAGGTTTTAGTTCCAGGTTGCTGGTTATATTTTGGTTTTCATTCTGGTTTGCAAGTTGCAGGAGAAAGGTTTCATTCTGGTTTTCATTTTGGTTTGCAGTTTCAGGTTGCATTTTGGTTTTCATTTTGGTTTGCAGTTTCAGGTTGCAGGTTGCAGTTTATTCATTGTTGCTGGTTGCATTCTGGTTTCTGGATGCACTTTTTAGAGGCATGGTGTGTACTTTGTCAGTGTTCAGTTTATTCTGGTTTCACTGTTGCAGGTTGCACTTTGCATTCTGGTTTCAGCACACTTTACAGAGGCCAAGTGTGATGGATCTCTAGAAATTATCTATACCCATGGTTCTTTAAACTGTGGGTATTTATGTTGCTGCAAAAACCATCTATACCCACGGTTTAGAGAACCGTGGGTATAGATGTATACCCACGGTTCATGTAAACTGTGGGTAATATTATATTTCAGTGAGCTATACCCATGGTTCCTACAAAATCATGTGTATAGGTCTATAACGACGCTACTGTAGCGCACGGTTGATGAAACTGTGGGTATAGCCTATACCCACGGTTTGGAACTGTGGGTATAGGCTATATTTCCAGTAGTGCGACTCTTTGAAGTTTCTTTCTCCTTTTACTTCCTCTTCTGTAGTTGTTTCATTTTCAAGTAATAACATTAGTATCACTCAAATACTGATATGTTATTATATGTATGAAATAAACCCATTTCTCCTTCTATCCATACTATGGAAAACGAAATCAACGCGTGTGCGACGTACGGAATACCGTCTCCACACCATGGTGTATTCTGTTTTTACACCACCACCTTACTTGGATTGGTATAATGGTGTAAAGAATAACTATATATAGTTATTATAACATCATACTAATTCTAAGATATTGTATCATCCACTCCAATTAAATTCAATAATCATGGGAATGATATCATCGCTCGTGCGTACGTACGGACTACCATCTCCATGAACGCGATGAGATTCATTTTCCATGATTAACCATTCAAGAATGATTATAAAGTATATATAATGAATAATAATGAAATATATGACATAATTAATCTACTGTATTTATGTAGACACACACACACACACACATATATATATATATATATATATATTTCATCTACTTACATCCATTCAAGTCAATAAGGAAAATAAAACAATGTCCATGCGTACGTACGACCTACCGTCTCCATGAACTGTGTATTTCATATCATTTACCTATCTATTATATATATATAAACTGAATATTTTTGATATATAAATCATGTTTCAGATTCTAGAAGTAATTAAATCATTATATAAGTAATAATAATATCAATAACAACAAGTCCAAACACGTACGATAAATAAAATGATTTACCCAAAATGCTGCTTTGACGGGGAATTTACAAAAGAATAGGTAATATAAAGTCATAAGTGAACCATACATGATATCATAAAAATAAATATGATTCTTTAATAAGTCAATGACATTATTTAAATCATTATACAGGAGGTTTGGATACGTATGAAGAATATCTGACATAAGGTAAGGGATAATTATTCAAATCTCATTCTTATCCGAGAGTGTTTATTTGTAAGTATTTACTAGGGTTATGTTTATCATCCATGTCCATGTTTTTTAAAAATGTTTTCATAAATTTTTAGTATTCATCCATGAATTTTTAAAGTCAATTTTACCCTTTTATGAATTTTACCATAAGGTTTGGAAGGAATCTTTCATTTATTTACCATATGAGGTACTTTTTGACTTTTCTGACAAAAGTATGAGGAGAATGTTTTTTTAACTTATACGGAATGAATGGATTTTTATTGTTTTATAACCCCTTATTTTTATGAAGCTGACTCTACAAGATTTCATGACTATTTTCAACAAAATCCTTTCCTTTTAAAATTTCATGGCATTTTGTGAAAAGAAAATGATTTCTAAGAAGAAAGTATATTTTCCTCACGAATTCTTTTCAAGTGTTTTATCAAAACCATTTTCCATCTAAAATAACATTATTTCATATGTGTATGTTTCAAGTATAATGACTTTATGATTTACATGGTTTCACTTTTTTTACGATGAAACGATATCCGTTTGTTTTATATGGATTATGTTATGATGGGATGATGTTTATGAAACCTGTTTTATTCTTTGGGTTATGATGAATGATTTACGATTGTTTTGTGGAACACGTAAGAATGATTTCAATATGAGATGGGTGGGACCTATATCTCCCTCCAATGAATTGGGTAAAGATTTATATCTCATGAGATAGACATGGCTGGAACGACAAGTTAATCTGGTTCAGTATTACAGGACTGAAACGAGAAGTGAACTCGATTCAAAAAGGGACTTTGTCCACTAAGATGGTCTTGGTAGCAATTCCTTGGCTACTATGGAAGTAATATCATGTGATTAATGGTTTACCACAATTAAATTTTTTATTCCCATGCTATTTTATCATGATTAATATTTCTTTATGATCTATGCCTTACATACTGCCATGTTTTATGTCATTGCTCAGGATTTTGATGTATAAATATTGTGTTCATGTTTTGTAGTTCAAATGTTTATGGTTTGTATTATTTTCTCCATACTTACCCTTACTAAGAATTTTAGCTCACCCTTTATATGTTTTCTTTTCTCCAGGATATAAAGAAAGGCTATAGGTAAGAAAACAAAAGGGGAAGATCTTTATGGGATATGTTGAAGATCTTTCACCAAGATTTGAAGATTATGTTCTGAGTTTCCAAAGACATAAAACTATTACGGTCCTTCAGTGTTTGTTTTTGTTATGTATTAAGTATTACTCAAAAGTAATGTAATATACATATGTGTCAAGCTTTGGTTCTCTACAGTTGGTATCAAAGGTTCAGTTTAGTTAACCTTTGGAGACTAGGATTCGAAAACTTTAGTGAGCTCCCTAGAGATATTTCTACGGTATGTATAGGGATGTCCCTAAGGTTAAGTATAAGTATAGGTTATAGTCCTAGAATTATGGTAACTATATTAGAATTTAACCTATGATGTTAGATATTGAAGGTAATCCCCATTTATTATGTTGTTTCCCTAGCATGATTTTTGACACTCACACTATTCTTTTTGGGTTTTAGAAAATGGCTGGAAACAGGAAGATTCATGATAATGGAGGATATTATAGACAATGGAATGATATTCTTCATGAGCAACCGAATTAAAATGGGATTTGGAAGTCCAAACATCGTTATTATTCCTAATCAGAAATCTCATTATATGATAAATAATATCAACTTTGGTAAGTTTCCTAACTTGGCTAATAATAGAAAAATTGAGTTTCATGATGATCATAGAGGAAAGAAAAATTCAATTTCTTGAATGTAAATCATGTGGGAAGAGGCATCAAGGAGAGTGTTTTAAAGGAACTGGAAGATGCTTTGGGTGTGGAAAAGAAGGACACAAAGCCAGTAAGTGCAAAGGAAATGGTTCAGTTAACACCGTGGGAAAGGATAATAGTATTTCTATGACATCAACAATGATTAAATGTTTTAAATGTGGAATTTATGGGCATTATGAAAACCAATTACCTAAGGGGAAGTCTCATGAAGTGAATCCGCAAGGTCCTATGGGTAGTATTTATGTTGATGATGATGAAGAGACTGCAAATGATATGTGAGATGAAAGAATTGTTGAAGCTCGGTCAATGGTTTAATAAGGTAGTGGAATGATTTATGTTTATCAAGATTTTTGTTGTATAGATAATGGTACTATGTAATAAAGACACATCTAACGATTGTTACACTATTATGTTTCCTAAATTATTTGAAAGTATATGTTGAATGGTACTGGTAACCATGAAAGGTTATTTAGATATTTTTTGGAAGGTAGATGATATATTCATAATGACAGGATAATAAGATAATGAGATATTTGATAGTATTAATGAGCTCATGACAGATATAAGGAAAATGTGATATCATGGTTTGAGTATATGGAAACATTGGGTTTTTAGTATGTGGAAAGTGTTAAATTTTGACAGCATTCATGTTTTCATTAAGGGTCAATGGGTATTCATTTTTCAAAAGAATACATGATTAAGGTATTCAACTTTTTTTTAATTTTACCAACAAGATATATCATATGATAAATGGGGGATAAATGATGGAATTCACATGATCGGCAGATGACATTTCTAGTAATTGTTTTCCTTATACTATGAACTTGGAGAGAAGTATTTTGGATAAGGCTAAATATTGGAATGGAATATGTTGGACATAATTTAGTATTGTTTAAGGCTAGAACTTTTTCGATATTATTGATAGAATGTTATAATAATGTAGTATTAGAAAAAGGACAACATGCAGGACAGGCAGCAACTCATCGTGTCAGACAAGGATGTGGGAATCGAACCAACAACTGAAGTGTGACAGGCCTTTATCACCAACCACTGGCCTACAGAAAGTCCCTGGTTAGTAGAAACTAGTTTTATTATATTAAGAAGTATGATATATGAATTATAAGTCCATTTTAGGAACCATATATGATTAGTCTCACTATAGATGGACTTATGTATATTTGATAACTTTTTCTAACCTTTTGTTTGAGATAGATGGAATGACCCATCATTCTATCACATGATCTGCTAACACTTCACAAATGAAAACATCAACTTCAATTATTTTAGAGATGATTTGGAAATTGTCCGAGGAACGACCAACGGTGAGATTGTACCAAAATCAAGAAAGTATTTCTTCCAATTCTAATTTCTTCAACTTTAGGGAAATGATCTTGAAAGCCAAAAATGTTGTCCTACTACACTTATATCTGATAAATTAGATGGTACCTTAGATCATCACAAATTTATGACTTGGTGATTGTTGGATTTTTCATATCCATGTCCTCTACCACTCTCTATCAGAACTTGATGGTTAGATTTCTCTTCCATATCCATATTTTCACCTATGTTTTCCTATGTGGAAACCCAGTGATTAGTTATTTTGGGTAACCGTTACGTTTCATAATTTTATTTTTAAATTTATTTTTTGGTATTCCATTTAATGATGTGGGTTTCTATGAACTAAACTTTCAAGTAGTAAACCATTAATAACCCTGACGAATTTTCAGGGAAAAATTCATTTTAAGGGGGGTAGAATGTAATAGCCTAATATTTTATGAGAAATATTATTTTTAATTACTTTGATGTCTTTTTTTGTACGCTACACCAAGATTATCTTGCAATACATGCAACAACGTGTTAGCTTACAGTATACGCAAACATTGTTCTAGGCTTGTGTTGCATTCCAGAGCAACCTTTCTCGATAGCCTGTGTTTTACGCAATACCGAGTTTCACTAAACGAGATATTATCATAATATTATTATGAACTAGCCGTTATGAATAGTAATAGCCACTTTTTGAAATTTTATTTTTTAAAATGGACTTCATTTTTGGATTTGGAATATCGAAATTATCCTAGGGTGAAATTTTCGTATTTTTCTGAAAAAATTCAATTTTTGATGAATTGTGAAAACACTAGGTTACTATTTAAAAACAAACTTTTTATATAAATAATTATTTATTTTATTTAAATTTATTTTAGGTCAAAATTGATGTTAATACCTATATAAGTTCAATGTAATTCATTGGAGTAATTTTATAATAATTTTAGATATATAATTTTTTTTTGAAATTTTGACAATCTTTTACCCACCTCCTAGGAGAATTTGAAAATTTACATAAAACGTAATTTTAAAACTTCTGTGAGTAGAATTTCAAAAATCTGAGAGACACGGTTGATATCAGTAAGTAAAATTTGGTTCAATAAGATAAAAATAATTTTTGGTGAATAGTAACTTTTTACTTTTATTTACCACGGTTAAAAGTAAATAGGGTAATTAAGGGTAACAATGTTATTACTATTACCCTAAAACATGTCCTAATTTTATTGGATAAGTGTAATTCGACCAAAAACAACCTTAGGAATAAAATATTACCCTTTAGGTCCACTTGGATTAGATTAGGACATTTATTATTAATTTATTTAAAGAAGAATTATAATAGTTAAAATCAAATTTTAATAACTAAAACATTTTTAATATAGCGTTATAAAAAAGATAAATTAAGCTATAAATATTCAATAGAAAGATAAAAAATATTTCCTACATAATGGTATTTTATTTATAATTTTATAAATTAAATAATATAATTTATTTATGACACAATGATGATGCATTAATAACCTTATTAATGAAATATTAACATAATTGATGTTATAAATACCCAAATTAATGTAATTTTAGACATTTTAAGAATTCCACTAATTTACTAGGTTTATATGAAATTTTATTATTGATTTAATTAAATTTTTTCTAACTAATAATGCTTTTATGATTTTCACAAAAATCAAGTATCAAATAGCATCAAAATTGACATAAAATAGTTTTTAAAACAAATAATATATTGTTAATTGTTATTTTATTCATAAAAATATAAGGTTCAGAAAAATGACTTAGATAAGTATATATATATTAATAATGAACCACATGGGGTTCGTTTGGATTGTTATAGTACGTTTATTAACCATATAGTGTAAGAAAAAAAAGACACGGTAAAAGTTAAATTATTTATCTTAGAGTTAAATCTAAATGATAAGGATAAAATAATAACCTAAATTTGTCTAAAATATATTGGTTGAGAGTTTTTAGACCCATACCCACCTTAGCTTCGAAATAAATCAATTTTGATCTATTAAAAATAGAATATGACTGTATTTTAATATAATATTTCAACTTTTCCTAAGGTGCCCCTCTCCTCCCTTATAAAAAGGGCACCCCTTCCCTCTTCTCTTCACACCCTTTTGAGCCTTGAAGCTCGGAAAACCCCTTCCAATTCATCTCCTCAACCTCTCTAGTTATATCATAGAGGTTCTGGTCTTCTAAAAAGACCAACTCTAGTGCCTTAAGAAGGAGTTTAAAGGTGGTGCGTCGAGGAAGAGGTAATCTCTTCTATCGACGCTTTCAAGTTTCTTTCTTCTTTTACTTCATATTCTGTAGTTGTTTCATTTTGAAGTAATAACATAATTATCACTCATATAATGATATTTTATTATAATTATGAAACATTCCCATTTCACTTTTTATCCATCCTATGGAAAACGAAATCATCGTGTGTGCGTACGTACAGAATACCGTCTCCACGCCGTGGTGTAATATATTTTTCCACCACCTCCTTACTTGGATGGGTATAATGGTGTAATGAATAAATATATATTGTTATTATAACATCATACTAATTCTAAGATATTATATCATCCACTCCAATTCAATTCAGTAATCCTGGGAATGATATCATCGCTCGTGCGTACGTACGGACTACCGTCTCCACGAACGTGATGAGATTCAATTTCCATAATTAACCATTAAAAAATGACTATAAAGTATATATAATGAATAATAATGAAATATATGACATAATTAATATAATAGATTTATGTATACATATATATATATTCCATCTACTTACATCCATTCAAGTCAATTAGGAAAAGAAAACATCGTCCATGCGTACGTACGACCTACCGTCTCCATGAACGGTGTATGTCATTTCATTTACCTATCTATTATATATATATATACTGAATATATTTGATATATCAATCATGTTTCAGATTATGTAAGTAATTAAATCATGATATAAGTAATAATAATATCAAGAACAACAAGTCTAAACACGTTTGAT
Organism: Viscum album; assembly: GCA_963277665.1. Lineage (NCBI taxonomy): Eukaryota > Viridiplantae > Streptophyta > Magnoliopsida > Santalales > Viscaceae > Viscum > Viscum album. The sequence goes on along the minus strand of OY728157.1, from coordinate 1,842,532,812 downwards.
AAATAAAACGATTTTACCCAAAATGATGCTTTGACATGGAATTTACAAAAGAACGGGTAATATAAATTCAGAAGTGAACCATATATGATATCATAAAAATGAATATGATTCTTTAAAAAGTCAATGACGTTATTTAAATCATTATATATGTGGTTCGGATATGTACAAAGAATATCATACATAAGGTAAGGGATAATTATTCCAATCTCATTATTATCTAAGATTGTTTATTCGTAAGTATTTACTGGGGTTATGTTTATCATCAAAGTCCATGTTTTCTAAAAATGTTTTCATAAATGTTTAGTATTCTTCCATGTATTTTTAAAGTCATTTTTACCCTTTTATGACTTTTACCACATGGTTTGGAAGGAATCTTTCTTTTTTTTACCATACGAGACACTTTTTGACTTTTCCGACAAAAGTATGAGGAGAATGCTTTTTTAACATTTACGGCAAGAACGTATTTTTAAAATTTAATAAGGCCTTATTTATATGAAGCTGACTCTACAATATTTCATGACTTGTTTCAATAAAATAATTTTCTTTTAAAATTTTATGGAATTTTGTGAAAAGAAAATGATTTTTAAGAAGAAAGGATATTTTCCTCATGAATTGTTTCCAAGTGTTTTATCAAAACCATTTTCCATCTAAGATAACATTATTTCATATGTGTAAGTTTCATATATAATATCTCTATGATTTACATGGATTCACTTTTCTTATGATGAAATTATATCCATTTGTTTTATATGGATTATGTTATAATGGGATGATGTTTATGAAACTTATTTTATTCTTTGGGTTACGATGAATGAATTATGATTGTTTTGTGGAACACATAAGAATGATTTCAATATGAGATGGGTGAGACCTATATCTCCCTCCAATTCATTGGTTAAAGATTTATATCTCATGAGATATACATGGATGGAAAGGTAATTTAATCCAGTTCAGTATTACAAGATTGAAACGAGAAGTGAACTCGATTCAGAAAGGGACTTTGTCCACTAAGATGGTCTTGGTAGCAATGTCATGGCTACTATGGAAATAATATCATGTGCATAATGGTTTACCACAGTTAAATTTTTTATTACCATGCTATTTTATCATGATTAATGTTTTTTATTATCTATTCCTTAGGTACTTCCATATTTTATGTCATTGTTCAAGATTTTGATGTTTAAATATTATGTTCATGTTTTGAAGTTCAAATGTATATGGTTTGTTTTATTTTCTCCATACTTACCCTTACTGAGCATTTGATCTCACCCTTTATATTTTTTCTTTTCCCCAGGATTTAAAGAAAGGTTTTAGGTAAGAAAAAAAAAGGTGAAGATCTTTATGGGAGATGTTGAAGATCTTTCACCCCGATTAGAAGATTATGTTCTGAGTTTCCGAAGACACTAAACTATTATGGTCCTTCTGTTTGTTGTTATTATTATGTATTAAGTATGACGCAAAAGTAATGTACTGTCCATGTATGTCAAGCTTTGAGTCTCTACATCCTTAAGTATAGAAATGTGGTTTGTCATGGTGAACTAACTATTTTCTTACAAATCACTTTCAGACCAACTTAGTGCATCATCATGTAATTAAACTTTATATATCATCATTTTCGATATTTTATTTGGATTCATCTATACACATTGGAATGGGATTAACCTATAATATGAAGATAATACAACCTATACATGTTTTATATATCAATGATTCATCATTGAATCCTTTTATGTTCCTTCTTCTATAATGGATGGATTTTCTATTAATTTTATCCGCTTGTTTAATGGAATAATTAATTAAACCAAATACACATGATTCGTTTTTTTATATTCAATGGGAAATAGATTCACCTAGGCCTTTTTTTCCTTGAATTATATTTATCCACATGTTTATCCACCTTGTGGGTAGTTATGGTATTTATACTCTTATTCATTATCGACGTTTTTCTATTTTTGATAAATTTTATTTTTTTTAAAAATCACACTTGTAGTTCATGGTAACACTTTTAAATCCCTCTATATTTACTATTTTCTGACCTAGTGAATATAATTTTCAATTTAATTGATTCTTTTCTTTCTTTCATTATCTCATCCTCAAAATAAGATTGGGGATTTTATTTCTGGAATCAGTCCCCCCACTCTTATGACATTTCCTGGCTATATATCCATGGTTATCAAATATAAAATGACTCCAAAAAATCATAGATAAATTATATTTTCCTCAGTTGAGGTATGCAACATCATTGAGGAATTGGTCTTCTAGACCCACACTTGAGTTGTGTCCCATGACTCGTTAAAAGTAACCCTTTATAGATATCTTACTTCATGAACCTTTACTTACATATTTAATAGAAAAATTCATTACATGATATTTTAATTTTTAATAAATTGGTGATTCACATTGTCAAGGATAATTTATGAGGAATCTTCATCATTTCATTGTATTTTTTTTAGTTATTTCAATTTCCTTGATCTTCATATCATTCTCCATTATTTGGGAATCTGTGTACACCATTCATGAGTAAAACTATTTCTTGTATGTTATTATCTATGTATATTATATTTTTAGAGTAATAATACCTAATTTTATCCCCTTATCACTATCAACCTATTTTTATTTCGGATATACACTCTTTCAAAATAAATATATTTGTTCCTAGATATTTGAAACATTTATTCAAATAGTTTAAGTCATTGACACCCTTACTAGTGTCAATATTCAATTATATATTCCCTAAAAATAAATTAATTCAAAGTCCACTTAATATAAAATATCTATTTCATCTAACTATTTATATAATTTTTAGATATTATATTTCCCACTACATAAATACTACCCAAATTGATGACTTAATATTGGTTACAATATGTTGATATAGTCACCATTTACATCAATCTTTATAAGGAGATCCATTCATACATATTGAGAATGTATTCTTATAATAATCATACATCAAGTTATAAAAATATAAACATTCACACATACCTCTTAGGGTATGTTTTACATCTCAGAAATATTATGTTTGTTTCTCATCATCTTACCATTTAATATCAAAAAATATTGATTGAAATTTCCCAATAATAAAAAACCAAATTTAAAGTCATATCATGAATATGAAACTTCAAAATACTTGACTTCCAAAATATTTCCATATATAAAATAAAATATTTTTTACATTTCAAATAAAATAGAACAATGTGATGTTTTCATGTATACCTTAAAATTCATTGATCTTACTAAGACATTTTTTTTTATTTTCATCACTAATTATTTCAGAATTCTTTATTAGGTCAAAATATAGACATATATATTCTATAATTTATTAATTATTAAACTATATCTAAAAAATAACTCCTTTAAACAATTATATTTAGAACCATTTAAAATAAGGGACTTCGTCATTGATTCCAAATATTCAAAAAATATAATAACATATTTTAAATATTCAACAACCAATAAAAACAAGTGGGATGTAGTATAACTTATTTGGAAAAATTGAAATGCATACACCCTGAGATGAATGGAAATCGAGGTGATTTGAAATAAAAACTTTTCATTAATCATGTTCTCCCCTTAATTTGTTCTTTTTCCCTTATTGTAATTTACAATGTTCAGTCCCTATACCTTCACCATAGATCACACTAAATATAAAAAAATATAATTAATTGAAATCCTGGAATGTCACAATGATTTTTCTTGGTTTACTCTCAATACGATACATCCATAGAGCATATAAAAATAATGTTTCAATAGTCCAAAATCAAATATACTCACATTTGGTTTATAAAATTTTAGCCATATTCACTCCATGCTAAGGTGAAGTACATTTACATGGTTTAGGGATGGAAAATAACATACTAATGTATATTCCCTCTTTTTCTCCTCTAAACACTCCATTATGATGGCATTATCATTTTGTATACATGAGGTTATCCTCATGATCATATTCATAATTGTTATCATAGTGCATCCATAACTCTACAATACATTCTTTATTAATCAACACTTCATTATGCTCTTCATATACAAATGATGATGAGATCAACTCCTCGTAAATTGAGATGAATATTTGTCATCCTCTTCCAATTTTAAAGCAGTGTAATTTTCTACTATTTGATTCAACATTTTCTATTCAACAATAACACTATAGTAGTGAAATCACCCATGTAATGATAACTCCACACATATGTTTTCTTTAGTAAGATTCATATCGAATAATTAGATATAGAGATGGTTCTATGTCACTTCTCCAAGTATCATAAATATCTATATTGAACAATTTCATTTAATGAATTTTTTTTAAATCGTATACCCAATATTCTTCTTATATTTTTGAATATGTAAGTTTTATAAGTTCCCCCACTTATTCAATTCATTTTTCAAGTATTCAGGAATTTTTTATTATTTGGAACTACTATGAGTATTTTTTTTAAATATCAAATTCATTGGATAACCTCTAATATAATGTCTAGTATCAATCTCATTTTCTTAATTCTCTATGATTTCCCTTGGTGTCCAATAAGATTTGTTGTGGTCAAAATACTCTCCTTAAATTGAGTACATCATCTAAATATTACCCTACTTTATCCTTTTTTGAAATTCAAAATCAAACACTATATTCCTATAGATCCAATATCACAATGACATGTATTCATTCCAAAATTCATGTTTTAGTATGTCCATATCAGCACCAACATTTAACCACCAAGAAATTATCTTCTCATATCATGATTTTTATATTTTTGATCTTTTATTTTATCAAGTATTGACAAACCATGGTCTAGTCAATTGTAGAACATGGTATATTGTTTATATATAAATGACACTATGTGAAACTCGTAGCTCTGTATAGATTTAACCATCTTTTCAATTACAAATCTTCCCCGTAAGGAATTTTTTTCACTAAGATGTTGTGGATACCACCATCACACTTTAATTAATGTTTTTCCATTACTCTATGGCATTATCTCTCTTTACATTCCATTTTAATTTTCTACCTTCACCAACATAATGGATTTTATGATCCCGTTTGAGGAATCATGTTTCTTACAAAAATCTCTTCAACTCAAAATGACATTAAGTACACCCATTTAATATCTAAATTTCATTTTTCATTTCCACAAACAATACCACAATCTTCATAACATGTTTCACAATATCCAACATACCATTTCAGAATTTCTATATTATTAATATTTCAATACAACATCAAAAACACCATATTTCATTGAAAATGGTTAATTTTTTAAATATTTTAACTAATTATATTTTTTTTCCACTTTTTCATAAACATTATTCCAAATGAATAACATGTTAGTTTTATCCTCTAAGACACCACAAATAATTCAATAAAATATCATTCCATTTACAATCAATGTTCCACCATAGGGAACAGACTTCCAAACTTTGCGCTCCCCATTTCATTCACCATTATGGTGTATATAACTCTAAAAGATATTTTTTAATGTTTAATTTATCTAACTTATACCATCCTTCTCTAAATAAATCATCACTTTCTCATACTCATCCAAAATCCCTAATATATGGGAATAAACACCTTAAAACACACCATAATCCATCAAAAAAAGACTGTAAATTAGAGTAATTATCCCACAACCTTGATATGTAAAACCATAACCAAATGTGCTCCTATCTATGTTTCATATCTAAGTGATTTATTTGCATTCTCATAACACTATTTATGTAAATTAATTACATCATTTTTCATGTATGGTTCCCAATTATGGTATCCACTATCAATATCTTTAATTATATGTGATAAAAAATCCGACCAACAATAATTGATAATAAGTCAATTTAATAACCTCTAGTTGTAATATAATCCAAAAAAACTTTCTACCATTATTATTCAAAAAATGGATGATAAATTATTTCCCTGAGAAATGATTGATTACATTTAATTAAAAATGTATTCTTTTTTATGGACAATGGAATATGTTGTTACATGTTTCAGGGGTTGTGTAGTGGTATAATAATCCCATGACGAGTTGAAAGGTTTTTATGATCATATATTTTTTTAATTATACACCATTATCTATAGAATAGTATATAAGTTCAAGTTAAAGGTCCATATATACCATATTGGTAGTCTCATGAAGGAAGTAATAGTGGTTAGGCTAGATATTTCCTTTCAGTACAGACTTTCTAGAACATATACCAAAAAGTGTATTCCATTATCTAGGAAGATATATGAATAACTAAAAATTTATTATTAATTTTGAACTTTTTCAAAGTGATCAATGATTATATTATAACCATATTTAAGGGGACTACTTCAACCCATTTGGAAATGAAGTTGTTGGTTTTGATAATGAACCTGTAATGTCGAATAGTTTCTAAAGGGTGAAAACACATAAAATTTATTCCTTATATAGATTGTAGGAAATAATATGTCAATGTATTGAACTAATTTAGTGTATGATTGTTGATGTTGGAATAAAACTATATTGCATGGAATTTCATTTTGAATTTCATACAGTCATGCATCCTCAAAGACTAGAAGTTATCAATCCTCATAATTGGATGGGATTATTTGTTTCCTATATTATGAGAACCACATGTACCTAACCTTAATTTATTCATAACTCTATGGTTCACACCTGTTTTATTTATCTGGAGGATCTCCCTCTGAAAAAACTATAGTGATTAAATTATATAATTTTAATGATTGTAAAGGAAAAAATTTAATTCTCACCAACTGATTTTTTTAAAACATTATTTATCATATAAATGATTTTTTATATAGTTCACTATAAGTGATATAAAATGGAAATTTTTATTAATTTTATGGGATCTAGATTTTATTAAGGGAAGAGTGAAAAAAAAATTCTACCACTAATATTTTCTTACTGATAAAATAGGGATCTATTATCCATTATTGTATCAAATGATTGTTTTATGTTGATATATGTTATAAATGGAAGAAACTAATATTTATTATGCATTAACATACCCATTTTTTAAATGTGTAATATAGTAAAGAACTTTCTAAATGGAAATAATATCATTAACACAAGAGTGTAGTTTATGTAATTCATTACATCATGCACAACAATGATTTTTTCTATATTTGGACCTTTATAATTTGTGGTTTTTCTTTTCATAACTTAGTTAATCCTATCTCAAAAAATAAAATTGTATCGATGAGGAATTCAGACAAATTTATAAAAGAGTTATTTTTTCTCCATGACCGCTAAGTTGGATTATAGTATCCCCCCAACCACCCCCACCCTCTGAGGGCCCAAAATCCTCATTGGCATAATCTGTAACCACCTACACCTCCAGTAATCATAAGTTCATCACTTTTTGGAACATTATAACTCAAAGTTTAATTTTAATTGGATTTTCTATTCTCTTGTACATGGTAATCTCACATCAAAGGAGAATTATAAATAATAACCCCTTTTATAATGTAGTGTGGATATCTTATGCATCATTGTCCCTTTTCAAAACGTTTGATAGCTTACCCAAGAAAAAAATAAACAATGATAGATGCATGGATAAAAGATGATAATGTCATGGTAATGGGAGCTATGAGATATTAAAAATGGCATCATATTTGGTACCTAGTTGATGTGTCATTGATGATGTTTTCCCTTCTTATGAGGTGTATATAAGGATCTAACATCAATGGTGTTGGAGAATGAAGCACCACTTTATTATGTGTTGTAGATACCTAACACATCATGAGTCTTTTTTTAAAAGATTAATAGTGATGTGACTCTATTTTTCATGTTTAAAAAGTTTTTTATACAGTTTAATAACATTATTTATCTATGTTAATATATATTTTCAATTTTTTTGAAGTCGTGAATTTAGTATTAAAATGAGATATTCACTACTTAAATAAACTGAAACATCAGTCTTTTTTATGAAAGATGACAAATTTAGATAAATGTGATTAAAATTTCAATTTAAATACAATATTCAATGTTTTAAATTGATATAAACATGTATTTTGTGATTTAATGTTTAATATATAGGTTTAAGATGAAGTATTTGTTGGAAAAAAATTCTTGAAATTTATTTAAATGGAATTTTAATATTATTTTTTATATGTTTTTGGAGTTTAGAATACATTTTAAAATTAATTTTTAAAACAATTCAAAAATTAAATTATATTTCAATTTTATTTTAACAGAAATATATTCTAAAAAATCTTTTTAAATTTTACATGAACTTTGTCTTTTAAAATTTTTTATTTTTATTTTATTTTATAATTCTGTAAAAATTGTATTAGAATTTTTAGGATTGTATTGTTTTTTCACCTAATTATAAATAATAATAGTCCTAGAGCTATGGATAATAGATTTTGTACTGAAATTCTTGGACAGATCTCAGACATCCATAATTTTTTATTCATTCATTCATTTGATTAGTTTTTATATCATTTTCAAATTTTAGGGAAAAGTTAAAACATATATGTATATTATAAAATAATAAAAAACTTCATCGGGAGGCTTTGTCATGTGAGTTCTTCAAATAACATACCATTTGACAGATCTGGAGGCTATTCAGGATTATTTTAAGATACATTTAGAGTTTTTTAGGAATTGATTCAGTCATAAAATAGTTATGGTTGTAAAATAACTAAATCATTTTGGGACATTAATTAAAATACATGAAGTAGGGATAAGGATTATTAGATTTAACTGAGGGATTCTTAAAAAATGGTAAGATATATTATATTATTTAAAATTTTTTTACTTTTTTATTTTATGTTGATGTAATATTCTTATTATAGCTTGGATCAAATTTTTACTAAATATATTCACAATTAGTTCATTTTCACAATTTTGTATTTTTCTGATCAGGTAATTCTTATTCAAGAGTTTTATAGACTTATAAGTATAACTTATCAATTATTGAATTCTAAATTTATTTGAAAAGTGTTTAAAACAAGGATAGATTGAATATTATACCCTGTAAAATATTTGATTAAATACATGATTGTGGTTGGATAAGTATGTATACAATGCATCATGATGATATCGAACCAATATAGACTATGGTGGAATTGTTTACTAATGACTAAAATTACACCATCTATTGATATTTATTTATGATTTTTCACTCTATTAATGTAGGTAACAAGGTTACCATGGGGGGATTTCCTTTTAGTGAGATAAATAGCATCACTTAGGAGGATAGAGGTACACTGAGACAAAAGAGACACATCTAATAGCAATATACTATGATTCAATGCAAAATGGAGACATTATATAATAGGAATTATATAGAGAGTCAAACCAATGCTAAAGGAGGTTGTCCATCAGAACGGTTACAAAGACTGTACATGGGAAAAATACCCAGGTAAACAGAGAAGTTTTCTCATATCCAGATTTCCTTTCAAATTTTCATTTCTAAATTTATGGAATACACCTATCTCAAGATTGTTGAATAATATTTTTTTAATCTATCAAAGGGGAGAGAATTAATGATGGTCTATATGTTTTATTTAACATTATTATCTTATTAAAAGAAAAAAAATAATTGTCTTTCAGTTTTAGGACCGAATCTATAACCTAAAAAATATAAATAAAGTTTATTATTCACCATTTACCTTTATTATTATAATGGTTTTTATTTTTATTTATTGACCTTCTAAAATTACTAACACAATATTTCTATTTCTATGGTATTTCATCTATTATACATTTTATTCTTTCTAGAATAATATTTAATCACATTTGTAACATGAATTAGTGAAATGTGACTAATTTATAATGTCCCAACATGTATTATTAATTATTTTACTTAGAAAAATTTTACTCTATACCATTCAATTTTCACTATTTTATTAAGGATATTAATAAGAATAACATACTTAGAAGAACTATAAAGTGCTATTCCAATGATGAATCGTTAGATTCTAATGAAATATATTACATATTTAAAATAATTATATTCCTTCTTACACTCTAAATATATTCATATTTCCATTTCTCACATGATTATATGATCTATTGATTGTTGTCTATATATTTTTAATTATCCATTTGTCTATGATACATTCTTTTAAATAGTTTTATACCTCATTTATTAACCATTACCCTCAACTCACCAAAAAATCACTACATATCACATTTATTTTAGTTATTACAAATTTTAAAAATATAAGAATCAATTAAAGACTACACTTTCATGACTGCAACCCTTTAGTATTATACAACCCAGTATTTATTTTAGTTATATAAATAACATTTTGATAGTTTTTTATCGTGAGATTAATGAAATTTGGAATCATTTTCATGATGTATTCATCACGTCCATTGGGGTTTTGGAGTATTTTATGTTATAAAAAATAAAACAACACTACTTTTAAACCTAATTAATATTTAAAGATACTATAATCTTATGTATTTTAAAAATTATTCGAGGAAATTATAATATATAAAATTTGGAGTCAGAAAAAAAATTCAATCCATTATGTCTATTATGATAATTTTCTTAATATCATGTGGAAAATCAACATTGTAACCCTTATAAAACCAATATAATAAAAATAAATAAATTTGTAAAAAATAAAATGATAAATAGACAAAAAATGTGAAACAAAATTAGTTCAATTTCCAATATTTCTTTTTCAAAGTTTGGGACATAAAATAAGATGAATAAAAAAAATAAAAAAATAGTAGATAATTATTAATTTCATAACACAACTACTAATTATTTTTCAAATAAATTTTGTTCTAAAATTTTAATTGTAGTTATGGAATATTGACAATATAAAAAATATTATGAATTACTGCAATTGTAAGTTTTAAAATTAACATAAATGTTACTATTTGTTAAATATAATTGAACTACTCAACTGGTTTTATATATTTTTAATTGAATAATATATAAAATAAAATTCTATCATTTAATTTTAATTAAGGTAAGGAAAATATTTTTTATAGGGGTTTTGAGGATAAAATCGGTTAATAAAATAAATAATTAGTATGCTCATTTATTAATAATTCTGAACAAAATTAATTATCCTGAAATAAGGAAAATATAAAATTTAACTAAAAATAAAGATCTTATATGAAAAATATTTAAATTCGAAATTTTATATTATTGATATTTAATATAGATTTTGAAAAATTATAAAAACATTTAAGTGACCATTAAAGATTCATTATTTTTCAATTCCTTCTAAGTTTGTTTCAAACTTATTTATTTTTTCATGAAATTGGAATAAGAGTAAACTATTTAAGAATTCATTAATTAATACTTTTTATATTCAATTTTTTGGTTTTTGAATAATTGAATTTATATAATAATTTATTATTTCTCAATTAGCAATACTACATTAACTAATGATTCAAAAAATGGACTGCATGAATTCATTTTCAAATAGAAAATATCATGGAATATTGGATAGGTTGATAATAAATGGTCTAAATTCTATATTTTTCTATTTGTAAAGCCCTCTTGTTGAATTTTATTCCCAATTAATACCTTTTTTCATGCCTATTCTAGATGATTTTGATGGAAAAATTTATCAGGGGAGTTATATGGACAAGGTTTCACCTATAGGGGAGTCCTATTTATTTTTTAAAACTCAATGTAGTTAGAAATGGGTAAATTCTTACATATAAATAGAGACACGTAACCGAATATACTCAAATGTAAAATGGTACCATCGATGTTATTATTCAATTTTAAGGTAGTTTGGTTACACCCATAGAATAATTTTATCATATAAGAGTATTTCCTTACCAATAAACATTCCATAAATTGATTCTTGGTGGTTTATAGACATGAAACCTTACACTCTTATAGCCCCTGGATCGTTTTAAGGATAGTTAAAATAAGAAATGCAAAGATATAATTATATAGTTAGAATCCAATTATGTTGATGTATTTAATAAAACACTTTCTGTAATTTTTTTGGTTTTCCATTTAATTTTTTATTACAAAAAATGGTAGTCCCTTTTCAATAATTGGAATTCTAATGTGTTATATTTTTCATTTTATTTTCTCATTTCAATGTCAATAAAATTATCTTTGGAAGTGAAATATTATGTACGTTCTACATTTTCAATAGTTACACATCATACATTAAATAGAAATTGGGGTTCATCTTTTTGTATAAAAGGATAATGAGCAATTAATTTTTTATACCTATTTTATTTTTTTAATATGGAAGTATCATATTGATTTTTAAATGTATTTTTAATTATTATTTATTATTATTTATTTGGTTATTGAATAGAAGAACCCATATTTATGATTAAATCAAATAAATGGTTATTCATATGACTATATTTATAAGATAACACTAATCCATTTAAGGGATTATTATTCTCATTTTCCATTTATTTTTAATTTCAACATATGTTTCTTATTTTTTTAGTTCCTGGATTAATTTTTCCAATTTGATCCTTGTTATCTATGTTCTATATCTTTTTTTGATAATTAAACCTATTTAATGGATTAAATTCGAGCTATGTATAATTTTAGTAATGATTTCATTATACTCTTTTTCATATAATTACTAATTTAAATTGAAAATTATTCTTAGATAAAAAATAATTAACAACTTCCCACATTAAGACTCAATATTGAGTATAATATTTTATTTCATGTCTGTTAAAAGGGGTTGATATCTGTTCTAATGGAATTTCATTCATTTAAAATTTTTAAAACCATCAAAATTCAATAATTTTTCTGAAAATTCATATCTTCAAATATATAAGTTGTAATTTTAATATGTTTTATTTTAAATGAAAAACCCAACTTGATTACTATTTTTTTAATATTGTTTCTTATTATAATTTTATACATGTAAATAATTTAATAAAATTGGTGTTATCATATTAATTTTTTTTCTTTGGTTTGAAATCAAAAATTAAATTTCTTCATTTTAAATCAATATATTTTGTTGAAATAAAATATTATTTAAAATAATTTTTTTTAGACAAAAAATTATATATTTTTTTTACATTTTGTGTAATACATTTGTAATGATGATGAGGAAGGATTTTTACATTATGAAATTTTTTTTATTACTCTAAAATACATACATCCATCATTATTTTTGATGTGTTATTCTAGGTTAACAATTATAATTGTTATCGATTGGTTAACTATGATTTTGTGTTATATACATAATCATGGATATTAATTTTTTCTTGAAGAATTTTGTATTACCTGATTTTATTTTTTTTCATGATTACAGAAAAAGTCCTTTTCACATATTTAAAATAAAAAATTATTTTCAAACGTTAATATTATAAATTTAAATAGATGACAACTTGTTTCTTTAGTAGCAGAATTAAATGAAGAAAATACAGTTTAGCTACTATTCATGGAATTCTGTTATATTATTCATAATATTAATTGGAATTCATGGTGTATATGTTATATGATTATTTAAAAATAAGTAATAAGCTATGTGAGGGGGGATTTTATGTGACTATATATTTATTGTTTAACACTTGTGTTTTAGGGATTTTTTAATCATTTTATTTCTCAAAATAAACATAAATTTTTTACTTTTATGTGAAATCTTTAATTTGGTATTAAAATTAGATTTTTTTATTGAAATACAATGAAATAGTGTAATTAAAATATAAATTGAAATATTATATTCAATGTTTTTCCTTTATTTAAAAATTAATTCTATTATTTAAAGTGTAATATCTAGTTTAATGTAGAATTATTAAATATAATGAACATATTTTTATTAGAATTAATATAAATATAAATATATTTTTAATTTTAATGTTTTTTTAGATTTTTGAATAAATTTATTAAGTAAAAGGGTTGAAGAATGATTGAATTAAACATTATTTTAATATTCTTTTATTGAGAATATATTTTGAAATTATTATTAAATATTATAGAAATTTGGATAATTGATTTATCTGGAATTTTTATTTTGATAATATTGTATAGGAGTTGTCTTGGAATTCCTTGGATTTTGGACCATAATTTATAATAACACTAGATACAATGTTGTTTATACGGGATGTTGTGTTAAAAATATGGGCTAGATCACATGCATCGAGTTTCATTTGATCTTTAATCATCATTGTTTGTCATTGGATCGTTTTATAAATCTAGGTAAGAGATAAAACATGGGAGAATATTTTAAATAAAACCAGATATTACTTAATATTTATTTTAAAATAAGTTCCTATAAAAAATTTCATTTAATAGATCTATATTTAATTTAATATTATTTAATGATATATTATAGGTTGTTATGTAATTCATTTTGACAAGAAACATTCATTATTTTAGGAAAAATTAAACTGGTAAGATTCGTTGTTCAATTTTATAGTGAATAGATAAGGTTTATTGGATCTAATTGTGGGATCTAGAATCAATGGATGTAGCTCAAATCTAATTTTATGATATTTCTAAAATTTCATTTTATTTTAGATGAATCCTTTTAATTAAGTTTTTTTTGAGTCGAATGAAAATTTTCAATGTTAGTCCATATTACCTTCTATTATTTTTTATCTTTTTGGGAAGCTTATTCAGTGGGTATACCAAGACTGGAATCTAGTTTATAGGTTTATAAATTTTGATGTTTTTTAGAATGGGTTTTAAATATTAATTATTAAAATCTTATAACCTATAAATTTATCCATTAAAAATTTAAATGAAATAAGATATTGATGTATAAAATGTAATATGTTGATGTACAAACTACTCAAACTAATGTAAGTAGTTTATCGTAAATGAATTCAGATCATAAAATGAGAGTCTGGTTGGAGCTTCTCAACTATTAAAATAGGGTAATGGGAAACTATATGGTGGATATAGTTTTAAGAATATATAGATAATTATTATGAGGATAGAGGCAAACTAATACCTAAGAGACACCCCTAATAGTGAGATATTGAGCTGTAATATAGAAGGATGGCCCAAAAATGGGTAATTATATAGGAAGATAGATCTTGATTAAGGGAGTCAGTCTATCTAGATGAATAATGAGACTTGACATAGAAAAAAAAAGAATGATACATAAATTGAATATTTCTTCATCCCCTTATTTATTTTCATAATTTTATTACTAAATTCATCATTTTACCATATACTATTTTATTCCAGGATTATTAGTTTTTATACTCTATTAATATGGACTGATTGATGATGGTTGACATGTTTTACTTCCCTTTAGTACTTTCTCAAAAAAATCATATAATTTATTTCCCTATATTTTGTTTTCATAACAGAATCTATGACATGGAAACATAAATCCAATTTAATAGTCTTGAATTAAAATTATCATTAGCCTGTTTATTGGAACTAGTTGTTGAACCTCTTAGAGAACTAACTCCATCTCATTAATTTAATTATATTTAATTTTCCTAACTTATTAAATCTTGATAATTAGTTTTATCTCATTTTCTACTTGAATAAAAATATTATAACTAATTTTGTAGGGATTATAAAGTCTAATTCAACATATCATCAAGAAAAAAAGTTAAATTATCAAATTTCACTTTTCAAATTTCACTTTTTAATATGTGATTACGGTTATTATAACGAAAAAATTCAATTTAATAACATTGAAATATTATTTAAATGATTAATATATGGATTTTAACCGAGTAAATTACATGTTTAAAAGATAGAGAATCATTTTTAAACTCTAAATCAACAAAAATTCTTGTTCTTAAATAGTGTATTTAATCACCTAACTAATATTTTCTTCAATTATCAAATATATATATCTTATTTACTATGTTCTGAACTATTCTAAACCCCATTCATACACTTTTTCAAATAACTAACAATAGAATAACCAGTAATAAAACTTTTTGGTCATTACAGGCTTTGAAATTATTACAATCCATTAAACACTTCTTTATCCAAGTTTCAACCCATTATTCCTATATTACATATTATTTGGTATATGTATATATATAATATTTTAACAACCTTTGATGATAAGGCTAGTAATATAACTTGAGAAAAAAAACCATTAGGTATAGTGGGCCCAATGAAAATAATATCGTGATCTTGGGTGGTCTGTACTATCATAGTTATGTAATTAAATCATCACTTTTGTATTAATTGTATATTCTACAATGATTTTTTTAACCACAAAATATGATATTTTGTGAAAATTGATTTGGGATATTGAGATTTATTAGGATAATTAATACTTATTATTCATGCCTAACACTTTAACTCATTGTCAGTATAATCCAATGATAGGACTAATGAGTTTAGAGTGAGAGCCTTTGTTGGGGATATTAATATAACCCCTAATACAACCCTATTGAATTTAATGTCTCCCATTCATTTGAATTTTGGATATCAATATTCTATGGTGAAGTAGATTTACCATAGTATATATGTTTCATGGATTTAGATGACCTCTTTCTCAAAAAGTTATACGTCCATGGGTGATTATATTGGAGTTAGATGGGTCTCTATGAAATCTATGAGGGTCTACCCTTTGGTTACTATATGGGAGAAAAACAATGTTTCAAATTGCTAATGATTTAAGAAAATCATCATAAAACATCCTTTCAATACTATATTGTTGTGGATATACTTTAATGGATCAATATAATAGAAAAGTGTACCTTATGATGTTTAAAAATATGGCACAAATTTTGAAATGAAAATATTAAATTTCGATTGGTTTTCTTGACTATTAAATGTCTAATCTCATCTTACAACATTATAGGACTTTGGTAGTACAATTTTATTCATTTTCCCTCACTATGTTTATGATAAAAATGTTCTCAAAGGGACTACTCCCTATCTATCATGTAGAGGATAAAAGAAATCCCTTAAATGGGAGGTATTAAAATAGAGGGTGTGATATGTAGTCTATAACCCATATATTGAACTCTAAAAATAATCATAACATCAGTTGGTTTGGCCTTTATTTATAAATTTATTTATGTTAAATATTTTTCATTGAGGTTTCCAATAATTATTTGGTTATAGAAGTGGTTTTTTATGAAATCCAAACACATATAGGTTTTGAGGATATTATGTGTCATGGTTTTCAAAATCCATTTAATTTTCAACATTAATGAGTCAATAATAGACATTAAATCTGGGAAATCCACTATAACTGGCTCAAAAAACACATTTTAGTGGACTCACCATTAGGTTGTGTAATCATTGTATTTTAAATACCACCACATGATTTGTGAAATTATAAAAAACAATAGGTATTATTTAAATACATTGACATATTTATATCATTCCACTATTTTTCGTAGAGGAGGATTGAAAATGTAGCTTACCACCTATTTATAGGTGTCTCCATCATTCTTCAACATGAAGTTAAACACCGAATATAATAACACTCTTTGGGGTGCTTGAAGGTTGTCACTTATTCATATTTTGGGTTTATCGAAATTTTATTTTATCTATATAAACCATCTAATAAGGTAAGGGTGGTTAATCCATTAATTATATAAATCTAAAATTCAATTATTAGGATTGGAAAATATTTCATTACAATATAGAGGTTTATGACATTGAAATTGATACATACTATGTTCTTCCCATTATTCTTCATTAATGAGACAATATTGGATAGTCATTTTGGTTAATAAAAATATAAAAAAATGATCCTTGGAAATTTTATCCATTTTATCTATGACCATATATATATATGATTAAAAATTCCTTTTTATATCCTATTAATTATTGTTGTTGTTATTAGTTTGACCGAGATAGTAAACATTACCCTATGTTTTTAAATCTAACATTTATGTATGATTCCAATTGAATAAATTCTAATATTTTTAAAATAACATGGGGCATTTCAAATGTTCATCAGTAGATTTGGATGATCAAATATTATTATCCTTGGAATTTATTCAAATCAAAAATTTACTTTTTTATGATCATCTATGGTGGATAAAATTAAATTTTCTAATGTGGTTAAAGTATTATTCATCGCGTCTTGATGGGATTGTGACCAGTGGAGAATTGAAATTATTTCTCATAATCATGTTATTATATCACATCATCACCATCTTCATCAAGGGAATTTTCATTATTAGAAAATGGAAAATATTTGGATTCCATGGAGAATACATGAATGGGGTTGGGGGGTCACATGACTTGTATAATTTATTGGTTTCATCACTGTATATTATCAATGTTTCTTTATTTAGTGGGATTACTGTTATTAAAACACAAATTTAGAAAATTTAATTATATACTTGGGTCAACTTTTATTGGTCACATAGAGCTGACCATTTTCTATCCTATAATTTGGGGTGATTATATAAGTACACTAGGTTTCCAGTTGTAGTAGAGAAATATATTTAGGTGATATTTCTCTTTGAATAGGTTCCAGGGGTGCCTTACATGGTTTTACATTATCACCTCAATATAATGAATGGGGAGAAAAAATTCATTTACTTATTACCATGGTTCAGGAGGAGAGAAATCTAATCGATTTGGGGTTTACACTTATTTTGGATTTTCTATCAAAAGTGATTTCCCTCCCAATTTTAATACTCAAAATAAATTAATTAGGTTTATAGAAAATAGAATTAGGTTTGTTATATTGAATCACACATATTCTCTCATTGATGAATTATTTTAGGCATTTTTAATAAGATGAGTGTCACGACCCATCCCCCGGGGCCCTTGTCGTGACTACCCTAACCCTGCCTTCCATAGGATAGGGGATGGTGAATATCACCAAAGGCGTATTCCCTAAAATTGGTAAGGAATTGCCTTTATAACATGTAATCACATGCAACCAAGCACACAGAAAGATAGAAACACAAGTAAACTGAATAGTAAACATAGTGAGTACAATAAGTAAAAGGGGCCAGAATACAAGCCCAAATGGAAAGTACATGAAACTAAAATTATAAGTAAACTAGAGACAAAAGGAAGACAATTATTGGGTCGTCCTTCGAGGTTCATACCTAAAGTGTAGGTATAGATTACCTCATCAGCACTCCACGTCTATTCGTCTCCTTAGTCTACCGACTCGTCGTAAGGTCCTCCTCCAAGCACCGTCCAGTCCTAGTACTCTCGTCCTCAGTTGGCGTTGTCTGTCGTCCGCACCAAACACAATGAGGTGCGAGCATTACCCGTGCAAGGGTGAGTATAACGATACTCAGTAGGGACCCCGATATCCTCAAGGTTTCACAAAATCCACAAAGGATAAACCTCAAAGGAAAGAAACAACTAATAACCCTACTTAGGTATATGCCCATACATATACCTATGATATCAAGTAAACCAATCTCAATCATGTGGAAAACACATAGTCCTACTCCGAAGCCCCAAGATCAACTGTTCCAAAATGGAATAAATTACCATGAAGTTATGTACCACACAGGTACACCACACAGAACAATTCCACTAATGTATTACCACGAAGGAAAGTACCACACAGGTACAGACTCAGCTCACACCATTATAACATAAGTACAGTAGTAGAGATGAATAGATGTATCTATTGAATCAGCATAGTTTGTTATGAGGCAGACCCACACAGGATTGATCGGTGCTTACCCACACCGGATCACTAGATGTTGACCCACACATGATCGCTCGGTGCTGACGCACACAGGAATGCTAGGTGATGACCCACACAGGATCACTCGGTGCTGACCCACACAGGATCACTCTCTATTGACCCACAAAAGATTTCTAGGTGCTGACCCACACAGGATTGCTCGGTGCTGACACACACATGATCTCCCTTCATTCTTCACATCACATCCTGCTATAGGGTTTCCACAATACACTCTCTTTTCTCCGGTAGGGTCCAATCCACAAGCCACTGGTCGATAATCCAACTTCCACGATGTCTCATGAAGAAGTATCTCAAAGGACTACCACGTCATAGGGGTTTCAATGCAATAGACAGCACTTCAATTGAACTCCAGGTCTGTGATTTATTATCCTTTTAGTCCCATGGGCCCGGTTAGATTCGTGCTCGATCCAACCCGATCATACCCCATCCTGATCCAAATATCTAGTAGGGTATAATCAATTGGACCGCCTCACCCAAAGGTTTTCAATGGCATTGTGGTTCGTCAAACGGATGTCTGGTGCCATAGATATGGCCAAAGATGCGTAAAAGGGTTGAAGTGGGACCGGGTATGGTCCGACCCAGTCGGACCAGCCCGGTCCCCGCTGGGTGGTCCGGTGGGCCACAAGAGTCCATGGAGCCGTTCGGCCATGGATGGTGCGAGACCGCAGGGTGGATCAGCCACGGGGGTGCCGTGAGGGCACGAGGCGGCTCAGCTACGGGGGTTACATGAGGGTGCTGTGTGGCTCAGCCGCGGATGGCACGATGTCACGGGGCAGCATGGCCACAGACGGCGTGAGGCTATAGGGCGGCTCGGCCAGGGATGGCATGAGGCCGCAGGGCGATTCGTCCGTGGAGGGTGTCGCGATGGCGGCTTATCTGTGGGGGCGTCACGCAGGCGCGGGGTGGCATGGAGGGTTGCATCGACTTGAGGCCGCGGGGAATGCCTCGACGGAGGCTCAGCCGTGGGGGTGTCGTGAGGGCACGGGGAAGCTCAGAGGGCCACAGGCGTTGGTGGCTGTGGGGTGGTGTCGTTTCCTTCATCGCCTTTGTCACGGTTGATACTCGTCCTCCTCCATCGTGAAGAACACAAGAATTATCCCATGAAATTCAGAGAGGATGGTGCATGTTTATTTTTCCCACACTCTCTGCATTAGAGTGGCAGCTAGTAGCTATAATACTTGAATCATAAGAATATCAACAACAGGTAAGGGAAATAATTCAATAACCATCTCTACCTCATTCGTTTTTTGTCATCGATGAGGAGGGAAGGACGGTCGTTGAGGACGTCCTATGTTGGTTGCCTCTACAATGTGCTTCCAATATGGCTCAAGGTCAGTTTCCTCATTCATAGATCTCCAGTGGTTAATATTTTTTGGGAGAAGCATTCTTCATTGGAGAGAAGTGTAATCCTCCCAATATTTCTCCTCTCCCAATTCCACCAAATAGCTAAGTATCCAACAAGTGATATGTTTCTGCAATTTAATTTTTTACATAATTTCAGTTGGATCCTCTTAATTAATTGATGAGGTTGGCACAAAATTAATTAGGGGAGTGGTGGCACCATTAAAGGGGGGAGGGAATTTTAAGGGGATTCCCCACACTTATGACAGATTTCAAGAGGCTTTTAGCCTTAGGTGGTCCCCACCTCTACAAATTCTCATGGGAGGTTTTAGTTCAGGTTGTCCCCACCTATGAAATATTCACATGGGTGTTTCAAAATAAAAAGAAAAATAAAATGCTACACCATTTTATTTTATTTTATTCCTTCACGAATAAATGAAAAACTAACTTCCACCCTCGACCTTCTACTGTTAAAGTGAATGTCTCATTAAGAAAATATGGGCGTTGCGAGTTCAACGGTTCCATCATATTTCAATTCCAATCACCAGTTCAAAAGTTACTAAAACCCTCTCACGCGTTTACTTAACGTGCATGAAAAAAGTTCAGAAAATTCATTTTGGGCACACCGATCCTCAGAATCACATGATATCAATTTTCACAGAATTTTAAAATTCCCATTTAATTAAAGAAAATTATTAGAAATTATTGGTCTTTACATTCTCCCCACCTTAGGGATTTACGTCACAGTAAGCCACAACATGAAACTAGGAAAACAAGTGGGGGTACTGAGCATGAATCTGAGCCTCCTACTCTCATGTTCTCTTCTGGAGGTTCCTGTGCTACCAAAAAACGCTCACCAGAGGTATTGACCACCCATGAAGGACCCTCTCTTGTAGATCCTCAATCACTACTTGAACCACCATAAAATTTTCCCCATCTTCAACATCCAGCTTGCCGTGGTCAATGACGTGAAAATGGTCATGCATGTATATCCTCAGCTGGGATATGTGGAAGATGTTGTGTACCCGGTGCAACTGAAGTGGAAGAGCTAAGCGGTAATCCACCTCACCAACTCTACCGATGACCTAAAATGGTCCAATTAACTTCATAGATAACATGTCGCCTCATCCAAATCTCCACAAACCTTATCGAGGTGAGACTCGTAGAAAGACATGGTCACCATCCTTGAACTTCAAAGGTCTTCGTCTCCTGTTGGAATAAGACTTATACATACTTTGTGAAGTCTCCATCTACTCCTGGATGATCTACACTTTCTCTATGGTATCATGTACCATCTCTAGTCCCACTAGTTCAAACTCCCATGGGTCAGTCCAACATAAAGGTGATCTGCAAGGTCGACCGTATAATGCCTCAAAAGGAGCCATTCCAATAGTAGAGTGATATCTGTTGTTGTAGGAAAACACCACCAAAGGAAAGTGATCCTCCCAACTGCGACCAAAGTCGAGGACACAAGCACACAGCGTGTCCTCGAGTTAATGAATGGTCCACTTAGTCTGGTCATCCATTTGAGGATGGAAGGCGGTGCTCAAATGAAGTTGTGTCCCGAAAGCCTCGTACAACCCCTTCCATAGCCGGGAATTAAAACATGCATCACGATCAGAGACAATCGTCGAGGGTACACCAGGAAAACGCACAATATCCTACGCATAGAGTCATCACAAGCTATCTACTAAACCCTGCTCTCTGATTGGTAGGAAGTGGGCCGACATGGTGAGTCGGTCGATGATCACCCAAATCGAGTCATGTCCCCTAGATGTTTGTGGAAGTCCTATCATGATGTACTTGGATATCCCATCCCACTTCCACTATCGGAACTCTAAAGGATGAACTAAGCATGTTGGTACCTGATGCTTTACCTTCACTTGCTGATAAGTGAGGCATCGAGAGACAATGTCTTCTACTGATTTCTTCATTCCCAGCTACCAGTGCTATCGTCGAAGATCCTGGTACATCTTCGCCACTCCTAGATGTACAACTAGTGGTGATGTGTGGAACTCCCTCGTCACATCCTCCTGAAGTTCCACTGGTACCATGCTACGTCCTTTGAATAGGATAACGTGCTCCCCACCTTCAAGAAATACATCAGTTTCATATCCTATGGATATCAGATCATGTTGTATCTCAAAGTTAGTGTCCCCATGCTACACCTCCCTAGCTTGCTAAAGAAGTGGGGGAGTGACTGTAAGAGTCTGAAGAAAAGATGTTCCATCTCTATCCACAAAGGATTTCTACAAAGTGGCTAGCTGCTCTGTCGTCTCGCCTAGCAGCTGTATACTAGACCTCCTTCTAACTGCATCTGCTATAATGTTCCCCTTCCCAGGAGTATAGACTATCTCGAAGTCAGAGTCATGGAGGAACTCAATCCAACGTCGTTGTCTCTGGTTCAGGTCCTTCTGAGAGAAGATATACCTTATACTCTTGGGATCTGTGTAGACTGTATAACGTTCACCCATCAGATAGAACCGCCACATCTTCTTGGTGGAAAAATTGCTGCTAATTCCAGTCATGGGTATAATAGTTCTGCTCATGTTTTCTCAGTTGTCAAGAACCATATGGGATCACTACTCGCTCCTGAATCAAGACACATCCGAGCCCGGTCCCTGATGCGTCGCAGTAGACTACTTACCCTACGCCCTCCTCGGGAAGCCTCAAGATGGGGTAACTAGTCAGCCTCTGCCTCTTCTCCTGAAAACTCTAATGGCATCTCTCTGACCACACGAAGGGTTGCCCCTTCTTCGTCAAGGCTGATAGTGTTGCTTAAAATCTGGAGAAATCTGGTAAAAATCTCTCATAGTATCCAGCCAAACCCAGAAAACTCTATACCTCCATCACACTCCTGGGTGGTTCCCAAGCTTGTACCACCTCAATATACACTGGATCCACTGAAAATCCAGCCACTGATATGACACATTCTAGAAAGTGAACCTCTCAGATCCAGAACTGGCACTTCGAGAGCTTACCATAATGCTGGTGCTCTCAGAGTGTCTCCAGAACTACCTGCAAAAGATAGGCATGCTCCTCCTCAGTAGCGGAGTAGATCAAAATGTCATCGATGAAGACTACTACAAAGTGATCAATGTATGTCTGATGTATCCTTTTCATGAGTCCCATGAACACTTTTGGAGTATTGGTTACACTAAATGGAATAACCAAGAACTCTTAATGGCCATAACGACATCTGAAATCTGTCTTCTATGCATCCTCGTCGGGTACTCTGAGCTGGTGATAGCTTGATCTGAGGTCTCTCTTTGAGAACAATTTTGCTCCCTTTAGCTGATCAATTAGGTCTTCAGTCCTCAAAAGTGGGTACTTGTTCTTCACGATCACCTAGTTCAGAAGTCGATAGTCAACACAAAGCCTGAAGATCCCATCCTCCTTCTTGGTGAACAAAATCAGGGCTTCCCAATGTGAAGCAATGGGCCGAATGAATCTCTTCTCATGTAAGTCCTATACCTGTACCTACAGCTCACGAAGATCTGCAGGAGCCATCTGATATACTGGTGTAGATATCAATGTGGTCCAGGGATACAAGTCAATGTAAAATTCCACCTCTCTGTGAGGAGGTAGACCCGGAACATCATCAGCGAAGACATCTACATACTAGTCCACAAATAAAGTATAATTCAGACTCTTCACATCAACCGCTCCGAGGGTAAGGCTAGCCAACTAATGAGGGATTGGTTGCACCCTCCTCCGAGTAAGTCCATCCTGCAATACATAGGCTCCCTTCTCTTCGGTGAAGGTAAAACTGGTCCCATCTGTGCAGAAACACCATAATTTGTGCCTAATACATTAAATCTGATCATGGACTATAGATAACAAGTCCACACCCAAGATGACATCGTATGCCCGACTCCGCTACTTGAAGATCCCAGCCAAAGGTCTCGCCTACTAGAGTAAGCTCACACTGCCGACACTAGTGTGTAATCGTCGAATCATCTCTCGTAGGTGTCTCTAGCCATAAGTATCGATCCAACTTCTTCTCGGAATCTCTGAGCTCCGAATGGGGGAAGTGGCAATAAAAGAATTACTGGAACCTATGTCTATAAG
Organism: Viscum album; assembly: GCA_963277665.1. Taxonomy (NCBI): domain Eukaryota; kingdom Viridiplantae; phylum Streptophyta; class Magnoliopsida; order Santalales; family Viscaceae; genus Viscum; species Viscum album. The sequence continues at coordinate 1,842,507,896 of OY728157.1, read as the reverse complement.
TAGTTCATCTAAGGTGGATTAGACACAGATCGTACTTTGTATCCTCTCTGGATAGTCGTGATCATAGGCCTCAGCTACCTTCAGCAAGGCTCTCCCCTATCCACATGCTCCCTATGGTCAGGGTGTACCTCCTGGTGGTGGTCGCGGTGACATCTCGAATTTTCACCCACCGCCATCTACACGGCCAGCTCCTCTGCCATGTCCTCCTGCTCCCCGCAGACCTCCTGGGTCGAAACTCTGTCTCTGCCTGGGTAGTCCTTTGACTGTATTTTGATCATCCATACAGTGGTTCGGATAGTCACGCGCCATGTGACCCTACCCGCTGCATGTGTAACACTGTCCGCTCATGGTAGGAATGGTTTTTCTTCAGGTTCCCCACACAACCAACCCTAAATCCTGTGGTTGTCCACCTGTAGGTCTGATCCTCTTTGACCTTAGTGACATCTATCTGTTTCCAGCTACAGAAGACTCCACTACGTGATGTCTGGTGGTGGGTCTCACTACTGGTGACTTATCAGCAAGAAAACACTCCACGAAAAGGGCTCTCTCTAACACCCCTGCCTGCGTCAAGATGTTGAGTGAGATCATTGAATCCTTTTTCTCCCACCTGAGTCCCTGATCAAAGGTCCAGGCCCGGAAGAATTGGTCCCGTACCATATCAGTCGAGTAGCGTGAGAGGTTACTAAACCTTGTTGAGTACTGATCCATAGTCATTCTTCCCTGTTGTAGATGAAGTAGCTCATGAATGTGCAATACATGAAGAGTTGTTGGAACAAACTCTACCCGAAGCAGGCTCTTGAAGTCTGCCCAGATAAGAGTCATCTCATCGTGAAACTAGAGAATCAAGATCCACTATCTACCTATAGCTTCGGGTAGAACAATGTTGAAAAGGATCACCATGAGATCAGCGGGTGTCCCTTTTATTTGGAAAACTCTCACCACAGCATCCAGCCAATCCTCAGCCACCTGTGGGTCTATCTCTCCCCTAAACATGGGTGGCCTCTGGCACTGGAACTCGTGAAACGTGCTCAAGTGGCATGCACCCTCTACTCTTGGGGAGGGGGTATCAGTGTATCTATGTGTAATAGTATCACTGGTGCCTCTGCTGGTGCATGTATGAGAAGAGGGACCTGCACCGAGGCCTCGTCCCTTCGTGGGCTATCAGTGCGTACAACTGTCGGAACCCTAGCTGGCTATCTTCATGGAGGCATCCTGAAAAGAAAAAGGTTCCCCAAAGTCAATAAGTTATACATGGTGGGATGACTCAAATAGTTCACAAAGAAGACTCTTCAAGAGAAACACGCAATTAGTGTTTTTGTGTACTGAGTCAGAAATCCGTAGTCAGGGTCCTATTGCATGGTTACGTTGGCCGCCACACCAACACTGGATTCCATAAACTAATAAACACACTCACAAAACTTAACACTATTGTCATTAAAAAGATCAGATTCATATGTTCTATGGTAGAACCGACTCCTCTAATACCAATTTTTCATGACCCGTCTCCTAGGGCCTATGTCATGACTACCCCAAGCCCCCCTTCCATAGGCTAGGGGCTGGCGACTAGCATTGAAGGCGTATTCCCTAAAATAGGGAAGGAATTTCCTATATAACCTCTAATCACACGCAACCAAGGACACATCAAGATACAAACACAAGTAAATAGAATATTAAACAAATTGAGTATAGTAAGTAAAAGGGTCTAGAATACAAGACAAACTGGAAATTACAAGAAACTGAAAGTGCAAGTAAACTAGAGAAAAAAGGAAGATAGCTGCTGGAACATACTTTGAGGTTCCTACCTAAAGTGTAGGTACAGATCGCCTCCTCAGCACTCCATATTCATCCATCTCCTCTATGTACCAACTCGTCGTAAGGTCCTCCTCCAGGCACCGTCTAGTCCTGGTACTCTTGTCCTCAGTTTGCACTATCCACTATCTCAACCAAAAACAAGGAGGTGCAGGAATAGCCCATCAGGGGTGAGTTAACAATACTCAGTACGGACCCCGAGACCCTCATGGTCTCACAAAATACACAAAAGATAAAGCACAAAGAATGGAAACAACTGATTACCCTACTTAGGTATATTCCCATACATATACCTAAGTTATCAAGTAAATCCATATCAATCATGAGGAAATCACAGAGTCCAACTCCAAAGACCCATGATCAACTGTTCCACAAAGGAATAAAATACCCTGAAGGAAAGTTCCATACAGGTACACCACATAGAACAATACCACCAAGGTATTACCATGAATGAAAACACAACACAGGTATAGACTAATCTCACCCATTATAACTTAAGTATAGTAGTAGAGATGATTAGATGTTACTATTGAATCATCCTACTCTGTTAAGAGGTAGACCCACATAGGATCACTCGGTGTTGATCCACACAAGATCGCTAGGTGATCACTAGGTACAGACCCACACATGATTTCCTAGTGATGACTCACATAGGATTTCTAGGTGCTAACCCACACAGGATCGCTCGTTGCTAACCCACACAGGATCGCTCTCCATTCTTCACATTACAGCCAGCTACAGGGTTTCCACACTATGCTTGCTTGCCTTTGGGAGTTTCTTCTCCACAAGACGCAGGTTGATACTATAACTACCTTGAAGTCTACTAAAGATGTATATCAAAGGATGAACATTTCATTGGGGTTTCAACGCAATAGATGACGCATTAATCAGATGCTCGGTCTGTGAGTTATTAGACATTTAGTCTCTGGGGCCTGGTTGGATTTGTGCTCGATCCAACCTGACCTTACCCCATATTAATCAAAATCTATAGTGAGGTATACTCAAAGGGATTGTCTCAATACAACGTTTCCAACTCCACTGACGGTTCTTCAAATGAACGTTGGGTTCCAAAGATGTGCCTGAAGATGCGTAAATGGGTCGAAGTGGTCCCTGGTCCGCCCCGGCCCGCGTTGGGCAGTCTGGCAGGCCGTGAAGGCCGCTAGGGGCCGCTGAGTGGTTCGGTTGTGGACAGCACACGGTCGTAGGGTGTATCATCTACGGGGGTGCCGTGAGGGCATAAGGCAGATCAGCCGCGAGGCCCCTCAACCACATACGCCGCGAAGCTGCAGGGCGGCTCTTCTGCGGACGACGCCAGGCCACGGGGCGGCTCGGCAATGGAGGGTGTCGCAAGGGAGAATCTACTACGGGGGTTCCGTGAGGGAGTGGGAGGCTGGGAGGGTCACAACAACTCGAGGGAAAAGGGGGTTTCGCGAGGGTAGCTCATCCACGGGGGTGTCGTGTGGGTGGCTCAGCCGTGGGGGTGCCGCGAGGGAGGCTCGGCCACGGGGGTGCCGCGAGGGCGTGGGAGGGCTCGGAGGTCCATAGGTGGTGCGACTAGGCTACAGGGTGGCGCGTGGGGCCGTGAGCGGCAGAGCGCCACAAGGAGTGGAGGTCGCGGACGGTGAAGTGCCATGGGGTGCAGAGGCCGCGGGTGGTGGGGGCTGCGGGCGGCAGAGGCCGCGGGTAGCAGAGTGTCGTGGGGTGCAGAGGTCATGGATGGTGGAGCCGTGGGGCAGCCCTGTTGCCTTCATCTCCTTCATCCTGGTAGATACCCATCCTCTTCCACTGCGATGAACACAAAAAATATCCCATGAAATTTAGAGAGGATGGGCCATGTTTTTTTGGCCCACACTCTCTGCATTAGAGTGGTAGAAAGTGGCTATAATACTTGAATAATAAGAATATCAAGAACATGTAAGGGAAATAATTCAAACACCCTCCCTACCTCATTCGTAGGTTTTCGTCGATGAGGAAGGATGGATGGTCGTCAAAGATTTCCTACATTGGTTTCCTCTGCAAGGTCCTTCCAATCCATCTCGGGTTCGGTTCCCTCATTACTCGATCTTCATTGGACATTCTTCGTTTGGAGGAGTGTTCTTCATTGGAGAGAAGTGTAATCCTCCTAATATTTCTCCTCTCCCAATTTCACCAAATTGCAATGTAGCCAACAAGTGATATATTTCCCAAATTTAATTGTTGACATAATTTAAGTTGCCTCCGCATAATTAATTGATGAATTTGGTACAAAATTAATTAAGGGGGCACCATTAAAGTGGGGGGAGTTTAAGAGGCTTCCCCAAACTTATTCAATCAGATTTTATCCTCAGGTGGTCCCCACCACCATAACCTCTCATGGGAGGTTTAGGCTCGGTGGTCCCCACCTCCATAACCTCTCATGGGAGGTTTTAGTTCAGGTGTTCTCCACCTGTGAAATATCCACATGGGAGTTTCCGAAGAAAATAAAAATAAAAATTCACCATTTAATTTTATTTTATTCCTTCACGAATAAGTGAAAAACTAACTTCCACCCTCAACCTACTATCATCAAGGTGAAAGTCTCCTTATGAAAATAAAGGCACTTCAATTTCAATGGTTCCCTCAGATTTCAATTCCAAGAACCGGTTCAAAATTTATAAAAAACTACTCACACCTTTACTAAACGTACCTGAAAAAAAGTTCAGAAATTCATTCTGGGCACACCGGGCCTCAGAATCACATGCCGATAATTTTCACAGACTCCTAAAATTCCCATTTAAATAAAAACAATTTACATTAAAATTCTAGGTCATTACAAGGAGGGTATGTCTACATGTCAGTTTATCCATGTTATACTCATTAACAACTTAAATATTGCATCCTTACCAAAAACTATGAATTAGATCCCTGAAATAATGTCTTCAAACTATATCCTTAACATTATATTTTATTAGTTCTTCTGATCACATATTGTATATACTTAGGTTCTCAAATCTGTTGGGATCAAAATAAAATACTCAATACTAATACCTTTATGGGTCTAAGAATGAATAAGGTTGATCTTAGAGCTATTATCATCCATGAAACAAAAAATATTCACATCTTTTTATTGTACAAACAAATAAATGGGTTTGATTTATCCTTAAACCATTCATACTTGGACATAATCTATGGTATAAATTATTATATGACCTTAAAAGGGTTCATGGTCAAAATAATATGTGTTAATGTAATTCACTTATGTCATATTCTATTATAGGTTAGTGAAGGATTTTTTAAGGGCTTATATGAGTTCCTTAGATGGGATAATGAAACCCATGATCATGAATAAATCTAGTTCAATGAATAGGTTCTTCAACACAAATTATTTCTAGGGTAATTACTTAGGTATTCTTCTATGGGTTTTCTCTTGGTCTTATGCTATAGGGGGTTTCCGTAATTAAAAGGATGAACCCTTAAGGAATGGGATTACTTAAGCTTTTGGTCATGTTGATTAAAAGAACTAAAACCTAGGTAATTTTAGTATTTAAAAAAAGATAAGGAAGTAGCTAATGTTTCCATATACAGAATCAAAGTAGAGAGAGTTTTGTAAGGATTAAGGTAAGTCCAATAATTATTTTTTTCATTTTAAATGATCTTTTTACTAGTATCTTTTTTATTAATTATGTAATATAAAATTAATATCAAGTTCATGGTCAAGAAATATGAGTGTATTCCTTTATTTTAGTACCCTTTTCGTAAGAGTAAACAAATATTTACATTTTATAAAGCTTCTATTTATTGGATTACAGATATATTATACATATGAAATTGAAAAAAATTGATATTATTTATAAGATGGATGTTTTCATTGGTAGGGTGGTACTTGTCCTCTAAATTTCATGAGAATTATGTCTCTTAAATATTGGACTATATTCAGGGGAATTTAGATTTTCACTATACTTCTTAACCTGATCATGTTGAATGCATCATCACTTAAAGGGTTGTATAGTAGAGGACCCCACTATAGGTAGTAAAAAATAATTTGGGTCATGATAGGTTGGTCTTGTTTTTATTAGATGACATAATGAACATGACTAATTGATTTCCAAATAATCTAATTATTGAGATTTTGTTTACAATTTTATAACTACTTTAATTCATTATTCTTCTTCTTCAGTATTTAAAGTAACCCCATAGGACGATTACTTCTTGGTACTATCAAATAATACTTTTCCATCAACTAAAATTTTCGTGGAAAATTCACAATTATAAAGTAAACTGGTATGATGTTTTGAAATATCCAATGTTAAGTGTAGTTATTTGGGTAATCATCAAGGCCTAATAAATTATTTCTCTTGATCTCTAGTTGCATGAACATATTAAACACAAATAAAAAACATTCTAATAAATTTTTCATTTCAATAAGTGTATGTATTATTTTTAATGGCTTCGAATTTAGGATGTTGTGGTTCCCCAAAACAATATTGTTTTTTTTGGATCAAAGAACATGTGTTATTATTGTCTTTTATGCATAATTTATTGTTCTATTTTGATTCATATTGGATTGGTATATTGAGTTGAAATAGTTATACACATAAGAGTGATGACAGTTGTTTCTTCCTTCCTTGATCTCTTATTTTGGGTTGGTTGGGCTTATTCAGATATTATTTGTACAAAATTTTGAATCCTCTAGACAATGTTATTTTTCAGAAAATTTTTGGATTATATTTGGATAATTTTGTACTATTGGAATTATTTCTAAATATTCATTTACTTTCTCAAAAAAATCTCTAATGTTTTTTCATGTGAAAATTACATATCTAGGGAATATCTTATAACATTCAATTGAGCAAAGAATTCATTGACTCTTTTGTTCTCTTATTTCTGGTAATTAAAGTGGTCACAAATAATTATTTTTCTAAATAATATTATAACTGGTATAGTAAATGTCAGTAGAAATATTCCAAACTTGGGATCGACCCATCCTTTAGTTTGATACTCTAGATAAATTTGGGTATTCCATTATTTGGGGAAATCATTGATATTGTTTTGTCTCCTATTACTCATGGGTTAATAATATTGGGAAAATTTCAAAAAATGTTGGTAATATTTTATTCTAGGTATCTCTTTTAATTGTAATCGAAGAAGTTTGGGTTATTGAAACTCATTTGTGGCTAGGTCATGTCAACCCACTAAGTTTACGATTTCATTTTCAACTAAACCATTCTATACCTCTCTTATAATAAATATAAATAAATATTACATAAGTTATTTATATTTTCCTTTATTATTTCTCCCCATTTTAAACTATTCCTCAGGTGGCTTTCATGAGCTATTATTTTATGTCAATTTAGGGGATAGAGTTGTGATTATTTTATCAAGGAATAATACAACCAAACTGGATGCTTCTATTTGAAATATTTTGGTGGCTAGATTATTAATTTAGAGAATATTAATTCCTTTCATACCTAATTGTAGGAATATGTGAAAGTTGATATTTGGCCAAAATTTCAACATCATTAGGTATGTTCACTTCATAGAGATTTGTGTTAATTCATTGGAGCATTTTATTTTTAATACTCAGCTATGAAATATATTCCTCAACTAAAAGGGGATATATTAGTTCAGCTATGACATCTATAAATACCTTTATCGTTGTCTTTATTAATAATTCATTGATCAATTCATAACAAAAAACGATGATGCGTACACAATACGTGGCTTTAATATTATTTTTGGGTTTGTACAATATTTTTTTTACTAGACTGTGTTCGTATGTTTAAATAATGGTTTATCCCTATAATTTTCTATACCAACACCTTGATTGTGTTTTTAGTGATTTTGGATGTAACTATAAAAATTTATTTATATATAATATGGATCACCTCATCCTTTACATCTATATAGGATAGGGTGTCATCAAGGTAAAAAAATATCAATAAAGTATTCATTTTTATCTCTATTGAATGATTTTATGAATGACTTTTGATTTTCCATCCATTATATAATTTGACTCTATATATTTTGAGTAAAAAAACAATGTCCGTAAGGATTTTAATGTTGTTTCACATCTTAAAACGTCATAAATGATTAAAATAAAAAATTATAATATCGATTCACATCTTGAGAATACCTCCTAATAAATTTATAATAATTAATATGCAAATATAGGTTAGAATAACTGTTGGGAATGAGAAACATAATATTAGATAGTCACTCCTAGAATATAATTTGATAATTTATAATTGAAATAAATATAAAAAAATACAAAAGTGTGTGATAAATTTCATTCCTATAATTCAACAAATCTTTCCTTATCATGTTTCATTAAATCAACATTCTCATGATTATACCAACTCATAAATCCATATTCTTACTCAGACAATTATATAATAATGAAATTTAAAAAAATATAAGATTATATTCTAATGAAAATATTTTTTAATAGATCAAAAATATACCCTCTAAATCCCAAAGTCCATGTATGTTTATTTATTTTTGGATAATCCCATTTTTAATTTTGTTCTGCGGGTACTTTACATGATCTGTAGGCTCAGGGGAATAAGGACCACTATATTAACAAAAGTCCCACAAAATTGACTAAAAAAACAACAACCTCCATAACTATTTCGTTTTTAATAATTTCCAAAATATTATTACTAGCAAGGCTGGTCTTCAATAATTCCACGATGATGAACTTTAATGTTATTAATACAAATGGGGAATTGATAACCTCCCATTTTTACAATATTATTATCACTACTAATTTGTTATTCCTACTCTATACCTCTTCTAAGGCCTAAACCTAAATATGTATCATAAATTTTGGTATCTACGTATCCATTCCATATATATCGCCTTAATGACCTGAACTCGCATGATTGACGTGTCTCATAACCAATTGTTGATATAGTCCACCACCACCATGAGACTGTTTGACGACCATCATCACATGACACCACTGAGGTTCCACCCCCCATCATCAATGATGTAACTATCCTCTGATCCCTTCAATGATATTGATTTTACCTTGATACCTTTATTCCCACCATGGATATGCACATATCATCATAATTTACATCATCACCACTGTCATTAAAGTACCCTCCTCCATCACTTGTCCACCACTTAGGTCGCCTGATCAGCCAAGTGAAGAGAAGTGCTACCCTACCCATGAAAAGGATTTTACTGGGACTCTATCCTAGGATTTTAGATATAGTATTATATGTTTTCTTCTTACCAATAGGCTACCACACCAAATTTGTAAAAAATATATATTAAAAAATTGAAGTGTGTCATGTATCTACTAAAACTAAATAATATATAAAGATTATAAGGAATGTAAATGTATAAATAACATAAACCAACACTCTATTATCCACTGAATCCCATATTATTTATATCTCACCTTATATACCTTATTATTATACCTATCAAAATAATAGACCTATAAAATATAAATAAACAAGGTAAACTATAATATTCAATCGATTAATGAACAAAAAACAAATGGGTGATTGAATTTTCCATATTCTAAAAATAATTCCTAATAAATACCTAATATTTTTGTACTATGAGATAAAAAATGACTCTAATAAGTGATTTGTTTAATTTATTTTATCTAGAAGTTAATTTACAATGTGTGTAACATGATTGTATAATAGAAAGATATTAATATATTTGTATTTTTCAATTATTTTAATTTCAATCGATCTGATGATATAATAATATTTCCCTTTATTGAAATTATATTTTAACCTTATTTATTATAAAAGTAAAATTCTTAAATTCCAAAATAATGAACAAGTAAATCATGGAAAAATCATGTATATTAATACTCACCATTTTCAACTTCTTAATTATTCTCCTTAATTTTTTTGATGTAGCTAAATTTTTTTTATTCCTTCTCTATATAATCTCAATAAAAAATTATTTTTTCTCTAAAACTTTTTAATATTACTTTTTCTTAATTTCAAAAATCATAATGGCATATTAGTTCCCTAAATATGTCTCATTTTTATCTCACTAATTAGAAGACTCATTATATTTCACTTCAATTAAATCATCCCCATTTGATTCTTCTCTAGGTTTTTGCTCAAATTAAGCATCATCTTGGGTACTTATTTTTATTTTCCAACCAATTTTCCCATTTTATCAATATTTTCTAATTCCCACCATAATATATATTCCATGATATTGAGTATTTTTCTTCTATTCATGGGTATTTTGTTTATTAACTCCATCAATTTCTTAATATCTTCCTCTTGATTACATATATTTAATTTATGTGATTTATTTATTTATACTTCCAAATGAATGTGGGAACTAATTATGTATATTTAATATATAACCATAAACAAAATCACTCTAATGTAATAAAACAAAAATAAAAACATAATATAAATTCAGTGAATAAAAATATATAATAAAATATTATGATGAGATCCATTGAACCCAACCATATATTAAGTCCCTAGTCCTAAAAAAATTCCCCAAACTGTGACCACCCAAGAGTTTTTTTTACTCTAAGTTATAATGAATTTAATAATTTTTTATTTTTTTCCTTAAAATTAAATCTATATATTTATTGTAAAAAGAAAGTATGAAGTTGAGCACATAGATACAATTTATCCCAAAAATAAAACATTAATTCAAAATTTTGGAATTATTATTAAATGAATTAAATGAAAATATAAAACTAATTAAAAAAGATATAAATGAGTATAATATGCTTTTATAAATATATATTCATGAGATAAATTCAATTATAGTGTTCTTAATGAGTGATGATGTTGTAGTCAATATTATATCTAGAAAATACATAGGACTAAGTAGTTATTATCTACTTATTAAAATCATATTTTATTATGATCAAGTTCATCGATTCATTAAATAATTAAATTATGTGATTCTATACATAATTCTATAAATATAATCTCTTTCTATGATCAAAAAACATTTTAATTAGTAGTATATGAATTAAATTACAACTAATAATGTAATCAATAACAATCATGAAATGATAGAAATGAAGATATGTATTATAAGTTATAAATGCATAAAACCAACATGAATCACCAATGAAAAAAATTAACCACCAAATCATCCTTTTTTACAAAACATAGAACAAGATTTTTACTATCTTATGCTTTAACAGAAACCACAGAGTAGATGTATTCCAAAAATTATAAAGGTTCCAAATATCCTAAAACTAACTAGAGCCTCTATAAATTGAGAATAAATCCATATAATTCATTCATGATCCATTAAAAATTGATTTATCTTTTAGTGTTTCAACTTACATATCCTTTTATAAACAGAAAACCTCACTTCAATCTTCATATAACTGTATACATCTATCCAACATTAACTATAACTCAAACTCCTTAAAAATATCCTTTAAAGATGAGTGGGATATCATAAAAATCTCCTACAAATAATGGATTCATATTTTTAAAAAATATTGGTGATAGGTGACACAAAACAATATAATTTTCCTCAATACAGATTATGGGTCTTCACCATATTATTGAAAATAAAATTTTACTTTAAATATTGATCCAAAAATGATCATTTCTAGCCCACCATGTCTTAGGGAAACTTTCATCAAATCTCAATTTTTGTATTCCCAATTACACAATATATATGTCAAATATTTTACCAATTTGAATCTTATATATTAAAATCACCATGTCATGTGATCTTAAGATCAATTTTTTTATCATTTTTCAATCATCTTCAATAGAATAATACTACTTTTAAAATGATGTGTGTCATTGTGTTCTTCAACTCCTATATCAAACTATTTTCCTCAATTCCATTCAGTTTTAGATCAATTATTTAGTGTATATTTATTAAAAATCCTCACACCAAACCATTGATAACAATGTTTCATAATTGGGTTCTCCCTTCCTTCAATGTCTTATGATTCTATGGGTGTTTCAAAAAAATTTCTTCCTTCATAAAATAAAAAATAATTTCTCATTTTATCAGTGAAATCACTATTTCACAAAACCATTGTACTTCATGTAGTCTTTTAAACTAAGAATACATTCCCTGAAAACCATTAAACAAATTAATCTATTTCACATATTTTCGTTACAAAATTTTAAAAAAAACCATCATACCAAAAAATTATTTCTTTAAAATATTGAAAATACAAAAACTTAATTAATAAAAACTCATTAATAAAAAATATCTATAAGAAATAATTTATATATTTAAAAATTTTATTTTTTATTAATCGGATATAAATAATTAGTAGGTGGGACTACTTACATATACAAGCTATATAGGTGGGGCCTTCATCCTAATGTAATTTGAAACTCTACATGAGTCACTAAATGGTTTTGGATGTGGACCTCATGTGCAATAGTATTGATGTGAGGAATATCCGTCCCCTAGATAGTGGGTATAGGATAAAACTAATTGGATCTACTCTTGGGAACTCAAGTTTAGACCATTAGTGTAGGAGTATGCTCTACAATCCTTATGGTGGGAGGGAGTGCATGATGTTGATGATGAAAATGATGATTGGGATCACTTGTAGATGAATCCATGATAGTTGTAAGGAAGTAAGTTATATCATTAAAGGATTTATAAAAATATGTAAGGATTGTGTTCTCAAATTCAAAAGAGAGATTCCTAAATCAGGTGTAGGTGGGGCTAGGGCATCATACCCCCAACTAGCTTATTGGACTTGTGTTGGCATTCATGACTTCTTCCATGGAATATTCTATTATGTCATGAAATATGTTCTAATCACTCCTTCCGATGCATAGTTGTATATTAATAAATTTATCACGAATTAAAAGAGGTTTTTGGGTCAAAATAGAAAAGATAATGATACATTTGTGGGTGATTTTATTCTTTTAGTATATACAAAAAATCAAAATAAACATCATGAGTATTAAGTACTTTTCATTCTCTCTTAAATAAGACAGAGAAGTGGAAATAAATAAGGAATTAACAACACATAGTGATATATAGTAGTTAATACACCAATGATCTCTCTATGATCTTAGTTATTTTCACTAGCATGTCCTCTTATCCATTGACCTCTGCAACTAAGTGTAGGAAGTAGAAACCTTTACACCAAGGATTTTACAGTGCTATCTAGTTCTTTTATAGATAATTGATATATATACAATGTAATAATAGAATATGAAACTTCCCCATAGATTATTTTGAGTTGTTGAAAAATCAAAAATAAATAGAATATATGTTGAGGTTGAATACTCATTCAGTTTACTATTATAGGATAAACTGATAGATGTAGAAGATCTTCAATAAATTATATTATTATAAAAATTATATTCATTTTAAAATAGGGTTATATTAATATACTATAGAGAAAAGACTAGTAAGATGATAAAACATGTATTTCTTAAAATTTAAGCTCTGATAGATTATTTGTTGGGTGTAGAAAAGAGATTAACAAATAAACACAATAGCAACAATAGTGAGTCAAAAATCAAATGAATTAAAACATTTATGTCTCTATGTATATCCCTAGAGATGATAATGAAATATTATTTTTTAATTTGAATCTATCTCCAACAATTTAGTAGATGAAAATCGTGATGTTTAACAATATATTCGAGCTACTTCAGGTTAAATAGCTCCAAAAATATCTCTTGATAAATCATGATTATTCAAATTAAAATATTCAAAGTAAGTTCAAACATACATTATAAATAAAAACTATTTTTGAATCTGAGTCTTTCAGTTGTTATTTAAATAGGTTTAAAAGATATATTTAATTTTTGGAAAGACCATTTTATACAATACCTAAATAATTCCTAATTCAAAACTCACAGTTTAACCAGGTCAAACATAGGGTTTCTCAACATGGTGATAAAAATCAAAAGTATTAATTATAACATATAATTGATTAAAAAAGTAGGGATAGGGAACCATTTTTCAATTCCAAAAATGTGGGTTTTATTTCAAAAGAAGGGATCCTGATACATATGATCACACTAAATGTTGGGTATGAAATTTTGGTTCCTTAACTAAAGTAGGGTTCACAAACCATATCTTGTTCTTAAATTTATATTATAAACATTGATTCTAGACAACTCTATTAATACATCTAAAACACTTATAATATAAGAAATCAATTAAACTCTCTTAGGTCTAATGTCTTATAATGATTCTCAAATAAAATAATTGTTCCAATAATCATTTTATTGAAATCCACTTAGTGTAACTTCATTAGTAACAAAAATGTGGTTGTTTGTGAGCATTGAAATAGTGAAGTAATAAATGAAATTATAGGGTCAACACATTCCCCAAAAAACCACCCATTTTCATGATCCAGAAACCCCTAAAACCAACATAAACTAAAAGGTAAAAATATTATTCTAAAATAAATAATTAAAACACCAAGATAAAATTTATATTTTTATCCCAAAATTATAAAAAACATATTTTTTTAAAACATGAGAATGGATAAATTTTAATCACATTTCTCATAATGAAATTTTTTTCTCCCCCATATTTTATTGATATATTTTTGTGTATATTCCTTTTAATTATCATCATATATTTCCATAAAATTATCTACCTTTTTGTGACATGAAAAAATAAAATTATAAATATATTAATTCATATTTGACAAAGTAATATGAATGAGAAATAATTTTGAATAGATAAAATAGAAAAAGAGATAAAGAAAATAATATTTTGTAATTTTAAAAAATTCAGGATTTATAATGATATTTTAACATCGATTTTGGATATGTTGTGCTAGAGGTAAACTATTGAATCTTTTGAAAAGGCTAAATGGTTAATATTTACACTCCAAACTCTAATAACTTTTACTCACAACAACTAGAACCATTGATAGTAGTTCTATTCTTCTTTGAATATCTATATACATTATCACCATGGATGAAGATGAGAATAGTTTAGCTAAAAACAACTACAGATCATTAAGATATAATTTATAAACTACTTCATGTCTAATCTATTACATTTGACATACCATTATCACTACAAAAAATCAAAACAATATCTTAAAATATATCTTTTCTGGAGACATTGATAGATCCTTTTAAGTGATTAAAATTTTGTTTTTGAAATAGATGAGTTTTCTAAATCATTTAATATAAGGCCCCAGCCTTAAACCTTACTTAATACTGAATTAAATGAATAATTCAAATTGAGGATCATTTTAGGTTTAGAGTTTTAGATAATTAGGAAATAACTATTACATCTCAAAAGATTACAAAGTAGAAACTTCTACTAAGTTTCCATAAAATAAAAACTCATAAAAAGAAACATGTCTAGTTCCATGTTTTAGGTAGCATGACTTTCCCTTGATCCCATTCTTGACACTATTCCTCATTAAGTCCTGTGAAAAACATTTCAATAACATGGGATGAGCATAAAAATCTCAGTAAGGGTTAAAAAAAATATGGAAAAGAAACATGAGTTCATATATACATAAGAATGAAATCATACTTTACCCATAAAACATAGGCACTTTAACATACCTCATCAAATCATGAATAAATTATAGAAATCATAAGACATAAAAGGTAACTTGAGGAATTCATAAAATTCTTACGTAGGGTGTAACCCTCTTGGTTACTTTTGGAATACCCACCACAGTATATTCCCTAAATCTCTTCAGAGAAACCTTAACGTTTCACTCCTTCGCATTACCCAATGCAGTAGAGAGCTATATCGGGCTCACTCGCCCTTAGTTTATCACGGAACCACCCGTTTTCATAACAATGCCAAAGAACCATAACATAAACGCATCACATAAAACATGCATAAAGGAAACATAACATTTCCACATTTCAATCACATTATAACATTTTAGTATATTGAAATAATGAATCCATTCAAAAAGACACCATTTCCAAAACCATTTAAAACATTTAATAAAGAGATTTTTGAATCAAAGTGTCCCATACCACCATGAAGCTTTTAAAATTTTAAACCATCAATATCCATATAAATAAATCCTTAGAACCATTTTGAATACATGATTATTAATAGGAACAAATATTTAAAACATTTAAAGCTATATTTTGGTTAAAGGGGTTTTACCAAAATTAGAGACACTTGAATACAATAATTAAGGAATAACATTTAGTCACAACTTTATAATATCATGAGAATAAATGGATTCATGATATAATATTCCAAAGGACAGTATATACACCATATAAAAGTTAATTGGTTCATAACAACAATTAAGTCTCAATAGAAATGTCAAATGTGATGAAATTCCTTATAAAGAAGGTATCCTTAAATTAAGGATAAATCAATCTCAAAATTATGTGTGACAAATATATATACAGCCAATATAAGTGGATTTTAAGTTTAAAACAAAAAAAGTTCATTCACACATATTCAAAGGATGTCATATTCAATAACTACATGTTGAACCCAAAGAAATCGAAATTGGGTTAAAAAGTTCCCTTGGTGAAATTCGACAGCCTAACGACATTACTTCAAAATTCAGAAAATGAGTTGATGAGAGATAAAAAAAGGCATCTCATCACTTGGACATAAAATTTACATCAATAAGGATATAAAATAATATATCCGAACATAATATTATGTGAATTAAAATACATAACAAAATATTTCTTTTACAAAGTAGAGGGTGAAAGGTCCCCTTACCGAGTTGGGTAACTTTCGAAACGTACACCCCATGGAACAAGGGTCATAAAATGAAGATGTGAATACCCATAAATGAAATTATAATACACAGAGTGTATAATAATGGGCAGTACATACACCACTAAAAGGAAATTGTGGCAAATGTCGGCTAAATCTCACGGGAATAAAAATGAGATGAAAAATCACTTACGAAAACTCGGCAGCCTAACGGCGCCACTTAAAACTTCCAAAATGGATTGATGAGATAGAATAGGGTCTCTCATCATATGAACATAAAAATTACAGTAATAGTAATATAAAATAATATCCCAATAACAAGAAAGATGAGCTTTAAAAGGAATGACATAAAAGAGTGTACTTTAAAAGAAAGAGAGGAGTCGGATCCCTTACCTCAAGTCCATCTTGTCTTGTTCGTTTCTTTATATTACTGAATAATTAACTTTGGTCAATTTATAATTTCCTGAGGAACTCCTTTAAAGATTATTATTCAGTTCATATCACATATTATAATTTTATAATAATTGTTTAATAATGTTAGTTCATTTCAGACGTTTTTGCCGATGTTTGGTACATGAGTCAAAAATGAACTTGTTTGAAAAATGATTGTCCATGTAGTTATAAGTAAATAATTTCTAGAATAGTATTAATGATTAAAATATCATATATATCCAGTACATATTCATTTTATACTATTCCATATCATTTGGAGATAAAAACGAAAATCATCGTTCATGGAGACGGTAGGCCGTACGTACGCATGAACGCTACTTTCATTTTTTCTTTGTCATATTAACGAAATTAAAAATAAATGATATATATATATATATATATTATAATTCCAATATAATATATATGTTCTATAGGTCACATATGATCATTAATTTCATTCTTTATACGTTCGATGTATTGCATGTACAAGTCACATCACTTGAGGGGGCGGTAGTCCACACTTCCTCATATGAAATTATCGCATTTACTCAACATGAAAAGAATAAAGGTATTATTTAAATATAAAATAATGAAGCATATAGTAAACATAAATACCGTATATATCATATATAAAATACAGTGACATCATAATGGCCACCTTTAAAGGTGTTAAAAGAATATTGAACAATCATCGTTTAGTGAGGCAGAAAATCGCCAACCACAGAAACAGTATGTTCTTTAACCATTAGAAAAAGGTGTGTGTAAGTGTAGCTCGAATCCATCTTATAAAAACATCCTAGTATATTTACGATACTGTATTTGTTACAAAATAAATGAATAAAAATAGTTTAGGGGGTTGGAGAAGAAAAATAAAACAAAAGGACACAAGTGAAGACATTGCCTTAAAATCGGGAAACTCCCTTTGGTTTGAGCTCAAAGGCTTCCTTTGGAAGACTTCTGCCGAAAGTGAGGCTTAAAGGAGTTATATATGGATGTGTAGAGAAAAAAGGGGCCGGGGTTGGCAGAGCCAAAGGCTTTGGAAGTGTGGTTAAGGAGGTAGAGGTGGGGGCCTTTTATAAGAGGAGAGGAGGGGCACTCTTGGAAAGTATGGAAATGTTATATTGTTTTAGAATGAGTTAGGATATTAATGGTCCCACATTGTTGTTTTTCAAGGATAAGGTGATAAGGGTTCGAAATCCACGCATCCAATAGGTTTTGGACATGTGTAGGTGTTAGATTTTACACTATCTTTCCAATTTATTTAAATCATTAAATAATGAGGTCATCGCTGCATCATCATGATGTCATAAATAATTTAATTTATTAAATGTCTAAAAATTATAAAACAAATAATATGATGTAGGTAATCTTTTTGTCTTTACAATGACTATTTATAGTCAAAAATCTGGCTTGTATAAACCTACTTAAAAATTGATTTAGTAAAACAACTCATGTTTGTGTCATTTTAATTTTAACATTAAATAAAAAGGTATTTATGTCATTTTCAAACCAAAGTGGCTCCATGGGGTCCCCAAGTTGACCCATGGATTTTCTTGGTCGTCCATGACTCATCCAATGAGGGTAGGACATGTTTCTAGGTCATTTCACATTATTAAAACATTATTTTTACCTTAAATTACACTAATTACATCTAATCGTGATTAAAAACTTAATAAGTTACTATTCACCAAATAATTATTTTAATCCCATTAAACCACATTTTACTTCTTAATGACAACCATGTATGTTGGATTTTTGAAATTCAAAACACAAATATGGCAAAATTTCATTTAAATGGAAAATCAGTTTTTATAAGTACCACTTAGTGGTTTCACTATTCATCAAAAATTGAAGTTTTTCAGAAAATTACCAATCATTCACCCTAGGCTATATTTGATATTCCGAATTCAAAAATGATGTCTATTTAACAAAATTCAGAACATATAAGTTGCATTAATTAATTTAATAATTAATTCCTGTTGTTAAAACAAATAGCGTGTTTTTAAGAAACAATACCTATTAGTAGATTGACACTAGTTTAAGTCCAATTTCAAAGTGAAATTAATTCCAATGACCACCATTGGATTTAATGGAAAAAATATATTCTAATTTGACTTTAAAACCACTTTAAAATATAATCTAATCATATAAATAAATTAGATTAAAAAGAGCTTTTGAATTAAAATACAACATTTTTCACTATTCATTAAAAAATGTACTTTATCGGAAAAATACCAAAAATTTACACAAAGTAAATTTTGAGGTCCCGATTCTAAAGAAGAATTTTATTTTGTCAAATATAACACATAAAATTATAAAAAAGTTGATTTAAAAGAGGTTGGCCATCAAAAGGCAGTTAATCGCCCCTTTAATGAATATTAGAATGTTTACGCTTAAAATTGGATTCATTTACATTTTTAATCCTATAACATTTATTGTAAAAAGTAAAAATGTTTGAAAAACATATATAATCATTTTGTAATTATTTCTGTTCATTCCCTCCATTACAACTGGTAGGCGTTAACAACTATTTAAAATAATATTATTTTATTATTAGAGTGCAACGTAAGATTCCCAAGAAACTCGTTGTTGCGTGTTGGGTACGCCATCGAGCATAGCGTCCCCTTTAAAGTCATATTAATATTTTATTCACAAATATGGATAAATTTAAAAATTTCATACTCTTTATTTACCTGGGTTGTTACATCCTTCCCCCCTTTTGGGAATTGCATCCTCGCAATTTTAAAAATGAGCATGGAAACATCCTTGAAAGTCCCACATTGGAACAAGAGTCGGTAAAACAATCACTTTAAAATAAAGAAAGAGAAGTACAGAGGTCACCCGATTTAACCCATACTAGGATTCCATGTAGGAAAACATGGACATCGAGGAGAAAACATAGGGTCATGTTCTGATGGAGAGTGATAGAAAACATGTTTAGGAGAAAGTTATCCCTAAGAAAATCACAAACTTGTGATGGGTTAAACGGTATTCGATTCCCCAGTAGGAAAAGTTAATAGACAACATTTTTATTTTAAGTTTCTTTTTATTGGGGAATTTATTCATAAGGAAACATAATCACTTATCATGTTGACTTTCAACTTTTATTATATTTCTTACACAAACTCATATTTTCTCCAAAATACGAGTATTTAGGAAGACTTGTTCACATTAAGAGTACTATAATCAACTTCTTGAAAATAACCTAATACACAAAAGAGAAATATATATTTCCCATGTCTTTAGACAAAATCCAAAACCAAAAAGGTTAGTACAAGATCAGATAATCCAGAAAAGTATAACCCTTTATAAAAAAGAAAATCTATTCTTAATCTCCCAAATTTGTCCTACAAAACCCAAAGTTCAATGAGGACCATTCGATAAACAATTTGTCCATAAAATTCTTTAAAGTAAACCAAACTAATATTGAAACCCAAATATTTGAAGGATTTAGTCACATAGTCTTCCAAGTTAAATCGTAACATTTATCTCCAAACAACATCAGTTTCTCTTAATGTATCGTATTGAAAAGTAATTAACCTAATCACATATCCTCCGTGATAGGTTAATAATTTTTATAAATAAACCAAAATAAACAAACTCTTGATTCCTAAAATCATCTAACTAAAAATAATCAGTCAAACTAACCAGGGACTTCACGTAGTCCAGTGGTAGGTGATAAATACCAGTCACACTTTGGTTGTGGGTTCGATTCTCGCAGCTTTGTCTGACGCAACGGTTTGTCCCATGGTCTGTGTGTTGTCCATTTTCCCAAACTATATAATTCTCAAATCATTCCCCAAAAAGAGATAAAATCTTCAAAAATAACAATAAC
The DNA here is from genome assembly GCA_963277665.1 of Viscum album. Lineage (NCBI taxonomy): Eukaryota > Viridiplantae > Streptophyta > Magnoliopsida > Santalales > Viscaceae > Viscum > Viscum album. The sequence continues at coordinate 1,842,487,222 of OY728157.1, read as the reverse complement.
ATAATTTAACCTCAATTTTATCTCATGCCTTTCAATTTCCATCATAACATATAATAACCCATAATTACCTCAAAAGTAAGGATCATATAAACCCTAATGGTTACCTTAATAATTATTACCTGAACTTCCACATTGATTGGTCATCTTGTACATGATGAATTATGGAACTTACCATGGTTCAAATGGATGATCATGACTCCTTGATAGTTGGTTTAGAACAACCACGAGTTTCCACATTGAATACCCCATTTCATCCAGTTTCTTAATCAGAGAACCACTACAGTTTCCTTCAAACCTATTGTCACTTTGGTGCTTGCTAGATCCATCCATTCACTAAAAACAGAAATGTCAGTGTGAGTATATCAACAAAACCATCACGTACTAATGAGGAATATAACCACTAAGATATACTTACTTATTAACTTTATCAAAAACTAGGACTCTTTATGAAATCCTAACCATTATGGTAATGTCACTTATTCTTAGAGGATACCCTAACCTCTAAAGTTATCTAAACCGAACATTGATACCAAATATAAGGCCCCAGCCTTAAACCTTACTTAATATTGAATTAAATGAATAATTCACATTGAGGATCTTAAAAGGTTTAGAGTTTTAGAGAATTAGGAAATAACTATTACATCTCAAAAGATTACAATGTAGAAACTTCTACTAAGTTTCCATAAAATAAAAACTCATAAAAAGAAACATGTCTAGTTCCATGTTTTAGGTAGAATGACTTTCCCTTGATCCCACCCTTGACACTATTCCATGTTAAGTCCTGTGAAAAACATTTCAAAAACTTGGGATGAGCATAAAAAGCTCAGTAAGGGTTAAAAAAATATGGAAAAGAAACATGAGTTCATATATACATAAGAATGAAATCATACTTTACCCATAAAACATAGGCACTTTAACAGACCTCATCAAATCATGAATAAATCATAGAAATCATAATACATAAAAGGTAACTTGAGGCATTCAAAACATTCTTACGTAGGTAGTAACCCACTTGGTTACGTTTAGAATTCCCACCACAGTATATTCCCTAAATCTCTTCGGAGAAACCTTAATGTTTCACTCCTTCGCATTACCCAATGCATTGAAGAGCTATATCGGGCTCACCCGCCCTTAGTTTATCACGGAACCACCCGTTTTCATAACAATGCCCAAAAACCATAACATAAACGTATCACATAAAACATGCATAAAGGAAAAATAACATTTCCACATTTCAATCACATTATAACATTTTAGTATATTTAAATAATGAATCCATTCAAAAAGAAACCATTTCCAAAACCATTTAAAACATTTAATAAAGATATTTTTGAATCAAAGTGTCCCATACCACCTTAAATCTTTTAAAATTTTAATCCATTAATATCCATATAAATAAATCCTTAAAACCATTTTGAAAACATGGATATTAATAAGAACAAATATTTAAAACATTTAAAGCGATATTTTGGTTAAAGTGGTATTACCAAAATTAGAGACACTTGAATACAATAATTGAGGAATAACATTTAGTCAGAACTTTATAATATCATGAGAATAAATGGATTCATGATATAATATTCCAAAGGAAAGTATATAAACCATATAAGAGTTAATTGGTGCATAAAAACAATGAAGTCTCAATAGAAATGTCAAATGTGATGAAATCCCTTATAAAGAAGGTATCTTTAAATTAAGGATAAATCAATCTCAAAATTATGTGTGAAAAATATAAATACACCCAATATAAGTGGATTTTAAGTGTAAAACAATTAAATTTCATTCACACATATTCATATGATGACATATTCAATAACTACATGTTTAACCCAAAGAAATCGAAATTGGGTTAAAAAGTTGCCCTGGTAAAATTCGACAGCATAACGGCATCACTTCAAAATTCAGAAAACGAGTTGATGAGAGATAAAAAGGGAATCTCATCACTTGGACATAAAATTTACATCAATAAGGATATAAAATAACATATCCCAACATAATATTATGTGAATTAAAAGACATAACAAAAGAAGGCTTTTAAAAAGTGCAGGGTGAAAGGTCCCCTTACCGAGTTGGGTAACTTTCGAAACGTACACCCCATGGAAGAAGGGTCATACAATAAAGATGTGAATACCCATAAATGAAATTATACTACATAGAGTGTATAATAATTGTCAGTACATACACCACTCAAAGGAAATTGTGGCAAATGTATCATAAATCTCACGAGAATAAAAGTGAGATGAAAAATCCCTTACGAAAACTCGGCAGCCTAACGGCGCCACTTAAAACATCCAAAATAGATTGATGAGAGAGAATAGGGTCTCTCATCATATGAACATAAAAATTACAGTAATAGTAATATAAAATAATATCCCAATAACAATAAAGATGATCTTTAAAAGGAATGACATAAAAGAGTGTACTTTAAAAGAAAGAAAGGAGTCAGATCCCTTACCTCAAGTCCAACTTGTCTTGTTCGTTTCTTTATATTATTGAATAATAAAATATGTTCAATTTATAATTTCTTAAGGAAGTACTTTAAAGATTATTATTCAGTTCATATCACATATTAAAATTTTATAATAATTGTTTAATAATGTCAGTTCATATCAGACGTTTTTGCCGATGTTTGGTACATGAGTCAAAAATGAACTTGTTTGAAAAATGATTGTCCATGTAGTTATAAGTAAATAATTTACAGAATAGTATTAATGATTAAAATATCATATATAACCAGTATATATTCATTTTATACTAATCCATATCCTTTGGAGATAAAAAGGAAAAGCACCGTTCATGGAGACGGTAGGTCGTACGTACGCATGAACGCAACTTTCATTTTTTCTTTGTCAAATTAACGGAATTAAAAATAAATGATATATATATATATATATATATGTTATAATTACATTATAATATATATGTTATATAGGTCACAAATGATCATTAATTGCATTCTTTATACGTTCCATGTATTGCATGTACGAGTCGCATCACTTGAGTGGGCGGTAGTCCACACTTCCTCATATGAAATTATTGCATTTACACAACATGAAAAGAATAAATGTATGGTTTAAATATAGAATACAGAAGCATATAGTAAACATAAATACCATATATATCATATATAAAATACAGTGACATCATAATGGGCACCTTTAAAGGTGTTAAAAGAATATTGAACAATCATCGTTTCGTGAGGCAGAAAATCGCCAACCACAGAAACAGTATGTTCTTTAACCATTAGACGAAGGTGTGTGTAAGTGTAGCTCGAATCCTTATTATAACAACATCATAGTATATTTAATATTCTATAGTTGTTACAAAGTAAATTAATAAAAAGAGTTTAGGTGGTTGGAGAAGAAAAATAAAACAGAAGGACACAAGTGAAGACATTACTTTAAAATGGGGTAACTCCCTTTGGTTTGAGCTCAAAGGCTTCCTTGGGAAGACTTCTGCCCAAAGTGAGGCTTCAAAGAGTTATAGAGGGATGTGGAGAGACCAAATGGGAAGTTTTTTGCCGATCCAAAGGCTTTTGAAGTGTGGGTAATGAGGTAGAGGTGGGGGCCTTTTATAAGAGGAGAGGAGGGGCACTCTTGGAAAGTAAGGAAATGTTACATTGTTTTAGAATGCGTTTAGGATATTAATGGTCTCACATTGATGTGTTTCTAGTATAAGGTGATAAGGATTCGAAATCCACCCATCCAATAGGTTTTGTACATGTTTAGGTCATATATTTTACATTATCTTTCCATTTTATTTAAATCTTTAAATAATGAGGTCATCGCTACATCATCATGATGTCATAAATAATTTAATTTATTAAATGTCTAAAAATTATAAAAAAATACTCTGAGGTAGGAAATCGTTTTATCTTTCCAATGACTATTTATAGTCAAAAATATGGCTTGTATAACCCCATTTAGGAATTGATTTAGTAAAAGAACTCATGTTTGTGTCATTTTAATTTTAACATTAAATAAAAAGGTATTTATGTCATTTTCCAACCAAAGTGGCTCCATGGGGTCCCCAAGTTGACCCATGGATTTTCTTGGTCGGAAATGACTCATCCAATGAGGATAGGACATGTTTCTAGGTCATTTCCCATTATTAACACGTTATTTTTACCTTAAATTACACTAATTACCTCTAATCGCGATTAAAAACTTAATAAGTTACTATTCACCAAAAAATTATTTTAATCCCATTGAACCACATTTTAATTCTTAATGAAAACCATTTATGTCAGAGTTTTTAAATTCAAAACTCAAAGATGGAAAAATTTCATTTAAACGGGAAATCAGTTTTTATAAGTACCACTTAGTGGTTTCACTATTCATCAAAAAATGAAGTTTTTCAGAAAATTACCAAAAATTCACCCTAGGGTATATTTGATATTCCGAATTCAAAAATGATGTCTATTTTACAAAATTCAGAACATATAAGTTTCATTAATTAATTTAATAATTAATTCCCGCTGTCAAAACAAATAGCTTGTTTTTAAGAAACAATATCTATTAAAATATTGACACTAGTTTAAGTCCAATTTCAAAGTGAAATTAATTCCAATGACCACCATTGGATGTAATGGTAAAAATATATTCTAATTTCAGTTTAAAACCAATTTAAAAAGATAATCTAATCATATAAATAAATTAGATTAAAAAGAGGTTTTGAATTAAAATACAACATTTTTCATTATTCATTAAAAAATGTACTTTATCAGAAAAATACCAAAAATTTACACAAAGTAACTTTTGATGTCCCGATTATAAAGAAGAATTTTATTTTGTCAAATATAACACATAAAATTATCAAAAAGTGGATTTAAAAGAGGTTCGCCATCAAAAGGTGGCTAATCGACCTTTTAAAGAATATTAGAATGTTTACGCTTAAAATTGGATTCATTTGAATTTTTAATCCTCTAACATTTATTGTAAAAGGTAAAAATATTTGAAAAACATATATAATCATTTTTTAGTTAGTTATGTTCATTCCCTCCATTACAACGGCTAGGCGTTAAATACTATTTAAAATAATATTATTTTATTATTAGAGTGCAACGTAAGATTCCCACTAAACTCGTTGTTGCGTGTTGGGTACGCCATCGAGCATAGCGTCCCCTTTAAAGTCATATTAATATTTTATTCACAAATATGGATAAATGTGAAAATGTCATACTCTTTATTTACCTGGGGTGTTACATTAAAAGTAGTCCTAAACGTTTTTAGATCTTAATGCAAATTCAATACATATCCATTCAAAAAAATTATTTAGAAACAAACTCAACAGAGGGTATTCCCCTTTTATCAATGTTAATAGAATAATTTAATTGTTCTTAACAACCTATTATTTATGTACTTTTTCTATAAGATTTCTCTAATTAATTCTAAAAAATTAAAGTGATTATTCCCTAAATAGATCATTAATTTCATAAGGAAAATAATTATTTTAACTCTACCTTATAAACATACTATAAACAATACAAAATATTCAAACAATCCAACCCATGAATTCATACCATTTGAAAATAAATTTTTTTTATCAACTTGAAGTACAAGATATATACATACCTCTCGATCATTCTACATCAGAAGTATTTGTGTTTGGAATTTCAATGAAAAAAACGATTGATTTGGTTTGACAAAGTGTTATTGTTTTGAAAAAGAAGGATAATCGTTTTATTGTGATACTTTTCAAGAGATGTTTCAATATAATGAGCCAAAAAACAGTGTAATAATTTCATATTTTATACCCGAATATAATATTTTGTGTAATAAAAAAGTTTTCATAATAATAACTTCAAATAAGGGAATAAAATTTATTGGAAAATTAAATTCTAAAATTCAATTTTGTTTTATGAAATATATTTTTTATTAAGAATGTGGATTTTCATTGAAATTATAAAAAACTATATTTTTTTATGTGATTTCAATTAATATAATAAATATTACACACTCCCACTTTATTTTTTCTTCTCCAATAAAACAAGTCAAAAAAATATATAAAACATTATTTAATGAAATTACAATGAATTTATAAATAATTAAGAGTGTTCAATATTGTTACACATATTAAAATATTTTAGTAAATTTATGACAGAAAGAAATATATTATTTCAGTACATGAAATCAAATTATAGAGTTAGTATAAAATCATTAAAAAGTGTAAATTGAAATATCAAAATGGTTCAATAGACTGAATCAAGACATAAAATAATATAGTTCGAAATGATTTAAAAACATATCAATTAAAATAATTAAATAAATAGAAAATTGTTAAAATATATAAATGTTTTCCACCAGTATAAAATCTTTAATTGAAAAAATGAAAATACTTCATAAATTTTAATAGCTTCTACTATAAATATATTTTTTAATATATTAAATAACATCAAATTTGGGAAAAATAGAAGAACTCATCATTTTCTAAAAAAACCCACCATAAATAACAATAAATTTTAGTGGAATATATCTTCAAAATATCATACACCGGTGCCTTTTAGTACCCATATGATTTTTATTCTAGTAGTTTTAGCAACTAATTATTTTGGTATCCAAATATATTTGTTTTTAGTAGGAACTCTATAATTAAATCTATATAATGATTTTGAATAATGAATATTATTTACATCCTATAATTTATATTTTTTAAAATAGAAGTAATTTTCATAATGAATGTTTGTTCCACATTGAAAACACTTAATGGTAGATGTAATGCCCCGACCCTAGTTACCTAGAGTCGGTGCATTATTTTAATACATTGGCATAATTACAAGGAATCTGGTCCCGAATGACCGATCGGTTTGGCAGTCTTGGAAAATAGATTACATACATAAATGTTACATTACACTTTATAACATAAAAAACAACATAAATAATACTTTATGAATGCCATTATTCCCTTGACATAACCCTGCATACCAATCACAATACACTTCTTGGAATCCTAGAAAAAATAAAACATAGAAAGAGGTGAGCTCAAATACCCAGTAAGGATAACAATATAGAAGAAACATTCATAAATGAGCATAAACATTTAAGGAAATGTATAATTAAAAGAAAATCTTTTTAAACTTGAACTTCCGCATAATATGGCATAAATAAAATTAAATAATTCCATTTACTTACTCACATGGATATTATACTAATAGAATAATCACATGCAATATTAATAACCACTTTCGTAATGATGGAATGCATAATGCCAGACTATCATAACCACGTAGCCATGGCCTCATGCCAACACTAAAAATAAAATTTTTTTAAGGCCTCGTGCCAAGACACTGGGTTGTCTCATGAGACCTACCGATGCATCGAGGATCTATAACGGGGTCCACCCGTCACTTAGTAAGTCCAATGAATTCCTCATTTGAAAAGGTTTAAACATAACATAAACATTCATATTAAAATTGTCATACAAAATGTAGATACTTTATCCATAAACCATGAATGGTGTAAAAATAACACATCCACAGTCAAACATATCACAAAACCCTCAATAAAATATGGAAATTTTGTATCATAATAAATCAACTTCAAATAAGCTCAAAATCCATCAAATGATGTTGACATAGATGAAAATGTTTTGTAAAACTCATTGAGAGAAATATCTATTTTTCATGAAAATATTTATAACTTACATAATTTAGAAAGGAAGTCATTTAAAGACATTTTTGAATCAAAGTGTCCCATACCACTTTGAAATTTTTAAAAGGAATTAATATTTTTAAAACATTTATGTCCATATAAATAAATCCGTAAACCCCATTTTGAAAACATGGAAATTAATGAGAATGATTTAGAAGAATAAATACTTAAAAAATCAAAATAATGTTTTAGTAAAAAGTACCTTAAAAATAATCCCTTTGAAAACTCTTTTCTGAAACACTGACATGGATAATAAATATGACCCAGTAGATACTTATGTAAAAACAGCCTCGGATAATAAAGAGATTGTGAAATTAACCCTTAAAAATTTGGTAACTTATGAAACATACACCCCATGAAAAAGGTACCATACAATGAATATGTAAATAAAAATAAATTAAATTGTATTACACAAAGAATCCAATTATAGGAAGTACATACACTACACAAATGGTAATGGTGGCAATATGGCACGAAACTCACGGGAATAAGGAGTGAGATGAAAACCCCTTACGTTGTACTTTTCCATGGTTGAGGTTAGGTTAACCTCCTATATAATAGTTAAATAATTATTATTAAGTTATACAATAATCATATAAATTAATATGATATCATATATGATCTTTTAACATTGCTTCTCTAATAGTATCTTAGTATTATCGTCGTTTCATGTGTTAACTTACTCGTTTTATTTTATATGTTTTGTTACATAAGCCATGTTTTTTATGGATAGGTTGTATATTATTCATATATAAAATGATATCAAGTCCTCAAACATTATTTTTAATCATCAAATGAGAATTATAATTGAATGGATATGATAGAGAATGAATCTCATCGCGTTCACGGAGATGGTAGTCTGTACGTACGCACGAGCGACAATATCATTCTGTTGATATTATACTAACACATAATTCCATGGTATATCATATATACAGAATAATTATCATGTTATATATATTATTTATATGAATTAAACATCATTATTATACCCATCCAAATAAGAGTGTTTGAATAACAATTACACCACGTCATGGAGACGGTAAAGTCGTACGTACGCATGTATAGTGACATGTCATTCAAAGGATGGATAGAATACTGAATATGGTTATACCATATTTATAATAACATCATATTATATGGAAGATATTAGAGTTATTTTTTTAGAATGTAAATAACAAAGAAAGAAGAAATGGAAGAAGAAAGGTACTTGAAAGAGGGTGGTGAAAACATTACCTCTTCTTCGGGTCCTTCCTTTTGATTTGACCAAAAGGAATACATAGGTTGGCTTTATGATCAAACTAAGGCCTCTAGGTTCAAACGAGGGAAGTTGAGAAAATATTTGGCTAGGGTTGGCAGAACCAAAAGGCTTTTATGGTATTAAGAATTGGTTAGAAGTGGTGTCCTTTTATAAGGGGGAGGAGGGGCTCTTTAGGAAAAACGTAAAGTATTAATTTATAATAAATTCATATTTGGTTTATAATGGATCCAAAGTAGATTATTAAAAGTAAAAGGTGGGAAAGGGTCTAAATCATTTCAACCAATAGATTTTAGATAGGGTTTGGGACATTATATTAACCTTATCTTTTAGTTTTTACTCTTAGTTAATTAGTTTAACATTTACCATGACACTTTGTATTTTTTTTATTATAGAGTTAATAAACATACTATATACATCCAACAGACCCCCATGTGGTCCATTAATGATACACCTATCATGATATAAATCTTTTGGCCGAATGTTAGATTTTTAAGAATAGATTATCAATTAATAATATAATATTTTTTTAAAAAACTCATTTATGTCAATTTTGACACTATTCAATAATAGATTTTTTGTTAAAGTATTAATATATTTATTAACTCTGAAAATATTCATTTAAGAAATCATAACATGTCATATTAACCAATAAACTTCTTATATGTCATCAAAACTTTCAAATTATATTTATTTTATAATTTATAATACCAATTATTTGATTCTTTCATTCATAAGGAAAATATTGCATCATTATTGTGTCGTAAATATATATAATTATTCAATGTCTAAAAATTATAAATAAAATACCATGATGTAGGAAATATTTTTCTATTTATAATTAATATTTTTAGTCAAAATGATAACATATATAACCTTATGTAAAAAATGTTTCTCTAAAAGATATATGCTTATGTCATTTTTGTATTTACTTTAACTTAATTAATATAAAGTGTCATTATCACATAAAAGTGGCTCCATGGGGTCCCCAAATAGACCCAAAGATTCCCATGGTCAGACCTGTATCAACAAATAGGGTTATTATATGTTTTAGGGTAATTTATTATTATAATAATATTATATTTTTACCCTAATTTACCGGATTTATCCTTTTAACCATGGTAAATAAAATATTTACTGAAGTAATTATTCAAAATGTCTAAAAATAATAGTTACCTATTTACACAATTTGGAGCTCCTGATTCTAAATATGGAATCCATTTTTCTAAATTCAAAACTCATAAGTGGCATAAATTAATTTAAAATTAATTCCCGTTGTCGAAACAAAAAGCGTACTTTTAACAAATAATAACTAGCAGAAGATTGTCACTTTCTTATGTCCAATTTAAATATGAAATTATGTCCAATGAAAAAAATTAGATTAAATGGTAGAATTATAATCTAATTATACTTTAAAATCACTCAAATTCATAATCTATCACTATTAATTATTTCGATTTAAAAAGTTTTTTTAAATTGAAATTTAGTAATTTTCACTATTCATCAAAATATGAAAGTTATCAGAAAAGTACCAAAATTTTGCCCTAATATAATTTTGATATTCTGAATCCAAAAATGAATTCTATTTTAAAAAATTAAAAACATAAAAGTTTCATTTATTAATTTAAAATTAATTCCCACTATTAAAACCAAAAGGCGTATTTTTAAGAAATAGTAACTATCAAAAGTTTGACACTTGTTTATGACCAATTTCAAAGAGAAATTACTTTCAATTACCATAATTGGATTAAATGGTAAAAATATAATCTACTTATACTTCCAAAACATTAAAATATATAATTGAAACATATAATTATTTTTTATTAAAAAAGTTGTTTTCAGTTAAAATATAGTATTTTTCACTATTCACCCAAATATGAAAGTCATCAGAAAAACAACAAAACTTTATTGAAACTAAATTGTTATGTCCCTATTCTAAATAATAAGTTAAGTTTGTCAAATTGAATATTTTAAAGTTTCAAATATTGGATTTAAAAAGGTTTCTCCATTAAAAGGTGGTAAAATTGCATTTTTTGAAAAATACTTCTTTTATCTGAAAATATAAATTTGTTCTTAAATTAAGTCTTAAAAACTCATAATATGTATTCTAAAATTATAAGGATAATATAAAATTTAAAATTCAGTTAATACTATTCATAACTTCTTTTGTACGGCTAGTTTGGTACGTTGTGGTGTGCTTGAACTCAGTGTTGTGTACAACACATGCTATTGTATTATTAAAAGAGAAGCATACCATGGAAGATTGGGGTGTTACATTATCAACTCCTTAAATAAATTTCATCCTCGCAATTTGAAATTTTTCTTTGAAAATAAAACATACCATTTTGGAAAACCCACATCAGAAATTAGGTTAATAAAATTTAGTCTTAATAAGGGGAAAAGGGAAATGAAATGGTCACCACAAAATTATGATCGCGATTAGGAGAACATGTTGTAAATTAGAGACATATAATTGGAGGAAAACGTAAATATTTATAGGTAGTGATTGAGGTCATCAAGCACAAACAAGTGTAAAATTGAGGGCCTTAAATTCATCAATCAATGATGATTTAAAATACCATCAGTTCAACAAATCATTTGGTATTAGGATAACACATTTTTTGTTTTAAGATCCCTTCACAAAAGTATAAGAATTAATTTCTTCAATGAATAATAGAAGAAGAAAACTATATACTTGACTAGTAGAGTCCCATCCATTAACTAAGTTCTACCACAAACTCATCTTTCACTCTAAAAGTTAATAGATCTTACAAATAATATTCTATTTATCCTATTCATATAGGGTTCAAAAATAAAATGAATTTATAATTCATCTAGAAGAACCAATAAAAAACTACATTATTTAATCCAGGACATCAAGTGGGTCAGTGGTAGGTGATACACCCTTTTCGCCCTTCGGTTGTGTGTTCAAGTCTTGCATCCTTGCCGGACGCGACGGGTTTCCGCCCGACCTCTGGGTTGTCCTTTTTAGGTAAATCCAAAAATAATCTCAAACTAGACTTATCCAAAATACTTCGGTCCAAACTCACATTCCAAAATTTATAAGGTAGGTAAACACAATGAAGATCCTTTTTTCCACGTAATAACATGTGAACACCTTCACCATGTTTTCTTTTAAAACACTACAACAATACTAAAATACCATAAAACCTTATTGATTACATTCATGATCCCTTATTACTTATAGAATATTGGATATAATCTTTCTATCCAAAAAAGTTGTAAACTCCAACAATGATTGAATATAAAAATCATTAATCAGTTTCAAGGTATTTAATAATATCCAATATAATTTATCCAAATCAATCATGTATTATTCCAAAATCACTACCTCGGTATCAGAACCATATTATGGTTTATCTTTCTCTCAACCATATATTTTCCAAAAAATTAACCTACTATTGAGTCACATTTCTTTGTTCCACAAAATCTCAAGTCCTTAATGAAATTGTACTACAGTACAATCCTTATATACTCCATAATTATTATAACCATTACATTGTTGATACGACACTCAAATGACATAATTCTCTAATAACAACATATGAACTCTAATCATTCCTCCTCATCTGTGGTAGTATCATAACATGATTATTATCCAATAGCATCATTCGGGGCATACTCTGATGATTTGGACTTTGGTTCGTATAGTGTCCCAACACCTTGCAGATAAAGCATTGTACATTTGAAACCTTTTTCTTACCCTTTCAGTCACATATATGGTGTCCTTTTTCTCAATACTTATAAAAAACTCCCATTCATTTCCGGCATGTTCCAAGGTGTTTCTTCCCACAGTTATCACATATGGGAAAATTCTTCTTTTCCCTCTTCCCTTTATCCATCTTTCTCTCTTCCATCCTTTTCTTATCTTGCTTCCCTTCAAATCCATAGGACTTGGAGAATTCTTTACTTATCTTATTAACACATGATATTATTTCTTCATATGTTGAGAATACATGGGAGACTATTTCCCTTCTATATGTTGGTTTAATATAGTGAAATATATGATCCTTCTTACTCATTGGATCATTTTTATTACTGGAATTCTCATTCCATCTACTGGGCGCAGTTTCTTCACAGTGGCATACACTAGATTAGTTTATGAATAGGAATACCTAATCCCAAACTTTTAAAACACTTAACATAAATTAAACAATTTATGGATATAATCCATAATCATAAAAATGTCTTCTTTGAGAAATTATATACTCATAAACCCTTCATAATGGTTTGTGAAGAAAATTAGAATTAACCTAAGCATATCCCCCGGGAGTGTCGTAACCAAGAGTGCAGCAAGGCCCGTTTTCATGTACCAGTTCCCGTTCGAGTCTAGCTCAAAGCAGTGTTTTTGAGTTTTGCCCCTAGATACATCTGTGCTAGATCCACCTATACCTACTCGTATCCAGACAGGGATGCATTTCTCAGAAAACTCAAAATATCTCTACTTTACCAAAATTTTAGGAAATTCTTCTATACTAATACTCAATGTCTATCTTAGGTCTATGTGCTCTAATCAGAGTTTATCTAAATCTATCTTCCAAGATTATTGCTAAACTTCCTCTGATACCAACTGTAATGCCCCGACCCCAGTTACCCAGAGTTGGTGCATTATTTTAATACATTGGCATAATTACAAAGAATCTAGTCCCGAAGGACCGATCAGTTTTGTAGTCTTGGAAAATAGATTACATATGTGAATGTTACATTACACTTTATAACATAAAAATGACATAAATAATCCTTTATGAATTCCATTATTCCCTTGACATAACAGTGCATGTCAATCACAATACACTTCTTGGAATCCTAGGAAAAATAAAACATAGAAAGGGGTGAGCTCAAATGCCCAGTAAGGATAACAATATTGCAGAAACATTCATAAATGAGCATATACATTTAAGGCAGTGTATAAATAAATCAAAATCCTTTTAAACTTGAACTTCAGCATAATATGGCATAAATAAAATGAAATAATGTCATTTACTTATTCACATGGATATTATACTAATTGAATAATCACATGCAATATCAATAACCACTTTCATAATGATGGAATGCATAATTTCATACTATCATAACCACGTAGCCAAGGCCTCATGCCAAGACTAAAAATAAGATTTTTTCAAGGCCTCGTTCCGAGACACTGGTTTGTCTCATGAGACCTTCTGATGCATCAAGGAGCTATAGTGGGATCCACCAATCACTTATTAAATTCAATACATTCCTCACATGAAAAGGTTTAATCATAACATAAAAATTCATATTAAAACTGTCATTCAAAATGTCAATACTTTATCCATAAACCATGAATGGTGTAAAACTAACACATCCACATTCAAACATATCAAAAAACCCTCAATAAAATATTTATGTTTTGTATCATAATAAATGAACTTCAAATAAGCTTAAAATCCATCAAAGGATATTGACATAGATGAAAATGTTTTGTAAAACTCTTTGAGAGAAATAACTCTTTTTCAGGAAAACATTTAAAAGTTACATAATTTAGAAAGGAAATAATTTAAAGACATTTAGGAATCAATGTGTCCCATACCACCTTGAAACTTTTTAAAGGAATTAATATTTTTAAAGCATTCAAGTCCACATAAATAAATCCTTAAAAAAGAATTTTGAAAACATGCATATTAATGAGAATGAATTAGAAAAATAAATATTCAAAAAATTTAAAATAATGTTATTGTAAAAATAACCTTAAAAATAATCCCTTTGAAAACTCTTTTATGAAACATAGACATGGATAATAAATATGCCCCAGTAAATACTTATGTAAAAACAACCTCGGATAATAAAGAGATTAAAAAATTAACCATTACCAATTTAGTAACTTACGAAAAATACACCCCATGAAAAAGGTATCATAAAATGAATATGTAAATACACATAAATTAAAGTGTATAACACAATTAATACAATTATGGGAATTGCATACACCACATAAATGGTAATGGTGGCAATATGGCACGAATCTCACGGGGATAAGGAGTGAGATGAATACACCTTACCTTGTACTTTTCCTTGGTTGAGGGTAGGTTAAACTCATGTATAATAGTTAAATAATTATTATTAAATTATACAATAATCATATAAATTAATATGATATCATATGTGATCTTTTAACACTACTTTTCTAATAGTATCTTAGTATTATCGTTATTTTGGGTTTTAACTTACTCGTTTTATTTTATATGTTTTGTTACATAAGCCATGTTTGTTATGGATAGGTTGTATCTCATTCATATCTAGAATGATATCAAGTCCTTAAACATTATTTTTAATCATCAAATTAGAATTATACTTGAATGGATACGATGGAGAATGAATCTTATCGCGTTCGTGGAGACGGTAGTCCGTACGTACGCACGAGCGACAATATCATTCTTTTGATATTATAATAATATATAATTGGACGGTATATCATATATACAGAATAATTATCATGTTATATTTATTATTTACATTAATTAAACATCATTATTATACCCATCCAAAAAATAGTGTGTTGAATAACAATTACACCACGTCGTGGAGACGGTAATCCATACGTACGCATGTATGGTGACATGTCATTCAAAGGATGGATAGAATACTGAATATGGTTGTACCATACTTATAATCAAATCACAGTATATTTACGATACTAGATTTATTGTTTTAGAATGTAAATAACAAAGAAAGAAGAAGTGTAAGAAGAAAAGAACTTGAAAGAGGGTGGTGAAAACATTACCTCTTCTTCGGGTCCTTCCTTTTAATTTGATCAAAAGGGCTCTTTAGGTTGGATTTCTGATCAAAATAAGACCACTAGGTTGAATTGAGGGAATTTGATAGAATATTTGGGTAGGGTGTGGCCGAACCAAAAGGTTTTGAAGGTGTGAAGAATTGGTTAGAAGTGGTGTTCTTTTATAAGGGGGAGGAGGGGCTCTATAGGAAAAACATAAAGGATTAATTTAAAATAAATTCATATTCGGTTTATAATGGCTCCAAAGTGGATTAATCAAATTTTATGGTGATCCTTTCAATCAATATATTTTTGATAGATTGGGTCATTATATTAACCTTATATTTTAGTTTTAACTCGTAGTTAATTAGTTTGACATTTACCATGTCACTTTGTATTTTTATATTATATAGTTAATAAACATACTATATACATCTAGGAGACCCCCCAAGTGGTCTATTAATTATACACCTATCATTATATAAGTCTTTTCTCCTAATATTAGATTTTTATCAATATAATATCAATTAATAATATAATATTGGTTTTAAAAACTCATTTATGTCAATTTTGACACTATTGAATAATTAATTTTTGCTAAAGTATTAAAATCTTTATTAATTCAAACCAAATTCTTTTAAGAAATAATAAAATGTTATATTAACCAATAAAATTCGTGTATGTCATCAAAACTTTCAAATTATATTTATTTTAACATTTATAATACCAATTATTTGATTCTTTCATTAATAAGGAAAATTCTGCATCATTATTGTGTTACAAATATATTTAATTATTCAATGTATAAAAATTATAAATAAAATACCATGATGTATAAAATATTTTTATATTTCTAATGAATATTTATAGTCGAAATTATAACATATATAACCCTATATAAAAATTGTTTTTCTAAAAGATATATGCTTATGTCATTTTTGTATTTACTTTAACAAAATTAATATAATGTGTCATTATCACTTACAAGTGGCTCCATGGGGTCCCAAAATCGACCCAAAGATGTCCATGGTCGGACATGTATCAACCAATAGGTTTGGGATACGTTTTAGAGTAATTTAGTATTATTATAATATAATTTGTTTACCCTAATTTACCGGATTTACCCTTTAACCATGGTAAATAAAAGATTTACTGAAGTAATTATTCAAAATATCTAAAAATAAATGTTACCTATTTACACAATTTGGGTCACCTTATTATAATTAAGGAATAAATTTTTATAAATTCAAAACTTTTAAGTGGCAGAAATTAATTTAAAATTAATTCCCGTTGCTGAAACAAAAAAGCGTGCTTTTAACAAATAATAACTATCAAAAGATTGACACTTTCTTATATCTAGTTTAAATATGAAATTATGTCCAATGACCAAAATTTGATTAAATGGTAAAATTATAATCTATTTATACTTTAAAATCAATCAAATTCATAATCTATCACTGTTAACTATTTTTATTAAAAATGTTGTTTTTAATTAAAATTTAGTAATTTTCCCTATTCATCAAAATAAGAAAGTTATCAGAAAAGTACCAAAATTTCACCCTAAGATAATTTCTATTTTATGAATCCAAAAATGAATTCTATTTTACAAAATTCAAAACAAAAAAGTTTCATTTATTAATTTAAAATTATTTCCCGCTATTAAAACCAAAAGGCGTATATTTTAGAAATAATAACTATCAAAACTTTGACACTTGTTTATATCCAATTTCAAGAAGAAATTACATACAATGACCATCATTGGATTAAATGGTAACAATATAATCTATTTATACTTTCAAAACATTAAAATTTATATTTAACCATATAAATTACTTTTATTAAAAAAGTTGTTTTCAGTGAAAATATAGTATTTTTCACTGTTGACCCAAATATGAAAGTCATCATAAAAACACCAAACCATTATTGAAACTAAATTATTATATCCCGGTTATAAATAAGAAGTTAATTTTGTCAAATTGGATATAT
Organism: Viscum album; assembly: GCA_963277665.1. NCBI lineage: Eukaryota > Viridiplantae > Streptophyta > Magnoliopsida > Santalales > Viscaceae > Viscum > Viscum album. The sequence continues at coordinate 1,842,469,572 of OY728157.1, read as the reverse complement.
AAAAGTTTCAAATATTTTATTTCAAAAGGCTTCTCCATTAAAAGGCGGTAAAATTTCATTTTTTAAAAAATACTTCTTTTATCTGAAAAAATGAATTTGTTCTTAAATTATGTCTTAGAAACTAATAATATGGATTATAAAATTATAAGGATAATATAAAATTTAAAATTCAGTTAATACTATTCATAACTGCTTTTGAACGGCTAGTTTGGTAAGTCGTGGTGCGGTTGAACTCACTGTTGTGTACAACCCATGCTATTGTATTATTGAAATAGAAACGTATCATGGAATCATGGGGTGTTATAGTAAAAATGATTTATATTTTTGATCTAGGAGTAAAATAATTTCAAAAAAATGTTTATTTTTCTCCATTACCTTTAACACCAATTTTACAATAATTATTTTTATTATTTTTCTTAAAAAAAATTAATTCAAATAGTTGTATCCCCTGAATATCATGTAAGAATATTTTTTTAATGTTTAAAATTCATTTAATATATCCTTGATTTTATTTTCACAAAAATTACATGATATTTTTGAATAATTTGATTTTAAATCTATAATTTGTTTTGATTAAATTTCTTTATCAATAGTAATATCATCAAATTTTTTTATAATATTTATATGCACTTTATTCACACCTTCATATTTTTCAATAACCATAAAATATTATTTATTTAATTCATTGTATGATTGTTTTTCAGAATTAGCACCTTGAGGGTAAGAATATTATACCTCATCAACAAGAACCATAAGAATTAGATTTACTATTTTATTTTAATGCTAAACTACTGATTTTGTAGTGGATTCATCTCATGAATCATTAGAATTACTGTATTTTGACTTTATTAATTTCATTCATTTTATTTTATAATTATGTTTCCATTAGTTTTTAATCATCAAACATTTGTATTTTTTTCCCCAAAAATTGATATAATTTATCATATGTATTCATTATTTATTTCTTATTTATATTGTTATAATGTTTCCAAATTTTTATAAAGATATGATGTCTAATTTGTTAAATCCAAATTATTTGACTAAGAACATTATTCCATAATAATTTGTGTGCAGTATCATTCAATTTTATAGTGATATGATTATTTTCTCTTGTTTTCATCTCAACTTCATAAATCATCAATGATCTAATAAATTATTTAATCTTAAATTCTTATACTAGTGTGGATTGATGAATAGAAATTGATATTCCATTATAATTATAACGTAAAAAAACCAAATACCTTTAACTCCTGATCAAGATTTGGAATAGGTTCTCCCAAGGCAGTAACATTTTTGAAAACTTATGTTAGTATTTCATTCATATGAGTGATTCCTCGACATCAATACATTATAAATGTATCAAATTTTAATTTTCTAGTTTTTTTAGATTATTTTCCTTACATTATTAGTTTCTTAATAGGCAATTTAAGTGGTTTTCGACATTTCATATACAGTAGTACATTGATAAAAATTATTAAATTCAATATATCCTAATCTACACACAATAGAATTCATTTATCATGAATTAAGATAATATTAATTCTCTTGAGAATCATTACACTTCTCGAGATATCCATTAAAAAATATCAAGGATTTGAACACTCTATAATTAAATCTCATTCCATGATTTTTCAAAGAAATAATATTTTGTTCTTTCTGACATCCATCATTATAATAATTAAAATATGTAATGTGGATCATCAATATAACTTCTCTAGGATCATCTTTTTGATATTTATCATTATTTGGATCTCTAACTCTGACCTTTTAGAGTCAAATAAAATATAATGACATGAATCTATCCTTAGGATACCAATTATTGGTATAAAAATGTATAAAAATAATATTCAAAAAATTTAATAACATAATTATATTAATACAGCCCTTTCCTTGGATACAAATTATTGGGTCATAATGACAAAGAAAAAGAAAATAGAAGGGTGGATTGTGTTCCTTTAAAATATCTACAAATTCAAATCACCCCTCTTGAGTTTAATTGATTATTTCCTTCTAAATTAAATTCAAGTGGGCATCGTAAATAAATATAAAAGAACAATACATATGGATGTATAGTTTTTAATGTTATATAAATCTAAAGGTACACTATACCATTTATCTCTCCTATAACATGGTGATTTTCACATTTAGTTCACTTATCAGAGACCTCTACCACTGAGTGTAGGTAGTTGATACCTTTATAGTAAGGATTTTATCATGAATTATGCTTCTTTTACAAGGAAGATATATATCCATAAATTAATACAAGAATTTAATACTCCACCATGACTGTGTATGAGTAGTAAACACTTCAACTGAAAATAAATTATATATAGATGTTTAATACTGGTTCATCTAATTGTTACAGTAGAAGATCCCAGATGTAGATGACTTTCAATAAAATATAGTAGTATTAAAATAATCTCTAATGTCAGACAAGATTACCTTAATCATAAATAAATAAAAACTATGAAGATGATAAAACATGTATGACACTAAAGTGTATCATGGATGGATTATTATTCAATTTATAAAAATATTAAAAAAATACAGTAGTAATAATAGTGATTAGATTAGATATATAAGAATAAAAAATATTAATTTCTCTTAATGGTATATCTATAGATGATGAACCAATATTACTTTTTAATCCACATCTCTCTCTATCCTTTATGAAGAAGAAACTCTCAATATTTAAAAAGATGCTCAAATTTTATCTAGTCAAACCGCTCTAGAAAAATCGCTTGATAAATCATGATTATTCAAATTCAAACATTCAGAGTAAGTCATAACATTCCTTAGATATAGTAATTTTTTACACACAATCATTTGAATTGGACATTAAATATATTTTAAATGATATCTATTTTTGGTAATAGCGCTATAGAAAATGTGGAAATAAACCATAATAAAAAACTCATAGATTGAAAATGTCAATAATTGGGTTTATCTATATAGTGAAAAATATCAAAAAAGTATCACTGAAAATGTGTGGGTGATTTTAGAATAATTAATGATGAACCACACTTTTTTTCCTCAATATTATGGTTTTTTTCAAAAGAAGAGTTACTTATCCATATGTTCACTCCAAACATAGAGATCCAAATTACGGTTCTTTAATGAAAGTATGGTTCACAAACTGTATATTCTAATTAAAACATATGGCATAAACAGTGTTTGAAGACTTATTTAGTGTCGTGTCTAGAAAACTTATTCTTTTAGGAATCAAATATACTCCCTCAGGATTAAAGTCTAAAATTTTTTCCATAATAAGATGATTATTCTAATAATCATTATCCTTAAATATATATAAATTAACTTCATTAGTAACACATATGTGTGTGTTTTTGAGCATAAAAATAGATAATTAATTAACCAAATTGTTGGATCAACACATTTCCAATAGAGTTTGAGTTGGGTATTGAAGGCATTAATGCCCACGAATTAATCCAGTAGTTGTGACCATGGTGGTGTAGGTGTATAGGATGAAAACATGGTGAATATGAAACACTAGAACACAAATATTTATTGTTTGAACATGTGATTACTAAAATTCATAACTTCATAAAAACTAATATTAGAATTTATTTTGGATTATTTCCTAATTAAAAGTAAAAACCCTCCTATTAAGTATAAAAAGTAAATATTCATGGTAATAGAATCTCTTGTAATAGCAAAATATTCACACAGAGGTCACTATTATTTTCACATAGTTTCAATCAACTAATAATGTTCATAATTTTCATGGGAAGTAAATACTAGTACTAAGAGAGTAGGAGGTATAATAATCCCATAAATTGGGAGTTTTGTTTAGTATAAGAGTATCAAATATATTTAAATCATACTCACGAAATGATTCATAATAATATTATGGGTTTATTTAACATTGGATATCATCTTGTTAGAGAAAACGCATATTAAAATTGAATTTATGGACATGGATGCATCTGAAAGGTCATTGAGGTTCTTCAAACCCAAACTCATGGTTCATGTTAGAAAAAACTCTTTCTTAAACACTGTATTTGATAAAAAACTAATTAAAAATGTCATTATTTTACAACATTTCATTAATTTAATAATTAAATCTCATAAAAATCTAATAATGAAAATAATCGAAAGTTCAGTTCCTATAAGGATCATCTACATAAGAAACTTATTATATGATACTACTAAAGAATTATCCATAACAGTAATAAGATTGATCCAATTATAGACATATTCTAGATTATACCCATCTTTATAACCTAGGTAAAGGAAATAAAAAATTATATGATCCCAATGTATAGTAAATGAAAAAACTTCAACATGTCATCAAGGGTTATATCTTAATCATATGAAAAAACATGATCATGGGAGAAATATCACATTTAAAAGAACATGGAACAATAATAGTTTTCTATAATCCAATATAAAAGGATATTTAATCTCAAATGAAAAAAATATGTACTCTGGTATAAGAGTGTGAAATAATAACATAATCATTGGCACATAATAATTGGTATATAAAAATAACACATGTCTAGGAAAAATTATATGATAATGAAATATAGATCAAAACAAAGGAACATTGAATCATAATAATGTGATAATATCCAATAAGTCAAACCATATACATTATAAGAATAATTTTAGATGCCTCATACATTATGTTTTGAGCATAATACAATAAGGCTAACCCTTTATTTTGTAAGCATAATTCAAGAGGGATAACAATATATATCATTATCATAACCCATGAAGGACCAACCTTAATATTGTATGAGTAATCCAATAAGACCCACACACTATGTTGTGACCATGATCCAATGAGGCTCAAATTTTATGCTATAATAAAAATCAATGATTCCTTGCCCTTTATGATTTGATAATAATCAAATAAGGATCACTCATTACGTTGTGGGTGAAATCTAAGAACTCACTCCCTTTATGTTGAGAAATAATCCATGTATACCTAAGATATATTATCTCAGGAGGTATAAAAAATAAAAAATGAATTAATGGGACAGATAGGAACCTTTCCATAATTCATCTATATATGTGTGTGTGCCACTTGAAATTAATCATTCATTATATCTAAATGAAAAAATGTAAATAAAAATGTTTTTATTCACATTTCTATATGGCATAATAAAATTTTACTTCCAGAATTTCAATATTGGATACCAAAAATTGAATCACCCTAAAAGATTATTTCAGATGTTATTTTTGTTATTTATTCAAAGAAAAATTCAAATTATTTAAATACGTGATGATATTGTAAAATGGAATTGAACCCATAAAATAGATTTTAGAAAAATATTATTATCACTATCATAACAGATGATGTTATTACTCACAATAAAAAATAATTTTCCAAAAGGTATAGTGAATTTTATTGAAACCATTTAACATTAAAAATAATATTCAATTAAAATTACATGAAAATAAATAATGTATTTTTAAAAGTAATGTGAAGTAGAAGATAAAATATTATATTTTCAAATTATGGAAACCCCTTTTAATACATTGATATGCCATTATCGAAAACAAATATTTTAAAAATATTATAAATCGTAATTATAAAAATTAGAGAAGTTAAATGTAAATTCCAAATCATATAACACATAATTATGTTTCCAATTACGAATAATAACATTTTTGGTAAATCATAAATAAGTACATGGCGGGAAAAGTATCATCAAAGAATATAGATATTATTATCCCTAATGATATACTTTTTAAGGACTAAATTTAATAGGGTATAATATTTGAATTAAAAAAAATTATAAAAAAATATGAACACAATGTACCATGAGATAAAATATAATAGTTTAAGGAACCTCTCATTGAAAAAATAAGTTCAAGTAGTGTTATTGAAACTCCAAGAAATGACATTTAGTTATCAAAATACTATATTACATTAGTAAACCTTGAGTCAAAAACTATTGAAAATGAATATCAATATTTGTTTTAAAATCCCATAGATAACCTTAAAATATATGATAAAATTAATCAAGTTATAACTTATACAACATAAAAAAATTAAATAAGTGGTGTTAATGATTCATATCTCACTGAAGAGAAGTTGAGATGAAAAAAACATACAACCATGGTATCCTTTGAATATAAATACCTTTAAAGAAAGAACATGATATACATATTCAAAACCCATGAATTTAATAAATTGGGAAAAATTAATACATTTGGTATTAATCAGACAATATTAATTTTTCATAGTTCATAATATAAAATATGTCTCAATGAATTAAATTTAAGATAAAGGACCCCTTTCCTTAATTCATGACTTCTACTAAAAAACTTGAATATCCTGTATAATAAAAATAAAAATCTTAATAACCTATTTTAGAACATTTTTTATATCTATAATATCATATAAACATAATTTATAATTAATCTCTATATTTTTATTAATTATTAATTATCTATTTTCACCTTCGGTTGTCAGTAATCTTGATCGTTTTGAAATAGTTTTGAAATAGTGGAATTATTCTTTATTTTCCTCCAAATTTTCATCATTAAAATTCATAAAAGGTATTATAATATATTATATAAAATTATGTATATTTATTTATAATATCATTATATGGTAATTTAGTTTAAATAATTAAATATGAAATCACTAATGAGAATTTTTCCGTGGTTTTTCATGAAGAGAAGTTGGTATCATAAATAATGAATTTAATATTAATGTTTCCATTGAGAAACAAAAATAAAATAGTTATTTACTTATTTTTATCATATATTATAATTAATTATGATCTCATATACTTCTATGATATTATTTTTTAGAATTGTTCAATTAGGTGGTTAGATCGACACAAACATGAATATACTAGAATTATTAAATGATTAGGAAGTGATTTAGTTGTAATATAATTATTCGAGAAAAATAATGACAATTTATATTAGGTATTATTAAATTTGAAAATTATAATTTTCAATAATTATTAGAATCAGTATTTTATATTAAACTATTATATATTGTGGATAAATTGGTTTTCCTCTCATTAAATTTGTTTTAGATGGTTGAATTTACAATGATCGTTTGTTTCTTATATTACTAATAGGTTTCCCAATATTTTTTACCAAAATAAAAAAAATCATAAAAATAATATACTTATATTAAATTTGACATTATTACAATCCATTTAATGCGTTTTCATAAAATTAATCATAACACATTATGGAAGAAGCAGTTAACACATACGCATGAAAACTATTTTAATTTTTTAGTGAAGGGAATATGGGAAAGGAATATTATAGTTATTCCTACAAAATAAAATAATTAATTATAATATAAATAAATAATTGAATATATAAAATGTAATATGTATATATATTATGAAGGTAATTATTTGAAATAATCAAGGTTGGGTAAAATTCATTATATACGTTGAGAACTTGAGATTTCTATGGAATGATTCTCTGAAAATGGATCCATTAGGCTTACTAATTGAGACTAGTGGAATAAAAAATTCTGGGTGGATTATAGTATGAGAAACAATTATGAATTTTTTAATGAAATTAAATTTTATGGGGGTCTCATGAAGTAATGAATGTGATCCCATTATATAAGTGAAGAAAATGGTAGTTTTGGAGTCCCACACAATATTGCAATAGTGGTATGTCACAATTCAGGGGTAAAAAGATCCAAAAGTGGGAAATAATAATTATACGAGTTAGGAAAGTTAATATATCTTCCATATCACATTTTAAAACTTGTTTGAAACATATTTTGTGTCATTTACCAATATATTGTACACCATACTAACTTGGGTTTTTCTTTTGAAATATGTTTTTACTTTTAATTTTTTTCTTTTAAAAAAATATAAGATAAACCCTTTTAAAAAATTCAGGTGGTATATACCAAAACTGAATCCCCTTATAACATAATTATACTTATTAATAATATAAAATTAACATGTAAATTTAAAAATTAAATTTATAGATAAATTATATTGTAGAAAAAAGTGGTTTTCACCAATAAGTGGTCTTAATCTGATTTAGTATTGATTACCAATTGAATTGGTGTTAATATATATATGTATATAATTAATCCTAATATTAAATTAATTATTGAGAAGAAATCACTTTATTTAATTAGATTAAAATGAGATAATGTAGATAAAATATTTCTTTGAAAATAACAGTTTTACCATTATCGTACTCTTTTTATTTAATCTTAATAATCTTATTTTTGTATCTATTATTGATATTAATATTATTATATAATAAGAATTTTTTGATATTAAATTTGAAATAAATTTTTTATATCTAATTTAAATATATGGGAAGAGATATTTTTTAATATAAGTGAATAAAAATAGTGTTTAAAGTTAAGTATTACTAAAGTTCGAAAAAAGTAAAAAATGGGATTTATAAATTCATCCAAGTGTTTATAAATTAGTAATTTCAATTTATATATATATATACATTTAAAAATGTTACAAATACATTCATTTAATTATTATATTAGGATAATTTGAAAAAAAATTATAGTATTAAAAAGTTTTGTATTTTTTATTACTCACCGAAAAATAAATTACTTTAGAAAATTTTGAATAAATCACATAAAATAATTTATAAATGATGATTTCAAAATTTTAATTCAGTTTGGAAATTTCATATTCAAATAAAATTACATTTTATTTTTAAATGAAAATATAATATGTAATGTAAGATTTATTTTTTGAAAAATTTCCCTTTGAAACATTAATAATTATTAGTCATTTTTTATATTAATTTATAATTTATTATAATATAATTTTTTACAATATTTTTATTAATTTTATATTTTCTAAAGTAATATTTAACTAAAATTTTGTAGTTTGTTTTTGTTTTATGTTTCTTATAAAATTAGTTGTTAATACAATGTTTCTTTAAAAGAATATATATTCTCAAATCTGAGGGTGTTATATTCTCCCTACACTCCTAAACAAACAGTGTTCATTCAATTTTTGTTACCAATCACTAACAACGATTTCTAAAGATTTCAAAATGATATAAAAAACGCAAGATATTGTTTCAAAATTGGGAAATGTATATTTATCCTAATAGTTGTTTTATCCCTAATATTTAGTTTTCTTTAATTTTTTCCCAAAAAATTGAGTTAAGAGTCTATAATTATTTAAAATCAATTCCCACATAATATAATGTCCTTATAACGGGAGTACAAAATGGCCTTTTCATAGAGAAAAAATAATTGGTTCATATGAAATATTATTTACTTATTCCACTAAATAATATTTCATCTATGTTGAGAGAAAAAATAAATTTACAAAACCTAATTAAATTCATATAAATGAATGATAATAATATTTTTATATGGAATTTTCTAATAAACCTAAACTTTGGATACAAAATTCATTTAACTATATGTTTATTCTGGGTAATTTAATATCAAATCACTGGATTGGTGATTTTCTATGCTTACAAAAATTTATGGGTATGCTAAATTTCTAAGAACTAAAATCAAATAAGAAATCCATGATTATGGAGTAGAAGATAAGTTTACCCTAATAATTTCTACACACTTCCATGGTTATCATTTAATAAAATTTGCTTTTTTGTATGTTTTATCATGCTTATTATCCTTGTTTCTCCTCGAGTTAGGGAATAGATTAATTTTATTTCCATAATCCCAAAATATAAAACATAGAACTATTATTGGTAATGCAATATGAAATTTATTTTTCATCATTATACTAATAAAACACTAAATTTTTCCATAGAAACGTATTAATATATTCCCTCCTTTTATATACATAAAAAAATTTCTTATCTCTTTGATACATTTACATGAATTGTTCTTCTAGATTTCTTCACTTGTAAAATATAGAGTTTTATTATTACATGGTCCTAAAAATTTTATTTTTACAAATACATCATATTTATCTTCTTTAGAATGTTTGAAAAATTAGATTAGATCATATTGTTAATAATAAACATAAGATTCATTACTCTAGTTCATATCCTATTCATCTTATTTCTAAAAAAATTCTACATTTTTCAAGGAACCCTACATTAACATTATTCATTCAATATTCATCCATTACAAAAACCAAATGGGTTTAATGTATGTAATGAAAATTAACATCATATGAGAATGATCACTAATTATCTCATGAAAATATCAACCTTAAAATTTATTACACTTTTAAACCATTAAATTATATTTCTATGAAAACTAAATTACTCTTGGTTTAACAAATTATTCTTAACATAGTGTTTTATCATACTCCTTGACCTATTTAATTAATATAATAAATCCATTATAATGTGGTTTACTAAATCATATCCACTTGAAGTTTATATCAATGTGTATATTCATTGGCCCACTCATCATGAACCATAATTAAAATTAAGTAGATAATAATTTCACTTTTTCATGGTGATTTTCTCATGTTTCACCTATTATATATCCTTAATGATTTCCATTGTCTATATAGTTATGTAATTTCTTTTAAACCACAAAATTTATATTTTTCCAACACTTCATGATGTTTTTATATACCTAGACTTATGATATATACTTATCACTATCGTTTTAAATAATGTTTTCTTATCCTAATACCTAAAAATTACAAAAAAAATAAAAAAATAGTTAGACTCTTCTATGATTCTAATTGAGGTTCCCTAGAACAACACACTTAGGAATAGTGATAAAAACACTTTCTTTAAACAATGTATTTTATATAAACCAAAATAAATATATCCTTAGTTTACATTATCTGGTTAATTTAATAAATATACATATCAAAATAATCTCATAATCTACAGAATGGAAGGTTTAGTGTCATTCAGTATTAGATACAAAAGAAATCATTTTTGATTCTTTTACACATTTCTCCATAGTCATACCATTCTATATCCAAATATAGTAATATCCTAGTTTATATTCATATTTACAGCCTATGGAAATGAAACATAAGAAATGGATGATCTCAAAATATCTGTAAGGTAAGCTTTTTCAACATGTACTCAAGTTTTAGAACATAATCATAAGATAAACATGACTAGGGAATAAATATCTCAAAAAAATAATGTGGAAAATAATATTTTTATTTAATTTGTGTTATATGGATACGTAATCTAAAATTAATAATCATATACCATTGTATATGAGTGTGAGTAAAAAACATTATCTAAAGAGAATAATTATAGGTATATAAAAATATGATGTGTCGTTGAAACATATCATAACATAAAAATATAAAACAAAACAAAATCACATCAAATCATAATAATGTGATCATATATAATATGTCTATCCTTTATATTATGATCATTTTCTAGTATGTATCATCCTTGGTGTTTAAATAATAATCTCTAAAGGACTTATATTTATCTTTTGACTGAAATCTAAGAAGGCTCACCCTTTATATTCTAAGAATAATCCAACAAGCTTCAACATTTCTGTTTTGATAATAATACAAGAAGGTTTAACCTTCAAATTTATATTGTAGTATTATAAGTATCATACATTATGTTGTGGTCATAATCCATGAATTCTCACCCTTTATACTTTAAAAAATTCATGTACACCCACAGTCCATTATCTCATGAGATATTAAAAAAATTGCCAACCCATTAGAGGAAAATATATAACCCACATATAAAACATTATTTTATATTTTTTCCACATCATAAAATTCATTCATCATTCAATAAATATCCCATGGATGAAATATTTCTTCTAACCATTCGAAATGGTATCGCCAAAATTGATCTCAAGAATGTAAATAGTGGGAATCCAAAAATTAATCCCCCAAAAATATTAACAAAGAATATCATTTAGATATTTATTCCTGAGTCATAATTTCTATGGAGTTACTTCTTATAAGTATATTTGAAAATTGAACAAAACCATGAACGACTTTTTTGAAAAAAAATATAATTATTATAAAAGATGATGTTATGTATCGAATTAGAAATTCATTTCTAAAAGTAGAAGTGAAATATTTTGAAATAATTTTCTATTGAAATTAATATTTTAAAATATTTATTTAAAAATATATAATTTTTTTCTAATGATATTGTTGATTGTGTAATAAAACATTTATGTGTTGAAGGATATCGAACCTTTTTAATATTTTTAAATAAATTTTTTGAAAAACCACATCATAACGAATTAAAAAACAGACATTTTAAAAGAGGATATGGGAAAAAAATGTAAAAAGAGGAGACAGAAAATTTGGTTTCCTATTATAAATAAAAAATGGTTGGAAGGGAGAATATGGACATGAAGGGCATCATTTTTAAATAGAATTTAGAGTTATTCTCAACTATAATATACCTTTTAAGGTATAAATTCATCAAGGAAAAATCATTGATTTATGAATTAATTCCCCCAAAGAGGATAATACTGTAACATGAGAAAAAATATAATTGAGGAAGAAAGAAATAAAAGAATAAATAAATTAAAAAAATATTTGTTTATACTCAAAGAAAATAGAATCCAGTTATCAAAATACCTTTATGATTTTTTTACTCATATATAAAAAACTCATAAAATGGGATATAGAGATGAATTTTTAAATTTTATTTTATTTCATTGAAAAATATGATAAAATAAATAAATGGACAATATATTAACCCCAAAAGTGAAATAAGTGGTGAGTACCCATCAAATCTCAATTAAGAATAATTTACATGAAAACCCCTTACAACATTTGTATCAATAGAATTAAAAAATTAAAAGGAATAAAATTATATAGATATTTAAACCCCGTAAATTAAATAAATAATTTAAAATAATTCCATTATGTACAAATAATAACATATCAATGATAATGTCTCAATTAATTAAATATGAGACAAAGAACCCCTTTACTTAATTCACAAATTCCCTTAAAGAAATTTAATATTTTGTATAATAAAAATAACTATATTAATCACCTATTTCATAACCTTTTATATATATATTAACTTTTATTAGAAGAATCCATAATTATTCCCTACATTTATATTAGTTGGTTATTTTCAATTTTCAATATTACATTTGAGTGATCTTGATTGTTTTGAACTAGTTTCATAATAGAGATGTACATATTCATTCATGTCCCATATTTCACCATTACCAAACAATAAAAGTAACTCTAATTATTTATATTTATTTATATTATTATTATTTTATTATATTGTTGTTTTTATTATGATCATTGGATTTATATTTGATAATAATCATGTTTAGGTGGTTTTTAGTTAATAGAAATTGGTAACTTAATTAATGATTTTAATATTATTATTACCCTTCAATAATAGATATAAAATAATTATTTACCTATTTATATGATATATTTTTCAGTAATAATGTTCTTATAATCATATATGATATTATTTTTTAGCATTTGTCTTCTATAAGGTATGACTGACCCAAACATGGAAATACTATAATTATTGTATATTTATGAGTTGGTATTGTTTTAATATCATTAATATAAAGGAATAATTATTTTGTAGGTTTAATTAAATTAATAAATTATAATTGAATATAAATAGAAGATTAGTTTATTGATACAAAACAATTACATAGTCTAAATAATTTTTTTCACTATGAATTTTCATTTCAAATTGTTAAAATTTAATGATCATTTTTTACTTAAATTATTAACATTTGGAAAAAATTTCATAATACAATAAAAAAATTTTCCTAAAAATCAAATTTATCCATTAAAAGTTCAATTAGAACCATCCATGTAATGTCGTGAAGGAAAATGAAATATAGCGCTTTATGAAGATGGTTGTCTTCACTCACACATGAATGTTGTTTTCTATTTCCTTAATGTAAAAGGAGAAAATGTGGAATATAATATATAAAATAATATAGGTATATTTAATATAATATTAATAATTAATTAAAAATATATTGTTGGGAAGAATAAATTTAAAATGGAAATATATAGAACAAACGACAGTGTGGGAAATTTAGTACTTAGGTTGAGAACATGAGATTTCCTTTAGAAATCCCCTTGTAAATAGAGGCCTTGGGTAAGATATGTACGAATAGAGACTTATGAACCAGAAATATAAGTCAATTAAAAGATAAATGGAACATTTTTATGAATAAATTTGAAGGAATAGGTCTAGAGAACCAGGTTTTTTCTTGTAAGACTTTTGAATATTTCTACATATATTTTGATAGCTAGGCGCTGAGACTTCATTTGATTCAGAGTCCCAGTGTTCCTAGAATTAATATTAAAGTAATATTAATTATATTTTCTAATATTCTTGATATGGAAATGATATTTCTCTCTAATAGTTGATCTAATAATATATTTTTGGCCAAATTTGAGTCTATAGCATGGCGTTTACCCTAGGAAGGGCATAACTTTTGTCGTCGTGGTTATACAATAGAAAAATCCATAGAGTGAATTTTTATAAATATAATAGTTAAATTTAATTATTTTATCTTATCCGTTAATTTGGATAATCTTTGAATGTGGGCTCAGATTGGAAATATGAGACCATCGTTGAGTTCATAATGAGGTGTCTTACCAAAGTGCGACATAAATTTATAGGGTGTGGGAGGGTTGTATTCTGCGAATACTGGTGGTTTCCTCTAAATATGTGTTTAAGTTGACTAAGTAAGGGTTGGATAAATTCACAAATAGAGGCCTGTGAAGCTCTCTCCTCTTATTCAAATGGAAAATTGACATTGTATCTTTGGAGAATTCTGATGAAACATCAAATCCAAGTAGATTAGAGCGCAGTGAATGCAATGGCAGATTGAACGAATAGGTGGGATTCTACTTTTAGATTTTTCATCCTCTGATTGATGTTCTGGTTTCCTAATTTGGGTTTTTATCATTCTTACTACTTTCAAAATCTTTTTTGATGACCATACTAACACGATCATCGACCATTTCAATTATAGATCACTAATTCTTTGTGTACTTTGTCCATTCTTGGTGATATTCATCAATAAAATTTTTCATAGATAAAAAAGACCTATGATATTCGAGTGAAGCATAGATTTGTGAAGATTGTGATCAAAGGATTCCAGATCTATAATAGTTTTGATTTATGAGTGCTGAAGGAGGCGCAACAGCAAGCGGAAGTGGAGAAAACTTTTCTTCACATTGAAACATCGACAAAACTTCTAGCGGAGCATGAGGTATTATAGATTGGGATCCGAGGATCCAAGATTTGTCCTCATTTCAATTTTCTGAACATCAATTTTTTACCAAGGTTCTACGGAAGAAGGTGGGTGTGCGGGTCCGGAAAGGGGCAGCTCTGGTAGGCAACAACGTAGCGGGCTACCGTTATGGGTGATTGGGGTGATGCATCAGTAGGCCATCTTAGGTGGTGGCGGAGCACTGCTGGACGGTGGCGGAGTGTAGTAGGATAGCGGTAGAGAACTGTGGGATGGCAGTAGGGGCAAGTGGCCGATCGTAGGAACCCCCCTCCCACCATGTGTGTTTCAAAGAAAAAAATTACAACAAAAACAACAACAACTTCAACAATAACAACAAGAATAATAATAATAATAATAATTCAGTTAATTGGTCGTAACATCACCATGCGGCATAAATTTCACGCACTTTCAGAGTTAATGTGACCCTTACATAGATGGAACCTTTTAATACCAATGTTTTGTACCCTTCACCGACTCATGGAGAGGGTCAATAAAAACACCCATGAAAACTAGTATTATTATTATTTTCAAATTTTTATTCCATTGTAACACCTGCATAGAGAATCTGATTAACATGTCAGCTACGATAATGCAACCTTTACTTCGAGGAAGACCTTTTGAGGCCAAATTGAGAACATTATTTATCAGTCTTCAGGCTTGGTGGCGCAAAACATCCAATTATAATAATATTGTATTTATTAATATTTTGTATATTATTATATTGGACGTATCTCTTACATCTAATTTCCAATTCATGTGTCATGAGCAGTATTGTGACCCTGAATTTATGTTGGTCATTTTAAAACTTATTTCGAGAACTTAAAAAAAATCAATTTGTGGGCTCCATGAATCTCATCTAAGTTGTGTTGGGTGAAATATATCTTCTTCATCAGGTTTCCATTTTGTAGGAATGAAAAAAATATCTCGTCTATTTTTTCCGGAGGATTGCAACAGTGTGATCTGTATGAAGTGTTCTAAGGTTGAGTCATGTGCCCCATGAAGCATCATTCATGTACAACACTGTGAGATGCATTTTTTTCCCTAGGTGTTGGATTAAATAGATTAAATTTTTGATTCTCTTTGTTTTTCTAAAAGGATTGTGATGGTGTGATCTTTTGGGTTATTCGGGGGGTATATGACGAGGCAAGTTAGAAAAGTAAATTTTCACCCTTTTGAACCAACGACGAGCATCGAAAACTTTTCAACCTTTCTGCAGGATATGTCAAGTACACTGTGAGTGTAGTGGAATGCCTAGGGGTAATAGTGCATAGTTTAGTACCCATGTATGTCTAGGATAATGTCAAGGCAATGAGGTGGTTTCACACATCATGTGGGCCCAACACGCATCGAGTGCCACTTCATGAATTTTCTATCTCATGTACCTATTTCTATTGAACATGGATTATGGAATTCGAGTAGCCTATCCTGAGTTTTTTTTCATGTAGAATGGGATCGTACCATCCATTGTGGCTTTGGATTTACGATACGATATGTTCTACGTTAGCATGTATAGAGGTGACTCATGATGGTGACAGTGATCAAATAGAAATACCATATCAGAACCAAGATTACCCTCCAGCAGATTTGGATATTGTAGTTTGTCAATGTCTTCATGTTTGAATCCCCCTACCATGTATGGAGTGGTTCCTCAATGACCTAGAGTGGAATCCCATGTCATCATGGGTGTGGGTCCTCTATAGTAACTTTCGAGTAGATTCCACCAACTGGGTCAGGTGTGGGTCCTCGAAGTCCTAGAGTGGAATCCCCCTACTAGGTAGGGTGTGGGTCCTCTATGATGACAATTATGGTGGAATCCCCCAGACATACGAGGGAGCAGGTATACTATTTTATTTTTGAACCATTTGGCTATGTGGATCAGTGATGAGACATAATTTGACATAACATTTGACCCACGGGTAAGAGGGGTGCTTTTCTCACTAAGACACATCCTTTCCGCACATCCTAAAACCATTTATGGAAGACAAAGCCGCACAATGTAGATAATATCAAGGTTTTTTGATTGATTCCCTTTGAATTCCTTGTTTATAGAAGATGTGGGAGATGCTGGGAAACATTGTTGGTTACTACTTGAACTATTGGCGACTCTTTTGATGGGTTGAGCTCTGAGATGGACATCCCCTTGCTTCTTGTTAGGGTTCCATTAATGCATTTTATATATGTATACATCTTGTTTCAGTATCCACTCATTGGTTTTTGTTTAATCTCATTCAAAGAGATTCAAATACGTGAAAGGTATGTCGTGTGCATTCTGTGTGTAGTTTATCATGGTTGGATGACTCTGATCTCCAACTATAAGTAGTGAAGAATCGTCTTGAATTTCATATTCACAACATTTCTAGCTCCTTGTGTTTTGATGAGTTTACTTTCATTCTCTTATCATGTGGATATTTACTAATTTTTTGTACATTATCCTATCTACTACTTTCTTGTTCAGTGTGTCTATTACTGCTCCCCCTTTACCTCTTTAGGGCATCTAACTGAGTAATTTTAGACTCACCACTTAATGGGATTTGACTACACATGTCCTGATATATAAAGATGACATATAGGATGATTGTGACATCATATGAGCTTAGTTATATTGGTGCTTGTACCACATATGGTGGTCTTAGATTGTGATCGAGGAGCAGGGATCTCTCTGTTATTTTACTTTTTAGTTACTTCTAGGTTGTGGCACATTTCGGGTTGGGCATGTATTTTTTCTATTTCCCTTTAGATTTTTTTACTTATACTAATTAGAGGTTGATTCATGTTTGGTTTTCATTTTATAGAAGTTTTGTATCATTTGGTCCTTTTCCTCTTCATATTTGCATTGAGTTGGTTGTGTGTGTGTATACAGGTTCATAGGAAAAGATCTCCCTAGGTTTTCTAGCCTTCGACAGTAGTCTCCACCCTCTGGATTACAGAGTCAAGGTTGGGGTAGTTGTGGCTTGATCCTTGGCATGAGTCAGGTCATGATAATTGCTGTAGAATGATGTGGTGGAGGTGATCCCGTTTTATAAGTGAAGAGAGGGTATGTTTTCGAAGTGGACATTATATTTCAATAATTGTGTGTAACTATTCAACAGTCAAAGGCTGCAAAAGTGGAAAAAATGATAAATTAGGCGATATAAGAAATATAGTTCTTCTAAGATTCATTTTCACCCATGTTTTAAACATATTATGTTCCATTTATCATTAAATTCTATAATATCATTTTGGTTTTTACCATGGTAACTTGTTTTTTACTATGTAAATATTTTTTTAATAAATTATTTGATAAAACCTCTAACAAAAATTAAGTTTCTTAGAAGAAAAAGTATTCACCATATAATCTAATTTAATTTCTATATAATTCAAAATTAACTTTTCAATTAAGAAATTATATATATATGTATATTTTTTTTACATAAATTTTGTATTCACCCTTAATTGTTATTTATCATAATTAATATTGATTTACAATTTAATGAGTGTAAATATATTTATAAAAATATTTAAAAATAATATTAAATTAATTTTTGATAACATATTAATTTATTTTATTATATAAAAAATAAAAAATGTTAATAAAATATTTTTTTGAAAATTACTATTTTACTATTATCATAGTAATTGTCTTTAATCTAGGTTATCATAGTTTTTCTCCAAAATAATTGAACTTATTAAATAATAAGAACACGTTGACGAAAAATATTACATTTATTTTTAGATATTAAATTTCTATAAGTTATAAAAATAAAATTTTAATATAAGTGAATAAAAATAGTTTTTTGAGTAAAATATTATTTAGTTTTCCAAAATTATAAACATTGGTTTTATAAATTAAACACAATGTTTCTAAATTATTCATTTTACTTTATATGCATATTTATATTTATAATAAAAAATTTAATATAATATTACATCATTATTGTATTTGGATAAGTTCATAAAAGTGATGGTATTAACAAAATTAGTATACTTTCACTATTCACCTAAAAATCATGCCTTTTAGAAAAATCATTAAAAATCATCCTCAACGAATATTGACATAATGAATTAAAAAATAAAGTTAGTTTTATAAAACAGAATTTAAAATTTTTGTAAATTTTTATTTTAAATTAAAATATAATTTATTATGAAAACCCATTCATATTGGAAAAATCCATGTTCAAAATATATGTTTTCTAATCATATCTTGTATGGATTTATTATTTATTGCATGATTTTTTTAAATAGAGGTTTTATTTTTCACACATGTTTTGTTAAAAATATTCATCTTATATTTCATTTCCTATTTTAGTTTGTTTTTATGGGTGAAACAAGATATTGAGGAATTGTTTATTTAATGGAATATATGTTCCAAAAATATCAAGGTGTTACAGTCACTCTTTGAATTTTGATCATCCCATAGAAAAAAACATTGTGTATATAATTATTATCTCATGTGGGCATGCATGTCTATGATTAATTTATGGTTTAAATCCATATTATATGGAACTACAAATTTTAATTCCTTTCAGAAAGGAATCAAATATGAAATTCCATTGTCAAAGATTTATTGGAAGACGTAATGCATTGATTTTTATGCTCATCATATAGACATGCTTAAGAATAATATATAATAACCAGATAATTATATGTAATAGGTATTAAAATAGATTTTAATTCCACCTATAATGATTTAATACTTATCTTAGAGTTTTAGGTTGTATAGGAATTCTTAAGGGTTTGAAACAGGTGATAAATGAATCCCATGATGAATTAATGATTATGTTGGTGTTTCATTTCTTATAAAAAGACTTATAGTATTTACCTTAACAATACAGTTAACTTTAAAGAATTAATATTTACACTATATTATCATGGTATTAAGGAAGGATATGATTTCTTTCATCATCTTTGTGGTCTCCAATGAATCCTTAAGGGTTACGCAAGAGTTTCATTCCAACCAAGAAGGCTTAATTATTTTAATATTTGGATTAATATCTCTTTAAATGACTTATGATTTTGTTTTCTAGAGTAGAGAGTCACTTTGGAAAGTTAAGTATACATTGAATTCTAATGATATCAGGAAAGTATTATGTTCTTTTCTCATGGAGATATAGAGGGTTCCATGATGTTTTTTAGTCTAAAAATTAATTACTACTTATCATATATGAGGGAATCAAAACACACATTGTTAAAGGCAACAATGTAAAGAAATATGTCAAGTAATTTTATAACATTAAAGGTTTTTTGAAAAGGTATAAAACCTAAGGTGTCAATATATGGTATATATTTTGTACACTAGTCATTGGATGGTTCCCTAAATATTTAGGGGGATATTTTTTGGTTTATGGGATGGAATCCAAGACACATGTTTTGAGAATATTTTTACTCAACAATGAAACTACTTCCTTTAAGTATAAATTATGTTTATATTATCATTTTTGTTATTTCAACATGATTTTATAAACCAAGCATCATATAACCCATTAAAAACTAAATATAATTTATTTTTTAAAAAAATTATGTTATTCCACCTTCCATTTCTCGCCCTCTATTTCAAGCATTCGCAAGCTGCCAACCCCTTAGTGTTATCATTTATCTATTACCATATTGTTGGTGACTTCTCACCAATTTCTAGTGATTATTTAACTCTTAATTTTTAAATCTTATCCTTTACTCGTCTTTTTCCTTATACTATCTTCTTCTTACCCTAGAATGGTCATGATGACTAAATGTGTTATGTAACACAATTTTTTGATTGTGTGTTCTTATTTTGTGGCATATACTAGCCTCTTAAGGGTTCTTATATCCTTTTTAGTGGATTTATGTTGTTCTTAGTGAAAGTGATATATTAATGTAGCTTTATAATTATATGAACATTAAAATTTTAAACCCTGATTCCATTATCATTTTATATCATATTTTAAATGATTTAATTTTATTATTATATTAATCTATTTATTTTTCATAAAAATAATTTTTTCACATTGCTTCACAGTGTATATGATATGTGTTTTATTGGATTCAAATTCTCAAATTCTTTCATGAAAAAATTCATGAAAACTATTTTTATAAACTCTTATACAGCATCTTTCAATGAAATATATTGTTTAACATTATTTTTTGAATTTTAAAACTAAATAAATGTATTTTATTTTAAATAAAGGGTGTTATTGGATTTTGTTAATGCGTTTTTCTACTCTTCTATTTTAATTTTTTTAGATTTTTTTATGATTTTTATGTGAATTTATTTCGAAAAATGAATTTAAAAATATGATTCACAAAAAATTGTCCAACGTCCCAAAATGTACTCTCTCAAATAATTTTATAAAATAAAATGGATCCATCCAGTAAAAGTTTCTGGTTTTTTGTATGAAGAGACTGAAATTATCACTGTTATCATATATCGTTTTTATATTTATCATTTTATTAGGGGATGCTTCTGTTATGTGTGTCTGGAGATGAAGGTGTGCTCATTGTTCTTATTTAGTATTTATTTTCATTTGATATTTAGTAATGGGTCACCACCTAGATGGGGAGTCTGGGTTTTCATTGTTCCCAGGATTTATGATTTTTGACCATTTATTAATTTTTATAAATCTTTTGTTTCAATGATTTATTGCTTATAGTTATTTATTATTAATCATAATTTACTATTTCTTCCAATATTATTATTATTTTATGATTCCATTAGAATTATTTATTGGTGTTATTCTACATCGGTGTTCTTTAAATATGGTTTTAAATGTTTTTTGTTATTTAATGACCCTCTTTATTTAAAAGTTCAATGTAACAAACCAACCAAGGATATTGCCTCAAAATAGTACCCAATAAGAACTTCCACATAACCAAATGATTTCCCCGATCCCCATGCTCTAATGAGTAGACCCTACAAATCAATAAAATATAGAAGAAATTATTTCTCCCAAACTAAAGTAGAGAACATTAAATATATATATTTCAGAAATAAACAATGGAATAATAACCATAAAAATACACTCTAAAATAAAAGAAAACAATTGAAGTGATACTACTCAAAGATTACAGAATAAAATCCAAAAGTACAAGTCCAATAGTAAAGGAAAACTAAAACAATTTCAACCACTCCATGTGATTATGTGTTAAACGTCCCACCATATCACCGTCAACTATCGATATGTAGCTGATGAAAAAACCCTCCACCTCACTATGGAAGCTTTCTATTTCCAACATCAAAAGAAATAATTAGGTATACACATCGCTTAAGGGGTATGCATGGTGTGTTCTAAACAGACTCAATCGGATATCACCTAGGTGATCTATATAATCTCTCTATACAAACAATCCTAACATGACAATTTTTTTTAGCATGGTAAGATAAATGATAAATAAGATTATTTCCAAAGTATGATAAATATTTCCCTTTTTTTGAAGATCCAAAACAATTCAGTTATATATTTTCAAAACATAATTTCTAAAAACATCATCAAATTCAAATAAGGTACGTTAACTCCATAAAAATACAAATCAACTTCATAGCGGTAAATAGGGAATGAATCATAATAGTTCATGCTATTAAACAAATCTTACAACAATCAATGTCCAGTGAACTCAATATTTTTAAACATGTGACTAATGAAAATAGAAAATACTCATGAATGAAACACCCAACAATTTCATAATAATCTCCATTGAATAAAGGCCTAGGGAGAATAGGATCATCCCATTAGTGAACCCCCCAAAAAATAAAACGGATAATTTTCCTAAGGTATAACTTCAACATAATTAGACAAGGGTTCTCATGTGTTGTATTTCCCAAATAACATCAAAATAGATTATCAGAATCAATTTCCAAAAACCATATTTTTTTACCAACCTCTCTTTGAAAACTCATTTCACTATGATTTGAAAAAACACATTTCCCTTTAATAAAACTAGGAGAAAATCCATATATTATTTTAAATTCCATTTATTCACATAAAACAACCATTCCAATTTATTTATAATAAAATTTAAAAAATTGGAGTATTCACATTTTATTCAACAATGTCTAGAGACGGAACCACCTTCCTAAACTCGGGGTGCACACTACCTATAATGGTATCCACCAACACTCAAAGGCTTGAAAAGATAGTAAATGAGTTCTTATAATTGATTCCCCCATCTTAGAATCTAATTTAATAAAATAAACAATTAGAGGGGAGTTTAGATCATGGAATTCACCAAGTAATACACCTATCACGCCACAACCAACATGATAGTTGGACTATGTACGAATATTGAATGAAAAATATTGAAAGGATAAAAAACATCACCATAAAGTTGAAAAATCCAAAAACACACAGTAAAACAACTACTTTAACCAATGTAAATTAATTAGTAGAAAAGTGGATTACCAAGAGAGAAGAAGCTAAACAAACAGGGACATCAAACATCAAACAATGTGATCTGGATAGAGTGGAGAAAAAACACATGGAATGTGATTATAGGATTCAAGGGAGAGAAATATGCATTGAATGAAAGAATATACATGTAATCAGAAGATAAAATATATTGGGTTGAATGGATTCTATCATAAACCATCTATTTAAGTTGTACAATCCCCATCATCTTTATAGGAAGAAAAATAATTCACCTCAACTTAAAATCTCAAGTGATTATTTTACATTTGGAAATATATATTTATTCCATAAATTGGTTTATGTAATAAATGGTTTCATGGAAATCCATGTTGTATATACATCATAAGTCAAACATTTATAATGAAAATGTTTTATATAGGCTTCCACTAGCCTATGTTCAGCTGAAAACTCCCAAAATGATTCACAGTTCCCTATAAACTTAAATAATACATTCTTAGACAATAAAGAGTGTATCTTAATAATATAGTATGTTATAATCTTGAAACCATAGGACATTATTTCCCAAAGTATTCACATAAAAGAAGGATCATCTGTAAAAATGTGTGGATAATTCTCCAAAATTCATGTTTCATGACCCCAAGTCTCATGAGAATTTGATCTATGTTTCCAAAGACCTTTAAAAATGTGATATAATTCGTAGGAAATAATTCCAGCAGACAATCAATTATCACTCCTAGTTACTCGAAAAAGGAAACATCTGGGTCTAACTCGATATATTCCAAACTTAAAAGCATGAGGGGGCTAGGATGGTACTTCCTATGATGAGATATGTGTAAAAAACTCCAAATACCAATAAAATGAGCCAGAAACTCCAATATATAAGTAAACTACATAATCCACTCAGGGAAATAAATTGCTCCAATATATCTTAGAACTACATTACCTTGTTTCCCAAGCTGGAGTTGACCCAACCGATGGGAAACTTTTTAGAAAAACTAGTCAACAATGGAAAAATCCAAAGGATGGTGTCCATGATTCATATATAATTTCTTCTTACTCTATGGTATTTCATTAAACTGATGTATATCTTGAGAAATTATGGATATCTCCTAAATTAGTCTTAGTACCACAAGATAGGGCTCACCATCCTCTTCCCAACAAATTGGTGATCAGTATGGGAAACAATAGAAAGATCGAAGGGTTCCATTCTAATCGACAAATGCTAACTATTATAGTAAAAACACTTAACCAATCCCATATATCTATCCCATGATCCAATTAAATCCATGATTCATGCATGAATTATATCATAGAAAATATGAATAGAACTCTCCATCTGACCATCCTTCTGTGGATGGAAATTTGTACTCAACTGAACTTGAGTCCTTATAGCCTCTTAGAAACTGTTCTAGAACATTGAGGTAACCCTATGATGCCTATATGGAACAATGGATTAGGAAAACCCATGTGACCACAAAACCCCTTGAATATAAAATTTATCCATATCTATAACCTTGGTGGTGTCCCAGATTGGAATAAAATGAGCTTATTTAATCCACCAATCAATCACCACCCAGATAGAATTATTCCATCAAAGAGTCCTTAGTAATTCAAAAACTAATATCTTCAATGAATATCCCCATTTCCAAACAATAAATTCAAGAGTATAGGTAAACCCATAAGGTTTTAGAAGCTATGATTTTATTAGTTGGAAGGTGTAATAGCAAGACACATAAACAGTAATCTCACAATTAATACCCAGCCACCAAAATCACCATCCCATGTCATAATAAATCCTTATAATTTGTATATGAATAGACCATAATGTAATATGAATGTAAAAAATTCAATTATTTATAGGTTTTGGGATGACCAACAACTCCTTGAAATGAATAATTCCATCAGAAGGGATAGACCAACAAAAAAATGACCCCCTCTATAAAGGTCTTCTCTAGATCTTATAAACACATCATCATGTTGTTGACCTTGAAGAATAGACTCATTGAGATATTTATGATATGTGAACACAATTCCAAACCATGGATGAATCATCTTATGATGAATCTATATGAAACTCAGTGAAGAGTCCCCTCAGGTTCCACTTTTACTTTGATTATAACACATCATGCAATGGAAAATTCCTACTAAGATCTTTTTTAATGAAATTCACCTTGTCTTGGGCATGGTTAATGTCAATGTTGAATGTTTGAGGGAATTATATCCCCCACCTCCATATGAGATTTAGTTCATTCTAATAAAAATTATTACTCATACTCTTGTGGTATGAAAAGATTGTGAACCACTCCCCAAAAAGATATTTCCTAAAATAATTAAAATTGAATAAATAACATCAAAAAAATCCTAATATTGGGTGGGGTAATTTTTTAAATGTGAAAAAATATGATGAGATCCATAGTTTATAACATGATCCTCATGTATAGTCGTATAACCAAAATGAGAACTAGAAGCATCAAATTACACCACATACCCCTTACCAAAATGGGGTAAGATCATAATAGGTGTCGATGTCCGAAGTCATTTCACCTAATTGAAAAAAGTATAAAACTTTTCATCCCATATGAATTTTACATCGTACATATTAATATAATTAATATGTGACAATAAATTTCTAAATTCCTTGATGAACCACTGATATTATCTAGAAATAACCATGAATATTTGT
The DNA here is from genome assembly GCA_963277665.1 of Viscum album. Classification (NCBI taxonomy): domain Eukaryota; kingdom Viridiplantae; phylum Streptophyta; class Magnoliopsida; order Santalales; family Viscaceae; genus Viscum; species Viscum album. Next base: position 1,842,443,441 of record OY728157.1, on the reverse strand, counting down.
ATCTCAAAGACATTTCATCACTCCTCTAATGATAAGAAAACCTTCTCCTTCTCATGCATTACTAATAATACATGCTTAAAAATAACATGTGCCAAGAACATCACTTTTTGGAAAAAAATATATATATTTTAAAATTTTTCCTTACATATGGGGATACATGAGGATATCAAAAACAAAACTCATATGTTTCTCATGATCAAACATTGACTGTAAATAAACCAACATATCAACTATGAACAGAAACACAAAAGTGTCGAGATACTACTGGAATATCCAATTCCCAAGATCCATAAAAATTGTATGATCATTATTCAGACCAAAGGAAATCACTAAGTTTTCAAAATTTCCATACACACATCTAAATATCATCTTTAGAATATCATACCTCTAAACCCTGGGCTGATGATAACTCAATCATAGAATGGTCTTTTAAAAAAATTCCTCCTCTAACTGGTAATAAAATCCACATGTAGATATGGATACATATTTTTAACTCTAACCTAGTTCAACATCCAAAATTCCTTTTTCAAACAATTTAATCCTTCATCTTTCATGGAAAAGAGATCTGGGGTTACCCAAGGAAAAGCACTAGGGTGAACAAAACACCTTTCCATCAGAACATCCAACAGAATCTTGATCTCTTTAAAATCCTCTTGTATCACACAATATGAGGGAATTGAGATCGGATTTGTTCCAAAAACCAGATCAGTATTAAACTATACTTACCAATCTATATGAATATTGGGGAATTATTCTAGTAAAACATCAGTAATGTAATGAACAACCATCAGAATATCAATGAGGGAAGAACCCCCATATAGATAAAAAGAAATAGTAGACAATAAACTCTTGATGAATGGGTAAGAAGGTAATTCATTAAAATACCTTAAATCCACCCTCCATAAAATGCCTATTATCTCCCATAATAAGCAATGAACATTACACATCAATGATAATAGTCAGCATCACCATAACGGGTGATAAGACAATCCATCCTAATGATGACATAAAATAGATCCTGATCAAGAATAAGGTAATATCAAACTAACTCTGTTATCTATCAATAAATTATTTTATAGACACTGAAACCCATAATCCTTTATCTTTACAAGTGGTGTTTCTAAATCTATAAAAATTACATGTGATTCATTTTTTGTTTTAACAAATCTACAAAACAAGAAGATATAAACAAGTGTGATGTGCCTATATCTATAGGTCACTATAGTATATGAGAAAAATGGAACCTCTCAGTGTCTCTTGACCCAAGTTAACCTCTTATAATAGCAACCCAATCTTAACATACATATACAATACGTAACCTTTTTAGAATTTTTAATACATTACTCAAATACATGCCCAAAGACCATAATATTATAGTTTCTTTGGAAACTTGGAACACATTATTATAATTTGGTGAAAGATATTCAACATCTCCCCAAACGATCTTCCCCTTTATTACCCTTAAATAAAACCTTTTATTATATCCTAGGGAAAATAAAACCAAAAAATTGTGAGCTCTGATTCTCAGTAAGATTAAACAAGGGAGACATGTTAACATAATCATGATCATAAGACTATGAGAATAAGATCCTGAAAAATATAAGATCATTCCATACGTGTCAATCATCAAAAAAAGGAATCACGTCATAAATATTATATGTTAAAAGGCATGAATCATAAATAAATAAATATCATAATCCATGAAATCCTAACAAAAGAATAATCCATTAAATTTTTGGAAGACACATAATCATTTTAAATAATTTTTATAGTAGTCGATGAATCGTTGGAAAGGATAAATTAGTAGTTTTAGTACACTCCCCAAACCATATTAATATCCATGGTTCACCCCCAAGGCCATGTTAGTAGTTTCAGTTCATTCTACTTTCTATCTTGGTGGTCATGGTCTACTCCCACGACTATCATATTAGTCAAGGATCACTCCCAAGACCATCGTAGGCTATCTCATAAGATATAAATCTTAAAAGAAAGAATCGGAGGGAGATATATGTCCCACCCATCACATAATAAAGACCATACATATGTGTTTTTTAAGAAAAAAATCATATCAAAACCCATAAAAATAAATGGGGTTTGAAAAGATTTCATCATAACACAATCCATCGAAAATAAATAGAATTCATAAATAAAACTCCAGTGTAATCATAAACAATTTATTAAAAGAATAGGATTAGTAACATTTAATCATATCAATATTAATTCATATGTAACATGAAATAATGTAATATTATATGTCAAATAATTTTGGATATTACATGAATACAATTCCTGAGAAAAATATCCTTTCTTTTTTGAAAACATTATTTTAATTAAAATTTTGTGAATTATTAAAGGAAGAATTTTACACTAAAAATAACATTGTAAACATGTATGGGAAGCTTCAAGGTATTATTTTATTATTAAATAGTAAAAAATTCATGCTTTATAATGAAAAAAAACTACTCATACTTTTTCCAAAAAATTCAAAAAGTACCTTGTTATGAAAATGATAAAAAAGATTCCTTTCAACCCATTCATTAAAAATATAAGCATGGGTAAAAATGAATTTCAAATTTTTTCATGTAATAGAAAAATTATTTTGTTAACTATTTTTAAGGTTCATGGATGTGGAAGATAATTATAATTTAGTATATACTTATTTATAAACAATCTCATAGAATAATAATACTGTGAAATTAACCCTTACCTTTGGTTTGATTCACTTTGTACATGTCCAAAATTTATGTATAGTGGTTTCAAACAAATTATGAACTTATAAAATATTCATAATAAATATTTATGATAACTTTAATTATTCATTTATGACTTTATATTTCTCTTTTCTTAACAATTCTTAGCAAAAGCAACATTTCTGGTAATACATGTTTTGATTATCATATGTGTTTTGACTTGTTATTCTTGATCCTATTACATAGAGCATGGTTTTATTACTTAAAAATTTAAATCATGATTTATATATCATATATGTTTATTATAAATGTATATTTAAAATATAGATATATGAAATAGAATACACCATTCCTGGAGAGGGTATATTGTGCGTACGCTTGAACGTTATTCCCGTATTCTTATCAAACTAAATGGAAGAAGAAAAATGAAACATATTTATATATATATATTATTAAATTATCATTATCATTTCATATATTACATATTTATTCATTATATATATTTTTGTAATCATTCTTCAAATGGTTAATGTAGAAGATGGACATCATCATGTCTTGGAGACGGTAGCTCACACATACCCACGGGCAACGATATCATTCTCTTAGTGGTAAATAAGTGAGGAATTATATGGTATATTTATTGTAAATAATATGTATCATGTCATATTCTTTATTTTTATCCATTTTATCTATCACTGTACCCATCCAAATATGTAGTATTGAAAAATAGATTACACCACGGGGTGGAGATGATAAGTTGTACGTACGCCGCATTGTACCTTCATTTTTCATAGGATGAAAAAAGGTGTAATACCATTGTTCTGTAATCATAATAACATATAATAACATAGGTGATACTATATTTATAAATTTATAATATAATCAATAGATTAAGTGTAAGTAGAGGAAGACACAATTTTTAAAGAGTTGGTAAGTAGATTACCTATTCTTTGATGATCTCCCTCTAGATCTCCTCTTAAGGACACTATAGTAGACCTTTTGAAAATACAAGAACCACTATAATGTTAGTAGGGATTTTTATATGGGTAATTTACCATTATTGTTCAATCTCAAAGGCTAAAAGTGGTGTGAGGAAATGAATGAGGAGGTCGCCTTTTATAATTGAGGTGAGGGGTACTTTTGGAAATCAACAAAATTGTAAAACATAATAGGGATATTATAGATCCAAAAACATAAAAATGATATATAAATGAATGTTTTGTGAAATTTTAGATCATATCCAATCATATTTGTGATTATTTATCATTTTTTTATTCTTATATAATTTAATAATATATTAATTCAATAAAATATCATAATTTTTGAATTTGATAATATTTTTTGAATTGGGCCTTAAATACATCAAGACAAAGTGAAAAATAGAATATAATATTTTAAACATCTCTAATATATCTTATAGATCTATAAAATTAATTATAAATTCTAATTCATCCAAAATTAATAAAAACTAATATTATACAAATCAATTATTTTATTTTTCTATTAATTAAGGAAATATTACTTTAACATTGAAGAAGTATATAAGGTAATTATATGATTTATAAAAAATAAAAATAAAAATAGATAATATATTTAATTTCATTTTAATTAAAATATACATTTATATTCTTTCATATCTTGATTTAGTCCCTTTTTGGAAACATAAAATTATTAAATACCAGAGAGTGGTATTTTGTAATAATCCTTGACATTAAGTAATATATAAGCTATTTTCATGGAATAGTTTCCATTAAACGATTTCACTTCAATATTAGGGTGATACGTGTCCAATAATATTCATGCAATAATTTTTGGGCAAGTTTCATTTTATTTTAAACCTTACCCTTTTGATTTGCCATTAATTAATCTATTGAAAATTTAATTTTTGAAATAATATTTAAACTTTTAAGAGGCTATAAATTATTTATTATATGGGGTAAATTGTAAATAAATGGAAAATTTATGAAATTTAAGTCCTCTTAAAAATCTATTTTTAATTTTTAATTTTTTTTTTGAATTTTAATTATGTTTATAAAATATTATTTTATAAAATATCATTACTGTCAAATTTGACACAATTATCAACCTTATTGTTAAATAAAATCACATAATCAAGATAACTTCAAAAAATCCGATTTATGATACACCAAAAATGTCATAGTCACATAAAATATTTTTGTTTTAGCTTAATTAATTCAAATTATATTTATTTTAATATGTTTAATATCATTTTTTATCCATTTATTAATTAAATAATTATCACATCATCATTGTGCCACAATTTAACATAATTAGGTTCTCCCAAAAAAATTAATAAATTATAAAGATATAGATAAAAATATTATATTTTAAATGAATACGATAAGTCAAATTTATGTTCTCTATTACCCAATATTAAAATGGTTATAGTTATTAAAAATATCAGAATGAAATTTTTGACTTAACATTAAATAAAATATAATCAATGTAATATTATTACCCAAGTGTAATAAAATTTTTAGAATTTTGGCCTAAGATTTGTTTTAGTTGAAAAACAATTATCTTATGAAATGAGGACAATTGTAAGGGTAATTTTAGAATATTATTATATTATTTTTACCTTTAATTATCTAATTTACCATTACCATGGTAAATAAAAACTTACTAAAGTTAATATTCATAGTATCCATAATACTAGGTTAATTCTATATAAATCTAAATATCATACTGATTATAACCATATAGGTCTTCTTTTAATAATTAAATTCAAAGAAGAAGACAAATTATGTTTTATGATAATCCCACAAACATGGTGAGACGGTGAGTAAAAATAATTTTTAGAAGATCAATAATCTTTTTTATCTAATTTGAAGAGTAAAATGATTCTAATGACTTAAAATTGATTAATATATGTATAATTGATCTATTTTTACATTGAAACTCTAATTAAGTATCATAATTATTTAAATAAAAAGGCATCTTTAAACTACAATGAAGTATTTTTCACTATTCATCAAAAATGAAACTTCTCTGAAAAATATTTAAATTTAACCCAAGTTAATTTTGAAATTACAAATTATAAAATGTGTTTTGTATCAAATTAAATTTCCAATATTTTCTAAAATTAATTTTATAATTGTTTAAAAAATAACATAAAGAGAAGTTCCTTTAATAAAATAGTATTTCTAATCATATAAAGACTTTAAAAAAATTAATCATTTCATTATAAATAAGTTTTATTTATCTAAGAACAATTTTAATTATTTTATTACTCTTCATATTAGTATTTTTAAAGGTTGTATCATTGATATAATTATAATAGTATTGTTTTGTTTCATAGAAACTCATTTTTTGCGTGTAACACAAGCCATGTTGGTGTTGCATGTATTACAATATTATCTTGGTGTTGCATATAACGTAATCCAATCATAGTGTATTTATAATATATATTTAGTGTCATGTAATTTTTAAAATATTAGAAATATTAAATTAATTCTATGAAAATAAATTCACAAAATCAGGGGGTGTTACGTTATACCCCCTTAACTTGTATTTATCCCTCAAAATTCTTCTGGATTATCAATGTTTTAATACTTGAATTTCCCTTTCATATAAACCCACATTGAAAAATGAATTCTAAAACCCGTTTTTAAATAGTATAGTTAGAAAATAATGGTTATTGAAAGTAACTCATAACTAGGTTTCCACATTAGAGAACATAGTTGGGAAGTAAAAAAATAGAAATGGAAGAGAAATTTAACTACCATTCTCTAGTGGAGGGAGATAAAGAACATAGTTAGGAGAAAGTAAACAATCACAAAGCCATAAATTAGTGATGATCAATGGGGGAATTTGATTCAATTAAAAATAAGTTATTATGATAAGATTTTTTGTTTCAAGATATTTCCACCAGACTTGAATAATTTTCATGATAATAAATACTTGATTTTAGGACAACATCACCCTTTGTTGTTCCTTGATCATTTTCAACTTCATCACTTATTCAAAAAAATGAAGTTGAATTTTTCTTTCCTCAAGAATTGTCATATAATGATATCCATAATAGAATGATAGTTCATTATTTCAATATTTATCACAAAAAATTATTAACAAAAATTATCAAATATGCATAAATTCATATATGGTGAGATAATACTTTATTCTCTAGAAAATTAAAACAATTAAATAAATGGTTACCTTTATGATCCTTCCAAAATATTAAAATCAAAATCTTATGAAATAATGTCAGTAAATTTTCAAATTTAACTTATCATTAATCCCCCATATAACTTGATGTAGATCTTAATTTTCACACACCACACATGTGAATACCTACATCACATATTCTCTTAAAATATGATAATAACATGATTTTCCATAAAATCTTATTGAAAACATGTAAGTTACATTATCCAAAAATTTATTAGATATATTAGTTAAGTCCAAATATTTGTAAACTTCATCAATGATAGTATATACCACCTTTTAACAAATACTTAATTAGTTCCAAGTTAACTAGTATTGTTAAATTAATCCTATACAATATATCCTTATCTAAACTTCATTATCATAAAATAAGGAACATATTAAGGGTTACCTTTCCCTTAATATTTTGTTCTCTAAAAATACCAACTTTCCACTTCAATATTTTTCCTTGGTTATTACTATTGTATTATTTTATATCCTTCAGTAATAACTATAGTAGACTAGTCCATAGAAGTTTCATTACTCTGTAATACCATAAACTTATTTCTATGAAATTATTCAAGAATCCCATTACATAAAAACACAATCATTCTACCACTTCTTTGTCATAATTTAACTCACCAATAGTGATATTATGAGATTTATCATTATCCCTAATATTAATAGGTTTCTAATATCTATCATCATCACCATCCCTTGGGTTTGGGAACTGGTTTTCATAATTACCATTCTTCTTGCACTCATTTCAATGAAGTTGGGGAGGTGCATTCTTTTTGTCTTTCTCCCCATTCTCATTTTTAACAAACTTTTTCCAATAACATCTATAATAAAATTATTAATGACCATATGTTCCATACATAAATCATTTATTATACCCCTTAATAAAATTTCTATTATGATTCTTCGCACACAATGAGCATAAAGTAAAGTTCATCTTATTTTTTCTTTGTTTTTTAGATTTTTCTTAAAACTCCGTCTTCATCATCTTGTAAAAACCCAAAGAATGATGTGTAACTTTGACCTCTATTTCAACCTTGATTGCACAACACACAATATATTCATAGATACTAATTTCTTTTATAGATAACTCACTTTTAAGACATGTCTTTTAGCGTCTAAACAACATATCAACTTCACATTAAGGATTGATGATAATTCTAGAAGTGTACCATTCATGTCTGGTAATATTTTCTTCATAGGTGGAAACTTATTCATCATCCTTTTTCTAAATCTGAAGGAACTCATTTTATATCTTCATATTAAGAATTAAATGAACATACTTATTGAAAAATAAGTTCTTAAACTCATCCTATTCTATATAGTAAATTTCATATCTTTTCCTTGTATTCTTGATTAAATTCCACCACTGGTGCACTTCACCTTTTAAATGATAAACAACTAAAATTAAATTTTCATGTTCCAAACAGTGAAGTAAATAAACTATATTTTCAATGGTATTAATTCATTGTTATATATAAGGTGGATTAGAATACCCACTAAAATAAGGTGGATGTTTCCTCATGAAGGACTCAATAGAAATTTGTTCCCTTCACTGTTCGTTTGGAAGTCCATAAGGATTCATAGCTTCTATATGTATGGTGATAAGATTTTTCATTCCAAATTCCTTAACATTTGGTTGTTCCGGATGAAATTATTTTCATTTACCATGGAATTAATCATTAAAATATTTCTTTTGGGTCCCATCCATTGACTAAAACCAAAATCATAGAGTAAGAAACAATCGTCATAGTGAGGAACCACATAATCCTGAATAACCACTTATAGGATTTATAACTTATAACACATTCAATAATATATGGTAAATTAGGATTGAACTAGGTTATTAATTGGCAAATTATATTTAAATCATTCATAATGATTCATGGTTAGTTTTTAAATTTCCAGATAATAACCCATTGGCCAGTCAAACAAGGTGTGTAGCAGGGCCCATTGTCATGTACCTGGTTACGATTGATTCATGACTGATGCACCTTGTAAGATTTTTTAAACCTAGGTACATTTTTCATAGATCCATATCCACTTATATTATCTTTAGGGGGATATATTTTTATGAAACCACTTACCCTATTCTTTACTGAAATTCCAAGACATTTTCTTATACTTTAATTCATCCTTAGACTTATCCTTAGACATGTGCTTGGGTTATCACTAATGTTTCTCATCCTAGTTTTCATAGGATAACTAAGATTTTCCTTTGATATCAACTATTAAAAACCAATATTTATGTACATATAAATTACATCCCTTTTTTAGAATACATAATACCTTACACAAACACATGCTCAAATCTAGGCGGAGGATAATTTTTCAGGGGGTACCGTAGTAGTAATGTAGTGGGTAGTATAGTAGTACTATATAAGGTGATGTGCAGTACTCAGTAGGTACTGTACAGTACTATAGAAGGTACTATGCAGTACTATAGTTGGTGATGTAGCGGGTACTGTATCAGGCATTGTTTGGCATTGTAGCAGTAGGGAATATTCCCTAGTTTGGGCCTTCAGGACACTGATCTGGTCCCTGAGTCCTTTATGGCCTTTGGTCTACCCAGTACTTTAGGTCAGTAAGGCCTTTGGGCCACCTCAAGGCTTTCAGGCCACCAAGTGTAGATGAAAACCAAACAACCTAAAAGTAACAAGCTTCAGAAGGAGGATGAGAAAAGAGTTTTTACTGTAGCATAAGATAAATTGATTGCAAGAATGAGAGGGTATGGCACATGCCATCGGGGCAAGCCTTTACATGTACGACCAAGCCTATCTGAATAGTCAGGAAAAGGTGGAGAGCTAGTTTCCTGATGAAGATGGTGGGGAGGATCAATTCAAATTAGTTATTCTGGGTTCTATGTAATGTTTGATTCCTACAGGCAATGAATTATTCAAAGGCCTACGGGCCATGTAATACTTACGCCTACCAACCTTGTAAGGGTTCCACCTCACCCCTTGAAAGGTGTATTATCAAAAATCAATAAAAATGAAGTTCTTCAGGCCATTGGATGGATAAGAAAAATGGTTATCTCAGATACTTAGTAACAGTAAACAATGGAGACATCTAAATAGAATCATGAGCATAAGGGTTTGAGAAATTTATTAGGAGAATAGAAGTTCATACCATCTGTGTCATTGATCATAAATAATAATAATGGAGTAATGATTTGTATCTCAAATTAAATGAATTATAATGAAATAAATAAAATAATCCATGAAATCATCACATAAGAATAAGGAAATCACTATGTGGTAACACATTAGCATATAAAATGATTTCTATATTAGTCAATGCATCACTACCAAGGAAATATTAGTAGTATGGGTTCACTCCCCTTACCATCTTGGTAACCATGGTTTACACCGATCATCATCTTACTAGTATGTTTTCATTCCCAAAACCATATTGGTATTCATGGTTCACTCCTAGGACCATTTTAGTAGTCAGGGTTCATAACCAAGACCAACATTGTCTATCCCCTAAGATATAAATATTTACCCAATGCATATGGGGGGAGATATAGGTCACACCCATCACATAATTAAAACCATACATATGAGTACCATAAGAACATATATCATATCATAATCCATAAAAAGAAATGGTTTTCATAAAAAATTTCATCATAACATAACCCATTAAAATGAAATAGAATTCATAAACAAAAATCCATCATAAACATAAATCAATAATAGAAAGAATAAAAATGGTAAAATTGAATCATATACCCATTAAATAAAAATGAACATCATATAATTTTATCTTATATAGATTAAATTTTGAGATATTACGTGAAAAGGATTCCTGAGGAAAATATCCTTTCGTCTTTGGAAACATTTTCTTTACTTGAAATGTTGTGCAATTTCAAAAAAAATTCTTTGAAAATAACCTTCTAAACATGTAATCATAGATTAAAGGTATTAAAGATTACTGAATGAGTAAAAATATGTTCATTCCATTTAAGTTAATAAAAAACATTCTTCTCGTACTTTTTCAGAAAAATTCAAAAATGTACTTTATTATGAAAACAACAAAAAGATTTCTTTCAAAATATTTTGTAAAAATATAAACACCGGTAAAAACTAATATAAAATTTTTATAAGAGTTGTAAAAATATTTTGAATTTTTTTTGAAGAAACATGGATGTATGAGATAAATATACCCCAGTAAGTACTTCTATATAAACAATCTTGGATATTTAAGAGATTGTGAAATTAACCCTTACATTAGGTAATATTCCCTCTGTACATGTCTCAAACTCCTGTATAGTTTTTTAAACATATTATTAACTTATTCTAGAATCATAATAATATTTATGATATCATATATTATAAATTTATGAAATTATATGGCATGTTTATGAATAAGTTTATATTAAATCAATGTTTATGGTAATAACTACTTTGTTTATCGTACATGTTTTGACATGTTATTCTTGATCCTATTACTTATATCATTATTTTATTACTTTTGAAATGTAAAAAATTATTTATATATCATATATATTTAATATATAAATATATAAAAAGATATTTATGTTAAATGGAATTACCATTCATAGAGGTGGTAATCTATATGTATGTGTGAATGTTATTTCTGATTTCTTATCATACTAAATGGGAGAAGTTAAATGAAATATATATATATATATATAATAATAAAATAACTATTATTATGTCATGTATTTCATTTTTATTCTTTATATATCTTTTTATAATCAATCTTTTAATGTTTAACCTAGAAGATGAATCTCAACGTCGTGGTTATAATAGGTTGTTAATATGCAGGAGTGATGATATCATTGTCTCAATGTAAAAGGGTCAGTATTTTTATGGTATATTAATTATAAAGAATACATATCATGCCATATATATTATTTATATCCATTATATCCATAATTATTCCCATACAAATAATGTAGTGATGAAAAATTGTTTACACCAATTTGTGGATACGATAATTTTTATATATTCATGTGTGGTACTATTGTTTTTTAAAGGTTGAATAAAAGGTGAAATATGTTTGTTCCATAATCATAACAACATCTAATAATATAGGTGATATTATAGTTATTACATTTTAATGGAGTCAATATATTAAGAGGAATTACAAGAAGAAACAAATTTAAGAAGAGTCTATAAGGATATTACAATCTCTTCAATGATCTCCCTCTATATCTCATCTTAGAGACATTAGAGTTGGTCTTTTGAGAGGAATACTGTAACATCCTGAGTTTTCATAATTAAACACTATTTTTTATTGAGTACAAGTATTTCCATATCGATCTTAAGTGAACAACTAAGTATTATTGAAATGTTACAGTTTTGATATATTTATTGGAATGGAAGGTATGAACAATATTAATTAAATTTTGAAAATATGGTTTACACATGTTAATATAATTAATTATTTTGGGACTAATTAATTATATATGAATACAATACCATAATTAAAAAAAGTAAATGTCTTTCTAAAAAACAATTCAAATGTGCACAAGTGTGTTTTATACCAATAAATTAATAAATCACACTTTTTGGAATATATTAGTGGAAAAATTATATAATATATTCAATTTAATTTTTTAATTCATATTATATGTTTTTTAGATATAATATATGAACATATTCAATTTTATTCATAAAAGGATTATTTAAAAAACACATTTTTCTGTATGTTGATGGAGAACCAATTTTATTCTAGTTTTTGTCACTTTTGTAACTTCTATTTTAAAAAATAAAGTTCTTATTTGGAATTTATACATAAACATTTTCTTTGGTTAAATTTTTGTAATTTTTATAATAAGATTCGTTTTTTGATGAATAGTTAAAAAATAATGCATTTTAATTGAAAACAACTTTTTCATCAAATTTATTTATGATGTTATGTAATAATTTTGAATGTTTTTAATGTATAATTATCTCATTTTTTAATAATTTAATCCAATTTAGGTCATTGTAATCAATTTCACATTGAAATTGGATATAGAAACTATGTGTAATTTTGAGCATTTTACTTTAAAAACTCATTTTCTCGATCTGTCAATAAGATTTGTTTTAGATTAATCATAGATATTTCTACGAATTTAATTTTCAAAAAAAGAACATAAATGTTTTCAATATTTATGACAATTTATTTTTAATATTATAAACTTATTTTTTTAAATAGTAACTTTGGTATTTAACTTACCGCGGTTACAGGTAAATCATGTAATTAATGATAAAAATAATATTATAAAATTTTAAAATTACCATAACACTTGTCATAATATCATTGGATGATTGGTTTTCGAACAAAATAAACCTTAGCCATAAATTATAAAATTATTAAGACACTTCGGTAATAATAAGACATTTACTATATTTTATTTATAGATAAGTTAAAAATGTCATACTCAAATTTTTAATAAGTAAATAATTTCGAATATAGGGTTATATAGAAAAACAATTCAACTAAATATAGTAATTTTAAATAAAATATGTTTATATACATCATCATAATTTATTTATAGATTTTATATATTGCATAATTAAATTTAATTGTCACATAATGATGATGTTGTAATTTAATTATTAAAGAATGAATCAAACCAATGATATGAATAATATAAAATTAAATATAATTTGAAATATCTAATGCCATAAATAAATATAATATATTACATTGAGATTTTATGTATTAGTTAAATTAGTATTTTTTAAGGAATAATGTTTTTATGAGTTTTTAAAAAAGACAAGTAATGAATAGTGTCAAAATTGACATAATTCATTTTTTAAAAGATAAAATATTTAATCAAATGATATAAAATTTCTAAAAATATAATATTTATTCAATAATTTTATATTATTTTATAAATGTCATTAATGACCCATTAATTGGACGTTTTCTATGTTATTGTAATTATATTTACTCTCAAAGTGTAAATTACTTGATAACATGGTAAGAGATAAAAGGGTTTGAACAAAAACATAAGGATTAAAAAAACATTATAATTTTACTTTTATGCATTTTTTTCACCCCAAATCTACTTATTTTTGAAATAATTTAGTTTTGAGTGATTTAAAATTAAAAATTAATTTATATTAATTTATTAATTTGAATAATTCTAAGAGATCACCTCCCCACTCTTATAAAGGTAACCCATTTTTATCTATTCATTACAATTTAAAACCCATTTTTATCATACAATCTCACCAAAAACATTCCTATAATAACTACCATCATTATAGAGTCCTTAGTTTAGGTATAACACTCACGTTAGAGGTGTCAAGGTGTTAATAAAAGGTGGTCATCCAAAAAAGATGTATTCTTTTAATTAAGTGTTCCTTTTTTATTTGTTCTTAAAAATAATTAAAATCATCTTAAACAACAATTAAATAATAACTATATAATAATCAATATACTTATATGTTATTATGTTAATATTATCACCTAAATCTATCTCCACATTCATTAAATGAAAATGGCTTAATCCATCGTGCGTACGTGTGAAATATCACCTCCACGAACTGATATAATTTTTTTCTATAATCAACTCTCAATAATGGTTATAATGGTGGAATTAATTATTATAAATTATATTCAAGAAATTTAATCATTATAATAGTATTATATATCAATTACATTCTTATTTACCATGAAAAAAATTATAACTTTGTTTGTGTGTATGTGCGAACTATCACCTTCATGAAGCGATGTGATTCCTTTTTAATAACCATGTCACGTGGATAATATATATCATTAAATGAGTAATAATTTATTAACAATATTATTATCATTATTTAAAGAGAATATTATTGTTAATTTCTTTCTATAATGGTCATTGAAAAATGTAAACGCTACTCACGCATGTGTATGACCTACCGTCTCGATGATTATAATGTTGTTCATTTCTAATAACCATACTTAATGTTTTCATTTAAAATTATAATTTATGTTTATATTTGATACTAATTTCATTAATATCATTTTATAGATGATATATTAATGACATATTTGACATTATTCGAGTTACCGATGTAATTTTTTACTCATGTTCTGAATATTGTCAAAATATCTGACATGAACTTAAATAATTAAGTAATTTTTATAACATTATAATAAGTGATATAATAGAAATAATAAACATAAAAACAATTTTCTCAAGGAATTATAAATTATCTTGTTTTTATTACTCTGGAATATAAATAATGTACATAATAAGTCAGAGTCACGGTAAAGGACTCATTTACTAAAACATAGTTCTAAGTGTTTTATAGATTTAATCTTAGTAATAATTTTAAATAATGTTAATGTTTTAAGTCTGGTTTTATTAATTTATTTATATGGATATAAATGTTTATAAATGTTAATTTTAAAATTTATTTAAAAATATTCAAAGGGGAATATGACACTTTGATTAAAAAATATATTTTATAAATGTTTTAAATTGTTTTTCTAATGGATTGAATATTTCAATATGTTGAAATGTTTTCTTATGAGTGAAAATGATATTTTATGATTGAAGTTCTGAAAATTGAAAGATTTTATATGGTATTTTTTTATAATGGTACTTATTCATTTTTACAGGTGAGCCCGATATAACTTATACGAATGGTTGAGCCCTATTATAACTCAGGGGTTAGCCCAATATATCTTATATGATGGGTTGAGCCCCATTATAGCTCATGAAGTATGGGTAATCCTAATATAGATTATATTTAGGGTTATCCACATTATAGATCTCCAATTCATTCGGTACTTTGGATGTCGAAGTTGACCTTATAGTAATTCCATTTTTAAGGGAGAATAAAAAAGTGATCTTTTAATGATGTTCTGATGCACCTATGTGTTTCTCAATTCCTGATAAAGAGTTTATTTGAAATTTTTTGACGGTTTTAATGTTTCACAGGAATAATAATTTCATTATTCATGTCTATTATTGATATTTTTGTGCTCATACCAACTTTTAAAAAAAATTCACATGGTATAAGGATGGGTAAGAGAAAGGAGGAAGTCAATATTAATGCTATTAATATTTTTTTCAAGAAATATAATTTTTTAAAAGATATAGATTATGAAAGAAATGGAAAGTTATTAGAAGTTTCTAGGAGAAAACATTTAAGTTTTTATGTCATAATAATGTCCCAATTATCTAAAACATGAAATTGAAAAGTTCCTTGAATGCAAATTCTAGTTCAAAAACATTAGAACAAGTAATGTTTAAGGTCGAGTCCTCATAGTTGGTATTCGTGGTTGGTTTTGAAAAATTTGGTGAATATGATTTATTATTAAGATATATGGATATCATCATAGGTTTATAATTTTCAAGTTGTTTGTATGTTTAATCTCATAGAATCCCTTTTGAGGATTTATGTTATGAAATTTTAATTAGACTAATATTATATTTAGAGATATTCATTTTTGATGAAATTAAGGGTTATTATATTTTGGGATGAAAAATGAAATGTGTGAGATAAACTATGAGGTAAAAACGTATATTTTATGGTTATTTTTTATGATTTTACCATATTTCAAAAAAATATATAATAATTATATTGTTTTATGAAAAAGAAAAACTCGTAAGATGGGATAAAAACTGGAACATCCAGTATATCCACAGAAATTGAACCAATGACAAAAGGGAGGAAAAGGTTCATCTTCTACCACTATCCTACATTATGTTCCATGTTAGTATAGATTTTTATTTTTAGTTAAATTATTTTATGGATAAAAAAATTTGATTTTGGTAGAAAATCCTTTATTGAACAGAAAAACATGGGATTTGAATATTTTGGGTGATTAAATGATTCATATTGTTTCACAAGATATTCAACATTTTAGGAATTCTATAGCATAATGGGAAACATAATACTATTGTATATTAATTCAAAATAAAATGATGAATTTTATATTTGGAAGAATAAAATATTTTTTTGTGGACATAGGGTGGTTTATTTTTTTTCTAGAAATAATTAACCTATCATATACAATTTTGTATTAGGGAAATTAAATTTAGTTATGATACTTTTAGAGTAGATTTTTTATTTGGAGACAACTTTTAAATTTTATCTCAAAATAATATGTGACTGAATTCTTCAAAATTTTGAGTTTTAATATTAGTCAATAAATTTTTGAGGATCTTTATGCTTAATGATTTTTTAATAGTCTATGTAAAACTTTGGGTATTACTGTTGAATTTTAGAAATTGAACTTGTTTTCCATTATAAAAATATATTTTTTGAATTGTCATCTCTTATACAAACCATTTTGGTTTTGGATAATGAATAAATATAAGATAAATACTTGGGTAATCATTTTTTTATTTTGTGATTCTCTAGATTTTGATCCTAGTGATTCAAAAATTCCTCATAAATACTCATCCCTTGGAGAAAAAGATGAGTTTTTGGGGAAATTTATTAAACGAATAAAGTCTAATTGTCAAGTAAGTATATTTCGTTATAATCTTATTCTGTGTAGTAATAGAATTCCTCAACACTATGAAAATAATATTAAAAAAATTCCATTTACATTTCCTAATATGAAGTTAAATACTGTTTAACCCATCTAAAATTTATGGTTTTATGACTGTTAACTTTCTCCTAAATTGTTTTTCTATCACTCTCCATCATAACTTGATATTTATTTTTCTCTTCAATATACATGGTTTCCTACATGGAACCCCCTTATTTGTTATCTCAGGGGATCTCTATACATAACTTTCTTTCTTTTAAATTTGTATTTTTAATAATTCTTTTTTCGATGTGGGATTGAACTAAAGGTATTTTGAAGAAACATACATTTGTTACTGGAACCAAATTCCAATTGAAAGGATGAAATTTTCAAAATAAGGGGAGAATGTAAAATTGCGAGTTATTTTAGAGGGAAACACTATGTTTCATAGCATACATGATACACCACATCGATCATACGATAACAGCTAAATATTATTTAAATTTTTTCATTTTAACATAGCCATTGGAATGGAGGTTTTGAAAATTATTAACTGAATTATAAAAATATTGTTTACACATGAAATATAATTAATTATTTGGGGACCAATTAATTATTAATGAATTAAAACCCCTTTATAAAAAATGAATTTTTTTGTGAAAAAAACAATTTAAATGCGCACAAGTGTGTTTTCTACCAATAAAAAAATAAATCACAATTGTTTTATTATATTAGTGAAAATATATATAATATATTAGATTTATAATTTATAATTCATCTTATATTTTTTCTCGACATGATATATGAAAAAATTAAATTTTATCCATGAAAGGAGTATTTTTCAAACAAAAGGCATTTCTAAAGCCTTTTGATGGTAAACCCATTTCAAATATACATTGTGACACTTTTATAAATTATATTAGAAAAATATATACTTCTTATTTTTATTTGGGACATAAAAATTTACTTTTTTTAATTTTTTGTTTTTTTTATAGGATTCATTTTCTAATCAATAGTGAAAAAATAATGCATTTAAATTAAAAACTACATTTACATAATATTTATTTATAATGATAAATAATTTTTTTTGAATAGTTTTAATTTATAATTAGATCAATTTTTTATCATTTAACCCAATTTAAGTCACTATAATTAATTTCACATTGAAATTGGATATAAAAACTATGTGTACTTTTGAATGTTTTACATTAAAAACATGTTTTCTCGATCTGTCAACAGGATTAATTTTTAATTTATTTTATCCACTTATGTTAATTGAATTTTGAAAAATGAATATAAATAGTTGTAATCAGTATTAAATTTTTTTTCTAATAGGATCAAAATAATTTTTTTTAATAGTATATTTAGTATTTTATTTCACAAAGTTAAGGAGAAATCAGGTAATTAAAGGTAAAAATAATATTATAATATTATAAAACGACCATAACACTGGTCCTAATATTATTTGATGACTGGGTTCAGATATAGATCAATATTAGGATGAAATTATAACCTTTTTAAGCCACTTGGTTTAGAATATTACATTTATTATATTTTATTTAACGATAAGTTGAAAATGTCATACTCTTATATTTAATAAGTAATTAATTTTTAATATAGGGTTATAGAGATGATAAATTACACTATAAATATTTATTTTAAAGATAAAAGTTCATATATATCATCATAATTTAATTATAATTTTTTGACATCACATAATTAAATTTAATTGTGACACAGTGATGATGCATTAATTGATTTGTTAAATAAAGAATAAAATAAATGGTAATAATATTATCAAAATAAATATAATTTAAAACATTTTGTGCCATACATGAATATTATGTATAAATTTGTAATTTTATAGACTATTTAATTTTGATTATTCTATGTAAGCAAGATGATACGTTTTTGTTAAAATTCATTAATGAATGGTGTAAAAATTGACAAAATTTATATATTAGAATTTAAAATAATTAATTAAATGATATAAAAATTTTAAAAA
This sequence comes from Viscum album, assembly GCA_963277665.1. Taxonomy (NCBI): domain Eukaryota; kingdom Viridiplantae; phylum Streptophyta; class Magnoliopsida; order Santalales; family Viscaceae; genus Viscum; species Viscum album. The sequence goes on along the minus strand of OY728157.1, from coordinate 1,842,424,130 downwards.
TATAAAATTGGACCAAAAAGTATTAATATTTTTATGAATTCATTAATGAATCATTCAATGGTCGTTTGGATTTTTATGGTAATCATATTAACCCATATAGTGTAAATTACTTGATAAAATAGTAAGAGTTAAAAGGGATAAAACAAAAAGTAAAGGATTAAAAAATAAAACAAAAACATATCTAATTTTTAATGTATGAATTTACTTCTACCCAACATCATCCTATATTAGAAATAATTTATTTTCGTACAATTTTGAATATGAAATTAATTTATATTAATTTATTACTTGGAATAATTGAAAGAGTGGCCCTCCCTCTACTATAAAAGGGTGTTCATTCATTTCTATTTCATACACTTCAAAAAAAATTGGTTCAACTAATATCATACCAAAACCCTTCATAAAATTACCACACACATTCTATAGTCCTTATTTTAGGTTTAACACTCACATTATAGGTGTTAAGGTGTTAATCAAAAGAGGTCGTCCAAATAAGTGGTTTTGTTTTTATTATGTGTTTCTCGTTTATTTGTTTTTCCACATACTTAAAATCATCTATAATTATTATGCAATAATAAATAAAGTATCTTTAAAATAATAATATGTTTTTATTTTAATTTCATCACATAAATCCATTTCCACTTCATTCAAATTGAAAATAATTAATTGTTTGTGTGTATGTGTGAACAGTAACCACCACGAACTGATATAATTTCGTTTTCCATCACCATATCTAAAGAAGGCTAAAATGATAGATTATTTTTTATAAATGATATTAATGAAATATTTATCTTTATAAGTGGATAATATATCAATTAAATTCTAACTTCTCATGCACATAAAAATGATAATGTCCTTCATGTGTGTGTGTGTGGACTGTCACCTCTACGAAGCGATGTGATTCATTTTTAATCACCACATCACACGGATAATATAAATTAGTATATTTAATTTATTAATATGATATTAATAATATTATTATAATTCAAAAAATATATGATAATTATTAACTTCTTCCCATAAATTTCACTGAAAAATGGAAATGTTACTCATGGGTACGTATGACCTACTATCTTGATGGATATATTATTGTTCATTTTTTAACAACAATACATAATGGTGTAATTTAAAAATTATTATTTATATATAAATATGATAATAATTCCATGAATATAATTCTTTTTATTATGTATTAATGACATATTTGACTATATTTGACGTACTGAAGTCATTTTGGGCTCACGCTCTGATTAATGTCAAAACTTCTGATGTTAACTTAAATAAGTAAGTAATTGTTAAAATAGGGTAATAATTGATATAAATGGAATAATAAAAATATAAATAAGTTTCTGAAGAAATATTAAATTCACCTAAGTTTATTAAACAGGAATATAAAGAAGGTATGTGATGATTCGAACTCATGGATGGGGACTCTAACAAAATCATCGTTTTAAGTGTTTTAAATATTTATTGTTCAAAATCTTTCTCATTCATGTACATGTTTTAAAAAAATATTTATTTATTTATGTAGACATAATTATTTTAAAATTTTATTTTTCTAATTTATTTAAAATGATTCAAATTGGTATGGGACACTTTGATTCAAAAATCTCTTTTATAAATGTTTTTAATTTTTTTCAAAATGGATTGATTATTTCAATAACATAAATTTTTTTATTATGAGTGAAAATAAATATTTTTGAGTTATGTGTTGAAAATTTAATTCTTTTATGTGTTATTATTATATAATGCTACTGGTAATTTTTTATGGTCGATATCAATATAGATTATAGGAAGGTTTGAGCCCCATTATTTCTCAAAGGTGAGCCCAATATAGCGTATACGGAGGGTTGTTCCCCATTATTGATCATGAAAGATAGGTGAGCTAGATATAACTTATTTTAAGGGTGATATACATTATAAACCTCTAGTGCATTGGGTAATCTAGAGATATAAGTTGGCCTTTTGGATATTAAATTTGTAATGGTGAATGTAAGAGTGATATGGTAACTATACCCTAAGGAACCTATGTTATTTTTATATGCATGATAATGAGTTTTAGGAAAATATTTTTAATTTCATTAATATTTTAAAATTACTAACAATTTATTTCTTCATGCCCCATACAGAGATTATTTTTCTCATCCAAAGTTTTAAAATGTTTTTATATTGTATAAGGATGGGTAAGAGAAGGGATGTAGTCCAGATAAATGTTATGAAGTTTCTTATCAAGAAAAAGAATTCATGTATTTTTAGGAATTTTAGATTATGAAAAAATGTATAGTGAGTTTTTATGTCCACTTTTTAATATATAAGTTTTAATGGAATAGTTATGGTCTAATTCCTTATAACTATAAACTAAAAAGATGCATGAATGTGAATTCTAGTTTAAACACACTAGAATAAGTTATGTTTAAGGTCGAGTCTTTATAAAAACAACCTATGTGATGTTACTAGGTATGTTAATAAGGAAAATTGGTAGGTTTTGGTTGGTTTTAAAGGATCAAAGTTGTGTGAGGATATGAGGGATGAGGTTCTTTTTCATAATTGTGGTGAGGGTCAATTTTGGAAATCCACAAAATATTATAATATAATAAGGATATTCTAGTGAAAAAAATCCAAATGAAATATAAATGATTGAGATGTGACATTTTCAACCATATAATTTCCAATTTATGATTATTTATCATTCTTTATATTTTTAAATATTTTAATAATATATTAAATCAGAAAAATTTCTTTATTTTTAAATTTTATAGTACTCACATAATTTGGAATTAAATATATCTATAAAAATTGAGAATTTAAATGAAATGGTTTCACACATATCTCATATATCTTATAAATCCATAAAATTTGTTTGATTTTGTAATTCATAAAAAATATATCAAAATTAATATTATTAAACTAAATTATTTTATTTTTCTAATATTAAATAAATATAGTTTTAACATTGAAGAATCATATAACATTTTTATGTAATTTATCAAAAATAAACAAAAAAATTATAAGGATAATAATTTATTTATGATAAAAATAGAAATTTAGATTCATTCATACCAAGAATTTATCCCTTTTTGGCCACGTAAATGATATTAAATACAAGAGAGTGATATATTGTAACTATCAATGAATATAAATAATATATAAGTTATTTTCAAGGACTAGTTTCCATTAAATAACAATAATTTGATATAAGGGTGTTAAGGGTCTAAACCACCTATTCAATATTTTTTTAGACACATTTAGATTTTATTTTAAACCTTGTTATTTTGATTTAACCTTTTTTAATCTATTATAATATTAATTTTTGGTAACAAATTATTAAATATCAAGAGGTTATAAATTATTACTTATATGGGGTAAATTTTTCATAAATATACACATTAATAAATATTCGGACTTATAATAATATATTTATGTTTTTTCTAAATATTATTTTTCATTAATTTAATAATATATTATTTTTGAAAAATATGATTTCTGTCAATTTTGACATGATTCATAACATTATATTTAAATAAAATCCAAAAAATTAGATAACCTCAAACCAAATATTTTAAGACCCTCCAAATAACTTCTAGTAACCTATAAAATTTATGTAGCACCATAATTAATTCAAATTATATTTGTTTAGACATTTTTAATATCATTTATTTGATCCTTTTACTAATTAATCAATTACTTTGTTATCATTGTGTCACCATTTATGTTAATTATTTGTTCACTAAAAAAATAAATAAATTATAATGATTTATAATAAAATTTTAGATTACATAGTACCATTTATAGTACAATTTAACTCTGGTATTACCCTATATTAAAAAAATTATAGTTATTAAAAATATGAGTATGATATTTTTAACTAATCTTTAAATAAAATATAATAAATGGAATATTTTTACCCAAGCGCATTTAAAATATATAATTTTGGACTAAGGTTTATTTTTTTCATAACACATTTATCCAATTAAATTAGAAAAAGTGTTAGGGTAATTTTATAATATTATAATATTATTTTTACCTTTAATTATTCCATTAACCCTTAACCGTGGTAAATAAAAATTTACTAAAGTTCATATTCTTAATATCCAAAATATTAAGTTTATCCTATTAAAATCCAAATATCAAACTCATTACAACCATTCATGTTCATTTTTTGGAATTCAATTCATAGAATTGCAAGAATTAAATTTAACTCTAATCACGCAGACTAGGAAAGATGGTAGGTTAAAATAAAATTCAAACCTTTAATATGTTTAAATAAATAATTTCAAAATAAAAATGATTCCAATGACCTATATTGGATTAATATATGTTTAATTTAACTATTTTTTCTTTAAAAATGAATTTAAATGATAATAATTATTTAAACAAAGAAATCAAATTTTAACTATAATGTTGTATCTTTCACTATTCATCAAAAATGAAACTTCTCATAAAAATAATTAAAATTAATGTTATGTTAATTTTGAAATTAAAAATTCAAAAAAAAATATTAAATTAAATTTATAATAACTTATAATGTTAATTGTGTTATTGTTCACCAAAGAATATAAAAAAATAGTTCCTCTAAAAAAATAAAATTTCTAAATACATAAAGACTTTACCAAAAATTATTCATTTCATTATACTTTTTTTTATTTATATGAAAACATTTAAAAATTAGTCATTACTATTCATATTACTATGTTAAATGGATATATTATATGTATCTCATTTAAATAATTATAATAGTAAAGTGTTGTTTCACAGAAACTCAATGTCGCATGTAACATAATCTAGTCTGGTGTGGTGTGTAGTAAAAGTTTAGATTGGTGTTGTGTATAACATAATATAAACATAGTGTTTTTATAATATATATTCAGTGTCATACAAAGTAAAAACTATCCTATATATGAAATTAATTCTAAAAAAATAACTTCACAAAATTCCAGGGTGTTACACTATAGTAAACTCATCCACTGCATGAACATGCTTTACTCTTGAGGCCTATGGATGGATCTCTATGAACAATTCATCTTCTTACTAAAATATTGTATCCTTTGTATTTAATGATCCCTGATCATAGAGAGGTATATAAATATTCTATAAGGACTTCTATTGATGTTCAGAGTGTCCATGACCATTGCACGTCTTCATAGGTGTAGAATAAGAATTCCATGTGTACAAAACCTTTCCACCCAGATAGAAATTAAGTAGAAAAATACATACTAAAACAGATGTTGTCGAGGAGGCTACCTACTGAAACAACTTCCAACACCTTCATGATTCACATTCCACATCAACTTCTTTCTTTTTTCACCACTATGGTCTCTACTGGGTGGATGAGAAGGGGGTAGATTAGCCAAAATTTCATTCCATGATCATATCTACTATCATAACCATATCTAACATCTCCATATATATATGAAGCCTGAATATAATTTTTTTGATATAATATCTGATCAAATAAACTTTGGGTACTTATAAACCTTAAACTCATCATTCTTTACTACCTCTAGATAAAAAAACTAGTTCCATGAACCAATTGGTTTTTTGAAACACTGATCACACTCCATGGTATAAAAAAAGGTACAACATAGACTTTTACATTATAAAAGACACTAGATAGAACTCTTAGATAAGTATGGTATTCAAAACATTCTAGTCCAATCCCATGTTCCTATCCACCTATACAATGAAATCTCAACATCGCTTTCTTGGACCCTCATGTCCGAAAGATACACACTTCACCATTGATACTACCATATGTATCTAGTAATTTTAAGGTATATTCAATATTATTAAGACAACATAATACCTCTGGGGTATCATTCATATTTTTTAAGGGATATGGTTTCATTCATAAGTTCTCTTGAGATCGATAATTTTCTCCTCTAACACTTGGATATACCTAAAAACATCATTCTTAAATTTATATACATTTTGGACCATGACACGAACTGCGTGCATGATATCCTCTATAAGATTCTGATCTAGAGGAGGATTTCCTTAGTGATAACCCACTATAACCATTTATCAAACCCATGGAAGAGGTCTCAGAGGTATATCACTACACCTTGAAAATATAGAAAATGATCAAATGGAATAATAATCTCAGTACAAACTAGTTAACCATCACTAAAAACAAAGATTTAGTTCAACAAATCAGCACATGAGACACGCATTATGACAACCCTGCTTTTTATTACAACATAAACATGATTTATTACATAAAACATCACTTGATACAACAAATAAGATTGAGAGTTTTAGTGTCTTTGGGGATTATGATCATTACATAAAAACTTAAAACATGAAATAGAACATCTTTATTGAAAACATCCTTTACATGACCACTACATTCCTTCGTACTTAGCATTGCATGGGATAACCTGAGGACATGCATAAGAAAAGGGTGAGCTATAAAGACCAGTAAGGGAGTACACATGGAATAACATGAGGAGTACAATACATGTTAGAAAATAGCCATATCAATAGAGAATAAGAAAAACATGAACATAAAGTCATGATAAATCATGATAATCATAACATGGAAATGTGGAAACAACACATAACATGAAATTAGCATTAGCCAAGGCTCATTGCGCATGGAGCATGAGTAAATCCTCATTGCACATAAAGCATGAGTAAACCCTCGTTTCAATTGAATTAGAATGAGTCAAAACTCATTTCACATGATGTATCGCGATACTATACTTTACCCAATGCATTGGAGCGCTATAAGGGTGCACCCTTCTTAAACATTTCATTTCATGCATAAGTGTCCCACATGGATCATAAAACATGGATTCATAAAACATAATCATTTATTCCACAATAAAGGAATGTTTAATTAATACATGAAACTTTACAATCGATAAGTAAATGTTCATAAATTTGAATACCCTTGATGGAGAAATGGGCATGGTATTCACTATACAATGACATTGGCTTAGAAAATCGGTGCGATTTCGGCAGCGTAATGGTGTGACATAAGAATTCCTAAAAATGGTTGATGATAGAGAATAGGGTTACTCATCATATTTACATGTAACGAACAGTAATGAGGTCATATAGATACATGTCCCAACAATTTTAATGGAATTTAGATTCATGATACAAAAGTATTGCTTGAATGTAAAAGAGGAGAGAGAAGTTTCTTTCGATATTTCGGCATAGTAACGGGTGTACATGGGAGAAATTTAATGAGAAATAAAGGGTATCCCATCATTAAAAAATAAATAGGGATATATGAGGGAGGTGATAAAAATTACCCCAACATTTATAATGGAAACTAAAAGGGCAAAACAACTTAAGGAAAATTGGACAAAAATGAGAAAGGAAGAAAAACCCCTTACTTGGAAGTGTGCTTCCAGAGGCTAGAGAGAGGCTTGTGAGAGGCTTCTTGGGAGATTGGGGAACCTTGGGAGGATTATTTAGAGATTAGGGCAGAGGTTGGACGAACTTCAAAGGATTTTAGTGAGGATTAAGTGGGATCTTGGGTGGGTTTATATAGGAAAGGTGAGGGAATTCTTTATTATTTACGTTTGGGACCCCTTATATTAAATTAATCCAAACCACAAATCATCCCATGGGTTCTGCCCATGTTTTTTGGTAAAGGGAAGAGGAAAATAATATTTTTTAACGCCAAGGACCAAACTTCTTAAAATAGTAGGGTTGCTTATGTGGAGGTGAGTCACACTCCCATGGAAATTAATTTAAAAAGACAAGGAGTTTAATAAGTCTTGAGGGGTCCATTAATGCTTTGAAAAGTAAGACAAAAAAACCAAAAATCACATTATTTTAATGGTAAAGCATATATTGGAAGAACATAAAGATTATAGTATATTATTACATCACTATTGGGTCATTATGATGTCATAAAACACACTATATATTTAAACGGTATTTAATTTTTACTCAAAAATTTGACTATCTCAGAAAATTATGAAAAATTCACCATTGGATAATTTCGATGTCCTGATTCCAAAAATAACATTAATTTTATCTAAATAATTTTCTAAATATGTTAATTTTCTCTTTTAATATAAAACCCGGCATTTATAAAAAATTCACGGGTTTTGACAAAAATGGCTTTCAAACCTTAATTAAAATTATAATTGCATTCATAAAATTACATGATAATTTATATATAATAAAATTAATCTAATAATAATAATAATAATATTTTATTAAATTATTATTTAATTCATAAATCCCTTAATTTAATAAAATATATTTATTTATTAAATAATAACTAAAAACACCATTTGTACATTAAAAAGTATTTACAATGTATCAATAATGAAAAGAAATTATATTCATCATTATATACAAAAATAATGTACATAAAAATAGTACTATCAATTAGTTACATAACCCCTTAAAACAGCCTCATAAGACCTAAGGGTGAGGTGTGCGATGGTGACAGACTCTTGGGGTGGCTCGGATAACATCGCTCGAGTGGTAATTTCTATAAACTTCCACTTCTCTCGTAGACTATCCCATTTGAGCTTGACATGGTGAAGCTCAGCTTGGCCTTGGTCAAGAGCGAAGCCCAAGAACTCCACCTCTTTTTCAAGCTCTGATAAATGGGCTTCGTATGGGGAAATTCTACTGGATGAGGCCATCGCTTCCTTTGTCTAAGTAAAATTAGATGTGTTAAAGCCCTATATTTATACTAATCATGTGATCATTGTTCAATGGTTATAAAAGAAATGGTCACAATTCTTATCATAAAACCAATGAATTAAATATTTTATAAAAACATTTTATATAAATAGACATTTAATAAGATCAAGAGGGATTTTCCATTAATGAAACTTTGGGTCGTTACAATATCCCCCCCTTAAGAAATTTCACCCTTGAAATTTTCCTTTTCCCACACTAAAACAGATGTGGGTAACTCAGCTTCATCACTTCCTCTGGTTCCAATGTTGCTTCTTCAAACTTTTTGTTTCTCCACAACACCTTGCCGAGGGGTATTTTCTTATTTCGTAGAACTTTTTCTCTATGATCTAAGATCTTCACTGGTTGCTCCACATAAGAAAGATCATCTTCCAATTGTACCACCTCAGAAGAGAGTACATGTGAAGGGTCCGGTATGTACTTCCTTAAGAGGGATACATGAAAGACATCATGTACATTGGCCATAGTAGGCGGAAGATCTAGTCGATAGGCCGCAACACTGACATGATCAAGAATCTCGAAGGGACCGATGTACCTTTGACTTAACTTCCCTTTCTTTCCAAACCTCATGACCTTCTTCCATGGAGATATTCATAGAAAAAACATGTATCCAACTTTAAACTCAAGGTCTCATCGATAATTATCTGCATAACTCTTCTGTCGACTCCGGGCTGCCTTGATATGCTGCTGAATGGTTTTCACCTTCTCCACTATTTCCTTAACCATTTCTGGTCCAAGAAACTTACGTTCACCGACCTCATCCCAACATGTTGGTATTCGGCACCTTTTCACATACAGGGCTTCATATGGTTCTATTTGGATGCTCGAGTGGAAACTGTTATTATAAGAGAACTCAACAAGAGGAAGATGTTGATCCCATCCTCCATTAAAGTCCATTGAGCATGCTCTCAACATATCCTAAGTGTTTGGATAGTTCGCTCGGATTGGCCATTAGTTTGAGGATGATAGGTCGTACTGAAGTTCAGTTTAGTATTCAGAGCATGTTGAATACTCTTCCAAAACATAGAGGTGAATCTTGGATCTCAGTCAGACACAATAGATAGTAGTACTCCATGCAACCTTACCACTTACCTGATATATATCTGTTCTAGTTGATCCAATGAGAAATCCTCCCGAATATCAATGAAGTGTGCAGTCTTTGTAAGACGATCCACAACAACCCATATTGAATTGTTTCCTTTGGATGCCCTCGTAAGTCCAGTGACAAAGTCCATGGTGATATTTTCCCATTTCCATTCTAGTATGGGCAATGTTTTCATCATCCCCTTAGACTTCTGCCTCTCTGCCTTCACTTGCTAACACACCAGGCACATTGATGTATATTCAGCAATCTCCTTCTTCATATTATCCCACTAAAAGTTTTCTCGGAGATCTCGATACATCTTTGTGCTCTCTGGGTTAATAGTGAAATTTGAACTATGTGCATCATCCAGAAGTTCCTTTTTCATCTCCGGACTTGATAGAACACATAGTCTTTTCCCAAACTGCACAATTCCTTCTTCATTAAAATTAAACTCTGAGGATTTCCTTTTTTCGATACCACCCACTTTTTCTTGAATTCCCACATCATCCTTTTGATCATCATTTAACCTTTCCAAAAGAGACGGTTGATCAATCATTTGTGAAAGGATCGATGATTTTCCCTTCACTATGATCTCCATGTCCATCTTCATCAATTCTAAGAAGATTGGATCCTTCTCAATTTTCATCATTGATAGAATCCCTGGATCCTTTCTACTTAGGGCATCTTCCACCTTGTTCGCTTTCCCAGGGTGGTAATGGATTGAACAGTCATAATCCTTGATGAGCTATATCCATCTTCTCTGGAGCATATTAAGCTCTTTCTGGGTGAATATATATTTAAGACTCTTGTGGTCAGTATATATCTCACATTTCTCTCCATAGAGATAATTCCGCCAGATTTTCAAGGCAAAGATCACCGCCTCCAACTCCAGATCATGCGTTGGATAGTTTCGCTCACGGATTTTCAATTGCATTGAGTTATAGGATATCACTTTATCATTCTACATCATCACACATCCTAATCCCTTCTTCGAAGCATCACTGAATACCACAAAAAGTTTCCCACATGTGGGTAAAGTGAGTATGGGTGCAGTGATAAGACTCTTTTTCAACTCCTTGAAGATTTCTTCGCATTCATCACTCCAAGAAAACTTTACTCCCTTTAGAGTTAGCTTCGTAAGAGGGTTGAACAATCGTGAGAAATTTCTCACAAATCGTCGATAATATCCAGCTAACCCCAAGAAGCTACAGATATCCGTTACCGATGTTGGCCTCGGCCATCCCTCAATTTAATCTGTTTTTGAGGTATCCACAGATATCCCATTGCTTGTGATGATATGGCCCAATAATGAGACCTCCTTCAACTAGAACTCACACTTGCTATACTTTTCATTGAGCTTCTCCTTGCGCAAAGTCTCCAGTACAGTTCTTAAATGCTCCTCATGATCCTCCTTGGTTTTAGATTATATTAGAATATCATCTATAAAGACTACCCAAAATTTGTTTAGGTAATCTATAAAGACTCTATTCATTAATTCCATGATGATTTCTAGAGCATTAGTGAGTCCGAAAGGCATTACTATGAATTCATAGTGCCAGTATCTTGTGCGAAAAGCAGTCTTGGGGATATCTTCCTTCTTCACCCTTACTTGATAATATCCCGATCGCAAGTCCACCTTGGAGAAATATTGTGATCCATGCAGCTGATCAAACAAGACTTCAATTCTTGGGAGAGGATACTTGTTCTTTATTGTGATTTTGTTAAGTTCACGATAATCTATGAAAATCCGCATTAACCCATCCTTCTTCTTGATGAAGAGGACTGGTGCACCCCATGGTGAAGCACTTGGGCGTATAAACCCTTTATCCAGATTCTCCTATAGTTGTTTCTTTAGCTCTTCAATCTCTACAACAGCCATTCTATACGGAGTCTTTGATATTGGTAAATCCCTGGGTATAAGTTCAATTGAGAATTCAACATCTCTTCTAGGAGGAAGACCAGGCAGTTCCTCGAGAAACACTTCAGCGAATTCCCTCACAATAGGAATTTCTTCAAGGATGGTTTCTTCCTTGGACTCAATCATCAGAGCTAGATATGCGTGCTCATAAGGTAGTAATATCCACACTTGAGATGATGGAGCTAAAAGAGATTCATCTTCCTACTTACACTTGTAAAGAATCGTGGGTCGATTCTCCATATGGAGTGTGATTTCCCTCTCCCGACAATTTATGTTGGATCTATATAAGGAAAGACAATCCATTCCAAGAATTTCATCAAATTCCACCAGAGGGAGTATGACGAGGTTCGCTGGGAAATTCAATCCAAATATTATAATAGGGGAGGACTTATATTCATGGGATGCAATGATTACCCCATTTTCCATACTCACTGACATCTTCACTTCCATGATTTTTGGTGGTGCTGGGATTGTTCTACTAAGCTTTAAAGATATAAAAGAATGCGTAGAACCTAAATCAAAAATTATGTTCGCTATTCTTGAATTAATAACTAGCATACATGTCACCACTTCGTTGTCGGGGTTCACTTCGGATGAAGTGATGGCAAAAGCTCTTCCTTGCTGCCTTGGAAGTTGTTGGTTGTCTCCGAAAACCCTTGGATTAGGGCACTGATTTGAAAAATGACCTAATTCTTTGCATTTGTAGAATTGAACAATGCATTGAGGTTCGAATGGAGTGTTCCTCTCCTCTTTCGCATCTGCGGGTCTTTCTTGCTGACAGTTTACAGCTAGGTTCCCTTCTCTTCCACACCTGAAGCATTTCCTCATCCCCTTAAGGCAATTTCCAGGGTGCTTCTTTCCGCACTTTTGGAAAGTGGGGTGCTGAATCTTCTTAGCACCTTTGGATTTATCCATCGGCCCACCAGCAATGAAGTCCACTTTACGCTTCATATCCCCATGATACCCCTGTGATTCTTCGATCTCCATTTCGACCTTGAGGGCACATCAGACAATTTCCTCATAGCAGTCGAAGTCACAGATCGCTAATGCTTTCCACGGGCTAGGCTTCAGCCCACCAAAGAAGCAGTAAACTTTGCATTCTGGGGTAACGAAAAAGTCAGAAGCATATCGTGCAAGCCTTGTGAAGTTTTCCTCGTATGCTCCAACCGATTCTTCTTCTTTTAGCATGGGGGAAAGGAAGTCCCTTTCCATCATAAGCCGGAGGGTGCGCGGAAAATATTTATCGAAAACATATTCCGGAAATCCTTTCATTCCAATGCCTTGATCTCATCCTTAGGCTTCGTACTTTTGATCAACATCCACCATTGATCAGCTTCACCATCTATATGATAAGCTTCCAGGAGAACCTTCTCTTGTTCAGAACATTGAAGGATGGAGAAGATCTTTTCAATGGAGTTGATCCATTGTTCAACGATCGTGGGATCGGATGATCCACTAAAACTAGGAGGCCTTTGTCTCATGAAGCTCTCTATAGCAACTTGTTCTTTATTAGGGGGGTCTGGACGTTCCTCTTGACCCGTGTTTCTATTAAACACTTGAGTTAGATGAGAGAGAAGCGTGACAAAGCTCACGATTCCCGCTCCCATTGGATTGGGCATCTCAATAGTACAGTCATCACACTGATCTTCACATCGGTTATTAGACCGAGTCCTCCTATTACCGGCCATTGGCTGGAATAAAAGGATTGTTAGGGGTAACACATAAATGGTAATCCAAAGACAAAAGTTGATGACTTGTAAATAAACTTTCATTTCTTTAACTCATGAGTCTATAGGCTTCAATCTAGGCTTTTCATGATCTAATTTCTAACATATATTCTTAGGGGAATTTTTTTAATTCCCTTAATAAGGGTTCATACTAAGCTTGTGAATTTACCAAAGCATATCCCCCGGGAGTGTCGTAACCAAGAGTGCATCAAGGCTCGTTGTCGTGCACCAGTTCCCAATTCGAGTCTAGCTCAAAGTGGTGTTTTCGGGTTTTACCCCTAGGATACATATGTTCCAGAGCCACCTCTACCTTCTCGTATCCAGACAGGGATGTATTTTCTTGATAACCCACTTACTCAATACTCACCAAAACTTAGGGATGTTCTTATTGTACTTAGTCTTCTATCTAAGGCTTTACTAGGGTTTTCTAATCCTAATCCCAAAAATAACCAAACCTATCTGTTGATACCAACTATGAAAACCCTGCTTTTATTACAATATAAACATGACTTATTACATAAAACTTCACATGATACAACAAAAAAAGATCAATAGGGTTAGTGTATTTGGGGCTTAGGATCATTACATAAAAACAAAAAACATGAAATACAACATCTTTATTGAAAACATCTTTTACATGACCACTAAATTCCTTCATACTTAGAAGTGCATGGGATAACCTGAGGACATGCATAAGAAAAGGGTGAGCTATAAAGCCCAGTAAGGGAGTACACATGGAAAAACATGAGGAGTATGTTTCCGACGCTTTCGTCGGGGCGCGCGCATCCGTCTGTGAGGATGCGCTGCTGTTGCCCCACATTCCCGATTTCCAAAGGCGGGTGGCATTCACTCCTTGTTTAGGGACGTTTGATCCTTGATCGAAACGGGATGATGGGGTGTCGGTTCTTCCTTCCGTGGATTCCTCCTCATAACTCATCACCTTGTCCAGGTCTCCCTCATAGATTTAATACGTTGTTCGTGAATCTCATTCCTGGTGCCATATCTTCATGGACGCCAGTTAATTACACTACTTCCATCAAGACATTCCATAGGGTCTTGACATGGTAGCGACCTTCGGTCGGAGTAGACGGAAACATCAGGCATGTCGGGGCATCTCTGGGTGCGTAGACATAGGGGAACCTGTATTCTTCCTCATAAGAGAGAATCTCAAGGGTGCCGAACCCGAGGCATGTATCTGAGGTTTTACTCAGCTTACCTTGTTTAGCACAGGGTATGTTTCAAGATTAATGTCTAGCAAAGACGGTTACACCAAAGGCGTGTCTTCCGAGGTTTTCCTCAGGCATCTCATGTTTATCACGAGGTAGGCCGTGAGTTTAATGTCTTGCGGAGATGGAATGAGGGTGATCAGAACATTCCATAGAGACAGATCAGATTGGTATATCCCAAAGGGAGAACACCTGGAAAATGGGTGGCTCAGAACGCCCAATGAGGACGGATCCAAGGTGGTGCACTCCCTAGAGGAGAGATGTCACACCGTAATGGCTGATCTGAACACCACTGAGGGCGGATCAGGGGAAGTGCGCCCCAGGATGGGGGACACCATGGATTACCATTGGTTGGGATTGAACCTCTTGGAGGTTTCCTATGTACCCTGTGTAGAGGATAGGGATCAAAAACCTCATAGTTCGAAAGGGTGATGAATCGGGGTGTACACAGAGGACAACGGTCCGGAGACAGGTTGGGGCTTATGTGTGGATAGCGGCCCATGCGCCGCTAGGAGCAGCGAGGAGGTGGATGGCATGATCCCACTGGGATGGGACTGCCCGGGTGAGAATCAGGATGGGTGATGGATGGACGAATGAAGTGGAGGGGGAATGGAATGGTACCATCGCAGGGGCGACAGCGAAGTTGGTCTTGAGCCTTGGAGAGGCTTCCTACGTATCCTTGTGGCCAGGAATCAATGTCCGTGTAGTTCGGGATGGTTTCGGTGAACCGATGTGAAGGTGGACCTTGGCCTGATGGATGTCGTCAGCGAACCAACGTAAAGGTGGAACTTGGCCCGATGGATGTCGTTAGCGAACCAACGTAAAGGATGACCTTGGTCTGATGCGTCAGCGAACCGACATAAAGGTGGAACTTGGTCCAATGGGAATCGTTAGCGAACCGACGTGAAGGTGGACCTTGGTCCAATGGATGTCTTCAGTGAACCAATTTAAAGGTGGACCTTGTTCTGATGCGTCAGCGAACCGACGTGAAGGTGGACCTTGGTCTGATGGGCATCATTAGTAAACCGACGTAAATGGGGTCGGGACGACCGGGTGATGGGATTGAACCTTATGGTGGCTTCCTACGTACCATGCCTTGACACGGATCAAAGACCATGTAGTTCATAATGGTGTGTCGGCGAACCGGCGCGAATGAGGACCTCAGCCCGGATGGTGTGGGGCTTACACACTAGGCTGCCCGGGTGCTGGTGAACCAACATGAAGATGGTCGGAGTGACCAACGGGTGGTGGGCTTGAACCTCTGGGAGGCTTCCTATGTACCATTCCTAGACATGGATCAAATTCCTCATAGTTCAAAGGGTTTCATCGGTGAACCGACCTGAAAGTAGACTCGGGGGTCCACTAGTGGTGGGATTGAACCTCGTGAAGGCTTCCTACATACCATGCCTTGACATGGATCAAAGTCCTCATAGTTCGGATGGCCACAACGGCTTTCCGTTGGACTGGAATATAGTTTAACGTCATGCTGGATGAGAGTGAACCCTGACGTGAATAAATGACGGGCGGTGGGCTTGAACCTCGTGGAGGCTTCCTACATACCATGCCTTGACATGGATCAAAGTTCCTGTAGTTCGGGATGGCGGTGGGTGTCGGCGAACCGACGTGAAAGAGGGACCTTGGTATGATGGGAGATGGGCTTGATCCTCTGGTAGGATTCCTACATACCATGTCTTCACATGGATAAAAGTCCTTGTAGTTCGGGATGGTCACAACGGCTTTCCATCGGACTGGAATGCAGTTTAACGTCATGCTGGATGAAGGTAGAAATCGACGTCAATTGGATGACGGGTGTCTTGAACCTCATGGAGGCTTCCTACATACCATGCCTTGACATGGATCAAAGACCTCGTAGTTCAAATGGGTGTACAGTTTAATGTCATGCGGGACAAGGGCATACAGTTTAACGTCATGCTAGACGAGGGAATGCAGTTTACCGTCCTGATGGATGAGGTATTGTCATGGCCAATGCCAACTCTAAGCCCACGTGAGCCATGCTCGGTGTGAGAAACAAGAGGCAGCAAGGACCTGACGATCACGTCGCGAAGGGTGTGTCCGTGAGAAGCGAAGAGGGGCTTACGCGTTAGGCAGCCCATTAGTGCGGGGACTTACTCCAGGATGGAGGCCCGAGGAAAAGGATGATGATAGTTTTGGGATTGATACTTGAAGAGGCTTCCTACGTATCGTCGTGTCAGGGAATCAAAGTCCACGTAGTTCTCCTGATGACGGCTTACCGCAGATTGGGGGTTTCAACGGCTTACCGCTGGAAGGGGTCACAACGGCTTACCGCTGGATAAGGATCACAACGGCTTACCGCTGGATGGGTTCACAACGGCTTACCGCTAGATGGTATCACAATGTCTTACCGCTGGATAGGTCACAACGACTTACCACTGGATAGGATCACAATAGCTTACCGCTGGATAGGTCACAACGGCTTACCGCTGGATCGGGTGACAACGGCTTACCGCTGGATTGGGTCACAATGGCTTACCGCTGTAAAAGGATGTCAACAGCTTAATGCTGCATGGGATCACAACGGTGGATGGGGCTGACACGAGGAAGATTCCCGGGTGCCACTATGGAGCGGCACTGGTGAATGGGGATTACGCAAGGAAGCTTCCCGGATGCCACTATGTCACGGCAATGGTGAATGGGGATTATGCAAGGAGCTGCATGGATGCCGCTATGGAGCGGTAATGGTGAATGGGGCTTACGCAAGGATGATGCCCGTGTGCCGCTAAGGAGCGGAAATCGTGGATGGTGCTTACGCTAGGAAGCTGCCCGGGTGCCGCTATGGAACGACAATGGTGAATGGGTCTTACGCTAGGAAGCTGCCCAGGTGCCGCTGTGGAGCGGCAATGGTGAATGGGGCTTATGAAAGGATGATGCCTGTAATGTCTTCCTCATGTCTGGCCATGAGGGCATCCCAACTCACTGATGAATTGAGGCCTTCACCTATGCACTGGTGCACAAGAGGTATAGTGCCAAGGGGCGTTGGAATCATGCCATTGTAGTCATGGCATTGAGCATCTTACGCTTGGAGCATAAGGCATCTCCTGTTTGGAACAAGAGGCATCTTACGTTAGGAACATAGGGCATACTACAATTTAGAGTCTTGTAGGTAGGACTATTAGCATCTCATGCTAGGGGCATAAGGCATCTCTTATTTGGACCAAGGGGCATCCTATGTTTGGAACATAGGGAGAATACTACAGTTTAGAGTCATGTAGGTAAGACTATTAGGAAGAAGGTTCCTAGAAGTGGTTGGTGTTGGGAATTACGCAAGGGTGGCCCTTTCTGGTTCAACCTGGCATAGGAGCCAAGTGATTGGGTGTGGAGGAGTTACCTGAGGAATGGTTCGTCTAAAGGTGCTCGGGGAATTGGTGATGAGAATCTCAACTCACGACATGAGAATGAAACCAAGAGGAATATGTCTCCTCAAGTAATTTCGTGGTGTGCGGAGGAGTATCTCAAATCATGGTGTTCCATAGGTGGATGGTGGGAGCGCATAAGGGCACAATGGAAAATCCCTATATCTCGGCCCGAAAAGTTCGCGGTGCGACTCTCTATTTTTCATGGGGTTCTATGATGGTAGCAAAGGGGTCTCGCGAAGAAAAGGGCTCTCACGGAGCAAAGGACTCTCGTGAAGCTTGGTCTCGCGGAGCAGCATCGCGAAGCATAGGCTCACGGAGCATGGACTCATGGAGGATGGTCTCGTGGAGCAGCATCACAGAGCATTGGCTCGCAGAGCATGGACTCACGGAGCCTCGGCTTGCGAAGCAGCAATGCAAAGGAAGCTGCTCACGGAGCATGTCCTCGCGGAGCCACAATGCGGAACTCCGCTCGGCCACCGAAGGGGCGAATTGGTCGTGGCCGTCCTTCTGGAGAAGGGGGGTGAGCTGGGTATTTATAGGCAAGGGGTGTCACGAAGCAGAACTCTCGCGCCGCCTCCGGTGCTTCGCGGCACCCCTTGCCTATAAATACCCATATAAATAGAGAATAAGAAAAACATGAACATAAAGTCATGATAAATCATGATAATCATAACATGGAAATGTGGCAACAACACTTAACAATGAATTAGCATGAGCCAAGGCTCATTGCACATGGAGCATGAGTAAATAATCATGGAATATAAATCACGAGTAAACCCTCATTTCACATGAATTAGCATGATTCAACACCCATTGCACATGGAGTATCATGATACTATACTTTACCCAATTCATTGGAGCGCTATAAGGGCACACCCTTCTTAAACATTTCATTTCATGCATAAGTGTGCCACATGGGTCATAAAACATGGATTAAAAAAACATAATAATTTATTCCACGATAAAGGAATGTGGAATTCATAAATGAAACTTTAAACTCAATAAGTAAATGTGCATAAAGGTGAATACCCTTGATGAAGAAATTGGCATGGTATTCACTAGACAATGACATTGGCTTAGAAAATCGGTGTGATTTCGGCAGCGTAACGGCGTGACATAATAATTCATAAAAATGGTTTATGAGAGAGAAAGGGGTTCCTCATCATATTTACATTGTAATGGACAGTAATGAGGTCATATAGATACATGTCCCAACAATTTTAATGGAATTTAGATTCATGTTACAAAAGTATTTCTTGAATGTAAAAGAGGAGAGAGAAGTTTCTTTCAGAATCTTGGCATTGTAACGGGTGTACATGGGAGGAATTTAATGAGAGAGAAAGGGTCTCCCATCATTTAAAAATAAATAGGGCAGTATGAGGTAGGTGAGAAACCATTCCCCAACATTTATAATTGAAATTAAAAGGGCAAAACAACTTAATGAAAATTGGACAAAAATGATAAAGGAAGAAAAAACCTTTACTTGGAAGTGTGCTTCAAAAGGCTAGATAGAGGCTTGTGAGAGGCTTCATGGGAGATTGGGGCACCTTGGGAGGATTATAGAGAGATTAAGGAAGAGGTTGGACGAACTCCAAAAGGCTTTGAGTGAGGAGGAAGTGGGAGCTTGGGTGGGTTTATATATGAAAGGTGAGGGAATTCTTTATTATTTATGTTTGGGACCCCTTATATTAAATTAATCCAAACCACAAACCATGCCATGGTTTTTTCCCATGGTTTTTGGAAAAGGGAAGAGAAAAATAATATTTTATAAGTTCAAGGTCCGAACTTCTTAAAATATTAGGGTTGATAATGTGGAGGTGAGTCATACTCCCATGGAAATTAATTTAAAAAGACAAGGTGTTTAATAAGTCTTGAGGGGTCCATTAATGCTTTGAAAAGTAAGAAAAACAAACCCAAAATCACATTATTTTAATGGTAAAACTTATATTGGCCGAAAAAAACATTATATTATTTTATTACATCACTATTGGGTCATTATGATGTCATAAAACACATTATATATTTAAACGGTATTTAATTTTTACTCAAAAATTTGACTGTTTGGGAAAATTATGAAAAATTCACCGTTGGATAATTTTGACGTCCTGATTCCAAAAATAACATTTATTTTATCTAAATAATTTTATAAATATGTTAATTTGCATTTTTAAAATAAAAACCGACATTTATAAAAAATTCACGGGTTTTAACAGAAATGGCTTTCAAACCTTCATAAAAATGATAATTGCATTCATACAATTACATGATAATTTATATATAATAAAATTAATCTAATAATAATAACAATAATATTTTATTAAAATATTATTGAATTCAAAAAAATTTTAATTTAATAAAATAGATTCCTTAATTAAATAATAACTAAAAATACCATTTGTACTTTAAAAACTATTTAAAATGTATCAATAATGATAAGAAATTATATTAATTATTATATAAAAAAATAATGTACATGAATATAGTACTATCGATTAGTTACATAACCCCTTAAAACATCCACATAAGACCTAAGGGTGAGGTTTACAATGGTGATAGACTCTTGGGGTTGCTCGGATAACATCGCTCGAGTGGTAATTTCTATCAACTTCCACTTCTCCCGTAGACGGTCCCGTTCGAGATTGACATGGTGAAGCTCAGTTTGGGCTTGGTCAAGAGCGAAGCGCAAGGATGCCGCCTCTTTTCTGATCTCTGATAAATGGGCTTTGTATGGGGAAATTCTACTGGATGAGGTCATCGCTTCCTTTTTCTAAGTAAAATTGGACGTGTTGAAGCCCTATATTTATACTAATCATGTGATCACTGTTCAACGACTATAAAAGTAATGATCACAATTCATATCATAAAACCAAAGAAGTTGACATTTTATAAAAACCTTTTATATAAAGAGACATTTAATAAGATCAAGAGGGATTTTCCATTAATGAAACTTTGGGTCGTTACATGCATTCCAGAATCCTAGGGTAACATGATTCTATTCATAGAAGGACATGGTCAGGTACTCACCAAAACCTACATATCATGTTATGATAGTCCTCTCTCCATTCGATCAAACATCCCCAATAGAGGTATCCTGGGTAAAAACTTGCACTGATGACATTTTTTAATGAACCGACATTAGATACCATCACAAACTGGAACCTGATCTGATCTTCCACATACCTGAATTTTGTTCTCAATACCCATGAGCTAGAAACTAGTACCCGATCATAAAAAAAGTATAGAGAATAATTTTTCCATCCTAAAGTAGATGAAATGGTAGTGCCCAAGGATCATAAGAATATGCCAAGAGTGAACCCCCTAATAGTGTCAAAATAATGTCCCTAGAATAGAGGCCTAGGGAGCATGGGAACACACAATGAGTGAACCCGACAAAAATGGAAAATGTCTCTAATATAAATCATCCACATAAGTTTCCAAGGATTACTAAATGTTGTTTTTCCATAATCACTTTATAAGGGATTTTCATAATCAATATCAGACAAACATTTTCTTTTATTAAACCAAATTTGAAAACCCATTTCCTAATTCTTTGAAAACACCCATTTTCCATTACAAAAATAAAAGTTAAAAACATATTTTATTGAATATTCATTTACACTCAAAATTTAATTATTCCAATTTTATTATAAATAAATTTGTAAATTATGAGGTATCATGGTTCTTTCAAAAAAGGATATATATTGAACCACCTAACTCAACTTGAGTTGAAAACTAGTCGCAACAGGATCCACCAAAAGTATATGGAACAAAAAGACAGCAATGGAGGTCCTAGAATTGATAACCACCTCTTAAAATTAAATTTCATAAAATAATTGGTCAGATGTGAGGTTTAATTAATTAATACCATAATGAATACACTTTCCACGCCAAAACCTAAAAATATTCATCCTTTGGAAGAATATCGCATGAAAAATATAGAAAGTATCAAAAAAATCTCACCACAAGGTTTACAAATCCCAAAATATAGTACAACACCACTATCATAACCAATTGAAATGAAGAAGTAGAAAGGTCGCTTACCAAGAAGTATATAGTGAAACCACCACAAATATCAACAATATAACTAAGTGATCCAGAAGGATAGGAGACACCCAAAACGTTCATAGAAGGAGACCCTATGGTTCATGGTAGAGACCTACGTATCTAATGAATAATATACATTAAAACAGTAGATAAAACCTACTAAGATGAATAGTTCACATTGTAAACACGAATTTAAAGTGTAAAATCCCTACAATCCACATACTCTGAAAAATACACAACCTCTGGTTAAAATTCCATATGATTATTTAAATCTTAAAATATATATGTATGCAATAAAATGGTTTTATGACCAAAATAATTTTATGGTATTCCATTTTATATTTATGTCGTAAACAATACAATTTTATTTTAAATGTTTTTTATTGGATTCCACCATCCCAGGTTATATTGAAAACACCTAGAAAAATTCTCATTTCCCTAAAACCCCAAAACACACTCTTAGATAAGAAATAGAAAAAAATCAAAGATGTTTTATTTAATGGATAATTTTATTTAAAATGTTTCGTATACCTATTTAAATTGAATAGTTTCAAATAATGATCTTAGGTTTCTAGTTGTTAATAAAAGTGAAATTCATGCATTTATAGTTGTATTTAAAACTATAATGAGATGGATTTACTTATAAATATTATGCATAGAGTGTGGGGTGGTTTCCAATGGGGTATTTTTTTCTCACAACAATCATATTATAAGTTTAGAATATGTTCACTTTGGATGTGGTGGAGAATTTTTGGGTTTTTTTATGTATATTGTTTGTGAAATATAAAGACACAATCCTTTTACACATACTATTAAAAAAATTTAACAAAAAAATCCAATAAAAAAACAAGAATATCATGAGTACTAGTGTCTTGGGAATTCTAGGTTCATAATACACCAAAAGGAAACTATTAAGTATCATCTTTATTTTATTCTCCAAAATGAGATCCTAAAGCCCTTAGAGCTCCCAAAATTGTATAGGATAACCAGGGGAATACATAAAATAAAGGGGTGATCTGAAAATCAATAATTAAAAGATCATGAAAGGCAATAATAATGTGTGATTCAACAGTATAACATGATATCATAATCGAGAAGGATCATGAGTAGCCACATGGGATCATTACGTAAATAAAAAAGTATCATAAAATCATGGAATCATGTAAAATATTGAGTTAATATAACACGTGATATAATAACAAGTCAAAGTTAACTTCAAATACATCAAAACATGGTGGACAGAGTCTCAAAGTGGATTTGTTTTACTCCCTAATCCCTTACACAATGTCTCATGAGACAAAAGAATTACCCAATGCATTAGAGTTCTATCAAGGAACACCCATCATAAAATCAAACTAATTATGATTTCCATAAAAGGTAATCTTAATAAAAACTTATAAGTATAATAACTTCTCATAGAAAGAAAATGGATTTCATAATCTTTTTAGATATCACAATCAAAATTTTTCTTAATGAAACATTTTCGAGAAATGTTAATAAGCAATGTATTAACTAATCATAGGAATGGTGAACAATCTATTTATATATGTGAGAGACATATATATAGATTTTATAAGAAATATATAATATTAAATAGTGAAAAAAAGTAATTTAGATTCAGACTAGTCATTACTTGAAGAAAAAGTTGGTTTAGAGAGATCCCTTACATCGAGCCCAAATTCTCATCTGTGTAATTTATGTTACATAGTAATAAAATTATTTTAATTTTTTAATTTTTTAATAACCTTTTGATGTTTATTATTACACTTATTTTACTACTTATTATTTTATATTCAATTATTTAATCATTTAGGTTCTTTTCTGATGTTTTGACCATATTTGGTTAATATGTCCAAAATCACTTACGTAAGGTGAGTAAGGTAAAAGATAATATTACTTAATAATGTCCATAATTATTATCATGACCTAATTATTATTATTTATATCAATTTTAATTTTAAAACTGACCAGGATATATGGTTATGAAAAATATACTATGTAGCAATCATTGAGAGAGCAGGTCGTACACACGCATGACTAACACTTCCATTTTTAAAAAATAATGATGAAAAGAAGGTATGTTTTATTTTATCTTTATTAAATGATCATTATATAATAACTAGTATCCTATTTTGATTAAATATTCTAATATATTCTGTTTATTTTATAGTAATAAAAAAATCACATCATTTCGCGGAGGTGGTATTCCACAAGTGTGCACAAATGACATCATCATCTTTCAATGAATTGAATGGAAAGAAAATATATGATTTATTAATTTTATATAATGATATAAATTTCCTCAATATATTATATATAAAAAATCATCATCATAAAAATAAGTGATAGGTGATTTTGGAAAAAAAAACTTACATTTTTTTGAAGCGATAACCCAGAAAACACACAAACAATGGTTTTATTACACATATGATGGAAGAGAATAAGGATTATGATTATTAAATTAATGTAAAAAAAATAAATATATGGGATATAATGAACTTATTATATCAAAATAGTGTAATAATATTTTAAGAAGGTGGAAGAATAAATAAATCAATTACTCTTTGCTACGAATAATACTTCTTTTTCAGACAACCTCTTTTGGTTTGCACGAAAAGCCTACTTATAGGGGTTTTATAATAGAAAATGGCCTATAGATCATGTTAAGTGTATTAATTAATTTATTTATATATCTTTATGAAAAAATTTCTCTTTAAGTGTGGAGATGAGAGGATAGGGGGTGTCCTTTTATAAGTGGGGGAGATGAACCTGCTTTTATTTTCTAAAATTAATAAAATAAATAAATGTATTATTAACATAAAATGTCCAAAATGGAACCTTACTAAATATAATATTATATAGTGTCTAAATATAGCCATATAATAAAATCTATAATTTTTTAATTCATTTAAACCCATATCTTTTTTACTTTAACGCCCAGGTAATCCTTTTTTAACTTTAATAGTGGTAAAAAACTTAATCTCTTCACTCTCTATTATAAGAATGAAAAAAGTTTATGTTATTAAATTATATTAATTATAATTATTTCAAATAAGCAATCCATTTTATAAAATTGAAATAAAAAGTTAGTAGAATTTAATTTAACATTTATCCCACAAAACGAGATAAAAAGAGAGTTTCCATGCCTGAATGGCCCGAAGGCCTTCATTTTTATTGATTTTTGATAACCCCCATTTCAAGGGATGAGTGTTAACCCTTAGAAGGCCCATATGCACAAATATAACTTGGCCCATAGGCTTAAGAGATTACATGACCTGAAGGTCTTAGGGCATTCAACCAGACTATCTATAATGAACTGCCCCTCCCCAACATCTGCATCATGATAGTATCTCTCCACCTTTACATGGTCATTTGGTTAGGCTTCCCATGAAAGCACAGGCTGGTCCCAATGTCATTGAAACAGCCTCTCATTATTACAAATCCATTTGGCTCTGCTCTAGTGAGTTCACCTACTCTGAATCCTCTTTAAGGGCTGCTAGTTTTTTGTAGTGGGTTTGTGGCAACTGCAAGTTGCCCGGAGGCCATGAGGAGGCCTGAAGGCCTTAAAGGTGGGACAAAATCCCTATTGACACAAAGGCCTATAAGGATCAAAATCCTTAAGGACTCCAAGCCAAAACTTGCTTCCCAAAGTGAATAGTTATAGCTGCTACAGTACCAAAATGTACCTAATACAATAACTGCTACATTATTTGTTATAGTACCCACACAGTGTACAGTACTGCTACAGTAGTTTACAGTGTACAGTTCTGCTATGGTACCCGTACAATGTACAATAATACAACATTACCTGCTACAGTACTACTACAGTACCCTGGAAATATGCCTCGACCACAAAAAATAAATTTTTCAAGAAATAGATAAAATTATATTAAACCTATGACATGAAATTATTTTAATATTTATTTTAATTAATATAAATAGATATATAATATATAAAATTAAATTAAATAATTCATGGATTGGTGTTATTTTAATTAATTAAAATGGATAAACATTATTCACTTAAAATTAGTTTTGGAATAACCGCATTTGAAAAATAAAAATTCACTTATACCAGAATCATGAAAGTTGCTCATTCAAATTAAATTGACTAGACTATCATAAATAAAATGTTTCATATAAAAATTTATTTCTAATATATATATATAATGGTTATTTAAAATTTCTTTATTTAATGACATGAAATGATGGTGTTTGAATAATATGCAATTTTCACTATTTACTAAAAAATCAATATTTGTAGAAAAATCCCAAAATATCACCCTAAAAATATTTTAATATGATGATTTAAAAAATAATATATGTTTTATAAAAAAAAAGTTCTAAAATATGGATAAATTTATTCTAATATTTTCTTAACACAACAAATAAAAATCATTTATGAAGAAAATATATAATTTTTACAATAAAATGTATTCATTAAAAATTCAGTTCTTATTTCCAAAAGAAATTATATTTTTTTAAAATATGGGATGAAATTTATATATTTTTCAAAGATTTATTAATCTTATTAATACCTTCTAATTTATTTGTTATTTTATAATGTTCATAGACAAATAATCTGTGTTTGTTTAGGATCGATGATGCATGTTGTCAGCACTATCAAGTATAGTTTTTTTAATCCTAAGGTGTTACATTATTCCCCATTTGAGGAATTTTCAATATAAATTTTTATTACATATTTATGTGAAAAAATGGGGTTACTAATATTTCATGTATTTCTATGGTTCCCAAGTTTCTTCTTTATATTTATAGTTTTTTCATAGTACTTTGGCTCTGTGAGTTTTCTTGTTGCATAGAACATTATCTCTACGGTCCATGATCTTCCCTAGAAGCTCATTATAAAAGATACCATTCTATATCTTTAACACTTATTAATTTAGTTTGTGTGACTGATATAGTGTGTAATTCCTTAAGATGGATACAAGGAATACTTCATGTTCATGATAAAGGTTTGTGGGAGTGTTAGTCAATAAACCATTACTCTGATGCAATTGTGAATTTCAAAGGTGTTGATGTACCTAAGGCTTATATTTCCCTTATTAAAAAATACCATGAATATATTCCATGTATATATTCAAATAAAATCATTAATCAAGATACTATTGTCCCATGGAAACACATCATCTCTCTGATTTATAACAATGAAAGTAGATTTAGTTATAAGTCCTCTGAAATTTTATTGAAGTTATCAGTCTTTGTAATATGATCCAAGACACCCCATATAGTAATATTAACAGTTGATTTCTATGTAAGTCTAGGGAAAAATTATATGGTGACGTTTTCTTATTTCCATTTAGGTATAGATAATTGTTGAATCATCCCCATATATTTTTTTTTAAATTCACCATTCTATTACTACAACACCAAGAACATTGATATGTATTCCATTATATCATTTTTAATATAACCCCCCCCCCCCCCAAATAGTGATCTCAAAGATATAGATACATTTATATTCTCTATTAATTAATGG
The DNA here is from genome assembly GCA_963277665.1 of Viscum album. Classification (NCBI taxonomy): domain Eukaryota; kingdom Viridiplantae; phylum Streptophyta; class Magnoliopsida; order Santalales; family Viscaceae; genus Viscum; species Viscum album. The sequence continues at coordinate 1,842,396,566 of OY728157.1, read as the reverse complement.
ATAAGTTTGAGCTATGTTCATCATTCAACAACACTTTCTTTATCTTATAATTTGATGGTGAGATAATTCATGACCCAAATCTTACTACTCTTTCTTCATCAATTGTGATCTCTCATAATTTCCCATTTCTTAGGGATTCCAACTTTTTCTAAATTTTCACATTATCTCTTTGGGAATCCTTTTTTTTTCTCTATAATGGATGGAGAATAAACATGTGAGATACAAATGATGATGTTCCTTCTTTTATGATACCCATGTCCATCATTTGTAAGTAATAGAAGGTTGGATCCTTCTCAATTCTCGTCAGTGATAAGGTTGATGGATCACTTAGACATAGAGAATATATCACATTATTTTCTTTCCAAATATGGTAGTTGATAGAGTAGTCATAGTTCGTTACCAGCTCTAACCACCATCACTGACACATATTATGCTCTTTCTATTTGAATATATATTTGAGGATCTTATATAACACCTAGATATTTTAAAAGAATAATCATGGTTTCACCAACAGATATTATACTAAACACTGATCCTAGATGATAATTTAACACCCCTACACATTATGATATATTTATTTTGAGATAAATTCATTCACTTCATTTTCTTATAATACACAAAAACTCAAGTCCAAATGAACTGTAATATAGTGTACCATTATATCATAGTCATTAAATTGGAAGGTATGAATAGTAATAAGTAAATTATGAAAAGTAAATTTCTTAAACATTTATAAAAATCATTGGTTATCTATTGATAATAGAAAAAATAAGAATCATTTAATAAATAAGAAATTTTTTCTATAAAAAATCTAAAAAATCGTTTCTTTGTATTTTTCATACCATTTTTTAAAAATAATTTATAAAAATTTTATAAAATATGTTCTAAAAAATTAAATTCATTTTTTAAATCATCATGGTCAAATTATCTTTGTGTGAAATTTTTTAGTTTTCTAATATTATTTTATTATGAATAATGATTAACATTGTATTTATAGAAACGTGCCTTTCAGATTAAATTATTCACAAAGTTAAACTATATTTTATTTTATTTTTAAATTAAATTTTGTTCAATTATATTAAATATAACTAAATTAGTTTATTTGAATTAATTTTTATGTTTAATGTTCATATCAAAACATTATACACTTATTAGAAGTTTCTCTTTGGAACCCATCTTTTTCATCGTGTATGTGGGTATACTTATAAATTTGATTCTTTAACTTCTATGAATTAAATCTAGAAAAATTTATTACATATTTTGAATCATATTAATTTATATTATATAATAATTTAATATTAATTTTTACTATTATGAATAGTAAAAGCAGTAAAAATTATATATCGTAGTTAAAGTAAAAAATGATTTACCAGGGGTTAAACTAAAATTATAATGGTTAAAATGTCCTACCAACTTTTCCAAAACCATTTTATGGAACTATTTATTCCATTAAACCTATAAGGTTTTATAATGACCCATTTTTTATAATTTTCCCTAAAAAATGTTGGTGTAAAATATTCCTTTAAAAATTTCCATGTGTGTCCCGTCCCCCACATATAAAAGCCACCCCTTCTCCTCCCATCCTCACACTTATAAAGACATTTAGATTGGAAATATATATAAAAAACAACCTCACTATCCTACCAACATCCTATAGAATTTTTTTATCCTAAATCCATCCTAATAATTCTTTTGGTACAAACATAAAGAGGTCATCCAAAGAAGAGGTAACGTTATTAAATGATTGTTTTTATTTTATTTCTTCATCCACCTAATAGAAATAAATTAGAAATCATTATAGTATAATAAAAATATATATAAAATAATTAGATGTTATTATGTTAATTTGATCACATTTACCCATCCCCACTTCCATTAAATGGGAATGAAATCATTGATCATGTGTACGGTGGACTACTACCTCACAAACCGATGTAACTCATTTTAGATCCATGCATATCATGATTGTATACAATGTTGGATTTAATGTATATATATAATATTTATGATATTATTATAGTTATTTAATTATAATTTTATATATACCATCTTAATTTCCATTTCAATTAAAATATGATTATGTCGCACATGTGTACAACAGACTACCACCTCGTGAAGCGATGTGATTTGTTGTTCACTTATGTATTGCATGGAATATAATAGGGATAAATTTAATGAATATATTTAACATATAACATGATATATATTATTTTAAACAAAAATATCACCTTATTTCTTACCCTATTACATGTTATGTAAATGAACATGTTGCTTGCATGTTTGTATGGACTACTTTATCCACAAAGTAATGTGATCCATTATCCATCATAAAATTGAAATAATGACTCTAAAATTTTATTTGATTATAAAAAATGAAATTTATAAAAATAATAAAAAAAATTATATGATCTATATATATAATATTCTCAATAACTAAATCTTTGAGGATAAAACATGCATGATAAAAAAAGGTAGTAATCACTCTAACTAATAGTAATAATGAATATCAAATCATTCAATAATATTATCTCTGGATGAATATTCATTATCAATTTAATTATTTAGTGGATGTTTATTTATTTTTTTACCTAATGATATTAATTATACCTTATCTTGGTATGATAGTCATGTAATTTAAATAGAATGTTTTTTCATTTAGTTACCTTCAAATACTAATTATTCCTTATCTAATCATGATAGTCATTTTTGGTATTGAATTTCATGTGTGTTTAAATATTTACAAATCCATATTGATTATTCCTTATTGATAATTCTTCATTTACTCGTGATATCTTCCTATTTATGTAATTATTTCAAATAATTTGAACTCACCCTTGTTTTTTTCTTTTCCTAGGTTATAAAAATGAATCCTTTGAATTATTTTCATGGATGTTGATAATTTTATTTCATTATTTTTTATCTTCTTTTCCAAATGAAAAATGGATATCATGTACATATCTAGTTCTCTAAAATTGAAAAAACTAATAGGTCCTTTGATATTTCACCCTTTTTATATTTGATAATGTAATAAAGTATTCATCAACTCTGAGTTACTAAAATTGGGGTCATTGTAGTTATTATTATATGAAGTTTAATAGAAACCTTAATAATTAAATTTAGGGAAGAAACAAATTAGGAATAAAAACCTCATAATGTATATTGAAGTTAAGTAATGAAAAACATATTAATTGTTAGACTGACTAAATGGCCCGAAGGCCTCAATTTTTATTTCTTTTGGATAAGACCCCTTTTAAGGATAAAGTGGGAATCCTCACATGGCTTCAAAGAAATAAATACATTAAATGACTTAGTCCCAAGAAAAACAACAGAAATTTCCCTCCCAGCATAAGCATCATTATGGCATGCCTCCATCAGTGCAGGACTACTCAGCTAGCGTCTCGTGTAGAAAATGCATGGGCGTAGTACCGATGTCTAGTCCATACCCTCTCAATCTTCTGAATCTGAAAAGTCTGGAATAGTGAAAACTACTTCTTTAAATCCACATTTGGAGCATTTTCTATAGAATGTATGCACCAAACCATAATCCCAAAAACCAAACCATCAAATGAAAAAAATACAAATCCTTCTCAACTGTTAAAGACCCCATTAGTTTGATGCACCATCATCGTGAGGTATGCTACTTAATAGATATATCCAATGGTTACCGCAGGAATTCCATTCCAATCCTTCCATTCCACTGTCAATCTCACTCACCCCGAAAATCAAAAACTCATAACTATCCAAAAACCAGAAGACCATAGAACCTCTAGTGCCAAGCTGTAGCTCCATCGCTTGTAACTCTTAATTTCAGGATCAAAAATCAGCAAAAACAAACAGTAATCTATTTGCATAGTCCAGAAATCAAAGCCAACAATAACCAGAATGATGAAATCCATGAAGAAATATTAACACTGGCACACCACACCTAAAAACTCTCAACTTCCATGACTTTACACTGCCATAAACCATATCTCCAGCAACAAAAGAGAAACAGAAAAACAATAACCCCTTTGTGAATCCATCCCATCAACCCACTTTCTGCAAGATCAAAAATTCATCACCGACAAAATGGAAAATCAAATCTAGGTATCGCATAGACCATCAGAATCCAAGAAAACCTCACTGCATGTCGGATCTACAAATCTCATCACTGCTATCAGACCCTCCCATGAAGTTAATGTTTCTATAATATAGATATTATGTGGGTTTTTCCTAGAATAATTATCATTTATGGAAAATACATTTTTATGTAGTTCTAGTAAAAATATACGAAGGGTAACAATTGAAAAAAAAAATCATGTTAATCTTTACATGAGCATTACCTGGTACATAAGAATGGGCCTTATTGTGTACCTATGTTTACACTCATATGTTATATTATTTGGATAAGTCTCCTTTTTTATAATTCATTATGAAGGATTTGAATAGATGGTGAAAATTATTGAACTGTTTAATCATATGGTTTCCTAGAATGAAAATAAGGTGTAATGATTTAGAAATTCTATAAATTATCATATTGTTTCCCACTATGATTATTTTTTCTCACACTATGATTTTTTGTTTTATTAAATGGATGTATGAAAAAATAATCATGTTAACATTTAATATGATGGATAATGTGGTGACTATATGAAAATAAATTGGCTGATTCTATGAGTGAAATATATTATGATTATTCACAATCAGTTATCTTGAAATATGACTAACAACCTATACCTTAACAGACTATAGGACACACCAAAAAATATAATGATAGAGTTTTCTATGAGCATGAGTGGGGGAGACCATGGAGGAAATAAGGATGGATTGCCATAATGTTATAAATTTTTTAAGAGACACTAAGGAATGTTCATTAAATAGATGGGAAAATGTTTTATGTGTGGAAAATAAGGCCTAAAATAAATGAATTTCTGAGAAAAAATGTAGAGTATAATGGGTGGAAATAAATTTCATCCTAAGGATCCATTAATAATTCAATGTATTAAATGTGGGGAACATGGGAATTATCTAAGTCAATTCCCTCTTCTAAAAGGATAACTACTACACTAAAAAAACTTTCTATGTTGAAATAAAACATATGAATTGTTTATATATTGGGATTCAAGAATTAAATTGTAGAAGTATTTTTTGACAAATGGTACTTCAGTTGTAAGAATCATGAAACATCTATATATTTTCTTAAATTGTTGAGACATATATGTATTCATTAATATATTTGTTATGGATATCATTGTGGTTTTATGAGTTTATGATTGATCATAAGTTCAATGTCTTAAATACCCACTTATTAGGTTTTATGTGATGTGATTATAGCATGATTGAGTATATTTTGGGAGACATTTATGTATATATAACCCATAGATTTAGTATATTTTTTAGTAAAAAAGTTATTTTTGGAAGAATACACTTACTTTTGTGGGTAAATACATAAAGGTATTGGTAACCTTTAGTGTTTATCTTATCAATGATGATTAGATAATTATAAATTATTACCCTTTGATAATTTTATAGAAATTATATTAAAACGTGTTTTCAAATAGGATAACCTACATTCTAGGTGATAAGCCATTGTTTCTATCATTATTTTGGGTCCTGAACCCATAACCAAGGGGATAAAATGGTTTTTTTCCTACCATTAGACTATTTGATGTTTTGGTTATTATATGAATGTGTTTACCTAAAAAATGTAATGGATAAATATTATTTTTAAACTAGTTGTGTTAGTTTTGAGGTTTAGATATTAATGTATTATACTGGAAAACATGTGATAACCATATCGGGTTTGCAAAATATGTAGATATAAATGGAATGACTTGTCACTATGTTATGGATTTTATGATTCATTAAAAGTTAATTTTAATTATTCAATCATAAAAAATTTGGATATTTATTTCCTATCGTAAGAGATGAAGTGGAAATTGATCAAATAATAACCAAAGTATGAAATTGTGGTTATGAAGTAGACTAATATCAATTAAGTATATTTTATTATATTTTAAGACATTAAAATTATTCCTGAACATTAGGAAAGTGGGCTTCAAAAAAATTGTATCATATTAGCTTCATATCTAATTAATCAATGTTATTTTGAATCATCACATGTTTATGGTTTTGTGGTTTTTGACTTTATCCTAATCATTAAAATTATTATGATCAATTAAATCTATCACCTTCCATCATTATTTATTCATTACTCTTTTCATCAATGTCCATATCATCACATCCCACCTTTGTTCTTGTACATGGAAACCTGGTAATTTTTTATTCCATGTGAATATTTATATTTACCTTTCCCTACATTATAATGAATTTTTGATAACCCATTTTATGATGTAGGGTTTTTGAAAAAAAATCCAAACCCCTGCCATCTGAGTACGATTTAAAATTGCGAGGAAAAAAATTATTAATGGTGAGGAGAATGTAACACCCAAATATTTTAAAAGAATAATATTGGATTATATAGCATATTTAAAATGAAAAACCAAGATTATATGAGAATTTAACACCCCAAGACATAATGATATATTTCTTTTCAAATAAATTTTATCTCTTTGATTGCTTATGAAGCATGCAACCCTAAGTCTAAATGAACTATGATATAGTATACTCTTATGACATTGCCATCAAATGGAAATGTATGAATAGTAACAAATAAATTATAAAAATTCTATGTTTTAAAAATTTAAAAAAAAATCATTTGTTATCTATTTATTATAAATAAAAAAGTAATCACTTGAAAGAAAAATAAATGTTTGCATAATTTTTTTTCTAAAAAGTTGTATCAATGCATTTTGCGTACCAGTATTTTAGAATCAAATTTAACAAATATTATAAAATTTATTTGACCGAAATAATTTAATTTTTAAATATTATTGTCAAAACTATCATTGGGTGAATTTTTTATAATTTTCTAAGATGATTATTTTTTTGATGAATAGGGAAAATACTGATTTTTATTGAAAACTATCATTTTATTTAAATTATTTTCAAAGTAAAATTACATTTTGAATTTTTTTACAGAAAAATTATATCATTTATATTTAACTATAACTAACATAGTTAATTTAAATAATTTTCATATTGATTTTTTAAAGTAAACCCTTTGATATTTAAGAGAATTTTCTCATTCGATACATGCTTTTTGATCGTGTTTACAAGTATAATTTTAAATTAGATTCTACAACTTATTGGAATTGAATTTGGAAAAATTGATTCTATATTTTAGATTATAACAATTTTTATTTTCTACTAATTTCAAATTTATTTTTTACCATCATGAATAGTAAAATCAATTAAAATTAATTATCGTGATTATGGTAAAAACTGACTTACCAGCGATTAAACTAAAACGATACTGGATAAAATGACCTAACAACTTATAAAACACACATTTTATGGGAATATTTTGAACTTATAGTCTCTAAATGTATATAAGTACCGAATTTGGAATATTTTTTAATCATAAAGACATGTTATTAATTGATTTTTTTCAAACATTAAGAGTTTATCCTCTCCCCGTTTATAAAAGGCCACCTCATCTAATCCCTTATTCAAACTTACAAATCCAATTGTTTGGTAAAATACCAACACAAATAACATACTTACACCCCTAACGACATCTTATATCCATTTTTTCAGTATAAATCCATCCTAGGAAAGATATTGATGCCAACATAAAGAGATAATTTGAAGATGAGGTAACATTTATAAATGATCTATTTTAGTAAATTTCTCCTTCCATCACATTTAAATTTTATTCAATAATTATAGTATATTGAAACCATTTTATCCCATATACTGATGTGTTATTATGTTAATTTAAATAACATTATCTATCTCTACCACTATCAAATGGGAAAATGAATTCATTGATTGTGTGTGTAGCAGAATATTGCCTCCCAAACCTATGTAACTTTTTTACAATCATTTCATCTCATGATTGTATATACTGATCGATGAAATTTATATATATATATAATATTTATGTTATTATTCAACTTATAGAATTATAATATCTTATTTACCTTCATACATTACTTTTCCATTTAAATTAATATAACTTTTCTCGTGTGTACAACAGACTGCCACCTCAGGAAGCAATGTTATTAATTTTTCACTTTTGATTAAATGGAATTTAATAATGATAATTTTAATGAATATATTTAATATATAAAATATGATATTTATTCTATAAAATTAAAATATCACATATTTACTTACTGTTTCACCTATTAATTAAATGATAACATCGCTCATATATAGGCATCACCTACAATCACCATGAATCAATGTGATTCATTCTCCATGTTAAAATTTCAATATTGATTATAATATTTTATCTAATAAACCATAATGATATTTATAACATTAATATCATTTTTATATTATGTAACTCTATACTATTCTCAAGAACATGAACTTTTATATTAAAAAGTTTATAATAAATCAGGTGATATGATTATTTAAAAGCATCATATTTTATATTATTGACATTAATATAGTTTTGGTATAAGTTAATAACATGTTTAAACCCACTATATTGGAGTTTAATGCTCAGTCAATTAAAAGTAACCATTATGCAAGGGACTTCATTTAAATTTCCCTTCATTGAGGGATATTTTATTATTGTTCACCTATTGCCTTTTATATTATGTATGTACTTCATTTTTTACATGTTAAATCATGAAACCATAATATTTATTGGTAATTTCAGTTTTAATTTGAGTTATTTCATCCAATGGGATTTGAGTTGAAAATTTCTATGTGGTAAATAATTTCATAACTCAATCTCTTTTCTTTGACTTATATTAATTATTCATTGTCTACGAAATACCAAGATTATGTGTGTAAATTCATTTGATCATCGTATTGTGTATTTCAAATTTTTTTATGTGTATTTACAATTGATACATATAATTGATTCGCTTATTAATTATCAATTCAAAATTATGATATTTTTTAGGGTTTATTTCACAATATCATTTTAATCAAGATTTTTGATACATGAATTTTCATTAATGTAAATTATTTTATCATTATATAATAAAACTATTTAGTTTTATTCTCATCTAGTTATTCAAAAAAATCAGGTATAAGTAACATTTTTTACTATTTGGTACATAAAATAATTTAGTTTTTTTAATAAAATGTGACTATTTCTCTCTTCAGTCATTCTGACCCCTCCCTCACTAAGTATGGAGGTGAACCTTCATTCTCCCCATATTTTCCTTCACTCTCAGGCTCATTGCACAAATATTCTTTTCATCAATCTAGGCATGAAGATAATTGGGTTTATGTAGGTCCTTCTTATGGTGTAAATATCCTCCCTAGAATACTCCCTCACCCAGAGTTGACTTTTCTTGGCACTCATTGCTCACTTAGATCGCATATGTCCTCCATTTCACGATTCCATAATCCATTTGAGGGAAGCTTCAGGTATGAAGAATTTTATTTCGATTGGGTTTCATGATTTTTAGATATTCTTTATTCTTTTTTATGAAAAGGATTATTTTCTGTAATTATGGTCAAGACAAGGTGGGTATTTATGTCAGTTAAAATTCTATTTTCTAAGATGGTAGATAAAATATCACATGGTCTATGTCTATCAATCAGTTTCTTTTTGGGTACAACTTACTAGTTTTCCCCATCCTATTTTCATTCTTGAAATTTTGAGATTGGTAGTAAATTTTTGAGGAAGATTCTTGTGATCATATATAAAATCGACTTCATTGCAACATATTTCTTATTCCCAACTTTGTGTAGATGTAAAATTATCAAAATCTCTACCTGACTATATTGGGATCTGTATTGAATGATAATACTAATTCAAAAAATGGGTAATTTATGAAGTGGTTCACCCTTTCTATTGAAGTTATTTCTTCAAATTCCAAGTATATTATATCTACCATTGGGGTTCCCTTGATAATTACATGTATACATCTAAGATGGAGGATGTTAAGAGGGTTTGGTCATTAGAATGGATGGGTATATGGGTATCTCAGGTGCTTCCCAATAGATCGACCAACCTCCTTAGGAGAAGTTATTTAGATTAATATGTGTTAATCTATGATTGGAATGCATCAATTTGCGTCATAGAAAATATCCAACCCACATAATGTTTGTATTTGTCCTTAAGATTCTGTCCAGAAGTGTGAGTTGGAGCCAGTGACCCCTTCATTGGATCCTATTATTATAGATGGAGCAGCCCCCTAGGGGGACACAATTTTTGTAGGTTGGAAGGTTCCTCGACATGAAAAAGGGTATATTTATATGTCTAGTATTTCTGTTAGTATTCTATCTTAATTAAATGATAATAATGATTAATTCAATAATAAGAATGTATGGGAGAAACGTAAAGTTGTTCCTAGGGTTCAGACAAATAGGGTACATCATTATTTCAGTCCCATTAACATATATCCAAATAAGGGAAAATAAAAAATAAGATCTAATGTGAATTTGGAATGTGACAAACTCATAGGTGTCCAATTACATTACTGTTTTCGGACCTTGGGAGATGACTACATAAACTCTAATGAAGAGGATCGGTGGAAACTAGTATAATCAAGAAAAAATAATAATCAACCATAAGGGAGTAAAGGGAATAAATTCTCCAAGGAATCTTAAGATTCTTTATCCCCTACCAAGAACACTAGAAAATTGAAAGACTGGTATTTCATTCCAAAACCAATTTTGAGTAGATCAGAGGTGAGGATTGATGTTATCAAGTGATATTTAGAGTATATATTTTAAGGGACCTCAGCTACAAATGTTCCCTCAGAATAAATCTCCTTAAAATTTAAAGAATTATCAGAAGCACAGAATAAGGGCATCGTGTGAGAAGAATCGTTCAAAATGAAAATATGATAAAATATTTTAGTAAATTTGGAAATGCTTTAAATAAATAATTCAATAGGGAAAATTTTGGGTATGATAACTTGACTGTGGAGGATTGTTATAGTCTTCATCAAGGTAGATTTCTAAATAATCTCAATGTATAACATATGGAGTTCAAAGACATTCCACTTGAGATCATGTTTCAATATTTGGGTCCCTTTTTTCACCAAAATTCATTTCAAGAGATTACCAATTTTACTTCTATCAAGTAAGAAGGATACATCACCATAAACCAATATATTGATATTAGGGACTTATCATGGATATACTAGGACGAACATTCTGAGCATCCTATGAAATGATTGATGGTTTTGTTTTAGATTTTGGTTTTTTATGCTATTTTTGGGTCTTTTGTGTGTTTTACCACTCTTATCCAAAAAAAGTAGTTTTTTTCTTAAAATGAAATAAATATTGAATTATAGTGGTCAGTAATATTTGTTTCAAAATGTATATAATTAACTTGATTGTCATTCTTCATGACCACTCAGTGTTTTAAATCATACATTATACATTTAAATGGTTATTTTCAAAGAATACTAACTTCAAAATATTTTGAGAACTTTTAGTATTAAAAAAATTTCAATATGAAATTGTTATTTTCTTCAGGAATATTCATAATGACATTTTTATAGTATTTATATTGATAAATTACATAAAACCTTTATTCTATATATCATCCACTTAGGATATAATATATTGATACTATGTTTATTATTTCCTTATATGGTTTACAGTCAGTTTGACCAAGAAACATATTAATATGTTCATTCTTGACAAAATTGTAATCATTAACATTCATTTGAAATGTTCACTTTCTCTTTATAATTTGATATTATAATTACCCTAAAAATCCATAGTGTTTATCAGGGATATAATTATTACATAAACTGTATATCATTTGTACATATGGTATTTTACATTATATGTTATATGATTGATTGGAGAATTTTTTCAATCTTTATTCATTATTCATTAAGGGAATTTGTGGATAGGGGATATTGTTCCTGAAATAAATCGATCATTTAATATTTAAGGAATGTGTTGGAAATATAGATATGGGTGGGTCTAGGTTAGATATTTCCTCTAAATACATCGATAGTATCATGAGACAAATTAGTTGGACAACCTTAGTAATGGGATTATAGTGTATATTTTCCCCTTAGTTTTAAGCATTATTGTGAAATGTATTAATAGAAGAGGTTTCATGATACGTGAAATCATGAAGTCTAACAATTAATAATTTTCTTAATAAAGAATTCAGTTATTATTATCCATGATATTTCAACAATGATATTATATATTGATGCATATTTATTCTCTGTTTATTGATTAAATTGAATTTTATTTTCAGTTATTTACTTTTCCATTTTGATTATTCCTTATCTAATCAAGAGATTCAAGTTATTTAAATTCCATTTTTGTTATGTTATTTACCATTCCATATTGATTACTCTATTTCTACTAATGATATACATTTTATTTATTAAATGGAATGATTATTCAAATATTTACCTTTTCATTTTAATTATTCCTTATTTACTCATGATAGGTTATTATTTGCATATCTCTTGTTGAGAATTTTAAATCACCCTTATTAGGTTACATTTAACATGTTTGTTCAGTTACTTACCATTCTATATTTATTACTCTATATCTACAAATGATATACATGTTATTTATTAAATGGAATGTTTATTCAAATATTTACCTTTTTTATTGATTGTGTAACGACCCAAACCTTCATTAATTAAAATTCATCTTGATCTAATTAAATATATTATAATGGTTACATAAAATGTGAACTTCATTAGTTTTATATTTATATATTTTAAAATACTATTAATAATTGAGACTATTGCTAATAGAGTCATTGAATAGTGATCAAATGATTAGTATAAATATAGGGCTTTAACGAAGCCAATTTTCTCAGACAAAGGAAGCGATAGCCTCATCTAGTAGAATTTCCCCATAAGAAGTCCATTTTTCAAATCTCATAAAGGAGGTGGTGTAATTGGTCTTTTCTCTTCACCAAGCCCATGATGAGCTCAAAAACGGTAATCTTGAGCAGAACCGACTACAGGAAAAGTGGAAGTTAATAGAGATTACCACCCGAGCGATGTTATCCGAGCAACCCCAAGACATTGTCACCATCGCACACCTTACCCTTTGGTCTTATGCAAGTGTTATAAAGGATTATGTAACAAGACCCTAGCATTATGACTATGTAAATTTTTTTTTTTAAAGAATGTGCTTCATTGTATTATTGTTACTTTGTAAATACTTTTTAAACCACAAATAGTATTTTTTTTAGTTAATATTCAAATAAGAAATATATTTTGATGAATTAATGGATTTATTATTAAAATAATGTTTTAATAAAATAGTATTAATAAATTACTTTTTATTAAATATAAATGATCGTACAATTTTTTATGAATACAATTGTAATTTTTATTAAGGTTTGGAATCTGTTTTTGTCAAAACAAATGAATTTTTGATAAATGTCAATTTTTATTTTAAAAGTAAAAAATCACAAATATAGAAAATTATTTAGATAAAATGAATATTATTTTTGGAATCAGGACATCAAAATTATCCAATGGTCATTTTTTCATAATTTTCTGAGACATTTGATGTTTTGGGTAAAAATTAAATACCGTTTATATATATAATTTATTTTATGACATCATAATGACCCAATAGTGATGTAATAAAATACTATAAACATTAAATTCGGACAATATATTTCTTAACATTAAAATAATGTTATATTATATTTATTTGATTTATTTTACAGAGATTTAGTGGACCCTCCAAGTCTTATTAAACAGTTTGTCTTTTTAAATTGTGTTCCTTGAGAGTGTGACACACCTCCACTAAGAAACCCTATTATTTTAATAGGTTAGGCCATTGACCTTACAAAATATTTTTTTACACACACCTTTGGCAAAATCCATGGGCAAAAACCATGGGATGGTTTATTGTTTTGATTAGTTTAATGTGTGGTGTACCAAACCTAAATAATAAAGAATTCCCTCTTCTTTCCTATATAAACCCACCCAATATCCCACTTCATCTTCACTCAAAGACTTTGGAGTCAGTAAAAACTCTTCCCTCCTCTATCTAGAATCTTTAAAAGGTTCCCCAAGCTCCCAATAATCCTCTCTCAGGCCTCTCCAAAGCCATTGGAAGCACACTTCCAAGTAAGGAATTTCTTCCTTTCTCATTTTTGTCCAATTTTTTATGTTGTTATGCCCTTTTGTTTTCAATATAAAATGTTAGGGTATGGTTTTTCACCTCACTCATACCTCCCTATTTTTTTGGATAATTGGATACCCCTGTCTCTCTCATTAATGCCTTCTATGTGCACCTGTTACCATGCTGAAATTTTGTTAGAGATTTCTCTCTCCTATTTTACATCCAAGTAATTAATTTGAATTATGCATCTAAATTCCATTACATTAGTTAGGAAATGTATCTATATTACCCCCGTACTTTTCATTTCATTTAAATATTATGAGACACCCATTTCTCCCTCATCTACCATTTTTTATGAGTTCTTATTTCACACTGTTATGCTGCCAAAATTGCACTATGATTTTTCAAGCCATTGTCATTGTGTAGTGAATACCATGCCCATTTATCAATAAAGGGTATTAAACTTTATGCACATTTACTTATTGATTATAAATATTCATTTATGAATTCCACATCCCTTTATTGTGGAATAAATGATGATGATTGATTCCATGTTGTATGATCCAGGTGGCACACTTATGAATGAAATGAAATGTTTAAGAAGGGTGCTCCCGATAGCACTCCAATGAATTGGGTAAAGTATTGTATCATGATAAGTCATGTGCGATGAGTGTCTACTCGTGATAAATCAAGTATAATGAGGGTTTACTCATGATTAATGTGAAATAAGGTTTTACTCATGCTCCATGTGCAATAAGCATTGGCTCATGATAATTTTATATTAAGTGTTGTTACCCCATTTCCATGTTATGATTATAATGATTTATCATGACATTATGATCATGTTTCTCCTGTACTCCATTGATATTCCTATTGTCTAACATGTATTTTATTCCTCATGTTATTTAATTTTTATTCCTTTAGTAGGCTTTATAGATCACTTTTTTCTTATGCATGTCCTCAAGTTATCTCATGGAATGCTAAGTACGAGGGAGTGTAGTTGTCATGTAAAGTAATTTTTCAATAAGATGTTGTGTTATATGATTTATGTTTTTAATGTAATGTTACTAATCCCAAAATACACTAGACCTCTTGATCTTATATATTGTATCAAGTGAACATTTTAAGTAACAAATCATGTTTAAGTATGAAATAAACAGTTCGGTTATTATAGTTGGTATCAGATGATATGTTTAGTTATATTGGGGATTTGTATTATAAAACCCAAGTGAAAGCCTTAGGTATAAGACTAAGTATAATAAAAACATCCCTATGTTTTGGTGGGTATTGAGTAAGTGGTTTACCAATAACATTCCTCCTTGTATGGTTACGAGAAGGTAGAGGTGGGTTTGGCCTAGATGTACCTATGGATGAAAACCCTGACAAGGAGTTTCGGGCTTGACCTAGGGTATCCCAGTATATGACAATATTCCTTGCTGCACTCTTGTTTATGACAATCTTGGGAGATATGCATTGGTAAATTCACAATAATAGCATGAACCATTATTAAGGGAGTAAAAAAAATCACCTAAGAATATATATTAGAAAGTATATCAGGGATAAAATTGATTGAAGTTTATAGATTCATAAGTTATTGATATAAAAGATATTAATAAGTCATCTGTTTTTGGTTTACCCTTTATGGGTTACCCCTAACATTACTTTTATTCCAGCCAATGGCCGGTAATAGGAGGACTCAAGATAACAACCAATGTGATGAACAATGTTATGACTATTCTAATGAGATACCCAATATTATGGGAGAGGGAATCGTGAACTCTATCACGATACACTCTCAGTTAACTCAGGAATTGGATAGAAACATAAGTCAAGAGGAATGTTAAACACCCCTAAAAAATAATGAGTCGCTATCGAGAGCTTCATGAGACAAAGACCTCTTACTTTTAATGTATCATCTGATCCCTCAATCTCCGAACAATGGATCAACTCCATTGCAGAGATTTACCCCATACTTCAATGTTCTGAACAAGAAAAGTTTCTTTTGGCTGATTATCGTATGGAGGGTGAAGCTGATCAATGGTGGACATTGATAAAAAAAATATGATGCCCAAGGAGGAGATCGAGGCATTAGAATGGAAGGATTTCCAGAAGATGTTTTTTGATAAATATTTTCTTCACACCCTCCAGCATAAGTTGTAAAGGGACATCCTTGTCCTCAAGAGAAAATATGATGAATCTGTCAGAACGTACAGGGAAAAATTTACAAGGCTTGAACGATACACTTTTGGAATTGTCATTACCCCCGAATGCAAGGATGACTACTTCTTTGGTGGGCTGAAACCTAGCCGTCAGAAATCCCTGGCAATCTACAACTTCGACCGTCATGAGGAAATTTTCCGGTGTTCCCTCAATGTTAAAATGGAAATCAGAAAACCTCTGGGGTATCATGAGTATAAGAAGCGTAAGGAGGACTTCAATTCTAGAGTTCTGATGGATAACTCCAATGGTTCTATAAAAATCAAGTATCTCACTTGTCATAGGTGTGGAAAGAAACACCCTAGAAATTGCATAAATGGGATGAGGAAATGCTTTAGGTGTGGAAGAGAAGGGAACCTAGCCATTATCTGGTGATAAGAAAAAATTGTGGATGAAACAGAGGAGAGGAATTCTCCGTTCAACTCTCAATGTGTTGTTCATTGCTTCAACTGAAAATAACCAGGGCATCTTTCAAATCAGTGCCCCATGCAAAGGGTTTTTAGAGGCAACCAAAAATCTCCAAGGTAGCAAGGGTGATCTTTTGACATCAGTACTACTTAAGTGAACCCCAACAATGAAGTGGTGATAGTTACGCTAGTTATTCATTCAAGAATAGTGAACGTACTTTTTGATTTAGTTTCTATGCATTCTTTTATATCCCAAATATTTAGTAGAACAATTCATACACCACCGAAAATCATGTAAGTAAATATGTTGGTGGGTATGGAAAATGGGGCAATCATTGTATCCCATTAATATAACTTTTACCCTATCATAATCGGTGGATTTAACTTCCCGATGAAAATTTTCATACTCCCTCTGGTGGAATTTTATTCAATTAATGGTATGCATTTTCTTTCCTTATATTGAACCAACATAAATTTCTGTGAGAGGGAAATCACTCTCCATGTAGATAATTGACCCCCGATTCTTTACAAGTTCAAGGAGGAAGATGAATCTTCTTTAGCTCAATCATCTCAATCGTGGATATTACTATCCTATGAGAACACGTATCTAGCTCAGATGATTGAGTCTAAAGAGGCAACCATCATTGAATTCATGAATATTGTGAGGGAATTCATTGAACTGTTTCCTGAGGAATTTCATGGTCTTCCTCCTAGAATAGAGGTTGAATTCTCAATTAATCTTATACATGTGGAGTTTCCAATATCCAAGAATCCATAAAGAATGGATATTTTGGAGTTTCAGGAGATGAAGAAACAACTATATGAGAATTTGGATAAAGGGTTTATACACCCAAGTGCTTCACCATGGGGTGCACTAGTCCTCTTCGTCAAGAAGAATGATGGGTCAATGCGCTTTTTCATCGATTTTCATGATCTTAACAAAATCACGATAGAGAACTTGTATCCCCTCCCACAAATTGACGACTTGTTCGATCAGATATATAGAGGACAATACTTCTCCAAGGTAGATTTTAGGTTGAGATATTATCATGTAAGGGTGAATAAAGAAGATAACCCCAAGACTGCT
This sequence comes from Viscum album, assembly GCA_963277665.1. NCBI lineage: Eukaryota > Viridiplantae > Streptophyta > Magnoliopsida > Santalales > Viscaceae > Viscum > Viscum album. Next base: position 1,842,378,764 of record OY728157.1, on the reverse strand, counting down.
TTTTATACAAGATATGGGCACTACAAATTCATAGTAATGCCTTTCGGACTCACTAATGCTCCATAAATATTTATGGTCTTGATGAATAAAGTATTTATAGATTACCTTGAAAAATAAGAGGTAGTATTTATAGATGATATTATAATATTCTCCAATAACAAGGAGGATCATGAGGAGAATCTATGAATTGTGCTAGAGACCTTGTGATAGTAGAAGCTCTATGAAAAGTACAACAAGTGTGAGTTCTCATTAAAGGAGGCCTAATTCTTGGGCCATATCATCACTAGCAATGGGATATCGGTGGATCCCTCCAAGACAGCTTCAATATAGGTATGGCCAAGTCTAACATCATTAACAGATATCTGTAGCTTCTTGGGTTTAGCTGGATATTATCGACGATATGTGAGAAATTTCTCATGATTGTCCAACCCTTTTACCAAACTAACATAGAAGGGAGTAAAGGTTTCTTGGAGTGAAGATGCGAAGAAATCTTCAAGGAGTTGAAAAAAGGCTTATCACTACGCTCGTTCTCACATTACCCACAAGTGGAGAACTTTTTGCAGTATTTAGTGATGCTTAGAAGAAGGTCATAAGCAGTGTGTTGATGCAAAATGAAAAATTCATTGCCTATGCTTCAAGTAAATTGAAATTTCATGAGCAGAATTATCCAACACGTGAACTGGAGTTGGTTGCGGTTATCTTTTCATTAAAAAATTGATGTCATTATCTCTTTAGGTAGAAGTGTGAAATATATATAGACAAAAAAGGCCTCATGTATATATTCATATATAAAGAGTTGAATATGCACCACTGAAGATGGTTGGAGCTGATCAAAGACTATGACAGCTCAATCTCTTACCACCTTGGGAAAGGGAACAAGGTGGCAGATGCTCTAAGTAGAAAGAACCTAGCGATTATATCATTGATAATAATTTAAAAGGATCCAATAATATTATATTTGATGAAGATAGACATGGGAGTAATAAAGAATGGAACATCATCAATGCTTTCAAAAATGATTCCTCAACCATCACTTTTAGAATAGTTAAAGGATCCTCAAAAAAATGATGTGGGAATTCAAAAGAATGTGGAAGCTATCATAAAAGGTAAATCCTAGGATTTCAATGTTAATGAAAAAGGAATTGTGATATTTGGGATGAGAATATGTGTTCTATCAAGTCTGGAGCTGATGAAGGAAGTTTTGGATGATGCACATAGTTCGAATTTCACTATTCACCCGGGAAACACAAAGATGTATTGAGATCTCTAAGAGCATTATTGGTGGGATAATATAAAGAAGGATATAATTGAGTGTGCAAAAATGTTCCTAGTGTGTCAGCATGTGAAAGCATAGAGGCATAAGTCTAAGGGGATGATGCAACCATTGACCATACAAGCATAGAAATAAGAGAACATCACCAAGAACTTTGTCACCAGACATTTGAAGACAACCAAAGGCAATAATGCAGTCTAGGTTTTTGTGGATCGTCTGACCAAGTCTGCAAAATTCATTGCAATTTTGGAGGATTTATCATTGGATCAACTGGCACAGATATATATCAGGGAAGTGGTAAGGTTATATGAAGTACCACTATCTATTGTATCTGATCAAGATACAAGATTCACCTCTATGTTTTGGAAGAGTCTTCAACATGTTATGGGTTATAAAATGAACTTCAGTACGGCCTATCATCCTCAAATAGATGCCCAATCAGATAAAACTATTTAGACACTAGAAGATATGTTATGATCATGCTATATGAACATAAAATGAGGGTGGTACCAACATCTTCCACTGTTCGAATTCTTCTAAAATAACAGTTTCTACTCGAGCATCTGAATGGAACCTTATGAATCCCTATATGGGAAGAAGTACAGAACATCATCATGTTAGGATGATGTCGGTGAACGTAACCTGTTAGGACCCAAAATGGTTGAAGAAATGGTGGAGAAGGAGAAAACCATTTAGCAGCATATCAAGGCAGCCTAGAGTCAATATAAGTGTTATGTAGATAACCATCAATGATCCTTGAGTTTAATGTTGGATACATAGTATTTGTATGCATATCTTAGTGGAATAATTTCATGATGTTTGGAAGGAAACAGATGTTATGTCCTATGTACATCAGCTCCTTTGAGATTCTTCATTGTGTCAGGGTTGTGGTCGATCGACTAGCACTTCCACCAGCCATGGAAAAAGTACATGATGTCTTTCATGTATCTCTCTTAAATAAGTATATACCAGACCCTTCACATGTACTCTCTTCAAAGGTAGTATAGTAAGATGATGATCTTTCTTATGAGGAGAAACCAGTGAAGATCATAGACTATAGAGAAAACATTCTATGAAATAAGAGAATTACCCTCATCAAGGTATTGTGGAGAAACTGCATGTCTGAAGAAGAAACGTGGGAATTAGAAGAAGTGATGAAGCAAAGTCATCCACATCTATTTTAGTGTGGGAAAAGGAAATTTCAAGGGTGAAATTTTTTAAGGTGAGAAGGTTGTAACGACCCAATCTTTCATTAACAAAAATTCTTCTTGATCTAATTAAATGTATTATTATGGTTATATAAAATGTGAACTTCATTGGTTTTATGTTTCTAGATTTTAAAATACCGTTAAAAATTGTGACTGTTGTTAATATATCCATTGAATAGTGATCACATGATTATTATAAATATAGGGCTTTAATAGATCCAACTTACTCAAACAAAGAAATCAATGGCCTCATCCAATATACTTTCCCCATAAGAAGCCCATATTTCAGTGCTCGGAATGGAGGTGGCGTCACTAGGACTCTCTCTTGACCAATCCCAAGCCGAGCTTGAACACGTTATGCTTGAGCAGAACTGGCTACCTGTGAAGTGGAAGTTAATAGAGATTACAACCCGAGCGATGTTATCCGATCCAACCCAAGAGTCTGTCACCATCGCACACCTTACCCTTAGGTATTCTATGGGTTTTATAAGGGGTTATGTAATAAGACCCTAGCACTATGACTATGTACATTATTTCTGTATAAGGAATATGCATTCATTTTATTATTGTTACATTGTAAATAGTTTTTAAAGCACAAATTGTATTTTTTTAGTTAATAATAAACTAAGAAATTTGTTTTGATGAATTAATAGATTTTTTAATTAAATAATATTTTAACAAAATATTATTGATAAATTACTTTTTATTAAATATAAATGATCTTACCAAATTTTTATGAATACAATTGTAATTTTTAAAAAGCTTTGAAAACTGTTTTTGTCAAAACCCAGGAATTTTTTATAAATGTTGATTTTTATTTTAAAAGTAACAATTCAAATATATAGAAAATTATTTAGATAAAATGAATATTATTTTTGGAATCAATACATCGAAATTATACAATGGTAAATTTTTAATAATTTTCTGAGATTATCGAATTTTTGGGTAAAATTAAATACATTTTAAATATATAATGTGTTTTATGACATCATAATGACCCAATAATGATTTAATAAAATAATATAAACATTATTTTAGGCCAATATATGTTTTACCGATAAAATAATGTGATTTTATATTTGTTTGAATTATTTTACAAAGCTTTAGTGGACCCTCCAAGACTTATAAAACATTTTGTCTCTTAAAATTGTTTTCCTTGAGTGTGGGACTCACCTCCACATATTCAACCCCATTATTTTATGTTTTTAGTCCATTGGAATCATAATATATTGTTTTCCACTCCCATTTGGAAAAAACCATGGGCTAGTTTGTTTGTTTTTTTATTATTTTAATGTGTGGTGTCCCAAACCTAAATAATAATGAATTCCCTCTCATTTCCTATATAAACCCACCCATGCTCCCAATTCCTCTTCACTAAAATCATTTATAGATCATCCAAAATATTCCCTCTTATCTCTATAATCCTCCCAAGGTGATGAAAGCTCCCAAGAATCCACCCTCAAGCCTCCCCCAAGCCTTTGGTAGCACACTTCTATATAATGGATTTCTTAATTTCTCATTTTTTGTCCAATTTTCATAAAGTTTTTATGACCTTTTGTTTTTAATTAAAAATGCTAGATATGATTTCACAACTCCCTCATACTTACGTATTTTTGTTTTGATGATGGGATACTCCTTTATCTCTCATTAATACCTCTAATGTATACCCATGACCATGTGGAAATTCCATGAGGGATTTATCTCTCCTCATTTACATCCAAGTAATTCTTTTGTATTATGCATATAAATTCCATAAATTTTTTCTAGAAATTTATCTATATTACCCTATTACTATCAATTTCATGTAAATATGATGATACACTCCTTTATCTCTCATCAAAAAAAAATTTATGAGTTCTTATTTCACACGGTTATGCTGCCAAAATTGCACTACGATATTCCAAGCCAATGTCATTTTGTAGTGAATACCATGCCCATTTCACTATCAAGGGTATTAACCTTTATGCACATTTACTTCTTGATTATGAATATCCATGTATGTATTCCAAATCCCTTTATCATGGAATAAATTATGATGATTGCTTCCATGTTTTATGATTCATGTGGCGCACTTGTGCATAAATTGAAATTTTTAAGAAGAGTGTGACCTGATAGCACTCCAATGCATTGGGTAAAGTATAATATCATGATACGTCATTTTAAATGAGTATTGACTCATTATAATTCAAGTGCATGTAGGGTTTACTCATTCATCATGTGCAGTGATGGTTTACTCATGTTCCAAGTGCAATGATCCTTGGCTCATGCTAATTCCATGTTAAGTGTTTTTGCCACATTTCCATGTTATGATTATCATGATTTATCATGCCCTTATTTTAATATTTCTATTATGATACATTTATATGCCTATTGTAAAACATTTATTGTATTACTCATGTTACTCCATGTTTATTCCCTTACTGGGATTTATAGCTCACCCTTTTTTAATGCATGCCCTCTGGTTATCCCATGCAATGCTAAGTACGAGAGAATGTAGTGGTCATGTAAAGGAAGTTTTCAAAAAGATGTTGATTTCTATGATTTAAGTTGTTATGTAATATTCCTAATACACAAATACTCTAGAACTCTTAATCTTCTATGTTGTATCAATAGAACATTTTATGTAATAAATCATGTTTAAGTATGAAATAAAGAGCTGGGTTGTTATAGATTATTCCATATTGATTATTCCTTATTTACTCATGATAGGTTCTTCTATTCATAACTCTTATTGAGAATTTTAGCTCAACCATATTTTTTTCCATTCCCATGAATCAAGTGAGTGTACTATGAATAATATAAAAGTATATTTTAAATTAAATTTTGATATTATTGACAAAAATTATTTAATTTTTGAATTAAAATATAATATGGGAATCATGTATGTGTATAGTTTACCAATAAAACTAAACTATTAAATCCCTTGATATGTGATCTCTTTTCACTTGTGTTATCTTAATAAATTAGACACTATATTCGGGTTACTAGAGTCATGGTTGTTACATCTTATGAAATGAATATATTTCACACTTCTTCCTAGAAATATAATGTCTCTAGATTTTCAAAGAAGATAACACCACATCCAACTATAGATCTTGTGTTGGATATTTATACTCATGAACATTAAAATTACTTGAGTTGTAAGTATCACATTTTCATTTTTAATTAGTATACATCATGAAACATTATTTGAAGCATCACAATATACCATAAAATTTTCCCCACTTGAGGGAGCCTGAGGACTAGTTGGGTGATAAGCCTGCTTTTAAACTCATTAAATATATCAGCACGTTTATTGTTCTATAAAAACATTACCCCTTCAATTTCAGCATGGTTAGTGAGTTTGATGACATTGAGACCTTTTTGGAAATCAATGGTAATAATTATCTACTCAAAATAATCTATGAATTTACATATATATGCCAGTATAAGAAATTACTCAAATTCCTTGGTCATAGAAGGGTCCATAGATATTCCATTATTATTGATTACATTCCCTAGGAATGATACTTCATTCATATATAACTCTCATATATTTTAAATTGAATATAGATTATCCTTTTCAAATTCATTAGCACGGTATTCAAATTCTTCACACCATCTTCCTTGATTTTTGAGTGTATTGGAAAATAATCTATAAAGGATACCAAATTTGATATTGAGGTGGTCTCTAAATACTCTATTCATTAATTTCACAAATATTTATAGATTATTAGTGAGACTGAATGGATTCACTATGAAATCATAGTATCCATAACTTATTATAAAGTCATTTTTGGTAATACCTTCCTATATATCCCAAATTGGTGATATCTAGACCGAAGGTCCACCTTTGAGATACACTAGGCCCTATGTAGTTGATTGTACAATTTTTCAATCTGTGGAAGGGGATAATTATTTATTATCATTGTTTTTTTAGTTAATGATAATAAATGAAGAGGTGCATTGACCCATCCTTCATCAAGATAGAGAGGCTTAAAACATCCCACAGGTGAAGCACCATGACATATAATTTTTTTTTACAGATTCTCTTATAACTAATTTTTTAGAAATTCTAAAGCTATAATGCCCAAATTTTAAGGATTTTTTCTTATAAGAAGATATCTAGGTATATGTTCGTTTGATTACTCAACCTCTACTCCAGAAGGAGTACTAAGAAACTATTTCTGAAATACATTAGTATAATACCACACAATGATCATGTATTTAAGAATTATTTTATCCTTTGTCTCAATAATTTGGGATAAATATGCTTGCTTGTAAGAAAATAATATATATTCTTCAACAAAACATTCCATTAGATATTTATACACCTCCTTAAACGTATAAAAAATTTGATAATGACTTATTATATGAATATTTATCTCCCCTTATTTTCACTTTAAACTGGACTTATATAAGGATATATAATCTATGTTCAATATATCATAAAACTACACTAAATAACGTAAGATGGGATTTTCTAGAAGATTAAGTTCAAAATCATTGACTGAGAGGAATTATATACTTAGGATGAAAGTATTTCCAAATTTTTTATTATCACAAATAGCTAACCACTTTTTTTAGGTGGTGTTGGAATATTTATATAAAACATAAAAGATATGAAAAAATTCATAGAACTAGATTCAAACAAGTGTTTTCACTTTTTTTGAATGAATAACTAGTGTAAATATCACCACATCAATGTCAATATCCCCCTCAAAAATAATGATAACATTTGAACTTCCGTTCTCTCTAGGCCTAAGAGGTTGTTTTCATTGATTGTGTCCAAAAACCACTCACTAATATAACTTTTATCCATAATTCATTAATTCCTTGGGGTCAAAACATTGTACAATAGTCCAAGTATTGATGTGAACCTTCTTTTATTCTTCCACATTTGTGGCCTTCTCTATTTACCTTTAACATTGATTATCTTGATTCCCCTCTTTCCCACATTTTAGAAATATCTCGGATCCCCACATTAAATTTCTAGGATACGTCTTCACCAACTTATGAAAAGTGGGTTGTTGTATGTTCTCTTTTCCCTGATATTTATATTTTTATCCCCCTAAAAAAACAACATTTTAAGATTATTATATTCAGAACTGTGTGACCAATTTGAGTCACCAACATCCATATTGAACATGTGAGTAAAATGAACAACCTCTTCCTAACTATAAAAATATATAATATAAAAATAATTTCATAATAATGGATTTAATCCAATAAAAAATTTATCAAACTTACATTCATCATTAATAATGAATCAATAGGTGTACCATCCAATCCTTGTGATGTTTTCCCTAGAAGCCTAGATCAACCCATCTTCATTTGACTTCAATCCACATGACTCTCTCTATGATTTATGATGAAGAGTTTGGGAAAGATATTTATCAAAAAAAATTCATGAACTCTTCATATTCTATGAAATAAATTTCCTCATTGGACTCTAGGTTATTGATAAGCTTCCCCCACTGATCGAATTACCCCTACATGATATAATTGGATATTACAACTTTTTATTACACCAGGAATGGGTGTATATAGAAAATAATCTCTATAGAGTTAATTTATTATTCCTAAATGAGGGGATTGTAAGATTCACTAAGGTATGAGACCTTTATCACATAAAATAATTGACTGTAACTTTTTTTTTTAATGGTAGTGTTCTGGTCAAAGACCAAAAAAAAATTTATTATATAAAAGAAAGGAGTTATACAAGTCTAAAAGAAGGCATTTTTTTACATCCTGCAAATAAAGAGGAAAAACATATGGGGCAAATCATCTTTCCAGGTAGTGTCCATATCAACTCCTATGTTTGAAAGGGCATCAGAAACTCTATTTTATTCCCAGTAAGCGTGCATAGCAATGAAGTTGATGGAAGAGAGAGATTGAAAACATTCAATCCAGCGGGAAGTGAGTTTCCAAGCCAGGTGGATGGTACCCTTCCAGATTGCTTGGAAGTGGTGGAGGAGTCGCTTTCAATCCATATTTTGTTCCAGTTGTGCAGCTTAGAAAATGAGATCGCATGAATGATGTTGAGCATGTCGGCTTCTAGAGAGGTAGCAAAACCACATGATCCATATAAGCAGTCGAGAACTTGATCCAGATGATTCCTAAAGATGGATCCACAACCCGATAGGCCTGGGTTGCCTTCAGAGGTTCCATCTACGTTGATTTTGATCCATCTTGTAGGGAGGGCTACCAAAAAAATCAATCATTAATTTAGGGAAAGGATATTTACCTACAATCCTAGGACGTCGTAGGATCACCAAATCTCTAACCGAGTTGTTACACGGATCCTTCTGTATCAAGGCCGCCTCTCGGGTGGCTATAACAATTCTAATTTTTCCTAAATTAATATTGAATGAACTATTGAAAAAGGTATATTCATTCATGCCATACCAGATCACATACAGATGCTCTGTAATTACAACCACAAAGAGGTTCTTGATTTGTTGAGAGTCGGAATTCTTTAGAAATTTTTGAACTTGAGAGATTAGAGAAATACAAAACAACCAGTTTCATTCAAAGATGTAAAAGATATAATGCCAAAGAGAAGTAGTTGTATCACCAAAAAGGAAAATATTATTAAGATCTTCATGAGTTTGGTTACACCTACGACCTTTAGAGGAAATGCTGATTCCAAAAGTTTATAAACATGAGTTAGTTGGAATTCTACAATGAGCAATATGCCAAACAATAGTAAATATTGAATGTTTAATCCTAACCTTATTGAAGTTATTAAGCCAGGTAAAGTTGTTCATATCATTGGTGTATAAATGATTGTAAAAGCTCTTTGAGTCAAGAATCCCATTATGGGAAGGTTCCCAGATCAGGAAATCCTCATTAATAGAGAAATGGTAATTATCGATAATAGTTTTAATCTCTTACAGAACGGAATTATTTTTCATGTTCATGTTGTTATTAATGGTGTCACTAGTATGCACTGGGAGATGTGAGGAAGAAATTAAGGAAATCAAGGGCTTTCTAGTCTATTTATCAAGACAAAAATTCAAATTCGAGTCTATGTTGTCCATCCATCTAGAATTGGACATAATGGAGTTTAATGTACATTTAATGGATGGCCATATGGAAGAAGTGAGATAAGTATGTGTGTTTCTTCAGAGTTTTCCAAGGAAACGAGCCTAGTGGAAGTCTGTGGAAGGTGGTTTGTTACAAATGAGATTCCACGTGATCTTCACCTGGAGGGCCTGGTTAAAGTTTGTGAGGTTTTTTATTCCAATACCTCCAATTTCAATCAGTTTACAGTAGGTGGACCAAGGTATGATAATTAATTTACTTTCCAGAGTGCTTCTCGTCCAGACAATGTTTTTAATGGAAATGTTGATGTGCTTTAAGAGACTAGTCATCCATTTATAGATCATCATGGAGTAGAACAGTTTAGAAATAATTGTGTATTTAACAAGGAAAATTCTCCCTTCCATTGAGATATTTTTGCCTTTCCAAGAGGAGAGGTGTCGAAGAGTTTGATCAAAAATGGAAGAGAAATTAATCGCTTTGGGTCTACCCCAAAAAATTAGAACCTCAATATAATTTTAGGGTAGAAATCCCTCATTAATACCAAGAATATTTGTAATGCTACTTTTCCAACCAGGGGATAGTTTTTTCCAAATAAAATAAAGGATTTCAACTAGTTGATACGTTGACCATAGACTTATTCAATAATGTTATCATATACCAACCCCATGAGGTTAGAAATATCATTTGGGAAATCATCACATTTCCGATCATGTTGTTTTTTGGAATGGATTCTCCTATTTCCCATTATTAACTAAAAAATAAGACTATAATAAAATATATAATAAACTTATTAAAGGAAAACATATAAAAATGTAATGAAGAATGTATAAATGATAAATATATATTAACGTGTGAGTCTCTACATTTTAATCTAGGTTATCCATGATAATGTTTCTTTTTTTGTGACATAATAATTTTTTCAATCCCATCATCTTGGTTTGTAAGGATTTTTTTAATTTCCAAATCATATTGATCAGGGGTGTCAAACCAAGTGTGTAGTAAGGCCTCTTTATTATGAAATAGGTGATGATCATGAACATTTTCAGTGGACCTTTTTTAAGTTATTAGACTAAATTAAAATTGTGATAGAGCCACATACACTTGTAGTATATAATTTCTTATAAACCACTCCCTCTACACTTCATCAAAATTACATGGTATTTTTCTGTAAATAGAATTATTATCATAGTTCTCACTAAATTATTATAGTCCTAATCCCCCAAAATAAATAGATATTTAATTGATACTAACAAAAGAGACCCGATCCTTTTAAAAATTAGTATTACATTATTTTTTAAAATAAAAACCAACAATATCAACCCCAAGAATGTGAGTAATATTGTCTCTAGAAGAATATGTTCATAATACCTAAAATGAAAAGTAAAATACATCATAATTATTTTAATCACTATATTGAGATCCTAAAACCCTTTGAGATCCTAATATTATATAGAATAACCTAAGGAATACATAAAATAAAGGTGTCAACTAAAAATCCTAATAAGGGAATAAACATAATAAAGAAGCATCACATGTGAGTCAAAGTTATAACATGATATCATAAAATAGAAGGACTGTGAGTAATAAAAAATTTGAATAACGTAAAGGAAATGGTATCTTAATATCATGTAAACCTAGAAAATTTTGATTCAATACAAAACAATAAATAAGAATATGTCAATTATAACTACCAAGTCAATTTCATATGGTGAACAAAGTCCCATAGTGTATTAGGTTTAGTTCCTAATATAATACACAATGTCTCGTGAGAAAAAATATTTATCCATCTAATTTGAACTCTATATAGGTCCACCCCTCATAAAATGTTCACGATTATATGTACCACATAAAATAATATTAATCATAAGGCATAAATATAATAATTAATCATTGAAAGAAAATAGTTTTTATAATCTAATCTCATATCATAATCAAAATAGATTTCTTAAGGAATTAGAGAAATTACTATAAGGAATGTATTACCCCATAAATTTAATGGATAATAATTTAGTTATATATTATTAAGACATATATTTGTTTAATTTAGATGCATACCATAATATTAAAGAGATAAAAAATGTGAGTTATTGAAAGAATGGTTAAAACCCTATGAAAAGGGTGGTTCGAAGAGATCCCTTACCTTGAGCTTAACATTTGATGTTAATTATTTACCATCATAAATAATAAAAAAAAATTAATTATTTAAATTGTTCATAAACCTTTTCATATTTATAATTCATTTTATTTTACTTATTTTCATTTTATATTTCATTATTTAATCATTTAGTTTCATATAAGACATTTGATGATATTTCGATCATATATCCAAAATCCGTTTGGAATGTTGACTAAATAAATGTAATTATTAATTAATCATATATATGAATAATTATAATGAAATAATTAAAAATTATATAAATAAAGTATACCTTTTAAATAGACACTGAAATGTGGTTATAAAAAAATAACTATGTTATAATCATGGAGACTGAAGGTCATACATAAACATGAGTAACATTTACCTTTTTTAACAATTTTGAAGGAAAGAATTTAATTGTTTTTTATATTTCTAGAATAATAATCATATAATAATTAATATATTATTTATTAAAATTCACTTATATATACCATCTATATGATTCAGTATAGAAACAAAATTACATCACTTTATGGAGGTAGTAATCCACTTCTATGGATAAATGATGTGATCATCATTAAATGAATGAAATGGTAAGAAAATATATGATATATTACCTTTAAATAGCGATAAATATTTTGTTAATATAATATATACTCACTAATTCCATCATCATAAATATATTTTAGAGGTGATGATGGAAAATGAATTGTGTCTTTTCGTGAGACGGTTCTCCACCACACACATAGAAGAAATTTGTTCTTCCCAATAGATCGAAGAAAAATGGATTTGGATTATGAAATTAATATGAAAAAATATAATTATATAGTAGATATGTATCTTATTATATAATTATGGTTTAAGAATATTTGACAGAGGAGGAAGAAGAAGTAAAACAACAAAATTAGTTAAGAATGATATATCTTACTCAGATAAACTATTTGGTTTTACAATAATAGTCTTTGAAAGAGTATTTTACGATCAGGAAAATGAATGTATTACATGGGAAGGGATGTATGAGATTTATTTGGGTAGGTATTTTCTAAAATAAATGGCTCTTTATGTGTGGATAGAAGAGGAGAGGGAGTTTCCCTTTATAAGTGGGGGAGAGAAATAATGTTGATGTTTTAAAAATAATAAAAATTGTAAATTTATTATTAACATAAAATGGGTCCCAAATGAAAAATTAATGAATATTATAATATATATGGTAGAAAAAAACATTTTAACCCTTATCTATTTATTTTAACCCCCTTGTAAACCATATTTAACCTTAACTGTGATAATAAATATTTACTATATTTACTATTAATTATGATCAAGAAATAATTTGAACTTATTATATATCATTAATTATAATGATTAAAAATATTTAATCCATTTAAAAAAATTAAAGCATTCATGTTTCAATATTTAATTGAACATAAAACACACAGAATTTGATGCAAATCAGTTCTTTAGTAAAATAGATTTTCAAGAAATAAGTGGTCTTATATAAACTACATGAATAGAAATAATCATTATATGAATTCAAATTCATATAAATAGATATATATTATATTAATTTCATTTAAATATTTTCCAAAAATGGGTTATTTTAATTAATTAAAATGAATAAACATTACTCACTTAAAACATTTCATAGAAAACAATGGTGTAATCATAAAAATTAACTTATCAAAAAATCATGAAAATTAATAATTCAAATGAAATTAATTAGATTATCATAACTAAAATGGTTGATATGTATCTTTAATTCAAAATCCAAAATATAATGGTACTTCTATATTACACTATTTAATGAAGATAAATGATAATATTTTAATAGTCTTTGATTCTAAATACTTACTGAAAAATCAATCTTTTCAACAAATAATACTAAACTTTCACCCTAATATGATTTTAACATGATTATTTAAAAACGTTATTCTATTTTTTCAATTATATTTTTCTAATTTTCTAGAAATTATTTATAATATATTCTCATAAAATGCAATAAATATTTTTTATGAAAACATATTTTTTGGGGAAGAAAATTTCATTATTAATCATTGAGTGGTTATTTACTTAAAATTTATTAATAAATTTATATTGAGTATGAGTATTAGATATATTTCTTAAATAATTTAATAAATATAATACCCATTAAATAGTTCCTAGGTTATAATAGCCATATTTATATAATCACGATTCGTTTAGGATTGGTGTTTCTTATCGTATTCTCATTTAAACATAGTGTTAAAAAATTTAGGGTGTTGTACAAAAATTAGGGGTGATTCTCTTAATTCATTTAGATCTTTTTTGATAAATTATTTTATTTTCATATTATGGAAATCCTATTGTGTCCTTCCATGTATAAAATTCTAAAATGGCCTTCATTTTGTTTTATATTTGAGTTGTATAGATGATTATATATGTTAATTTTGGGGTTTATTATTTTTTCTTATAGAGTATCATTTATTTTTCTATCAGTTAATTTTATTATTAATTATGCATTTGTTTTTTTATTTGAGAAATTGTTTATCGTATGTGCATTAAATCCCTCTTCATGGGATGCTCACATTGAAATTATCAATATAAATACCTTCTTTATTGTTATTTTACCAAGTGAAGCGTTTCCTAATCAATTATATTTATATGTGGGGAACTTGTTTCAATCCCTTGAGAATTAGGAACCCCTTTGAGCCTTATTGAAGATTCTTTTTGATGTTTTTTCATTTACTGTGTTTTTTATTTGATATAATCCAATATTTTCTATGATTTTTTTTTTGATCTTTAGCATCATACCGAGTTTATCAAAAAGTGTTTTTGTAAGAAAGATAAAAGTTTATGAATGTATGAATCTAAAAAAATGTTTAGAGTTTTGATTTTGAGAAATTGGTTTTCAACCTATAGTTTATTATACAAAGAGGAATAGGATAATTAATTTTTTAGAAAGATAAGTGATGATAGTTTTCTAATGTTATTGATCAGACACACCATTTGTATCAGGCCTATCGGCATGAAGGTGAAGATCAATTAGTCTTGTTGTTTGATTAAAAGTCAGTAGAAGGTATGGAAAAAATTAAGAATGTCTTTTATACCTAAAAATAAGTTTCAAGGGAGTTAAAAGTTAGAATATAATTTACTTTTGAATCCATATGTTAGATGATTCATTGTTGTTATTTATGTTCTCAAATTTCATAAAAACTCTAATTATAAAATCTATTTATGAAATGATACTTTTTATATTTCTTGAAAAGTTTTCATAAATTTAGGAAACATAGACATAGTTCATCAGATCCATAAGTATTAGACACAAAAACTCTTCAGTACTCTAAATGAGTAAATCTGATTATATTTCAATGGTATCTGAGTGAACTCACCATCAATTGCAAAGAATCAGATTAACCATAGTTTCTTATGTTGATCGATCAAACTGAGATATGTTATGAAAAGGAAAAATACCTTGAAGGTGTTGACTCTTACCAGAGAAAACCCCAAAAGGGGGAGTTAAAATTTAAAATTGGATGACATACTTATACCAGTCCATAAAACTACGAACATGTACCAATCCAGTAGATATACATTCAAACTGATTAATTGGGGTGATAAAACCACTCCATTTATTCCATCGAATATGGAATTTTGATTAGATTCAGTTTCTACTAGAAATTTAAATCATACTAACTCTAATGAGGAAATTCAATTTGTAATGAGCAAAGGAGGGACCATCGTATTGATCTATGGAATTTCCATCATAGATTAAAAAAATTCTTATGTTTAAGAAGGATTATTATTAGGAAGACTCATGTTGGTTTATTAATGTAGTAGAAGAGTTGATAAAAGTTTTAAGTGGTCAAACATGAAGTTCAAATATGAGTGAATTTTAAAGGTTTTTGAATCTGACTAAGTTAGAAAAGTATTTAAGTTTTTCACATTTAACATTCTAGGATTCATATAAATAGATGTACAATACATTCATACATTTCAACATTTTCACATGTGTAAAATGATGATCACTATAGAGTTTGAGTTAGAGTACTTTCCAGACAGATTTCTTGTAAGAATATTTGACTACTGGAGTTTTTCTTTAACAGTGTGAGATGGATGAGAATAATAAATATTGGACTGAGAAATCAAGAAGAGTTTGAGAAGTACATATTGGGAATAGTTTCATTAGACTAAGTCTATCAGATTATGTTCATAAGACAAATCCAATCGGCTCTATATTATTCAGATAGAGGATTCAAATAGAGTTTTATAGATCATATGTTTTTTATTTTAATTTACTTTTGTGGTTCAAATTTTTAGTAAGGAAATATTTTAAACTGATGTGATTTCATATAATTTTTTCTATTTAGAGATAGAAGGTTTCTAATGAGTGTTCAAAAAATTTATATTCACTTCTTGACAAAATTGAATTTTCATTTACCCATAGGAGTGGCTATGGAAAGGATCAAGGATACTACACTAAGGAAAATACTTGTAAATATTGTTTGGTTTACTTGATTTTCATTTTTATTGAATGAGTATTTAGTAAAATATGATACGTTAAAAAACATAAAAAATTTACAGGGGTTATTTTTAAAAAGATTGAAAATTATAAAAAGGATACAACTGATTCAACCCCCCCCCCCCTTCAATTGTATTTCAATCCATCTTCACTAAAATTGGTATTTTATGAAGGTTAATTTGTTCAGTACTTATCATGGATATTTTGAATTTTGTCCATAGTAGAGTAATTACATCATATAATGGAAAATTTTATTATGGATTGAAAAATAAGATGATGTGTTATCTTGTATCTCTGGGCCTAGATGTTATTGATGCTACTATAGTTAGGATTCCACCTACTGAAAAAGTTCCCACGATGAATTTTATTGATAAGATTAATATTTATGTTAATTGAATACCTAAGAATTATATTCTTATGACTCTGGCAGAATATTTTTATATGAAGGTGACAGGCCTCAAAACCTCAAAGACTGTATGGGATAAGATTTAACTATTTTCAAATGGAATACTAAAGTGAAGTAAGGAAAGCTAAAAATACAGAATAGTACATTTGAAGACATAATAATAAAAGGTAATTAATATTTTCATGAATACTTCCCTAAGGTAATTGAAATTGTTTTCAAAATCAGAACGTTTGGAGTTATTATATAAGATTCATTAATAGTTAACAAACTTATGAGAAACTTTCTAGATATGTTTGATTTTAAAATTTGTTATTTATAATATAAATATGATTTGTTTCTTGATTAATTTCTAAAAATTATTATTTCTTATAAAATTATAAAATCTTTATTATTCAAAAATAATATGAAAGATGAAATGGATTTTTAATCTATGAGAAAAATTATGATTCAATATTTTTAAGCTATTGATCATTTTGATTCTGATGATAAATAAGATGATGAGTTTAATGATAAAATCATATCTCTAATATTTAAGAACTATTGAATAAGTATAGGAATATATGGAGGTAAAACACATCTCAAATTTTTTGACTATGGAGTAATAGTAAATTTTACTATTAATTCTCCCAAGAAGAATGTTAGAGAATATCAAGAAGAATATAATAAAAACCCTCAATAGAATAAGTGGAAGAAAATTTATAAGGAATAAAATTCATCCAGAAAATCTATAAAGACGTTTACTATGAACATGATATGTATATTGATTAAGAAATCTAAAATATCCCCAACTAAAGATAATTATTTAGAATATGGTAGTTAAAAATAAATTATAAAAATCATTTCAAGAGTTGAGAAAATTGAAGAGTCTGAAAATAGTGAAGAAGTGGGAGGTGAATAATCTTATATAAAGTATTATCTCAAAGTATAACATATTTCATTTACTAAGTAAAAAACTCACTCAATAAATATATAAAAGTAGTAAATAATGTTGCTGGAAGTGTTTTTTAAGGTGAAAAATATGTTTGTAATCAAGAAAAAGAATATATCACATAGATATCATGTTATAAACATAGAATGTTTAATGGGTAAATATGGTTGAAGATATCAATAAGAAGATGGAATCTAAGGAATAATAAGTGAAAACATTTTAACCAAAACTTTTTAAGTCCAAAATTAACTTGTTGAATGTGAATTAAAACTTCAAAAATGCTTTTTATGTAAAATATAATACTAAAAAAATTTAAAGAATCAAATCAATAATCTAGTGAAATCATGGCCCAACAAAAATAATTGTTTATCTGATTTATCTATCATTTTTGGTGAGTAGAAAACTTTTGGGAAAAATGGGTAGATAAGGTATGTGAGAAACCTATCACATCTACAAAAGATAAAAACCCTGTTAGTAAGAAAGATGGTCCATGCTCAGATTTTGTTTGAGTAGAAATAATTTATTATCCTCAAAATTGTTTCTATAAATAAAGATCTTACTTTAATAGAAAATCACCATTTAATGGTTCTTATTAATATTATGGAAATTATGGACAAATGCCTTATAATTTATAGCTTAAAATATATCATCCCATAATTTGTTTTGAAGAAAGTTGAATAAATAGTGAAATTTAAATGAGTAAATTTCCTATGTTACTAAAATTTGAAAATGTAAATTCACATGATATTAGTAATTTTCCAATGAAAAATCAGTTTTATTTTCTGAAAAAAAAAATTATAGAAATTTTGATCAACATTTTTAATTTTCTAAGTACGATTTGACTACTCTTCCAGGACAAGTCCTATATGTGAAAAAATAAAATGAATTATGAAAAAATAAAGTTAATGAAATATTTTTTTTTGATGAGAGTACCTTTAAAGCATGTAAAAGAAAAAAACCATTGGATCTTGATAGTGGTTGTTCTTTACATATTAATGGTGCCTTAAAAATATTTAAACATGTTTAAAATCATGATGGAGTTGGTGTTACCTTTGGTAATGATCGTTATTTAAAAAAAGACAAAATTATAATGGATGATATTTGAAAAAAAGGTAAAATATCAGGATGTTTTATTTTTTTTTTGGACTAAAATATAACATACTAAGTGTATGTCACCATTGTAATGATGGAAAAAAAATTATTTTCAAAAAATATTCTTTAATAATAAGTTTTTTAAAATATGAAATATTTATTTCAAAGGGATAAAGAAACAGTGAAAATATATTTCAAATAAAATAATTTAACTACTCTTGTTATATTATTGGTAAAGATGAAAAAAATTGTGAAAGTGATGTCTTGAGAACATTGGATAGATAAACCCTAAAAAATAATGCTAATGGTGTTTAAAATTTCTTTTAATTTAAAATAATAGAATCATATGTTTTTATAACCAAACAAAAAATATATATAACTAATAAAAGTTATAAGAGTGTAGAAATTCAGTTTGATATACCTATTGAACTTATTCATATTATTTTATGTGGGCCAATGATACATCTATTAAAAAATGGTATTTTTACTTTATTAATCTTATTGATTATTCTACTTGAATAACTAACGTCATTTTTATGAAACATATGTTAGAGGTTGTAGAAATGTTTACAATCTTCAGAAGTGATGTTGATAAAGAAATGGGGGTTTATATAAATAAGATGATAAAAAATAGTGTAAATGAGTTCACATGAAATTGTTTTGAAACATACATTATAAATTTTGATGTCAAACATTAGTATAGTGATCCATATACACCACAAAAAATGGAGTAGTAGAAATATATAATTTAATTTATGTGTAAATGGGAAGAACCATGTTTGTGGAATAAAAAATTTCCATTTTCTATTGGAGAAAAGCTATTATTATTGTACATGTTTAGAACAGATGCTTTTTGATATCAGAATCCAACATGAATTATTATGAAATTTGTTATAATAAAAAACCTTTATTTACGTACTTCAATGTTTTTGGACTTATGTGATTACATAAAATAAAAAAATAGATCATGAAAATTATAATTAGAAGGACGAGGAATTAACTTTTATGGGTTATTCACCCAATAAATGAAGTTATAAGTGTTGTAATTTTTTTTACCAAAGTTAGTTTACTCATATGATGTAAAAGTAATTTAAAATACAAAAATCCTTTAAATAAGTTATTGAGAATGTTGAGGATGAAAAACTAATGATTTACAATGTAAGTGAGAATGACAAAAAATATACTTATCAAGATTTTGAAGAATCGTGTGGTGAGGAAAGTGAAGTAGGAAGAGGAAATATGTAATTTTCTACCTTATCAAAACATTTTGAGAAAAAAAGATTATCAGGACTCAAAAGTCTCCAGTTTAGACCAGAATAAATATGAGATTAAAAAATCAAACTTCACTTATTTCAAAAGTGGTATCTAAATAATATTCTAAACTAGTTCACCATAAATAATGGGTGGATTCTATGAATAAATAGTTGGATAAAATTGATAAAAATGAAACATGGTAACTTTTACCATGACCAAAAGGTACAAATTTTATCAAAAAAAAAAATGGGTTTACAGGAATAAGTTAAATGAACATGGATAAGTTTCAAGAAACAAAGAATTTATTATTCTTAAAGGATACACATAGATGGACGATTTGGGTTTGGATGAATTTTTTTCCCTTGATGAAAGGATAGAAAATATTAGAATGTTTTTAGTAGTGGATGCACTTCTGAATTACAATGTATATCAGATGGATGTAAAGCCGACCTTTATAAATGGTGAGATTTATGAAGAAGGTGTAATTAATAAATCAAGTGGGTTTTTACACTATAATGATGAAAAAAATGTATAAAATTTAAATAAATACTTGTATGGGTTGAAGTAACAGACATGTTCCTAGTCTTCAAAACATGAAAGTTTTTTGAGAATGTGGAGTTTTTATAAAGTAAAATTTAATAGTAAAACATATGTGAAATAGGTTAACTGCAACACCATAAAAATGATATTGTATGTGGTTGATATATGTTTTACTGAGGAAAGGAAATTTGTTTAATGAATTTTATGAGGAAATGAAGAAGAATTTTGAAATATAAATTTTAGGATAATTAACTTTCATCCTTGGCTTAAAAGTTCAAAAAAATGTAAAGTACATTTTTTACATCAATAAAAGTATACTAAGGAATTGTTAAATAATATTGGGATAGTAGAATCTAAAAAAAATTATACTCCTATTTCAATGAGGATAAATATGAGTAAAGACAAATACAAAAAAAGTGTGAATCAAAAAAAAATTCAGAAGTTGATACGATGATTTTTTATCTCACAACCTCAAGATGTGATATTTTTTATTTTGTGACTTTAAATGATAGATATCAAAGTGAACTGAAATAATCCCATATGTTGGTGGGAAAAAAATTTCTAATCTATGTAAAAAAGAACAATATAACATGTGATTTTATACAAAATTAGTTTTGAAATGAATATTCACAGTTATACAGATGCTGAATGGGTTGGGGTTTACTATGATAGAAAATAAACTATAGTAGGAACATTTTTTATAGGTGAATTTTGGGTAAGATGAAATAGATTGAATCCAATTACTGATAATTTGAGCATAATAGAATAAGAATATGTTTCAGATAGTCAAACATGTACTCATATGTTGTATATTAATGTTCAGTTAAAATATTTGAAGGTAAAATTTTTTAAACCATTGAGGATACTTTTTCATATTGAGTGTGTAATTAATCATTCAAAAAATAAGGTCCAACATTAAAGATCAAAAAATATTGATATAATGTTTCACTTTATAAGTGAAAACGTTTTTACTAGAGATGTTATGGTAGAATATATCTCAACAAAGTATGAAATTACTAATATCTTTACAAAAGCTATGTTGAAAGAAATATTTGTGGAATTGAAGATTTAACTTCATGTCCAGCCTCCACAAATGACTTCCTAAAACTCATAATGAACTCCCCAACCATTCTTAAATTGTTTTGAAAAAAGCGGAAGGTTATATAAAACTTCATCCTTTAATGGAAATAGAATTACATTTATTACTTATTGAATCTGAATTTTCTGTTATCATATAATAGGAGAGAGAAAAATGAAAGTGTGATAAAATGATAAAAGTGATGAGATGTTTTATCATAACATGGTAGCAATATTTTATTTCCATTTAAGGAAGAATTTTTTAAAGAAAATATATTATCTAGTAGTTTTGTTTTAAGAAATTATTTTTTGAGAAAGGTTATATTTAGGTAAAAGATTAAAAATATGAGAGCTAGAAAAATGGTGAGTTTAAATTGATGTTTATAAATGTTTTCGACAAATCCAAATGGGATAATAAAGATACTTGGTAATGTTTTTGTTTTTACAACGTATTTTTTTTGTAAACTAATATTTTGTAAAATAGAGTTTTTTTCTATATAATCTTTCCCTATTCATCAGAATCAGTTTTTGAATGAATTTTGAGGATAATTGTTTTTTGAAACCAAACACAAAGGGATAGAATGTTTTTTTCAAGAAAGTTGCTATCCGAACATAGTGTATTATACTGAGCATAACCAAACACTAAATTTATTATAATTATGATTTTTAAATGTTTTTAAAATATTTTTATAGGACACACCATCAGTATCAATTGTATCTTCATTATGTTAAAGATTAATAGAATAAAATATTTGTTAGAAAATCACTAGAAGCTGTGAAAGAAATTTAGAATGTTACTTAAGACAAAAAAGTAATTTTCAAGGGTGTCATGATTTAGAATGTACTTGAAATTATAAACTATAAGCTAAGTGATGATTTGATGATATTTATGTCCTCAAAACTCATGAAAAACTCTCATGATAAAATATTTTCATGAAATTAGATTACTGAAATTCTTTGAAAAGTATGAATCGGTCCTAGAAACCTGGACGAAGCTCATCGGATCAAGAAGTACTAGACACAAAAACTCATCAGAAGTCTGAATAAGTAAATATGATTAACATTGATGACTATATGAGTGGAGTCTCCATGGACTATAGAACATCATTGTAACAAGGGTTTCCAATGCTAGTTAATTAGAAAAAGATATGTTATGAATGGGAACAAGACCCTAAAGGTGTTGTTTCTTTTCTAATAAAACCCCAAAATGGTGAGTTCAATTTTTAAATTAGATGAACTATTGATTCAAATACATAAGACTAAAAATAGGTACTAATACATAAACCATTATTTCACACTAATTCATCATAATGATAACCTCACACCATTATTTATATTAGATTCAGTTTCGATAAGAAAGTCACATCAAATAAACCCAGAGGAGGAAATTCAATCTGTAATGAGTTGAGGATGTTCCATTGTACTGAGAAAAGGAATTTCCATCATTCTAAATAAATATTAGAAATTTTTAGAAGGATGATTACTAAAAATTATCATGTAAATTCAAGAATATTCTATAATAGTTGAGAGATTTTTGAAGGGGTTAAACACGAAGTTCAAAAAGGAGTAAATTTTAGAGGATTTGAAATTGGATAAGTTAGAAAAAATTTAATATTCCCACCATTACATATATAGGAATCATATAAATAGATTCATATTATTTTTTAACTTTTAAACCTTTTTATATGCACAAATGGTGAATCACTAGTATGTTTGAGTCAATGTTATTTCCAGATAGAGATATCATAAGTATATCGTACTACTAAATGTTTTGTTTGTCGTACTTAGTAAGATTTGACTAGAGAATATCTAGCTAAGAAATTAAGTAGTGTTTGAGATGTTTATGTTTGGAATAGTTTCATCATACTAATTCTATCACACTGAGTTCATCACACCGAGCTAATTTGAACTATACTCGTCATAATGTACTTTCAGACAGAGTTTTGTGGAGTAGAATTTTTTTATGTTAAATTAATTTTGTGGCTCAAATTTTATGTAAGAAAACATATTAAATTGATGGAATTAAATATAATCCCTCTAATCCAGAGATATAATGTTTCTAATGGGATTCAGCAGAAACTGTATTCACATATTAATAACAGTGAATTTCCATCGATTCATGGAGGTGCCTATGGAAGGCATGTAGGTTCTCACTCTAAGGATGAACCTTGTAAATTTTGTTTTCTTTACCCTATTTTTATAATTCATGCATGAGTATTCAATAAGATATGATAAGGTAATAAACACTAATATGAATTAGGGATTATGTTTTAAAATGTTTGAAACAAATAAAAAGGTCACATGTGATTCACCCCCCCCCCCTTCAATTGTATTTCAATCATTTGGAACTTCACATACCATATATCGTACCAGGTTCCCAGATTAGGGATGTCCCATGCTAGTTTATGAAAAAATGGTATCAAGGACTAAATGTAATTTAGGAAGATATTATAGACTAGGTATATGATCATGGGGAGACAAAAGGTGGTTCTTGATTAGGTTCTTGATTACCATCCTTTATAGTGAAACCTGAGTTTCCAAGGATAATTGGGATATGAGTATATCTTGATTTTGACCTTTTTTCTATACTGTTTTTAGGATGATTTTGTTTTTATTTAAGTATTACATATTTTCCTTGAATATTCAGGATTTATTTTGAAAAACTCTACGTATTATAGTGGAATTTGGAACCAACTAAAGGGTGTGTTCTTACTATCCATGGTTTTTAAAACCATATGAAAATAATGTAGTCTGGTTTGGGATGCTTCATTTAATGAATTGATATTTTAGTTATTTTAAATAAATATTATCTTTAATAGCTTATATTACACTCAACATTGAACTAATGTAACAATAGACTAAAAGGAACCATGAAATTTTAGAAATAAATAATATCATTAGTGGGTAAAATAATAATAATCAATTAAAATAATTATATATTGTAACTTTCATTAATTAATATTTAAAAAAGGTTTCCTTTCAAAGAAAAAATTTAAAAAGGTTATAGTAGTTTATGTTAATAAATTATCATTGATTGTAGTTAAATTTTTTTAATAATAAATAATATTTATATTTATAATCTAATATATAAATATTAAATTATTTAAAAATATATATGAAATATGATTAAAACACATAAATATTAAAAAGTTCCTTTTTTATAACAAATAATTTTTTTCTTAATATATATAATATACAATTAAAATATAATTTATAAATTACAAAATTTGAATTTAAAAAAACATCAATTTTTATTTACAAATTAAAACATTTTATTAAGATTAATTTTTAGAATTTTTCTAAAAATATAATTATAAGTTGAAAAGTGAATAATATACTTTTTACAAAGAAGGTATCTTTTAAGATATTATTAGTATATAACTATTAATTTTAATTTAGAGATACAATTTTATAAGACCAAATATGTATTTTATAAGTGAATTAACTTTCCAACTACTAGAAATATAATATTATTAAATTAATTGCAATTTTTTAATCAATATGTATATATTATTTTGTAAGGAACAATTTATATTTTTTAATAAATGATAAATTACATACTTAAACACTAGTTATCATGGTGAAACGTTAAATCATAAAAATGAGTAACCACAACGGTAAAGGAAAAAACATGTTTAAAACATATTTTTAATTAGATTGTGAATTTATGGATCAAACTTATGTTTTATCCACCCCAATATTTCCCAATATTTTCCCAATTTCGTTGAGATTTACTTCAAATTATTGAACAATTTTGGTAATTTACAAAAATTTCACTCTTTTTCACTTATAAAAGGGGAACCCCTCTCTTTACTTTCCCCCACTCCAAAATCACATATTTTTGGTACAAAAAAACTTTATAATCCCCTCCAAATCACTCTTATATAAATTAAACAAATTTTTGTATCCTAAAAATTCTATTACTATAAATTATATTCCCCTTCCCAAATGAGAAAATCCAATAAGTGAGGTATAAGTTCATAACCTCACTTTCTCTTCTATATTTTATTTTGTTCTTTTATTCTTAAAAAAATTTAATTTCAACATCATAAAATGCTAAAAAAATTATCATTATTATTTTGGTATTTTATTATAATGATGGTACTATAATTTTTTTCCCTCAACTTCCCAAAAATAAATTTAAATATGTAACACCTCATGCTTCTATGGTACGCTTCTCTTTGAATAATGTGATAGTGTGTGTTGTACGCAACACTGAGTTCAAACACGCCATAACCAATCAAACTAGCCGTTATGAATAGTAATACCTACTTTTTGAAATTATATATATTTTATATTTCAAAATGGACTTCATTTTTGGATTTGGAATATCAAATTTAGCCTAAGGTAACATTTTGGTACTTTTCGGATAACTTTAATATTTTGATGAATAGTGAAAATTACTATATTTTAATTAAAAACAAATTTTTTAATCAAAATAATTAATAGTGATAAATTATGAATTTGAGTGGTTTAAAATTATATTTAGAATATATTTTTACCATTTAATACAATGTTGGTCATTGGACATAATTTTACAATTAAACCAGACATAAATAAGTGACAATCTTTTGATAGTTATTATCTCTTAAAAACACGTTTTTTGTTTTAACAACAGGAATTAATTTTAATTTAATTTCATCCACTTCTGTGTTTTGAATTTGGAAAAATGGATTCCATATTTGAAGTAAGGATTTTCAAATTGTGTAAATAGGTAACTTTTATTTTTAGACATTTTGAATAATTATTGCGGTAAATATTTTATTTACCATGGTTAAGGGTAAATCCGGTAAATATGGGTTAAAACAATAATATTATAATAATACTAAATTACCCTAAAACGTTTCATATCCCTATTTTTTGATACATGTTGGACCATAGGCATCTTTGGGTCTATTTTGGGAGGCCATGGAGCCACTTGTAGGTGATAGGGACACTTAATTTTAATTAAGTTAAAATGAATACAAAAATGACACAAGCATATATCTTTTAGAAAAACAATTTTTACATAGGGTTATATATGTTGTATTTTCTACTATAAAAATTCATTAGAAATATAAAAAGATTTCATACATAATGATATTTTATTTATAATTTTTAGGGATTACATAAGTTAATTTATTTATGACACAATGATGATGCAATAATTACAATAATAGTGAAAATTTAAAATAATTGATATTATAAATACCCAAATAAATATAATTTGAGACTTTTAATGAATTCCAATAATTTTATAGGATAATATAACATATTAGGATCTATTTAATTCACTTCTTTTGAAGTAATAATTCTGTTATGAGTTTCACAACAATCAACTATTGAATAGTGTCAAAATTGACATAAAGAGTTTTTAAAACAAATATTATATTGATATTAAATTCCTAAAAATCTAAGGTTCGGCCAAGATACTTATCTCATAATATTTGTATCATTAATGGACCACTTGGGGGTCTCTTGTATGTATATAGTAAGTTTATTAACCATATAATATAAAAATACAAAGAGACATTGTAAAAGTGAAACTAATTAACTTAGAGTTAATACTTAAAGATAAGGTTAATATAAGTACCCAAACCTATATAAATTCTATTGGTTGAGTGGTTTTCGACCCATCCCCACCTTAAAATTTAAATAATACACTTTGGATCCATTAGAAACCGAATATGAATTTATCATAAATTAATATTTCTAGCTTTTCCAAAGGTTCCCCTCACCCCTCTTATAAAAGGGCACTCCTCCTTCTCATTTCTTCACACCTTAAAAGTCTTTTGGTTCGGCCAAAATCTGCCAAAATACTCTCCCAACATCCCTCAATACAACCTAGTGGCCTTATTTTGATCAGAAAGCCAACCTAATGTGCCCTTTTGTTCAAATCAAAAGGAAGAACCCGAAGACGAGGTAATGATTTCACCACCCTTTTTCCAAGTTCCTTTCTTCTTCCACTTCTTCTTCCTTTGTTGTTACCATTCCAAAATAATAACTCCAGTATCATATATATATTGAGATGTTATTATAAATATGGTACAACCATATTCAGTATTCTATCCACCCTTTAAATAACATGTCACCATACGTGCGTACGTACGGCTTACCGTCTCCACGTCGTGGTGTAATTGTTATTCAGTATATTATTATTTGGATGTGTATAATAATGATGTGTAAATCATGTAAATAATAAATATAACATGTTAATGATTCTGTATATATTATATACCATCCATTTATATATTATTTTAATATCAAAATAATGATATTGTCGCTCGTGCGTACGTACGGACTACCGTCTCCACGAACGCGATGAGATTCATTCTCCATCGTATCCATTCAAGTATAATTATCATTTGATGATTTATAAATGATTTTTAAGGACTTGTTATCATTATGGATATGAATAATATACAACCTATCCATTACAAACATGGCTTACGTAACAAAACATATAAAAGAAAACGAGTAAGTTAACACCCAAAACAACGATAATACTAAAATATTATTAACAAATCAATGTTAAAAGATCATATATGATATCATATTAATGTATATGATTCTCGTATAATTTAATAACAATTATTTCACCATTATACAGGAGGTTAACCTACCCCAACCAAGGAAAAGTACAAGGTAAGGGGTTATTTCACAATCTCTTCATTATCCGAGGTTGTTTATACGTAATAATCTACTGGGATCTCTTTATCATCCACATCCATGTTTCTTAAAAATGAATTTCAAAAAAAATTTACTATTTACGTGAATATGGGTTAAAGTCATTTATACCCTTGTTTGACTTTTTATAAGAGGTTTATAAAGGAATCTTTCCGTCGTTTTCCAAACAAGGTGTTTTTTAACCTTTTCGACAGAATTAAGGTAAGAATGTTTTTTTAACTATGTCAACATCCTTTGATGGATTTTACGGTTATTTGAAGTTGATTTACTATGATATAAAACTTCTATATTGTATTGAAGGTTTTGTGATATGTTTGACTATGGATGTGCTATTTTTATACCATTCATATTTTATGGTGAAAGTATTGACATTTCTCATGCTTGTTTTAATACGAATGTTTATGTTATCTTTAAACCTTTTCATATGGGAATGCATTGGACTTAATATGTGACGGGTGGAGCCCGCTATAGCTCCTTGATGCATCGGTAGGTCTCATGAGACAAACTAGTGTCTTGTCACAAGGCCTTGGTAAAATCTTATTTGTAGTCTTGGCACGAGGACTTGGCTATGTGGTTATGATAGTTTGGTATTATGCATTCCCTCTTATGAAAGTGGTTATTGATATTGCATGTGATTATTTGTTTAGTAGAATATCCATGTGAATAAGTAAATGGAATTATTTCATTTTATTTTTTCCATACTATGTTGAAGTTTAAGTTTAAAAGGCTTTTGTTTTAGTTATACATTGACTTAAATGTTTATTCTTATTTATGAAAGTTTCCGCTATATTGTTATCCTTACTGGGTATTTGAGCTCACCCCTTTTCTATGTTTTATTTTTCCCAAGAAGTGAAGAAATAAATTATGAATGACCTGCAGGGATATTATGAGGGGATAATAGTGTGGATTATGGAGACAATATGTTCTTGTAGTATTTTTTCACTTCATAATGTAATGTAAAACTTTATGAATATATCTAGTGTTTCCAAGGCTACTAAACCAATCGGTCGTTCGAGATTTGATCTTTCTTGTGATCATGCCAATGTTATGTAATAATGCACCGACTCTGGGTAACTTGGTTCGGGGCGTTACAGTTGGTATCAGAGGAAGTTTAGTACAAACCATGGAAGCTAGATTTAGATAAACTCTGATTAGAGCATGTAGACCTAAGATGAACTTTGGGGATTAGTATAGAAGAACTTCCTAGAATTTTGGTATTATAGAGATTTTGTGAGTTTTCCGAGAAATACATCCATGTCTGGATACGAGCAGGTAGAGGCGGCTCTGGCACAGATGTACCTAGGGGTAAAACTCGAAAACACCGCTTTGAGCTAGACTCGAATAGGAACTGGTGCACGACAACGGGCCTTGCTGCACTCTTGGTTACGACACTCCCAGGGGATATGCTTAGGATAACTCTCATTTTCTTTACAAATCATTATGAAGGGTTTATGAGTATATACATCCTCAAAGAAAACATTCTTATGATTATAGTTTATATCCATAAATAGTTCAATTTTTGTTAAGTGTTTTATAAGTATGGCATTTTGTATTTTGATTCATAAACCGATCTAGTTTATTCCATTGTTTAGAAATTGTGCCTAGTGGAAGAAATGGAAACCGTATCAATGCACGCACTCCATGTAGGGATTGCCCTCCTGCTCAAGATAATTATAGTGGAGCTGGTGATGCAACTCGTACCGATCAGCTAATCACCATACTGGGACAACTCACTCAGGTTATGAATAATAACCTTACCCGTATGGAGCACCCTGATTCATAGCGTGGAGGATCAATGTTAGATCGATTCATGAGGCAAAAACCACCAACGTTCAATGGGAGTACAAATCCCTTAGTAGCTGAGCAATGGATAAATTCCCTAGAGAAAATATTTCAGGCTTTGGGTAGTAGTGAAAGGGAAAAAGTTATCATGTCAGTTTACCGCCTCACTGGAGATGCTGATCAATGGTGTTCATTGATTCAAAATACGAAGGAAGATGATGAAGTATAAAATATGGAATGGAGGAAGTTCAAAGATCTGTTTTTAGAAAAATACTTTCCTCGCGACCACCGAGCAGATATGGAAAGGCAGTTTCTGAGTCTGAGACAAAAGGAGGATGAGAATGTCACAAAGTATGAGGCTAACTTTACCAGGTTAGCAAGGTATGCTGGAGATTATATACGTAACCCAAGAAGTAATATTGATCATTTCTTTGATGGGTTAAAACCATTTCTCCGTCGATCATTAGTCTCACAATCCTTTTTATCGTACGAAGACATTGTCTCATGTGCTATCAAGACCGAAAAGGAATTCTCTAAGTCTTATTACTTTAAAGCAAAGCAAGAGAAGAATAGACATGCTGATCAATCTGCTAATGAAAATAAGGGGAAGAAGGGAAAGGTTGAATATCTATCCTGTTGTAAATGTGGGAAGAAACACCACAGTACTTGCTTGAAGGGAATGGGAGTCTGTTACAAGTGTGGTGAAAAAGGCCACCAAGCTCGTGATTTCAAGGGGAAGAAGGAAGCTACCAATGTTCAGTTCTACAATTGCAGGGAGATGGGGCATTATGCAAATTAATGTCTTAAGCGTCAGGAGAACTTACCTCAGAAAAGGCCAAGGGATCAAGGCCAAGCTTATGTTATCACTACTGCTGAGGTAGAAGCTCCGAAAGACGTGGTGGCAGGTAATTTAATGGTTTCCTCAAGTTTAGCAAATGCATTATTTGATTCTGGATCATCGCATTGTTTCATAACTTCCCAGTTTGCTAAGAAAATTAGATACTTCCAATTTGATTTAACAAGAGAGTTTTCAGTTAAAACTCCTAAGGGAATTATCATTGCAATAAAGTTTTGTGAATCAGTCCCCATTAGATTACATAAATTTTCGTTATCTGCTGATCTTGTCATCATACCTATGATTGAGTTTGACATAATCATCGGTATGGACTGGCTTTTGGACTATGATGCGAAGATTTATTGTAAGAAGAAATAGGTTACGATTATTGATGATGATGATAAGAAACACCTTATCTTTAGAGCAGAATTTTCAACACCTAATTCTTATTTAGATCCACCCCCAGTAGCTCAACTAAATTCAATTATTATGGAGGAAGAGAATGAAATAACTATGGGTGAGGAAAGGAATGTTCAAATAGAGGATATACCTGTTGTGAAAGAATTTGTAGATGTATTTCTGGAAGATTTACCTGGACATCCTCCAGAACGAGAAGTTGAGTTTTCCATTGATTTAATTCATGGATCAAGGCCTATATCGAAGACAACCCTTATAGAATGGCCACTGTAGAATTAGTCGAACTAAAGAAACAACTAGAGGAATTAAGTAATAAGGGATTTATTCGCCCTAGTGTTTCTCCATGGGGAGCCCCTGTTCTTTTAGTTAAAAAGAAAGATGGATCTATGAGGTTATGTATCGACTACAGGGAGATCAATGTTATAACAATAAAGAACAAGTATCCCCTACCACGCATTGATGATTTATTTGACCAACTGCATGGAGCTCAATACTTTTCAAAGATTGACCTTCGATCTGGATACCATCAGTTGTGTGTTAACAAGTAAGACATTCCGAAGATAGCATTTCGAACCAGGTATGGGCATTATGAGTTTACTGTAATGCCTTTTGGATTGACTAATGCACCCTCTGTATTCATGGATCTGATGAATAGAGTTTTCAAGGAGTATCTCGATGAAATTGTGGTGGTATTTATTGATGATATCTTAGTATACTCCAAAAGATACAAAGATCATGAAAATCACTTGCACATTATCTTGAAGACTCTGAGAGGGCATGAATTATATGGGAAGTTTAGCATGTGTGAATTCTGGATTCAGGAGATTTCTTTTCTTGGCCATATTGTCTCTAAAGATGTAATATCTGTTGATCCTTCTAAGACCAAGGCAATCCAAGAATGGCCAGCACCTACGAGTATAACTGAGGTATGTAGTTTTATTGGTTTGGCAGGTTATTATCGACGTTTCGTCTAGAATGTTTCCCGATTGGCTAACCCATTAACGAAGCTCACACGTAAAGGGGTTAAATTTGTTTGGACAAAAGAGTGTGAAGAATGTTTCGAAGAACTGAAGAGAAGATTAGTCAATTCTCCTATATTGACTCTACCATCGGGGAATGATGGGTTTGTTATTTATAGTGATGCATCAAAAAAAGGACATGGTTGTGTGATTATGTAGAATTATAGAGTTATTGCCTATGCAGCACGACAGTTGAAAATTCATGAACAAAACTATCCTACTCATGATCTCGAGTTAGCAGCTGTGATCTTTTCATTGAAGATATGGAGGCACTACCTCTATGGTGAAAAATTTGAGATTTATACTGATCACAAAAGTTTGAAATATATATTCTCACAAAAAGAACACAACATGAGGCAAAGGATATGGCTTGAATTACTCAAGGATTATGATTGTACGATACACTACCACTTGGGGAAGGCAAACAAGGTGGCAGATGCTTTGAGCAGAAAAGACCATGGAGTTTTGAATGTAATGAGAATTTAAAGGGATCCAATTTTGATGGATCTAGTGAAGATGGACATGGGAATACCCAGGGAAGGAGAAACATCAATGATTTTTCAAATGGTTTCCAAACCATCATTACTAGAAAGGATTAAGAGTTCTCAGACTAATGATGGAGAATTTCAAAAGAAGATTAAAGCTATGAATGATGGGAGATTGAGATATTTTGTGTAAGAAGATAGAATTTTGAAATTCGGGAAGAGACTTTGTGTTCCCAATATACCTGATCTAAAAAGGGAATTGTTGGACGATTCTCATAGTTCCAATTTCTCTATACATCCTAGGAGCACCAAAATGTATAGAGATTTTAAAGAACATTTTTGGTGGGACAATATGAAGAGGGAGATTGCTGATTTTGTGTCAAGATATATGGTTTGTCAACAAGTGAAATCTGGAAGGCAACACCCTGGAGGAGTCATGCAACCTCTTCCCATACCGGGGAGGAAATGGGACAATATTACGATGGACTTTGTCATGGGACTACCAAAGACTCCTAGAAGGAACGATGCAATATGGGTTATTATTGATCATCTTACCAAGTCATCACATTTTCCTGCTATAAGAGAAGATCTACCCCTGGAACGTCTAGGAAGACTATATATTAATGAAGTTTTGATACTTCATGGAGTACCCCTATCAATTGTTTCTGGTCGTGATCCCCGCTTTACATCAAGATTCTGGAAGAGTCTTTAGAAATCCCTGGATACTGAACTTCTTTTGAGAACTGTCTACCACCCTCAAATGGATGGAAAATCAGAACGAACTATTCATACCTTAGAAGACATGTTGAGATCTTTCTCACTTGACTTTCAGGGTATGTGGGATCAATATTTACCTCTGGTAGAATTTTCCTATAACAATAGCTTCCATTCGAGTATTCAGATGGCACCATATGAAGCGTTATACAAAAAGAGATGTCTCACACCAACTTGTTGGGATGACGTTGGTGAAAGAAAACTTGTAGGTCTAGAACTGGTGGAGGAAATGATGGAAAAGGTGAACGTAATCTAAAATCACATCAAATCATCTCAAAGTAGGCAGAAGATCTATGCCGATAATCGAAGGAAGGATTTGGAATTTCAAGTCGGTGATCAAGTTTTCTTGAAGGTATCTCCATGGAAGGGAGTCTTACGTAAGAAAGGTTAATTGAGTCCCAGGTACATCGGACCTTTCGAAATTCTAGAACGAATTGGGGTTGTAGCTTACCGATTGGCAATGCCGCCAAGTCTCTCCAAAGTTCACGATGTGTTCCACGTATCTCTGTTGAGGAAATACATGCATGACCCAACGCATGTACTCACCTATGAGGAGATAGAAATGGAACCCGATCTGTCTTATTGTGAAGATCCCTTCATGATTCTTGATACGAGAGAACAAGTACTGAGAAACTGGACGACGCGTCTGGTAAAAGTTTTGTGGAGAAACCATAAGATGGAAGAGGCAATGTGGGAACCCGAGGAACTTATGATGAAGAACCACCCGAGTCTTTTCATGTGATAAGTATTCTAGAAATTTTGAGGACTAAATTATTTGAAGGAGGGGAGAATGTAACACCCCAAAATTCTACGGTACGCTTCTCTTTTAATAATGTGATAGAGTGTGTTGTTTGCAACACCGAGTTCTAACACACCATAACCAATCAAACTAGCTGTTATGAATAGTAATACCTACTTTTTGAAATTATATATATTTTATATTTCAAAATGGACTTCATTTTTTGATTCGGAATATCGAATTTAGCCTAAGATGAAATTTTGGTACTTTTCGGATAACTTTAATATTTTGAGGAATAATGAAAATTACTATATTTTAATTAAAAACAACTTTTTTTAATCAAAATAATTAATAGTGATAAATTATGAATTTGAGTGGTTTTAAAGTATATTTAGAATATATTTTTACGATTTAATACAATTTTTGTCATTGGGACATAATTTTACAATTAAACAAGACATAAACAAGTGACAATCTTTTGATAGTTATTATCTCTTAAAAACACGCTTTTTGTTTTAACAACGGGAATTAATTTTAAATTAATTTCTGCCACTTCTGTGTTTTGAATTTTGAAAAATGGATTCCATATTTGGAATCAGGATGTTAAAATTGTGTAAATAGATAACTTCTATTTTTACACATTTTGAATAATTACTACGGTAAATATTTTATTTACCATGGTTAAGGGTAAATCCGGTAAATAAGGGTTAAAAAATTAATATTATAATAATACTAAATTACCCTAAAACGTGTCATAGCCTTATTGGTTGATACATGTTCGACCATAGGCATCTTTGGGTAGATTTTGGGACCCCATGGAGCCACTTGTAGGTGATAGGGACACTTAATTTTAATTAAGTTAAAATGTATACAAAAATGACACAAGCATATATCTTTTAGAAAAACAATTTTTACATAGGGTTATATATGTTTTATTTCCAACTATAAATATTCATTATAAAGATAAAAAGATTTCCTACATAATTATATTTTATTTATAATTTTTAGGGATTACATAAGTTAGTTTATTTATGACACAATGTTGATGCAGTAATTACCATAATAGTGAAAATTTAAAGTAATTAATATTATAAATACCCAAAAAATATAATTTGAGAGTTTTAATGAATTAAAATAATTTTATAGGATAATATGACATATTAGGATTGATTTAATTAACTTTTTTCGAAGTAATAATTCTGTTATGAGTTTCACAAAAATCAACTATTGAATAGTGTCAAAATTGACAAAAAAGAGTTTTTAAAACAAATATTATATTGATATTAAATTCCTAAAAATCTAAGGTTTGGCCAAGAGACTTATATCATAATAGGTGTGTCATCAATGAACCACTTGGGGTCACTATGATGTATATAGTATTTTTATTAACCATATAATATAAAAATACAAAGAGACATTGTAAAAGTGAAACTAATTAACTTAGAGTTAATACTTAAAGATAAGGTTAATATAAGTACCCAAACGTGTCTAAATTCTATTGTTTGAGTGGTTTTTGACCCATCCCCACCTTAACATTTAAATAATCCACTTTTTAGCCATTAGAAACCAAATATGAATTTATTATAAATTAATACTTCTAGCTTTTCCAAAGGTGCCCCTCACCCCTCTTATAAAAGGGAACTCCTCCTTCTCATTTCTTCACACCTTAAAAGCCTTTTGGATTGGCCAAACTCTGCCAAAATACTCTCCAAAAATCCCTCAATACAACCTAGAGGCCTTAGTTTGATCATAAATCCATCCTAAGGTTCCCTTTTGATCAAATCAAAAGGAAGAACCCGAAGAAGAGGTAATGATTTCACCACCCTTTTTCCAAGTTCCTTTCTTCTTCCACTTCTTCTTCATTTGTTGTCACCATTCTAAAATAATAACTATAGTATCATATATATATTGTTATGTTATTATAAATATGGTACAACCATATTCATTATTCTATCCACCCTTTGAATAACATGTCACCATACGTGCGTACGTACGGCTTACCGTCTCCACGTCGTGGTGTAATTGTTATTCAATATATTATTATTTGGATAGGTATAATAATGATCTGTAACTCATGTAAATAATAAATATAACATGTTAATGATTCTTTATATATGATATAAAATCCATTTATATATTATTTTAATATCAAAAGAATGATATTGTCACTCGTGCGTACGTACGGACTACCGTCTCCACGAACGCGATGAGATTCATTCTCCATCGTATCCATTCAAGTATAATTATCATTTTATGATTTAAAAATGATGTTTAAAGACTTTATATCATTCTGTATATGAATAATATACAACCTATCCATTACAAACATGGCTTACTTAATAAAACATATAAAAGAAAATGAGTAAGTTAACACCCGAAATAACGATAATACTAAGATATTATTAACAAATAAATGTTAAAAGATCATATATGATATCATATTAATGTATATGATTCTTGTATAATTTAATAACAATTATTTCACCATTATACAGGAGGTTAACCTACCCCAACCAAGTAAAAGTACAAGGTAAGGGTTTATTTCACAATCTCTTCATTATCTGAGGTTGTTTATATGTAATAATCTATTGGGATCTCTTTATCATCCACATCCATGTTTCTTAAAATTGAATTTCAAAAAAAAATTACTATTTACGTGAATATGGGTTAAAGTCATTTATACCCTTGTTTGACTTTTTATAAGAGGTTTATAAAGGAATCTTTCCGTCGTTTTCCAAACAAGGTGTTTTTTAACCTTTTCGACAGAATTAAGGTAAGAATGTTTTTTTTAACTTATACGGCGGGTGCGGCTATTTTCCACCGTTATAAAATCATCGAAGCTTCCATTACAATCTTATAAGAATATTTTCAAAGAAAATGTTTTATTTCATAAATACAAGACTCTTAAATGATTTCAAAATAGAAAGAGATATTTCTCTAAGAAGAGTTTTGATTTCATCTATGTCAACATCCTTTGATGGATTTTACGCTTATTTGAAGTTGATTTATTATGATACAAAACTTCTATATTTTTTTGAAGGTTTTGTGATATTTTTTACTATGGATGTGCTATTTTTATACCATTCATAGTTTATAGTGAAAGTATTGACATTTCATATGCTAGTTTTAATACGAATGTTTATGTTATGTTGAAACCTTTTCATATGGGAATGCATTGGACTTAATATGTGATGGGTGGAGCCCGTTATAGCTCCTCGATGCATCGGTAGGTCTCATGAGACAAACTAGTGTCTGGGCACAAGGCCTTGGCAAAATTTTATTTGTAGTCTTGGCACGAGGCCTTGGATATGTGGTTATGATAGTCTGGCATTATGCATTCCATCATTATGAAAGTGGTTATTGATATTGCATTTGATTATTCGATTAGTAGAATATCCATGTGAATAAGTAAATGGAATTATTTCATTTTATTTTTTCCATACTATGTTGAAGTTCAAGTTTAAAAGGCTTTTGTTTTAGTTATACATTTCCTTAAATGTTTATTATTATTTATGAAAGTTTCCACTATATTGTTATCCTTACTGGGCATTTGAGATCACCCCTTTTCTATTTTTTATTTTTCCCAGGAAGTGAAGAAGTAAATTATGAATGACCTACAGGGCATTTTTGAGGGGATAATAGTGTGGATTATGGAGAAAATATGTTGTTGTAGTAGTTTTTCACTTCATGATGTAATGTAAAACTTTATGAATATATCTAGTGTTTCCAAGCCTACTAAACCAATTGGTCTTTTGAGATTTGATCTTTCTTGTGATCATGCCAATGTTATGTAATAATTCACCGACTCTGGGTTACTGGGGTCGGGGCGTTACAAAATATGTGAATTCTGTGTTATGCAGACTACCAACACCACAACAGAACTTATTTTTCTTCTATCACTACATTATAAAGATGTCTGTAATAGGTAATTTGATATATAATTTTGATACTGATGATATATTTTTTATTCTTAAGCGATGAAACATGTTACTCATTTTCCCTGTTCTATGGAAAATGAAAATTTTAATCATGTGTGTGTGTGTACTATCGCCTCTATTGGATGATTAATTTGTATTTTTCATTTCACTTACATGCATGGATGGACATGATAATGGTTTTAAAAGATAAATATTATTTTTTTTATAACATTATTCATTTTTATGATAAATTTTAGAACCTATAATATATATGATCAAGAAATGACTATCATAAATTAAATAATTTAAAATATGTAAACTGAGAGGAAAATTTCTAATTTAAATTGTGTATTGTTTTCATATCGATTAATTATTCATATTATTCCTTTAAAATTATGATATATCACAATAATAAACACTAAATTTTTTCATTATTATACTAGTTTAAAAATATTAAAAGTAAACCACCTCACACTCAATGATAATATAGGTATGTTCATGATTGAGTCTGTTTTACCACATATTTGGACAATGATATTAATATATATCACGGATAATTATGAAAATATAGTTCATGTTAGAATATGATATAAATATGTAAACAATGATTTTTTTTATTTTGAATAGTCTCCATTAGTATTTAAGTCTCAAATTAAGAAAATTACATTCATGTATTAAAAATCACCGAAAAATGTTCATTGTTTATTTCATCTTCTAAGATAAATAATGATGTACTAGTGGATGGAAATTTAAAATTCATAAATAACAAATAATTCATCCATTATAATAACATTGTAACACCCCGACCCTAGTTACCCAGATTCGGTGCATTATTACATAACATTGGCATGATAACAAGAGATCAACTCTCAATAGACCGATTAGTTTAGTAGCTTTAGAAGTACTAGATAGATACATAAGTTTTACATTACATCATGGAATAAAGAAAAACAATATTGTTACCCCTTTGAACACACTCATATTATTTGTTTTATCCCTATAGGTTAGTCATAATATACTTCTTCACATCTTGTTAAAAAGAAAATATAAGAAAGGTGTGAGCTCAGATGCTTAGTAAGGATAACAATATAGCAGAAACTTTCAAAAATAAGTATAAACATTTAAGGAACTGAATAAGACTAAAACATAAGCCTTATAAAATTAAAATTCAGTATAATGTGGTTAATATAAATCAAATAATTCCATTTACTTATTCACATGAATATTCTACTAGTAGAATAATCACATGTAATATCAATAGCTAATTTCCTAATGATAGAATGAATAATTCCGGACTTCATAACCACATAGTCAAGGCCTCTTTCCAAGAATACAAATAAGATTTTCTCAAGGCCTTATACCAAGAAAGTAGTTTGTCTCATGAGACCTACTGACGCATCGAGGAGCTATTTTAGGCTTTAACTATCACTTACTAAGTCTAATTCATTCCTCAAATGGAAATGTTGAAACATAATCTAAACATTTGTATTAAAACTAGTATACAAAATGTCAATATATTAACCATAAGCCATGAATGGTATAAAAATAGCACATCTATAGTCAAACATAACTCATTCACTACAATAATAAATATTTTATTATAATAAATCATCCTCAGGTAAGATTAATGAAGGATATTTACATAGATTAAAATAATCATCATAACTATTTGAGATAAATATCCCTATTTTCTTGAAAACATTTAAAAGTATTGTTATTTATCAAGAAGTTGTTTAAAAGATATTTTTGAACCAATGTGTCCCATACCACTTTTAATCTTTTAAAATGAATTTTAATTTTAAAAAATTCATGTCCATATAAATAATACTTAAAAACATTTCTGAAACATGTACATTAATGAGAAATATTTAGAAGAAAAAATCATTAAAACATTTAAAATGATATTTTAGTTAGAGTTCCTAACCAAATGATAGATGCTTAAATACAAATAATTGAGGTAATAAAAACATTATTATATAATGAGAATAATGGGATTCGTGATATAATTTGTCAAAGTACATTATCTACACCATATAGAAGTGAACTGGCATAAAACAACAAATAACTCTCAATGGAATGTAAATTGAGATGAAATTCCTTATAAAGACTGTATCCTTGGATTAAGGATAAATCAATGACATAATTATGTGTGAAAAATATAAATACACAAAATATGATTGGATATTCAATGTAAATCAATAATATTACATTTATACATATTCTTGTAAAAACAACACCAATGACTTGGATGTTTAACTCAATGAATAGATATTGAGTTAATATTACTCTTATCAAGTTCATATCGATGACTTGAAAATTTATCAATGGGGTGATTAAGTGTATAAAAAGTATATCTACACAAATGGGAGTATAAATTACTCCATAAATAAAAAAATAGTGATTTCACAGATAATCATGGAGTAAAATAATCAATGAAGTTTTTGTAAAACCCAATGTGTGGAAATTGAAATTAGAAATTATGTTACCGATATGGTAACATACGAAACATACACTACATGAAATAAGGATAATAATTAAGTTGTAAATACCCACATAAATTAAATTATATTACACAAATAATAAAATCATGGGAAGTACACACACCACACAAATGCAAATAATGGAAAATATAGCATGAATCTCACAGAAATAAAAAATGAGATGAAAACATCATACCTTGTACTTTCTATTATTAAAGGGTAGGTTAAACTCATGTATAATGGTTAACACATTGTTATTAAATTATAATAGAAACAAATACATAAATATGATATCATATATTATCTTCTAATATTGCTATGTTAATGATATTTCAATAGTATCACTGTATTAACTGTTAACTTATTCTTTTTTCATTAAATGTTTTGTTATGTAAGTCTTGTGTTTTATGGATAGGATGCATTTGATTCATATATAGACTGATATTATGTTATAAATCATTATTATTAATCATCAAATTAAAATTATTCATGAAAGGATATGATGGGGAACGAAATATCATCGCTTCATGGAGATGGTAAGTCGTACGTACGCACGAGGGACAATATCATTTTATTAGTGCTGAAATCATATGTAATTGGATGGTATATTATATATACAGAATAATTAACATGGTATATTTAATATTTACATAATTTATACAAATTATTATACCCATCCAAATAATGAAGTTTGAATTAAAAACAACACCACGATGTGGTGACGGTAAGTCGTACGTACGCACATATGGTGACTTTGTCATTCATAGGATGGATAGAATAATGAATACAGTTGTACCATATTTATAATAACATCATAGAATTTATAATGTAATAGATTTATTATTTTGTTATGGAAACAACAATTAAAGAGGAAGTGGATAAAGAAATGAACTTTGAAAGAGGTGATTAAATTATTACCTCTTCTTCGGGTACTTCCTTTTAATTTGATCAAAAGGGATCCATGGGTTGGATTTATGATCAAATTAAGGCCTATAGGTTCAATTTAGGTTAGTTGGTAGGATATTTGAGTTTGGTTTGGCTAAGAGAATGGATTTGGAGGTGTGATTTGGGTAGAAGGGGAAGTACCCTTTTATAATAGAGGTGCAGGTCACTTTAGGAAAAGCATGAAATATTATTTTATTATAAAATAACTTTTGGATTATAATGGTTAAAAATGAATTTATTTAGAGGATAAAGTTTGGATGTCTCAAAATATTTGCAACCAATATGTTTTAGACAAGTTTAGGTCATCATATTAACCCTATCTTTTAGATTTAATTCATTGTTAAATAGTTTTACTTTTACCATGTCTTTTTTATCTTTTATATTACATGGTTATTAAAAGTACTATATAATGTCGAGAGAACCTCAAGTGGTTTAGTAATGACATATATGTAATTTTTTTTGTCTTTTGGTCTATCCTTATATTTTTAGGAATATTATATCATTTAATAATATAGTATATGTTTTTAGAACACATTTATGTCAATTTTTATACCATTTAGTATTTTGTTTTGGTAAAAGTCAAAAAAACATGATTTATTAAATTATAATACATTAAATAAACCCTAACATGACATATTAACCTAGAAAATTAATGTAATGCATCAAAAGATTCAATTTACATTTATTTTAACATTTATAAAAACAATTATTTTAGTCTTTCATTAATAAGGTAAAAACTGCATCATCGTTGTGTTAGAAATAAATTTAGTCATTTAATGTCTTAAAAGTATAAAAAACTAACACTATATATGAAATATTTTTATATTTATAATGAATATTTATAGTAAAAATTATCACATGTATAAGCCTATATTAAAAATGGTTTAGTTATTAAACATTGAATTTAAAACATTTAACTATTCTTTAAATAAAATAATAATAAATGCCTTATCTAATCCAAGTGGATAAAAAGGATAATATTTTATTCCAAAGGTTGATTTTGGTCGATATAAACATATACAATATAATTAGGACATGTTTTAGGGTAATTATAATATCATTTTTACCATTAATTACACTATTTACTTATAATTGTGGTAAATAAAATTCAAAAGTTACTATTCCCCAAACATTATTTTCATGCTATTGAACCAAGTTTAACTTAATGATGTCAACCATGTCTCTCAAATTTTTTAAATTCAATTCATATAAGTGGTAAAAAAATTTATGAAAATTTTCAAATGTTCCTAGAAGTTGACTAAAAGAATGTAAAAAGTTCAAGAAAACTTATTATTTATAATCTTATTATAAAATGACTTTAATTAATTATATTTGAATAATATAGGTATTTTTTAATCTATTTTGACTTTAAAATAAATTTAAATTAAAAATAATTATTTAAATAAAAATTTGGATTTAAATAATAACGCAGTGTTTTTCTCTATTAATCAAAAATTGAATGTTTATAGAAAAATACCAAAACATCACCAAAAGATAATTTTGATATTTCAAATTCAAAAATTATGTTTATTTTAACAAATTTAAAACATAAAAGTGGTATTGATTAATTTTTTTAAAAAAATATTCCTGTTGTCAAAACCAGAAAGCGGGTTTTTGAGAAGTAAAAACTATCAAAAAATTCATATGTGTTTATATCCAATTTAAATGTATAATTACTTCCAATGACCAACATTTGATTAAATGATAAAAATATAATCTAACTATACTTCAAACCCATTAAAATGTATTATTTAACACTATAAATTATTTTTATTAAAAAAATTGTTTTCAATTATAGTTCAGTATTTTTTACTATTCGTCAAAATATGAAAGTAATCCAAAAAGCACAAAATATTAATCCAAACTTAATTTTTATGACCCTATTATAAAGAAGAAGTTTATTTTTTTAAATTTAATATATAAAAGTGTCAAATATTGGATTTTAAAAGGGTTCTCTATTAAATGGTTGTAAAATTTCAATTTTTGAAAAATACTTCTTTTATCTGAAAAATTGAATTTGTTTGTATATTATGTCTTAGAAACACATAATATGGATGTTAAAATTATATTTAGTATATAAAATTCAAAATTCTATTAATATTATTCATAACTGTTTTTCTGGATGGCTAGTTTGGTATGTCATGGTGCGCTCAAACTCAATGTTGCATGTAGTGCAAGCTATTTAATTACTTTAAATAAAATAACTTACTATGAAATCATGGGGTGTTACAAACATTATTGTACATATATTGGTGAACTATTTAAGAAGAACAAATACCAACAATGCTCCTAAAAACTATTACAAACAATCAAAACAACCAACATCATTGGTGTAAAAATAGAAACAAATTAACT
Organism: Viscum album; assembly: GCA_963277665.1. NCBI lineage: Eukaryota > Viridiplantae > Streptophyta > Magnoliopsida > Santalales > Viscaceae > Viscum > Viscum album. The sequence continues at coordinate 1,842,334,914 of OY728157.1, read as the reverse complement.
AATATACTTGTGGATAATAATTATATATGAAAATTAGAAAGTAATGTTAGGTGTGAATATTATTATTATTTATGTTTGTTATAAAGGATCTTAGAGTGAAACTGAGTAAGTAGGGAAATAAGGTAAGTTTTATTTTTCTCAAAACTCAATTACTTGAGACATTTTTATGTTATAAAACATTTATTCTATTCAATGGTATAAAAACTACATGATTTTCATTTTTTAAGATGTTTATATTATATTTCATGATATTAAATGTTTTTTTATTCCTCCTCTCATGTGGTTTTGATTCAAATGGTATAATGGATGTAAGGTTTTTTTGCGTGTCAATTCTAATTCATTGAGAGAAATTAAATATTAACCACAATGTTTTATTTTTATGGGTTTCAATTAATTTATTATCCTATGATTTTTCGAAATTTTATTTCCTTGTAATTCTTGGGATGTACTATTTCAAATCATGATCTTTTCAAAAAATTACTTTTGACTTAAGTGTTACCACATTTGTAATAGTTTTTTAGTATATCTATTTTCATTCATTTAGTTATGATCATTCTCTTAAAATTATTTCATTTAAGTTGCATACATTTGTCTGTATGATCCTATTATGTGTTATTATCACATTGATTATTTTTTTAGAAAATAAACCCCTTTTCAAATATTATATTGCTTATTGAGAATGTTTCCCCTAAGTGATATTGATAACTCAAATATCTTTTCATTAAGTAATAAATTTTTATCTTGATATTTATTCATCCATTCATGGGATTTTCCATCTTATTATTCTATTATATAGAATTTTGTAATCCTTTTTTTGAGAAATTATTTTTAATACAAGTAAGGTCTTATTAATATTTTTACCTAGAGGGTTTTCATCAATGGAAATTTCAAATTATTTAAAAAGATCCTTATATAATAAAATGTTATTTATTTGGCTACAAATTTTCTCTAGAAGCTATATTTTTTTTCCAAGTCTCCCTTATTTGAAATTATTTTTAAAATTAAAATTTTTTTCAAAATAATTAACTTAACCTTTTTAAATATTACCTTGTAAACTAACAAGAATGTTTATATTTTCCAAAAATGTTAAAAATGTTTTCAAAAATATTTTTTATGTTTCCACCTCCATCTTCATTTTCATATTAAAAATGATATACACTTCTAGGATTTATGTTACATATTTTATTTTCTAATAATTAAATATATGTATAATTTGGGATATTGAACTTGTGTAATTAAACAATTAGATTCATGATCCGTTCTTGTGTGATATCATTTGAATCTTTATTTTCCAAGTATGTTTTTTATATATGTCCTTATCCTTCTAAGTTTCTATTATTATAGTGGGTATATAATATTTAGAAAAATCCACTTTATTTTTCTTTCTGGATTACGTAATGTTATTTTCTATCTCATATATGATTTATCAATACCTTTTTGTTTCCGAACATTCCTATTTTGACCCAAACATTTTATATATAGATATTACATTATAATACATAAATATTAATTACATAAAATACTAATTCATTATATAATAATAAAGGTTTATTTGCTTTGGATATTAGATATGCAATCCTATTATTTTATGGAATATCTTCATCATCACCCCCAAATATCTTCCCACATATGAATCTTTTTATACATAAAAAACTTAAAACCATTCTTCATACAATAGGTAAAGTTAATAAAAGAAAGGGTAATATTAGATGTTCGGTAAGGGTAAAAAAGAATATATAGGTAAACACATAATCATAACATGAGTATAATGGTATAATAACATGATATTTACAATTAAATACCATACATATTAGATTATAAATCATAATCATGAGGCATGGAATAAATCATGGTATCTCATAAAACATTAAGCATAATGTAATTAAATAACATGATCCAGGAGAGAAGAAAATATATATATAAGACATAAGTTTGTGGCATACACATAATCAAATAATATAGCTTCCTTATTCAAGAATAGCTGCAAAAAAATATTAAAGTTTATTGGTTTCACTCCCTATTCAATCTTATCCATAGTCAAGGTTTACTCCAAAGACTATCATCGTGGGGATATTCCCTTAGAAAATCATGTCAAATCCACATTTTAAGGTCCTTGTTATCTAACAAGATATCCATATTAACCCAATGCTTTAGAGGGTTATTTAATTCTGGTTCCATTAATCACTTAATGAAAATATCAAATCGTCATCCATAAAATGTAACACCCCAAGATCTCATTATAAGTAATTTTTTAAAGTTATTCAATAGCATGTGCTACAAACAACACCATGTTCGAGCGCACCATGACTTACCAAACTAGATGTTAAGAAAAATTATGAATAGTAATAACTAAATTTTGAATTTTATATACTTTTTATAATTTTAACATCCATATTATGTGTTTCTTATACATAATATAAGAACAAATTCAATTTTTTAGATAAAAGAAGTATTTTTAAAAAAATCAATTTTACCGCCTTTTAGTGGAGAACTCTTTTTAAATCCAATATTTGACCCTTTTATATATTCAATAAGAAAAAATAAACTTTTTATTTAGAATTAGGACATAAAAAATTAGTTTGGATAAATTTTCGGTGCTTTTCTAATATCGTTAATATTTTGATGAATAGTGAAAATTCTAAACTTTAATTGAAAACAACTTTTTTAATCAAAATAATTTATTTTGATAAATTGTAAATTTTAATGTTTTTGATGTATAATTAGATTATATTTTTATAATTTAATCCAATTTTGGTCATTTAAAGTAATTTTACATTTAAATTCGACATAAACACATATTAATATTTCCATAGTGATTTACTTCTCAAAAACCTGGTTTCTGGTTTTGACAACAAGAATATTTTTTAAAAATTAATTAATACAAATTATATGTTTTGAATTTGGGAAAATACAAATAATTTTTGAATTAAGAATATCAAAATTATCTTTGGGTGAATTTTTGGTATTTTTCTAAAATCATTCATTTTTTTTATGAATATTGAAAAACAGTGCATTATTATTTAAAGCCGACTTTTTATTTTAAAAAATATTTTAAATTTAAACTTATTTTAAAGTAAAAAATTTATAAATGATACATATATTAATCCAATATAATTCATTGAAGTAATTTTATAATAATATTAGACAAATAATATTTTATGGAACTTGTTAACATCATTTACTCACCTTTTAGGAACATTTGCAAATTTGAATAAAACAAAATTTTACTACTTCTCTGAATTGAATTTAAAAAATTTGGGAGACACATTTTACATCAGTAAGTAAAATTTGGTTCAATAGGATGAAAATAATGTTTGGTAAATAGTAACTTTGGAATTTTATTTATCACGTTTAAAATTAAATAGGGTAATTAAAGGTAAAATGATATTATAATTACCCTAAAAAATGTCCTAATTATATTTTATAAGTTTATTTCCACCAAAATAAACTTTTGGAATAAAATATGGTCATTTTTATCCACTTTTATTAGATTAGGACATTTATTATTATTTTATTTAATGAAGAGTTAAAAGGGTTAAATTCAATGTTTAATAATTAAACCATTTTTAATACAGGGTTATACATATAATAAATTCAACTATAAACACTCATTATAATGCTAAAAATATTTCCTACATTATGGTATTATATTTATAATTTTTAGGCATAAAATGATTAAATTTTTTTATGACATAATGATGATGCAGTAATTACCTTATTAATGAAATTCTAAAATAATTGATGTTATAAATATTAAAATAAATATAAATTTAAACTTCTGATTCATTAAAATAATTTTATAGGTAAATATGACATTTTAGAGATGATTTAATGTATTTTTTATAAGTAATAAATTTGTTTTGACTTTCACAAATACCAAATACTAAAGAGTATCAAAATTGACATAAATGAGTTTTAAAAAAATACTATATTATTAAATGTTATAATATTCATAAAAATATTATGATCAGAAAAAGAAATTATATAATGATATATATATCATTAATGAACAACTTTAGGGTTTCATGGCATTTTATAGTAAGTTTATTAAACATGTAATATTAATGTACAAGAAGACATGGTAAAAGTTAACCTATTTAACTAATAATTAAATCTAAAATATAAGGTTAATATGGTTAACTAAACTTGTATAAAACCTATTGGTTGAGAATATTTTTACCCATCCCCACCTTATCCTTGAAATAAATTTAGTTTTAACCATTATAAAACGAAAATTATTTTATAATAAAAAAATATTTCAAGATTTTCCTAAAGTGACCCTCACCTCTCTTATAAAAGGTACTTCCCCTTATCTCAAAATCACACCTAAAAATCCATTTTTCTCAGCCAAACCCTTCTCAAATATCTTACCATATACCATAAATTAATCCTAGAGTCCTTACATTTATTAGAAATCCAACCCAAGGATCCCTTTTGTTCAAATCAAATTGAAGCACCCGAAGAAGATGTAATAATTTCATCAACTCTTTCAAAGTTCATTTCTTCATCCACATCCTCTTTCATTGTTGTTTCCATACCAAAATAATAAATCTAGTTCCTTATACATATTGTGATGTTATTATAAATATGTTACAACCATATTCATTATTCTATTCATCCTATGACTGGAAAAGTCACCATGCGTGCGTGCATACGGCTTAACGTCTCCACATCATTGTGTAGTTTATTATTCAACATGTCATTATTTGGATGGGTATAATAATGAGTATAAATTATTTAAGTAATAAATATAACAAGTTAATTATTCTGTAAATATAATATACAATCCAATTACATACGATTTCACCACTAATAGAATGATATTGTCGCTCATGCATACGAACGGCTTACCCTCTCCACGGCGCGATGAGATTTCGTTCCCCATCATAACCATTCAAGAATAATTTTCATTTTATGATTAAAAATAATGTTTAAGAACTTAATATAATTATTTATTTGAATAAAATACATCCTATTCATAAAAAACATGACTTACATAACAATACATATAAAGGAAAACGTATTAGTTAACACCCAAAACAATGATACTATTGAAATATAATTAAAAAAGAAACATTAGAAGATCATATATGATATAATATTTATGTATGTGGTTCTTGTATAATTTTATAAAATTATTTAAAAATTATAAAGTAGGTTAACTTACCCTCTACTATAGAAAAGTAAAGGTAAGGGGTTTTCATCTCACTTTTTATTTCTGTGAGATTTATGCTATATTTGACATTATTTCCTTTGTGTAGTGTATATAATACTTATGATTGTATTATATGAGTAATATAATTAAATTTATGGGTAATTAAAACATCATTAGGATACTTATTTCATGTATTTTATGTTTCCTAAGTTACCAAATTGGTAAGATAATTTCTAATTTCAATTTCCACTCATTGGGTTTTACTCGAACTTCATTGATTATTTTACTCCAAGATTATGTGTAAAATCTCTATTTATTTATTTCTATTGTAATCTTCACTCTAATTTATGTGGATATACTTTTGATACAAATAATCACTCCATTGATAAATTCTCAATTCATCAATATGAACTTGATAAGAGTAATGTTAAATCAAATTCCATTCATTGAGTTGAACATCAAAATCATTGGTATTGTTTTTACAAGAATATGTGTTAATGTACATCGATTTATTTACACTGAATATCCAATCATATTGAGTGTATTTATATTTTTAACACAAAATTATTTAATTGATTTATCCTTAACCTAAGGATACAATCTTAATAAAATATTTCATCTCAATTTACATTCCATTACGACTTATTTGTTATCATGAACCAATTCATTTTTATATGGTTTATATATTATACATTGACATAGTCTATTATGAATCACATTATTATCATGATATTATAAGGTTTATTTTACCTCAATTATTTTTATTCATGTGTCTCTCATTTTTTTGGAACTCTAACTAAAATATCATTTTAAATGTTTTAAAGATTTATTCTTCAAAATAATTCTCATTAATGTCCATGTTTTAGAAATTTTTTTAAGGATATATTTATATGGACACTAATGTATTAAAATTAAAATTCTTTTAAAATTTTCATAGTGGTATGGGAAACTTTTATTCAAAAATATCTTCTAAACATTTTCTTGATAAATAGTGATACTTTTAAATGTGTTTAAGAAAAAAAGGGATATTTCTCTCACATACTTTTACTGATTATTTTCATGTATGTCAATATCCTTAATTATTCTTGATTGATGTTGATTTATTATAATCTAATATTCTATATTGTATTGAATGTGTTAAGTTTGACTGTGGATGTGCTATTTTTATACCATTAATGGTTTGTGGTTAACATATTGACATTTCGTATGCTAGTTTTAATAAAAATGTTAATATTATGTTCCAAAATTTTGATATGAATAATTAATTTGACTTATTAAGTGACGGGTGGAGCCCGCTATAGCTTCTTTATGCATCAATAGGTCTCCTAAGACAAACTCTTGTCTTGGCACAAGGCCTTGACAAAATATTATTTGTAGTCTTTGTAGGAGTCCTTGATTATGTGGTTATGATGTCCAGCATTATGCATTCCATCATTATGAAATTAGCTATTGATATTACATGTGATTATTTAACTAGTAGAATATCCTTGTGAATAAGTGAATAAAATTATTGGATTTATATTCCCCATCTTATATTGAAGTTTATGTTTACAAGGCTTCTGTTTTTGTCTTGTTCATTACCTTAAATGTTTATTATTATTTATGAAATTTACGCTATATTGTTATCCTTACTGAGAATATGAGCTTTCCCCTTTCTTATATTTTATTTTTCCAAGGATGTAAAGAACTATATTGAGATTAACCTGGAAGGATAGGCCAAAGGATATGAGTGTCTTTGAAGGGGACACAATGTTGTTTTTCATTATATAATGATGTAATGTAAAACATATATATATATATATATATATATATGTATATATATATGTATTACATCTGAGGCAACTAAACGAATCGGTCTTTCAAGACTTGATCTATTGTGAGAAGACCAATGTTATGTAATAATGCACCGACTCTCGGTAAATAGGGTTGGGGCATTACATAAAATCAAAAAACATCTATCATAGAATAACCCCTAAAAAGAAAATAGGTTTCACAAGCATTTGATCATTTCATCATAGAATAATGTTTTCAAAATAAATGGGTTTCTTATAAATTTCATCATTTTACCATATAATAACCCATGGACAAGAAATAAGTTTCATAAAGGTTTCTTCATAAATTAATTAATCGGTTGGAAAGAAATGGGTTTAATAGAATCTTCCTCAAATCATAATTATCATCAGATACCCAAAGAATAAAAGTATATTGTATCATTAGATCATATCCCTATTAAATTATAATTATAAACAAATCATTCTATCACAGATAGAAATTATATTTTAAAGATATTTAGAACACTTCATGAGGAAAATTCCCATTTCACTTTGAAAACACTTTTTAAATTATAAATATTTTCCCAAGATTATGGAAAATGATTTATTTTAATATAAATTTTTAAACATGAAAAATAAAAATAATATAATTTTTTGGTTATGATGGTGTAAAATTCCATTCATTCTGTTAAAGTTAAAATAAACATTCCTTCAACATTTTCGGTAAAAATTCAATAGTACATTTGCATTAAAATGATATGAATATTCATTTTAAACCATTTGGTAAAAATTAAATCATGGGTCAAAATGAATTTAGAAAATAATATAAAAAAATAAATAAAAATTATTTAAAACTTCTAAAAAAACATGGATATGGAATAAAAAGTATTTTTTGACCAAATAGAGAATTAATTTCAGTTTTCCTTAAGACCATGTTTCGGACTCTTGAGATCCTAAATAGAGGAAAATGGAAGGAAAACGTGTTATCTCAAGAAATAAACATAAGATAATAAAATTCATGTTATTATTAAGATATAGTTTAGAAAATATCTCCACCAGAAAATTAATCATAATCCATCACGATAAACAGTGAGATTTTTAGATAAATCTATTACTAATATAGTTTATTTTGAATATAGAATTCATGAAAGAGATAAAACTATATAGATATTTAAATACTGTAGAGACCCAAAAATTGACGTACATGGACATTACATTACATTTCTGGAATACTTAATACATAACAAAAACAAACACCGAAGGGCCGTAATAGTTTAGTGTCTTTGGAAACTCGTAATATAATCTTCTAACCGTGGTGAAAGATCTTCAAAATCTCCCATAAAGATCTTACCCTTTTGTATTATAACCTAAAACCTTTCATTATATCCTGGGGAAAACAAAACATATAAAGGGTTATCTCAAATGATCAGTAATGGTAAGCATGGATAAAATAAAACAAACCATATAAAATTGAACTTAAAAACATGAACATAATGTTTTAACGTCAAAATCTTGAGTTGTGAAATAAATCTTAGAAGTACGTAAGGCATAGATCATAAATTAACATCAATCATTATAAAATAGCATGGGAATGAAACATGTAATTGTGTAAAACCATTAATCACATGATATGATTTCCATATTAGCCAATGCATTGCTGCCAAGACCATCTTAGTGGACAAAGTCCATTACTGAACCGAGTCAACTCCTCATTCCAGTCCTGTATTACTAAACCGGATTAACTTTCTGTTCCATCCATGTCTATCTCATGAGATATAAATCTTTACCCAATTCATTGGAGGGAGATATAGGTCCCACCCATCTCATAATGAAATCATTCATTCATGTGCCACAAAATAAACATACATCATTCATAATAACCCAATAAATAAAATGGGTTTTGCAAGCATCATCCCATCAAAACATAATCCATATAAAAAAATGGATATAATTTCATAATAAGAAAAATAAAACCATGTAAATAATGGATAAATTATAATTTAAACATAATCATACTAAATAATGTCATCTTAGATGGAAAATAGTTCTGATAAAACACTTGAAATGAATTCTTGAGGAAAATATCCTTTCTTCTTCAATATCATTTTCTTTTCACAAAATTACATTCAATTTTAAAATAAAAGGATTTTTTTGAAAATAATCATGAAATCATGTAGATTAATCTTCATTAAAATAATGCGTTATAATATCATAAAAATCCGTTCACATCCTATAAGTTAAAAAAACATTCTCCTCGTACTTTTTCCGGAAAAGTCAAAAATGTTCCTCATATGGTAAACAAAAGTAAGACTCCTTCCATAACATGTGGTAGAAGTTAGAAATGGGTAAAAAGGACATTAAACTTATATGAAAACATTTTTAGAAAACATGGACATGGATGATAACAATAACCCTAGTAAATACTTACGAATAATAATCTCGGATAAGAAGGAGATTGAAATAGTTATCCCTTACCTTATGTCCAATTTCTTCCGTATGTGTCAGATAATCCTATATAGTGGGTTTAAACATATTATTAACTTGTAAAAAAACCATAAAAATATTTATGTTATCATATATTTTTCACTTACGACTTTATATTATCTGTTCATTTGTCAATTCCATGTTAAAGCAGCGTTTTGGGTAAAATCGTTTCATTTATCGTCCGTGTTTTGACTTGTAATTATTAATATGATTACTTATATCATGATTACTTAATTCCAAAATATAAAACAAGATTTATATATAGTATATATTCAGAATATACATTTTTATAATAGATCGATAAATGGAAATAAATACACCGTTTATGGAGACGGTAGGCCGTACGTACACATGACCGCTGTTTTTCGTTTCCTTATTGAATTGAATGGAATTAAGTAGATGACATACATATATATATATACATAAATAAAATAGAATTATTATTTCTTATATATCATTATTATTTATTATATATACTTTATAATTATTCTTAAATGGTTAACATGGATAATGAATCTCATCGCATCGTGGAAACGGTAATCCGTACGTACGCACGAGCGATGATATCGTTCCCATAATTATATGAATGGAATTGGATTTGATGATATAATATATCAGAATCAGTATCATGTTATAATAATCATATATTTTTATTATTTACACCATTATACCAATCCAAGTAAGGTGGTGGTGGAAAAACAAATTACACCACGGTGTGGAGACGGTATTCTGTACGTACGCACGCGCGGTGATTTCATTTTTCGTAGGATATATAGAAGGTGAAATAGGGTTATTTCATACTTATAATAACATATCAATATATGAGTGATACTTATATTATTAATTTATTATGAAACAAATAAATAAGAAGAATTTTAAGGAGAAAGAAACTTGAAAGAATCAGTAGAAGAGATTACATCTTCCTTGACGCAACTCCATTAAACATCATCTTAGGGCACTAGAGTTAGTGTTCTGAGAATACAAGAACCTATATGATATAACTATAGAGGTTGAGAAGAGAAATTTTCAGGGGTTGTACGAGCTTCAAGTCTCAAAGGGGTGTGAAGAGAAGAGGGAAGGGTTTCCCTTTTTATAAGGGAGGAGAGGGCCACCTTAGGAGAAACATAAAATATTTTTTTATAATAAAGTCATATTCAGTTTTTAATAGCTCCAAATTGATTTATTTTTATAAAAATTTGTTTATGGGTCGAAATCCTTTCAACCAATAGGTTTTAGACAAGTTTAGGTTACTATTTTATCCTTATCATTTAGATTTAACTCTAAGTTAAATAATTTAACTTTTACTGTGTCTTTTTATTTTCTTACACTATATGGTTAAAAAACATACTATAACAGGTCGAAAGAACCCCAAGTGGTTCATTATAAATATATATATCCTTATCTAAGTAATTTCTCCAAACCTTATATTTTTAGGAAGAAAATAACAATTAATAATATAATATTTGTTTTAAAAACTATTTTATGTAAATTTTGACACTATTTGGTACATGATATTTTAAAAAATTATAACAGCATGATTAGTTCAAAAACAGTTAATTAAATAAATAATAACATGTCATATTAACCTAGAAAATTATTTTAATTCATCAAAAGTCTCAAATTACATTTATTTGGGTATTTATAACATCAATTATGATAATATTTCATTAATAAGGTATTTACTACATCATCATTGTGTCATTAATAAATTAAATTATTTAATGTATAAAAATTATAAATAGATTACTATTATGTAGGAAATATTTTCAGATTTTTAATTAATATTTATAGTTTAATTTATCTTATGTATAACCCTATATTAAAAATGTTTTAGTTATTAATCTTTGATTTTAACTCTTTTAACTCTTCCTTAAATAAAATAATAATAAATGTCCTAATCTAATCCAAGTGGACCTAAAGGGTAATATTTTATCCCTAAGGTTTTTTTGGTCGAATAACACTTATCTAAAAGAATTAGTACATGTGTTAGTGTAATAATAATATAATTTTTACCCTTAATTGCCCTATTTACTTTTAACCGTGGTAAATAAAAGTAAAAAGTTACTATTCACCAAAATTTATTTTTATCTTATTGAACAAAATTTTTCTCCTTAATATTAACTGTGTCTCTCGGATTTTCGAAATTTCACTCACAGAAGTGGTAAAATTAAGTTTTATGTAAATTTGAAAATTCTCCTAGGAGGTGGGTAAAAGACGGTCAAAAGTTCAATAAAATTTTTATATATCTAAAATTATTATAAAATGCCTCCAATGAATTACATTGAACTTATAAATGTATTATGTATCAATTTTTATTGAGAATAAATTTAAATAAAATAAATAATTATTTAAATAATATGTCTATTTTTAAATAGTAACGTACTGTTTTCACTATTCATCGAAAATTGAAAGTTTTCAGAAAAATACCAAAACATCACCCTAGGAGAATTTCAATATTCTGAATCCAAAAATGAAGTCCATTTTGAAAGATAAAATTTATAAAATTTCAAAAAGTGGGTATTACTATTCATAACGGCTAGTTTATAAAATATTTTAATAACATATCGTTGTTTAGTGAAACTCGGTATGCATACAACACACGCTATCATGGAAGGTCATGATTGCGTGTAATGAAAGCCAAGTCAAGGATTTGTGTAGTGAAAGCTTCTTTTGGTGCAGCGTATAACACAAGACATCAGTGAAATTAAAAATAATATTTTTCATAAAATCTCGGGGTGTTACATTCTACCCCCCTTAAAATGAATTTCTCCCTCAAAATTCCTTGGGGTTATAAATGGTTTAATACTCAAAAGTTTCTATAGAAACACTCATCATAAAAAGGAATATCAAAACTTATCTTTAAAAACTAATGTATGAAACGTAACAGTTACCCAAATTAACTAATCATTGGGTTTCCACATAGGAGAACACAGGTGAAAATATGGATATGGAAGAGAAATCTAACCAACATGTTCTGATGGAGAGTGGTAGAGAACACGGCTATGAAAAAGCCAATAATCACAAATCCATAAATTTGTGATGATCTAAGGTACCATCTGATTCATTGGATATAAGGGCACTAGGACAACATTTTTGGTTTTCAAGATGATTTCCCTAAAGTTGAAGAATTTTAATTAGAAGAAATACTTACTTTATTTCAGTATAATCTCACCGTTGTTCGTGCCTTGAACAATTTCCACTTCATCTCTTAAAGAATTGAAGTCGAATTTTTCATTCGTGAAGTGTTAGCAGATCATGTGATAGAATGATGGGCCATTCCATATGTCTCAAACAAAAGGTTGGAAAAAGTTATCAATTATACATAAGTCCATCTATGGTGATGTTAATTGTATATAATTACAAAAATGGACATTATATTCATCTATAATACCACTTAATAAAACTAGTTTATACTAACCAGGGATTTCCTGTAGGCCAATGGTAGTAAATAAAGGCCGGTCTCACTTCGGTTGTGGGTTCAATTCCTACAACCTTGTCCGATGCGACGGGTTGTCTCCCGTCCTGCAGGTTGTCTTCTTTTTTTCCTCAAATGTGACTATTATAACATTAAAGAAAAAATATCAAATAAAGTTATAGCCTTAAATAATACTATCTGATTTCTGACATAATCCATTCCAGTCTTTAGACTTATCCAAAATATATCTGTCCAATCTCATAGTGTAAAGAAAACAATTACTAGAAATGTCATCTGCTAAGCATGTGAATACCATCATTTATCCCCCATATATCATATAATATATCTTGTTGGTCACATTCCAAACATGTGAATACCTTAATCATGTATTCTTATGAAAAATGAATACCCATTGAACCCTTGTGAAAACATAAATGTTGTCAAAAGTTAACTATTTCCACATACCAAAATCCCAAAATTTCTATATACTCAAACCATGATATCACATTCTCCTTATATCATTCATGAGCTTATGAATACTATTAAACATTTCATTTCCTCTTTATTATATCATCTGCTTTCCAAAATCACATTTCATGGTTACCGGTACCATAAATTTATTGAAAACCACAATATACCAATACATAAATATTCTAATATTCCACGATACTATATACAACATTATTTTCTTAATCCCATTACATAAACACTTAATCATTCCACCACATCGTTGTCATATTCAAAATCGCTAATAGTGATCACATATGACTCCCCTTTTTCCTTTTCCTTAAGAGGTTGTTGATGTCGATCATCATTAACCCTTGGATTAGGGTATTGGTTAGCATAATTCCCCATTTCCTTGCACTTGAAGCATTGAAGTTTTGGTGGAGCGTTCTCTATAGTCTTTTCTCTATTCATGTCATTAAAAACATTTTTCCCATTACATCAGCACCCATCTTCTTGATAACCATATTTTCCACACATGAAACATTTTCTAGTACCTTTTAGACAATCTCCACCATGCTTCTTTCCAAACTTTGAGCATAAAGAAACATTCACCTTCTTTTCACCATTGTTCTGAGGTTTTTCCTTGAACTCCATCTTTTGTTTCTTGTCAAAACCATGAGATGGATATATTACACCAACTTCCATTTCTACCTTGATAGCACAATGCACAATTTCTTCATAACTACTGAAGTCTCTTATAGCTAATTCCCTTCGAAGACTTTGTTTTAAGCCACTGAAGAATCGATCAACATTTCTTTCAGGTTGGATGATAAAGCCATATGCATACCTTGCAAGTATTCTAAAATTTGTTGCGTATATACCAACAGATTCATCATCCTTTTGCTTAATCTCAAGAAACTCCTTCTCCGTCTTTGTTCGAAGAATACGAGTTAAGTACTTATTGAAAAATAAGTTCTTGAACTCGTCCCATTCCATGGAATCAATTTCATCTTGGGGCCTTGTATTCTTAATTAGAGTCTACCACTGGACTGCTTCACCTTCTAAACGTTAAATAGCTAGAATGACTTTATCATGTTCTAAACAGCGATGTATGGAAAATATCTTTTCAATGGTACTGATCTATTGTTCAGCAACAAGTGGATCAGAGGGCCCATTGAAAGAATGTGGATGTTTCCTCATGAAGGACTCAATAGAATATTGTTCCCTTCTCAAATCATTCGGAAATCCAGAATGATTTATAGCTTGTGTAAGTATAGCAATAAGATTTTCCACTCCATCTCCCATCACATTTGGTTGTTCAGGAGGACAATCATCGCATTTTCCATTACATTGATCAACACGGTTCCTTCAGGTTCCATCCATCATCTAAAACCCAAAAAGAACACTGTGAGAGGCAAAAATCATTCTTATAATACAGCAAAATAAAGGGGGAGTACCTTCAATATATAACATCTTAGGTTTAATTATAATATTGTTACCATAATTATAGGACTATAACCTAAACTTATACTTTACCTTAGAGAGATCCCTATACATACCTTAGAAATATCTCTAGGGATCTCACTAAAGTTCTCGCATCCTAGTTTCCAAAGATTAACTAAACCGAACCTCTGATACCAACTGTAGACACCCAAAACTTAACGTACATGAACATTACATTACTTTTGCGTAATACTTAATACATAACAAAAACAAACACCAATGGCCCGTAATAGTTTAGTGTCTTTGGAAACTTGGAATATAATCTTCTAAACTTGGTGAAAGATCTTCAACATCTCCCATAAAGATCTTCCCCTTTTGTTTTCTTACCTAAAACCATTCTTTATATCCTAGGGAAAATAAAACATATGAAGGGTGATATCAAATGCTCAGTAAGGTTAAGCATGGGAAAAATAAAACAAACCATATAAATTTGAACTTCAAAACATGAACATAAAGTTTTAACGTCAAAATATTGAGTTGTGAAATCAATCATGGCAGTACGTAAGACATAGATCATAAAGTAACTTCAATCATTATAAAATAGAATGGGAATAAAACATGTAATTGTACCAAACCATTAAGCACATGATATTATTTCCATAGTAGCCAAGGCATTGCTGCCAAGACCATCTTAGTGGACAAAGTCCATTACTGAACTGAGTTCACTCCTCATTCCAGTTCTGTATTACTGAACCAGATTAACTTGCTATTTCAGCCATGTATATCTCATGAGATTTAAATCTTTACGCAATCCATTGTAAGTAGATATGGGTCTCACCCATCTCGTAATGAAATCATTCTTTCGTGTGCCTCGAAATAAACATACATCATTCATAATAACCCAACGAATAAAATGGGTTTCATAAACAACATCCCATCAAAACATAATCCATATAAAAGAAATGGATATCATTTCATAATAAGAAAAATCAAACTATATAAATAATAGATACATTATACTTGAAACATAATCATACTAAATAATGTCATATTAGATGGAAAAATAGTTTTGATAAAACACTTGAAATGAATTCTTGAGGAAAATATCATTTCTTCTTCAATATCATTTTCTTTTCAAAAAATGCCATTCAATTTTAAAAGAAAAATATTTTTTTGAAAAAAATCATGAAATCATGTAGAGTATTCTTCATTAAAATAAGGCCTTATAAAACCGTAAAAATATGTTCACACCGTATAAGTTAAAAAAAGCATTTTCCCCGTACTTTTGCCGAAAAAGTCAAAAATGTTCCTCGTATGGTAAAAAAAAGAAATATTCCTTCCATAACATGTGGTAAATGTCAAAAATGGGTAAAAAGGACATTAAACATACATGAAAACATTTTTAGAAAACATAGACATGTATGATAACAATAACCCCAGTAAATACTTACGAATAATAATCTCAGATAAGAACAAGATTGAAATAGTTATCCCTTGCCTTATGTCCAATTTATTTCGTATGTGTCCGAGACTCCGGTATAGTGGGTTTAAATATATTATTAACTTTTAAAAAAACCATAGTAATATTTATGATAACATTTATGTTTCACTTATGACTTTATGTTATCCGTTCATTTTTCTATTCCATGTTAAAGCAGCATTTTGGGTAAAACCGTTTATTTATCATCCGTGTTTTGCCTTGTAATTATTAATACGATTACTTAGATCATGATTACTTAATTCCAGAATATAAAACATGATTTATATATAATATATATTCAGAATATACATATATATAATATATCAATAGATGGAAAGAAATACATAGTTCATGGAGACAGTAGGTCGTACGTACACATGAATGCTATTTTTCGTTTCCTTATTAAATTGAATGGAATTAACTAGATGACATACATATATATATACATAAATACAATAGAATTATTATGTCATATGTATCATTATTGTAACGACCCGACCACAGTTACCCAGAGTCGGTGCATTATTTTAATACATTGGCATGATTACAAGGAATCAAGTCCTGAAGGACTGATCAGTTTAGCAGTTTTGGAAAAATAGATCACATACATGAATGTTACATTTGCACTTTAAGAAGTAAAAAACAACATAAATAATATTTATGAATACCATTATTCCCTTATATTAACCCTTCATATCAATCACATTACACTTCTTGGAATCCTGGGTAAAATAAATCATAGAAAGGGGTGAGCTCAAATGCTTAGTAAGGGTAAGTAATATAGAAGAAACTTTAAAAAATAAACATAAACATTTAAGTAAATGTATAAAACTAAAACAAAAGCCTTTTAAACTTTAACATTAGCATAATATGGCAGAAATAAAATGAAATAATTACATTTAATCATTCACATGGATATTCTACTAATCGAATAATCACATGCAATATCACTAACCACTTTCATAATGATGGAATGCATAATGCCAGACTATCATAACCACATAGCCAAGGCCTCGTCCCAAGACTAAAAATAAAATTTTGTCAAGGCCTTATGCCAAGACACTAGTTTGTCTCATGAGACCTACCGATGCATCGAGGAGCTATAGTGGGCTCCACCCGTCACATATTAAGTCCAATGCATTCCTATATGAAAAGGTTTAAACATAACATAAACATTCATATTAAATCTAGCATACTAAATGTAAATACTTTCTCCATAAACCATGAATGGTATAAAAATAACACATCCACAGTTAAACATATCACAAAACCTTCAATGGAAGTTTTGTATAATAAATCGACTTCAAATGAGCTTAAAATCCATCAAATGATGAGTAACAAGTTTTGATAGAAATATCCTTTTTTGTAAAATCATTTAAAAGTCACACATTTATAAAGGAAGTAATTTTAAAATGGATTTTTTAATCAAAGTGTCCCATACCACTTTGAAACTTTTGAAAATAATTATTATTTCAAAACATTCATGTCCATATAAATAAATCCTTAAAATCATTTTGAAAACATAGTCATTAATTAAAAACATTTAGAATGATAAATATTTAAAACATTTGGAATTCTGATCTTGATAAAGATTACATTTCAAAATCCATAAAATCTTCATTTTGAAATCATTTTCATAAAAAATGGACATGGATGATAAAAATGTCCCAGTAAATACTTACACATAAACAATCTCAGATAATGATGAGATTGAGGAATTAACCCTTACCAATTTGGTAACTTACGAAACTTACAAACCATGAAAGAGGAGTCATACAATGAATATGTAAATACACATAAATTAAATTTTATTACACAAATAATACAATTATGGGCAGTACATAAACCACACAAAAGGTAATAGTGGCAATATGGAATGAATCTCACGGGAATAAGGAGTGAGATGAAAACCCCTTACCTTGCACTTTCCTTTAGTTGAGGGTACGTTTAACCTCTTGTACGAAGATCGTAGTATGTTATTAAATTATACCATAACCATATTAATATTTATGATATCATACATGATTAATTTATGACTTTATATTACCCATTTAATAATAATTTCCATGTTAAGTTAACATTTCGGGTAATAATCACTTTCTTTATCGTACGTGTTTTAACTTGTTACTCTTGGTTGTATCACATAGATAATGATTTAAATACATCCAGAATATAAAACATGATAAATATATCATATATATTTAGAATATAAATATGTATAATATACATATATATGAAATGGAAAACACCGTTTATGGAGACGGTAGTCCGTACGTACGCATAAACGTTGTTTCTGTTTTCATATAGTATTGAATGAAAGTAAGTGAATAAGATATATGTAAGTACATAAATACTTATATATATAAATATATATATCTTCAGTAGCATTATTATGTCATATATTACATACTTATTTGTAATATATATTTTCATAATCGTTGATGAATGGTGAACTTGGAAATGAATCTCATCACGTCGTGGAGACGGTAATCCGTACGTACGCACGAGCGAAAATATCATTCTGTTGATATTAAAATAATATATAATTGGATGATATATCATATATACATAATACTTATAATGTTATATTTATTATTTACATAAAATACACATCATTATTATACCCATCCAAATAATAATGTATTGAATAACAATTACACCACGACGTGGAGGCGGTAAGTCGTACGTACGCACGTATTATGACATGTCATTCAAAGGATGGATAGAAAACTGAATATGGTTGAACCATATTTATAATAACATCACAGTATATAAGAGATACTGGAGTTATTATCTTAGAATAAAAATAACAAAGAAAAAATAATTTTAAGAAGAAAGGAACATGAAAGAGGGTGGTGAAAACATTACCTCTTCTTCGGGTTCTTCCTTTTGATTTGATCAAAATGGATCTTTAGGGTGGCTTTCTGATCAAAATAAGTCCTCTATGTTGAAGTGAGGGAATTTTAGAGAGTATTTTGTCAGGGTTTTGCCGAACCAAAAGGCTTTGAAGGTGTGAATAATTGGTTAGAAGTTGGGTCCTTTTATAACGGGGAGGAGGGGCTCTTTAGGAAAAACTTAAAGTATTAATTTATAATAATTTCATATTCGGTTTCTAATGGCTCAAAGTGTATTATTTAAAGTTTAAGGTGGGGGTGTGTAGAAAAACACTCAACCAATAGAATTTATATAGGTTTGGATTATTATATTAACCTTATCTTTAAGTATTAACTCTTAGTTAATTAGTTTCACTTTTACAATGTCTCTTTGTATTTTTATATTATATGGTTAATAAACTTACTATATACATACAAGAGACCCCCAAGTGGTGTATTAATGATACACCTATCAGGATATAAGTCTCTTGGACGAATCTTAGATTTTTAGTAATTTAATATCAATTAATAATATAATATTTGTTTTAAAAACTCTTTTATGTCAATTTTGACACTATTCAATAATTCATTTTTGTAAAAATCATAGCCAAATTATTACTTCAAAAAGAGTAAATTAAATAAATCATAATATGTAATAATATCCTATAAAATTAGTGTAATTCATTAGAAGTCTAAAATTATATTTATTTGGGTATTTATAATATCAATTATTTTAATTTTTCACTATTATGGTAATTACTGCATCATCATTGTGTCATAAATGAATTAAATTATTTAATGTCTAAAAATTATAAATAAAATACCATTATGTAGGATATCATTTTATATTTCTAATGAATATTTATATTAGAAAATAAAACACATATAACCCTTTGTAAAAATTGTTTTTCTAAAAGATATATGCTTGTGTCATTTTTGTATTTATTTTAACTTAATTAAAATAAAGTGTCCCTATCACCTACAAGTGGATCCATGGGTTCCCAAAATAGACCCAAAGATTCCCATGGTCAGAAATGTATCCACCAATATGTTTAGGACACATTTTAAGGTAATTTAGTATTATTCTAATATTATTTTAAACCCTTATTTACCGGATTTACCATTTAACCATGGTAAATAAAATATTTACCGAAGTAATTATTCAAAATATCTAAAAATAAAAGTTACCTATTTAAACAATTTGTACATCCTGATTCCAAATATGGAATCTATTTTTCCAAATTCAAAACATATAAGTGGCAGAAATTAATTTAAAATTAATTCCCGCTGTCAAATCAAAAAAGCGTGTTTTTAAGATATAATAACTATCAAAAGATTGATACTTGTTTATGTCCGGTTTAATTGTAAAATTATGTCCAATGACCAACATTTAATTAAATGGTAAAAATATATTCTAAATATAATTTAAAACCACTCAAATACATAATTTATCACTATTAATTATTTTTATTAAAAAAAAGTTTTTTTTAATTAAAATTTAGTAATTTTCACTATTCATCAAAATATTAATGTTATCTGAAAAGTACCAAAATTTCACCTTAGGCTAAATTTGATACTCCAAATCCAAAAATGAAGTCCATTTTGAGAGATAAAATTTATAAAATTTTAAAAATTAGGTATTACTTTTCATAACAGCTACTTTGATTGGTCGTGGTGTGTGTTAGAACTCGAAGTTGCGTACAACACACGCTACTGTATTATTCAAAGAGAAGCATATCGTGGAAGCTCGGGGTGCTAAATTCTCCCCTCCTTCAATAAATTTCATCCTCGAAATTTGATATTGTTATTTGAAAATAAAGGTTGAAAATAGAAAATATCTTTGTGGAAAACCCAACATCAAGAAATTTGGTTAATAAAATTTAGTCTTAACAAGATGAAAAAAGAAATGAAAGGTTCACCACAAAATTATGATCTCGATTAGGAGGACATTGGTGGAAATTATAGACATATAATTGGATGAAAAACGTAAATATTTATAGATAGAGATTGAGGTCATCAATCACAAACATGTTTAAAATTGAAATCCTTATATTCATCAATCTATGATGATTTAAAATACCATCAGTTCAAAAAAACATAAGGTATTAGGATAACACAGTTTTTACCTTTCAAAATATCTTAGTTGAAATCCCACATCGAAATATGAATTAATGAGGCCTCTATATAAATAAAGCATGGAAAGTATGAAGATTACCGAAAATAACACATATTAGGGTTCCATGTAGGAAAATATAGATATGGAAGAGAAATCTAACCATAAATTATATGATGGAGAGTGGTAGAGAACACAGCTATGAAAAGGCCAACAATCCCAAAGCCATAAATTAGTGATGATATAAGGTACCATCTAGGACAAAATTTTTGTTCTAAGTTCCTTTTTTTAATGTTGAGAAATTTATTTATGAGATTGGATAAGATCATAAGGAGATATACTTACGTTATAATTAGAGTTTTATACATTAATAAAATTCTACAACAAACTCATCTTTCACCCCAAAACATAATACAACTCAAAAATACCATATTTATCCTAATCGTATAGGGTTCCAAATATTATGAATTTATAGTTTACATATCAGACCCTTTATGTAAAGAAACTACATTATACCATCCAGGAACTTCATTTTGCACAATGGTAGGTGATAAATCCCAATTGCACTATGGTTTTGGGTTCGATTCCCGCAGCTTTTTCTGACACGACAGGTCGTCACACGGTCTGCGTGTTGTCCTTTTATAAAAATCCAAAAAAAATAACCTTTCAAACTTAATCCCTTCCAACCATTAGACTTATACAAAATACTATTATCCAAAATCACAGTTCAAAATTTACAAGGATGTTAAACATAATGGGGATCCTTTTTTCCAGGTAATAACATGTGAACGCCTTCCTCATATATTCTTTTACAACACCGCAACATCCTGAATTACCAAAATCAACTATCTCTTATTCCAAAATCACTACCTCAATATTAGGACCATATTAAGGTTTATCTTTCCTCCAACCATGTAATTTCCAAAAAAAATTAACTCACTGTAGAGTCACTTTTCTTAGTACCATAAAATCTCAAATCCATAATTAAATAGTACTGTAGTACAATACTTATTTATTTTCAGAATATCATTGATACAACACTTAAATGAAATAATTATAAAATAACAACAAAAGAACACTAGTCATTCCTCTTCATCTGTGGTAGTATCATAACTTGATTATTATCCAATAGAATCATTTGCGGCATAGTCTAATGACTGGGACATTGGTACACGTAGTGTCTAAACTCCTTGCAAATGAAGCATTGTACGTTTGAAACCATTTTCTTACCCTTGCAGTCACGTACTTTGTGCCCTTTTCCTCCGTACTTATAACAAACACTCATTCCTTTCAGGAAAGTTCTAGAGTGTTTCCTCCCACAGTTATCACATATGGGAAAATTATTTTTTCCCCTCTTCCCTTTATCCATCTTTCTCTCTTCCATCCTTTTCTTATCTTGCTTCCCTTTAAAGCCATAGGACTCCGAGAATTCTTTACTCATCTTATCAACACATGATATTATTTCTTCATATGATGATAATACGTGGGAAACTATTTCCCTTCTAAATTCTGGCTTAGGACCACAAAAGATATGATCCTTCTTACTCTTTGGATCATATGTATTACAGGAGTTCACATTCCTTCTACTGGGCGCCATTTCTATACAATAGCATAAACTAGTTTAGTTTATGAATTGCAATGAATAATTACCAAATTTGTAAAATACCTAACATAAATTGAACTGTTTATGGATATAATCCATGATCATAAAAATGTTTTCCTTGAGTAAGTATATACTCATAATCCCTTCATAATGGTTTATAAAGAAAATGAGAATTATCCTAAGCATATCCTCCGGGAGTGTCGTAACCAAGAGTGCAGCAAGTCCTGTTGTCGTGCACCAGTTCCCATTCGAGTCGAGCTCAAAGCGGTGTTTTCGGGTTTTACCCCTAGGTACATCTATGCCAGAGCCGCCTCTACCTTCTCGTATCTAGATAAGGATGTATTTCTCAGAAAACTCAAAAAATCTCTACTATACCAAAATTCTAGGAAGTTCTTCTAAACTAATCCTCAAAGTCTATCTTAAATATATGTGCTCTAATCAGAGTTTATATAAATCTAGTTTCCAAGGTTATTGCTAAACATCCTCTGATACCAACTGTAACGCCCCGACCTTAGTTACCCAGATTCGGTGCATTATTTTAATACATTGGCATGATTACAAGGAATCAAGTCCCGAAGGACCGATCAGTTTAGCAATCTTGGAAAAATAGATCACATACATGAATGTTAAATTTTCACTTTAAGATGTAAAAAACAACATAAATAATATTTATGAACACCATTATTCCCTTGTCTTAACCCTGCATATCAATCACATTACACTTCTTGGAATCCTGGGAAAAATAAAACATAGAAAGGGGTGAGCTCAAATGCTCAGTAAGGGTAAGAAATACAGCAGAAGCTTTCAAAAATAAGCATAAACATTTAATGCAATGTATAAAACTAAAACAAAATCCTTTTAAACTTGAACATTAGCATAATATGGCAGAAATAAAATGAAAAAATTCTATTTACTCATTCACATGGATATTCTACTAATCGAATAATCAGATGCAATATCACTAACCACTTTCATAATGATGGAATTCATAATGCCAGACTATCATAACCACATAGCCAAGGCCTCGTGCCAAGACTAGAAATAAGATTTTTTCAAGGCCTTGTGCCAAGACACTATTTTGTCTCATGAGACCTACCGATGCATCGAGGAGCTATAGTGGGTTCCACCCATCACATATTAAGTCCAATGCATTCCCATATGAAAATGTTTAAACATAATAAAAACATTCGTATTAAAACTAGCATACTAAATGTCAATAATTTCTCTATAAACCAAGAATGGTATAAAAATAACACATCCATATTCAAACATATCACAAAATCTTCAATGGAAGTTTTGTATAATAAATCGACTTCAAATGAGCTTAAAATCCATCAAATGATGAGTAAAATTTTTTTAGAGAAATATCCTTTATGTAAAATAATTTAAATGTCACACATTTATAAATGAAGTAATTTTAAAAGATATTTTTGAATCAAATTGTCCCATACCACTTTGAAACTTTTGAAAAGAATTATCATTTCAAAACATTCATGTCCATATAAATAAATCTTTAAAATCATTTTGAAAACATGGACATTAATAAAAAAGATTTAGAAAGATAAATCTTTAAAACATTTGAAATTATGATCTTGATAAAGAGTACCTTTCAAAATCCTTAAAATCTTCATTTTGAAATCATTTTCATGAAATATGGACATGGATTATAAAAATGTCCCAGTAAATACTTACACATAAATAATCTCGGATAATGATGAGATTGAGGAAATTAACCCTTACCGATTTGGTAACTTACGAAACATACAACCCATGAAAGAGGTAGCATACAATGAATATGTAAATACACATAAATTAAAGTGTATTACACAAAGAATACAATTATGGGAAGTAAATACACCACACAAAAGGTAATAGTGGCAATATGGCATGAATCTCATGGGAATAAGGAGTGAGATGAAAACCCCTTACCTTGCACTTTCCTTTAGTCGAGGGTACGTTTAACCGCCTGTACGAAGATCGTAGTATGTTATTAAATTATACCATAACAATATTAATATTTATGATATCATTCATGATTCATTTATGACTTTATATTACCCATTTAATAATAATTTCAATGTTAAGTTAACATTTCGGGTAATAATCACTTTCTTTATCGTACGTGTTTTAACTTGTTACTCTTGGTTGTATCACATAGATCATGATTTAAATACTTCCAGAATATAAAACATGATAAATATATCATATATATTTAGAATATAAATATTTATAATAGACATATATATGAAATGGAAAACATCGTTTATGGATACGGTAGTCCGTACGTACACATAAACGTTGTTTCTGTTTTCATATAGTATTGAACGGAAGTAAGTGAATAAGATATATGTAAGTACATAAATCCTTATATATATATATATATATATAGTAGAATTATTATTTCATATATTACATAATTATTAGTAATATATATTTTTATAATCGTCGATGAATTGTAAACTTGGAAATGAATCTCATCGCGTCGTGGAGACGGTAATCCGTACGTACGCACGAGCAAAAATATCACTCTTTTGATATTAAAATAATATATAATTTGATGTTATATCATATATACATAATCCTTATAATTTTATGTTTATTATTTACATAAAATACACATCATTATTATACCCATCCAAATAATAATGTATTGAATAACAATTACACCACGACGTGGAGGTAGTAAGCCATACGTACGCACGTATGATGACATGTCATTCAAAGGATGGATAGAATACTGAATATGGTTGTACCATATTTATAATAACATCACATTATATATGATATACTGGAGTTATTATCTTATAATAGAAATAAAAAATAAAGAATGATTTTAAGAAGAAAGGAACTTGAAAGAGGGTGGTGAAAACATTACCTCTTCTCTGGGTTCTTCCTTTTGATTTGATCAAAAAGGCTCCTTAGGTTGTCTTTCTAATAAAACTAAGGCCTCTATGTTGAATTGATGGAAGTTTATAGAGTATTTTGGCAGGGTTTGTCTGAGCCAAAAGGCTTTGAAGGTGTGAAAAAGTGGTTAGAAGTTGGGTCCTTTTATAAGGGGGGGGAGGGGCTCTTTAGGAAAAACTTAAAGTATTAATTTATAATAAATTCATATTCGGTTCCTAATGGTTAAAAATTGGATTATTTAAAGGTTAAGGAGGTTATGGGTCGAAAACCACTCAACCAATAGAATTTAGATAGGTTTGGGTTATTATATTAACCTTATCTTTAAGTATTAACTCTTAGTTAATTAGTTTCACTTTTACAATGTCTCTTTGTATTTTTATATTATATGGTTAATAAACCTAATATATACATCCAAGAGACCTAAAAGTGGTATATTAATGATACACCTGTCTATATATAAGTCCTTTGGACGAACCTTATATTTTTAGGAATTTAATATCAATTAATAATATAATATTTATTTTAAAAACTCTTTTATGTCAATTTTGACACTATTCAATAATTGATTTTTATCAAAATCGTAGCAGAATTATTACTTCGAAAAGAGTAAATTAAATCAATAATAATATGTCATATTATCCTAGAAAATTAGTGTAGTTCATTAAAAGTCTCAAATTATATTTATTTGGGTATTTATAATATCAATTATTTTAATTTTTCACTATTATGGTAATTACTATATCATCATTGTGTCATAAATAAATTAAATTATTTAATGTATAAAAATTATAAATAAAATACAACTATATAGTATATCTCTTTAGCTTTATAAATAATATTTATAGTAGAAAATATAACATATATAACATTTTTTAAAAATTGTTTTACGAAAAGATATATGCTTATGTCATTTTTGTATTTATATTAAGTTAATTAAAATAAAGTGTCCCTATCACCTACAAGTGGCTCCATGGGGTCCCGAAATCGACCCCAATATGCCCATGGTAGGACATGTATCCATAAATGAGGTTAGGAAACGTTTTAGGGTAATTTAGTATAATTATAATATTATTTTTAACCCTTATTTACCGGATTTACCTTTTAACCATGGTAAATAAAATATTTACCGAAATAATTATTCAAAATTTCTAAAAATAAAAGTTACCTATTTACACAATTTGGAAATCCTGATTCCAAATATGGAATCTATTTTTCCAAATTCAAAACATAGAAGTGGCAGAAATTAATTTAAAATTAATTCTCGCTGTCAAAACAAAAAGCGTGTTTTTAAGATATAATAACTATTAAAAGATTGATACTTGTTTATGTCCGATTTATTTGTGAAATTGTGTCCAATGACCAAAATTGTATTAAATGGTAAAACTATATTATAAATATACCTTAAAACCACTCAAATTCATAATTTATCACTATTAATTATTTTTATTAAAAAAGTTGTTTTTAATTAAAATTTAGTAATTTTCAATATTCATCAAAATATTAATGTTATTCGAAAAGTACCAAAATTTCACCTTAGGCTAAATTTGATATTCCGAATCCAAAAATGAAGTCCATTTCGAGAGATAAAATTTATAAAATTTTAAAAATTAGGTATTACTATTCATAACGGCTACTTTGATTGGTCCTGGTGTGTGTTAGAACTCGAAGTTGCGTACAACAAACGCTACTGTATTATTCAAAGAGAAGTGTACCGTGGAATCTAGGGGTGTTAAAATTATTATTTATTATATATACTTTATAATTATTTATAAATGGTTAACATGGAGAATGAATCTCATCGCGTCGTGGAGACGGTAATCTGTACGTACGCACGAGCGATGATATCGTTCCCATAATTATATGAATGGAATTGGATTTGATGGTATAATATCTCAGAATAATTATCATGTTATAATAATAATATATTTTTATTATTTACACCATTATACCCTTCCAATTAAGGTGGTGGTGGAAAAATAGATTACACGATGGCGTGGAGACGATATTCCATACGTACGCACCCGCGGTGATTTCCTTTTTCGTAGGATGGATAGAAAGAGAAATAGGTTTGTTTCATATTTATAATAAAATATCAGTATATGAGTGATACTGATGTTATTAATTTATTATTAAACAAATAAATGAAAATATGTTTAAGAAGAAAGAAACTTGAAAGAATCTGTAGAAGAGATTACTTCTTCCTTGACGCACCTCCTTTAAAATTCTTCTTAGGGCACTAGAGTTGGACTTTTGAGAAGAAAAGAACCTCTATGATATAACTAGATAGGTTTATAAGAGTAATTGGTAGGGTTTGGCCGATCTTCAAGGCTCCAAAGGGTGTGAATATAAGGGGGAACGGGTGCCATTTTTATAAGGGAGGAGAGGGGCACCTTAGGAAAAACATAAAATATTATTTTATAATAAAGTCATATTTAGTTTTTAATAGATCCGAATTGATTTATTTCTAAGATAAGGTGGGGATGGGTCTAAATCTTCTCACACAATAGGTTTTATACATGTTTAGTTTACAATTTTATCCTTATCATTTAGATTTAACTCTAAGTTAAATAATTTAACTTTTACCGTGACTTTTTGTTTTCTTACACTATATGGTTAATAAACATACTATAACAAGCCAAACGAACCCCAAGTGGTTCATTATTAATATATATATCTATATCTAAGTCATTTGGATGAACCTTAGATTTTTAGGAATAAAATAACAATTAATAATATAATATTTGTTTAAAAAACTATTTTATGTCAATTTTGACACTATTTGGTACCTGATTTTTTTGAAAATCCTAACAACATGATTAGTTAGAAAAAAATTAATTAAATCAATACTAACATGTCATATTATCCTATAAAATTAGTTTAATTCATAAAAAGTCTGAAATTACATTTATTTGGGTATTTATAACATCAATTATGTTAATATTTCATTGATAAGGTAATTACTGCATCATCATTGTGTCATAAATAAATTAAACTATTTAATGTCTAAAAATTATAAATAAAATACTATTATGTATTAAATATTTTTATCTTTATAATGAATATTTATAATAGAATTTATCTTATATATAACCCTATATTAAAAATGTTTTAGTTAATAAACATTGATTTTAACTCTTTTAACTCTTTTTTAAATAAAATAATAATAAATGTACTAATCTAATCTAAGTAGACAAAATGGGTAATATTTTATCCCTAAGGTTTCTTTTGGTCGAATTACTCTTATCCAATAGAATTATGACATGTGTTAGGGTAATAATAATATCATTTTTACCCTAGATTACCCTATTTACTTTTAACCGTGGTAAATAAAAGTAAAAAGTTACTATCCACCAAAAATTATTTTTATCTTATTGAACCACATTTTACTCCTTGATATTAACCGTGTCTCTTGGATTTTATAAATTCCTCTCACAGAAGTGGTAAAATTAAGTTTTATGTAAATTTTCAAATTCTCTTAGGAGGTGGGTAAAAGACGATCAAAAGCTCAATAAAATTTTTATATATCTAAAATTATTATAAAATTACTCCAATGAATTACATTGAACTTATATAGGTATTACGTATCAATAGATTGAAAGGTAAATTAATATTTTCTAATAGATTGAAAGGTAAAATGGTGTATTTTATATTATAAGTTAAAATGTATAATTATATCAAAAATATAAGTTATGAAAATAATATCCAATATAATATCCTTACAAGAAATATGGTAATGTAAAATGAATAATATCACTACGTGAAGGTGGTTTTCCACAAAAACGCATAGGTGATACTTTCACTTCCTTGTTGATGGATAATCGAGTGAATGATGGTTGATCCATAATCATAATAAAATTTCAATTTATTTACTATAATGAATTAATTTTCTATGATGAATACCATAATTTTATAGGTAGTAGAAGTTGAAAGAAATTATAAGATTTTTAGTACGATGATTATATCATCTTTGGTCAGCCACCATTAGATCCTTTATTAAGGGCCCACATAATAGTATCTCAAGAAGACCAAAACATATTATTAATTTCTAGGAATGTTTGTATGATAATTGAGTAGGTTTTTTAGGGATATATGGATCAATTTGGTGTAAATAATGGAAAATTGGGGTATTATTTTTTATGTGGGGTGGACACAATTAAAATTTCAAAAAAAGATTAAAATATAATAATGAAATACTCTAGAAAAATTCTTATAAATGGATATATATTAAATGGTTTTATTTAATTAAATTTAAATATTTCTAAAAAATAATATTTAAAAATATTAATTCGCAAAAATACCCTTATCTCCTAGTTTAACACCTTCCCCCAGGTAAACCTGTCTAAACCATAACCACGGTAATGAATTTTTACCAACTCAACTATTCATTTGGATTATAAAATTTGTTGAAATTATTCAATAATATTAAATATAATTTTTAGAAATAATCAATAGACTTTATCAAATTTACTTCACAGAAGTTGTAGAATTTTAATATAAAATAAACCAGTAAAACACGATAAAAATATTTTTCCAAAAAAAGTTTTCATGTATATAAAATTATTTTATGCATAAATCCAAATTAAAATTATTTATTATTACTTTAATGGGATTAGTAATTATATAAACTAAATAATGTTACCTTTAAAACTATTTTGAAACAAACTGGAACTTTAAAAATTATTTAAACGAAAATATAGTTTTCAATAATAATCTGTAATTTTTACAATTCATTAAAAATCAATATTTTCATTAAATTATAAAAATTTCACACTAAGATAAAATTGAAATGAAAATTTAAAAACATAATTTAATTTTTTAAATTATAATTTCTATATGTTTAAAATTAATATTATTATTTTCTTGCCAAAATAAAAAAAACACATTTATGAGAAAAAAATTATTTTTTAAAAATATAAATTTGTTACTAAAAATTTAGTATATATTTATCATTATATTTAAATTATTTAAAACCTTTATTGATAATTTTAAAATTTTGATATTTTTGTTCACTTTAAAAATTTATCATCTATTGTTTAATTGTATATTATAATATGGTTCATTTAGACTCAGGTTTAAATGTATCACAATATATTGAAGACATTAAATTTATTTGAAAATAAATCTATCATAAAATATAATGTATTTAAAATTATACTAGCTTTAAAATTAATTTAACCCTCAAAATTCCACCATTCTAATACAAAAAGAATTTGGATATATTGGTTTTTTCACAACTTTAGGTTCCCATGTATCTTCTTCAAATTTCTAATTCAGCTAATAAAATTTTACCATGTGGGTAGTCATATTTCATTGAACTTTCTTACCATGATCCAATATTTATAATATATTTTATTTATAGGAAATGTCATTCTATAATAGTATATCCTATAGGTTTTGTACATTAAAGGATATGGTATTTACTTTCTCAAGAGATATACGTGGAACACATCATGATCTTGTGATTTCTTTGGAGTAAGTTCCAAGTGATATGCTACCATCCATACTCGATCAAGTATCTCCAACTGGATAATATGCCTATAGATTATTTTTCTTTTATTTCTGAATCTGAAAAACTTTTTTAATGTAGAATGATTCAATAAAACTTTCAGACTAATTTTAAATTTTATATTTAATCGATTTTTTTAGTATAATTTTTCTACCCACTATGATCTTCTTTAATGTGCTACTTAATGGATTTAACATTATCAGTTAATTACTCAGCTAAATATGGTTCTAATATCATTCTAGTTTTAACATCATTCGAACATATTGAATTTTTGCACTTATTTCCATAGATAAATTCATAATGATCTATATGAATTATTGAGTGAAATATATTTTATAATAGTATTTGAAAATATAAAGTTCATGATAGTAACTGACAATGAAATCCATCGAAAAATAACATATCATATCCTATAGGTTTTGAATTTTTCTCTCAAACTGAACATTTTTCTAAAGATGATATGAAGTAATAAAACACAAATCTGAATCATGATATTACTGGATAATTTCCTATATATTCAAGGTAAAACATAGATCCTGATCAGATAAAATTGAATTGGCAGCTTACAAAAACCTTACCACGTCATTAATTCATATCAAAAAAATATGATCTAGAGGAAAAAATTCTATGATATAAATAAATTGTGAAGAACCCATAATGTTATAGACTACAACCTGAAGATAATTATGCACTATAGCTATTTTAGAGAGTCTAAAAATAAAATCATTGGTGATGTTTTCCCATTTCCATTCTATTTTGGGAAATGGTTATAAAATAACCTTATACTTGTATATTTTATCCTTAACTTACTGACATATCAAGAATCGAGATACAGACTCTAATATATCTCCCTTCATGTTGTCCCACCAAAAATAATCTTTTATATCTTTATATATATTTACACTTCCATGAAAATAGATAATGTTGAATTATAAGCTTCATCTAACATATCCTCTAAGAAATATAGTATGGACCAAACAAATACATCATTCTTGAACATTATCATTCCACTGAAATTAAGGTTGAACTCACGAACATTTCACACCTGCTTTTGTAACTCTATATATTCCTTCTATGCATCTTTAATCATTACAATGGTATATGTTTTGATGACCATTTGAGAAATATATTATTTATCCCCAACCTTCAATATTGATATATCCATCTTTTTTAAATCGTGAAGTATTGTTTCTTTTTTATCCTTGTTATTTATAAGCTATCATGATCATTTCAACTCAAAGAATCAACCACCATGCTATGTTTCTCAAGTTGGTAATGTATTTATTAGTAATAATATTTAGGTAAATCCAACTATCTTCTCTAGTTCATATTCATCTCTTTCTGAGTGAATATATACTTTAAAATTTCATGATCGGTATATATGTCACACCGTTTACCATAAAGACAATTCTTATGTATCTTTAATGTAAATATTACCACAACTAACTATAAATCATTAGTTAGTTAATTTTATAATGAAACTTCAATTTTCATGTTTCATAATCTATCATCATTTAATTCTTCATGAGGACACATCCCAGTACTTTATTTAATACAACATGACAAATAAAAAACCCTTATTCACTATAGGATAGTGTATGCACGGGTTATCTGACTAATAATCCCTTTATTTCCTTCAAATTTTCCTAACATTCATCTGTCCAAAGGAACTTGAATGCCTTCCGAGTCAACATGGTGGGTGGATTTGATATCCATGATAAATTATTCCCAAATCATTGGTAATATCCATCCAAACTAAGAAAACTACAAATATAGGTAATAGTTTTTGGTTTGGGCCAACATTAAATAACTTCTATCTTAGATAGTTCCACTTATATACCCTCTCTTGAGATTATATGACCCAAAATTGAAACATTATGTATACAATATTCTCACTTAGTATATTTTTTATAAAAATTAACATTACTTAAGTTATTCAGTTTAATACTCAATTAATCTTTAATATCTTACTTTATTTTATAAAATGTAGAAATATAATATATAAATACTACCAAAACATGTCAAAGTAATCTCTGAATAAAACATTAATTATATCAATGAATATAATATAGGAATTAGTAAGTCCAAATGGAATCACTATAAAATTATATCATCCATACCACATATGGAAGGATTTATTGGGTATTTATTTACTTTAGCCTTTAACAAATTATTTTCGCATCAAAGATTAATCTTTTAAAAATATTGACCTCCACATAATTAGATGAGAAATCCATCAATATGTGGAAGATGATACATATATATGTTCTTGAACTTTTTTTGTTCATGATAATCAATCAACATACTCATTTATTTATCTTTATTCTATAATTAAAACAGTAAGGGTACCTTGTGGTGTTGTACATGGTTGCATGTATACCCTATAAACATTATCTAAGATTTCATTCTTTAATTACTATAACTCAACAGGGGTAATTATATAAATACCATTTAAAATAGTTTTAGCACAAGTTAAGAGTTATATTTAAAACTCATCTTCATGATTTGGATGAATACTAGGAAACTCTTATTGAAAAACATTTGAAAATCATTGACGTTGATTTTCTCCCCAACCATCTGAGATAAGAACCCCATTTCAATAAAAATCACAACCCTTATAATGGATGTAATTTTCATTAAAAGCTAATATTTATCATCTCATCAATATAATATCATAGTTTGGTTCATAATATCATATCTAACCTCCCTTATTCTAGTATTGATGGTCTATTTTTGTAAATAAATCCAATCCATCCCTAAGATAAAATAAAATTCAACAAGAGTGGTAATAATGATATTTTCTGGTAAAAAAATACCAAAAAATTAAATCATATAAGAATCATAGACATGATATGCAATTATCATACCATTAATGGTTTTCAGTGTAAATTCAATATCTATCTGTTTAGGTGGTAATGTAACACCCCTATAAAATTGTTTAGATATAAAATAGTGGGTAGATCTCAAATAAAATAAGACATTAAAAGTTCTAGAGTTGATGGTGTGTATACCTTTCCACACGTCATTATTATACCACCCATTGGAATCATAGATTATGTTAAATCTACCTTTCTCCATAGACTTAATAGGTTATTGATTCTAATCATTATCGTTAACATTTTTATTTAAGAACTTGTTATCATATTGCTCATTCTCTTTGAATTTGAACCCCTGAACTATGGTGGGTGGATTTGATGGCACTTTATATCCATCATTAGCTAACTTTTTCTTCCCATAACTTCACTATTAAATTATCCAATGAAATTCCTTTCCACGATTAAAAAATTTTCCAATTCCCTTAAGAAAATTTTCTCTATGTTTCCTTCCACATAGCAAGAATATAGAAAATATCATATTCTTCTGTAAATGGTTTTTATTATTTCAATTTAATTTGAATTCCATCTATATATTATTATAGAACCCATGAGATTAATGGGTTACTATGATCTCTATTTATTCCTTAATAGCACATAGATTTATTTATTTATAGCTAATGAAGTCTCTTATGTCTAACTCCCTTCAACGGATATGTTTTAATCCAATGAAAATTTGATCATTCATAGTTTAATGTCAGATTATAATAACAGAATCATACCTCACAAGTCTTGTAAAAGTTTCCTCATAGGTATTAATGGATTTTTTATCATACTTATTTAGTTAAATGAATTCATTCTATATTTCTTTATGATGAATATAAATAAATTACTTATTAAAATAAAAGCTATTAATCTCATCCCACTCCGTGGACTAAATTTATTAATGTTTCTTCATGTTTTTTATAATATTACACCATTGGTCTACTTCTCTATCCAAATTATAATTAGGAAAAATAAATTTTTAATGTTTTGAAAAATATATAATAACAAATATCTTTTTTAGTGGTACTGATCCATTAATGTGTAACTCATGGATCAAAAGAACCACTAAATTATGATTGATATTTTCTCATGAATGATTTAAGATTATATTTTTCCCTCCTTTTCACATTTTGGAGTTAATCGTGATTTATTACTTCAAAAGGTTGTGTAAGAAAAGAAATAAGATTTTCCTTTCCATATCACATAACATTTTGTTTCTCAGAAGTATAATCATTTCATTTTTATCACATTAATAATTCATGGTCATCATCAATTAAAATCATTCATAATGGTTTATAAATAAAATTTATTTTAAAACAAACACATCCCCTATAGTGTCAAACCAAGTTCTTACTAAGGGAACCCAAACTATACACCAGAATAATGGTCGAGATATACTAAAATAACTATTTTTGGTGATATTACACATAGATTCATCTTTTCAAAAACCCCATCCTCTTGTAATATACATGAAAGTATGTACTGTAAGGAAAACACCATAATATCTTCCTTAACAAAACATTAGGATGGTATACTATACATAAACATATCCCTTGGATTTTCTATAAATATCTTTAAGTAAAATAAATAAATATTATCTAAACCATGAACTTATTCCAATTATAGAAACCCATATTTTTCATATATATATATATATATATATATATATTACACCTTAATAAATTAGTATTCATTACAGAACATTATGATCCACACTAGAACTATAATGGTTTAGTATCTTTAAAAATTAGATACACAATCTCATTATTTCATGAAATGTCTTCAAGATCTCTAGTAATGATCTTCTCAAATAGTTACTCTTATTATAAACACCTTAATTAAAACATTCCATCATAAAAATGGAGAGGAAATACAAGAAATGGTGAGATCAGATTCTATGTAAGGTTAAATAAGGGATATATCAGTGATCACATAAGAATAATTATTTCATAAGTGTATGAGAACAAGAGCTTAACATTTGAAAACATACCCATAATATGATAAATCATAATCACAAGACATTGAATAAATCAAGGAAGTTAAAAATACATGAATAATATTGGAATCACAGAAAATGATCTATGGTATCATAACATTAGAATAAAAAGTAGTTTTTAATACATAGAATCATAGAAAATCATTTCTTTAGTAAAAGATCACTACCAAGATGGTCATAGTTTATTAGGTCCACTCTTCATTCCATTATATCCTCAAACAGGGTTCACCCCCAAGACTATCATTGTGGATATATTACCTTAAGGAACTTGTTCACTCCCCATTATGACCCTAATAATATCATAATATATCCATCTTTACCCAATTCATTGGAGGGATATATAATTCAAATCCCACCCATCATATAATGAAAATCATAAATATTTGTTTCACAAGATCATAAAAAATTCATTATTTCATTACCCATGGAAATGAAATGGATTTAATAAACAATTAACCATTTCATCATAACATAACCCATTTAAAATTATGGGTTTTATAGATATTTCATCATTCCATCATATCATAAATTGGGTAAAAGAATAGGGTTTCATAAAGGATTAATCATAACATAATTAACACATGGTAATGAAACATATTTCATTGAATAATCCTAAAATACTCATTATAAAAATCAATCCAAATAATATAAGTGGATGGTATCATTGGAGCATATCCCTAGTAAATAATAATTAATATTAATGGATGTGTTTATATAAAACAATTCCTTTTAGAGATCACGATAACATTTCTAGATAAAAAAATGTTTTCACAATAAAATAAATTTTTTAAAATATACATGTTTTCCTAATATTAATGAAATCATTTTCCTTGAAAATAAATTTTCAAAATTTTAAAATAATCTTCAATTAATTGATATTTTATGTCTATGTAATATTTTTTTCATGTCATGTATGTTAAAATAAAGATACCATTCACAACTTTGATACAAAATCAAATTTAGGTCTTCCTGAAACTGAAAAGAATTTTCCTTTTATAATATTTTGTTAATTAAAAATAATATGTAAAAAATGACTATAAATAATGAAATAAGAATATAATAAACAATACAAAAAAATCAAATAAAACATCAATATAGAACAAAAAACATTCTCGTCCAAAGAGAGAAATAATGTTAGTTTTCCTTAAAATGCTATTTGTGCATCATCAATTACTATAGTGAGTAAAATTAAAGTAAAAAATGTAATCTATGTTGGATCTGAATCTACAGATTATACACAAGAGGGGGGGTGAATTGTGTATTTTGCAATTTTTTGATAACTCTTTTCTTGAACGAGTTATGTCCTTTATACTTTATCAGATTTGATCATCCAACAGAATAAGTAAAATCATGAACACAAAAATGTATAGTGGTTCGGGGAACAGAAGGCCCCTTGTCCAATCCACCAACGCTCAACTCCACGAGCTTGGTGATTTTCACTATCTAGTCCTCTTTTCCATAGACCGATTCACAACTGAGTACAGGCAGTTGACACCTTTATAATCCAAGGCAAAACAAAACTTTCTAGCTCAAACATGAACCTACATAGCTTAGAACGAGAAGCTGGTTACTCAAGAATAAAAATAATTTTAGAAATAAATTTCTAGTTGATCTTCACAATTTCAACATAATGCAATTGACAGCAGATGGATCGAAGTCTCTAGAAATATTGATCTTCAAGACGAAGTAGTTCTGATTTGATCCAGTTGTAGTAGATATAGAGATATAGTTCACAACCTCAGTAGTAGTATATCCACAGTAGATATTCGATGTAGAATAGGTGAATCTTATATAGAGTTCCTTATTCTTGAACAAATAGAGCTTTTACACTCCTTTGGAATCAGCAGATCAATCGTGAATAGTTTCAATCTCTGTTTTCCACCTTTTTCAACAATAGATCGATCACATAATCATGTACCTGGTGTTTCAGAGAGAACATATATAATAAAGCATATCTCCTGCACATTTAGATCCATAAAAATTGCCTTCTGATTCGCGATATTCAAAAATTTGAATTTATAGAGAAGTCGTAACTTCTCTTAAGACTCGGCATAAAAATATCCTTTTAATTTGATCTTAAATCCATTAATAAAATGGCTTTGATCAGTTAAAGTCGTACTTTAAAAATGACTTTAAATATGGCTTGAAATCCGCCCAGAAATCAGCTTACTGATTGTTGCACATAAATATCGTCTGTCAAAATTTCTGACGCCAAACGTAAGGTTGATGACGTGGCCTCCAAACGTAGGGTTAATAACATAGCCTTCAAATTTAAGGTTAACAACTTAAGGTTGAACACAATCTTAGGGTTGACAACATAAGGTTGAATATAAATGTAGGGTTGATCATCCATACTTTTTCTTCAACACTCAAACGTACGGTAAAATATCCATACTTTTACTTGATCCATACTTTTCCAAGAACGTATGGTTGTTTACTAAAGTATGGTTGCTAAACTATACTTTTGAGAAACAAACATATCGCTTAGAATTTACGTATGGTTCTCTTTCCATACATTGCTGATAACCAAAACATAAGGTTTCTTCCTAACATAAGGTTCTCCTTCCATACTTTGCTGAAAACATATGGTTGTTTAACCATACTTTTCTCTTATCTCAAAAAGTATACACGATTTTCATCCTTACTCTACGTTTATCCACGTAGGGTATGAACAGTGATTTCAGAACGCGCTAAAGCAGATTGCGCACTATATTCATCTACGTAAGGTATGAACAGTGATTCTAGAATGCGCTTAATGAAGATTCTGAATAAGTAATAGATTCTCATTATTTCAAGAGTAAAATAAATTAATAAATTCCTGAAAAATACTAAATAAAATCATTAGAAAATAACTAAGGGTATTTGTGAGAATCAAAATTATCATAAAGAGAAAGATTATTATTTTTAATAATCTCCCCCTTTAAATAACATTAACATTTATTGTTGAAAACAATACTTTGCTTAACAATCTCCCCCTTTTTGATGATCACAAAACCCATAAAATATTTAAAATTATTTAAACAAAAATTAACTTTCAAAAATAGTTGTAAATTTTTAAATAAAAACTTCTCTGCCAAAAAGATAATTATAAATCCAAATTTCTCATTTAATTCTCTCCCTCAATAAAATTAATTCTCCCCTAAATAAAATGTAGGTTTTGATTCTGTGTTTATCAAGATTCTCCCCCTTTTTGTGATATCAAAAATAATGAAAAAAATGGATTTTAACACGTTTAATATTGCACTGAACTATTAGTAAATGCTATTATGAACTGTTTATCAATAATTAAATCTGGAGTACTAACATATCAAGAATAAAGTCAGTAAAACAAATAATGAAAGAATCAAATAAAAAATGAAGAAAATTTTCATTCAAAAATAGTAGTATATACATGACAATGATATACACAGGAATCATGGTTTAGGTAAGATAGGCAACAGGGTCTATCTCCTCTGGATTGCAGACTTGATTTCTGTAAACTACTCATGAAGTCTCTTCATCATCCCATATCCAAGATTGATAATGAGATCTCTATTATCTTGAGTCATATGAATATCCTCAATTAAATTGACTCTGAAAAACTCATGCATCCTTTCCTCTTTTTCAATAAATACTGATAGCTTCTCTGATAACAGATTTAATAGAATTCAGATCGATGGCTCACTATATGTCAGTTGATACACTAAGAACTTTTTATTATCCAGAAACACTGAAAAAGGATCACTGTTACATTGAAGATCTTATATCATGTCATTCATGTTGCTCATTGCAGTTGTGATATCCTGAAACCTTCTGATTAAATCCGGTGAAGTACCTGATCCACTAACAGCATTATTTGCAACTGATGCAAATTGATTCTCCATAAACAACTTCAGATCTGATAAATCTAACTTACTAACCATTTCAGATTTTAATTGTGTAACAGCAGTCAACATATCCTCTTTAAACATTTCAACTTCTTTCCTTGAAACTGTACACTCCTTCAGCTTTTGAAATTTCAAATGTTCAAAGTCTAAGGAATTTTGCATGGAAACATTCTCAGATTCCAACTGAGATACCTTTCTGTACAGTTCATCAACTTCTTCTTTCCTTGAATCAGATGCACCTTGTGCTTGATTCACAGTCTCAGGTTGATGCAGCAGTACCAAAGGCAATGATTCAGCATCAGATTTCTCTTTTTCTCTGTCCTAAGAAGGTTTGTCCACAGATTTTTCCTTAGAGTTTTTAAACTCCTCCATAGAAAAATCCTCTTGAAGTACCTCTGTGTGAGATTCTGAAGCATGATCACCACAAACATCAGCATCTATTCCTTCCATTAGGTTCTCAAGAACAATATCTTCAGTATTTTCTTGAGGTCTGGCCACTTCTTCACCAAGTACTGCCTCCATGTCTGGTTCCTGTAGAAGTGAAACTTCAACATCAGCTACAATCTGTTCCTGATTTTTCCTTTGAGTTTCTTCTTGAGCTTCTGATTCCTCTACCGGAGCTATTCTCTCGGTAACATCTTCCATGGTCTTATCAACAATAGCTTCTCTCACAAAAGAATAAGAAACTAATGCTTCTGTTGTAGTTTCCAAAACAGTGGAAGTGACTTCCTCATTTACTGGCCTCTTTATTTTGGATTGAAGTCCTTCCTGACTTCTGTCTTACTCAACATCTGCCACTTCAAAGTGAATCCTTCTTTCTACATTGCTGACTCTGGATTCAGCTTGTCCCTCCTTGGATTTAGCAGGTTGAGCCTGAGCACTCTCTAAGTCTTCCTCAGCTCCTACTGGAAAAAGATTTCCTTTAATTGTGCTCCATAAATATCCATCTTTCCTCAAATTTCTAGCATTTAACGTATTACTGTGATGACAGTTAACTCTAGCGTCCACTAATCTCACCATGTCTTTCATAAACAACATTTTAGAAATAAATCTACTAAAAGGGTCAAAATTCATCCTGGCCTCGCTTTGACAGCAGTAACTGAGATACCTTATCATGTATCTTGGAAAGTTTAACTTAATATTTCTTAACAAAAGAAACATTATAAACATATCAGGGTACAAAATATTTTCCATTTCTACCATCCATAGAGCTATTCTAGTCTGAATAAATTTGACCAGAATCTGCTGATTAGGCTCCAAACCCTTGACAAACATTTTATTTATTGTCTTGGTACCAAAAAGAAAAGACATGGTGTCTTCAGATTTATGCACAAAATCTCCTATATTCTTCAAGTCGAAATGAAAAACTCCCTCATGTGGGTAGTTGAGAATCTGACTAATCTCTACTGAAGAGATTGAGAAATCCCTATCCTCTTTCATAGCCATCATACTATCCTCTGTATCTTCCAGACTAATTTGTACAGATTTGGAGAAGTATCTAAGTTCTACTTCATACAGAAATTTTGTATTTTCACTGTTGAACATCTATTCAGGATTCTGAAACGACATCGCTTACTTCAATAATAGATTTTTCAAAAATAACCAGTCGAGATCGATTACCTTACCCTGTAAGATTTTTCTTCCCTCAGTGAATTGTCTCTTGGAATTGCTTGGCTCAGCCTCACTGGCTCTTTTATACCTTACCATTTCCGCAAGAGTCTCTGATGGTCTGAAGGTTAGGGTTTTAGAAGTTCAATGGTTAGGGTTTAGAAGAGGAAGTGCGATTTTTGGATTTTGAAAGGGTTTCGATAAGTGTGAAAGGGTTTAGAATTCGAAAAGGATCTGACAACCTTGATTCCAGTGTAATCACTAATCATTACATATATTCAAAAACAAATAAATTTTTCATATGAAGAAAGAAAGAAAAACTTAAACAGTATTCAACAAAATTTACATAAATAAATAAAAGTAAATAAAAATTTAAAAATTATTTGAAATTAAATAAATCCAGATACCCCTTAATAAAATCAAACCTTGCAGAGGGAAGTGGTTTAGTAAAAATATCTGCTAATTGAATTTTAGTATTTATAAATTCTAAAAATATATATTTTTTAATAACATGATCTCTTAAAAAGTGATGCCTTATATCAATTTTCTTAGTTCTAGAATTACTAATAAGATTTTTTGAAATATTAATTGCACTCGTATTATCACATAAAATAGGTGTATTATTAAAATTCAATCCAAAGTCCATAAGAGTGTTTTTCATCCACAACACTTGTGCACAGCAACTGCCAGTAGAAACATATTCTGCCTCAGTTGTTGACAGGGCAACTGAATGTTGTTTCTTACTATACCATGATACTAAGGACTTTCCTAAAAAGTGACATGTACCTAATGTGCTTTTTCTATCTAACCTAAAACTTACAAAGTTAGCATCTGAATATAAAATCATATTAAAATCCGAAGTTTTAGGATAAAGAAGAGATTGAAAAATAGTTCCTTTTAAATATCTAAAAATTCTCTTAATAGTAGTTAGATGAGATTATTTAGGATTGGATTGAAATCTAGCACAAAGACATACTGAATACATTATATCTGGCCTGCTATCAAAAAGATATAACAAACATCCAATCATACCTCAATATAACTTGTTATCAACTGATTTTCTAGTTTCATCCAAATCAAGTTTTATATTAGTACACATAGGAGTTGTAAATGGCTTGCTGTTTTCAAGTCCAAATTTCTTAAGTAAATTAGTAATGTATTTTCTTTGATTTAAAACATTTCCAAAATCTTTTTGAAATATTTGAAGACCCAAAAAGAAATTTAATTCTCCCATAATACTCATTTCAAATTCTTCTTGCATTAATTTTGAAAATTCATGAAAAATAGTTTTATTAGTTGATCCAAAGATTACATCATCAACATAAATTTGAACCAATAAAACATTATTTTTAATAGTTTTCTTAAATAGTGTTGGATCTTCCATACCAATAGTAAAATAATTTTTCAAAAGAAAAGAACTTAATCTTTCATACCAAGCTGTAGGTGCTTTTTTAAGGCCATAAAGACCTTTAGTATGTTTAAAAATAGAATCAGGTTTTTGAGAGTTTTCAAAACCATGAGGTTACTCAACATAAACTTCCTCCATTAAATAACCATTTAAAAAGGAAGATTTAACATCCATATAAAATAATTTAAAATTTATATAAGATTAATAGGATAAAAAGATTCTAATGTCTTATAACCTAGCTACAGGTGCAAAAGTCTCATCATAATATATTCCTTCTTCTTGATTATATCCTTTAGCTACTAATCTTTCTTTATTTCTAGTTATTGTGCCTTGGTCATCCTGTTTATTTCTAAAGACCCATTTGGTTCCTATTAAAGGATAATTCTTAGGTCTTTCCACTAATTCCCAAGATTCATTTCTTTTAAACTGGTTTAATTCATCTTGAATTACTATTAACCAGCTTTCATCATCTAAAGCTTCTTCTATAGTCTTGGGTTTATATTGAGATAGGAAGGTAGAGAATTCCACTAGGTTTCCTATATTTCTTCTAGTTTGAACACCAGTTTCTAGGTCACCTATTACAGTTTCTAAAGGGTGATTCTTTAGGGTTCTAGAATGTCTAGGTAATATATTTAAAGGTTCTTTAGTATCAGGTTTCTCTGAACTGGACTAAATTTCTTTTATATTATTTTCAAAATCATTCTTTAAGTTCTCAAGTCTCATGTTATCATTAGAGTCAAGTTCATCCATTTGTTCTGTCCTTTTATCAAAAGGATCAGATTCATCAAATTTCACATGAACTGATTCTTAAACAATCCTTGACTTCTTATTATAAACTCTATAAGATTTAGAGGTAGTATAATATCCTAAGAAAATAGCTTCATCAGATTTTGGATTGAACTTACCAAGATTATCATTGGTGTTTAAGATATAAACCTTGCATCCAAAAACTTTAAAGTAATTTACTTTAGGTTTTCTGTTGTTTCATAGTTCATAGGGTGTCTTTTTCAAAAATAGGTCTAATTAAAACTCTATTAATTATATAACAAGCTGTATTCACAGCTTCTGCCCGGAAATATATAGGTAGGATATATTCATTTAATATAGTTATAGCCATTTCTTGAATTGTTCAATTTCTTATTTCTACAATCCCATTCTGTTGAGGTGTTCTGGGTGCAGAAAAGGTATGTTTAATACCCATATTTGAGCAAAAGGAATTAAATTCCAGATTCTCAAATTCTCCACAATGATCACTTCTCAAGGAGATAATATTGAAACCTTTTTCATTTTGAACAGATTTGCAAAAACATTCAAATAAAGTAAAAGCTTCATTTTTAAATTTCAAAAAGAAAATCCATGTAAATCTTGAATAGTCATAAACTAAAACATATACGTTTAATTTACCAGCTAATCATGCTACTCTTGAAGGTCCAAACAAATCCATATGAATAAGTTCTAGAGGTTTATATGTAGAAACCTTATTAACATATTTTAAGGATGGTTTTTGTTGCTTTCCAAGTTGACATGCATCACAAAATCTGTCACTTTCAAATTAGAGACAAGGTAAATAAGAAACTAAATGTTTCTTAGATAACTTATGTAAAACATATACATTTCAATGACCAAGTCTCCTATG
This sequence comes from Viscum album, assembly GCA_963277665.1. Classification (NCBI taxonomy): domain Eukaryota; kingdom Viridiplantae; phylum Streptophyta; class Magnoliopsida; order Santalales; family Viscaceae; genus Viscum; species Viscum album. The sequence continues at coordinate 1,842,290,347 of OY728157.1, read as the reverse complement.
CCAGATCTAGGATTAACTTACTTTAGCAGTCAAGCAGTGTACTTGTTGTTTACACAAGGAATTTAAATCCAAAGTATTGACATTTTCAGTTCTTGGTGCTTTAAATTTACACAGTTTATCTTTAGAAAAAATAAAGTAATTATTAGTAAAATCTACTGTATATCCATCATCACAAAGTTGAGAGATACTTATCAGATTGTGTTTTAGTCCTTGTACATAAAGTACTTTGTTGATTGAGACTGTTTTTGGATCTCCAATAGTTCCAAAGCCAATGATTTTTCCTTTTTCATTGTCACCAAATGTGACAATTCCTCATTACTTTTGAGTGAGTGAAGAAAAATTCAATGAGTTTCCACTCATATGTCTTGAGCAGCCACTGTCCATGTACCATATATCTTTTCTTCTTTGGTGGTCTGCTACCTGCAAAGACATTTAAACAAATTGCTTTGGTAGCCATATTTTGTTGGGTCTAGGAGTGTTAGCTAGCAATGATCTGGGTATCCAGATTTTCTTTATTCTTTTAAAATTAGCTGAATCATATAAGTCTTTGGAAACATAGACTTTATTAATACCACAAATTTGAGGTTGACTTAAGAAACAGTTTTTAGCTATATGTCCCTTTGTCCCAAAAAAATTACAATTAACCTTTTTAGAGCTAGGAACAAAATAATTTTTATATAACTTTGGTTTTTCTCCTTTACTGCCAATTCCAAATCACTCCTTTTTAAGGACAGTTTTTCTAATAATTTAATTTAATGAATTCCCTCCTTTTATAAAAACCAATGCAGCCTGTTTGTAAGATTTTACTTCATCCTGTAGTGTTTTTATTCTTGATTCAAAATTAATATAGTTAGTGTTAATCAATTTGTATTTATCAGTTAATTCATTATGTTGTTTCAGCATTGTATCTCTTTCATATAAAATGGATTTATGTTTATTTTTTAGTGACTTATGTTTCTTAAATAGTGAGTCATATCTTTCTTCAAGCATATTGAAGTAGGCTGCAAGTTTTTCATTTGTGTAGCTTGATTCATAATTTGATTCAGATGAGCAATATGAGTGTAACTCATCAGTTTATGCCATGAAACACATGTTTTCCTTTAGATTGACTTCTCTTTTCTATGAGCTTGATTCATAAGAGCTACTAGAGTCTTCAGATACACTCCAAGTGTCTTTCATAGCTTTCGTGTCTTTCTGCTCAATGTCATTTCTTTTGAAGAATTTCTTCTTCTTTGCATCCTTCAATTGTGGACAATCTGGCCTGATATGTCCCATATTTTTTCATTCATAACATCTTACTTCCTTATTATCTCCCTTAAAGGATTTTTTGAAGCCTCTTTTTTTGGTGTAGAATTTTCTAAATTTTCTGGCTAGCTGATCCAGCTCTTCATCTGAGTTGGATGAGTCAGATCTTTCTGATATATCTTTGGCTTCTCTATTCTTCATCTTTCTATTCTTTTGTTATGAAGTTACCTTTAAGGCAGTATCTTCTCTTTTGATAAGCACTTTATGTTCATTAGCCTCATATTGCATTTAATCTTCATACATCATCAGTGTACCAATCAAGTCTCTCATAGTTAGATCCTTGACAGGTGTTGATTGTCTGATTGCAGCAAAGATACCATTCCATCGAGTAGGAAGTACTCTCAGTACTTTTAATTCTTGATCAGCTTGCTTGATAGGTTCTCCTAGAGCGGTTATGTTATTGACAATTTCTTTCAATCCCCCATTCATTTGGGTAATGCTCTCAGCTTCAACCATTCTGAAAGTATCAAATATCAGTTTTGTATTTGCATATCTCATTTGCCTCACATTGTCTATTCCTTCATATTCCACAGCTATTGTTTGCCACATCTCATATATTGTCGGGCACTGAGATACTCTGTTAAATTCATCTGGTCCTAGACCGTAGATAATTGCATTCATAGCCTTCGAGTTCATATCGTACTCTGCCTCTATAGTAGCACTCCATGTATTAGGATTTTCAGGAATTTCATAAGGAGTCAGAATCTTTGAATAGACTCTATATCCGAGGTTTTTCATATATATTATCATGCGCGATTTCCATCAACCATAGTTGCCTCCATTAAAATATGGTGCTCTGACCATCGACATCTCTTCTCTTGTATCAGTCATGATGCTTTGTTGTATAATCCTTAAATTGCTTCTAGCTTGCTAAGGCTCTATTAGAAGCTCGTCCTCTGATTCCAATTGTTGGATCTAAATCTACAGATTATACACAAGAGGGGGGTGAATTGTGTCTTTTATAAATTTTCAATAACTCTTTTCTTGAATGAGTTCTATTCTTTATACTTTATCAGATTTGATCGTGCAGTGGAATAAGTAAAATCAAGAACACAAAGATGTATACTGGTTCGGGGAACAGAAGGCCCCTAGTTCACTCCACCAATGCTCAACTCCACGAGCTTGGTGATTTTCACTATCTGGTCCTCTTTTCCATAGACCGATTCACAACTAAGTACAGGCAGTTGACACCTTTACAATCCAAGGAAAAAAAACCTTCTACTTCAAACACGAACCTACACAGCTTAGAACGAGAAGCTGGTTACTCAAGAATAAAAATAATTTTAGAAGGAAATTTCCAGTTGATCTTCACAGTTGCAACAGAATTCAATTGACAGCAGATGGATCGAAGTCTCTAGAAATATTGGTCTTCAAGACGAAGCCGTTCTGAGTTGATACAGTTGTAGTATATATAGAGATATAGTTCACAACCTCAACAGTAGTAGATCAACAGTAGATATTCAATGTAGAACAGGTGAATCTTCTATCGAGTTCCTTCTTGAACAAACAGATCTTTGACGCTTCTTTTGAATCAGCAGATCAATTGTGAATAGTTTCAATCTCTGTTTTCCACCTTTTTCAACAATAGATTGATCACATACTCATGTACCTGGTGTTTCAGAGAGAACATATATAATAATGAATATCTCCTGCACATTTAGATCCATAAAAATTGCCTTCTGATTCGCGATATTCAAATATTTGAATTTACAGAGAAGTCATAACTTCCCTTAAGACTCGGCATAAAAAGATCCTTTTAATTCGATCTTAAATCCATTAATAAAATGGCTTTGAATCAGTCAAAGTTGTACTTTTAAAACAACTTTAAATTCGGCTTGAAATCCGCCCAGAAATCAGCTCACTGATCGTTGCACATAAATATCGTCTGTCAAAATTTCTGACGCCAAACGTAAGGTTGATCACGTGGCCTCCAAACGTATGGTTAATAACATAGTCTTAAAATGTAAGGTTACCAACGTAAGGTTGAACACAAATGTAGGGTTGACAACATAAGGTTGGATACAAACGTAGGTTAGATCATCCATACTTTTTCTTCAACACTCAAACGTATGGTAAAAGATCCATACTTTTACTTGATCCATACTTTTCCAAGAACATATGGTTGTTTACAAAAGTACGGTTGATGAACCATACTTTTTAGAAACAAACGTATCGCTTAGAATTTACGCACGGTTCTTCTTCCATAATTTGCTGATAACCAAAACTTAAGGTTCCTTCCTAATGTAAGGTTCTCCTTCCATACATTGCTGAAAACGTATGGTTATTTAACCATACTTTTCTCTTATCTCAAAAAGTATACACGCTTTTCATTCTTACGCTAAGTTTATCCACGTAGGGTATGAACAGTGATTCCAGAACGTGCTAAAGCAGATTCGGTGCTATATTTATCTACGTAAGGTATGAACAGTGATTCCAGAATGTGCTTAAAGCAGATTCCGAATAAGTAATAGATTCTCATTATTTCACGAATAAAATAAATTAATAAATTCCTAAAAAATAATAAATAAAATCATTATAAAATAACTAAGGGTATTTGTGAGCATCAAAATTATCATAAAGAAACATAGTTTTATTTCCAATAGTCTCCCCCTTTAAATAACATTAACATGTATTGTTGAAAACAATACTTTTCTCAAAAATCTATAGTAATAAACATAGGATAAAGAAATTAATGTGATTTTTTATTGATAGTTCGTAAATTTTCATCAATAAATACATAATTATAAACAATCACAATAAAAAAGGAGATTGTATCATAAATACCACACTAGTGTGGTAACTTTTGAATCAAAACCTCGTGAAAGTGAGAACATTATATTAATAGATAAATCTCTATTATTTTTCATAGATACATCAAAAAATAAAATATAGTGAAGTTTATACACAACATAAAATAAACAAGTGGTGAATGTGGAATTTTCCTAACAAAAATAAAAGTGATATGAAAATCCCTCACCTTAAGCTTGAATTACTTCAAAAGTTCACTAACGTCTATATAATAAATTTAAATTTATTATATTATTATAAAATAATAATATGTATACTTATAATATCATATATGGTCCTATAATATAATTCCAATGCCCATTTGATAATAATAAATTTTTAAATTTTTATTTATGGGTGTTAACATTTTCATTTTTCATGAGAATTTATATTTGGAGGTTCAAGTCCCTGTTCTAAGGTCTTGGTTCCATCATATATATAATTTTAATCATGAAATAATATGATATATATTTCTTATATATATATATATATATATTCATCAATACAGGGTATCTATATAAAAAATAACTACACCATTTTTAGAGATGGTAAGAAATAGGTACACATAACCGTTGTTTTAACTATTCGGTAGATGGAGTGAAAATAAGGAAAATAATAACTCATCTTTATAGAAAATTATTATATCATATATATTCAATAAATTTATCCTTATTACTATTCATGTGAATTGTTAATTAAAATGGTCATAACATGTTTTGGAGGTGGTTTTCCACATGTACGCATGAGTAACGTTATCATTTTCCCAAGGACAATAAGATAATAAGGTATGTATAATGTTAAAATTATATAATAATTTATATTTCATAAATATAATTTATAAACATTAACCCCATCATAATAACCATCCATATGTAAAATCTCGACCTGAACCACTTGGTCTCAGCCAGAATGCCACCTAACCTCATACACACCTCCATGTATGAAAGTGGTTGCCAACTAGCTATGACGTTCTTAGCCAATCAGTGGGGAGAATGTTTCCTCAATATCATTTCATGTAATTAATAATAATAATAATTAATTAATTTAACAATAATTAGAGAAAATTCACAGTGTAAATATGGAAAACATGGTAAATAATAAAATAACTCCCAAATTTTGAAAGCATGTACATAGTGAAAAATTCAGATAAATACTCAGAATGAAAATTATCTGGCCATATTCGATCCCAAAAAATATTTAATGAGGTTCAAGCATTCTAATGGTACATACAAATATAATATTTAATCAATCATTACATATCTTCTTCCACCAAATGCGTATAATTATTGGGTGCTATGAAAGACCATATGCTTCCAATATCTATGACTACATTCTTTGAAAATGAATCTGCCACCTAGTCGTATTCTCTATATACAAGCAAAAAAATCTGGTTTAGATTATTTACCAAATGCATGCACATGATCTAATAAGGCAAGATCTTCTAAGTAACATCCATGGTTCTTACTATTAAATCCGCCACTTCAATTTCAGATTCATATATCAGGCATATATAATTCATTATTGTTTGGATAGAATAATTAAAAGAATATATAATAGACCATTATTTAAAGTCAAAATAAAAACCAATCCCAATTAAATGATAAAATCATCCTTTGATAAAAAAAATGGTGTGTACATAAGACACCTCTATAACTTGATCATTTGGCATAGCCGATGCAACACCATCAAAATTAATTATGATCCACAAGTTAATAGGATGAATATAGTGAACATATTTGACCATAAGGGGATATTTGGATCTTTCCATAATTCCCATCGATCTCAAAACATTTACATCAAAAAAGGTGTTAATATTATATCTAGTTTTAAGAATCAAGGCATGAAAAATTTCCATGTGAATGGAATTAAGAACATTGAGCATTAAAGGTGAAATATTTTGGAATAACCTGGAATTTAAATCCTAGGAAATATCAGTAAAAAAAGTAGACACTGATACAAGAAGCTGATTAGAAACCTTCTCACACAGGACAAGAGAACCAATGTATTGAAATTGTTGTTCCAAATATATATTAGAGATAAGTTTCAACCCAAATAGACCACCTACATACCTTCATATGTCCTGTGAAAAGACACATTAAATAAATAGGTGCTATGAATTTTCAATATCCTTCATGAATCAGTAGCATTATGAGATGATATATTGTATGTCCCACCTTAATTGATCATGTTTATGTAACATATTCATTCATGTCATCCAAAAAAGAATATATCTAGAGGGTTGAATAAAACATACCACAAACATGGTGAGACATATTGGTTGGGGAGTTTAATTATCACACTTTATCTTGTAAAATACATTCACCTTAAAGTTACCATATCTATTGGGTTTCCAGACCGAGGTTTCTACTTCTATAAAAGATTAGTTTTGAATTGAAACCCTAATTTGGGGAGGAACAAAACACTGAGGAGTATAAATATAAAGGATGAGATTATAAATAGACATCATGGACATCTCTTCTAGAATAGAAACAATTTCATTAATAAGGATTATTATCCAATATGTAGTCTAAAAATTAAGGTCGTACTATTTAGACATCATCCATAACGTTCTCTACATTATTTCATTAAGGGTATGCATAAGAGATGGACAGATTAAATAAGCAAGGTAATGAGAGTAATCATTTAACAATATCATCACAAACTAAATTGAGAGATAGTTACATAACAGTTTATTAGATATTATAAGGCTCCATGTGAATTTTCTAGTAAGTCTGTCATTAAAAATTCTTAGGTCTTTAATTATAATTACTCCCCTTTCAAAAGGCATGATGCACTCTCCCCATGAAAACAGTTTTCAACTTCTTTTCATATGTTGATCCATTCCATATGAAATTTATTATCAATCCATGTATTCATGGATAATACCTCTATTATATCTATAAAGACATGAGAAAACAAATTTATATACAATAACAAAATTAACAATACATATTCTTCCATATCGAGACATTGATTTCCCATTCCAACTAGATAGCTGATTAATAATTTCTAAGCGAATATTATCAAGATACTGGCTCTTCACCTTGCCTGTGATTAGTGGGACACCAATATAATTAAATGGAATGGATATCCTCTTCACTCTAAGCATTATAATATTTATATTTTTCCTTCCCACAGAATCTCCCTCACCAAACACAAAAAAATATTTATTCCAGTTAGTGGTCTTCCCTTCCACATCCTCATAATGCAAAAAGAGATTTTTAATCTTCATGATGGTGTTTCGAGAGGCCTTAAAAAATAAAAAAAATCATTATCATATAAAATATGTTTTGGAGTGAAATCATCTCTATGGCCCCTAATTATCTTATATAATAGAAATTGAAAAATATCATTTATATATCTACTCATATAGTCTTGAGAAATAGTAAACAGGATCTCTGAAAGAGGATCACCCTTTCTCAGACCTCTTGTGCATTAAAATAATATCGTAAGTGATCTAAATATAGTGTTTTTAATTTGTTTTACCCTATTAAATCTTTTATTCACCTATGTATGCAATATATAGTGCACACTAGGGTCAATCTCTTGAGGAGGCCGCTCAAACTCACCATCTTTCAATTATCTCTATTTTAAACAGACAAATATATAAATATAATACCAATATAAATGGGGAAGTTTAAATTCATGAAATATAATTATAATATAAATAAATAAAATGAAAAATATAATGATTTTAGAAGGAATGGGAAAGGAAAATGTTCTTAGAGTTTATGGGGACTGAAATTATTGTTCAAAATGGAACTCAATGAGGTGATCAAGACATGTCACACCACACCATCTAGTTTAAAATTTCATCACCCCATTCCATGTGCAATGCATATGGTAAAATTCTCTTCTTCAAGTAATCTAGGATACCTCTTCTCTAACCATCACTATATATTACATGATCCACTGTATGCACGACATATAAAGTGATGGGAAGGGAAAATGTTAAATGAGAAGAGGAATTCAAATGATAGAGAAAATGGGGTGACCACTCACCATAATCATTTTAAACATCACCACAACCCCTATAATTTAATAAATATATGAGAAAATAAATCATAATAAACTCATTCAAATCAACATTCCCTCCCACAAACAAGAATTAAGGTTAATTCTCCATTTGTAGTGGAGTTGAGAAAATAACAACAGTGGGAGAACACATTAAATAAAAAAAATTGAAGAAAGAGATGAGTGAATAATAAACTAAAATAATATATATTAAAAATAAAAAAAACTATTAAAACCTAAAAAATCTATATATTGTTTGCCTAAAATGACTATATATTTAAATGGGAGAAGAGATACATATTTTTAGGGGGGAAATAATTCACTCAAAAAGTATCATCCAATGGTTTTAATGATTATATCCCCATAAATGGCCACATTTGTAATATTTTTCATCATTAATGTTGTTCCATAAAGTATTTTTCATTAACCATAAAAAAATTTCATTATTTACCACCAAATGAAAGAGTAATGGTTATTTTACTCTAAGTCATTTAATCTGTCTATATAACTTGTCAAATTCTAATTCATCAACAAAGAATGTAATAATGACCTTTCATCAGCAAGATAACACGTGAAATTATTATTGAAAAATATTTATCAAATAGTCTCTCATACCTACCGAAGATTTCAGGAATTTTGGACATTTATTTAAAAATATATGAATTAATTACAGAATTGAACTATTTCTTCCCAATGAGACCTTTAATATTCCACTAGTTTTAACTATTTAACAAATCACTTAATGAGTGAATTTTTAATTGAAACACCACCTTAACTTGATTAAAATAATTCTATTTTTTCTCAAAATGGAATCAAGGAATTCTAAAACGTTTATCCATATTTATTCTTTAATTACTAGGGTGGGGTCCACTATGCTGGATAGAAAAACGTTCCCTAAATAATGATTTATTTGGGCCTATAGATTTAGAAATATATACTTGTCCAAGATGAAAAATATTTATCCAACAAACATGGGTATCCTATAAAAATAATCACTCTATTTTGATCAATATTGAAAATGATATGCTCTAAATATATATGTGATTGAAAATAGTTAATATTAAATAATTGACCATTTTTTTCATTTAAGCTCAAAATACTAGAAAAACCTAAAATGTGACAATTACACATAAAATAAAACTAAGTTGGGATTATAAAAATTTAATTATTGAATAAATTATATGAAAATGTTATCTTTTTAACTCCCCCACACGTATGTAATTCACTCCTGGTTAGTCATCATATTTTCAAGTCAAAATCCACACAACAATCAAAGATGAGATATTATCAATGTCGTTTTTCAAAATAGAATTCTATAATGTATCTTCTATGAAAAAAATATCTTACCTTTTAATTCCTTAAATTTAAATTTGTTAAACCTCATAAATCTATCCATTTTCCCATCAGAACCTATATCACATTTAAATTTATGTTACTCTTCAATCAATAGAAATTAGATCTTGAGTTATATACATACATGGAAAATGAATGTATCACCATAGGATTATGAAAATTATCATCTCTCCATAGCATGAAACATGGAAATATTTTCAATCATGCGGAATTTTTTCTGGTAAATTCTATAGCATAGGGTTGGCGGGAAAATGATTGAAACAATTTAAGGCCTGAAAGAGAAGGTTTGACCCTTGACTAAAATGTATGAATATTCGAGTGAAAACACAAGATGAAGCTCCTTAAAATCCCCATGAAAATTGTTGACACAACACCACCCCCTTTTTTAATAGGGAAAATGGACCAAGTAGTGATTACAAATAGTGATATCATCCAATTTCTATCCTTTTTTTTTAATCTCCAAAAACACACATCATTAATTTTTTATTAATATTTCTCATGCATAGCTGAAAATAAATAAAATGAATGAATTAAAATAACGAAATTTATTTAAGATAGGTACACTAGTCACAAAATAATGTACAGTGAGGAATTCAATCTCATTTATAGCTTTTTTTTCTTAAGTATAATCATATGAAACAAATGAAAGATAATGAAATGATGACTCATGCACAATTATTTCATTATATACTATGAACAACATTTAAACACACCTCACACCACCCAAAAATAAACCACATCCCAAATATCACATATTAAATTACATTTCCCACACTCAAACATGAAATATACATGAAAAAATACCAAGAGTCTATGTTGGTAAGGAAAAATTGGTGAGTAATGTGGCTTAAACCTATTATGAAATTCATGGAGTATAAGGTATTATGAAGGATATATTTAAGGGTAGGTATCAAGTTAAAAAGTTTCTAGATAAACAAGTACCTCAATCATATTAAAAACATACCAAAAAATTTAATCCTTTGAAAGATAAAAATAATAAATTCTGGTTCTCACGCAAAATCCAAGTTTCTCTTAAGAAATATAAGGTGTTATAAAGAATATGTCAAATAGGTTCAAAATACCGCACTGTACTATAAAAATATTTTAAGTCAGTGTTTCATGGGCATGGATTTGAAAACTTTGTAAAACTAATAAAAATTATTTAAAATCCAAATCTATGAAAAAATTTTTCATATCCACAATCATTCAAAATCCATTTTCCAAAATCACCTCAATTTTATCAAAATAAATTAATGTGTGAAAAATTATATAAATATTCATTGAATCTCAAGAATATTAAAAATTAAAAAACAAAAAACAAAAATAACAAAAGAAAAACTAATAGTTTTACACTCCCCTACACTTAAATTTGACTACCCATCATTTCCATATAACAACAAAAATAAGGTCATAAAAACTAAAGGGAAGAAAAAATACAACCTAGCAATTTTGTAGTGGAAGCCTTCAGTTGATATCATAGATAATGAAACCTCATCAAAGAATATGAGAATTATTTTTAAATTAATAAGAACAACTATTAATAATAAATAAGAAGGGAACCAGAGTATAAGATATGGTTTGGGCCCCCATGTTAGAGTATGAATTTTACTAACCCTAGTCTGGTACTTGCCGTTGTTTAACCCCAATACAAAGTTGGATGTATTTTATTTCATAGAAACAACAAAATATTTTTTTTACCAAAATAAATTAGTTTATTCCATGATAAACAACCCCTAATGAAAATAAAAATAATGTCAACCCCGTGAATAGATGGAGAAAAATTAAGACCAAAAGGGGAGGGAAATGAATATTGGGGTGCTCCTAGTTTTGTTCTCCTAAAATGGTTGTGCACACTGGTGGTGGATATAATAGAATTTTATTTTTATTATCTGGTGGTTTGTATCATCAAATTCCTACTTAGGTGTTTCTTGTGTTGTACCATCATTCTTAATTTCACCAGTGTACCACTCGACTAGATCGTTCATTCTCTCATGAACACATTGAACTTCTTCTTTTTATAATTTTTCGTTATTCAGGCTTGCGGTAATGGTACTCAATCTACAAAATAAAAATAAGGGATATAATTATTCAATTCATAATTAATCATATTTTAATAGATTCAATGCACATAAATTAAATCTTCGACAAAATATTCATATTTAAACACCTTTTATTCACGAACGGTAGTTGGGAATGCATCTGTTATAGGGGGTGTGGGTATTCATGTTTTTCATAAAAATCACCAATTTATTCTTAAGATGTTGGTGGAAAAACAATTTCATTCTCCAAATATTATATTTTCTATCATTCCATCCATATTACTTTAACTTCTTCATCTATGGCAGCTAGTAATACAAAGATCTTGCCTTCCTTTTCGAGAACATTGAAATTATCTTGAAGCACCTGGGCATTTTGATCTATTTGGATATTTAATGTATCTTCCACAATAGCCTTGCCATTAATTATTTTCAAAGACAAATTAATTTAATCACTATAAAATCTACCTTGGCTGAATTAATGAAATAACTGAAATGGATTTTTTTTGTTTTTAAAATATGTTAATTTTCTTTTTATAAGAAAAATAGTGTTCATAAGCGCTTGAATTCCCTAGTAATGGTTCCAAATTGATGATAAAGTTTTTTTCATAAACTAATTTTCATTTAATTTATTATTATCCAAATAATTCACCATTGTGTAACACCCTAGGGTTGATCACAAGGAGGCCACTCACAACACAAGTATTTTTTCTATTGTCATAATTTTCAATTAATTAATATAAAAATATAATACTAATATAAATGGGAAGATTTTAAATTCATGAAATATATATATATATATATATGTTAATTCAAATAAAAAATAAAATAATTAAAGTATAAAAATAAGTTAGGGGAAGAAAATTGTTTCTCTCAGGGTTTCATGGTGCTGTTATCATTACTATTCAAAATATTTCCTCATTGTTTTACTCAATATAGAGATCAAGATTATTCACTCTACACCCTATCATTTGGATGGTATCACCCAACACCGAGACATATTCATGTAAGATAAATCTCTTCCACATAAACACCCAATCCAAACTAAAAATTTTGAATGAATTAGATATCAACGAGAAGGGAAATGATTAAATGAGGAGGAAGAAAACAATATTAGAGAAAGTGAGGAGACCGCTCACCACTGTCAAATTAACCACTACTGAAATATTAGAATAAAAAATGATAAATAATTAAATACCAATAACCTCAAATACCACCACTTCCCCCTCAATCAAAAATGATGGTTAGTTATCGACACACATGGAGTTAAAAAGAAACATGGTGGGAGAAACACGTAAAATAAAAGAAATAGGAGAAGAATAGAAATGCCCATAAGAATAAAAAAGATACAAAAATATGTATTTAAAATATAAAAAACTATTACATAAATTACACTCCATATTATCCGCTTAAAATGGATACATATTGAAGTGGGAGAATATATAAATATTTATAGGGTGATGGGTGAAAGAATTCACCCAAAAAGTGTCCTACAAATTTTTTCATGTTGATTTCCACATAAGTAGATAAATTTGTAATAGTTTTCTTCATGAAAGTTGATCTATAATGACTTTTCCATTAACTATCACAATTTTAGCATCATTCGCCAATGAGAAAAATAGTTATGGCCATTTTACTCTAAGACATTTAATTTATCCATATGACTCCTCAAATTCAAGTTCTTAAAATTACCATTCAATAATGACATTGGAACATATTGATTAATGCATGACATGATTCCTTAAAGATTTTAAAAAATTAATTTTATGTCCCTATAAAAACGTAAATACATTTTTGACACATATTTCATGACATATGAGTTAATTATGAGATGGAACCCTTTCAACCCGATGATACCTTTTATATTCCACTTGTTTGAACCATTTAAATAATATCTTAATGAACATATTTTTAATTGAAACTTCTAAATAATGAATATAAATGAATCATATTTCCTCCCCATATGGAATCTTGGAATTTGGATACGTTTATCCAGTGTTATACCTAAGTTATGAAGGTGGGGTCCACTTTACTAGATAGAACAACTTTCTACAAAGAATGGTTTATTTGGGATTCCAGATGTCTAAATAAAGACTTTCCCTAATTGAAAAATTTGTAGCTAACTAATATTGGTATCCTAAAAAATAAAAAATACTCGAATTGGATCAATATTGAAATATTTATATTCTCTAAATATAGAGGTGACTAAAAATAGTTAAAATTATAGAATTGACCATTTTTCACTTAATCTCAAAATACTACTAAAACCTTAAAAAATGACAATTACATATAAAAACCCTATGGTGAGATTATAAACATTTAATTAGAGAATAAATTATATGAAAATGGTAGATTCAGCATGATCCATTAATGACGATGGATAATCATGTAGTGGTGAGAATATTTTTGATAATCATAACAAAAGATTTTAAAAATCCATACTTCATGAGAACCGCAACAAGGAAACTCCACTTGGAGATATCAAATGATTTTAAAATTTTAATTTGGAGTGTAAAATTCCCTTCCCTCACATTCATTTTCATCAAATAGACACTCTAAAAAGATTTGAACAAACAGTTTTGAATACTTCTACCACGAACAAATCCATATTGGTTTTGGGTTATGTGATCTTTAGCAATTCTACCCATTTAATTCATAAATATTTTGTTGATGATATTAGGAATAATATTCCCAATATAAACTAGCATGAAGACCCTAATATAAATTTCACATTCTTTCTTTGGAATCATGGTAATGAAATTTGAATTTATTCTATATTGCATTGAGTCATTGAGGAATAAATCTTTCACTACACAGAACATGTCATCCAAGAGACCATCCTAGTAAAACACAAAGAATGTTTTTGTAAAGCTATATGGACTAGCTATGTTGTCTATATTTAGAGATAAGTGTGACACTTTTACTTCCTCCTTGGAAAGGGCAGTAATTATTTCTTGGTTTTTATGAACTTCAATACATTGAGTTATATTGTTAATCTTTCTAGCTGTGAATTCCAGTAATTCAATAGAATAAAAACATTGAAAATATTCCACAAATACTTTAGAGATTCCGTAATTAAAGATGTGTATACACCCATTGATTCTCATGGTTGTATTCATAATCCTTATTTACGTTTCTTTGTGTAAATGATGAAAGAGAATTAAATTTATATCACCATCCATAAACCATTTTAAATTATACAAATTACATTCCAACCTTTACTTTGTTCTCAAAAGATCATCAAGTCTCGAGTGAGACTAAAACTATTCTCTATATGAAGAAATATAATGTTGATTCCTAATCTGAAATTCTTCATGATTGTCTTCAGTATCCTTAATTTGATAATCCTTTGTAGAGAATGTTCTCCCGCTCCAATCAAATATAATTCCTTTAGTGAGCTTTGATTTTCTAGCGAAGACATGCAAAGGGATTTAAATAATAATAGATTTCTAGGCTTCTCAAATAACCTCCCTGCATCCAATATTGACTATAAAACCATTATTAAATAAAAAAGTTAAAATATCTAACCTTATAATATGATTTGAAATTTCCACAATGAGGTGATTATGATCTGAATGATGCTTTAGGAGGGTGAAACTGGAGTCTCCATCTTCCCCACTTCCATCATTCATTTTCATAAAGAGCTTTTAAAGATTATTTTCTTATCTCTTATTCATGTTGTACCTATTCTGTGTAAAAATTTATCTCATAAGGTAAACCTCAGAAATATTACATGTTTCAATTCATAATAAAAACTCCAATACAACAATTTTGTTGAAAATAGAGCCAATAATTTCTTTATGATTTAGCATAGTGTTGAAATCCTTAATGACCATCCATTTATTATCCTTTTTTTCATATATAACTTCATGATTCCTCTCTATATTCCAATTTCTAATTTAATATGTGGAAGTATAAACAAAAGAAACAGAGAAATTACCATTTGAGGTATTAAAAGATACTGATATGCACTTATCTTTCCTACTGCGTGTAATGATTTAAATTATATAATTCTTGAGCATCCATAAATTTTACTTATTGGAATCATGTATTTTTTGGGGAAAAATTTTGTTTTAAATAGAGGTCCACTTGAAATCCTTCCATCTCTAAAAAAAATTTTGTTTAGCAATTCTAATAAACATGGTCTTATAGGACTGGATGTAATATCTATGGTCTTTAGTTGTTAAGGAATTTTCAATCCCATAACAATTCCAATATGGAATCCTTGTTTTTAAGGTATTTTCCTCTTGTTAGAGGCCTTTATTCCTTTTTCACATCCCGGTGTAGTTTTTTCCATTAACCCCTTTTTTCATCTTGTTGAATCATTATCCTGTGATAATTCATCCACATCTTCTTTTCCAACAACGCATTGATCCATACTTGTGTCACATTCATTAGTTTACTCAGTTGTATCATGTTAAGTCCACCCATTATTTTTCGCATAATCTACATCATCAGACTAGAAATTCCCCTCAATGGATGGAATTTATAACTGTATCTCATGTGATCAAATGTATTGTCAGTGTTAGTACTTCTTCCAACAACCTAGGATGAAAATAATTTAAAAAACATGGAATATCCTATAGATTCATCAGGGTTCAAATATGTATGATCTTGTGACTTTGTGGATTGTTTAATAGAATGTTTAGGACTATATAACTCATCCAGAGTAGTGGTAGTATGTCCATCACAATTTGTATACAGTATATTGGTCTTCTTTTTTAGAGGGATCTCAACCACCGTGAGAGGTTCCTGGTGCCATTCCTTTAATATGACACATGACACATTAGAATGGTTATTATAATCATGTGAAGATATCCTCATTCCATTGATTATTCCTAAGTATTTTCCCCCATGATTTGTCTATAAGAGTGTACAGACCAGTAAGTGCCTTCTAGAGCAGTAGTATGGTGCCCAACACCCTGATTTGGAAGCCTATCTTCCTTATCGAAGACGGGAATCAATGAAACCTCATGTGGCACATCAGAATAAATTTTTTTTTCATGGGAAGATTATTCATGCGAATCTTCATGTTAGATCACCTTAATAGTACCATCTACTACTCCCCCATCAAAATATTTCAATAGTACCGAATTATAGATAGGGACATGTCCATTTCTACAAGCTTAACCCTGAATGACATCATTTGCTACCCAAAATTGAATTAAATCAGTTGTGGTATTCTTAAGCAGCTCATTTACCTCAGATAAAAGGGTTGGAGATATCCTTTCACATTATTTAGAGGTAAATTCCGAATGGTTCCCATCTATAGTAGCACCACTACTCAAGGGTCATGCAATCATCTCATCTTTCAAGTCTTAAAGTATGATCTTGTTCTTTCCTTTCTTACATCTACAAAAAAATCATCATGACCTATAAACATTCAATAAGTTCACTCCTAATCCCTTTTACATTCATATGAGACATGACATACCTGAAATGCATACCAAATTTTTATTTCCTCTCACATTGGACTTCAAGCATTATGCAATCATCCCTCATAGTAAAAAAAACCTCATCTGCTATGGTACTAGACATATCAACTTTAACCAACACCCTTATATAGTTCCTATATCTTTTATTATCTATTTTATTGCCCATATGAATGGGAATTACAACCGATTATGCTATATCCCATGGGATTATTACATTGTAATACCACAAATTATATTGACATATTTGAATACAAATATTGACATGATAATTTCTAATATTACAGGATAAAAATTATTACCCCACTCTTGTATTCCTAGAAATCTTGGATTCATAGGAATAGGTACAAAGCACCATGATTTCATATTTCATTCATAAAAAGGAAAAATTATATGATAATATCCCCTTCCAATTATGATCATTCTCCAATCCTCAATTCCCCATATCATCAAAATCTTTTTGCAGAGATCATTTAATATTAATAATTTCTCACCATTTGGAACCAAAACGCATGCAATAATATTATACCTATAAATCATAACACACTCTCCAACCACATATTGGTTGAATTAAACTTTTGAAATACTTTCTTTCATGATAATCCTTCTAGGTGTAGGTGTGTCAAAGTATGAGAAAGAAAGAAAGAAACGATATTTCACTACCTCCGCAAAATTCTTCCTCAATTTAACCCCATCATCAAGATAATTCCCTGCCATATGGGATTATGAATAAAAATAAAAGTGTTTATTATGGCCTCCATAATCACTCAGTCATTCAATACCTTCTTAGTTCTTCTTCTCATCCCCTTCAACTTTGTTAGGGATAGTCACCTCCATGATCTCCCCTTTCCCCTCCATCTAATGCAGATAAATTAATAAAAGTAAAATTCACACCATGCAGGTGTGTAAAAATATCCACCACCATCTCCATGATCCTTTTATCATCCATCCACCTTAGGTCCCATTACCTTCACTAGATCTCTATTGAAATCTATAAGCGCATCAAAATACCTGAGGGGGATGTGAGTACAAGACATGGTAGGAAACCACCATTATGTACTTAACTAATGTTCCCAAGTATAAAATTTGTATTCCAGTAATGATAATAAATTCAGAAAAGGTATAAACACATAATATAAAACCCAATGGTTATGCATAGACCAAGATACAAGAAACACCCAGCCGTACATACTTCAAGTCCTTTATAAAAGGAAAAAAAAGATGTTAGTAGTAAAAAAACTAGTCCATGTACATCATCATGATTATGTTGGGGATATGATACTAAATGTCAATTATCCATCAAGTTGACCATGTCACTTAGAATCCTCAGGCTGAGTGTATTCTCTCATTTTCTAGGTTTCTTGGTCGTAAATGGAACATGTAAAATCATGGCTACCTCAGGCACACCCTCAACCCCACATCATGGTTACCTTGTACCTCCCCTTAATTCTTATGTACATTATTTTCATCATTGAAAAAAGTGCACTTCCCCAGTAAGGGATAAACATGTCATGAAGGTCCACCTATCTCATTTACTAATAACAACCTCAATGTAAATTGTAATATACATATAGGGTGAAAACATAAGTATGAATAGAAAAATATCCTGAGTGTATAGAAGCATGAAAAGAATCATGTGTACACAATCAACATGGAAACATGCCACTCTAATATCAGTCATAGAAATAGTATGTCACAAGATATCAAATGCAACACGCATCCATAGGAGAGAATGATAAATATTGGTTTCAAAGTTCCAACACATAGATAAAAATTAGAGAAACATTCGTACATGAGAGCCTAAGAAGGTGATGAACTACCAAACTGAATATTTTCCACGTAAACATTGAGGTTTTCTAAAGTTTTCATTACTCAGAACCACATACATACCTCAAATAGAATAAATATCACACATAAATGAATCCTATAACCAAAACACCATCATGATAAGACTTAAAGATCTCGGTGAGGATAAACAAATCTAAAGTGAGATACATACTTACATGGGGTCACCTGCAAGGTCCCAAGAAAACTAGAGTGGAACTTCTTATGGAGTAAATAAGGAACATAGGGAATAATATATGAGCCTTTACTCATACAAAATAAATAAAAATTTTATGATATAATATTTTTCTAGCTCCATTTCTATTAAGGAATAAAGGAAAGGCTTATGGAATAGACAACTGATAGTGCCGCACTCAACTATGGCATAAGGAAAGTGGATTCTTTGTAGGTTTTCTATATGGCACTTCATATTCATAATCCCAAAACACTATTGAATGATAAGTAAAAGAGGAGGTATTTATTGGGATTCATGAGTCCCAACACCATGACAGATTACCTCATAACATCTCCTTAATTATGAAACACCTTCCACTATAATGGTACACATAACTCTCTATGACCTATCCTCCATAGTCTAGTGCTTCCAACTATGGTAGCTGATGTAGAAAGTGATTTTGCGGCGTAAAACTAGATTATTTACACCTCTTATGGTGTAAAAATATATATTATAGTGTAATTATGTTGGGAAATAAGTTTTACAATGTAATTATTCTTTAAGCGATAAAATTTTGGATGATACCTCTACGCCATAAAATAAATTTTTACATGATAAAAAAGTGGAAAATAAGGCTTTTAAAATTTTCACTCTATAAGAAATTATCATCATCATGAAGTTTATTTGGGGATCTTATTAAAGAAAGACCATTGAGCTTGAACGTAATCCTATCACTCCTAAGTCTACTCTTGGATCCACATGTGCTACCACTAAATCTGAACTTGTGGTACCATCTTCCCTTGAAGTAATTTCTCACTCAGGTATATAATTATTACCGGATGATCCTCATAAGATTCATCAATATATAGATAAATTTTATCATAATTTTTAAAATTCATAGGGTTAGGTATTTACCCCCAATGATAGGACACATTAAAGAAATTGTTCATAACTCGATAATGAGATGGAAGATCTTGATGATATGCCACTACCCCTATCTTCTCGGTAATCTAAAAGAGTCAAACAAATAGATATATTAGATTAACATGCTTCCCTTGACATCGATGGGTAATAGATGAGTCACTCTCAAGAGAACCCAATCACCCATAGTGAACTCCAAATTTATCCTTATCCATTAATTATAAGATCTATATTTACTCTAAGTGGTAATCATCCACTTTTGTATCTATTTTCCAACCTCATTTCTATCGAGTGGTGAATGACATGATATCCCATAAAGAGCCTTATAATGTGCCATATTAATTGATGCCTGGTAATAATTTTTGTATGTGAACTCAACCAAGTCTTGGTGATCATACTATTCTCCACAAAATTCAAGGAACTATGATTGAATAATATCCTCTAATATGTATATAGTCTTCTTGGATTGTCAGCATATCTCTAGATGGCACACCATGCTCAACATAAACTGATTACATAAGGAATTGTTTAAGACCTTCAAAAAATGTGATCTAAAATATGCATCTATATCTAATACAATTATCAACTGAACTCCGTGAAATCATACAATCTCACAGATGTACAGCTTCCCAAGCATCCCCACTGGGTGTGTCTCTCTGATTGGAAAAAGTGAGAAGTCTTTATTAACTAGTCAACAAGCATCCACACTATTTCATAGACCCTCAATATACAAGATAATCGCCTCACGAATTCATTAATTAAATATTATAACTTCCACATGGGTACAAGAAGGGACTAAAGAAAACCTTTAAGTCAATGATGCTCAGGATTCACCCTTTGATATGTAAGGCATCGATAAATAAAACCATGAATGACTTTCATTATCATTAGCCACCAAAACATGTATCTAATATGGTGAAACAACATGGTCACACTAGGATGTACCTCCCACCTAGAGTAATGGTAATCTCTCATTAGATCCACTTTCATGTAATTAGGTGATAATACTCTCCCATGCATCAAGATCACATTATCATCATCCATTTACTATCTAGGCACTAAGACACTATCATCCTTCTTCCCTACCATGATAAAACAATCTGGGTCTAACTCTTGTCTAATCTCCACCTGATCTATAAGAGAATATATGATTACCAAGGTAGAACAAGTCACAGGACCCTAGTCCTTCAAAGTATCCATGCCCCAATCATCCAACAGAATCATCAACCACCACTACTCCTCATAATTATACACAACAAACAAATTCTAATCCTATTCCTTATAGATTAGATAATTTAAAATGACATTACCCTTCTTAGGTTTATAATAAATTTCAAAGTCGAACATTTTCATATGCTCAACCCAACTCGTCTTTCTTAGATTCGGATACCTCTATGTGAAGATATATTTAAGACACTTGTGGTATTTATACATAAAAAATAACTCACTGAAAAGATATTATCTTCAAGACATCATATAATGGACCATGATTTCTAGATACAAGTCATGTATATAGATGATCTTCTTATGGGTTCATAGATGATGATACCCATAGGAAACTACCTTATCACTCTACATCATCACTTCTCTATGTCCTACACCTAATTCAACATAGTACACTACATAACCAATCCATGGATTAGGGAATATCAATAATGAATCCATATTCAACCTCAAATTTACCTCAATGAATGTATCTCAAAACTTATTTTACTATAGGAACATCATTCCATTCTTTATCAAAGATATCATTGGTGTTTCTAAATGAGAGAAGTCTAGGATTAACCATCTCTAATATCCCACTAAGCCAAAAAAAATCTCTTAATCTCAAACATGTTGTTGAGGGTCATGGAAAATACATGACTACAACAACCTTATCTACATTAATGGATGTAATGATCTCAACATCACATATCTTATAAAATCCACATCTCAAATCCAAAATTCACATTTTAAAAACATGGCATATAGAGGATGTTCTCAAATTGATCTCATGAATATCTCTAGGTTCCTAACATGATTGTATAGTGTTGTTGAGTAAAAAAACATGTCATTAATGAAAACTATTATGAACGAGACTAAGTATGTATGGAAAAACATGTTCATGAAGGATATGAACACTTCAGGTGCATGAATCATCCTGAAAGAAATTACCATATACACAAAACACCCATACATTCTCAAAAAAACATCTTTATAATGTCTTCTTATATGACTCACAACTGATGATATTTCAATAGATGATCTATCTTGGAGAAGCATTAGGATCCCCGTAGCTGGTCTAAAAAATCATTGATCATGGTAATATGATATTTTTACTTCACCATCATCTGGCTCAGTATATGCTAATCGATGTAGAGTTAAACACTACCATCTTCCTTCCTAGCGAATAACAGAGGTACACTACAAAGTGAATTACTTTTCATCATAAAACCCTTAGTCTCCACGTTATCCAATTGTACCTTGATTTACATTAACATGGTATGTGTCATATTATATGGGGTATCAAAATGGATTTCACACCACGTATGAGTTTTAACTCAAAGATGACTCCTTTATAGGAATAGAGTCTTAGAAAATCACATAGAAAGATGTACTAATATAGATCCATAACTGGAGGATAAGTTAAGGGTGAAACTATAGATCCTTCTAAAAGATCTATTCCCATAATAAATGTTGGGATCATCACAAGCTAACTTAATTTTGGTCCAAAGATTCCTACTTCATGTCCCCACTCTCTAGTCTTCATGACCTTATCCCCCTTTGGTGAAGTAAATGACACATGCCACTGATAGTGGTATATTTGATATCAGAATCTATTTATCCAATCCATGTCGAGGATCGCATCTAAAGAAATAATCTCAAATATCATAAAATAGAATAGATTTCAATTTAAATTAAAAACTATAGGGAGATATGATCATCTATAAAGACAATCCAAGTTAGGGCCCATGGGTGTACCTAGGGAGACTATCTCAGAATATAAATTAATCAGTAGGTCAACTCTGGAAACTACATGTGTAGAAATAAAGGAATAGAATGCACCAGTATTGAATAAATATTTCAATGCAATGATAATAATCATAATCATACCCTTAATTTTAGATATCCCCTCTCTTCTATCTGATGGTGTATGATCCATAACATAAATGTGTCCAGGCTCAACCTTATAACCCTATTCCGGATGTGTGTGACCAATATTTTTCAGGTGCTCAAAAACTCATCCTAACCTATCATTCCCAAGTGTGGGTATCTCTACCTACTTACCAAATATTAGGCATGAAACTACTATAGATATCCATCCTTAACACATAGACAACACTAAATCTGGAGTATTGTGAATACCCAACTACAATTTTTGAAATTCCCATGGTTGAAGCACTATGGGTTACCCTCAGATGTAACTAAAGAGATTTAACTTTAATATACTTATATACCACGTGTATACTATTTGTACCTATATGTCTACTTCCTATCATTAGACCACACATTCACAAATAGCAATAATAGGCCCACAAGTATTACTAGTGAAAGGGAGGAAAATTAAAAATTCATTCCCATCCCCTAGGAACCTCTAGACGGATAGATCCTTCCACATCACATTTGGGTATAAATCTAGGTTGAAGCTCTGAATCTACTATATAATGTTGGTTTGAATTTCAATATCAAACATCCTTGATTTTTTATATTCATTTACTTCTTAAATTGGTGTAAAATAAATGATCTCAGAAAAATGTACAGAGTATGATGATACTGTCATAGAGACATTCTGAACCTCCTTAAACACTTATACTCGATCAATCAACAATGCATTTGGGTAGAACTATATACTCGGTCGATCGTCTTCATGTTAGGGAATACATATCCAAAAACGATCCTTGAAATCATCCTACATGAGACCCTCATAAATTCCATCCTAACCCTTGAATCTCCACCAATTATTAGTGGGTTCATGAAGCATGAACACATCCATCTTCACCTTTATATCTGATGATGTCTTGATGAGATTGAAGATTCTCTATATGATTTCCAACCAATCCTCATCATCTTTTTCCCCCCATTACCCTAAAAGGCTGATGGACGATGGATATAGAAATAATTGGTGTAAACCTCCATGGATTTCGATGGTGTCTAGTAAGGATCCACTACTAAAACTACTAGAGCAAGTGCGATAATGGGGTCTAGATAACCCTTCCCAGCTAGTGGTCCCACCAAAAAATCTTTAAGTTGAAATCCACTATAATATATGTAACATTAGGAATAAATAAAATTCTATCTATTCTATGGGATCAGACAAAAAAATTTGGTAGTCTACCATCAACCTATGGTTTACCCCCCAAAGGAATAACCCTTATCTCCATCCCTACATATCATTCACTGTCACAAAATATATATATATATATATATATATATATATATAAAATAACACAACAACATGATCAGTTCAACTAATAGATTCCAACAATGATATATCACACATCACCCAGATATATCACAGATTAAGTGAAACTCTCTTGAAAATATAGCACAAATAATGGCATTAAAGAACTATTATGTATCATAACAATGAGTATATAGAAGGAATTTGAACCTACAGGGCTAGTTATGACACATGAACATACAAAATAATATTATAAATAAGATATTATATAAAATAAAAGTTACTAAAATCTTGATTCTATGATATAGTATTGCAATAACCTGACCTTAACCACTGAGTTCGAGCCTGAATGTGACATCAACTCATGTGTGCCTCCCCGTATGTAAGAGGTTTTCGACTAGAAATGGGGGTCTAATTTTGTCATTGTGGATAATAAACCCCCAATATCATGTCATAGATCTAAAAATAATATTAAATTAACATATAAATAATAATTAGTGTAAATACAAAAACAAAAGTTGGCATATATGGTAAATAATAAGCCAGATCTCAAATGTGGTAGGCCTGTCTAGAGTTAATAAATAATATAGGTAAATAAACATAAACTATGATTATTACTTGAATATTACCATGTCTACCACTAGCTTTATGCTCTACTACTTATCCATCCACCACAATTTGGTTTCTCTTTACCAAATCTCTAATGAAATCTAGAAGTGAACCAGAATTCTCAAGTAGGGTGGAAGTATAGGACTCAGTAGAACACTATCAATGTGTCCTTACCTAATGTTCTTGATATCAAAATGTGTATACCAATAATTATAATAAAAGTTAAATATGAATAGACACACAATAAAAAATTGAGTGGTTTTTGACTAACCAGGATTCCATAAACACTCACTCATAAATACTTCAGCTCCATGGTAGAAAGACAATGGAAGATATTGTTTGTAACCAAAAAATCCCTTGTACATCTTCATAATAGTGTTAGAGAGATAATACCTAAGGTCATATATCCATCAAAATGACTATTTCACTCAACATCCTCAGGTTGAATGTATTCTTTCATCGACTGGGATTCTCGATGGTTAATGGTACTTGGAAAATAAATTCTACCTTGGGAATACCTTAGACAAGACACAATGGATACCTTACACATCCCCCAATTATTATATACCTCACCACCATAGTCTCATTTCATTGCACTCCCCCTATAAGGGATAAACATGTCACGACAGTCCACCTATATCAGGTACCAATCATATCCTCTAAAAAATGGTAACATGCATATATGGTGAGAACCCAAGTAATCATAGCATAACATCATGAGTATATATCATCAAACAAAACATCTTGAGAACACAAACTGCTTAGAAATATGGACCTAAAATATCAATTATGGAAACTAAATATCAAAAGATGTCATGAGATACCTACACAACCACATGTGATTATAATAAAACATAGATTCAAAGTTTCAAAGCATACATAAACTTCATGGAAATAGGTGTAAACAAGATCCCAAGATGGCAAGGAGCTTTTTACCTCATAGTTATATAATTCAAAATTCAGAATTTCTAAAGTTTTCATTACCTAAACTCACATATTTACATAATTAAGAAGAATGAACACACTCCAATGACTCTTTTAACTCATAAAACATCAAGAAAAGTATTATAGAGATATGAAAGGAGAAATGAGACTAAATAGAGTTCTAGAAATACACTAGGTTAGTAGAAAGGTCCCTTTAAAATTAGAGTATTTCTTGTTGTGGTATAAATGATAATATTATTGTGTAGGATCATACTAACTCTATTTTTTATAGAGTAAAGGAATTACATGTGGTGTAGACAACTAAAAGAGAAGAATTTGGTGAAACCTTAAGAAAAATGGGTATTATGTGTGTCTTTTCTTTGGAACCTTAGGTACGAAATCTTATAACTTTGTTGAATGATGAATGTTGGAGGAGGTATTAGTTGGGATCCTTGAGGCCCAACACCACGTGGGAGGACCTCATAACATATAAAAAAATATGAAATTCATTCCATTATATTGGTGTCTATAACTACCTATGAACAATCCTTCATAGTCCAGAACCTCCAGCTATGGTAGCTGACATGGAAAGATATGTTGTATCATAAAACCAACTGATTTTGACCTAATACAACGTAGAAGGATGTATTATAGCTTAAGTATATCTGGGAATAAGTGTCATAAAATAATATTCCTTTAGTCCAAAAAATATTGGACAAAAATTATACACCATAAAATAAATATTCATTATGTAAAACAAGTGTAAAACCAAGCTCTACGTCGTGAATGATTTTTATGGGAAATGAAGGGTATCACTTTGCGGAGGTAGTAGTCCAAACATACACACATTTGATACATTCACTTCCCATTTTATGGAAAATAAGGTTAAGATTCTGGGTTCCATAACCATTATAACATTTTAGTATATATAAAATACATAATTTCTTATTTTATATTGAATATAAAAAATTTATAGTATGTATAAGAAGAAATAAATCGAATGATGTTGGGTAGGATAATTACATATTCGTCAGTATTCCACCTTTTAGTTCATTCTTGAGGCCCCATAGAATGGAATTTTATGAATACCAACACCTGTATTTAATGTCTACAAAATTTGAGAAGATTATTGAGTACTTTTTGGCTGATCCATACGGCCTAAATTGTTGTAATAAAAATAAAGGAGGGTGTCCTTTTATAAGTGGGGGAGAGGATGCACATGAAATTTCTTGAATGATTAAAATATAATAATGTCATGATCAATAAAAATTATTTCATTGGAACAAATATTTGAATTTTGGATAAAAATATGTATAAATGTGCCCATTTAATATGATTTAAATATGTTTAATTGGAAAACATACACTTATATATGTGTTTAATCCCCCCCCCAAGTAAACTCATTTAAACATTAACTAAGGGAACAGTTTTTTTTTTGTTTTTACAATTCATTATGACCAAAAATTATGTTGAACTTATTAAATAATATTAATTATGTAGATTCAAAATATGAAATAAATTTTATCAAATTAAATTTTCATATGTGGTAGAATTTAATTTCAAATTAAGCCCCCAAAACTCGGAGAAAAATATTATATAGGGAAAACTTTTTTTGAAGTATACAATGTTTCTATGACAAAATAAAACATAAGAGTTATTCTAATAACCCTAATTAGATTATTTATAATATAAATTCACGGGTTTTACCTTTTAAACTATTTTGAAATAAAATGGGACTTTGTAAATTCTTTAAATGAAAGGATAACTTTCAATATAATTGATTATTTTGTACTATTCATTAAAAATTTAATCTTTTCAAAGAATCCTAAAAATTTCAGTCTAAACTGATTTATACAAGAAGATTTTAAAAATTAATTTCATTCTTTCAAATTTTTTCTCTAAATATTTTTAAAAAAAATTAATTGTTTTCCCACTAAAATTAATAAAAATTATTTTTGAGGAAAAATTATTTTTTTGAAGCATATAAAGACTTTACTAATATTGATTACTTGTTTGTATGTATATTTTTTTATCTAAAATACTTACAAATAATTTTTAAAATGTGGTTATTTTTGTTAACTCCACAAATTTAATGGATAGGTAATAATAGTATACTATAGTACACCTCATTTATACTCGAGTTTTAGTGTATCACAAGATATCAATGAAATTAAATTTATTCCAAAAAATAATAATTCATAAAATCTTGGTGTGTTAGACATCAACTACTAATAGTAATATAATTTCTTCTAATTTATTTTTCTTTTTGAACAGTCATATTTTCTTCCTTTGATGGGAGGTTTCTCACATTGATGACATGTGTCAACTAATTCAGGAAAATATTATCTTATTTGTATTCCCTTTATCAATTTAGAAAAAATATCTTATGATGTATTATCTTGGTTAAATTTAATTTATCTATAATATTACTTAATATCATTAGATACCTATTTATATACAAGGTTTTAATTTTTAATTATTTATAATAATTTCCTTATGTATGTCCATTTTAAAAGAATATGAAACCCATTTTAGACCATCAGTTCTTTATGATCTGTTTAATGAAACAGAATTTCCTTCCATGGGTTCTTTATTATATGATGAATTATTGATTTCTTGTGGCACACATATGTGTGTATAATTTATGGGTGGTGTCCAATATCCCCCACCAATTCATGGGTTAAGAGCTTATATACCATGATATATGTATTCACATTTATTATTTAGTTTCTAAAAATAATGGGAACAAATGGTGTGTCTCATAAATGTTTTGTTCCCAATACTAATGTGTGTGCATTATTTGAAATATTTTTCACAATCTTGTGCTTATTCTCATGAATACATTTTTCTCTCATGGCTCATGTTTATTGACTCACTCTTTTGTTTCATGTCTTATTTTATAAAAAGATTTATTCCATTATTTATGACCTATTATTTTATTTTTGATATAATTTTATTATGTAAATTGATTATATCCATTTTCTCTTCATAAGGTAATTTATTATCAGGAATTTTTATCACTTATTTTTATCATTTTTGAGCATCTAATCTCACCACATTTTTATTTTTCATTTTCCCTAGGCTATGAAAAAAATTTATGAATGATGTGTCTATAAGGGTAAATAATGAGAAGAATTTTTGGGAAACATCAATGAAATTTTATTGATTAATAACTTTTTTATATACGGAGAAAATTTTCTTTTGTAAAAGAAAACATTCTTTTTTTATTTAATGTTTTTCCTAATTCTATAATACTGTAAACCCAAAAAGGTATTTGTAATGTATTTTAATGAAATATTTTCTTTATGCCATTTAAGTACAATACTATTAGGTCTATTCTATCATACATTCATTGGTAATCTGATGGTTAGTTTATAGTTTTCTAGAAAGTGATGTTATATTTTGACGAGTGTGAATTTTATGGATTTTTTTAATTTTTACTTCTTTGATATTATGAAATTTTCCATTATTTTTAGTTTTTTATATAATAAGAATTATAGTTTCTCCCTAGAATGATTTGTATTTTTAGGAATAATTAGAATTAGAATTTCATAATGAAAACCTCATAATTTATTTTTAATAAAATAGTTGAGTTTTATGATTTCTAATGGGTGTAGTAAATCAATATATATTCAAAAAATGATTTAAATTTTAAAAAATGTGGGTTAAATGTTTACATATTTTTATGTAGAGTTTGATAAAAATCTATTTTTTTTCTTAAAATGTTTATTTTTTAATGTTTGGTGGTTTAAACAAACATTATTAGTAGTATACTTATTTTAGTGAATTTATGTGGTTGTTATTTTCACGTGGACTATATTAGAGCCCTTTGATTTGTATTGGAAAAATCGAATTGATGGATTCATGTTTAGAGTTAAAGAGAGAATTCCATGGGAAAACTCTTAGTGAAATCTTGGATTCCATTATTTATGGATGATCCTTAGAATTTTTACTATCTCTTATGTGAAACTCAATTTTGGGATAGTGATGACTATCAATTTTTAGGTGTATGTCTATCATGTTTATAGTGGTTGATTCTTTGGTGGAAATTTTTATTTGATGTCTTTCTTTGGGATAACGTCTTGATTATTTATTATTGATCATTTTTTTAATCTTATGCCTCTGTATTGGTTGTGTTTATGTTTTGGTGTCATATCACTCTGATGAGGATCAGATTTTGTGGGGTTATATAAGGTAAATCTTTGGTGTGTTCTTGGGTAACTAGGGTGAGTGCTCCCCAAAAAACTATTTTCGTCTTTTCAGTGTCTAGTTTTTCTATAGATTTCACCATGATTCGGTCTTCCTAGATCAATGTCATTGATTATTATCTCTTAAAACATTGAACTAAGGCCGGTTCTAGTGTTATTATTATGGAGGAATGTTTATTATTAAGGAACACATAAATTTATATTCCCTTATCCTTTCTAGTATACCATGATTTATCTTGTTTTTAGTTGTATCCCATCTAAAATTTTGATTTTTAAGATATTTTCTAATCTATTTTGGATGGTATACTATTTTTATATTTCTGAGTTGTTAATGAATTTTTATGGATCATTATATTTTTTGGATTCTTCTTTTGTGTGGATATTTCTCCTTTAATCTGTTTTTAAGAGTATTGGCTATTCATAGATAATTTTTTTATTTAATTAATATATTTTTGGGTGACGACAATGGGGGGTTATATTTCTTTTAAATGTCTCTTTGTTTCCTTGTGAATGAAGGGGCACAATAATGTTGACTGATCTGTTAAGTTTCCTTAACCTGACTCCTCTATATGATTTGATTACAATTTCATTTAACTTAAGTGTTTATCAATGAATATATTTTGAGTATTTTATGGTTACTAGTGTGTGAAAGAGGTGGAGTTCTTGAGATACAACCATCACTCATGTTGAATATGTGGTATTTTAAATTTTTTTAGGCCTCTAAAGTTTTTAAAGGAGTATAATTTTGTGTTATTGAGTGATTAATATCAAGGGGAGTTGTGAACCGTTCCTCAATAGATGTCATGCAGTTCCTTGGTTGTTTGAATTCAGTTTAAAATATGGAATTTAAAACTCACCTTTACATTGATCAATTGACTCTATGATGGATTTTTATTGGAATAAAGTGGAATATTTAGGAGAGCTATAACACACATTGTATCACTATAGGGTATATATATCACTCATTGATCATTGAGATGATTTTAAAGGATTTTGTGGTCATATTTCTGGGTTTTGGTAAAATTTTAATGTCATGTGATTTCAAGATGGATTTCCAAAACAATTAATCTACAAACTATAGGTTTAATGTGTGATTCCAAAATAATCCAAACTATTTTTAAACCATTCAAAAAAATCAAAACATAAAGCCTAAGGAAGTTTTATTCTATAAACTTGGTTTAAGTTATTATAACTTGAATCCCCCCCTATCAGTTAGGTATCCACAAACTATCAGCCCCTTTGGTTTCTGCTTCATTTATTACAATTATTTTATTGATTTATCATAAAACTTATGAGATTATTTAAGCTTCATTAATTAAATTGGATCGTATCCTATTATTTTCATTTTTCATCTCTTCTTCTTTCCCTAGAAGTTATATTGTCATATAAGGTCTCTTATTACATGATTTTAACATGGGGTTTTCTTATTTAAAGACTTCTAAAAAGGAAAAAATGTTTCATCTTTCCTTGATGGGGAGGATTAGCACTTTTCAGAGTTAAATATATAGATTGAGGGAGGTTACAATTTAAATGAAACATTAAATTTAAAACCATGACTTTTTTATCATTTTAATACATGTTTTCAATAATTTAATGGTTTCATTATATATATATATTTATTTATTCCAGAAATATGTTTAGCCCACTCATAGTAATCAACCGAGATGTTAGGATATGGGGTTTGAGTGTAATACAAGTGGTTAACCCTTTAATTACACTCTAAAATATTAAAATTGATCTTGAGTAATAGGTCCAAGGTAGTCTCAATATAGACTAGATTATATAACAAGAAGATACTCTGAGGAATTCTATGAATGAGGACATCAATCCGAATCTAGAAGGTTCATGCCAAGAATTCAAATTTTTCAATATTTTCAATTGTTCATTAATGTTAGCCATAGAATTCAAGTATCTAATAAATTTATTGAAACCAAGATTGGTCCAGCAATTGGTTTTTACACCAATGAATTAGTTGGTGTTCTATGAGTTCATATAAGGTATTCTAGATCAGGAATCCAAGTCTCACACAAGGTAGGCCACACCTATAAATGTGTCACTTTACTACATAACATTAATTAAACATCAAATAATGAGTGATAAAATATCCAACTGAAGTATCCATGCCATATAAAGCTTCAATTATTTCATTTAGATTAATCCCTTAAAAAGTTTCAAACCAAACAGACCAAATGGTTGTTTGATTTCAAATCAAGAAGGGTTGTCAGAGCCATTTAATCAGACACACACCAATTAGTGGTTCTATATTAGGTTATTAACATCCATCTATATCAAAGGTATCATGGAACATCAATTAACATTATAAGTGATTTATTAGAATGGGTTACACATTTTAGGAATAATTTTTGGAAATTTAATCTCTCTATATAATGAGACAACTTATTTATAATAATAATTTTATGGAAAATTAATTGGCCACCAACCTTATCCCAATAAAATATTTATCATTTAGTTTCAGCCTTATATTTAGGCTGGAATGAGTGACATCATGAAACTAGAAAAATGACCTGAAAAATTGGTATATAACCTCACATGGAAATAACACCAAAGATGGTGAGGAAACTATGAAAATAATACAGGGAGTGTTGTACTTTTTGAGACTGATCCAATGAAACCAACAATGAAGGAATTAGATTTTGGATGAGGGAGATAAATAAAATCCTTAAAGAGGGGAAAGGGAGAGTATCGTATGGCTACTATGTGCGAATGGGGATGAAAGGAGGAAATTAGACTTAAAGAAAATAGTGATAAAAGGTAACTTTTAAATATGGTGTGTGGTTTTTCCACACAGTTATCCAACCTGTGTGACAACCATACACACCTATTATCTTGGTGCACCACACCTTGTATGGTTGATGTGCATGACTAGTCAAACCATGGTAAAACCCTTTGATATTTCCTGTAATAAATCTCATATTTTTCACAGTTTATAGGGGCCCTTTTCATGGTTAAACTAATCACTATCATCTATTTATGAGGCATATAGATGAGGTTCATAGTTAAACAAACAGTTCACTAACTCTTCACCTCGGCCTATTTTTCCAAAATCCTTAACTCTTGGTAACCAAACCCTTATAAATTCTCCCATAACCTTTACTATTTCAAATATCACTTCTATATGAATAAAAATGAGTGGTTTTAAAAAATTTAATAAGATTAGTACCTAAAAGAAAAAATATAATCTTAAAACCTCACCTCCTTAATACAGGTTATTCCTGATTTCCAATGATGCGGGTGGTTTATCTATATATAATAATAGTTTAGGTTGCTGATCATGCATATCAGTCTTTTTTCCCACATTTCATCCTATATTTATTTTTTCTTACACATCACCCAAACCATGGTAACCATCCCAACATTAATAGTATTCATACTATGATGGGAAGTACTAACTATGTATTCCTCAAAATAAGAATCATCCTCTAACTCAACTTTCTCAAGATCAAAGACGTAAGATGGGTTGATGTAAAAATAGTGGATTTGAGAAACATGGAAGACATTGGGCATATACATGTATTTTTTAGGAAGATTTATTCAATATTCTACTGGTTTAACCCTCTCTGCAATCTCAAAATGGATGATGATCCCATGTTCCTATATGCCTTACCTTTGAATTCATTGATGACATGATTTAGGAGAGACTCACAAGAATACCAGACCCCATTCCTCAAACTCTATAGGTCGATGATTATTATTATCATATGACTTATGCAAAAAAAAATTTGTATCCATACATTTACTAATCAATTATACCTTCACTGATTTCTCATGAAGGAGACATGTTTCTAAGAGAGATGTCTCCCATAACTCTAACCAACAAATAAGAAATCAAGGCCTATTGTAGAGTGTCTCACAAGGATCCATCTGAATAGGGTGTTATAAATGGTTATTATAAGTAAAACAGAAAATGGAAAGTGTCTTTCCCTAGAGACTAAAAAATCAAGGACATGTGTATAGACAAATTCTTCTAGTAAATGTATATTTTGATCGTACTGACCATCAATCTATGGGGGGTATATTGTACAAAAAATTAGATGTAAACCAAGAGCCTTCTACAACCTCTGTTAGAACTGAGAAGTGCACTAAGCATCCCTATCTAATAATATTTTACATGGACCCTGATAAATTTGTATGATCTCCCATACATATAGCCTCCCGATATCATACACTTATAATGTCTCCTTAATATAAAATAAGTGGGGATACTTTGTTAGCATTTCCATGATTACCCAAACAACATCACTGCCTCATGGTGTACTAGGAAATCCCATCATAAAATATATTGATACATCATCCCATTTTAATTCTATGATGGTTATGGTTATAAAAGTATAGCAATCCCATGGTATTATATTTTCATATACTGATAGGTGGAACACTGAGTAATAAAGAGTGAAATATCCTTTTGCATCCCATGCCACCAATACCGGTTGTGTAATTCAAAGTAAAAATTTGTGAGTTTAGGATATGATTCCAAATTTTAATCATGATATTATCATATCAGTTACACTTACATATATATAAGAAATTGTACATGTCCATGGAATGGAACGATATCATCCTCATTAATAGGACAACTGAGTAGTGAACCCTCATTAGAAATTCATTCCCTCAGGACCAAGCCTTCTGGATAAAAAAGTCACATCCTTTTAACTTGATCCAAAATTAATGATTTCACTAATATATCCATGAGGATAGGCTTCCCATGATATTCTTAGGATAACAAATTCATTTAAAAAATAAGATCTATTTATTTCTATTCACTACTAGCTACTTGAATTGACTGAGTCTCAGCCTTACTTCTCAAAGCATCTCCAACTTCAATTCATATTCCTTATTTGTAAGAAAGTATAAATTTCAAATACTGAATATATTAGACCATGTTATGATTCCATATGATAATTTGGGGATGATAGAATTTTTATTTAAGTCTATATGGTCAAGGTATACCAAGATCTATTCCCCCAAAGAATAATCCCCCCCCCCTCAACGTAAAGCGTGAAAAACATCTACCACCTCGAGATCATGAGTCTGTTAATTATGCTCATGTGAACACAACTAAATAGGATCATATTCCCTAACTCATTGATATTAAATCAAAATAGATCCCAATACAACACCAGATGCTTCACAGTAGACCAAGTATTCCCTTCTAGGATTATGTCAAACCATGATTAGTGTTGAGTTCAACCTTCCTTCCAACTCCTGAAATTCCTTCTCACAATCCTTAAACATTGTAAACCTTACAACTTTCTTGGTCAATATATTAATAGGTTCTTCAAGGAATTAAAATTTCAAGATAAAGTTTCAATAGTAACTGGCTAGTCCTAATAATATTTGAATATCATAGACATTCTTATGTTAATCCCCAAAAAAATGGTTGTTGCCTTCTCTATATATATATATCCTTGATTATGAGATAATGTGGCCTAGGAAATAAACTTTTTCAATATGGGAATTGAATTTAGTGTGATTTTCACATAGCATATGCTTTATCGGTGTAGTCAGTAAAATGTTAAGGTGTTTCTCATGATTGTGTCTAGTGTGAGAGTATACAAGTATGTAATCAACAAAAATAGAAACAGAAGGAATCAAAATATATGTGTAAAACCTGATTCATCCTAGCTAAAAGGAAAATGGGTTTATTAGTTAGATGAAAAGGAATCACTAGATATTCATAAAGACCATACCTACTTCAAAATATTATGCATGGTATATTTGACAGTCTCACTCTCACCTAATAATAGATTGATCTCAAATCGAGGTATGAGAAGACTCTAGCTCCTCAAATTTAGTTGAAGATATTACCTATATGGGTAAGTGGGTAATATTTTTTAATTGTAACTTTATTCAACTATTGGTAATCTATACATACCCTTAGGGTACCATCTAACTCCTTGAAAAAAAATTGAAGTGAA
Organism: Viscum album; assembly: GCA_963277665.1. NCBI lineage: Eukaryota > Viridiplantae > Streptophyta > Magnoliopsida > Santalales > Viscaceae > Viscum > Viscum album. Next base: position 1,842,254,442 of record OY728157.1, on the reverse strand, counting down.
CCCTAAGGAGAAGTGTGGGGTCATATAAAATGTGATTCCCCAAACCTATTTCACATATAATACTAATAATAATATAATTTTATTATGTTTAATTTCCATGATATCCAGAACAAACCTGAAAAATAAACACAATACATTCTTTATTAAAGGAATCACTAAAAATTATTACATTACAACAAGACCAAAGAACCTCACTACCCTAGGATACCTACTAAAAGACCTATTAAAATCACAGGGATAAAACCAAATACAAAAAAAATCCCAAGATAATAGTGGGTGTCCTTCAGATCCATCACAATGAACATCATTATATCCAGAACCACTGCAACCGTACTGAGCATCAGATGAATGATGAGCACCATCATCGCCAAATTGTCTTGAAAATTGGAACACCCTAATTCATGTTTTTATAATGCCATAAGATAACCCAATTGTTGCCTCTTTTAGGTGACTGTTGAGTCTCCAATGGCTATAAGACCTTATATCTGTTGGGTATTCTAGTGGTTTAATTTAATGTATCTATGTATAATGAGTTTTCATTATGTTTAAAGTGTGTATTGATGTTACAACTATAAAAATGTTTTTAATAAAATATTTGTATATATTTATATTGTAATGATAATTATTTGAAGTTCAAAATGGGTTTGAATCATAACCCCTGTCTTTCAAAATAAATACCAAGAGAAGTATGTACTAGATACTACTTGGTTTTGGTAAAAAGAAACATATTTTTGAGTTTGAAAATGTAATTTGGACAAATAAAATTAATGACAATTATTGTATATAATATTTTAGTTGTACTTACTAAATTTAGTATTTTAATATTTCAAATGTCATAAAAATATTCTTTAAATGTTTTAATCCTTAGATGTATAAAAACATGGTTTTAACTAAAAATATGTTTTGGATTTTAAATATAATACTATTATAATATTTTATTTATAACGTACTAAACATTGATTTATAACTTTATGTTTCAAAACTCAAGTGTTTATAAACTAAGTAAAATATTGGTTTTAAGACATTGTTCAATTATAATAGAGAATTTGTATTCTATGTCTAAATAAACCTATATATGTATAAGAAAACCTATTTTTATGTTCAACAAAAATGAATTTTACTATAAAATATTTAGGTGAGTCCCCCACCTAGCTGAGGGAAACCTAAAAGGCCAAGCCACTCAAGGCCTTGGTGGGCATCTCACTCACATACCCTGGAAATGGCACCGGGCTGTGCACACAAGGTTAGTGCTATGTCGTGTGTGCGGGTATGCATAGTCAAGGTTGAATGCGTACAGGCGTGCGTATGTATGATTACCAAAGTTTGCCACTGTGCGGGCCGACACGATGGAAGGGGTGGGCATAGAAGCGCGCCCATAGATACTGGGTATGGGGAAGTACTGGGGAAGGGGGAGGGGGTTTTGGGAAATTTTGGGAGCTCTAGGATTATGAAGTCAGACCATATCCCATCCCGTTTCAATGTGGGATGCCCTTTTTCAGCGAAAAATAGATTTCGACTGTCAGATCTCGCCACTCGAGAACGGAGCCGTCTGATCAGTTTGGCCATCAAACCCACACAGCTATGGATTTCTCTCTACATTTTTAACAACTGATCGATCCTGTCAGATCTAATCTTGAACATTATTTTTTTAAACACAATGTTGTTCCATATCCATCTGATCGAGTCAAGATTTAATCTCGACTGATCATTCCTTTTAAAACCCACAGACGCACCTCAGCCATTAGATCAGAGCACGATCTAATCCTGACCATCCATTTTTTTTCACTCCACATCATATTCTTCCTCCCACTTGTGCCACACTAGTGGCCCTTTCTTCTCTTATTTTCTTTTTTTTTCACACCAGTGACCTCATGTGGCCCCTTGATCGTACCACGATTCACTATGTCATTTTCACCCTTACACCATTGTATTAAACTGAATTTGTATTGTAAATTCCAAAACTATTAAAAAATTGAATTCCATGTTTTAATCATTTATTTTGTTTTTATTTATTTTAAAATCTCCAATGTTACTTCTCTTTAAAATTTCATTGAAGTTGAAGTTGATTTGGAGGGCCCATGATGATGTCCATGAAAAATGGGCCAAACTGTGCAGGATCCAAGCACAACAGTGGATTAATCCACACACTGAAACTAGAAAGTGAATCCAATTGGGCTTACATGTTCATTTCTAGTCCAAAATGAATTAGGCTACATTTCATATGAAGAAACTAAAGACTCATTCGGCCATCTGATGGCCTTTTTGACCTGATCTATCCATCACACCAAATCTGCACAGAGTCAAAATTGGTGTGCTGAGATCTTTCCATATCTTTGGCTATAGGTGTCCAAATAGTGCCAAAATTTTGGTGGAGACATCCCAGAGGTGGGTCTACAACTTTTTTATTTTATCCAAATCTAGATAAGGCTGTCTGAAGGTCGAAACACCTGTGACAAGTGGTTTTAATAATTCTATGTGCTCAGAACCACCTTCCCATTTTCCTATAAAATGGCACCTTGGGCTCCTCATTTTAAAGTTCGACCATGAGGCAATGATCTGGTATTTTGGATACCCAAATGAGTTATCTCCTCATACATGGAGTTCTGGAGACCCCTATCATCAAATTGGGGTCAACAATGAAGAAGGAGTTCCACCCAAGACTTCTCCTCCTCTCGATGGTGAGCTAAATGGTGGACGAACATTTCGAGGGAGCTACACATACTTGGGAGGGAGTTCCGACACTTGAAACTCTACTGGTTTTGTGTAATTTGTTTGTGTATTATTTCACTTATGTTTTATCTAATCATGTTTCTCCTCTGAGTTCATTTTTTGGGTTTAATTAAGTGAACCGCTTTTCATTTCAACACCGATTGGGTTGAAATTTCATGTGGAAACTTGAGTTGTTTTGATTGGGAAACACAAAGATCCTCTTTCTCTCAAACATACAAAAACATTTAGTATGAATTGGTAAACTTTAATCTATTTTTTAATTCCAAACCTTGACAACACTATTTTTGTGTCACGAGTTGGTACTTTGTGCAACGTTTAAAGAGGCAAGAGGGGAATCAAGATCTTGACAACCCTCAACCAAAGAATTAAACAAAACCATGTGAAATTTTCAGAACAATGAACTATCCAAGATGTGTATTGAAATTGAATTTATATTCTTATCTCATTATTTTTAATCCTCCACCTTATTCTATCAACTATTAAACTCGTTAAGTTATGTTATTTTCTTAAAACTATTTTCAAAATCACTCCCCCTCTTTTAGTAATATTTTTTAAAAATATATGCTATAAGCCACCAATGCTCTTTTAGAGATGACCTAGGCTCTGACCTAAACTATAAATCAACCTTAAAAACAAAATCAATTTGACGTGTCATGAAAACATGAACAAATTTTGGTGCTGATCCTGGGGAGAGTTTTGGTTTTAGTGCATGTTTTTTATAAGTTTTGTTTTTAATTTTTCCGAATATTTATTTGTTTTATATTATAACTCTACCTATATTTTTTTATTTTGATCTATCTTTTGTATAGGTTTGGTGCATGACGTGTTCTAATCTAGGCGATTTACCACCTTTCGAACCTGAACCAAAGAGGATTTTACGTCAGCGACCCTGAGACGCACAAGAGAACCCATCGAAGGAGGACACACAAAACATTGACACACTTCGTGATCTTTCCACTTCTTCTTCTAGAACCAATATAAAAATTGAAATAAACTTGCATAATTTGGATGAAAAAACCAAACATTTAAATAACTAACCTCACCTGATGTTGGCATCCATCCCACCTAAATTTAAATTACTAGGTGAGGCACCCAATTTTGAACTAAAATATGGCTTAATTCATCTATTACCAAGATTCTATGGACTTCCTGGAGAGGATACACATAATAACTTAAAAGAATTTCATACTATTCATTCAAAATTAAAACCTTCTAATGTAGATGAGGAACAAGTAAATCATAGAGCATTCCCGTTTTTTTTGGAAGACACTACGAAATATTGGTTATATTATGTTAATTCCCCAATAAGAGGTTGGGCGGACATGAAACACTTTTTTTGTGAAAAATATTTCCCATCATCTCGAACTGCAAAAATAAGGAATAAAATTTTTGGGATAATAAAATCTCAAGGGAAAACATTACATGAATATTGGGAACATTTTAAAAGGTTATGTTCAAGTTTCCCACACCACCAAAGAAGTGATCAACTTTTAATTCAATATTTTTATGAAGGTTTAATCCCTATTGATCGAAATATGATCGATACTGCTGTAGGTGGTGCGCTAGTTGATAAGACCCCAATTGCTGTAAGAACATTGATTGGGAACATGGCTCAAAAGACACAACAATTTGGTTCAAGGACCAATGTACTGATTCAAGGTGTCCATGAGGTGCAAAGTACTGAATTCTAGAAGAAGGTGGACACAAAGTTCAAAGAGGTAAGTACCTTCTTCAACAACTTGATCTTTCCCAAGGGAAATTCCAATATCCCCCTCCTATCCATTGTGGTATATGTTCTCTTGACACCCACTTCTATGACCAATGTCCTCAATTAAGGGAAACATTTGAGAGTTGTGAGGAAATATTTCCAGGCTACCCATATAACCAACCCTTTAGGCAAGAACCTTACAATCCATCCAACCTTGGGTGGAAAGAGAACCAAGCCTATAGGAAAGGGGGTATTCAAACCAACCTCAACAACAATGGAACAAACCAGGGAAAAGTAGTCATCATCCACCACCACCTAAAATCCCTCAACCACCCCAAAGGCCTTTCCAAAAAAAACCCCTCAAAAACCTGAGCCTATCCTAGAAGATATGATGAAACAAATGGCTGAAAACAATATCCAACTCTAAAAAACCACTCAGGCAGCCATACAAGACCTCAAAACCCAATTAGGCCAACTACCTAACTCAATGGGTGAAATTCAAAGCCATGGGTCAGGTAAAATTCCCTCTCAACCAGTAGTTAACCCTAGGGATAAATAAAATTTTAGTGCCATCAACCTTAGAAGTGGAAAACAACTAGAAAGTAAAAGGAATCCTCCATTAGAGTCATCCCTCCTAAAGAAAACTCCATCCCAACCATTAAGAATGTTCAAAATGTTAAAGAACCTTGTCCTGAGAGAATCCCTTCCAAAGGAAAGAGTGTGATTATTGATGAGCCAACTCACCCAACCATTCCTCTTCCATTTACTCAAAGGGCCACCCAACCAAAAAAACAAAATGAAACTGAACATGATACGTAAATATTGGAAATTTTCAAGAAAGTGTAGGTTAACATCGCATTGATTGATGCTGTGAAGAAAATTCCGGGGTACGATATGTTTCTAAAGGAAATTTTTACACACCGAAGGTGACTTTGAGGTGATGAGAAAGTGATCTTGGGAAGGAATGTTTTACCATTGATAGATCCATCACTCCCCACAATGTGCAACGATCCTTGAACATTCTCAATTCCATGCACCATAGGGGAGTATTATTTTTCTAATTCTATGCTTGATTTAGGTTCCTCTATTAATGTGATGCCTCACTCTATTTACTCTACATTGTAGGTCGGGGAACTAAATCCCACTGGAATTATTGTTCAACTAGATAACCAGAATATTGCACACCCCTCTGGTGTGTTATAGGATGTTCTTGTGAGGGTCTAAAATTTAATTTTTCCTGCTGAATTTTATGTGCTTAAAATGGAGGGTGATAGGATAAATGGACATGACCCGATTATATTGGGGATACCTTTCTTGAAAACTTCCAAAAACATAATTAATGTCCACAATGGTACATTATCAATGGAATTTGGTGGTGACATAGTCCATTTCAACATCCTTGATGCTATGAAGTACCCCTCAGAAGAACATTACTCTCTCTCTTTTAATTCAATTGATGTACCCTACCCCTAAAAACAACTTTTCTTTCCTCCAATCTCCTTTCTGAGTTTTCTTCATTGATATAAATGCTAAGAAATGATTCATGTATTGATATTTTTAGTGTTCTAAAAAAGTGTCATGCATGGTCATTGATTAATGATTTATTGAATACTAATGATCCACTGACCATCGATGATGCTACTAAGCTTGTAAAAGCTCATTCCCCATCCGAGGTTGATACCATTGATCAGTTAGATGAGATCAGTGTCCTCTCACATTCACACACACTCACATCAATCCAAAATCCACCTAAATTGGAACTAAAACAACTGCCTCAAGATTTAAAATATTCATATATTGAGAATGGAAACAAGTTTTCCATCATCATTGCTAGTTCACTCCCTCCTAAGCATGAATTGCGACTTCTTGAACTTTTGAGGTAGTATAAACAAGATTTGGGGTGGACACTTGCTGACATTCCTAGCATTATCCCATCAATTTGTACACATCATATTTTCTTAAATAATGAGGCTAAACCAGTGAGGAAGTCACAACGTCAACTAAACCCAAACCCCCTAGAAGTTGTGAAAAATGAGGTAACAAAATTATTAGTTGCTGGAAAAATTTACCACATCTCTGACTACAAATGGGTCAGTCCCGTTCAAGTAGTTCCTAAAAATACTGTCCTTACAAACATTAAAAATGAAAACAATGAATTGGTTCCAACTCTTGTGCAGAATAGTTTGTGTCTCTGTATAGACTATCGCCGACTAAACCAACACACAAGGAATGACCATTTTCCTTTTCTATTCATTAACCAAATCAATAGAGGCTAGCAGGTAAGTCCCACTACTGTTTCCTTGATGGTTATTCTGGATACTTTCATATACATATTTCCCTTGAGGATAAATAAAAGGAAACCTTCACTTGCCCATTTGGCACAATTGCCTATAGAAGGATGCCATTTGGTCTGTGCAATGCTCTGGGTACTTTCCAATGATACATGGTTAATATTTTTTCAGATTACCTAGAGAATTTAAAGGAAGTATTCGTTGATGATTTCACTATTTATGGCTCTTATTTTTATGAATGATTGAGTTGTCTTGGTTTAGTCCAACGTCCCTGTATTGAAAAGATTCTTCTATTAAATTATGAGAAATTCCATTTCATGGTGCGACAAGGTATAGTTTTGGGGCATCTCATTTCTGGGTATGGTATCCAAGTAGATAAATCAAAAGTTGTTGTCATTTATTTCCTTCCATTCTCCAAAAATATACAAGATGTGCGATTTTTCCTAGGTCATGCTGGATTTTACCGTCATTTCATTCATGACTTTAGCAAAATTGCACTCTCCCTCTACCGATTACTCCAAAAAGAAAAAGAATTTGTTTTTGATAAAGAATGTGAGGATGATTTTAAGAAGTTAAAATGGAGTCTCACCTCACCCCCAGTAATCCAACCACCTCAGTGGGATTTACCATTTGAGCTCATGTGTGACACCTCTAACTATGCAGTTGGGGCAGTTTTGTTACAAAGGGTCGACCGATCTCCACAAGTCATAGCCTATGTATCACGTACTTTGGACCCTGCCCAAGAAAACTACACCACAGCTGAAAAAGAATTCCATGCCATTGTGTTTTCCTTAGAAAAATTCATGTCAAATCTTTTGGGGTCCAAATTCATTGTGTTCTCAGACCATTCAGCCCTCCGGTACCTCCTTAAGAAACAGTAATCCAAACACGTCTCATTCGTTTGATTCTCTCCCTTCGAGAATTAAATCCAGAAATTAGAGATAAAAAGGACCAGAGAATGTGGTGGTTGATTATATCAGTAGGATTCCACCATCCGTGGACATTGACTTATCCCCCTGTATTCTTATAAATGATATGTTTCCTCATGAGAAATTGTATTGAGTGCAAGATTTTATTCCTTGGTATGCTAAAATTGTAAATTATTTTCTAGCATCTTCTATTCCTACTGATTTCACTAAAAACCAAGTCAGTTGTCTAAAACATGAGTCTCATTGGTACATTTGGGATGACCCCTACCTCTAGCGCACATGTAATGATCATGTCCTTAGGTGTTGTGTACTTGATAATGAGTTTCATTATGTCCTTATATTCTGTCACACTCTTAATTGTGGGGGCCAGTTTGGTCCCCAACAGACTACCTGCAATGTCCTTGATTCTGGCCTTTTTTTCCAACACTTTTACGGGATGCCCATGATTTTTGCAAATCTTGTCCTCATTGTCAAATAATGGGGAATGTATCTAAAATAAATGAAATTCCAAAAGAAATATTTCTCTTTCATGACATTTTTTATGTTTGGGGCATTGATTTTATGGGGTCATTTCCAAATTCCTTTGGCACCTTGTACATTATTCTGGTAGTTGATTACGTGTCAAAATGGGTGGAGGCACGAGCTACAAGGACTGATGATTCTACGGTAGTTGTAGAATTTTTTAGAACCCAAATCTTCTTTAGTTTTGTCTTACCTAGGTTCATCATCAGTGAACAGGGTTTTCATTTCTGCAACTGAACATTGCAATCACTTTTGCGACGGTGTGGGGTCGGTCATAGAGTGTCAACTCCATATCATCCACAAACCAGTGGTCAAGCTGAGGTGTCAAATAGAGAGGTAAAATAGATTATTGAAAAAATGGTTTAACCCAATATAAAATATTAGAGTCTTCTAATTGATGATTCATTATGGGCCTACCATACTGCTTTCAAAACTCCCATTGGAATGTCACCATATCCCTTGTGTTTGGAAAGAGTTGTCACCTACCTTTTGAGATTGGGCATTGAGCCTACTGGGCTGCTAAACAATGAAATTCTAGTCATTATAGTGCAGGTTCTAAAAGGAAGTTGTAGATTCAGGAGTTGGAGGAAATGATAATAGATGCATATGAAAACACCATAATTTATACAGAGTGAACCGAGGCTTCCCACGATCGTCTTATACTTCATCTCCAGTTCAACATTGGGCAGAAGGTCCTCCTTTATTATGCAAGGATGAAGTTGCATCCAGCTAATCTTTGTTCCCACTGGTTTGGTCCATACACTGTTATTAATGTATCTCCATTTGGTGTTGTTCAGGTTCAAAATGAAGAAAACAATAAAACCTTCACTGTCAATAGGTAATGGCGGAATCACTTCCATGAAGCCCTTTCAGAGTTCCCAATAGAGGAACTCTATGTTCATGATGCAACGTACTAGTGAAACACACCAGGTTTTATCTTTACTTATCATCCTCTCAATTATTACAGTGACGATACTACACATTCTAGGTGTGTGGGGATGGGTACATTCTGGGGTTAGATATGAATTTTCATTTTTTTCTGTTTCTTATTTCTTCTCTTGTTTGCCTTCATTATGGTATTTTCAGTTTTCCCCCATCGAGGGGAAAGTAAAAATACCATAAAGAATGGTAAAAAAGAATTTTTGTATGAAGTTAACCTTAGGATTTTATTTTTAGTGAATTGGTTTTCTGTCAATGATATAAATGGTTGTATCACTGTGAAACATTTGAGATGATTGATGGCCCTTGTGTAAGTAGTTTTTGGAAAACTATGTCACTAGTATCTCCATACATTTTTGCACCAAATCACGAAGTATGAATATTTCTTACATAATATAAGGTGAATATATGTTAGGTTAATATTTTTCAGCTTTAAATGATATTTTCATATGTTTGTTCCTTATCCGATTTGTTTCATTACTGTACCAGATCGACCTATAAGTTTGTACCTAATGTCCAACTATTATACACCCTAAAAAAATGTGTCTTGGGCAGGAAAAAAACCACTCTTCCTCAACCTTTTATCTTTTTATAACTATTTCAATTAGTGTCATGAGGAGATCAAACAAGGGCTGAGAGATGAGTGTGTTATTTGTTCCAAATGAAACTTGAAATATATATATATATATATAATAAACTAGGGGAGTGATGAAATGTGAAAAATATGGGTATATCTTGGTCAAGAGCTTGTGGTTTGACTTCTGGGAATGCTTAAGTGGGTGGGTCTTGAAATATGATTGCAAAGTATGTAGGACAGCTTTGGTGTAAAATCATTTAAAGATGAATAATTTTTAAATAACCTATATTTATTTTATATAAAGTTGAAAGAATATCATGGAATGGTTTTCACACACACACATAGATAGTTGGTGGAATGGTTTACAGTTTAATTCCTTGCTCATGTTGGTGTCATGAATTTTATTGTGATATAATTTTTAAGACATCTTTTTCCATTTTCACTAAGAAGAACTTCGGGGTGTGGTTTGTACATTGATCACATTACGTTAGTGAATTAAAATTACCTAAAATTTCAAATCTTCATGATTTTGGGATTATATATATATGCATCATTTTATTTGGATATGTGACTTTTCCTAGGAGTGAAAGTGTTTAGGTGTAGGGGTGTGATCATACCATGATTCACTGTGTCATTTTCACCCTTACACCATTGTATTAAACTGAATTTGTTTTGTAAATTCCAAAAATATAATAAAAAAATTAATTACATTTTTGAATCATTTATTTTGTGTTTATTGCTATTAAAATTTCCAATTTTACTTATCTTGAAAATTTCATTGAAGTTGAAGGTGATTTGGAGGGCCCATGATGATGTCTAAGAAAAATGGTCCAAACTGCGCAGGATCCAAGCACACTAGTAGATTAATCCGCACACTAGTAGATTAATCCGCACACTGCTACTAGACCGTGCATCCAATAGGGCTTAAAATTTGTGGTCTGGTCCAAAATTAATTGGGACATATTTCATATGAATAATCCCAAGACTCATTCTGCCATCTGGTGGCCTTGCCAACCCAATCTGTCTAGCACACCAAATCTACACGGAGTCAAAAGTGTTGTGTTGTGATCTATCCATATCTCGCGGTATAGATGTCCAAATTGAGACAAACGTTCGGTGGATATATCCAAGAGGTGTGGCTAAAACTTTGTTATTTTATCCAAATCAAGATATGGCTGTAGGAAGGTTGACACACCTGGGAAAATTGGTTTTAATAATTCAGTGTGCTCAAAACCACCTTCCCATTTTCCTATAAAATGGCACCTTGGGCTGGTCATTTGCAAGTTCGACCAGGAAGCCAAGATCTGGTATTTTGGAGAACCAAATGATTTCTCTCCTCATAATTGGAGTTTTGGAGGCCCCTATCATCATAGGGGGATCAACAATGAAGAATGAGTTCCACCCAAGCATTCTCCTCCTCTCGATGTCTAGCTAAATGGTGGATGATCATTTCTAGGGAGAAACACATACTTGGGAGGGAGTTCCGGAAATTGATACTCTACTGGTTTTTTGTAATTTTTGTATGTATTATTTCACTTATGTTTTATCTAAACATGTTTCTCCTCTGAGTTCATTTTTTGGGTTTAATTAAGTGAATCTTTTTTTCATTTCAACACCGATTGGGTTGAAATTTCAAGTGGAAACTTTAGTTGTTCTGATTGGGAAACACAAGGATCCTCTTTCTATCACACATACAAAATATTTTACTATGATTTGGTAACCTTTAATCTCTTCTTTAAGTCCAAACCATGACAACACTATTGTTGTGTCACGGGTTGGTACTTTGTGCAACGTTTAGAGAGGCAAGAGGGGAATCAAGATATTGACAACCCTCAACCAAACAATTAAACAAAACCATGTGAAATTTTCAGAACAACGAACTATCCAAGATGTGCATTGAACTTGATGTGTTCTCCTTATCTCATTATTCTTAATCCTCCACCGTATTCTTTCAGCTATTAAACTCTTTAAGTTATGTTATTTTCTTAAAACTATTTTTAAAACCACCCCCTCTTTTAGTAATCTTTATTAAAAATACACACTATAAGCCACAAAAGATCCCTGATAGATGACCTAGGGTCTTCACTAAACTATAAATCAACCTTAAAAACATAATCAATTTGACGTGTCACGGCTGCATGGTCACCCCTCCGTTCAATCGTTTTCCATAAGACCGATGTGCTATGTCTTATTTTAAACTTAGGAACCTTGGTTTTCATGAAGGTTTCATTAAATAAATATATTTTATATGATATATATATATATATAAATTATTTTTTCACCTCCATTTCCTCCATGAAGCTCCTACTGACCTATTCTCCTTCTTTGACCAGGTAAGGGTGTTTTTTTAAGCTTTGTCTCCTTTTAAAAAATAATATATATATATATATATATATACTTTTTATATACAGATATGTATATATTCAGGTATATATATATAGTTCATCATCATAAACCTATTCTGGATTTCTAAATGTTGTTCATCAGTGTTTAACTGATGCGAGCAGTACTTGTTTGGTTGTGAAATGAAAAACCTATACACTTATTTATAGGTATATACGGTTTATTCACATATAAGAATATATATATATATTTAATCTCTAAGGTGAATCATTGATTTTAAATGGTTAAAATTTTTCATGCATTAGTATTTCTAAGGTCGATAATGATATATGGGTTCATTTGACAGGGTTTTGGATTACGCAAAACTAAATATACACTTATTACGTTATCATACATATTTATTTAGTTCTTTTCAAATTTGTTTTTGTTATTAAAGATTATTTTCGATATTTAAATAAATACTTCGATGATAAAAATATTTTGGGACCAAATGGATTTCTATTATAATGAAAAACATTAGTTTTTATATATGTTTTTCCATGAATTTAGGTACCTTAAACCTAAAATAAGTTTTGGTTTTTAATCTAGTGACATTGGTGATTAAATAATGTTATGAAGTATTTATTAATTATAATGGTTTAAAATACCTTTTTTCCCTTGTGAAAAACCTATTTATACAGTTTTTATATTTGGTTATATATATATAAATAAATATATATTCACCCAGTTTTAAATAAACATCAATGATACCCATTTATCATCATATGTTTTAAATACAAATGACATATACCATAAATTCAAATTATGCATTTTGGAATATAAAATGTTTAGTTTAATAATAAAGACTAAGGGTTTTAAGGGTAATCATTTTATGAGACAAAACCTCTATTGAATGTTCATTAGAAATCATTACATGTGATATAATAGGTTTACCATACTTTTCATTTATTAAATCTCATATCCATGTGGTTATTTGTTTAGTAATTGACACTCAAATGCATGATTCACTGTATATATGTAAATGATAAAGAATGTAATAAAACTCTTATAGCCTTTTATGGATTAAGGAACTAAATTATTTAAATTAGTATGGGAAACTTTTAATAATATGAAATGGGAAATAAAATATTTCAAGTATTTTGTGACACTTTGATTAATAAGTAATGTGTAATTTATTAAATCAAAGTGGTATCAGACACTTTGATTTAAAGAAATGAGGAATTAATTGCACATAATATGTGAAGAGTGGGGCTTTTTATAGCCCCTCAATGCATCGATAGGTATCATGAGACAAATAGATGTGGAATTGGCTAACGTGTTTCCCAATTATGATTTATGGTTTTGGCCAAGGCCTTAATCATTTTAGACTTCTTAGCCAAGTCCATGACAGAATGTTTCAGAAAGTCTGGTATATACACTCCCCTTATTATGTTTATGATAGTTAATTAACCAAGTGGAAATTCGACTAGTAGAATATACTTGGTTAAGAACTTTTACTTATAAGTATCAGAAGAAGTAAATTCTTATGGAATAATGTTTCTTCAGCACTCAGAGTTTTATCTATGGTTTATAGTCAGTAAGAATAGAAATTAATGTTATCATTTTATGTGCAACACTGATCATGTGTTACTTTCAGTTGTAAATTATGTACTTTCACTTCTGTATGTTACACTTATTATAGTTAGAACAACTCTTTCCATATATGTTGCACACCATATATTTTTTATAATCATGCTTATGATTGGAACATGTTTCATTGTATCCCTGGTTATGTTCCTTAAAATTCTCATTTCATGATTAGTAGTTGTCTTTATGAAAATGTTTTATGAATATTTTTGAAAGAGTTTTTTTAGAATATTTCAATTGAAATATTATTTTACCTTAAAACCCCCCTTACTGGGAATTTTTATGCTCATCCTATGTTTTAATTAAAATTTTATAGGTTTAGTTTATTTGAGTTACACTGATTGTTAGCAAATTTGTGGAGATTCTTTTCTCTTTCAGTTTTGAAATATTGTAATATTTTTATCTAATTATCCATAATCTAAACCAAAATGATCCTCTTAAGTGTAACATGATGTTTAATTTATCATCTTTTTTTATTACACACCATGTTTTATTGAAACTGTATCGTCTCTGGGGAAGTCTGGGGTCGGGGCATGATAGTTAGTATCAGAGGATTGGTTTAGATAACCCTATAAAATTAGAAAAACTTTAAAAAATTATTGTCTATGTCTTAATAAGTAGAAGTTTTCTTAAAATTTTCAGATGGTAGAGAAATCTAGCCTTCTGTCTCTTCCAATGGAAATAATAGAAACTATAGTTTCCAAGTCATGTTTTGAGGGCAAAGATACTTTTAAAAACCTTCTGTTGTTTGGAAAACACTTCTACTATGTATCCAATTCTCCTCGTGTACTCCACATTCACCGAGGATCTAGATTTGACTACTTCATGATGATGCATGAACAAATTCCATTTTATTAATAGAAGGGAAAGTATTATGAAGGTCTATTCTGATACATTACCTTGGATGACAATTTTCAATCACTAATGAACTTCCAGGAGGCTGCACAAGAGGGTGACCTCTGGGCAGCATACCTTTTTTAAATTGTGACTTACGGTATTCGAGGTTAGGATGTGGAATTTGACATTATTGAGGGTGATTCTACCCATTTTCATTATAGACAGCAAGTTTAAGATGATGTCACCCAACTCTGTACACTTCACACTTTTTTTGTTGGAACTTTAGATGTCCACATCTGATTGATCTGAGCTGCTCGTGTTGTATCAGGACCAAATAGATTTAGGAGTTTGGAACCACCTTAAAGATCCATTTAAATGGAAATTAGGGAAATATCCAAAACTAGTGAAACCAGTGAAGTATAATTTTGGATGACGCTATAAAACCCATACTAGTGTTTTTTAGAGGGGGTGTGTAGTTATGTGACATATTGGGTTTTATAAACCTTATATAATTGGATAATGTTATATTTAATGTTTTACTACATTAACATGATTTTAAAAATATTTTCTCTATTTTAATATGATCATATGTTACTGAGTAAAACATGTCTCTTGAAATTTTTCTATGGAATACAACAGTTACCAAACAAACTCTTATCTCTCCATACCAAATTATTAGAATGAATAATTATTGAGTCTTGTTTAGAAGACTATGACCCATTTGAAAACCAATTCCTTACTTTAAAATGACTTTATAAAGTATCCCTTAGCTCAAATATCCGTTGTTCTTACATAGAAGAGAGTTATATCAATAACTATATTGCAAAGGCCCAATTTTCAGAGTTTAGGTAGAGGGGGAAATACAACGAAGGAATTTTCTTATGTTTCACCTAATATGAGAACTATCATACTTTGAGAAAGTTTCAAGAATCTAATTTGGAGGGTTACCATCAAGCAGACTATATGATGGAAATACTATGTTTTTCTATGTATAGGGTAATCTACGATTTCAAATTCCTTAGGCATTATATAGTTTGAGGGATTTATATAGAACTATAACACTCTCAAATATCTGATCTTCACAATGCACAAGCCTTCCTCTGGAAACCTGAATTCTTTATACATAGGGATGATCCTATCTGCGCTCGGTACTCTCTTTTTATTTGGTTCAAAGAAGTAGAGGAACTAGAAACAAATCTAGGGATCCACCTAGGCATAATCGGCAGATTGTCCACCTAGGCCGACTTTGTGAGGGGATGTTGTAAGTGATGTGTTTATAGTTATTATGGTGTTTATGTATCATTATTTTAGAATTGTGTGGATGAAATTATTTGAAGGGGGGATAATTTGATGCCTTGAACCTATTTCACATATAATATTATTATTATTATGGTTTTATTATCTTTAATTTCCATGTTATCCAGAAAAAAATTTAACATAAACACAAAATATTCTTTATTCAAGGAAACACTGAAAATGATTACATTACAACAAGACCAAAGAAATACAATAACCCTGTATACCCACTAAAATACCTATTAAAATCACAGGGAGAACACCAAATACCAGAAAAAGCCCAAGATAATAGTGGGGGTCCTTCAGATCCGTTACAATGAACATCAGTATAGCTAGAACCACTACAACCGTACTGACCATTCGAGGAATGATGAGAACTATTTTTCCAAGTTTTCTTCAAATTGGAACACCCTAATTTGAGTTTTTATACGGCCATAAGAAAACAAAAAATTTGCCTCATTTAGGTGACTGTTGAGTCTCCCTTGGATATAGGACCTTATAGTGGTTTGGTATTCTGGTGGTTTAATTTAAAGTATCTAGGTATAATAAGTTTTCCATTTTTTTAAATCATGTATTGAAGTTACAACTATAGGCATGTTATTTATAAACTCTTTATATATATATCTATATATTAGTAGGATAATGATTTAAAGTTTAAATTGGGTTTGAATCATAACCCTTTTGTTTTAAAAGAAATACCAAGAGAAGTATGTACCTGATACTTCTTGGTTATGGTACGAGGAAATATTTTTTTAGTTTGAAAATGTACTTTGGGAAAGTGAAATTAATGACTATTGTTTTATTAAATATTTTAGTTTTACTTATTGAATGAATTATATAAATATTTCAAATTTCTTGAAAATATTTTATAAATTTTTTCATCCTTGGATGTATAGAAACAATGTTTTAACTAAAAATATGTCTTGGATTTTAATATAATACTAGTATAAGATTTTCTTTTATGATGTACTAAACATTGATTTATAACTTAATGTTTCAAAATTAAAGTGTTTATAAACTAAAGAAAATATTGGTTTTAGGACTTTGTTTAGTCATAATAGAGAATTCTTATTCTCTATTTGAAGACACGTATACATGTATATGAAAATCTATTTTTATGTGTAACAAAAAAAATTACTATAAAAAATTTAGGTGAATCCCCCACATATCTGAGGGAAACATAGAAGGCCAAGCCACTCAAGGACTTGGTGGGAATCTCACTCACATCCCCAGGAAATGACCCAGGGTTGTGCACGCATGGTGTGTGCTATGTCATGCACATAGGTTTCCATAGTCCGTCCCGAATGCGTATGGGTGTGTGTGTGTGTGTGTGTGTGTGTGTGTATGAGTGCCAGAGCACGCTACTGTGTAGGGTAGCACAATGGTAGAGGTGGGCACAGAAGTGCGACAGTAGAGACCCAATATGGGGCAGTACCAGGGAGGGGGATTTTTAGGCTATTTTGGGAGCCCCTGGCTTATAAAGCTGGATCGTATTCTGTCTCTTTTCGATGTGAGATGCCCTTTTTCAGTGGAAAATAGATTTGGACCATCAAATCTTGCCATGCGAGATATGATCCGTCCAATTGGTTTAGCCATCGAACCCACACAGCCATGGATTTTCATCCATGTTTTTAACAGCCTTTCGATCCCATTGGATATAATCTTGACAATTCTTTCTTAAACGTCGTGTCGCACTGTAGCCATCTGATCAAGTTGAGATTTAATCTCAACTGATCATTCCTTATAAAACCTGTGGATGCACCTCATGTGTTGGATCATGGGGTGATCTAATCCCGACTGTCCATGCCTTTTCCTTCTGTGTCGTCTTCTTACTCCAGCATGTGCCACACCAGTGGCCCTTGCTTGTCTTTTTTTCTTTTTATCCACACTCGTGACCTCGGGTGGCCCCTCCTTTCACTCGTTTTCTACAATAACGACATGCTAGGTATTATTTTAAACGGAAGGGCCTCATTTTTTCTTGAATGTTAAATTAAATAAATATTTTTTATATTTCTTATTTATATAACTCATTTTCACCTGAACCCTACGGTGTTCTTCCTCTCCAATGCCTCTAAAAATCTCCTCCCGACCTATTCTTCTTCTTCAAACCAGGTAAGGGTCTTCTTTTTATGCTTTGTCTCCTTTTTCAAAATCATATATATACATATATATACATTTTGTATATAGATATGTATATTTTCATTCATATATATATATATAGTTAATCATCCTAAACCTATTCTTGATTTCTAAATATTGTTCATCAGTGTTTAACTAATTCAAGCAGTACATGTTTGGTAGTGAAATTCAAAATCAGTTCACTTATTTATAGGTATATATGGTTTATTCACATATAATTATATATATATATATATCATATATAAGTATAATCCACAATTTTAAATAGTTTAAATTTTGCATGAATTAGTATTTCTAAGTTTGATAATGATGTATGGGTTCATTTAACATAGTTTTGATTGTGAAAAACCGAATATACACTTAGTACATTATCAAACATATACATTTAATTGTTTTAAAATCCTTTTGTGTTATTAATGATGATTTTTAATTGTTAAATAAATACTTGGATGCAAATAAAGTTTTGGGACCAAAATTATTTCTATTTTTAGGAAAAACATTAGTTTTTATGTATGTATGTCCATGAATTTATGTACCTTAAACCTAACATAAGTTTTTGTTTTCAATCTGATGAAATTAGGGATTAAGTAATTTTATGAAGTATTTATTAATTGTATGGGTTTAAAATACCTTTTTTGCCTTGATCAAAACCTATTTATACACTATGTATTTTTGGTTTTATATATATATATATATATATATATATATATATATATATTCAAAACAGTTTTAAATAAACATCAATGATACCCATTTATCAGTATATATTTTAAATAAAAATGACATCTACCCCAAATTAAATTTATGCATTTTGGAATATAAAATGTTTACTTTCATAATAAGGACTTCAGGATTTAAGAGTTATCATTTTATGTGACAAAACCTATATTTTATGTGCATTAGATTTCGTTACATGTGCTATAATTTGTCTACCATACTTTTCATTTATTAAATTTATATATCCATGTGGTTGTTAGTTTTTTTATTGACACTCAAATGCATGATTCACTATATATATGTTAATGCTAAAGAATGTAATGAAGCTCTTATAACCTTTTATGGATTAAGGAAGTAAGTTATTCAAATTTTTATGGGACACTTTGAATAATATGAAATGAGAAATAAACTATTTCAAGTAGTATGTGACACTTTGATTAATAGGTAATGAGTAATTTAGTAAATCAAAGTGGTATGATACACATTGATTTAAAGAAATGAGGAATTCATTGGACTTAGTATGTGATGGGTGGGGCCCACTATAGCCCCTCTATGCATCGGTATGTATCATGAGACAAATAGACGTGGAATTGGCCGAGGCCTTTCCAAATTATAATTTATGGTTTTGTCCGCGGCCATAATCAGTTTAGACATCTTGGATGAGGCCATGATAGAATGTTTCAAAATGTCCAGTATATGAACTTCCCTCATTATGTTTATGATAATTAATTAACCAATGTGATATTCAACTACATAATATACTTGGTTAAGATATTGTACTTATGTGTATCAGAAGAATTAAATGCTTATGGATGTTTATTCATCACATAGAGTTTTATCTATGGATTATAGTCAGTATGGAAAGAAATTAAAGCTATCATTTTATGCGCAACTATGATCTTGTGTTACTTTCAGTTGTAAATTATGTACTTTAACTTTCACATGTCACACTTATTATAGTTAGAACAACTCTTTCTTTATAAGTTTCACACCATATATTTTCTATAAGCATTATTATGATTGGAACATGTTTTATTTCATCCTTGGTTATGTTCCTTAAAATGATCACTTCATGTATAGTAGTGTTTTTCACTAAAATGTTTTAATAATATTTTTTTAAGGAATGTTTTTAAAATATTTCAATTGAAATATTATTTTAATTTAAAACCTCCCTTACTAGGCTGTCGTATGATCACCCAATGTTTTAACTTAAATTTTACAGGTTTAGTTTATTTCAGTTACACTGATTGGTGGTACCTTTGTGGAGATTCTTTTCTCTTTAAGTTTTGAAGTATTTTAATATTTGTATCTAGTTTTCTATAATCTAAACCAAAAAGATCCTCTTAAGTGGAACATGATGTGTAATTTATCATTTTTTTTATTACGGACCACGTTTTATTGAAACCGCACCGGCTCCAGGGCAGTCTGGGGCTGGGGCATGACATAAAACCTTTGTATTTTAATTTCTCTAGTTGAATCTTATGTTAATGAATAGTAGTAGAATTAATATTTTATATAGGAATAGATAGTAGTTCTATTCTTTGTAAAATCTCAATGATCAACTTACTTATCTCTTATAAGTTAGTCCAAAAAAGTTATCAATAAAGACATATCTGAATCAGTCCATCTCTAGAGGAAATATGGTATTTCATACTCTATTATAATCTAGGAAAAGTATGGAAAATTACGTTGACACTCCACCTATCACATTATGTTCAAGTCTAACTCGATTTTCTTTAACATCACTTTCTCCCTTGTGAATGTAGCTACCTTTCTTAGGTTATGTGAAAGGAACCCTCTCATGATAACAGTCAATATGTTCTTTAAATGTTACCAACCTATAGTAACCTATGATTTTCATACATATATATCAAGTCTTAGTATATGAATATTCATGGTATAAAATAATTATCCAAACCTGAATCGTATAAGTCTAGTTCTTTTGGAATCATGGACATGTAAACTAATAGTTCATAAAAGGTCTAAAATGTATCCTAATAAGATCATCATAAATATAACCCTTATTATACATATCATAATTATTACCTTTCTTCATAACCTATGGAATGGAAACATAATAAAGGGTTATATCAGATGCTTTGTAAGGGTAAATAAGGGAGATATTGATGATTATATAAGCATATCATGATCATAAGTGTATAATAATGAGACAACAACATTTAAAAATCAAAACTTACATATCATAGATCATAATATTGAGTCATGTAACAAATCACGGTAATTCCTAAGACATTAATCATAAATAAATCAATGAACCTGAACTATCAGATCATAAAATTTTCATAATACATGGAATTATGTCATACACGTAAGTATAGAAAATCATTTCCTCAATAGTCAAGGCTCATTTCCAAGACTATAATAGTGGATTGGGTTCACTCCCCAAAACATCATAGTAGTCAAGTTTCACTCCCAGTACTATCGAAGTGGATAGTGTCCCTTACTGATCTGGGTGCACTCTCCATTCCAATCATTTCCATCTCAAGAGATATCAATCTTCAACCATTTAATTATAATAATATATAGGTCCCACCCATCATTTAATATAAATCATATATATTTGTGACACATGATCATAAATAATTCATCATATTTTAACTCGTAGAATGAAATGGATTTCAAAAACATTTTATCATGTCATAACTTGTGGGAAAGAAACCGTTTTCAAAAAAATTTCACCAATTCATTATTATATAACCCACAGAAAACTAACGAGTTTCAAAAAAATATTATAATAATTCCTATAAACCTTATAGATAGAGGATAAGTATAGTATCCTTGTATTATATCTCCATTAACTCATAAATAAAATCGGGTGCTACGGTTGTTAATGAATATAAATTCAATTAAAATATCTCTAAAACATTTTTGATGAAATTACCCTTTCTACTTAAAAATTAATTTACAAAATCTAAAATAGTTAGAAAAAATTAAAGAAACCATTTTCCTATAAAATAATATTTTAAACTTATAAAATAAGCTTAAAATCATTGGGTTTCCATGATGGTGGTAAATTATATTCATGTCGTATATGTTAAAAAAATATTTCATTCACACTTTTATAAAAAAAGTCAAAAACTAACTCATTCATAAAAAAGAAAAGAATATTCATTTTCAAACATTTTAAAAAATGTAAACATGGGTAAAAATGATTTTAAATATTTCTTGAATAATATTAAAAACATTTTTAAAAATTTCTTATTAAACATGGACATGGAAGAGAAAGCGGTTTCTGACTGAAGAAATTTAATCGGTTTTCCTTAAAAATATTTTTGGGTCACTTCAGTACTTTAAGAGAGAAAAATTAAAGGAAAATTTATTAAAAATAAATGACCATATTATAGTAAAATTAATATGATTATTGATGTATATATCATAATATTTCATCATTAGAAACTTCTTTATAAACAATCCTAATAAACACTCACATTGTAACATAAAACCCTAACCTTAAGTTCCCTTTATTTTAAAATAAATATAACCTCATGTATAATGAATTTAAATTTATTATATTTATATATAAGAATAATAAAATTACTTATAATCTGATATATCATCCCTTCATAACCTTTTAAAACCCCTTTATCAATAATTCCTTAAAATCATTATTTCTAGGTGTTCAATGTTTAAATTACCATGGGTGTTTTAATTTAGTGGTTCCAAAACAAGTAATATGATCATAGTTCCATAATAATAAAAAATTTAATCATGATATAAATATCATATGTTTTAATTATATATATATTTTTTTTATTCTTCCATAAGTTTTATAGATATAAAAATGAATAACACTATTAATGAAGACGATAGAACGCACATACACATGAATGTTGATTTCACATTTTTATAGATGAAATTAAAGAAAGAAAAATAATAATTCACCACTAAATAATCATTTTTATGTTATAAATTTCATATATATTCATTAAATCTATCCTTTTTACCATCTAAGTAAAAATGGAAATGAAAAATGAATCACATCACTTCATAGAAGTGGTAGTCTACATGTACGCATGAGCGATGTTATAATTTTCAAATGTATTGGTAGGTGAGAAGTTAATTTTGATTATATAATTAATTAATTATAATTATTTAATAAATATAATATATAAACATTAAACTCAATATAATACTCATTCATAAAATATGGTGATGAAAAATGGATAGTATCATCGCATGGAAATGGTAAGCCATATGTACGCATGAGCGATACTTTAACTTATCATTTATTAGTAAAGAGGGTGAATGATGTTGGTTTCATAATCATAAAAAAATTAATTATATGTATTAAATTAAATTTATTATTTTATGATAAATATAATCTTTTTATAGGTGGTAGTAACGATATAATAAAGTGATTTGTTTATACGATTACCTCTTCTCTCAAAAAAAAAATTGATTGATATCCTCATAAGTAAGATGGAGTTAGTTTTTGGGAAGATTAGAACCTCTAGAATGTGTACAAGGAATTTAATAATGGATTTTAGTAGGGTATTTTTGAACTAGAAGGGTAAAAGTGGTGTAAATATGTGAGGGATGAGGTTTTCTTTTATAACCATGTTGAGCAGTACATTTGGAATTTCTCAAAATATTAAACGATAATAAATTAATTATAAACAAAATTACCTCCAATAGAATAGTAATTTTAATATAATATAAGATATGACTTTAATCCCATCAAAAAATATAATTTATATAAGTTCTGGTGGCATTTTTTACCATATCCATTTATTGACCCTTGGTTAACCCATTTTAATTTTAATTGAGGAAACACATTTTTCAATATTAAAGGGTTATAATTTTTAATTATAATTTGAAAATTGATCCATAAATGAAAAATATATGACTTTATAGACCATATAATATCAAACTTTACTAATTTCAAAAAAAATTAGTTTTAAATAATTTAATAAAATATTATTTTGATAAAATATTGTTATTTTTAACATTGGCACTATGAATTTAATTTGACTTAAAATAAATAAAGGAAAATTTTTAATTATAATATAATATTTTAACAAAACACTAATATGTTATATTAAAATATATAATTCTTCTAATACTATGAAATATTCATAATATATAACTTTTTATATTTTTAATATCTCTTATTTTAGTTTTTCATTAATTGAATAAATATTGTTTTGTGTTGTGTAAGAATTTTAGGTAATTATATTATAATTAAATGGCCTTAAAACATTACATAATCTTGAATTAAATGAATAATTCACATTGAGGATCTTTTCAGGTACAAAGTTTTAGAGAATTAGGACATAACTACTACATCTCAATGATTACAAAGTAGACACATCTACTTAGTTTCCTTTTTTTCACAAAATAAAAAATATTGAACAAAAGAGTCATGTCTACTTCCAAGTTTTAGATAGCATGAAATTTTATTGATCCCATCCTTGACCCTATTCCCCTTTATGTCATTTGAAAAACATTTCAAAAACATGGGATGAGCATAAAAAGCTCAGTAAGGGATACACAAAGAAAGAAAACATTAGATCATAAATATATACATAACATAAGCTTTTTAACATATCCCATGAAATCATAAGATTTGTGAAATACACATATAAATCATAAAAAAAAGGTAAGTTGAGGCATTCATAACATTCTTACGTAGGGAGTTACCCTCACGGTTATGTTTGGAATACTCATCACAGTATATTCCCTAAATCTCTTCGGAGAAACCTTAGTGTTTAACTCCTTCACGTTACCCAATGCATTGGAGAGCTATCTCAGGCTCACCCACCCTTAGTTTATCATGGAACCACCCGACATCATAAACAATTCCCAAGATCCATAACATAATTGTATCACATAAAACATTCAAAAAGGAAACATAACATTTCCACATTTCAATCACAAGATATCAATAAAACACATTGATATAATCAAAAAATTATCAAAACCATTTTCAATACCAAAATAAAATAAATGTAAAACATGTTTTTTATTTTTCTTTTAAAACATGTTATGGATTTTAGACGAAGTCGAAACTCAAATAATGGTCACGGTGGTGGAGAAGTCATTGTTGCCGCATACGTAAGACAAAAAAACATTCCTTTTGTCATTTAGTAAAAGGATTTGTGTATAAATATTCAATTTAAATGAAATGAAAATTAAAAAGGGTTTTATACACCGTATAAAATAAAGTTGTGTAGAAATCAAAAGATGCCTCATTGAAAGGAGATTGAGACAAAGTCTCGTACAAAGATGATATCCTTAGATTAAAGATAAATCAATTACATAATTATGTGTGAAAAATATAAATACACCCAATATAAGTGGATATTAAGTTTAAAACAATCATAGGTCATCCAAATATATTCATAGTACGACATAATCAAGAAGTAGAGGTTTAACCCAAAGAATTGAAATTGGGTTAAGATGTTCCCTTACAGAAATTCGACAGCCTAATGACGTCACTTTAAAATTCATAAAATGAGTTTATGAGAGATAAAAAGGGTATCTCATCACTTGGACATAAAATTTACAGAAATAAGGATATATAAGAACATATACCAACATTAAGAAGATGTAAATTAAAATACCTAACAAAAAGAATTCTTTTAAAAAGAGGAGGGTGAAAGGTTCCCTTACCGATTTGGGTAACTTTCGAAACGTACACCCCATGAAAGAAGGACTATTGAATGTTAATGTAAACACCCATAAATGAAATTATATTAAACAAAGAGTATAATAATGGGAAGTATATACACCACTCTAATGATATAGTGGAAAATATAGCATGAATCTCACGGGAATAAATAATGAGATAAAAATCACTTACCTTGTTGTAATAAATCAAGTCATATGACCAAAATATAATAAGAACCAAATTAATAATAGATACCTTTAATATAAATAGAATTATGATAATATATATCAAATGGAATTAAATAATACACCAAATTCAATAAATAATTGGAGAACGATGGAAATCTCCCGGAATTAAAAGTGAGATAAGAACTCCCCTTACCTCAAGTCTGACTTGTCTTGTTCGTTTCTTTATATTCATGAATAATAATATTAGGTCAATTTATAATTTATTAAGGAATTCCTTTAAATTTTATTATTCAATTAATATCACATATTATCATGTTATAATAATTAGTTAATTATGTGAGTTCATATCATACGTTTTATCGGTGTTCGTTACATGAGTCAAAAATGAAATTGTTTGAAAATAATTGTCCATGTACTTATAATTACATAATCTCCAGAATTTTATTAATGATTTAAAAATCATATATATCCAGTATATTTTCATTTTATAAAATTCCATAAAATTTGGATATAAAAAATGAAATTCACCATTCATGGAGACGGTAGGCCGTATGTAAGCATGAACGCTACATTCATTTCCTTGTCATAATAAAGGAATTAAAACTAAATGAGACATATATATATTATAATTACAGTATAAAATATATGTTATATAGGTAAAATAAGTTCATTAATTACACTCTTTGTAAATTCTATGTTTGGCATGAATGATTCACATCACTTGAGGGGCGGTAGTCCACACTTCCTCAGATGAAATTATCGCAGTTCCACAACATGAAAAGCATAACGATGTGATTTAAAAATAAAACTCAGAAGAATATAGAAAAACCTAGTACCATATATATCATATATAAATATAGTTACTTAATAATATCCACCATTAAAGGTGTTAAAAGAATATTGAACAATCATCGTTTCATGAGGTAGTAATTCACCACCCATAGAAACAGTATGTTCTTTAACCATTAGACGGAGGTGTGTGTAAGTTTAGGTAGAGTCATTATTATAAAAACATCCTAGTATATTTAGTATAATGTTGTTATTATGGGATCAAATAATAAGATGATAGTGGTGAGTGAATAAGGAAAATAAAAGAAAGAAACTTGAGAGAAGACATTACCTCTAAATCGGGTAACCCATTTTGATTTGAGCCAAAGGCTTCTTTGGAAAGACTTTTTCCCAATGCGAGGCTTCTAGGAGTAATATAGGGATTTCTAGAGATAATATGAGTAGATTTTGGATGATCCAACTGCTTGATAGGTGTGGGTAAGGGGGTAGAGGTGGGGTCCTTTTATAATAGGGAGGAGGGTCACTTTTGGAAAGTCTTGAAATGTTACTTTATTATAAAATGGTTTTCAGATTTTAAAGGTCCAAAAATGATATATTGTGAGGATAAGGTGATAAGAGTTCGAAATACACCCATAAAATAGGTTTTAGACAAGTTTAAGTCTTAGATGTTATCTTATCTTTTCATTTTATTTAAATCTTTCATTAATGAGGTAGTCACTGCATCATCATGGTGTCATAAATATATTTATTTGTTTGATGTATAAAAATTATAAAAAAAATAATTATGTAGTAAATATTTTTAGCTTTCCAATGACTATTTATAGTCTAATAGATCATTTATGTAAACAAAATCAAAATTTGGTTACTTAGGATATAGAAACCTTTGTTATATTTCTCTTCTTTTTTAAAAAATAATTTCATAAATGTCACTATCACACCCATGTGACTCCATGGGCCCTCAAGTTTGGTAAAAAGATTCCCATGGTCAGAAATGGCTCAAAAAAATTTGGACACATTTTGGGGTCATTTTATATTAATTATGATATTATTTTATTACCCTTAACTACCCGATTATTAATTAATCACGATAATTAAAGATAATTACGGTTGTTACTATTCATAATGTCCAAAAACAATAGAGTATTAGTTAAATAATTTGGAACATATGATTCCAAATATGGAATCCATTTTACAAAATTCCAAACATAGAAATTTCAGTAATTAATTTAAAAATAATTCTCGTTGTCACAACCAAAGACGGGTTTTTAAGAAGTAAACATTTATCAAAAGAGTGACTTTTTTTACATCCAATTTAAAGTCAAATTACTTCCAATGAACAAAATTGTATTAAGTGATAAAAAAATATAATTCAATTACACTTTAAATGTAATTAAAAGCACCATCTAACTATATAATTAAATTTGATTAAAAATCAATTTTGAAGTAAAATGCAGTATTTTTCACTATTCATTAAAAATGAACATTTGTCAGAAAAATAACAAAAATTTATCCAAAGTATATTTTATATTCAAAATTCAAGAATTATTTCCATTTTACCAAATTCAAAACATATAATTTGTATTAATTATTTTTATAATTAATTCTTGTTGTCGAAACAAACATCATGTTTTTTTGAAACAATATCTATCAAAAGATTGACACTTGTTTATGTCCAATTGCAGAGTGAAATTAATTCCAATGACCACCATTGGATTAAATGAAAAAATATATATTTAAACTGAAATTTAAACCCAATTAAAAAGATAATCTAACCATATAAATAAATTAGATTAAAAGGAGGTTTTGAATTAAAATACAGCATTTTCACTATTCATTAAATAATGAACTTTATGAGAAAAATAACAAAGATTTACACAAAGTAAGTTTTGATTTCCCGATTCTAAAGAAGGATTTTATTTTGTCAAATATAACATATAAAATTGACAAAAAGTAGTTTTAAAAAAGGTTCTCCATCAAAAGGCGGTTAATCGAACTTTTAAAGAATATTAGAATATTTATGCTTAAAATCGAATTATTTTCTTTTATTTAGCCTCTAACTTTTATTGGATAAATGTAAAAATATTTAAAAAACATATATAATAATTTTTTAGTCATTTCTATTCATTCCCTCTATTACAACGTCTAGTCATTAACTACCATTTAAAATAATATTATTATATTATTAGTGTGCAATGTAAGATTTCAAAGAAACTCGTTGTTGTGTACTGGGTACGCCATCGAACATAGCATTACTTTTAAAGTAATATTAAAATTTTATTCACAAATATTAATAAATATGAAAATGTCATATTCTTTATTTACCCATGATGTTACAACCTTCCCCCCCCCTTTTGGGAATTGTGTCCTCGCAATTTTAAAATTGGGCTTGGAAACATCATTAAAAGCCACACATCGGAAAAGAAGTAAATTAAACTATCACTTTAAATGAAAGAAATTAATGTAAAAAGGTCACCCGAGACAAAAGATTATAGGATTCCATGAAAACATGGATATATAAGAGAAACAAAGGGTCGAGTTCTGATGGAGAGTGATAGAAAACATGTTTAGGAGAAATTTAACCAACAGAAAATCACTAACTTGTGATGGGTTAAACAGTATTTGATTCCCCAGTAGGAAAAGTTAATAGAAAAATTTTTTGTTTTAACTTACTTTTCATTGAAAATTTTGTTTATGAGATTAACTAAATCATAAGGAAACATACTTACTTGTCATGTAGACTTTCATATCTTACTAGATTTATTACACAAACTCATATTTTCTCCAAAAGATGAGTATTTAGTATGTCTTTTTCACATTAAGAGCGCTATAATCATCTTCTTAAGAATCACCTAATCTGAAAAGCATGAAATATATTTTTCCCATGACTTTATACCTTAACCAAAACCAAAATTTTTAGTACAAGATTAGATAATCCCCAAAAAATATAATATTTTACAAAAAGAAAAAGTACTCTCAATCTCCAAAATTCAACAAAAAGAACACAAGGTTCAAGAATGACCATTAAATAGACAGCTATCTATAAAATTATTCAATGAAATCTAAACTAATATTGAAACACAAATCTCTAAAGTATTAAATCACATAGACTTCCCAGGTAAATCTTAACATTTATCTCCAAATAACATTAGTTACTCTTAAAGTCTCATACTGAAAAGTAATTAACCTAATCACATATCCTCCATGACAGGTTAATAATTTCCCAAAAACCAACTTATTCCGGATATAAAAGATCATCTAACTAAAAATAATTAGGCATACTAACCAGTGACTACACGTAGTCCAGTGGTAGATGATAAATACCAATTTCACTTTGGTTTTGGGTTCGATTCCCGCATCTCTGTCTGACACGACGGGTTTCCACATGTTTTTGTGTGTTGTCCCTTTTTAAAAACTACATAATTTTATTATATTCCCAAAAAGAGATAAATTCATCAAAAATAACCATAACATATTTTAACAACAAACGTTATCTAATAACTTTCGTTTTGCATCCCAAAATGTATTAACCAGTAATTACTTCAAATTCAAGGATCATATAAACCCAAATGGTTCTTTACAACTATATCCACAAAAGAAAAGATAATTATTCCTTGAATAAAATTTTCATATATCAAACATCAAGGCTACACATACTATAAAATTTATTCTAATGTAATCTCATCATCAAAAGAGCCTTAATAATTATATGAATTTCACCATCCTAAAATCTATCATAACTCTTGAATCCCTTATATGTTGACTTCTTACTCATTCAACATTCTTTATGATCCATTGAACATTCCTTTCCAACTTATTCGGAAATAATTATTTCCTACAAACAAAATCATGAATCATATCGTAATATTTCAATAATAGGAAAACATATGTTAAGAAATAATTCATACCTTTCATTGGTCATTGTCAGTTTCTTCATCCACAATCAGAATGGAATTAGGTATTGGTAAACAAATATTTTTATGATCTTTGTGATCTCATTCCCAAAACTTCTTTGCAGGATATGTGTTTTTATAATGACCATGTACACCACATTTAAAACATTCAATTGATCCTTCAAGAATAACTTCTTTCCCTTTCATAGAGTCAAATAGATTCTTCCTTTTTCTATGGAAGGTTCTTGATTTATGACCTTAATTTCCACATCTATAGCATCTTTCAATACCTTTGAAACATTTTCCTATGTGTTTCTTTCCACATCGTTGACACATAGGTTTCTGAACTTACTTACCCTTATGATTATTAATTGAACTTCCGTAGGGATTTTTTTCTCGCAAATATGATGACTTATAAAAATCACTAGGGTTCATGTGGTCAATAATGACTCCAGATAGTTGGTTGAGAATAACCACAAGAGTTCTCATTGTAGCTCCCATATCATTCAGTTGCTCGTTCAAGAAATTGTTACAGTTTTCTTCACATCCACTGTTACTTTGGTGCCTTCTTGATCCATCCATTTACTAAAACTAAAAAGATCAGTGTGATTATATCAGTAAAATCATCATATAATATCTTATGAGGAGGTTAAATACTAAGATATAATTAATCATGTTATCTTAAACTCATTGACCTTATAAAAATAACTATGAATCTTTCTAAAATCCTAACCATTATGGTAATTTCAGGTGTGCTTAAAGAATACCATATCCTCTAAAGTTATATAAACCAATCTCTGATACCAACTATAAGGACCCGTACTTAAAACATTACGTAATATTTAATTAAATGAATAATTCAAATTGAGGATCTTTTCAGGTTTAGAGTTTTAGAGAATTAGAACATAACTATTACATCTCAATGATTACAAATTAGAGACATCTACTCAGTTTCCATTTTTTCACAAAATAAGAACTCTTGAACAAAAGAGTCTTGTCTAATTCCATGTTTTAGATAGCATTACATTTCTTTGATCCCATCCTTGACCCTATTCCACTTTATATCCTTTGAAAAACATTTCAAAAACTTGGGATGAGCACAAAAAGCTCGGTAAGGGATGCACAAAGAAAGAAAACATTAGATCATCAATTTATACATATCATAAGCTTTTTAACATATCCCATGAAATCATAAGATTTGTGAAATACACATAGAAATCATAAAACATAAAGGTTACTTGAGGCATTAATAACATTCTTACATAGGGAGTAACTCTCATGGTTGAGTTTGGAAAACCCATCATAGTATATTCCCTAAATATCTTTAGAGAAACCTTATCATTTAACACCTTCATCTTACCCAATTCATTAGAGAGATATCTCAGTATTACACTCCATTAGTTTATCACTGAAC
Source organism: Viscum album (assembly GCA_963277665.1). NCBI lineage: Eukaryota > Viridiplantae > Streptophyta > Magnoliopsida > Santalales > Viscaceae > Viscum > Viscum album. The sequence continues at coordinate 1,842,222,876 of OY728157.1, read as the reverse complement.
CACCCGACATCATAGAAAATTCCCAATAACCATAACATAATCGTATCACATAAAACATGCATAAAGGAAACATATCATTTCCCCATTTCAATCACAAGATATCAATAAAACACATTGATATAATAAAAACATTATCAAATCCATTTTAAATAAAAAAATAAAATAAAATTAAAACACGGTATTTATTTTTATTTTAAAAAGTTATGGCTTGTAGAAGAAGTCGAAACTCCAATAATGGTCAGGGCGGCAGAGAAGTCATTGTCACCGCATACGTAAGAAAAAAAACATTCATTTTTTCGTTTAGTAAAACGCTTCATGTAAAAAGATTCCTTTTGAATGAAATGAAAATTAAAAAGGTTTTTATACACCGTATAAAATAATGTCGTGTAGAAATAAAAAGATGCCTCAATGAAAGGAGATTGAGACGAAGTCTCGTACAAAGACGGTATCCTTAGATTAAGGATAAATCAATTACATAATTTTGTGTGACAAATATAAATACACTTAATATAAGTGGATATTAATTGTAAAAAAATTAGAGGTTATCCACACATATTCATAGTACAACATAATCAAGAAGTAGAGGTTTAATCCAAATAATTGAAATAAAGTTAAGAAGTTCCCTTACAGAAATTCGACAGCCTAATGGCGTCTCTTTAAAATTCATAAAATGAGTTGATGAGAGATAAAAAGGGTATATAATCACTTTTAAATAAAATTTACAGCAATAAGGATATATAATAACATATCCCAACATTAAGAATATGTAAATTAAAAGACCTAACAAAAGGAAGTCTTTTAAAAAGAGGAGGGTGAAAGGTTCCCTTACCGATTTGGGTAACTATCGAAACATACACCCCCTGAAAGATGGACTATACAATGTTGATGTAAATACCCATAAACAAAAGTATATTACACAAATAGTAGAATAATGGGCATTACATACACTACTAAAATGAGATAGTGACAAATATAGCATGAATCTCACGGGAATAAATAGTGAGATAAAACCCCTTACCTCGTTGTAATAAATCGAGTCATATGACCAGAAGATAATAAAAACTAAATGAATCATAGAATACCATGAATATAAATATAATCATGATAATATATATCAAATGGAAGTACAAAATACACCACATGCAATAAATAATTAGTGAACAATGGAAATCTCACGGAATTAAAAGTGAGATAAGAAATCTCATTACCTCAAGTCTGACTTGTCTTGTTCGTTTATTTATATTCCTGAATAATAAACTTAGGTCAATATATAATTTCTTAAGGACTCCATTTAAAGTTTTTTATTCAATTCATATCACATATTATCATGTTATAATAATTAGTTAATTATGTGAGTTCAAATCATACGTTTTGTCGATGTTCGGTACATGAGTCAAAAATGAACTTGTTTAAAAAGAATTTCCCATGTAGTTATAAGTAAATAATCTCCATAATGGTATTAATGATTTAAATATAATATATATATTTATATATTATATATTCATTTTATACTATTACATAACATTTGGAGATAAAAAATGAAATGCACCGTTCATGGAGGCGGTTGGTCGTACGTACGCCTGAACACTACTTTCATTTATTTTTCAAAATAAAGGAATTAAAACTAAATGAGACATATATATATATTATAATTACAGTATAATATATATTTTCTATAGGTAACATAAGTTCATTAATTAAATTATTTATAAATTCCATTTTTTGCATGAACGAGTCACATCACTTGAGGGAGCGGTAGTCTACACTTCCTTAGATGAAATTATCGCAGTTCCACAACATGAAAAGCATAAATATGTGATTTAAAAATTAAATTCAGAAGCATATAAAAAAACTAAATACCATATATATCATATATAAATTCAGTGACATCATAATCGTCACAATGAAATGTGTTAAAAGAAGATTGAACGATCATCGTTTTCTGAGGCAGTAATTCGTCACCCATAGAAACAGTATGTTCTTTAACCACTAGACGGAGATGTGTGTAAGTGTAGGTAGAATAATTATCATAAAAATATCCTAGTATATTAAGGATACTTGTTTTATTATGGGATCAAATAATAAGAATATTTTGGTGAGTTAATATTGAAAATAAAAGAATGAAACTCGAGAGAAGACATTACCTCTAAATCGGGTAACTCTTTTTGATTTGAGGAAAAGGCTTCCTTGGAAAGACTTATGCCCAAAGTGAGGATTCTAGGAGTAAGATAGGTATTTTTAGAGATAATATGAGCAGATTTTGGACTATCCAAGTGCTTTAGAAGTGTGGGTAAGGGGGTAGAGGTGGGGGCCTTCTATAAGGGGGGAGGGTCACTTTTGGAAAGACTTAAAATGTTACTTTATTATAAAATGGTTTTCAGATTTTAAAAGTCCCAAAATGATATATTTCAATGATAAGGTGATAAGGGTTCTAAATCCACCCATAAAATAGGTTTTTGACAAGTTTATGTCTTATATTTTATCTTATCTTTTCTTTTTTTTTAAATTGTTCACTAATGAGATAATCACTGCATCATCATGGTGTCATAAATAAATTTATTTATTTAATGTCTAAAAATTATAATAAAAGTCATGATTTAGGAAATATTTTTATCTTTATAATGACTTTTTATATTCTAAGAGATCATTTATGTAAACAAAATTAAATTTTTTTTAATTAGGATATACAAATCTTTGTTATATTTCTCTTCTTTTTTAAAAACTAATGTCATAAATGTCACTATCTCACCCATGTGGCTCCATGGGCCCTCAAATTTGGTAAAAAGCTTCCCATGGTCGGCCATGACTCAAATAAGAAAATTTTGACACATGTTGGGGTCATTTTATATTATTATGATATTTTTTTATTACCCTTAACTACCGGATTACTTATTAATCACGATAATTAAAGATAATTACCGTCGTTACTATTCATAATGTCCAAAAACAAAAGAATCTTAATTACATAATTTAGACCTTATGATTCCAAATATGGAATCCATTTTACCAAATTCCCAACACAGAAATTTTAGTAATTAATTTAAAAATAATTCTCATTGTCACAACCAAAAACGGGTTTTTAAGAAGTAAAAAATTTTCAAAAGATGGACTGGTTTTTACATCCAATTGAAAAGTGAAATTAATTACAATGAACAACATTGTATGAAGTGAAAAAAAAAATTCAATTATACATTAAAACCAATTAAAAGTACCATCTAACTATATAATTAAATTAGATGAAAAAGTAGTTTTGAAGTAAAATGCAGTATTTTTCATTATTTATTAAAAATGAACATTTTTCCGAAAAATAGAAAAAATTTATTCAAAGTAAATTTGATATTCCAAATTCAAAAATTATTTCCACTTTAAAAAATTGAAAACATAGAAGTTTAATTAATTAAATTTTATAATTAATTCCCACTGTCAAAACAAATAGCGTGTTTTTATGAAACAATATCTATCAAAAGATTGACACTTGTTTATGTCCAATTTCAAAGTGAAATTATTTCCAATGAACACCATTGGATTAAATGGTAAAAATATATTTCAACAAAACTTTAAACCCAATTAAAAAGATAATGTAACCATATAAATAAATTAGATTAAAAGGAGGTTTTGAATTAAAAGACAACATTTTCACTATTCATTAAAAAAATGAACTTTATCAATTAAAAAATTACACAAAGAAAATTTTGAGGTCCTGATTCTAAAGAAGGATTTTATTTTGTCAAATATAACATATAAAATTGTCAAAAAGTTGTTTTAAAAAGGGTTCTCCATCAAAAGGAGGTCAGTCGACCTTTTAATGAATATTAGAATATTTATGCTTAAAATAGAATTCTTTTCTTATTTTAAGCCTCTAACTTTTATTGGATAAATGTAAAAATATTTAACAAACATATATAATCATTTTCTGTTAGTTCTATTCATTCCTGCCATTACAACGACTAGGCGTTAACTAACATTTAAAAAAATATTATTATATTATTAGTGTGCAATGTAAAATTTCAATGAAACTCATTGTTGCGTACTGGGTATGCCATCGAACAAAGCATTCCTTTTAAATTAATATTAACATTTTATTAACAAATATTAATAAATATGAAATTTTTATATTCTTTATTTACCTGGGATGTTGCATATATAATACCTAAAAGTTATATATAAATTACCATCATTAATATATATTCATTATTCACAATATGAATACTATTATTCATTCATAACTAGTTTTTATACTTATGTGAACTCATGATGTATACTTAAAAAATAAGAGAGTGGTATTTTGTAACATTATTTGATTTTAAAATATATAATTCATTTCCATGGAAATATTTCCATTATAAAACTAAATTTTTTACCTAATGTGATAAGGGACAAATTAAATTCATAAAATAATAATTATGATGAAAAAATTATGGTATCATCACTTTTATTTAACCTAGAATTAACAGATTTACCCTTTATTGTGGTGATAAATTTTATTATGGTTACTATTCATATCGGTCGAAATAAAAGTGCCTATTTACCAATTTTAAACCCCTTCATTAAAAACATGGAATCCATTTTAATAAATTCAATACATTTATGTGGAATAAAATAATTTTACAATAAGCATGAAAAATACAACAAAACCAACTTTTTAGATAAATACATTTTAAGCATAAAACATGGATTAATATTATACTAGGATTATAAATATATTAAATGAATGTTAACATATTTTTTAAAATATAAAGTATATAAATTTCAATAAAATGATTCACCTAAAGTGATTAATTTAATTTATTGTGATAAAAATGCATTACGCACACAAAAATAATTTTTCAAAAAAATATTTCTTCTTCTTTAAAATGATTTTTATGTTCATTCTTTATAAATTAATAACCAATGAATAAATTTTACACATATGTGACAATAAATTTTTTTCATTTTAGTTACTACTATTCTTATCTACTAATCAAATTTATAGGCAATAAATTCCACATTATGTAATAATATTTTAATAGTATATCGAGGTTTGTTTAAACTCGGTGTTGTGTGTAATGTAGGAAACCAAAGATATTAAATTTATGTGAAAGAATATTTTATAAAATCTTGGGGTATTATATTATACCTAATTAAAATGAATGTATCCCTTTAAATTGACACTCTAATAATTTTTTTATATATTTTTTTTATTACATCCTTAGGTTCCCATGTAGCTTCTTCAAATATTTTATTTCTCTAGAGAACTTTCACTTGGTGAGTAGTCTTGTTCTATATAACATTTTCTCTATGGTCAATATTTCTACTAATTTTTTCCCATAAGAAATATAATGTTCCAATCTTATGATCTATGTGTTTATTTCATGTGATGGATCATGTATGTACTTCTTTGAGATAGATATATGGAACTCATTGTGAACTTTAGATAGGTTTGATGGAAGTGCCAAGAAAAAACTATCATCCCTAGTCAATCAATAATCTTGAAATGGCCAATATACATTGTGATTGTCTTTAAATTATTTTAGAATCTCATAATATTATTACATGTTAATATTTTCATAAAAAAATTCTCACTAAAATTAAATTCTAGGTCACACCGATGACTGTCAGTATACATGTTTTTCAACTCTGAGTTGTCATGATGTGGTTCTGAATAGCTCTAAATTTCTATATCATTTCCTTTACAAGATCAGTTCCTAATAGAGTTATTTTGGAAATATCATCTCATTATTTTGGATTACAACACTTCTATCCATAGTGGGATTCATAAGGATTCATTTATATGCTGGACTGAAATCTATTGTTGTCAGAAAACTCAACTAGAGGAAGGTGTTGATCCGAACCACCTTTGAAATACATAGAAAAGTATATAATCATATCCTATAGTGTTTGAATTATTCTCTCAATTTGACCATATTTCATAGTATATATACTAATTAAAAACTCAACTCTTTATCAAAATCCAGATAAATACTTCTCCAGAACATCAAGGTAAACCTTAGATTCGGATCAAATATAATATAATGTGGTAATACCTAAAAACATACCACCTAATAAAATTTATGATTAAGTTTATACAAAAATATATCCTTTCTAATGGTAATGAAGTGTTATGAATTCATAATGTGATTGACTAAAACCCATATATCATCATTCCCTTTCAATGTTTTGGGGATTATAATGAAAAAATCTATAGAGGTGTTTTCCCATTTCTATTCTTGTATGGTTAATGGTTGAAACATACCCTACGACTTTTGTCTCTCAACCTTAAATTTCTATCATACCAAGAACCAATATACATACTTATAAGTATATCTCTTAATATTTCCCGACTATAAATACTCTTCAATATATATATATATACATTTATGTACATCCATTATGAATATAAAATTGTAAATTATGAGCTCCATCCAACAACTCCTTCTTTAAGTATAGTATTTATAGAACACATACATGATTCCTAAAGCTTATAATTTCATCACAATATATTTTAAACTTAGAAACATTTTTCATCTTCTTCTATTGTTAAATATCTTCCTTTTATGTCTCTTTATTATTTACAAGGATATATTGTTGGGAACTAATTTTAGAAAGATAAAATTTCTCCCATTCCATTATTATTTCAAAATCCATCTTTAGAAAATCTATAAATATCATATCTTTTATGATCCTCATCATAGAAAATCTAGCATGTTCTTTTAATTTCAGAGTATCTTCTACTTTATTCACTTTTCCATGATGGTGATGTATTGTGATGTCATATTCTACCTTAATTATCTATAATTATAATTCTTCTATATTTTTTATAAAATAATTACCCTATATCTCCCAATCATGATTTGGTTAATTTTTATCATTAAAATTAAATTGTATTGAGTTATAACTTATCATCGTATCATTTTGTATGATAAACCATCCCAATCCTTTATTTGATACATCAGTATAGATTACAAATCCTTCTCTATTATAGGGTAAAGTAAGAATAGGTGCATGATCTAACCTTATCTTTATTGTATTAAAATTTTCTTCACATTTATATATCTAAAGTAATTTATCTCATTTTTGGGTAAACTTGGTTAGTGGATTAGACGATCATGAGATATTCTCCACAAATAACCGATAATATCTATCCAAACCAAGAGGAAAATGGATCTTAATCACACAGGTTAGTCTAGAACCACATTCAATAACATTTTTCCTTTAAGGATAAACTAATATACCCTCACGTGAGATTATATGACCAAATAATATAACTTTATAAATCTATATTTAACCAATTTTAACTTTTCCATAAAGGGTATTCTTTTTTAGGGTCTTTAGTACAATTATAAAATGATCTTAAAGATCTTAATTTCTCATTGAACATATAATAATATAATCTATAAAGACTATCACAAACTATTTAAGGTAATATCTTAATACTTTATTCATTAAATCCTTGAATATAGTGGGAGAATTTGTAAAATCAAATGGAATCACTATAAATTCATTGATTCCTTACCTTGTAAGGAATGTTGTATTAGGTATATCCTACTTATTATCCATCAGTTGATTATATTTATAATGAATATGAATCATATAAAATTATTTACCTCCACACAATTCATCAAACAAGTCATCAATACAGGGTAAAGGATACAGGTTCATGATATCTATCTTGTTATGTTCTTGATATTCAATGAAGATTAACATTTTTTCATCTTTATTCTCGATAAAAACTACTAATTCCCACATGATGGTGTAGTTGGTTGAATTAATACCATATAAATATTCTCTTGGAGATTCTTTATTAGTTCCTGCAACTCAATTTGGGCCATTCAATATAGAGTCTTTGAAATAAGTATAGAACCATGTATGAGTTATATTGAAAACTCAAAATTACAATTTGGTGGTATACCAGGCAATTCATCCATAAATACATCCAAAAACTATTTTACAGTTGGAATATAACTACTATTGGTTTTATCCCCAAACATTTTATATTAACATCCCTTATGAATAGGAATCATGACCCATACAATAGATGTAATTTCCATTGGAATTTCATGTTTTTCATCACACTGATAGACACTCAAATGTTTCTTCAGAATATCAAATGTAACTTACCCTATATGAAAATATATTTTTGTATTTATGTAAATAAATCAAACCCTTTCCCAAAATAACATAAAATTCATCTAATGGAATAATGATGAGATTTACAGGAATAACATTCCTATAGAAATCAATCTGAGAAGAATCATAGACATTTGATTTGATCATCATACCATTTGTGTTTTTACTACTAATTCAACATATAATAGTTGAGGTGGTATTGTGATACCCTTTGAAAATTATTTATATATAAAAGAGTGGGTATATCGATAATCAAATAAGACATTCAGAGTTCTAGATTGGGTAATAAATATACCTTTCTTCACTTCATTGTAATACTCAAAAACATTGTTGACACTCTGTATTGTCACATGGATGAAAAGGGGATAGAGAGAAATACCATAAAGAGAATATTATAAGGAAAATGAAGAAGGGAAAGTATTGAAAATCCCCCTAGGTTCATTCTCCCAAGTACCCCAAAGTAGTTTCATCGCATAGGCTACATACACGTCAGTCTATAAGACTATCTTGTGCTTTATCCTACATGAACAGACTGAGCGAGACACCATATTGAGATAGAACCTTCACCTAAGGTCTAATATTTTCCTATAAATAGGACTATGGGAACTTTATTTGAATGAAAAAAAAATCTCGAAGGCCCAATGAAGCTCTAGTCACCTTATTCCTTCACCCAGCCCCTCCAAAACATTCTAGGTAACATTATAAAACATAAAGGGGAGTTAATTAAAGGGGGATAGTGAAACTAAATTCCTAACAGAGTCTAAAATAAATAATACATGTGTGATCCACTTGCTCACCTCATGGATAATGAACATTATCAAGGGTTCCCTTTCCTAATCAAGGGACATGCATGAGATGCCTGTGAGAACACCTATAGAGAGCCTTTAACTATTGAGTGTGGTATCTCACAATTTTAGTTTCCTAGGTGGTATGTCACCTAGGGTACAACCAGATCTCCTAGACCAACCTGCACGAACCCCCTGTGTGAGCCACCTTAGTTCTCCCTAATCTATATCCAATGTGATCCACTCATCAGGAATTATTCAAATCCATCCATTTTAGGTAATCTCTTCCTTTGTATCCCTTTTCTTAGAGATACCATGCTGAGGCATCCACCAATGCTTTTGTACTTATACAACCATGGAAAGTGGAACATCAACATGTCCCCCAATTTGGGTGTGTATTTCTATAATCATAGGTTTCATGAACTTGTTTGGTAGGTTGGTCAGGGTCCTCAAGGTTCATGTGATTTTATATTCCCATGGTCATGAGGAACCATACCCCATGGAATTTTTTGGGAGTTCTTGGTCTTAGATACTAGGGTTAGGATCATGTCCTCCCCTTCTCATCTTTGTGCCCCGGAACCTTCAATTCATGGCATGGAGGTTCAAGATTTAGATTTTGTTTCCATTCAACATGTAATGAGATCCTCCTCCTTCACTATGGGTACCATTTTAAGGAAAAACTACTATATAAATCCCCGATAATTTCTTGTAGTATGTTTCACCCTTGCTTTTCTCTACCTCCTAGCTGTTGGATCAGAGAGGGGATGGGAACCATAGCCCTATCCTCTCCCACCTACTACCTTATTTCCTCATTCTCCATACCATGTACCCATTCAATAGTAATGTGAAGAAAAGGAAGAGCTTTATCCTTGAACTCTTCTATCCTCCAAAGTGGGGTTAGAGGAGTGGGCATGCTCAATTCCCCATCCCTCTCCCTTTGGGCTTTTTCACCATGTCCACTAGTGGAAAAAAGAAGATTGATTGGTTTTCTGAATCTTTTACTTCCCCTTGTTTCTCACATAGAGCATGACTCATGTGTGATTAGAGGTTAGTGATGATCATGAAGTCCACACGATCTATGTAATTGAACTATGATAACCCTGATTCCTACTACAATCAGGATATGTAGGACACACACCTAGGGACCAAGCTCAATAAGAATCCCACTCAAGAGTATGCCCCAATCATAAACCCCAAATCACCATGAGTTAATCACCCCTTATGGTCCATTTAACTGGGTATCCTCCTTAGGATTAAGTCCCAATCATGTCATAGAATATTCCAATCATCATTTTTAGGAAAAAACTCCAACATAATCCTCTAGAATGGCTATACACCCCTATGATAAAAACCTTCTAAATGCCTCCATAGGTGAGGTTATTTATAACAAAACAATATGGAATTTGATTTCCATCCAAATGGGATACCTATGAATCCTCCATTAGTTCCAAACCTGAAACACCAAGTTAACCCTATTCTTTATGGTCCACATTCCCATTAGGGTCTCATTTAACCTGGGAAAACTATTCCTCCCATATTCCTTGGTCACATTTGATAGAAGTCCCACTCCAAACATTGACTAGGAACCTTCCACCAAAACATCATTGCCACATGATGATAAACTATATGGTTGGGTCATTATCACATAAAATTAAAATGTGATATGTGTTTGATTCTGAAATAAACACAACTCCCATCTCTCTAGATGATGACATACTCTAAAGTTCCCCACTAAGTGACTAGGAAACCAACATCATTGTAATAACGACCAAAGAATCTCTAAGTGGTATATAAGATGCTACCATCATTAGAGAACCTTGGATACATACAGATGATTCTAAGATCTATAGATGATAATAATTGATGGTTAACTCTATGATGAACCACATTATACATGGGAATAAATAAAGGATTCATGTACATTTCATTAATCTATAAAACAGTCCTAAAGTAGGAAATAATTCTCCCAAAATGGTGTGATGAGCCCGACCTCCCATCCTCTTGAGCAATGTGAGTACTTAAGAATCATTGGCCAAAATCCATAATGAGTGTTGATCTTTAGAAAGCAGGTCCCTTTTGATACACACCCAATGGGTGTTTTCCATCCCATTAACAACCCCATTGGAAACCATTATGAAATAGAAAATCTTTGTGAGGTGTGAATTCAAAGGGAAGAAAAAAAATGGGGATCCTGATGTGAATCATTAACCAAGAAGATAGTGTTACCCATATAACAAGCCCCTTTACTTGATAAAATAGGGTCATACAAGACAATCAATCACACATGTGTTCATTAAAATGAAATTATGCTTTAATGGGGTTTTCATGTTTGTGTTTTTCATATATCTATTAACTTATTCTCATAGATACCTTTAATCCAATGGAATCATTTAACCTTTCACCAATGAATACCCTAGTTACTACTCCGGTCATATTTTCATCCAAAAAGGGGGCACCATCACCAACCTAGAATGTTCAATGCTCTGTCTCAACCATGCAGGTCTGAGAGTACCATCAACATGATATCATCCTGACCCAAGAGGCTAACCGAAAGGCCCTCCGTCTCACCAATCCCCACCGATCATCTGGTCAATGATGACTGATGCTCCTAATGCAAGGGGTTTCAACCCCTATCTTCAACAGCTTCAAGTTATTATCACCGAAACGTGAAGAAATTCCCTCTTGTATCTCATAGAGGTGAATCAAGAGGAAATATATGGCCTCAACAAGAAGACACATGGCTCCTTCTCAAGGGATCCTACTAAAAATTGATACCGCCAAAATCTTGTAGTAGTTAACCATTTACATGATTAGGGTGTTTTCCTTGGAAATATGACCTTGGTCCTTCAAAATTAGGCATTCAAGAAGGCCTGTTGAGAATAGAAACTGGCCAACAGGGAGAAAGGTCACACCTCACCCCCTACGGATAATCCCACCAACATAATTTGGTGGAAAACTATGATCAAGCACAAACACCCACCATCACTAATTTAGAAATCCAACAGACATGCCAAGATAAACACATGGAAACCCAATGTACAAACCTAGTGGTATACTACAACTACGAACACAAACTTTCCTTCGCCCACCAAGACTACCAGCAGCCTCATCTAGAAGCACCTAGATAATTCAACTAGAAATTCTCAACAACGACCATGGGTAGACTCAACTCTTTATCCCCACATATGAGTACTGTCAGTATCCAACGATAGAAAGGTGAGGATAAGAGAAATCACATAAACCAACTCCAAATATAGAATGGAAATATTTATACATTATGGTCGCTAAATTCACTAAGAATATCTCAGAAATGGTGAAAGGGTAGATAAAAATCTCTACCCACGTCCTACAGACTTTCCAAGATATCATAACGGTGAAGACAGTAGTTCCTGAGGTACAGAAACATAAATCACTCCCCATAAGTGGGATGAATCACAACATAGCACCCCAGAGAATATATGCATGTCGTCTCCCATCTTGGAGGGTCTTTGAAAAAACTCTACCTTGTTATATGGAAAATCATATCTGGAACATACACCTGCTCCAATTTGAGGTAATTATTATATCCTAACAGCCACTCTAATATGGCTAAAAATAGTTTTCCAAGACAACCCCTACCCCCATCAAGTGGCCCCAGTAGCTTACAAGAAGGAATGAAAAATTAATCCTCAAAAAATAATACTAGATAGTAAAGAGACTCTCTACGATCTCTCTCTACTCAATGATGGAGTTATTGAAACCTTATAATGCTTATATATAGTATCTCAAGTTCCTACTCTCTGATTACCAAATTATTGGAGTGGTAGAAGTAATTGTGAAGGTCCCCTTCAGATACATCACCATGAAGGCATACTTCCTGAAAATAATTTGGTTGATCTTGAGAGGCACTCTCCCAATGAGAACCATAGAAACCCTCCATGTGGCGAGAATACCAAAGATAAAGAGGGTATTCCCCTTACTATAATCCACCATGGTGGTCCTCCCCATGATGGTATTCACTGATAAAGTTCTATCTATAATAGTATTTTACTTTTTCAAGATAATTCTCTGATTAGAATTGTAGTATAGAAAAATCCCTCCTATTGTGAGGCACATGAGAAAAAAATCCAGCCATATCTGATACTTCTTCATTTCATTTGAAATACTTTCTCAACCATAATATACTCCAAAGTGAGGATGATTCTATGAAACTCCTTTAGATCATCTGTCTTCCCACATGACATAGGAACACCCAACCTATCTCACTACTTATGATAAATTGGTCGGGAATCATTTTCTATGGTCTAAATAGGTAGAGTAATATCTAGAAAAAGAAAAATAATACATGTTGAGAATGAGAAAATATCTAGAAAAATATGACATTACAATCATGCTCTAACCTTTATCCACCACTCAATACAGTATTCCATAGGAACTGTTGGATGATTGTGTTCATGATATCCACCTCAACGTATGAAAAACTCTTCATCTTTTAAAGGAAAATTTATTACCCTACAATGAGTATCAATGTCATGTCATGGTAATAGAAGGGTTTCATAACCAAATTGACATAGCTTCTCTCAATGTTTCATGACATCCAACTATTGGGAAATAGTAAGGATCTCTTCAACGTGCATGACCCGGTGCATTAATGAGGTTGTAGCAATTAGTTGTAGATAACCTATCTGGTGTTTGTATCAGAGGATGTGGTGTACATGGGGTATTACAATTCATCATTGTCCACAAGCATAAAATCCATCCAAAGGTGATATCATGTGATGTCATATCCCAAATTAGGCACCGACATATGGAATATGTTCATAACCAAAGACTCTCTCAGAAAAAATATCCCCAAACGAATATCATAAACATTGGGCTAGAAGAGAGTAGGCTATTGAGATACACTAGTATCAGGAATCTTAGAATATCTAGAAAGTGATCTTTTTGGGAGATATTTTCTATAAGATAATGTAGAAGTCATAAATATCATAATAGTCTTTAGAGACTGTTGATTTAAGTGTGTGTTGAATGATTTAACCACCCCATATTCGAACAAAAATCTATATAATTATAGGACTAGCCATAGTAGTATCAGAAATGGTAGTTCGGGAGAAACCCCAGCCCCCAAGGTTGGGGGATTTTTTTAACCCAACCCTCAAGGTTTGCTGGCGCATGCCTATCGTGAGGTGTGGACAAAAATAATTATATTTTTTCTAGTGTAGTACAGTGGGTGACCAGGGTCGTCTCTCTTGTGGATCCTTTCAGTGTTGTTCAATTACTTTATCTAACTCACTTAATCTATCTCTTTTTGTGGTTTTTTTTATTATTTAAAACAATGAATTTTAATTCAAGAATTCTAAATTTATACTAAGATGAAAGTCTAAACAAAATGAAATTAGGAAGAAAGTACATGGTTTGGGGTTCATCCAGGGATTCAATCATTATTCTCTTTTATATGTTTGATTCTGGTTTGATAACTCAAACATGAAATCTCATGTTTGAATCATTATTATTTTCCAGAATAGAAATAGCTTGAGTTGCATGTCGTTGGGGACCGTCTCCTAATCAGGGACATTTACCTCTCCCAAGAATACTACTCAAGTCTATCACAAATCTAGAATAAACATTAAAGAAAACCCAGGAACTCCTTGACCTCCCCTAGGGCCAAGCATCGGGGTCAGCCTCTCATTTCCGAGAGTTGGAGATCACCATGGTGGATGGATAAGGAGAGAGAGAGAAAGAGAGAGATGAGAGAGGGAGAGAGGAAGATTAAATAATTTATAATGAATGTCAAAATAATAATAATATTATTATTATTATTACTTATTATTATTATTATTACTTAAGAAAATAGTTTTCGAAAAAGGAGAGAGAAATAAAGTAAAATAATTTAAAATTAAGATTGAGATATTATAAATAATTATTATAATAATATTAATAATAATAATAATGGTTTTTAATTATTATTATTATTGTTATAATTATATAAAAATATAAATGGTGGAAGCCAAAATAATAAGGCATGTATTAATTGAAAATAAATTCACATTACAATTTAAATTAAAACTAAAACAAAACTAAAATGAAAATAAAATAAAAAGAAGAAATGAGGGGGGAAGAGAGAGAAATAGTAGCCTGTGCCCAGGTGGGATCCCTCTTTGGCTACGGGTGTTGAGCTGATGATTTGAGAAGGAGGCAAGGGCCTCCTTTTATAGGCATAATTTTGTCCTCCAAAACTTTTCACATTGTTGGACCCTTAAATGGAATATTCACGCATGGACCTCTTCGTCAAAGTTATTCATAAATACTTTGTAGTTCGCCATAAACATTTCAGATCATATGGACACCAGATAAAGGAGTTATAAATTTTTTATTAGAGGATTATTCTTCTGGATGCAGCTTCTAGGAAGGTTCCTCTAAATGTATAACATTCAACGGTAGCCTTAATGACTTCAAAACTCCCTAAAATTTGTTTAAGAGACTCCCCTATCTATACTCGTTTTATCCTAGGTGGAAGCACCTCAATTGGATGTGTTTAGGTTGAGTTTTGGTTCCTTTACGGTGGTGGAGTCCACGATGTCTGCCTGGAAAATTGTAAACTTCATTGATTTTTTAAGCACTTTAAACAGTTGAATCAGCTCCTAGTCTAGAAGAAAAAGTTTAAGGAAATAAAATCAAGATTAAAAAAAGAATCACTAAATTTTAAATTATATCTTTTAATAAATGACAAAAATAACCTTATGGTCATAATCTGTCTGAAATCCAAAATTATGCACTTTTCTCAATTTTTCTCATTTTCATCATAAAATTCAAATTACCCGTTATTTTAAAAAAAAACTTGTAAATACATGGGGTTTATAAGTTAAAAATAGTAAAAAATACTCATTATTTTATTGAAAATATGCACATAAATTTGTTCGGCCATCTGCCAACTGGGCTAGAAGGGTTGTGAAAACAAAACAGGAATAGCCCCAACCCTTATGGTTGGGGACTTTTCACCTCAAAAACCACCTCCTCAGCAAGAATAAGTATTATTTTGATTAGGGAAGATAATTTAGAATGAATCCTCCCAGTTTATCCCATCCTTGGATTTGGTTTTCTCACTTGCAACACACAAAACTGAACTAATTTGAAATTCCCTTCGGGTTATAGTCCTCTGAAAAAGTTCCCAAAGAATTGGAAGAGGAGAGGAAAAGACCTCGTTGAGGTCATATAAGAATTCAGTCAAGAAAAGTCACTGATATAATGCCATCAGGTCATTTTTCGTTAGTTAACTTGTTCAATTCCACACTCACAAATTCCACAAAACATGAGGCCAATTCATACTTTCTAGAAGATGAATTTCTGGATCATAACGTGGTCCACACCAAAACAATTGAATAAGGTATGTAACACCCTAATATTTTATGGAAAGTTTTTCAAATAAATTAAAATTTAGGTTCATATCTTTCATTTCACTAAGTCAAACATTCATTTCACTTGCAACACGGATTTGGTGTATGATACACACAACACTGAGTTTCTATTAAACAACTATTTTTTTAATATAATTATCTAAATGAGATAAATATAACCTTTCCATCAAACATTGTTATATGAATAGTAATAACTAATTTTCAAATATTTTTTATATTGGTTTTATATAAATAAAACATACTAATAATAAAAGATATCATTCTTGGTAAATTCCTTCTATGCTTAAAAATACCATTCTCTCGAATGAATAGATTTTAATGTCCTTTTAATAAATATAATTTTACACAATCGTGGAAATTTATATTGGTAAAATAAATATAAATTTTAAATTTAGAATATCAAAATTATCTTATGGTGAATTTATGGTATTTTTCTGAAAAGTTTCAATTTTTGATGAATTGTGAAAAATATTTCATAGTAGTTAAAACCAAATTTGTCATTTAAATAATTATTTATCAACTAAATTGGTATTAAAGTCACAAAAGATAAATAATACATATATTAATCCAATTTAGGTCATTGGAATTGTTTTTATAAAATAATTATATATATAAATTATTGAACTTTTGAATGTCTCTTTTACCCACCTTCTAGCCACTTTTTTTAGATTAATAGTAAACGTAATTTCAATGATTATGTGAATTGAATTTTAAAAACTAGACATAAATGGTGGTAATTAAGATGAAAAATGGGATCTAAGTGGATCAGAATAATTTTTGGTGAATTGTAGCTTTTGATTTTTATTTACCATAGTTAAAGGTAAATACGATATTGAAAGGTATAATTAATGTTATGATAATAAAAAATTACCCAAGCACTTGTCCTGATTTCATTGGATAAGTTTATTTGAAACAAAATAAACCTTAGGTCAAAAATATGATCCAATTTAAACCACATGTGTAATATTATTAAATTTATTATAGTTTATTTAAAGAATAGTTAAAAGAGTCATATTAAAAAGTTAATAACTAAGTCATTTTTATATAGGGTTATACATAAGATAAATTATAATATAATAATTAATTTGAAATATATATTTTTTATTCATCATTATAATTTATTTTTAATTTTTTTAGAATAAATAACTTAATTACTGTTTGGTATAATAATGATGCATTAATTGTTTAATTAACTGGTATATCAAATAAATTATATTAAAAATATTAAAAAATATAATTTTACTTAATTAATGACATCGATGAGTTTTATGAGTAACTTATAAATTTTAGTGACATATTTTAAGTATTTTTTTAAAGTTATCATGTTTCCTTGATGGTGTTTAAAAATGAAAATGTTAAACATAATCAAAATTGACATAAATGATACTTTGAAATAAATAATATTTTATTAAATATGATAAAATTCATAAAAATATATTTTTTTCCAAATTACATGTATAGTGTTAAATATGTCATAAATTATCCAATTGGGGTTCTTTTGACATTCTATAGTAACTTTATTAACCTTATAGTGTAAAAAATTTAAGTTGTCACGGTAAGAGTAAAATTGTTTATCTAAGGGTTGAAGTCAAAATATAAGGTTAATTTTTTTACCTAAACATGTATAAAATTATTTTTTAGAGATTACTGAGACTCATACTCATGTAAAATCATAAATAACTCACTTTGGATAAATTAGAAATAGGAAATCAATTTATAAAAAATTAATAATTTTGGAGTTTCCCAATGCACCCCAGCCCCCTTATAAAAGGGCAATTCTCTTTCTCTTTTATTCAGACATCTAAAACCTTTTAGCTTGGCTAACCCCAAACTATTTATCCACCCAATTTTTCTCCTGTTCTCCTTTTATCCTTCCATTGGGAAGAAGGAAACTCAAGGAATTATTTTGAAACAAGCAAAAAGGAGTTACCTGATTAAGAGGTAATGTCTTCTCCCCAACTCCTATGCTTTATTTTCCTTCTCCAACCCCTCCATTATATTTATTAAATTATGGTATTAAAACACCATCATACTCAATATTATAGGATTTTTTATTAATAGGTTTTTACCTACACTTATACACACATCCTTCAAATGGATATTGAGCATATTGTTTCTGTGTACGACTAACTACTGCCTCATGAAATGATGATTGTTCATTTTTATTTTACCACCAATCATGGTGTCCATTATGATATACACTCTATTTTTATATATCATATATTATAGTTATTATTTCTTTAATATTCTTTATTAATTTTTACAACTCATACCATTTTAGTTTCCATTTGGTGTTAATATGATTATATCATTTGAGAAAGTGTGAACTACCACCGCCTCAAAGTGATGTGATTCATTCACACACTGCATTGAATGTTTTAATGATGGGTTTAGTGAACTTATATGATATAAAATTGATACTATAATAATTATATATATATATATATACATACATACGTATATATATATATATGATATTTTCACAACATGACAATTAAAAATGGAAATAACATTAATGTGTATGTACGGATTACCGTCTTCATGAACAGTGTCTTCCATTTTAAAATTATTTATTATATAGATTATTAAAATATACATATACAATATATAAATGATATTTATATCATGAACTAAATTATTTAATCATGATATAAGTATAAGGACCAATGATATAACAAATTAAGACACATGTGAAGAACAAAGCGAATATTACCCCAAGTAAAACCTTAACATTGGATCGTTAACAAGTGGGTAATGTAATGTCATAATAAAACCATATATGGTATTATGTAAAATAATAATCTTATATAAAATATTTATAATAAAATTATATTTTTTATACAGGAATCTTGTCTGAGTATAAAGCGAGTCAAGACACATGGTAATGGATAACATCTCAATCTAATTATTATTCGATATTTTTTATAAAAAATCATTTACTAGGGTTTATTTATTATCCATGTCCATTTTTTCAAAAAATTATTTCATAAAATGTTTAAATATTATTTTATATATGTTTAAAGTTATTTTTACCAATTTTTTACTTTTTACCACATGATTTGGAAGGAATCTTTCATTCTTTTTCCATATGAGGTTCTTTTTGACTTTTTTGATAAAATCATGAGAAGAATGTTTTTTATAAATTATAAATAATGAATGGATTTTTATCCTTTCATAACACATTATTTACATCAATCATCTTTTACAAGTTTGTAAGTTTATTTTAAAATAAATTCTTTTCATTTAAAATTGTGTGGTTTTTTATGTAAAGGAAATATTTTTTAAGAAGAAATGATATTTTCCTCAAGAATTAATTTCAGGTGTTTTATCAAAATAATTTTCCATATAATAATAAGTATATGTTTTAATTTTAATATCCCTAATATTTTTATGGTTTATTGTGTTAATGATTTAATTCTATTTATGAAATCCATTTATTTTACATGGATTATGTTATTATTGAATCATGTTTAAGAAACCCATTTTATTCCTTTGGTTTTGTTTATGATAAATGTTTTATTTTATTTAGAATATATAAGACTGATTTATTTATGATATTGGTGGTATATATATCTCTCTCTAATGAATTTGGTAATGATTTATATATCATGAGATAAACTATTATGGTCTTGGGAGTGAACGTTTACTACTAAGATGGCCATGGGAGTGAACCATGACTAATAAGATTGTATGAGGAGTGAACTCATGCTATTAAGATGGCATGGGGAGTGAACCCATACTAATAAGATGGTCTTGGAATCAGTTCCTTGAATACTTTGGAAATCAGTGTATACTTATGTGTTTTCCACACTTTTATATATTATTTCTAGGTCTTACTTTCATGGATTATTCTCTTTATTTAATTATGAATTAGGTTATATGAACTACCATTATTTATGAAATGATTATTTTTATGATCTTGGATATGCATGGTATGATATTTTATTATTTAGGATAACTTTCTCATACACTATATACTCAGGTTTATGCTTATATTTCTCCCTTTTTTACCATTACCGGGCATCTGAGCTCACCCCTTTTATGATTCTTTCTCCTAGGTTATGATGATATGTAAAATGTTTTATGTATCTAATAAGGTTTTTAGTCAATAAGAACCTAGTGGGAGATTATTTAGATCATTTATGTAAAAGTTTTAAGTTTCCATGTTCTCAAATCCACTAGACCAATTACGGTCTTTGGGAGTCTATTTGTATAATGTTTAAGTATTCTTCAAAAGTTATGTAATGTTAATGTTTGAAAATAAAGGGACACTATAAGGTGTGTATACCTAAAACTAAGGTCATTCCCTAAATTTTTGAACTAACCTGAACAATCCACATTTACATCATTTAAAGACGAAAAAAGGTAAGGGTCAAATCAGGCCTCACCTCATTTATGGAGTGGCCAAACCCCTTTCACAAGAGGAAAGATTTTCTAAAAAATATGAAGAGATGATGGAATTGATGAGATTTAATGTAGAATTAATCTGAGGAAGAATTCCTTCTAGGTATGTTCTATAAGAATATCCTCATCTTGCACTTCCAACTGTAACCTCTCAACAAAAATGGTTTGTAGTAGAAAATGAATAAAATTTGGAACATACTCTTAACATATGATACAAACCACTAATATATTTGGATCCTGTAGTAGGAGATCAAGAATTAACTCTGTTGGGTTCACAATTAGTGTAGTTCTAGACACATCCTTATAGGTATTCCCCTATTGGTTTTCCATAAAACTAACTAGCAGTTCTACTTCCAGTGGTCCTATAATTCATTGCACCTATTAAAGCTCTAGCTATCACACCCATTCAAGCTATAGTTCAAACAAAAATTCCTCAAATTATAATTAACACTACTGAGTCACTAATGGGTTGATTAGAATACATGGATGAATGGTGTATTCCGACACATCTCAAAAAGATGCCTTACCCAATATGGGTATATCAGACTCTTCCCCTACCAAACAATGGGAACCCTACATTTCCAATCTTCAATGGATCCAGAGACCCAAAGTAACACTTGACGCATTTCATTTCTCACTATGATACCATGATGGTACCCCTAAAAACATGATTCAAAGAATCTCAGGTGCTTCACACAATCACTTTAAGGACCATATTTTCTATGGTACATAAGTTTGTAGTCTTAGTTAATTATAGGGTGTGAAGACCACTATCAAAAGTTTCTCTTCCAGTTCATCTCAAAATTTCAAAAGAAAAATAGTATTTGATCTCAAAAATTTAAAACAATGGGTGAATAAAAGAGGCCCATGTTTTATATATCATTAGTAACAATTGACATACTACTTAAACCTACCACTCCCTCAAGAAGAGTTTTTTCCCATCTGGGTAGAAAATCTTCACGACCGATTTACCATGCCCTTAGTCCTTGTGAAATTCACATGAGTGTTTATGGACATTTCCTAAATTATTAAATAGTTGTAAAACTCTATCATAGAGACCATATCTAAGTATTTAGTAATTCTATCAACTCAGGGATGGAGAAAATTAAAAGAATAATCTACTGCAATTATACATAAGCAGGCCCATGTACCCACTCCTACTTCAAAGACCACACCATATAATATATCCCCACCACCTGAGCATTAGTATAAATTCCCGCCTCACCAGGATGATCCATGATGTTATAGGAATAAATATTTTTATGATAATAAAAATAATGTCTATTCTTTTTAAAATGAATAAGTCCATGGCTACTTAATCTCAACATTGGAAAACAACTTAGTCATGTTTCCAAAGCCCAATAAGCCCAGTCAAAAAAGTAAACATACCTCACAAACTAATTCTCCTTCCATTAGATGATAGGGCATCACATCCAAGATTTTTTTTATTCAAATACCTCATTCAAAAGATGGTGCAATTTGAGCAAGTTAAACTGAATAATTCCCCTCCTCAGGTTCTATATGTTTATTCTATTAATTTGGAGGTGGAAAATGAATGGAAAGAAGTTAAGAGAAATAAAATGCAAATGTTTTGTGACCGGATGGTCAGAAAAATGATCAACCAGACTCATGATATCCTTAAAAAATGTTTTAAACAAAAAAATTATCCCTTGAGTACTTCCATTACAATACAGCCAACTTCATTGGCAGATTAGTCCTTTGAAGGTTAGTCCTCTAAGAAAAGGTATAACTAGAAGAGTAAGAAAAACATGCAACAATATGAACCTGCACTAAATCCAAATTTATCCTTAACTTTAGTATACTTCATTCCAATTGTCCCAAATGTATGGGAACTTCCCTAACAAACATCACAACAATATTCAATCCATCATCCAAAGTAACCATTAGACTATGAGTTAATCATTGGTTCTGTTAATGTTATTCACTTAACGGATATATTCTCAAATGATGAGCATGGTTACAAACATGATATCTATACACATGATTGGGGAACTAAGGGAAGATTTTGTTATAGTCAATAACATAGGGGAAAACACGGTCATTCCAGGGGTCACTACTTTAACCATGCCTCTTGAAGAACTGTATATGTGGCTAAAACTCATGGGAAATATCTCCATTGAGCACATATAGAACAAAGGAGAACTTCCCCCATATGTGGTAGGGTTTTCTATAATATAATAATCATAGAATACTAGTTATAGGATATGCCACCATCTAATAAACCTTGTTTTGAAGGTGGGCCAAGCCAATCTAATCCACCATTAGCAGAAGCACTTCCATCACCTACCCTAAGGGATGTTCTATTCACAACAGAAACATTGGCTCCTAAAGGGCATGCAAAAGAACATCCCATGTTAGGAAGGGTAGACCTTTGGATCATAAATACGATATCTTTAAAAAATTGGCCCATGTTCCATCTATATTATCAATCATGATGCTTTGAGTCTATCAAAAGACCTCTGGGGAGAACATATTGAATCCTTTTGAATCCCCATGTATTTCTAGTTGTGGTTGTTGCAGCTGAAGTATACCGTGGAGAAAATGACCCTGAAAAATACCACATGGTTATTTATTTTATAGACTAAGAAAAAAATTATATCATATAGGTACATGTTAAACCCATTTATATATCTTTTCGGATGAATGACATCGATATTCCCCAAGACTTTATTGACAATGGTGTGAGTTTCAACCTCATTCTGATCTGTAAAATTATGAAATTGAGTTTCAATGAATCTCACTTTTACCAATCCACTTTAATATTATAGGGTTTTGAAAATAATGAGAAAAATCATCTTGACGATATCACACTCATAACCATGTTTTGGGATCTTAGTTCTAACTCAGAATTAATGGTTGTTTGGAAAGAAATAGTCTTCAATGTTATATTGGGAAGACCTTGTCTACACCAACATGTGGCAATTATTTTATCATTCCACCATGTATAAAATATTGTGTCAATAGAAAAATTGTGATATTTTATGGTGACAAGGACCCGTTGAACTCTTGTGAGTCGCAATACATTGATGTAGAAGGAAGGGAAACAATCCATGGTTGATAATGTCTCTTAGATCAATTCCCCAAATGGTTAAGAGATGCTTCTGGCCAATACTATCAAATAAACTAATGTAGATTACCTGGTCCCCATAAGAAAAATTGAAAATGTGATATAAGGCCCCAGCCTTAAACATTACTTAATATTGAATTAAATGAATAATTCACATTGAGGATCTTTTCAGTTTTAGAGTTTTAGAGAATTAAGACATAACTATTACATCTCAAAAGATTACAAAGTAGACACTTCTACTAAGTTTCCATAGAATAAAATAAAACTCTCAAAAAGAAACATGTCTAGTTCCACGTTTTATATAGCATGACTTTCCCTTGATCCCATCCTTGACCCTATTCCTCATTAAGTCCTGTGAAAAACATTTCAAAAAACTTGGCGTGCGCATAAAAATCTCAGTAAGGGATACACAAAGAATGAAAACTGTTAGTTTATCAAAACAACAAGTAAACCATGTATACTTTATCAAAGTAATACTTTTCACCTTTATGAAGTAGAAAAAACTCTTCATTGAATAAAAGATCATTACTTACCCTTTTTTAACCAAAATATTACCATAAAACCCATATAAAAATCACATAACATATAAAGGTAACTTGGGACATAAACATACTTAAATTGAATAACCATACGGTCAACTTCCAAACATATCACTTAATGGAATAGACATACGGCCGACTTCCATACCCAATGCATTGGAGGTTATAACGTAACCACCCATCCTGGTATTCACGGAACCACCTGTCATATGGTTTATCACGTAACCACCCGTCAAATGTCCAAGTACCATTATAAAATCATAAAACATAAAACAAATATAATGGAAAGAAAACATTTCCACACTTTGACCACAATATATCACATAAATATATTGACATAACAAATCCATTATAAAAACCATTTTCAATACCAAAATATATAAAAGAGTTTATGGTATTTATTTTATTTTAAAAACATTGTGGCTTGTTGAGGAATCCAAAGTCCAAATAATACTCGCGGTGGCGAAAAAGGTCGTTGTCACCACGTACGTTAAAAGAAACATTCCTTTTTTCGTTTAGTAAAACGCTTCGTAGAAAAAGATTACTTTTGTATAAAAGTAAAAGTCAAAGTGGTTTATACACCGTATAAAAGAAATTTGTGTATAAAACTAAATATGCCTCAATGAAAGGAGATTGAGACGAAGTCCCTTACCTCGGGTCTGACTTGACTCGATCATTCTTTAAAGTCCTGAATAATAAACTTGAGCTAATTTATAATTTCTTAAGAAACTTTTTCAAGTTCATTATTACATTTATATCACTTATTATCATGTTATAAACATTATGTGATCATTTAAGTTAATAATGATTGTTTTTCGATATTTGGTTCTTAAGTCAAAAGTGGACTTCTTACAATTACATGTTGTTCGTGTAGTCAAAGGTTCATTATAACCAGAATGATATTCATGATTTGTATATCATATATATCATATATATCCAGAATATACATGTAATTATAATATTACATAATCATTTATAGGTAAGAAATGAAATGCACCATTCATGGAGATGGTAAGCCGTACGTACGCATGAACGCTGCTTTCATTTCTATGTCATATTAATGGAATTAAAACTAAATGAGAGATATGTATATTTTAATTCCAGAATTATATTCATCATTTATATGTAACATACATCATTTATATCCATTATATATATGTACTTATAATAGTACATTACATTTGGGGATAAGAAATGAAATGCACCGTTCATGGAGACGGTAAGTCGTACGTACACATGAACGCTACATCCATTTCTATTTCATATTTAATGGAATTAAAACATAATGATACATAATAGTATTATAATTCCAGTATTTTATCATATATAATATAATTCAATCTATCATTTATACATACCACATATGGTATTAACGAATCAAATCACTTTGAGGGGGCGGTAGTCCGCACTTCCTAAAATGAAGATATCGCGTTTACCCATAATGGAAACCATAAAGGTATGTCATAAATGAAAAATGAAAAAGCTTAAGGAAAACATAAACATATTATATATCATATATAAATATAGTGTCTTCTTAATTTCTACCTTTTAAGGTGTTATATGAGTGTTGAACAATCATCGTTTCGGAGGTAGAAATTCACCATCCACAGAAACAGTATGTTCTTTAACAATTAGATGAAGGTGTGTGTAATTGTAGCTCGAATAATTCTTATAAAAACATCCTAGTATATTTCATATACTGTATTTGTTACAAATTAAATTAAAAAAAGAGTTTAGGTGTTTGGAGAAGCAAAATAAAACAAAACAACACAAGAGAAGACACTACCTTTAAAACGGGTAACTCTTTATGATTTTAGCTCAAAGGCTTCCTTGGGAAGACTTCTGCCCAATGTGAGGCTTCTAAAAGTAAGAGATGGATTTGGAGAGACAAAATGGGCAGTTGTTGGCTGATCCAAAGGCTTGAGAGGTGTGGGTAAGGTGGTAGAGGTGGGGGCCTTTTATAAGAGGAGAAGAGGGGCACTCTTGGAAAGTTTTAAAAGTTTACTTTATTATAAAATGAGTTTCGGTTTTTAAAGGTCCCACAACTATATATTTAGAGGATAAGGTGATAATAGTTCGAAATCCACCCATCCAATAGGTTTTTGACATGTTTAGGTCTTTTATTTTACATTATCTTTTCATTTTATTTAAATCGTTCATTAATGAGGTAATCGATGCATCATCATGATGTCATAAATAATTTAATTTATTTAATGTCTAAAAATTATATAAAAACTACCATGATGTAGGATATCTTTTTATATTTCTAATGAATATTTATAGTAAATAAAATGACTTGTATAACCCCATTTAAAAATTGTTTTAGTAAAATAACTCATGTTTGTGACATTTTAATTTTAACATTAAATAAAAAGTTATTAATGTCATTTTCCTACCAAAGTGGCTCCATGGGGTCCCCAAGTTGACCCATGGATTTTATTGGTTGGTCATGACACATAAAATAAGTTTAGTACATGTGTATAGGTCATTTCATATTATTAAAACATTATTTTTACCTTAAACTACACTAATTACCTCTAATCGCGATTAAAAACTTAAAAGTTACTATTCACCAAAAAAATTATTTTAATCCCATTGAACCAAATTTTACTTCTTAATGACAACCAAGTATGTTGGATTTTTGAAATTCAAAACACATAAGTGGTAAAGTTTCATTTAAACCAAAATTCAGTTTTTTAAGTACCACTTAGTGGTTTCACTATTCATCAAAAATTGATGTTTTTCAGAAAAATACCATAAATTCACCCTAAGATATATTTGATATTCCGAATTCAAAAATGATGTCTATTTTAAAAAATTCAAAACATATAAGTTTCATTAATTAATTTAATAATTAATTCACACTGTCAGAATAAATAGCGTGTCTTTATGAAACAATATATATCAAAAGATTGACACTAGTTTAAGTCCAATTTCAAAGTAAAATTAATTCCAAAGACCAAAATTGGATTAAATGGTAAAAATATATTCTAATTTCACTTTTAAACCAATTAAAAATATAATCTAATCATATAAATAAATTATATTAAAAATAGGTTTTGAATTAAAATACAACATTTTTCACTATTCATTAAAAAATGATCTTTATCATAAAAATACCAAAAATTTACACAAAGTAAATTTTGATGTCCCAATTATAAAGAAGAATTTTATTTGGTCCAATATAATGTATAAGAGTGACCAAAACTATATTTATAGACGGTTCTCCATCAAAAGGCGATAAGTCAACCTTTTGTGAATGTTAACATATGCCTATTATTGAATTCTTTTCCCATTTTAAGCCTTTATCATTTATTGGATAAATGTAAAACCATTTAACAAACATATATAATCATATTTTAGTTGTTTTTATTCATTCCCACCAATAAAATGGCTACGTGTTAACTACCATTCAAAATAATATTATTTTATTACTAGTGTGCAACGTAAGATTTCAAAGAAACTCTTTGTTGCGTATCGGGTACACTATCGAACATAGAAACCCCTTTAAAGTAAAATTAATTTTTAATTCATAAATGTTAATAAATATGAAAATGTATTATTCTTTATTTAACAGGGATGTTACATCCTTCCCCCTTTTGTTAATTGCATCCTCGCAATTTTATTCACTTATTAAAATAAGTGGGGGTATTTATCCCTCATAGCATTTTCATATTCCCAAGTTGCCTCCTCAACCATATGGTTTTTTCACAAAACCTTTACCTGGTGAATTACCTTATTTCGCAACAATTTCTCTCTTCGTTCAAGAATCTGGAATGGTTGTTCTTCATAAGAGAGATTCTCTTCCAACTGAACTACCTCTGGGCTCAAAACATGAGATGAATCTGGCATGTACTTCCTTAACATTGAAACATGAAAAACATTGTGTACCTAAGATAAACTCGGAGGTAAAGCCACTCAGTTAGCAACTGATCCAAGTCTCTCCAGAATTTCATATGGTCCAATGAACCTTGGACTCATCTTTCCTTTCTTACCAAATCACATCACACTCTTCCATGGTGAAACTTTGAGAAAAACATGATCACCTACCTCGAAAGATAGATCCTTCCTCCGGTTATCCGCATAACTTTTCTATCTACTCTGAGCTGTTCTCATGTGTTTCTGAATCAACTGAACTTTTTCTGCCATCTCTTCTACCAATTCTGGTCCCATCAGCTTCCTTTCACCTACATCATCCCAAAAAGCTGGAGTTCGACACCGTTTACCATATAATGATTCAAATGGAGCCATCTGTATACTGGGATGAAAACTATTATTATATGAAAATTCAACCAAAGAAAGATGTTGGTCCCAACTTCCCTAATAATCCATAGAGAAAGCTCGTATCATATCCTCCAAGGTCTGAATTGTTCGTTCTGACTGCCCATCTGATTGTGGATGAAAAGATGTACTAAAATTTAATTTAGTACCCAACAACTTATGAAGGCCCTTCCAAAAGTTAGAAGTAAACCTCGAGATGTCTTCGGTAATCCCACAACAAAGTCCATGAATATATTTTCCCATTTCCACTCTGGCACTCATAAAGGTTGAAGTATCCCTTTAGGTAACTGCTGCTCTACTTTAACCTGCTGACAAGTCAAAAACTTCACAGTAAAATCGGCAATATCTCTTTTCATTCCATCCCACCAAAAATACTCCCGCAGATCTCTGTACATCTTAGTACTACCAGGATGAACTAAAAATAGGGAACTATGAGCCTCACATAACAACTCATTATTCAACTGTGAATCACCAGGCACACATAATCTCTTCCCAAACCTCAAAACACAATCATTATCAATGTTGAATTCAGGCAACTTACCCTTCTAAACCAGCTCTACCTTTTTCTG
Source organism: Viscum album (assembly GCA_963277665.1). Classification (NCBI taxonomy): domain Eukaryota; kingdom Viridiplantae; phylum Streptophyta; class Magnoliopsida; order Santalales; family Viscaceae; genus Viscum; species Viscum album. The sequence continues at coordinate 1,842,193,710 of OY728157.1, read as the reverse complement.
CAACTCATTGTCTTCCCTCTGTGCTTGCTTAATTCTGTCTGATAGGGATGATCTCACTAATACCTAAAACAAAACAGAAGAACTTCCTGCACCAACAACTTCTATGCCAAAGTTCATCAAATCCTTAACCAAAGGATCATGTTCCAAATGAAACATTGTCAATGAAGCATTACTTTTTTGACTCAAAGCATCAGCCACTTTATTTTCTTTTCCTGGATGGTAATGAATTATACAATCATAATCCATGATTAATTCTAGACATCTCCTCTGTCTCATGTTCAATTCTTTCTAAGTGAATATATACTTCAAACTTTTGTGATCAGTATATATTTCACACTTTACTCCATACAAATGATGCCTCAAAATTTTTATAAAGAAAAAACAATGGCATCTAATTCCAAGTCATGTGTAGGGTAATTTACCTCATGAGTTTTCAACTGACGTGAAGCATAAGCAATTACCTGATCATTCTGCATAAGGACACAACCAAGTCCTTTCAATGAAGCATCACTATAGATAACAAACTCACCATTCCTAGAAGGAAGTGCCAAAACTAGAGCATTCACCAATCTTCTTTTCAACTCCTGAAAACAATCATCACATTCTTTTCTCCAGATAAACTTAACACCCTTTCGAGTTAGCTTAGTCATTGAACTAGATAATCATGAAAAAGTTTCAACAAACCTTCGGTAGCAACCTACCAAACCAAGGAAACTACGGATCTCAGTTACATTTGTGGGTCTTGGCTATTCTTCAACAACTTTTGTTTTAGTATGATCAACAGTTTTGCCATTTTTTTGAAACAATGTGACCAAGGAAAGAAATTTGTTGTAACCAAAACTCACACTTACTACATTTTCCATATAGTTTCTTTTCTTTTAAGGTTTTCAATATAACCTATAAATATCTTTCATTCTCCTCATTAATTATAGAAAACACCAAAATATCATCAACAAACACAACCACCATTTATCACCTGATTCAACTGAGTCATCACTGCAGCAAACTGTTTAGTTCTGATTCTGACCATCTTAGGATACTTATTTGAAAGGTCATTTCCCTCTGTATGCCTTCCCCCAGAAAAGTTGTTCTGTTTCCTCTATGGAAAACCATTCTGAACAAACATGTCTTAGATGAAGCAACATGGTAATCTTCAAATGCTATATCATTTAATTTTGACCATAAAAAAATACTTTCGGATAATCATTTAATAGAATTCTAACTCCTAAAGTTATCTAAACAGACCTCTGATACCAACTATAAGGCCCCAGCCTTAAACATTACCTAATATTGAAATAAATGAATAATTCACATTGATGATATTTTTGGGTTTAGAGTTTTAGAGAATTAGGACATAACTATTAAATCTCAAAAGATTACAAAGTAGACACTTCTACTAAGTTTCCATAGAATAAAAAAACTCTTAAAAAGAAACATGTCTACTTCCATGTTTTATATAGCATGATTTCCCTTGATCCCATCCTTGAACATATTCCACATTATGTCCTGTGAAAAACATTTCAAAAAACTTTTTGGTGAGCATAAAAAGCTCGGTAAGGGATACACAAAGAATGGAAACTGTTAGTTTATGAAAACAATAAGTAAACCATATATACTTTTTCAAAGTAATACTTTTCACCTTTATGAAGTAGTAAAAACTATTAATTGAATAAAATATCATTACTTACCCTTTTGTAACCAAAATATTACCATAAAACCCATATAAAGATCACATAACATATAAAGGTAACTTGGGACATAAACATACTTAAATGGAATAACCATATGGTCGACTTCCACACATATCACTTAATGGAATAGCCATACGGCCGACTTCCATACCCAATGCATTGGAGGTTATAACGTAACCACTCGTCCTGGTATTCAAGGCACCACCCGTCATATGGTTTATCACATTACCACCCGTCAAATGTCTAAGTACCATTATAAAATCATAAAACATAAAACAAATATAATGGAAAGAAAACATTTCCACACTTTGATCACAATATATCACATAAATATATTAACATAACAAATCCATTATAAAAACCATTTTCAATACCAACATACATAAAAGATTATATGGTATTTATTTCATTTTAAAAACATTATGGCTTGTTGAGGAAGCCAAAGACTAAATAATACTCGCGGCGGCGAAAAAGGTCATTGTCACCACGTACGTTAAAAGAAACATTCCTTTTTGTCGTTTAGTAAAACTCTTCATAGAAAAAGATTCATTTTGTATAAAAGTAAAATTCAAATGGGTTTATACACCGTATAAAAGAAAGTTGTGTATAAAATGAAATATGCCTCAATGAAAGGAGATTGAGACGAAGTCCCTTACCTCGGGTCCGACTTGACTCGATCATTCTTTAACGTCCTGAATAATAAACATGAGTTAATTTCTACTTTCTTAAGAACATTTTTCAAGTTCATTATTACTTTTATATAACTTATTACCATGTTATAAACATTATTTAATCATTTAAGTTAATAATTTTTGTTTTGTCGATATTTGGTTCTTAAGTCGAAAGTGGTCTTCTTACAATTACATGTTGTTCGTGTAGTCAAAGGTTCATTATATCTAGAATGATATTCATGATTTGTATATCAAATATATCATATATATCCGTAATATACATGTAATTATAATATTACATAATCATTTATAGGTAAGAAATGAAATGCATCGTTCATGGAGACGGTAAGCCGTACGTACGCATGAACGCTACTTTCATTTCTATGTCATATTAATGGAATTAAAACTAAATGAGAGATATGTATATTTTAATTAAAGAATTATATTCATCATTTAGATGTAAAATAAATCATTAATATCCATTATATATGTGTACTTATAATAGTACATTACATTTGGGGATAAGAAATGAAATGCACCGTTCATGGAGACAGTAAGCCGTACGTACGCATGAACGCTACTTCCATTTCTATTTCATATTTAATGGAATTAAAACATAATGATACAAAATAGTATTATAATTACAGTATTTTATCATATATAATATAATTCAATCTATCCTTTATACGTACCACATATGGTATTAACGAATCAAATCACTTTGAGGGGGAGGTAGTCCGCACTTCCTAAAATGAAGATATCGCGTTTACCCATAATGGAAACCATAAAGGTATGCCATAAATGAAAAATACAGAAGCTTAAGGAAAACATAAACATATTATATATCATATATAAATATAGTTTCATCTTAATGTCCACCTTTGAAGGTGTTATATGAGTGTTGAACAATCATCGTTTCGTGAGGCATAAATTCACCATCCACAGAAACAGTATGTTCTTTAACCATTAGATGATGGTGTGTGTAAGTGTAGCTCGAATACTTCTTATAAAAACATCCTAGTATATTTAAGATACTGTATTTGTTACAAAATAAATTAATAAAAGGAGTTTAGGGGGTTGGAGAAGCAAAATAAAACAAAAGAACACAAGATAAGACACTACCTTTAAAACGGGTAACTCTTTTTTATTTGAGCTCAAAGGCTTCCTTGGGAAGACTTATGCCCAATGTGAGGCTTCTAAAAGTAAGAGATGGATGTGGAGAGACAAAATGGGTAGGTTTTGGCTGATCCAAAGGCTTGAGAGGTGTGGGTAAGGTGGTAGAGGTGGGGGCCTTTTATAATAGGAGAGGAGGGGTACTCTTGGAAAGTTATAAAATTTTACTTTATTATAAAATGAGTTTTGGTTTTTAAAGGTCCAAAAATTATATATTTATAGGATAAGGTGATAAGAGTTAGAAATCCACCCATAAAATAGGTTTTTGACATGTTTAGGTCTTAGATTTTACATTATCTTTTCATTTTATTTAAATCGTTCATTAATGAGGTAATCGCTGCATCATCATGATGGCATAAATAATTTATTTTATTTAATGTCTAAAAATTATAAAAAAATATCATGATGTAGGGAATATTTTTAGCTTTCTAATAAATATTTATAGTAAAACAAATGACTTTTATAACCCAATTTAAAAATTGTTTTAGTAAAACAACTCATGTTTGTGACATTTTAATTTTAACATTAAATAAAAAGTTATTAATGTCATTTTCCTACCAAGTGGCTACATGGGGTCCCCAAGTTGACCCATTGATTTTATTGGTCGGCCATGACACATCCAATAAGGGTAGGACATGTGTCTAGGTCATTTCATATTATTAAAACATTATTTTTACCTTAAACTACACTAATTACCTCTAATCGCGATTAAAAACTTAAAAGTTACTATTCACCAAAAAAATTATTTTAATCCCTTTGAACCAAATTTTACTTTTTAATGACAACCATGTATGTCAGATTTTTCAAATTCAAAATACAGAAGTGGTAAAGTTTCATTTAAACGAAAAATCAGTTTTTTAAGTACCACTTAGTGGTTTCACTATTCATCAAAATTGAAGTTTTTCAGAAAAATACCAAAAATTCACCCTAAGCTATATTTGATATTCCAAATTCAAAAATGATGTCTATTTTGAAAAATTCAAAAAATATAAGTTGCATTAATTAATTTAATAATTAATTCCCCTTGTCAGAATAAATAGCGTGTTTTTATGAAACAATATATATCAAAAGATTGACACTAGTTTAAGTCCAATTTCAAAGTAAAATTAATTCCAACGACCACAATTGGATTAAATGGTAAAAATATATTCTAATTTCACTTTAAAAAAAATTAAAAAGATAATATAATCATATAAATAAATTATATTAAAAAGTGGTTTTGAATTAAAATACAACATTTTTCACTATTCATTAAAAATGATCTTTTTCGGAAAAATACCAAAAATTTACACAAAGTAAATTTTGATGTCCCGATTATAAAGAAGAATTTTATTTGGTCCAATAGAATTTATAAGAGTGACCAAAACTATATTTATAGACGATTCTCCATCAAAAGGCGGTAAGTTGGCCTTTTGTGAATGTTAGAGTATATATGCCTAAAATTTAATTCTTTTCGTATTTTAAGCCTTTATCTTTTATTGGATAAATGTAAAACCATTTAACAAACATATATAATCATATTTTAGTTGTTTCTATTCATTCCCACCAATACAATGGCTACGTGTTAACTACCATTCAAAATAATATTATTTTTTTACTAGTGTGCAACGTAAGATTTCAAAGAAACTCTTTGTTGCGTATCGGGTACGCTATCGAACATAGAAACCCCTTTAAAGTAAAATTAATTTTTAATTCGTAAATGTTAATAAATATGAAATTTTATTATTCTTTATTTATCTAGGATGTTACAGGTGAGCCCAAATTCAAGAACTCATTCAGTGACTTCTGTGATGTATATTGTGACAACTGAACCTGAATTTTCTGAAGAAGTTGTCGTGTTAGTAGAAGAAAGTGAAGAGGCTCATTATTAATCCCTTATTTCCCCTTAAATAATTCAAGAAGGCTTCATTATAGTAAGTTCACCTGAAATGGATGCCTCATCTTTTGGATGTCTAATTAAAGACTCCCCCTTCCCATTAAGGAAGTTTCTTCATCACCCACTTACCAAACAGAGGCGTAAGAGGTAAAACACAAGGAACAGGAAGAAGGTGAAGACCAGTAGGACACTCCTTTGGAATTTGAGGAATACTTAGATTCTACTAAGGATGAACTCAGGGAAATAAACCTAGTTATAGATAAAGATGCATGACCCACTTTAATCAGTGCATTCATGAATTCCAAAGAACAATATGTATATACTACCTTTCTAAAGCAACACCAGGATGAGTTTTCCTTGAATTTAAAAGAAATTATAGTCCTTGGTCCTAAGGTGGACACACTTCACTTGGGTTTTCCATAATATCATTGGGGATACAAGCAAGTATCTAGATGGATATACCCCACTCATGCTTCCAAAATTGAGGCTGAAGTGGACAAGATCGTCAAGGTTGACTTTATCCTAGAGGTATAATTTCAAAAATGAATAGCCAATTTTTTCCATATAAAGAATAAAAGTGGGAAAATACAAGTTTGAATTGAAATCAAATATCTGAATTGAAACTGTCCGAAATATGAATTCACAATTCCTATTACAGAGTTTCGGATTGATGCAATGGCTGGTTATCAAGTGCTCTCTTTCATGGATGGATATTTAGGGTACAACCGTATTTTTATTCGCCTAGAATATGAAGAATACATATCCTTCATATCCCCCAAGGATTATTCTATTATCGGTTAATTCCCTCGGGCATGAAAAATGTTGACTCTACATACCAACATTCCATGCATCGCATCTTCAAACCCTTGTTAGGGATGGTTGTTGAATTCTATGTTGAAGATATGGTGGTTAAGTATGGAAAATTTTCCCACCACCCGACTGGCCTGAAAATTTTATTCAACAATTTGTGACAACACATCCTGAAGATGAACCACATGAAATTTTCTTTATGGGGTAATCTTCGAGATGTTTCTCAGCTTCATCGTATGTCATTGTGACGTCAAAGTTGATCCTGAGAAAACTAAATCTATCCTTATAATTTCACCTCCTCAAAACCATACAGAGTTGAGAGGACTTCAATAACACATGGCCTATATTCGGCACATCATAGACGAAATTGTATAAAAGTGTTTACCATTCACCAAATTGATGAAGAAGGGGGTCTTTTATTTGTGGAATAGTGACAGTTAAGAATAATTTTACAACCTCATGAAATAACTCTTGGTTCCACCAGTATTAATGCTACCCATTGAGGGGAAGTCACTCGTCCTATATTGCGATGTCCATAAAATTATCACTAGGGCCTTCCTTTCATAGAAGAACAATGCTAGGAATGAAGAAATACTTTATTATATTTTTCTAACCATGCTTGATGCTATAACTCATTATTCATATATTTATAAGATCAATAATGAATTATTCTTTTTAGTTCAGAGGTTCAGGAACTACCTGCAGCATCATGGTGTCCAATTGGTTTCTCAAAATAACCCACTCAAATTTATCCTCAGTCATGCTATGTTGATAGGACTTCTGTCATGGTGGTAAGTTATTCTAAAATATTTTGACATATAGTTCATGCTTCATAATGATGTGAAATTCCATGCCTCAAAAAATTTCCTTGTATAACACTTGTCTACAGTAGTAGTGACATTAAATAAAAAATATCTAAATGATGATATTGTTTCCATTCAAGACATCCCCAAAGCATGATAAGTGTATTTTTACAGTGTATCCAGAATCCCATTATGGAAGATAATAGAAGACCCTATGATCTAAAAAGTGGGGTTATGGATTGTGCTTATCTCCCCAGTTAAGATAGTGTTTTCGCACTCCTTCCTATTATCAGAAGGTTGTAGAAACAGTTAGGGTAATATCAAGCCCCCGTTGTAGGACTATAATTGGCACTTAAAATACTATTAAAACACCTTGAGGTGAAATTATACATAGAGTTGGAAATAAAGAATATCAATGGGGATTACTCCATTAGAATGGAAGAGCTAATCTACTTTTTTGATTGTGTCTAATGGTTAATGGAAGAATTCCTTTCAGAACAAACATTGACTCACATCCATTAATTGTAGAACTCCCAAGTAGATGTGTTGGAAAATGCAGTTACCACTTCAAAAGATCCAAATTGGGATAAAATAGTCATCTTCGTTACCCATCATGGAATAGTCTTACCTTTCATGCAAATAATATAAAAGGAGATCAACAAAGTCATCCCCATCCTTGTTCAATATGTCCCTAGCACTGGATAGATGATGCCAGTCATGGACTACCTTCAATATGGGGCACTCCTACTAGATAGAGGTGGAATAGAGAAGATATTGTTGGGAGTATTCAATTTCACTCTTTATAACGGCCCAAATAACAGAAAAGGATTCTACAAATGAGGCATTGATAGGTTCTTTATTATAAGTATTGATAGGGAAGATATTGTAATTATTATGAAAGAAGTACATATAGGATCTTGTGGTGCACACTATTCAAGATACAAGATTTTTTATCAAATCTGAAGTCTTGGAAACATATGGCCTTTGATGAAATAGGATTTCATAGAGTTTACCAAGAAATGTCATTCCTTTCATGTTCACTCCAACTTTATCCATCTACCCACAGAGTTTCTACATACAACCACATACTTATGGCCATTTTCCATATAGGGAATGGATGTTGTTGGAAAACACCCTCCTATTACACCCAAGAAGTTCTTATACATCTTGGATACTATAAAAGTTTTCTTCAAAAGGGTAAATTAGATAACCCTAAAGTATTTTGGGGCCAAAATCATTTTTATCATCATAAAATCTAACATTATTACTATATTTCCTATCCCTCATATGATATTGACATTCAAAAATTTTCGAATGTAGATAATTTGTATCATGGGTACAATATCAAATCTAGTCATTCATCTTGCTATCATACAATAGAAAATGAATAGATAGAATCATTAAATAATACCCTATCAAACAAACTCTATAAGATAGTATACAAAGAAGAAAGTTCATATCCTAGCAAGATCGTACATCCCTTATGGGACTACTGGACTATGACCCATATTGCGACATGGGAAACCCCATATTCGATGGTATATGGGAGAGAATTAGTCATGTCCATTGAGTACCAGTGGTCATCGCTTAGTGTTTCCATCTATGATTAGCTATCTATAGATGGAAACTCTTAGAAATAACTGGATGAATTAGAGTGGTTGAATTAAAAGAGACTACACACATTGCATCACTTAGAAGTATATCAAAATTGAGGAGCATGGGCCTTTAACAAGAAGGTATTCCTCCATTAATTCATTCACGGAGAATTGTTATTGGTCAATAAGACTCCAATGATACTAGTAAAGAATCTCCCAAAACATGATCCAAAGTGTAGGGGGCATACTCAATACATAAGGTCCACTCTAATGGAGATTATTCATTATTCTCGATGGATAGAGAACTCATTATGACCCTAACTATTGAATAGTTTCGACAGAAATATTTCATTTGATTACATGACAATCATCCTAGATGAAGAAAAATAAACTACATAACACTATATACATCCAAGATACAATACATAAAACTATGTAGTGTATATTTGTCATTTGGCCTTATAAGACATGACATAACGTTTGTGCCACATGACATTAAATTGTGTGGAATCTTTATCTTTATCACATCATAATAAGACTCGTTACATAAGGTCCTAGTCTTATGACATAGAACAACAAGACATCCATTTTCATCATTGCATGACATTAAAACTTCATGGTTAGCATCCCTATCATTCAATATTAATAAACCCTCAAAGTACCACAAGTTGAAACAATCCTCATGGACCCTTAAATATGTGCCTTCATCTCAAGTTTATGTCCCAGTCATATCTCTTTAACACCTCAATGGTATTACATTCCCACTTGGATAGACATGAGGTTGAAAATTTAGGAATCTCTCATGCATAAGACCCCACTTACATCATTTCCACTCCATATTGGCATTGTGACTCCTTTATAAGTATAAGACCTAATATTTCCAAGTATTTACCACAAGATGATAAACTGCATGGCCGAAATCCTCATCATAAGATGATAAAATATGAAAATTATTCACAAACTAAGTCTATATTGATTAATAATTTAGCAAGGTGCATAGTGATGCCTAGATCTCCAATATCAGGTTCAGGAAAAATCAAAAAACCTCTCACTCCCTGTGTACAGATTAGACTATCATCGGGAACTTTTTTAAGAACTATGTTTATCTTTATTCTTGGTTCAACAAGATGTCTTGTGATGCTCATCTTTCCATCCTTGGTCCCAACCAAAAAATTCACATTATATCAAATCGTTTCATCTTTATCCTCACTACGTGATGTTAAAATACATGGAAAATTGTAAGAACCCAGTTCTTGTTTTAGAGGTACGAGCTTCTTCTTTTCCTTTTCCTTAAGTGTTTTTGAGAAAATATGGAAAATGGGGAAAAATCCTAAATTTTGGAACTGCACGTCATGTACTTTATCCACACGCCGTGTACTTTTGGTCGTGTTGGGATGAGTACACGGGGCGTGTAGCCATGCCGGCGACGAATGGTGTAGAAACCGACTACACATCGTGTAGTGGTACCTTACACGCCGTGTAGTTAGTCAGTAGGATTAAACAGTAAGGCGGTGGCGTCGCCGCCAGCTGGGCGATAGTACACGTCGTGTAATCTAGAGTACATGTCGTGTACTCATGTCGACTGATGAACAGTGTGGCGGTGCTGCCAAGTGAATAGTTAAATGAAAGAAGTACACACCGTGTACTCAGAAGTACACGCCGTGTACTTTGTTTTTTCGGATTAAAACAGTCAGTAGCCTCCTCATTTGGCAGAGGAGGCACTTGAGACGTTTTGGAGCCAAAGGAGGAGGCCAGATCTTTGAAGATCCACCGGGCGTTTGTCTGGAATCCGATTCGGCTTCGGACGATCTCGTTGGAACCGCACAGGTAAGCCCTCTCCTCTCCTAGTACCGTTCTTACCAATTCTTCTCCTAACATAAGTTATTTACATTTTAATGGGTTTTATTCTTCATCGGATCTATGCCGTTCTTGGGCATTTTTGGAGTCGGCATTCGGGTATAGCGTTCGTTGGCGTATAAGGTAGGTGTCTTGGTGTTATTTTTCCAACTGTCGTGTGTTTTTGTGCGTTTTTGAGCTACAAACCCATATTGGGGTGTCGTGAGGCTGAGGTCGTGGCTAATTTAACTACCTAGAACTGTAAAGGTACTTAAATAAAGTTGTAAAAATGCTGTTTGGGATCGTTGCTTGGATCCAGGACCATCCCGAGGGGTGTGTTCCTCTATTTACCCGTTTGGCCAAGATACCCGAGGGTATGCCTTAAATGTAGTAACTGTAGAATTTCCTTGAGAGGAATTGCTTGTTTACTGCATTTTGATATGTTGGGCATTGCCCGGTTACCTGTTAGCCTGAGGGCGTTGTTGTGATTAGCCTGAGGGCGTGACTGTTTTAGTCCGAGGGCTGTCCTTATTCCGCCTGAGGGAAACCTTTCGTGCCTGAGGGCTTGACTTCTGTGCCTGAGGGCAACGCTTCGTATGCCTGAGGGAAAGAATTTCTGTTACACCTGAGGGCAATACCTGCGGGTTGGATTCTTTATGGCCTGAGGGCAAGCCTGAGGGCGTGGTTATTATTTTAGCCTGAGGGCATGGTTCTAGTTGGCCTGAGGGCTTGGTGCTGTTGAGCACAAAAATGTTACTAAATTAAAGGAATTAAATGAATAATAAAATTACAATTTAACTGTTAAGTTAGTTACTTTTGAGTACTGCTTAGTTATTTCATTTTACTACTGCACACTTGTTGCATGTCTTACACACAGTTGAGCACGAGCCTTTGGTGGGTGCCTACTGAGATATATTTCTCACACCCTGTTTGGGTAACACTTTTCGGCCCAAACAGATTACGTTGTTGCAGGTGTAGATAGGGGCAAGAGTCCCTATGCAGGTACTTGACTGTTGCTGAGGAGTAGGATGGCATGGGACCGAGCCTAGGCTCGCGATGCCGCTACTAGCTGTTTTGCTTGCTTTGTTGTACTCTGTTTTCTGCTGTACTGTATTGATGTATAACATGTTCTGGCTGTTTTCCTAGAACTTGAAACATGTAGCATCATCACTTATATATTATTGGTTATATCCATTGCTGTAGTTATTTCAGTTGTGTATGTTTACTACTTCCGCTATTGTTAAAATTTTATTTTGGTATTCCGCTGCGCTAAACTTTGACAAATGAGGGAATAGTTTCCCCACTATTAGACCTGGGCCCTCGCTGCTAGTCAGAAGCCTCTGGCGTTTGGGGAAATGCTCTTGAGGTCACGTGGCGAACCGGGCTCGGGGCACCCGTTGCGTGGCACCCAGGTCCGGGACGTTACAAAGTGGTATCAGAGGATGTTTCTTTTCTTTGACTTACTATTTGGAGTCGTAGTTAGGAATAGGACAGAACGGTAGTTGGTAATAAGATGTGCTCGGGCGTAGCTAAACCGTGTACAGGGAAAAGCCTGTCTACCTCGTATTTTTGCATTCCTTTGATTTTTCAATTTTACGGTTGATATGTTTTCACCGTTGGGTGACGCACTTGGATTGTGCTATTTATATTTTATCTGTGGGTTCTATTTAGTTGCAACCCGATGAGAGGAGGGTATGCCGTCTCATGCATCATATATGCACATGCTAGATATCACATGCCATGCATAGTTTCCATGCCATATAGGTGCATTAGAAATTCGCATGTTGTTGTGATAGTTGTTGTGCTAGAAAAGCATGTTGTTGTGATAGCTGCTTGATAAATATCTGCCTTGTGATATGGTGTTTTTGTTTGAGATTTTTTAGAGGATGGATTCCAAACTTTGGTTTTTGGGGATTATGGGCCCCCATTGACTGGAATTTGGTGGATCATTGACTGGTTATTGGTTATAACACAAATAATATGTCAAACTTTGATTCGTGGGGTGTATGGGCCCCCACGGGTCGGAATTTGACACTTATGTGTTCTTTTCAGTATTTTCTGGGTTCTGGAGAAGTTCTGAGGCATACTGTCCAGAAAACCCAGGATACACGCCGTGTAGGACCTCATACATGTTGTGTGTGTTCTTCTGTTCGGGAAGAAAAATGAACTTTTTGAGTACACGTCGTGTACCCTGAGTACACGCCGTGTAGTCTCTTCCCGGGTCATAAACCGTGTGGGCGGTGACATGGGCTAGGGAAGGGCTTGGGTAAAACACGCCGCGTAGTTTTGTGCATGCCGTGTAGTGTGACCCGGAGTCCGGCCGTGTAAATAACTGCACAGGTCGGTGAACTCCTGTACAACACGTCGTGTCAATGATGAACATGTCGTGTAATGTGACCTGGGGACTCGGCCGTGTAACTAACAACACGGGTCGGTGTCACCTCTCCCTTAACACGCCGTGTACCTTTGGGACACGCCATGTAGTCTTGTTCGAGGACAGACCGTGTGGAGTTAGACGTGTGGATAGGAAACAGGATAGTGTACACACTGTGTTCGGGTGTAACACGCCGTGTAGAGTAAATCTGAGTAGTCGGTCGTGTCACAGACGACACGGAAAGCTGGAAAATAACACCGTACACACCGTGTAGATATTATACACGCCGTTTAGTTTTTTTGAACGGAAGCCGTGTGGCTTAGCCGTGTAGAAGGACCCGGGCAGGGGAAAGGAAGTCAAGTACAAGTCGTGTAGTCAGTGTACACGCCGTGTAGTCTTGTTTTGAAAATTTTGAAACGCCTTCTTCCTCTTTTTCCTTTGTGGTTCCTTCATTTCAGTCTTAATAATCTTGAATCTGAGGCGTGCTTTTGACCTTGTAGTGTCATGCCGCCTAGACGACCACGAGTTGTTCTCCAAGAGAGCGGCGACGATTATACTCCGGAGATGTTGGGCCATGGGCTACCAGTTGATCCACCAGTAGAGCCAGATGCGGCACCAGCTGTTATACCAGACACGGGCGCGGAGGCTTAGTTTCGTGAAGGCTTATTTCGGTTCATGCAGACCTTTCAGGGAGCACCGCAGGCTGCCACATCTATGGCCGAGCTGACGCGTATCTTTCAGCAGCAGCATCTGCCTACGTTTTTAGGGGATGGCAGACCACAGGCTGCAGAGTCTTGGCTAGGATCGATGCAGACTATTTTCGAGCATCTTGAGACGCCTCCAGGGCGGAGTGTCAAGCTCGCGACTTACATGCTGTGTGATTCCTCCAAGAGGTGGTGGGATGTTACCACCCAGTCAGAGCATCACAGGGACATGGCGTGGGAGGATTTTCAGACAGTCTTCTATGACTTCTTCTTTCCCGAGATGCTAAGGGCAGATAGAGCTCGAGAGTTTATGAATCTGCAGCAGGGAGCTATGTCGGTGATGGACTACTCTGCTCGTTTTAAATATCTTCAGTGTTTTGCACCCATGCTGGTGGGTGATGAGACGCTGAGAGCCAGATGTTTTGAGGATGGTCTTCGGTATGACATCTGAGTGCTGGTGAATGTTTTCAGGTTACCTACTGTACACACGATTGTGAACCAGGCATTGATTACAGAGAGGAACCTACGAGAATCTAGTGGTGTGGGCCAGGGCGGTTCGACACTAGTTACTAGTACTATTTATGCTGGCAAGAAGAAGAGACAGGTGGACTTCTCTCGGGGCGGCAGTACCAGCCAGGCAGCTTCTTCAGGTGGCCCGATTAGGTGCTCCTAGTGTGGCAGAGAGGGGCACAAGAGGCCGCAGTGTCCACGAGACCCAGTGGAGTGCTGAGCTTGTGGCAAGATGGGTCATCTGCAGTGCTTTTGCAGGGCATTTCTACCAGTGTCTAGTGGGAGGGGTTCTATGAAGACTCCGCGTGCGGGAGCAGGACCAGTGGCTTCTTACCAGTCTTGAAACTGGATTACGTAAGGGCGTGCAGGCAGAGATGGTGGTCGTGGTCGTGGTAGCCAGACACCAGGATCGCAGAGGCAGTAGGGCGGGACAGCTCAGGGTAGCCAGGCTGGGTCGCAGGGTCGCGGCACTGGACAGGCATATGCAGTGCAACAGACTCAGCAGGAGTAGGATCCTGGACCTTCGACAGTCAGAGGTACTATTCTAGTAGCTTCTGTCTTGTCTTCAGTACTTTTTGATACGAGTTCTACACATATTTTTATATCTGTACCCGCTGTGGAGAGCCTTGGGCTCGGTGTTTCTACTTCTTCTGATATCTTGATGCTAGACACTCCGTTGGGGACAAGGACGGTTGGTGTGCGTCAGTGCAAGGAGTTCCCCCTTGAGGTTGGTGGGTTTCACTTCCTTTGGGACCTCTATGCCTGGAGATGACGAGCTATGACGTCATTCTCGGGATGGACTGGTTGGTTCCCTTTCGAGCCTTTGTAGACTGCTATCGTTTTCGGGTGCGTTTCATGTCACCAGAGGGAGGGGAGTTTCTATACAATGGCGAATGGGATGTTCAGGCGAGTTGAGCTGGACTAGAGTATCATGGGTGAGGTGGAGTCACAGCCCTGATTGCGAGCTTATATCTGGATGACCAGGGGACTTTTCAGACGGATTTCCCTCCAGTTGTTGATCATTACAGGGAGGTCTTCCCGGACGACTTTTCAGGCCTACCTCCCGTGCGCGAGGTGGATTTTTATATCGAGCTAGTGCCAGAAGCATCACCGGTGTCCATTCCTCCTTATAGGATGGCCACGCCTGAGTTGCAGGAGCTCAAGAGGCAGTTAGAGGAGCTACAGGCGAAGGGTTTTATCTGACCCAGTACTTCTCCTTGGGTTTCTCCGGTCGTTTTTGCAAAGAAGGCGGATGGTGCCCTTAGGCTTTGCGTGGATTATCGGAAGCTGAACCAGTTGACGGTTAAAAACTGATATCCCTTGTCGAGGATAGATGATCTGTTTGATCAGATTCGTGGAGCATGAGTGTTCTCGAAGATTGACATGAGATCCGGATATCATCAACTACGTGTTAGACCATCTGATATACCTCTCATAGCTTTCAAAAGCAGGTATGGTCCATATGAGTATACGGTTATGTCATTCGGACTCACGAACGCGCCAGCAGTTTTCATGGCTCTGATGAATCGTGTGTTCCATCCGTATCTTGACTCATTTGTGGTAGTATTCATGGATGACATCTTGGTGTACTCTCACACTCTACACGACCATTCCACCCATCTTGAGATCGTATTGAGTACACTGAGAGAGCATCGCCTATATTCTAAGCTCTCGAAGTGCCACTTTTGGATGGACCAGATTCACTTCCTGGGTCATATCATCTCAGAGGCAGGAGTTGCATAGACCCATAGAAGGTGAGAGCAGCAGTTTCCTGGGAGCATCCTAAGAACGTGTTTGGGATACGGAGTTTCTTAGGGTTGGCTGGTTACTATAGGCGCTTCATACAGGACTTCTCCCGCTTATCAGCACCGTTGACAGGTCTGACTAAGAAGGGTGTGAAGTTCGTTTGGTCAGAATCTTGCGTGACAGCTTTTCAGGACCTGGAGGGAAGGTTGACATCAGCACCGATCATGATACTCCCAGAGCAGGGGAATATCTATACAGTTTACTGTGATGCATCTGGGATTGGGCTGGGAGCCGTTTTGATGTAGGGCGACCGAGTTGTGGAGTATGGGTCTCGGCAGTTGAGGCCACACGAGAGGAATTACCCGACGCATGATCTTGAGTTGGCTGTAGTTGTGCATGTGTTGCGCTGTTGGATACATTATCTGTTGGGAGAGCATTTTGTGGTTTTCACCGACCATAAAAGCCTCAAGTATATCTTTACTCAGCGTGACCTGAATCTGAGGCAGAGAAGGTGGGTCGAGTACCTACAGTCCTTCGATTTCGAGCTTGCCTATACACCTGGTAAAGGTAATACATTAGCTGATGCACTGAGCAGGAAGACTCAGATGCAGGCAGTGCAGGAAGCCAGTGGTGAGTGGCAGCTTATGGATTTGTTCTCTGAGATGCATCTGGAGGTGCATGACAGTTAGGGGAAGACTTATCTTTCCTCGTTAGTTGTGACTTCTACCCTCCTGGACAGAGTGTGGATGAGAAGCTATCAGATTCAGAAGGCCTAGTTCTACGGGAATCGATGGTAATTGAGGACCCTCCTCCTGGTTGGACGATAGGTGATGATGAGGTTTTGTGTTTCCATGGACGCGTATGGGTTCCAGGGGATATACGCGAGGAGCTGATGTGGGAGTTTCATGCTTCAGCTTGGTCAGTTCATCCTAGGGTTACCAAGATGTAACGAGACTTGAGACGTCAGTACTGGTGGCCGGGTATGAAGAGAGAGATAGCTGGTTTTGTTACGAGGTGTTCCACCTGTCAGCAGGTGAAGGCAGAGCATCAGAGACCAGCTAGGCTATTACAGCAGTTGCCTATTTCGGAGTGGAAATGGGATGATGTCGCGATGGATTTCGTGAGGGGACTGCCAAGGTCACCTCGAGGCAATGACACCGTATGGGTTGTTGTGGACAGACTTACGAAGGTAGCTCACTTCTTGCCGATCAAGGAGACCTTTGGTGTGGGTGAGCTCAGAAGGTTGTATATCCGAGAGATCGTACGTCTTCATGGGGTCCCTCGTTCTATCATTTCAGATAAGGACCCCCGCTTCACGTCTCATTTCTGGCAGAGTTTTCAGAGGGTGCTGGGTACACAGGTGCTTCTGAGCACAGCATACCACCCTCAGACAGATGGCCAGTCAGATTGGACGATACAGGTGCTAGAAGACATGCTATGCGCATGCGTCCTAGACTTTGGGGTCTCTTGGGAGAAGCATATACCCTTAGTCGAGTTTGCCTATAACAATAGTTTTCAGGAAACTATTGAGATGGCACCATATGTGGCTTTATATGGTAGGTCATGCCGATCACCTTTGTGCTGGTTAAGGGCAGGTGAGGTAGCTTTACTGGGACCACAGCTCGTGCAGGAGACATCTGAGCAGGTCCAGTTAATTTGGAAGTGGATGGCTACCACACAGTCTCTTCAGAAGTCTTATGCGGATCCCCGCAGATGACCTTTGGAGTTCGTGGTTGGGGATCAGGTTTTCTTGCGTGTTTCGCCGAGGCTAGGACACAAATGGATCAGGAGATAGGGTAAGCTTTCACCGAGGTATGTGGGACCATTTGAGATTTTGGAGAGAGTCGGGATGGTTGCCTATCGGTTGCAGTTACCGCAGCAGTACCGAGCCATGCACGACGTCTTCCACGTGTCTCAGTTGCGTCGCTACCATTCAGACTCGTCTCACGCCTTTCAGCCAGAGGAGTTTGAGCTTTAGCATGATGCGTCATTTGAGGAGCATCTGATCCGTATCGTTGACAGGAGCACGAAGGTTCTCCGAGGCCGGTTAGTTCCTCTCGTATGGGTGCTATGGCAGCATAGCTGAGTGGAGGACGAGACCAGGGAGAGGGAGGCCGACGTACGTGCTCAGTGGCCAGAGTTGTTCTGAGCTTTCTCTTCGCCACCCTTGAAAGTGAAATTCGGGGACGAATTGCTATAAGGGGGGAAGTTTGTAAGAACATGGTTCTTGTTTTAGAGGCACAGGCTTCTTCTTTTCCTTTTCCTTAAGTGTTTTTGAGAAAATATGGAAAATGGGGAAAAATCCTAAATTTTGGAACTACACGCCGTGTACTTTATCCACACGCCGTGTACATTTGGCCGTGTTGGGATGAGTACACGGGGCGTGTAGCCATGCCAACGACGAAGGGTGTATAAACCGACTACACGCCATGTAGTGGTACCTTACACGTCGTGTAGTTAGTCGGTAGGCTTAAATAGTAAGGCGGTGGCGTCACCGCCAGCTGGGCGACAGTACACGCCATGTACTCGAGAGTACATGCCGTGTACTCATGTCGACTGATGAACAATGTGGTGGTGTCGCCAAGTAAACAGTTTAATGAAATAAGTACATGCCGTGTACTCAGAAGTACACGCCGTGTACTTTGTTTTTTCGGCTTAAAACAGGCAGTAGCCTCCTCATTTGGCAGAGGAGGCACTTGAGCCGTTTTGGATCCAAAGGAGGAGGCTGGATCTTTGAAGATCCACCAGGCATTCGTCTGGAATCCGATTCGGCTTCGGATGATCTCGTTGGAACCGCACGGGTAAGCCCTCTCCTCTCCTGGTAACGTTCTTACCAATTCTTCTCCTAACGTAAGTTATTTACGTTTGAATGAGTTTTGTTCTTCATCAGATCTACGCCGTTCTTGGGCTTTTCTGGAGTCGGCGTTCGGGTATAGCGTTCGTTGGCGTATAAGGTAGGTGGCTTGGTGTTATTTTTCCAACTATCGTGCGTTTTTGTGCGTTTTTGAGCTACGAACCCATATTGGGGTGTCGTGAGGCTAAGGCCGTGGCTAATTTAACTACCTAGAACTGTAAAGGTAATTAAATAAAGTTGTAAAAATGATGTTTGGGATCGTTGCTTGGATCAAGAACCATCCCGAGGGGTGTGTTCCTCTGTTTAGTCGTTTGGCCAAGATACCCGAGGGTATGCCTTAAATGTAGTAACTGTAGAATTGCCTTGAGAGGAATTGCTTGTTTACTGCATTTTGATATGTTGGGAATTGCCTGGTTACCTGTTAGCCTGAGGGAGTTGTTGTGATTAGCCTGAGGGCGTGACTGTTTTAGCCCGAGGGCTGTCGTTATTCCGCCTGAGGGAAACCTTTCGTGCCTGAGGGTGATGCTTCATATGCCTGAGGGCGAGAATTTCTGTTACACCTGAGGGAAATACATGCGGGTTGGATTCTGTATGGCCTGAGGGCAAGCCTGAGGGCGTGGTTACTATTTTAGCCTGAGGGCACGGTTCTAGTTGGCCTGAGGGCTTGGTGCTATTGAGCACAAAAATGTTACTAAATTAAAGGAATTAAATGAATAATAAAATGACAATTTAACTGTTAAGTTAGTTACTTTTGAGTACTGCTTAGTTATTGCATTTTACTACTGCACACTTGTTGCATGTTTTACACACAGTTGAGCACGGGCCTTTGGTGGGTGCCTACTGAGATATATTTCTCACACCCTGTTTGGGTCACGCTTTTCAGCCCAAACAGATTACGTTGCTACAGTTTTAGATAGGGGCACGAGTCCCTATGCAGGTACTTCACTGTTGCTGAGGAGTAGGAGGGCATGGGACCGAGCCTAGGCTCGCGATGCCGCTGTTAGCTATTTTTCTTGCTTTTTTGTACTCTATTTTCTGCTGTACTGTATTGATGTATAACATGTTCTGGATGTTTTCCTAGAACTTGAAACATGTAGAATCATCACTTATATACTATTGGTTATATCCACTGTTGTAGTTATTTCTGTTGTGTATGTTTACTGCTTCCGTTGTTGTTGAATGTTTATTTTGGTATTCCGCTGCACTACACTTTGAAAAATGAGGGCATAGTTTCCCCACTACCAGACCTGGGCCCTCGCTGCTAGTCGGTAGCCTCTGGCGTTTGGGGAAATGCGCTTGAGGTCACGTGGCGAACCGGGCTCGGGGAACCCGTTGCGTGGCACCCAGGTCAGGGACGTTACAAAAATATCCTAATTTCATGAATTTAAACTGAATTGTATTTTGAGAACTACATAGGGATTGATTCTCCTAATGGGATACATAGTGATGCCTTGATCATATCTCCCTGCCCATCCACTATAATAATTGAATTACCCCTATCCTTCAATCATGTTACACTTTCATTATAGAAGAAACCATTACCACTCTTTATTTCATACACTGAACATAGATCATGGGGGATTAAGAGCATGGTAAAAGATATATCTACAAAAGTGAGGTATATCAATTCATATTGGAGCCACCACAGTCCTAGATGAAAATCCCTAAAAGGAACACTAGATATCAACATTGCATGACAATAAATTGCATGGTCTGTCTAAGAACTATGTGTGGCTTGTTTCTTACCACAAAAAGATATTTAGTGATTCCCATGTACTGAATCATTATTTAGCCACAATATTTATTTTCGTGTAGGAATCACCCTTTTCCTTGGTGAATGATGATAAACTGCACAATTCTTCAAGAACTATGTGTTGCCTGATTTTCATTTCAATGAGATACGCTATGAGATCCAAATCTCCAATCTTCATCCCAGCAACAGTGAAACACAAGAAATAATCCCACTCTCCTAGGTGTGAGTCATATCTACGTGAGAATACCCAAAATGAGTTCTCACCATATGCATTAACTCATATAAAAAAAACACATTTAACTATGATCATGAATTCAATTTGGGTGGGGCCTTTATTTTAAAAATATATGTGCCTTTATTATTACTCTAACAACATATGTAGTGATGCTCAGAGCCTATTCCCTAGTCTAGCCATTAAATTCCATTGATCTTCATGTTGATACACCTACTTCATGACTACATTACCTTAAAATAGAATGCTAATGTTCATTTTTCATGACTTTAAATTGAACGGTACCAAAAGAACTATGTATGGATTGATTCTCTTCCCACTGAAATATATAGCGATTCCTAGGTCTTGATTCTTAGCACCGACCACAAGGTAAGGAAAAATTCCCCCTCCCCTATATACAAACAAAGATCTATGCAGGAGATTTTATTTTGGGACCCCTCATTAAAGGGTCCAGTAAGGAAATAGAGAAATCTCCCTACTACATATGAGCCCTATCTATACAAGGGACTTCAAAATCAAGAAAAATTGGGATCCAAATGTTTCTTTTATGCTCAAACATATCCTTTTCACATGACATACTCCTAATCTTAAATATTTTCAGATCTTCATTATCTTTCCTCAACTTCTGATGGCAGAATGTTTGATACCTGAGAGCTCTCTTGTCTGACTATGTTGTAATATGTGTTAGTTAGTTTTTTCATAAAATAAACCAAAAATTGGGTTGTTCAGCCAAAGGATTCCACTTTTTAACTATGTAATATGTCATTTAGTAGGCCTTGTATAGAAAATATCACAAAACGGGTTTTTAAAATAGATGTAACTTCTCCCTTGGGAGAAGCCTCTTATGACTATGTAGTATTTGATGAAAATATGTTGGAACATGAAATTCAAAGTTAGTAGTCATCCCTTATATATTCTTCTCATATAATTTCTCCTAATTTGAGAACCCTAAAGTTAGTGGTTTATGATTTCCTCTTTCATGATTGATGTATGCAGGAATGACCTGACTTGGAAGGTTACATGTCATCAATCATTTTCTTAATATAATGATCTTAGTCATACAACTTTAAACTATATAAACGATGCTTCCTTGTCTTGGGTAAGACCTATGTGGGAAACCCCTTTTACCCATTCTTGGAAAATCTTTACATGACATACCACTTTGGTGTTCAGGTAATTTCATCCCGTAAATCATATTTTGTGACTTGGAAAATCCAAATCTCTTCAAATTTTCACCAACATTTATGGATAAAATTTGATAATTATTAAAGAATCCTTTATCTGACTATGATGTAATACTCCCAATTAGATTTTCATTATTATCTCACAAATTTCAGATTCTTTTAGCCAAAGGATGTTACTATTGACTATGCAATATGTGCCCTAGTTGTTTATATGACCCTAGAAGTAGTCGAAGAATGCTCACTAGGCCCCACGGATTCGAAAAAAAATCAGAACATATGCCCATCCCATCATTGTGGATTATACAAAAAAATAATGAAATTTTGTTTTAATATTATGTTATGATCACATAAGGAATATAGGGATGAATCCATAGATGACTAGAAACAAGATTCCTTTAATTTATGAGACAAAATTAAACTAAGAAGAATCCACAAGATGAGGTCCCACCGTCTTACATCACAAGAGACCATCAATATTACTCTTCATCTGTTAAATAGCATCTTGAACCCCATCGGCCGCCTATTAAAGCCCAGTATATCAAATAGATTCTATCTCCTTGGTCTGGAAAAGTGCTTCCTTTTTAGCCAAAATGGTAGTTTACCCTTTGGTTTGGGCTTCATCCAATTATTGGGGGAGTTGTATGAACTCCCCCAGAGCAGCATACAAGTCCCGCTAAAGGATAGACACTAGAATGGTTTTCACATTAACATATTGCTTATATTTCACCATCATCTCAGTATGGTTGGACTCAACATGGGATAAAATAATATTGATATCTTCAGCATTAATGAGAATTTTTACATTTATGAGGTCCTGTTGAAGATCATGCTCCCACACCCGTTTGTGAATAACCATCTTCATATTAGCGTGAATCATATGGTACTAAAATCCGTCATATCACAGTATTCAAAAAAGGAATAAAAATCAATGGATTTTCAAAGGCTATTCTTCTAGAGGTATCTAAGAGTTTAGCCTCCATATATCCCTCCATTCCTTATGATGTGCGACTAGAATAGATTTATGCATCTCTGAATCTGACTCAGAGTTGCTGGTAGTGGAAGCGATATACTCAAGGATCATTTCACTTATCAAAGCATCATTCCCTATTCCTTCTGGATAAATAACGAATTATTTTTCAGGTAATGAATTCCTTGGCATAGAATATTCACCCTAAGACCCACCCATATAATTTGATGGAACTGAAAAATGATAAAGACTCAGCGTTTAAATCAAAAAGGATAATGGGTAAAAGAAATAAAGGATTAACTACCGGTGACACTCACCCAGTAATGGGTCAGTAACTGCGGATGATTTATCACTAGAATCCCCAAATTCTGATGTTTGAACTAGAACCTCTTGCTAAGGAGCACTCTCCTGGGTAAGGCCAGGGTTTGCCAAATGAGGCTCTGAAAGACTTCATGTTTCAAGGTCCACTTGAGCTTCCCCCCGCCTCCAACAATGGGACTAATATGGAATTCTATGTCTTATTCATGCCCCATTATTGTGACACTCTCTATGGATAGAGATGTGAATTACAATTGGTCTTGATCAAATAATCAAGCATAAAAGGATTAGTTTCACAAAGAAATAAATACTAGCATCCATACAATTCCATATCACGTGCCTAAAATTATGCTAAAGTAGTGGGAATTTTAACATGTTACAGTATTTTTTCAAAGCTCATGACAAGATTTATCATGGAATCTATTGACATTCTATGACCTTTGATAATATCACCCATTGAGACGATTAGAATATTTGTCTTGGGACCCGGCATAGAATCCTCCTACGATGACTTGAGACCCTGAACAACTTCCTCGATGACAGCCACTGGGCCAGCATCAGTCATCGCAGGGTCCTATGGTGCATGATATGAACCTAAAATATTATATAGATGGAATTCATCCATCAGTATATTACATATTATGATGTACATTATCCATTATCAGATTCCTCCTCCCATTCTACAGTTGTCAGAGGAATAGTGATAGGAGCAGATGATGCATCATCAACCCCCCCAACACCTCTTCTTTCAAGGGAGACAATTCATCGGTAGGGATCCGTTCTTCCCTCAAAACACCCTCTTCATTCTTATTGGCTCATCCATAAGTCCCCTGAGAGTTGAAAGGGAAGGGGTCCCTACAATACAAGGAGGTTTATTCGCTTTTTCTTTATAAACTACAGATTGATAGTGCCATGATTACTTACTACTACTAACAGTTCATTGAGCAAATGATTTCACCCTCTGATGTTCCTTCTTCTTCATCTATTCTGATAGAGAATGGTTAGCACCAACCTCATCAAAGAAAATTATCAGGAGTGCAGCAATTTCTCCCCCACCATCATATTCACTATTTTTTCTACTCTAGGTATAGCTCTCTCGATTCAAGTGTGATTCATCATCCCAAATAAGGGTGCC
The DNA here is from genome assembly GCA_963277665.1 of Viscum album. Lineage (NCBI taxonomy): Eukaryota > Viridiplantae > Streptophyta > Magnoliopsida > Santalales > Viscaceae > Viscum > Viscum album. Next base: position 1,842,169,478 of record OY728157.1, on the reverse strand, counting down.
ATTTATGCTATATTTTAGTGAGGGAACCTCTGTTGATTTTCCCCAAAACTGCTGCAAACCAAAATCTCATTTTCCTCAACAATAATTATTTTTTTAGATAAAAGAAAATACAGATGAAATAAATGATGAGAATAAAAGAACTTACATCTTTAGGATTAACATGGTAAATACATTCCTCATAAGATGAATGATTGATCCCTTCAGTATCCCCCCATCTCCTCATGTCCTCCACCCATATCTTTGTTGGGATTATAATGTCAGTTGAAGAAAATAATAATCTCTTGTTCTCCGATATATATCCCCACCTCAACAGGATTATTCTCAAAGTGAATATTATTTAAGGATCTGGAATCTCCTATCCCTAGAATCTCTCGTCCATCATGATGGAGCTCCATTATGTTTTTAACATCATAGTAAATGCTTTTATAGAGTTACACTCACTCTGGTAGTACATGTTATGAATCCATCCAAGCCTGCATTGAAGATGATTCAATAGGTTTAGATTTTAGGGACTTAATAACCCTCTCTTTCATAGATGTAAAATGAGAAAATAGAACCCAGGTCACTTCTTAGGGATGATGACTGGACCGTCTAAGTGAAATCTTAGTTGGTGTAGCCCTTTTGATTCTGAATGGTGTAATAAATCTTGAACGATGTCATTTGGATGAACTCAGAACCTCATAATCATCAACTTCTGAATTGGATGATGCATCCTCTGGGGGAGAAGAGTTTTCTTATGTAGGATCAGAATCCTTTTAACCCTGCTAACCATGCTTGGTTATTTTCCCAGTACTCATTAGAGGAAAATCATTGGCAAACACTCCCTCCGGGTGTGATGTGTTCCATGCCTCATCATACCAGGTGGTTAATCCACTTGTCGCATACAATGGAGGTAGATTGATTACTACTTCAGTCAGCTCTATGGAAATAATCATCCATGGCTATCAGGATAACATAAAAATATTTTCTGATCAGACACGCACCGGATGAGATATGGTTATTTGTTGTAGGCCCTTGAATTTTTGTGCAAACATGTATGGAGCATAGGCATCATATATAACCAATCCATAAATATGATTTTCTAGAACACCATCTCTAAATTCAATCATAAATGACCTGAATTCATTGCTAGCTTTCCTAACATCCACAAATATTCCAGTAATTAGGCCCCCAAATAGAAAAAATTTGAACACTTTAAATAGTATTAGCACTAATAGGATCCCACTATACTTCATAGACTGTTGTGAAATGGCTGAAATGTATTAAAAATATGGTTGAAACAGGTTCCCAGATACCTCAACCCCACTCCACCTGTTTTAGGTCCTAAAATGGATTGCAAACCATCCCCCCAATACAGGGAATGATCATGGAATTATGAACGGGGCCATCCCCACATGAGCATGATGCAAACTTCGATAAAATTTCACAGGGATGGGGATTTAAAACAACACAGACTTTGTCTTTTCTAGCTTGGCCACCGTGACAAATGTCCCTGGCCTTATTCCACCATTAGAATAGCAGACGAGCAGTAGGTAAGCACTTAGCACAAGGTTAGAAATCCTATGAGACGTACCTTTACAGGAATTTTGTACCTGAGCTTATACCCCCCTTTTTCATACTCCCCCTTCTCCAAAGTTGGATAGAATGTACCAAGAGTGCATCTCTTTTCTATCTTGGTGAATGCTGTTGGATGTTTTCAAGTGGGGTCTCCCCCCCCCCTCTGGTTTAAGGAAAATACTCATCCACACTTCATGGTGGATGTCCCCCTTCCAGTGGGGATCTTCCTCTATAATATCACAAGCTATTTTCAGTAGCTCAGGTGCTAGAGGTGACACCCTTCCAGCATCACCCCATGATGACCTTGTAGGGATGAATTTTTCCTACATGTCTCCAAGAATCAGAACCCCATAGATCTTATAGACATTCCAAAAGATGATGTCGACCTCTCCATGCATTAGGTTGAAAGAGTTAATCTGTGGACTCCAACATCTTATCAGCTTATGAATGAATTTAGCATTTCTGTACACATAAATCCACCATGTCCATACAGACATGTAAATTATATTTTCTTGTAGCTTTTTTCTGAACATCACACAAGTTTGGTGCACCCATTACAGCCACATCCAATAAGGATTAACATCCCATCCCATGTGGAAATACAAGTATTTTTTCCAATCGTTTTAATGATTGGTATGGGAATCACGGAATAGAGATGATTAATAGTGTGCATTAAATTCATGTGTGTTCATCTTTAGATCTGGTGCACATAGGATGTTGTGCATTACACGGGTTTTGGATGATTTCCCATTATTGATATATGCAGCCATGTTGGAGACATTGGCAGTGGTGAAATTTATTTACTCTTGAAACCAAGAATGTGGATTGTATTCCTTGAAGCTGGTATAAAGACATCCATCAGAAGAACATGGCCATTAAAATTAGTTAACTACTCTCAGGGAATCCATGATGGTGTTTTGTTAGAATACCTTCCAAATTGGGTGGAGTTGTATCACAAGCATCATATTATTCATGCCCTACAGTTTTCACCATCTCCTCAAGGCACATTACATCATTTTCATTAGAAACTCTAGTCCTTAAAAAGGCCATTAAACCTATCAATAGTTACTATGTTTTTGTGAACAACAAATTCATTTCCGGAAAAAGAGTAACGAAATGGAGAGACTTCGGTAGAGGTATGAAGTCATGGAAGTGCCTCGCTCAGGTGCCTCAGGATAGTTCTTCACACAAAGACATAACATAAGTCCCCTGTGTCAGTCACTAACTAAGTAATATGCATCAAGAAGAAAATTACTTACCATGTCTATGAAAATGAGGCCTTCAGCGAAGGGTCTGCGTTGAAAAATAGAGCAGCGAGACCTTAATGTACGGCATCGTGAGAGTTGTCCACTAAAATGAAGACCCAGTTTATAGATGATGATTCCCCGCTATGTGGATCAAGTATGTACGCCTCCTAAATGAAAAACCTAAGTGGAATACTAGGGAGGATTTCCTACAGGAATTACCTATGTGAACCATACATCCTTTCCATCCATTTACATTGGTATCAGACCCTCTTCTTTCAATCAAATACAATCTTGCGGTGGGGATTTTGTTGAAACTTTTTTTTCACATAGGTACAAAGGGGATAAATATAAATGCCTTAGGGAGAAGAAAATAATCTAAATAAGAAATATCAGGGATGGAAAATCCCCAAAGGTCCATTCTCTCAAGTACCCCAAAGCATTGTCACCGCACCGGGTACCTGCGTGTTACTCTGCACAACTATCCTATGCACTAGCCAGTACAATCGGTCTCAGTGAGAGACCATAGAGAGATAGACCCTTCATCAAAGGTATTATATTTTCTTATAAATAGGAACCTGGGGTATTCATTGGTACAGATGAAAATTCTTGATGTCCAATTGAAGCTCTGCTCCCCTAGTCCTTCTCTCAAACCCTCTGAAACCTTTTAGGTCGCTTCATAACACCTGAAGGAGAGGGAATTGAAGGGGTATAGATAAAAATCAATTCCTCCCATGTTTTAAAACAAAAAAATACCTAAGTGAGGAACTCGTTCGGACCGTCGTTAAGAAACACTATCCTGAGGTCCCATCCTAATACCAGGGACCTGTGTGAGCCACATCTTGGAACACCTATGGATACCCTTGAAGGATTAAGAATGTTCTCTCTCGTGTGTAGTTTCCTAGGTGGTTCATCACCTCGGGTACAACCAGTTCACTGAGACCTACCACGCGAACCCCCTGAATGATCCACATTGGTTCTCCCTTATCTCCAACCTACGTGGACCACTCCTAACGCCTTCTTCGAATTCATACATGGATAATCCTCTCCTTATTTGTTTCCCTTTTATGAGAGAGAGAAAGTTAAAATCTCTACCGAGGCCTCTATACTTACAAAACCATGGTAAGTGGAACATCAACGTGTCCCCTATTTGGGTGTGTATTCATATGGTCATGGTCATCCTGCACTTGTCCATTTGGCTGGTTAGGTTCCTCAGGGTGAATATGAGTGTGTATTCTCGTGATCATGAGGACACCTACCCCATAGAAAGTGTTCTAGAGGTTTGAGTCTCAAATAATATGGATAAAGTCATTTCCTCCCCTTATCATATCTGAGACCCATAAACTAGTTTTGGGTGGGATGGGAAAGGATTACACTTTCTATTCCATTTAATATGTAATGAAATCCTCATCCCTCACTACAATACCCATTTTCGGACATCCCTCTAGGAGTAAGCCCTAATAATTTCTTACAATAGGTTCTACCCTTTCTCTTATCTGGCTCTAATACACAAGATTATAGAGGGGGTAGACACTTGATCCCCCCCCCCCCGCTCCCTTCCCTCCTCGTTCTCCACACCCTAGACCCATTCAAGGGTAAGTTGAAGTAAGGGAAGCGCTTTAGCCCCAACCTCTTCCATCAGCTGAAGATGGGTCAGTGGAGGTGGACACGTCAATGCCCTATCCCTCTCCCTTTGGAATTTTTCTATATGTCCACCAGTGGATAAAAGCAGGTTGTGTGGTTTACCAAATCTTTTGAGTCCTATTGTTTCTCACACCGTGCATGAATCATGTGGGCTTCCAGGTTAGTGGTGATCATGAAATCCACGTGATCTACACAATTGAATTATGATAAATCTGATTCCTAATATAGTCAGGATATATAGGATGCCCACCTAGTGCCTGATCTTAATGGGAATCCCCCATAATATTAATACTAGATCATAACCACCAAATCACCATGAGTTAAACACCCTTCATGGACCCTTTTATCATGAATCCTTATTATGAGTAATCTCCAATCCTTTCATCGAATAGTCCGAGCATCTTTTCCAGGAGTAATCCCCAAAATAATCCTCTCAAAAGTCCATACTCCCCTATGAGAAAAACATATCAAAATCCTTCATAGAAGAGGTTTTTCATAAAAAAATTATGTGGGATTTGATTCCCCTTCAAATAGAATACATACGAATATTCCTTAAGATTAGAACCCAACACCCCAAGTCAAGCTTATTATTTCCAGGACACATTCCAAGTAGGGTCACCTTCAAACTGGGAAACCATACTCCTCTTAGGTTTCCTAGCCCTCTACGGTATTAGTCCTACCCCAAAAAGTTACTAGGAACCTTCCACCTAGCAATATTTTCCACATGATATTAAACTATATGGTTGAGTCCTTTTCACATGACCTTAAAAGGTATGATTTTACCCATTAATAAGTATTAAACTATGTGGATTCTTATTCCTTTAACAAGGATAAACAGGAAGCCCATTTATGGGTTTAATCCCAAAATCAAAATAGATATTGTCTCTCTAGATGAAGATATACTCTAGAGTTCCACACTAAGTGTCTAGGAAACCATAATTGTTGTAATAACAACCAAAGAATCTATAATTAGTGCATAATAGGATACCATCAATGGAGAACCTCATACAAATATAGATATCTCCATTGATGAATAACCTCAGATACATACAGATGATTCTAAGATATATGCATGATAATAATTGATTGTTAACTCTGGGATTACCCACATCATACTTGGTAATCAATAAAGGATTCATGAACAATTCTTAAATCTATAAGAGAGTCACAGAGTAAGAAATAATTCCCCCCAAAAGAGTGTGATGGGCTTGACATTCCATCCTCTTGACCAATGTGACTTCTTGAGAATCATTGGTCAAAATATCTAATTAGTTCCAAACTTTGGAAATAAGGTCCCTTTGGATATAGAACCATTAGGTTTTTTTAGTTCCACAAACAATCCTATTGGAAACTATTTGTAAATAGGAAATCATCGGGAGGTACAAATTTTGAGGGAAACCGACACCAATAGTGATTGTGTGAGAATTACATTTATATTTGGCCATATGAGGTTTCTAACATCAATCAGCATCATTGACCTTAGATTTTGGGAACTTTTTAGAACAATTTCTATATTCCTTTCATTTGAAACACTGAAGTGTTGGTGTCTCATTTTGTGCAGCTTTCTCTCTATTTGTATGATTTTATAAATTCTCCCCATATCTTTTATATTTGTTTACCTGATGACCTTCCATTCAAAACATATAAAACATACTAGTCCCATTAAGACAACTTCCACTATGTTTCCTTCCACACATCGATCATAAAAGAAAATCTCATCTTCTTATCTCTAGGATTTTTTGAATTCCCATTAAATTCCACCATTATTTTCTTATCAAAAATTTGAAATAGGTAGGAAAATCCAATATTAATCTATACCTTAATGTAAAATTGAATGATATATTTATAGATATTTAATCTTGTTATGGATAACACCCTTCATAGGCTTGGTATTAATCAACTAAAACTCAGGATTCTTTACTTTTTGATTGGAGGATAATTACATAATCATGTCTTCCAAGTTTGGTAAAAGTTTCTTCATAGGTATCAATAGATTCATCATCATTATGTTTTAGATAAATTAATTCCTTATATATATTTATTTTAATAATTCAACTATGGTAATTACTAATTAATGAAAATTAAACTCATCCCACTTCATAGAGTGAATTTCTTATTATTATCGTATGTTCTCGATAACAGTCCACCATTGATCTGCTTAGTCATCCTAGTGATAAATAAATAGGATAAATTTTTCATGTTCCAAACACTAGATAAAGTGAAATATATTTGAAATAGTACATATCTATTACATCATAACTAGTGGATTAGTGGATCCACTAAAAGAAGGAATGTGTTTCCTCAAAAATGAATCAACAGAACGTTTTCCCTTCTTTTCTCATTTGTAATATCATGCCAATTTTTTTCTTGAGAAATTTTTGTGATCCAAGAAATGGTGCTTCTCATTTCTCATCCCATAAAAAGTGGTTTATCAAGAATAAACTCATTTCATTTTCAATCATATTCATCATTAACATGATTCCTTTGAGTTCTATCGATTTACTAAAACCATAAATCATAATTTGAGAAATAATAATTATAGTGGAAAATCAAATAATCATGAAAAATAATTTCTAGAATTTTAAAATTATGACACCTTCTTTTATGAAACCTTATTTTTATCTGATTTCATTCATGATAGTTTCCAAAAACCTAGTATTTTATCCTATATTTATACATATATCTAGGGTTCCCACTAAATTTCCACATCCTAGTTTCCAAATGTTAACCAAACCTTACTTTGACACCAACTATAGTGACCCAAGATTTTCATACATATATATAACATCTTCGTAGATGAATATTAATTAAATAAAAAAATCGTCTATGCCAGAATCCTATATTTCTAGTGCATTTTGAAACATAAACACATAAAAACTAGTTCATAAAAGGTCTATGTCACCTCCTACTATGTTCTTCATAACCGGAACCCTTCTTTGACATATCATACTTAAAACCTTTCTTAAAAACCAATGGAATGGAAACATAGTAAAGGGTGATCTTTAATGCTTGGTAAGGCTAAACCAGATAGATATCAATGACAACATAAGTATGACATGAACGTAAGGGTATGAGAATATGATCATAATATTTGAAAATAATAAACTACATACCATTGATCATAATATTTATCTATAGAATTAATCTTTTTAGTTTATAATACATGAATCATAAAATAATGAAAGAACATGATCCCTTAGAGAATAAAATTTTCATAAGTCATGGTATTATGGCATAAACATAAGTATTAAAAATAATTTCATTAGTATTCAAGTATTATTCAAAAGGATGGAATAGTGGATTTGATTCACTCCAAAAACCATCATATTAGTTAGGGTTTACTCTAAATACTATCATAGCAGATAGAGTCCCATAATAAATTAGGTTCACTCCCCATTCCAATATAGATTATCTCATGATATATCAATCTTTACCAAATTATTTGGAGGTTGTATAAGTCTCAAACGTCACATAATAAAAATCCTTAATATGTTTTCTAAAAATCATATAACATTCATCATATCATAACCCTTGAAAATAAATGGGTTTAATCAACATTTAATTAATTTATAACCCATTGAAAATAAATATTTTAAATAAATAATTTCTCAATCCATCATGAAATAACCCATTTAAAAGGAATAAGTTTCATAAAAAATATTATAACCATTATAATAAATTATCTAGATGAAGAATAAGGATTGTATTCTTGGATAATATACTTACTAAATCATAAGTAAAATCACTGGCTATTGTTGTTGATAAAAAGAAATACAACTAAAAGTTATTCAAAGCCTTATAGAGGAAAATAACCTTTCCACTTTAAAAATAGCATATTAAAAACTGAAAAACATCACAGAAAATAAATAAACAATTTTCTTTGAAAATAGTCATGGAAAATTATAAATAAATATTAAAATTATTTGGGGTTCATCATGGTAAGAAATTTTTTTATTTTCATATACATTAAATAAAAAATTTATTTCAGACTTTTGTAAAAAAAATCAAAAATTACCTTATTCAAAAAATGGAAAAAATATTCATTTTAATTATTTTTTTAAGTAAAACATGGATATATATGTCATTAAAATCCTTTGATACTATAAAAACATTCTTAAAAATATTTTTAGAAATAATGTACATGGAAGAGAAAGGATTTTCCGACTAAAGGGATAGATAAAATTGATTTTCCTTAAAAAACATTGTCTCTTGAGTACTTTAAGAGGAAAAATTACTGGAAAACATGTATTAAAAATAAATAACACGTGGAAAATAAAATTCATGAGTTCATTGAGATATAGAACATAATATTTCATCATTATAAACTTTATCATAAATCATCTTGATAAATAATGAGATTGTAACATAAAACTCTTACCTTGAGTTTCCCTTATTTTGAAATCACTCTAACCTCGTATATTCTAAGTTTAACATTATTATAATTCTAAAAATAAATCATAGAAAATAATTATAATCTCATATATGGTACCTTTTTAATATTTAAATTCCCCTTTTATCATTAATTTCATTAAATATTCATTTTTAGGTGTTAACTATTTCGTTTATTAATAGTATTTCAGTTCGGTGGTGTGGGTCCATGTAGTTTTATCATGGTTATATCATATTAAATATTTTATTCATGATATATATGTAATATATATATATATTAAAAAAATTAGAGAGAGAAAAATGAATTACATCGTTCATGGAGAAGGTGTGTTGTACGTACGCATGAATTTTGTTTTCACTTTTTGACAGATTTAATGAAATAAAGGTAAATAATAATTCACCTTTAAAGAATAATTATCAAGTTATATATATAATATATTTTCATTAAATTGTTCCTTATTACCAAAAAAATTTAGTGGAAACGCAAAACAAAAAACATCGCTTGATGGAGGTAATAGTCCTCACGTATGCATGAGCGACGTTATCGTTTGCCAACAGATTGGAATGTAAGAAGTTACATGTCATACTATAATTATAGAAGTATAATTATTTCATAAATATCATATATAAACATTAAACCCATAATAATACTCATCCAAAAATTATGGTGATGAAAAATTAATAGTATAGCTACGTGGAGATGGTAAGTCATATGTATGAACAAGCGATACTTTCACATCCCATTTGATGTGAAATAGGGTTAATAATGGTTGTTTTAAAATAATAATAATAGTTTATTTATATTTAGGACACTATATTTATTATTATATGAAAAATACCAGAGATTTATATGAGTTAAATAAGAAGTAAAAAATAAAGTGAAAGTTAAGGTGATTACATCATCTTTGAAATAACTCTATTATATATCCTCATTAGGACCCTAGATTTGGTCTTTTGGGAAGACATAAACCTCTAGAATGTGTTTAGGAAAGTTTATAAGTTATTTCTTCTAGGTACGATCATACAACAAATATTAAATTGGTGTAAATAAGTGACGGAGGAGGTTCTATTTTATAATTGAGGTGAGGGGCACTTTTGAAATTTTGAAAAATGTTTAAATTATAATAAATTCATTCAAAAAGAAAAATGACTCCAATTGGATAGGTATTATAATATTATACAGTATAGGTATGTATTCACATAATATAATAGAATTTTTCCATTTTTCAGTGTCATTTTAACCCTTATCTTTTTTATCGACCCTTGGTTGACAAATTTAAATTTTAATTATGGTAACAAATTTTTCAATATGAAAGGGTTGTTATTTTTAATTATAAGGTTTAAAATTGTCCAATATATAAAACATTTATAGAATTAGCTATGATAAAATATTTTTATTTCATTATTTCACAATTTTTATGAATTTTAAATAATTAAATAAAATATTATTCTGATGAAATATCATTATTTTCAATTTGACATTATTCATCTAATTTGACTTAAAAGGTATAAATAAAAACATGTAATTAGAATATAATATTTAGAATCAATAGTAATATTTTATATTCACATATAAAATTCATCAAACACTATAAATTACTCAAAATATATCACTTTTATTATTTTTAATATCATTTATTTTATTTTTTTCATTAATTGAATACATATTTTTTTGGTGTTGTGTAGACATTTTATGTAATTATATAATTCCAAAATATTTTAAAAACTACTAAAATACCCACTTTTAATAGTTCTAGAATTGACTTTTAACAGTGCAAAAAAAGTTATGACAACCTCAGCGCGGTTAAAAGTCCAAGGCATTTATCGGTGCTAGAAAAGAGTTGGTAAAGGGTAGCTTTATTAGCATAAATAAAATTACTAATAAAACACACCATTTATCAAAACATTTATTTATCACTGATAAAGATACCCTTTATCAGTTCTTTTAGAATATTTGGTGAATTTACCTTTATTATCACTTTAAAAATCACTGATAAAGGCTATCTTTATCAGCATATTTTGTAGTGCTGATAAAGGCTATATTTATCTGTACATTGAGTAGAACCGATAAAGGTGACATATGTAGTGTGATACTACATCACAGTACATGTCTAGAAACAATTATAGAAATTACCAAAATAAGACACAAATTATTAATTTAAATAAAATAAAATTTTAACACAAATACAAGAAAAAAACTATTATAGAGTATGTCATCTGTGTTTTTACAAAAATTAATGTATATTTTGAATAAAAAGTCATTCTTTGAGTCATAATACACACACCATGAGTCAAATTGTTTTTTAAAGGATTCTTAAACATAAAAAATCACTTATGGATCATTTTCCTAAAGTACCAAAAAAAATATGAATATGTTTTCTTGGTTTTAAGTTTGTCATTTTGTTTTTATGATTAAAATTAATGTTTGTCTTAAGTAAAAAGATGCATTGCAAGTCATAACGGTCACACCATGCATTGGATTGAGGGTTGGATAATTTATAAATTTCACAAATGACATATAGATCATTTTCCTAAAGTACCAAAACAATCTGAATGAGTTTTCTTCATTTTGAGTATGTCAATTGTTTTTTTCACTAAAATTAATGTCAATTTTTAATAAAAACGTACTCGTGGAGTCATACCGATCACAATGTTTGTTGGATTGAGGTGTGGTTGATTTATACATGTCACAAATGACTCATGGAAGGTTTTACTAATGTACCAAAATAATCATAATCTAATTACTCTCTTTTTAGTATTCCACTTGTGTTTTTCACTAAAATGTCATTTTGAACTAGAAACATGCACATTGAGCCATACATGTGGAATCGTGTGTGTGTTTTATATAATATTGATTTATACACTTAAAAAATTAATTATGAATCATTATACCAAATTATCAACACAATACAATTGTGTTTTCTTAGTTTTCAATGAGTGATACTTTTTTGAATTAAAATGTCAATTTTAAACTGATAATGGATACTTGGAGTCATAATAGTCACACCATGTGTCAAATTGAGGGAAACTGATTCCTATACATCAAAAATGACTTATGAATCATTTTCCTAAAGTACCAAAACAATATCAAATAATTTTATTATATTTTAGTATATCAGTTGTCTTTTTCACTAAAATTAATGTCAATTTTGAATGAAAAACACACTTTGACTCATACCGGTCACACCGTTCATTGGGTTGAGGTGATTATGATTTTTACACATCCCAAATGTCACATGGATTTTTTTACTAAAGTATCAAAACAATCATAATTAATTTCCTTAGTTTTGAGTATGTTGCTTGTATTTTCTACTAAAATGTCATTTTAAACTAGAAACACGTACTTTGATCTGAAGAGGTGGCATCATGTGTGGGTTTGACATGAGACTGATTCAGACAAATTAAAAATTAATTATGAATAATTTTCCCAAATTATCTAGAAAATCCAAGCATGTTTTCTATGTTTTCAATGAGTGACACTTTTTTGTATTAAAATTTCAATTTTAAACTGTAACAGTCACTTTTAGTCACACCAGACTCACCATGCATTATATTGAGATGATGATGATGCATAAATGTCAAAAATGACATATGGATTTTTCTCCTAAATTACCAAAACAATCTAAATGTGATTTCCCATTTTTTAGTATGTTATTTTTTTAACTAAAATTAATGTCAATTTTGAAAAAAAATATGCACTTGGAGTCATACCAGTCACACTGTGTGTCAAATTAAGTTGAGGATGATTTCTATACATCCAAAATTACTCATAGATTATTTTAATAAAGTATAAAAACAATCAGAATGTGTTCCCTTTTTTTGTTTATTCTACTTATGTTTTTTACTAAAATTTTATTTTAAACTAAAAACATGAACTTTGAATCATTGTCCCAATTTATCGAGACTATCTGAGTTTTTTTTCTAGGTTTTCAGTGACTTACACTTTTTTGTATGAAAGTGTTAATTTTAAACTGATAACAGACACTTGGAGTCATACTGTTCACATCGTGCATCGAATTGAGGTTCAGATGATTCCTACACATAAAATATTACTTAAGGATGTTTTTATTAAAGTACCAAAACAATAGAATGTGTTTTATTAGTTTTGATTATGTCAGTTGTTTTCTGATTAAATTTGATGTCAGTTTTCAATACAAAGATGCACTTTGAGTCATATTAGTCACATCATGCATCATATTGAGGTGAAACTAATTATTATAAATCAAAAATATATTATGTATTATTTACCAAAAGTATCAAAAGAATCTGAATAAGTTTTATTTTTTTGAATATGCCACTTTTGTTTCTAATTAAAATGTCATTTTAAATAGGAAACACGAACTTTGAGCCATACTAGTCGCATCGTGTGTGGGTTTTACGTGAGACTGATTCATACATGTCAAAAATGAATTATAAATGGTTGTAATAAAATTATCAAGACAATTCAATAATATTTTCTATGTTTCCAGTGAGTGAAACTTGTTTTCTATTAAAATATCAATTTTAAACTGATAACGGACACTTGGAGTCATACTGGTCACACTTTGCATAATATTTTTTTTAAGGTTGATTACTACACATAAAAATGACTTATTATTCATTTTACTAATGTACCAAAACAACAAAAAATAATTTTCTTGGTTTTGATTATATCAGTTGTTTTTTTATGTCAATAAAATTAATGTCATTTTTGAATAAAAAGACACACTTAGAGTCATGCAGATCACATCATGCATAGGATTGAGGTGTGTGTGATTAATAAATTCTATAAATAAATTATGGATTACATTCCAAATTTAAGAAAATAATCTGAATTTGTTTTCTCAGTTTTGAGTACACCACTTGTGTTTTTTTCTAAAATGTCATTTTAAATTGGAAACACGCACTTTGAGAAATACTAGTGGAATCGTGTGTGGGATTTAAATGAGAATAATTCATACACATCATAGATGAATAATGAATAGTTTTCCCAAATTATCATTATAATCCTAGTGTGTTTTATAAGTCTTTAGTTAGTGACACTTTTATTATTAAAATGACAATTTTTAATTAATAATAGACACTTGGAGTCTTACCGATCACACTGGGTGTCGTATTGAAGTGCGGATGATTTAAACATGTCAAGAATTAATTATAGATCCTTTAACTAAATAAATAAAACAATTTGAATAAATTTTATGAGTTTTGAGTATGCCATTAGTTTTTTCACTAAAATTAATGTTAGTTTTGAATAAAAAGATGCACCTAGAGTCATACCAGTCACGCCGTACATCAGATTGATGTGATTATGATTAATAAACCTCAAAAATGACACAAAGAACATTTTCTAAAAATAAGAAATACATTATTAATGTATTTATTTGGTTTTAAGCATGCCACTTGTGTTTTTACAAAAATTTCATTTTAAACTGGAAACATGTACTTTGAGTCATATTTATGGAATCATGTTTGTGTTTGACATGATACTAAATCATAAACATCACATATGAATTATGAATTTTTTTCCAAAATTATCCTGAAAATCCATGAACATTTTCTTGGTTTTCAGTGAGTGACGTTTTTTTGTATTATAATGTCAATTTTGAACAGATAACAGAGACATGGAGTCATACCAGTCACACCGTGCATCAAATTGGGATTTTTTTTCATTCCAACATGTCCAAAATGAATTATGGAAAAAAAAATTAAATCACAAAAACAACCTGAATGCATTCTATAGTTTTTGAGTATGTCAGTTTATTTCACTAATGTTCAGGTAAATTTTGAATAAAAAGATGTACTTGGAGTCATACCGGTCACACCATGCATCAGAATGACATTTGGATGATTCTTATATGTTAAAAATTACTTATATATCATTTAACTAAATTACCAAAACAATAAAAATGTGTTTCCTCTATTTTGAGTTCTACACTTCTATTTTTATACAAATATTAATGTAAAATTTGAATAAAAAAATGCACTTCAATTCATACCAGTCACACAGTGTGTCGTATTGAGGAACAACTGGGTTTTCATGCCAAAAATGACTTATGGGTCATTTTCTTAAAGTATAAAAATAATATAAATTTATTTTCTTGATTTAGAGTATGTCAGTTGTTTTTTGTTGTGCATAAATTAATGTCATTTTTGAATAAAAAGATAAAATTGGAGTTATATAATTCACATTGTGTGTCATATTTATGTGAATTTTAATCATACATGTCACAAATAACATATGGATCATTTTCCTAAAGTATCAAAACATTCAGAATTTGTTTCCTTGGTTTCAAGTACGCCACTTGGGTGTTTTACTAAAATGTAATTTTAAACTTGAAACATGCACTTTTGAGTATTCCACTTGTTTGATGATTGATATTTGTATAGATATTTCATCAAAAAAAATATTGGACAAATTGTAGCTTCCAACATAGAATGATCTTACATGTGTATTACTACCCTGTATAAAATCACTTAAACAAGTGGTGAAAAACATTATTTCAATAAGTCACCAAAAAAAAACATTCGCAATGGATCTTATATTACATGACAAGTGTTGTGTGCACTTTTAAATGATTGTTATCAAACAAAATCATGGAATTATTCTCATTATACTTCATTTCACAACAATTTTATTGTTTTCAATGTAGTGCTTATTATCCTCCTCAACCTCGGTCTTCACCTCTACCTCATCCTCCACACCAGCCTCTGACTCAGACTATACCTCTGACTCTACCTATGCCTTCACCTCATCCTATCCCTCCTCATCTGCCTCATCCACTATTATTTCCCAACAATTTTATTATTTTCATTTCATCACTTCTAAATAAATTGATTTTCTCCATTATAATTCTCTTTCAGAAAGAGATCATGAAAAATATATAATCATTCAAACACTAACCTTCACTACCTTTATTTAATCAAACCTCATACATTGATTACCTTTCATATCTAGATTATGGATTGGACTCCCTCTTTCAAACTATCCTTCCTCCCATAATTGTTGTTCCAAAGGTCCTTGATGATATACCTCCTAAAAATTTATTATTTCATTTTATTGTTTTATATTTATATTTCATATTTTGTGGACATACACCAATGTTACATGAACTACTCTAACCAAAATTTATCCTATACCATGTACTGGTGATGATTTAGGATGACTAATACTCAGAGTATTTTAAATTTCATATAATATTAGGGTGATGAGTCTCAAGAAAAAAAATGTAATAATAATTATACGAGAGATGAAATTCAAGTTACCACTGAGGTACAAAATATCTTAAAAAATTTTAATTATGGATTATAACATATTACATTAAAAAAATTAAGGAATTAATATTAAAACCCACATGACTTCTACTCACATCCATTTACATACACTCACAAACATTTATTGTTTTCCACTTCCTATAAAATGTTCCTTTTTTGGAAGGCTTAGATGAGATACAAACTTGTGGTGGTATTGGTGTGACGTTGATGAGATAGCCTGAAAACCAAACATTTTTTTATGTTTACATGAGAAACTATACTAAAGATGAATCCAAAAACATAGGTGTAGATATCTACTCATTATAGGATGAATACCATCAAGAGTCCGATTGGAACCCTTTTAAATTTATCAATGATTAAGGGCATGAGAATCAAATGGGGTGCTTGAAGTGTTTTTTCCATAAAACAATGAGAAACATGAGTATTTTCGGGAGGCTACTCATCATATTAGTATTCTCATACAAGTATTCTTAACTATGTATTTCTAATAGTAACCAATGTGACTGCACTCAAAATAAAATTAATTGTTGATGAAGTGTTTTAAAAAGTAACCGAGTGAGTCGTATAAGAAATTCCATATCAAGAAACCAAAAAAATCATTCATTGTGTTTTATTTAATTTTCCTATATCATATTTTGTGTACCCATAAAGTAGTAAATGAGGATGATTAAAGGATTAAAGATTTGACTAATGAGTGGGAAAATGCAGTATTTAAATCCATGGTAATAGCTTTGATGAATATTAATGATGACAATCTGAGTGGGAGGTATTTAGTTAAGGAACTTTAGAACCACAGTGATGGGAGGAAGGTTAGTTTGAAAGAGGGATTCCAATCCATCATCAAGAGATAGAAGGAAATCAATAATTTGAGTACAGATTAAATAATGGTATTAAAGGTTTGTTGTATTAGAGTATTGAAGTATTATATCCTTTTCCAAGATAGTAATAATTTTTCAAGATGCATGTAGTTGTATAATTTTATGCATGAGGTGTATTGTATTGTATATATATCTTACGAAAATGAAACCATATTTACCCAAACTTATTTTTGAAACCTGGGGTCATTTTTTTGAAAATTTATTTATTTTTCTTATGACTATTATGTGTTGTATATTTCTTTCACAATAGATGGATATGCTGTTTGCAGTGGTCTCATATGAATCTGGAAGGATATTACAAAGTAGGGGTGCCATTGTTTATGTATAGTTAAGTGTGAGAGAGAGAGATATATATTGTGGTTCCCATGAGGTTCAGAGAGTGGGGTTTTCCATGAAACTACATCAATATAAATGGTTCCCATCAAAGAAGAAATAAGGATTAAAGTGTCCGAGGAACCTATAGAGATTAATTCACTCAAAAAGTATCCTCAATTGAAAAGTAATTGGAATACCTAAACTCTTATAGTCTTGAATAAATGGATCACATGCCACCTACATTCGATATTAGTTCTATCTACTCAAGGATTCCTCACCTTCCAATTTTGGAAATTTCTTTAATCCACTATAAGATACCTCCAATAACATACATCCCTCTAAATGGTAAATTTTTTTATCTTATGATCTGCATTGATCTAGAATTTTTTTACTCTTATAAATAAAATTAATCTATTCAATGAAATCCTAAATTTATTATTATGATATATATCCATAAAATTTTAGTGGAATCATAGATACTATATGTTCCCATCATTCAAAAGTATACCACATGTCTTGAAGTAGATCTATAATTACCTCTAGAACATGAGGATCAATATAAGTTCTAGCATACAGATGAAGTTCATTGGCTCCTTCCTATAGAGATCTAGGGATCAGAGTGGTGACATGTTCTATATTAATGTATAGATTCATATAATGTTCCCCGTTTAAAAAACAAAAAAAATTAAATAGGAACAAAATAATCTATATTAAATGTGAATCCCCTACCCCACACTCTCATTCATTTCTGTTTTTATAAGAATTTTCATACTTTAAATATTTTTTAATATATGTTAGAAGCATTCTTTTAAATATAATTATGAAATAACCAACTAATAGTATTGATAAAGGGAGTTACTAAATAAACTCAATAAATTAATAAGAAATATAAACCTAATAATCACTAATAAATAAATAATAATATAATATATATTTATTTTTCCTATTTCTATTCATATAAATTTATAATTGATTCTAGAAAAAAATAAACATAGACACATAATAACATGAAATTTCATATATTCTTACTGATTCCAACCTATTAACTAATAAATAAGAGGCATGAAACTCAAGAAGATATATCAAGGAAAAAATAAGCAAAAAACAACCTAAACATTATATGGTAACTCAAGTATCCAGCATAATCATCATATCGAAACATATTTATGGATTATTTCTTATGTTTGAAAATATTTTTTCTTTGTGATATAATCAATACCAATATCCCTAGTTTCACTCTAATTCCATTTGGTAAATATTTTACCTAGTATACCCAAATAGTTCCCAATTCAGGTCATCACATCACCTCTAACACACTTTCGGATCACTAAATTCTTTTGTCAATGTTAAGGGATATAGATAACATGTTTGAGAAATTGGTTAATCTATTTAATGTTTAACTAAACTCAATTTGATCATGATATAAATCAAACATTACCTTTGTGGTAGCATGTGGTGTAAAATCTATTTTATTTATCCATACAGGTTCATACACATCTACTATATCTACTAATTCTGGCTTTCTTCCAAAACACGTGTCACTCTACCATACCTCCACATCACTTTTTAAATACATACATATCCTTTTGTCCTCCATGTCACCCCTCCACAACGATTCTCTACCAAATATCTCCATCCTAATCCCACTCCCTCTTGGGTTTTCAGTGCTTTGAGAACCCCGTACCCCACAAACCCCCGCCTCCATCGAGATTCCTCTCCCGGCTGCATTCTGTAATCATCGTTCATATATGTCTTCCTTCTCCCAGTTCTAGCTCACATCTCTGTTGTGTTGCATCTCCCGACCGACCTCAGGTTTCAACTCTTCACGGCCTAGGTTACTGCAAAACCCCAACGACAGCGTGTTCCTCCTTTAGTCTCCCCAGTCTAGGGTTTCCTCAGTATCTCGATTTGGTCTCCCTACTCAACATTCGACATTTGGTTTCCCCAGTATAGGGTTCCCTCTACATCTCGACTTGGTCTCCCGCTCGTGGTCAGATTTCCCTTCTTTGTGACAAAGGGTTTCTGCAAACCCCTAATGTCGGCATCCTCCTACTTGCAATTTCTATCACCTATATCTACGGTGAGCCTACAATTACACTATCATAACCACCTCAGTGCACCACAAAAAGACATTAGGCTCAAAAACCCCTTTACGATAACCAAAAACAAATCATAAATCCTATAGATCTATATCTTTGCAATAGGTATGATCTCCTAATTTCAAATAACTTTTAACCATTCTACCTCATTTTGTTCCCAGATACTTGTGCCATAGTTTCATTGGCCATATACCTTACTTTTTCAATGAATTATACACCCATTTTCCTTCGTTTTTCTTCTATAAACCTATTAATTCATCCACATTTGATATTATCTTCTCAAAACCAAGTATATTTATTTTATATGTACTCTTCATTTTTTACAATTTCTCTTTGTTTAATAATTTTTTTATGTCATTACAATACAAATGTTTTCCCCATTAACCAATTAAACATCTATTTTTAATTGTCAGACAATATTTATTCACCTATCTATCTACAGATCCAGATTCCGCAACAGCTATGTTCTCGCATCCTTCCAAGGAGTGTCATTATGAAATTATTATTCTTGGATAATCTGTGAAGGTGTTCTTGGACAATGGTTTTTGTTAAAGGGATATGGCTGAGATTGAGTAGTGGTATGACATTTTGGATTCTCACATTACACTTCTCATGGTGATGTTCTTATTTGTGCAGGTTTTCATAGATTAAACTTTTTTTGTTATCATTGATTCATGTACTTTTAAGAAGTCCTTAATTAATTTCAGACACACAAGTTTTCCTATGATGTTAGTTATCAATAATTGATTCATAATACCTTTTATTTATACTAGCCTCAAATCATTACGAAATAAATATAATAAGATCACACCTATGTTTTATAGAATTGCAGTCAACCCATTCAACTACAACCAAAAATTTAATCATTTAAGTTAACATGTTTTTTATGTGTTTCCTTTCAATTTTATTATGTATAATTTTGAGTTGGTAAATTATTCGTCAAAAAGTCATTATAAATTCCAACTATGGATTAAATAATCGAGGGGACTCAAAATAGATTTTCTTGTACTGACATTTTTCTGTTGTATTTTTTGTCAACTATCCATTCAGGTTTTCTGCTTCAGGTTTTTGTCTGCACCGGGGCCAAAAATTTATAGCATGAATAGGTTTTACCCGTTGTAGAGATTTGTTGGTAATGGTTTTCAATTGTAAGTACATAATATTTAATTTCTATAAACATTTGAAATTTTCATATGATGTTTTATTTTTCAGTTTTATACTATATATATTTCAATTCAATCATATTGAATTGTGTGATCTATTTATCATTTTATTGGAACCGACCAATTGTAGAGGGTTACAAAGGGGTAAAATATTCTAATCAGTGAGCCTATTAAGGTCCAAGAAGAAAATTTAATGCTCCAGGATGCAACTGATTTGTTTTTCTAGGCTATGAAAGTGGTTTTTTACCCAAGAATCAGGTCCTGTAACTTTTTACTGAAGAGTTTGGCTACTGAATATGATATAGAATTCATCAAATATGTTTCTAAGGAATTAAAGATGTGTGTACCATCACTGAATGTTTACACCTACAGTAGTATGATGAAGTTTTTATTGTAATAAGTGTTTAGGGAAGTGTGAAATTGATCATGCACATGATTTAGTGATTTTAAAATAATTGGAAAGCAATGGGATGAAACCTACTGTAGTAACATATAAAATATATATCTATGGGATTTACTATGTGGGACATACTGAGCTTACTTTGGGTCTTATTAAGTATTTTAGGTCTAGTGTTCTTCCTATAAACTGTTAATGTTATAATTCTGTTATTTATGGTCTGTGTCTCAGTGGTAAAATATCTCATGATTTTATTGTTTTCAAAGAAATTAAATGTTTTGGAATACCCTCGGATGTTTATAGCTACAGAATTTTTGATTGAAGGAAACTGCATCACATCTGTTCAAATGGCCCTAGAGTTAACATATGTTCACACTGCCCTATATTTTATGATTGAAGAAAACTGAATCACATCAGTTTTATATAATCATTTTCCACAAAATTTAATGATGGTCATGTCTCAATATTTGATAGAGTTAAAATAGGGATAGAAAATATTGATTGAATATAGTATGGTGTTTATTCATTTTCTATAATTTTAACCATCCATGGGTAGAGATGAAGGTAAAATGACTGTATCGGTTGATATAGATTAATGTAGATATGTTTAATCATATATAATTATTTCTTATTTAGGTACCAGTTCGGAGGCAATGTATGGGTAAAACAAAAGAAGATATATTTTTATAGGGCATATTAGAACTGCTATATAGTCCCCAAAAATAACTTTTACTGATATTGATAAAACATTATATAATGTTTTCTATTATTTTGAATAATTTACAATTTTTTTGTTAGGATATGAAAAACAATTCCATGTATAATATAAACACATCACGTTTATTTCAATGATATAGGAAAAATGATAGATTTTTTATGATTCACCCAAGGTATTGAATATATCAGCTGCATTTGAATATATCAGTTTGGTTCGTACTAGGGTTATTTAATGGAATTTTGTTCTTTCCAGTATGTTTTTATTTACTTTTAAACACCAATATATTTTTTCAAATTCATGGGTTAGATTCATATAAAATATGTTTCTGAAAAAATTTCGCTGTTTTTAGTTTTTTGATATGAAATATTTGAAATAACCAGCTGTTGAGTATGGGTCCCCCATTAGTGAACCCACTGATAAATCTGTGGCCACTTAATACTCTACATTAACTACCCTGGATGGATAGAGATCTTAGATGGGACCAAATAAAAAATTCTAACTAAATTTAAAACCAACAAAAAGCCTCAACTGGTGACGCAATGGGATTATTCTTGAAACCACAATCTATGATGTGTATAATTTCACATCATACACATGTACAATCTACTACCATATTAATAATTAGGCATCTCATAAACTCAACTCTTTCATGATTCTTGTGGATGAATTTTTTTCTTATCTAGACATGATTTTTTCCAGAACATTACTGAGATAAATCATAGCTATCATTGGAATATGAGGAAGATGGAGTTGATGGAGTATAATGTAATTGAGGTATATTATCATTCATTATGTAGAGTGAAACTGTGTTTTTTGGATTTATATAAACATAAAATTGTTTTATTAACATTTATCTTTGTGATATATTACATATTTTTTTCAACAGATATACAGGTGATATATTACATATTTGTTTCATAGTGACATTTTTCATTCAGTTTTTCATATTGGGGGTATTTCATTCTGTTGGACGTTACTCATTCTAGAGGAGAAGAATTCTGGATGTTTATTATTATGTTGGAGTTTTTTGCTACTGGAAATCTATGCGTGAGCATTTTGCTGCGACACATTTTCCTACAGATTTATTATCTTGGGTATTTCATGCTGGATGTTATTTCAATATGGTAATTTTGTTGTATTTTTCATTTTTCAAGATGCTGGACAGTTTTCATCAGTTTTTGATTACCAAGTTATCTCATGTTGCTGGACGGTTTTTGATTAGTAGGTTTTTTCATGATACTGGATGGTTTTTCATGATGTTTTTTCATGATACTGGATGTTTTTTCATGTTTCCATATGTAATTCAATTATTTTTACATTTCTCAGTTTTATTATTTCAATCATTGTGTTCTGTTTTACTTATCTTTCATTTTTTATTCAACATTATTGTTTCTTCATTACTTTTATGAATATTAATTTCTTATTAGAAGAAGAATACTTTGTAGCAGATGAACTATCTCCCACCTGAAGATCTTAAAACTCTGCCATCTGGAGATCTTTACTCCAGTATGAGTTTGTTTACTCTGGTATTCAAAAAATTACTTACTTCTTTGATTTGAGTTTGGAAAGCATGAAAAAAACTTAAATGAGAGTTATTATTTATTCTTATCAATTAATCCTCACCACACATCTCATATTTATTATTAGAACCACTCTTTATGTAATTCTTCTTTGACTTTGTCTTTCATTGTATGCAGTATTGTTTTCCTAAATGCAATTGATATTGAAATTAAGTCTCCATCCTCAATTTGGAAATATAAATTTCCCAAAGTTTAATGGTCACCAGATTTTTTTTAACCACTCAAAAGGATTGATTGTGGATGTGTTAAACAAATTGGACAATTCAATTTAGAGTGGATAGTGTTTGGCCGGAGATACTTGGGTTTTCTTACACACAGTTTTCATACAGAGATAGATTGTAAACATAGATTACACAATGATATTATACACTGAGTTTACTCATGTAGTTTATAGAAACAAATCAGACACTTGAGTTTACAGACACAAATTATACACTCAGTTTACACACACATTTATCCTAGAGTCACAAACTGCATAAAAAAAATACACACTGAGATTACACACATATTTTACACATTGTATACACACATAGAAACAGATTGCACACACAGACTGCACACTAAGGTTACACAATGATCATAAACATTGAGTTTACATTGAATTGAACATACAATTTTCACACACATACCCAAATTTCTAACACAGATTACACATTGAGATTACACACTGAGCTTACACACAGTGTTTACAGACACAAATTACATACTGAGTTTTCATAAACAGATTTCACATTGAGTTTATAGATGTTGATTGCACACAAGGATTATTCACATAGACTGCAAAAATATATTTTTACATAGATTACATACTGAGTTTATAGACAAAGAATTGCACTACACATATAGAGATTTTAGATTTCTATGTAGAGTATAATAAAAATTATGACATGTCATTGAAAATGAAGATTCTTATAGATGGTTTCTCATCAAAGGGCACATATTTTCAAAGTATTTTAATATTATAAAATATATATTATAACAATAGTGAATTGAAATATATTTTAAGGACCAAATATGTTTAACTCATTCATGTTTGGTTATTTAATGTTTTTAATATAGGGTTGGAATCTTCAGTTTAGCTTATATCACTTCATCTTATTCATCTTATTTAGGATTTTTTGAACTATTATGATTTTTATCATCTTATTCATGCTTTTTTTATCATCTTATCATTTTTAGAACTGTTATGATTTTTACTAAACATCATATTTTTATCATATTATTCATGATTTTTTTAATCATATTATTCATGATTTTTTTTATCATATTAGAATAGTTATGATAAAACATTATATTTTTTATTCTGGATTTTTAAAACTGTTATGCTTTTTACCATTTTACATCTTATTCATGCCTTTTTTATCATCATATTCTTGGATTTTATTCTACATTTTTTCTACACTTTTTCTGTATTTTTTCATCATGTACTAATGACTGAATTTTTTTCTGCATTTTTTTCTTTTGTTTTTTCTTAAAAAAGTTCAGCATTTGTTTAGGTTTTATATGAAATTTATTTTCATATGAGTTTTACATATTCATTAATAATAATTCAGGTTTTTAATTTTTTTTATGTACATATTGTAGTAGGTACTAGATTTTGATGCTGAGGATTTTCAACCTTATATCTTCTTGTAAAACAAATTTCAGATTGGATGACTGTTTGAATTCATTTTACTAAAAAGGTTCTACAAATTTTTACTTCCAAACTTATGGAGCACTTATTATTTTTCAGTGTGTTTAAATCCATCATTATCATTTTTCTCATATTTATGATTTCAAAAACTGTATTCTCTTTCATTGAGTTGTCATTTTTTATTTCAGTGGCTGCTTTAATGTTTTTATGATTGAGCCATAAAATGAATTATGCTTTCCATCCTCAAATTTGTGGAATTCATACACTTAAAATATCCTTCTTTTGGTCAATACTTGAAATGGTGTCTCTAAATTCTATGCACTCATATTCCATAACAATACAACATTAATTTCTAATTAACATTTATTCAATATTTTTGTTTATTCTCAATTTTTATAAGTACTAATCTCTAAATAAAAAAACAACAGTAATCGAATACGCCGTGAGAAAGCATGGGTGAGTACTAGTATGTTCACTAACCTTAACATATGAAAACATCATTCTATTTCTTCAAAACCATTGTCTATGGATGGAAAAATATTAAATAGAACCACTCATTGTATTTCAGTGGCAAGGAGATGAGATGTAGGGTTTATCATGGTTAAGAACAATGCAAAAAATACAAAACACAGAACCCAAAAATCAAACAACGATGGAGGAAAAGTATAAAATAACATACATTAGATTATATCTTTGATTCTTCCATGGAAACGTAGAGGAGTCATGCAGACAGTCGAGGAGTTCCGTGAGATCTTGGGAATCATGAGTGAAAGACTCATGATTAGGGTTCTTGTAAGTAGATTGGGGACACTTTTAACAACACTTTCAGAAAAGCACTGATAAAGATCCCTTTTATCTGTGTAAAATTTATAAGCACTCGTAAAAGGAATATTTATCGGTGTGTTATTAACACTAATAAAGACAGATATTTATATGTGCTAAAAGGGCAATGATAAATATTCCTTTTATCAGCGCTGATAAAGGCTTTTTAATTATAATTATTTAAATAAATTTGTTATAATTTTATAATTATTTAAATATATATATATATTTATTTAAAATTACATAATTACTTATTTAAAAAATAATTATTATTTATTTATAATAATTATTTATTTATAATAATTATATATATAAATTTATAGATATATTAAGTATACATTTATAAATATATTTATTTATAAATCTTTATTTTCAAATATATTTTTAACATTATTAGTGGATATATAATCATAAATACATGAATTTTAAAAATGACTAAAATTCAAAAATTCAAAATGATTACCCTAACTATAATAGCATTCAAAGTAAGTAAATAAAATTCACCGATTAAAAACATAATTTATTAAATTTATCATGTTATAATGAAATTCTTAAATTTACTAAAATTAGAATAAATTACATAAATATTAGTTGTATATGTTTATATATATTTGTGTCTATATTTATATAGAAAAATGCGTTAATTATATATATATATATATATGTATATGAAATCATTGTAACACACAACATTTGATATATGATAAATTGAAAAATCAAACAATACTAAAATGAATAAGACATTAATATATTTTTAATTAAAATTTTATATATTTTATATACATATTTATATTTAATATATATTAATTATTAGTATTTATTATATATATATTATACTTATTCATTTTTATTAAAATGGTTTCATTAATAAATTAATAAATAATTTTTTCATTTTTAATTTGTTTTGTTTGATTATTTCAATTTATTCACTTTATATATTATATTTAATATTAATTATTTATTAATATTTATCATCTATAAACATGTATATTAAATTTATTCATTTTTGTAAACTATTATTTAATTAATTAGAATTTAACTATTTTTCTTAATTTAAAAATTTTAAATTTTTATTCTTTTAATTATTTCATTTCATTCATTTTACATAAGTCTATATTTTTAATATATACTATTTATTAATTTTTAAAATTTATATATATGTATATTCAATTTATTCATTTTTAAAAATAATTATTTAATTAATGAAATTGTTAAAATTTTTATTTTTATTTGTTTAATTATTTAATTTTATTCTGGACATTTATCAGTGCTAAAAGAAATCATTGATAAAGGGATCCCTTTATTAGCACTTATTTTTTCATTGATTAAGATGGACTTTATCAGGGAATTTCTCTAGCACTGTAAAAGGCTGATTTTGTAGTAGTGAAATAAATTAACATAATGCATTTAATTTCATTATTAATTAAATTATTATTAATATTCATTAATATCTATTTTCCCCTATGTAAACATATAATGGATATTTAAAATTAAGTGTGTCATTTTGTAGCTTTCTTTGATTATAATAATATATATGTCATTTTTATAAAAAAGTGTGCAATAAAAAAGTCAATTATTTTCCAAAGCTGATAAGGGTAAAATTACCATTATCCAATAATGATTTTAATGAAAATATTATGGCCTTATCATATAGTTTTAACATAGATTCACCTAATTTACCCTTTACTGATATGATAAATTTTACCATGATTACTATTCATATTGGTCCAAAATAAAATGGGACTATCTAATAAATTTGAACAACATGATTATAAATAAGTAATTAATATTATCAAATTTAGTACATATAGTGGAAAATTTTTATTTTAAAATAAGCTTGCAAAATGTGAGGAAATGTGAAGAAAACAGCTTTTTAGAAAAATAAATTTTAAATAATAAAACATTGTTTAACCTTAACCCTTACTTAAAAAAATATTAAATTATTTTTAAATCATTTGATTAGATATTTAATATATGAAGTTAATTAAAATAATTCACCAAAATTTATTAATTGAATTTATTATTATAAATATACACTTTGCGTACAACAACAACTTTTCATAAAAATATTTATTTTTCCTTCCAAAGATCTTTATATTCATTTATAATCAATTCATAACCAATTAGTTAATTTTATAAATATATAACCATTAATTTTTAATAATTTAGTTAGTCTAATTAATACCCATTAATCTAGTGGTTAGGTGACAACTATAATTTTAAATAATGATATTTTAATAGTATATTTTGGTTTATCTAAACTCGGTGTTGCGTGTAACGCAAGAAATCAAAAAAATTAATTTTTTTTGAAATAAATATTCAAAATATCTAGTGGTATCACACAAATATTCCATAGAAATAATTAACTCAAATATTATAATCTCATAGATGAAAATTTTCCAAATGAAATAGTATTCAGCTATCTTGAGAGGATACTCCTTACTTAAGATAACACTATGGCGTAATCACAATGAAGTGTCAATAGACATCACCCTGAAACATTATTCTATCACTAGACCATAACTTAAAATTAAGTCCATTGATATAAATGAGCATGAATTTTCAAATTAAAACAAATTACATACTAAATTTGAGGATTCTAAGATCTTACCTTATAATGTAGATGGCCCAAAACTCTACTCCTCGGGTGTTGGTTGTACTACATATAACTAGCATGATCTACAGACCTAAGCAATAACCTAACCTACTAGAGTTGGTACCCTCTTCTATAAATGCACAACATATATCTAGTTCCATCAATAGTTAATACTTACACTGTAATATCCCAAACATTTCTAAATAAAATTTTCTTTTTCAATGAAAAAATGCATTATTAAGTAATTTAGTTTTAGAAACCACATTGACAAATTTGGTTATTTTAGACCATTATAAGTTATATCCTATCATATTTAAAATAACTTTAATCATAATAATCATTGGTAGTATATAATTTATATAGTTATCATATGATTAGTATAATTTAAGGGTTAATATAAAGTCAAATTGACACAGACAGAAGGATTGATTGCTTCGACCAGTAGGATCATGCCCTATGAAGCCCACTTATCAGAGATTCTAAAGGAGATAGAATCAAAAGCATTTTACCTTTACCAATACCAAGTTGAGATTCAACAGATAAGGCATGTGTGAAACTATTTGTAGGATAAGTTCATTCCCATAAAGATCATGGCCTCTACCATGTTCGTTGAACCGCCCCAAGAAAATATCACCATTGTAAACCATATTCTTTTGGAATTCACTTCTATAATAAATGGATATTTATCTGGACCCTAATAGAATGAATTTTTAAATATTTAGTTTTAATTAAATAATACTTATATTTATCTTTTATTACATTATAATTATTAAATAATAAGTTAGAAAAAAATTAGATTTTCATATGATGAAACATAGATTTTATTTTTCAGAATATATAGTTTCAATGAAGAAACACTTTTTCAGGGATTCGATAATTTTTTGAAATAAATAATATAATAATATATTATTTTTAAATAATATTTTATCAAATATAATGAAAATAAAATTTTTTAAATTCAAATTTAATTCTTATAAGGGTTAAAAATTTATTATTATCAAAAAACTATTATTTTAAATAAATGGAGATTTTTTATTTAAAAGAGTAAATTATAATATTTCAAAAATTATTTTGATTTAATTTTTTTTATTAGTACATTTAAATTATCCAATGGTGGATTGTTCATACTTTTCTAAGACAACTGAATGTTTTGGTAAAAATTAAAGACAGTATAAATATTGGATATGTATTATGATATAATAGTGACCCCAAAGTGATGTAATATATTCCATAAAGGGTATCTAAGACCAAATATATATTCCCCATTTAAAGAAATTTTTTTTAATGTTATATTATTAATTTAGTAAAGCCATGATGAATCCTTGAAAACCTATATTATATTTTATGGTTTTAAAATCAATTCTGTATAAACATTCCTCGCTTAAACCTTCCAAGGGTACTATTTTAGGTATTTAGGTTCTTAGAATTATAAAATAATGGAATGAACTCATATTTGATAGAAACTAGGGGAAAACCATGATATGGTTTTCTATTTGGATTAACTTATCATATATAGTCCAAAACCAATGTTTAGAAATTAATAATGAATTCTCCTAATTTTTTTTTATAAAATCCCACCCAGCCTCCCATTCCTCTTCGCTCAAACCTATTGGAGCACAAATTTAGTCTACACTTTCTACTATATATACCTAAAAATATTCCCAAAAGATATTAAGAATATTTTACCAAGGTTTAAGAATCACACTCTCAAGGTAAGAGGTCATCTCCTTCTCCTCTTTATTCAAGAACTATCTTTATATTATGTACATGGATTTACATTTTTTTATGACGGAATATATTTTTATACATACATATTACTATTATTATTATTTATAAGTCTGTATATGAACCTTTAACTATCATTAAACACTTTCTTGAGTCATTATATACCTCTATTGTGCGGCTGGAATTATGCTATCATTTTTTCATGCCTAATATTTGTGTAGTGAGTACCCAACCCAATTTATACTCAATGGTATTAACCTAGATGTAACTATCACTCGTTTATTAGGGTATTATATTTATGTAACCCATTATATTTAATCATGGTATTAAATGTGATGAAATATTATCCTATGTTGAATGATCTATGTGGCACACTTATGCATGTACATGATTTGAATGTAATTAGTGGACCTAGATTTATATAGACCTCTAATGCATTGAGTAATGTTTCAATATCATGATAGGAAATTTTTGGTGCATTTTAGGTTATCATAGTCACTCTACATTATGATATATTGGCATTTATCCTTGACTTATGCTTATGATTTCATGTTTTTTTGTTTACACATTCCCATGTTGCCTTTTTAATATAATCCTTTACCATGCTTCGATGTTCAACTTTATTATTCTCACCCATATTTTGTTACTTTAATATGAATATTGACTCACGTGTACTACTTTCATCATATTATACTATAATTATTCTTGTACTAGGATTTATATCTCACCTCTTTCTTATGTGTAGCCCTAGGTTATCCCTTGTAGTATTAGATGATCAATGAATTTTAAGCGCATGTTGTACAGTCTTTAAATAATGTTGTTGTACCTATTTTTCAAGTTATAGATATATGTACCTAATTTCCCAAGTAAACTAGGCCTCGAGATCTTATAAGGTTACATTGATTGTTTTCCTATTTAATAAATCATAAGTTAATGTGTATTAAAATATGGGTTATCATATTTAGTATCATATAAAATCCTAGTTATTTTGGGGGATTGGGATTAGAAAACTCTAGTAAATGCCATCAAGATAGTACTAAACATTTTAAAACAACCCAAAATTTTGGTAAAGTATATAATAAGTGGGTTTCCAACAAATAAATATACTTCTATATATAACAAGTGGATTTGGCTCTAGAATAGTTTTACCAAGGGGTTTTATCCTAAAAATGATGCATTGAGTTTGACTCAATCATCACCCAGTGCACAACAATGGTCCATTCTATACACCTAGTTTGACACTCATAGGGGTATATGATTTGTAAATTTCACAAGCACATTATTAAACATTATTAAGGGAATGAAAATACCCACAATATTTTATATTAGAAAATATTTCATGGATATCCTAGATTGAACCCTAGAAAATCATAGGGTAAGGAATATATATCATTGATGAGTTATCCCTTTAATGGCATGGTTTTTTTTATGATTTTAATATTTTAAAAATAATCATCCCTAATTTTCCCTTTCTTTTTATTCAATGTATGAAATTGGAGAAACTGAGACAACATCAATTATGGTGGAAAATGTTATGACTTCCCTAATATGATTCCCAACCTGATGGAAGTAGGGTTTAGGAACTTTAAGAAAATACTTTCTCAATTTAATAATGTTTTTAAATAAAAATTAAATCATGAGGAAAACTAAAATATACATGTTTTAATTGATACCTTTTTTGAAAAATTAATTCAACATCCATTGGTTCATCTGATCCTTTAATTGTAGAGAAATGGATGTACTCCATTGAAAGGATATTTTCCATCCTTTCATGCTCATAGAAAGAGAAGGTCATGTTGGTTGTTTAACGTATGGAGGGATAATTTTTTCAATCATAGACATTGATCAAAAATATGAATCAAATTGAAGTGATTGAAGTGATGGAGTGGAATGAATTATGGAATTTATTTCTATAAATATTTCTTTTCACACTATCTAACATAAAATGGAGAGGGATTTCCTTAGACTTAGTAAAAAGAATGAAACATCCATTAGTGTGTATGAAGAAAACATCACAATATATTTATGATTCACCTTAAACTTTTTTATATCCCCTAAAAGTAAATTTGACCACTTCTTTGGTGGGATAAAGCTAAGTCTATAAAAATAATTAGAAATTTGAGAATTTTTAAGCTACAAGGAAATTAACTAATGTTCCCTCAAAGTCAAAATAGAGATCAGTGAATCTGAAGGGTCTCAGAAATCAAGTGATAAGAAGTTGAGAATATATTTTAATTCTAGTGGTTTGATAGAAAATTATCATGGGGAAATAAATTCCAACATCACACTTGTAAGAATTTTTATAAGAAGAATCCTAGAAACTACCTAAAGGGGACATGGAAATACTTTAGGTGTGGGAAATAAGGTTAGCTAGATATTTATTTTTTATGGGAGAAACCCACTAATGTGGTAGAAGAAAAGAATTATCTTTCAACCGTCATCCTACTGTCCAATGTTTCAAATTTATGGAAAAAGGACATGATTCATAAAAATTCACTAAGAAAATGGTTTTTAATAATAACAAACAACAAAACCCTCCAAGTACTAATGATAAGAGGTGGTCTTTTTCCATCTAAACTATTGAGGTAGACCTCGAAAATGAAGTTATAACATATACAATTTTAATTCCTTCAAGGATAGAAAACATACTAGTTGATTTTGGTTATACGCATTCATTCATATCATAGATGTTTTATAGAACTATTCAAACACTACCTCAAAAAAAGAAAGTTGACTTATCAGTGAAGACTAAAAATGAGTCAATTGTTTCATCCCAAGAATATAACTCATCCCATAACAAAACTTTTGTCTTGAATTTCCAATAAAAATTTTTATACTCCCTTTAGTGGAATTTCATGTTGTTCTAGTCATAGATTGTATTTCAATATATATATACGAAATAAATTTTTGAGAACAGGAAATATCCATATATATCACGAATTATCCTTTGATTCTATAAAATTCCAAGGAGAAGTATGAATATACTTTGGTATAATCATCTTAAGTATGAATGTTATTTCCCTATGAGAAACAATATATTACTCAAATTATTCAGTCTATGGATAAGATCATACTGGAAGAGATTCCCATTGTGAGGGAATTTGTAGATGTGTTTCCTGAATAATTTTTTGTCTTCCTACTAGCTGAGTGGTTGAATTATCAATTGAGATTATACCCAGATCCTTTCCAATATCCAATAATCCATATGGAGTGGATATTTTTTTATCAGGAATAGATAAATAATAAACTGAAATAGAATCAGGATAAAGAGTTTATACACCAAAGTGCTTCATTGTGGGGTTCATCGGTCCATTTTATAAAGATGAAAAATGGGCCATTATGTGGTCAGAGTCATATTTCATGCATGATTTTATTCAACTTCCATTGATTTCAAATAAATTTCAATTAATAATACCCATATATTTATTTTTTACAAAATATTTGGAATTTATAATATTGTAATAAAATTTTGTTTAAATGATTTATGATTGTTGAGTTTTGAGTTTTTATTGAGTTTTTGAAATTTTGTATTTTGTTTTTTAAATTTTTACTAGCTGGTTTTTAAATTTTTCGTTTCCAAAAATTTGGCCAAAGTTAGATAGACCTCAAATTAAATCTAGGAATCCATCTAACTAGCTCGAGTGGTCTAGCCATCCATGCATGGCCAAGGGAGAGATGGCCACCCAATGTGAGTGTGCAAGATGTTGTGCTAGCATAGTATGACTGAAGGCCTTCACCTGACAAGAAATATTTCCCAGCTTAAATATGTGTGTGTGTGTGTGTGTGTGTTTGTATGTCTGGGATCCCACCCCCATGTAGGATTCTAGGAATCTAATCACAAAACTTTTATTATAATCAATTTCTCCCCCTGTAGAATTTTTTTATGTGGAAATCCATGTTACTGCTAATTATTTTAGAGGAACGATGTCATTCCTGCTCACCAATGCGACACCCTCACTCGGACACCCCACACCGCCATCACTACCACCTGTTTTTTATTCCATGACACTAGTCTCTACTATTATACCCAGAGACATCCATGGACACCACTAGAATGCACAAAATCAAGTTCTATCCCCACCACCAATGCTTGTCGACAGCAAATAACATCTTCTTCACCTTGGCCAGCCACCATGAGGATCACTTCATGGTTCATTCATCCACTTCAAAGACCGAATGAAGGATGTAGCCCCACTAACCACCATTTTCATGCACTTTTCTCTCAAATTATTCATGAATGAAGTCTGATCCACTACCACATACCATTCCCCTCTTCCATGGACACTTGGGCCGTACCATAACCCACATCCATCGTAGATTTTCAAGCACCCAAATATCATAGGTGTTTCCATTTTTTCACGTACTAGTCTCATGTAAGATCTTAATATAAACTAATTCAAATACCAAAGGGCCTAATAGAGATATAGAGATCCCTTAAACTAAAAAGAATACCAAGGAACTCCAATAGCCTATAAAAAGAAGGGCTCACGCATGCTGTAAATACAGTCTGCACCCGTAAAGATGGATTCCACCTAAGGCTTCCATGATTCTCATTTTCATCTTCATTTTTTTATTTTTAGTTTTATTTCATTATTTTTTCATTTTAAATTTATTTTTAATGTCACTATTATTTTTTAAAATTATACATTCTATGAAATATTCTTTTAATTTTTGTATCTTCTTCCACCCATTAATTATTCTTCTTCATTCTTATTCTTTTTCTTAGTTCTTCAATTCTTATTATTTTAAAATTAACTATATAAAATATATATTTTTATGTGTTTTTATTTTATTTTATTCATATTATTCTTCAAATATCATTTATCTCTTTTTTATCTTTATCTATTTTTATTTTATTATAATTTTTCTTTTTATTTTATTTTATTTTATTTTATCATGTTATTCTCTTATCTCATTCCACCAAATGATATCTTACCCTCAATAATGTGGGTATGTCCTAAGGATTGTCCCAATAAATATTAAGGTGTATTTGAGTTTTTATTATATTTTAATATACATTTGTGGTATATCTAGGTTTCTTGCATGGGTTTGGAGATTATCCCCCATGACATGTAACTAAAATTTATTTCAACTCTTTTGTTTTATATTTTCCCTCTCTTCATTGGGTGGATATTCAATAAATGGAATTGGCCTAATCAATGGATGAAATGCCTATCGATTGAGCTCAGTCTTGGATGATGCCATATCGTTGACCAAGGTGTTTCATCAACAATAATTATAGGAGGAGGTGGAAAACATATTTCTTAAAGGCATTTTAGATTTTCACTATTTATAAAGAAAATGATAACAATTCATTATGATATTTCATGAATGGATTATCAAACTAAAATTAAATTAATAAAGGAGAATAGTGATGGAACCCAAAACCAAACTCAATACTAAGTTATTTCTTTCTTAACTCGTTTTTATTAGTATTCCATGTTAGTATAAGGTAAAATTTTAATATTACATATCGTTTCAGTATTTTATAAAATTAAACCAAACCAAAATTTATCATTATTTTCATAAAATCATAAAACCACAAAACCACAAAAAATAAGTATTTTAGGTGAATTATATTAAGTGAGTGAAAAAACTGAGAAGCTTCTCAAGTGATACAACCCTGGTTATCCACCGTGATGCACTAGGAAAACATTTAGAAATATTCTTTTTACACGCCCCATGGTAGGCATATGTCAAAATTGTAATTTTTTGTAGGGAGATAATTAGTATTTTACTTATATTTTTCAATTTTCACATTTTAGATAGAAATTAATTATTTTCCAAAAAAACTAGAAAATATCATTTTTCAATATTTTTAATGATTTTTATTTTTTCAATACATGGAATAGTTAATTAGATGTGAAAGATCAAAATCATGTGCTACAAAATACTGAGGAGGCTCTACTACAATAGAATGATGAAATCACTAACCTGAACAAAAATATGATTAATGGGAATCAAATCATACTTTCATTTTATGAACAGGTAGATATGGTTGTTGAATTCAAAGTGGATAATCAAATACTGAAGGACAAAAAGGAAGTTCCATAGGAGATTAACAATTGTAGTAAAGACATCAAAGAGTTTGAATCCCAACTAATGGACCTTAAATATCCCAAACATATCAAAGATAAAATTGATGAGTACCATGAAGAAATGTAGTGTGAAGATGATGACACACATGCTTATAGGAATATGGGAAATAAATCAAATCTGTTTTAGAGTAACATGGTAGAATATAAAATGAAATGAGGTATTCCCATCTACAAGATTAAATAATCAGTACCTAACTTAAAATTTATAGCATTAGAGGAGGAATAATCCATGGAAATGATAGAATTTGAAGAAAATATGGAGAATCATGACTTCCTACCACAATCCACCAAGACTCACTTTCATTAGGAAATTATCACTGAGGAAGTGATTAAATCAAAAACAAATCAGGGTGATGATATTAATTTGAATTATTTCTTTTCAAATATTATAAAATATGATTTCAGTATAAATCTTAATTATTTTGAATTTTCATATATGATCAATAATCTTAATTACTTAGAGTAAAATGATAAAGAAGAGAATACACCTTTTAAGGAACACATGTAGATCCTTAGTCTTTTTAACATAAATTTGAGGAATCCTATGAGGTTTTCTAAGTAGCTGAGCCTGAGGAAATAAAGATTGAGGATTCTAACACTGAAAGGGGAATTTTTATTTATATTCGTCATGTTATATTCTAATGAATTTAAAGTAAAATCTAACTCAATTTTTGAAATTAAAATTTATGAATCCCACATTAAGACGGGACTAGAAATAAAGTGGTTGTTTCACAAGTAGCAGCCAAAAAATAGAATTCCCCACACTTCATCATACCCCCTCCATGAAAGTTCTACCTATTTGTGAGGTGTGGATATAGTATAATCTATCCATGGACCATTTCCCATGAAGAATTTTTTTTTGAATATAGGATAAGCCACATATGGTGGTACAAAGATAAAAACCTCCATCCCTCATCAAATATTAGATAATAGATGGTACCACCCTCTAGAGGTAGTAAAATTTTAGGGCCCACATGGGGGATAATAGCAAGACTTATCCATTTAATTTTATTTCACATATTTTAGATTTCATTATCATTTTTCAGGATTATTCCAGCATGTATCTCACACCCTTTTATCTTTTTGATATTAAATAACATGATCCTTATTCTTAATTAAGTATTTGTTTTATAGGTTTATACTAGAACAAGTCATCCACAAATAGTGGAGTAAAAGGACTAATATTCATGATAACATGGAGTTTATCATCATATTATTTTTTTAAAACCACTACATTGTTTGTCTAACTAAATGTTTTGAGCATTAAATTAGAAATTTCATTCACATACTTGAATTTATGCTTTACTTGACATAAATAGGAGACATCAGTTTCTTAAGAATCTTATGATTACATGTTTTAGATTTCAATGTTAATGAAATTTAATGGGTAAAATGAATAATTGGATTATAAAAGTGATACATGGATATTAAAATAGGGACTCGTTATTTGAGGTAATTAATTGATTCATGTAAATGAAATCCACCAACCATTTTTCATGAATTTAATTTATGAAATCCTTGTGAATTGATTGATTATTATAATTCATGCCTTGAATGATTTTCCCAAATCATATGTTACATTCCCAAGAGTATTTTTATACCATGTACATCCTATTTTATCTTAATTATATTTCTTGAGTGATCTTGGTACATCCCACCTATTAAAACATTCATTTAAACTTTTCAAAACTACGACTATGAAAAAATGGATTTAAAATGATTGTGGGATATTTTTAAAATTAATTATCCTTGAAAATTACCTATATATTAATCCTTGTTTATACCTTATAGACCATGAATGATTTTGTTAGGGATAAGACATATTTCAAGCCATCTTTATCCATTTTTACCCCCTCTTATATTTTAATTATATTATAAAGATGAAGTGTGGGGAGAAGGGGGTCATGAATAATGGATGGTTTACAGTATAAGTAAATAGTTTGGGGGTGTTACTATGGGTATTGAGGTATTTTTTTGATTCATTCA
Organism: Viscum album; assembly: GCA_963277665.1. NCBI lineage: Eukaryota > Viridiplantae > Streptophyta > Magnoliopsida > Santalales > Viscaceae > Viscum > Viscum album. The sequence goes on along the minus strand of OY728157.1, from coordinate 1,842,131,383 downwards.
CTATAATCTTTACTTTTTTCCCTCTTTAAAAAATTTAAAATAATGGGTTGTGAATTAGTAGAATCAAAAATCAACATTAGTAGATTGATAATTTTTTTCATATGTAGTTAGGTGGTGGATATGAGGTTTATTCTAAGAATATCATTTGAAAATTAAAAAAAACATGAAAATTTAATTTTAAAAACAAAGAATAAAAGTTGAGAGAAAATCAAAAGGGTTCCAAAATCATTCATTATGCTTTATTTTGATCAGAACCTTTACTGGTTTTCATGGGAAATGTGAGTTTAAAAGGGATAATTACGTTGAAATTTAATTTTTACTTCCATGAATTATACTTAAAAGATAAAACTTCTCCTTTATAATTAATTTTAAAAACAAAATTTCCTATCAACCTTAAGCCTTAGAGACACTTGAACATTGTTTGAAATATCATCATGATTTTATGTTCATTTTGTATTTAAAAGTTGATAAATTAGTTCCTTTACAATCCTATAGATAAAGTTCATGTTATAATTATATGAGAATAACCTTTCTTTATTTAATATCAAGTGTGATGAGTGAAGAGATTCAAAATTGAGCTAGGTCCTGATTTGGAATGTTTATTAATAGTGAATTAAGGAGCTTGAATAAATGAAAAATTTGTGTTCAATTTTTTCAAATAGGGAAGAGTAAATTTCTAAAACTAATTGTTTCTTTAAAAATTGAGAAATTTAATTGATATTTTATAAGTATTTTTGTAATTTTTTATTTGAAATTAATTTTTTTTATTGATTTAAAATTTAAATAACGTTAACATTGGTGCCCTATGATTTTCAATATTGAGGTTTTATTTTCTGAAAACAGGGTTGTAATTTGTTAGAAATGGATTGTGGGTTGTGTTTTTTTTTGAATACTCACATGTAATAATAGGTATTCTTCGAGGAAATAGATATTACAGTTCAAACTAACAATATTATTAAAGGTGGAATCATTTCCCAGTGTTTTCCAAATTTTTCAGGTCCAAAATTCAGTGGATGGATTGCATCATAAAAAGTGGATTTATATGAAAGTATTATGAAAATACAGTGAAGGAATGAGTTTCATTAATATGGGCTTCAAAAATTGTGTTTCACAAAGGATCAAAAAAATATGAATATGATCTACATGACAGAGATGAGAACCGTGAACGATGAATAATTGGAACATCACGAATGGTGATGATGACCTCCATGATTATGAGAATTGGAGAATCATGGTGTCTAATGGTTTGATTGAAACCTATAAGACAATGTAAAATTACAGTGGAGAATCCTGAATGGAAGAGCTATTTCAAGGTGATTTTGAAAGATTCATAAAATACACTCAAAGGTGGTAAAGAATCACAAATGTTTGAGCCTATAAATAGAAGGCTATCCCTCTTAATTTAAAACAATTTTTTCCAAGGAAAATATAGAATCTCTTTGATTTCACGAGGCCAATGGTTCTCCATGAAACTGACATTCCATGCGAGCTTGAGAATCAAGAAAATGATTTTTTCATCATAACTGGTGACAATGATTTTGATTAATGATTTCATCATGATGATGGGGTATTCCATGTTGACTTATTGAGCTTCACAAAAGTAGTTTTTTCTACAAAGTAAGTTATGTTTGAATAGGAAGTTGGTTCTATGAAGTTAGTTTTATTCATGGAGGCAGATGGTTCTACAAAGGAAGTTAGGTTTGTGAAGGTTTGGTCTTCATGAATGTGCTTTGTGAAGGAGCTTCATGAAAGGAAATTTTAAACATCTGGTATTTAGTGAATAGTGATTTCAAAGTGATTCAACTTTATATCTATGGTGTAAGTAGAGTCTTATACTAAGTAGGAAAAATGATTTTAATGCCAATACATAGAATCAACCTTCATGTCAATAAACTAAGTTAGAATACTCTCAAATTAGTGAGCTAGGGGGAGTCTATAGAAGTATTCCAAGTGACGTAGTGAGATATCTCTAAAATATTGTAAGGGTAGTGTACCTGGAACAGAGTGATTATGTTCAAACTTATGAATTCAAAAATATTAATGATTAGTGGATTTTGGTATGACTGGCACAAAATCTATGTATTCTTCATATAATATCCCTTAGTGTTGAATCAATAAAAACTAATCTATTTTCTTTTAGCATGTGAATGTTTGATTACTAATTGAATTTATTATACAGGTGTAATGAGTTCCTACCAACATGGGAACAAGATCCATTTCTTTAAAATTAAATATTCAACACAATGATTCACTCCACCCCTCTCAGGGTGTTCTGGGGTCCTACATTATTCTTGAGGACAATCATAGTTTAAGTGTGGGGGTATTTTAAAGAGTTATATTTTATGCATTATTGTTAATCAAATTTCAGTTATTTTAAATAAATTTCAATTAATAAATCACATATATTTAATGATTTACTAAAAAGTGTTAATTTACAATTATAAAATTAAATTTTATTTAAATGAATTAATATTGTTGGGTTTGGAGTTTTGACTGTGTTATTGAAAATTTTTATTTTACTTTTCAAATATTTTCTTAAATTGTTTATAAATTTTCTGGTAAAAAAAATTGGCCAAGGTGGCCATCCTTCAACCTTAAGAAAAGTATCCTTATAGCTGGCTCAAGTTGGCCAGCTATCCATTAATGGATTGGTGGAGAGATGGTTTCCTGACATGAGTGCACGAGAGGCTTCACTATCATAGTAGGCCTAATGTCCTGCACGGGCTGAGAAGTGAAACTCGACCTATATATGTGTGTGCATGTGTGTCTTGGCGTCCACCTAAGTGTGGGCTTCTAACCAGCGGATCCCATGACTTTAATTAAAAAAACTTTCACCCCATGAAGCATATTTATATGTGGGATAAGAAATCTAGGTGACTGTTAATGTTTTTAGTGGAATGAAACCATTCCAACTCGTCTGTGTTCCTCTTGCATTTGGACACCCCAAACCACTAACTCCATTGCATGTTTCCTTCATCCAGGACACTGTAATATACTACTATCACTAGAGACCACAATGGAGGCCACTCGAAATCATATACTTGAGCTCCATCACCACTTCCAAGGTATACCAACACCATATATCATCTTTTTTACCTCGGTCATCCACCATGATGATTGCAAAGATCATCCAACCACATCAAAGGCTGGATAAAGGATTCATCCCCACTTCTCTCATGTTCCATGAACCACCCACTCCACTACTACATCAATTAATTTTGAGCCACTACCATGTTCCTTTCCCATATTCCATGCAAACTCTGTCCATACCACAATCCATGTCAATGAAAGATTTTCAGGCACCCAAATCTCATAGGTGTTCCAATTATGTAACATACTCGTCTCATTGATGATCTTAATATATATGCATTCTAAACCCCGAGGATCCAGAATAAATATGGAGATCCCTTCAACCAAATAGAATACTGAGGTACTCTCACTACCAATAAAAAGAAGGGATCAACCATGATGCAAAGACAGTTCGCAGCCAAAGAGAGGGATTCAACCCAAGGCTTCCATACCACTCATTTTTTCGTCATTTTAAAATATAATTTTTTCATTCTATTTTTTATTTTTTATTTATTTTTAATTTTAATTTGATTTTATTAAATAAAATTATCCACGCATTGTTCTATTAATTTTTTTGTCTTCTTCCACCCATTAATTCATCTTCTTCAGTCTTATTCTTCTTATTTTTTTTATTTTGTCTATTATTATTATTTTAACATTCTTCATCTATATTATATATATTTAAATTATTTAAATTTATTTTATTCTTCTTATTTGACTAATATCTTTTCTCTCTATCTCATATTCTTCTATTTTTATTTTATTCACATTAATACTTTTATTTTATTTTATTTAATATATTTTTTTATTCCCTCTAAAACATCCACCAAGTGATAACTTACTCTTGAAAATGAGGGGTTAACCCAAGTCTTATCCAAGGGGAGGTAAATTCTTTCTCGAATTATTTATTGAAGTTTAATTTTTATTTGTAGTAGATCTGAGTGGCATACATAGGTGTAGAGATTTTCCTCAATGACATGAAACTCATTTATTTCTATTTTTTTTCTCCCTTCACTGGTTGGATCTTTACATGATTAAGTTTATCCAATAAATGGATGAAATGTCTTTCATTGAGCCGGTTCCTAGATGATGCCACACCATTTACCAAGGTGTTCTATCAACCGTGATTATAAGAATATTTGGAATTTAGATTGCAAAAATTCATTCTAAATTTCATAATTTATAAGGAAAAGGATAGTAATTAATCATGATATTTCATGATTGGATTATCAAACTAAAATTTTAAAAATAAAGGATAATAAAGATGGAACCCAAAACCAAACTCAAGACCACATTCTTTATTTCTTAAATCATTCTATCTAGAATTTCATGTTAGTATAAGTTTATAATTTAATATTTAATTTCATATAATTATTTTAGAAAATTTACAAAAAAACCCCTAATTAATCATTGTTTTCATAAAAAAACCAAAACACCAAAAAGAAGTAGTTTAGGTGAATTCGATTTAGTGAGTGAACAAACTGAGAATCTCCTAAAGTGATACAACCTTCTTCAGCCACTGTGTTTCACTGGGAAATCATTTATAAATATTATTTTGACACACCCCAGGACAATAGTGCATCATGCGCCTTTGCATTGATAATATTAATTTCAACAAGATCGTGATACATAAAAAGTATAATATTCCGCATATTGACTAATTTTTTGATCTGCTACATGGATCACAATACCTCTCCAAGGTGGACCCTCATCCAGGATATTACCAATTAAATAAAAAGGAGGATATCTGAAATAATTCTTTTTGTACATGTTTTCGGAAGTATGGGTTCATAGTGATTTCATTTATAATCACCAATTCCTCATTAATAGTCATAGAATTAATAAATATAATAATTATTTATTACTTTAACAAAATTTTGATAGTATTTATAGATGATATTCTTATCTACTATAAAGGAAAGAATGGGTGTGAGGAGTATTTGGATTTTTTACTAAAGACCGTGAAGAAAGAAAATATATGTGCATAGTATAGTAAATGAATGTTTTAGATTGATCATGTAATATTATCAGGTAATTTTATTACTATAAAAGTGATATTTATAGATTCTTTATAAATAGAGTCCATTTAAGGACGTACCAAACCAACCGTGGTCATATAAATCAGTACATTACTTGGATTAGTTATGTATTATTGTCAAATTGTGTGAATCTTCTCATGACTGTCTAGCCCACTTACTAAGATAAATCTGAATTGGGTGAAGTTTTTCTAGAATTATAAATTTGAGGAATGATTTAAAGATATAAATAATATTCTTATCATTTCACTTTTTCTCACATTACCCACCTGTGGGGAAGGATTTCTTATCGGCAGTGATGTTTCAAAAAAAGGCTTGGGTTTTGTACTCATGAACAATGACAAATTGATATCATATGCCTCTCACCTACTAAATATTGATGAGAATGACTACCAAACACGTGATCTAGAATTTGATGCTATGATATTTGCATTAAATATTTGTAGAAATTTTCTCTATGGGGAGATGTATGATATATTTATAGATCATAAAAGCTTCAAGTATATATCCACAAAAAAGGTGCCTAATATGCACCAACTAAGGTTCTTAGAGCTGGTCGGGGTTTAGGATTGTTCAATACATTACCATCATAGTATGTAAAACATAGTGGATGATACTCTGAGTTCAAATGATCCTAAAACCTTATCCATGATAAATATTTCAAGGGATCCAATCTACTTGGACATGAAAAGGATGAAAATGGGAATAATAAAAGAATCATCATCCAACCTTTCTAAAATATATTCTCAACTATCTAATCCATAGAAAAGAATAGAGACCCAAAAAATATGATGATGTGTTATAGAAAAAGGTAATGAATATTCTATATTTTAGCTTTTCTAAAGATAGAGTTATAAGTTTTAGAACTCAGATATGTGTCCCATAAAACCCATAACTGAAGAGGTAAATTTTGGGTGATTTGAATAGAACATCCTTCTCTATTCATCCAGGAAGAACTAAGATGTATAGAGATTTAATGAAAAACTTTTACTGGGATAACATAAAAAATGGAGACTGTAGATTTTGTATCTTGATGCTTGGTATGACAATAATTCAAGTAAAAATGAAATAATTCTAAGGGTATGATGAACCCATTTCCCATACTAGTATGAAAATGGGAAAACATAACCATTGATATAATTATAGTACTCCCTAGGACACCAAAGGGAAATAATGCCATCTAGGTGGCAGTGGATGGCCTAACCAAGTCAGCTCATTTCAATATTATCAAGGAATATTTATCTCTTGATCAACATATCAATATATACAAAAGGGAAGTTGTAAGACTGCATGGATTTTCACTTTCTATTGTATCTGATCAAGAACCAAGGTTTACCTCAATGTTTTAGAGAAGATTTCAGAAATCATTAGATGTAGAACAGACATTTAACAATATTTATAACCGTAAGATTGATTTTCGATCTGAAAGAACAATTAAAAACTATAGAGGATATACTAAGATCTAGTTAAATGGATTTTAAAGGAAGGTGGGATCAACACATTTCCTTAGTGGAGTTCTCATATAATATTAATTTTCATTCTAGTATTCAAATTTAACATTATGAGGATTTGTATGGGAAGACGTGTAAGACTATGACATGATGGGATGAAGTTAGAGAGTTAAAGATAATGGGATTTGGCCTTTTCAAATATATGATTGAAAATGTTAAAACCATTCAATAAAATATGAAATATGAAAAAATTGATAGAAAATCTATGCCAAAAATCATTGATGAGACTAGGAAATTTAGGTTTGTGATAAATTGATTTGTCATATATTAATATATAAGAATTTAATGAGGTTTTTAATAAAGGAAATCTTAGTCCAAGATACATAATCCCCTTTTATATCCTTGATCGCATCAGAGTTGTCTCTCGTCGACTAGAACTCCCAACTGACCTATCTCAATTACAGGATGTGTTCAATGTGTCCCTCTTGAGGAAGTATGTACCAAACCGCTCACATGTACTAAATCAAGAGGTTTAATTGTTATTGAATAATCATTCATATAAGAAGCATCCTATGGAGATCTTAGATCATATAGCCAAAGTTCTACAACACAAGACAACTCACCTAGTCAAAATGTTGTGGTGGAACCACGAGTTCGAGGGGGAAACTTGGGAACCAACTCATGTGATGAAACAAAAGTAACATCATCTGTTTTAGTGTCTGAAATGAAAATTTCATGGGTGAAATTTCTTAAGGGATGATAATGTGATGACCTAAATATTTATAAATTAAATTCCCTTTTTGAATAAATAAATTAATTATTAAGAAATGTTGTTATAGAAAAAACAAGCACTAATTTGGTTATTTTGGAAGGTTATAATTTATATCATATTGAATTTAAAAGATAAATAAGAATTATAACAACTGATTTTAAGTCCATTGTACTTTTATCATATAATTAGTATATATTAAGGGTTGTGATGAAGTTAAATCGATGTAGAAAGGGGGAAATATGGCCTTAGTCAGTAGGATCATACCATATAAAGCATATTTATCAGAGTGTTTATGAGCGATAAAATCCAAGGGATTTTTACATGAACAAGACCAAACTGAGATTTTACATCTAAATCATGATCACAATCATTTATAGGAGAAGTTCAATCTCATTAAGATAATGGACCAAACCATGTTCATCAAACCATCCCAAGATAATGTCACCATCACACGCCTTACTCTTAGGGAATTTGATAGTGTCGTAAAAAGAAATTTATCTAGCCCCTAACTGAATGAATTTTTATATTTTGGTTTTTTAGAAAAATAATATGTATATTTAAATTTTATTACTATATAATTATTAAATAATAATTTTACAAAAAAATATTTTGATATGATGAAACATATATTGTATTTTTTAAAATATATAGTTTAATCAAGACACACTTTATGATGAATTCATAAAAATTTGGAAAGAAATGGTATTCCAAAAAATATATTATTATTAAATATTCTTTTATGAAATATAAATGATAATATAATTTTACAAATTCAAATTAATTTATTATAAGGGTTAGAAAACTGTTATTTTCACAAAACTAATATTTTTCAATAATGGGGGTTTTTTAGTTAAAAGATTAAATTATAATATTTAGATAATTATTTTGATAAAATAAATATTATTTTTTAGATCCTAACAAAAAAATTTATCAAATTTTGAATTTTTCATAATTTTCTGAGACAATTGAATTTTTGGGTAAAAATTAAATAGATTTTAAACATACAGTATGTATTATGGCATCATAATCACCCAAAAAGTGATTTAATATATTCCATAAAATGAATAAATGACTAAATATATATTTTCCAAATAAATTAATTCAATCTTGAATTAAATTTATTGACTTTATGAACCTTTAATAAATCCTTCAAAACATATATTATATTTAAAGGGTTTTAAAATCAGTTCCTTATAAACATGAATCACATCCACATAAGAAAGGGTATTATTTTTTGTATTTTATTCCTTAGCCTTATTAAATAATGAAATAAATTCCTACTTAGATGAAACCATGGTAAAAATAATGTTAAGGTTTGTGGTTTTGATTCATATATCATATAGAGTCCAAAACCTATGTTAGAAATTAATAAAGAATTATCATCACTTATTCTATAAAAACCCCACAAACTCCAATTAATCTTCACACAAAAATTCTTAGAGAAAGAATTTACTATTCCCTTCCCCCTCTGTATGCCTCCCATGGTTCTCTCAATCTCTTAATAAGCTTCTCCCAAGATTTATGAATTATTCTCTCAACATATGGGATCCTTTCCTTCTCTTCTTTATTTAGGAAACTTATTTATATTATGAATATTGATTCTGAAATGATCATGTTTGGGTTTGTTTTTACACATACCTCTTAGTATTATTATGATTTACAAGTAATGAGATACCCCTTTATCTCTCATTAAACCCTTCCATGAATCTGTCTGTTCCCATATTACAATATGAAAATTATCCTTTGAATTTTAAATGGAAAAAACATCTGTATTGTGTACCCATCCCCATTTCCAATCAATGGAATTGTACTATATGTATATTCCATTAACTTATTGGGGACTTCCATGTATGTAACCTGCACTTCTTAATCAAGGGATTAAATGTGATTCAATATGATCCTATGTTCAGTGATCTATCTGGAACACATATTAATGTACATTATATAAATGTGACAGGTGGGCCTGAAATTATATAGCCCTCCAATTGATTGGGTAATGTCTTCATCTCTTGAGATACCATGTATGGTTCATGGGAAGTTATCCTAAGAACACTATATTATAATTTCTTGGAATTATCCTTGAATTAGGAATATTATGTCATGTTTTATATTATTTCTACATTCCCATATTCCCTTTATGATATAATAATTTATAATTATTTGATGTTAATGTTTTTGATTCTCACCCCTATTTTTCACCTTGATATTCATATTTGCTCAGATATATTAATTTCATCATGTTATGCTTTGATTATTCCATTACTATTCTTTATATATCTCCCATTTCTTATGGGAATCCTTAGGTTATCTGATGCAGTGTGAGAATATTAATACATTTTAAGTGCATGTTGCAGAGTATTTAAATAATGTTTTTGTACCCATGATTCATGTTATAGTTCTATGCACCTAATTTCCCAAAGAAACTAGGAAACATGATCTTTTAGGGTTGTATTAAGTGTATATTTATGTAATAAATCATGAATTGAGGTGTATTAAAATATGGGTTTTAATTTCTATGGACCATATTAGCAGTGTTACTCTAAATTCCATCTTGACAGGTGCCATAGATCCCAGTTTTGAAGCTGGATATGGTCTAGACCCTCTCTCACTATGCCCTAGTGAAATTGTTCTGCAAAATATCTAGATATGGCCCATTATTTCACAAGATCGGTACTCTAAGGGTCTCTATTACACAATAGATTCATGTTACCATGTCTTCCACATTGATGGTATACCACATCACTACTAGTTCATACACTCTGACTTCCCCTACCCTCATGAGTAATCTCAAAGAGATGCTTCTTGCCACTTGATGATGCACTATCAAGCCTAGAAGCTAAACCACCATACCATGTTCCTTCAGCTTCAATTGTATTTCACTTAGAGACAATGGTATGGTTCACTATCTCAGAGACTGTAGTTAGTAAGAATAAATTCTCCATATATTTGATAGAATACATAATCTCATCCTCAAAACACCTCACAGTCAACTACTCATCACTAGTCATAGTGGGTAAAAAGCAATGGAGCTCTATGAGGTGTGTTGAGTAATCCATAATGAGCATAGTTCCCTATTCTAGATGCACGAACTCCATTTCTAGATATGAACTCAGTGTTTATATGAAGAACTAGTTATAAAATGTATCCTAAAAGTCTTTCTAGATCTTTCCCCGATACTAATCTTTCTGAGTAAGGAAATCCCACCATCTCTTGGAAGATCAACAAATCCTATATAATATGATATTTTACCTCCTTTCCCGAGGCCTCTCTAGAAGATTAAAATTGATAATCATATCCTATAACCAAGATTCTACATCCTAGGGACCACCTTTCCCGTGAGAAATTATGTAGTTGTTTCTTTTGGAACTCCCTTTTCAACGCTAACATGGATGGTGCAGCCCTCGAGGCACCATCCATGGACTGCATAAGATGTAGAAAATCCTCTAAAACCTAAGAATAAATTCCTAGTTTAGGACAATGGGTGGTACTATGGTAAGATTCATAGGAGAAACTATTGGGATTCAGGTATTGCAACCTTAGGATCATGGTCTTTGCCACCTTATTGATGTTTAATTCAATCCCTTCATGGATTCTTATATATGCCATTCTAAGAACACACCTCAAAACAACATATAAAAAATATTTCATACAGTTAAAAAATATATGTACAATTACTTAATACAAGTGATATACTACCCAAACTTCCCCCTACTAAATTCAATTCAAAAGGGAAATTTTTCAAACATTAATCAAAAGGGTTCCATTATATGGGGTGTAAATTTCAAAATAATAGAGGAAAACAAACATTGACTAAAAATTATGATACCCATTTAATAGAAATAATTTCTTATTAGAAATTTAAATTAAAACATCTGCTTGTAATGGTTTTGTTATATAGATTTTAAATTTCAAGGTTATAAAGATATAAACATTAAAAGTTATAATTGGAATTCTATTTAACTCTAATCATCCTTTTACATATATTCCCAGAATGTAACATGCCCATGTATGTTGGTTTAGTTACCTAGATTTCCATTCCCAATTTATATATGTATAATAATATAAATTGAAATTTACATTCCTTTTAACAGAAACCAACTAAAAGTTTCAATTATTAACCCATGGTTTCATAGCTTTAACTATGTTTAAAATTGGTTAGATAGGTGACATAATCATGTTATATTGGAATGAACCATTTAGGTTGATTCATACACTTTATGTAACTATTTTTTTATTATTTCCATACAAGAAATAATAAAAATTACTAACATAGCAATCAATACACATACAATGAGAAATAAGAAATCAAGAAATGCAATATGCATGGTATATAATATTAATGGAATATAAATCCCTACATTACCTTGATGATTAATAAACTAATGTTTTCTAGTTGTACTGGCCAAAGGGTAGAAATACATAAAGCACAACACCATAAATCATGTGTTCCACCAATAGTGAAAATAATACAAATATTATAATTGATATCCATAATAACAAATTCCATTCATGGAAACATTGATTTTATTCCAAATGTGGGTTAGCTACTCCCAAAAATGTCTTATTCCCAAGTCCCAACACTTTATAGTCTCGTATATACCAACCCAAAATAGTAAAAAAAAAGATGGAAAATAATGGATATAATACCAATTTTGACATCCCCATAAATTTTTATAGACAAGTGATTGGTCTGATTGGCCATAAGGCCTAAAGTATACATCATCATATACCATAGGATACTGACTAGAATCTAGGGTGTATGGTAATGAAATTTGGAGAATATACCTTATTTATTAGATTACAAAGTAGTGGTAAATAAATTAGAAGAATAATAGATAAACATAGCACAAATAGTGAGGTAGTGTAAATAAACCATCTACATATTAAATAAAAGATAGAAGTAGTATTCAACACAAAATATAGATAATTTAAAGATATGATAAAAAATGAGCATGAATACTTGGTATAAGAAATAAAATAGTACCAATATGACATATGAAAAAAAAGAACAAAATCAAATATCTCCATGAGTATCTAGAGTACTGGGTCAATCCCCAACTCCCACTCTTGAAATAGATCAAGCATCTATAATTGGGGGATTCCCTTTTTCATTACCTTCATCCATAAAATCTACATAGGTAAAAAATGATGGCCGGAATAGGGCGTGAGTAAAACATAATAGGCTACTGCTAATATTTTCTAATGAAAATACATCTTGTGGGTATAAAATTGTATAGTGATAATGGATAATAAATATAGAGTTGTAAAGTAAATAGAATCCATGTTGATCTTGATCATCTCAAGGAATACCCAGTAGATCATACCTACTTCAACCTAAGCTAAATGCCTTTGAACATGTGACTATTATTCATCCAAAGAACTAAGTAATGTAGCCATGGTTTTAATGTTTAAGAATAATAAGGGATCCATGGGTGGCCCATAGAATCCATGACATTAGAAATTAAATCATATTCACAGTGATCAATCATAATATTAGGCTATGGTTTTTGAGTGTTTTATAAGGGGTGAACCCTTGGAAGTCAACCCTAAATTTTTCTAGTTGATCCCAAGGCACATGTACAAGGTAATATCATGATATATATGATTGTATTCTAAGGAGAAAACATAGGTAATTCTATGTCAGATGACATTAAGAATAATCTAGTGATCTCATACATGGAATTAAAATTTCCCTGAACATATAAGTGAATCATCAGTGGAATCCCATGTATTCATATATATAATAAATTTACTAAATCTAATTTTTTTATACCATAAGTATATCACATTAATAAACTCATTGCCTTTTTATGATTTCAGTAAAGGCATTCCAGATTGGGAATCCAATTCTTACACAATCTATGAAACACCTATAAATCTTTCATCAAGTTCTATAATACTAATTAAGAATAAGATGATAAATTTTCAAAGTTCGAAGTAAAGTATCCATGCAACATAAAAAATAAATTAATTAATTTTGATCATTCATTTTATTGTTGTATAAACAAAAAACTGAGGGGAATTTTTGTTCAAAGTAAGAAGGTTTTTCAAGTCCATTTAACCAACCACACCCTAAATAGTTGTTCTAGATATGGTCTTTAAATTACATCATTGTTAAATATCTCATGAAATTCCAAGTCATGGTTTAAGTGAACTATTATAGGGGGTTACACAATTTAGTTAAATGCATGGAAAGCCTATCATATAGAACAATGACATAATTTATAGAACATTATAATTTTAAGGAAAAGTAATAGACCCCCTACATTAACTTTGTAGAAAACTCATCATTTAATATCTGCCTCAGATTTGGGATGGAACAAGAGAAATTAGAAAACATTAAAAAATCCCTAAAAATGGGGTATAAAATCTCACATGGAGATAAAACTAAGGATAGTGACTAAAAAAGATGAAAAAAAGATAAATTAGTGTTAGACTTACTAAGGGTAATATAATGAAACTGATAGTAAAAGAATCAAATTTCAAATGATAGTGATCTACCAAAACCTTAAAGTGTTGAAATGGAGAGAATCCTATAGAAATTGGGGACAAATTGTGAACAACGATTAAATTATAATTAATATAAATAGGGTTATAAATTCAATTTTCTAGTTTTTAGTTGGGTGTTGGGTTTTCTTACATAGTGGGCCAAATTGTGCACCAACTGTGCACACCTATTGTCCAGGTGCACCACACCTCAAACAGTTGAGGTGCATGGTTAGAAAAACAATGCACAAACCATGCAATATGAAACTATAATAAATTTAAGACATTTCAGAGTTTACATTACCCATTTACATAGTTAAACTAACCATACTCATCCCTTTCTAGGTTGAACATATGAGGTGTACTGTTAAACAAACCATGCACTTACCATGTGCCTCATCCTGTTTAACCAAAACCCTAATCTCCAAGACATACAAACCATTTTAACACTCCTAAAACCTACATTATTCACAAGATTGCTTTCATTTGATGAAAAATGATAGGTCTGATAGAATTTAGAAAGGATTCATACTCCTAAAGAAAATTAGTATCTTACACCACAAATCTTCCACCAAAGAACAATTATCCTCTTGATGTGGATTTTCTATCATTCGTATAACCAACCTAGTTTTTATTTGGGAAGCCCTATAAGTCATTCTTACTTTTATTCTCATAAAAGTGTTCATAATTGGATTTATTTTTGATATATCATAAAATTAATTTTGATACAAATATGAGAGACTCCTTTGGATTTGATTGGTATTTAGCACAGAGATTAATAATTAAAATAATTTATATCCTAGATGCAGTCAAATATGAAAGACAACCAATAATTTTTATGAATTTTCTCTCAATGGTAACCTTTCCTTTGTCTTTTTTACTCAGATTATTTGTCACTTAATTTATTTTATATTCACCCATTAATTATTATATTCCAACTCATTTAAGTAACTCATTATCTTATATTTCTTAAGAGATGAAAATGTTACCAATATCTTGGGTAATTCGAAAATTATAAAATAATTTCATCTCATAAAGTAAAAAATCTCAAATTTATTATTAATTTATATAGAAAACTCTTTATATAATTTTATATCATTATTATAAAAGATTACACCATCAACATATACAATCACAATGAGTTATCTAGTGTTGTTATTCCTCATGTATAATTTCTTGTCCAACTTTCCTTTTATAAACATCTCAACAATCAGGAATGCAGTAATCAGAAAAAGAAACATCCATAAAACATCCCTTCAAACATCCATTTGATAGAATTTTAAACATCTTCTATATAAACATCTTCATTCATCTCAATAATCACAAATGCAGAATTTACACCCATTTGATATAATTTTAAATTTATTTTTTCAGCAATGGAAAGAAAGATAAAAAAAAATTAGGTTATTCTATAGGTAAAATTGTTTCATAAAAAATAATTCCTTAAATTTTTTAATACCTCTTAAAAACCAATGTATCTTTATTTTTAACAACCTCACCATTAAAATTCAACAAGTTTCTATAAATCTATTTTTTTTTAATGATGTTCTTTTTCTAGTACTGAGTACAAGCTCCCATGTGTCAATATTTTAAATATGAGTTACTTCTTTATTCATTGCCTCAATCCATTCTTTGTACTCAAAATTCCCATTTAAAATTTTGGGATAAATATTATAAATAAACTAGTATAACTAAATGTAAAAAATTATTATTTTAATACCACTTGATTCAAATATCTAATAATATTTCCATTATCAACATAATTTCTGAGTCTATAATTTTTCATAATTATTTTCTAATTAATATCCTAGTTTATTGAATAAGATGAGCGAGTATTTTTATTTTGAAATTTTAAATTATCTTCAAAATATACCTTTTCTTTAGCAGTGAAAACATCATCATCATCATATATGATTCATTTATTGAGATCATATTCCTTTTTAAAAACCTTCAAATCAATATAGTCAATTATTTTCTCATATTTATTTCTATAGTATTTTTATAAACTTTTCTTTTCTGTATAGTAGTAAAATATCCCAACATAATATTTGTAGTAAACGTTTCCAAAGCTTCTATGATTCTTCATGATCAATGATGGTCTCCCAAAAAAACTAAAGTGTTTAATATTTTTATTTATCCTAAATAAAATTTCATATAGATTAATATCTGAATGAGGCCTTAGTAAAACCTTGTTCCAAGTAATTATAGTAGTTATAATATATTTCAACCAAAATTATCTTGAAGTATCAAGATCACTATAAATACCCAAGTTTTTAGGAATCATATTCATTTTATAAACCATATGTTTATAATTTTACATTATTTTGTTAAAGGACTAGAATTTGATTAGGAAATAGGTTATATGATATATGAATTAAACTAACAACACTTTATTCATTCATAAGTGGGACATTAAAACAAAATTAAACAGAACTATATTTTTTACACCATGGATTGTTACTCACCATGGTGTAAGTACATCTATTAAAAGTGTATAAATCTATATGAGAAAATAGATAAAAAAGAAAAAAATCATCATGACTAGGAAATCTCTCTGATCATATTCAACTTGTAGGATCACCCATAAAAAAACTATAATGAGGAAGAGTACAATTAAAGGAGATAACATTATGAAAGATTAATAATATAAAATAATAATTCTGCCTTGTAACGTAAGAGTGTAATTAACAAATTATTTAGTAAATATATATATAGTAATGTAATTTGGTCATTACAAATATAGTCTTTTATCATATATCAAACATGTATACTAAATTTTTGTGTCGTTAAATTATATAACTCACAATGAAATAAAAAATATGATATTAAAATATTTTATACATATATATATATATACATGTTATGTATAAATATTACAATTATTATTAAAATATTATACGATGTATATATAAAATTCAAATAAATATGAAAAAATGAATGGATTAGTAAAATTAAATTTTAGAATAAAAATAATTAATTAATGATGTTTGTAAAAGCGTATTTAGTATAAAAGTAATATTTATTTTCAAACAAATTATATTAAGTATTGTATATTTTATACTTATAAATTAAATGGAAACATAAAAAATATTAATATATATGATCCAATATAGTAACAACACTTAAATTATAAATCGTTGTGAAATAATATTAAAAACATATAATATTTAAAAACTCTATTTTTTAATAAAACCAGTTTAATTTAAAATTTATATTCTTAATTTAACAAAATTATATAAATTATAAAATTTTCATTTTATAGAATAAAATTCATTTTTTAAATCATTATATAAAAAGTTTCTTAGTATTTATTTTTGATATTTTTTTTAAAAAAATCAATTTTTATATGAATAGTAAAAATATTGATTTTTCTAATGCCATCACTTTTATATGAATTAGATGTTTCTAAAAACATTTTTATATAAAAAAATTATATTCATAAATTAAAATAATTAAATTAAAAATACTATGTTTAATTTATAAAACCCATGAATATCAATTTAACAAATCAAGAAATATTTTATGAAAACTAGTTTTCATCTATTTCTTTAATTAAATTTACACATGCAAAAATTTGTATTTTCATTTTTTTATGTTTCACATAACTATTATTTGGAAAATAATAATATCATTAATACCATTTTAATAATAATAATTGATAATTGTTTTATGTAATTAATCTTTAGGCTGAAACATACACTTTTTCTAAAAAAAGGTTTTACACTTTACAAGCACTAATATTGAAATTTATTTTTGTAAATATAGAAATATCCCTGGATAAAATATATCTTCTAATTTATATCATAATTTTAATTTTATTAAGTATTGAAAATTTTATTTTTATACATAGAAATTAGATTACCATAGTTAATGCTTAATTCTACGTTAATAGTGAAATTATTACTTTTGAATTGTCTTAATGAAAATGTATAATTTTTATCTAATAAATTTTATTAATTTGATTTTAATGATTAATATAATATGATTTATAAACATATATAAAAAATATATTAACACTCATTTATTTTTTAATCAATACAAAAAAATATTTTGAATATTTAATGATGGAAACAACCATTTTTACAAAACACCCTTTCTATATATAATTTGTTTTAATTCAAAAGATAATTTTCCCTTATTTAGATATTTATCATGACTATATTAAGACAAAATTTATGTTTAAAACATAAAAATTAGGTAATAGGGGTTAACTTTTATATTTAATCGGATATAAAATTACTTAGTTAAAAACTTTTTAGCATAGTAAAATGTTAATTTTAGAAAATAGTTAAAAGTAAAAATAAAAACCTTAAATATATCTTACCTTTTATACAAATGAATTAATAAGATTATTTAAGACTTAATATTTATCCAAACTCCCTCTATTTACACTATTGATCCATTGAACTATTAATTGTTTCATATAATTATTGAACAATGATGAGTGCTTCCAAAAGTGTCATTTACTTCTATTATAAAAGGGCCAAATATGCAACTACTAAGTTACACTAAACCTATGAATTTGTAACACGCTGCTATTTTATGAAATATTGTTTCGAATTAATTTATATTTTTTCATATCCATAATTATACACAACAACATATTTATCTTTCATTACACGAAAAAACATATTCTTTGATAGCATAAATGATACGCGACACTAAGCTTCAACGAACCATTAAATAATATTATTTTAAGTATTTTGATTAACACCTAGCCATTAAATAAGTTGGTACGAATAGTGTTGAATAATTTATGAAATATATATATAAATTTCCTAATAAATATAAAATTATCTACAAATCCTTAATAAATAATCGACCAATTTTTAGTAAAGTTATTTTATATATAAAAAACATGTTTTCTTCAAAAATGATTTTTTTTTGTTTTTATGAGAAATTTTTTTTATATAGATTTTAAAAAATTTATTTAATAAAACTACCTTTATTTTTGGAACCATAAAATATAAATTGTCTTGTGTTTAATTGTTTGGATATTTTAAAAAATGTAGAGTTTTCTTTGAGTAATAAAAAATATCGATTATTGTAAAAATATAATATCTTTTTAATAAATAAAGTAATTTAAATTTTACCTTATTTTTCAAAGTAAAATAAGTATTATTTAGTTATATTTTACCCAATTATGGTGACATTTTGGGGATTTTTCAGAGAATATTCATTTTTTAGTGAATAGTAAAACATACCAATTTTTGTAAAATTGTCATTTCTTTCCAATAAATTAAGTAATTTAAATTAAAAATTATGTTTCAAATTTATATAAATATTATTTATTAATATTTACCCAATTTAATTACTTTTTAATAAACTTTATATTTCTTTTTAGTATAAGTTTATTTTTTGGGTTTAAATAAGGGTTATTATGAAAACTATTTTCAAGTGCATAATGTTTCTCCATTTAAATTAATTAAAATAATCCCTAATATAGATTGAATTAAATGAAATTTATAGATTATATATAAATAAATTTTATTTTATATTAATTCAAGGTCTATTATTATATAAATATTTAATCAACTTATTCCTGGAAAAAATACACTTCTCGAAAACACATTTTGTTGTCGCATCTGTGGGTTTTTCCATAAATTTAATTTTTTTCAATTTTAAAAAATTTATTTGATAGAATAGACATAATTTTTTAAATCAACATGTAAAAATTATATTATGGTGATTTTTTTATACTTTTATAAATAGTTTTATTTTTTATTAATAGTAAAAAATATGAAATTTTAATTGAGAACTGCCTTTTCATTTAATTTATTCATAAAGTTTGATTAAATTATATTTTTTTTAAAGTAAAAATATTAAAATTATAAATAGATTAATTTAGGTAGATTTAATCCATTTTATATTGTTTTTTCATATAAAAACATTGTAAAATTTTGAACATTTCTCGTTTAAAAAACACGATTTCTCATAGTGTTTGTGTGATTAATTTTAAATTAAGTTTTTATAATTTTTTAAATGGAATATAAAAAAAGATTAAATATTTTGAATAATAATAATTCGTATTATCTTATAAGTTCAACATAATTTTTGTCCAAAATAAAAAGTAAAATAATGTAAAACTTATTTACTATGTTTAAGATAAAAAGGGGTTTACCATGGGGGTAAACGAAAACGATAAGGGTCAAAATGAAATAAAACTTATCCAATACTCATTTTAAGGAAATATTTATACCATATAACATATATTATCTATATTGATACATTATTAGAGCCTTCTTACATAAAGAAAATGTTAATGTAATTATTTCTTTCAAAACATTACAACTATGTTGCTCACCTCACTTACAAATGGACACCACCTATTCTCTACTATTCACACCTTAAAAAACTTTTTGTTTGGCCAATACATGACTAAATCACTTTTAAAATTCCCTCATATTATCCTATAAGCCTTATTTCAGATATAAATTCAACCATAGAAGTCATTTTTTACAAATCTATGGAAGATACCCAAAGAAGAGGTAATGTTCATCAACGATGGTTTTTGTTTTATTTTTTCCTCTAGATTTTTAAATTATTATAATACCATTATGATATAATAAAATCATTAAACTTCCTATATTTATATTTTATTATTTTAATTTAATTACCTATAACCAACATTATGAAATCATCATTAGTGAGTACAGTAGACTATTACCTTTTGAGCCGATAACAATCATTTTTTAATTTACTCTGCTAAAGGATGGACATAGTGATTTATTTATTATTTATATTTTATATTTATGATATTTTTTGTTTTTTTTATATCATACATAACTTCAAAATTTCCATTTTTTGGAATATAATAACATTGCTCATGTGTATGGTTAACTATCGCACATAAAGCAATGTGATTCATTCCCACATTACATAGAAGGTAATATTGATGGGTTTAATGAAAATATTTGATATATATGAAATCAAAATGATTATTTAATTATAATATAACATTTAAATTTAATTATTTAAATCTAACAAGAAATTTGAATCGAGTTCAAGTGTTTGTACGATCTACTCTCTCCATGATCTATGTATTTCAATATCTGTCACTAAATTGTTTGGATTACTATAAATACATATATATTTAATATATATGCTAATTAAATCATGTTTAAAATTCTTTATATGATGAAACTATGATCAAATAAAGAATACAAAAACTAGAAAAAATAAAACTTACATGAAAAACAGGGCAGTTATTACTCAAAATGTGGCTTTAACAGCAAATTGTTAATACTTGGGTAATAAAATGTCAAAATTAAATTGTATATGGTATGATATACATATATATATATATATATATATATATATGTATGTATGTATGTATTTATATGTATATATATGAATAGTTTTGTAATATATGTATAATAATCTTATATTTATTACACAGGATGTTTGAACTTGTACCAAGGGATTCAAAACTTAAGGTCAGGGGATTTATAGTCTCACTTTTATTTCTGTGAGACTTATACCATATTAACTATTACTTTATTTTATGTGGGGTATATAATAAACCTTTTACATGTTATGTAATTAATATAATTATTTATTGATATTTAATTTTTCATTTGATTTTATTATTTATTGGGCCTTATGATTTAACATATTACCCAAGAGATAAAGTATTTTTACTCTCTCTTTTATTTCTGAGAGATATATGAAAATTCACCACATGTTCCTTTTTTTATGTTCATATACTTCCCATGAATGTATTTTATTATTCATATCCTAAAAATTATGGGTATCACATATCCATTTTAGTATCTCTATTTAATAGGGATTATGTTTTAAATTTTACCATAGTGGTAATGGATTTATGTTACAATATCATTTTTAACCAGGATTGTTTATGATTAAGCCTCTAGTGTTGAAATATTAGGATATAAATATCAATTATTATCATCAATTTTCTTATAATATGGTTATTAATGATATTTTCGTGTAAAAATTCCATATTTCTACTCTTTGGTACTTCAAATAATTGGGAAAATGGTTTTAATAAAAATTATATTTATTTATCTCATTAGTTGAAATTCATTTTTCATCCAAAATAATATTTTATAAAAATTTCTTGATTTTTTTTAATTATTATCCTATGATTTTTAAAATAAAATTTTCCCATTTTTTATTTTTTTACAAAAAAATTGAAATGAATTTGAAAGTCTTTTTTCAAACAATTCTCATTAGGATTTTACCTAAAATGTGAAAGGCCTCTTTATTTTTACATGTAAGGTATGAAAAAAAATTCCTTCCAACATAAACAATATTTTAATTGAATCTTAATTTGTAAATTTTCAAGTTTATTTTTAAATAAAATTATTTTTAAAAATAATTATGTTTTAAAAATATTTTTTCATGGAAGAAATTATATTTTCCTCAACAAATGTTTTAAGTGATTTTTATATGAATATTTTATTATATTAAAAAGTTATTTTAAAAGAAATGTATTTTTAAAGAGTTTTTATGTTTTAAAAGTGTTTTAACTGAATTTTTTTTCCTTAATAAATGTTTTAAATGAACTTTTAAAATCATTTTTCCATATAAGATGACATATATTTATGTTATTTATGATTTACTAGGGATATAAACCAAGGATAAAATTATTATTATTTCTCTAAATGGTTTTTTATGAAATGATTTGTTTAAAAATAATTTTTCTTCCATGGGTTGTACTGTGGTATAATTCTTATGAATCCATGGTTTATTATATGATTAAATAAATAAATGATTATGAAACAAATCTTTTTTCCATGGGTTATGATATAATGAAATGTTTTTAAAACCCATTTCATTTCATGGGTTATGATATGATGAATGTTTTATGATATTATGGCACACATATGTATAATTTTCATTATTTCATTGGTGGGAAGTATATATCACTCAAATTCATTAGATAATGATAAATGATATATGATCTCAGAGGGTACACTGGTGGTTATCCCAATCCCGAAAAAAGGGTAAATGGGTGGCTAGCCAATGCCTAAAAAAGAGGGTACAAGGGTGGTTAGCCCAAACCAGAAAGAGGGTATCAGGGAGGTTATCCCATGCCACAAGTAGGTATATGGGTGGTTATCCGAGGCCTATAATGTTATTAATGTCTTGGTGGGTAGAATTTACATAATATATTCTATGGTTATGTTTATACCAAAAATCTATGTCTTATGTCAATGTTATAACCTCATGGATCATGTTGTTTAATTTCCTTATGATCCAAGTTGTATGAAATGTCAGTACTTATTATGTGACTCAATGTTATGATATTTTATATGGAAGTTATATTTTCAAATGTTATTATCATGTTATCATACACTCATTCTCTTATTATGCTTATGTATCTCCCTTTTTTACACTTACTGAGCATCTGAGATCACCCATTCTTATGTTTCATTTCTCCAAGTTATGAACAAAGGCCTAAGTATGGTATATTTGTAAAGAGTACTAAAGAAGGATTTCTTTGTGGTATACACAGAATATATTTCAAAAATTTAATAATAATTTTCTCCATGTTTCAAAAGGCACTAAAGTATTACATTCCTCAGGAATGTGTTTATGTAATTTATTGAATATTCATCCAAAAAGATGTAATACCCTTGCATGAGAAGTCTATGTAACTATAGAATTAATCCATGAAACAATTCCATTTTTTTCCCAATATAACCCAACCCATGTTCCAAAATCCCTTGGTCACGATAATTTATCGTTTTCCCCTCAATTATAATGAGTGTTACAAGGAAAGATCATGTATCAAATGTGAGTAGTATCCCCATGTTATGCTATTATTCTTAATATTACTATTACAAATATCATATTATCATAATAATATAATTAAATCATTATCATTATTTAATTATATATTATTATATTTATATTTCAACCCATATTTATAAACTTCCATCCCCATAGAAAAATAAAGGAATGTCAATCATGTGTGTGTACAGACTACCACCTCCATGAAGAAATGTTTTTTTCATCAATATTTTCATTATTTATCCAAACATATTAAAATATGGTTCACCATCATAAAAAATAAAATTAATTTCATTATTATCATGTTATAATTATATTATGTCAAAATAAATAGCTTTTTATCCATACTAACCCATCGAGTTAAAGTGTGTTCAAGTTTGGGTCAGTTTAACCACCTAAATAAATGATGCTATAAAACTCGATCATGGATGAATGTGGGAAAAAATACTAATATTATTATAAATTAATAAGTAAATAATGTCTGTAATGTGGTTTTTAAAGGTTATATTAATAATTTTACTTATTATTAAAGTATCATCTTTGTTACCTAAAATCACTGAAATAAGTCATCGTTGATTCAATTTTCTCATGGAATAAATAACACTATAATGGAATGATATGATAGAATTATAAATAATTGTAAGTTATATATTAAATTATCTAAATTTATATATTAATGATGAAATTGGAATCAAATAATGGGTAATGATATAAACATTATAAAATGTTTACAATTGGTTAAATTTATTAACACTCAATGGTCAAAATCTGATATAACTAACCATTATATCTATAATAAATGATTACAAATAATGGATATAAGAGTTATAAAATATGAATAATTATAATAAATGGATTACTAAGTTTTATATTTTTTTACCAGAGGTTAGAGTTTCATCAATTAAGAAAGGAAACAATGGAAGGGTTTTTCATCTCAAATTACTCTCTTTGAGATATGTTTTATAGTATGCACCAAATTTATTTTATGTAATGCATATAATTAATATTTTATATATAATATCACGAATTATCTTTTAATAATGTAATTTTATGTTCAATTAAAATCCATATAAATCAAGGGGTTTTGATTAAAATGTTACTAAATTTTTAAGAGATTATTTGTCTCATTTTTAATTTCCTCAGATATATTTTATAATGTGTGCCATTATATATTTAATATGGTTTTATTAATTCATAAAAAAATTATTTTACCATAATAATGGTGTTTTGATATCAATATCATGTAATTTCATTAAATGGACATTAATTCAAATTATAACCAACTTGAAATTGATTTTGATCAAAATTTTAATCAAACTGTAAGGGTTTTGTTTCTAGTATTATTTTCATATAAATATTGTTTTTGAAAGATAATATATCTAATGATTTTTTATTTTTTATAAAAACTATCATAATTTCTTTATTATATTTACGTGTTTTTATATATTCACTTGATATTTCATTTCTTCTTGACACATATTTTACCCAAAGGGATTCTTGTAAGTGAAATTGACCCCATATCTTAATTTCAATGGGAGACCCTCACCCCCTTCTTGTTCTTAATTTGTGGGATGATTTTAAAAATTTCTGTATATATAACTAAATAATTGGTTGAGTTTATTTTCTAATACTTTATCCTCTTCAAACTATATTAAATAAATTTTTAACATTTTTCATATACATTATTTTCTTGAAAGTGTATATAGAATGTCTTTTTAATGTTTTTATGTGAATGAATATTATTCAGCCATTATGAATTTTTTTAAACTTACCCTCTATTATTTTCTAATTTAAAATTCATGTTTTTTCTATTCATTTTTTATAAAAAATTTTGTTTAAATCCCATTAAATATGTTGAGTTTATTTATATTTTACCAAAATACATTTCCCTAATGATCCTTAAAAGTTTTTTTCATCTATGACTATCTCCTTTAAAATATATTATAACTAATTGATTATATAATTAAAATTATATAATCAGGCTTCTTTATCTTGATAGATTATGCAATGCCCTTCTATTTTGTAGAAATGATCCATCACTACCTTTATTTTTCTTAGTCATTTTTTACATATAATAGTAATATTCATCCAATGATTTTATTCTATGAGAACACTATTTTTTATACCGTTGATTAAAGGTTGTTTGTAGTGACCTGGTTTTTCCCTTGTAAGACTTTGAATTTTTTTTATATATATTTCCAGACCTAAGCACTTTGATGGCGTGCGATTCTGAGGCTCGATGTGACCAGAAAAAATTTAAAAAAATGTTAAGTATATTTTATACTATGCATGTAATGGAAATGGGATAACTCTTAAACATAAGCTCATATTGGAAATATAAGGTGGCAGTTGAGTTTGGAATGTGTAATTTACCATAAGAAAGACATAACTTTTATTTTCATGAGTATTATGTAGAAAAATTCACTGAGGATGTAACCGTAAATAAAATAATTAAATTGTTTTATTTTATTTTGGATATAGATCTAAATAACTCTTGAATCGGGACTCAGATTGGAAATTTGATACCACTGTTGAGTACGTAATGTAGTGTTTTACCTAAGTGGAAGCTGAAGTGAGAGGGTATGCAATGTTTGGATCTCATGAATGTTGGATGGTAATGTTAAGTGTTTACCCTTGACCTAATTACCTATTATAAATAGGTTATTATAGTTTTTTCAATAGTATTGGACCCAAATCCTCATTCCACCAATGGAAAATATCTCCCCTTTCTCCTTTGGAAAAGCTTTAGTGGATCAGAGTGGAACCATGGTGAACGTGTTGTCAACAACAAATAGATCAAAACGTGGTAGGAATATTTTGATTTTTTACACCCCCAATTTCATTTTTTAATTTATTTTTTAATTTATTTTTTATTTCTCCACTTCAAACATCAATTTCAATAGACCTACATTTATAACCATCTATTGGTCTACTTTTGGTTCTCATTTGGTTGTGTTCTTCATCTGTTCTTTGAGAAATCATTTATTACTTTTTGGCATGTCGAATCATCACTGGATCATCGATCGGTGCATAGATCTATGTAGATATTAGTCTTTGGATTCTATATCTACATTTGTTTCATGTTTCAAGCACTAGAGGAGGCATGGTGGTCTGTGGAAGGGACCATCGACACAGTGACGACCGACGACATCCCCTAGTGTGGGTGGTGGAGTCGCGGCAAGTAGTGGTAGAGGTAATTTGGAACGGAGCCGATGAGTGGGGCATACAAGGTGGTTGGGCGGTAAGAGGATCCAGGAAAGGCGGTAGTGGTGGTCGCATGGAACGAGGTCAGTGAGTGGGGTGGGAAAAGTGTCCAGTGAGTGGGCATTCGAGGTGGCCAGTGAGTGGGCATCCAATTCAGGGGGGATCAAGGCGGCTAGTGGATGGTAGAGCCACGGGGTGGTGAAGATTTTGCGGGGTGAGACTGATCAATGACAGGTAGCTGTTGAACGTGGTGGAAGGTCGTGTTGACCCATATTAGGTGACAATAGTGTCATCCGATGTAGTGGGGGTCAAGGTGAGCCAGCCAAGCGGGCCGAGCCCAGGAAGCCATGTGGGCTAGGCTGAAGTGGACCAGGTGGGCTGGACTAGGTCAGATCTGGGTCTAATATAGATTTTATGTTACGATATGAGGTTTTCTGATCATGATGCATCTTCAGGTGGTGTTTGACAATAGCAGTGGTCAGGCAGGTTATCAGAGGATTCTTTCTGAGTGTTGATCCCCCTAACTTACTAGGGTGTGGATCCATTTTTTTTTAAATTACATTTTTTATTATTAAAAAACTTTTGAGGAAAAAGTGAGAAAACACCTTAGTTAACTAAACAACCAAAAACACCCAGATAAATCATCCGGCCCTTCCCAACCCTAGCAATTGTGCCATGATGAGAAGCCTTTAGTGATGCATGACCCCTTAGTAGATAGTCCCATGCAGAGATGCACGGGCACAGAACCGATAGAAAATCCATACCCTATCAACATCCCAATCCAAAAGGCATGCACGGATGAATACTTCATGATCAGATCCTCTTCCAAATAAATTCCAAGTATAATGTTGGAAAAAAGATCAAACTCACAACAAATTCAAACAACAAGGGGTCCTAGAGTTTCATAACTCACACAAACATTTCTCTCGATCCAACCACCCGAGGCCAATAACTTAAACATAGATTTTAAAGATAAACTTAAAGTTACCCGAATCAATTTCCCTAAATAAATTCCATGATAAGGATTCCATATGTAAGTCATATCCTTCTAATATCATCTTCTCAAATTCTAAATCCTACTGGTCCCAAGACTGAATGTACTCCTCGACACTGATCTTGCCTTGGTGGAAACCTCCTACCAAAATTGGGTCATGTTTCTCAATCCATTAATATTTCTCCTTGTTGGGAGACACCTCAAGAGACCTCCCCATCATTTAAGCTACCTCCTCTTTTGTTGAATTGAGGAATAAAGTCTATTCTATAACTTGGTCTTAAGAACTTAACAGCAAGACCAGGGGATGATAATCTTGTACCTCAAACTTTTGATGTCTCAAATCCTCTATGTCCAACTTCTAATTTCTCATTTTCTTTATAGAGCGGTTTTCCAGAGGCGGAGGTAGTGAGGAGTAGTCCTTACTCCCATTCCTTCTCCTGGATCCCCTTTTACATTTTAGGTTTGAATACTCATCTTCTGAGTGATCATGTTCAAGTACTTTGGTAGCCAACACATTGAACTTGACATCCTCACCTAGAATAGTGGAATCAAAACTCAGACCGGCCTCTAGGAAGCCTTCACACCTATTGCACAACGGAACCATCATCCGAAACAAGACAGAATCCTCCTTTTTCTCACCTATGGTTGTAATAGGTGCATCCCAATCAGACCCTTGACTCCCCTTACTCACATCAAGACTTCCCTTCCATGACTTCTTAGTAACCAATCCAAACAAATCCACTTGATCACTACCCAACGAGTGATCCAAGAACTCGTTTCCCTTATTCCCCTCGAATTCCACCTAACCCTCCACATGCTGGGATTTTCCTTCTTCTTCCTACAACCTAAACATGGTAAGACCCACGAGATCCCCCCTCTACCAGTTGAACACATCTGACACCATTGGATTAAGCCGTTGAGCCACTACACTAGTGCTAAGAAGACCACCCCCACCACATTGTAGTCCACTGCCTCTCTCGTAGAATGTTCCTCCTCTATCAACCATCGTGACATAGGTCCCCCAACTCTATTCTCAACACCCATGTCATGTTTTCTGGGGTTCATATTCTCCCATACCACTGGAACCTTCCCTTTCCACATTCTACCATCTGATTCATGACCTTCCCACCCTTGTGCCAAGCTTCCCTTGATTGGAATCCAACTCTCTTACCCACCATTTATGAATGTCCCTACCGGAACACATCCAAGGCATGCCTTATCCTTCTACATGTGGAAGAAAAGTCCGTCCAAACCTCATAGATAACTCATTGTTTATACCTATATTCCTCACCAATTGTAATTCAGAAAAAATCAAAGGAATCCATCGACACATCCATCTCAACACTTATCCTTGAGTAAACAGCATGGAAAACTGATTCTATTCAGCTATCCATACAAAGGTATTTTCCAATGAGGTTTTTTAGAATCCTGATGATTGAGGGGTTTTGAAATGGTAATTTTAGGTTTGGAAAACTAAACCAAATCCCAACATACAGTGGGTCGCGGTTCATGTGGAATTCGAATGACCAACGGAACAAGAAGAAGCAACAACCATTACAGCTTCGGGGCGCCCTTGACTAGGCGAGGCTGAGATCCTCCTCTGAAGCAAAAAGGATCATGATATATCAATTATCAAGCAAGCTTACTATTTCCTGCTCCTGGAGGTCACAATAATCAAAGACGAACCTATTAAAGGAAGCAAGCCTACTACTGATACCCCTGATTTATTAGGGTGTGGATCCCCGATGACCAGACTGTTGGACCCCCAACATCATGGGTGTTGTTCTTCTACAAAAACTTGATGGGAAGTACCCTCAAGTGTATACCCTTCAGCAGGAATGTTTAATGGTTCCCCATCGACCTATGATTGTTTATACCCATAATGATCTAGGTTTCAGATCCTCTGTGCCACCCCCCCCCCCCCCAACACACTAGGGTGAGGGTCCTCTACCTTGAGTTTTTGACCCCTTGACTATGCGACACAGTGAAGATATGTGGTTTTACGTACCTTTCGAATCATGAAAAAGAGGGACACTTTCCCCACCAAGACACATCCTTAGGATGTGACCTAAAACCATGTGGGTGAGTCAGTTCTCCCCAAAGTGGATTTTATCAAGGTGTGGGATTGAAACCCTTTGACTTGCGTGTTTAGGGAAGACATGTGGGATATTGGGCATCGTTTATGGATACTCTTGGAAATATTAGTGACTCTTATTCATGGTTTTAGATGTGATATAGAGATCCACTTACTCTCCCATTTTGTATTCTTTTATTAAGAATAAATAAATATATATATATATACATCGAATTTCACCACCAAATCCTTGGGTTTTGGTTACTCTCCTTCTGGAAGAGCCCAAGACACGCAAAATATGCCACATGATTTTTTTGTATATATTCTCATGGTTGGAAAAGTATACTCTCCAAATATAGGTAGAATAGACTTTATGAGAAGTTCATATTCTCACCATTTCTATCTATTTATGTTTGGATGAGTTTACTTCATTCTCTTATTGGGTTGAGCTGTACTATTCCACTCTACCTTGTACTATCTATTGTATTCCATTTCTATTGTATCTCTTACTAACACCAATTTAGATTTTGTGGCATCCTACTGGGTGTGTTTATACACACCTCTACATAAGTTTTTCCCACACATATCATTCCTTATGAAGATAACAGATAGGTTTGATCGTGAATTAATAGGAGCTTAGGGATATAGGTTCTTGGACCTTTTATAGTGGTCATAGCTAGAGATCTAGAAGCAGGGATCGCTTAGATTTTTTTAATTTTCTAATTCCTATCATGTAGGGACACTTTTCGGGTTGGTATTTTATTTTTTCCATTACTTTTCAATAGAATTTACCATACTTGTTCCTTTTAGCAGTTCATGCATGTTTTCTTTATTTATAGCAGTGTTGTATCTTTTACTCCTTTCCCTCTACACTTTTTCATTGAGTTGGCTATGTTAATGTGTACAGGTAAATAGAAAAAGGACTCCCTGTGTTTTTTATGCCTTCAGTCCTTATCTCCACCACCTGTCCTATGGAGGCGGACTTGGGTTCATTATGGCTCGATCCCTAACATGGTTCGGGTCTTGAAAAATTGGTATCAGAGGAAGTTTAACTCTTGGAAATTTGTTTAAATATTTCCCTAAAAATTTCTTGTTTGGGTTTGGGGTAATGGTTTCAAGTTGTCTCAAGTATATCTCTTAGTCTAGGGAGTCAATTTGTTGTATAGGAAGTCGATGTATCCATTCACCAGGACCCTTATTACCTACTTTTCGACTTGGAACCTTGAGACATTTATTGTAAGGAATAGTGGTACAATCATCATAGAGGATTGAGTCTTTGAATGTCCTTATTGAGTCATCACCCCATTATTGTTATCAATATATATATATATATATGATCATCTGACTGTGGGTACTCCTTGATAATTTTCATGATGCCTCTGTGATGACAATCAACCAGGATACCTTCCCCAGTTCGTGATGATGATCATATGAGCAATGAGGCCTTAGTTCAGGGTACATAATGTGATACCCTTCTTTCTAGTGGGAAGGTAGAAGAACCTACACCCATTGACTAGAATATATCCCCAGCATATCGGGCTGAGGATGAGTACAGGCTGAGTACACATCACGAGTTCTAATGTTAGATATCACTGAGGTTCTACAGTAAACCAGATCCTCAAGAATTAGAGGATTTGTGAGATTTTTTGGTAAAACTCATCAGTTTTGTTCAGAAAATGATAGATCAGATGGTGGCTTTGGAAAACAGTCTTTTCCAAAGATTGGATGGACATTGGTGGAGCTTGGTTACTCATATGCACGATGAGTCAGGACTCTCATGGGATGACTTCCATCAATTCTTCTATGAGAAGTACTACCCCACATTCTTATATTCTATTCTAATTCAGGAGATTTTAGAGATTCATAAAGGATGGATGGAATTATAGGATTACTCAATTAGGTTTAGAGAACTAACTCACTAATATCTAGACATGAATCGTGATGGCTACTTCCAAGTATAGATGTTTGAGAAGGGACTTTGTAGAGAGATCCATGTCATCATAGTACCCCTATACATCCACACAAATATTGGGGTTCTGGAGTGAAAAAATGGTGACAATGAGATTTTTGTTAGAGAGGTACCAATTAGTTGGGACTGTTAGTGGATTCTACAGATCAAAGACATTTTCAGCAGCTACAAGATGGTAGTTGAAAGGATCTCGATGTAGGAGGACTCCCCATGATCAGACTCGAGAACATGGTCATGAAGCACGAGAGAAGCGTAGAGCACTGGGTCAATATGGATAGGGATGGTGCTATTATTGTGATGTGTGGGGTCACATGGCATGAGACTACCTAACTAGATGTGTTGAGCATCCAAGGCAGATAGTAGGTGGACCACCATGGCAGAGTCAACACTACGATCAGGGATCCCTTAGGTGGGGAAAGGGTGGTCCCCAAGGAGGTGGTTCTATAAGAGGAGCATAAGGGGCTATATGTGGGGGATGAAGATATGAGGTTCTTCCACCACCACCATCTGGTGACTCACGTCAGGCTCAGGGAGCTGGCAACCATGGTCGCGGACATCTACATACTATAGACATCTGTGATCATGCAGCGCCTGAGATGATTCGAGGAATGATCTTTGATTATTATTATCATTATTTTTTATTATTAGACACATGTTTCATTAATTTATTTAACTCATTTATCCTGGTACGTGATTTAGAGATCCCATTATAGGTTTTATCACAACATCTTTGTCTCAAGGTTCCTACAGGGAGCGCTTCTTCTATGTCTTTCATCTCTCATTAGTGTGAGCTATCACTTGGAGGGGAGAGTTTCACATGGGACCTACAAGTCATAATGATATAACCCTATGAAATAATATTGGGAATGGATTATATTTTCATTGTTCGAGCCCAAATGGATTTTCACTACAGGATAGTCAGATGCTTGCACACTGATAGGATGAGGTTTTCCTTTCTTAGTGAAAGAGACCTCATAGTAGGACAGACATGTACTATGGGTAGGAGGCTACAACCTTTTTCCTATTAGTTAGTGAGTGTAAAAATTAGTGTATTAGAATCTTCTGGCCTTTGGGATTCTTTATTTGTGAAGGATTATATGAATGTATTCCCTGAAGACATTCTGGGACTACCTCTGAGGTGAGAGTTGGAGTTTTACAATGACTTGAAACTAGGTACTGCATCGATATCTTCTGTGACATATCAGATGGAAACCACAGAGATCTGGGAGCTATGGTTATAGTTGTAGGACCTTTAATAGAATTATTTCATCAGACCTTGTGTGTCCCCCTGGGTACTCTAGTTCAATTCATGAAGATGGAAGATGGGATATTACAACTTTTTGTGGATTATCAT
Source organism: Viscum album (assembly GCA_963277665.1). Taxonomy (NCBI): domain Eukaryota; kingdom Viridiplantae; phylum Streptophyta; class Magnoliopsida; order Santalales; family Viscaceae; genus Viscum; species Viscum album. The sequence goes on along the minus strand of OY728157.1, from coordinate 1,842,098,215 downwards.
CACATGAAACAGGCCACGATAAATAAAAAGTACCTATTTTCAAGGATTGGAGACCTATTTGACCAGTTATGAGGTGTGAGATGGTTCTCCAAGATTGAACCCACATCCAGCTACCACCAAGCATGGGTCTGGAAGGATGATATTCTAATGTTGTCTTTTTTATGCTGTTATGGGCACTACAAGTTCATAGTGATGCCCTTTGGTGTGGAAAATCCCTCCTCTATATTTATGGATTTGATGAACCAAAAATTCCATCCTTACATTGATCGGTTCTTTTTTTTTCTTCATCGATGACATACTCATTTACTCGGTGATAGATGAGGATCATGTAGAGAACTTAATAAAGGTTCTAGATTTTCTTCGAGAGAACCAGTTGTATAAAAATCAATAAAAGTGTTGGTTATGGATACATGAGGTTCACTTTTTGGGCATTTCATTTTTTAAAAATGTTTTCCATGGATCCATAAAATATCAAAGCACTACTTTCTTGGGATCCACCCAAGAATGTGTCATGAGTGTGAAGATTTCATTGTTTCTTAGGGTAAAACAAGAGATTTGTGCTATAATTATCCATGATAAAAATGACTTTGACCACTCTGACATGGAAGGGTTATCCATTTACATGTTCTATGTAGTGTTATAAGGCCTTCAAGGTGTTGAGGAAGGGGCTAATGAGTGCTCCAGTTTGGAGACTGAAGGATCCCAGAACTACCTAAGAGGGGAGGGGTGAATTAGAGTGTCAAACTTTCTTTATAAAGTAAAGGATCTTTTTCTCACATTGGTAGGAAACTATTAAATATTTCTAATGTTATTGTGTTGTAATTAAAACATTCACAATAATCAAGACAACACATCAATTTTACTTGGATTACCACTATGGTCTAGTCGAAGGGAAATACACTGAAAATGTGTCAGTCTTACCTAAATAAACTATTCATTACTATATGTGGAATAAAATAATTTGGTAACAATCAATCTCTTCTAGGAACATTACCTTTACAATATTTTAGGGATAGCTCATTGAGTCCTTCAAAAAACCTCCATCGACTACCCCTAACTCACTTCTATGAGGGAATTCTTAATCAGTTTATCAACTTGAAGGTTGATTTAGTGGATTGGAATTAAAGTCTTTGTCCCTAATTTAGAATGAGACTCTTCTTTCATAATATACCTAAGTAGATGAAATTTGAAATCCCTATTCACAAAAAAATTGATATTCAAAATTGAATTTTATGAAGATCCTTCATGATGGTCAATGCCTTCACGAAGATCCATACCTATATGGAACACATTTTCTTGGAGAAACTCACCGAGTCAATGTGGAATACCCTAACATCATGAAGAACCCTATAATCAAAATCATTATCACCTGTCAAGACTAAAGTGATCTTTTCACGATGCTCAATCTTTCATAGAATATCAGTTTCACAGAACTCCCCTAGCCTCACAAAATTAGATCAATTCCAAATTTTCCTTGGAAAAATTCATGTGAAATGAATAGGGGTAGCCACATATGTATAGGCTCAACTATTTTCGATGCTCCACCACCTACTTGAATATTTTCTGGGTCTTTTAAAAACAGATTCGAATAGATCCTTCTATCATGAAGATAGATGAAAATTTCCCATTCGTGAAACTCATCATAATCACAATAATTTTCGTCAAAACCTCCATGCATCTAAAAATCTCCAAATCTCATAATCATGGAGATCATCATCACCATTCTCGATGCTCCAATTATTCACCATTCATGATGCTCGTCGATATCACGTAGATCATTGTCATGTTTCATTGTTACTTTGTGAAACACAATTGGTGAAGCCCATATTCCTAAAATTCATTCCTTTACCATATTTTCATAATGACTTCAAGAAAACACACTTTTATCAATGATATAAATCCTCAAAATTTTGGAACTAAATATTTGGAAAACATTGGGAAATGGTGCCACCTTTAATATTGATGTCAGATTAAATAGTAGGATACCTTTCCTTTCAAACTCCTTGATCTTCCATGTGAGGATTGAGAAAAAACCAGACATACACTATTTCCAGTAATGGATGGAATTGGTTCCAACAATCTCCCCATTTGGGTATTTTGGAAATCTAAAGATAAATTCAATGAAGAACTTACCGTAATCAAAACATGATATGAAATAAACAAAACAACCAACTCCCTAAGTATATGTGAGAAAATGTCGGTGTAGAAAACAACAGGGGAAGCATGAATTGGATTATCATGTCTTATAATGATTAAAGATGTCCAATTTATTCTATAAATGTGTCACAGAATCATTACATGCCCTAAAATGTTTCCTTATAACACCAAATTCTCACTATGTTATAGAAAAATTACATTCCATGAACTATTTCCATCATGATCCATTTTAATAATTCCTTTTTCAAAATTTTCCTTAATGAAGTGATAATTGATTTCAATGTGTTTCGTATGATAATATTGAAGAGGATTATTTGTAAGATCAATTGTGATCTTGTTATCCCAGTGAATCACCATTTGTTGTTTCACCTCAGCACCAATATCAATCAATTGTTTCTTCATCCAAAGTAGTTGTGTGCAAGCCTTTGTAGTGGAGATATACTTAGCTTCAGTATTACTAAGACAAGTTATTTCCTATTTCTTACTCAACCATCCCAAAAATTTCTTTCTAATAATGAATTCTACACTAATTGTGGACATTCTATCAATAACATCTCTAGCCCAGTCAGTATCAGAAAAGGCTGATAGTTCACTATCTCTTCTTGTTTCAATGTATAATCCATAATTGTGAGTACCTTGAATATAGCTCGTGGTTCTTTTCACGTTCTCTGTACGTTCTTATTTTTGATTACTTTGAAATAAGGCTACTAAGTATGTTGCAAAGACTATATTTGGTCATGTCGTAGTCAAGTACAATAATCTTCCAATGATTATCCTAAACATTATAGGATCTAAAGATGACTCATCTTCACGCTTTCCTAGTTTTTTCCCAACTATGATCAAAGTTGACATTTTTTTGAATCATGCATATTGAATTTCTTCAGAAACTCTCTTGTATAATTTTTCTGAGAAATATATTTTTTTTCTTTCCTATGATTCACTTATAGGCCTAAAAAGTATTCAAGTTCACCAATCAAAGACATTTAAAATTCTGATTTCATGTGGTTGAAAAATTCATCCACTGATCTCTACCTGCTTCCACCAAATATAATACCATTTATATACTCCAGTACCATGAAGTGGTATTTCTAATAATTATTCATGTAGAGATTATAATACAATCCTTCTATTTTAAATTCTATATTTTTTAGATAAGAATCCAACTAAGACTCCCATGCTCGTGGTTCCTGCTTTTGACCATAAAGTTCTTTATTTAATTTACATACCTTTATTTCATCATTTCCAAGAAAAAAACCCACGGGTTTTCTAATGAAGACTTATTACTTAAGAAAAACATTTAATAATTTAATCTTGACATCCATTTGATACACTTTATACCCTCTTTGGATCTCCATGGCAAGAAATAGCCTGATTGAATCCATCCTAGACACCGGGGAAAATTTTTCTTCAACATTGAGACCTTCAATCTATAAATATCCTTTACAAACCAATCTGCCTTATTTCTGAACACATTACCATGATCTGAAAATTTATTCTTAAAAATAAAATTCCTACCAATCACATTGTGATTTTCGACTCTCTTAACTAGACCCATGTTTGGTTCTTATCGATCTGAATCAACTCTTCATTTGTGGATTTAACCCATAATTCATCTTTTGAAGCTTCTTCAAATGAGGATGGATCCACAACTGATAGGATGAAAGATTGTGCATTATTATATATTATCCTTATTCATTTGGGTGATTTCCAATCCCTAATGATGTTAGCTTGATCAATTTCTAATCTTAGATTTCTCTTGTGAGGTTCAGATGAATTTGTTTATCCATAGTTTCTTCTTATGATTCTTCTTTTGAATCAGCATCTTTTTGTGACCAATGAATTTTTTTCACTCCATACTCTACATATTAATTTGAATATATTCCATGTCCACTATGTTATGCATCTTCAATCATATTAGCATAATATATTCTGATGGTATTTGTGGTCTTATCCTTAATTATCTTAATATCACTTCTTTCCATAAATTTTTTGAGACTCTTATTTAAAAATTTATTGGATTTTATATTCCTTTAATATATGAGGAATATTACTTCATATTTTTCATCACCATAATTGTATTTAATTCCTTTCATGTTTCTGATAAAACATTTACTTTAAAAAATGAAAGTTCTTCAAATAGGGATTCATTATATTCTAAAACTCATATGGTTTCTTGGGGTAACCCATATAAGTCCTTGTATGATTTGGAATATACACCACAGCTTGAACAACTTCTTTATAGTAATTTAAAGGGATATGACTCTCAATCATCATAGTTATAGACATATTGGTCACTTTTCTCTTCCTACGCTCAACAACTCCATTTTTTGTGGGGTTCTCAGAGTAACCACCTCATATTGAATTCTATGCTTCTCTAAGTGATTTTCAAATGTAATGGATGAATATTCACCTCCATTTTAAGAATGAAAAACTTTGATTATTCATCCAGTATCATTCTCGGAGATTTGGAGATATGTTTTCATGAAATCAAGCACTTGAATTTTCTTATGGTTAACCATAACACAATATATTCTACTATATTCATAAATGAAAATAATTAATTAACATTCTTCATATAATCCAATAATATTTATTGGACCACATAGGTATATATGGATGATATCAAGAATATTTTATTCCCTTTTATTATTTGGATGATATGAACTGTAGACCATTTTTTCTCATATGTAAGCATCACAAGACTTCTACTGTTCACACTATAGGTTTTTGATATCCTTGAAAATATTCTATTTAGATATCTTTTCCTTGCCTTGTTGATTGATGTGACCCAAACTATAGTGCCACAAGTTTTTATCTTCTTCAACTATCATGTAACAAATGTTCTCTTTACTATTAACCTGAAATAAGATCTCATCTATTATATATCTCTTCCTGAGATAATTTTATATCATTCCTTTTATAGTGCATCCTATTTGATTGAATATCACTATATGTCCTGAGCCACAAAGTTGACTCAAACTAAGTATATTGTGACGTAAACCATCCACATAAAGAACTTCATTTTTTTAGCGCTCTAATATCTGGTTTAGTACTTCCACTATCTTTGATCTTCAGAGAACCATCATTCCAAAATAGTATTTTTCAATCAACCCTTTTCATTATATTATTTAATAAATCAGCATTTCTCGTCATATGGGATGATCATCCACAATAAAGAAACTAGGTTCTACTATTCTATGTAGCTTTGAAAGAAACTTCAATACGATTGGATTTCATGATCTTATTTTTTCCTTCCATGAAATATTAGATTGAGTGAAGGATGAATATGGCCTTTAAAATCACATTTCCATGTGCCCAATCTCATCATACTCATACTCTTATTCTAGAGGATAAAATCTATTTGTAAGACCAATATTTTTAGGTTGACATGTATTTGATTGTCTCTTAGTTCTGTATGAATTGTTCAAGCCTTTCCTATACCTACAATAAATAACTTTGTGGACAAAGTTAGAAAAATGGAAACAATATCTATTGAAATTAATTCTTCTATAAGAATTAGGATATGAATTAATTCTCCTTTTTTTACTTTCTAGATCTTCTCTATTAAAATAACTCTATGTATCTTCATAGTATGACATCATATGACCCTAATATCCATATAATTGACATTTTATACAAAGAAACTTCTTCTCATTTCTATTCTTCGTCTTGTATCCTTCCTTAAGAAAATGGTTTGACTACCTATCATTTCTAGATTATTGAGTATAGTTTTCATTTCTCCTTATATTTTATTTGAGGTGTAACACCCCAAGATCCCACGATATGTTTCCCTTTGAATAATAAAATAGCTTTCATTGTACGCAACTTCGAGATTCTAACACACCACAACCAATAAAACTAGCCGTTAAAAATAATAATACCCACTTTTTAAAATTTAATAACTTTTATCCTTCAAAATGGACTTTATTTTTGGATTAGGAGTATCGATATTATCTTAGGGTGAATTTTTGGTATTTTTCTGAAAAATTTCAATTTTTGATGAATAGTGAAAAACACTAAGTTATTGTTTAAAACAGAATTTTTATTTAAATAATTTTTTATTTTATTTAAATTTATTTTAGAACAAAATAGATACATAATAACTATATAATTTCAATGTAATTCATTGAATTCATCTTATAATGAGATTAGATATATAAAATTATATCAAACTTTTTACTGTCTTTTACCCACCTCCTAGGAGCATTTCCAAATTTGTATAAAACATAATTTTACCACTTCTGTGGGTTGAATTTTAAAAATCATAAAGACACGGTTAATATCAGTAAGTAAAATTTGATTAAATAAGATGAAAATAATTTTTGGTAAATAGTAACTTTTTTACTTTTATTTACCACGGTTAAAAGTAAACAGGGTAATTAAGTGTAAAAATGATATTATTATTACCCTAAAACATGTCCTAATTATATTGTATAAGTATAATTCGACCTAAAACAACCTTAGAAATAAAATATGAACCTCTTTGGTCCACTTTGATTAGATTAGGATATTTATTATTATTTTATTTAAAGAAGAGTTAAAAGAGTAAAATTCAAAATTTTAATAACTAAACCTTTTCTAATATTGGTTTACACACAATATAACATTTACTTTAAATGTTCATTATAAAGATAAAAATATTTCCTACATAATGGTATTTTATTTATAATTTTTATACATTATATAATTAAATTTAGTTATGACACAATGATGATGCAGTAATTATCTTATTAATGAAACATTAAAATAATTGATATTATAAATATCCAAATAAATATGATTACATACTTTTAATGAATTAAACTAATTTTATACGTCAATATGACATGTTAGGGTTGATTTGATAATTTTTTTTTTGAATTAATAATTCTATTATAAATTTAACAAAAACAAAATACCAAATAGTGTCAAAATTGACAAAATAGAGTTTTTAAAAAAAATATTATATTATTAATTGATATTCTATTACTAAAAATATAAGGCCTGCCCAAAGGGATTAAGTAATATTATATATTTCATTAATGAACCACTTGGTATTCTCTTGGAAGTTTATAGTAAGTTTATTAACTATATAATATAAAAATTAAAAGAGACATGGTAATGTCAAACTATTTAACTAAGAGTGAAATCTAAAAGATAAGGTTAATATGATGACCTAAACCTATCTAAAACCTAGTTTTTGAGGGTTTTTCGACTCATCCCCACCTTAGATTTTAAATAATTCATTTTTGATCCATTATAAACCGAAAATTATTTTATTATAAAATAATATTTCAATCTTTTCCAAAGGTTCCCCTCACCCCTCTTATAAAAGGGAATATTCCTTTCTCTCAAATTAACACCTTCAAAGCAATTTTTCTCAGCAAAAAACTACTAAAATATCCCCCAAATATCCTCCATTAATCCTAGAGGCCTTCCTTTAGTCATAAATCCATCATAATGAGCCTTTTTGATCAAATCAAATGGAAGAACTCGAAGAATAGGTAAATATTTCATCACCTCTTTCAAGTTCTTTTCTTCTTCCACATCCTCTTTATTTGTTGTTTCCATTATAAAATAATAAATCTAGTATATTATATATATTGTGATGTTATTATAAAAATGGTACAACCATATTCATTATTCTATCCATCCTATAAATGACAAAGTCACCATATGTGTGTACGTATGGATTACTGTCTCCACGTCGTGGTGTAGTTTGTTATTCAAATACATAATAATTTGGATGGGTATAATAATGAGTATAAATTATGTAAATAATAAATATAACATGATAATGATTATATATATATGATATACCATCCAATTATATATTATTTTAATATCAAAAGAATGATATTGTCGCTCGTGCATACGTACGGATTACCATCTCCACGAACGCAATGAGATTCATTCCCCATCGTATCCATTCAAGAATAATTTTTATTTGAAGATTAAAAATAATTTTTAATAACTTAATATCATTATGAATATGAATAATATAAATCCTATCAATAAAAAACATTACTTACATAACAAATCATATAAATTAAAATGAATCAGCTAACACCGGAAACAATGATACTACTGAAATATCATTAACAAAGCAATATTAGAAGATAATATATGATATCATATTTATGTATATAGTTATTGTATAATTTAATAACAGTTATTTAACTATTATAAAGGAGGTTAACTTACCCTTGACCAATGAAAAGTTCAAGGTAAGTGTTAATTTAACAATCTCTTTATTATCCGATGTTGTTTTTATGTAAGTATCTACTGAGACCTCTTTATCATCCACATCCGTATTTTCTTAAAAAATGAATTTCAAAACATTTTTACTATTTACTAGAAAATGGGTTAAAGTCATTTGTACCCTTATTTTACCTTATATTGTTTTGAAATGAATCATTATTTAATTTTCCAAACAAGGTACTTTATGACCTTTTCGACAAAATTAAGGTAAAAATATTTTTTTAACTTATACGACGGGTGCAGCTATTTTCTATCGTTATAACATCGTCGAAGATTCCATTACAAGATTATAATAATATTTTAAAAATATATATTTTCGTTTCTAATTATATTACTTTTAAATGATTTCAAAATAGAAATATATATTTCTCAAAAAAAGGTTTTGATATCATCTATGTCAATATCCTTTGATGGATTTTAAGCTTATTTGAAGTTGATTTATTATGATACAAAACATCCATATTTTTTAGAGGTTTTGTGATATTTTTTACTATGGATGTGTTATTATCACACCATTCATGGTTTATGGATAAAGTATTGATATTTCGTATTTTATTTTTAACATGAATGTTTTTGTTCTGTTTAAACCTTTTCATATGAGAAATTCATTGGACATAGAAAGTGACGTGTGGAGCCCGCTATAAATCCTAGATGTATCAGTAGATATTAGGAGAAAAAAATAGTGACTTGGAATAAGGCCTTGAAAGAATCTTATTTGTAGTCTTGTAACAGGCCTTGACTATGTGGTTATGAAGTCTTGCATTATGCATTCCATCATTATGAAAATGATAATTGATATTTCATGTGATTATTAGACTAGTAGAAAATCCATGTGAATAATTATATGGATTTATTTGATTTTATCTTTGACATATTATGTTGATGTTCAAGTTTAAAAGGATTTTGTTTTAGTCTTACAATGCCTTAAATGTTTATGCTTATTTATTAAAGTTTCCGCTATATTGTTACCCTTACTGAGCATCTGAGCTCAACCCTTTCTATGTTTTACTTTTACCAGGATGTGAATAATTGTATTATGACTGACCTATAGGGATAGTATAAGGGATATGAGTGTGTCCTATGGAGACTATGTTGTTGTAATTTTTCATTTTATAATGTAATGTGAAACTTATGAATGTATCTAGTATTTCTAAGGCTACTAAACTAATCGTTCTTTTGAGACTTGATCTTTTTTCATCAAGAAAATGTTATATAATAATGAAATGACTATGGTTAACTGGGTTCAGGGCATTATAATTGGTATCAGAGGAATTTTAGTTCAAACCTTGGAAACTATATTTAGATAAACTTTGATTAGATCACATCACCCTAAGATAGACTTTGAGGATTAATATAGAAGAACTTCCTAGAATTTTGCTAATGTAGATATTTTGTTTATTTTCCAAGGAATATATCCCTCTCTAGATATGAGCAGGTAGAGGTGGCTCTAGAACATTTGTACCTAGGGGTAAAACCAGAAAACACCGCTTTGAGCTAGACTCAAGCAGGAACTGGTGCACGACAACGGTCCTGGTTGCACTCTTGGTTACAACACTCCTAGGGGATATGCTTAGGATAATTCTCATCTTATTTACAAAACATTATAAGGGTTTATGATTATATAATTCCTCAAACAAAACATTTTTATTATTATGGATTATATCCATAAACTGTTCAATTTATGTTAAGTGTTTTACATTTTTGAATTATGTATTGTGATTCATAAACTAATCTATTGTATGCCATTGTTTAGAAATTGTGCCTAGTGGAAGGAATGGAAACCGTATCAAATAACATAATCCATGTATGGATTTCCCTACTACTCAAAATAATTATAGTGGAGTTGGTGATGAAACTAGTGCTGATTCTCTTATCACCATACTGGGACAACTCACTCAGGTTATGAATAATAACCTTACTCGTATGGAGCACAATGATCCACAACACAGAGGATTGATGTTAGACCACTTCATGAGGAAACAACCACCAACATTCAATGGGAGTAAAAATACATTAGTATTTAAGAAATAGATAATTCTTTAGGGAAAATATTTCATGCTTTGGGAGTAAAGAAAGGAAAAAAGTTTTCATTGCAGTTTATCGCCTCACGGGAGATGTAGATCAATGGTGTTCATTGATTAAAAACACAATGCAAGATGAAGAATTATAAAATATGGAATGGAGGGAGTTTAAAGAGATTTTCTTAGAAAAAATACTTTCCTCATGACCATTGAGCGGATATGGAAAGACAATTTTTGAGTCTGAGACAAAAGGAGGATGAGAATGTCTTAAAATATGAGGGAAACATTACGAGGTTAGAAAGACATGATGCAGATTATATACATAACACAAGAAGTAATATTTATTATTTCTTTGATGTGTTAAAAGCATTTCTACAGTGAGAATTAGTCTCACAATCCTTCTTGTCAAACAAAGATATTGCACCATGTGCTATCAAGGGAGAAAAGGAATTCTCTAAGTCTTGAGAATTTAAAGAAAAGCAAGAGAATAAGAGATCTACTAAACATTATGGAAATCGAAATAAAGGGAAGAAGGGAAAGGTTGAATATCCATCCTTCCATAAATGTGGGAAGAAACACCCCAGTATATGCCTAAAGGGAATGAGAGTCTGTTACAAGTGTGGTGAAAAAGGCCACCCATCTCGTGATTGTAAGGGGAAGAAAGAGGTTGTCAATGTTGAATGTTATAATTGTATAGAAAGGGGGAATTATGCAAATAATTGTCCTAAGAGCCAAGGGAATTTACCTCAGAAGAGGCCAAGCTTATGTTATCACTACTGCTGAGGTTGAAGCTCTGAAATATGTTGTGGAAGGTAATTTAATGGTTTCCTCATGTTTAGAAAATGTTTTATTTGATTATGGATCATCGTATTGTTTCATATCTTCCCAGTTTTCTAAGAAAATTAGATATTTTGAATTTTACTAAACAAGGGATTTTTCAGTCAAAATACCTAAGGGAAGTATCATTGCAACAATGTTTTCTGAATCTATTCCCATTAGGGCATATACATGTTCTTTATCTACTGATCTCATCGTCATACCCATGATTGAATTTGATATAATTCTTGGTATGTATTGGCTTTCGGACCATGATGCGAAAATTTATTATAAGAAGAAGGAGGTTACAATTCTCGATGATCATAAGGAGTACCTTATCTTTAGAGCAGAAATGTCACCTCCTAATTCTTATCTAGATCCACCCCTAGTAGCTCAACTAAATTCAATTATTGGGGAGAAAGAGAATGAAATAATTATGGGAGAGTAAAATAATGTTCGAATAGAGGATGTACCTATTGTGCAAGAATATGATGATGTATTTCCAGAGGATTTACCTAGACATCCTCCAGAATCAGAAATTGAGTTTTCCATTGATTTAATTTCTGGTTCATGGCCCATATCAAAGACCCCTTATAGAATGGCCACTGTGGAATTAGTTTAACTAAAGAAACAACAAGAGGAATTGAGTAATAAGGGATTTATTCACCCTAGTGTTTCTCCACGTAGAGCACCTGTTGTTTATTTTAAAAAGAAAGATGGATCTATGAGATTGTGCATTGACTATAGGGAGATCAATGCTATAACAATAAAGAACAAGTATCCCTGACCTCACATTGATGATTTATTCGAACAACTTCAAAGAGATACATATTTTTCAAAGATTGACCTTCGATCTGGATATCATCAGTTGTGTGTGAAGAAGGAAGACATTCCAAAAATAGGATTTCAAACCAGGTATGGGCATTACGAGTTTACAGTAATGCCTTATGGGTTGACTAATTCACCCTCTGTCTTGATGGATCTAATGAATAGAGTTTTCAAGGAACACTAGTGCAGAAAACATTTTTTACCTCACCATTTTTTACGTCGGTTATATAAAACCGACGTCATAATATGTAAAACGAGGTTTTTTACGTCGTTTATTTAATAACCGACGTAAAAACCTGTGTTCGGTACACCTTTAACGTCGGTTATTTTTATAACCGACGTTATTAATCGCGCGGCTTCGTTTTTTACGTTGGTTATAAAAATAACCGACGTAAAAAACGCGGATTTTGAGCCCTTTATAACGTCGGTTATAAAATAACCGACGTAAAAAAGGAATTGGAGGAAGGTTTTTACGTCGGTTATTGAAATAACCGATGTTATAAAGGTTTTTAAAAAAATTATCACGTCGGTTACTGAATAACCGACGTGATAACTCATTTAAAAATTTACCCAGACCCGTGGATTGTCATTCGCGAGTTTACCTTCGACAGTCGCGACTCGTCTCTCTCGCGCGTAAACCCGAATCGGCTCGTCCATTTCGTTGGTTTAGATTCGTTTTGCGATCATCATTTCTCATATTTAATCTCCTCGGATCAATCATCTAAACTCGCAGCACTCAGGTAATCCTCCCACTCGTTCGTTTTTTTTTTCACGGATAGTATATATATATGTGTTGTGATTTTTTGTTGAAACTAGCTAAGATTCTTCGATTGTGAACCCTTTTAACTCGTTTTGGCACCATAATCTTATTTATCATCCCTAGATCTATTTGTTCGACTTGCAATATTGAGTAATTTTATGATTTCACTAATTTTTCATCGTTTTCTATAAATCCCCGAGAGGTTTGGGGCGTGTCCATTTGGATGGGTTGCCCTTTTACAGTTGTTACTACTTTATTCACACACAACCATGGCATAGGTGCATGGATTTGGGGTCAGGGGGTGTCCAGGGGGGTTTATAAGGGGGTGGGTGGGTGTGGGGGGCTGTCCAAGGGTGTGGGTGGGTGTTGGGGGGGTGTCCAGGGGGGTGTCCAAGGGGGTAGGGGGTGGGGGTGGTGTTTAGGAGGGGTGGGGGGCTGTCCAGAGGGTTGGGGGGTGTCCAGGGGGGTGTCCAAGCAGGTCGGGGGTGGGGGGTTGTGTCCAGGAGGGGTGGGGGTGCTTTCTAGAGGGGTCGGGGGCTGTCTAGAGGGGTCGGGGGGTGTCCAGGGTGGTGTCCAAGGGGATGGGTGGGTGTGGGGGGCTGTCCAAGGGGGTGGCGGCCTGTCCAGAGGGGTCGGTGGGGTGTCCAGGGGGGTGTCCAAGGGGGTGGATGGGTGTGGGGGGCTGTCCAAGTGGGTGGCGGCCTCTCCAGAGGGTATTTGGGGTTGTCCAGGTGGGTGGGGGGCTGTCCAGAGGGGTCGGGGGGTGTCCAGGGGGGTTTACAAGGGGGTGGGTGGGTGTGGGGGGGCTGTCCAAGGGTGTGGGTGGGTGTTGGGGGGTGTCCAGGGGGGTGTCCAAGGGGGTAGGGGGTGGGTGGTGGTGTTTAGGAGGGGTGGGGGGCTGTCCAGAGGGTTGGGGGTGTCCAGGGGGGGTGTCCAAGCAGGTCGGGGGTGGGGGTGCTTTCTAGAGGGGTCAGGGGCTGTCCAGAGGGGTCGGGGGGTGTCCAGGGTGGTTTCCAAGGGGATGGGTGGGTGTAGGGGGCTGTCCAAGGGGGTGGCGGCCTGTCCAGAGGGGTCGGTGGGGTGTCCAGGGGGGTGTCCAAGGGGGTGGATGGGTGTGGGGGGCTGTCCAAGGGGGTGGATGGGTGTGGGGGGCTGTCCAAGTGGGTGGCGGCCTCTCCAGAGGGTATTTGGGGTTGTCAGAGTGGGTGGGGGGGGCTGCCCAGAGGGTTGGGGGATGTCCAGGGGGGTGTCCAAGGGGGTAGGGGGTGGGGGTGGTGTCCAGGAGGGGTGGGGGGCTGTCCAGAGGGGTCGGGGGGTGTCCAGGGGGGTTTACAAGGGGGTGGGTGGGTGTGGGGGGGATGTCCAAGGGTGTGGGTGGGTGTTGGGGGTGTCCAGGGGGGTGTCCAAGGGGGTGGGGGTGGGGGTGGTGTTTAGGAGGGGTGGGGGGGCTGTCCAGAGGGTTGGGGGGTGTCCAGGGGGGTGTCCAAGCAGGTCGGGGGTGGGGGGTTGTGTCCAGGAGGGGTGGGGGGCTGTCCAGAGGGGTCGGGGGGTGTCCAGGGGGGTTTACACATCGATTTTTTTTATATTTCATAATTGTTTACATTCAAATTATGATTTTTTTCATATAAACATATATTTGTCTTATCTAAAAAATATATTTTTTTTTGCTATTTGTTATAGGTAATAATGAGTCGAAGTTGGATTACGGCACATCGAATGAGCAATGAATATGAGGAAGGTGTTGATGCCTTTTTGGAATTTGCTAAACGAAATGTTCCAAGTAGTGACATTTTTTTCTGTCCATGCCTGAAATCTCTGAATATGAAGAAGTTGAAAAGTAGAGAGATAAAAGATCATCTGATTTGTCATGGTTTCAATCCGAGTTACATCCCTTGGATTTGGCATGGCGAAACTGGACAGAATGTCACTGATGATAATGAATCGCAAGATGGTAACTCCGATGGAATTGAAGAAATGATTCGCGATATTGTAGCAGAACAAATTGAGATAGAACCGACAGTTGCACGTCTATATGGTGATGCCGAAAAACCATTATATCTTGGTTGTACAGATTTTACGGTTTTGTCGGCGGTGTTAAGATTGATTAACCTGAAGGCGAAACATGGATGGAGTGAAAGAAGTTTTACAGAGCTGCTACAATTGATGAAAGACATTCTTCCAAAAGATAACGATCTTCCATATTCACATTATAAGGCCAAAAAAATATTATGCCCGATGGGATTGGGATACAGGAAAATACATGCCTGTTCGAATGACTGCATTATATATAGGAAGGAATATGAATTTCTGAAAGAGTGTCCTAAATGTGGGACATCACGGTATAAGGTGAAAGAAAAATCACAAGCTGATGTAGAGATTACAAAGCTCCCTTCAAAGGTATTTTGGTATCTTTCTATAATTCCTCGTTTCAAACGTTTATTTGCTAATTCACTTGATGCAAAAAGGTTAAGATGGCATGCTGATGAGCGGGTATGTGATGGAAAAATAAGTCATCCAGCTGATTGTCCACAATGGAAGAAAATTGATGCCCAGTACCCTACATTTGGAAATGAAATTAGAAATCTGAGACTAGGCTTGTGCACAGATGGAATGAATCCATACCGAACCCTCAGTAGCACACATAGTTCATGGCCTGTTTTATTGGTAATTTACAACCTCTCTCCTGAAGTTTGTATGAAGCGCAAATATGTCATGTTGAGTATCATGATCTCTGGTCCAAAGCAACCCGGCAATGATATTGATGTATACTTGTCACCGCTGATTGATGATTTGAAACTGTTATGGGCTGATGGTATTAGGGTGTATGATTCTTACAAAATGGAATATTTTCAACTGCATGCAGTGCTTCTATTCACTATAAATGACTTCCCAGCATATGGAAATTTGTCTGGATACAGTGTTAAAGGTCATAAAGTATGTCCAATTTGCGAACAACAGACGTCATATTGTCAATTGCATCATGGGAGGAAAACAGTGTACATGGGTCATCAAAAGTTTTTGCCTATGGATCACCCTTATAGAAGACTAAAAAAGGCATTCAATGGCTCACAAGAATTTGATACTGCTCCAAAACCTTTATCCCCAGAATTGTATTTTGAGAGGGTGAAAAACCTTGATGTGACATTGGGAAAGACACAGAAATATGGTAATGATAGACATATTTGGAAGAAAAGGTCAATATTTTTTGAGCTACCATATTGGAGGTATCATGAAGTCAAACATAATATTGATGTCATGCACGTGGAGAAGAATATATGTGATTCTTTGATCGGAACATTGCTAGATATTAAAGTAAAGACAAAAGATGGGTTGAATGCAAGGTTAGACCTACTATCAATGGGAATACGTTTGGAGTTAGCTCCCACTCCTAAAGGAAGACGAACATTTCTTCCCCCGGCTTGTCATACATTATCGAAGAGGGAGAAAAGTAGCTTCTGTCAGAGTCTTCATGATATCAAAGTGCCTCAAGGTTATTCTTCAAATGTAAAAACGTTTGTCTCATTGAAAGACTTGAAGTTGATAGGTATGAAATCACATGATTGTCACGTCATGATGCAACAAATTCTACCAGTTGCACTGCGTGGAATATTGCCCATCTGTGTCAGAAAGACTATAATGAGGTTGTGTTATTTTTTCAATTCAATTTGTAACAAGGCGATTGATGTGAATGCTTTGAACATTTTGGAAAAGGATGCAATTTTTATACTTTGTCATTTGAAAATGTATTTTCCTCCAACTTTTTTTGATATGATGGTGCATTTAATGATTCATCTGGTTCGAGAAATAAGGCTTTGTGGACCTGTATATCTTCATTGGATGTATCCTTTTGAAAGGTATATGAAAATATTAAAGGGATATGTTAAAAATCCATATCGACCTGAAGCCTCCATTATTGAAAAGTATATTTCTGAGGTGGTAGCAGAGTTTTGTACGAGCAACTTGGCTACGGCGCAACACATAGGTTTGCCTCCATCTCGCCATGAACGGGTTAATAATGAGGGAAAGGGGATTCGTGGCTTGAAAGTCAAATCACTGTCAGCTGAACATATGAAGAAGTTAGAATCATACATCTTGAATAACATAGCTGATGTTCAACCGTATATCACATTGCATATTAATGAGTTGAAACAATGTCATCCAAAGAAGAAAGAAATGTGGATTTTGAATGAGCACAACAAAACTTTTTTGCCATGGTTTAAAAAGACCTTGCTTGGTAGATCAGATGTATCAGAGACATTAAAATGGATAGTGGGTGGTCCATCTTTAAATGTGATAACATGGTCCGCTTATGACATTAATGGCTATACATTTCATACGAAAGCTCGGGACAACAGAAGTGCAGTTCAGAATAGTGGTGTATTGGTGTTTGCAGAAGCAATCCATTTTTCGAGTGCTAAGGACAGAAACCCAATTTCGGCATCAAGTGCATATTATGGAGTGATTGAAGACATATGGGAGGCTGATTACTTTAAAATTAAAGTTCCTGTTTTTAACTGTAAATGGTTTATCGGTAACAACTGTGTCAGACACGATGAATTTGGAATGACACTTGTTAATCTGAATAGATTGGAAGACACAGCTGATTCTTTTATAATGGAAACACATGCCAAACAAATTTTCTATGTAGTAGATCAATCAGATATGCAGTGGGCTGTTGTTTTACAAGGGAAAAAACAATATGTTGGTGAGGATGAATTTGATGAAGATGCTGATTTATGTGAGATACCTACTTCCATGGAAAGATTAACAGAACATAATGATGAGTAAGTTGAAGACATGGTTTGTGCCATAAGGAACGATCACGACGAAGGAATTTGGGAAAACAATCCAACTGTACATTCCTAAAATTACAGGTAACACAAGTTTATTTCTTGTTTACATTTTGTTTTTTCATATAATGTTAGATATTGTAAATTTTTTACTTATTAAAACATGTATCAAACCAAAATGATAAAACAATAAAAACCGTAAAGAGGAGAAGTCCTGGGCGCACCGGCTGGCCGGTGGTGGATCACCGGTTGGCCGGTGGTCCAGAGCAAAGCTCTGTCTGGTCCACCGGCCGGCCAGTGATGAGCCAGCGGCCAGCCGGTGGTGAGCCAGCGGCCGGCCGGTGGCACCAGGCAGTGGGCAAGTCTACTGCTTGGGTCCTCCGGCTGGCCGGTGAGCTCACACCAGCTGACCGGTGGACTCAGTGAGCCCACTTTTCAGCTTTCTTGGGCCAACTCCTTGGCAACCTTTTGCCTGTGTTTACCATGTTTATCATTGTTTAACATGCTTACCATATTACCAATGTTTACTATTATGTAATTTAGTACACTTTTCTATTTGTGAACTAATGTTTGTTTTTTTGATTTGAAGGAAAATGACAGATCAATCAGTTGATCAGCCACATGATTCTGGAGATGAGCATATTGGTCATACATCTGGGGAGGAACATTCACATGCTCCTATTACGAAAAAGAGTTCAAAGGTTGGTAAGCGTGGGTTCACACGTTTACCAAAATTATCACTTGCCCGTACGAAGGAGGAGAGGATAGTCGTGGAGTTTGATGATGATGATCTTCCTAGAGGTCCAAATGCTAAAGATTTTAAGGGTTTTGTAGCAACTCAGGCTAAGAGAAAAGTAAGCATTCTCTATGATGATTGGAGAAGTGTGGATAAGGCGACAATTTCTCAGCTGTGGGAGACCATTTTGGTAAGATCTTTTGCTATTGTTTGACTGTTCTTTAAATGTTTCTAGTATATATAATATTTTTAACCTCTTTTTTATGAGATGACATTTGATATTCCTGACACTGGAGGAGTCAGGAAGAAATGATTATCGTTGGCTACTAGGAGATGGAGGGATTTCAAATCAACCCTCTCATCTGATTTCACTTATGGTCATAGGAGTCGTGAGAATCCATGTCGTATATATCCTTTTATAGATGAAGACACATGGAGAAAAATTTTTTAAAGTATAAGAAAAGAATCATTTTTGGTAAGGGCAATGTAAACTTTTATAAGATTTCTTATATAAATGATCTTATTATTGTTTTGTTAATGATTACTTATTCTTAATTTACAGCAAACAAGGAAAGCTCATCAAGAGATCCAATCTAAAAATGTATACCCTCATAGTTTATCTCGGGGAGGGTATGCATTATTGGAAGAACAAATGATGGCAGAAAAATTTCAACAACTAAGAGCTGAGTCTTCAAGCTCTGGAGAGGTGGCCCCTCCATCCCCTCCATCTAGACATGAGAAATGTAAAAGAGCTCGGAAGGGCAAAAAAGGACAATATCTTTCGGAAGAATCGAGACTCGTAGTTGAGAGGATTGTAAGATATCTATTTTATTTATTTAAGTTTACTATTTTCGTCATATATTTCCAATCATTATAGAAATGTTCAATTAATTATTACAGGACTCTCTTGAGGAGCAGAGTTCACAGGGGACATTTACACCATCTGGGAGGGAAGATATTTTATCTGTGGCATTCGGAAAGCCCGAACATCCTGGCCGTGTAAGAGGATATCCGGCAGGTGTATCAGTAAGAAAAGTGTTGCCACGTTCCTCAACTTCTAACGTTGAGGGGGTTTATAAAAAAAATAGAATCCTTGGAGGCTGAAGTCCATAATATTAATGCGACAATGGAGGACAACATTAGAGCATCGGTGCAGTTTATGTTTGCATACTTGAAAAGACAATTTCAGGGTGCAGCTCCCACTCCACCTCTCCCAGTAGCTCCCACTCCCCCACCTCAGCCTGCGGACCCCATTTTTGATCCTCCTCCTCCGCCGCAGCTACCTACTTATTGTGAGTTGTATTTTGATGATCCTCAACATCATATAGTTGCATATGGGATGATATATTGTATAGGAGATACAGTTCATCATCAACAGTTAGAGGTAGAGAATCAGAGGGTCACTGTACAGGATATTATAGATAGATCAGCTCGGATACCATTACCTACAGATGAGGTGACGACAGTTGGACATAGTATCGGCCATTTTTTACTTTGGCCATCCAGACTTCTTCGACTCATTACCATAGAGGTATGGATGTTATATCTTTTATTTTATATTTTTATTAATGTTTTATCATTTGAAAACTAATATATTTTTCAATTTATTTTTACAGGAATACTTCAAAGGTAAAGAAATACTGTATAGACAACAACAAAGACAGATAGCTATGACATCAGATGCAGATACTAGCAGTCTTGAAAAATTGTCAAGATATTCAAATTTGTTGGTGGATCATTATGACTTTACAATGGAAGCTCATGTCTGTGGACGTGAACTAAGTGTGGGGATTATGAAAACTGATATCATGGAGTTTGTCACTGGAGATAAGTTGGGCATCAACGTGGTGCAAATTTTTATCATGTAAGTCTTAACACCTTTTCCATGCGTTATATTTATTAAAAATGTATACTTATGTCTGCTTTGTATTAGGTATCTGTATAAAATTTGTGAGAGGAATGAGCTGACAGATGTATATGGATTCGTGGACCCACAATTGATTTCCCCTGAAGCATGTGCATTGGATGAGGAACAAAGAATGCTTTATATTGCTGATAGATTTGAAAATAATGTAATCACACAGTGTTGGATGATGCCTTTTTGTGAGAGGTATGAAACACATCCCTCTCAAAGAGTTAATTATCTTTTAACATAAAAAACCACTAACGTTAAATTTCCTTTTATCAGGGATCATTGGATGTTAGGGGTTTTTTGCCCTAGGGAGAAAACACTTTATTGGATATGCTCTCTCCATGATGATGTGCGAGAAAGTTTTAAGAATATATTGGAAACGTAAGTTTCAATTTCACAATAGTTTTATATATTATAATGAATTTTAAATTTACCCCATTCGTATTATTTTCTAACAGGGCATGGGTCCACTTTCAAAAAAGCGCAAAGAAAAGGAATTACAAGATCAAATATGTACATGCGAAGGTAAATATCCATTTATAATTTGTACATTTTGATTTATTACATAAAAATAATATATTGAATTTACACTCATTCAAACAGAAATGTCATGAGCAAGAAGGCATCATCGAATGCGGATATTACATGTTAAGATTTATGTATGAAATAATAACAACTGGGACAGTTCTGAGTTTTTACCTGGTAAGATTTCCTCTTTCTCATAATATTTCAATTTGATTTATTCATTATACACGTTGACTACTATCCTTTTCCTTTGTAGCTTTTTGATGACCCTCAAACCTTTACTACTGAAGATATCAAACACTTACAAGTGGAGTGGTCAAATTATTTTACAGGTTTGATTGACTTTTAGTTGTTTGTAATGTAAAATGTAATTTTGAATATTGTCAATGTAATTGTGTATTTCGTAGTCGTTTAGGTTGGATTTAGTTTTTTTTGAAGTTGACAGTGTAAGTTTTGAATGTTATATAAGTGAATGTTTAATTTTTCTCTACTTCTTGTTTTGGTCTACTGTTGATGGTTTTTCTGGTTTGGATTTTGGTATGGGGGGAGAGGTTCCAAGGGGGTGGGTGGGTGTTTGGGGGGTGTCCAAGGGATATGGGAGGGGTGTCCAAGGTGTGTTTGGGGCTGTCCTAGGGGTCGGGGGGGTGTAAATGAGGGTGGGGGTGTCCAAGGGGTGGGGGGTGTCCAAGGGATATGGGAGGGGTGTCCAAGGTGTGTTTGGGGCTGTCCAAGGAGTCGGTTGGGTGTAAATGAGGGTGGGGGGGGCTGTCCAAGGGGTGGGGGGGTGTCCAAGAGGTGGGGGTGTCCAAGGGATATAGGAGGGGTGTCCAAGGGGTGTTTGGGGCTGTCCAAGGGGATGGGGGGGGGTTTCCAAGGGGTAGGGGGTTTCCAAGGGGTCGGGGGGGTGTCCAGGGGGTGGGGGGCTTTCCAAGGGGTGGGGGGTGTCCAAGGGGTGGGGGTGTCCAAGGGATATGGGAGGGGTGTCCAAGGGGTGTTTGGGGCTGTCCTAGTGTTCGGGGGGTGTAAATGAGGGTGGGGGGGCTATCGAAGGGGTGGGGGTGTCCAAGGGGTGGGGGGGGGGTGTCCAAGGGATATGGCAGTGGTGTCCAAGGTGTCTGGGAGTTCTGTCCAAGGGGCCGGTTGGGTGTAAATGAGGGTGGGGGGGCTGTCCAAGGGGTGGGGGTGTCCAAGGGGTGGGGGGGTGTACAAGGGATATGGGAGTGGTGTCCAAGGTGTCTGGGAGTTCTGTCCAAGGGGCCGGTTGGGTGTAAATGAGGGTGGGGGGGCTGTCCAAGGGGTGGGGGTGTCCAAGGGGTGGGGGGTGTCCAAGGGATATGGGAGGGGTGTCCAAGGGGTGTTTGGGGATGTCCAAGGGCTCGGGGGGGGGGGGGGTGTCCAGGGGTCGGGGGGTGTCCAAGGGGTCTGGGAGGGCTGTCAAGGTGTGGGGGGGTGTCCAATGGGTGTTTGAGGCTGTACTATGGGTCTTGGGGGTTGTAAATGAGGGTGGGGGGGCTGTCCAAGGGGTGGGGGTGTCCAAGGGGTGGGGGTGTCCAAGGGATATGGGAGGGGTGTCCAATGGGTGTTTGAGGCTGTACTAGGGGTCGTGGGGGTGTAAATGAGGGTGGGGGGGGATGTCCAAGGGGTGGGGGTGTCCAAGGGTTGTGGTGGGGCTCCAATGTGGTGGGGGAGGGCTGGATAGGTTGTTAGGTGGGTATAGATGAGGGTGGGGTTCAGTTGGGGCTTGGGGGAGGGCTGGCATGGTTATTTTTGTTGTTTGGTTTCTGGTTGATTTTTGGTGAGAGCAGTGCAATTATTTTAAAAAAAATATATATCGCTATCACATCGGTTATTTTATAACCGACGTGGTAAATAATCGGTAGGGGTTTATCACGTTGGTTTTTTCGAGAACCGACGTGCTAAACCGTTCCCGGGCCTTTTATCACGTCGGTTCTTAATATAACCGACGTGCTAAAAGGCCTGGGAATCGATTTACCACGTCGGTTATTGGATAACCGACGTGCTAAAACGTTTCCCAGGCCTTTTTATCACGTCGGTTATTTAAGAAACCGATGTGATAATAGGCCAGGGGAAGGGTTAATCACGTCGGTTATGTCATAACCGACGTGATAAACGATATCCCAGGCGTTTTATCACGTCAGTTTAAAAAATAATCGACGTGATAAACCCCCCCCCCCCCCCCCACGCATATTTATCACGTCGGTTATTATATGAACCGACGTGATAACCACCGTGATGTTAGGGATGTTACGTCGGGTTTTAAATAACCGACGTAAAAAACGTTATTTATAACGTCGTCCGTATTAACGTCTCCTAAAAACCGACGTAAATAATAAAAAATAACCGACGTAAAAAATGTTTTCTGCACTAGTGGAATATCTTGATGTCTTTATACTGTTATTTATTGATGATATATTGGTATACTCCAAAGCTATAAAGATCATTAAAATAACTTGCACATTATTCTAAAGACTATTAGAAGAAATGAGTTATATGGGAAATTTAGAAATTGTGAATTCTGGCTTCAAGAGATTTCTTTTCTTGTCCATATTGTCTCTAAGGATGGAATCTCTATTGATCCTTCAAAGACCAAGGAAATACAAGAATGGAAAGCACCGAAAAATATGACTGAGGTACGCAGTTTTATTGGTTCAGTAGGTTATTATCGATGATTCGTCTAGAATTTTGCCTGGTTGGCTAACCCATTAACCAAGATCACACGTAAAGGGGATAAATTTGTTTAGACAAAAGAGTGTGAAGAATATTTTGAATAAATGAAGAGAATATTGTTTAATACTCCTTTTTCGACTCTACCATCGGGGAATTATGGGTTTGTTATTTATAGGGATGCTTCAGAGAAAGGACTTGGTTGTGTCCTTATACAGAATGATAGATTTATTGCCTATGCATCATAGCAGCTAAAAATTCATGATCAAAACTATCCTACTCATGATCTTGAGTTAGCAGCTATAATCTTTCCTTTAAAGATATGGAGACATTATCTCTATGGTTAAAAATGAGAGATATATACTGATCACAAAAGTTTAAAGTATATTTCCTCACACAAAGAACTCAACATGAGGAAGAGGAGATGGCTTGAACTACTCAAGGATTATGATTTCACAATACAATACCACCAAGGGAAGGCAGATAAGGTAGAAAATAATGTGAGTAGAAAGGATCATAGAGTTTTGAACAAGATGAGAGTTTAAATGGATCCTATTTTCATGGATCTTGTGAAAATGGATATGGGAATAATCATGGAAGGTGAAACATCAATACTTTTTCAAATGGTTTCCAAACCATCTCTACTAGAAAGGATAAAAAGATCACATGCTGATGTTGAGGAGTTTCAAATGAAAATTAAAGCTGTGAATGATGGGAGATTGAGTGACTTAATATATGAATATTGAATTTTGAAATTTGGGAAGAGACTTTGTGTTCCTAAAATACCTGATCTAAAAAGAGAATTTTTGGATGATTCTCATAGCTCCAATTTCTCTATACACCCCGGTATCACTAATATGTATATGGATTTGAAAGAACATTTTTAGTGGGACAACATGAAGAGGGAGATTTCTGATTTTGTGTCATGACGTATTGTTTGAAAATAAGTAAAAGCTAGAAGGCAACAGCCTAGAGGAGTCATGCAACCTCTTCCCATACCTAAGTGGAAATGGGATAATATTATGATGGACTTTGTCATAGGGCTACCAAAGACACCTAGAAGGATTGATGCAATATGGGTCATTGTTGATCGTCTTACCAAGTCAACACATTTTCTTCATATAAGAGAAGATTTACCACTTGAATGTTTAGAAGGATAGTATATTAATGAATTTTTAAGACTCCATGGTGTACCCTTATCGATTGTTTCTGATCATGATCCCTATTTTACATCAAGACTCAGGAAAATCCTTTAGAAATCCTTGGATACTGAACTTTTTTTGAGTACTTCCTAGCACCCTCAAACAGATGTACAATCAGAACGGACTATTCAAACCTTAAAAGACATTTCAAAATCTTGCTCACTTGGCTTTCAAGGTATGTGGGATCAATATTTACCTCTCGTAGAATTTTAGTATAACAATAGCTTTCATTCAAGTATTCATATGGCACTATATGAAGCATTATATGGAAATAGATGTCACACGCTAACTTGTTGGGATGATATTGGTGAAAGAAATCTCATAGGCCCAGAACTTGTTGAGAAAACGATGGAAAAGGGGAATATTATCCAATCCCACATCAAAGCAGCACAAAGTAGACAGAAGAGCTATGCCGATAACCGAAGTAAGGATTTGGAATTTCAGGTAGGAGATCATGTTTTCTTGAAGGTATCTCCATGGAAGGGAGTTATACGATTCAGTAATAAGGGTAAAATAAGTCCCAAGTACATCAGAACTTTAAAATTTCTAGAATGAATTGGGGTTGTAGCTTACCGTTTGGTAATGCTGCAAAGTCTCTCCAATGTTTATGATGTGTTCCATGTATCATTGTTGAGAAAATACATGCCTGACCCAATGCATGTACTCACCTATGAGGAAATTGAATTGGAACCTGATATGTCTTATTGTGAAGAGCCTGTCAAAATTCTTGATACCTGAGAACAAGTGATGAGAAACCGGACAACTCAACTGGTAAAAGTTCTATGGAGAAACCATAAGTTGGAAGAGGCAACATGGGAACCCAAGGAATTTATGATGAAGAACCACCTGAATATTTTTATGCAGTAATATTCTAGAAATTTCAAGGATGAAATTATTTGAAGGAGGGAAGAATGCAACACCCCAAGCATCTATGGTATTTTTCCCTTTCAATAATGTATGAGCTTGCATTGTATGCAACTTTGAGATTCTAACACACTGTGACCAATCAAACTAGCCATTATGAATAGTAATACCAAATTTTTGAAATTTTATAAATTTTATCTTTCAAAATTGACATCATTTTTGGATTCAGAATATTGAAATTTTCTTAGGGTGAAGTTTTGGTATTTTTCTGAAAACTTTCAATTGTTTGATGAATAGTGAAAAACACTGAGTTCTTGTATAAATCCAACTTTTTATTTAAATAATTATTTATTTTATTTAAATTTATTTTAGGAAAAAATAGATACATAATACCTATAAAAGTTCAATCTAATTCATTTAAGTCATTTTATAATGAGTTTATATATATATAATTTTATGGAACTTTTTACCGTCTTTTACCCACCTCCTAGGAGCATTTCCAAATTTGTATAAAACATAATTTTACCAATTTTGTGGGTTTAATTTCAAAATTTTGAGAGACACGGTTAATATTTTAAAGTAAAATGTGGCTTAATAAGATGAAAATAATTTTTGGTGAGTAGTAACTTTTTACTTTTATTTACCACGGTTAAAAGTAAATAGGGTAATTAAGGGTAAAAATGATATTATTATTACCCTAACACATGTCATAATTCTATTGGATAAGTATAATTTGACAAAAAAAACCTTAAGAATAAAATATGAACTATTTTGGTCCAATTGGATTAGATTTGGATAGTTATTATTATTTTATATAAAGAAGAGTTAAAATAGTTAAATTCAAAAGTTTAATAACTAAACCATTTTTAATAAACGGTTAAACATAATATAAATTCGACTATAAATATTAATTAGAAATATAAAAATATTTCCCACATAATGGTATTTTATTTATAATTTTTAGAACTTAAATAATTAAATTTCTTTATGACACAATGATGATGCAGTAATTACCTTATTAATGAAAGATTAAAATAATTGATATTATAATTATCCAAATAAATCTAATTAGATACTTTTAATGAATTCCACTAATTTTCTAGGGTAATATGACATGTTAGGTTTGATTAAATATGTTTTTAAGTAATAATGTTGTTATGAATTAAAATAACAAAATACCAAAAAGTTTCAAAATTGACATAAAAGAGTTTTTAAAACAAATATTATATTATTAATTGATATTCTATTCCTAAAAATCTAAGGTTCGTCCAAAGGGATTAAATAATATTATATATGTCATTAATGAACCACTTGGGGTTCTCTTGTAAGTTTATAGTAATTTTATTAACTATATAATATAAAAATACAGAGAGACATGATAAATGTCAAACTATTTTACAAAGAGTTAAATCTAAAATATAAGTTTAATATGATAACCTAAACATATATAAAAACTACTGGTTGAGAGGTTTTTGGCCCATCCCCACAATAGCCTTTAAATAATTCATTTCATATCCATTATAAACTGAAAATGATTCTATTATAAAATAATATTTCAATATTTTCCTAAGGTTCCCCTCACCCCTCTTATAAAAGGGAACTTGTCCTTCTCTTAAATTCACACCTTCAATGCCATTTATCTTGGCCAAAACCTACCCAAATATCCTCCCAACTATCCTCCCTTAATCCTAGAGGCATTTATTTAGTCATAAAGCCAACCTATGGAACCCTTTTGATCAAATCAAAAGGAAGAACCTAAAGAAGAGGTAAATATTTTATCACCTCTTTCATGCTCTTTTCTTCTTCCACTTCCTCTTTCTTTGTTGTTTTTATTCTCAAATAATAACTCCAATATCGTATATATTCTATGATGTTATTATAAAAATTTTACAAGAATATTCATTATTCTATCCATCCTATAAATGAAAAACTCACCAAACGTGCGTACGTACGGATTACCGTCTCCACGTCGTGGTGTAGTTTGTTATTCAAA
Source organism: Viscum album (assembly GCA_963277665.1). Classification (NCBI taxonomy): domain Eukaryota; kingdom Viridiplantae; phylum Streptophyta; class Magnoliopsida; order Santalales; family Viscaceae; genus Viscum; species Viscum album. Next base: position 1,842,070,686 of record OY728157.1, on the reverse strand, counting down.
TACTTCATCATTTGGATGGGTATAATAATGAGTATAAATGATGTAAATAATAAATATAACATGATAATTATTCTGTATATATGATATACCAACCAATTATATATGATTTTAATATCAAAATAATGATATTGTTGCTCGTGCATACGGAAGGATTACCGTCTCCACGAACGTGATGAGATTCATTCCCCATTGTATCCATTCAAGCCTAATTTTCATTTTATGATTAAAAATAATGTTTAAATAATTAATATAATTTTGAATATGAATAAGATACATCTTATCCATAACAAAAATTACTTACCTAACAATGCATATGAATGGAAAACGAATCAGTTAATACCCGAAATGATGATACTACTAAAATATCCTCAACAAATAAATATTAAAAGACCATATATGATATCATATTTATGTATATAGTTCTTTTATAATTTAATAACAATGATTTAACTATTATACAAGAGTTTAACCTACCCTCGACCAAGGAAATGTACAAGGTAAGGTTTAATTTCACAATCTCTATATTATCCGAGGTTATTTTTACATAAGTATCTAATGGGACCTCTTTATCATCCAAATCAGTGTTTTCTTAAAAAATGTTTTTCAAAACATTTTACTATTTACTAGATAGTGGGTTAAATTAATTTATACCCTTATATGACCTTATATGTTTTGAAATTAATCTTATCGTCATTTTCCAAACAAGGTACTTTATGACCTTTTCGACAAAATTAAGGTAAGAATGTTTTTTTAACTTATACGGCGGGTGCATCTATTTTCCGCCGTTATAACATCATTGAAGCTTACGTTAAAATATTATAAAAATATTTTCAAAATAAATTTTTTATTTTATATTTATATGACTTTTAAATTATTTCAAAATAGAATGACATATTTCTCTAAAAAAATGTTTGATTTCATCTATGTCAACATCCTTTGATGGATTTTAAGCTTATTTGAAGTTGATTTATTATGATGAAAACCTTCCTTATTGTATTAAAGTTTTTGTGATATGTTTGACTATGGATGTGTTATTTTCACACCATTCATGGTTTATGGATAAAGTACTTACATTTCTTATGCTAGTATTAATCTGAATTTTTATGTTATGCTTAAACCATTTCATATGAGGAATGCAATGGACAAAGTAAGTGACGGGTGGAGCCCACTATAGCTTCTTGATGCATCTGTAGGTCTCATTAGACACACTAGTGTCTTATCACAAGGCCTTGACAAAATATTATTTTTAGTCTTGGCGAAAGGCCTTGTTTATGTGGTTATTAAGTCTGGCATTATGCATTCCATCATTATGAAAGTGGCTATTGATATTGTATGTGATTATAATACTAGTTTAATATCCATGTGAATTAGTATATTTCATTATTTGATTTTATCTTTTCCATATTATTCTGAAGTTCAAGTTTAAAAGACTTTTGTTTTAGTCTTACATTGCCTTAAATGTTTATGCTTATTTATGAATGTTTCCACTATATTGTTACCCTTAATGAGCATCTGAACTCACCCCTTTCTATGTTTTATTTTTCCCAGGATGCGAAGAAGTATATTATGACTAACCTTCATGGATAGTATAAGGTATATGAGTGTGGCCTATGGAGAAAATATTGTTGTAATTTTTCATTTTATAATGTAATGTAAAACTTATGAATGTATTTAGTATTTCCAAGTCTACTAAACTAATCGGTCTTTCGATACTTGAACTTTTGTGATCATGCCAATGTTAGGTAATAATTTACCGACTCTGGGTAACTGTAGTCGGGGAATTACATGAGGGTTTCTTTTCTATCACGTCATGTGACCTTTAAACATGTAAAAATTTCATCTTTCCTTTATTTTAGCCCATTTTATTTCCATCATTAGATGTTTTTACATCGCTACCGATTACACTATTTCCCATTCATGTGGGTCTTTAATCATTAAAAAAAATTAACATCATTGGAACCATGCTTAGCTCTCCCCAACAGCTCAGCATATGAGAATCTTCCAAAATCTAATTTATTATTTGTTTCATTTTATTTTCATTCACTTTAAAGATTAATCCTAAGAGTAATAACTTCTTCTTAAATACCTTCAATAGTCTTGGACTTCTCCTCTAGTATAGATGTAAGGTCATTGATGAAATTTTCTTACTCTTCAATTCAGATCATGAGTTACACTACATATTCTGTTCTATCAAAGGTTGTTGAATATTCCATTACAACTTCTTCTAGTCTTTAAATTTCAACCTCAAGTCAGTCAATATATTCTGGTGATTCTTCCATAATTTCCCTTCACTTTTTTCATTTGTTACATTTCTTCTCAGGATTACTAAGAGCATCCTTAAGTTGAAAATTGAGATCAGTATTAACAATCATATGATTATCTCTCACTTTATCTATTAATTATTTTTACTTATGAACCATATCCATCATAGTGCATGGGTCTCAAATTTAAACTCTGGTTCTTCTTCCTCAAATAATTCATTTTCATCATCTTCTTATCTAAAGACAATGATCTTTCCCTGCAATTTCTCTCTAGATTTAAAGTCACCCTTTTGAGAAAAACTTTTCTAAGGCTTTTTTGTGTTTCCAACATCACTTTCTTCATAATAAAACTTTCATGATCACTAAGAGGCAATGTTACCAACTCTACCATAAAGAAAGCAGGAAAATGGTATCTTTCCTTCAAATTTCCCTTCCCCTCGCTAGAATTTCATAGAAAAGAGGGAAAGATATTCTTATTCCTCGTTATCTTCATTAACATTATATACAAAAATATCTAGTTTTTTAATGTCTTTGAATTATATTCACTTTATAATTTGACTTGTTACATCCTATAGTTTTATACACATTTCATATGCTACCAAACTGATTAGTAGATCATCTAAATAAAGTTTTCAAATATCTGTTTCCTCAAGGGATGACACTTTTGGATTGTAAATAGGTGTAATTATTCTCAATATATTATTTACAATATCAATGTCTTTGATTTCATTCCTAAGACCTCTTATTTCTCCTATAAATTTAATAATTCAATTGAAGAAGTTATCTGATTTTCATTTGGATGCATCTCCGGATTATTAAACATATTGTGAAAAACTTTTATTTTTTCCAATTTCAAATTGTTTCCACCTTCATATATATTCTCTATTTTTTTCCACATAATCTTTTAGGAAGTATAGATCATAACCTTTAGATATATTTTATTATAAAAAGATGAATTAAGGGAATTCTATGCTTTAGAATCTACATTAAGAATTTTCAAGTCAGTATCAGTCATAGATAGACATGTTGCATTAGTGACCTCTATTCTTTGTGCAGTGGAAAAATTATTTCCATTCCAATAGATCTTAGATGATATATCATCCTATTCTTCCACATCTGAAAGTTAATTCTATCAATATAGGGTACCCACCGAACATTAACTGAATTATCCATGACAGCAATGAAGGATGGATTTAACACTAGAAACCTTCACCCTCTTATACCACTTTAAGGACCCCGGAACACCATGAGAGGGGAAGGGTGAATTAGGGTGTCAAATTTTTATTCTCCAATGACGGATCTTATTCCCATATTGGTAAGAATCTTTTAAACCTATCAGATGGTAATGTGAATTAATTAAAAAATTCACAAGTAGTAAGAACACATAGCAATTTTACTTGGTTCACCACTAAGGACTTGTCCAAGGAGCATAAACAAATATTTTGTTAGTCATACCTAAATACACCATTCTTCACTAGATGTATAATTCAAATGTTCCATCATAATCACTCTATTCTTGGAATAATACATTTACAATATTTTAGGGATAGCACACTATGTCTCTCAAAACACTTTTTTCAACTCTCCCTAACTCACTACTTCGAGAGAATTATTAATCATTTTATCAACATGAAGGTCACTTCAATGGATTTGAATTAAATTCTTTATCCCTAACTTAGCACTAGACTCTACTTACATAGTATACCAGAGTTGATTCACTTTGAAATCCTTGTTCATTGAAAAAATGATATTTAAAACTGTCTTTCGTGAAGCTCCTTTGTAAAGTTCAATACCTTTGTGAATATCCTTGCCTTCATGGAACAAACTACCTTCACGAAGATCACTAATTGAACACAGAAAAACCCATCATCATGAATAACCCTTCAATCAAAAGAATTGAAATCATTCAAGACTAAATTAGTATTTTTAGAATGCTCAAGTTTACATGGAATGAAAGTTTCTCGAAGCTCCCATGGATTTGTGAAATTAGAGTGATTCCATATTTTCCATGGAAACATTCTTGTGATGTAAAGAGGGGTAGCCTCATATTTATAGGCCATACAATTCACGATGCTCCACGACCTCTTCACATATTTTCTAGATCTTTCATAAACATATTTTCATATATCCTTATGTAGTAAATCTCCATGGATAATTTCCATTCATGATAATCATCATAATCATGATTATTTCTATCATAACCTTCATGCCACTACAAATCTCCAATTATCATAACGGCGGAGATCACCATTATTATTTGCGATGCTCCAATTATTCATTGTTCACAATGCATGTCGTAGTCGTGTAGATCACCATAATATTTCTTTGTTACTTTGTGAAACACAATTTTGGAATCCTTGATTCATTAAATTCTTTTTTTTACCATATTTTCACAAGGCCTTCAATAAACTCCACTTTTTGAAATGATATCCATCCTACAAACATTGGACCCAAAAATTTGGCAAAACACTAGGAAACGACTCGACCTTCAATACTATTTATATATTAAATGGTATGATCCTTTTCCTTGAAAACTCCTTAATATTATATGTGAGGAATGAAAAAAACACAAACCATTCACTGTTTATAACAAAGGATGGAATTGGTTGCAACCGAGACATCCAGAGGAAGGTGTTGAGTTCATAGTGTACTGTGTTACCTCAAGTGTTGGGCTAGATTTCAGGTTGATTCAACAAAGTGAATTCATCTCATAAAGTTCTAGGAACATGAGACAACAATATAAGAACTGTATGACTCATGTCATAGAGTTATCATCAGTAGTATTCTCTCTAAGGATGTGGAGGAACTACCTTCTGGGAGAGCACTTTGTGGTTTACTGAGACCACCAGAGCCTCAAGAACATCTTCACCAAGAGAGACATGACCCTAAGGCAGCAATGGTGGTGGAACTCCACCATGACTTCGACTTCGAGATACTCTATACTCTATGAAAGATAAATGTTGAATAATATACCCTTAGAAGGAATTCCAAAGAGCACCTAGTGCATAAAGGTTCAGAGTAGTTATCTTCCCTATAGCTAAACCTAGTGGAGAAGTAGGGTACAACTTTTCTACAGCTGATGGTGCTGACTCCTTCGATCCTTGAGCATGTGAAAGAGTCCTAGCCGAGAAAAATATACTACAAAGTTCTGCATGATTATATATCCACAAGAGATGCACCCGATGGATATTCTAAAGAAGGGAATCATGAGATCATGTTTTACGGAAAAACAGTGGTTCCAGACGTGATATGGTAGTTTCACACTTCTCCCTTAGCTATACATTCTAGTGTGGTGAATATTTACAGGGTTCTTTGTTGATAGTTTTGGAGGTCTGACATGACATGAAGCATAGCTGAGTTTGTACCAAGATGCCTCACTTGTCAGCAGGTGAAGGCTGAGCACCAAGTTCTATAAGGTTTTTTGGAGCCTCTTGATATTCTGAAGTGGAAATGGGATATCATATCCATATAATTTTTTATAATAATTATATTCATATTGGAGGTCCATGACACCATTTATGGGATATTAAACTGACTCATGAAGTCAATGCACTTCATTTCTATTAGTGAAATGAGTTCTGTGGAGAGTTTGGGTCAGTTGTAGATGCTGGAGATCATCTGCCTTCACAGAGTGACCTTGATGATTGTCTCTAATCGTGACCTGTGGTTTACATAATTATTGTGGAGAGGCCTATAGGATTAATTTGGGACCCATATGTGGATTAGTATAGTCTTTCCCCATAGACCGATGGTTAGGATGATCGCACTATCTAGTTGATGGATGAAATGATGAGATCCTACCTGTTGGATTTTGTTTAGAGCTGGTAAGATCACCTTCCTTTGGTAGAATTTGCATACAATAATTTATGCCAATATACTATCAGCATGGAACCTTTGGAGGCCCTATATGGGAGACCCTGTAGGTCACCTTTATACTGGATGGAGGTTGTGGATTCTTTCCTCGTGGGACCAAAGTTGGTGTAGTCAATGATAGAGAAAGTACAGGTCATCCATGAATGGATGAATATGGAACATAGCAGACCAAAATCCAATGAAGATAACCATCATAGTCCCTTGGATCTCTAACACAGAGACCGCACCTTCTTGGGAGTCTCTCCATGATGAAGAATGCGATGGTTCGGCTGAGTAGGTATGCTACCTCCAAGGTTCATCATGTCGCTTGAGATCATACAAAGGGGTAGAGAGGTTTACTACCATTGTTACCTTCACCCTAAGATAGAGATAGTGCATGATTTCTTCCACATTTCATAGTCGAAGAGATATGTTCGCAATCCTTTGAACGTCATCAACTAGGAAAATCCAGATATTAAAGATGGATCCTCATTCGCAGAACACCCAGTGGTGATCAGGGATCGATTGGATAATACCATACATAAATGTACCATCCCTTTGGTTCACATGTTTTGGATGTATAAAAACATGTTGGAGAGTTCCTATGAACATTAGATCTGGATGTGGCTCGAAATCATAAGTTTTTTTCTATTTTTTCTTTTCCAGGATGAAAATCTTGAAAGAGGGAATGATTTAGAGACCTAGTTTTTTCCTTGTAAGACATTGAAATTTTTCTATATATAGTTCCAGGTCTAGGAGCTGATACGATATATTATTCTGAGTCCCGGTGTGGCCAAAATAAATTTTACAAAAATATTAAATATATTTTATACTATACACATGAAATAAATTAGATAAATCTTAAATAGAAGCTCAGATCAAGAATCTGAGTCCGCGATTGAGTTTGTAACCAGGAGTTTACCCTAGGCGATACATAAATTTTTTCAGTGCGGGTATTCTATAGAAAAATTCATCGAAGATGTAACTGTATATAAAATATTTAAATTATTTTATTTTATTTTGGATATGGATCTAAAAAATCTTTAATGGGGACTAATATTGGAAGTCTGGGACCAGAGTTGAGTTCGTAATGCAACATTTTTTCGAAGAGCAGGCTAATGTGAGAGGGTATGGGATATTATGATCATGCAGCCATTGGTGGGAATGTTTAAGTGTTTAAACTTGATTTAATTACCTATTATAAACAGTTTATTATGGGTTCTTCATTATGTTTTTCCCCTAATCCTCCCACCACCTAAGGTGAAGGTCTCTCCTTCCTCCTTTGGAGAAGCTTTTGCAAATCGCAGGAGAAGCTAGGAAATCACATTTTCGACGAAGAATGGATAAAAATGAGGTAGGATTATTTTGATTTTCTGCACCCCCAATTTATTTCCGTAAATTATATTCGAAGTTTTTATTGATTTATTCACTTAGAACATCAACATTGATGGACCTACTAACACGACCATCGACCGATCTATTTTCAGTTCCCATTTTGTCATCTTCTTCATCTGTTCCTTTCCAAATCGTCATTTACTTTTTTTAATGTCGAATAATCAATGGATCATCGATCAAGACATAAATCTTTGTATATCTTGGTCTAGGGATTCTGGATCTTCATTTTTTCACATTTCAGGCATCAGAGGAGGCATGGTCGTCCGCGAAAGGGATCACCCATGCAGTGGAAACTAGTAGTGATCGATGGATTCCCCTATTGTGGGTGGTGGAGCTATGGAAGGTGGAAGTGGTGGTCGAGTGGAACAAGGCTGATGAACAAGGCATATGAGGTGGTCAGTGATCATGTGGGAAAGATTGCGGGTGAACAAGGAGGCCGAGTTGACAATGGAATCACAATAGTTGGTGGTGACTTTCGCATGGAATGAGGCCGGTGAGGGTGGCAGGTGTGGTGACTTTAAAGTAGGCATGTAAGGTGGCCAGAGAAAAGGCATTCCAGGTGGCCGAAAATTATGTGTGTGTGGCAGCTGAGGAGCAAGAAGGTTAGGTGGATGGCAGAGTCATGGGGTCGTGGTGGTGTCTTGGGGTGTGACCAAGCGGTGTAAGGCAGCCACCATGACATGCGGCATGTGGTGACCATGTCTGCTAACTCATTATAGGCCAAGAAGAGTGAGACATGAAGACTCTAATAAATCTGGCTAGGAGGGCCAGACCGAGATAGACCCGGGTCAGACCTGGGGTGACCGGGGCAGGCACAAGTTATAGATGGTTCTCAGAATTCGACTGCGTTGGTCGATTGTGAGGTCTCAATAGATGGAGCCATCATGGGGCTAGGGACCATGAAAAATATTGGAAGACCGACCATAGTGACTGAATATTGTGGCCTTTTGACACAGCCAATGGACCGACTATGCTGTTTAATCCATGGTCGGTTAATTGCGGGCCTCAGCTGGCCTCCATGCAACAGCTTCAAACAGCCATATCTTCTAAAAAAAATCCCTTTTTGATGTTGTGTTTTGAGGAAACATGATCCTCTCTCTAAGATGGACCTTTTGAAGTCATTTTGGGAATTTAAAATATGTTACTATGGCATGATCCCCACAAGATCTTGTTTGGGCATTTTGCGGTGAAAAGGGTGCTTTTCACTGGTTTCCTGATTCGGGAAAGTAAATTTCCTACCCTTTTTGTTTCTCCACCTAGATCATGATGGTGAACTCCAATATGGATTTCAAGTTACGATGTGATTTGTTCCAAGAATGATGAATCTTTGGTCAGTGTTCGATGATAGCAGTGGTCACGAATGTTAACAAAGGATTATATTTGGGTGTTGATCCCCATTAGGTACTAGGGTGTGGATCCCTGATGACCAGACTATTTAACCCCCCATCATCATGGGAGTGGCTATTAAAAATCTACATCTATGTGTTGACCCCCCTAATATACTAGGGCACGGATCCTTGATGACCAAAGTTTTAAACCCCCATCAGCATGGGTGTTGGTCCTCTATAGCTACTTGACAGGCAGTACCCTTCATCATATACCCTTTTGTGGGGCTTGGTAGTGGGTCCCCATCAACATTCGGGTGTTGATCCCTCTGATGTACTATGTCTTGGATCCATGATTACTAGATTTAACCCCCTCACCCTGACGCACTAGGGCATGGGTCCTTTACTTCATGTTTTTGATCCCTCAATTGTGCAGCATAGGGATAATACATGGTTTGATGTATCTTTCCACTCATGAGAAATAGAGGATTTTTGCCATAAAGATGAATCCTTGTGATGTTAACTAAAACCAATATGTCTAGTTATTGTCACCAAAAGTGGATAGTATCAAGGTGTGGTGATTGTTCCCCATTGACCTGCATGTTCAGGGTTGAATGGTAGGATGTTGGGCCTCGTTGATGGATACTCTTGGAACTATTGGAGAATCTTTTTCTTCGGATAATCTATGAGATGGAGATCACCTTACTCCCTCATTTGGTATTCTTTGATAGTGCATATATATATATGTGTGTGTGTGTGTGTGTGTCCAATTTCAGTACCCACTCCTTCTGTTTTGGTTACTCTCCTTCCAAGAGAGGTAAAGATGCATGGGGTATGCCATCTGCTTTCTGTGTCTATCTTTTCGTGGTTGGATGAGTATAATCTCCTACGATAGGTATTTAAGACTTGATTAGATGTTAATCTTCTCACACTCTCTATCTACTTATTTTTTGATGGGTTTACTTCACTCTCTTGTTGGTTTGATCTTCACTCTTTCATTATACCTTGTTCAATCTATTGTATTCCTTTTCCATTGTATCTCTTACTGCTCCCCCTTCATCTTTCAGGGAATCCTACTTAGTATGTTTATACTCTCCCCTACATTGTATTTTTCTTCAATCATCATGACTTATGCACATGATGGATAGGTTTGGTCATGACTTCATATGAGCTTAGCGATACGGGTGGTTGGACAGCGTATGATGGTCGTAGTTAGGGATCTAGGAGTGGGGATCTCTTGTCTTTTGTACTTTCCTAGTTTATGTCAGGTTGGGAAACATTTTTGGTTGGGCATGTAATTTTTCCTTCACTTTTTGGTGTACATTACCATACTTGAACTATTTAGTGGTTCATGTATGTTTTATTTATTTATAGAAGTTTTTTATCTTTTACTCCTTTCCTTAGGATCTTTTTCATTGAGTTTGTTGTGTGCGTGTGTATAGGTGGTTAAGAAAATGCCTCCCCAAGTTTGTTGTGCCTTCGAGGATTGTTGTCACACCAAGACTATGGAGGCGGGCTTGGGGTAGTTGTGGCTCAAGATCCTTCATGGTTCGGGTCATGATAGTGTTCACCTACATTCCATAAATTGATAAAATTTGGGAAATTATTGAATTAATCTTATACCATTTATCTTTATGGTGTCAATACGATATGATTTATTATCTTGATTGAATTATTTTTTCCTAGAAAGGTACCAAATGTCATTGGATACCCATTTATTTTCAGTATGTTTAACATGTAATGATTATTGATAGAATTATTAATGATTTAATTATGTGCATTTATATTAAAACCATTTTATTTCCATTAGTTAACTAATCCATATTTAATGAATCCCATTTTCTATATGGTTTCTTTATGATGTAAAAGTGAATGATTTTCATTTAGAATGTTTTAAAAAACCTATTTTATTTCCATGTATTTTTATGATTTGATAAGTGATTGATTTCATGTGGAGCACCTAAGTATGGTTGAATTATGAGTGGCATCATATATCACCCTCTAATTCATTGGTTTAACATTTATATCTCACGAGATAAAGTATTCATGGGTACATTTTTATTTTCTTGTAAGTGTGGGAACTAATGGTGTGGATTGTGAAAGTAATGTTACCTATAGTAATGTTATTAAAAGTTAAAATATTTCTCATAAATATGAAATACATTTTAATAAATTCCATTCACATAATTGAAAAAACATAAATTAAAATTTAACAAGCAGTCACGATGAGAAAACATTTTTACAAAGAGAACTTTTTATAAAGTTTATAATGTTTTTATATCAAAATTAAATATTAAATTAAATAAAAATGGTTCAGGTGCCGACTGAACCCTTTCCTTTTAAATTATATTAAAAAATAGAGAAAGTGATATCATACTGGATTTACAAATGTGTGTATGAAAATCAGAAGGTGAATCTGAATAAATAAGATGTGAATGGAAATCTAGTATAACAAAAGAACATCTCAAGCTTACCTCTAAAATTTTTATCTTGTAAAAGTCATAAAAAACATAGTTGTCTTCTTTATAAGAATTTGTTTTCTCCAGATTGAGATATTCAATGAGATGAAAGAAATTAATCGAGGATGGTAGCAATCTCTATCAAACATTCCTGGATCGGGTCATTAAAATATTCCTAGCCACAGATAAATAATATTCAAACCATATGTATTTCCATCCATGATGTGTATAATGTTTGGGATATTAATTCATGTAATATGATTTATCTTCAAAGGAATAACCATTCCCAAGAAAATAATAGAAACAACCCATAATGAAGCCCAGATGGGTGTGGAAAACACCACCACAACCTGAGAATCCAATAGCACCTAAAGTCACCCCATCAAAATTCAATTTAAACTATACTGATATCATATGAATATATTTAATGGACTTAAATACCAATGGTTTTTTAACCCTACTAGTGACATCGAAATTTTTCAACATAACAAGATCATAAAAATTATTTTTCGTGTAATTCAATTGAACCTTGGAGGTATCCAAAACCGACCTATATATGAAAATAATTTCCACATTCAGAGAGGGGTGTGATTTTCAAAAGAAAGTACATTTCATTCTCTCTAGATGTTGGAAATGAATATTTCCACCACTATAATCAACATTCCAAATATATGACCACTAAGAAAAGATTTATTGATGGTAGTCATTATGATTTAATAATTTTCTAACCTAAATCTGATTCCATACACTGCCTATATATGTTATTATAGTTTGAATGAGAGGTTTTATGTTACACAAATGTGACTGAGAGTTTACTCATAGAATAAACAGAGTTATCAAGTATGATAAGTCTTCACTTGTTCTCTCTATAGCAGGTTTTGAATTGGTAATAGGAACCTTCAAATCATCTATAGCATTATTATGGATGAAGGTGGAATAAAATTTCTCTTTATTTTTGATAACCAAGATGATAATATTATAGATACTTCTCACTTGTACTTTTATATATCTCTACTAGTGAGATGGTCAGTGTAACTTGGTGTCCAAATTATCATATCCCTATTAATATTTTGAAACCTTTGTAACTACCGGATAACATGAGAAGGAATAAAAATTTTAAAATCATAATTATTATTTAATTCCGAAATTTAAGAGTTATTCATGGATAAAGGGATAAGAACATACTAATTTAGTTGTCTATAAATCCGAAAAGTGTTTAAACATTAAGATTAGACTGCCTACACACTATCCAATTGGATAAATGCATTAAAACATGATACAAATTTTTTATGGTTGTCCAAAATGATGAAGGTAGATACATGGAGTAGACATTATGTATTATTGTTTTGAACTGATTTGAAAGGATATTTATTGATATATCATTAGGAATAAAAAAATTCTAGGTGAATTTGTTGAGGATATCTTTATTGAATATTCTCATATCTTTGATGCTCAATCCTCCAATTTCAATGGGCTTGACACATTCTTTTTAATTCATAGTAATAAGATACATTTCATGGATGGAACTGGTCCAAAAAATTCCTAATCAAAGAATAATGCTCTTTGATAAGAGTTTTTTGGCCATCTGTAAATTGACAAGGCATAAAAAAACATGGGTGTTATTACTAAATTAACAAAAACTTTATCCCCAATTAAGATATGGTTTTCCCTTTCCAATTTTCTATATGGAAAATGAACCCAGAGTAAATTTTTTCAATATGTCATCTTTTTATTTTCCCCAAAATTAGAGGCACCCCTATATATGTGAAATGAAGAGATCCTCTCTTCACTCTAAGTTTTCTGGACACGTTTTTTTCTAGGGTACAGTCAATCAATTCCCAAAAACCAAAATATATTTATTCTAAATTATAACCTAAACAGAAAAATCTTTATAATGACCAAAAATGGATTTAAGGTAAGAAATGGTCCATCTATCATATTTTCCAAATATGATAATGTAGTCATCGTAATAAAGGTGTTAAGGGATGGAAATATACCTCCAACATTAATTTTCATATAGATACCAACTTATACAAGATCATTAAGGAAAATACTCAAATAATATTAAGTCATAGTAAATAAGAGTACAAATAAGGGGTCCCCTTTCCTGGGTCCCCTAGAACATGGAAATAATCCTCCAAGGTACCCATTAATAATAATAGGTAGCTTATAAATTTTGGTAATTGTGATAAGAAATTTGATGAAAGTGTCATATAGGACATGTTTTTCTAATAATTTAAAAATAAAATTCCATTTTATTGTATCAAAATATTTTTAAATTTCAAGTTTAAAGGAATATTTTCAATCATTAACCTAGTTGTTCGGAAGTTTTACACATTCCAAGTCAGTAAAAATATAGTTTTTAATGCTCCTTAAAAGGAAAAACCCAAACTGTTTTAAGGTTATGAATCAATTTCAAATGTACCCCAACCTTGAAGCAATTATTTTACTGATAAATTTTGGGACTTTATTCCTAATAGAAACTATCCTAAAATATTTGATTTACACAACACTTTCCTTTTTTAGAATCAAAGAAATGAAGTTGGAATTAAATCCATAATTCATAGAGGAATGGTTGTAAAAAATCTCCACAGCATTGATAGCATCATCATACATAATTTCCTAATAAAACAGAAATAATTTATTGGTAAACCCATCAGTTCCATCCACAATGTAAATATTCATGGAAAATGGGGATGAATTTATTTCCCTCTCACTGTGATCTTCAAAACGAATCCTATTTTGATGAATATAAACACTGGAAAAAATATTATCAACCAATTTGTGGGGTTTTTTATCCCCTTTATCCGAGTATAGGCCTTCAAAATAGGTTTTCACAGCATTGGATATCTCATTCATTGAACTGAACAAGCATCCATTTATGATGACGGAAGTGACCACTTTCCAAACCTAATTTTTTCTATGAATATAGTGAGAAAAGTTTGTATTTTCTATCCCCATCCTATAGTTATATAATATTGTATTGATTCCATTCCTACCATACCTTTAGGGAAAGAAAATAATCCAATTTATAGGGGGATTAAATCTCATCTTGTGATGGAAAATGCTGATTTTGATTTACACTTTGATAGTTTTAGAGGTGTTTTTCAGTAGCATTGATGTCACTCTAGATATTGGAGATGGTTGCTTGGATCCATTCCCTAATAATAATTTTTGTTTAATTCAGCTTTATAGATATAATATTTAGGGTTCTTTTATGAGAATATATTTTCCAAGAATTTGATATGAATTCCCTACATCCAAGAATAACAAGACAAGAATTATTGAACCTAAAATTAATGGGAGATAACCTTAAGTTTCTAGTTTACATGTTAATCACAAGAGGTTTGTGATATGAGTCACTGTTAGAAAGAGTGATACTAGAAACATCAGTAACATCATTTCTATCATCAATTTAGGTGAGACAACTATATATTTTTCTATATTTCCTCATTTTAAGAGTGTATCTACTCCATGTAAATTCATCTCCAATAATGGGGACTTCATCCAGGCTATATGTACCAATACAGGAAGGAAAATTAAAAGCTGAAACCTCGTTAAAGTGACTTCAAATTTTTTCATCGGGCCTTATAATAATTTTAAAGTCACCAAATATCACCCAACTATGATACATCTGAACAGAGGCCATTTCTATGTCTCTCCAATGATCTCTTATTTTAATATAATAGTTATGTTCATATTCCAAGTATGGAGATACGATTGTTCCCTAGAATCCTATAACAATATAAACATCTTGCTGAATTTTATTACAATAGTGAAGATAAATATTTTCATTTTTTAAAACCAAAATTTTTTCCACATATCCTTCATTTGAATTTTTTGAAACAAAGTAATATACAGGGGAATAACATTTGAAGGATTTACATTTATTAATCTTGATTTTTGTTTCATGAATATCAATCATCATAGGTTTATTAAAACTCAACATTGCATGGAACACAAGCTATCAATGAAATCAAATTTTTTTGAAAAAAAATATTTCATAAAAACGCATGGTGTTACATATTACCCCCTTAAAATGAATTTATCCCACTAACATGATCAATCTGATACAAATAAATTAGGATGCTTCTACATTATAATTTCCTTAGGTTCCCATAAATCTTGTTCAAACTAGTGGTTTCATTACAAAACATTGATCGGGTGAGCGGTCTTGTTTCATATAACTTTCTTTTCATGGTCCATAATCTTCACTAGTGGTTCCTCATAATAAATATCCTTATCTAGCAGTATGAACTATGAGTTGAATAAATTTTAAGTATTAGGTATATAATTACTTCCATAATAGAGATACATGGAACATGTCATGAACTTAAGAGAGGTGTAGTAGAAGCACTAACTTATAGGCTACAGTCCCAATAAAATAAATAATTTCAAAGTGATTGATATACCTAGGGCTTAGTTTTCCATTCATTCCAAATATCATTACCTTATTATATATAGAAATTATTAGAAACAAATTATCACAAAATTAAAATTCTAAATCATGCTGGCGGTTATCAGTATAATTTTTTTTCTGAATCTGAGATGCCTTGATGTGTTACATAATAGGTATAACCTTCTCTACCATTTCTTCATATATCTATGGTCCTAATATCTTTGTTTCTCCAACTTCATTCCATCATGTTGGACCTCTAAATTTATTTACATATATGGATTCATTTTAATCCATCTAAGTGACTAATTAGAAGATATTATTATATGAAAAATCAAATAAAGGAATGTGTTGATCCCAACCACCTTTGAAATAAATAGAACAAGATCTCAACATATCCTATAGATTTGAATTTTTATCTTCAATATGGAATTTATCTAAGGATGATACATAGTGATTAAACTCAACTATGTATCAATATCTTGCTGAAGACTTCACCAAAACATCAAGGTAAACCTTGTATCACAATCAGATACAACTGAATACAGTGATCCAGGAAACCTTACCACTACCTTAATGTATATTCTGAAAATATGATCAAGATATATGTCTTCTATAATAGAAATGAAGTGTTCTGATTTTGTAAAGAGATCAAAAACAACCAATATTTCATTATTCCATTTTTTTGGGATTCTGATAAATAAATCAACAGTGATGTTTCCCCACTTTCATTCTAGTCTGGGTAGTGGATGAAACATCCCATATACTTTTGTCTCTTAGTCTTAACTTGTTTAGATACCAAAAACCGAGATATAAATTTTTTGATATCCCACTTCATTCTATCCCACCAGAAATACTCAACCAAATCTATGTACATCTTTATACTTCCAGTGTGAATAGAAAATGAAGAACTATAATCTTCCTCTAACAACTCCTTCTTTAAATATATTATGGACGAAAAACATACACGGTTCCTAAACATCATCATTCCATTATGATCAAGGTTTAACTCATGAATATTTATAACCTTTTTTTTCATCTCTAAATCTTCTTTATGCACCAATTTAATATTTACTTCGATAGATGGTTGAACATTCAATTGGGAAAGATATGATTTCTCCCCTATTTCTATATTTCCACATCTATCCTTTGAAAATATAAAAATATTGTATCTTTTGTGATCCTCATCACGGATAAGGTACAATGGTCCTTTTGACTCAAAGAATCACCCACCTTTTTCACTTTTCTTTAGGGTAATGTATTGAGTAGTAATAATACATAATCAATTATATCCATATACTATGTCAAATATTCAACTCTTTCTGTGTGTATAAATACTTTATTTTTTTATTATTGGTATATATATCACACTTTTGTCTGTAAATATAATGCCTCTATATATTTAATGAAAAAAATACCACAACTAACTCCAAATCATGAGATGGATAATTTCTCTAATAAACATTAAATTTTCATGATTCATAAGATTTAACCATGAAATGATATATAAGAACACATAATTATCCCTTTTTGGATTCATAATTATAGATTAAAAACCATTCTACACTATAGTGTAAAGTAATAAAAGGTGTGTTGACTAATATTCTATCACGATCTGTCCTTGGGGCCTGTGTCGTGACTACCCCAAGCCCGCCTTCCATAGGCCAGGGGCTGGCGACTAGCACCAAAGTCATAAATCCCAAACAATAGGGAAGGCATTGCCTTTATGAAATGAAACACGCACAAATAGAGTACAAGAAGAAGCTACACTAAGTAACCAGTAAAACAAACGTGCTGAAAAGTACAAGGGGCTGGAAATACAAGCCCAAAGGAAAGGTACAACTATAACTAAAAATAAAGTACAACTCAAAAGACAACAGCTGAAGGTGACAAGCAGCTCCTGGATTGTCCTCCGGCTTCCTACCTGAAGGGTAGGTACAGATGTCCTCCTCAGTACTCCACGTCCTTCCGTCTCCTCCGGGTACCGACTCGTCGTGAGATCCACCTCTAGGTACCAACTCGTCGTGAGATCCACCTCTGGGTACCGTCTCGTCGTGATTTCCACCTATGGGTACCATCTCGTTGTGAGATCCACCTCCTGGTACCATCCAGCTCTACAAGCCTCAACCACGATCAACGATGTCCGTCGTCTGCAACCAACACAA
Source organism: Viscum album (assembly GCA_963277665.1). Lineage (NCBI taxonomy): Eukaryota > Viridiplantae > Streptophyta > Magnoliopsida > Santalales > Viscaceae > Viscum > Viscum album. Next base: position 1,842,052,833 of record OY728157.1, on the reverse strand, counting down.
CAAGGTGAGGGAAAAGCCCATACAGGGGTGAGTATACGATACTCAGTAGGGATCCCGAGACCCTCAAGGTCACACTAAATCCAACAAGGATAATCACAAAGAAAGTTCTCAACAGATAACCCTTACATAGGTATAAGCCTATACTTATGCCTAAGTTACCGAGTAACCCATCTCATCCATGAGGAATCACATAGATATGAAGTATACGGATAACCACTACTTAGTTATATTCCCATACATATATGTAAGTTATCTAGTAGCCCATCTCAATCATGAGGAAAACACAAAGGTCATTGAATCATCTCAAACCAGGATTTTCATTATCGAAAATGTAACTACTGAAGAGCTCCGTCTCTGATGAGTACAGTGATCCTTTCATGACTCTGAGGTACTTCTCACTAACCTAAGACTGCTGAGGTACTCCTCCAATCGAGTACCGCGGGTCAGCCACCTCACAAAGTAGTGTTCCTCCACCATGGGTCTTCCACCTCACATAGTAGTACTCCCCCTCATAGCCTACAGAGGTACTCCTCCTGTCGAGTACCACGGGTCTACCACCTCACAAAGTAGTGCTCTTCTGCCATGGGTCTGCCACCTCACAGAGTAGTGCTCCCCACTGGGCTATGCAAGTCACTCCGAATCAAATCAGACAAGCAGTCATCAGGTCTTACCCACCTACACGGTCTCCGTACTCCGTACGCTCGTCTCTGTGAGGGTCTGATCCATGAGCTACAGGTTTATACTCCATGCATCACAAATTCCCATGAAGAAGTGTCTCAAAGTACCGCCTCGTCATAGGGGTCTCAACGCAATAGACGGTGCGTCAATCAGATGCACGGTCTGTGAGTTATTAGCCTTTTCGTCCCAGGGGCCCGATTGGTTTCGTGTACGAACCAACCCGACCGTATCTCACCAATGCCCTGAACTCACATAGGGTATACTCATATGGATTGCTTCTCAACATGATCACCAACACCGCTGACGGAGCGTCAAACGGACGTCCGGCCTGGAATTTTTCATCTTTTCCATTCCAGGGGCCCGGTTGGATTTTGGGTACAATCCAACCCGGCCATATTTCAACTGCATCCAAACCTCTAGTGAATTATGCCAAAAGTTCTGCCTCATCAATAGGAATCCAAAAAAGTTGATGGTACTTCAATCGGACATCTGGAGCTCAAGATATAAGTGTTTCCGCTCTGAGGGCCCGGTTGGCTTCGTGTTTGAACCAACCCATCCATACCAAAAGTTCTGCTAAACCTTGAGTATAATATACTAAAAATCCCTTCTCGATCCAAGGAACGCATTGCAACTGACGGTGCATCAATCGGATGTCCATAGCCCAAGTTATGGGCGTTTGAATGAAACTGCCCGACAATAGGGGGTTCTAGCCCGGTCCGACCCGGCCCGATACCCCCTGGGTCGGCCCGAACCGGGTCGAACCGACCCAGGTCCGGGTCCGGCCCACTATGGTGAAGCCCTGTCCTGCTGGCGCGGCCCAGCCCGGCCCATCCGGCGCGGCCCGGCCCGGCGCGGGGGTCCGGCCCGGCCCGGCCCGACACGGGTGATCCGGCCCGGCACGACCGGTATGGCTGGCACGGCCGGTTGGCTCAGCACGGGCGTGGCCCGCATCGCCAGCGCGTAACGGGGGGTTACAACCCCCCCCCCCCCCCAATTTGAACGAACCGGTGCAGCTTAATTCCACGCCGCCCAATCTGGAACGGCCTCTACCATTCCGGTTCATCCTCCACCGTCGCGGCTCAGCCGCGGCGGTTTTCCCCGGCGGCTCTCTGCCACCGCCAGTGTTGCGCACCTCCGCCACCTTCTTCGGACCAATGGACGCGCTCCGGTGGTCCGTTTCACCTGCCGTCATCGCTAACGGTCCTCCCAGGACCTGCTCTTCACTGCGATGACTTTCAAACGTCGGTGCAGTCCCATCTCACCATTGTCGTCAATCTGCACACCAACAACAATCTGAGGAGGGTTGTCGGGCCATGTTGGTTCGGCTCGCGCCATCCGCGTTAGGTGTTATCAAATGGCATGATTAAAACAGGATTTTATTATGAATAAAAATTCAATTTTACTTAAATATAATTGAATCAAAACATTCTGCAACCTCTTAAATGAGTTGTATCATACCAATGTTCCCATCCCGCAATTTTAAATAAAACATACGCGGATCAACTCAATGTTGAGTTGTTCCATGTTATTTGTTTAGAAGGAAACAACCATGGGAAATAATATCATTCTCAAATAATTCCCTACCTCAACAATGGTGGTAAAAGTTAGCGTCGCGGTTGATGGCTTCACGGGGAAAAGATTTGTTGGTGACGCTGAAGTATATCTGAAGATGTGGTGTTTTTTCTCTTATTTCAGAGAAAAGAAAAAGAATCACGTCGACCATTCTTCATCGAGGAGGCAGTCGTTCTTCATCGATGAAGGAGGCTCCCCTCAAATTCTCCCAGAATAAATATTTCATTATGTCTCCTTCCTTTAAAAGATCTCCAAGCAATTCAAAAGTCAAAACGGGTAACAGGGATAATTAATAAGGTTATTAAATCCCCTTAGTTGGCTCATTACGTTTGGGAGGTGGAGAGGCTCCTCTTTAAGAAGGGAAGTTTCCAAGAAATCTAACAAGGGAGGATTTAAGAGGCTAAGGGGGAGTTATGGGGAGGTGAGGAGTTATGGGTTCGTGTGGGTCCCACTACAGTAACCCTCCCATTGGAGGTTAGGTGGGTGTGGGCTCCACCTCTAACTCCCCCTTTTTAGGATTAAAAACCACATTCCTTAAATAAAATTTGTACACAACAAATTTTATCTATTTTATTCTAAATCCCCATTTATTAAACCTCAACCCGCACAAAACGCAATTACGACAAAGGTCCCCCTAAGCAATTATCGGCATTGCGAGGTCATCGGTGCCCTCGAATTTCAATTCCGGGCACCGGTTCAAATGATATAAAAACCCGCTCGTTCGTTCACTGAACGTACCCGAGCGAATCATCGGCAATTGATTTCGTGCACACCGGGCCTTAGAATCAGGTGCCATTAGAAGCCACAGACTCGTAAAATTCTAAAGAAATTAAAAAAAATTCCTTGAAATTTCCAGGTCTTTACATATTCTCTTTAGATCCCTGAAATTTTCCTCACACTCATCAGTACAAAGTAATTCGACACTTTTTTGAGTTAACATCGTTAGTAGATTTGATATTTAATAGAAATTCTACAAAAAAACTTGATGATATCTAGGTAAACTAAGAAAACTACGAATCTCAATCACCATTGTTGGTCTAGGCCAACACACAATAGCGTTCTTCTTTGATTGAACAACCAATATATCCCCTCTTGAGATTATATGACACAAAAATGAAATATTTTTCTGCAAAAATTCACACTAATTAAAATTTTCATATAATTTTTTCTTCATTTAGGCCTTTTCTACAATTCTTAAGTTATCCTCATACTTCCCCTTTATATTTAAACAAATAATAATATCATCTATAGAGACTACCATGAACTGATCAATATACTCTTTAAATACTCTATTCATTAAATACATAAGGATAGTAGGGGTGATAGTAAGATAGAATGGCATCGATATATATATTTATAGTACCCACTCCCTATACAGAATGTTTTCTTAGGTATATCCACCTTCTCAATATTCAATTGATGATATCCATAACAAAGTAATATCTTGGAAAATTATTGACCAACATGCAGTTCATCAAGTATGTCATCAATGCAGGGTAGATGATGTTTTTTCTCGATCTTCATCGTGTTTAGCTCCTGATAATCAATAAAGTGTCACATATATCCATTTTTATTTTTAACAAAATGAATAGGTTCACCCCAACATGATACAGTTTCATGACTGAATCCCTTTTTGAGGATAACCTAGAGTTGAATTTTCAATTCCTATAATTCAATCAAGTCAATTATATAGGGAATCTTGGAAATTGGTGTGGCACTAGGTATGAGTTCTATTAAGAACTCAACTTCACTTTTTTGCAGTCCAAGAAACTCTTCTGGAAAGTCATAAAAAAAACTCCTATCTAATATGTGTATCATTGATGTTGATTTTCTCCCCAAATATTTGAGATAAACTCCCCCGTTGAATTTGAATAAAAAACCATACAATAGATATGATTTACCTTATAAGTTCATATTTATCATAGCACTAATATAAGACAATATGTTGGTTTGGAATATTAAATTTGACTTCCCTTCCTCAGTAATTGATGTGTCCTCGATGAATATAAATCTAATCTGTGCCTGAGATAACATCAAATTCAACCAAATTGCTCGAAGAATATTCTCAAAATCTCCCACCAAATAATAATCATATACATGAGATGATATTATCATACCATTAGAGGTTTTAACTAACAATTCTACATCTAATCATTTAGGTGGAATCCTGATACACATATAAAATTCTTCATATATGAAATAATGGGTAAATATTGATCCAAATAAGACATTAGAAGTTATAAAGTGGATGGTAAGTGTATATTTCACCACATAATTATCACACCCCATATAAAAAATATAGATCACAATAGATTTTCCATTGTCTCTAAGATTAAGAGGCTATTGACTTGAATCATAATCATTAATCTTTTGATTTGGGAAGTGTTTACCATAATTATAATGATCCTTTCATTTGAAACACTGGATTGTGGGTGGTTCATTCTGTGGAATATTCTCTCTATTTTAATGATTAGTGAACTTCTTCCCATCACTTTGGCATTTTATTTCCCAATGACCTTCCCTTCTACACTTAAAAACTTTAGTATTCCCCTTAAGAAAATGTCCCAAATGTTTCATTGCACACTTTAACCATAAAGGAAAGATCATATTCTTCTCTCCATGGTTTTTATGTTTTCCTTTGAATTCCATTTTTCTCTTCTTATCAAACCCATGAGATAAATAAGTAACTCCAACCTCTATTTACATCTTGATAGCACATAAAATAATATCTCTATAGCTAGTAAACTCTTTTATGGACAACACCCTTTGTAGAATTGGTTTTAATCCACAGAAGAATTGATCAACCTTACTTTCAGGTTGGATGACAATACCAGAAGCATACCTCATAATTCTTGTAAAATGTATTTTATAGGTACCAATAGATTCATCATTATATTTATTTATCTCAAGGGAATCCTTATCTATATTCATACAAAGAATATAAGTTAACTAGAAATTGAAAAATAATATATTCAACCTATCCCAATCCATGGAGTCAATTTCATCATGTTCTCTTGTATTTTGATGAGTTCCCACCATTGGTTTGCTTCTTCTTCCAAATGATAGATATCAAAAAAGAATTTTCTATGCTCCAAACTATTGAGAATGTAAAATATCATTTCTATGGTACTGATTCATTTATCAACAACTAGTGGATCAGTATTTCCATTGATAGAAGGTGGGTTTTTTATAATGAAGGTCTCAACAAAACAGTGATACAACCTTTTATAATTTGGACGTTCAGTATGCTTTATGTATTAATAATGTTGTGTGAGCATAGAAAGATGATTTTTTATTCCATATACAATAATAATTGGATTACTAAGAATAAAATAATTGAATTTTTTATCGCACTAATCATCAATAAGTTTCCTTTGGGTTCCAGCCATTGAATAAAACAAAAATATGAGAGATTAAGAAATAGTCATCATAGTGGGGAACCGCATAATCATGAAAAATAACTTTTGGGATGCCTAAATCATAGAACCATATTTTTAATAAATTACCACTTAGGATTATACCATTTCACAAATAGTAATAATATATTTTAATCATTTATGATGGTTCCTAAAAATCTTTTGAATTTCCAAATCATATCCCCAAGGAGCGTCGAACCAAGTGTGCAACAAGGCTCATTATCATGATCGAGGTGATGATCGAGTCTAGATTAAAGTTCTCTTTTTGGATTTGTTACCCCTAGGTACATCTCTATCATAAAAACATATAATTTTCTTATCTATAGAGGGATGTAATTTAATATGAACCACTTAATCAATCCTTTACCAAAATTATAGGACATTTTCCTACACTTTGACTCATCCTTAAACTTCTCCTTAGACCTATCCTTATAGAAATAATTAATTTTTTCTCATAATAGTTTCCAAAGGTTAAATAAAACTATCCTCTAATACCAACTATAGAGACCAAATATTTTCATACATATATGTTAAGTATTTGATATAAATATTCATTACCTTACACAAACATACGATCAAGGATCGTAAAGGTATTATGTTGTTCGAAACAAGGAAGAATAAACAACCGGTTCACATGTGAACTAAATCATCTCAAACTAAGTTCATAACAACATGAAACCTTCTTAGAAATATAATAAATAATATATTTCTTGACAACATGGAGAAAGGAAACGTAATAAAGGGTGAGATTATATGCTCAGTAAAGATAAAAAAGAGATATACGTAATTATAACATGAGAATAAGGGTATGAGTACATGATAATAATATTTTAAAACCATACCCTACATATAAAAGATCAAAATCTTGAGTCATGGAATAATGATCGGTAGTTTATAAGATATGAATCATAAATAAATCAAAGGACATGATCCATGAGAGCATAACATTCGAATAAGACATATATTTATAAAATTCACATAAGTATAGAAAATCATTTCCATACTATGCATGGATCACTTCCAAGGCTATCATAGTGGACTGGGATCACTCCCCAAATTTTAATATTAGTCACAGTTTACTCCCAAAACCATTATATAAGACAAAGTTCCTTGTTGAACCAGTTTCACTCCCTATTCTATTCCAGTCAATATCATAATATATAATTCTTTAACCAATTAATTGGAGGAAAATATTGGTCTCACTCATCCCATAATAATAATTATACATATGTGTTATACAAGATCATAATACATTTATCATATCATAAACCATGAAATTAAATGGGTTTCAAAAACATTTCAACATTTAATTACTTGTGGAAAAGATAAATGTTTCATAATCATTGCATCATTTCATCATAGAATAAAATATTAAAAGAAGTAGGTATCATAATAATTTTATCATGGAATAACCCATAGAAGAGAAATGGGTTTCCTAAAAATATTATCATCATGAACATTAACCCTCCAGAAAAATAATAAGAATGGTATCATTGGATAATATCCCCAGTAAATTATAAGTAACATCAAAGGATGTCATTTTAGATGGGAAATGATTTTCAAAGACCACATGGAACATTTCTTGAGGAAAATAACTTTTATTTAAAAATAACTTTTTGAAATAAAATCTTCATAAATTATTTTTGAAATACTTTTATTTTAAAATAACCTTAAAACATATAATTTAATCTATAAAATTCATTTAAAACCATATTTGTGGAAAAATACCTTTTTATTTGAAAAAATCTTTTTAAAACCGGCAACATTTTCAAAATACATTTATTTCAAAATAAACATAGAATATTATAAACTAATATTCAAAGAAATGATAGTCTAGGATGGTGGGTAATTCTATTAATTCCATACACATTAAAATGATGATTCCTTCTGTTTTTTCAGTAAACGTAAAATAAGAATTTTTTTGGAAAACTATATGAAGATTACTTTAAAAAAAATTATAAAAATAAAAAAATGGGTAAAAAATTCTTTAGTAAAACATTTTATGAAGTTTAAAAATATTTTTACAAAACATGGTTTTGGAAGAAAAAGGTTTTTCTATCGGAGTGAGAAATAATAATGATTTTTATAAAAAACATCCTTTTGAACTGTTGAGTATATGAAAGGAGGAAAATGAAGGAAAGATTTATTCTCATGAAATAACTATATGGGAATAAGATTCTTGAGTTTCTTGAGATATGGATCATAATATTTTATCACTATAAACATAATCATTATCAATCTTGATAAATAATGATATTATAACATAAAATCTTTTCCACTATGGTCACATTGGATTTTGAACCCCAATTTTGGAATAACAATAAATAAAACAAAAAATATCATAATAATAACAAATTAATTATATTATATGTAAATTTGGTTTTATATATACCTTATAAAATAATATAGGTGCATAACATAACATATGTCTCATGGAAGGAAAATTGAGGAAAAAAATGCTTTACTTGAAGTCTCAAATTATATCATACACATTCAATCCTACTATACAATAAATATAAGTTTATTATACTTATATTAAATAATAATAAAAATATATATCATACCATCTATTATTTACTTATGACCATTTATTTTCCATTTATTAACAAATTAATGTTAAAAGAACATTTCGAGAATTACTGTTTTGTTTTTCATGTATGTTTTGGTTTTTTATTCTGGTAAAATTTAATTAGTCATGGTTCCAACATATAAAAAATATTAACCATCATGTAATTATCATATATATTAAGTATATATGTTTTTATTTTAATCCATAATAGTTTGAGATTAAAAATTACTTACATCATTCATGGAGATGGTAGGTCATATGTAAGCATGAATACTGATTCAATTTTATTGATGGGTTGAAAGAACTAAATTTAAATAATATATTAAAATTAAAAAATAACTTTTATCTAAAGTATAAGCATATCACTTCGTGAGGTGGTAATCCTCCGTACAAATGAGTGACATTGTCATATCCCCCAAGGAATGGAAACTAAGAAGGTAGAAGTGATATAATAATTTTAGATGTATATTAATGTTAACATTTTAATTTAAATATTTTAAATCCATCCTTCAAAGGTGATGAAGGAAAATGATGTACATCGGTTCGTGAGGCGATAGTCTTCCATACACATGATTGACAGTTTCATTTTCCATTTCAAGGAAGTGGAGATGGATATAGGATATTAAATTAACACAATAAAATCAAAGTATATATTATATAGTTCTTTAATTACGTTATAATTTTTAATATATAATTTAATGTAGAAAAATAATAAATAAAAATAAGGAGCTTATTAATGAAAATTACATTCACTTAGAATCTCCTCATTTAGATCTCTTATTAGGGACCCTAGTGTTAGTCTTATGGGAGGATAATTAGCTCTAGAAAGTCTATGTGGATGTTGGGGAGGTATTTTGGTCGTGGTTTTAAGAACTATATGCAATTATATGTGTGAATAAGTGAATATTAATGGTGTCCTTTTATAAGTTGGGGAAAGGAACTCACATGGAAACTACATGGAAATATCCAAAAAGAATCCAAAATAATAAATGCATTACGAAGAATAAATATTCCAAATGAAAATATAATGAACCTTTGGAAGGATAATATTTAAAAATGTCCATTATATAATAATTGTACAAGTGTTATAGTAATTTAGACCCTTATCTTTTTAGTTTAACCCCTAGTAAACCCATTTTTTCGTAACCGTGGCAAATAAGTTTTACTATTTTTACTATTCATGATAGTAAAAAATTAAATCTACCTTATTATATAATATAAATTATAATTATTCCAAATATTTAATCTATTTTTCCAAATTCAATTCACATAATTATACAAAATTAATTTAAAATTAAACCCGTAGTTGTGATGAATAAGTGGTTTTCCAAAGTGAAGATGTTCAGATCTATAAAATATTTTTATATCAAAAATAATTTATAAATTGAATCCAATCACATAAATTGTATTAATAGGTATATAAAATTGAACTTTTAATTTTAAACCGATTATAAAAAAAATTACCTTGTGAATTATTTAAATAAAAAGGCAGTTTTTAATGAAAAATCAATATCTTTCACTATTCATCAAAACGTTATTCTTTTCGAAGAAATGCCAATAATCACATTAAACTAATTTTAACATGATGATTTAAAAAATTAATTTTATTTTATAAAATTTATTTTCTAAAATAGTCAACATTTTTTTTCACAATAATATATAAAAAACATTTTTTGGAGAAATAATATTTTCCAAACATATAAAGACATTACAAAAAATTGTGTAATTTTGTAATCAATATGTTATATTTATATAAAACCATTATACTTAATATTTAAAAATTTTCATTCTAATTTCTTCAAAATATTTATTATCTAGGTAATAACAACCATGTTTAAATTATAATATTAATAGTTTTCCATTGTTTGTTAAAAATCGGTGTTGTGTGTAACACAAGGAATCAAAGAAATAAAATTTATTTGAAATATATAAATATATCATAAAAACATGTGGTGTAATATTCAACTCCCAAAAAAATAAAATTTTCCCTCAAAAGTCATTACTCTAATGCAAACAAATTAGGATACTTCTACCTCATCATTTCCTCAAGTTCCCATATTGCTTATTCAAATTAGTGGTTTCACCATTGAACATTAACCTAGTGAGTGGTGTTGTTTCATAGAATACTCTCTTAATGATCCAAAATCTTCACTGATTTTTCCTGATAAAAAATATCCCACTCCATCACTATGACCTCTCATTTCAGTAAATATGGAGGATCAGGTATTTACCTCCTAAGGATATATACATAGAACACATCATGAACTTGAGAGAGGTTTGGTGGAAGTTCCAATATATAGGATAACATCCTAATTAGATCAATAATTTCAAAGGTACTAATATACCTAGGCCTTAGTTTTAAATTCTTTAAAAATATCAAAAACTTATTCCATGTATAAATTATTAAAAACACCTTATCACTAACTTCAAATTATAGATTACATCAGGGATTGTCAACATAAATTTTATACCATCACTGAGCTTCCTAGATGTGTTATTGAATGGATCATACCTTATTTTTTATTTTATTATCTATCTTAATTCCTTATAGATTTCTAAATATAACTTCACTTTAGCATGTTGGAGTTCTACACTTATTTCCATAGTGGGATTTATAAGGAGACATCTAATTGCTCGAGTGAAAGATTTCTTTGTATGGGAAGTCAAATATAAAAAGGTTTTAATACAAAAATAATTTTGAATTCATAGAATAAGATATCATCATATACTTTAGGTTTTAAATTTTCTCTTGGACTGACCATCTATTTGAAGATGATATGTATTGCTGAAACTCAACTCTATATCAAGAGCTTACTAAACACTTCTCTAAAACATTGAGGTAGACCTCATATCCTAATTAGATATAATTGAATATGGTACTCCTTACAACCTTACCACTTTCTTAAAGTATATTCTTGAAAGTTGATCAAGAGTTAAGTCTTCTCTAATAGTGATTAAGTGTACTAATTTTGTAATTTGATTGCCTATAACCCATATAGAATTATTCCCTTTAGTCATTTTGGGGAGTCTGATGAAAAAATAAATGGTAAATTTTTCCCATTTCCATTCTAGAATGCATAGCAGATATAACATCCCCTTATAATTTTTTCTCTCAGCATTAACTTTCTTATATACCATGCACTGAGATACAAATTATTTTATATCTCTCTTAATTCCAACCCACCATAGATACACTTTCAAATATAAATAAATCATCATACTTCTAGGATGAATAGATAATGAAGAACTATGTTATTCCTCTAATAAATACTTAAAATATGGTATGGATGAAACACATACATGGTTCTTAAACCTAATAATTCTATCATGATCAAGTTTAAACATATAATATTTATAAGCTTTTTTTATCTCTAAATCTTATTTTTGGGCATATTTAATATTTATTTTGATAGATGGTTAAACATTCAATTAGGAATGATAATATTTCTTCCCTTACTTCTTGATTTCTAGATCCATCCATTGAAAATCCAAAAATATTGGATCTTTTTTACACTAATTATGGATATACTATCACGATCCTTTCAACTCAAAGAACCATTTTCCCTGATCTCTTACCTAGGGTGGAAATGTATTGTGTATTCACAATCTCTAATCGACTCTAACCATATTCTCTCAAACATATTCAAATAGTTCTATGTTAATATATAAATTAAACTTTTGAGAACATTATATATCACACTTTTCTATATAAAGATAATGCCTCCATATTTTCACCTTGATAGCACATTGAAAAATCTATTTATAACTACTAAATTACCTTATGGATAACTCACTTCAGAGACTTGGTTTTACACAACTGAATAATCAATCAACCTTACTTTTTGGTTGGATGATAATACCCTAAGTATACCTCAGATATCTTAAAAAAATTCCCTTATAGGTACTAATTAATTCACCATCCTTTTTATTTATCTCAAGGAACTACTTATCCATATTCATATGAATAATATTATGAGACTACTAATAAAAAAATATGTTCTTGAACTTGTCACAATCTATTGTGTTAGTTTCATCATATTCTCTTGTATTCTTGATGATTGCACACCATTGGTCTGCTTCTCTTTCCAAATGATAGACATCCAAAATGAATTCTTCATGTTCCAAACACTACAGAACATAAAATATCATTTCATTGGTACTAATCCATTTCCCAACAACAAGAATATCAGTGCATCCATTAAAGAATTTAGATGTTTCCTCACGAATGCCTCAACAGAATGGTGCTCCCTTATTTTATCATTTGGATGTTCATTATGATTCATGGCTTGAGAATGTTTTGTAATCATAGTAATGAGATTTTTAATTCCAACTCCCATAAAATTTTGTTACCTATGAGGAAAAGCATTTCATTTTCTATCATACTCATCATTAACATGAATCTTTCCAGTTTTAATAATTGTCTCAAACTACAAAAACATGGTGTAAGAAAAAATAACCATATTGGGGAACGACATAATAGTGAATAATCACTTATATGATATCTAAATCATGAAACCTTATTTTTAATCTATTACACCTTAGTTATATCTTAGGTTTTTCATTATCATCATCTATTTAAATCATTCATGACGGTTCTTATAGAGTTTGTAAAATTCTCAAAGTATATCACCATGGAGTGTCAATCCAGGTGTGCATGAAGGCCTGTTTTCATGTACCAGGTGATGATTAAGTCAATATCAATGCATCATTATCAGGTTTATTACCACTAGGTACTTCTATTACAAATCCACATCCACTTGTAGTATCTATTCATGGATTTAATTTCTTAGAAATCACTCCATCTATCCTTTACCAAAAAATCAAGGACATTTTCCAATACTTCGAATCGTCCTTATAATTTTCCTTATTCATGTCCTTAGGTATCTCATTAAATATTTATCATTATAGTTTCTAAATATTAACTAAACCTATCCTTTGATTCTAACTATAATGATCCAGGATTTTCATACATAGATATTAAAATTTTTAGATTAATATTCATTACATTACACAAACACATTCTTGAAGATCATATAGGTATAGTTCCTTTGGAAACATGGAAAAATAAAAAAAAACTTCTTCATATATGAACTACATTATCTCCCACTAAGTTCTTCATAAAAATAACCCTTCTTTGAAATATCATACATAATACATTTTTTCATAACCTAGGGAAAGGAAACATAAGAATGGTTGAGCTCATAGGCTCAGTAAGGGTAAATAAAAGATATGCATAACCCTAACAAGCAATTAATGGTATGAGAGAATGATAATAACATGTAAAAATGATACCTCAGATATCAAATATCAAAATATAGAGTCATTGAATAAATATTGGCAGTTAATAAGACATAAATTGTAAGGAAATAAAATAAAATAATCTACAAGAGTATCACATTGTCATATGACATAGAATTTGGGTATACATGTTATTATAGAAATTCATCTCCGTAGTACTGAAGCCTCACTTACAATGCTATCAAAATGAAATGTTTTCACTCCCCAAACCATGATATTGGTCAAGGTTCACTCACAAGACCATCATAGTAGACAAATTCCCTTACTGAACTAGGTTCACTCCCCATTCTAGTCATGTCTATCTTATGAGATATAAATCTTTACCCAATCCATTGGAGAGAGATACAGGTACCAACCATCATATAAGTAAAATAAAATTTATTTTTTCTAAAAAATCATAAAACATTCATCATATATTAACCCATGAAATTAAAGGTGTCTCATAAAAACTTCATCATATCATAACATGTTGAAAAGATACATGTTTTGTAATAATTTCATCATTTCATCATAGAAAAACCCATAAAAAGAAGTGGGTTTCATAAGAATTTTATCATGGTATAACCCTCAGAAGAGAAAAAAGTTTCTAAATAATATTTTCATTATAAATATAAACCATCCAGAGAAATAATAAGTATGTTATCCTTGGATCATATCCCCAGTAAAGCATAATTAGTATCAAATAATGTCATCTTAGAAATAAAATTATTTTGAAAGATCACTTTGAACATTTCTTGAGAAAATAAATTTTCTTTCGAAATCATTTTTTGAAAAAAAAATCATAAAATATTTTTGAAATCCTTTTCTTGGAAAATATCCTTGAGAATTCATAAAGGAATCTTTAACAATAATTTAGCACTTTTCTGGATGAAAATATCCTTTACACTTTATAAAAAAACTTTTTAAATTATAAAACATTTTAAAATACATTTATTTATATATAAACATGAAATATTACAAATGATGATTCAATGAAATTCTTTTTCATGATATAATATCATTCTATTCATGTTGTAAATGTTAACATGATGATTCTTTTCAAATTTACAGCAAAATTTAATCATATGTTGTTTGGAAAATGAAATGAAAATTAATTCCAAAAAATAATATAAAAATTTAAACATGGTTAAAATTTTCCTTATAAATCATTTGAAAGTTTTTAAAAACATTTTTGAAAACATTTTTGAAAAATTTGGTTTTAGAATAAAAAGGGTTTCCAATAGAAGAAACAAATGAAGACGGTTTTTCTTAAAAACACTATTTTGAACTCTTAAGTATAAAGAGAGGAAAATGAAGGGAAAACATGTATTCTAATGACATAACTAAGGAAAAATGAAATTCATTAGTTTATTGAGATATGTAACATAATATTTTTTCATCTAAAATATAATCATAAACACTGCCGATAAATAATGAGATTATAACATAAAATCTTTACCATTTTGGTAACTTTGAATTATAATCCCCATGAAAGAATAATATTATATAAAATAGAAAATATCATGAAAATAAATAAATTTGGGATATTAAATGTCAATTTTTTTTATATACATCTCATAAAAGAAGATATATGATTAACATAACATTAGTCTTAATAAAGACAAATTGATACCAAAATCTCTTACCATAAGTATTGACTTTTATCGTAGATGTTAAAACCTCATGTATAATAAATATTAATTTATTAAACATATATCACAGAACCATACATATATTTATCATACCATATATTATTTAATTATGAAATTTTATTACTTTTTTATTACCAATTCCATGTTGAAGTCAATTTTCTGGTAATAACCGCTTTTAATGTGTATATTTTGATTTGTTATTTTTGGTTCTATTAATTTGATCAAGTTTCATCATAAACTTAATTTTAAAGGTGATATAAATATCATATATATCTAGTATATATTTTTTTTGTAATCCATAAAATTTATACGTATATATATATATATATAATTAAATGCACTATTCATAGAGGTGGAAGGTAATACTTATGCATGAATGTTGTTTCCATTCTCTTGACATATTGAAATAAAGAAAGGTAAATAAAATATTAACATTAAAAAATAATTATTTTGTAACATATATCTATTATATTCATTAAATTTATCCTTACTACCGTCCATGAGAAGTTTAATAAAAAAAATCACATCGCTTTAATAGGTGATAGTCCACCGTACAACACAATTAACAATTTCATTTTCCATTTAATGGAAATGGATATGGATATAAGTTATTACATTAAAATAATAACATATAATTATATATTAGATACTGGTTGTATTATAATGTAAGTATTAAGGCCTAATTTATGGTGGAAAATGATGAAATAAAACGAAGGATGTTAGTGAAGATAATTACACTCTCTTAGAAGAAACTCCATTGAATCTCGTATTAAGAACCATGGTGTTGGTCTCTTAGGAGGAAAAGAATCTCTTGAACTTGAATAAGGACTTTAGGGAGGTATTTATTTAGGTAATTTACAAAATATATGGATTTATAGGTGTTAATAAGTTAAGGGTGGGAGAGTCTTTTTATAAGTGGCGGAAAGGAACCCACTTGGAAACTATATGGAAATTTCTAATAAGAATCGAAAATAATAAAGTCATTAACAAGAAAAAAGATTCCAAATGACCATATATTATAAATTTTGAAGGATATATTTAAATATGGAAATAATATAGTAATTTTATAAGTTTTATTGACATTATAACCCTTATCTTCTTAGCTTAACCTCCCATTAAACCCTTTTTAACTTAAATATGGTAAATACATTTTACTATTTATAATATTAACAATGGTAAAATTTAACTTGAACTTATTAGATTATATAAATTATTTTCATTCAAAATATGGAATCCATTTTTTCAAATTTTATTCCATTAAGTGGAGAATTTTAATTTAAAATTAAACTCGTAGTCGTGACAAGAAAGTAGTTTTCCAAAGATAAAATGTTCAAAAGTTAAAAATATTTTTATATCAAAATTAAATTTGATAATGATTCCAATGAATAAAATTGGATTAATAGATATATAATTGAGCTAATTTTACTTTTAAAACCATTTAAAAACAAATTTATAAATTATAAATTCATTAAATTAAAAGGCAATTTTCAATGAAAAACCAATATCTTTCACTATTTATCGAAAAATTACTCTTTTGAAAAACACTGAAAAATTAAGCATAAGATAATTTATATATTTTTATATCAAAAATGAATTTTATTTTATAAAATTATTTTTATAAAAGAGTAAAAAAATTATTTAATTATTTTTTACAAAAAAAATAAAAAACATTTATTTAGAAAATCATATTTTCAAAACATTTAAAGACTTTATCAAAAATTTAGTACTTTTCTATTAATATATTTTCTTTATATAATAACATTATATTTTATATTTAATTTTTTTAATATTATTCTTTCCACGTAGTTTAATTTATAGTTAATAATGTTTGTTTTTAAATAATAATATTATTAGTTTTTCGGGATTCGTTAAAACTCGGCGTTGCCTGTAACACAAGTTATCAAAAAAAAAATTTATTTTGAAAAAACATATATTTCATAAAAAACTCAGGATGTTACAAGGATTTTGTTTGATAAAATTTATTAAATATACGACTTTTATGAATATTTCTAAAATGTCAAATAAAGAATATATGCTATATATGTATAATATTAATATAATTATATAAATTATGGATCTAAATTCTTTTCATAATAACTCGAACTTCTGTTAAAAAACATGCCTGAGAAAATGAAGTTATTGACACCCCAAATAATGGTAACAATGATATATTATTAACGAATAGGTGGTAAGATCCTATAAGAGGATAATATATGATATTATAAATATTAATATATCTCTTTTATAAATTAGTATCATTATTAAAATCATTATATAGGATTTTAAAGCATGTTCAACTAAAGGAAAGAGTGAGGTAAGGGACTTCTTCTCAATTTCCTTTAATTGAAGCATGTTTTGATGTTATGCACCAAATTTCAATTATTTGGTGTATATAATTCCATTTTACATGTAATATAATTAATTATTCATACTTAATGGTATTTTAAGATTTAATTAAAAGTATTTTATCCAAGGTAGTTTGACTTAAAAATTAAAAAGTGGTAAGAAATTTCATAACTCGATTTCTATTCATTAGGTTATATTAATACATCATTTTATTTGATTATATAAGTTTATATGTGTAATTTATTATTATTATTTATTATTTAAATTTTTTTTATTTGGGTTTAAATATGATACACATAATAAATTCATTTATTAATCCTCAGTTCAATGGTATGATATTTGTAAGAGATTTTATCTCAATTTATTCTCTATTGAGACATATTTGATATTATACACCAATTTTTTTTCATGAGGTGTATCAAATACTAATTTAATATGTGATATAATTACTCAATTTATATTCATGTTATTTAAATTTTCATTTTAATTTATTTCTCTCATGTGGGTTATTATTCAAAAGTTAAAAAAGTGGTAAGGATTTATGCATCAATCACATTCAAATCAGGATTATTAACGCTTGATTTTCCATTGAATAAAATTACATGATAATTATATAATAAAACCAATTAATTTTATTATCCTATTTTTATTGACTAAATTATCAATAATGAGTTACATTTTCTTATTTTAGTATATAATATTATGGATAAATAAAATAAGAAAAGGAATATTAATTTCTCTTTGAGGCCAAAAAAAATTTATTCTATATTCATATTTTCCTTAAAATGTTTTAATTTTTTTTAATATTATCTAATTATTTATTAAATAAATTTATACCAATCTTTTACTTTTAAAAAAATAGTTTAAAATAAATCTTGTACTTATTTTCCAAATAATTTACTTTTTGACTTCTTACCAATAATGTAAAATGAGTATTTGTTTTAACATACATAGATTGAATGGAATATTACTACCATAATGAACACTAGTTGTTTTAAAGATTAATTTAAAATTTTAAAATATTTTTTTAATATAATTATTTACCTAATATTTTAGAATTTCTAATTTTTGAACGTGATTTTGAAACTGAAAAGGATATTTTCCTCATGAATGTTTTAATGATCTTCTTATAATATTTCTATTGATAAAAAAATAACCCTTTATATTACTTATAGTTAACTCAAGATATAGTGTAATAATGTCATCATTTTTTATTCTCTATATAGTTTATGATCAGTTTGACCAAATAAAGTATTTATATTCACATTCCTGATTAATTTTGGAATCATTAACTTTCACTTGTAACATTCACTTTCTTGTGATCATTAAACATTACAATTCTCTTGAAAATCCATATTATTTAAAACAAGGATATGATTATTTTCTAAAACATATACCATTTTTAAATATGGTGTTATATTTTTAATGTTATTTGATTGACTGGGTAAATATTGGTAAATATGTATTCTTTACTCAATACTAATATTTATTGATAAGGAATATTGTCTATGAATTAAATTGATTTTTTGATATATGTGGAATTATTTATAAATGTAGTGATAAGTGGGGGACAAAATTATATATCCCCTCGATGAATTGATAGCTCTCATGAAAAAAACCCGTAAGATAGAATTAAATATCTTCACCCATAGTTTTAAACTATCTTGGAGAAAGGTCTTGACATTATATATATCATTATATATATGATCGTGATGTCCAATATTAAGCATTTATTTCATTAATAATTTAGTTATTATTATCCTTGATATTAATGCATTTATTTTATCCAGGGATTTTCTTTATGTTCATGTGATTATTTATATTTCATTATTTGATAATAATACATCCATGTCTTATTATTCTTCATTCTCAAGTTATCAATTAAATGGAATATTTTTCTACTTATTTACCTTATCATATTAATTATTCCTTATTGATTCATAATAGATTTTTATATATGTGACCATTACCGAGTATCTAAGCTCACATTTATTTTATTTCCATTTCCCATGATATAAAGAAGTAATATTTCAATGATTTCAAGGATAAAAAATATTTACATTCACATTTTTGTAATTTAAGTTTTCAAATATAATGAAAGATTCAAGTATGTATCTATTTTACCAAGACTAATAAACAATTTATTCCTTTAGAGTATGATTTATTGTATTTAATTCCAATGTAATAATGTAACCACCAGCTTCGGGATACTGGATTTAGGGTATTCATAATTGATATCAGAGCATGTTTAGTAAAAACCTTGGAAACTATATTTAAGAAAACCTAAATTATGGGTTATTTCTCTATGATTGACTTTGAGGATAATTATAAGTATTAAAAACATCCTAATGTTTTGATAAGGTAGATATTATGATTTTTCCCAAGAAATATATCTTTTTATGGATAATACAAGTGAATGTGGATTTAGCACAGTTATAACTAGGGGTAATACTTAAAAAAGGTCATATTGGACTTTGACTCAATCATCACCGACTACACATCAACAGGCCTTACTTCAAAACTGGTCTGACATTCCCAAGGGATATTCTTATGTTAATTCACATTTTCATTACGAACCATCAATAAGTATTTTAATAGATGATGATAATGAATTTCCTTGGTTACACTAAAATTTTCATATATTTAAATAAAGCAGTCATGATTTCAACATAATATAAATGATTATATGGTTTTTTAATAGCATTATTTTTTCTCACAATATCATTTTTTTAATAAATGGTTGGAACCCAAAATAATCATGTATCATTGAATATAATGAAAAATGTGATGATTATGAGAAACGTAATTGGAATATGACTGGATTGAAATATATTGTGATTATTCTTATTCAGTTATAATGATATATTATTAACAAACTACACCTTAACTAACTCTTGAACTCACCAAAGAAGAGAATAATGGATTTCATTAAGATCCTGAATGGTAGAGACTATGGAGGAAATGATTTTAAATTTATTTTATGTTAGAAATATTTAAGGATACACCTAGTAGAATGTCTCAAAGGAATAATAAAATATTTTATGTGTGGAGAAGAATGTAATAAAACATTTAATTTTTTAGGAAAGGTGTGGAGAATAATAGCGAGAAACAAATTTCATCTTAGGGTTCTATTTATAATTTGTTGTATTAAATGTTGTGAACCTAGGAATTATCCAATTGAATGAACTAGTATAAATGTTAAATCCCAGAACAAGAAAGTAATTATGTTGTAGTAAAAGTTTTGAAGTATCTATGTATTGAGATTCAAGAATTGTATTGTAGAAGTATTTTTTATCAATGTAATTTTGGATATAAGAAATATTAAACATATAACGATTGTGTTTTCTTAACAATATATGTATTTATATAATATTAACTCTATAATTATGGATACCATCATGGTTTTATGAGTTTACGTTTAATCATAATTTTATATTCTTAAACACCCCTTTTTAAGTTTTAAGTTATGGTATTTCATGTGATTAATGACATTTTTAGAGAAATTTATTTGGTTTCAGGTATATGTAACCCTTAGTTTTAACATAAATTATTATTTGAGGAATAATTGTATCTTTATAATTTTAATGTTATAGATAATATATAGGGTTCTTATGATCATTGATTTTAAGGAAATAATAGTAAAATTAAGATTATTTGATTTCATGGAAATAAAATTTATATAAAACCTTAGTTGGTAAGAATTGATTTCGTGATTGATTTTATTTTAAGTATATTCATACTATTTTTTTAAACTTTATAGGAGTTATGTTAATATAGTTTTAGAAAAACTAGAACATACAAGAAAATAAATAACCTATGGCATCTCGAAAGGTTGTGGAGCTTAAACCCACAACTAAAGAGAGACAGGAGTGCGATGCCTAGAAATGCCTACTCGGTGTACTGGTTAGTATGAAATTGTTTTTAAATAAATTAATTGACTGATTGATACTTATATAATGGATTGAGTTAAATTATGTGTGTTACTAATTAGTTTTTTGAGATTAATAGACTATATTGGATAACTCGTTCTAAAAATTTTGGTTTTGGAAAATATATTGAGAAATATGGAAATATTTTTCAATATTTTATGGTTCTTATGATCCATTAAAATTTAATTTTAGTACTTTATACACAAAAAAATAATCTTATATGTATTCATTTATTAGTGTAAGATAAGAATTGTTAATTGATTAAAGAAAAAAATGGATGAAATTGTGCTTATTAAATAAAAATGTATCAAGTTTATTTTATGGTTTTCTTTATATTGATTGTAAAAAAATACCTTAACTCTATGAAAATGATATTAAGTACAATATGTTATCCTATTACCTTAATATGCGATGAATCAATGGTTTTTTAAACCACCACAGATTCATTTATTCGTGGTCATTAACATTCTCTTGATCATTCACTTTATTTTGATAAATAATCTCTCTTATTCTTTATAATTATTTACACTTTTCTTCCATGTCCATGTTTTCACTTCCCACCAATGTTATTATACATAGAAGCCTAGTTATGTGTTATTCTAGATGACATATGTATTTCTATTCCCTATTTTAAGAGGATATCTTAATATCATTTTTTACTATATGGGTTTTAAAAAAATTTAACTTTCAATCAATTTTTTTCTGAGCACAAGTTCAAATTGTGAAAATTCAATTTATTAATGGTGGGTAAAATGTAAAAAAATGATATTATAAAATAAAAATATTATTTTTGATATCGTATAAGACACATAATATCAAGATTAAATTACCAATGAAATATCTTATTTAAATAAAATAGTTATAACATAGATGTAAAATTGGTGTGTATGAATAATATTAACTAAATTATGAAATATATTTTTTTTTAATCAATAAAAACTTATTTAAAAATTATTATTAAAAAATCACTCAACTGTTTTGTAAAGTAATTTTATCTTTCAAAAATAATTTTTATTCAATAATGGTTTTTATTACTTTTGGTGAGAAAATATTATTAATTTATAGAAATTTAAAGATTTATCTGATAAAATGGTTATAATTTTTAAATCATCATATAAAATTATATTATAATGGATTTTTAATATTTTTCCAAAAACTGTTTATTTTTTAGGGAGTAGAAAAAATAACTATTATTTAAATACTATTATTTAATTCATTAAATAAAGTAATTTTAAAGTCCCATTATACCATGAATTTTATTTTAATGTAATATAAGTATTATTTATTTAGATTTAATATAATTAATTTAATTTTAATCATCATTATACCCTATTTTCGAATAATTTTATTTTTAGGTTTAAAAATGCATTTGTATGAAAACTGTTTTTAAGTACATAATGTTTCTCCATTTTAATTGATTGAACTAACCCATAATAAGGAATTGATTAAATAAAATTTATAAATTATAAATCTAAATATTTGATTCAAATTCATCTAATGTCGATTACTAGTCATATAGTTAATTTATGTCACACCCTGACCTATGAGACCAATTTATTTTAATTATTTTTTCTTCCTTTAAATCCTTTTACTACGGTTCAGGGTGAGTCCCAGACAAAGTTTTTGAGTTTAGGATGAAAAGTGCACTTTTTGAGACAACGTCATTGGTTGTGCGGGCAAAATGCATTTTGGAAACCCCATGCTGCTCCTCCCAGGTAACTGCGCATCCTATTGTCATCGAAAAATTGAAATAAAAAGTTTTTTATTTCAAAAGTGCGTTAATTATTGTTTCATTTAAATTGTTTTATGGTTATTAAGAATGTTAATATTTTTATTTTGTTGAAAACTTAAATTTCCAATTTTATTATTATGCATTATCATTAGTGTTATTAAATTAATTAAAGCAATTGTTAGGAATTATTTTATTGTTGAATTATTATTATTATTATTATTATTATTATTATTCATTTTATTATAATTAATATTAATATTATTATTAGATTCATTACTATTTAGTTATTAGAAGTTTAAAAATATATAAATACATCTATATATATATATATAATATTTTAGTTGTTTTTATTTATTTTATTTTATTATTATTTTTTAACACCTTATTTTAGGGTTTTCAGAAACCCTTCTCTCTCACCCATTTTCCCCCTAGTGTGCGATGCAAGAAGGAGACCCCCCCAGCTTCTGCACATCTTGTCGCCCTACGCAGCTCCCATCCGGCATGACCCTAACCCCCTGGTGTGTGCTCCACCAACTCCGGCAATGACCTCTTCAGCCTCCTTTGTAGCGCACTCAGCACCCTAGCCTCCTACTTCTAGTGCGTCACAGCGGTGGCCTCCCCCTTGCCTACCTCCATGAAGCGTCAACCCCCGGCTCCCGTTTGGCCGCCCCATCATTGACCCCCACCGAACTCACCCAGCCAGCGCCGACCCCTAGCTCCTGTTCGACTGCCCTGTCGCGGACCCCTGCCAGCCTCACCCAACCCTGCCCGCCTCCTGTTCGGCTCACCTATGCCCTACCCACCTCTTGTCTGGATACCCACCCCAACACCCTCTCGAACCTCTGGCGAGACCTACATCCTGCCAGCTACCCTTTTGGCCGACTTCCTTCAGCGGTCGCAGCCTCTCAGGCTGATCTGCATAACTTTTCGGCACGTTTTTCCCCTTTCATTGATATACCCTCTTTCATTTCTGTTTTTATTCTTGTTTTTTATCCTTGGTTATTATGGGTTCTAATTATTAGGTGTTATTTTTTGTTGTGTTTGGTTGGTTTTAGCTTTTATAGCATGCTGTTGAGGTGCGAACAAGGTCTCGCACCAGTTTCGAGTGGCCATTTCCATCGCGCCTTGGTTTTAAGGTAGTTGTCCCTTGCACTCGCCTTTATAGTTTAAGAAATTTTATTTTATGATTTTCCTACCTTAGTTATATTCTAATTATGTGTTGTATGATCTTTTAATGAGATACTTAGTGTTCAATGGTTCTATATTCAGTGTTTGGTAATACCAATGTTATTTCATTGTGAATATACACACCTAGCATTTGGAAAACAAAATTTTGTTTGCATTCTCACATGGTTTATGACAAATTAAAATAAGGTTTATCACCTTAAATCAATTTAAGGTATGAAATTCTTTTCTTTCACTCTGTTGAGTGTCAATTATAAATTGTTTTAGAAAATGTTGCTTGTGCTACTGATAAATAGCTCGGTTGGAATTGTTGTAAAGAATGTTTCATTTCAAGGTGTTTCGGTGTGTTTATGCCCTTTAAAAATTCATGTGTATGTTGATAAATGTTTTTTATAGTGTTTTAAAATGGTTTCAAATTGAAAAGAAGAGTAGCTGCTGCTTTAAACTGGATTGATGTGAAAAGGTGATCTTGGGTTTCTTAAAAGTGTTTCAAGTAGTTTTGTGTTTAAAATAAGTGTGTATTTGGTTTTTGAAGTGGGTTTTGGTTTTATAAATAAATGATTGTTGAGTTTTAGGGTGTTTTAAAATTATTTGGCGATTATTGACCATTTAAAATTTTTATAAAAATGTGTGTGCCCTGGGAAATGTAATATGAATATTTTGAGAGAATTTATCAATACTTTGGTGTGGAGATGATGTGTTTTCACTCTTTAGAAAATGTGGATTTTGTGTTAATGATAAATTTCAGTTTTAGAAAAAGAAATGGTTTAAGGCCCATTTGTAAACCTCGAAAAAAATGGTGAAATTGTTTATTATGAAAACCTTATATGGATGTTTTTTATACCATGATTGTATGTGTATAATGGATGGGATTTCCTTACTAAAAAATCCATGTGATCTATTACGAGGGTGCCTAAGATTGGACTCTTCACTGTCTTTTGATTAATGGAATGAGATTGGTCCTTGGAGTGACTCCGGGTGATGCTTGTTGTGCTTTATTATATATATATATATATATATGTGATTGGATTCTCGGTTGGCATCGGTTTCTCACCCACATTAAATAATTGATACATTGGAATCTGGAATATTGAGAGAATATTCTAAGAAATATTTCTACACTGGTAGGTTATGGTACTGACAAGTGGCCCATAGTAGGTGGATATATTGGGTTTATTACTATGGGATTTTCCCTTGGCCTTCTTGATAAAGTATGGTTGAGAATATTTGGCATTTTCATTTCATCGTGTGTGGAATGTCAATGGGGATGAGGTCTCATGTATTGGTGTCTTCTGGTTTATTCTTGATCTCTTAGGTTCACCCAGGTCTATTCAACTTTTATTGCATGCAGTAGTGATTATGATGCTTATATGTATACCTGCATTTCCCTTACAGTGTGATTTCTTTTGTGCATTTTTGTATATTATTTTCCTTGGAAAATTGTAAAATGGTTTTTATTAGGTTTCTAAAAATTGTTTTCAAATGGAAGTGTTCAATCCTCTTGGTATAAATTTGAAAATATAAACACCACTTTCCCTTTCTAAAATTCCATTGACACTAATGAAATGAAACTAGATTTGAAAATGGTTAAGGGAAATGGTTTGTACTCTGATTTTGAGTAAAATACTTAGAAAAAACTTATTTTCTTAAATTGTAGTTAAAACTTGAAATCATGATTCTTAAATTTAAAATTTAGTGCATTGGGAATAGATATCAGGCTAGCCTAATGATGTTTAATACTCATGCCTATAGTTCTTTTCTATTTTTAGTGTTTTTACAGGCTACCAATTGAGTACGATTGACTTGGGCGATGCTTGATCATTGAGTCAGAGAGTGACATTTGGGGTCACATAGAGTTAATTTGGATGTCGAGTTCAGTCAAATTTATTTTCTTTTTTTCTTGTTTAGTTGTGTCTTTAGTTTATTTATTCTGCGTTTCTTGGTATTATTTCCACTAATTTATTTATTTTTATTGGGATAAATCATTCCCACATCCTCTTTTGATGCACTGGTGCTTGTCGCCAGCCCGAGAGGATCGGGATCACCTCTCGGGTCATGTCGTGGACCAGCTCGGGTGATCGGTTCCGGGTCAACCCGAGTTGGTTCGTAACAAAATGGTATCAATGGAGGTCATCTCTTAGAGGACCTCACTTTTTAGAGTTCAATTTATTATTTGGGATGTCAAGGTAGATAGAGTGAGATTGTCAGGACTTTAGGGGTAGGAGCATGAAGAGCATCGCAAACTCTTTCTCATTATGATCCATGGGTTTCCATGGGAAGTTTGGTTTAATTAGTTTCCTTGGGTTTTTATGGAACATTTTATTATTGGGATATGACAAAGGGAGTTGGACTAATATTCCTCTAAATCTGCATAGCATAGAAAATCCATGTAGAACTAGGGTCATGGTCCTAAAAGGTTCTCTAAGTTGGTGATGTGTTTGGCATATGGAATCCAACCATATGGTCAAGTGAATCACCAACACTAGTTCTTTGTTGAGTTGTTTTTGGGTTTCCTTTGACATCTGAAGGTTTTTTGAATTTACATATTTAATTTTAGGATTGTTTTAAAAGAAGTGGTATGAATGATTTGTTTTTGGAAAAAGGAATTTCTTTGTTTTGAACTTGGGGTTCCAATGGGTGCTCACATGTAGAGCGATATGTTGGAATATGAATAGATTTCTGGTATGGTGGATTGATTCCCAGGGTGACATAGATACATTCGTTTGAGTGAGACTATAAACAATCCCAATGGTGAGGGTTTAACCCACCAAGATTGATTTAAATTAATGATGTTTTCAAAAGAAATGTTTTAATTTTATGATAGCCCATTTTATTGTGTTTAGATCTTGTCATATATGTAGTGTTTGTTTTTGAGGATTTTTATTTATTGTGTTGGCCTAGACTAGGTTCTGGACTCTTATTTTCCAGTGGCTATACCCTTGAAGCTTCGATGGGTGATCGTAGTATGGTTGTTCAACCTAAGGATTTTATGCTTGAGTTTCGGAAGCTAGATCCACCTCTATTTTATGGTCAAGCAAACCATTCCATGGAAGAGGGGTGGATGTAGAGGATTGAAATGTACTTCAACCTCATTGAGTTTCCTGAGTCGTTGAAGGTCAAGTTTTCAACCTTGATTCTTAAAGGTTCACCGTGGATGTGGTGGAAGTTAGTGTCTCGGAACAAGCCCCGTAAAGATATTACGTGGGGGGGTTTCAAGGCTTTGTTCATTTGTCAGTATTTATCTGAGGAAGAAAGGGTGAGAAGGGGCTAGAGATGTGTCTTATGTAGTAGGGAAACATATCCATGTTTGAATATTTCCAGCACTTTGTGGAGCTGGTCCCATATGATTCAGGGTATGCCATAGATGACCCCATGAAGGCACGACATTTCGAGGCAGGTCTCTACCTTGATTTATAGTCGAAGGTGTCAAAGTCCAACCTAACTTCTTTTATCAATGTGGCAATACAAGCTTTTCATGTCAAGGTTTTGATGGCAGGAGTGCTCAGAGCAGTCCTCCCTCCTTCGATCCCTATGGATAGTGGTGAAGATTCTGAAAAGGATATGAGTAAGCAATTAAGAGTGGATGGAGTAGGTCGTGGAATCAAAAGGCATCAAGATCTTTCATCAACCTCTTCAGAGTGAGAGATCTTCATGTGTTACCAGTGTGGAAAGATGAGTCATAAGAATGTGTCATTCCTAAGTACCCCTAATCCTTGTCATGCCTGCAGACGTTTGGGTCACATACAATGATTCTGTTGGGGCTCTGCTAGAAAACCAAGCGGAGTAAGTTCTCTGAAGTGATGTGTTTTTGTGGTTTTGTTTAAATTTTCAGGTTTATATTTCATTCCAATGTAGGGGATCTATTATCATTGCAGTGTACTGATGGTTTTTTGGGTTTTTAAATGTATGGGATTGTCTTGGGTCTTTGATGAACTCCGATTTTCAATGCCAGTTTGATTTTTTTTAATCTTGTCCTTTCTTTTGTCAAATAAAAAGGTGTATCTTTCTTATTGGGAATATAAGAACCTGACTGTGAGGTAGGAGACACTTCATCTATCAGAGCTCCATCCAAAATGCCTCAGAGTGAAGCTGGCGCGTAGTCAGTAACCCTGGGGTAAATTTAAGGAGTCTGGTTAAGGTTGTGCCTTTATCGTCAAGGTGAGATAGTTTTAGCATTTCTATTGTGGGTTCTCTGTTGTTGTAAATCATCTCTCATTGCAAAAGGGTGTGATAGAATTATCCCCCACACAATTTCAGTAATTGTACATTTTTTTATGTAAGTTGTTGATAAGTGACCTTGCATAGACCACCCATGTGAATCAGTTGTGACTTTGGTTTGTGTCCATCCCTAAGTGGTGAGGCGTGAGTATTTGTCTGATGTAGTTTCATTGATAAAATCCTTGGGCCCTCCATCCCCACCCGTGGGGTTAGGGTTTTGAGTTCATGTGGAGGTTTCTCTTAAGATCTTATCCCTTTCGGATGGGAATGAATGGGGTCAATGTTCTTGCGGTCCTTCATTTAGCTTGAATAAGGCATGGTTCAAGCTTAAGTAATTTTTCTACTTGGTCATGTAAAGTTTGGTCCTTTATGGTGGGGAGACCCACCGTATATTTGGGTTTTCCCTTAAGTCGTTATCAGGTTCTAATTGAGTTCTTATGGTGGGGAGCCCGTTCAAGCCACCCCTTTTCTGGTGATCTGTTTCGGGAAATAGGGTTGAGTCCTGCAGTTGGTCGGTGGAATGTACTTGTGTTAAGAGGTTGGATCATGTTTATGTGGAATCCTTAGGTGTTGATCGATGGTCTGGATGGTGTCATGGATTTTCGTGGGTGGAAAGCATTATTGTGGGGAGAATTCGCGCACCCCAACCTATGAGACCATTTTATTTTAATTATTTTTTTGGCCTTTAAATCCTTTTGTTGCGGTTCGGGGTGAGTCCCAGACAATTTTTTTGATCTTAGGATAAAACTGCACTTTTTTAGTCGATGTCATTGGGTGCGCGGGCAGAATGCATTTTGGAAACCCCACGTGGCTCTGCCTGGGTAACTGTGCATCCTGTTGTCTTCGGAAAATTGAAATAAAAAGTTTTTGTATTTAAAACATGCATTAATTATTATATCATTTAAATTTTTTTATGGTTATTAAGAATAATAATATTTTTAATTAGGAGCAAAATTAAATGGCTAATTTTATTATTAGTCATTATCATTAATGTTATTGTATAAATTAAAGTAATTATTAAGAATTTTTTTATTATTGAATTATTATTATTATTATTATTATTTTATTTTTATTTTTTCATATTATTACTATTACTATTACTATTATTATTATTATTATTCCTTTTATTATTATTACAATTAACATTATTATTAGAATCATTACTATTTAGTTATTAGATGTTTAAAAATATATATATATATATATATATATATAATATTTTTATTTTTTTATTTATTTATTTTATTATATTATAATCTTTTAACACCTTTTGGGGTTTTAGGAAACCCTTCCCTCTCACACATTTCCCCCCCTGGTGTGTGGTGCAAGCAGGAGACCCCCCAACTTCTGCCCATCCCGTCGCCCTGCGTAGCTCCTATCCGATGTGACCCCAGCCCCCTGGTGCATGCTCCACCCACTCCAGTAATGAACTCTTCATCCTCCTTTACAATGCGCTCAGCACCCCAGCTTCCTGCTACCAGCGGGTCATAGCGGTAGTCTCACCCTTTCCTCTCTCAATGCAGCGCCGACCCCCGGCTCCCATTCGATCACCCCATCGCGGATCCCCGCCGGCCTCACTCAACCCGTACCCAGTAAGCCTCACCCAGCCCGTACCCTTACGGCCTCCCGTTTGGATCACCCGCACCCTACCTGCCTCCCGTTCGTCTCACCCTCACCTTGCGCACCTCCTGTCTGGCTACCCACCCCAACACCCTCTCGGACCTCTGGCGAGGCCTTATTCCTACCGGCTACGCCTTTGGATGACTTCCTTCGGTGGTCGCAGCCTCTTTGGCCAATGTGCACACCTTTCTAGCACATTTTTCCCTTCCTCTAGTATACAATCTTTAATTTATATTGTTATTATTTTTTTGTCTCCTTGGTTATTAGGGGTTCTGATTATTAAGGATTATTTTTTGTTGGTTTGGGTTGGTTCTAGCTTCTATAGCATGCTGTTGAGGTGAGAACGGGGTCTCACACCAATTTTGAGTGGGTATTGTCATTGTGCCTTGGTTTCAAGGTAAGTCCACATTTCACTCACCTTTATAATTTAAGAAATTTTGATTTCATGCTATTCACACCTTAGTTATATTCTAATTATGTGTTGTATGATCCTTGAATGAGCTGCTTAGTGTTCAATGGTGCTTTATTTTGTTTCTTGTAATACCAATGTCATTTCATTATGAATATGCACACCTAACATTTGGAAAATAAAATTGTGTTGGAATTTTCACAAGGTTTATGAAAAAAAATGAGGTTTATCACTTTAAATCAATTTAAGGAATGAAATTTTTGTTTTTCACTTTGTTGAGTGTTAATTAGAAATTCTTTTAGAAAATGTTTCTCATAGAACAGATAAATGGATCGATTGGAATCGTTGTAAAGAATGTTTCATTTAAAGGTGTTTTGGTGTGTTTATGTCCTTTAAAAATGCATGTGTATGTTGATAAAAAAAATTATAGTGTTTTTAAATGGTTTCAAATTAAAAGGAAGAGTAGTTATTGATTTAAACTATATTGATGTGAAACGGTGATATTGGGTTTCTTGAAAGTGTTTTGAGTAGTTTTATGTTTAAAATAAGTGTGTATTTGGTTTTCAAAGTGGGTTTTCATTTTATAATTAAATGGGTGTTCAGTTTTAGGGTGTTTTAATATGCGTTTTAAATTATTGACTATTTTACATTTTTATAAAGATTCATGTGCCCTGGGAAATGTAATCTGAATATTTTGTGAGAATTTATCAATGTTTTTGTGTGGAGATGATGTGTTTTCCCTCTTTAGAAAATGTGGATGTTTTTTTAATGATAAATGTTGGTTTATGAAAAAGAAATGGTTTAAGTCCCATTTTCCAAACTTGGGAAAAATGATGATATTTTTTATTTGGAAAACCCCCTATAGATGTTTCTCATACCATTATTGTATGTGTATAATGGATGGGATTTCCTTACTATGGAATCCTTGTGATCCATTACGAGGGTGACTCAGATTGGAATATTCATGTTCTTTTGATTAATGGCATGAGATCAGTCCTTGGAGTGACTCGGGGTGATGCCTACTGTGCATTATTATTATATATATATGTGATTGGATGCTCAACTAAAATCAGTTGGCTCACCCCCATTACATACTTGAGATATGGGAATCTGGAATATTGAGATAATATTCTAACAATTATTACTACATTGGTAGGTTATGGTACTGACCAGTGGCCCATAGTAGGTGGATATATTGGGTTTATTACTATAGGATTTTCCCTCAGGCTACCTGAGAAAGGACAGTCAAGCGTATTGGGCATTTTGATTTCCTCGTGTGTGACATGTCAACGGGGATGAGGTCTCATGTATATGTGTCTTCTAGTTTATTTTTGATCTCCTAGGTTTACCAATGTCAATTCAGCTTTTGTTACTTGCAGTAGTGATTATAATTCTAATATGTATACCTACATTACCCTTGCTGTGTGAGTTCTTTCGTGAATTTTTGTATATTGTTTTCCTTGTAAAATGGTAAAATGGTTTTGATTAGGTTTCTAAAATTAGTTTTCAAATGGAAGTGTATAATCCTCTTTGTAAAAATTTAAAATATAAACACCACTTTCCCTTTTTAAATTTTCAATGACACTAATGAAGTGAAACTATATTTGAAAATGGTAAAGGGAAATTGTTCTTACATTGTTTTTTAGTAAAATAATTAGAAAAAAATTATTTTCCTGAATTTTATCTCAAACTTCAAATGATGTTTCTTTTATTTTAAAGTTAGAGCATTATAAATAGATATCGAGGTAGCTTACTGAGTTTTAATACACACACCTATGGTTATTTTCTTGTTACTAGTGTTTGTGTAGGCTACAGCTTAAGTGCGCTTCCCTTGGGCGACGCATGATCGTTGAGTCAGAGTGTGACCCGCGGGGTCACACAGAGTTATTTCGGACGTCGAGTTCGGTCATCTTTATTTTATTTTGTTCTTGTTTAGTTGTGTGTTTAGTTTATTTATTCTTTACTACTTTGTATTATTTTTATTGCTTTATTTATTTGTATTGGGAGAAAACGTTCCCACAGCCTTTGTTGATGCCCTAGTTCTTGTCGCTAGCATGGGAGGATGGAGAACGCCTCTCAGTTCATGTTTTGGACCGGCTCGGGTGATCGGTTGAGGGTCGACCCAGGTTGGTTCATGAAAATTTAGATCATCTTGTTCTTGAAAAATACATTTCCCGAAAACCTCTTTTTTATGAGTTTTCTAGGTTTATTTTAAAAATAAAAATTATATAAATTAAATTTCATAGAATTTATTCCATATTTTAAATATTCCTAATTAATATTATATAATAAGTTTAACATAATTTTTTTCTCATAATGTTTAGTAAAGAGATTTGAATTTAATTATTGTGTTTAAGGAAAAAACAGGGTTTTATCCAATATATAAAACTATGTTAAAATTAATTTTACATAATCATAGGAATTTTATTAGATAAATTTAGTTTCATATTTAAAATAAATGTCTCCAAATTATCCAAAAAGGATCATTTATTTTTAGTCTTAAATGATAAATTACCTGGGTAAATAAATAAAAAAACTAGTTACAGTGGTGAAAACTAAAATGGTAAAAGTATGTAAATAGAGATGATATGGGAATACCATGTTTAAAAAATGATTATTTTTGGTTTTTGAGGTGTTTATCAAAATTAAATTCCATAAAAACATTTATTTATCAATTTTTGAAGAACTTTGGGTGAGTCTAACATCCCATTATTTAAAATTTTTGGGTATTTACAAAAATGTCACTCCTCCTCAAATATAAAAGAGAACCCCCTTCCCCTCACTTATTCACGACTCTAAAACCATTTATATCTAAAAAATACTACCAAAATATCTCCCAAAAATCATTATCCACATTATATAGGTGATTTATTTCCCAAAATACCTATCATAGGGTCATTATTAAGAGATCTAGATGAGGTTTTTCTAAGTGAAGGTAATTACCCTCACTATGCTTCTTTTTACTTCTTATTTTATCACATTCAATTATGTATGAAAATTTTCAATATAATAACACCATTATATCCCATATAATTATATGTTATTATTTTTATGTAATGAAATTTAATTATCTCCTCCTCCATCAAATAGGAAACAAAGCCATCACTTATGTGTATGCCAGACTACTATGTCACAAACTGATGTAATTTGTTTTCTATTGTAGAATCACATAGATAATAATAATAATGAAAATAATGAATATATATGACACATATAAAATGATATTAATTATGAAAAATTAATATATCATCCCATTCTTTACACTTTCACCCATTAATGGAATGATATTGTAGCTCATGAAAACGTACGACATATCGACTCCACGAAGCAATGTGATTCATTTTTCATGTGAAAAATTCATGAATGGGTATAAAAATATTCATAATGAATAAATTTAATATTTATAACATTAATATAATTATTTATATTATTTATATAAATACTATGAACAAGAACCGTAACTTCTGTTACAAAACGTTTTTAAGAAAATGAAGTAGTTAACACTTAAAAAATGGTAATAATGAAATATTATTAAGGAACATGGGGGGTAAAATATAAAAATAAGAACATATATGATATTATTAATGTGAATGTGGTTATTTAATAAATTAATAACATTCCTAAAACCATTATGCATTATGATAAAAAAAATCAAGTAATGGGAAGCATGAATTAAAGGACTTTATCAAAATTTCCTTTCATAGAGGCATGTTTGGATGTTATAAAACTAATTTATGTTATATGGTTTATATAAATTTATTTTACATGTGATATAATTAATCATTAAATCATAATGCTATTTTAATTATCAATTGAAATTATTTCATCCAATGGGATTTTACTTGAAAATTACCAAGTGGTAAGGAATTTTATAACTCAATTTCATTTCATTGGGTTATATTACTTATTCGTTGTAATATATAATCTAATATTGTGAGTCTAATGTTTTTTTGTATATTTTATTTCCCCTTGTTTTATGTGGATTTACATTTGATACATGTAATCAATTCATTGATTAATACTCACTTCAATGGTGTGATCTTTATAAGAGATATCATCTCAACTTTCTCTCCATTGTGCACCTATTTATTTTTATGAGGTGTATATACAACCAATTTGATATGTGATATTATGAATATTTTTATATTCATGTTATTTAATTTTTAATTGGAATTAATTTCTTTCATGGTTGTTATGATTCAAAATTTACCAAACCGTTAGGGGTTTATAATTCAATCTCATTTTAATGTGGAATGTTTATGATTGAATTTAAATTGAAGGAAATTATTTGATCATTGAATAATAAAACCTTTTAAATTTTTTATCCCCTTTTCATTCATGAACTTTTCATGTAATAGTACCATTTTACTCTCTATTGTACTTAAAATTATTGAGAATTTGTTTTTTAACAAAGGGGAAATTTAATTCTCTTTACAGTCGAAAATTCTTTTTCCTCCATATCTATATTTTCCTTCAAATGTTTTTAAAATATTTTTAATATTTACTAATTATTTATTAAGTTCATTTTTACCAATGTTTGAATTTTTAAAATATTTTTTAAAAATAATTTTCATTTGTTTTCTAAACATGGTACTTTTTAACCTTTTACTGAAAATTTAAAAGGAATATTTGTTTTAACATACTCATCATAAATTTAATATTCTAATCATTATAACCACTAATTTGTTTAAATATTACTTTAAAATTTTAAATATTTATTTTCAAATAAAATTATATTTATAATATTCAATAAATTTCTCATTATTAAAAAAAGCAAATTGAAAAGGACATTTTCCTCAAGAATGTTTTAATGATATTCTTATCATATTTTTATTCATAAATGAAAAAATCTTTATTTTACTTATAATATACTGTGTATTTGTTATAATGATACCATCCTTATTGTTTCTCTATATGGTTTATGATCATTTTTACTAGAGAAGGTATTTACATTCAATTTACCGATTAATTTTGTAATAATTAACTTTCTCTTGAAATGTTCATGATCATGTGATACTTGGATATTACATTTATCTAAAGTATCCATATTATTTGTATCACGGATATGATTATTTCATGAACTATACACCCTTTTTATATATGGTGTTTTATTTTGAAAGTTATTTGATTGACTGAGTAAATACTTTTACATTTATATTCTTTACTCAATATATCTCTATATTGGTAAGTTATATTATTCATTAATTAAATAGATCATTAGATATATGAGTAATTCGTTGGACATGCAATGATTTATGGAAATCATAATTATATACCCCATCGATTCATCGATGGTTATCATGAGAAAAATCAATAACCTATCATTAAATGGGTCTTTACCCATAGTTTTAAACTGTCTTGGAAACAATTAATAATGGTATAGATATCAATAGGTCGGAGACTAAGACATATAATATTAATCATTTCCTTCATTTATTATTCAGTTTTTGTTACTCATGATATTACTATATTGATATTATCCATGGATTAGCTTCAAGATCATGTGATTATTTATATAAAATTATTTGATCATCTTTAATTATTAGAATATTATTCTCCATGCTCAAGTTATAGATTAAATGGAATGTGTTTTCAATTATTCATATTTTCATATTAATTATGTCTTATTGATTTTTTAGGTCCAAAAGGGTCATAGATACCCAAATATGGAGGTGAATTAGGGTATTGATATTCTTTTCAAAATACTTTATGCCCCACTAGATCTTGACCTCTTTATTATGATGATAACTTTATTTGATAATATGTTTCTATTTTGATCTTATTCTTTCTTTATTTATCTGATGATGATAAACTAAAAGTAAAATAGGAATCAAATAACAAGGACACACAGATTTTTCATAGTTCACCCTTAATGGGATACATCCTAAGATCATACAATGGAAATGTTCCGATGTACCAAATCTACTAAGGCTCTCTTCCAAAATGTTGTTTGGGTTAGATCACTTCTATTCCTGTAAAGACACAGAAATTTCAAGGGACATCTTTTCCTAAATTTTCTTTGGAATTTTACAAGAATGAAGTTTCGGACGGCGCCTTATTCTGAGGCCCGGTGTGCCTGGAATCAATTTCTGATGTTTGGCTCGGGTACGTTCAGTGAACGAACGAGCGGGTTTTTCTAACTTTTGAACCGGTGCTCGGAATCAAATTCCGAGGGCACCGATGAAATCGTAGCGCCAGTTTTTTCTTAGAAACGCCTCTTTCGGAGTTGCGTTTGCTTGGTTGTGCTTTTTAATTTTTGGGGTTTAAGTTAAGAAATAAAATAAAGTGGTATGAAAATTTTATTTTATTTCACATAAAGCCGCTTAAAGACCACTTAAAATCTACTTAAGCTGGGTTGAAGCGGATAGGGTGCAATTAAAAATATCCTACCCACTTGGTAGGATATTTGTGAGGTGGGGCCCGCATGAGCCCCACCGTTTCTTTTCTTCTTAAGTAACGCACCTGCACCCCCTATTAAAAGAAGTCAACCGTGCGTTTTTCTGGTTAAGAAACGCCCCAATTTAATTGGGCAGTTAAGTTTTACAATTAATTCTTCGAATTAATTGTTCATTTCTTATCTTTTGTTTTTCAAATTCTTAAGTTGATAATAAAATAAGTTGAGGACTTATCTTATTTTTGTTGAGAGTTTTGTGTTGTGTAAAAACCTTTGGGAGAGCAGAGGGAGAATTCTTCGTTCCTCGACGAAGAATGCGAAGAACGCGAAGAACGCGAAGAATGCGCCACCTCTGACGAAGAACACTCATTTTCCTTCTACAGAATTTCTCCCCTTCCACAGCGAGACTCTTCAACGGATCTTCTTCTTCCCCTTCATCGTCAATGGATCAACGAACAAGCTCGGAAGCGGAATCGGGTAGCAAGCGACGATGGCTTCGCCTTCCCTCGATTCAGACGAACGCCGACGTCCCCCTTCGACGTCGTCATCCTCGCGACGCCATCCCGCGACGAACCTCGAACGACGACGCCTCCATCCGATCGGCTTATACCCAAGGTAAGGGTTTGTATTCAATTATTTATATTTGTTCGTGAATACCAACTGGATGATGATCGTGGATTAAAACCATTTGTTATCGAATAACGAGAGGGGGGTCGGACCGCACAAACACGGCCGACCCTCCTCCTTATTTTCGTGTTGGTTTCTTGTGGTTGGTACGAGAAAGAGTGGTGCCGTCGCACCATGCGGTTTCATGCGGAAGATATGCGCGGCGCCGTTGCGTCGCGCCGTGAAAGGAAGAACAAGCACGCGACGTCGTCGCGCCGCGTCAAAGAAACATAAAGATATCCGCGGACGGAGTCGGGCCACGACGAAGGGGCGTGGTGCCAGCACGCCGCGCCAGAGAACCGCGAAGACGGAACGTTTCTTCTTGACGTGCGGATTGACGCGTGACGACGAAGCGGGCCGCGAAGACGATTTGAGAGCCTCGTAGTGAAGATCGGGTCCCGGGAGGACCACTGGCGAAGACCGCACACAAAACGGACCACCGGAGCGCGTCCGGCGGCCCGGGGAAACTCCCGTCGGCGTGCCACACCGGCGCGGCGGCGCCCGGCGCGCCGCTGGCAAAACCCACCGCGGCTGAAGCCGCGGCGGTGACGCAGTTCCACGGCCGCGCGGAACCGGTGGAGGGACGTGGCCCAGCCGCCGCGTCCAGTTGACTTGGGGCGGCCCCACGAGGGGCCGCGCTTCTCATCCGCGGGGGCAGCACGCCCCCCTCCCTCGTCTCGGCCGTAGCCTCCGATCCGACCCGCCGGTTCGGCCGGGTCGCGCCCAGGCCGGGCCGGGCCGGCCCGGGCCCAGACCCCCGTCTTCGGACCGTTTTCGGTAAAATGCCTGTAACTTGAGCTACGGGCCTCCAAACGACTCGTCGTCTGCGGAAACGCGATCCTTGGATCGAGACGGTCATTTCGGTATATCGCACTCAAGGTTTCGGATTACTTTGAGTTCAGACGGGTTGGTTCATACACGAAACCAACCAGACCCTCGGAGCGGAAACGCTCATATCTTGAGCTACGAACGTCCGATTGACGTGCCGTCAGCTTTGTTGAATTCCTCTAAGTGATACTGATCTTTTGGATTAATCCTCTCGAGGTTTGGATACCGCCGAAGTGTGTTCGGGTTGGTTTTAACATAAAAACCAACCGGGCCCCCGGAACGAGAAAGCCAATAACTTCCAGACCGGGCGTCTGATTGACGCGCCGTCAGCTGCATTGCGTTCCTGTTGACGATCCGGAACTTTTTTCATCCTCTTCCCGAGTTTTGGATGTAGTTGGATAGTGGCCGGGTTGGTTCGCACACGAAACCAACCGGGGCCCTAGGACGAAAAGGCTAATAACTCACAGACCGAGCGTCTGATTGACGCGTCGTCTGTTGCGTTGAGACCCCTATGACGAGGTGGTCCTTTGAGATACCTCTTTGCGGGACTTTGTGATACTTGGAGTATTGACCAGTAGCTCGTGTAGCGGACCCACCCGGAGACGAGCGTGCAGAGTACGGAGACCGTGTAGCCGGCTGAGACCTGACGACTACTTGACCGACTCGACTTGGAGTGAGTCGACTAGCCCAGTGGACAGAGCGCCCGGTATTTGGCGACAGACCCACGTCGGACGGAGCGCCCGGTAGTTGGCCGCAGACCCGCGGTACTCGATAGGAGGAGTACCTCTGTAGGCTATTGGGGGGAGCGCCCGGTATTTGGCAACTGACCCACAGCGGACGGAGCGCCCGGTAGTTGGCCGCAGAACCGCGGTACTCGACAGGAGGAGCACCTCAGCAGTCTTAGGTTAGTGAGAAGTACCTCGGAGTCGTGACAGGACCACTGTACACTCCAGAGACGGAGCTCTTCAGCAGTTACGGTTTCGATAATGAAAATCCTGGTTTGAGCTAAGACTTTTGACCTTTGTGTTTACCTCATGATTGAGATGAGTCACTTGATAACTTAGGTATATATATGGGCATATACCTGGGTAGTGGTTATCCGTTGATTTCACAATCCTTGTGTTTACCTCATGATTGAGATGAGTCACTTGATAACTTAGGTATATGTATGGGCATATACCTGGGTAGTGGTTATCCGTTGATTTCACAATCCTTGTGTTTCCTCATGATTGAG
The DNA here is from genome assembly GCA_963277665.1 of Viscum album. Lineage (NCBI taxonomy): Eukaryota > Viridiplantae > Streptophyta > Magnoliopsida > Santalales > Viscaceae > Viscum > Viscum album. The sequence continues at coordinate 1,842,013,108 of OY728157.1, read as the reverse complement.
ATGGGTTACTTGATAACTTAGGTATATGTATGGGCATATATCTAAGTAGAGGTTATTTGTTGAGATCTTCTTGTGGTTATCCTTGTTGGTTTAGTGAGACCTTGAGGGTCTCGGGGTCCCTACTGAGTTTCATTATACTCACCCCTGCACGGGCTATGCCCGCACCTCGTTGTGTTGGTTACAGACGACGGGCAGTGCTGACGGAGGCCGAGTGTTCGAGGACTAGACAGTACCCGGAGGTGGACTACATGACGAGTCAGTACCCGGAGGTGGACTACACGACGTGACGACTCACAGAGGAGGTTGACGGACGAGAGCGTAGAGGAGGCTATCTGTACCTACCCTTCAGGTAGGATCCGTGGTGGACGACCAGGAGCTGCGCTATCTGTACCTACCCTTCAGGTAGGATCCGAGGAGGATGACCCAGGAGCTGCATCTTACTTCCATCTGTTGTATTTTTGCTGTTGTACCTTGTTCAGTTGTAGTCGTTCTTTCTTTTGGGTTTGTATTCTGGCCCATTTACTTTTCAGAATTTCTTTTGTACTTAGTGTTTTGCTTCCGCTTGTACTCTGTGGTGCTTGTTTTCTTTTATAAAGGCAATGCCTTCCCAGTTATCGGGATTTTATGTCTTTGGTGCTAGTCGCCAGTCCCTGGCCTATGGAAGGCGGGCTTGGGGTAGTCACGGCACGGGCCCCGAGGACGGGTCGTGACAAATTGGTATCAGAGGAGTTCGATTCTACCGCAGAACTTATATCTCTGATGTTTCCTTCTGTGAAGCAATAGTGTTAAGAGTACCGAGTGTGGTTTTCAGCTCAGGGAGTCCAGTGTTGGTGCGGGCGACCAACGTATCCATACACCCGGACCCTGACAACTGATTTCCAACTTTGTGCACGAAAACACTGATTGCGTGTGTGTTTTCCAGAAGTTTTTTTAAATGTCAGCTCAAACCAGGTCAGCTCACCAGGTATAATCTTTTGACCATGTCACGTTGTTTCTTTCAGGATGCCTCCCTGTGGATGACCAGCTAGAGCCCCGAGAGTGGTACGTACTGACAGCCCGCCGAGCGATGAGGCCTCAGTACAGGGCCCTATCCCAGTTGAGGCACCAGTGGAGGCACCAGTGGTACTACTACCCGTTGGGACACTGATGTCACCAGCCCCAGCAGCAGAGGATGCACGTCGCTTGAGCGCACTGCATGAGTTCCAGCGCCAGAGGCCACCCAGGTTCCAGGGAGGGACAGACCCGCAGGCGGCTGAGGATTGTCTGGAGGCTGTGGTGAGAGTCTTCAGGCTAGTGGGGACGTCGATAGATTTCATGGTGATCCTAGCTGCCAGCCTTCTTCAGGCAGCAGCAGGCAGATGGTGGAGCCTGATGCTTCAGATGCATGATGAGGTGACACTTCTAGGGGCAGATTTCGAGAGCCTGTTCCGGGCAGAGTTTGTACCAGCCACCCTTCGAGCGGTGCGTATACAGGAGCTACTTCAGCTGCGGCAGGGCAGCATGTCAGTGGCGCAGTACTCAACGAGATTCACAGACCTCTCGCGCTACTCCACAGATATGGTACGTGACCCGTTCTTCAGGGCCCGAACCTTCGAGCAGGGGCTCAGGCGAGAGATTAGAGCTTCTGTTGTTTCTCACAGCTTTCCAACGCAGACATGGGTGTTGGAGAGAGCCCTATTAGTGGAGAGTTTCCTTGCTGAGCAGTCTCCAGCAACAGGACCCACCACTAGCCGGCTTGCGGCAGAGTCTTCTGCAGCAGGCAGTAGACAGATCACACAGAGGTCCAAGAGGACCAGAACTACTGGTGTCCGACTGCATGACTCAGGTTCAGTTGTACGGGGAAACCGTGGTGGAGTCAGAGCCAGACGTGTCGAGAGTGGACAGTGTTACTCCTGCGGCGGAATTGGTCACATGGCACGTGACTGTCCAACCCGCCTTGCAGACGACCAGTAGTTAAATGAATAACCTCCGAGGCAAAGGCAGAGGTTCGATCAAGGTGGACTATAAGGAGAAGGCGGCCATGGCAAAGGATTTGGTCGTGCCGCTGGAGGTGGACGACGCTTCAGGATGCTGCCACCACCACCAGGAGGCCCACCCCGATCGCAGGGGACAGGAGGACATGGGAGAGCTCAGCTTCAGGCAGTTGAGGCCTATGGTCATGGAGCTCCGAGAGCAGGTGGACAGGAGAGGAACTAGTGGATACGTCTTTTGTACTTCTAGTTCCTTGTTTCTTTTGTATTCGTGTCTTTGTACTATGAGCTGCAATAATAAAAAGACACTTATCTTTGTTTTCTTTCCTCTCTTTTTGTTTGGTTGATACTGAGTGGTCCCGGTTAAGACTATTGACTTGACCCTCACTTTCAAGATTTCTACTAGAGGAGACCCAGTGACCTCACACTGATGCTGATAGTGTGAATCGACCCTTGGATGTGAGAGGGACAGTTGGATCTCTTGGTAGTTACGTCGAGGCCTTACGACATCATTCATGGCATGAATGCATCATTCATGTTGGGATTGACTGTATTAGGCAACGAATGTGGTTCATCCAGGGGATGAGACCGAGTTTCTCTTATCGGCAAAGAAGAAATCATAGCAGCTCTTGTGAGACTAAAGGAGGTCCAGGTCATCCAAGAGCGGATGAAGACTGCACAGTGCAGTAAGAAATAGGAAACCGGTGCCAGTCTTAGAGACTCAGGTGTGTTAAATGTTTCAATAAGTGGAAGCTTTAAGGATAGATGATTCTGCGAAGCAGCAGATGTGGAGGCAGAACTAGGAGAGCAGTATGAGGTGGTGTACATCTTAACATGCTACAACCACCCTCCTTAGTTATCCCCACCAGGCTCAGGGAGCTGGAGGGCGGGAGAAGAGTGCGGCTGCTTGCGGTCAAGGAGTGTGACCCAATGGCTCTAAAAATGATTAAAGGGACAGTCTGTGTCCACTACTAGCTGCTGTAGTAACAGACGTCAATATGTATCATTCCTCACTTTTACAATCTTGTCCCAGACCTAGAGTTTCCGTAAGCCGTGGACTTGACCCTCACATATAGAGATACCTTGGGAGGAGACTCGATAATCACACTTACGCCGATGGTGTGGTCAGACCCTCGAGGCGAGAGTTCCGGTTGGAATCTCTTGGTGGCAGCGTCGAGGCCTTACGACGTTAGTTTGAGTATGGAATGGGCAATAACTGTTCATACTCAAATTAACGGTTTTAGGCAAATGTCGGGATGGGTTTTCCTTGGTCGGCGAAAAGGAAACCCCAGGAAGCACAGGATAATCTCTTTCACAGGAGGGAGCGACTGATCACTCTTGATTCGGTCAACCTTACCCTCGTAGAGGAAGTCATTTCGAGTTCCAGTTCTAACAGAAAATGGAGACCTCTGGAGTTCGAGGATGACGATCACGTCCTTATATGGGTCTCACCTCGACGAGGGTTACGGAGATGTGGCCAGGGAGGAAAGTTATCTCCGAGGTTCAACGAACCTTTCTAGGTCCTCAGCTGGGTAGGCGAGGTGGTTTACCGCTTGACCCATCCACCTCAGTTGCACCTGGTGCACGATGACTTCCACGTATCTCAACTGAGGAGATATGTGCTCGACTCTTCGCACATCATCGACCTCAGGGAGTTGGACGTCGATGATAGGGCGACATGCACGGAGGTTCCAGTGGGGATCGAGGATCGACAGGGGTGGTCCTATGGGGACGATCGATTCCTTGGGTGCACTTTCTTTGACAGTACGGGAACCTCCAGGTGAGCACATGGGAGCGAAAGGCTCAGATGCGTGCTTTCTACCGCTTTAGTGACCTTAGTTTGTGATAAATCTTTACGAGGACGTAAAGCCTTGAGGTGGGAGTAATGTAAAGACCCAGAAATTTCAAGGGAAATTTTTTCCTAAATTTTCTTTGGAATTTTACAAGAACGTATTTTCTGACGACGCCTGATTCCGAGGCCCGGTGTGCCTGGAATCAATTTCCGAATTTTGGCTCGGGTACGTTCAGTGAACGAACGAGCGGGTTTTTCTAACTTTTGAACCGGTGCTCGGAATCAAATTCCGAGGGCACCGATGAAATCGCAGCGCTAGTTTTTGCTTAGAAACGCCTCTTTCGGAGTTGCGTTTGCTGAGTTGTGATTTTTAATTTTTGGGGGTTAAGTTAAGAAATAAAATAAAGTTGTATGACAATTTTATTTTATTTCACATAAATCCGCTTAAATACCACTTAAAAGCTGCTTAAGCTGGGTCGAAGCAGATAGGGTGCAATTCAATATATCCTACCCACTTGGTAGGATATTTGTGAGGTGGGGCCCGCACGAGCCACACCGTTTCTTTTCTTCTTATGTAACGCACATGCACCCCCTTATTAAAAGAAGTCAATCGTGCGTTTTTCTGGTTAAGAAACGCCCCAATTTAATTGGGCAGTTAAGTTTTAAAATTAATTCTTCGAATTAATTGTTCGTTTCTTATCTTTTGTTTTTCAAATTCTTAAGTTGATAATAAAATAAGTCGAGGACTTATTTTATTTTTTTTGAGAGGTTTGTGTTGTGTAAAAACCTTTGGGAGAGCAGAGGGAGAATTCTTCGTTCTTCGACGAAGAACGCGAAGAACACGAAGAACGCGAAGAATGCGCCACCTCTGACGAAGAACGCTCGTTTTCCTTCCACGGAATTTCTCCCCTTCCACAGTGAGACTCTTCAAAGGATCTTCTTCTTCCCCTTCATCGTCAACGGATCGACGAACAAGCTCCGAAGCGGAATCGGGTAGCAAGCGACGACGGCTTCGCCTTCCCTCGATCCGGACGAACGCCGACGTCCCCCTTCGACGTCGTCATCCTCGCAACGCCATCCCGTGACGAACCTCGAACGACGACGCATCCATCCAATTGGCTTATACCCAAGGTAGGGGTTTGTATTCAATTATTTATATTTGTTCGTGAATACCAACTTGATGATGATCGTGGATTAAAACCATTTGTTATCGAATAACGCGAGGGGGGTCAGGCCGCACAAACACGGCCGACCCTCCTCCTTATTTTCATGTTGGTTTCTTGTGGTTGGTACGAGAAAGCGTGGTGCCGTCGCACCATGCGGAAGATATGCACGGCGCGGTCGCGCTGCGCCGTGAAAGGAAGAACAAGCACGCGACGTCGTCGCGCCGCGTCAAAGAAACCCAAAGATATCCGCGGACGGAGTCGGGCCACGACGAAGGGGCGCGGTGCCAGAACGCCGCGCCAGAGAACCGCGAAGACGGAACGTTTCGTTTTGACATGAGGATTGACGGGTGACGACGAAGCGGGCCACAAAGACGATTTGAGAGCCTCGTGGTGAAGATCGGGTCCCGGGAGGACCACTGGCGAAGACCGCACACAAAACGGACCACCAGAGCGCGTCCGGTGGCCCGCGGAAACTCCCGCCGGCGCGCCGCCGGCAAAACGCGCCGCAGCTGAAGCCGCGGCAGTGACGCGGTTCCGCGGCCGCGCAGAACCGGTGGAAGGACACGGCCCAGCTGCCGCGTCCGGTTGACTCGGGGCGGCCCCACGAGGGGCCGCGCTTCTCATCCGCGGGGGCAGCACGCCCCCCACCCTCGGCTAGGCCGTAGCTGCCGAGCCGACCCTCCAATTCGGCCGGGTCGTGCCCAGGCCGGGCCGGGCCGCGCGCCGGCCGGGCCGTTCCAGCTGGGTCGGACCCGGGTCAGGGAGACCCGGTTCGGGTCGACCCGGGCCCAGACCCCCGTCTTCGGACCATTTTCGGTCAAATGCCCGTAACTGGAGCTAAGGGCCTCCAAATGACTCTCCGTCAGTGGAAACGCGATCCTTGTATCGAGATGGTCATTTCGGTATATCGAACTCAAGTTTTCGAATTACTTTGAGTTCGGCCGGGTTGGTTCGTACACGAAACCAACCAGACCCTCGGTGCGGAAACGCTCATATCTTGAGCTACGGACGTCCGATTGACGTGCCGTCAGCTTTGTTGAATTCCTCTAATTGAGACGGATCTTTTGGATTACTCCGCTTGAGGTTTGGATACTATCGGAGTGTGGTCGGGTTGGTTTTAACTTAAAAACCAACCGGGCCCCCGAAACAAGAAAGCCAATAACTTCCAGACCGGGCGTCCGATTGACGCGTCGTCTGCTGCGTTGCATTCCTGTTGATGATACGGAACTTTTGGAATCCTCTGACCGAGTTTTGGATGCAGTTGGATAGTGGCCGGGTTGGTTCGCACACGAAACAAACCGGGCCCTTGGGACGAAAAGGCTAATAACTCACAGATCGGGCGTCCGATTGACGCGCCGTCTGTTGCGTTGAGACCCCTATGACGAGGTGGTACTTTGAGATACCTCTTTGCGGGACTTTTTGATACTTGGAGTATCGACTAGTAGCTCGTGGAGCGGACCCTTCCGGAGACGAGCGTGCGGAGTACGGAGACCGTGTAGCCGGCTGAGACCTGACGACTGCTTGACCGACTCGACTTGGAGTGAGTCGACTAGCCCAGTGGACGGAGCGCCCGGTATTTGGCGACAGACCCACGGCGGACGGAGCGCCCGGTAGTTGGCCGCAGACCCACGGTACTCGATAGGAGGAGTACCTCTGTAGGCTATTGGGGGGAGCGTCCGGTATTTGGCAACAGACCCATAGTGGACGGAGCGCCCGGTAGTTGGCCGCAGACCCGCAGTACTCGACAGGAGGAGCACCTCAGCAGTCTTAGGTTAGTGAGCAGTACCTCGTAGTCGTGACAGGACCACTGTACACTCCAGAGACGGAGCTCTTCAGCAGTTACGGTTTCGATAATTAAAATCCAGGTTTGAGCTGAGACTTTTGACCTTTGTGTTTACCTCATGATTGAGATGAGTCACTTGATAACTTAGGTATATGTATGGGAATATACCTGGGTAGTGGTTATCCGTTGATTTCACAATTCTTGTGTTTACCTCATGATTGAGATGAGTCACTTGATAACTTAGGTATATGTATGGGCATATACCTGGGTAGTGGTTATCCGTTGATTTCACAATCCTTGTGTTTCCTCATGATTGAGATGGGTTACTTGATAACTTAGGTATATGTATAGGCATATATCTAAGTAGAGGTTATCTGTTGAGATCTTCTTGTGGTTATCCTTGTTGGTTTAGTGAGACCTTGAGGGTCTCGGGGTCCCTTCTGAGTATCGTTATACTCACCCCTACACGGGCTATGCCCGCACCTCGTTATGTTGGTTGCAGACGATGGGCAGTGCTGACGGAGGCCGAGTGTTCAAGGACTGGAGGGTACCCGGAGGTGGACTACACGACGAGTCAGTACCCGGAGGTGGACTACACGACATGACGACTCACAGAGGAGGTTGACGGACGAGAGCGTGGAGGAGGCTATCTGTACCTACCCTTCAGGTAGGATCCATGGTGGACGACCAGGAGCTGCGCTATCTGTACCTACCCTTCAGGTAGGATCCGAGGAGGAAGACCCAGGAGCTGCTTCCTACTTCCAGCTGTTGTCTTTTTGCTGTTGTACCTTGTTCTGTTGTAGTCGTTCTTTATTTTGGGTTTGTATTCTGGCCCATTTACTTTTCAGCATTTCTTTTTTACTTAGTGTTTTGCTTCTGCTTGTACTTTGTGGTGCTTGTTTTCTTTTATAAAGGCAATGCCTTCCCAGTTATCGGGATTTTACGCCTTTGGTGCTAGTTGCCATCCCCTGGCCTATGGAAGGCGGGCTTGGGGTAGTCACGGCATGGGCCCCGAGGACGGTTTGTGAAAATTCCCAAGAACACTACCTTAACAAGGGTTAGATTCATCTTAATGGTTTCCCAGTGTCACTCCCTACGTCCCTTTCTATGGCCCACTGTCAGGGGAAAGGATCACCTTCTTCCTCCTCCTTTGCTTACTACTTTGAAAGGGATCCACCCACAGTTTATGGACATGTATGTCCCTTCATTATAAATAATGAATGGATTCTAAACTATATATAGATTCACTATTGAAGTTAAACTTTCACTAACTTGATGAATATAAAATTACTACAAATTCATTAGGAAATCATTTTTGAACACTTTTACAATTCTCAATACCTTGTTGAAGCATACCACTTTTGTAAAGCATAAACAGACTTCCCAAAGCAATCACCTTTCATGAAGATCACTTCTTTGAATAAGATCAACCAGCCATCGTGAATATCACAAATTTAGGTCGGATTTTTATGGCCTTCCTAAACTTCAATACCTTCATGATTCTCACAATTTCTTGTCATCTTTTACAGCCTTCATGAACCACATTCCTTCATGAACATTTTCACAAGATCACCCTTCACAAATCACCTTTATGAATACCAAGCCTTAGAATCTTAGTTAAGTCTCACAGCTTTTATAAAGGTGGTAGAGGAATATGTATAGGCATTCTTTCTAATTCCATAAACTTCTATCCACCTCATCACCATTTTGAAATCCTCTCCCATTTCATTCATAGTGAATTCTATCTTCATGAAGCACCATGGGAATTTCCAATTCTCTTATATTTTTGTAGTCATAGATATTACTATCAGACCTTTTTCCCTACATGATTCTCCACTCATGATGACCCATACCTTCAAAAAACCACCTTTATGAAACCCAATCATTACAAAACTCATGCCTTTACCATATTTTTCTTTACCGCTTCCATGATGTCCATTCCTTTGTCTAGGATCTTTTTCAACATATCATGAGAATAATATATCTAAAACTCCACAAAATAACTTAGAAACCTATTTTTTCAACAAACACCATAAACCCAAAAACACTACAATGTTAACATGAGGGATTGTTTCCCAACAATCTCCCCCTTTGGGATTGTTGATAACTCTTCACATTTTGATACCTCATTAAAGCTCCTTCCATCTTCTACCAACATTATATTCTTGAGAATTAGATAGAAATAAATGATTTACTCAACACACAATCTAATACCACATGGTCCATGCTCAACATGATAAATAAGAGTATCATGAAAATTTTATCAATAAATCGCTTCATTATAAAACCACTCAACTACTTTCATCACAAACCTCATCTTTTATGATATATAACCTATGATTGATCATCTTAAGTATCTTCATATTTGAAACTACCCTAAATCACTTCTTGGTTTTTTGTTCTTTGGAATGTTTAAATATATCCATGCTAATCTCTGATATCCATGAACTATTTCAACATAGTAGCTTACTCTCATTGAGTCAAAGAAGAATTGCATGGTTTGTCAAAAACCTGCAACCTTTAAAATGTTGAATCCCTCCCCTACATCACATATCCCCCTAAAATCTTCTCCCCTATCTTGATTAAGAAATTTAATCCCCTTTAATAGCCACAATTGCTCCCCCTTTTTCAATGAACCTTAAGTTCACATCGTTGTTCTCTATAACATGTAAAAGAACACATATCAACACATTAAGGAAAAACACACAATACCTCGGGGAGAGGGGTCCCATATCCACACTTTTTAATGTGTAGGGAGTCAACTTAACTCCAAAATCAAGTATATTATTTTCAAATTCTTCTTGGGTATGTCCTTTGTCAAAATTTCTGCAACCTATAGTTCTATTGGCACATACTATTATTTCACAATCCCTTGCTCCACCTTATCTATGATAAAATGTTATTTGATTTCAATGTTATTTTTCCTCAAGTGATAGAATGGATTTTTGATAATATTTATAGCAATTGAATTATCACAATGGATTATAATCATGGACATCACTTCAACTCCCATATCATCATGTGTCTGGTTCATCCAAAATAATTGTGTGCATGCTTGAGTAGCTGCAATATATTCAACTTCTACAGTTCTCAATGAAGTGAATTTTTGTTTCTTTCTTAAGCAAGTAATACACTATATTCCTATTTAGAATGCACCAGCTTATGTTTATTTCCAATAATTAAGTAATCTATTACAGTCTACATATGTATAGCCCAATAACACTTACTAATATTTTTCATTGTATAACAAAGCAAAATCCATTATACCCTTAATATACTAAATTATTTTTTTAGTGAAAGAAAGTGTATTTTTTGGGATGTATTTGAGATTTTGATTCATGGGATGTGGAAAAAACAATATCAAGTCTTGTAACTATCAAGTACAATAGACTTCCAATGATTTTCCGGTATTCTATTACATTAACTACATTTCCTTCATCATCCTGTGAGAGTTTTGTCCAAGTATCCACATGAGTTTTCTTCTCCATGGAATTATCCACTACAAATATTCCAAAAATCTCATTTGAATGTTTATATTGATATATTGAGGTACCATTATTTTCTTGTTTCACCTGTAAACCAATGAACAATTTTAGTTCACCAATCATTGACATTTCAAATTCACTTTTCCTAAATTCCGTGAACTTAGTGTACTACGCTTCATCTAATCCACTAAATATTATTTCATCAACATATAATAGCACCATAATCCTTAGATTACTATAACTATTAACATATAGATTTTAATCAACACCATCACACTGAAAACTTATCCCTTTAAAAAACTTATCATTCCATTAATACCATGATCTTGGTCCTTTATTAAACCCATATAGTGCCTTATTCAGCTAAAAAACTATATTCTCATCTTCTAGAATGAGAAACCATCTGTTTTCTCAACATAAACTACTTCATTAAGAACCCCATTATGAAATAAAAACATGAAATCCATCTAGAAAACATTGAACATTCTTTTCACTTTTATGTCCAATAATAATATGATTTTATCTAGCCTTGTAACAAGCAAAAGTGTTTCATCAACCTTGATACCCTCTATCTAGGAGTACCCTTTAAACAATATTCATTATTTGTTTCGAATCACAATTCCATATTCATTCATCTTATTGTGAAGGAAACATTTAGTCTTGATTAATTTTTATATATTTTCCTCAAAACAATGTCCCATATCTGAATCTTATCAATTTGGTAAATCTCTTCATTCATATCATGAACTCAGTTCTCATCTCGAACTGATTGACCAAAACATTTAGGCTCTACCGAAGATAGGAGTGATTCCTTCTGTAATGAATTCATTCTTTATGTTTGAACCGAAACTTCCAAATCACAATTTTTTTTATCTATCAATTTCAGCTTGGATCTTTGGTTTTCATGTAGATATAGATTTGACTTTATCCTTCCCATCATTAATATTTCCTTCTAAATAAAAATTTTACACATCAACTACTTCTAAGGTGTTTATCTTCTCATCACTTTCATTAGAAAACTAGTAACTCTATTGTTGAATATTTTTTTTCATTTTATACTACAGTTTCATCATTACTTTTAACTATTTTCCTAGCTTCCTGTTGATACATTGCTGAAATTCTCTCACAACATCTTGCTATCTTGAAAATATTCATCTAATACCATATTTTTAGAATAGAATAGATAATCATGAAATTAATGAATGTTTTTGATTCTATCATTATATTTCTTCTCTCAATGGATAACTAACACATGATATGGGGCATGATACCGATGGTTATATATTCAATTCATCATGGAACCACTAGATCATCCATGTCTAGCTTTGACATCTCTATAGTTTCAAAGAAAACACTTCATCAAATCATTTCCTTTTCTTCAAAACAAAAAAACTTCATATATAGATTTTAAAAATATAATGGTTACATAATTCCACTTGTTGAATCTTATATCATATATGAATTTCAATTTTTTAGATTATTCTCTTCGTATGTAACTCCATTCAACATATGCACTCATTCCCTTACAACACACACACACCATGGAGTGAATATCCCCCTTATACGTACACAACTTCCCATTTATGTTAGAAACATATAATGCATGGGGAGATGGGTACCTCTGGAATTCTAAAGAAGAGGATTTTAGTCGATCTTGGTAGATAGACCCTTTAATACTTTCTTGAAAAGCACTGTATTGTTTTTTTTCTTATTCCAACTTTCCATCTAACATCAAATGTTATGGCCATATAACTAACCATTATTTACCAACATGATAAGTATTATTCTAATATTCAGGTTCTATGGGATTAGACTTTTAAAAATTTGGAGATTATACCCATTAGTAGAAACTTCCTTCTTTGATGCTCCATCAATATTCCATTTCTCATTACTCATTCTTTGAGTAGGAATCCTTCCACTTTTCGTATTATATTTCTTCTTCCTCCATTGGAGGGATCTTTCTCCTACCTTCACCTCTCACATTTTGGAATGACATGTGGGGTTTTTTTTCATGACATTTTTTATTCATTTTTCATTTATTTGTTATCCGATTCACCACACTATTTCTTATTATTAGTGGGTATTTTTCTAAATCAACATTATTTTTACTCACAAATCATCCATTTTTCATCCTATTTTGTCCATATTAATTCCAATATAGATACTATGAGTATAACAGATGAGGTTCTTGATACACATTTCATTGATATCCTTTTGTTTCCTCTGAGTCGTACAACCTATTTTTAGACGTACCATTTTTCCTTCTAGTATAGTCTTTCCCATTATACATCACTGGATTCAAGGATATAATTTCATGTTCGTTTTCCTTACCTACTTTCCTCCATCTAAAATATCTTGTTAAATGTTTATGATTAGGACATATAAAACATCTACCATTAAAAACATACCTTGTGTTATCATTTCTTGACTGAGATGTTGATAAATCCATATTTCATATTCATCTAAAATTGAGTGGTCGGGATTCTTGAAAGATAGTCATATTGTGTCCCAATGTTACATAATAGTAGAATTTCCTGGCTACATTCTTCTAGGATAATTTTGATTCATATTTCTCAAAAAGATCATTCTTATTCCTAGATTTAGAAATATTTATGTATTCACAGTTAGAAATATATTTCATATCCTCAAAACAAAAATATGATGTATGTCTAATCATCCAACATAAATAACACATATTTTCATCACTTCTTGAATAAGTATTTTTAGGTCTGCTTCCAACAACTACTAGTTCTTCCTAATTTTTAGAACTATTCATGGCTCCCTTCCTATCATAGATGGTAGAGGGTTTATCATATCTAATACCAATTTTTCCAAAACTATAGGAAATTTGGTATGAGATAATAATTTCATGTTTTCCCTTGGAAATAGAATATTTTGTTTTTATTTCACTATCACTTTTAAAGGGTATTCAAATAGTAAATTCCAAACATACTTCAATTTGGGATTGTCTTTATCCTTAGATTCCCCTATTTTTTTCTCGATTTATTCTATTTCTTCTCTAAATTTAGGAATCTTCTTGTCCCTATATACAGGTTGAGAATTATGTTATCTTATGAGATTCTTCTCACTAGTTATCTCATCCCAAAATTCTCAAGTGATATTACCTATCATATTAGCTTGATTATTTATTTTAGAAAATTTATAGGTAATAGAATCATTACAGCATGCATTCTGTTTTTATAGTCTTTGGATCTCCTAAACCAGTTCAGATAGTTGTGTAGCACGATCATTATTTTTGGATTTCAGATTCTAAATTTATTCTGAGTTTAGATTCCTTCTCTTGTCATTGGCTTTAATTTTTCTATATTTGTACAAATATTTTGTAGTTCTTTATCTTGGGAATAATTTTTCTCCCTCATATTATAATCCACATAAATAATCCTTTGATTTAATCCTTTTGTCTTGTTGAACTCAATTTCTAGTACTTGGATCCAAATATCTTGATACTTGTTTTCCTCTTTTAATTTTTGATCCAATTCCATTGACATATCAACAACATCTACTACTAGACTTCTTCAAATTTCTTCATAATCATTAGTTTCAACATCAATTGTCATGTTAGGTTATTCATTAATTCCAAAAACATCATTTAATTGATATGTATTCTCATAATATGATATGTTTTTTGTTCCATAAAACGAATCACACTCATTCCATAGATAATTTCACAGTGCGAAATTCCACCAAACCTCTAATTCTTCATTGAATTTTTTCAATTTTTCATTATAAAATGAGATAATAGTAAAATAAAACTTCAATTTTAACAATAAAATGAACCACATCAAAGAAAAAAATATTATAAATTAAACCAATGTTCTAATATCAATCGGTATGTCCAAAAGGGTCCTAGATCCCCTGATAGGGGGTGAATCTGGGTATGGATATTCTTTTCAAAATTCTTCTCACCCCACTGTATCTTTAGCTCTTTATTATGAGGTTCACTTTATTTTATCTTAAGTGTTTATGCTGATCTTGTTATTTTTTTATTTTTCTGATGATTATGCACTAAAATTAAAATAGGAAAGAAAGAACAAGAAACCACAGATTTGACTTGATTCACCCTCACTAGGCTACATCCAACAAGCATGCAACAAAAATTTTCCATTTTTGATAAATCTACTAAGGATAACTACCAAAAAAAATTGGTGTATATCACTTCTATACCCATTCTCACAACCTTATCAAGGTTTAGGGCATGCTCACTACTTTCCCAAGGGTCTCTCCCTAAGTCTCTTTCTCTGGATCACTACTAGTTGGAAGGATCACATTCTTCCTCTTCATTTTCTCACTATTCTAGGAGGGATTTGCCCATAGCTTATAAACATCTAGGTCCATTAATTATAAATGATGAATACTTTCACGACTATAGATAGATTCTCTATTTATGTTCCACCTTCACCAACTTTATAAATATCACTTTACCACATATCTGCTGGGAAATACTTTATAGACACATTCATGATTCTCACTACCTTTATTAAATATACCTCTTTCAAAAATCTCAAATATACTTTGTGAAGAAACCACATTTTGTGAAGCTCACATCTTTCATGAAGAACAATTGGCCTTCACAAAGCTTACAACTTTCAATTGTATTTTGTGGCCTTCATGAACTTCAATACTATTGTGATGCTCATAACTTTTTGTTGGAATTTATAAAATTCACGAAACAAATTTCTTTATAAACATTTTCACAAGAACACCCTTCATGAATCACCTTTATGAATCTAGTGCCATAGAATTTTCGTTATGCCTTGTTTCTTTTTTGAAGGGGGTAGACGCCTATTTATAGGCATTTCTGCTGATTATAGAAGCTTCCATCCACCTTAACACCATTTCATGATGCTCTCCCATTTCATCTGTGATGATCCCTAACTTCACAAAGAACAATAGAAATTTATCATTTAAAAAACATCTCATAGTCATTGATATTATCATCAAAACATTGTGCATTCGCAATGCTCCACTAATGATGATCCATACCTTCATGGAATCACCTTGTGTATGAAAGTTTTTACCACTTAAAAATAATTTACATATTTTTATTGGATATTTTTCAAAATATCATGTTCAAAATCTCTCTGGAACTCAACAAAATACCTTGGAAACATTTTTTTTCAAAAAAACGGTCAACCCAAAAACACTATCAAGTTACCTTTAGAGATTTTTTTCCAATATCATTCAGGATATATTCTATTGTATGTAACCCTTAATAAGTATCTGAGATCACCCTTATTTTTTCCCTACCCTAGTATTGAAGATGGTATCTTTTAATGATTTCACGGATACATAATATTTATTTTCACTTTGTTGTAATTTATGTTTTAAAATGTAATATCGGATTCAAGAATGTATCTATTTTACCTAGACTAATAAAATATTCAATCATTTAGGATATGATATCTTGTACCTTATTCCAATGTAATAAATTATCCATCAATTCAATGCTATTGTAGTCAGGGTATTTACACCAAAATTAGATGATAGGTTTTGAGTTTCAAACTAGCTGTATACTCAAAGATTATACACAAGGAATTCACTATCGATAAAGATCTGGAGGAGGATCAAGCATTTGGTTTACTTCTAAATTTTAGTACTCAGTAAAGTGGACCTCCTACAACTATGGTGAGTACATCTTCTAGTTATAGGATGAAAAAGACTGAGTATGTGAAGTATAGTAGTGGTATGCAGGTGGATTGAAGTATGAATTCTTTAGCCTCATTGGGAGGATATGAATGGATTTATTAGTCTGAGTAATTCAATGTAGGGTGCACCAGTCTAGTTCTCCAAAATGAAAAATTGTTGTCTTTGAATATGCATACATTAATAAAATCTAAATCAAGTGATGATAAGGAATATATATCCCTTTACCATGTTTTTTTTTCTCTTGGATCATTTAGTGGGAGCCTAATGGTTCTCTGAGATTGATCTTGGATCAACCTATCACTATCTATCAGTTGGAGAGGAGGATATCCCAAAGATGTTTTTTGAGAGTAGTTATAGTTTATATGAGTACTTGGTGATGTAGTTTGGACTGATGAATGAATTTTCAATGTTTATGGATATAATAGACATGATATTACACACATATATTGAATCATTCATCATGCTATTCATTGAATACATCATCATCTAGTTTCTGACCCCAAAGAAACATGTTAGGCATCTTGAGATAGTCTTAAGTACACTTTGAGATCATTATTTTCATGTTAAAATATCAAAGTGTAACTTTTTAACTTAGAATATGAAATTCTTAGGGCATGTGGTGTTTGATAAAATAATATATATATATACCAAGAAAAGTGGAGGTAGTGATGTCCTGGATATGGCCCTAGAATGTGTTCAAGATCATGGTCTTTTCTAGGTTTAGTAGGAAGTTACAAAACATTTATCTATTAATTCTCTCATTTATTAGCATCGATTATTATGCTAGTGAATAAGGATGTGATGTTCTAGTGGTTAGACCAATGTGAGAAAAAATTCCAAAATTGAAAAGGAGGTTGACTATAACTACATTGTTGATACTTATCAATCCATATATCGATTATGTTGTATATTGTGATTCATCAAGAATTATTTTGGGAGAAGTACTGATGTGGAGTGAGGATATAGTTACTTATGGTTCACATCAACTATGACTCCATCAATGTAACTATCATAATCAATACTTTGAGCCGAATGTCATAGTGACTACATTGAAGTGTTGGTGACAATTTCTCATCATCAATGGGTTTTATTTCTAAATAAAATATAAGAGACCTTGATATTCTTCACACGATGGGACATAAACATGTGGAAGATGCATGGGGTAGATTATATTTATATGCTCTACTTCGATATAGATTATGTACCTGGTAAGGGTAACATAATTTTAGATTCTATTAGTCATATAATGTAGGATCTTAAGGAATAGACTCTATAGGATTAGTGGCACCTAATGACCCTGTTGGATGATTAGATGATGAATGATTTTAAGGATCAGGGATTGATTACATGTGCTCTATAGGTGGTCACATATTCCTTGGTATACCAGGTAAAGTGTGCATAAGAGACCAACCCTGAGTGTGTTGTGATTTGGATATAGCTATCTAGTGGTAACTTGATACTTGGGTGATCATTATAGGGTGACAATATGATCCTTGTACATGGGAGAGTTTTTGTCCCTATTTCTGTAAAGGATTAGGTGATGTGGGACTTCTATACCTCTATGTGGGAGGTACATCCTGGTGTGAAAAATATGTACCACAACTTCAGAAAACAATTCTGGTGGATAGGGATAACGATTGATATTGTTGGTTTATTTTCTAAATGCCTTACTTTCCATAGGATAAAGGACAAGCACCAACATATTAGTGGACTAATCCAGACACTTTATTTGTCCATATGGAAGTGTTAATACATCATGATATAATTTTTTTATGGGGTTAACAAGACCCCAAGAATTCATGTTGATGTTTATTAACTGTAGATCGGCTGAAAAATGTTTTTTATTTCTTTTTGATCCATGAGACTAACTCAGTAAATGATTCGGGAAAGCTTTTTCCATGAGATAGTATACTTTTATGGATTTCCCCTAAAAATAATATCTTATATAGATGAAAATTTTGCATCAAGATTTTGGAAGTGCTTGTAGAAGGCCTTGAGACTCAACTAAGATTGAGTATCGTGTACCACCCTCAGACAGAAAGATAGTCTGAGCAGACGATTTTCATACTAAAGTATATTCTTTGGGATTATTACCTATACTTTGGTGGATCTTGGGATAATCACATATCCTTGGATGAGTTTAATTAAAACAATAGTTATCAGGATTGAATTTAGATGCAACCTTGTGATCCTCTTTATAATAGTTTGTGTCATTCACTGCTCTATTATAATGAGTTTGGTGAGGTAGAAGTTATGGGGAATGGTATGGTACAAGAGACCTCTGAGATATAGAAATTGGTTCAGAAAATATTGATCATAGATCAAATTTAAAAGATGAAACATTCCACCCATTAGAGGAGACCATTGTATTTTGTTATAGGAGACTGGATTTTTTTAACAATGACTCCTTATTTAGGCCACTGGAATTTTAGAAAGCAATGGAAACTAGTGTTATGGTATTTTGGGCCCTTTAATATCACCGAACGAGTTGGGATAGTGGTGTAAAATCTTGAAAATTATTCTTAAAAATATGTTATACATGATGTATTTCATGTGTCTCAACTATGGAGGTACATTATTGATCCTACACATGCCATCAACTATGTATATATTATGATAGAGCCTGGCACATCATTTTTGTAGTGCTTGGTTTTGATTATAAACAAGATTAAGAAAGTGCTTCAAGGGAAGACAGTACCACTAGTCCAAATTTTATGGCATCGTAGAGGGAACCTAGAGGAGACTTGGGATTGGGAGGCTAATGTTCAGGCTCAATGGAACAATTGTTTAGAATAACATTTGAACATACTTCTCAAGGATAAGAAGTCATTATAAGGGGATAATTGTAATAAAAAATATTTCATTCAATGAAAGAGATGTTAAGTTTATAAAATTCATGATTCTACTTTCACTCTTCTATGTATGGGTGATTAAGAGGATGACATTTGGTGTATAAGGGTTTGGATTTTGAAAGTGGGAGAGTTGAGGAATGTATTGACCTTGGGGTGGATGTAAAATAGACAATTGGTAAATATTGGAACCCACCAATAAGCTATTTTAATTCTAGTAAGTATTCTCTCAATAGAAAACCCCACCATCTAATCGGTGGCCAAGGTAGAATATTTAGAATTTTACTCAACACACTGGCCCATCGGGTTTCTATTTTGAACTATGTGAGGTTTCAATTAATTCATACCACAAGATTATATTTCTATTAATTTTTGACCCCCTAATTATCCAATTATAAACTATATGGCCATAAGATAAATTTTAAACGTCCTCTACTTAATCTTGGCACTCCAATTATTCTCCACTGGGATTTTATTAATTGAAACAACATTTCAATGATAAATTAGTCAGTTTTCATTAGATCCATGTCAAAATAATTCTTCATATTTGAATTATGTGCATAGTTTTTTGTCAGATCATTGAATTACATGAAGATCAAAAAATGTTTTCTTCTTCTATTTATAGATCATTTTTAGATCTATCACACTGATGATGCTTCTTGATTATATTGAGATCTACCATTAAAAAAATATTCTATGTTTAAGTGTTTTGAATAATATTTATATACCTCTTAGTGATGAAGGATTTAATATATATTCTTAATCAATTTATGATTACATGGTAGATAAGTCAAGGATTTGATATATTAATGACAACCCCCTTTTACTGAAGTAAAGTTTATTATGAATGGTATATTTTTCTAAGTAGGTTTCTCTATAATGATCATCATGAGATCTTATTCTTCTTAATTATCATCTTTAATCTCTTTTCCAATGATATATTTATGATGGATCAATCATCATTGGATAAACCTAAGTTCCTCTTCTATAATTGGAAAGGAATTCATGATTCGTTCTTTATTCAAAAATAAATCTGATTAATTATCATCCCTTCCATTAATATACCTCAAAATTGATTATGTTGATGGACTTAATAAGGAATGTGATTATAGAATGACCTTATTAAAATTTAATTTTATTGATTCTCTATTCTAGAACTCATTCATAATGAACTGAAATCCAATTTAGACGTCCTTGACATGTGATTTGTTCTTTATAGGCATGTAACATGTTCAGTGTTTGATTCTTTAATGATCCTCGGAGTTATTATTCAGTAACCTTGAGGTAGGAAGTTTCTTACTATTTTATTACCTTTTATTCTCTTTTTTCATTGATTCCTCTTATGTTGGAATGAAATGTTGTGATTGATTTATGGTGATTCGTTTTGGGTGTTTGTGTTACCGTGATACCCATATATGATCCTTGTTTATATAAGCATTGCTAGAGTAATCAGTTACCATATTTGATGACGATAACATGATGTTATATGATGCTACTATATTTTAATGATTCCACAATATGATTTTATTATTATGATCTGACCTATTATGTGCATTACCATGTCATTTGAGGATTCTTGTGGTATTCAAGATAGGTGAACAACATGGTATGATTTCCCCATATAGTGGGAGTGTGCATGACATGCTATGAAGATGATGGTAAACCCCTACATGAGGTAGAAGAATGATATCCTTATATCCTAGATAGAACTAAATTCCTTGAGGATTTTAAGGAATGTGTCAAAAATCGATGTCTTATTGATTCCAAGTAGCATGTCCACTCAATTCCTTAAGGATTCCAAGTGACATCTCTCCAACCGTGTTCCTAGTTCTTAATATTTTTACAACTTCATGATAATACTTACGAAATGGATTCAAAGTATGTACAACCAGGTCTTGTGGTGTCTTGGATAGAAAAGGGGTGGTTAGTAGATGATTGTTTATAATTTCTTGCACATTTATTTTCATCAGAGAATATACCTATTATACATGGTAACATTTGTAGAGGACACATTGGAAGTGTCCCATAGTATTTCATTACTCACATCCTATATGGGAATTTTAATGTTTGTTCTGACTTCATGTATAGGGATTCGGGTAAGGGAAATGGGCCAACGAATGATGATTGAGTAGAGGAGCAAGGAACAAGTGACAGGACCAGGACTGACTCTAATGAATTCCACAAAAAAATTATTTATTACCTGCCTACACATTACTCAAGTTTTCCCTTCCACTTTAGAATGTTTATATAATTTTATAGCACTTTTATTTTTAAAATTATTTTTCTTCCATATTATTTACTTTGATTTATTATATATCTTTTTATAATTATATTTTCAAGGAAATGATACTAATGGTATAGTCTCCCCACAATCGGTATTCAAACCCTTGCTACTAGTCAGAAGCCTCTTGCATATGGGGAAGAACACATGAGGTCATGTGACTCTTAGGATTATAATAAGTAGTTTAGGTTGGGGTGATACATCAAGCATCACAACCCAAACCCTATAGTGGATCTTGTATCATAGCTTTCACCCCACAATGGATTGAGTATCATAACTCACATCCCATGGTTGATCGAGTATCAAAACTCATGTCACATAGTTATATCATGTAATATAGGTCATTAAACAATGAATTAGAGGAATATATTAGAACCCATACATTATATAATAATAAACCATACTTCTGTGTGACACATGAAATCAATCATATATCATATATTAAAAACATACCCATGTAATGAAAATGGGATACATAACAGTTTCAAAATAGATCAAATAAAATGACATTAAGAATTATATCAGTTGATAAAAAAAATTAAATATCACAAAATAATTATATCATAAGATAATTTAAAGGAATAACTCATGAATCATAACTATATAGTTGTATATTATTTATATATAAAGAGTAAAATGGAATAAAAATTAAAAAAAAATTCTTAATGATTGTAAAATATTTTTGTAATAATGAATTTTCATTTCACATTTAAAAATAGTTTTTGAGATGTGTAAAGAAGATTTTTTTTATAAAACATTATTATAAAAAGTACCAAATAATTAATCATTGAAAATAAATAAATCTCAATTAAATAAAAGGGGATTGAAAGATACAAAATATGTGAGAATAAAAATAAGTTTCATTTTTAATTGTTTTAGGTTGTTTTATTGATAAACCTACATAAGTGAAAAATTTATAAAAATTATGTATTAAGATATATAATATATAGATTATAGAATATGATCCATATTTATCTTGAAAAATAAGATAAGGAAATATTTATGTATATAAATAGTATGTTTATAGAGGAAAAGATTCATTAGAAAGGATTGGAAATATTATTCACAATGTTATATTTTTATGAAGTAAGTGGTCCATAAAATAAAAGGATTAAGAAATAAAAGATGTAATTTTCACAAAAAAATAAATATGGAATAAAAAAATAAAATCATAGAGTATAATAAGCTAAACATATAAGAAAATATTAAAATAGGAAATATTTTGACTCAAAGAAAGGAGTTTGAGTCAAGAAAAACCATTACGTATTTGGTATTAAAGGAATCAAAAAAAATATGAAGTAAAATCATGAAAAGGACTTGTAAATATCATTTATGAAATTTTAATAATGATAGGATAAGTTAATGTGGTGTTATGTTCACCATATAATAAATAAACATGGTGGACAACATGAAACATGTTTTAAGGAATGAATACTAAGACAAAGAACTCTTACCTAGGATTCCTCCTTGGTCTGACACACTCTAACATCATATATAATAAATTAAGGATAATTAATCATCTATTACATACAATTATTTATGTAAATTAAATTTTATATTAAGATTTTATTTTATGTTACATAGTTGTTAATTTTTTTAGTTAATATTGTTCATTGACTATTAGTAGTTTCAACTGTTCCTTATTGGTCTTTGATATAATGGTTTTAGTCATCATTACATGTTCCTGAGTTCATCATTTACTGAGTTTTATAGGTAATATAATATAAGTTTCATAATTATTTATGATGTTATAGGTTCAATCCATGTGATTTTTGGGTACGGTTCTCCAATATAAAATTCATAACGTTCTTGTTTTAGTAATTTTTAACAAATAAAAGGTGGTAAATTTATAATGAGTTAAATATTAGTATTACTATTAAAAAATTATTAAACCCTATTAAATTAATCATTACTGAATTATATTATCATAATTTACATTTTTTCATCATTCATGATATAATAATGATAAAGACGTTCATTTAGGTGGAAGAACCAACTCAAATAAGAATGCATTATAACAAATGAATTAAAATAAAGATATGTTATATTATGACAATATTATTTTAAAATAATCTTTTAGATATTAATAGATAATGATTTGAATGTTTAATGAGTTCTAGGAAGAGTTTAAGTGATAAAGTAAAGACAAATTAAAGAAGAACACCTTACTTTGATGAAATCACTCCTCATGATGACTTCCCACCGAACAAAGGACGTAATCCTCCTTCCTTTAACTTTGTCCTTGAAAATGTTAGAAAGGAATATATGAGATTAAAAATGGGTAGGGTTTAAATAATTATTTTAGGTAATATATTGGTTTAGAAGGGGTATAGGTGATCTATTTTTATATGTCAAAACGAAGGATGTCTCCTTGAAATCTTAAGTTGGGTGAGGGGTAAAGATGGAATCACAAGAGAATTAGGTTAGTTGGGTAAATAAATGTTAGTGAGACATAAGGGATTCACTCCCACACCAAAAAAATTTCTTCTAGAAAGATTTTATTTTATTTTTATTATTATAAATTTGATCCACTTTATGTTACCCCTTTCCCCCCTTTACCTTGTTTAAATATTTACCATGGTAATTATTTTTTAAATGAAAAAAACACCCCTATTAATTAATTTAGACATGATGATACCAAATTTTGACTTAATTTAAGTTTATTCAATATATAGATATTATATAATTAACTTTTAAATTAAAAAATAGGATATATAGAAAAAAATTACAGGAAAACGACATTATAAACATTAATTATTTTTATTCTCATTTTTTATAAATTAATAATTCAAATGAGTGTTAATATATTTATATATATTTATATTAAATAATTTTCATCATTTAAAATGTATAAATATCATTTATTCATATAAAAACATCATATAACTTATAAAAAATCTTTAAGAATAACTTTTTACCTTTACCATGGTAACTAACTTTTACCTCGGTAACTTATCTTTCTATCTAAAAAAATTAAATTATTTTATAATATGAATATTTTAATTCTAAATATGAAATAAATTTTATTATATTCAATTTATAATTATGATAAAAAATATTCTTTAAATAAAAAACATATAATGTATAAAATAATTTATAGAAAATAATTTATTGAAAAAAAATGAATTTATTCTTATAACATTCCATTTAATAAGCATTATATAAATGATAAATTGTTTTTTTAAATTATCAATAAATTTCATTAAAAAAGTTATTTATTAGTGATTAATTTAATTTATTAAGACACAAATACATTACAAATAGAAAAACAATTCATTAAAAAACACCTCATTTTCCTCTTAAATTAATTGATCTTCATTTATAACCAATTTATAATCAATATATGAATTATTATTAATTTATATATATATATATATAATAAACCTATTTAATTTAATATTCCAAATGTGATAAATTTATTTTTTAAATAAAAACATATAATATAAAATAAAAATAATGTTTTTAAATAAAATAATTTTGTTTATATGTATATATATACTGAATTAGTTATTTATTATAGTTACTTAATTATTTATTTTGTATGATTTATTTACTTAAATAATAATTCATTTTTATGAAATCATCTTATCGAACCCATTATTTAAAACTAATAAGTTTAATACAATTTTATATTTTATAAAAACAAGTTCTTTAAAATAAAAGGTATATTCATAAATAATTATTATCTTTTAATTCAATTAAAAATTATTTGTTTTGTTTCTGTTGATTTATTTAAAATTAAAATATAAATATTTTACATCTAGATAAACTTTATGTTTATTAACTATATACCATTAATTAAAAATAGGAAACATGTTGGCTTGTATTATACTCAATGGCTATATACCTCCTTATAATTGTTATATAATGGCTATATTACCCCAGATACAACCTATAGATTTATTTCATTATATCTTATCAAATCATTCCCATTATTCTTATAGTTTTTATTGTGATTTTTATAACATGCTTTCTCCATTCATGATGTTTTTTCTATAATTGTAGGTTTGGTTCAACTAATGGTGATTCTTAAGGGTGAACACGATCCAATAGATTTTTTAATTTTAAGGATAATATTATTTTCTCTTTATTTAACCCTTTTAATTTATAAACTTTTAAGCAATTTAATCACTCGTGGTGTAAAATAATCCCTAGTATGCATCACTAAGTTTCATATACTTTTGTTGTAATGTTATATTATGAATGAATAATGTAACAACATGACTTTAGTAACCCAGATCTTGTGGTTATTTGATTATATTATCACAAGATAAAAGATATCACATATTAAAGAATAAAATAGTTTAGTATTCTTAGGATAATAGATACATATTTGATTTACACATTACATTTTAAAATAAGAAATAAAACTTTATATTATAGTGATAACTTTATAATTTCTTTTAGAATTTCCTTGAAATGATTCATAAGTCCCTTCTTAGTAACATGAGGAATGTAAAACATATTAAAGGGTGATATCAAATGCTCTGTAAGGTAAATCATAATGTTAAAGCTATCATAGGATAAATAAATCATGAAAATATGGGGGAGATAAAAATAAACAAATATTCCATATAACTAATATTATAAAAATTAGACTAGATCCATGGATGACATAGAAACATAAATAATCACATAGATTAAAAAAAATTATTTTCATAAGGTATAATGTATAATGTCAGACATCATAATATTATCACTAATTCCTCATTCAAATACACCATAGGTAAATAATTATAGAATATTCTAAACACCAAAACAAGTTTCTCTCAAGAGACCTATCGATGAATCGAATGGTTATAATGGGTGTCACCTATCACTTACAAATTCTAATGCATTCATCATATGAAAGAAATGAATAAAAATTCAATAAATAATCAAAATAACATATGCATTGAAATACAAGAATATGAAATGTTAATATTTTAGAACAACAAGATCATAAGACATATAGATAAATAAGTTTGATGGTATCATTATATTGTGTCCCAATTTAGTCATAATATTATTTGAAGGATGTTAACATAGTTGAAAATACTTTTAGAATATTACCAAAACATATCTTGATAAAAATACCCTTTTCATTTAGAAATTAATTATTAAAAATCTATGAAATTCCAAATATTTTCATATAAAATAACCATGGAAACTAGTAAGGTACGTTTAAAATTATAGAATAGTCATGATGATGGGATAATTAGTTCTTACTATGAATGTTAAAATAAATATTATGTTTACACCTTAGGAAAAAAGTACCTCATTTTAAAAATTACAAGAATATTCCTTTTAAAAAAATTATAGAAAGATAAAAATAGGATAATATGACTTTAATAAATCATTTTATAAATGTAAAATATTTCTTGAAAACATTTAAGAAAATATGGACATGGAAGAAAAATATTACTGACTGAATATAAAAACAAAATCCATTTCCCATTAAAACATTATTTATTAATTTTAAGTAATTATATGTAATAAATTTAAATAAAAACATGTAATTTAAAGAAATATCTATATAATAAGATAATATATTGGTTTTAAGTTAAAAATATCATATAATTCCCCCAATTAAAATGTAAACCTAAACAACTTCAAATAAGGAAGAGATTGTGAAATAAACCCTTACTTAAAGTTTGAATTTACTTATAATTTCTTTTAACCTCTTATAAAATAAATTTAAATTTATTATACTTGTATAAAATATCCATATACATTATTATAATACCACAAATTATCCACTTATAACATTTCAATTCCCATTTATTAATAATTATTTATTAATATTTTTGTTTTGGAGTGTTAACTGTTACATTTTTCATGTAAGATTTGGTTTAGTGGTTTCTATCCTTGCATCTTGATCAGGGTTAAATCATATAAGAAACATAATAATTTCATAAGTATCATATTTAATCATTATATACACTTTTATAACCATTAATATAAAGTAGGGATGAAAAATTAATTATGTTGGTTCATTGAGACGGTAGTTCATACGTTAGCACGAATGATATTTCCACTTTTTAATGGATGGAATGAAAGAAAGGTAAATAATTATTGAATTTTACAAAATCATTATTTTATAAAATATATCATATGAATTTATTGAATCTATCCTTATTACTCTCCATGTAAAGAATAAATGAAAAATGAATTACATCACTTCATGTGGGTGGTAGTCCACACGTATGCACGAGCGACGTTATCATTTCCCAACGGATCAAAAGGAAAAAGATAGATAATATATTATAATAAAATAAGAATAATTATGTCATAAATATAATATATATTCATTATTTATACCTTTATAACCATTTATGTAGATTGGGGAGGAAAACATTACACTGCTACATGGAGATGATATGTCGTACGAATACATGACTGATGTTTTAATTTTTTATAGAATGTAAATGTGGTATAAAATGGTTGTACCCTGATCATAATAGAATATAAGTGTATTTATGATACTTGAAACATTATTTATCATGTATATAATATATTTATAGGAAATATAATCAGAAATAGACTCTAAAAGAGTCTGTAAAGACAATTACCTCTTCTTTGAGAGACCTCATATGGCTTACACCTTAAGCTTTATAAGGATGGTATTAGAAGAAGAATATGAAATTCTCAAAAACTAAGGTAAAGAATATAGAAAGGATTTGGGTAGAAATTGAATGATATATAGTTCTCATGGTTTGTGAATAAGGGTGGAGAATATATTTTCGTATATAAGCGAGGGGAGGTGCACACAGGGAATTACTTAAATATTTAAATAATATAAAAAAATTGGTTTTGAAAGAAGAAAAATTGACATAAATTCGAAGTTAAGAAAATATTAGTTGTAAATTTATTCAACATATAATATTTAGACAATTTTATGTGTAATTATTACTCTAATATCATATTTTAACTCACTAGTACCCCCATTTTAACCCTAATCGCGGTAGTAAATTTTTATTGTTTGTACTATTAATTATAACAAAAAATTTAGTTGAAAATATTAAATAAAATTAATTATTATAATTAATGAAATAAAATCCATTTAAAAATATTTAATTTGAATAATTGTTATAATTTTATTTTAATATAAGTGCACAAAACACAATGAAATCATTTTAAGAAAAATGTTTATTTTAAGCATAAAAATAATTTTGCAGAAAAATAAAGTATAATGTTGATTAAAATGGAATTAATTGTACTGTGTTAAATAAAATGAGACTTAATTTTATTTAAAACCAAACCAAAATATAAATTAAACTTTTAAATTCTTTATTAATACAGAAGAATAGAAAATAATTTTTATTTAAACAAAATCATTACATAGATTCCCAAAATGTTAATAATATATTTCTAAGTTCAACATTATATTTTCATATTATATATATTAAAAATTAAATATATAGTTAATCTATATTAAATAATGATATTTTGATTTATTCTTATATCATTCTAATGTCATAATATTTACAGTTTTTTTAAATTCGACATTTTTCACTATTCACCCAAAAATTAACTATTTTTGAAAAATATCAAAAATTCTCCCTAACATAATTTTGTTATGATGAATTAAAAAATATAATACATTTCATAAAAATAAATTTATAAAAAATTGGAATTTTTTTTGTCACATTCCTGAATAAATTTATATGCATTTTCTTATTATTTCTCTAGAAAGAAAAACTTACCGTAATTGAAGCCTAGATATAACATTCTTCCCTCCTTAAGAAATATCATACTTGAAATTTTTATAATGTCATATCATGAATATTTGTGGGTATTTATTAATAATAACTTCTTCATGTTCCCATGTCACCTCTTCTATCTTGTAATTTCTTCAAATTACCCTTACTAGTCGAGTAACCCAATTCCTTAACACTTATTATTTAGTGTTAAGTATCTGGATAGGCTCTTTATAGTAAAATAAATTGGGTTCAAAATATATTTCCTTATAGGTGAGAGAATTAATTGGGTCACACGTGTACTTTCTCAATAAAAATATATGGGAAACAACAATAACTTTAGAGAGGCTGGGTCGTATTTCCAAATAGTAATCCAAAAATCATATTCTCTCTAAAATTCTAAAGGAGTGATGCACATAGGGAATAGAATCCATTTCTTTTTGAATCCTATTATACCATTTCACAGAGATACCTTCAATAAAACATGATCTCTCACGTGAAATTATACATACTTCCTTTAATTATTGACATAAATTTTTAGTATACTTTGATCTCCTTTAATATGATTTTGAATAGTATTTACTTTCACTATTTTCTCCTCAATAATATTTGGTCCTAAATTATTCCATTCACTAACTTGATTCCAATGAGTTGAATTACAAAACATCTTTCTATAAAATTCCTCATATGGTTCAATTTGGATACTTTAATAAAATATATTATTATATGTAAATTTTATCAAAGGTAAATACTTATCCTAAGTACTTATAAATTTGTTCGAACATGACCTAAAATTACCTTCTAATTTTTTAATAGTCTTTTCAAACATCCCAACATTTTGAGGATGATAGGTAGTTCTCAAATGTAACTCAGTTTCTAGAGCCTTCTTAATAATCTTATATAATTTCAATGAAAACCTTTTATAACAATTGGATTTGATATAAATAGGTTCACTATAAATTATACTAAATTCATTAATATTGAGCCACATGATTCACTCAAGAGGGAGATATTCCCTTATAAAAAAGAAATATGTGGACTTTATAAAGAAACCAAAAATAACCCATATAGAATCAAACATTCTCGGAGTCTTTGTAAATCCAATGATGAGTTACATAGTAATATAATCATGTTTATAAATAATAATAGTTATAGGTTTCATGAATTCTTTAGGATGTTGTCTATAATTCTTTACCAATTTAAAATCCAATCATCTTGAGAAATATTCTACAATTTCTAATTTCATATAATCCCACCAAAGAATTTCCTTCAAACCTCAAAACATGTTGGTGCTACTAGAGTATATAAATAAATTTGAGCTATGATCTTCATTTGATAATTCTATTTTTTGATTATCAATTGATGGAGCACATATCCTCTTTCCAAATTTAAAAATATCATCTTCATAGATGAAGTCTACCAACTTCCAATAATTCTTTACTTCGATTTTCTTTTGAATATTTTTATTATCAAATTTTTATCTTTTTATTTTCTCCAATAAGAATGGTTTGGAAATTATTTAGAATAAATATGTTGTATCCCCTTCCTTGATTATTCCCAAATCCAATATTAATAAATCAATAAAAGAATTCTCTTTGAAAATTCTCTTTTTAGTAAAAAATCCATGATCTTTCCTACTCAATACATCTTCCACCTTATTTCTTATTTGAAGTTTGAAGTGTATTTAGAAACCATACTACATGGGTAGTTTTAAACAACTATTTTTCCTCATGTTGACATATTTCTTAGAAAATGTGTATTTAAAACTTTTTTTATCTATATATATTTCGCATCGTTCACCATAAAGTTAATGCCTCAATATATTCAGTAGAAATATTATGGATCATAACTCAATATCATGGGTTGCATAATTATTTTAATGAATATTTAACTACATTTATGCATAAACAACAACTTTATCATTCTATATAAGGACACGTCCATGTCCTTTATTTGATTCATCACTATATATCACAAATTAATCCCTTACAAATAGTAAATTTAATATCTATGAATTAACTAATATCATACACCAGTATTTAAAACTTTTATAACATTCTTAATACTATTTTAACATAACCCCTTTTCATGTAAACTTGGTTAATGGGTTAACTAAACAAGTCAAATTTTGAACAAATCATAGATAGTAATCTTCTAATCTGTGGAAACTACGTATGTTAGTTATATTCATTAGTGTTTTTGATTCCATCAATATATTTTTCTTATATGTATCAACTAATATTTCGTCCTTATAGAAAATATGGATAAGAAAAGAAACTTTCTGAAGATATAATTTTCATTTTTTAAATTTTCTATATAACTAATTTTCACAAAGATTATTATGAATTATTCTAAAATGATACTTATAACCATTATATCATTTAGATTAAATCAAGATATAATCAACAAATAACACAATGAAATTATCAGGATAACCCATGATTACATGTTTATCATATCCATAATAATATAAGATGCATTATTCAATCCATAGGGAATTAATATAAATTCATAATGTTCATACCTCATATGAAATTTCATATTTGCAATATCTTCATTCTTTACTCATAGTTGACATAATCAAAACAAAGATCATACTTTTAAAAATTGTTATCTCCTTGGAGTTGATCAAACGCGTCATAAATACAAGGTAGAGGAAACTTAATCTTTATATTAGTGGTATTGATTTCCCTATAATCAATGCACAACCTCATAGACCCATCTTTATTATTAACAAAAAGAATAGGGAATACCCATGGTAAAACAATAGGGTGTATAAATCCATTATCACACAAATAATTTTGTTGTTTCTTCAGTTACACTAATTGTTATGTATCCATATTATAGGGATTCTTAAAAATAGGTTTTTCATTAGGGGTTATATCAATGAAAAAATCAACTTTATACTCAGGTGGGTGTCTAGTTATTTCTTTAAAAAAACACATCAATGTATTCCTACACAATATATACATCCTATACTATAAGGATAAATTTTCCATTCAGAGGTTGTGTATTCTATTTTTCTCTAAGCTTTTCATTAATATTTTTTACTTCAGGTGGATATAGACATGGATTAGATTATTTATTCTCGTCTCTGAAGGTAATGGACTCCATAACTCCATAACAAATCATAATCTTCTTCTCTCATCAATAAATTATCACTTTATAATTTGAAACCCAATCCATACAATTTATTATATCATTTTCATACATATTTATAATAATCAATTTTAAAAATAGGGTATGTCTTTAATACCCTAAAATCTTAATATATGATTATCCTTAAATAATTAAATGTGTTTGAGAGCTTTTTACATAGGCAACACCAAACTAAAATGATAATGAGATATCTTTAGTTCAATAAAACATAGTCATTAAATTTGTGAGAATGAATAGGATAAACTACTCTATGGAATATTTATATAAATAAAATAAACTCTACATTTAATATGATTGAAATTCAATTGGTATAGCTGAAATGACTGATACGATCATTTTATTCTTAGAAAAGTTTTTTTCTAAATATTTTATTTTTTTATATGATATGAATTTATATTTAAAGAAAATTTTGATTAATTATAATAAAATATATTTTATAAGAATAGTTGGTTAATACTAAATTAATTGAAAAATGATATGAAAAATGAATGAGAATGGTTATGATTTAAAAAAATCTATTTTATTATAAAAAAATCAATTATATATCATATTTTTATTTAAATGTTAAATTTTTTAATTTTTTAATTTTAATTTTATAAATTTATCATTATTTAAGTATTCATAATAATAATATTTTCTTAGGATAGAATTTTGGGATTTTTCTAAAAATAATTATTTTTAGGTTAATAATTTAAAATATTTCTTTTATAAATAACATTCCTTTTATTAAATTATTAGTATATAATATGAATTTTGAATTCATAAAATATTTCTATAAGGATAAATATATATTTTATAATGGATTTAATAATTTTAAAAATGTTTTTTGTAATCTTAAAACTTGTATTTGATATTTTAGAACAAAGTAATATTTTCTCAAAATTTGTTTTTATTACATTACACATTTAATTTTAAAATTAATTTTTATCACTTTTATAAATTGAATATATTTAATTATAATTAAAATTAATAATAATTGGGTTCAAATTATATAATAAGGACCACTTTATTTTTAGTCATAAATATTAAGTTACCTTAGATAAAAAGTAGTTATCAGGGTAAAACATTAAATGGAAAAAGTAATAATTCAAGGGGTATAAAGATAAAAACATGTTATAATTTAGTTTTTTATATATTTTCAACCTTATCTCACCCTAAAATCAATTATTTTTCTATTTTTTGTGTCACTTTACAAGTTTAACATGTTCTCCCCTTATCTTAAGTTAAAATATTAATAAAAAATGTCATTCTCATTACTTATAAAAGGGGCCTCTCACCACCTCTCCATGGAACTCCAAAAAAATCATTTTACATCATAAAAATTACCCCTTTTAATTAATCAAGAATAATATTTCATTATATTGAGATTATAGCCAAGATAAATTAGCCTATTGTATCCATTTCCAAGGTATCTTCCAAGAAAATCAAAACGTTCTCAAAGTGAGTAATCATTTTCCATATTTAACTTCTTTCTTTTCTATATTTTTTCCATTTATAATTTCTAAATACCAATGTAATGAAATAAATATTTTTTATATACTTAATGTTATAATTCTATGGTAATAATCATTATTCACATTTCCCTTTCTCTATTATGAAAATTGAATCCATAATTTATGTGTGGTGCAGACTACCACCTCCATGATGCAACATGTTTCATTTTCCATCACCCCCTACAAGGATAGTATAAATGGGGAATTTAATAGATAAATATTATTTTTATATCATTTTTATGGTTTTAAATTAATAAACAATATTAATCCTTCCTCTAATTATATGAAAATTAAATCATCATCATCCATGCATATGTGCGGACTATCGCCTCCATTGAATGGTGTATTTAATTTTTTCATTAAATATTTTCAGGTATAAATATAAGGATTCCATTAAATGATAAATATTATTTTTATGATATTTTTAAGGTTTTAGTATGACAAATTGTAGAACCTATTAATGATATGATCAATAAACAATTATGAATAATTCAATCTAGAAGGGGTTTGGCTTAGTGGTAAGCTCCCCGTAATCCTACATGAAAAATGTGGGTTCAAAACCCATGGAGAATAGGTATTGTAGTAGTACTATAGTGATACTATAGTAGTGGTTAGCAACAACAGGCACTGTAGTGGTGGCAAGGCAATGTAGCGGTGGTAGGACATTGTAGTAGTGGCGGTATTGTGTGGGAACTATAGCAGGCGTGTACTTTAGCAATACTATTCATAGAATGGGCCTTGATCTAAACAATTTGGTCATACGGGCCATGTAATGGGCTATATTCCTAGTAGGACGTCGGGATATGTAATGGGGCTCCCTCTAACCAATTTAAAGAGGGATTTTCTTTTCTTTAATAATAAAATGAGGCTTCAACCCCATGTTTTTAAAAAATAATAATAATAATTCAATCATTTAAAACCAGTGTACTAAGAGGAAAATAATCTCTTTATTATAAGTAAATAATTTATATATGTTATCTTCTATTTATACTTATATATCAAAATAATAATAATTAAATAATATCATTATGCTTCATTTATAATGATAGGTCATCTAAACCATGTCATACTCAACCATTAATCATGGTAGGTTTATGTTTCAGTCAGTTTAACCAACAACTTGAAAAATACTATGAATTTTTATCATGGATGAATATAAAGAATTATTTAATGTTATAATATGGTCAAAATATTTAAAATATTATTTTTTTATGCTATTTTTATATCAACATTCAAATCCTTAATTGATAAATCACCCTTTATTCATTAAGAATCACTAAAACATGCTTGTCACTGATTTTATCCTCATGGATCATAACCAAAACTACCTTGAAATTAAATTATATATTTATGAAGTATTTTTAAGCATCTATTATCATAACTTATATGATATAATAGTGATGTAATTTGGAAAAATTATATATACAAACACTACTTTTGAAAAAATAGTTCAAAATGATAATGATTTATTACCCCTGATGTTCAAAATTAGTAAAAACTAACTAATATGTGTGTGTGTGTGTGTGAAATTATTTTAAATGAAGAGTATAAATGTTAATATTTTTGAATAATGTTCCCAGTTATGTATTTAATGAACTTAATTTAATTAATCAGGATGGTTGGTGCAAGAGCATAATGAATCAGCACCGCGGTAAGGGTTTTGGTCTCAAATTCATCTCTTTGAGACGTGTTTGGTATTATGTACCTAATTTCACTTATGTGGTGTATATAATTACTATTTGATATATCATATCCTAAATTATATTTTAATAATTTTATTTTAAGTTCAATTACAAGCCCTTCTCTTTTAAGTAGTTTTGATTAAAATGTTACTCAAGCCGCAAAGGTACTTTGTCTCAAAATTTAATTTCTTGAGACATATTTATGTTATAAACCATGTTTTAATATGAATTTTTTATTCAATAAAAATGGATATATATTTATCAAATAATTTTTTATTCATGGGAAATACTAAGATAAATCAGTTTCTTTTTATCAAATTTATTTTTACACTATTGTTACCCTGGTTGTAAGGATTTTTCATAACTCGATTTTCATTCATTGAGTTATGATACTTTCTATTATAATTATTTAAAATAAGTTGGATAATTTATAACCTTTTATTATGTTACTTTTTATTTTATTTATTCAAATTACTTCCACAAAACAACACCTTATTGAAATATTTCTTACTTTAAGGAGTATGTTTTTAACTCATGGTTCCTTTACCTGGGTAATATTGTTTTTTCATGAACTTATTTATTATATACTTGGGTTGTTCTACCATAATATTTTAGTATATGGAAATTATCATAACACTATAGGTAAATAAAATATTTTTATAGAAATTAATGGTTTCTTACTCTTCTTACAATGTGAGTTTCAAAAAAATGTATTTTTAAAATAATAAAAATGGATTTTCCTTTCACTTTAATATGTTTTGTCTTCTTATCCTCATTTCTCCGAGATAAGAAATATGTTTTCTAAATGACCCATTATGGGATATTCTTTTTAAATTTAATTTTTTTCTAAATCTTTCACATTTCCTACCCAAAATGTTCCTTTGAAAGTGACATGTAAATTTTTATTTTATGTAAATGTTAATATGTTTTTCAAATAGGTCTTTTATGTTTTTTGATTATATTTACGTTTAAATTTTCAAAATTATTTACCCCAATGGGGTTTATATTTCATAATTTATCCTCTAATATATATATATATATATATATATATATATATATATCTCATTTGATGGATTGAACTCATAGTGTAAAAGAATTCAAATCTTGATCACTTATTTTGTGATACTGTTTGAAGCATTCTTTTTTTAGGGTATTTTTCATTTATGTCAACACAATTCTTTGTTAATTTTTTATGTTAGGGATATATTATTCTACAACCATCCACCTTATTTCTATAGACAACTTATGAACATGTTATTCTTGCATTGACTTAACTATATACTCATTACCCTATATCATGTGAACATCTCATTTTACAAAATTTAGATTGAAGGATGTTCACCAAGAAAGAATGTTTATTTAATGATTAGGAAGGTATTGATATTATTGATGATTATTGACAAATAAAATTTATTGATTCTGTATTGACATACCATATTTTTCATTATATGAATAATCATTCTTTTATTCGGTTAAAGGTTCTCTAAGGAATGGTAAATGACTTATTGACTCTTATGGTGAATGCATTGCTCATAAACAAGTTATGGGTAGGGCCAAACATTATATAGACTATTGATGGATAGATATGTCTCATGAGGCCAAATAACTTGGTTGTTAGTGTATAATTATCCCCATATCAGTATAGTTTCTTTACACAACACCATAACAGCATATTTTTTATGTCCGGAATTACAAATTCCATCTGTATGAGATCAACAATTATTATTATCCATTTTTCATTTATTTTCAAGGATATATAATTTTCTCAATTTCATTTTATTATGTAATTATTCAAATTATTTATTCCTTCTATATTATGTATAAAATTCCAATTTTTTATAGATTAAGTTTTATGTTTCCCTTACTGAGCATTTGAGGTCACCCTTTTCTTATGTTTCCATTCCCAAGTTATGAAGAATTGTAATACATGTGACATGTTTAGAAGTATGTCATGTGTGGTAGATTTTGTGGGAGATATTGAAGAACCATTATAAATTAAGTATTTTTATGTAATTATAATGTAACTTATTTGATATAAATAACATGGTATTTGTTATCTTATGTTTCTTCCTAATTCTCTAAATCTATAAATCTAAAAGGTATTGGGAATCTATACAATACAATATTTTCTTTAAATATTGTAATTATGGGATAGTTATGTTTGTAAATCGATAGTTGGTATTGAATCCAATATGTAATGTATATATTTATATAATCTAATATAGGATTTTGGGTATGGGGTCTCAAATTTTCTTCCTTTCATAATGGGAAATGACTAACATGTGCTTATTTTAGTAATATTTACACTTGGAGTTTTAATTGATATCTCCCTTCTTAAGGTGCTATATAAATATCTAATTTTCTTGAAAAACATAGAAGATATAAAAGATTGTGAAAATTCATAATCAAATAAATAATTATCTAAATTTTAGGTTATGATCAATATACCATCCACTATATCATTATAAACTTCAACCTCAGTTGTAGTGATCACATAATTCTTGCCATTCTCCCTTGGGATTTTTTGGAAGAAAATTCCCCTGATGCTTTTCTTATTCATTCGAATAGTGTAAAATCTCTTTACATTTAAATCATTGGAAATTTGTAACTTTTTTCTTTCCCTTGAAATCAAAATCCTAATGACCTTTCTCTTCACACTTAAGAAAAACTCCCATTCCCATCAATCATGATTCATGGTGTTTCTTTCAACAATTATTACAAGGTGGAAATCAAACCCTTCCCTTCTTCCCATTTTTCATATTTCTTTTTCTAGAATTCTCAAACACCCAATTCTTGACTTTTTTTACCTAAAAAATAAGAATTATAGACTTATTTCTCTATCATGATGTAACTTGTGATATATCTACAGATACTAAAAGTTTCTAATGGACAAATTCCCTTCAATGACTAGTCTTTATCCAATTAATAAAACAATAAATATTACACCATGGATTACCTACATAATATGAAAAATTATATTCTAAGCCCTTAAATTTATTTTCATATTTAACAACACTTTATCCTTAATTTTTCATTAGATTGAGGAACTTCCTCTTTATATGATCTTATTTCTCATGAGGTAAGTATTTTTCAAAAAAACTCCTGAAATTATTCCAAACTACACTATTTATTTCCTCTAAATCCTTAGTGTTCTATATTAATGAAAATAATTGATAAGTATATTCTTTAATATGATAAACTACCATTATAACTTTCTCTCTTTCCCTAATTCTCAAAGTGAGAAATATCTTCTCTAGGGACTTGATCCATTTCTCAGCTACTAATGTATTAGTATCCTTATTGAATTATGGATGTTATTTTTACATGAAGTGGTCCAAAATTGTTTCACCATATTGGGGATCATCAATATTCTCCATATAAGCAAGGTTATTAGTCATAACCTATGTTAGTTATCCCAATATATTTATAATTTTTTCATATCCAACTCTAGATCTAGTTCCAGATTCATTATCTTTCCTAAGAGGGAAATATTTATATAGATTATGTGAATTGATACATTTCCCATTCTTACAATTATGATCTAAATCTAAAAAATGGAAGATACAGAATTAGATCATAACATTATTAATTTTAAATCATAGTATATAACTCTAAATCTGGTGTAACAATTAACATAAATTAGAAATTTATATATAACTAATCTTAGAATCATATGCTTAGTATCTTTGGGAATATATTAAAATAATAAAAATATAATCAAATTTGTAATGATCTGGATCGGGTTATTATCTAAACCTTAACTTAACCCAAAACTCCATATGTCTCGTAGGGTGTTCATGATGTCTGTGGGTTGGAAACTAGTGTCCGGGACTCGCAGAATGAAACTTGTGGGTGATTTAACCCTTGTAAAACAATATAAATAAGTCTCAAAAATATATAAATTAATATCCAATTCTATATAACAAAACTAAACATCCAAATAGGATATAAAATAGATTTATAAATAAAATAATAGAACAAATAGACACACATAAGCTAGAGCATATGATATAATGATCCAATTGGACAAAACAAACTCAACTGAAAGAAATTCCCCTAACCATCGTTAATGAACCGCCACATGACCCATGGTCACCATCCAACCATTCATCTCCACCGAAATATCAAGAATTAAAACAAACTAGATTAAACATGGATCTATAAAACATAGGTCTAATCAAACAACATAGTAGGTTACCAAAACCCAGGTAATCCAACTTGTCACTTAAACATTTATCATAAAAACTATACTTTGTAATGCAATAGAAAAATAATCATTTTACAAAAGTCTTTATAAAAATTAAATAACAACACAACAAGAGTGTATCAAAACTATTTTTCTAGTATTTTTATTAAATTAAATCAATATCTTGGAAAATACTTTTCCCCCATCCAACACCCCTTCACCATTTTAAATCCCCTCTTTAAAATAATTTCATAAACACCCTTTTTTAAATAAAAATTTTTAACTTAAAGAGGTTCATAATATTCACACTCTTTTACAAAAAATATTTTAAAACCAAACTCTCTATAAAATTAAGAATATTGTTCTAAAACCTTATTCTCAAAAACTACACCCACTCAAAATTTAAAAATCAATACACATACACTTTTACATCAAAACTGTTACAAAACTATTTGGAGAATAACATTCAATATTTGAAATAATTCCGTTTAAAATATTTATTAAAATAGTTTGAAAACAACTTTAAAATCTCTTTCACTCTTTCATGAATTTCAAACCCATTAAAATCACTTCTAAAAAAATTGAAAATTAACCCACACAAATAAGAAAGGAATCACATAATCAATAATCAGTATTTCCAATTATACAAAAAAGATACATAGCTAAAACATAGGTTCCCACAATATTTCATAAAATAAGGGATATAACTAATACATAAGTAAATTCATCTTAAAAGGCCAAAAAATGATCTTAATTTCATGTATCTTCCCAATGAGATATAAAAATGAGAACTATAATGTCTTATTATAACCTTATATTCTCATAACACTCAACGTGACTATGCATTCTGGGAGCTCTATCGGTCCTCTTGGGGATCTCATGGTCCCCATTAGGGCCTTCTCAATCTCCCACCTCCCATGAGAAAACTCATTCTCAGGGGAAACATCCCGTCTATGGACTCACTTGGTCTCAAGGTTACATCCCTAAAAACATCAACCAAGGTCAGGGAATTATCCACTTATTCCACCTACCCCACTTTCCCCCCAATGTCTCCCATGACAAGTCAAAGTAGGTGAGAAAAAATAATCACATAGATCAAATATAAAACATTTTAAATTACAGAGCCATCATATCCCACACCCTCACAAAAATTATTCCCATTCAATCAAAACACAATCAACATATAAAAATGCACAAAAAATAAATATCACTCCATGGATTCACAATCTACCAAGGGAATACAATATTCACAAGGGGATAAAGAGGATCTAATATATTTTATGAAAAATCATTTTATATAAAATACCAAATGGGCCTTCACTCTTCAAACAAACTAGTAATTCCAATCCATTTCATCATTTAAAAAAGTCTTCTTAATCTACTCTTGAGACAAATTTTATAAACTTATCATTGGAACTCAAATGTGAACTCACACTTCCGATTAAATCATCTTTGAGAATACTAAATTCTATGAATGATTTCTAAAGTATAATTTACATGGGATAACTAACCCTTTTGAAACCAATATCCTATTTTAAATATTTCAAGATCTTTAAACATCAAAAACCATTATTTTAAAGTTCATTAAGTTTGTAAAAATGTGTCACCATCAAGACAAGGATTATCACAACCTATTAAAATCAAAAAAACTTATTTTGAACATTTTAAGAACATGAAATTCACCTAAACACTTTTTTTGAAATTAAATTAACACATGAACACTTTTAAAATCCTTAAACTAGTGTTCACTACCACTTTTAAAACAAATGTAATTATTTAAAATCCATTTATGCATTTTCAAAAACACCTGGAATGGAATCACATCCCATTCCATGGTTTAAAATCACTTTAAATAACCTTTTCACCTCATTTGTCATACATTTATACATAATTTAAATGATAAAATATTTTCAAACCATCATGAAATTAGAGGCTTGTAATATAAAGTTATGATAAAGAAAGACCAACCCTATATCAACGTAAAATCTTGCCAGAAGTTATCACCTATGATGGAGAACACATCCCCAAACCAATGAATTCCTTTTATATCCCTTACATGATAAAATACTCATGATTTGGACCAAACCTAACCTAAAATTACTAATAAAAACAATATTATGGTTCATGGGAGGAACTAGAAGTAAATGGAAATAATGTATAGAAGATTGTAAGAGGGTTAAGGGGACTTACCATGAAGAAAAACACTTCAATCAAGGTAGAAGATCACTAAAATGGAGAGAGGAAGGAGGAGACTCACAAGGGGGGATCTTGGTCCATTAGAGAAATATGGGAGAAAATGGATTGTTGGAAGCTTAAAATCTAAGAGGTTCAAATGTGGAATTTCAAATATTAATAAATCTAAGAAGATCGCTGAGTTTTCCAGATTTCACTCCAACTATGAAAAGGCCACTACCTAGGAAAAAATCACTCACATTGTTTACCCTAGGATATTGCATCATTGGAAAACCCAAGATCCAAATGTGCTAAATGGAATAGTAAAAATTTAGAGTCAATATACATTCTTTTCTCATGTTTTATCAAACCATGAACAATTTATGAACTATAACCTATACTCATCTAAGGTCCCATGGTATTTCTCCTAGTATTTTTATGGTTTGAAATAAATTATGTGCCAGTCGTTCTGTTAAACCATTTGTTAAAAAAATGAAATGAAAACCCAAATAGGGAATTGAATCACATGGTTTCCTCTAAAATGGTCATGAAAACCAATAAATGTAAGTAAAATTCCAAATCTACAAGTTTCAATACTAAACTACATGTAAATATTAAACAAACCTCAACCATGTGAAACAACATAAATTAAACTCCATAGCAACTTGAAGGGTGCCACAAATATCCCCACCATTTTACTTTCTTCCCCTAGAAATAATCAGGTCCAATTACATCTTAAAATGGAATGAATTATAATACCACACTCAAAAAAATAACAAATACTCAATTAAAACTAAACTTCCTTAAGAAAACCTGATAAAAAAACAATCAAAGAAAGGATCTAAAGAGATAGTGACTGAGCATTGATCTTACCACTATTTAAAATTGAGCTTAAATAGTCGAACAACTAAAAACCCCTTCCCAAAAAACAAGAGGAAATCACTGAACAATAAAATTCCCCAAATCTCATAAGTTAATTCACAAAAATCAATTGGCTAAAGCCAACCACTACTGGAAAAATACCCTATACCAACGATTTAGAACCATTGGTATAGTCCCCCAAACTGCTGGTATAGGCTATACCAACGTTTTGGAGGACCGTTGCCAAGTAATTCGTGACAATAGGTCTATACCAACGGTTTTGGGAAAACCATTGGTATAAGTAATATGAAAATCTATACCAACGGTTCTCAAAACTGTAGGTATATGTATTTCAAAAAAAAACATTCGGTGGGATTTGATCACAGGACCTCTAGTTTATAATTGAATGACTTAACCACTAACCTAACATGACTTTTGTGAACATAATTTCATATATATATATATATATGTATTGTCATAATTATTTTAAATTTTTATTTATATAATGTTCTCGGTAAGAAGAGTCGATAGAAAATCGAAGGACCTATACCAACGGTTGTCAAAACCATTGGTATTGACCTATACCAACGGTTGTCAAAACCATTGGTATAGACCTATACCAACGGTTTTGAGAACCGTTGGTATAGGTCCTTTGATTTTGAGACTTATACCAATGGTTTTGTCCAAACTGTTGGTATAGTGGGGACCTATACCAACGGTTTGGCCAAACTGTTGGTATAGGGTCTCCATAATGGACCTATACCAACGGTTTGGACAAAACTGTTGGTATAGGTCCATATAAGTGACCTATACCAACGATGTTGGCCAAACCGTTGGTATAGGTCCAAATTAATGAACTATACCAACGGTTTGGCCCAAACCGTTGGTAAAATTCATATTTCCAGTAGTGAACCATAGGAAAAAAGTTCAAAACCATAGGCACTACACTACACTATGAACGTCCAAAAGGATTTTAAAATTGGATTACCAAATGATATAATCCAAAAGTTTCTCAATAATTGAAAAAAGCATGCCTCATTCAGAAATGAAATGGATTTAACTTGAGGGTCACAACTATAATGACCCGACCCACAGAGGGCCACCTGGCTGGCCGAAGGTAGAGCTACCACCACCCCAAGGAAACCTCCAATATGATAGGTGCTAGTGAAAATCACTAATAATGCATGAAATAAAATGTAAGTCCTTAGCATAATTTACTAATATGAACACACCCAACCATATCCATAAAATAGTGTAGAAGAATAATAAAAAGACTGCGACATTAAGATTAAAACTATGAATGCAATAAAATCTATGTAATATGTTAGAGAAAGAAAATTAAAACAAAAGTGTAAAGTGAGAAAATACATCCCCAACCAGAAATGATGTCCCAACCTAAAAATAACTATAATAAATGAAAATTATTAGATCACAACTCCTATAATCAAAGTCTAACCACCATACATAGTAAATTCACCCAAGTACCACTAAGCATCACTGATGTCACCATTGAACTTCTTATAATCTAAATGATACATGACATGTGCAGGAAAAGCTTATACAGGGTTTAGTATATATAAATACATATTTGGATTCTCCAAAAACCACAAAGGGAGAAATATAAAGATAATGAAGAAGTCAACTCAACCCATAATAAGAGGGAAATTAAAACTAAAGTACATATATGCTCATAAAGAAAACCAGAAGAGAGAGAAATGGTATTTCTATATCACAACTCATCAAAAGTTTATGAGTCTTCCTAAAGCCCCAAATTTCCATCGCTTATTCGTATCATCAAAAGCATCCTCTCTGAAATCTGTGTGGAGGTGCTTTCTCTTCACTATTATGCTCCACATCTGAGGGATCCAAAACTTATATGGAGGAATCACACACTACTGGAACTCAAAAACGGGGGAGTACCACTTAGTATATAGAGGACCCACATCCAATGTATGGGAGTACTAAATCTACCTATATAAAGATTATGGGTGACATATTACTTGGTGAGATAGGGGAGTGACAACCCTATCATCACTTTGATGATCCAACATCGATCACTATCATCATCAAGCATCTCTTAAAGAATCATTTTTATCATAACACCTCTTATCATATCTCATATTCCAAAATGAAGTCCAATATTGTGTTTTTAGGAAAAAATACTAAATATAGGATACTCAAGGGATAAAATATGAGTTCTGATAAAGGATATATGATATGAAAAAGTTATTGAGGGAATATACGGCATGTGTGGGGGTCCACATTTTGTGTGACCCCGACTCATCACCTAGCCATTTTCTCCTCTATACATGGATAGGAAATACATGTCATACTACATGGTGTGTATATGTGGTACACAATGTTTCTTTCCACCTGGGAACCTATGTAACGCCCCGACCCCAGTTACCCAGAGTTAGTGCATTATTACATAACATTGGCATGATCACAAGAAATATCAAATCTCGAAAGACCGATTGGTTTAGTAGCCTTGGAAGCACTAGATATATTCATAAAGTCTTACATTACATCATAAAAATAAAAACGACAACAACATATTTTCTTCATAGTCCACACTCATATCCCCACATACTATCCCTGCAGGTCATTCATAAATTACTTATTCACATCCTGGGAAAAATAAAACATAGAAAAGGGGTGAGCTCAAATGCCCATTAAGGAAAACAATATAGCAGAAACTTTCATAATTAAGAATAAACATTTAAGGCAATGTATAACTAAAACAAAAGCCTTTTAAACATGAACTTCAACA
The DNA here is from genome assembly GCA_963277665.1 of Viscum album. Classification (NCBI taxonomy): domain Eukaryota; kingdom Viridiplantae; phylum Streptophyta; class Magnoliopsida; order Santalales; family Viscaceae; genus Viscum; species Viscum album. The sequence continues at coordinate 1,841,968,113 of OY728157.1, read as the reverse complement.
TAGCATGGCAAAAATTAAATGAAATAATGTCATTTACTTATTCACGTGGATATTCTACTAATCGAATAATCACATGCAATATCAATAACCAATTTCATAATGATGGAATGCATAATTCCAGACTATCATAACCACATAGCCAAGGCCTCGTGCCAAGACTACAAATAAGATTTTGTCAAGGCCTTGTGCCAAGACAATAGTTTGTCTCATGAGACCTACTAATGCATCGAGGAGCTATAGCAGGCTCCACCCATCACATATTAAGTCCAATGCATTCCCATATGTAAAGGTTTAAACATAACATAAACATTCGTATTAAAACTAGCATATGAAATTTCAATACTTTCTCCATAAACCATGAATGGTATAAAAATAACACATCCACAGTAAAACATATCACAAAACCTTCAATAAAATACAAAAGTTTTGTATCATAATAAATCAACTTCAAATAAGCTTAAAATCCATCAAAGTATGTTGACATAGATGAGATAAAAACTTTTTGAGAGAAATATCTCTTTTCTCGAAATCATTGAAAAGTCACACATTTATAAAGGAAGTAATTTAAAAGATATTTTTGAATCAAAGTGTCCCATACCACTTTAAAATTTTTGAAAATAAATATCATTTCAAAACATTCATGTCCATATACACAAATCCTTAAAATCATTTTGAAAACAAGGACATTAATTAAAAAGATTTAGAAAGATAAATCTTTAAAACATTTAAAATTCTGATTTTGATAAAGAGTACCTTTCGGAAATTCTTAAAATATTCATTTTGAAATCATTTAAAAGTAAAATAATTATAAAATAAAACATTTACTTTGAAAATATCCTTATAATTTTGTAATGTAAGCTTCGACGATTTTATAACGGCAGTAAATAGCCGCACCTGCCGTATAAGTTAAAAAAACATTCTTACCTTAATCCTGTCAAAAATGTTAAAAAGCACCTTGTTTGGAAAACGACGGAAAGATTCCTTTATAAACCTCTTATAAAAAGTGAAACAAGGGTATAAATTACTTTAACCCATATTCTTGTAAATGGTGAAAATGTTTTCAAATACATTTTGAAGAAACATGGATGTGGATGATAAAGAAATCCCAGTAGATTATTACGTATAAACAACCTCGGATAATGGAGAGATTGAGAAATAAACCCTCACCTTGTACTTTTCCTTGGTTGGGGTAGGTTAACCTCCTGTATAATGGTGAAATAATTTTTATTAAATTATTCAATAATCATATACATTAATATGATATCATATATGATCTTTTAACATTTCTTTGTTAATAATATCTTAGAATTATCGTCGTTTCGGGTGTTAACTTACTCGTTTTATTTTATATGTTTTGTTACGTAAGACATGTTTGTAATGGATAGGTTGTATCTTAATCATATCCGGAATGATATCAAGTCCTTATATACTATTATTAATCATCAAATGAGAATTATACTTGAATGGATATGATGGATAATGAATCTCATCGCGTTCGTGGAGACGGTAGTCCGTACGTACGCACGAGCGATAATTAAAATAAAATATAATTGGATGTTATATCATATATAAAGAATCATTATCATGTTATATTTATTATTTACATGAGTTACACATCATTATTATACCCATCCAAATTATAATTTATTGAATAACAATTACACCACGACATAGAGACGGTAAGCCGTACGTACGCACGTATGGTGACATGTTATTCAAAGGATGGATAGAATAATGAATATGGTTGTACCATATTTATAATAACATCACAGTATATATATTATACTGGAGTTATTATTTTAGAATGGTAACAACAAAGTAAGAATAAGTGGAAGAAGAAAGGAACTTGGAAAAGGGTGGTGAAATCATTACCTCTTCTTCGGGTTCTTCCTTTTGATTTGATCAATAGGGATCCTTATGTTGGCTTTCTGATCAAAATAATGCTTCTAGGTTGTATTGAGGGAAGTTGGGAGAGTATTTGGGCAGAGTTTGGATGAAACAAAAGGCTTTGAAGGTGTGAATAAATGAGAAGGAGGAGTGCCCTTTTATAAGAGGGGTGAGGGGCACCTTTGGAAAATCTAGAAATATTAATTTATAATAAATTCATATTCGGTTTCTAATGGCTCCAAAGTTTATTATTTATATTTTAAGGTGGTTATAGGTCGAAAACCATTCAACCAATAGAATTTAGATAGGTTTGGGTTACTATATTAACCTTATCTTTAAGTATTAACTCTTAGTTAATTAGTTTGACATTTAGCATGTCACTTTGTATTTTTATATTATATAGTTAATAAACTTAAAATATACATCCAAGAGACCCCAAAGTGGTCCATTAATGATAAAAATATTATGATATATGTATCTTGGCCGAACCATAGATTTTTAGGAATTTAAATCAATTAATATTATAATATTTGTTTTAAAAACTCTTTTATGTCAATTTTGAGACTATTCAATATTTGATTTTTTTGAAACTCATAACAGAATGATTACTTATAAAAAAGTTAATTAAATAAATTATAATATGTAATAGTATCCTATAGAATTAGTTTAATTCATTAAAAGTCTCAAATTATATTTATTTGGGTATTTATAATATCAATTATTTTAAATTTTCACTATCATGTTAATTACTACATCATAATTGTGTCATAAATAAATTAAATCATGTAATCTCTAAAAATTATAAATAAACTATCATTATGTAGGAAATCTTTTTATCTTTCTATTGAATATTTATAGTCTAAAATACAACATATATAACCCTATGTAAAAATTGTTTTTCTAAAAGATATATGATTGTGTCATTTTTGTATTTATTTTAACTTAATTAAAATAAAGTGTCCCTATCACCTACAAGTGGCTCCATGGGGTTCCAAAATCTACCCAAATATTCCTATGGTCTAAAATGTATCAACCAATAAGTCTAGGACAATTTTTAGGGTAATTTAGTATTATTATAATATTATTCTTAACCCTTATTTACCGGATTTACCCTTAACCATGGTAAATAAAATATTTACCGAATTAATTATTCAAAATGTCTAAAATTAAAAGTTACCTATTTACACAATTTGAAAATCCTGATTCCAAATATGGAATCCATTTTTCCAAATTCAAAACATAGAAGTGGCAGAAATTAATTTAAAATTAATTCCCGTTGTTAAAACAAAAAACGTGTTTTTAAGAGATAATAACTATCAAAAGATTGACACTTGTTTCTATCCGGTTTAATTGTAAAATTATGTCCAATGACCAAAATTATATTAAATGGTAAAAATATATTCTAAATATACTTTAAAACCACTCAAATTCATAATTTATCACTATTAATTATTTTGATTAAAAAATTTGTTTTTAATTAAAATTTAGTAATTTTCACTATTCATAAAAATATTAAAGTTATCAGAAAAGTACCAAAATTTAACCTTAGGCTAAATTCGATATTACGAATCCAAAAATGAAGTCCATTTTAAAATATAAAATATTTATAATTTCAAAAATTAGGTATTACTATTCATAACGGCTAGTTTGATTAGTTGTGGTGTGTGTTAGAACTCGAAGTTGCGTACAACACACGCTACTGTATTATTCAAAGGAAAGCATATAGTGGAAGCTTGGGATGTTTCATTTTAATTTTTTGATGTCCCCATTTAGTCAAAAAGTTTAAAATATTGTATTTAAAAAGGGTTCACTATTAATATTTGATAAAAGTGCAATACGGAAAATGAATTTGTTCTTACATTATGTCTAAGAAACACATAATATGGATTCTAAAATTATAAGGATTATATAAAGTTTAAAATTTAGTTAATACTATTCATAACCTCTTTTGAATGGCTTTTTTGGTAAGTTATGGTGCGATTGAACTCGGTGTTGTGTGTAGTGCAAGTTATTGAATTATTTTGAAGAAATAACACACTATGAAATCTTGGGGTGTTACATTCTCCCCTCCTTCAATAAATTGCGTCCTCGCAATTAGAAATTGTTCTTCAAAAATAAAAGGTTTAAAATAGAAAATATCTTTGTGGGAAAACCCACATCGAAAATTAGGTTACTAAAATTTAGTCTTAATATGAGGAAAAGAGAAATGAAAGGGTCACCACCAAATTATGATCTCTATTAGGAGAATATTGGTGGAAATTAGAGACATATAATTGGAGGAAAAACGTAAATATTTATAGGTAGTGATTGAGGTCATCAATCACAAACAATTGTAAAATTGAGGTCCTTAAATTCATCAATCTATGATGATTTGAAATACCATCGGTTCAACAAAACATAGGTTATTAAGATAACACATTTTTGGTTTTAGGATTCCTTAAATAAAGTATAAGAATTAATTTCTTCATAGAATAAGAGAAGAAGAAAAATATATTCTTGACAAGTAGAGTTCTATCCTTTAACTAATTTCTACCACAAACTCATCTTTCACTCTAAAAGATAATAGAACGAAAAATATATATTCTATTTATCCTATTCGTATAGGGTTCCAAAAAAAGAATTTATAATTAATCTACCAGATCTTTTAAAAAACTACATTATTTAATCCCAGACATCACGTGGGTCAGTGGTAGGTGATACACCCTTGTCGCCCTTCGGTTGTGGGTTCAAGTCTCGCGGCCTTGCCGGACGCGACGGGTTGCCGCCCGACCTCCGAGTTGTCCTTTTATGGCAATCCAAAATAATCCAAACTAGAACTATCCAAAATACTTCAGTCCAAAATTTATAAGGAAGGTAAACACAATGAAGATCCTTTTTTTTGCCGCGTAATAACATGTGATCACCTCCATCATGTATTCTTTTAAAACACTGCAACATCCTGAATTATCATAAAACCTTATTGATTACATTCATGATCCCTTATTCCTTATAGAATAATAGATATAATCCTTCAATCCAAAAATGTTGTAAACCCCAAAAATGATGGAATATACAAATCATTAATCAGTTTCAAGGTAGTCAAGAATATCCAATATAATTTATCCAAAACAATCATGTATTATTATAAAATCACTACCTCGGTATCAGAACAATATTATGGTTTATCTTTCTCTCAACCATATATTTCCCAAAAATTTAACCTGCTATTGAGTCACTTTTCTTTGTTCCAGACATTCTCAAGTCCATAATAAAATAGTACTGCAGTACAATCCTTAGATACTCCATAATTATTATAAAAAGTACATTGTTGATACAACACTCAAATGACATAATCAACATAAGAACACTAATAATTCCTCTTCATCTGTGGTAGTATCATAACTTGATTATTATCCAATAGCATCATTTGCGGCATAGTCTGATGACTGAGACATAGGTTCGTGTAGTGTCCAAACTCCTTGAAAATGAAGCATTGTACATTTGAAACCATTTTCTTACCCTTGCAGTCACGTACTTTGTGCCCTTTTCCTCCACACTTAGAACAAACTCCCATTCCTTTCAGGAAAGTTCCAGGGTGTTTCTTCCCACAGTTATCACATATGGAAAAATTATTATTTTCCCTCTTCCATTTATCCATCTTTCCCTCTTCCATTCTTTTCTTCTCTTACTTCCCTTCAAATCCATAGGAATCAGTAAACTCTTTACTTATCTTATCAACACATGATATTATTTCTTCATATGATGATAATACATGGGAGACTATTTCTCTTATAAATTTTAGCTTAAAACTATGAAAGATATGATCCTTCCTTCTCTTTGGATCATGTGCATTGCTGGATTTCTCCTTCCTTCTATTGGGCGCCATTTATAAACAATGGCATACACAAGATTAGTTTATGAATAAAAATACCTAATCCCAAACTTGTAAAACACATAACATAAATTAAATAGTTTATGGATATAATCCATAATCATAAAAATGTCTCCTTTGAGGAAGTATATACTCATAAACCATTAAAAATGGTTTTTAAAGAAAATGAGATTTATCCTAAGGATATCCCCCGGGAGTGTCGTAACCAAGAGTGCAGCAAGGCCCGTTGTCATGCACCAGTTCCCGTTCGAGTCTAGCTCAAAGCGGTGTTTTCGGGTTTTACCCCTAGGTACATCTGTGCCAGAGCCACCTCTACCTGCTCGTATCCAGACAGGGATGTATGGCTCGGAAAACTCACAAAATATCTAAAATACCAAAATTCTAGGAAGTTTTTCTATACTAATCCTCAAAGTTCATCTTAGGTCTACGTGCTCTAATCAGAGTTTATCTAAATATAGCTTCCAAGGTTTGTACTAAACCACCTCTAATACCAACTGTAACGCCCCGACCCCAGTTACCCAAAGTCGGTGCATTATTACATAACATTGGCATGATCATAAGAAATATCAAATCCTGAAAGAACGATTGGTTTAGTAGCCTTGGAAGCACTAGATATTTTCATAAAGTCTTACATTACATCATAAAAATAAAAACTACAACAACATATTTTCTTCATAGTCCACACTCATATCCCCACATAATATCCCTGCAGGTCATTCATAAATTACTTCTTCACATCCTGGGAAAAATAAAACATATAAAAGGGGTGATCTCAAATTCCCAGTAAGGATAACAATATAGTGGAAACTTTCATAATTAAGAATAAACATTTAAGGCAATGTATAACTAAAACAAAAGCCTTTTAAACATGAACTTCAACATAGCATGGCAAAAATTAAATGAAACAATTTCATTTACTTATTCACATGGATATTCTACTAATCGAATAATCACAAGCAATATCAATAACCACTTTCATAATGATGGAATGCATAATGCCAAACTATCATAACCACATAGCCAAGGCCTCATTCCAAGACTACAAATAAGATTTTGTCAAGACCTTGTGCCAAGACACTAGTTTGTCTCATGAGACCTACCGATGCATCGAGGAGCTATAGCGGGCTCCACCCATCACATATTAAGTCCAATGCATTCCCATATGAAAAGGTTTAAACATAACATAAACATTCGTACTAAAACTATCATATGAAATGTCAATACTTTCTCCATAAACCATGAATGGTATAAAAATAACACATCCACAGTAAAACATATCACAAAACCTTCAATACAATACAAAATTTTGTATCATAATAAATCAACTTCAAATAAGCTTAAAATCTATCAAAGGATGCTGAAATAGATGAAATAAAAACTTTTTGAGAGAAATATCTCTTTTCTCGAAATCATTGAAAAGTCACACATTTATAAAGGAAGTAATTTAAAAGAGATTTTTGAATCAAAGTGTCCCATACCACTTTGAAACTTTTGAAAAGAAATATCATTTCAAAACATTCATGTATATATAAATAAATCCTTAAAATCATTTTGAAAACATGAACATTAATTAAAAATATTTAGAAAGATAAATCTTTAAAACATTTAAAATTCTGATTTTGATAAAGAGTACCTTTCATAAATTCTTAAAATATTAATTTTGAAATCATTTAAAAGTCACATAATTATAAAATAAAACATTTACTTTGAAAATATCCATAAAATATTGTAATTTAAGCTTCGACGATTTTATAATGGCGGTAAATAGCCGCACCCACCGTATAAGTTAAAAAAAAACATTCTTACCTTAATCCTGTCGAAAATGTTAAAAAGCACCTTGTTTGGAAAACGATGGAAAGATTCCTTTATAAACCTCTTATAAAAAGTGAAAAAAGGGTTTAAATGACTTTAACCCATATTATTGTAAATGGTGAAAATGTTTTGAAATACATTTTGAAGAAACATGAATGTGGATGATAAAGAAATCCCAGTAGATTATTACGTATAAACATACTCGGATAATGGAGAGATTGCGAAATAAACCCTTACCTTGTACTTTTCCTTGGTTGCGGTAGGTTAACCTCCTGTATAATGGTGAAATAATTGTTATTAAATTATTCAATAATCATATACATTAATATGATATCATATATGATCTTTTAACATTGCTTTGTTAATAATATCTTAGAATTATCGTCGTTTCGGGTGTTAACTTACTCGTTTTCTTTTATATGTTTTGTTATGTAATCCATGTTTGTAATGGATAGGTTGTATCTTAATCATATCCAGAATGATATCAAGTCCTTATATACTATTATTAATCATAAAATGAGAATTATACTTGAATGGATACGATGGAGAATGAATCTCATCGCGTTCGTGGAGACGGTAGTCCGTACGTACGCACGAGCGATAATTAAAATAAAATATAATTGGATGTTATATAATATATACAGAATCATTATCATGTTATATTTATTATTTACATGAGTTAAACATCATTATTATACCCATCCAAATAATAATTTATTGAATAACAATTACACCACAATGTGGAAACGGTAAGCTGTACGTACCCACGTATGGTGACATGTTATTCAAAGGATGGATAGAATACTGAATATGGTTGTACCATATTTATCATAACATCACATTATATATATGATACTGGAGTTATTATTTTAGAATGGTAAAAACAATGGAATAAGAAGTGGAAGAAGAAAGGAACTTGGAAAAGTGTGGTGAAATCATTACCTCTTCTTCGGGTTCTTCTTTTTGATTTGATCAAAAGGGCTCCTTAGATTGGCTTTCTGATCAAAATAAGGCCTCTAGGTTGTAGTGAGGTAAGTTGGGAGAGTATTTGGGAAGATTTTGGCCGAACCAAAATGCTTTTAAGGTGTGAAGAAATGAGAAGGAGGAGTGCCCTTTTATAAGAGGGGTGAGGGGCACCTTTGGAAAAGCTAGAAATATTAATTTATAATAAATTCATATTCGGTTTTTAATGGCTCCAAAGTTGATTATTTAAATTTTAAGGTGGGGATATGTTGAAAACCATTCAAACAATAGAATTTATACAGGTTTGGGTTACTATATTAACCTTATATTTAAGTATTAACTCTTAATTAATTAGTTTGACATTTACCATGTCACTTTGTATTTTTATATTATATTGTTAATAAACTTACTATATACATCCAAGATACCCCCAAGTGGTACATTAATGATACACCTATAATTATATAAGTCTCTTGGCCTAACCTTATATTTTTAGGAATTTAATATCAATTAATAATATAATATTTGTTTTAAAAACTCTTTTATGTCAATTTTGACACTATTAAATAGTTGATTTTTGTGAAACTCATAACAGAATGATTATTTCTAAAAAAGTTAATTATATAAATATTAATATGTAATATTATCCTATAAAATTAGTTTAATTCATTAAAAGTCTAAAATTATATTTATTTGGGTATTTATAATATCAATTATTTTAAATTTTCACTATTATGTTAATTACTGCATCATCATTCTGTCATAAATAAATTAAATTATGTAATATCTAAAAATTATAAATAAAATATAATTATGTAATAAATCTTTTTATCTTTCTATTTAATATTTATAGTCGAAAATCCAACATATATAACCCTATGTAAAAATTGTTTTTCTAAAAGATATATGCTTGTGTCATTTTTGTATTCATTTTAACTTAATTAAAATAAAGTGTCCCTATCACCTACAAGTGGCTTCATGAAGTCCCAAAATAGACCCAAAGATGCATATTGTCGAACATGTATCAACCAATAAGTCTAGGACACGTTTTAGGGTAATTTAGTATTATTATAATATTATTATTTAACCCTTACTAACCGGATTTACCCTTAACCATGGTAAATAAAATATTTACCGAAGTAATTATTCAAAATGTCTAAAAATAAAAGTTACCTATTTACAAAATTTGAACATCCTGATTCCAAATATGGAATCCATTTTTCCAAATTCAAAACAAAGAAGTGGCAGAAATTAATTTAAAATTAATTCCCGTTGTTAAAACAAAAAGCGTGTTTTTAAGTGATCATAACTATCAAAAGATTGACACTTGTTTATGTCCGGTTTAATTGTAAAATTATGTCCAATGACCAAAATTATATTAAATGGTAAAAATATATTCTAAATATACTTTAAAACCACTCAAATTCATAATTTATCACTATAAATTATTTTTATTAAAAAAGTTGTTTTTAATTAAAATTTAGTAATTTCCATTATTCATCAAAATATTAAAGTTATCCGAAAAGTACCAAAATTTCACCTTAGGCTAAATTCGATATTCAGAATCCAAAAATGAAGTCCATTTTAAAATATAAAATATATATAATTTCAAAAATTAGGTATTACTATTCATAACGGCTAGTTTGATTGGTTGTGGTGTGTGTTTGAACTCGAAGTTGCGTACAACACACGCTACTGTATTATTCAAAGGAAAGCGTACCGTGGAAGCTTGGGATGTTTCATTTAAAATTTTTGATGTCCCCATTTAGTCAAAAAGTTTAAAATATTGTATTTAAAAAGGGTTCACTATTAAAAGTCGATAAAATTGCAATACTGAAAATGAATTTGTTCTTACATTATGTCTAAGAAACTCATAATATGGATTCTAAAATTATAAGGATTATATAAAGTTTAAAATTTAGTTAATACTATTCATAACCTCTTTTGAACGGCTTGTTTGGTAAGTCATGGTGTGATTGAACTCGGTGTTGCGTGTAGTGCAAGTTACTGAATTATTTTGAAGAAATAACACACTATGAAATCTTGGGGTGTTACAACCTAGGTGTATACTCTAGACACATAGCTCAGCTGGACAACTATAGTCACAGAGCGTGTAAGGGAGGTACATGGCATGTATGACAACCCAGGGTCCTGGGCATGTAAAACTGGAACACAACCTCACAAATTGAGTATTATAACATAAAATATGTTCCCATACATATGTCATGTGATATATATCTTAGATGTAAACGATAACTACCAAAAAATTTGAATAAAACAGCTTATGTTCTTCCAAAATACATGGTGTGTAGTCAATTTTTCACATAATTATAGATACTTCATAGATATCTCTAAATTGTACTTCACTACCTCTTTAATTTTTCATTGACCACCTAAAATTGATTGTGTTCACTTTAGACTACTGATTCTCTCCCTATAGTGGCATGAAATTGAAATTCGGTTATCTACATGAAGCCCTCCATGCATCCCCTACCATCTCTCATCATCGTCGCCACTCCAGATCCAAGATACGAAAAGAATCACCTAAGAATCTACCTGATCCATCCAAAAAACACCATATTGACCATTATTCTCTAATCCAACATGAATATGGGGGCTTTGATCATGATCAAACCCACCTTAACAATTTTAAACCTCAGCCTCATGGTCCAATATTGAAGAATACGAAGAAAGGATAGGGGAAAAGAAAAATGAAAAGGTCATGATCATCATTGTTTGATGTGATCTCAAAAAATGATATATTTGTAAGATATCATGGGAGATAATATAGAATAATTAATAAATTATAATTAAAAATTAAATTTATCAAAATGGGATCATGAGAAGGTAAGATAATCGCATTCAATAAAAACAAATATATAAATCCATGCTCAATATTTTAATAAAAAGGATATAAATTACAATTGTTGATCCCTACCATGACTTTGATCGATCATTGGTGAAGAATGATTTTAGCAGTGATGAGGAATATCTTATTGGTTCACTGCCTCTCAATCCACCTCAATCCAATCATTCATTTGTTTGGTCCCAATCCACCAATGAAGAACGTCGAAGGCTCATATCAATTATCCTAGGGTTGTGTGGAGAACCCTAGAGAATATCTATAATTGGGAATTTAAATATGGAATAAGGTCAAGATAATCTAAAATAAAATAAATAAATTTAATAATTTATTTCAATTAAATGCACCACCAATGACTACCTCAACTGGATGTCTGACACTGACCAACCTTAGGTCACACCTAGGGTAAACCATACATTTCAAAACCAACCTTGGTCTCAGATTTCCCATCCGAGGACCCAAACATCAAAAAACAAAAAATACTGAAAATATTCATGCATATGCATTAAAATATATTAATATTTTTAATATATTTATTTTCAGGTCATGAGACTATAAAAACCCTACTCTTTATTACACACTTAAACCTGATATATTACCTAAAAAATTTGCATGATTCAACATGGAATATTAAGAGGTATAGTGTATTTGGAGATTAAGATCATTAAATAACAACTTAAAACATGAAATACAGCATCATCTATTGAAAACTTCATTTACATGACCATTATATTCCCTTGAACTTAGCATTGAGTGAGATAACCTGAGGACATACATAAGAAAAGGGTGAGCTCTAAATCCTAGTAAGGGAATAAATATGGAATAACATGAGGAATACAATACACATTAGAAAATAGGCATATCAATGAAGTATGATAGAAACATGAACGTAAAGGAATGATAAAGCATGATAATCATAACATGGAACTAGTGGAAAAATGTTTAAAACGTCGGCATTTTTCACGTCAGTTCTATATAACCGACGTGAAAAGCTTTAATGATCGATATATAATGTAGGTTAATTTGTAACCGACATGATATAATGATCAGGATCCATATTTTATGTTGTTTATAAAATAACCGATGTAAAATATATGGAGATTAGCTTTTTATCGTCGGTTATTGTAAAACCGACGTGAAAATCGAATTTGGCGGGATTTATAAAGTCAGTTATAAAATAACCGATGTGATAAAGGAAATCTAGGCGCTTTATCACGTCGGTTATAAAATATCTGATGTGATAAAAGAAAGCTCGGCACTTTACCACGTCGGTTATAAAAAAAACCAACGTGATAAATCCAATCTCAGCAATTTATCACGTCGGTATAAAACAACATATATCACGTTAGTTATTTTATAAATGATGTGATAAATTGTTTTTTACATTGGTTATTCAATAACTGACGTTATAAACATTAAAAAAATAGTTTACCACATTGGTTATTAAATAACCGATGTGATAAATCTTTTAAATGATTTATCGCACCTCGTATTAAATCATTCTGTTTTCTTTGATCGGGCGACCTGCGACCCGTCTCCAGCCACATTTTTCCAATATCATTATTCATATGTATTATTATCAGATCTATCAGGTCGACTCACAACACTAAAGTAAGCCTCACACGACTCCTTTTCAGTTTTAATTTTCCGTGATGCCCTAAACTAATTTTTTGAGATGTTATTTTTATTTGTTCTTGCTATCATGGTAAGTTTCATAGTGTTCATCTATACCATGCTAAATTGTTTTATGGTAAAATAAACCTATGGAAGTTTTATCATGCAGGTTTATGATTTTTCTGTGTTCCATCATGTGTGTGTGCGCGTACAGTGGGTTTCCAAGGGGGTGGGGCTGTGCAAGTGGGTGGGGGTGTCCAGGGGGGTTGGGTGGGCTTTCCAGTGGGGTGGGGGTGTCCAGGGGGTTTCAAAGGGTGTGTGGGTGGTGTTCAAGGGGGAAGGGGATGTCCAAGGGGGTTGGGGGTGTCCAAGGGGGTGCAGGGGATTTCAAAGGGGGTGGGGTGGTGTCTAGGGGGTGTGGGGGCTGCCCAAGGGGGTGGGGGCTATCCAGAGGGTTCAGGGGGGGGGGCTCTCTAGAGGTTAGAGGGTTTTCTAGAGTTTCCATGGAGGTGGGGGGCATTCCAGGGGTGTGTGGGCGGGGGTCCAAGGGTGTGGGGGTGTCGAAGGGGTTGGGGGGTTGTCCAAGGGGGTGGGTGGGTGGGGGGCTGTCCAAGGGGGTGGGGGCCTGTCCAGAGGGTTTGGGGGGTTGTCTGGGGGGATTTCCAGAGGGTTGGGGGTGTCCAGGGGGGTTTCCAAGGGGTTAGGAGGTGGGGTGGTGTCTAGGAGGGGTGGGGGTGTCCAAGGGGGTGGGGGATGTCGAGAGGGGTGGGGGCTGTCCATGGGGTGGGGGCTATCCAGAGGGGTGGGGGCTGTCCAAGGGGTTGGTGGTGTCCAGGGTGTGTCCAAGGGTGTGGGGGTGGTGTCCAGGGGGTGGGGGGCTATCCAAGGGGGAGGTGGTGTCCAAGGGGTTGTCCAAGGGTGTGGGGGTGGTGTCCAGGGGGTGGGGATAAGTGTCAGTTGGGATTGACTATTGCATCATGGTTTGTGAGATTATGACATAATGATTGTATTTTGTTTCATGTATATTAGGTTATAATTTATTAGTATTGTTTAAGGGGGTGGGGTGGTGTCCAAGGGTGTGGGGTAGTGTCCAAGGGGGTCGATACAGTCTATGTTTGTGGTTCCACTTTGATTTTTAAGGATTCAAGAATTATGAAAATATGAGGGGTGTTGCAATATGATTCAACTTGGTTATATATATTTTGACCAGTAATTGACTATTAGAAAATTATGGGTTATGGGGGAGACCATGTCGTGGTTTTTGAATATGTGCAGTTATCCGGACCCCATTGTGTTGTGATGATAGGCTTTACACTGTGATTTTCTCCATCCGAGTTTTTATTTTAAATTTGATTTGATTATCAGGTTTACTCCATTTTCTCCAATTTTCTATCAACCATTGGAGTCCCCATGGTTTTCTTGGATTCCATGTAATTTCCTTAATTAAGATACCTATTCCATGTTCTTCTTCCTTTCTTCTTTGTTTATTTTTTTCTTCTTCGTCCACTTCGTCTTCTACTTCATTCCTTCTATTATTAGGGATGTTTGGTCATTTTTAAATTGATGGTTTAATATTAATTGATTTGTTCTATGGTTATTAAGAGGGGTGGGGGTGTCCAGGGGGGCTGTCTAGAGTGGTGGGGGTTGTCTAGTGGGTGGGGGATGTCTAGAGGGGTGGGGGGTTCTCCAAGGGGGTGGTGGTGTCCAGGGGGTTTCCAAGGGGTGTCCAAGTGGATGGGGGTGGTGTTCTAGTGGGGGGGGGTGTCCAGGGGGTTGGTGTTGTCCAGGGGTGTCCAATGGGGTAGGGGTAGGGGTGATGTCCAAGATGGGCGGGGGTGTCTAAGGGGGTGGGGGCTGCCTAGAGGGGTGGGGTTGTCTAGGGGTGGGGGACTGTCCAAGGGGGTGGTGGTGTCCAGGGGGTGTCCAAGGGGGTGGGGGTGGTGTCCAGGGGTGGGGGGTTGTCCAAGGGGGTGGTGGTGTCTACGGGGTGTCCAAGGGGGTGGGGGTGGTGTCCAAGGGGGTAGGGGTTGTAGAGACCCAAAATTGATGTAAATAGACATTACATTACTTTTTCGGAATATCTAATACATAAAAAATAGACACCAAAGGACCGTAATAGTTTAGTGTCTTTGGAAACTTGGATTATAATCTTCTAATATTGGTGAAAGATCTTCAACATCTCCCATAAATATCTTCTTTTTTTCTTACCTAAAACCATTCTTTATATCCTGGGGAAAAGAAAACATAAAAATGGTGAGCTCAAATGCTCATTAAGTGTAAGCATGGAGAAAATATAACAAACCATATACATTTGAACTTCAAAACATGAACATAAAGTTTTAACATCAAAATCTTGAGTTGTGAAATAAATCATGGCAGTACGTATGGAATAGAGAAGAAAGGAACATCAATCATGATAAAATAGCATGGAAATAAAACATGTAATTTTGAAAAACCATTAAGCACATGATATGATTTCTATAGTAGCCAAGGCATTGCTGTCAAGACCATCTTAGTGGACAAAGTCCATTACTGAACCGAGTTCACTCCTCATTCCAGTCTTGTACTACTGAACCGGATTAACTTGATGCTACATCCATGTCTATCTCATGAGATATAAATCTTTAACCAATGCATTGGAGGGAGATATAGGTCCCACCAATCTCATAATGAAATCATTCTTACTTATGCCACAAAATAAACACAAATCATTCATCATAACCCAAAGAATAAAATGGGTTTCATAAACATCATCTCATCATAACATAATCCATATAAAAGAAATGAATATTATGTCATCATAAGAAAAATAAAACCGTTTAAATAATAGATACATTATACTTTAAACATAAACATACTTAATAATTTCATCTTAGATGGAAAATAGTTTTGATAAAACACTTGAAATGAATTCTTGAGTAAAATATCCTTTCTTCTTCAAAATAATTTTCTTTTCACAAAATTCCATGAAGTTTTAAAAGAAAAGGATTTTGTTGAAAATAATCAAGAAAACTTTTAGAAGAAGCTTCATGAAAATTAGGTGTGTTATAAAACCGTAAAAACCCATTCATTTCATATAAGTTAAAAAAACATTATCCTCGTACTTTTGTCGGAAAAGAAAAAAATTTACTCGTATGGTAAACAAAAGAACGATTCCTTCCATAACACAAAGTAAAAGTCAAAGCGGGGTAAACATGGAATTAAAAATTCATGGAAGAATATTACACACTTTATAAAAAACATTTTATGGGCATGGATGAAAAATATAACCCTAGTAAATACTTGCGTGTAAGCAATCTCGGATAAAAGTGAGATTGCAAAATTATCCCTTACCTTAGGTCTGATATGCTTCGTACGTATCTTAACCTCCTATATAATGATTTAAATAATGTCATTGACTTATTAAAAAATCATATTCATTGTTTTGATATCATATATGGTTCAATTATGACTTTATAATACCCGTTCTTTTTTAAATTCCATGTTAAAGTAGCGTTTTGGGTAAAATCGTTTCATTTATCGTACATGTTTTGATTTGTTGTTCTTGATATTATTATTACATATATCATGATTTAATTACCTACATAATGTAAATCATGATTTATATATCATATATATTTAGTATATATATATATATAATAGATAGATTAATGAAATGAAATACACCGTTAATAGAGAAGATAGGTCGTACGTATGCATGAACGATGTTTTCCATTCCTTATTGACTTGAATGGAATTAAGTAGATGAAATACATATATATATACATAAATCCAGTAGAATTATTATTTCATATATTTCATGATTACTTATTATATATACTTTATAATCATTCTTGAATTGTTAACATGGAAAATGAATCTCATCACGTCGTGAAGACAGTAATCCTTACGTACGCACGAGTGATGATATCGTTCCCATAATTATTGAATTGAATTGGAGTGGATGATATAATATAAAATAATACGTATTATGTTATAGTAAATATATATAGTTATTCTTTACACCATTATACCCATCCAAGTAAGGTGGTGGTGGAAAAACAGATTACACCACGGCGTGGAGACAGTATTCCGTACGTACGCACGCGCGGTGATTTCATTTTCTGTAGGATGGATAGAAGGTGAAATGGGGTTGTTTCATATTTATAATAACATTTAATTATATTATTGATAATTATTATATTACATTATAATGAAACAAATAAAGAAGAATAAGTTGAAGAAGAAAGAAAACTTGAAAGAATCGGTAGAAGAGATTACCTCTTCTTCGACGCACCTCTTTTAAACTTCATATTAGGGAACTAGAGTTGGTCATTTGAGAATACCAGAACCTCTATGATATAACTAGAGAGGTTTAAAAGATTAATTGTCAAGGGTTGGCGGAGCTTTAAGGCTCAAAAGGGTGTGAAGAGAAGAGGGAAGGGGTGCCTTTTTATAAGGGATGAGAGGGGCACCTTAGGAAAAACCTAAAATATTATTTTATAATATAGTCATATTCGGTTTTTAATAGCTCCAAATTTATTTATTTAGAAACTAAGGTGGTTATGGGTCTAAATAATCTCAACCAATAGGTTTTAGACAAGTTTAGGTTACTATTTTAACCTCATCATTAAGATTTAACTCTAAGTTAAATAATTTATCTTTTACCGCGTCTTTTTTATTTTCTTACACTATATGGTTAATAAACTTACTATAAAAATCCAAAAGAACCCCAAGTGGTTAATTATTAATATATATAACCTTATATAAGACATTTGGCCTAACCTTAGATATTTAGGAATAAAATAACTATTAATAGTAAAATATTTGTTTTAAAAACTATTTTATGTCAATTTTGACACTATTTGGTACTTGATTTTTGTGAAAATTATAACAGCATGATTAGTTAGAAAAAAGTTAATTAACTCAATAATAACTTTTAATATTAACCTATAAAATTATTTTAATTCAAAAAAAGTATCAAATTACATTTATTTGGGTATTTATAATATCAATTATGTTAATATTTCATTAATAAGGTAATTATTGCATCATTGTTGTGTCATAAATAACTTAACTTGTATAAAGTCTAAAAATTATAAATAAAATAACATTATGTAGGAAATCTTTTTATATTTATAATGAATATTTATAGTCGAATTTATCTTATGTATAACCCTATATTGAAAATATTTTAGTTATTAAACTTTGATTTTAACTATTTTAACTCTTCTTTAAATAAAATAATAATAAATGTCTTAATCTAATACAAGTAGACCTAAAGGGTAATATTGTATTCCTAAGGTTGTTTTTGGTCGAATCACACTTATCAAATAGAATTAGGACATGTGTTAGGGTAATAATAATATCGTTTTTACCCTTAATTACCCTATTTACTTTTAACAGTAGTAAATAAAAGTAAAAAGTTATTATTCACCAAAAATTATTTTTATCTTATTGAACCAAATTTTACTTACTGATATCAACTATGTCTCTCGGATTTTTTAAATTCCACTCACAGAAGTGTTAAAATTATGTTTTATGTAAATTTGCAAATTCTCCTAGGAGGTGGGTAAAAGACGGTCAAAAGTTCAATATAATTTTTATATATCTAAAATTATTATAAATTACTCCAATGAATTAAATTGAAATTATATAGGTATTATGTATCAATTTTGACCTAAAATAAATTTAAATAAAATAAATAATTATTTAAATAAAGATTCGGTTTTTAAATAGTAACCCAGCGTTTTCGCTATTCATCAAAAATTGAAAGTTTTCAGAAAAATACCAAAAATTCACCCTAGGCTAATTTCGATATTCCGAATCTGAAAATGAAGTCCATTTAAAAAGATAAAATTTATAAAATTTCAAAAATTATGTATTACTATTCATAATGGCTAGTTTATATAACATATCGTTGTTTAGGGAAACTCGGTATTGCGTACAACACACGCTATTGTGAAAGGTCGTGATTGCGTGTAAAGAAAGCCAAGTCAGGGATGCGTGTAGTGCAAGATTATTTTGGTGTAGCATACAACACAAGACATAAATTAAATTAAAAGGAATATTTTTCATAAAGTCTCGTGGTGTTACATTCTACCCCCCTTAAAATGAACTTTGCCCTAGAAATTCGTCAAGGTTATAAATGGTTTACTACTTGAAAGTTTCGTTCATAGAAACCCACATCATAAAAATAAATACCAAAACTTATCTTTAAAAACTAAAGTATGAAACGTAACGGTTACCCAAATTAACTAATCACTGGGTTTCCACATAAGAGAATATAGGTGGAAATATGGATATGGAAGAGAAATTTAACCATCATGTTTTGATGGAGAGTGGTAGAGAACATGACAATGAAAAAGCCAAAAATTTCAAAGCCATAAATTTTTTATGATCTTAGGTACCATCTGATTCATCAGATATAAGGTCACTAGGACAACACTTTTTGTTTTCTAGATGATTTCCCTAAAGTTGAAGAATTTTAATTAGAAGAAATACTTACTTTATTTTGGTATAATCTCACCGTTGTTCGTGACTTGAAAAATTTACACTTCATATTTTAATGAAATAAAGTTGAATTTTTCATTCGTGAAGTATTAGCAGATCATGTGATAGAATGATGGGTCATTCCATCTGTCTCAAACAAAAGGTTAGAAAAAGTTATCAAATATAAATAATTTTATCTATAGTGAGATTAATCATATATGGTTCCTAAAATGAACTTATACTTCATATATCATACTTATTAATATAATAAAACTAGTTTCTACTAACCATGGACTTCCTGTAGGCCAGTGATAAAGGCTTTTCACACTTCGGTTGTGTGTTCGATTCCCACAGCCTTGTCCGAGGCGACGGGTTTTTGCCCATCCTATAGGTTGTCCCTTTTTCTAAAACTACACTATTATAACATTCGTGAAATAATATCTAAGAAAAAAAGTTCTATCCTTAAACAATACTATCTTATATCCAATATAATCCATTCCAATCTTTAGGCTTATCCAAAATACATATGTCCTATCTCATAGTATAAAGAAAACGATTATTTGAAAGGTCACATAACAAGCACCTGAATACCATCATTTATCCCCCATATATCATAAGATATATCTTGTTGGTCACATTCCAAACATGTGAATACCTTAATCATGTATTACCATAGAACCTTAGTGAAAACATGAGTGCTTTCAAAATTTAAATCTTTCCACACACCAAAATCTCAAAATTTTCTATATACTAAAACCATGATATCACTTTGTCCTTATATTATTAATGAGCTCATGAATACTATTAAACATTTCATGTCCTCCTCATCATATCATCTGCTTTCCAAAATAACATTTCATGGTTACAGGTACCATAAATTTAATGAAAACCATAATAGACTAATACATAAATATTCCAATATTCCACAATACTATATAAAACATTATTTTGGAATCCCATTACATAAACACTTAATCATTCCACCACATCATTTTCATATTCAACATAGCCAATAGTGATTGCATGTGACTTCCCTTTTTCATTTTCCTTAAGAGGTTGTTGATGTCGATCATCATTAACCCTTGGATTAGGGCATTGGTTAGCATAATGCCCCATTTACTTGCACTGGAAGCATTGAAGTGTTGGTGGAGCATTATCTGTATTCTTTTCTCTATTCCCATCATTAGAAACCTTTTTCCCATTATTTTGGAACTCAGCTGCTTGATGACCTTCTTTTCCACACATGAAACACTTTCTAGTACCTTTTAGACAATCTCCACCAAGCTTCATTCCACACTTTGAGCATAAAGAATCATTCACCTTTTTTTCACCATTGTTCTAAGGTTTTTTCTTGAACTCCATATTTTGTTTCTTATCAAAACCATGAGATGGATATGTCACACCAACTTCCAGTTAGGCCTTGATAGCACAATGCACAATTTCTTCATAGCTACTGAAGTCTCTTATCGCTAACGCCATTCGAAGGCTTGGTTTTAAGCCACTGAATAATCGATCAACTTTACTTTCAGGTGGGATGATAAATCTAGATGCATACCTTGTAATCCATTTAAAATTCGCTTCATATATACAAACAGATTCATCAACATTTTTCTTAAACTCAAGGAACTCATTTTCCATCTTTGTTCGAAGAATACGAGGGAAGTACTTACTGAAAAACAAGTTCTTGAACTCGTCCCATTCCATTGATTCAATTTCATCTTAGGGCCTTGTATTATTAATTAGATTCCACCACTGGTCTGCTTCACCTTCTAACCGATAAACAGATAAAATGACTTTTTCATGCTCTATAGAATGAAGTATGGAAAATATATTTTCAATGGTATTGTTCCATTGTTCAACAATAAGTGGATCAGAAGACCCATTGAAATAAGGTGGATGTTTCCTCATGAAGGACTCAATAGAATATTGTTCCCTTCTCTGACCATTTGGAAATCTAGAATGATTCATATCTTGTGTAAGTATAGCAATAAGATTTTTCACTCCATCTCCCATCACATTTGTTTGTTCAGGAGGACAATAATTGCATTGTCCATTACATTGATCAACACGGTTCCTTCGGGTTCCATCCATCGTCTAAAACTCAAAAAAGAATAGTGTGAGAGGCAAAAATCATGCTAGGAAAACAACATAATAAAGTGGGAGTACCTTCAATATTTAACATCTTAGGTTTAATTCTAATATCATTACAATAATTCTAAGACTATAACCTATACTTATACTTAACCTTAAGGACATCCTTCGACATACCTTAGAAATATATCTAGGGATCTCACTAAAGTTCTCGAATCCTAGTTTCCAAAGGTTAACTAAACCTACCTCTGATACCAACTGTAGAGACCCAAAATTGATGTACATAGATATTACATTACTTTTGAGAAATATCTAATACATAACAAAAACAGACACCAAAGGACTGTAATAGTTTAGTATGTTTGTAAACTCAGAATATAATCTTCTAATCTTGGTGAAAGATCTTCAACATCTCCCATAAATATCTTCTTCTTTTTTCTTACCTAAAACCTTTCTTTATATCCTAGGGAAAGGAAAACATAAAAAGGGTGAGCTAAAATCCTCAATAAGGGTAAGAATGGAAAAAATATAACAATCCATATACATTTGAACTTCAAAACATGAACATAAAGTTTTAACGTCAAAATCTTGAGTTCTGAAATAAATCATGGCAGTATGTAAGGAATAGATCATAAAGGAACATCAATCATGATAAAATATCATGGAAATAAAACATGTAATTATGGAAAACCATTACACACATGATATGATTTCCATAGTATCCAAGGCATTGCTACCAAGACCATCTTAGTGGACAAATTCCATTACTGAACCGAGTTCACTCCTCGTTCCAATCCTGTACTACTGAACCAGATTAACTTGTCATTCCAGTCATGTATATATCATGAGATATAAAACTTTACCCGATGCATTGGAGGGAGATATAGGTCCCACCCATCTTATAATGAAATCATTCTTACTTGTGCCACAAAATAAACATAAATTATTCATCATAACCCAAAAAATAAAATGGGTTTCATAAACATCATCCCATCATAACATAATCCATATAAAAGAAATGGATATCATTTCATCATAAGAAAAGTAAAACCGTTTAAATAATAGATACATTATACTTGAAACATAAACATACTTAATAATGTCATCTTAGATGGAAAATAGTATTGATAAAACACTTGAAATGAATTCTTGAGGAAAATATCCTTTCTTCTTCAAAAGATTTTTCTTTTCACAAAATGCCATGAAATTTTAAAAGAAAGGGATTTTTTTGAAAATAAACATGAAAACATGTAAAATAAGCTTCGTGAAAATTTGGCTTCATAAAACCATAAAAATCCATTTATTTCGTATAAGTTAAAAAACATTCTCCATGTACTTTTGTCAGAAAAGTCAAAAAGTTCCTCGTATGGTAAACAAAAGAAAGATTCCTTCCATAACACAAAGTAAAAGTCAAAGTGGGGTAAACATGACATTAAACATACATGGAATAATATTAAACAATTTATGAAAAACATTTTATGGGAATGGATGAAAAATATAACCCCGGTAAATACTTACGTATAAGTAATCTCAGATAAAAATGAGATTGAAAAATTATCCCTTACCTTAGGTCTGATATGCTTCGTACGTATCCGAACCTCATGTATAATGATTTAAATAATGTCATTTACTTATTACAGAATCATATTCATTGTTATGATATCATATATGGTTCAATTATGACTTTATAATACCCGTTCTTTTGTAAATTCCATGTTAAAGCAGCATTTTTGGTAAAATCATTTCATTTATCGTACGTGTTTCGATTTGTTGTTCTTGATATTATTATTACATATATCATGATTTAATTACTTTAATAATGTAAATCATGATTTATATATCATATATATTCAGTATATACATATATATAATAGATATGAAATGAAATACACAGTTCATGGAGACGGTAGGGCGTACGTACGCATGAACGCTGTTTTCCTTTCCTTATTGACTTGAATGGAATTAAGTTGATGAAATAAATATATATATACCTAAATTAAGTAGCATTATTATGTCATATATTTCATTATTACTTATTATATATAATTTATAATCATTCTTGAATTGTTAACATGGAAAATGAATCTCATTGGGTCGTGGAGACGGTAATCTGTACGTACGCACGAGTGATGATATCGTTCCCATAATTATTGAATTGAATTGGAGTGGATGATATAATATCACAAAATCAGTATTATGTTATAATAACTATATATAGTTATTATTTACACTATTATACCCATCCAAGTAAGGTGGTTGTGGAAAAATAGATTACACCACGGCGTGGAGACGGTATTCCATGTTTATGTACATGCAGTGATTTTGTTTTCCGTAGGATGAATATAAGTTGAAATGGGGTTGTTTTATATTTATAATAACATATAATTATATTAGTTATACTGATTTTATTACTTTATAATGAAAAAACTAAAAAATAGTAAGTTGAATAAGAAATAAAACTTGAAAGAATCGGAAGAAGAGATTACCTCTTCTTCAACGCACCTCTTTTAAACTTCTTCTTAGGGCACTATAGTTCGTCTTTTGAGAATACTAGAACCTCTATGATATAACTAGAGAGTTTTAGAAGAGTAATTGGTAGGGGTTGTCCGAGATTCAAGGCTAAAAGGGTGTGAAGAGAAGAGGGAAGGGGTGCCCTTTTTATATGGGAGGAGAGGGGCACCTTATGAAAAACATAAAATATTATTTTATAATAAAGTCATATTTGGTTTTTGATAGCTCCAAATTTATTTATTTCGAAGCTAAGGTGGGGATGGGTCGAAATCCACTCAACCAATAGGTTTTAGATAAGTTTAGGTTACTATTTTAATCTCATCATTTAGTTTTAACTCTAAGTTAAATAATTTAACTTTTACCGTGTATTTTTGTTTTCTTACACTATATGGTTAATAAACATACTATGACAATCCAAATGAACCACAAGTGGTTCATTATTAATATATATAACCTTATCTAAGACATTTGGACAAACCTTATATTTTTAGGAATAAAATAACAGTTAATAGTATAATATTTATTTTAAAAACTATTTTGTGTAAATTTTGACACTATTTGGTACTTCCTGAAAATTCTCTTTTTTTTGGATTCTCAAAATACCCGCTTTATAGGTAAGCGGGAACCATAACAACACAATTCAAAATTCAAAAAGTTACAGGACCCGAGGAAACCTCGAGCCACGAGAACCCTCAACAGTAAATCCCATCACCATCCACCATCACGCATTTCAGAGCACCTCGTCTGCTGAACCGATGTCCCCATCAAACTATTCACCATCATCACCAAAACCCTCGAGCCGTGATCCTGCACCGCCTCGAGCGCCACATCACTGGATCGCCGGCAAGCATCACCGGCGTCCGTCGTCGCCATCACCAGCAACGCCATCGAGAACCCGACGTCGCAGACGCAAATTCAGGGGGCAACGAGACCATCACCCGCACCACAGAAAATCACAAAACCAGAAAATCAAACGCCACTGATGCGCAACACGAACCAAATCACCCAGAAAACATGAAAAATTATAGTGATTCACAAACAACAAAGAACCACCGAGAAAGGAACCAAAAATCCAAAGCTGTCAACCAAACCGCTGGGAAATGTCTCTTAAGATCCTCAAACTGCTCAACCACAGTGGGATAATGGCGACCAGCAGAAGCTGAGACCTCACCACAGGACCAATGAGCTGCCGAGAACAAACCTGGAGCGCTCCGAAGAGTATGCCGGAGAAAACTCGGTCTTACACCCGCAGCTCTGAATCAGCAACCACAAAATCCCATAGCGAAAATCCACAGTAGGAGAGGAAGCCACGGTACCACCACAGGGAGCACAGAGGGATCGAAGAAAAACCACCAGTAGAGAGAGAAACCCTAGCGCATCCTTCACAGAGAGGGAACCTTCAACCATAGAGAAAATCACAGAAAGAAAAAAACAATGAAGTGAAGACCTCCCCTCCTCAGACCAAACCAGCTCCGTCGTCAAACTACAAAGAGACACCGTCGCGTTGAGACCAGTCGCGTAGCATCACCCAAGCACCGAGGTGAACCCGATGAAGAAGACTCGGGATTCAGCAGTGGCCGAAGAGGGAAGGAGCGCGAGGATGGAGAAAACCCTAGTCGCCTCAGAATGGGAAGGAGACGCCGCTCAGAGGCTAATTGGTTCCTTTTCGATCAACACTATTTGGTACTTGATTTTTTTGAAAATCATAACAGTGTGATTAGTTCAGAAAAAGTCAATTAACTCAATACTAACATGTCATATTAACCTATAAAATTAGTGTAATTCAAAAAAAGTCTCAAATTACATTTATTTGGGTATTTATTATATTAGTTATGTTAATATTTCATTAATAAGGTAATTAGTGCATCATCGTTGTGTCATATATTACTTAACTTATTTAATGTCTAAAAATTTTAAATAAAATAAAATTATGTAGGAAATATTTTTATATTTCTAATTATTATTTATAGTCAAATTGATATTATGTATAACCCTATATTAAAAATGTTTTAGTTATTAAACATTGATTTTAACTATTTTAACTCTTCTTTAAATAAACTAATAATAAATGTCTTAATCTAATACAAGTGTACCTAAAGGGAAATATTTTATTCCTAAGGTTTTTTTTGGTCGAATTAAACTTATCCAATAGAATTAGGACATGTTTTATGGTAATAATAATATCATTTTACCCTTAATTACCCTATTTACTTTCAATCGTGGTAAATAAAAGTAAAAACTTACTATTCACTAAAAAATATTTTTATCTTATTGAACCACATTTTACTTACTGATATCAACTGTGTCTCTCATATTTTTGAAATTCCACTCACAGAAGTGGTAAAATTATGTTTTATATAAATTTTCAAATTCTCCTAGGAGGTGGGTAAAAGTGTCAAAAGTTCAATATAATTTTTATATATCTAAAATTATTATAAATGACTCCAATGAATTACATTGAACTTATATAGGTATTATGTATCAATTTTGACCTAAAATAAATTTAAATAAAATAAATAATTATTTAAATAAAAAGTCGGTTTTTAAATAGTAACCCAGTGTTTTCACTATTCATCAAAAATTGAAAGTTTTCAGAAAAATACCAAAAATTCACCTGAGGCTAATTTCGATATTCTGAATCCAAAAATGAAGTCCATTTAGAAAGATAAAATTTATAAAATTTCAAAAAGTGGGTATTACTATTCATAACGACTAGTTTATATAACATATCATTGTTTAATGAAACTCGGTATTGTGTACAACCCATGCTATCGTGGAAGGTCATGACTACATGTAATGGAAGCCAAGTCAGAGATGTGTGTAGTGAAATCTCCTTTTGGTGGAGCGTACAACACAAGACATCAATGAAGTTAAAAACAATATTTTTCATAAAATCTCATGGTGTTACAGGGGTGATGTCCGGGGGTGGGGGTGGTGTCTAGGGGGTGGGGGTTGTCCAGAGGGGTGGGGGGCTGTCCAGAGGTTTCAAATCATTAGGATCTGTGTAATTTTTAGTAGTGAATGTATATATATTTTAGTATTTATACTTCATATTTCTTTCCTACGGAAGGGTGAATTTGGTATCTAGTTGCACCAGGATGTATTCTTTGTGAATCTTAAGAAGAAAGGATCCAAGATGAATTTAAAACTATTATATCTAACTATATTTTCTTTTTAAAATCATATTCAAGCATATTTTTTTAAATATGCATTGATTTGTTTTATATTTCAAAAAAATTTACATTAAAATTATGATTTTTTTCATATAAACATATATTTTTCTTATCTTAAAAAGATGTATAATTTTGATATTTGTTATAGGTAATAATGAGTCGAAGTTGGATTATGGAACATCGAATGAGAAATGAATATGAGGAAGGTGTTGATGCCTTTTTGGAATTTGCTAAACGAAATGTTCCACATAGTGGAATTTGTTTCTATCCATGCCTAAAATGTTTGAATATGAAGAAGTTGAAAAGTAGAGAGATAAAATATCATCTGATTTGTCATGGTTTTAATCTGATTTACAGCCCTTAGATTTGGTATGGTGAAACTAGACGAAATGTCACTAATGATGATGATTTTCAAGATGGTAACTCCAATGTAATTGAAGAAATGATTCGTGATATTGCAGCAGAACAAATTGAGATAAAATCGACAGTTGCGCATCTATATGGTGATGTTGAAAACCCATTGTATCCTGGTTGTAAAGATTTTATAGTTTTGTCGGCAGTTTTAAGATTGATTAACCTGAAGGCGAAAGATGGATGGAGTGACATAAGATTTACAGAGCTTCTACAATTGATGAAATACATTCTTCCAAAAGATAACGATCTTCCAGATTCACATTATAAGGCCAAGAAAATATTATGCCCGATGGGATTGGGATTAAAGAAATTACATGACTGTCTGAATGACTGTATGATATATAGGAAGGAATATGAATTTATTTCAGAGTGTCCTAAATGTGGGACATCACGGTATAAGGTGAAAGAAAAATCACAGGCTGATGTAGAGATTACAAAGATCCCTTCAAAGGTATTTTGGTATCTTCCTATAATTAATCGTTTCAAACATATATTACCTAATTCATATGATGCGAAAAGGTTAAGATGGAATGATGATGAGAGGTTATGCGATGGAAAACTACATTATCCAGCTGATTTTCCACAATGTAAGAAAAATTATGAGCAGTATCCTATATTTGGAAATAAAATTATAAATCTCAGACTAGGGTTGTGCACAGATAGAATGAATCTATACCAAACCCTCAGTAGCACACATAGTTCATGGCATATTTTATTGGTAATTTACAACCTCTCTCCTGAATTTTGTATGAAGCGCAAATATGTCATGTTGAGTATAATAATATCTAGTCTGAAGCAACCTGACAATGATATTGATTTTTTCTTGCCACCATTGATTGATGATTTAAAACTTTTATGGGAGGATGGTATTAAGGTGTATGATTTTTATAAAATGGAATATTTTCAACTATATGTAGTGCTTATGTTCACTATAAATGACTTCCCAGCATATGAAAATTTGTCTGGATACAGTGTTAAAGGGAATAAATCATGTCCAATTTGCGAACAACAGACTTCATATTGTCCATTGCATCATGGGACGAAAACAGCGTACATGGGTCATCGAAAGTTTTTGCCTATGGATCACTCTTATATAAGACTAAAAAAGTCATTCAATGGCTCACAAGAATTTTATATTTCTCCAAAACCTTTATCCCCTAATCCGTATTTTGAGAGGGTGGAAAACTGTGATGTGACATTGGGAAAGACACGGAAATCTGGTAATGATTGACATATTTGGAAGAAAAGGTCAATATTTTTTGAGCTACCATATAGGAGATATCATGAAGTTAAACATAGTATTGATTTCATGAACATGGAGGAGAATATCTGTGATATTTTTATAGGAACATTGTTAGATATTAAAGGAAAGAAAAAAAAAGATGGGTTGAATGAAAGATTAGACTTACTATCAATGGGAATATGTTTGGAGTTAGCATCCACTCCTAATGGGAGATGAACATTTCTTCCCCCGGCTTGTCATAAATTATACAAGAGGGAGAAAATTAGATTTTGTCAATGTCTTCATGATATCAAAGTGCCTCAAGGTTATTCTTCAAATGTAAAAAATTTTCCCTCATTGAAGGACTTGAAGTTTATAGGTATGAAATCTCATGATTTTCATGTCATGATGCAACAGATTCTACCAATTGCATTGCATGGAATATTTCTCATCCATGTTAGAAAGACTATAATGAAGTTGTGTTATTTTTTTTATTCGATTTGTAATAAGGTGACTGATGTGAATTCTTTGAACATTTTGTAAAAGGATGCAACTTGTATAGTTTTTCAATTAGAAATGTATTTTCCTCCAACTTTTTTTGATATAATGGTGCATTTAATGATTCATATGGTTCAAGAAATAAAGCTTTTTGGACATGTATATCTTCGTTGGATATATCCTTTTAAAAGGTAAATGAAAATATTTAAGGGGTATGTTATGAATCCATATCGGCCTAAAGCCTCCATTATTGAAAAGTATATTTCTAAGGTGGTTGTAGAGTTTTGTACGAGCTACTTGGATGTGGCACAGCACATAGGTTTGCCTCCATCTCACCATGAACGAGTTAATAATTAGGGAAAGGGGATTCATGGCTTGAAATTCAAATAGTTGTCAGCTAAACAGATAACGAAGTTAGAATCATACATCTTGAATAACATAGTTGATGCTCAACCATATATCACATTGCATATTAATGAGTTGAAACAATGTCATCCAAAGAAGAAAGAAATGTGGATTTTGAATGAGCACAACAAAATATTTTTGTCATGGTTTAAAAAGAACTTTCTTGGTAGATCAGATGTATCAGAGACATTAAAATGGGTAGTGGGTGGTTCATGTTTAAATGTGATAACATGGTCCGGTTATGACATTAATGGCTATAAATTTCATATGAAAGCTCAAGAAAACAAAAGTGAAGTTCAAATAGTGATGTATTGGTGTTTGCAAAATCAATGCATTTTTTGAGTGATAAATAAAAAAACCCAACTTCTGCATCAAGTGCATATTATAGAGTGATTGAAGACATATGGGAGATTGATTACTTTAGAATTAAAGTTCCAGTTTTTAACTATAAATGGTTTATCAATAACAAAAGTGTCAGACACGATGAATTTGGAATGATAGTTGTTAATCTGAATAGATTAGAAGACACATCTGATTCTTTTATAATAGAAACACATGAAAAACAAATTTTCTATGTAGTAGATCAATCAGATATATAGTGGGCTGTTGTTTTACAAGGAAAAAACAATATGTTGGTGAGGATGAACTTGATGAAGATGTTGATATATGTGATATCCCTACTTCCATGTAAATATTAACAAAACATAATGATGAGCATGTTGAAGACAAGGTTTGTTCCATAAGGAACGATCACGACGAAGGAATTTTGGAAAACAATCCATTTTTACATTCGTAAAATTACAGGTAACATTTTTTTATTTCTTGTTTACATTTATTATTTTCATAAAATGTTAGATATTGTATGTTTTTTCTTTATTAAAACATGTATTAAAAAATATATTTTTTTTTGTTTTAATTTTGTTTAGTTTACGTTATCATGTTTACCATTACATATATTATATATCTATTATTTTTGTTCAGTAACAATTACTTTACCGTGTTTACCATGTTTACTAGGTTTTCCATGTTTACCATGTTTACCATCTTTACCATCTTTACTATTATTT
The DNA here is from genome assembly GCA_963277665.1 of Viscum album. NCBI lineage: Eukaryota > Viridiplantae > Streptophyta > Magnoliopsida > Santalales > Viscaceae > Viscum > Viscum album. Next base: position 1,841,937,251 of record OY728157.1, on the reverse strand, counting down.
AACTTTCTTAACATATTAAGCATGTTTACTATTACGTAACTTAGTACAATTTTCTATTTTATGTTTACATTATTATTGTAATATTTGAATTTGTATATTTGTGAACTAATGTTTGTTTTTTTTATTTGAAGGATAATGACAGGTCAATCAGTTGATCAACCACATGATTCTGTAGATGAGCATATTGGTCATACCTCTGGGGAGGAACATTCACATGCTCCTATTAATGTTCTCTAATATTCTTCATGTGCTCCCATTACGACAAAGAGTTCAAGAGTTGGTAAATGTGGGTGTGCATGTTTACCAAAATTATCACTTTCTCGTACGCAGGATAAAAGTATACTCATTGAGTTTGATGAGGAGGATATTCCTAGAGGTCCAAATGAAAAATATTTTAAGTGTTTTTTATCAACTCAGGGTAAGATAAAAGTAAGAATTTTGTATGATGACTGGAGAATTTTAGACAAAGCGATAATCTCTAAGTTGTCGGAGACGATTTTGGTAATATCTTTTTCTATTGTTTGCCTATTCTTTAAATGTTTCTAGTATATATAATATGTTTAACCTCTTCTTTATCAGATGAAATTTGATATTCCTGACACTGGAGGAGTCAGGAAGAAATGCTTATCGATAGCTTCCCAGAGATGGAGGGATTTCAAATCAACCCCCTCATCTGATTCCATTTTTGGTCTTAGGAGTCATGACAATCTATGTCATATATATCCTTTCATAGATGAAGACACATGGAGACAGATTGTTGCAAGTAGAAGAAAGGATTCATTTTTGGTAAGGGAAATGTAAACTTTTAAAATATTTCTTATATAAATGATCTTATTAATGTTTTGTTAATGATTTCTTATTTTTAATTTACAGAAAACAAGTAAATCTCATGAGGAGATCAATTCTAAAAATGTATACCCTCATAGTTTATCTCGGGGAGGGTATACATTATTGTAAGAACAAATGATGGAAGAAAAATTACAACAACTAAGAGATGAGTCTTCAAGATCTAGAGAGATGTCCCCTACATCCCCTCCATCTAGATATGAAAAATAGAAGAGAGCTCATATGGGAAAAAAATGGAAATATATTTTGTAATATTCGAGAATCATAGCTGATAGGACTGTAGGATATCTATTTTATTTATTTAATTTAACCGTTTTCTTTATATACTTTCAATCATTACAGAAATATACAATTAATTAATACAAGATTCTCTTGAGGAACAGAGCTCACAGGGGGTATTTACAGCTACTGGGAGGCAAGATATTTTATCTGCAGCATTGGGAAAGCCCAAACATCATGGTCTTGTATGAGGATATCTGGTAAGTGTATCGGTAAGAAAAGTATTTCCACATTCTTAAACTTCTTACATTGAGGCTGTTTATAAAAAAATAGAATCCTTGGAGGATGAAGTTCATAATATTAATGCGACGATGGAGTAAAATATTAGAGCATTGGTACAGTCTATGTTTGCAGACATGCAAAGACAATTTCAGACTACAGCTCCCACTCCTCCACCTCCCCCTGCAGACCCCATTATTTATCCTCCACCTCCGCCAGTAGCTCCCACTCCCCCACCTCAGCCTACAGACCCCATTTTTTATCCTACTCCTCTGCTGCAACTTTCTACTTATTGCGAGTTGTATGTTGATTATCCTCAACATCATATAGTTTCATATGGGTTGATATATTGTATAGAAGATACAGTTCATCCTCAAAAATTAGAGGTAGAGAATCAGAGGGTCACTGTATAGGATATTATTGATAGATCAGCTCGAGTACCATTACATACAGATGAGGTGATGACAGTTGGACATAGTATCGGCCATTTTTTAATTTGGCCATCCAGACTTCTTCGACTCATTACCACAGAGGTATGTATGTTATATATTCTATTTTATTTTTTTATTAAAGTTGTTTTACCATTTGAAAACTAATATATTTTTCTATTTATTTTTACAGTAATACTTCAAAGGTAAAGAAATATTGTATAGATAACAACAAAGACAAATGGTTATGACATCAGATACAGATTCTAGTAGTCTTAACAGATTTTCAAGATATTTAAATTTTTTGGTGGATCATTATGAGTTTCCAATGTAAGATCATGTTTGTGAATGTACAATAACTATGGGGATTGTGAAAACTGATATCATGAAGCTTGTTACTTGAGATAAGTTGGGAATCAACGTGGTGCATATTTTTTCCATGTGCGTATTAACACCTTTTCCTTGCGTTATATTTATTAAAAATGTATACTTATGTATATTTTGTATTAGGTATATTTATAACATTTGTGAGAAGAATGAGCAGATAGATGTATATGGATTCATGGACCCACATTTGATTTTCCCTGAAGCATGTGCATTGGATGAGGAACAAAGAATTTTTTATTTTGCTGAAAGACTTGAATAGAATATAGTCACACAATGTTAGATGATGCCTTTTTTTGAGAGGTATGAAACACATCTCTCTCAAATATTTCATTATCTTATAACATAAAAAACCACTAACCTCAAATTTAATTTTATCAGTGATCATTGGATGTTAATGGTTTTTTTCCCAAGGGAGAAAACACTTTATTGGATATGCTTTGTCCATCGTGTTGTACAGGAAAGTTTTAAGAAAATGTTGGAAAATTAAGTTTCAATTTCTCAATAGTTTTATATATTATAATTAATTTTAAATTTATTCCATTCGTATTATTTTCTAACAGGGGATGGGTATAATTTTAAAAAAACACAAAGAAAAGGAGTGCGAAGATCAAATATGTAAATATAAAGTTAAATATCCATTTATAATTTATACTTTTTGATTTATTACATAAAAATAATATATTTAATTTACACTCATTCAAACAAAATTTTCATGAACAACAAGGCATCATCGAATGCGAATATTATATATTAAGATTTATGTATGAAATAATAACAACTAGAATAGTTGTGAACTTTTACCTGGTAAGATTTCCTTTTAAACTTTTCCATAATATTTCATTTGATTTATTCACTATACATGTTAACTAAAATCCTTTTAATTTGTATCTATTCTATGACCCTCAACCCTATAGTGCTCAAGATGTCAAACACTTACCAGTGGAATAGTCAAATTATGTTACAGGTTTAATTGAATTTTAGTTGTTTGTAGTGTAAAATGTAATTTTAAATATTTCCATTGTAATTGTGAATTTGGTGGTCTTTTTTGTTGGATTTATTTTTTTTAAAGTTGAAATTGTATGTTTTTAATGTTATATATGTGAATGTTTAATTTTTCTCCACTTCTTGTTTTGGTCTACTTATGATTGTTTTTCTTGTATGGATTATGGTCTGGGGGGAGGGGTTCCAAGGGTGTGGGGGGTGTGCAGTGGGTTGGGGGTATCCAGGGGTGTGGGGGGGTTTTCCGGTGGGGTGGGGGTGTCCTGGGTGTCCATGAGAGTGGGGGTGAAGTCCAGGTGGGTGGGAATTTTTTCAGGAGGGTGTGAGGGATGTCCAGGGGAGTGGGGGATTTCTAGGGGGTTTCCAGGGGTGTGGGGGTGTCATGTGGGGTGAGGGGGTTTCCAGGGGTGTGGGAGGGTTTTCTAGTGGGGTGGGGGTGTCCAGGGTGTCCATGGGGATGGGGGGGCAGTCTAAGGGGTGGGAGGGAAGGCGCTACTATCCCTCGGGGGGCTGAATACCGCTGGAAGGTACTCATCACTCTCACATGCGAAGATTGAGCTCTCAAAATGTTTCACAAATTCTTTATTACCTTTTAAAAATCATTATTTCTATCAATTTGATGCCAGTATAACCAGGGGAAAAAAGTGATAGAATGAATGATGCTTATAGGGGAAGAAATCATTGGTGAAAAAATTTGGGAGCTTAAGATTTGCATGTGGGAGTGATGAGTACCTTCCAGCGGCGTTCAGCCCCCCAAGGGATGGCGGCGCCTCCTCCCCCAACACCAGCTGTCCAGAGGTGGGAGGAATTCTAGGGGTGTGGGGGTGTCTAGGGGTGGGGTGGGGGCTTTCCAGTGGGGTGGGGGGTTCTGGCCTGTTTTTGGTCAGGTTTTGATCTATTTTTGGTCTTGTGTTGTCTAGTGTGGTGGGTTGTCTAGGGGTGCGGTGGGGGTTGTCTAGTGGGGGTGGGAGGGTTTCCATGAGGGTGGGAGGGATGCCTAGGCAAGTAGGGGGACGTCCAGGGGTTGTCCAGGGGTGTGGGGGTTGTCCAGTGGGTGGGGGGTTCTAGGGGTGTGGGAGGGATGTCCAGGGGAGTTCTTTCCAGTGGGGTGGGGGTGTTCAGGAGGGTGGGGGATTTCTAGGGGTGTGGGAGGGCTATACAGGGGTGTGGGAGTGTTTTACATAGGGGGGTTGTGTCCAGGAGGGTGGGGGGTTGTCCAGGGGTGTGGGGGCTGTCCCGGGGGTGGGGGCAGTCCATTGGTGTGGGGGGGGTAGGTCCAGGAGGGTGGGTTGTCCAGGGGTGTGGGGGCATGTCCAGAGGGTGGGGGTAGTCCAGGGGTGTGGCGGTGTCCAGGGCTGTGGTGGGGGTTGTGCAGTGGGGTGGGGGTTTCTGGTTTGGGTTTGGTTGGGTTTTGGTCTGTTTTTTGGTCTTGTGGTGTCCAGTGAGGTGGGGGGTCCAGGGGTGTGGTGGATTCTGTCCAATGGGGTGGGAGGGTGTCCAGGAGGGTGTGATAGATGCCCAGAAGAGTGGGGGGATGTCCAAGGGTGTGGGATCAATCCGGTGGGGTGGGGGTGTCCAGGAGGGTGGGGGTTCTAGGGGTGTGGGAGTGTTGTCCAGGGGGTGGGAGTGTCTAGGAGGGTGGGGGTTGTCCAAGGGTGTGGGGGGCTGTCCTGGGGGTGGGGGAAGTCCAAGTGTGTGGGGGTGTCCAGGAGGGTGGGGGTTGTCCAGGGGTGTGGGGTTTGTTCAGGGGTGGGGGCAGTCCAGGGGTGTGGGGGGTGTCCAGGGGTGTGGTGGGGGCTATCCAGTGGGGTGGAAGGGGGTTCTGGTCTATTTTGGTCGGTTTGTTGTAACTTTTTTGTCTTTTTTAGGGGTGTGGGAGGGCTCTCCAGCGGTGTGGGAGTGTTGTCTAGGGGGTGGGGGTATACAGGAGGTTGGGGTCTGTCCAGGGGTGTGGGGGGATGTCCAGGGGTGAGGGAATTCTAGGGGTGTGGGGGTGTCCAAGAGGGTGGGGGGTTTTCCAGGGGTGTGGGGGGGTTTCCATGGGTGGGGGCATTCCAGGCGTGTGGGGGTGTCCGGGGGTGTAGTGGGGGCTGTCTAGTGGGGTGGGAGGGGGGTTCTGGTCTATTTTGGTCTTTTTTTGGTAACTTTTTTGTCTGTTTCAGGGGTGTGGGTGGGCTTTCTAGGGGTGTGGGAGTGCTTTCCAGAGGGTGGGGGTATACAGGAGGGTGGGGGTTGTCTAGGGGTGGGGGGCTGTCCAGGTGGTGGTGGGACAGTACGTTGGTGTGGGGGAGGTGTCCAGAAGGGTGGGGGTTGTCCAGGGGGTGGGGGATGTCCAGGGGGTGGGGGAAGTCTAGGGGTGTGTGGGTGTCCAGGGGTGTGGTGGGGGTTGTCCAGTGGGGTGGGGGGGGTTGGTATGTTTCGTTCTATTTTTGATAACCTTTTGGTCTGTTTCATGTATTTTGGTTGGGAATAATAGTGGTTTGGTTTTATTTAAAAACAATTACGTCAGTTATTTTATAACCGACGTAAAAAATGCATCGGGATTAGTTTTAACATTAGTTATTTGGAAACCAATGTAATAAATTCATGGGATATGATTTTTATTTCAGTTATTTCATAATGGACGTAATAAATGGAAATTGATAGTTTTTTACATCTGTTATAAAATAAACGACGTCAGAGATAAGTTCTCACATCGGTTATTATATAATTGATGTTGGAAACCGCTACTCAGACAGGTTTATCACGTCGGTTATAAAAATAACCGACGTGATAAATTATTATGAGGAGTGATTTATAACGTTGTTTATTATATAACTGACGTGAAAGGGTATATACCACATCAGTTATTAAATAACTGATGTAATAAACCATGACTCCGAAGCATTTTCCACATCGGGTTTTTATCAACCGACATGAAAAATGCATCAGATTTGTGTTTTTTACGTTGGTTGTAAAATAACTGATGTAAAAAACTATGTTTATAACATCTCATGTAATAACTTCGGCCAAAATCTGACATTAAAAATAAAAAATAACCACCATAAAAAATGTTTTCTATACTAGTGTGGAAATGTGGCAACAACAGTTAACATGGAATTAGCATGATCCAAGGATCATTGCACATGATGAATGAGTAAACCCTTATTACACATGAAGCATGATTAAACCATATTTTCACTTAAATTATCATTATTAAACACTCATTGCACATGATGTATCATGATGCTATACTTCACCCAATGCATTGGGGCGCTATTAGGGTGGACCCTTCTTAAACATTTCATTTCATGCATAAGTTTGCCACATGGATCATATAACATGGAATCAATCAACATCATAAGTTATTTCATGATTAATTGATGTGAAATAAAAAAATTAAAGCATAATTAAATTTGTATTTGTGCATAAAGTTTAATACCCTTGATATAGACATGGGTTTGGTATTCACTACACAATAATCTTGGTTTTAAAAAATGTGGTGCAATTTCGGCTGCATAACGGTGTGACATAAGGATTCATAAAAATGGTTGATGAGAGAAAAAATGGTGTCTCTTAATATGTACATGAAATATACAGTAAGGGGGTCATATAGATACATTTCCCAACAAATGTAATGGAGTTTAGATGCATAATACAAAAAGAATTACTTGGATTTAGAAGAGGAGTGTGAAATACCTCACAGAATTTTAGTATGGTAACGGGTGTACATGGGAAGAATTAATGAGAGATAAAGGGGTATTATATAATCTAAACATAAATAGGGAATTATGGGGAGGTTAGAAATCATACCCCAATATTTTTAATTGAAAAAAATGGCATAACAACTTAATGAAAATTGGACAAAATGAGAAAGGAAGAAATCCATTACTTGGAAGTGTGATCCCAAAAGCTTGGGAGAGGATTGAGAAAATATTATTGGGAGCTTGGGGAACTTTGGGATGATTCTAGAGACAGGAGGGTAGGGTTTGGTCGAACTCCAAAGGCTTTTAGTGAAGAGGAAGTGGGGGCTTGTGTGGGTTTATATACGAAAAGAGAGAGAATTCTTTATTATTTAGGTTTGGGACTCCTCACATTAAACTAATCAAAACCAAAAACCAGACCATGTTTTTTGCCCACAGTTTTTTCCAAAGGGGAGTGGAAAACAATATTTTATAATTTCAATGGTCGAACTTCTCAAAATAATAGGGTTGCTTATGTGGAGGTGAGTCACACTCTCAAGTAAAACAATTTAAAAACACAAAATGTTTTATAAGCCTTGAAGGGTCCACTAATGCTTTGTAAAATAAATCCATCAAAAACAAAATCACATTATTTTAATTTTAGAACATATATTGGCTGAAAATAATTTTTATATTATTTTATTACATCACTATTGGTTCATTATGATGTCATAAAACACATTATATATTTAAATGGTATTTGATTTTTACCAAAAAAAATGATTGTCTCATTAAATTATGAAAAATTCTCCATTGTATAATTTCAATGTCCTGATTATAAAATTAATATTAATTTTATCAAACTAATTTTCTAAATATTTGAATTTTAACTTTGAAAATAAAAATTGTCATTTATAGAAAATTCATGGGTTTTGATAAAAACTGCTTTTAAAACTTAATAAAAATTACAATTGCATTCATAAAATTATATGTTCATCTATATTTAATAAAAATTAATTTAATAATAATAATAATAATTTATTAAAATATTATTTAATTCAAAAATCCATTAATTCATCAAAATAGATTTCTTAGTTGAATATTAACTAAAAATACTATTTGTTCTTTAAAAACTATTTAAAATGCAACAATAATAAAATGAGTGAAAATTATTTATAAAAAAAATAATGTACATATTCATAGTGATAGGGTCTTGTTACATAACCCCTTATAACACCCCCATAAGATCGAAGAGTAAGGTGTGTGGTGGTGACAGACTCTTGGTGTGGCTCGGATAACATCGCTCGGGTGGTAATCTCAAAAAATTCAACTCCTCCCATAGTCAGTTCCGCTCAAGCTTAACATGTTCATGATTGGCTTGGGATTAGTCAAGAGTGAATCCCAATGATTCCACCTCCTTTACAATCTCAAACAAATGGGCTTCGTATGGGGAAATTCTACTCGATGAGGTCATCACGTCCTTTGTCTGAGTAAATTGAATTTGTTTAAGCCCTATAATTATATTAATCATGTGATCACTTTTCAACGACTATATTAGCAATGGTTACTTTTCATAACAATATTTTAAAATCTAGAAACATAAAACCAAAGAAGTTCACAATTTATATAACCATAATAAGACATTTAATTAGATCAATAGGAATTTCCTTTAATGAAAGTTTGGGTCGTTACAATCATTCCCCCTTAAGAAAGTTTACCCTCAAAATTTCCTTTTCCCACATTAAAATAGATGTGGGTAACTCTACTTCATTATTTCCTCTTATTCCCACGTCACTTCTTCAAACTTGTAGTTTCACCACAACACCTTGATGAGGGGCATTGTCTTATTTCATAGAACGTTTTCGCTATGACTTAAGATCTTCACTGGTTGCTCCTCATAAGAAAGATCATCCTCTAGTTGTACTACCTCTGAAGAGTGTACAAGTGAAAGGTATGGTATGTACTTTTTTAAGAGGGATACATGAAAGACATCATGTACTTTGGACATGGTAGGAGGAATTGCTAGTCGATGGGCCATAGCCCCAACATGGTCATGAATCTCGAAGGGGCTGATGTACCTAGAAATTAACTTCCCTATCTTTACAAACCTCATGACCTTATTCCATTGAGATATGTGTATAAATACAATGTATCTAACTTTAAACTCAAGGTCTCATCGATGGTTATCTGCATAACTCTTCTGTCGACTCTAGGATACCTTGATCTGCTACTGAATAGTTTTCAACTTCTCCACCATTTCTTCGACCAATTATGGTCCTAGCAGCTTACGCTCACTGAATTAATCCCAACATGTCAGTTTTCTGCACCTCTTCCCATACAGGGCTTCATATGGTTCCATTTGTATTCTCGAGTGAAAACTATTGTTATAAGATAACTCAAACAGATGAAGATGTTGATCACATCCTTCTTTGAAGTCCATTGATCATGCTCTCAAAATTTTCTCAAGTGTTTGGAAGTCTTCTCAGATTGGACATTAGTTTTAGGATGATAAGTCATACTGAAGTTCAGCTCAGTATCTAGAGCATGTTGAAGACTCTTCCAAAACATAGAGGTGAATCATAGATCTCAATCAGATAAAATAGATAGTGGTGCTCCATGAATCCTTACCACTTTCTTGATATATATCTATGCCAGTTGATCTAATGGTAAATCCTCTCGAATTACAATAAAGTGTGCAAACTTTGTAGGATGATCCACAACAACCCAAATTTCATTGCTGCCTTTGGATGTCTTTGGAATCCCAGTGACAAAGTCCATGGTGATTTTCTCACATTTATATGCAAGTATGGGTAATGGTTGCATCATATCCTTAAACTTCTGTCTCTCGGCCTTCACTTGCTGACACATCAGGTACTTTGACGTAAATTCAGTGACCTCCTTCTTCATATAATCCCACCAATAATTCTCTCGAATATATCGATACATATTTGTGTTTACTTGGTGAATAGAAAAATTCTAACTATGTAAATCATCCAAAAGTTCCTTCTTTAGCTTTGGAATTGAAGGAACAAATAGTATTTTCCCAAATCTCACAATTCATTATTCATTAACATTGAACTCTAAGGATTTCCCTTTTTCTGATAGCTTCCACTTTCTTCTAAATTCCCACATCATCCTTTTGAGCATCCTTTAACTTTTCTAAAAGAGACGGTTGATAAATCATTTGCGAAAGGATTGATAATTTTCTCTTATTTATGATGCCCATGTCCATCTTCATCAAATCTAAGAAGATTGGATCCTTCTCAATTCTCATCAATTATAGAATCTCTAGGTCCTTTATACTTAAAGAGTCTTCGACCTCATTCACTTTCCCAGGGTGGTAATGGATTAAGCAGTCATAGTCTTTGATCAGATCTAACCATCTTCATTGGCGCACGGTCAACTCTTTCTGTGTGAATATATACTTGAGGCTTTTTTGATCTGTATATATTTCACACTTCTCCCCAAAGATATAATTCCACCAAAATTTTAAAGCGAAGATCACTGCATCTAACTTTAGATCATGTTTTGGATAATTCGTCTCATTAAATTTCAATTGCCTTAAATCATAGGCAATAACTTTTTCATTTTTCATCAACACACAGCCCAGGACCTTCTTCAAAGCATCATTGAATACCACAAAAATTTCTCCACTTGTGGGTAAAATGAGCACAAGCGCAGTGATAAGCCTCCTTTTCAACTCCTTGAACATTTCTTCACATTCATCACTCTAATAAAACATTTCTCCCTTCCAATTTAGCTTTGTAACATGGTTGGAAAATCATGAGAAATTTCTCACAAATCGTCAATAATATCCATCAAACCCCAAGAAGGTACGGATACCATTACCGATGTTGGCCTCGATCATCCCTCAATTTCATCGGTTTTGGAGAGATCCACTAATATCCCATTGCTTGTGATGATATGGCCCAAGAATGAGAACTCCTTCAACCAGAACTCATAATTTTTTTACTTTTCATAGAGCTTCTCCTTCTGAAAGGTCTCTAGTATAGTTCTTAGATGCTCCTCATGGTCCTCCATGATTTTGGAGTATATTAGAATATCATCTATAAATACTACCACAGATTTGTTGAGGTAATATATATAGACTCTATTTTTCAAGTCCATGAAGATTATTGGAGAATTAATGAGTCCAAAAGGCATTACTATGAATTCATAGTGCTCGTATCTTATATGAAATGAAGTCTTGGGGATATCTTCCTTCTTCACCCTTACATGATAATATCCCGACCGCAAATCCCCCTTGGAGAAATATTTTTCTTCATGCAGCTGATCGAACAATTCATCAATTTTTGTGAGAGGATACTTGTTCTTTATTGTGATTTTTTAAGCTCTTGATAATTGATGAAAAGGTGCATTACCCCATCTTTCTTCTCGACGAAAAGGACTGGTGCACCCCAAGGTGAAGCACTTGGGTGTACAAACCCTTTATCCAGATTCTCTTGTAGTTATTTTTTCAGCTCCACAACAGCCATTCTACATGGAGTCTTGGATATGGGAAATTCCCCAGGTATAAGATAAATTGAGAATTCAATAACTCTTCTAGGAGGAAGACCAGGAAATTCCTCGGGAAACACTTCCGTGAATTCCCTAACAATAGGCATGTCTTCAAGGATGGTTTCCTCCTTAGAGTCAATCATCTGAGCTAGATATGTGTGCTCATAGGGCAATAATATCCATGCTTGAGATGATGGAGCTAAAGAATATTCATCTTCCTCCTTGCACTTTTATAGAATTGGGGGGTCGATTCTCCACATAAAGAGTGATTTCCCTCTCACGAAAATTTATGTTGTCTCTATATAGGTAAAGCCAATCCATGCTAAGAATTGTATCAAATTACACCAGAGGTATTATGATGTTGTTCTCCAGGAATTTCAATCCATCGATTATGATAGGGGGAGTTATATTCATGGGATGCAATGATTCCCCCTTTTGTCGTACTCATTGACATCTTTACTTCCATGATTTGTGGTGGTTTTGGGATTGTTCTACTAAAATTTTGGGATATAAAACTATACGTAGAACCATAATCAAAAATTAAGTTCACTGTTATTGAATGAATAACCAGCGTACCTGTCACCACTTCATTTTCGAGGTTCACCTCAGCAGTAGTGAGGGAAAAAGCTCTCCCATTCAGCCTTGGATGTTCTTGGTTTCCTCTGAAAACCTTTTTCTTAGGGCACTGATTTGCAAGATGCCTTAGTTCATTGTAGTTGAAGTAATTAACAACACATTGAGGTTCAAATGAATCTCTCCTCTCCTTTGTTTCAGTCGCGGGTTTTTCTTGTGGGTAGTTAATAGCAAGGTGCCCTTCTCTTTCACACCTAAATCATTTACTCACCCCCTTTAGGAAACTTCCAGGGTTCTTCTTTCTGCACCTTTGGTATGTGGGGTGCTGGATCTTCTTAGGACCGTTGGATTTATCCATCGGACCACCAGTATTGAAGTCCACCTTACTCTTCTTATCCCCGTGGTACCCCTGATATTCTTTGATCTCCATTTCGACCTTGAGGGCACATCGAACAATTTCTTCATAGTTGTCGAAGTCACAAATCGATAGTGCTTTCCAAATTGACAACTAGGTAGTCAGAGTCTGGGTATATTGATATGTCTTACTTCATACCAACACTGGGTTCCTTTTCCTAAAAGTTACATGCGAGACACTTCGACACTATTTTCTAATGTATCATCCAACTCCCCAAAATTGAAAAACTCCAAACACAATCTCAAGGAATAAACCTTCTCTAATACCACTCTATAATGACCCAACCCACTGGGCCCCACCTAGTCAGCAGAAGGTCGAGCCACTACCACCCCAATCCAAACTCCAATAGGCTAGGGGATAGTTACAAGCACCGAGAAGGAATAATATAACATGTGATACCTTAACCTAATGTACTTATATACACACACCCAACCATCTCTATAAAACAGTGAAAAAGAATAATAAAAATAGTGTAAAATCTCGGGAAAATCCATGCATTCAATAACCAATGGGGAATACAATAATGTGTGAAAAAATAAAACCAAAGTTCAATGTGTAATAATACACGTCCAACCATAAATGAAGTCTCAACCTAACAAAAACTAGAATAAAGGAAAACTGTGAGATCTTAGATCTTGATCTCCAAGTCTAACCACCATACATGGTCAATTCACCCAAGTACCACTATACTCTACTGATATCATAATTGATATTCATGTCACATTCATAAGACATGACACATGCGGGAAAATACAATATATGGGTGAGTATATATACATACCCATTAGGATTCCCTAAAAATCACAAAGGAGGGAATATAAAGATATGAAAGAAGTCAATTAAATAAATATTAAGAGGGAAATGAAACCTAAAGTACATATATGCTCATAAAGAAACCCATTAGAGAGAGAAAGGGCTTTTCTATCACACAACCCATCAAAAGTAGATGAGTTTTCCTACAACTCCAAAAGTCCATCTCTCATGACTAGCATAAAACACAATCTCACCAAAATCTATGTGGAAGGGCTTTATATAACTATTTCACTCAACAGATGATGGATTCACAATTCCCATGGAGGACCTACACGTAGCAAGAGCTAAAAGATAACGGAGTACCAATCTATAGATATAGGAATCATGGAGAATGTAGGGTAGTATCAACATAACCTATATAAAAAGTATGTGGGACCCATGCCATGGTGTAATGGGGGAGTATCAACCCTGACATCACTCTGATGATCCTCCCTGAATCACTACCATCGTCAAGAATCACCTAAAGAAAAATCATACTTAAAATGTCTTTTATTGTATCTCATATTCCACAATGAATTCCACTATCACAATCTATGTTGAAAACACTCGGGATAGTATACTTATGGGAAACAATCTAGGTTATAAGGACAAAGATATGAGTGGATGATCTTCTAGAGGGAATATATGGTGTGTATGGGGGTTCACACGGAGTGTGACCTCACGTCATTGTAGGGGCGTGCTCTCCAATGGACATGAATTATGAATCAATATCATAGTACATGGTTTGTCTAGCTAGTATAAATAATGTATTTCCACCCAGGTACATGTTCATGTACTCCAAGCACATGAAATAGGTGTAAAAGTACAATAAAATGATGTGTACAGGTGGTTTGTGGTGCGTATGACCACATGGAGTCCTCGACGAGTAAAGATGACACATGGTTTGGATACCTGGATATGGTCACATGGTTTGTGGGCTTGGACTGAGGGAGTGTGATCCTTAACTCGACAGGAAACCCTAACCCCCATGAAATACATAGAACATGGAATGTGTTCTTCCAAACTACACTGTGTGTAGTCGCGTTTTTCATAGAATTCTAAATAATTCAAGTTAATTTCTAGATTCTCCTTCATCATAACTTTTCTCATCGATAGACCACCCAAAACCAATGGGGTTCAAATCTGGTTAATGATTTCAACCCTCCAATGTTTGTAAATCAAAATTTAGATATTTTCATAAATCCCACCAAACATCCCATAGTGCCTCCCATTATCATCGCCACTATGAATCCTATATCCACAGATAATCACCCAAAAATATTCCCAAACCATTTGAAAATAACCATCCCAATCATCATTCACTAATCTAACAAGAATTTGGGGGTTCAATCACACTCAAAATCTCCCAAGAAATGTTGAATTGCTGCTCAGTGATCCAATGATGAAGAATGCAAAGAACGGGTGGGAGAAAACCAGAAGAAAAAAATTGATGATCATAGTTAATTGATACAATCATATCTAATGAAAAAATTGTGTTGGTATATGCGTGATAACATAGAATAATAAATAATTTGGAATCAATAATTCAATTTTTCAAAATAAAATCATGTGAATGGTAGATAACTGCAGATCAATAAAATACAGATACACAAATACATGCTCAACTTTTTAATCAAAAGTTTGAAAAACACATTTGATGAGACCTACCTTGATTTGGATCAATATTTTGTAAAGAATATGTTTTCTAGTGATGAGGATGATCTTCTACGTTCACTACCTCTTGATCCACCTTGATCCGATCATCCGTTCATTCGACCCTGATATTCCAATGAAGAACATCAAAGGCTCCACAAATTTCTCTCAGGTTTATGTGAATAACCTTGTTTAATTAATATATTTGGGTATTTATAGATGTATTTGGTTCATGGGAATTTAAATTAAAATAAATAAATTTAATTATTTATTTTAATTAGACACACCTCAAAAACTGAATCAACTAGACGTTTGGTGTCAACTGGCCTTAGGTCATGCCTAGGGTAACCCCTGTATTCTGGAACTAACTATGGTCTCATATTTTCCATATGAGATTCTAAACAATGAAAAAACCAATAACACTAAAATGATGTGTGTATGTGAATTAAAATATATTAATATTTTAACATATATTTATTATGTGGTCCCAACACACCAAATAACTATGCCAACTCGGGGGATAAATCTAGATATATTCATTGAAATATTCAAAGGAAAAAAATTAATACAAAACCAAAGTTGATACAACAACTGACATAAAAGGTTTTTTTAAATCCAAATCCTAGAAATACCATCCCAAGGTTATTCCAAGGGAAAAAAATATAGTGCATCCATGGTCCAACCAAAAATAGAACTACACCCCCTTTATGTATCCATGTATGTACCATGGGTTCTTCCCATGTCCAAAGAAACAAGAAAAAATTGGCATGCGGTCTACACCACTAAGGGAAACAAAAAACAAGGAAAAAACAATTCCCAAAGGATTCATCACTCATATAGAGAAATGAGAGAGATCCCCCAAAAAAAACTTGTCCATGAATTCCTTAAGCCATAACATCTCTAAACTCAATGAGAATAACTCCCAAAATGGATCATTATCTAAGAGAGAAACAACTAAGCACATAAAGGTTAAACCAAACAATGGCCACTCATTCATCAAACCTCATATTTCTATAAGAAAAATAGATCCTAACTTATCCAACCATCATACCATTGTTTGCAGGTTTAAAACACCAAACCCAAAATATAAAAAATAGTCTTAAGAGGAACAAAACATCAGATAAATCTAAGGAACACTATTCATAAAGAAAACCACACATTCAACTCCACTTGGAGCCTAGGAATTGTTAAACAGAATGAGTAAAGACCTCTAAAACAAACATTGTACTTATATACTAGAAATTTATATGAGTATTACATCAAAAAAAAATAGATAGACCTTTAAAAGGTCATATCCCAAAAAATCACACCAAACAATCCTAAAAACACACTAGGGAAAAATAAAACACAAGCTTTATCAAATCAAGTACAACACTTTTCTCTTAAAACAATAGTCCCATAAAAAGAGTACCAAAATCCAGTTTTTGAAAACCAAGGAAACATTATAATTGGTCCTTATTTCATTAGAAATTAAATAAAAACCACTTTACAATTTCAACCTTAATCCCTTATTCATCTTGTTTAATTTAAAACTTTTCCAAAATTAATTTTTAAACAAATACCAAATATTTTTAAAATCAAACACCATTTTGGGTGTCATAATAAAACACAGACTCGTGTTTTTAAGCCATATCAAACCACTCATACTTTTAAAATACATAGAGGTTAAAACCTGAATTTTCAAATCATTAATTTTCCAAAAAAAACGTAGACCCACCATTTAAAACACTATGTTCACTTTATGAGAAAAATCAATCACATGAAAATTGTTTTCCAAAATTCAAAAAAAAACCATCTATTTCAAAACATTTTATTAAAAATATCATTTTACAAATAATCCTTGAGGCCTTGATTTAAAAAAGAAAACATTTTATCTTGAAATCCATTTTCACTCACACATCAAATATCACATCAAATATAAAAATTACTAAACAAATACATAACACAAGCCTAAAAAAACTCAATCCAAATATTCAAACATATCTCAATACCAACCATGACTCTTGTAATATTTCCCTAGCACTAGAAAATACATGGCTTGAGAGGTCTAAATAGAAAAAAAATGATGTGGAATCATTCCCAGCCTGGAAAATTGTTTATAGCCACATTCCAATCCTGCATTGGTCCCTAAAACATATAATACATCAAGATTTTGGTTGATGTAGGGTTTTATTGTCCCTGAAATCAAACGTCACACTTTAATTACCTTTTGTATATCCTTCCCAAACATAAAAAATAATCCCCCATAGAAACTCAAACCATTATATAGAATATCAAGCACCACCTCCATCAACATTAAACCATAATCCAACAACTCCATCAGAAGAAAACTAGAATCAAGGATAAAAATCCCAAATTCACATGGAAACTCAAGTCTTAGGGTGATAAAGATCTCATGAAACTCTTACTGCACCTACCAAATGAGTCCCAATATCCTTATCTTCAAACTAACAGCACCCCGAAATAATAAATGGTCATTCCAAAACCTAGGTACCACTGAGAACCTAGGATATCATATCACATTATAATGAACTATATTAGGGTTTATCTAACAATAAATCCAACCTGGTCCACCATATAGCCTAAATGAAATTCATGATCCCATGAGATTGAAACTAGTAGATAGGAATCTCATAATAAACCTTGGGATTTATCTCACCCTTATAAAACAATGTAAATAAGAAAAAAATAAACATCCATATTGAGATAACATAATTGAACTTCCAAACAATATATATAACTAATACATAGAGGAAAAAAGATACACATAATACATAGTCTAAGAAACAATGGGACAATTACCCAAAAAACTTACTTAAAAGAAAAACCATGAACCATCTACAATAAACCACCACATGACCCAATTTAACCATCCAACAATACATATCCCCTGGAAGACCAAGAAGAAAAATAAACTAGAATGAACATATACCACTAAAATATAATCATGATATAACATCCCAATAGGTATCCATATCCTATAAAATCTAATAAGTTACTTTCATATTCATCCTAAAAATGGTAGTTTGTAATATAATTTAAAAATAAACATTTTCTTTAAGGATTTACAAAAATAAACAAGAACACATAAAGTATTTTTTAATAACATTTTTCTATTATTTTTATTAAATGAAAAAAAATATCTTGGAAAACACTTTTCCACTAACCAACACCTCTTGGACAGAACACCATTTTAAATCCCCACAATAAAATAATTTCTTAAAAACTACTTTTTCAAAAAAAATATTACAACTAAAATAGGCTTATAATTTTCACATGGTTTTCTAAAACATATTTAAAAATCAAGATTTACATAAAAGTAGTCACATCAGCCTAAAACCATGTTTTGGAAACCCATACTCACTTGGAATTTCAAAAAAACCATATAAACTTTTATATTCAAACCTTTCCGAAACTCTTTAGAAAGTAACTTTCTAAAATTCAAATAATACCTTTAAAAAATCATTTTTAAAATATTTTGAAAACACATTTAAACTTGCGCACACTCTTTAATTATTTTAAAATCAATCAAAATACCTGCTCTAACATTTGAAAAATAACCGACACAAATAAGGAAGGAAATAAATAGTATGGAATCATTATTTCATGTAATACAATAAAGATAAAAACCCATTACATAGGTTTCAACAATAATATGAGAAATGTGGGACATAATCAATACACATGATAAATTCTCTAAATGATTCTAAAAAGGACCCTAGTGTCATGGACCAATCTAAGGGTCTCTAAAAATGGATTCTAACATTACTTATTATAAACTCAAGTTCTCATAGCACTCAACATAACAATATAATTTGTAAGCTCCCACTTTCCTCCTTGGTCTTTTGTAGTACCCACTAGGTCTCTCTCAATACCCCACCTCTTATGAGAATACTCAATTTAAGGGATAATTTCCCCTCTATAAGCTCACTGAGTCCCAAGGAAATATCCCTAAATAACATCAACCTAGTTCATGGAATCAACCACCTAAGCCACCTACCCCATTTTAGCCTAAGGTCTACCATGACAAGTAAAAGGAGGTGATCGTAAATAATCATCGCAAAGGGAAAATATAAAGCATTTAAAATTACACATACATAACCTCCCACACTATCATAAAAATCACCCCCATAAAATAAAAACATAAGTAATATATAAAAATTAACCAATAATAAATATCTCCACATAATATCACAATCCTCCAAGCCTATACAAGATTAACAAGGGGTTTAAAAGGGTCTAAAACTTTTATAAAAACTCATTTACCTAAAATTAAAAAAATTCCTTCTCTTTTCAAAAATACTTGAAATTCCGAGTAATTTCATCATTTATAAAATTCATCTCAATCTACTCTTGAAACCAATTTTATCAAATTTCCTTTGAAACTGAAATCTGAACTCATACTTTCTTTTAAATCACCTTTTAAAACATGCAATGCTACGAATGAGTTCCAAATTATAATTTACATGGGATAACTCCCAATTTTGAAACCAAAAACCCATTTTAAATATTTTAAAAGATTTAAGAATATAAAAAAATTTATTTTAAAGTACACTAACATTTCAAAAGGGTTTTCGCATCAAAAAAGGGTTATCACATCTCTTGGAAATCAAAAAATCCATTACAAACATTTTAAGATATTTTAAAACACCCAAAAAACTAGGTTTTAAATTCAATTAACCTAAGAAAAATTTTATAAAACCTCAATCAAGTGTTTTCCATGATTTTAAAACCCAAATAATTATTTAAAATCCATTTATAAATTTTCATAAACAGTTGACATATAACCCAATCCCATCCTAAGGTTTAAAATCACTTTAAATAACCTTGGCCCCTCATGGTTCATACATTTATACATAATTTAACTAAAAGAACTATTTTAATACCATAAAGATATTTGAGTCTTTCTATAAAATTTATTGTGAAGAAAAACCTACCTTGGTTCAATGGTGATCATGCCTAAAGGTGTCACCTATGATGGAGAACACACCCCCAAACCAAGATGTTCCCTCTACAACCCCTAAACAAATAAAGCCTCATAATTAGGATTAACGTCCACCCAAAAATGGACATCGTAAATAATATGGTTTATGAGACGAATTAAAATAAATATAAAGGAAGAATAGATGGGAGATAGGGGTTATAGGCACTTATAATGAAGAAAAGCACTTCAATCGTGGTATAAGATCCCTAAAATGGAAGGAGGAAGAAGGATAATCCCAAGGGGGAGGATCCGAGAATGTTTGAGTGAGAGGGTAAACTAGAGTGTTGAAGGATTAAAATTGAAGAGAGGAAAAGGTGGAATTTCAAATTTTAATAAATTTGGGTAGTCCGCTCAGTTTTCCAAACTATGTGCCAACCGTACGCAGGTCATTCCCCAGGAAAAAACCACTCACATGGTTTACCATTGGATATACATGGTTACAAAAATCATGGTGTAACCAATAAAAATGAAACTGACAAAATATAGAGTTGATCCATATAATTGTTTCATGGTTTACCAAACTATTCACAAGTTATGAACTATAAACCAGACATATCCAAGTTCCAATGTGGTTTCTCCTAGAATATGTATGGTTTAAACAAGACTATGTGCCACCCATGTTGACCAACCATGCCCAAAAAATGAACTAAATACTCATCTCAGGAGGGGCACCCACACGGTTTCCTCTATACCATATACGAAAATATTTCATAATAAGGTAAACTCAAAATATATAATTTTCAGGAGAAAACTCCATGGAAATTTAAAATGATCCACAACCACATGAAACCACATAAAGTAAGATATATAGTGACATAGGAGGTGTCAAAAAATAATTCATAATGGTTCATAAAGACCATGTGAATTAACCAAATAATTTCCCTTAATATTGTTAATCAAGTTATACAGTCCTAGGACAACTCATTGTACACTGGTGATGATCGAATTAATACCAAATCTTCCCCTTTCATAGTTGTTACTTCTAGGTTCATTTGTGCCGTAACCACATCTACTTTCCAGTAACCATATGGGGATGTATTTTCTAGTAAAACCACACAATTTATAATCTTCCAAAACATTATGATATTATATTACACATAGGGTTATCAAAAAATTATTCCATAGGTTTATTTTCTCTAATCTATGTTTTCTTAAATCTAGTTCCCAAGGTTTATACTAAATATTAAATGATACAAATATAACACCCAATTCTAGTAACCCAAATTCATTGGTTATTTTAATACACTACAATAAGATACAATAAATCATATCCCAATGGAATTAATATTTTAATAGACTTTGAATACTAGATATATATGTTTTTCTCATATTAAATTTGAAAACATGAAATGAATCCTAATATTTTAGTTAGAAAATGATCATTTATTCTAGTATATCCCTAAAATATTTCATAAATTCCTTCTTGGTAACCTGTGGAAAAGGAAATCAAATAAAGGGTGGGATTAGATGATCAGTAAGGTAAATCATAAAAAAGAAGATATCATATGGTAAATAAGTCATGAATAATATAAAAGATATAAAAATAATCAAATATTTCATATATCTATTATCATAAAAATTTGATTGAATCCATGGATGATATAGAACCTAAATGAAGAAAACTTAACTCTAGTAACCAAGATTAGATGTCTACATTATTAAATTTTCATAAGATAAAAGGGATCACATCACCAAGGATCTATCAATTTAGTATTATTAAAAAACTAGACACATACATGGTTACCATTTTACATTGGAAATATAGAATATATAGTATAAGAAACATTCTCACATCCTTGATATTATTCATAATATCCTTTTTTATGTGCTAGAGAAAGGAAAAAAATAATGTTTGATATCATATTTTTTGTAATAGTTATGTATAGTAGAAGTTTTCATGAGTAAATAAGGAATAATCAATATGGTGAGGTAAATAACTGAATACACAGGTCATTTAATCAAGAAATTGAACCCAAAATTCATTAATGGATAATATCAATGTAGTAATATCATGAATAATAATAACTAAATTATCAATGATGGAAATGCTTAATATTGGACATCATGATCTCAAACATCATTATTTCTTTACCTTAAAATCCTTTTTCAAAGGCAATTTAATATATGGGTAGGTATATAAAAAAACCCATTAAATAATTTTGGTCAACTAATTTGTCTCATGAGACATATCGATGCATTGAGAGGTATCATATAATCTTTACCCACCCAACACTATATATCCAATGCATTCCTAATATATTTAATAAAAAATTTAATTCATTTATAATATTCCTTGTTAACAAATATTTGTAGTGTGTTATAAATATTTAATATTAAAATTTTCATGTCAATCAAATAACTTTCATAGTAAAACATCCTTTGTAAAATATGGTACACAATTGAGGAAATAATCATATACATGATATAAGTAATATAGATTTTTAAGATAAATTTAATGTTCTATTAAAATTTATCACTAGAAACTGAATGTTTTGAGATAAAATTAATAAATATAAAATTAATAATAGATAAAATATGACCATCAATTCATTTGAAATATAGGTTTTGAAATAAAATCATATCCATTTGGTAAATAAATAAAATGGAATAGAAACAATAAAATAAGATTACATTAAGTATTTTTATTTATAGAAGCATTAAAATATTATATAATAATCTGAGAGAGCATAAAACGGTTTTGGTGGTGGGAAAATACTTTAACACTGTACACGTTAAAAAATATTCCTTTTGAATTTTTCTAAATAAATTCAAAAATGAACCATTTGGAAATCAGTAGAGAGATTCCATTAAAACTTATAAAGTCAATTATAGCATAAAATTATATTAATAAATTATTATATTAAAAAAATATAGATTTTGTAAATAAATTTTGAAAAATATGGACAAGGTTGAAAAATATACCTGATCAATAATAGAAATGAGATCGAATTTTATTTTAAAAATTTATTTCCTTGATTCAAGTTCCAAAGAGGGGAAAATTTGGATGAAAACATTATAACCTATTAAATATTTATAGGATAATACTGGTTGTATTTTATTAAGGTTATGTTACAAAATTCATTAAATTAAAATAAGAGAAACTATAAAAAAATGAGATTGCAAAATAAATTCTTACCTCGATCAAGTTTTAAATTTTAAAATATTGAAAAGGTAAACATAAATTTAAAATTTAATCACAATTAATTAATATATTTTCATGTTAAATATATCAAATAGGAATTATAAAAACCACATAAATGTAAATAGGTACAGGATTCTAAATATGTCTCAAAAGAGTTGAAATTGATAATAAATCTCTTACCTAAAGTTTGACTTTCTACGAAAGTGATCTAACCTCATGTATGATAAGTTTATATTTATTGTAATTACATAAAATAACCATATAAACATATATATTATCTTATATTATCCATTTATAAAATCTTACCAACAATTATTTAAAGAAAATTATTATTATCATTGTTTTAGGGGTTAACTGCTTCGTTTTTTATGAGAATTTTGGTGAGGTGATTCTGATCCTCGTACTTTGATTATGGCTGGATCATCTAAAAACTTTAATAATCATAAAAATATCATATATATATATATATATATATATATATATTATAAACATATTTATGTTAATCAATAAAAGGTAGATATAGAAAAATTAATTACACAATTCATGGATATGGTAGGTCATACGTACGCATGAACATTGTTTTTACATTTCAATGGATGGAATGAATTACATGTAAATAATAATTCACCACCATATAATAATTATAATATAATATGTATATATATATATATACTATTCATTAAATATATCCTCATTACAATCCATGTAATGGGGAAATGAAAAATGAATCCCATCACTCTGTGGAGTTGGTAGTCAATACGTACGCAGGGCGATGTTATCGTTTTCCAATGGATTGGATGGTAAGAAGGTAGATATGATATCATAATTGTAGAAGAATAACTATTTCATAAATTTCATAAATATTTTCATCTTTATAACCATCCAATTAAAGTGGTGATAATAAAAAAATTACACTACTGTGTATAGATGGTAAACTGTACATACGTGAAAGCGGCATTTTTTGCTTTATTTAGGATGTAAAAGTAGTGGAAATTGTATTACCATTACGATAATAACATCTTAGTAAATTTATGATATTAGATATATTATTTTAGGATGGTAATTTTTATTTATTGGAAGTATAATAAGAAATAAACATGAAAGAGTTGATTGATACAATTACATCTTATTCAGTAGACTTCATTTAGATTCCATTTTAAAGACCCTTAGAATGATCTTTTAAGAAGATCAAAACCATAAAATTATGAATAGGGAACTAATGAATATAATTGGGTAGGATTTTTTCAATCTATATGGCTTGGATTTTTTGTAAATAAAAGAGTGAATGGATGTCCTTTTATAAGTGAAGGGGGGACACTTTTGAAATTTCATGAAAATTATAATATAATATGTATCGAACTCTTGAAAATTGATTCAAAAATGTCATAGATTATAAAATAATAAGTGTATGGTCCTAATATGATAATAAAAATATGTTTAGACGGGTTTATATATCATTTTATACATTTTTCTTTATTAACCCCTCTGTTAACCATTTTTAACCCTAACAATGGTAACAACTATTACAATATTAAAGAGTTATAATTTTACATATAAGGTAACAATTTTTACATAAATGAAAATATGATGAAGTTTTAGACCATATAGTACCACCTTATTAAATTTAAACATTTTTATGATTTTTAAATAATTTTATAAAATATTATTTTCATAAAAGATCATTAATGTCATTTTTGACATTGTTCATTTAATTTGACATTAAAGACACCAAAAAAATGTAATTTTAATGTAATACTCTCATAAATACCTAATATAATATATTAATATATAAAAACATTTAACAAAATAATTCATCCAAATTATTTTACTTTTAATTTTTTTAAAATTATTTATTTTATTTTTCTATTAATTGAATAAATATTATGTTGATGTTGTATAAGAATTTAAGTTAATTATTAAGTGATTAAAAAATTAAAAAAATTATGAGGATAAAAAAATTGATATTTAAAATTAAAATTTAAAATGAAACATGACCACTTTTATCCATATGGAAAAGTATTAGAGATATTAAAGTTAAGAGTGTGAAATTTTTTTTTATTCTTTTCTTAAAGTAATATAATGATCAGTATCAAAGAAAAATGAAACAAATAGTCCATATTTTATATACTTTGATGGAAATTTTAGAAATACATTCATCCAAATTAGAGTTATAGAGATATGTTAAAGCATCATCCTAGATTTTGTTAACCCTATTTTACTCGTTTTACCCTTGCTAACATGACAAATATCCACCAAAGTTACTATTCATAATGAAAAAAATAAGAGTGGACTATTTTCTAAATTTTTACATCCTGATTATAAATATGAAATCCATTTAATCAAATTAAATTCATATAATATGCATAAATTAATTTAAGATGAAAATTCAAAATGCAATGAAAAGATTTTTTTAGAAAATTGTATTTTTAGGTCCAAAAATAAACTTATACCAAAACCATGTATAATGATGATTAAAATTTAATTAATTTTATTATTTATGAATAAATTAGTATTATTTCAATTTTTTATCAAATTCAAAGCATTATGGGTATTTTTCCACTGACAGTTTAAAAAAAATCGGTATTTTATCAATATTTACTAAAAAATTAATCTTTTTAGAGCAATCCAAAATTTTAAACCTAATATAATATTGATGTGATGAATTCAAAAATGGTATAATTTTCACATTATAATATTTTAATAGGTTTTCGGGGTTAATTTAAATTCAATGATGTGTGTAAATGAAGATGTCAAATAAATTTATTTAAAGAGAAATATATCATAAAATCTTGGGTTGTTACATTCTACCAACTTATAATAATTTCACCCTGGAAATTATATAATGAAGATTCATAAAACTGAGTATACCTATGAATCATTACATCATCAAGTTCCCATATAACATTCTCAATTTTATGATTTTACCACAAAACTGTTTCCAGGTGGACGGTCTTGGTTTGTAGAAATTTATCTCTATGATCCAGAATCACCACTGGTTGTTCCTTATAAGATAGATATTTTTTCAATGGTATAAACTATGAGTTTAGTACATTTTAAGGATCATATATATAGTTTATTAGAAGGCATACCTGAAACACATCATAAAATTTAAATAGATTCAGTGGAAGCTCTAAGAAATAAGTTATCATCATGATATAATCATGAATTTAGAAGGTAATGGTATATCTAGGAATCATCTTTCCCCAATTTAAAAATCTCCTAACCCTTTTCCAAGGATATCTTTATAGGAATATCTTATCACCAACTAAAAACTATAGATCTCACTAACAATTTTCAACATAGATTTTTTGTTCACTTTATGCTTCCCTTATGTGCTTTAGAATGGATATAACTTTATATATCATTTACTTATCTAGATCAGGTCACAATAGATTTATTTCTCAAAATTCATCTCAAAATTTAATATTTCTACACTTAATTTTATAGAGGGATTCATAACGATCCATCTGAATTCTCAAGTGATAAATATTTTTCTAAGAAAATTATATCAAGGGAATTTGTTGATCATAACCACCTTTAAAATACATGGAGAAAGGGAACAACATGTATTATAGAGTTTTAATGGTCCTCTCAAACTGACCATATATGAGAGGAAAATAAGAAGTGCTGAAACTCAACTCTATATCCATATCATACTGAATTCTTCTCTAAAACATCATGGTAAACCTCAGATATCGATCAAATATGATTGATAGTGTTGATCCATGAAATCTCACAAATTATTTAATGTATAACTGAGTAAGTTGTTCAAGTGATAAATCTTATCTAATATAAATAAATTGTACTAATTTTATAGGGCTATCAACAATTACCCAAATAACATTTTTCCTTTAGAGTTTCTGGGGAGTTTGATGATGAAATCCATGGTAATGTTTTCCCATTTCCATTATAGTATGGGTAATGGTTGTAATATCCACTAAGAGTTTTGTCTCTTAGACTTAACGTGATGACACACTAGGCAATGAGACACATACTCAAGAATATACCTTTTCAGGTTATCCCGCCATAAATATTCTTTTAGATCTCTATAAATCTTTTTACATCCAAGATGAACTGAGAATGATGAAATATAAGATTCATCCAACAACTCATTTTTTAACTCTTGTATTGATGGGAAATATACTTAGTTCATGAACCTTATCATTTTAGTATGATCATACACCATTTTTTCCTTCCCGTGGTGGTAATGTATTAAGAAATCATAATATTTGATCAACTCTTACTATCCTATTTGGTTCATATTAAACTATATCTATGTAATTATATGATTTAAGCTTTTATGATCAATATATATCACACCTTTCCCCATACTGATAATGCCTCTATACCTTCAATCTGAATTCAATATTGTGAACTCCAAATCATGAGTCGGCTAATTCTTTTAATGAATTTTTAATTGGATAGAGGCATAATCTATCACCATATCATTCCATATGAGGATGAATACTTGTCCTTTATTTTATGCATCACTGCCACTACAAGTTAGTGTAACTACAAGTGCTTGGACCAACTTTATCTTCAATTATTTGAAATTATCCTCACACTTATTTGTCTATAAGAACATAACCTCATTCTGAGTCCACTAAGTGATGGGATTAGATAATCATGATAAATATATCAAAAAACATAGGTTTCATCCAACTAACCTAAGAAAACTATAGATCCTAGTTACCATAGTTGGTCTAGTCCATTTATAAATAACTTCTATCTTTTAAGGAGCCACTAATATACCCTCTCTTGAAATTTAATGGCCATTTAATGATACTTTTTATAGAAAAAATTCACAATTTATAAATTTTTTATATATCTCCTCCATCCTCATAGTCATCAACACAATCCTTAAATATTCTCCATGATCTTCTTTTAACTTTTAATATATAAGAATATCATCTATGAATACTACCAAAAACTAATCAAGGTAATATCTAAACAATGTATACATTAAATCCCTGAATATAAAAGGATTATTGGTAAATCCAAATGGAATTATTATAAATTCATAATGACCATACCTCATATGGAAGGTTATCTTGGGTATATCCTCATTATTGTCCATTATATGATCATATCTAGATCAAAGATCAATATTTGAAAAATATTTAGCTCATCATAATTGATCAAACATATCATCGATATGGGGTAGAGAGTACTTGTTCTTAATAGTGATTTTGTTATGTTCTTGATAATCAATGAAAAGAGGCATTGACCCATATTTTTTTAATAACAAGAATAGGTTCACCCCTTAGTGAAGAACCAGTCCAAATGAATACCTTATGAATATTCTCCCTAAGTTACTTCTACAATTACTATAACTCAATCAGGGATATTCTATATGGATTAATTAAAATTATTATCACACAAGGTATGAGTTCTATTGAAAACTCAACTTCCTAATTCAAGGGAAGAATGGGAAACTCTTATGGAAATACATATAAAAACTCCTTATCCATTTGAGATAAATATCCCTCATTAATAGGTAGTAAAACCCATATGATGGAATTAATTTCCATGGGGAGTTCATGACTATCCTCTCACTAAAATAATATCATATTTTGATTCAAAATATTGAATATTACTTCTCAAATACAAAGATATCTTTTCTAGGCAATTAATGTGTTATTAAAATACCAATGGATATTTATTTATATTAAAATATAGAGGATATTATCATATAAATTGGTATAATATAGGTGAATCATGATCTGGGACAATAGGTTATTGGAAAGGCTATCTATCATAACCTGAGTCGGCTAAGCTAATATGGCCATGATCTGATCAGTTCCAAAACCATATATGTTGGATTTCCTAATTAGGAAATTTTTTATTATTATATTTCATGATCTTATACATCATGATATCATTATCTCTAAATCCTTATTATAATTTAGTTTAATCGATGGGTGTGTATATACCAAAAACCCATTTAATAATTTTATTCAATTGATTTGTCTCATGAGACCTACTAATGCATGGAGGGGATATCTATAATTAGGCTCCACCAGTCACTACGTATACAATTTACCCCTCATATATTTAATGGAGAATTCAATTCATACACTATATTCCATATTAAAAACTACTTGTATTTAGTAAAAAATACAAAATATTATAATTTCTCCAATCAATCAAATAACATTCATTGTAAAACACTATATATAAAAAAGGTATACATCTTAGGAAATAATTGTATCCATGATATAAATAATATATATATTTAAGAAAAATTTAATTTATAATTAAAATTAATCATAAGAAATGGAATGTTTAAATAGAAATTTAACCACCGAAAAATTAATAAGAGATAAAAGATGACCATCAATTCAACCAAAATATAGGTTTTATAATAAAATCTTGTCCCTTTGATAAATAAATAAAATGGAATTGAACATTTAAATAAGCATTAATTAATGATTTTTATTAGTAAAAATTTGATATTTTTTATAATAATCTGAAAGATCATAAAATAGTTTTGGCAGTGTTAAAATCATTTAATGCCATATACATTAAAAAACATTCCTTTTGGTTTTTTATAAAGAAAGTAAAAAATGAAACTTTTGAAAAAAATTAGAAATATTTATTTTAAAACCTTTTAAAAATCCAAGGATAAAATAAAAATTCTTTCATAAATAATTTTTTTAAATAATAAGGAATTTTTTAAACAATTTTTAAAAATATAGACGTGGAAGAAAAATAAAGCTAATCAAACAGGGAAATAAGATCATCTTTTATTTTAAAAATTTATTATCTTTATTTAAATTTAAAATAGAGTAAAAGTTGGAAGAAAACAAGATAAATAATTAAATATTAATTAGAGAAAAAAATATTTTTATATTATGATATATATATTATAATATTTCTTAAATAAAAATAATTGAAATCCTAAAAAATGAGATTATAAAATAAATTTTTACATCTTTAGTAACTTTTAAATTGTAACCCCTTGACAGAGTAAAATTAAATTAAAATTTTAATCAAAATTAATTAATATATATTCATGTTAAGAATACCACGGTGGAATTATATAAAACACATAATGTTAAATAGGTTTATAATACTAAATATGTCTCAATGGAGTGGAAATTATGACGAAATCCCTTACCTAACATTCGAATTGCTTCTAAAGTGATCTAACCTACTATATGATAAATTTATATTTATTATAATTACATACCACTATAATATACATATATATATATTATCCATTTATGAAATATTATCACCTATTTTTTTAAAATATTTTATTATTATCATTGTTTCGGTTTTAACTGCTTCATTTTTCAGAAGAATTTTGGTTCGGTAGTTTCAATCCTTGTACTTTAATTATGGTTCCATAATATAAATAATCTTTATAATAATATAAATATCATATATATTCATTATATACATATTTATACTCATCTATAAAAGTTATAGATAGAAAAATAAGTTACACTGTTCCTGGAAACGGTAGGACCTATGTACGCATAAGTGTTGTTTTCAATTTTCAATGGATGGAAGGAAATTAAGTTATATAATAATTCAAATTTACAGAATCATTATTATATAATATATATATATATATATTATTCATTTAATCTATCCTTATTACCATCCATGTAATGCAGAAATGAAAAATGAATCACATCGCACCATGGAGGTGGTAGTCTACATGTATACAAGAGAGACGTAATCATTTTCCAATAGTTTGGAAGGTAATAAAGTATATATGATAATATAATTAATTAAGTATTATTATTTCATAAATTTAATATATATTAATTAGTTATATATTGATAACCATCCAAGTAAAGTGGTGACGAAAAACAAATTACACTGCTACGTGGAGACGGTAAGTCATATGTATACATGAATGATGTTCTCACTTTTCATAGGATGAAAAATGTGAAAATGGTTATTAAATAATAATAATAAATTCTTAATATATTTATTTCTATAGTTATTATTTTCGGATTCTTATAATATATTTAGAGGAAGAATAATATGAAATGAACCTGAAAGAGTTGATAAAGAGGATTTCCTCTTCTTCAGTATACTTTCTTTTGATTCCCTCTTAAGGACCCTTGGATTGGTATTTTAAGAATATTGGGAAAACTAATTTGTGTCTAGTAAAGAGTATAAAATATTTTTTTAAGTTTTTTTCAAGATATATGGCTCATTTTAGTGTAAATAAAATACACATGGGGTTTTATTTTATAAGTGAAGGTATATGCACTTATGGAAATTCATAAAATATTATAATATGATATTTTCCCAACTAATGTAAAATGGTTACAAAATAGAATAGATTCAAATATAAAGAGGTTATAATCCTAATATAATCATCCAATCAAATTTATATAAGTTTAAATATCATTTTAAACCATATCTTATTTATTAACTACTTTGTTAACCATTTTAACTTTAATTATGGTAACAACTATTTCAATATTAAAGTGTTATAATTTTACATATAAAGGGAAATTTATCTATTAAATGGAAAAGGTATGAAATTTAAGACCATATATTTTCCCCCTTTTCCTATATCGATATTTTTTTTATTTATGAATAATTTAATATTATATAATTTTCATAAAATATCATAAATGTCATTTTTGACACTACATATTTAATTTGAAATTAAAGACACCAAGATAAATATTTAATTAGTATATAATACTTTCAAAAATCTATAATATGATATATTTATATATATATAATGTATTTAATACAATAATTCATTCAAATTTTATTAGGTTAAACATTTTTAAAATCATATATTTTATTTATCTATTAATTGAATAAATATTCTATTGGCGTTGCGTAAGAATTTAAGGTAGTTATTTATTCACTAAAATTTAAAAAACAAATTAACAAGATTAAAAAATTAATTAGGATTTAAAATTAAAAATTAAAATTTAACATAAACATTTTTTAATCCTTATTGAAAAATATTAGAGATATTAAAGTTAAGAGTGTGACATTTTGTTTTTATTCTTTTATTAAAGTAATATAAAGGTCAATATCAAAGACAAATTGTATCAAGTATCCATATTTTAAATACTTTATAGAAAGTTCCAAACTCAATTCATATAATATGATAAATTCAACTGTTATAGATATTTCAAAGCCTTATCCTAAATTTTTTAAAAAAAATTACCTATTTTACGCTTACTGAGGCGACAAATATCCACCCAAGGTTACTATTCATAATGACCGAAAATAAAATGTACATATTTATAAAATTTTATACTCTTAATTCAAAATTTTTATTTTTATTTTTCAAATTAAATTCAAAAAATTTGAAGGAATTAATTTAGAATTAAAAAATGCTTTCAAAATATGTTTTTTTTTGAAAAATGTGTTTTTAAGTCTAAAGATGAACTTATTACGAAATCATGTATAATTTTTATTAAAATATAATTAATTATATTATTTCTACCTAAAGTAGTCTAACATTAATTTGGGATTAAATTCAAATAATTATGGGTCTTCTTCAATATACAGTTTTCCAAAAATTGGTATTTTTTTCCTATTTACTAAAAAAACAATCTTTTCAGAAAAAATATAAAAATTTAACCCAAATATAATATTGATATAATGAGTTCAGAAATGATATAATTTTCATGTAATAATACATAAATAGTTTTTTGTGGTTCTTTTAAATTTGGTTTTGCATGTAAATAAAGTTATCTTGGAAATTTATTTAAAAAAAAATATGTAATAAAATCTTGGGTTGTTAAAATAAATAATCACATGGATAATAAAAAAATTATTTCATAATTATAGAATGTATAATTTCAAATATTATAATTTTACAGAAAGGGCCTTATTAAAATAAATAATATATAAATAGGTGAGGCATATGCCAAATCCCCAAATTAGATTATCCCATGAGACATATTAATGCATCGAGGGGATATACTGGTACCCTCCATTTACTTACTAAGACCAATGAATTCATCATATAAAATAAATGAATAAAAAATTCAATAAATTATCAATATAAACATTGCAATTCAAAAAATATCATTCAAAATGTTAATATTTTACCCAGCCAAAAAATAGAACAATATTATCATAATCCATCCAGATAAATAAGGTGGATGGTATGATTAGAGTGTATCACCAGTAATGTATAATTTTCATCAGATGATGTGGACATAGTTGAAAATAATTTTAATAGATCACTAGAATATTTTTTAAGTAAAATACCCTCTTAATTTTGAAATCACTTATTTGAAATCTAAAAATTTCCAGAATATTAAGAAAACAATTATTAGAAAATAATAATGGAAATTTTAAAAGTAAGCTTCAATGAAAGTAATAGTCATGATAGTGGGAAAATTATTTCATGTGGTAAATTTTAAAACAAATATTCTATTTACACCTTTGGTAAAAAGTGCCATGTTTGATAAATAAATATAATATTACTTTTAAAACTTTTTTAGGAATTAAACCTGGGTAAAAATGACTTTAATAAATCATTGTAGAATATTAAAAACATTTGTTGAAAACATTTTAAAGAAAATATTGAAATTGAAGAAAAATATTTTCAAATGAATAAAAAAATTTTGTTTTCTATAAAAACATTATTTCTGAATTTTGAGTTCTTAGAGAGAGGATAATGAAAAAAATTTAGTTTTCCATAAAAACATTATTTTAATTTTCCTCACAATTGATTTTAAAATCATGTATAATAACTTTAAATTTATTATAAATCTATAATAGAACCATATAAATACTTAAAATATCATTTATTATTAATCTTATAAACTTTTATCACTCATTTATAAATAATTATATATTAAAATTTTTGTTTTCAAGTGTTAGGAGTTTCTTGTTTCATGTATGTTTTGATTTAGTAGATTGGGTACTTTCATATTGATCATTATTCCATAATTTATAAAACATTAATCCTATCAAAATTATCTTATTTAATCATTATATACACTTTTATAACCATTCATATAAATTGAATATGAAAAGTTAATAATATCACTTCTTGGATATGGTAGTTCATATGTAAACAAAAGTGTTGTTTCCACTTTTTTATGGTTGTAATGACAGAAATATAAACAAATATTCACTTTTAAAAAATAATTAGTATATCGAAAATATGATATATTTTTATTAAATTTATCTTTATTACCATCCATGTAAAGCTAAAAAATACTCATATCTCTTCGTGGATCTGGTAGTCTACACGTACGCACGAGCAATGTTATTGTTTCCCAATGGATGGGACAGTAAGATGGTAGACAATATATTATAATTCTATAAGACTATTCATTTCATACATATCATATATATTCATTAGTTTTATTATTATGAAAATCCATGTAAAGTATTGATGAAAAAAGAATTACACAACTTCGTGAAGATGGTAGGTTGTACGTACGCACGAGCGATGTTTTCATTTTTCATAGGATGAAAAAGAAGGTTGAAAATGGTTTTCCCATAATAATAATAAAATCTCAACATATTTTTGATAGTGTATTTATTATGTTAGGATTTGTACAATATATTTAGTGGAAGTGGAAGAATAAATAAACATTAAAATTTTCAGTAAATATGATTACCTAATATTTGATAGAAATATTTTGGATTACACAATAATCCTTATTATTATGGTCTTTGAATAAGCCCAAAATCATAATAATTAAGGTAATGAATCTATCAAGATTTTTGGGAAGGGCTTGGAAGAGCTGGAGTGGTCAATGTATGTGAATAAGGGATGAGAGGAGGTTCCCTTTTATAAGTGAGGGGACGGACACACATGGAATTACTTATATGGTTTAAATAAGGTCTAAATATATTAAATAAAAAATAATTAGACATTTTTAATTCTAATTTTTACCTCTAACTCTTATTTTAACCCCCCCCCCCCAGTAAACCTATTTAAACCCTAATTGAAGTAATAAATTTTTACTGTTTTAACTATTTATTATGACCAAAAATAAAGTTAAACTTATTACCTTATATAAATTATTATGATTAAAAATATTAAATTCATTTTACAATTTTAAATTTTTAGAAGTTTTATATATTATCTTTAATATAAGTTCACAAAATGCAATGAAATCCATTTTTAGAAAAATGTTTATTTTATGCATAAAAATGTTTTCTTAGTAAAATAAAGTAAAATGTTGATTATAATTTAATTAATTAGATGATGTAAAATAAAAGAAGAATTATATTTCTTTAAAAATAAATCAAAACAGAAAGGAACCTTGTATATACTTTATTAAGATATGAAAACTGCAAACAGTTTTTATTTTAGCAAAAACAATACCTTGATTTCCAAAAGTGTTAATCATATATTTATAAGTTCAACATTATAATTTTATATACAATATATTAATTAATAAATATATTTTTTTATTT
The DNA here is from genome assembly GCA_963277665.1 of Viscum album. NCBI lineage: Eukaryota > Viridiplantae > Streptophyta > Magnoliopsida > Santalales > Viscaceae > Viscum > Viscum album. The sequence continues at coordinate 1,841,901,970 of OY728157.1, read as the reverse complement.
AAAAAAATGTTTCATTTTCATTCAAGTTATTCTTATATCATTATAATTTCATAAAAGTGACATTTTAGGAAAAATTAGTATTTTTTAATATTCACCTAAAAAACAACTATCTCTAAAAAATATAAAAAAATCATACTAAGTTAATCATTGAAATAATAAATTAAAAAATTAAATTCAGTTAATAAAATAAAATTTATAAAAATGGTAATTTAATCTTTAATCACATTGATGAATATATTTATTTTTGTTGTGCTACTGTTTCTCTAAAATGAAAAGAATACTATAATTAAAGCTCGGGTGTTATAAATAAAGTTTTATTAGTTTAATTAATATATTGTATAACTTTTTTAAATATCACTATTAATTATTTTAAAATAATAAAAAACATACTTTATAATTATAGGCATATATTTTATGGAAAGTAAATGTTTCCTAAAATCTGGGGTGTTACACATATCTTCTCTAAGTGGGAATGTTTTGATTGAATATAATCTACTTCATTTTTACTCAAGGAGACTAATTTTTTATTATTTTTTTACAAACACGCTAATATTTCATCAATAAATAATTATTCACTAGTTTCGGGCCTTCTATTTATATAGTTCATTATCTAATATTCATATATAAATCCTTAAAATTTTAAATCGGTCCTAGTTCTTTAAAATATAACACTCTTCAGTGGGACCTTGATATATTTAAAGATTATTTTAGTTACCATAATAAGAGACACTTTTGGATCACTTTAAAATATTTCATCAAGAGTGATGAAAAGTATTAATACAATAATTCATTCAAATTTTATTAGGTTAAACATTTTTAAAATCATATATTTTATTTATCTATTAATTGAATAAATATTCTATTGGCGTTGCGTAAGAATTTAAGGTAGTTATTTATTCACTAAAATTTAAAAAACAAATTAACAAGATTAAAAAATTAATTAGGATTTAAAATTAAAAATTAAAATTTAACATAAACATTTTTTAATCCTTATTGAAAAATATTAGAGATATTAAAGTTAAGAGTGTGACATTTTGTTTTTATTCTTTTATTAAAGTAATATAAAGGTCAATATCAAAGACAAATTGTATCAGGTATCCATATTTTAAATACTTTATAGAACGTTCGAAACTCAATTCATATAATATGATAAAGTCAACTGTTATAGATATTTCAAAGCCTTATCCTAAATTTTTAAAAAAAAATTACATATTTTACGCTTACTGAGGCGACAAATATCCACCAAGGTTACTATTCATAATGACCGAAAATAAAATGTACATATTTATAAAATTTTATCCTCTTAATTCAAAATTTTTATTTTTTTAATCAAATTAAATTCAAAAAATTTGAAGGAATTAATTTAGAATTAAAAAATGCTTTCAAAATATGTTTTTTTTTTTGAAAAATGTGTTTTTAAGTCTAAAAATGAACTTATTACGAAATCATGTATAATTTTTTTTAAAATATAATTAATTATATTATTTCTACCTAAATTAGTCTAACATTAATTTAGGATTAAATTCAAATCATTATGGGTCTTCTTCAATATACAGTTTTCCAAAAATTGGTATTTTTTTCATATTTACTAAAAAAACAATCTTTTCAGAAAAAATTTAAAAATTTAACCCAAATATAATATTGATATAATGATTTCAGAAATGATATAATTTTCATGTAATAATACATAAATAGTTTTTTGTGGTTCTTTTAAATTTGGTTTTGCATGTAAATAAAGTTATCTTGGAAATTTATTTAAAAACAAATATGTAATAAAATCTTGGGTTGTTAAAATAAATAATCACATGGATAATAAAAAAATTATTTCATAATTATAGAATGTATAATTTCAAATATTATAATTTTACAGAAAGGGCCTTATTAAAATAAATAATATATAAATAGGTGAGGCATATGCCAAATCCCCAAATTAGATTATCCCATGAGACATATTAATGCATCGAGGGGATATATCGGTCCCCTCCATTTACTTACTAAGACCAATGAATTCATCATATAAAATAAATGAATAAAAAATTCAATAAATTATCAATATAAACATTGCAATTCAAAAAATATCATTCAAAATGTTGATATTTTACCCAGCCAAAAAATAGAACAATATTATCATAATCCATCCAGATAAATAAGGTGGATGGTATGATTAGATTGTATCACCAGTAATGTATAATTTTCATCAAATGATGTGGACGTAGTTGAAAATAATTTTAATAGATCACTAGAATTTTTTTTAAGTAAAATACCCTCTTAATTTTGAAATCACTTATTTGAAATCTAAAAATTTCCAGAATATTAAGAAAAAAATTATTAGAAAATAATAATGGAAATTTTAAAAGTAAGCTTCAATGAAAGTAATAGTCATGATAGTGGGAAAATTATTTCATGTGGTAAATTTTAAAACAAATATTCTATTTACACCTTTGGTAAAAAGTGCCATGTTTGATAAATAAATATAATATTACTTTTAAAAAAAATTTAGGAATTAAACCTGGGTAAAAATGACTTTAATAAATCATTGTAGAATATTAAAAACATTTGTTGAAAACATTTTAAAGAAAATATTGAAATTGAAGAAAAATATTTTCAAATGAATAAAAAAAATTTGTTTTCTATAAAAACATTATTTCTGAATTTTGAGTTCTTAGAGAGAGGATAATGAAAAAAAAATTAGTTTTCCATAAAAACATTATTTTAATTTTCCTCACAATTGATTTTAAAATCATGTATAATAACTTTAAATTTATTATAAATCTATAATAGAACCATATAAATACTTAAAATATCATATATTATTAATCTTATAAACTTTTATCACTCATTTATAAATAATTATATATTAAAATTTTTGTTTTCAAGTGTTAGGAGTTTCTTGTTTCATGTATGTTTTGATTTAGTAGATTGGGTACTTTCATATTGATCATTATTCCATAATTTATAAAACATTAATCCTATCAAAATTATCTTATTTAATCATTATATACACTTTTATAACCATTCATATAAATTGAATATGAAAAGTTAATAATATCACTTCTTGGATATGGTAGTTCATATGTAAACAAAAGTGTTGTTTCCACTTTTTTATGGTTGTAATGACAGAAATATAAACAAATATTCACTTTTAAAAAATAATTAGTATATCGAAAATATGATATATTTTTATTAAATTTATCTTTATTACCATCCATGTAAAGCTAAAAAATACTCATATCTCTTCGTGGATCTGGTAGTCTACACGTACGCACGAGCAACGTTATTGTTTCCCAATGGATGGGACAGAAAGATGGTAGACAATATATTATAATTCTATAAGACTATTCATTTCATACATATCATATATATTCATTAGTTTTATTATTATGAAAATCCATGTAAAGTATTGATGAAAAAAGAATTACACAACTTCGTGAAGATGGTAGGTTGTACGTACGCACGAGTGATGTTTTCATTTTTCATAGGATGAAAAAGAAGGTTGAAAATGGTTTTCCCATAATAATAATAAAATCTCAACATATTTTTGATAGTGTATTAATTATGTTAGGATTTGTACAATATATTTAGTGGAAGTGGAAGAATAAATAAACATTAAAATTTTCAGTAAATATGATTACCTCATATTTGATAGAAATATTTTGGATTACACAATAATCCTTCTTATTATGGTCTTTGAATAAGCCCAAAATCATAATAATTAAGGTAATGAATCTATAAAGATTTTTGGGAAGGGCTTGGAAGAGCTGGAGTGGTCAATGTCTGTGAATAAGGGATGAGAGGAGGTTCCCTTTTATAAGTGAGGGGACGGACACACATGGAATTACTTATATGGTTTAAATAAGGTCTAAATATATTAAATAAAAAATAATTAGACATTTTTAATTCTAATTTTTACCTCTAACTCTTATTTTAACCCCCCCCCCCCAGTAAACCTATTTAAACCCTAATTGAAGTAATAAATTTTTACTGTTTTAACTATTTATTATGACCAAAAATAAAGTTAAACTTATTACCTTATATAAATTATTATGATTAAAAATATTAAATTCATTTTACAATTTTAAATTTTTAGAAGTTTTATATATTATCTTTAATATAAGTTCACAAAATGCAATGAAATCCATTTTTAGAAAAATGTTTATTTTATGCATAAAAATGTTTTCTTAGTAAAATAAAGTAAAATGTTGATTATAATTTAATTAATTAGATGATTTAAAATAAAATAAGAATTATATTTCTTTAAAAATAAATCAAAACCGAAAGGAACCTTGTATATACTTTATTAAGATATGAAAACTGCAAACAATTTTTATTTTAGCAAAAACAATACCTTGATTTCCAAAAGTGTTAATCATATATTTATAAGTTCAACATTATAATTTTATATACAATATATTAATTAATAAATATATTTTTTTTATTAAAAAAATGTTTCATTTTCATTCAAGTTATTCTTATATCATTATAATTTCATAAAAGTGATATTTTAGGAAAATTAGTATTTTTTAATATTCACCTAAAAAACTACTATCTCTAAAAAATATGAATATATCATACTAAGTTAATCATTGAAATAATAAATTAAAAAATTAAATTCAGTTAATAAAATAAAATTTATAAAAATGGTAATTTAATCTTTAATCACATTGATGAATATATTTATTTTTGTTGTGCTACTGTTTCTCTAAAATGAAAAGAATACTATAATTAAAGCTCGGGTGTTACAAATAAAGTTTTATTAGTTTAATTAATATATTGTATAACTTTTTTAAATATCACTATTAATTATTTTAAAATAATAAAAAACATACTTTATAATTATAGGCATATATTTTATGGAAAGTAAATGTTTCCTAAAATCTGGGGTGTTACACATATCTTCTCTAAGTGGGAATGTTTTGATTGAATATAATCTACTTCATTTTTACTCAAGGAGACTAATTTTTTATTATTTTTTTACAAACACGCTAATATTTCATCAATAAATAATTATTCACTAGTTTCGGGCCTTCTATTTATATAGTTCATTATCTAATATTCATATATAAATCCTTAAAATTTTAAATCGGTCCTAGTTCTTTAAAATATAACACTCTTCAGTGGGACCTTGATATATTTAAAGATTATTTTAGTTACCATAATAAGAGACACTTTTGGATCACTTTAAAATATTTCATCAAGAGTGATGAAAAGTATTAATCTATTCATGAATCTATCAGATAAATTATAATTATAATGATTTTTATGAAGTCTCTTTAATTAATCAATTTTATAGATTTATATTTAATCATCATTGTTCCAACTTCAATAGAGGTAGAGACTTATTTAGAATCATTTAGCCCAAACATTTTTAGAAATTATATATCATAATTATCTTGAGATAGAAAATTGTAACCCTATTTTTTAGCCATATTTAAAATGGGAAAATAGTTCACCTCTCCTAGAATAGACTTTTCAAAATTAATTTCCATCGACTTAGAAAAATATTTATAGTGATTCTATTTTTTACTATAAAGCAAAATTTCATCTACATACACAAAGATAATTAGAGTACTTGTGGATTTATGTTTCACATATAGGTTGATATCAATCTTACCATTTGAAAATTAAATCTCTCTCATGTATCTTTCCAATATGGATTACCGTGTTCTGGGAGCTTATTTCATCACACACAATTTCTTTTTATGTTTAAAACAATGCTACCATCTTTTTTCTAGAATAAAGCCATCAAGTTGTTCAATAAACACTTCTTCTATTAGTTCTCCATTAAAGAATTTTTACTTCACATCTATCTAATATATTTTATAATTTCTATGAAAAACCACTAAAATAAATATTCTAATGGTTTTCCATCTTGAAAATGGTGAAAAAAGTATCTTTAAATCTATGCCTTTCATATTTAAGTAGCCTTTTTAAACAATCATAGGCTAATTACTTATAACCTCACCTTTTCTATTCAATTTTTTTCTATAAACATACTTAGTTGTAATAACATGTTTTTTTTTTCTTGGAAAAAGATCCCAAGTATATTTATTCTCAATCGGATCAAGTTTTTCATTCATATCTTTAATCTATTTCTCATTTTTAACAACTTTTTCTACTGATTATAGATCAACCTATGAAATGACAGCAATTTTATTTTCAATCATCAATATTCGTATTATTTAATTTAAATTATCTTGATTTTTAATTATGTTTTTAAAATAAATATCCATTTTTAGAATATGATTTCATGGGTTTTCATGCTCATAAAAATAATCTTAATTACTTGACTATTTTTAATTTATATCAACAAAATTCATCTTGTTCCTAGATTCTTTATCATTCTATTTTCCTTAAATATGTATATTTTTTCTTTAAAACATCTAGGTACTGCACAATTTACAATACTATATTTATTCTAATTCTCAATCACTTCAACATCAAAAGTTTAATCATGTTTATATATTATTATGTTTTGGCATTTATAACCTATACTATTTTATATGGAGCCAATTAAAATGCCTTATTTATCATTATCTTTATATTTTCCATGTTTTTTGGATAACCAAACACTTTGAGGTATTCTTTTATTTTATTTTTGTGAAAATACATATCATAAGGTTTCAAGTAGATATTTGTTCACACCAAACATATGTTTTATATATGAATAATTGTATAAATGGCTTCTCTACAAAATAATTTAGAGTGTTTATACTCATCAAAAAAATTTATTCCCATATCATCATGACTTTTTTTAATCCTATATATAATCTCATGTTATTAGAGAGTATAGGGTTCACTATATTGATGATTTATTCCATGTTTTTTAGAATAATTTTTAAAAACATTGAAGTATACTCCCTTCCATTATTTTTTTCTCATATTCTTAATATAAACACCCAAGTTCTTTTAACCCTATCTTTTGTATATTTTAAACATATCAATAGAATTAGATTTATAATTGATGAATTTTAAATTAGTCAAATGGGTAAATTTATCAATGAATAAGATGAAATACAAGTCACCACTAGTAGACATTTATCCCATAGTCCTAAACAAGTTGGTATGAATTAACTCAAGTGGCCTTATTGAATCAATCTCTATACTTTTATGAGTACCTTAGACTATATTCCCATTCTATCATGTTTAAAAAATAGGTTGTTTATATCTATTAAAATGTGGGGGGTCCCTCACTACTTCATGTTTTGTAATTTTATATAGGTTCCTTTTTATATATGGACAAGTCTCTTATGCGACAAATTATCCTTATATTTGGAACTAATATAGAATTTATTGTTTGGATCACCAATTTAGAGAAGATTTCTGCTATTTCTTTCACATATGGTGATAAATCTTTCATATATTGGATTATTAAGGATGCATTAATCCTTTATGAATAAAACGTAATCCATATAATTTCATATTTTTCTTACATTCAAAATAAAATGTTTCTTTCCTACAGCATAAATAACAACATTAAATTTGAGATTATTTTCTTAAATATTATTAGAACCAACACCTTTAATTATCAGTGATCATTTCTGAATTACATTACCCCTCTATCGTGTTAATAAATGTTTCTAAAAAAATACAAACATGTGTGAGGTACTGGCACTGTCAATAATCCAATTCTCTCTTTTCTTGAATGCCTTCAATAAAATTTCAATAATAATAAATTTTATTCCATGATTTTACTTTTAAATTCCATTTCCTTTTTTATTATAGAAAAGTTTTCTGAGAATAGTTTTCATGAATTCCTCTACATTATGATGATGTTTGTCATATCCAAAATATATTTTATTCAAATGCTCAAATATATTTTTTGTAGATAGATTAGATTCTTTCTAACTCACAACTTATTTCTTTTTTGAATATTTTATAATATTCTTAGAACTAATACCCATTTCATCATGCCTTCTCCCAAATATAGATATATTATTCTATAATAAATAGTCTTTGTGTCTAAAAAATTCATAGAACTAGTAATATACACTAAATCAAGTTCTCCCATAATATAAGAATTTCAGAATTTTGTTATTTTTAGATTTTGAAATGTTTATCATGCTTCTTACTTGGGTACTTTGTTATTATCGACACACTACTTCTTGATTCTAATGTAAAAGTGTGTATATTGGGATTTCTCCTAGTCCAAATATGACTATATTTATAATTTTATCCTACACTATTAGTAATAATAAGATTATTTTGATATTTTTTAGATAAATATTTAATCTTCTCCTTTGATCTCGATTTCTTAGTTTCTATTGATATCTCATCTTTGAATTCTATTTATTTATTAAATTATTCCCACATTTTCTACAAATCATTTTAGCTTAAAGAAATTTATATTTTTTTCTTGTATATATCTTCTTTTTTCAATATCAGTTTCTCTTTGAGATTCATCACCACCATTCCTTTCTCAGTATGTTTCAACTTGATGTTTTTTATTTCATTAATTTGCTCAACTTCAATCATGATAATATATTATTTTCTATCAATTTTTTTCCATTTTTGTCTTCAAAAGTCTAATTTATTTATTGATCTTATTGTTATTCTCAATACATGCTTCCAATTCTAATATTAGGATGTGTTACATGTAAGTTATCTCACATTCCTTTTCCTTACTACTTGAGTTTTCGTCATGTTTCTCTACATGATCCATGAAGTTTGTTAATTTATAAATAGATTCTTCAGATGACTGGCTACTTCAAGATAAGTCATCATATTTATTTTACTCATAAAAATTATTCTTTTACTTGTTGCAAGCTTTATGAAGTTCTCATTTGATTTCAAAACTTCTCTTAAACACTTACCCATTTCTTATTTTGAGGTTTCTCTTCTTGTTTGTTAGACTCATACCCATTTCTCTTATTAATTTTAAAACTTATTGAAATGTATTTAATGCCACCAAAACTAAAGCACTTAATTGGAAGTTTTTCATTTTATTTTCTCATTATTAATCTGAAGTTTCTTGAGAGAATAGAAATAAATCTCATATATTATTTATTATCTTGCACATATTTAGAATCCCTTGAATCATAAACATCTTCTTCCTCAATTTTAATATTTATCATAGATTAAAATTTATTTATTATTTATATTTATTATTAAATTTTGGTACCTTTATTTTCTCATAATAAATGATAATATTTTCAAATTTATCAAGTTTAAGATAGTATCTATCTTCAAGAGTAGATATATTTGGATCAAATATATCAATAATGTTCCTCATCAAATTATTTAAAATTATAAAATCATCCTTGTTTTATCCATAACCTATGATATTGTTTATTATCTCATTTACTCTTATAAAATTTCATCAATGGTTTATTCTTCACCCATTTTTATGTATTCAAATACGATTCTGTAGACATAAATTTCTTTCTCTTTAACTTTGGTATTTATTTAATAGCTACATTCTAACTTATCCCAGGTTTATTTTATAGTTTCAAACCTCATAACCTTATTATATACCATCTCTAAAAATGAAACAAGAGCTCATTTATAGATTTACCATTAGTTTTAATAATCACCTTATCTATAAAGTATATTTAATAACTTATTTAAATTAGTATAAATCACATAGTTGAACCATCTATAACCTCCAGGAAAAAATATAAGAGATAAGGTAACATATTATTCATCTAACCATGGTAACTCTTTCCATAGAAGGTAGTAAAACCTTTACTATTAATACAGTTTAGATACTCCATCCTCACAAGATTTGGATTGAATAGAGGGAACCTAGATGCTTAAATATCAATTAATGTGCCCTAGGGATGGGTGAACCATTAATAAGAGGGGGGATAAATTTGTTGTGCTTGATCTTTTAGAAATTTTTAAACATGAAATTAACCTATAATGTCAGTTAAGACATGATACTATTAAATTTTTTCACAACCTTAGCTGAATAAAATGAAATAAAAAGTAGGATAAGGTAGATTAATTTTTACAAAGTTCTCCCCTATGGTGGGTTACTACATATTTGTTGTTATTGGTATTATCTGAGACATGTATTTTCCATTTTAATCATTTGATCAGTTATAATTGAGTAGTTTAGGTCCCATCCTATATCACATTTCCTCCCAGTACATAAATAACATCCCGATAATAATATTTTCTCCCTATATTTGCAACTATGTTCAAATGTATTTGAGAAAGAACAATAGATGAATCTATATTACTTCAGAAACTATTGATATAGATCTTCTTGTTTTATCCTATAGGATGATCCAATTATAATATGGTCACTTCTTCAAGAACATGGACTTCAGATAATACCAGTTGATGAAATATGATTTGTTCATTTCATAGTCTCTCCATGAAGAATCATCTTGATGATATACTTCTTCTTCCCAAATCACTAAATACATGGGATTATATAAGTTTTTTATCTATCTCTTGAACTCTGGATTCAAGATATACTTTTATCTCCTTTCTCTGTCTAAGTAATGATAGATACATTCTCTCTCTTGAAATTCTCCCCTTATTCATTGATCCTAAATATTCCAATATTAATTTAATTTTGGAAAATTTTTACATCATAGATTCTAGATGATTCTCATAACAGAATGGTACAATGAGATCCTTGATGTGTTCCCTCAATATACTTTTCAATGATAACATTCTCATGATTGTTGAGTATTCCATTATTCATTTAAATACTGAATCTAGTGTAACTCAAGAAATACCCTTCTTTAATTTTATCCTCATTTTAGCAGTTGAATAAAATAATTAATTAATTCTCCTGTTTTAGTCACCACTTAAATAATTCAAAAAAAAGAATTTGTGAATTCCATAAATACCCAGTAGTAATCTCCTTTCCATTCCATTGGATCATCCTCAGTTACATCTTCTCAAACATGTTCAAGTTTTGAATCATATCTTGATGAAAAAATTGAATTTCATAACATATAAACTTGAAGAATCATCATAAATCATTATATGGTCATTTTCATGTGATTTATGAAATAAAAATATCCCAACATCATTCTATTTAAAATTAAAATTCATCTTCTAAAGTTTCTCATTTAGAAAAATTAGTTATAACATTATTTATGTCGTTTAATCCTTTGAATATCTATTTGATCAGTGTCATATTTGAATTTATCTTCCGAATAATTATTTTATAAATCTCGTATTTTTTATCCTTTAGTAATATCAAAATTTCATGACGATTTGAACGTTATGAAGTCCCAAAGAACCTTACATTGATTTAATAAACCTTATAAATATGAAATTTAATATGATTAACCTTATAATGTTTGGGAAATTTGTGAAGTTATATGAAACTTATGAAGTTTGAACCATAAATAATTCTACATTCCAAACTTATGAAGTCCCTAAATGATATAATGTCATGTAGATAAACCTTATAAAGTGTTATAATTGAACCTCAAAAAGTCCTAACATAGGGTTCAATATTTTTACAAAATCATGAATTATGTTCCATATGAACCTTAAAAATTCCCATTATACCTTACGAAGTCTAGGGTCCAAATGAAGTTTAGGGAACCTTATAAAGTTCAAGAAAGAACCTTTTGAATTTTAATTTTCACAAATTATTGAACCTTATGAACTTTTTGAACCTTATGAAGATAACAGCCTAAATTTACTAAGTTTATACATAAGAAAAAAACACCTAAAATATCAAATTCCATAATTTAATCAATTCTTCTCAAATATTATCATAGCTTCCTCAGTCATTTTATGTCAACTAAAAAAATTTAAACAAATCTAAAAAAAATCCAAAGAATTTTAATTCTTCTTTAACAAAGCTTGCAACAAAGTCAATCTCCATAAAACTTCTTCAAAAAATATAATGGATTCTTCAATTTCAGCCTCTAATGTAGTAACTATTTTTCCATTTCCAACATATAGATATACTTCAAAAATAACCAGTTATATTTTATTTATGTGTTTTCTTTATCAAAACGTGTGTGTAATTCACACCTAGTATCCAATACCCATGATTCAAAATTAAAGAAATTATTTTTCAAAACATTCAAATCTATATGCGCATAATGTTTCACTTTGAGAAAACTTCTCAACCTTAGAAACCAATCTATTATTATATTATAATCCATAACTATAAGAGTTATCACAATGATAATCATAATTTATTCAGTAATATACAAAAAAATACATATTTATGTGTAAATGTCATGTTTTATATCATTTCAATAAGGACCTATTCAAATTACTCCTACTAAAAATGATGATCCCATACATCATATCCATTTATTGATCCAAGATAAATATTTGACTATGCTTTGGTTTATATTTAGAAATTCTCCCACCAAATAGTTATTTTGTTATTCCATCATTCTAACCTTATCCTATATAAATCATGGATAGTAAAGCGAAAAAATAATTGTCAAGATCTATAATATGGATACATGGTTCATATGTTTCAGCACATCCAATTTGAAAAAATTTATAACAAACTGGTTGTTGTAAAAGTGGCGAGTAGGGTCGAACCACAGAGAGCACGGAATCTAGTTCACTAAAAATATCTCATTGGAAAATGTTTAGACAGACAAATGTTGAGGGAATTTCTTTTTTGTGTATTTTTATTATTTTAATTAATCTAAAAGATGAGAAGGGGAAGTAAATAAAGTAAATTGAAATTAAAAATGATGATAAACTATGAATCAAAAAAAAATTTCAGGGATGCTAACATTGTAATTAAACTACTATGAAACCATGAAAAAAAATCTTTTATGTTATTAAATATTTATTTTTCCTAATTTTCTCCATTTCAAAAAATATAATAATTTTTTAGATGCTCATTTTATAGATCCTAATTTATTTAAGCTCTCGTTCTCTGGTTTTATAAATAAATTAAGAGACTCATTCAAGTACCAAACTAAATGGAGAAATAAAACAACCCGTTTCTCAAAACATTATGCCACTAATTTGCACAATAATTAGTCAACAAGGTTTTCCTACTTAGAACACCAACTCGAATTAATATTAAGAATGTCAGCTTAAATTTATGAAATTAATTATGTTTAAAAAAATTAAATAGATAAAAATTCAATTAAATTAAATTCAACAGGAAATTAATCACAAAATGAAAACATCACATGGAATGTGAAACAACTTTATTTACTTTATCAATATCCTGACACAAATAAATTTACCCTAACATCATGACTACAAAATGAACGTGGTAATGAGATGATAAGTTGTGTAAAATAAAACAGTGTCACTAAAAGAAATAATCAGCTCAGTTTGCACTCTTGTTGCGTAAAGAAACATGAAAGGCATCTATCTATAAGTAAAAAAATACACTCTCTACACATGATGATGTCATGCACCACCTGCGCACCCAGAATATAAGAGTTTAATGATGTAGCATAGGCTAGTCCACTCCTTGTGTGGTTTAAGGTGGAGACTGGTTCAGCGAGGGAGGTGCACCTTACGGTGGTGATGCGGATATGTGGTGTGGCTACTCCAGGTGGTGGGTTGGTGTACTATAAGAGGTGGTGTAGTTCACTGCAAGGAGGAGGTGGTGGGAGAAAGGGAGGGAGATGGGGAGGGGCAGCTAGGTAAGGGTGGGGAGGGGTAATGGCAGGGGTGGGGAGGGGGAGGGGGTGAGTGGGCATGAAAGGGGTGGGGAGGGGAGTGGGTAGGGGGAGGGTTGAAAGAGGGGTTACGGGGGGTGGGGGGATGAGTAAGGGGAGAGGGAGCGGAGGAGTGGGGTGAGCATAATAATGGGGGCGGAGGGGGGATTGGAGAGAGAAGGCAGGGGGTTGGGGAAATAGGGGGCAGCGGGTAAGTGGAGAGAGAAGGCAGCGAGGTGAGGGAAAAGGGGATGGGAGTGCGGCCATGAGATATAGAGGAGGCGTGGGTAACAGGTCAAGGAAGCTTTGTGGAGAGAGGGAAAAAATTAAAAATAAAAATCTAAAATCTAAAATTCAAATTTAAAATTAAAAAATTAAAAAACTAATTATCTAAAAAGATAAATAATAATAACAATAATAATAATAATAATAATAAATTAGTAATAATAAAATTAGTAATAATAATATGTAGAATTATGTAAATATATATATATTATTTATAATTTAAATTAATATAATTAATTAATAAACAAACAATAATAATTTTAATTAATTTTAATTAAACTAAAAAAATAAATATGAAACGTTAATAAAGTAAAAATTAAGAAAAACTAAAAAAAGAAAATAAAAAAACTAATATTAATATAAAATTCACAAAAAACTATAAAAATAACAAAAATATTAAAAACTACAAAAAGAAAATAAAAACACAAGGAGTTATAAAATTAACAAAAACAAAATTATTAAATTATAAAAAAAATGTTAGTAAATCCATGTATATAAAATCCCCCAATCTTAAACTTTTTCACTCCTGAGAAAAAAATCAAAAAGAATACACAAGTGGACCCATAGACAAATCAAAACATCAAAATTTCATGTTCATGTTTTTTCAATCTTTTTTACCGCCAAAATATCATACTTCATTTAAAAATCCAATTTTCAAAAACTATTTTTCTTCCACTCGTATTTTTTCAAAAAAAGTATGTTCACCCTTGTATCAGGTGACCTACCTCACCATCACTCTTATATCTCAAAATATTTGATCAAATCTATGCTAATTTCTCATACACATGCATGTGGGAAATCAAAAGAAATCACCAATCTCAAGGACTTTACATTTGGTTCAAATGTTTCTGAGACTGTGAGATAGTGGGTCATAAATGAATCTCAAAATTTTTAGCACAAAAGAGTTTAAAACCTTCAAATAAATTCATGATAAGTTTCAATAAAAATTTCATCCTCAAACTCTCACTCCCCCACACTTAAAACGTTGCTTTTCCCCAGGAATATGAAAATCTGATGTTTTTTAAGGGACACAACCCACTAAAATAGGATGGATAGAAAAAATGATGAGTATCAACCCCAATCCCATGAAATAAATGTAATAAAATATCCCAATAAAGGTATACAAGTAGCACATATGCTATAGTATTTTAGTGAAAGAAGGTCATATAGAAAACTTTCTAGCTCCTGGAGTAATGGGTCATCACTTTTATAGGTATCCCTAAAAGCGAGGGTTACCTCACAATGACCACCAATGTACTCATTGTTGGAACTAAAAAATTATATTATCCCATATCAAAATACATGCAATGAATGTGGATACTATGAAAAAAATTATGATCAGGATGAGATGATGTTAATCCATGTGCATCAAATGACTCACTTCCCATCAAACAACCCTTTCTTGGAATAAATCTATCCCCCACACTTAGATTGAAAATTATCATAAAACTAGTCAATAAATGGGAAGGGAATGATATCAGATATAGTTTCATCCTAAAAATGATTCTTCATGGATTTTAAGGGCTACACAATGGAGAAAATGTATGGGTGGATTAGTGGGTCAACAAGGCTGAATATCAAATAGATTCCTCGGTCATTTTAGTGGAACTTTAAAAAATTCTTATCACTTTAATTTAAAAACAAGGGAAGTTATAGAAGTCATGAAATGGTCATGATTCACTTAAGAAAAAAAAGAAATATAAGATGATGAAAAAAGGGGTCAGAATCTTCACAGGTACGGAATTAAAATGTTGGACAACACGGATAAGAATTAGTGAAAATAAGGGTCTCTAAAAGAAACAATTTTTTGAAAAACATTTTCAAAGCATGGAATAATATCAACAATCATCTAAGTTATGAGATCATGGATCAAATAATTATAAACAAAAATCATGTGTTCAAAAATGACTAGGGATACATGTGGTATGTTCCCGACTGTGTTATGAAAAAATGCAGCAGCTATCATGTGGGTTCATCAATGACAGTAATGTTAGTTGTTTTTTTTCATTTTTCAAAATTTTCTTGTTGTTTTTTTAGTTTACATGGTGTTTTTGGAAGCATAAAATGTGGAAAAAATAAAACACTTCCCTGAGTAAGATCTGATAGGAATGGAGAGGATGTCTATATTTGATGAAGTTCTAAAAATTTTGTACCTATAAAATCTACACATAGACAGTGCATACCTGCATTATATCTTAAATATAACACCAAGGATCATACAAATGGAATCAGATATGAAAGAGAATAATAAGTTCACAAAAATTTCTGGAGTATCTAAAATTGATCCACACATGCCAGGTTTATTTTCTGAAACAAACTAGAACAAAAACATATGGGAAAAAAAGAAAAACATGGGTTGTCTCCCAGGAAGTGTTAAGTTTTACGTCTTCAGCCAGATGGATGGACAATGGTCAATCATCTTGGTCCATAAGCTCAGAACTCCTCTGCCTCTTTTAAGAACTGGTGGTTGTGTAATTGAGCTCACTAGGATTCTTATTGTGATTAACCACCTTAGGAGTATAGTGAGCTTGAATCTGGTGTGGAAGTAACGGAATATGTGCTCGTGGTGGTGGTGATGGCTGATGATCATGGATCTCTAATGAAAGCTCTTCAAGCTTGTTCTCGACATCAGCTAAATGTTGAGTCACCCATCATACAAGGTCATATGGTAATGAAAAATGTGCAGCGGTGATCATGGAATATGTAAAAGATATATACATTTTTGTTTTAGTTTCACCCACAAAAAGTGATAGAGATATAGAGAGATAGTGTAAGAAAATAGAGACCAAGAAATGAAGAAGTAGTCATAGTGCCTCTCAATCAGTGCTAAGTTTAACATCTTCATCCAGGCAGATAATTTCTCATTGTAATTGGGATTCTTCAATGAAACCTATTGTATCATAATTGTGGTAAAGTTTTAGGTGTTGACCATTAACCTTTAATAGAGGCATCTTTCCATCAAAAATTTCAACAGCACCATCGGGAAAAAATTATGATAGTGTAAGGACCCGACTACTTTGATTTGAGTTTTTCTGTCATGATCTAAAGTCATGAGTTGAAGAGTAGAACTTTATTTGCTGATGTAAAATATCTTTGTTAGATCCATTTATCATTGTAGGTTTGATTTTTCCCTTTGTAGATCAAATAATTTTCATACTCTTCTCTCCTCATCTTTTCTAATTCATTCATCTGTAGAAATTTTTTCTCTTGGGCAGTTTTGAAATCAAAAATCTGATTCTTCACATCTCAATAAGCTTTATGTTCTAGTTTTATAGGTAGGTGGTAGGTTTTTTTAAATACCAAGATATATAGGTACATTCCAATATTTTTCTTGTGCGTAGTTCTATAAGCCCAAAGTGTGTCATTAGGCAACCCAATATTTCCAAGATGTACTCACTGTTTTCTCTAAAATGCCCTTATTCTCTCTATTTGAAACCTTATCTTGGACATTGGTCAGTGGATGATATGGGGTGATCATTTAGTGGTTACATCCATGGTGAGTCATTAACTTATTAAACAATGCATTATTGAAGTGGGCACCACATTCACTGATGATGAGTCATAGAATTCCGAATTGGGTAAAAATGTGTTGCTTTAAAAATTTAATGATAACCTGAGTAGTATTTTCAGAAAATGCATTAGATTCTACCCACATTTACACATAGAACACACAAAACAGGATGTATTATTTTACAAAATATTTAGAAGAAGGACTCATGAAGTCGATTCCCCGTATGTCAAAAATTTCAATGCCCATGATTGAATGTTATGGAATTTCACACTTCCAGATTATACCCCCAGTTCATTGGAATTTATCACAATTCATGATGAATTCACGAATATCATGATTCATGGTGGGCCAGTACAATCCACACTACAAAACTTTATTTATTGTTCGATGAATTCCATGGTGTCCTCCATCTTCTCTAGCATGGAACAAGTTCAAAACACTATCAACTTCTTCTTATGGGATGCATATTCTGATCATTCCATACTCACAGTCCTTAAAAAGTAATGGATCATCCCAGTAGTAATGGCGTGCTTCATTAAAAAATATTTTTCTCTATTTCTTTGAGAAATTTGGTTGCACCATGCTTGAAGCTAAGTAATTCATGAAATCGTCATACCAGGGTGTGATTGTCTCAATGGTATAAAGTTGTTCATTAGGAAATGTTGCATTTATTAGTTCCACATTGATTTCACTTGTTTCATGGTCTAGGAGTGATAAATTATTAGCAATGACATTCTCAATTATAAGAACCAAGATCATCATTTCAGTTATGGATCTTTATTCGGGTTTCTTTTTTTTAGGAAAAATGGAAGAATTGAAAATTTTCTAATTACGCGATTTGTACTTCTGAGTACACGCCATGTACCCTGTTAATCCGTACAGCCATGTCTTGGGCGTGTAATGGACGAGACATGGCCATGTGGGGTGACATGGCAGACAACTAATGTTGGGGGCCGGTTGAGGCAAATACACAGCGTGTTGATTAACAATACACACCATTTACTTTGTCATTTATTTGACATATTGGACCGGGGTCGCGTCTAACCCTTGTATTTTTCTTCTTCTGGCCGTGCATTATGAAAAAATGTACGAAATCACTGATTCTTCTATAACACACTGATCTATCGTCCATTCTATGAATCAAACACCATCAGTTGCATTGTAATAGCCTTAGTGATTTCTTTCTTCTTCTTGGGCCCTTTTCCCTGATTCTTCCTCGTTCGAGAGTTATTTGAGGTTGAATATTTTTTATTTTTTTATAGTTCTTCATCGTTCTAGGATGATTCAAGGTCCAACTACAAATTATATTGATTATACATCATCTAGGTAGGTGTTTTTTTGACTTTTTTAGTTTTGTTTTGAGTTTTATATGCCGATGTGTCAATTACCCATGCTTCAGGTATTTTAGGTTAAGGAAATTAAACCCTGATTTATCTACCTTAGATTGATTATTCGATTAAGGGTTTGTTGGTGTGGTATTATGTGAAATTATATGTTTAAGGAACACCCCATGGTTTCATTTCCTTGTTTGAATGTTTAGGTTCATTTGGTCCAGGTTTCCTATAAGGAAGGCCTTTTTTCTTTCCTTATTTGATAGGATGGAACTGATTGTCTTTTATTGCTTGTTAAATTCATATGGTATGAATTTGAATTGTTTATCAATGTATTAGTGATATTACTTTTGGATATTTGATATTGTATATGCATGATTGAATTACACAGGGCTATGAGAACCTGGTTTAGTTAGACCACAGGGGGAATTAATGATAAGTGCTTCCTCCGAGTGTCTATTATATTTCACACTATGAGACCACAGGAGGGATTGACGGTAAGTACTCCCTCATAGGGTCAGTAGTTTACGTTATGAGATGACATGGGGGAGTTGACATTGAGTGCTTCCCCAGATATTTTTTAGTTATTGTGGAAAGAACGTAGGGGGATTGACGGTGAGTTCTTCCTCAGAGTGTCTTTTCCTTTTTATTGAATTACTTGGCTAGAGGGGTTAGACTATGTGAGCTACCCAGACGGTTAATATAAATATTGAGTGTTTATGATACATCTTCCAAGCCAAAGAACAAGCTTGGATTTGGTCCAGTTAGGTAGTATTTTGATATACCTACTATTGATACTTACTTGATTAAATGTTGAACAGTATATTCTAATGATTGTAAATGGAAATGGTGGGATTTTTTACTTTTTTGTTCTCCTAGTTTCTTTTCTTCATTTCCATTATTACTTTCTATATATACTAATTGATAGTTAGGCACAAGTCTTATGGTGGTTTCCTATTTAGATTCACCCCACACCATGTTTGGTTCATGTTTTTAGAACCAAATAGATTATATGGTTGTAGGTATAGATAAGGGAAAATTCCATTCTACTTTAGGTGCATGATTATTGTGGAGTTGGAGAGCATGGGACCAAGCTAAGTCTTATGAGGATATAGGAGTTTACTTTTTTCCTTTTTTACTTTGTTTTAGTACTACATTTCTAGCATTGTTACATTTTTGGTTTTTTCCTAGAAATATGTGACAAGCATCATTTATATATGTGCTCTAGTTGTTTATTTATAATTAGTCTTCTAATGTTTACTTGCATTATGGTATTATGGATTCTATTGTTGGTTATTATTTATTATTTTATTGTGTTACTCTACCAATGAGGGAATAGTTTCCCCACTATCACACCCAAGGCCCTTGCTACTAGTCGTTAGCCTCTGGCGTTTGGGGAAATTCTCTTGTGGCTATGTGACCAATTGGGCACGGGGCACCTTTGGGTGGAACCTGGATCTGAGATGTTACAAAGTGGTATCATAGTGGTTTCTTTTCTTTTTGTCTTACTGTTTAGAGCCTATATACAGGGTTGTGAAGGAATAAGTATTTGGTAATAATATTTTCCTGGTAGTATCTAACACATGTACAGGGAAAAGCCAATATACCTTGAATATTGCAATTTTTCTAGTTTTGAAATTACAACAATTGATTTGATTTCACTATTCGGTGATTCACTTGATTTGTATTTTTATCATTGATATTATTGAGGTTTTATTTTTGTTATAACCTGATGAGATGAGGGTATGTTATCCCATGCATCATATAGGTACTTCCTAGAGATCACATGTCATATATTCTTTTTATTCCATTTAGGGTGCACTACTGATTGTATGTTGTTGTGATAGATTTTGTGATAAATATGCATATTGTTTTGATAGATGTCATGATAGAATACCTACTATTTTGATAGGGTATTGTAATATATAAAGTTTAATTTGGATGGATGCCAAAATTTGGTTCTTGAGGTGTTATGGGCCCTCTTGGATCGAACTTTGGTGGATCATGTATGAAATTTAGTAGATATTTTCCAAGTTATGATATGAAAATGGATTCCAAACTTTTATTCATGGGAGCATGGGATCTCATGGGTCAGAATTTATCATTCCCTAGATAAAAATTTAAGTTTTCAAGGGTTACAGAGAAGTTTCATAGGCCTACTGTCTAGAAACCCAGATAATATGGTGTGTGGTGTTATGAACACATTCCATGTGTTCTCTTATTATGGAAGAAAAAAATATCTTAAGTACATGTCGTGTAGTCATTAATCGTGTGATTGACTATGTCGGTAGAGATATAGGGTTGGGAAATGTTTGGTGGAACATGTTGTGTATTGGGTGTACAAGCCATGTTGTAGAGACCATGTATCTGTCCCTATGACAAATGACACAGGTGGATAAATCTTAGGTTGTACATGTCATGTCCTATTATTACACATCATGTATAGTCGATTGTGTCTCAAACCGTGTGACTGATGACATAGGTGGTTAGAATTTAAGGGGTACATGTCGTGTCTAAGGTGAACACACCGTGTAGTGTTACCCAGGAGAGAACTGTGTGCTTAGCCATGTATAGGAACTCGAGCAGGTGGGGGATGATTCAATTACACCCTATGTCATAGGGGAAACATGTCGTGTGTATGGGTGATAAACAACCAAGGTTGGAAGAGGTACAAGCCCATGTTAAAACCTAAGGGAATATTCCATGTGGAGGGTATACATGCCATGTAACCTTGTTTTGAAAAACATGAATGTTTTATTTTCCTGTTATTTTCTTGAACTTGTAAGTTTCAATCCTTTATAATCCTGAACTAAGGTGTTAGATTGACATTGCATAGTCATGCCACCAAGACGTCCTACAGTTGTACGCCAGATACAGGACAATGATTAGACATTGGAAATGGTATATTAGGGACTACCAACAAATCCTCTTGTCATGCCCATATTGGCACGGGCGATTATACCGAACACATGCGTTGATGCATAGTTCTGAGAAGGTTTCATGAGGTTTATGAAGACCTTTCAGAGAGCACTGAATCTTGCCCTGAATATGGGAGAGTTGATGCGATTTTTTCAACAGTATCATCCTCCCACTTTCTCATGGGATGGAGGACATCATCTTGTAGATTCATGGTTTTAAGTCATTTTGTCTATCTCCAAGAATCTCAAGAATACTCTAAAGTTTAGGGAGAATCTTACTACATACATGATACATGATTATGAAAATATATGGCGGGATGTTATCTCACTGGTGGGGAGCTAACGAGTTATGTCTTGGGAAGAGTCCCAGCAGAATCTTCTATGACTATTTCTACCCAGATACCTTGAGGGCTGATCGAGCCTGAGAGTTCATGGGTCTTGAATAGTAAAATATTTCTGTCATGGAGTATTTTTCTCACTTCACTAAGCTTCAGCGCTTTACACCCTTTCCGGGGGTGATGAGCTATTTCTTGTAAGGAAGTTTGAGGATGGTCTCTGACATGACATATGATCCCAGGTGAACATCTTTAGGTTGACTTTCATACCTTCTATATTCAAACAAGAACTAATTATCAAGTGTAATATGAGGGTGTATGGAGTTGTGGGCCAGGGATGTTTAGCATCCATAGTTGGTACTCCTCTAACTAATAGTAGGAATCACCGCATGGATTCTACTTGCGGATATCTGAAAAGACAGGATATTCATTCAAGTAGCTAGGTGGTATGATACCAGTGTCGGAAGAGTGACCATGTGATCCCTCAGGGCCCAAGAGACCCAGTCGAATCCCGATCTTGTATAAATATGGGTCATCTTCAGCGTTTTTTATGGTTTTTCTTGCCAGGAGATAGAGATAGGAGTTCTGCTATGACTTCACATTCGGGAGTAGGACCACCAGTTTCTCCTCAGTCAGGGAACTGGATTTCATCAGGTCGTTTAGGTTGAGGAGGTAGTCATGGATGTGGTAGTCAGGCTTCATGGTTTCAGTGATAGTAGGGTGCATCAACTCAGGGTAGTCAGGTAGGGTCGTAGGGTCGCGGTACAGGTCAGATTTTTGCAGTGGAGCAGACCCCCAGGAGTAGGATCCTAGACCCTATATAGTTAAAGGTACGATTCTTGTTTCCTTAGTTTTCGATTCTTACCTTTTTGATACAAGGGATTCCAATAGTTTTATATCATTTGTTGTTGTTTAGAGACTTGGTCTCTATATCTTTAATAAAGAGGATGTTATGACACTAGACACTCCGTTGGGGATTAGAAAGGCTAGTGCACGTCAGTGTAAGGAGTGACCTCTTGAGGTTGGTGGGTGACACTTCTTATGGGACCTCTATGTATTAGAGAAGACTGGATTCAATGTCATTCTTAGGATAGACTGGTTATTCTTATTCTAATCATTTACTAACTACTATCACAGTAGTGTGAGTTTCACATCACCAGAGGTTGGGTCTTTTCTACACAACAAAAAATGGGATGTTCGGGAGAGCAAAGCGGAACCAGAGCATCATGGGTTGGTAGGAGTTATAACCCAGATTGCTAGTTTTTATCTAGATGATTAGGGGACTTCACAGATAGACTTTCCTCTAGTGGTGGATCATTTAAGGGATGTCTTTCCAGATGACTTTTTAGGTTTACCTCTACAGAAATAGGTATATTTATTTATTGATCTTGTTCCAGGAGTGGCACCGGTGTCAATTCCTCTTTATAGGATGGATACACCAGAGTTACAGGAGATCAATAAGCAGTTAGAGGAGTTAGAGGAAAAGGGATTCATCTAAACTAGTACTTATCCTTGGGGTTCACCGATCTCTTTTTCGAAGAAGGTGGATGGTTCCCTCAGACTTTGTGTGGATTATCATATGCTAAACCAGTTGATGTTCAAGAATTGATATCCCTTTCCAAGGATTGATGATCTCTTTTATCAGCTTCATGGAGCCCAGGTGTTCTCTAAGATTGACTTGAGATAATTTTATCATCATTTATACATTAAACCTTTATATATAACTCTTACAACCTTTAGGAGTAGGTATGGTCTATACGATTATGTGGTTATGTCATTCGGTCTCATGAATGCACCTGTAGTTTTTATGGCACTGATGAACCAATTGTTCCATACATGCTTGGACTACTTTGTGGTTGTTTTCATGGATGATATCGTGGTGTACTACCACACTCAACACGACCATTCCATCCATCTTGAGATCGTTTTGAGTACATTGAGGGAGCATTATTTATATACTAAGCTCTCAAAATGAAACTTTTGGATAGACCAGATTCACTTTTTGGGTCATGTTATCTTAGAGACTGGAGTATCAGTATACCTAGAGAATGTGAGAGCAGTAGTTTCCTACAAGCATCCTAATAACATATTTGAGGTATGGATATTTCTAGGGTTGTATGGTTACTACAGATGTTTTATATATAACTTTTCACGATTAGAAGCACCACTAAAAGACCTGACTAAGAAGGGTACAAAGTACTTGTGGATAGATTCTTGTGAGAAAGCCTTTCAAATGCTGAAAGGGAGATTGACTTCTGCATGGATACTGATTTTTTCAGAACTAGGCAAGAGTTATACTATTTACTGTGATGTGTTAGGTATCGTACTAGCAGTAGTGGTTATACAGGGGGGAACGATTCATTGTGTATGGGTCTCGGTTGTTGAGGACGCATGAGAGGAATTACCCGATGAACGATCTCGAGTTGGCTGCAGTTGTAAATGCTTTACGCTATTGGAGACATTATATTTTGGGAAAGCATTTTTTGTTTTCACTAACCACAAAATTCTCAATTATATCATTATTCAGAAGGATCTTAATTTAATACAGTGAAGGTGGGTTGAGTACCTGAATTCGTTTGATATTGAACTTGTCTACATGCTTGGTAAAGGCAACGTCGTGGATGATGCATTGAGTAGGAGGAATCAGACACATATAGTTTAGAAGGTTATAAGTGAGTGGAATCTTATAGATATATTCTTTGAGATGCATTTAGATGTGCATGACAGACAGGGGCATACATTTCTTTCTTCTATATATGTTACCTATACTCTACTGGATCAGATGCGAATGATGTAGCTATCAAATTCTGAAGGCCTAGTCCTATAAGAAAGTGTGTCAGGTGAGGACCCTACTTCTGGGTGGAACATAGGAAAGGATGAGGTTCTACATTTTCATGGATGTGTATGGGTGTCAGCAGATATTCGAGAGGATCTATTGAAAAATTTTCATTCATTAGTTTGGAAAGTTCATCCTGGTGTTACCAAGATGTATTGAGATCTACACCATCGATATTGGTGTTCAGGTATGAAGAGGGAAGTAGCTTGTTCTGTTATGAGATGTTCCACCTATAAGTACGTGAAGGCAGAGCATCAGCGACCGGCAGGTCTTTTACATCTGTTACTCATTCCCAAATGGAAGTGGACTGATGTCGCGATGGATTTCATGACAGGTTTTTCATGGTCGCCTCGATGGAATGACATGGTTTGGGTTGTCATTGACAGACTCATGAAGGTTTCACACTTCTTACCGATCAAGGGGACCTTAAGTGTTGATGACATTGGAAGGTTTTACATTTGAGAGATTGTACAGTTTCATGGGGTTTTGTGCTATATCATTTCAGATAGAGATTCTCGTTTTATTTCTCATGTTTGGTAGGGACTATAGAGGGCTTTGGGTACACAATTACTTCTGAGTATAGATTACCATCCCCAGATAGATGGTGAGTCTGAGCACATAATTGAGGTGTTATAGGACATGATTTGATCATTCATCCATGATTTGGGGGGTTCTTGTGAGAGATACATACCTCTATTAGAGTTTTCCTACAATAACCGTTTTTAGGTGATGATTCATATATAACCTTATGAGGATTTGTATGGTAGGACATACCGATCACCCCTATACTGGCTAGAGGTAGGAGAGGTAGCTATGCTAGGACCTCATCTTGTCCAGGAGACTACTGATCAAGTGGAATTGATTTAGAATAGGATAGATACTGCAAAGTATTTCTAAAAATATTATATTGATTGATGGAGATGACCTCTAGAGTTTGAGGTCGGAGATCAGGTTTTATTGTGTGTCACACAGAGGTTGGGAAACATGAGGATTAGGAGGTAGGTAAAGCTTTCACCAAGATACGTTGGGACATTAGAGGTTTTGGAGAATTTTGTTTTGGTTGTCTATCGGTTTCAGTTACATCAGAGGTATCGGGATATGCACGATGTCTTCCATGTTTCTTAGCTACGACGTTACTTTTCAGACTCATCTCGTGTTTTTTAACCCGAGCTGGTTGAGTTGGAGGTGGACGCATCCTTTGAGAAGCACCCTATTCATATTTTGGTTTTCATCACGAAGTTTCTTTGTGGTTGGTTTGTTCCTATGGTACGAGTGTTATGGTAGCAGGGGTGAGTACAGGACGAGATTTGGGAGAGGGAGACCGATGTGCGATCATAGTGGCTGGAGTTGTTCGATGATTCTTCTTCCCCACCTTGTTAGGGAAATTCTAGGATGAATATATTTAAGGGGATAATATTATAAGAATGGAGATCTTTATTTTAGTTATGGATCTATCTTTGGGTTGTTTTTAATGAAAAAGGGAAGAATTGGAAATTTTCTAATTACACATTGTGTACTTCTAAGTACATGCCCTGTACCCTATTACCGCGTACAGCCGTGTCTTGGGCATGTAATGTCCGAGACATGGCTGTGTGGGGTGATGTGGTAGGCCACTAATATAGGGGGTCGGTTGATGAAAATACATGGTGTGTTCATTAACAGTACACAATGTACACTTTTTGTTTTATTTGACGTATCGGACCAAGGTCGCGTCTAACCCTTATATTTGTCTTTTTATGGTCGTGCCTCACAAAGGAGCATACATAATCACTGATTATTATATGATCCACTGATCCATTATCCATTACATTAATCAAACGCTATCATTTGTGTTGTAATCTCCTCGGCGAGTTCTTCCTTTTTCTTGAGCCCTTTTTCCTAATTCTTCCACGTTGGAGAGTTATTCGAGGTTGAACGTTTTTGATGTCTTTATATATCTATGTCATTATAAGAAAATTCAAGGGCTGAAATCAGAGTATATTGATCTTTCATCATTGAGGTAGGTAGTTGTTTTCCTTTCATAGTTTTTATTTGAGTTTTATATGACAACGTGTCGATTACCCATGCTTAGGGTATTTCAGCTTAAGGATATTGAACCCTATTTTATCTCCCTTAGATTGATTATTGGATTAAGGGTTTGTTGATGTGATATTATGTTAAATTTAATGTTTATGGACACCCCATGGATTCATTTCCTTGTTTGAATGTTTAGGTCTGTTTGGTCCAGGTTGCCTTTGTGGAATACCTTGTTTCCTTACCTTGCTTGAAAGGATAAAACTTATTTTATTTTTTTGCTTGTTAAATTCATGTGGTATGCATTGCAATTGTTTATCCATGTATTAGTGAGATTACATTGGACTATTTGATATCGTATATACATTATTGAATTACACAGGGTTGTGAGAACCTGGTGTAGTTAGATCACAGGGGGAATTGAGGTTGAGTACTTCCTCAGAGTGTCTATTATATTTCACTCTACAAGACCACAGTGGGGATTGATGGTGAGTTCTCCCTCATAGTGTCTACAGTTTATGTTATGAGACCACAGGGGGAATTGAAGTTGAGTTCTTCCCTATAGAGTTTGTAGTTATTATGGAAAGACCATAGGGGGAATTGACAGTGAATTCTTTCTCAGAGTGTCTTTTCCTTTTTATTTAATTACTTTGCCAGAGGGGTTAGACTATGTGAGCTACCTAGAGGGTTAATGTATATATTAAGTGTTTGTGATGTTTCTGCCAAGAAAAAACACAATTTTGGATTTGATACTTCTAGGAAGTCTTCCAAGATACCTGCTAATGATACTTACTTGATTAAATGTTGAACAGTACATGCTAATGAATATAAATGGAAACTATAGGATTGTTTACTTTTGTGTACTCCTAGTTTCTTTACTGTATTTCCATTATTACCTACTATATATACTCACTGAAAGTTATGCACAAATATTGTGGTGGTTGCCTACTGGGATTCGTCTCATACCCTATTTGGTTCATGTTTTTTGGACCCAAACAGATTATATAGTTGCAGGTATAAATAAGGGAAATCACCCTTGTACTTCAGGTACATAATTGTTGTGGATATGGGGAGCATAGGGCCAAGATGAGGCTTGAAATTATATTGAATTTTAATTTTTTTATTTTTTACTTTGCCTTAGTATTGTATTTATACCATTTTGACTTGTTTGGAAATTTTCTTAGACATATGTGACATGCATCATTTATATATATTCTCCAATTGATTATTTACTATCAGTCTTCTACTGTTTACTTATTGTATGGTATTATGGCTTTTGTTGTTGGTTATTATTTATTATTCCATTGTGTTACTCTTCCAATGAAAGAATAGTTTCCCACTATCACACTCAAGTCCCTTGCTGCTAGTTGACAACCTCTGAAATTCAGGGAAATGCACATGAGGCCATATGACCAACCGGGTACGAGGAACCTTTGGGTGACACCCAGATCCGAGATGTTACACCAGTGACCTTTTTGTCCTTAAATTCAATGTAAAATTTCTGAAGTAATAATATACATCAAATGAGTCTAGGTTTTGCATATTTTTTGGTCATCAGATTCTACAAGGTAGTGTGATACATATAGATAGTGACTTTGGAGAATAGCATATGAGATCGAAATTTATCAAAAGAGAATACAATTGCTAGAAAATATTTTTCAGTTGTTGTGTAATTATGGTGAGCCTCATTCAAAGTGTAGATTGTATAATATATTGGTCTATAGATCATTTCTTTCCTTTTTCCCATGGTATCACTAACTACCTAGTCACTAGAATCACACATTAACTCGAATGGCTGCTCCTAATCTGGTGAAATCATTATCGAAGCTTCAACCAAATGTTGCCTTAATAATTTAAATGCTTCTTGATGTTTAAGACCAAATTGGAATGTGACATATTTTCCTAATATGGTGGTGAGGGGATATTAAATAATAGATAAATCCTTAATGAAATGTCGGTAGAATCCATCATTTCCAAGAAAACCTCAAATTGAATGAACTGAAGTAGGCATGGGTAGCTCAAAGATTGTACTGATCTTGGAAGCATCAACATCAATGAATTTATTTGAAATTTAATGACCTAAAACTATCCCACTTTGTACCATGAATTGTAATTTTTTTCCAATTGATCTCCAGATTATTTTCTTCACGTCTCACCAAAACCTTATCCAAAATTTCTAGATATTCATCAAAACAATCCCTGTACATAGATAAGTCATCCATGAATATTTCCAAGAACTCTTCATTCATGTCATAGAACATTCCAATCATGCATCATTGAAATGTGGCTGGCACATTTCACATTCCAAAAGGTATTCTCTGATAATTGAATGTACCATATGGATAAGTGAATGTGATTTTACCTTGATCTTTTCATGTAACCACTATTTTATTATATCCTGAGTATCCTTCTAGAAAACAATAGTAATCTCTTCTATCTAATCATTCAAGTATTTGATCAATAAAAGGTAATGGGAAATGTTCCTTTCTGGTGGAATCATTAAATTTTTTATAGTCAATGCACACTCTCCATTCAATCACTCTTCTTGTGGTTATCAACTCTCCTTTATCAATATCAACTACTGTGGTTCCACCCTTTTTAGGTACCACTTTCAATGGGATGACCCATTGACTATCAGAGATAGGAAATATTAAACAATCATCAACAATATTAATGAATTATTTCTTGACTACTTCTTTCATTGTATTTGTTAAGTGTATTTGCGGTTGACTATAAGGTTTTGAATTATCTTCCATATGTATTCTATGAGTATAGATAGCAGGACTTATACCTTTTAAATCAGCAATCATCCAACCTATTACTGGATTCCTTTGTAATAGGACATTGAGAAATTTTCTTTATTTTCCACTCAAATATTTTAATTTATGATGATTGGTAAGGCGTTTAAATCTCCCAATTAACTATATCTTAGGTTTGGTGGAAGAGGTTTAATATCAAGTGTTGGTGGATTTTCAAGTGATGGAGTCAATGAGGTGAACTCCTTCATATCTAAAGGCTCAACTATGTTTCTTATGAATTACACTACCTTAATTTATTTAGTAAACTCCTAGTTTTTTATTGTATAAATCCTAAAGATTCAGTGCATCGCATGATAACTCATCTCATTCTTCAATCATATCTAGGAAATGACAGTCTGATGCAGATTGTTTTTCCATAGCCTTTAGGACATCAAATGTTATGTTTTCATCCCCAATTATAAAAAAAAATTCTTCTTGGACATCAACCATCACTCTACATGTTTCTAATAAAATTCTCCAAATAATGAATGAGACGTCCTTATCTTCTTCTATATTGAGGAAAATTAAATTAGTAGGGAAGAAATATTTATCAACCATGATGAGAATGTCCTCTATAATTTATCAAGGATGCTTTAATGATCGTTCTTCCATTTTCAAGGCGACCCTCATTGGATTAAATTTTTTGATTCCCATTTCTTCAAGGAGTCCATATGGAATGATATTTACACAAGATTTTAGGTCGCACAATGCTCTTCCAAATTAACATCCACCAATATTGTAAGGAATAGTGAAACTTTTAGGGTATCTTAGATTAGGAGTTACGGATCTGGGTAAGTCTGCTGAACATTCATTGGGAATTATC
Source organism: Viscum album (assembly GCA_963277665.1). Taxonomy (NCBI): domain Eukaryota; kingdom Viridiplantae; phylum Streptophyta; class Magnoliopsida; order Santalales; family Viscaceae; genus Viscum; species Viscum album. The sequence continues at coordinate 1,841,871,555 of OY728157.1, read as the reverse complement.
AGTCTTTGTGCAAATTTAAAAGGTGGTATGTTATATTTCACTCTTCTATTTGTTGCCTCATTTTCCTTTTCTTTTCATGACTTTTCAATTTTTGAAAGTTTTTTTTGATCTTCCTCCACTTTAGCTTCATGTCGAATTACTTTGTTTGTTGAGCCACCATTCTAAGTGGTAGGTGTAGGCATCTCATTTGTTGGTTGACAATTAGTCATTTGGTGCTCTAGTAGCCATTTTCCACTTCCCAATATGATATATTTTTTCTCTTCTCTTGGGTTAACCCTTGTTCTACCCAATAGAGTCCCTTTCTATTGGTTATTAATTTGTGTGGATATCTTACTGACTTGATTTACAATGTTTTCCATGAATGGTTGTATGTTTTCAATGTTTTTCTAAAAATTGTGGGTTTCTATGTACATGTTTTGGGTGTTTTTTTTGCATGTTTTGGGTGGCTATTTGTACATTTTGGGTGTTTTTCTGCATGTTTTGGGTTTCCATCTCTTGTAACTCAAACATTGATTGATTTAACCTCATTAATTTTTCTATAGTTTCTCCCAAATCTTGTTTACCTTGAATTTCATGAAGGGACAAGTTTTATTTTTTTCTTTCTCCTTATATTTTTATTATTGATGAAATGGTGGTTGATATATCTGTTGAGATCCTTTCTCCTGTGATTACATGGTGGTTCTGAAGTAAGATTGAATAGGGAACCGAAGTGGATCCAAGTTCTAGTTCATTGGCTGAGTATCCACTGGTTCCTTCCAACCATGATTTTTTTTTACTTATTTTCTTGTTTGTGTTGTAATGTTTTCTATAATTTTCTTTTGTTGTAGTTGACAAAGTTAGCTTCAGACATATTGTTCTCAGATGTGCTATATGGGAACATGGGATAATCATGAGGTCCGCTACAGTGTGGTAATTTTTCATCTTGAACAACACAAAATGTCTTAGGTGGGCTTACTTATAATTTTTCAATCCTTTTATTGAGAGATTCAAATTTTGTATCCATGAATATCTAGGAATCAACTTGATTTTATCCTACTTTTGTTCTTGAAGAATCTTCTCACCACTGGAAACAATTTTATTCCATGTTTAAAATTAATGTGTACAGCTCTTTAGGATCCATTTCCATGAATGTGTTATCAGTAGCTATGTTGATTGTGGACTTAACCTAGGTTTGAATTCCATAGTATAAATCTTGCAACTGATTTTCCAATTTTATCCCATGATGAAGAAAACATCTTGACATAGAGTTGAATCTTTCCCAATATTATCCAAGTGATTCATATTCACTTTGACAAAAATATTCATGGTCTCTCTTTATTTTCAAATATTGAGCTGTCATGTAATATCGATCAAGAAATTTTCTTCTCAGCACTTCCCAGGTGAAAACTGTTTCTGGGCCAAGAATTTCCAACCAGTCATTTTATTTCCCTTGCAATGAGAGAGGAAATAGTCCCAAGATCAACACATCTACAATAACCCCATTATATTTAAATATTTCATAGACTTTAGAAATCTGTTCACAAGCATATAAGGGTCTTTGCTGCTTAATCCATGAAATTGTGCATGTTGTTGGAGCAGGTTGACCGTGGAAGGATTCAATTCAATGTGTCTCACTTCAATTCTAGGTATTTTTATGCCTGATCTGACTCTAACTGTGTTGGGATGTAACTCTTGTCTCATAGTAGTTTGAGGCCTGTGATTAGTAGTGCAGTTTTGAAAGAGGGGGTGGACTTGTCCACTGGGAAGCGTTGGTATATGAGTCTCAATGCTTTCCTCTTGTGGATGAATTTGATTTTCCACTGAGGTACCAACTTGTTATCTTTCTTTTCATTTATGTTAAAGTTGTGGATCAAGGGGTGGGTGATTTTTTGATGGAGCCAAATTAGGATTTTTCACCATTTAGGTTAACCGTTCCTAAAGAAAGGCTTACTTGAAATTTTTTTAAAGCTAGATGTGTGCATGCTCCCCGAAAATGGCACCAAAAATTTGGTATATGTGTCACATCACATCAAATTTTTAAGTTTTTTTATAATTAAATAGATACTATAAACATGGAGTGTTGGGTAAAACCACAGAGATCATGGAATCTAGTTCATTAAGAATATCTCGTTGGACGATTTTCAGATGGACAAAATTTGAGAGATTTTCTATTTTGTTTTTTTATTATTATTTTCATTAAAATAGAAAATGAGAGGGAGAGATAAATAAATTAAAATTCAATTAAAAATTAAGATGAACTCTAAATCAACAAAATGTGTCTGGGATGCTAACATCATAATTAAACTACTACGCAGCCATGAAAAATATTCTTTTATATGATTAAATTTTTATTCTACCTAATTATCACTAGTTCCAAAAATATAAGCATTTTTTAGATGCACATTTTATATATACTAATTTATTTAATGTCCCATTATCTAGTGTTATAAATAAGTTATTATAGTCATTCAAGTACCGAACTAAATGGAAAAATGACATAGCCCGTTTCTCACAAAGTTGTGCCACCAATTTTCACTATAATCGGTCAACATAGTTTTCCTTCTCATACCACCGAATCAAATTAGTATTAAAAATTCTAGTTTCAATTTTAGAAATTAATTTAGTGTAAAAATAATTTGAAAATATAAAAAATCAATTAAAATAAATTCAGCTGAAAATTAATCATAAAATTAAAATATCCCAATGAATGTGAAACAAATTTAATTACTCGGTCAACTTCCTGACACAAATAAAGTTACCCCAACATCACAAATGTAAAAATGAACACAATAATGATATGATAAGTCATGTGAAATAAAATTTAGTTACTGAAAGAAATAATCATCTCAGTTTTTACACTTGTTGTGTGAAGAAACACATTATTTATCGATCTCTGAATGAAAACAAATGAACCCTCTACACGTGATGACATCATGCACCACCTGCACAGACAGAATAGAGGAGGTTAGTGATGTAGTGAAGGTTGGTCCGCTTCTGGTGTGGCATGAGGAGGAGGTAGCTTGAGAGAGGGAAGTGTGCCTTAAGGTGGTGATGTGGATCTATGACCTGGATGCTCTTCGCGGTGGGCTGGTGTGCTGCAGGAGGTGGGCTACTGTGCTTCAAGAGGGAGACTGTAGGAGAAAGGGAGGGAGATGGGGATTTGTGGTTGGGTAAGGGTTGGGAGGGGTGGAGATAGGGGTGGGGAGGGGGAGGGGGAGAGTGGGCGTGAGAGGGGCTGGGGAGGGGAGTGCGTAGGGGGCGGGTAGGAGAAGGGGTTATAGGGGTGGGGAGATGAGCAGGGGGAGAGGGAGAAGATGAGTGGGGTGAGGGGAATAATAGGGGGTGGTGAGGGATTGGAGAGAGAAGGCATGGGGGTTGGTGAAATAAGGGGTGGCGGGTGAGTTGACAGAGAAGGCAGTGGGGTGAGGGAAAAGGGGAGGGGAGTGCAGACAGGAGATGGGAAGGAGGAATGGGGAAAAGGTCAAGGAAGGAAGGCTGTGAGAGGGAAAAAATAAAAAATAAACATTTAAAATTTAAAAAAAAATTCATAAATTCAAAATTTAATTATCTAAAAAGTTAAATAAAAGTAACAAAAATAACATTGATAATAACAATAATAATAATAAGTCAGTAATAATAAAAGTAGTAATAACAATAATAAGTACAATTATATAAATATAAATATTATATTTACAAGTTAAATTAATATAATTAATTAATAAACTATTAATAATACTAATAACTAATATTAATTAAACAAACAAAATAAAATATGAAATTTGAATAAAGTATAAAATTAATAAAAACTAAAGAATAAAAATAAATAACTAATATTAATATAAAATTAACTAAAAACTATAAAGATAACTATAATATAAAAACTACAAAAAGAAACTAAAAACCCAAGAAGCGGTTAGAAAATTAATTAAAACTAAACTAAAACAATTATAAAAAATGTTAGCAAAATCCATGTACATCAATAAACATGACTATATTTTTATAGTATACTAACCAATAGGTTTTCCTAGCTAATTGTAACCCACAGCTCATAATAGGACATGGTTTTTTAACTTTTAGGGTCAGATTTGTCCACCAAGCCTTACACAATACAATCCACATGAAGTTAACATATAAATTTTTCCATACTTAATGGTTGAGGTATTTCCATTTCTATTATTTAGAAATAATATTATATTTATTATTTCTGAGGTTTTTCTTAGTATCTCCATTTTCATATGCATCATATATATATATATATATATATCATTTGTAATAATTGAATCCCATTAAATCCTTACATATAATGTAAACCATATATATAATCTTTCTTCTAGTGGTTTAGTTTTGGAAAAAAAATTCCTTCCACCAAATTAATATATTTAAACCATATTAATGTGTAACTCTTTATGTAACTCATAGTTTGTGTCACTTAAAGGTTTGAAGCACAATAGAAGTGTTGATTGGTCCAATACCCAAGGATTTTTTTCACTAGTTATGATGAATATACCATAAGAACATGATAAATAATGACATATATCATGATAATATAAGAAATAACATAGAAAAAAAATCCCAAAATAGTGAGAAAGAATCTTTCAAATTAAATTTATAATTAATTTAATAATAATAAATATATCCTGATCTTCAGATTCTTTATTTGATGAAGATTTCTATTGTCCACATCCCTGTTCAAGTTTTAACGTCATTGTGCTATCAAGGTCCATATTAGAACCCCTATAGTTGTGATCTGTATGTGTTATTTAATATTAAAACATCACCAGTGGATCTCTGAGTGCTAGTATAGAGGAATTTATTTCCTTATGTCATTCATGTTGATTACATAATAGTCCTGTAGGATTGAGGATTATCATACTCATGATCTCTCAGTATTGAGAGGGAGGAGATGTTAAAGTAATATCTCGAGCTTGATAGAAGAATCCCTATATAATTATCTATTATTTAGAGAGATCTAAGGATAGAATCATTGTGCATAACAAATGATTCAGTTAACCTAGAAAATGACATAATGGATGAATATATAGAGCTAGAGTTTAATATTGATAAGTGTACATAAGTCCCTTATAAAATATTAAACTCTATATATTCCTTATTCTAATAATATTATTACTATTATTTCCTAGATTTTTCTAATTTTTACACTATTAAATATAATTTATTAAATAAATAAATAAATATTTATTTAAGGATATATAATGATTATACCATTCTCATTATAAACCCCTTCTTATCCCAACCATTATTTTCTTAATTTATTTATCCTTTGAATAATAATCAATAGATATTATTTATTTAATAAGTAAATAAATAATAAATTCATGGTCTGGGGAATAAATATCTATTTTATTATTCATTCGATAAAATAATAAATATTATATTAATAGTCTTTCTAATGAATATTTATTTCACAATCTAAATAACTAAATAAATATTTTTTAATAAATAAATAAATATTATTTATAACCTTTTTAATAAAAAATGATATAAATAAATATTTCTTGTTATTATGAATAAATATTAATTTAATATTCAAATCATATATATATTCTAATATGAATATAAATGGTGGTTGGATATTTTTTATCTATAAAATTCTAAATAAATATCTTTCTTCAGTCTTGAGAATATTATTTAATTTAACTATTAAACTCAAATAGAATTTAACATATATCATTGGAAACACTGAGTGTGTAACCCTCTAGGCCTCTTCCAAAGTGGCATTAGGCGGACCTGACTAAAGTCTAATATCAATATCTAGAACTGCATAAAGGAACTCATATTGGAAGAATTTAATGTCACGATTATGAAAACCATATACGGATTATTATTATTTAATATAATCCCTTTGTCTCGGTATCTCATCTAGAAGGTTCATACTCATGTCATTAAAATTTATGGTTGATATTTATTTCTTTGACTTTCAGAAATGAATAGATCAATACACCATGGACATGGATTTTAGTTCAACAATTTCATTTCAATCAAAGGGTTGGGATATCATCTTTTGATCCTGGATTATAAAAATTATTTATTGACTAATTTATTAATTTTATATCACTTGTGATGCACCCAACATGATCTACTTCCCAATGAACATGGAGGGAAAATGTTTTGGTCATTACATCATGGTTTGAGACTCATGATATACATTAATAATAATCTCAAGTCTAAGGATCATTACACATTATTTTAGATGGGAATATCCAATGACACATAAACATGTGAATTCCTACAAGTGGGTATGTCCCCATAAGCTCTTGTCTTGGGGATTAACATGTGTGAACTTCATGAGATGAAGTCCAATCCACTTATGAGTATCAATCACCTCACATTAAACATATTATGTGTCCCATTACAGAATATTATCTTGACCATAGAACTATATTTAACAGAAATTCATAGAACTACAAGGATATCATCATAGAAGGGAACTATTATGTTCACTCAATTTGATAGATATGCCAAGGACATTATCAAATTAATGTAACACAGAAGAACAATTCATCATGTGATAGGATGCTTCATTACTATTCATATATTTGAATATGTAAATGGGAAATATAAAGTAAAAGTTATTTTTCTCTAAGGAACTAACTCTAACAATCTCCCACTTAAACTAAAGCCAACAGCTAATGGCCTTGAGTCTACTAGCTCTCATATGATATTCATGCTTCAGTTGAGATAAATCTTTTGTCAATAGGTTCTCCATGTTTTCCTTCATGGATATTATACTCCCTTTAATCTCATCTCTCTAAGAAAAATCCCTCAAGAGATAATACTTCATAATTATGTGTTTCATCCACTAATGTGACCTTGGATCCTTGATAAAACCCATAGTTTTAGTATTGCCACAATACAATGTGATGGGATATTAACTATTTGGCACCACATCAAGCACCTATATTAAGTTGTGTACCCAAACTAATTCTTTATACATATCATAATCTATAACATACTCAAACATTACTATATAATCGGCGACCACTACTTTTTTTAAGCTCTTCTATATCATAACTCCTCTATTTAGGGTAAAGAGATATATCTATTTTGATTCTAGACCAAACTAATTTGTCTTAATACTATTATCTATATATCCATTGATAAATAGATCCTCATAACTGTTATAAACCAAGAACATGTCCTTAGTATGTCTTTGGTACTTCAGGATAGTATTAACTATGATCTAATGGAATTATCCAATATCTGATTGAAATAGTCCTACTTCGATCAAGGCATAGGAAGCATCTAGCTTGGAACATAGCATGGAATATATGACTACCTAAATTTCTAAAGTTTGTGGAATCCTTTTCATTATTTACCTCTCCTCCCATGTCTAAGAAAATATTTTATTTTCTAGATAAATTCCATGAGACATGAGAAACAATTTCCTCTGGGATTGTTCTATACTAAATCTCTCTAGTATTTTATCAATGTATTTAACTTTACATATCCCAAGAATCCACATAGATTTATCCAGATGGATCTTGATCCTAAGAATGTATGTTGTTGTATCTGATTCCTTCATAGATAAGCATACGTTCAACCATTTCTTAACAGACTATAATACTAGTATCTCATTTCCAATATGTAGTATTTCATCAACATATACTATTAGGAAAATGATTACACTCCCACTAAACTTCTTGTAGACTCAAGGATCAAAATATTTCCTTATGAAACTAAATTATGTTATGGATTCATTAAAGAAAATTTTCTATGTCTTGGATTCTTTCTTTAATCTATAAATTAATCTCTATAATTTTCATACATTATTGGCATCTTTTTGAGTCACAAACACTTATGGTTGCGTCATATAGACATCTTACTATATGTTATTATTAAGAAAATATATTTTTACATACAAATTCCAAATCTCATAAACATGTTAAGATGATATTTAAAAGAATATTTTAAATGTATTTTGTCAAAAAAACTGGAGAAATGTTTTGGTTTACTCTATTCCTTGACATTATTGAAACCCTTTTAAAACCATTCATTCTATATAGATACTGATTTTTCCATCCACACCCAGTTTCTTCTTGAATTCCTATATACAACCATATATATTTATATCCACTGGAGTATCTACCAAAATATATACTGGGTTTTGGTATATAGATAATTCATGGATTCTTACCACTTGATATATTTTGTTCCATGTATTACTTTTTTGTAGCTCACAAAATCATTCTTATTAACTAATAATGAGAATCCATCATTAGTGACTAGAAAAACATATATTTCTAGTTGTATAACCTCTATTGTGTTCCTATATAGTACTTGTATCTTTGAAACATCATCTTCTATAGGAATTTATAAAATATCTTTCTATTTCAATTACGTATATCTAAAGACTTTACTTCTTTGAAGTATATCACGCTCCCACTATCTCTTTTTGAGATATTCTCCATCTTTGGGAACACGGTATTCCTTTCAACTATAACCTTTTTATTTGAGGGGTCATATTGGTGATAACCCATTTTTTTATAGGGGTATCCTATAAAGATACGTATTAGGACTTAGGGAGAAATTTTTTTATCTAAAGAAGCCTTAACAAAAGATTCACATCCACAAGAATGAAAGTTATACAACACAAGTTTCCTTCCACACCAAAGTTTATAATGAATACCATTTTTCATTTTAGTTGGAACTTGGTTTAGTGTGTATGTTTTTTTATATAATTCATATCTATAAAATAATGATGTAATAATTGCATGACTCATCATTTATCATACTATACCCAATAATGTGGGGTTTCTCCTTTCACTTACATTATTATATTATGGTGTATATGGGGTAGTATATTGAGATAAAATCTAAAGCTCCCAAAAATAATAAATGAACTTTTGGTTTAGATAATCTCTCCCATGGTCTAATTAATGCTTATTTATCTTTATACCAAGTTCATTCTCAACTTCATTATTGTATTCCTTGAATAACTCAAAGAAATTCAAATTATACCATATTAAGTAGATATATTCATATCTTCTAAATTCAGCAGTAAAAGTTATAAAGTATGAGAATCCACCCCTTTATTTAATAGGAAATATTCCACACACATCAGTATGAACCAAATTAAGAATCTCATTGGACCATTCACCCTTTCCACTAAATAGATATTCAATAATTTTACCATGTAAACAAGTATGATATATACCAAATGTTTTTAGTTCAAATTAATCTAAATATCCATCTTGATATATTTTTTTCAATTACATTTTTCTACATGACCTGATCGGTAATGCTAAAGTTGGGTGTGATAGGATTTATGAAAACGATATTCTTTTATTATTTCCAACACTTGTTTTATGTAATATAATAGATAAATACCATTATTAAGATGTTTTATACCATAAAATATGATATATTTTTAAAATAAGAAACTCTTATTTCTAGATTTTAAAACAATACCATCCATATCAATAGAGGATATAGAAATAATGGTTTTGGTAATTCTGGGAACATAATAAAAATTCTATAAAAACAAGATCAATCATGTTAGTAATGTGAGGTGGTAGTCTCCAATATCCATTGTATAAATTATAGCTCTATTGGTAGCCCATATATCCACCTCACCATTTTTAACACTTCTAAATCAACTGGGTTCTTATAATTGGACACAAAAGTGAGAACCATAAGCTATATCTAAAACACAATTTATAGAAATAGATATATATCACTCAATAATTAATGTACCAAAATTATCCTCTTTTTTATTTTCCATGGTACAGTTCTTCTTCCAATGTCCCTTCTTGTGACATCTGAAATAAGCAGAAACTTTCTCCCTTTCTTGCCTCTTAATATTCCTCCTCATAGATGAAACTTGTGATGAGGCCTTAGGCTTGGTTATATTCTTAATGAATTTTTCAATTTTTTAACACCTAAATTAAAATTTTTATTCCAAAAAAAACTTTTTAGGAAATGTGTGAAACAAAAATGTTTTACAAAGTAAGTTAAATAGTGTAATATATTAAAAATCATTAAAAACAAGGATGAATTGGTTGGATTCTTTTACCTTTTAGAGATTCCAAAAAAGAGAATGCACCTTCAAGTTCAGATCCTCTTGGAGTAGATCTTCAAAGTGACTATCCATCTTGCCCCGTGTTTGATAATACTACTCAACATTAATTTTTCCCTCATTGAAACCTTATTCTGGGATTTCTTCTTGTTTACTGATCTAAGACTCTTATTCCTAATTATCTTTCACCCATGGGAGTCTATCTAAGATTCTTTCCTCCTCTTCCTCTATGGGCTTGATCTGGAAAGACTTTAAGGTAATTTCTTCATTGGAATGTATAATAAGAGATATATGTTTAACTTCCCTATTTTATTCTCCTTCCACTTTGTTCCCTTCGAATTTATCCTTCATATTATCTCAGTCTTTTTTATCTTCATTCTTCCCCTCTTGAAGTGTCTGTCTTTCCTTGCTTACACCCTTCTCGGCTGACCTTATTTCCATTGGTTTGGGCAAGTGTGGATATTCATTGCTTCCTTTTGATTTTTCCCCTCAGCCATAATGCATCTACCTAAGTCTCAATTTCCCTTTTTCCATTTATTCCTTCCTGGGTTGTGGAGTCATTTACCTTGAATTCCTTCAAAACTATCCATTAAAAATTTCCTTAACTTTCTTCACCTGATTCCACCTCATTTTGAACTTGTACCTGTTCTTAAGCATCCAAACCTTCAAAGTGGTTGCCCAAATGTAGAATTGAGGCTTTCATGATGAGGATCGACCTACTAAATAACTTTACCCTTCCCTCATTAACCTCAAAGAAAGCGTTAATTCCATTTCACATAGACTTCGAGTAGGATGGGGCCTTTGAGATGAATGTGTTTCGGTCCAAGGAACCCAAAACACTAACCTCTCCAGACCTCCCTATTTCTTATCATGAGTCTGGTAGATAATAAATCAACTCATGTCTTAAATACAATGGGTTGTTTAAATCAGAGTTCTTTACCTACACAAATACACATTAATTTGACTAAACCTTTTGAAACATAAACTTCAATGCATATTCACAGAGAAACTTGGTGGAAAACAACCCATGTTCTACTATTAAAGAATATAAATTTACTTAATAAATTATCAAGTATTCAGAAAATAGAGGGATTCTAGAAAGGAATTGAAAGCTCAGGGAAGCTAACCCAAATCACCATAGTTAGAGAGTACCATTTCATAAAAAAAATCATCTGATAATTTGAACAAGAATAAGTGAGATCTATGTCATATATGAGGTCCAATAGACTAGGATTATATCATGTCACTCTATGAAGAAAAGTGAATCGTAAAGTGCCTACAGTTGAGAAGGACAACAGTAGCTCAATATTGAAAACCCCACAATCCAAAAATGAATTGGTCAAACATGTCCATTTAAAGTTGTTAACACTTTAATCATTCTAACAATTTCAAACTAAGATGATACAAATTGGTTTTAAATTATAATGATGAGATCGATAGAATTAGAAAACCCTAGAATAGGTATAAAACTTTAGGGCTGATATAAATGGACGGAAATGCGGGATAGAGTCGGGATTATAAAAGGGGGTGAATGAGCATCAGTCTCCAATGGAGGATGAGAGAGGTCCTTCCCACTACGGTAGTGGAGGGACCAATGAAGCGGTCTACTCCAAAGCTAAGGCATCGTATAGGAGAGGATATTGGAGTGATTATTGACATTTTTTATTTCCATTACTCTTATTTATCATTAAAATTTATTATTTTTGTACTTAATGTCCTAATAAACTTGGTAAATAAGATTAAGGAGACTAGTGAGATACTTTTCAATGTTTTTCATATTAAAATTCATAAAAAGGTTGTAGAACCTTTAAGGTAGTGAAACAAGTATGACATCTATTTGAAATTATTTAGCTAGATTAAACCCAAGAATATATAGTCACTCAATGTACCCAATCATATTGACTACATGAGGAATCATAGGAATATACTTTCCAATTTTTCATGTGAAAGGTTCCTTGGATATCTCATACTTCTCATGTTTAACCCTCACTTGATAAAGATAATGGAGATCAGTGGGGATAGTGTATGCACAAATAGTTTTGCGTGACTTATGAAGTTCACTATATATGGATGATAACATAAAACATTGGACATATAGTGCATCATCCAAGTATTTCTGATATAAAGAGTGCTCCTCGACACTCACCTTCGACATAAGTGGATCAGGGACTTAGGATTCCAGCACATAGAGATTCTTTTCCTAGTGTAGTAAAATGTGAAACTTCTCATACCACTATTGTAAGTTTTTTTTGGTAAATATTTTATCTTTCTCTAGTATTAATCACAAGGATATTGAGGCTGATGAATTATGCATTTTCAACAATAATATAAAATAAAATATTTTGTAATTTATCATGATTAACATAATATATAAGATGAATAATTTTTAATTATCTTATTAAGTTGACAACTCTTTTATCAAAACCTAAGACCCCCCACCATTGGAATATGAATTTCTAGTCATGTGTCCATTTTAGTGGCTAGGATTTTTATTTCCCTTATCATAACCCAGGTGAGTACCTTGACAATTACTCAAAGGTATTTTTGTATTTGTTCTTGATAAAAAAAAGAATTGTAGCTCATATATCCATTAAGTTGAGTCTCTAATCCTGAAAACATAACTCATATATCCTTAAAATTTTACTAAAAGATACATCAAGTCTTTAATGGATAATTCTCTAGGTGCAAACTTTGTTAATTCAACCTAATATTTACATAATAACTCCTCAATAAAAGTAAGTGTCCTGATAAGGTCCAGACCAACACTTAGTTCTAGGTTTTCATCCTTAATCAAGTTATAGATGGTGTAAATAACTTAATATTTCCTTGGGGTGGTTTTTATTATACATAAAATTTCTTATTTTATTTATTACATTAAATTTTAATATTATATGGTTTTTATATAAGTTATTAACCATGTGTTGATAAAATATTTAACACATAATTGATTTATTTTAATTTATCTCACATCTATTATTATCTTATTTTATTTATTTGATCACATTCAACATCATATAAAAATTCATCACATAAAATATAACCATGTATTCATAAAAATAAAATAAATAAAATGATTTGGTGATGACATTTATAATGGTTAATTTATTTAGAGAATAATAAATCAAACAATAACCCTAGGGTGGAAACACACTAAGCTGGGGCTGGATCAAGTTGTAGCATTACACTAAACACTTTTATATCTTATTGGTTGATTTAACCTCATCTCAGGTTTTGAACCACCTCCTCTATTTGAAGATCCATCCTTTACATGTCTTACTCACATACAGGTGAGGGGAACTAGGGGTTTGGTATGTATAAATAAACTATGGACATGAAGGTACTATATAATTTTAATGACCTAGAATTTCCATGTAAATTTTTTTAATTAAATGGGAATTTTACTAGTCCGTAAAAATTGATGGTGCATGATTCTGAGGCCCGGAGTGCCTGGAATGAATTTCTGAACATTTTTTTGGGTACGTTCAGTAAACGTACGAGTGGGTTTTTGTAAATTTTAAACCAATGCTCAAAATTGAAATCTGAGGGCACCTTTGAACTCGTAGTACCGGTATTCACATAAGGAGACTTTCACCTCGACGATAGTTGGTTGAGAGTAAAGCATAATTTTTGGGTTTTTCGTGAAAGAATAAAATAAAATAAAATTTGTGTAACATTTTATTTTATTTTTCTTTAGTATCTCCCATGTGGATGTTGAGAGGTGGGGAGAACCTGAACTAAAACCTCTCAACATAGGTTATATTGGTGGGGACCACCCGAGTCTAACCTTCTATTTGGTTTATGGTGGTGGGGACCACCTGAGACTTAAACCTCTTGAACCCCCCTCTTAAGTGTGAGAAACCTCTTGATCGCCCCCACTTAATTGTGCCCACGCTCCCCTTAATTAATTAAGCCAACCCATCAAATAATTAATTAAGATAATTTTAATTTATTCTAAAAACATAATAGATATCATAATCTATTATTTTGGATATCTCTTAATTTTGGTGGGATTGGGAGGAAATAGCCTTGAGAGAAAATCTCTAAAACGAAGAACGCCAATGAAGAACACTGACTTCGACTTCAAATTTTTCCTCGGGACATTCGTTGATGAGTAACATCTTCAATGTCAACGAACCGACGATCGAGGGAACGCTGACGTCACCAGCGTCCGTCTATCCCCAATAGCATCGTCTTCTTCCTCGTGGCCTTCGTTGATGAATCAAACAAGGTAGGGGGTTATTATTGATTTATTTAATTCTCACGATTAATTTCCTCATTCATGGAATGCATGGAGAATGTGGATCAACCAAAATGAGTTGATCCACGATTCATAATAAATTGTAGAATTTTTCAGTCTTGACTCCTGATTTTGTTGAGTTGCTTGCTACCGCTCTAACACAGAGGGTGTGGGCCAAATAAACATGGTCTGACCCCTCTGTCATTCTGCTTCTTTGGTGTGTTATTCAAAATGGAAGAATCTGGTGACCGATGTTGGCGGTTGGCATCAGTGGAACTCAAGAACCGTGACAAATCTGAATAAGGCAACAGTGCCACCCCGTGGCCTCACCGCACCGCCTCGTGGCCTGCCGCGCCACCCCACGGCCTAGTCGCGGCACCCTACAGCCCTTCGATCTGCCCCGCAGCCTTGCACTTCCCACGGCCTCCCGTGGCCTCACACTGCTCGGGGCCTCCGCCACCCCGTGGGTCGTTGCTCAGGTCGGGCCACCCATCGCGGGCTAGTCCGAACCTAGCAGGTTGGGCCGGACTCAGCGAGATGGGTCGGGTCCACCCGAATCGGGCCAGCCCAGGCCAGGTCAGACCGGACCCAAACCCACTTCAACCCATTTATGCATCTTCAGCCATATCTTTTGTATTGGGCGTCCGTTTGATGAACCTTCTATGGCACTGGAAACCTTGGAGTGATACAGTCCCTTTGGTATACCCCACTAAAGATTTGGATTAATTTGGGGAACGGTTGGGTTGGATCAATCACGAATTCAACTGGGCCCTCAGGACTTACAAGCTAATAACTCACAGACCGGGCATCCGATTGACACACCATCTATTGCCGTGAGACCCCTATGACGTCGCGGTCCTTCGAGATACATCTACATGAGACTTAAGGTAATTTTGAGTATCGAACAGTGGCATGTGGAGCAGACCCTCCTGGAGACAATATATCATAGTGCGGGAACCTTGTAGCTAGTTGTGATGTGAATAATGAAGAGCAATCTTGTGTGGGTCAGCGCCAAGAAATCTTCTGTTGTTCAACACCTATAAATCTTGTGTGGGTCATCACCGAGTGGTCCTATGTGGGTCAGCACCAAGCGATCCTATGTGGGTCTGCCTATTAATATAGTAAGGTGATTCAGTAGTTACGTCTAATCATCTCTACTACTATACTTAAGTTATACCTGGTGTTAGCTAAGTTCGTACCTGTGTGGTACTTTCTTTCATGGTAATACCTTGTTGTATTCTTTTATGTGGCGTACCTATGTGGTACTTGCCTTTGTGGTTTTCCTTTCTTTGTGGAACAGTTGAGCTTTGGGATTTTTGGGTTGGACCCTGTGTTTCCTCATGATTGAGATGGGTATACTTGATAACTTAGGTATATGTATGGTAATATACCTAAGTAGGCTTGATAGTAGACTTCATGCTTTGAGGTTTATCCTTTTTGGATTTTGTGAGACATTTATGGTCTCAGGGTCCCAAATGAGTATCGTTATACTCACCCTTTCACGGGTTATGCCAGCACCTTGTTGTGTTTGGTGCAGATGATGGACAATGTTGATTGAGACTGAGGGTACCAGGACTGGACGGTGCTCAGAGGAGGACCTTACGATGAGTCGGTACATAGAGGAGACGGATAGATGTGGAGTGATGAGTAGGTGATCTGTACCTATCCTTCAGGTAGGAACCTAGGAGGACGACCCAACATTTGTCTTCCTTTTTTCTCTAGTTTACTTGTACTTTTAGTTTCTTGTACTTTCCAGTTGGCCTTGTATTCTAGACCATTTTACTTACCGTACTCACTCTATTTACTATTCAGTTTACTTGTGTTCATATCTTGTTGTGTGATTGGTTGTGAGTGATTACTGGTTATAAAGGCAATGTCTCACCGGTGTTACGTATTACACCTTTCGGTGCTAGTCGCCAGCCCCTGGCCTATAGAAGGCGGGCTTGGGGTAGTAACGGCATGGGCCCCGAGGGACGGGTCATGACAAATTGGTATTAGAGGAGTCATTTCTACCATAGAACATAGGAATATGATCTTTTAAATAGAAATAGTGTGAAGTGTAGTGAGTGTGGTTATCAGTTTAGGGAATCTAGTTTTGGTGTGGTGGTCGACGTATCCATACACCAGGACCCTGCCTTTTGATTTCTGACTCAATACATGAAAACAATGATTGTGTGTGTGTTTTGAATAGTCTTCTTTGTAAACTCTTGGAGTCAGCTCACCAGGTATAACTTATTGACCGTGGCACACCTGTTTCTTTTCTGGATGCCTCCACACAGACAACTAGTAAGGGTTCCAAGAGTTGTACGCACTGATATCCCACTGAGTGACGGGGCCTCGGTGTGAGGCCCTCTTCTAGTAGAGGCTCCAGTGGAGGCACAAGCGGTACTATTACCCGTTGGGCCACCGATGCCACAAAACCCAGCAACAGAGGGTGCACGCCGCTTGAGCGCGTTGCACGAGTTCCAGCACCAGAGGCCACCCAAGTTCAGGGGAGAGATGGACCCATAGGTGGCTGAGGATTGGCTGGAGGCCACGGTGGTAGTTTTCCGACTGGTAGGGACACCAGCTGATCTCATGGTGATCCTTGCCGACATCCTTCTACATGCAGCAGTAGGAAGATGGTGGAGATTGATGCTTCAAGTTCACGA
Source organism: Viscum album (assembly GCA_963277665.1). Lineage (NCBI taxonomy): Eukaryota > Viridiplantae > Streptophyta > Magnoliopsida > Santalales > Viscaceae > Viscum > Viscum album. The sequence goes on along the minus strand of OY728157.1, from coordinate 1,841,854,652 downwards.
CGAGGTGACGCTTCTCTAGGAAGACTTCGAGAGCCTGTTTCAAGCATTTTTTGTCCCAATGACTCTTCGTGCATTGTGCATACATGAGCTACTTCATCTTCAATAGGGTAGCATGATTGTGGCTCAGTACTTGGCGAGATTTACCAACCTCTCACACTACACCACTGATATGGTGCAAGACCCATTCTTCAGAGCTCGAACCTTCAAGCAGGGGCTCGGGCTGGAGATCAGGGCTTCTATGATATCACTCAGCATCCGGACGCAGGTGGAGTGTTAGAGAGAGACCTCTTAGTGGATATTTTTCATTCTGATCAGTCACTAGCAGTGAGACCCACCAACAATCGTCATATAGTGGAGTCTTCTGCAGCAGGTAGTAAACATATGACACAGAGGTCCAATAGGACCAGACCTATAGGTGTATAACCACAGGATTTAGGGTTGGTTGTGCGGGGCACACGAGGCAGAGCCAGTCATGCCAGGAGTGGGCAGTGTTACACATGCAGCGGGCAAAGTCACATGGCTTGTGACTGTCTGACCCACCATATAGATGATCAGCAGACAGTCAAAGGACTGCACAGGTAGAGACAGAGGTTCGTCCGAGGAGGTTTGCAGGGAGCAGGTGGACGTGGAAGAGGATCTAACCGTGTAGCTAGCAGGGTGTGACGATTCAAGATGTTACCACCACCCCCACCCAAAGGTCCACCCCGACAGTAGGGAGCAGGTGGACAGGGATGAGCTCAGCTTCAGGAATCTGAGGCCTATGATCATGGTGCTCTGGAGATGTTATGAGCTACAATTAGTGTCTATTCCACCTTATCTACAGTACTTATATACATGGGTTCCAGTCATTCTATTATTTCCACTACCCTTGTTTAGAGATCGGAGATTATGACAGAGTCGTTGGCTTGATCCTTACGGCTAGAGACTCCTACGGGAGTGGATTCGATGATTACGCACTGGTGCCGGTAGTGTGGTATTTCTCTAGGAGGTTAGAGCTTTGGTTGGGATCTCCTAGTAGAAGCATCGAGGCCTTACGACATCATCTGGGGTATAGACTGGTTATCTACAGTCCATGCTCAGATATATTGTATTAGGCACAAAGTGTGGTGTGTCTACATGGATGGGACCAGTTTTAACTTTAGCGAAGAGTTTGGAGTCTTTGAAGTATAGGATGGACTTACTCGGAGGAGGGTGTTGTAGATTACTCATCAATTGGCTAGCCTTACCCTCAAAGTGGTTGATGTAGAGAGTCTGAATTATCCTGTAGTGGTGGACCAGTATGAAGATATCTTCCCTGATGATGGTCCGGGTCTACCTCATCACAGAGAGGTGGAATTTCAGATTTAATTTTACCATAGGACGACACCAATATCCACACCATCATATCATATGGCTCCCGTGGATCTTTGTGAGATGCGGGTACAGCTGGAGGACTTACAGGGTAAAGGTTTCATTTGGCCCAGAGTTTCCCCTTGGACAGGCCCGATTCTATTCACCAAGAAGGCAGATGGGAGCTTGAGAATTTGTGTTGACTATCGGCGCCTAAACCAGGTGACCATGAAGAATAAGTACCCACTTCCAAGGATTTACAACCTCTTTGATTAGATGAAGGGAGCATGGTGGTTCTTGAAGATAGACCTCAGATTAGGCTTTCACCAGCTTAGAGTACAAGATGAGGATGTGAAGAAGATGGCTTTCAGATGTCGGAACTTCCATTACGAGTTCTTGGTTATGCCATTCGGCGTAACCAATTCTCCAGCAGTGTTAATGGGACTCATGAACATGATCTTTAATCCATACCATTATCTCTTTGTAGTAGCCTTCATCGACGATATTTTGATCTACTCGACTACTGAGGAGGAGCATGCCTATCATTTGCGGGTAGTACTGGACACACTCAGATAGCACTAGATTTATGGTAAGCTCTCGAAGTTCCAGTTCTATATCCAAGAGGTTCACTTTTTGGGATATGTCGTATCATAGGCTGGAGTTACAGTGGATTCAGCGAAGATTGAGACGGTACTTTCTTGTGATCTACCCAAGAGTGTGTCGGATGTACAGAGTTTCCTGGGTTTGGTTGGATACTATCTAAGATTTGTTCCATATTTCTCTAGAGTTTCAGCACTACTATCAGCATTAATGAAGAAGGGAAAACCCTTCATGTGGTCGGAGAGATGCCAGAAGAGTTTTCAGAAGCTGAGGCTGAGGCTGACTAGTGCCCTCATCTTGAGGCTACCAGGGGAGGGCGTAGGGTACGTAGTCTACTGCGATGCATTAGGGACCAGACTTGGATGTGTCCTAATGGAGGATCGAGTAGTTATCGCATATGGTTCTCGACAATTAAGACAACATGAGAAGAACTGTGCAACCCGTGACCTGGAGTTAGCAGTAGTGGTCTTCGCCTTGAAGATATGGAGACATTACTTGATGGGCGAACATTTTATAGTCTACTCAGATCGCAAGAGTCTCAGGTATATCTTATCTCAGAAGGACCTGAACCTAAGACAGTGACATTGGCTTGAGTTCCTCTAGGACAATGACTTCGAGATAGTCTATACTCTTGGGAAGGGAAATGTTGTAGCAGATGCACTCATCAGGAGGTCAGGTATACAACTACTTGTTGAGGCGATGGAGCAGATGGCTGCTTTGCAGATATCCTTTGTGGATAGAGATGGATCAGCTTTTCTTTAGTTTCTTACATTGACTCCCACACTTATTCAGTGATTCAAGGAGGGGTAGCATAGGGATTCTGACTACAAGACACGACGTGCTCAGATATCCATAGGATAGGCAACTGATGGATTTTCTGAAGGTGGGGAGCATGTCATCCCCTTCAGAGGGCATACCATGGTACTAGTGTCACATCAGAAGGAAGTGTTGAGGGAGTTCTGCACATCCCCTCTAGTGGTACATCCAAGAGTTGAGAAGATGTACCAGGATCTCTGATTAAAGAACTGGTGGCTGGGAATGAAGAAAGCAGTTGCAGAGTTTGTCTCTCGGTGCCTCACTTGTCTGCAAGTGAAGGCGGAGCATCAAGTACTAGCAGGCTTTTTTCAGCCTTTGGAGATCAGTGAGATGGGATATCCATGGACTTCATGACAGGACTTCCACGTACGTCCAGAGGCCAGGACTCAATATGGGTGATCGTCGACCGACTCACCAAGTCGGACCACTTCCTACCGATCAGAGAGCATGGTTCATTAGAGATATTTGGACGCCTCTATGTGTAGAATATTGTGCGGATACATGTAGTACCCTCGATGATTGTCTTCGATCATTATTCCCATTTTACTTCTTGGCTATGTAAGGGGTTGCAGGAGGCTTTTGGGACACAGCTTCATTTGAGCACCGCCTTCTATCCTCAGATGGATGTCCAGATTAAGCGAACCATTCAGACCCTCAAGTACATGTTTTGTTCTTATGTCCTCAACTTCAGTCACACCTAGGAGGATCACTTGTCATCGGTGGAGTTTTCATAAAACAATAGTTATCTCTCCACCATTAGGATGGAACCTTTCGAGGCATTGTACGGATGACCTTTCAGATCACCTTTGTACTAGACTGGCCTAGGGGAGTCAGCACTAGTGGGACCAGAGATGGTATGGGCTACCACAAAAAAGTGCAGATCATCCAGTAGCAGATGAATACTGTACAGAGTAGGAAAAAGTCTTATACCGACAGGAGAAGAATACCTCTAGAGTTAGAGGATGGTGACCATGTCATTCTACGGGTCTCACCTAGATGAGGTTTTTGGAGATTTGGACAAGGTGGAAAGTTATTTTTGAGGTTCATCGGACCTTTTTAGGTCCTCGGTAGAGTTGGCTAGGTGGCTTACCGCTTATCTCTTCCACCTCAGTTGCACCGGGTGCATGATGTCTTCCACGTATCCTAGCTGAGGAGATACGTGCATGACCCTTCTCACATCATCAGCCATGGTGAGCAGGATGTTAGCGATGGGGAAACTTTTACAGAGGTTTCAGTAGGGATTGAGGATTGACAGGAGAGAGTCCTTCATGGACGGTCGATACCTCTGTTGTGTGTTCGCAGGTAGCACGGGAACCTCCAAGAGAGCACATAGGAGCGGGAGGCTCAGATGCATGATCAGTAACCCCACTTGTTCCCTTAGTTTGATTTGTGGCTTACGGGGATGTAAATCCCCGGGGTGGGGAGAATGTAAAGACCTAGAATTTCCATTTAATTTTTTTAATTAAATGGGAATTTTACAAGTCCATGAAAAATGACGTCGCGTGATTCCGAGGCCCGGAGTGCCTGAAATGAATTTATAAACTTTTTTTGGGTACGTTCAGTAAATGTATGAGTGGGTTTTTGTATCTTTGGAACCGGTGCTCAGAATTTAAATCTAAGGGCATCGTTGAACTCGCAGCGCTGGTATTCACTTAAAGAGACTTTCACCTCGATGGCAGTTGGTTGAGAGTGAAAGATAATTTTTGGGTTTTTTGTGAAAGAATAAAATAAAATAAAAGGTGTGTAACATTTTTTTTCTTTAGGATCTCCCATGTGGATGTTGAGAAGTGGGGACCACCTAAACTAAAACCTCTCAACATAGGTTATAGTGGGGGTGATCACCCGAGCCTAACCTCCCTTGTGGGTTATGGTGGTGGGGACCACATGAGACTTAAACCTCTTGAACTCCCCTCTTAAGTGTGAGAAACCTCTTGATCTCCCCCACTTAATTGTTCCAACCCTCCTCTTAATTAATTAGTCCAACCCATAAAATAATTAATTAAGCTAATTTGAATTTATGCCAACAACATAATAGATAGAATAATCTATTATTTTGGTTATCTCTTCATTTTGGTGGGATTGGGAGGAAGGAGCCTTGGGAGAAAAGCTCTCTAACGAAGAACGCCAATGAAGAATGCTGACTTCGACTTTGAATTATTCCTCGGGACATTCGTTAATGAGGAACATCTGTTGAGTCAATAAGGTTTTCCTTATGACTTTTCCATTCCTTCTTGTTTTGAAAATCACAAACACCTTATCTTTAAGAAAATTGCTTTTATAAGGAAAATTGTTTTCTTAAGTAAATTTGCTTTCTTAAGAAAAATCGCTTTTATAAGGAAATTTTCTTTCTTAAGGAAAATTGCTTCTTTAAGAAAAATTATCCTTATTATATTTTCATCCATATTTTTCTTAAGTATAAGATTCGGATTCATTTTCTCGGAATCATTGAAACTTTGATATAAAGCATTCTGTTTTAGGGTTCGGATTCTGGACAAGAACTATAAGGAAGTTTCATTCCGAATTCCGGATATGAATTCTGACTAAGTTCTATTCCAGATTCAGGATACGAATTCTAATGAAGAATTCCCATTACGAACTCTAATGAAGAATTCTCATTAACGAATTTTCATTACGAATTCTGATGATGAATTCTCATTACGATTTCTGATGACGAATTCCTATTCCGAATTCTCATTCCGAATTCACATATTAAACAGAATCTGATTATCTTTGTTTTATACACTCTGAATTTATTCACTCCGAACCTTCCCTCCGAATTTTTCATTCCGAACCTTTTTGTTAGAGTTTAAAACAATGTCGTACTTTCTGTTACACTTATTTTGTTATAAAACGATGTCGTCCATTTTGATATAAACTAACCATTGTCTAAGTGACACGTGTACAGGTCCCTCCGATCTTTAAGGAAAATATGACTGTTGGAGAAGGAGCCGAACTTACCTATAAATAGGAGCTCATTTGAAAAAGCTCGCAATGGATGGATGAACAATTTGGATTTTGTGCATACATGCTGTTGAAGTGATTTCTAGAGAGAGAGACACTTATTAACTCTCAAAGCTTTGTGCGACTCCGAATGTTTGTGATTACATTCGAGGGCTTCCGGGGATAGGAAGACAGAGGTGCCGACTACCTTAAAGTTCGAGGGCTTCCTTGCTGAGGAAGACAGAGGTTGCCAACTACCTTGAAGTTGAGGGCTTGCGGGGATAGCAAGACGGAGACTCCGATCCTTGCATCGAGGGCTTACCCTGGTGTGGGTAAGACAGACTTGCTTGAAAGTATAAATCAAGGGACCTTTATCCAAGGTTGTTGGATACCCTTGTCTTTGGGTTAAAAGACTTATTCTTGTTACTTATAGTTTTACTACTAGTTTACATTCCGCTGCATCTTGTATCATAAGGAAAGTATAACTTTCTTATACTTCCTTATTTGTACTCTGATTCTTTTAGATTCTATACGCTTTAAGGTAGAATCTCATATTGTAATTGTTTGTTAAGTTTCAACTTCCGAAATCATACTTCCGGAACCTACTTTCGGAATCTGTGTTAGAGGTGTTGTGAATTTACTTAAGTTTAACTTTGTTAAACTTAGTCATTTCCTTAACTTAAGGAAAACTTAGTTATTCTTAACTAACTTTAAAGGTTCCAAAGGAATTTTTAAAGTATACAATTCACCCCCCCTCTTGTATATTGAGCATCTCATACTATATTTCGATCCTACAATTGGTATCAGAGGAGGTCTCTGAAATACTCGTACTCACATACAAGTTTTTCTTGCTCACTTTTCCATTCCGAACTTTGTCATTCCGATTTATCCATTCCGAACTTTTCTCATTCAGAACTTTTTTATTACAAATCTTTGCTACTAACAAGTTTTTGTGCAAAGTTATTTTTAGTATGGCAGGAATTAATGTTGGTTCGATTGACAATCTGAATCCTACAAGGCCACCTATCTTTGATGGAAATGACTATGAATACTGGAGAGATCGTATGAAGACTTTTGTTATCAATACTGGTGTAGACAACTTTGTTATGATTACTAGTGATTATAAAATCCCTGACAAGGAAGTCAGATCTTTCACTAACCAGGAAAAGCAAGAATATCAACTCAACTATAAGGTACGCAACACTTTACTATGTTCAATGACCAGAAATATATATAGCAAAATTTCTTCTTGTGAAGCAGCTAACTGTATATGGAAGAAGTTAGAGGTTACACACTTTGGGACTTCTAAGGTGATTGAGACTAGAAGAGCTATGCTTAGAGCTGAATATCATGGCTTCAATTTTCCTTATGGAGAACCTATCTGTAAAGTTCAACAAAGGTTTATGACTATTGTCAACAGTCTGCAGTCAATGGGAGAGAAAGGTTTAGATGATGAAGCTCTTGTGGACAAGATAATTGATATTATGCCTAATGAGTGGGAATCCAAGAGAACAGCTATAGATGAGAACAGGAAGGTTACTCAAATTACTCTTGATGAATTATTTGGAACTCTTCTACAACATGAGACTAGAATGAAGAGAGATGCTGACAACATCAAGAAAAAGAATGGAAATGGTACTGTTGCTTTTACTACAACTTCAAATCAGATGAAAGCTAAGACTCCTGAGAGAGTAACCAGATCCAAGTCTAAGAAAGTTATTTTTCAATCCGAATCTAGTGAGAGTGAAGTTTCAGAAAATGAATTAGCCAATCTTGCTCCAAGGATGAACAAGATAGCTGGACAGAGAAACTTTCAATCCAAGTATAAGAAAAAGGATAGGAAAGATAAGAAAGATGGAGAAGTTACTTGTTATGAATGTAAAAGAGCTGGACATATTAGACCAGATTGCCCTATGCTCAAAAATAAAGAAAGAAAGGAAAGACATTCAGACAGGAACAGGAAGAAGTATTATAAAGCTAAAGCTAAGAAAGTTCTGAAAGCTAATGACACCTGGAGTGCCAGTGGTGGTGACTCTTCAGATGAATCTTCTGAATATGAATCTTCAGGACAGAAGAATCTTGGTCTTATAGCCAGATTACCTATTGATAATCATTGTCTTATGGCTAAGGTACAAAATTCTGAATCTTTGATCAATGTTTCCTTAAATCCTAATGATATTAAGTATTATAACTCTTCTGATGAAGAATCATCTTCTGATGAGGAAAATACTCTACCTACTTATGAAGAAGTCTCTAGATTTGCTGAACTTCTTGAGATTGAGAATTCCAAACTCAACAAGAAACTTGACAAGGCAAATTCTAGGAATTCTATTCTAACTAAAGAGATATCGGATCTTTCTAAAGATCTTGATAAGAAAAATGCTGATTTTGAAAATATTTCAAAAAATCTTGAGGAAGTAAGTTCTGAGAAGAATAAACTTTCTAAAGAATTAGAAAAAGTAATTTATAAGAAAAATATTCTCAAGCCTAACTCTAGTTCAAAAACTAATGATTTTGAGGATAAAAACTTGGTTGTAAAACTCAAGTCCAAAATTTTTTCCTTAAAAAAATGTTTATCAAACTTTACCCATGGTAAAGAAAATTTTGATAAGATGTATTCCCAAATACGACCTTTAAGAAATAAATCCGGATTTGGTTATACCCATGCAAAACCAGTTTTCAGTAACAATTATTTTGTTCCTCAAAGTGCCCCATTTTGCACCAAGTGTCAATACGGTGGTCACTGGGCAAAGAATTGTTCCTTAAACAAAACCCAATCCTTAGGTTTTCATAAAGCTTACTTTTCCAAAAATATGTGGATACCTAAAATTTTATTGTCTGGAAATCTCGAATCCAAACAAGTTTGGATTCCGAAAATCTAACTTTGTTCTTAATTTTAGGAAAATAAAGAAAGTACCAGCAACAATATATGGTACATGCATAGTGGATGTTCCCGGCACATGACTGGTAACAAAAGATTTTTTGAAAAGATTATCAAAACGAAAGGAGGAAAGGTAACTTTCGGAGACAATGCTAAGGGAGAGATTGTTGGTATTGGTAATATTGTTCTTTTAGGTAAAACCTTAATTTCAAATGTTCTTTTTGTTAAAGGTCTTAAGCACAACCTCATTAGCATAAGTCAGTTATGTGATGAAGGTTACCTTGTGAATTTTAGGAATGATAAGTGTTTAGTACACAATTCCAAGGAAGAATTTATTCTCTCAGCCAACAGACAAGAGAATGTTTACACCTTAAACTTAGAAGACTTAAGAAGCCAAGATCTACCTTGCCTAAGTGCAATGGAAGATAATTCTTGGTTATGGAATAGAAGATTAGGACACTGTAATATAAGAAACCTATGTAAACTCTCTAAGAAGAAACTTGTTAAGGATCTACCGGAGCTTAGATTTGATTCTTCTAAAGTTTGTGATCCTTGCCAATATGGCAAGCAACATAAATCTAGTTTTAAGTTAATCGGTGAAGTCTCAACAACCGTTGCATTACAGTTAGTGCACATGGATCTTTTTGGTCCAACACAAACTGGAAGTATTGGAGGCAAATACTATGTGTTTGTTCTAGTTGATGATTACACTAGATTTACTTGGGTCTATTTTCTAGCAAAGAAATCTGAAGCTTTTTCTTATTTCAAAAGTTTTAGAGCTCAAGTTAAAAATGAGAAAAACCTTCCATTGAAAACCATTCATAGTGATCATGGAGGAGAATTTCAAAATTCTGATTTTGAAACTTTTTGTAGTAAGAAAGGTATTACTCACAATTTTTCAGCACCTAGAACTCCTCAACAGAATGGTGTAGTTGAAAGAAGAAATAGAATTCTTCAAGAGATAACTAGAACCATGTTGAGTGAATATTCTATTGCTAGACATTTCTGGGTTGAAGCTGTAAGTACTGCTTGTTATACTATAAATCGAGTTTTGATTAGACCTTTTCTTAATAAAACTCCTTATGAGTTATGGAATGGTAGAAAACCAAGACTTTCCTACTTCAAGGTTTTTGGTTGCAAAGTATTCATCTTGAATACTAAAGATAACTTACATAAATTCGCACCAAAATCAGATGAAGGAATTTTCTTAGGTTATTCCACAACCTCTAAGGCTTATAGAGTTTTTAATAAAAATACTTGTACTGTTGAGGAAACAGTGCATGTGAAATTTGATGAGTCAGATCCTTTTGTTTTTAAACCATCTCAACTTACATCTTCGGATGTGTTTTCAAAAACTGATTGTCAACCTTTGATAGAAGAACCTTCTGATAAGGAAATTGTTCTAGAAGATACTTCTGAGACATTTACCCCAGAAGACTTTCTACCCTATGTTGATGAACAGGTTTTACAAAACCCAAATCAGGTGTTTCTTAAGAATCATCCCAGTGATAGCATCATTGGCGATGTAAATCAACCTGTAAGGACTAGAAGTTCCTTAAGAAATGAAGTAGAACATCTAGCATTTCTTTCCCAATTAGAACCTAAAAGCACAGATGAAGCTTTAGGTGATGATGATTGGATCAAAGCAATGCAAGATGAACTAAATGAATTCGAAAGGAATAAAGTCTGGACCTTGGTTGAAAGACCTAAGGAAACTTCTGTTATTGGTGTAAAATGGGTTTTCAGAAATAAATGTGATGAAAATGGAGTCATTGTTAGAAATAAAGCTAGACTTGTTGCTAAAGGATATAATCAGCAAGAAGGAATAGACTATGAAGAAACCTATGCTCCAGTAGCTAGACTTGAATCTATCCGTATTCTACTTGCCTTTGCAGCATTCTTTAATTTCAAACTTTATCAAATGGATGTGAAATGTGCTTTTCTTAACGGTTATGTTCAAGAGGAAGTTTTTGTTGAATAACCTCCTGGCTTTGAAGATACAAAACATCCTGATCATGTTTTTAGACTTACCAAAGCTTTGTATGGCCTTAAACAAGCCCCATGAGCATGGTATGATAGACTTACTGGATTTTTGCTTCAAAATAACTATGTTAAGGGAAATGCAGATCCAACCCTTTTTATAAAGAAAGATAAGAAAAATGTTTTTATTGTTCAAATTTATGTTGATGACATTATATTTGGTTCAACTCAGCAATCTTTGACTGACTCTTTTGTAAGTCTAATGAAATCTGAGTTTGAAATGAGTATGATGGGAGAGTTAACATTTTTCCTTGGTTTTCAAATTTCTCAAAAACCAGAAGGAACATACATATCTCAACATAAGTATATTAAAGATCTTCTTAAAAAGTATGGTTATGACAACACTAAAAGTATAAGTACTCCCATCGGTACCTAAAATTCTTTAGATCTTGACGAAGCTGGGAAACCAGTAGACCAAACATCTTTTAGAGGTATGATAGGAAGTCTACTTTACTTAACAGCTAGTCGACCAGACTTAATGTTTTCAGTATGCTTATGTGCAAGATATCAATCCAATCCTAAGGAATCTCACTTAAAGGCAGTAAAAATAATTTTTCGCTACCTTAAGGGAACCATGGATCTAGGATTATTTTATACTTCTGGAAATGATTTTGTTCTAAAAAGATTTTCTGATGCTGACTTTGGTGGATGTAGAATGGATAGAAAAAGTACATCCGGAACTTGTCATTTCTTAGGAGATTCTTTAGTTTCTTGGTCCTGCAAGAAGCAACATTCTGTAGCACTCTCCACTGCTGAAGCTGAATATGTAGCAGCTGGAAGTTGTTGTGCACAAGTGTTGTGGATGCAACACACACTCACAGACTATGGCCTGAGTTTTACTAAAACTCAGATTATGTGTGATAACACAAGTTCCATTGCCCTCAGTAAGAACCCTGCACATCACTCCCGTGAAAAACACATAGATATTAGGCATCACTTTCTTAGGGATCACACACTTAAAGGAGATATTATTCTTCAGTTTATCGGAACGCAAGATCAACTTGCTGATATTTTCACAAAATCTTTGCCTTCTGATAGATTTGAATATATTAAACAGAATTTAGGAATGATAACCGTAAGGTAATCTTTCTTAATTAACTTTCTACTGAAAAAATCTCCTTACAGTAATAAACTCCTTTTCATAGGGGGAGTACATTTGATTGTTTATTTAACAAAGTTTTTCAAAATTTTGTTTCTAACTTTTTCGGAACGAAGATTTCCGGAATGGAACTTCCGGAACTACAATTTTCCAGAATGGATATTTTCGTACAGAATACTTCTGGAATAGAAGTATTCATATTGAAAACATCCGGAATGGAAAAATTTCGTACTGGTACTTTCACAACCAGATTTTCGTACTGAACCTTCATTTTTCGTTTTCCGTATTGAGTTTTTTCGTATTTAGTTTTTCGTATTAAGTTTTTCGTATTAAGTTTTTCGTACTGAGTTTTCCATACTGAGTTTTTCGTAGTTTGTTTTTCGTAGTAAATTTTTGCGAACTTTGTCTTTTCGTAATAAAGTTTTTTTTCGTAGTCATCTTTATATTACCCATTACGAATAACTTTCCTAAGCTAATCCGAAAGGTATGATTTCCTTACTAAAGTTTTCGTAATCATATTTTACTTGCTGGCAGTTTCTTTTATTTTGTTTTAGGATTTTAGATTTCTTAATTCTTTGTTTTAATAAAACCTCAAAAAGATCGAATTCGAATTTTCAACCGTCAGATCTGATCGCAGCTCATTCCAACCGTCAGATCAACTATGGAATGTGAACCGTCATCTCGTTTCCTATATAAAGGGGACCATAGTTTCTCGTCCCACATCGGTTTCAAGCTCTTGCGTTCTGAAGCTCTGACTCTCCGATTTAAGGCCGTTCCGAACCACAGTTTTCTCCGCTCCGAACTTCAGACTTCTCCATTCCGAATTTCTCAGAGGACTTCAGATCCGAATGTCTGCAGAGTTAGCTTCTCAAGAAATGTCTTCAACCAAGCCTATTTCTCAGTGGTTAGTATACAGGGAAAGGTTACTCCATCCGGATTTCTTCAACAATTATGATTCCCTTATCTCAAAGAATATCAGGTTGAATGGCTGGGAGGATGTTGCGGTATCTAAAACCGGGAATCAAGATGAAGTCTTTTCTGATTTGCTTGTTGAGTTTTATGAGTCAGTTGCTTTCTTCGAGGAAGATAATAGAGAGAAATTTTCTTTCAAATCATATGGCAAGACATATAAGCTTTATTACACCAAGGCTGCAAGCTTGGTAGGATTATCTTATGAAGGTGAAGCTGAGTTTATTTCTCACATATTTCCAGACTCCAAGGGTAGCTTCAACAAAGATAAAGCTTTAGAAACTCTCGGACTTGCTGATGACAAGGCTCCGAAAATTGCAAGTCTTTCTACTAATTTTCGGATTCTGGAATTATGGGTGCAAGGACTTATCGTACCGAGAAAAGGTGATAAGGACAGCTTGAAGAAAAGTGAGATCTATATCTTATATTTTCTGATAAATCTAAGGAAGTTTAATTTCATGAGGCACATCCTTATAACCATTGAGAACCTTAAGAAAGGAAATCTCAGAGCTCAGATCGTTATGTACCCAGCAATATTATCAAAGCTCATAGTTCGGTGCCTAGAATCTTTCAAGGTAGCTTGCAAATCTAAAACAAGGGTGTGTAAAATCTTATTGGTAAGTGATGACACTCTTAAAAGGATGAATGTGGCCTTCAACAAGGAGATTGGAGAGTTCGTTGACCTGCCTAATCAAGGAGAAACGGTTCCGAAGGTTGCTGAACCGGAATCATCCAAACCAGTGAAGAAAAGGAAGTTGAAGGAAGTTGCAGCTGTTGTCGAAGATCCTAAGTCTAAGGAAGCTCACTCCGCACCTCCAAAGCCTAAGAAGAAGAAAGCCTATCCTGATGAGGTTGTTACAAAGTGGAGAGCTGATAAAGAGAAGAGGAAAGAAGGGGATCCGCAATTCGGATTGGACCCTGCGGAGGCTAAGGCTCTGAAAGAGAAGACTGCTGATGAGCTTGAAAGGCAAGCAAAGCAAAAGAAGCTCAAGAAGAAGATGTCCGAGGATGAGGTTTCTCAGGCCTTATTAAAGTTCAATGAAATGGTTTCAGCAACTATTCCAGTTCCGAGATCTTTCTCTCTGGAATCTCTACCTGAGACTCCAGGAAGAAATCTTGTTGCTCCGGAAGAGGCTGTTGCTACTAATACTGAGGAAGTAGAGCAAGTGGAACAAGTTGAAGAGGCTGCTGAAGGAAGTGGTGAGACAGGAGATGTGCTAAAGCAAGTAGATGAGTACAAGGAAACTCCTTCGGAACACTTATCACTCCGCACTTCAGAAGCTCAATCTTCAAAGCTAGTTACTCCTGAATTGGAAGAAGAAAAAGGGGAAGAAGAAGTTGCCTATCATGGAGAAGAAGAACAACTTTTACGTGATATTGCTCAGATGGAAAATGTAGAGAATACTGTTCAGGAAGTTGCTGATGAGGAAGATAATATTGTTCAAGTCTCTGATAGTGAGAAGAGATATCCGGAACAGATTTCAATTCCGGAAAAAGATAAGGGAAAGAAAATTCTTACCGAGACTCCGAGCTCAGAAATAAGAAAGAGGAAGGAAACTGGCAGTTCTTCAAAAAGAAAGTTGGATCTTATTGAGGAAGAAAATTCTCCTAGAAAACTTTCAGATTCGGAGTCATCTTCGTTGGGGCATGATTTTGTTGTTCAGTCTTTGAAGAAGTTGGTGGGAACCATTCCGACCTTCTCAAGTATCGACTCTAGATGCCAGATGCTCCAACATGCGTTGAATCTGAAAACAGACTCTGTATCCATGGTTATGGATAAGTGTGTTGAGATTGAAGCCCAGTTCAAAAACTTCTTTATTGGTTACGAAGCCCATAAAAGATCTTGCAAGAGGATGACAAGCTGGTCTAAGAAGACTGTGGAAGAGATGAGGCTTTTCAATGAGTTTCAAGATAATGTTAAGGATGCCTTTGAAACCGAGGATAAGAAGTTTAATGAGCTGACTGCATCCTTTGAAGAAAAATTGACAGAGGAAAAGAACTTTCGGATTCAGGAAGTGAGAGATCTGAATGGGAAGTTGAATTCTGTTTCTCAGAATTGGAAATTTGAAAGAGATCATAGGATATATTTTGAAGAAAGGATGAAGGCTCAGGAAGAAAAGATCCAAGCTCAGGAAGAAAAACTGAAGGCTCAGGAAGAAAAAATTGAAGCTCAGTCCGCAAGAATAGTGGCCTTAGAGAAGCAAGCTGAAGAAGATCATAAGGACCTCAAGAAGATCAAGACTATTCTTAAGGGCCTCATGTCAAAGGAAAAAGATCCTAAATAACCCAATCTGATCTTTTTGTTTTAATTCTTTTGTTGCTGACATTTCAAATCTAATGAGAATTGTTCTTGTTGTTTCGTTTGTTATTATTACTAATATTTCAGGTACTTTGTTATTATTTTTTTTCCATTCCCTCCAATTCTTTTTGAAAATCACAAATGGGGAGAAGGAAAATATCCTTAAGAAAAAGAGGAACTCTAATAAGAGTTTATCAAAGGGGGAGAAAGAAAAAATACCCAAGGAAAAAGAACTCTAATAAGTGTTTGTTTAAGGGGGAGTTTTTCTTAAAGAAGACCTTCTTATGAAACATCACTCCGGAAATATGAATACGATCCTTAGAGTTTCAAAGCCTAAGGGGGAGTTAGTCGTATTCATCTACATTCTTAAACCAAGGGAGATAAGCTTTAATATGGTTCTTTCTTCTTAGAATTTCTTTTTCGTTAGGATGTTTGTGCTTTCCAAAAAGGGGGAGATTGTTGAGTCAATAAGGTTTTCCTTATGACTTTTCCATTCCTTCTTGTTTTGAAAATCACAAACACCTTATCTTTAAGAAAATTGCTTTTATAAGGAAAATTATTTTCTTAAGTAAATTTGCTTTCTTAAGAAAAATCGCTTTTATAAGGAAATTTTCTTTCTTAAGGAAAATCGCTTCTTTAAGAAAAATTATCCTTATTATATTTTCATCCATATTTTTCTTAAGTATAAGATTCGGATTCATTTTCTCGGAATCATTGAAACTTTGATATAAAGCATTCTGTTTTAGGGTTCGGATTCTGGACAAGAACTATAAGGAAGTTTCATTCTGAATTCCAGATATGAATTCTGACTAAGTTCTATTCCAGATTCAGGATACGAATTCTAATGAAGAATTCCCATTATGAACTTTAATGAAGAATTCTCATTAACGAATTTTCATTACAAATTCTGATGATGAATTCTCATTACGATTTCTGATGACGAATTCCTATTCCGAATTCTCATTCCGAATTCACCTATTAAACAGAATCTGATTATCTTTGTTTTATACACTCTGAATTTATTCACTCCGAACCTTCACTCCGAAGTTTTCATTCCGAACCTTTTTGTTAGAGTTTAAAACGATGTCGTACTTTCTGTTACACTTATTTTGTTATAAAACGATGTCGTCCATTTTGTTATAAACTAATCGTTGTCTAAGTGACACGTGTACAGGTCCCTCCGATCTTTAAGGAAAATATGACCGTTGGTGAAAGAGCCGACCTTACATATAAATAGGAGCTCATTTGAAAAAGCTCGCAATGGATGGATGAACAATTTGGATTTTGTGCATACATGTTGTTGAAGTGATTTCTAGAGAGAGAGACTCTTATTAACTCTCAAAGCTTCGTGTGACTCCGAATGTTGGTGATTACATTCGAGGGCTTCCGAGGATAGGAAGACAGAGGTGCCGACTACCTTAAAGTTCGAGGGCTTCCTTGCTGAGGAAGACAGAGGTTGCCAACTACCTTGAAGTTGAGGGCTTGCGGGGATAGCAAGACAGAGACTCCGATCCTTGCATCGAGGGCTTACCCTGGTGTGGGTAAGACAGACTTGCTTGAAAGTATAAATCAAGGGACCTTTATCCAAGGTTGTTGGATACCCTTCTCTTTGGGTTAAAAGACTTATTCTTGTTACTTATAGTTTTACTACTAGTTTACATTCCGCTGCATCTTGTATCATAAGGAAAGTATAACTTTCTTATACTTCCTTATTTGTACTCTGATTCTTTTAGATTCTATACACTTTAAGGTAGAATCTCATATTGTAATTGTTTGTTAAGTTTCAAATTCCGGAATCATACTTCCGGAACCTACTTTCGGAATCTGTGTTAGAGGTGTTGTGAATTTACTTAAGTTTAACTTTGTTAAACTTAGTCATTTCCTTAGCTTAAGGAAAACTTAGTTATTCTTAACTAAATTTAAAGGTTCCAAAGGAATTTTTAAAGTATAAAATTCACCCCCCCCCCCCTCTTGTATATTGAGCATCTCATACTATATTTCGATCCTACAACATCTTCAACTTCAACAAACCGATGATTGAGGGAACACTGATGTCACCAGCGTCCGTCTATCCCCAACAATGTCGTCTCCTTCCTCGTGACCTCTGTCGATGAATCAAATGAGGTAGGGGGTTATTATTGAATTCATGAATTTTCTTGATTAATTTCCTTGTTCTTGGAAATCATGGCGAACATGGATCAACCAAAATGAGTTAATCCACGATTCGTATTACATTGTAGATTTTTTCGTTCTTGGCTCCTAATTTTGTTGAGCCGCTTGCTACAGCTCAAATGCGGAGGGTACGGGCCAAACAAAAATGACTCGCCCGCTCCACTGTTCTGCTTCTTTGGTGTGTTCTTCGCAATGGAAGTAGACGGATATCGGTGTCAGCGGTGGGCACTGGTGGAACTCCAGAACCACGATAAAGGAGACGAATGTGACAAAGGAAACGGTGCCGACCCATGGCCACCGCCGCCTACGGCTACGATGTACGCGGCCTCGAAGCACCACCTCGCGGCCTGGCCGCACTGCCTCGTGGCCCTCCAAGCTGCCTAATGGCCTCGCGCCACCCGCGGCCTCCTGCGGCCTCATGTCGCTTGCGGCCTCATGCCGCTCATGGCCTCTGCCACCCCTCGGGCTATTGCCCAGGCTGGTCCGCCAAGGGGGCCGCCCAGCGTGGGTCGGGCCTGACCAGGCGGGTTGGGCCACCCAGCGAGCCAGGCTGCCCAGCGCGGGCCAGGCCGAACCCAGCAGGCCGGGCTGGGTCGAGCCGGGTCGAACCATACCTAGACCCACTTTGACTCATTTACGCATCTTCGGCTATATCTTTGGCACCGAGCATCTGTTTAATGAACCTTCTATGGAGCCAGGAACCTTGGAGAGAGAAAGTCCCTTTGTTATACCCCACAAGAGATTTGGATAAATTTGGGGAATAGTAAGGTTGGATTGAGCACGAATTCAACCAGGCCCTTTGGACTAGAAGGCTAATAACTCACAGACCGAGCGTCTGATTGACGCACCATCTATTGCATTGAGAACCCTATGAAGTGGTGGTCGTTTGAGATACTTCTTCATGAGAATTATTGGTAGTTGAAGTATCGACCAGTGACTTTTGGAGCGGACCCACCTGGAGACAAGCGATCATAGTGCGGTAACCATGTAACTAGCTGTGACATGAAGAATGAAGAGTGATCCTGTGTGTGTCAGCACCGAGCGATCCTATGTGGGTCAGAACCTAGCGATCATATGTGGGTTATCACCAAGCGATCTTGTGTGGGTCAGCACCTAGAGATCTTGTGTGGGTCAGCTCCGAGCGATCCTGTGTGGGTCAGCACTGAGCGATCCTGTGTGGGTCTGCCTCTTAATAGAGTAAGATGATTCAGTAGTTATATCTAATCATCTCTACTACTGTACTTAAGTTATACCTGGTGTGAGCTGAGTTCGTGACTGTCTGGTACTTTCCTTCATGGTAATACCCGGGTGGTATTATTCTTTGTGGCGTACCTGTGTGGTACTTTCCTTTGTGGTTTTTCCTCCTTTGTAGAGTATTTGAGCTTTGGGCTTTTGGGTTAGACCCTTTGTTTCTTCATGATTGAGATGGGTATACTTGATAACTTAGGTACATGTATGGGAATATACCTAAGTAGGGTTGACAGTTGACTTCATGATTTAAGGTTTATCCTTTGTGTATTTTGTAAGACCTTGAGGGTCTCGGGGTCCCTACTGAGTATCGTTATACTCACCCATGCATGAGTTATGCCCGCACCTTGTTGTGTTTGTTGAAGACGAAGAACTGCATTGATCGAGACTAAGGGTACCAGGACTAGACGGTACCTGGAGGAGGACATTACGATGAGTTGGTACACGAAGGAGATGGACGGATGTGAAGTGCTGAGGAGGCAATCTGTACCTACCCTTCAGGTAGGAACCTCAGAGGATGACCCATCAGTTATCTTCTTTTTTGTTCCAGTTTACTTGTAATTTTAGTTTCTTTTACTTTTTAGTTGGGATTGTATTCTAGCCCCTTTTACTTACTGTACTCACTCTGTTTACTATTCAGTTTACTTGTGTTCATATCTTACTATGTTCTTGGTTGCATGTGATTACAGGTTATAAAGGCAATGCCTTCCCAGTTTTAGTTATTACACCTTTCGGTGCTAGTCGCTAGCCTCTGGCCTATGGAAGGTGGGATTGGGGTAGTCAGGGCATGGGCCCTGGGGGACGGGTCATGACAATAATAAAGGGAAGGGTTTTTATGTAGTCTATCATATTTAATTTGATAAAGCTTTATTACATAAAATAACACATGAAATAATATTAAATTAAATAGAAACCAACACATAAATCGGTCAATCAAATCTCATGATTAGTAACATACATGAAACAACATCGCATTCATATAAGATAGTATACATCTCAAATTACTTGATTTAATTAAAATTATTTTATCTTAAATTAATAATTAATTGTATTATTAATTAATAAATTAATTATCTTAATAATTAATCCAATCATTACTTGATATAAAAGAGATAATAATCCACTAAAAAATTTCATATAAATCAAATAAATTAATTTTATTCAAAATTACTTAAGTATATGGTGTGTACTGGAGGGAAAAAAATGTGTACCCACCCAAAAAATGGTGTTTCTAGTGGTTGTGTATAGTGTAGTCACATGTAATGTTGAATATATTGAACGTAAAATAGTTACAATGCATGAAAAAACACATTTAAGCTACATGGAGTGTACCACTTTAAATTATTGTCTATTTTAAATAGCTTGTAAAACCACTGCATGGTGTGTAGTTTTGAAATTTACGTGAAATTAATTAGTAATTTAATATTTTCTAAAACACTATCACATGGAATGTACACAAGAAACTTGTCACGTTGTTTGATTTTAATTTTGTCATTATTTTATTTCCTTATAATTTATTTTAAATGGTGAACAACCTAGATTGGTGTGTACTTTGCATAAATAGGTACAAGTTACATAGTGTGTACACTAGATACACATCATGTAACTTGTTTCTGTCCATTCCTCATTACATGCCTAGCAACTTCGCATGTAATCTACACGGAGTAAAATTGTGTTTCATGGAATTTATTCTAGTTTCACTCCATGTATTGAAATTTTTCCTATGTTTTTGAGTTGGAATTTAATTACTTGATGTGTGTATTAAATATGTATTGTGTATATAGACCACATGACCACCCTATCATTATAGGGTTACACCGTATGTATTCCATCTAAATATCATATAACCATGAAATCCATGTACCACCCTAATAGTCAATATTAATTGTAATAAATGTGAATTTACACACTATGTAATGACCTCCTACATGACATGTAGTGATTTTTGTAACCATGGACACACATGTGGTTAACTGAGACACATGAAATATAATTAGGTTACACATGGCATAATTATGCCATTCATCTAGGATCATCAATATATCCAGATGGTATATCCATTAATTAGTTACATGTTATTGGACTATTCTTGGACTTATGATAGTGAAAGAACATGTTATCACAAATCTATTAATTATTAATGATAATGGAAATGTAAAAATAACAAAATAATTTTGATATTAATTAATAAAAATTAAATAATTTTAAATTTAAACATGAATGTCATGATACCACATGAAGGTTATTTAAACAATGAATGTGTCATTAGGTCCCATCTCATCAATACTTTTCATTGGATATGATGAATATACCATAATAACATAAAAAATGATGAAATGTGTCATGATAATATAGGAATTAACATGATTAAATAATCACAAAACCAATAGAAGGGTATTGTAGTAGCAGTGGGTGACATTGTAGTAGTGGCGGGTACTATACCGAGTGCTATAGCGGTGGTGGTACTGTATTGGGTACTATAGAATCCAAGGTATTGTACTAGTAATATTCATATAATGGTCAAAATTTTGGATCTATTGGCCATTTAATGGTCTTCATGTCCACTGGGTCTTTGGACCAAATATATATAATGTAATAAAGAGGCTGGTTGGGTGGGTCACCCCTTGGGGAGGCAATGAACTTTGTTTCAGTCATGTGTGTTTGTATTGTGTGTGTGTTTAATGTGATTGTACCCCCAATAACCTAATATAATATGATTAATTTAATAATAATAAATATACCTCAGTCATGAAATTCTTTATTCAATGAATATGTTGATCATTTGATTCATTGTTCGATTTATATCATCATTACACAATCAGGATCCAAAGTATAACCTCTATGGTAGTGATACACATGTTCTCCTTGATATCAAAATGTCTCTAATGGATCTTAAATTTCTAACACATAGGTACTTATTTCCTTCCATTATTCATGTTGATCGCAACACAACCCTGTGGGCTTAAGGATTATCGTACTCTTGATCTCTCAGTCTTGAGAGGGGGTGGTGGAATATCTTAGGCTTGAGAAAATAAACCCTATATTATTATTCATTCTTAAGAGAGCTCTAGGGATAGAATCATTATGCACAAAAAATTATTTGACTAACCCTATAAAATGATATGAGGGGTAAATATATAGAGCTTGGGTTTAATATTGATAATTACGCATAAGGAACTTATCAAATATTAAATTACATATATTCCCCATGCTATTATTATCATTTCATGGAATACCCTAACTCATGCACTATTAAAAATAATTTTTTAAAAATAAATAAATTTATATTTATTAATTAATATATAACACTTATATCATTTTCCACATTGTTCCCTTATTCCCCTGAAAATCCTCCTTATAATTTACCAAACCATTTAATAATAATAAATACATATTATTTATTCAATAAATAATATATTTCTAGTCTTAAAAAATATATATATTTTATTATTCATTTGATAAAAAAATATTACTTACCCACTCTTGAAAATAAATATTTATTTTACTATCCACATAAATAAATAAATAAAAATTATTTATTAACTTGTGAACAAAATAGGACATAAATAAATATTATAATAGATGGACTTGTAAATGAATATTTATTTAATATTAAACTCACATATATATATATATTCTAATATTAAAATAACTAGTGATTAAAAAAAATTTGATTTTTAAAATCATGAATAAATATTATTCCTCGGTCTTGAGAATATTATTTCTTCCAACTATTAAACTCAAATATAATTTAAATGAGTTCAATAGAGACATTGAGTGTATGATTCTTTAAGCATATTCTTTATTGGTGTTAGGTGGTCTTTCTTAAAATATAATATCGGTGTATAGAAACATGTAAATGAACCCATAGAAGAAGAAGTTAATGTCGCAATGAAGACTACCACTTACGAATGCTTACAGTGTAATATAATCCATTTTGTATCAATATATCATTAAAAAGAATTCATATACATTTCATCATCCTATACTCTCAATGTTTATTTCTTTGAATTTCAAAAATAAACCATTCAATATGTCATAACCTGACCCATCGGGGTTTGAACCGTGACTACCCCAAGCCCACCTCTAATAGGCATGTCCTAGGGGCTGGTGACCAGTGCCGAGTAGGAATATCCCACACATGGGAGGAATTATCCTAATGTACCTATATGCATGAACACATAACCAAGACCATACAAAGCTAAAATGTAAAACAATTGAAACCAATCCATGTATACACCTATGATCCCCCTAACAGAGTACGACAGTAAAGTACTAAAAGCAAAAAAGGGGCCAAATACACATCCAAAAAGACTATAGAGAGTCTGAATTACTCTATGGGAGAGTACTATGATCAAATATAAGCACCCAGAAAATAACTCAGTCTATCAATCTCATGATACTCCCCACATGCTCCCTAACCTCCTAGGACACCGTCAAATGGGTCATCATCTTCATAAGACATGACATGTGTGGGAAGATCCCATGTAGGGATGAGCATAACAATACCCAATAGGAAACCCTGAAAACACTAAACATGAAGCATCAGTAATAGTAATCACATAACAATGATATAGCAATCAATGCATGACAATAAAATCTCAGATATACTTAGGAAGGTCACAACACCACCAGGTCGTCACAACCAACTATCGTCCACATGATTTTGCTTGAAGCAATGATCATTCCAAGATAATCCACTCCATGATCTATTATATCACTGGAGACACTCATCCAAGAGGTAAATATCATTATTCCCCACCCAAAGTATTTTATTGTTCTTAGAATACTCTGATTCTTAGAGAGAGTATCACCCCAAGACTGTTGGGGGACACCACGAACTCAATATGGATAAACCTGCTACGTAGAGGATCATATTCCAATGATACGGTGAACCCTACTGATATGGTATTCTATATGGAGGATCAACACCATTCTCAAGGAGGTCATTACTATTCCACAAACCGCACCTAGGTTATAAAGATGTTAGAGGATCACACTCTAGTCCCATAGAGGGACACCGTGAACTCTATATGAGACTCATCCTCTAGAGGGGGTCATAATCCTAGGATGTGGACAAAATTCCGTATTGTACCCTCGAGAGAAAATGAACCAAGGGAAAAAATTGGTTGATACTAGTTCAAAATGAAGAAATTAAGGGTTTCATTTACCCTCAAAGGTGGTACATGGTGTGTATTGGGTGTACACGGTGTGTCCATCCAACCCATGGTCTTTCCGTGTGGTGCTACCTCACACGTCAAGTAAATATTCATATACACAATATGTAAGAGTATTACACAGAATGTAGAGATCCCCCATCACCTTTCCCGTGTTTTATACCCATGCCCATGTACCACTGTTCTTTCACGTGTACTACTAGTCGTGCCTATGTACCACCCTATATACACCTAGTCATAAAATGTATTGGCCTTCCCATGAATGTGTATCCTCTAAGATACACATCAAGACACTAAGAATGTGTCACACACTGTGTGATAGGTTCACATGGTGTGTGATAATTTTATCCTCCACATAAACTCTATCACTGCATTGAGGGCCCCACATAGTGTGTGATCCCATAGAACACTCCATGTAACATATAATTTCACAGAACCTGTTTCTGGTCCACGCATTTCCTAGGTATTCCACCTATTCCATAAATCACTCTAAAGAATATCATATATATTTTTGATCAGCCTTTCTGTTGATTGCTCGCCAGATTCCAACCACCAAAATTGATCAAAAATCATCCTTCACTATCCATATCACCATATGTCTCTTGGGAAAATGAAATCCCACCCATCTGGTCTCATTCCTCCTAAAATCATCATCCATCTTCATTGATCTTCAAATCAAAACTTCCATCAAAATCCATACCCATTGGATTGATCTGTTGTGCCAAATAATGGTCACACAATGACCAAAATATCTGGTAATTATTGAAAAAATATCCAAAGAAAATACCCACGATGTAGGTGTGAAGAAACAGTGGAGAAAACCATAAGACACTAGATGTGAGGAATAAACCTCAGCCTTTTTTATCCTTGATCTATTGTCAAATAATTAACTAACAAATACTAATAGATAAATAGTGACCAATAAAATAAATCCATAAATTTGAATCTACCATCGATGCATGGATCAATTATTATTTGTAGAATTAATCTACATTTGGATGGAATTAAAAAATGGGATTTAAATCTCAAATCTACATCCTATCTAGATTTTGTATCGACTTATGATGAAGAATGGTCGTGTGTTTTCATCTCTGGAAAGATCCATAAACTCCAATGGTCCAATGATCCTCGATCCTAATCTGATCTAGTGTTATATTCTAGGAACACTCTCCAATGGTTATCTAAGTCTCCAAGTTTTAGCAGCCAACCCTGAGGAAATCCCATGACCATGTATTTATATAAGATCTCGATCACCACATCAAAACAAATAAAGTAAATTTATTTATTTATTTATTTTATTCATTTACGTCTATGATAAATTTTTCAAAAATTCCTCATTCCAACAAAGGTAATGTCGCTCATAGAGTAAAAACCATATTCTGAACAAAATAGTGCCCTCATATTTTTGATATAAACCCTTATTCGAGAGTTATTCCAAATTTTCAAGAAAAGTTTTTGTGTGTGATATTAATATATTTAATATATTGAAAACATTTATTCTGAGAACATCATACCTATAAATATCATGTTATCTCAATGCTATGATCTGAAAACAATCCATATAATGTCAAAAAATAATATATGGAAATTCAGGGTCATTACATTCTCACCACCTTAGGTCTTTTCATCCTAAAAGAGAAAAACCTATGCAAAAATATGAGGATTTTAGGCTTGCATATGGGTATCCTACTCTCATGTGCTCTCCTAAAAATTCTTGTGATGCCACCAGACCAGCACTAGGAAAATCAATTAACCATGAAGGATCCTCTCATATCGATCCTCGATCTCCACTACATACTCAACAAAGGTAGTTACATCCTTGATGTTTGGCTCGCCCTAGTCGATAACATGTGATGGGTCATGCACATACCTCATTAGCTACAACACATGTAATACATCATGTACCCATTCAAACTGTGATGGTAGAGCTACATGATATTCTTCCTTTGTAACTCCATGCAGTATCTAGAAAGGGCCAATGAATCATAGAGACATATTATCACCATGGCCAAATATTTAAAATCCACATCAAGGTGAGACCCTCAAGAACACATGTTCTCTCTCATTGAACTCAAAAAGTGTCCATCGTTGGTCCACATAAGATTTATCAAGGCTATGTGCATTCCTCAACTACTCCTAGATGATCTTCACCATATCTTTAGTAGATCACACCATCTCTGGGCCCATGAGTGCTAACTCTCTAAGATCAATCCAAAGAATTATTGACCTTTATGTTCTCTTGTATAATTCCTTGAATAGTTTCAAACCAATGGTGGAATGTTAGTTGTTTTTGTTC
Source organism: Viscum album (assembly GCA_963277665.1). Lineage (NCBI taxonomy): Eukaryota > Viridiplantae > Streptophyta > Magnoliopsida > Santalales > Viscaceae > Viscum > Viscum album. Next base: position 1,841,828,786 of record OY728157.1, on the reverse strand, counting down.
AAAAACTCTATTGAGAGTAGATGATCCTCCTAACTATATCCAAAATCTAATAAGAAATCACGTAGCATATTCTCCAAGACTTAAATGGTATGCTCAGTCTTATCATCAGTATGGGGGTAAAATTCCATGATTGTGCATAGCGAAGTCCCAAAGTCCTCCTAAAAGCTTCTCCATAATCATGACATGGAGTGAGAATCAAGGTATAAAATGATCATTAATGGAACCCTATAGATCCAAACTATCTTCATCATATAGAAACTTCCCAATTTCTCTATTGAACTATGCTCTTGAATGGCTAGGAATTTTTATAACTTGGTGAGTTGGTCTACGATCAACCATATGGAATCATGTCCCATGGACATATGTGGTAACAAATCACTAATTTTATGGACATATCACCACACTTCCACTCTTTCACCGCTAGGGTTGATCTAAACCTATTGGTACCTGGAGCTCTACCTTCACTTTCTAATAGTGAGGCATTGAGAGACAAAACTTGCAACATAACACTTCATGTCTGAACACCAAAATTGACATCGAAGATCCTGGTTCATCTTTTCCACACCTGGATTTACCCCCAAAGGGGATGTATGAAACTCCCTCATCACTTTCTCCCATAATTCCAATGGTATCATCATTCATCCTTTTAAAATGATAGAGTTATCCCCACCTTAAAAACATCCATCAAGAGAATGTCTAGTGGATATCTGAGTACATAAGGCCTCACAGTCAGTATCTCCATTCTGAGAATCCATAACATGATGTAAAATAATAGGGGTAACAACCATTGACTGTAGATATGAATCACCATCCTTGTCCATTAAGTAAAATTGCAATGAGGATAACTGCTCTGAAGCCTCGACCAATGGCTAAGAAGAAGATCTATTACTGAGATCATATAACACCACATTCCCCTTCCTAGGAGTATATAAAATCTTAAAGTCATGGTCCTGAAGGTACTCTATCCATAACCTATGTCTCAAGCTAATATCTATTTGATATAATATATACTTGAGACTCTTTCAGTCAGATTAGACAATAAACCACTCACTCATCAGGTAGTGTCACTACATCCTTAGTGACAAGACTACTTCTTGTAGCTCAAGATTGTGGTTCAGGTAGTTCTACTCAGGTGGTCGCAAAAAAAGTGAAGCATATGAAATCACCACCTATCTCAATATCATTACACAACCAAGCCATGTCCCTGATGTATCATATAATATTATGTACTTGACACCCTCCTCTGAAAATATCAAGATTGGATCTCTTGTAAACCACTTCCTCGACTCTTAAAATAATGGTTCTCACCTTTCTAGCCACATGAAAGGTTGCCCCTTCTGGGTCAAATCTTACAAGGGTTCTGCCACTCTTGAGAAATCGATTACAAACCTATGATAGTACCCTACCAACCCAAGAAAATTCTTTACCTCAATAAAAAATTTGGGTGGATCCCAAGCTCACACTACCTCAAACTTTGCTGGTTCCACTATTACTCCTGACTCTGTGATGACATGTCCCATGAAGTGAACCGATCAAATCCAAAATTGTTACTTTGAGAGATTCCCATAAATATGGTTCTATTTAAGCATGTACAGAACCATCCTAAAGTGTCTTGTGTGCTCCTCCTTGTTTGTTGAGAACACTATGATATCATCGATAAAGATCGCCATAAACCCATCTAAGAAAGGTTGAAAGATATAGTTGATGAGGCCCATGAACACTATTAGACAATTCTCCACTTATAAGGACATCATAAAGTACTCATAGTGACTGTAATGGCATCTAAATAATATCTTTGGAATATCCTCTCCTCATACTCACAACTGCTGATAGCCCAATCTGTGTTCAATCTTTGAGAACCATCATGCTCCTCTCAACTGATCTAAGAGGTCACCGATCCTCAGTAGTGGGCACTTATTCTTCACCATCACTTCGTTTCAGAACTAGTATTCTACACATAACCTCAATCTCCCATCTTCCTTCTTGGATAATAACACTGAGGCTAACCGGGGGAAACATGGGGGCTCACAATCCCTTCTCCTGTAAGTCCTCAAACTATACCCTCATCTCACGAATCTCTATGGGGTCCAATCGACGGGGAAACAATGGGGCTCACAAGCCCTTCTCCTACATGTCCTCAAACTATACCCTCATCTCACAAATCTCTATGGGGGCCATATGATATGCTGGCACATATATCAAGGATGTTTCAGGGTTAAATTAAATATATAAGTCTTTCTTATGGTGGGGAGGTAAGACTATAATGTAATTAAGAAAGACGTCCTCATAGTCCTCCACCACCACATGAAATAGGTAGCCCATAGAATCCAATAATCTAATATTAATTATATCAAAATGGTGAGTAATCAGATACACTTTACTATTCCAATGTTCATCCTTCTCCGCCAAGATTTCCTTTTCACCCATAATAGAAAACCCCATCCCATCACTGTGGACTCACTACATCCTCCACCTAAAATAGTTGATCTAGGAATGAACTATGGATTTTTATTCCATAAATAAGATGACATCATAAGACCTCGTCATTTCTATGAAGAGATACCATACAAAACTAACAACTCCAAGCATCAGATTGCAATATCAGCATATTTATGTAATCACTGATTCCCCTCTTACCAGAGTCTCTAGCTGCAAGGGCCAAGACAAAGTCTCAACAAAAATCTGTAAGTCTCAAAAAATATAAATGTCAAGAAAGTAATGAATCACACCTATTTATATCAATATTACATCTAGGGTAGAATATGCACATATCAAACCTCATATCATCACTAGAGCCTTGGGGTCATAGGCCTCTATATCCTATAGCTGGACTCATCCCAGGAAACCATCTCTCTAAGCCTTTTGTGGACCACGTAGGGGTAGTGGTATTAATAGGTCAAGCCTCTAACCACCTCAAGATTCTTTTATAGCCCCTCTTCCATGTCCTCCACCATACAAAACATCATATTCCTACCTATTTCTCTACCTTGGTAGTCCCTCATCCGTCTCTCAATCATCTATATGGCATGTTAAAAAATCCTAAGCAATATATCCCTAACCTTCGTAGGAGAAGCATTATCTCTCACTTGGTTGATACAATCCATCCTGAGATCCCTGCACTGTTGAACCTGTGTCCTGGGATTTTATGATGAAGTTTCTTACATGCTTATATCCCTATGACTATCATCGACTACCTTCTTCCAAGGTCTTGGATCTTGGGTTCCCACTATGTGCACCCACTATCAGTGCCTTCTCTTCTAATAATTTCTCCACCACCAAGACCCTCTCAAGCACCCCATAATAGTTTTGAATGTAGAGAGATGAAACTTAATCCCCGATATCCAGGTGTAATCCCTAATAAATGGTTTCTACTCTGAAAAATGGATCTTGAACCATATCCAATGAGTATTGTGAGAGATCAATAAACCTCATAAAATACTCTATCATGGTTAAACTTCCATGTTGTAGATGCAAAATCTCTTGTATGTGCATTGATCATAATGTCACTGGATAAAACATCTCCTTAAAGATATTCTTGAAGTTTTACTAGGAAAGATTTTTCTCGTCGTGTGACTGAGTCACTAAACTCCACTATAACTCATCAAATCCTTAAAGTATACTCTTCTCAAGGACTTCCATATGGTCTGTAGAAATTCTCACAAGACATGAAACTTGATTGACTACCTATACCCATTCTTCAGACACCTAGGGGTTGGGTCTCCTTGAACCCTAGGAGGTTGCTACCACTGAAACTCATGAAATGTACTCATCCTATGTGTATCCTAAACTGGAAATTTCAGTTCTAGCTACTACTAAATGGGTGGAAGTATATCTGGTAAACCACAAAGAGGTTCTATCTCCGATACAGGCCCCTATAATAAAGCTACATCAGTTGGTGGGTCATCCATGTGATCGCATGGTGGAATTCAGGCTAGCTATATTGGTGGAGGCATTTGGAAATAAACAATATATACCACAATCAAAGAGTATATCTGGGGAGATGACTCAAGAATCACATGTAAACCATAACTCATTTCTATATGATGCATGTACCAATGTTTTCTATATAATAAATTTCTATATGTACCGAGTTGAAATGTAGGTGATCAAAGTCCTAATGTATAGATATGTCAGTCACCGCACAAACACTGGAGTCCCTAGACTAAAATCGAAACTTGAATCATTTAACATTATTTCCCCCAACCAATCTCATGGACTATGGTCCTAAAGTATTCCCAAATACCTTTGATTCCATTCTCTCATGACCCAACCCATCGAGTTCTGAACCGTGGCTACCCCAAGCCCACCTCCAAAAGGAAAGTGGCTAGTGACTAGCACCAAGTAATAATATCCCACACATTAGAGGAATTATCCTAATGTAATAATATGAACACACACATCTCCAATCCCACGAAATGATTAAATATAAAACATATAAAACCAATGCATACATACATCTATGGTCCCAAAAATAGAGTATAACAGTAATGTACTAAAATAAAAAAAATGGGTAAAATAAAATCCCAACCAAAACCTATAGAGTGTAAGAACTTATCTAAGGGATATGACTATGATAAAATAAAATCACTCGGAAAACACCTCGATCTTTCAAGCTTAATCTATGCTCTACCCGCTCTTTTTCCTACTAGGACACCATCAAATGGGATGTCGTATGCATAAGGCATGACATGTGCGAGAAGATACCGTGTAGAGGTAAGTATAAAAAAACCCATTAGGACACCCCAAAAACACTAAACATGAATCATTAAGAATAATCAAGTTATAACAATGATATAAAAATAAATACATAATAAGAAAATAGAAGATATAGTCACAAAGGACACCACACCATTAGGTGGTCACAACCAATTTCTATCCAAAGGATTATGCTCAAAGCAATTATCATTCTATGAAAATACACTCCATGAGAAAATCCATCACCAAACACACTCATCCAAGAGGTTAAGATCAATTAGTCCCTCCTAATATTTCCCATTGGTCTTAAAAGACCCTGATACTCAAAGAGGGGGGGCATGACAAAGACTAGTGGGGGACACGACGAACCCAATTTGGATCAACCCACAACGTAATGATACCATGAACCCTACTAATAAAGATTTATATATGAAGGAACAATGTCCTTCTCAAGGAGGTCATTATGATTCCAAAAACACCACATAGGGTGTAAAGATGATAGAGGATCACACTTCAGTATCATGGAGGGACACAATGAACTCTATCTAAGACTCATCATCTAGATAAAATCACAATCCTAAAATGTGTATGTAATTCCACATTAAGGGAAAATAGACTAGGGGAACACACTCAACTAATACTGGTCCAGACTGAAGAAACAAAGAGCTATAAACACCCTAAAAGGGGGTACACGGCGTGTTCTAGGTTTACATGGCATGTACATCCAACTCATGGTATACCTATGTGGTACTTCCTCACATAAAAAGTAAATCTCCATATACAAGATGTGTAAGAGTAGTACACAGTGTGTAGAGATCACCCATAACCTTTCCCGTACCATATTCCCACGCACATGTACCACTGACCATTCCTGTGTACCACCCCATGTACAACTTGTTGTGCTCGTGTACTTAATCTGCTCGTGCCCATGTATCCTTTGAGATACATGCTAATCCACCAAGTTTGTGTCACAAGGAGTGTGACATAGTCACATTGTGTGTGATCATTTTCTCCTCCAAGGAAACCTTAGTGTCTTACAAAGGGTCCCACATGGCATGTGATCCAGGATAACACATCATGTATTGAGGTATTTTACAAAACCTACTCCTGGTTTATGCATATCTCAGATATCCTACCTCTATTATCAATTACATCCAATAACATCGGATTGGGGGTTGATCAGCCTTGTCGTTGGCTACTTTCTGGATTCCATCCACTAAACCAGATCAGGAATCATCCTATATCATCTGTATCACCATATGTCACTCAATAAAATGAAATCTCACTGACCTGGTCTCATTCCTCCCTAAATCATTTTCTATCATTGTTGATCCTCAAATTGAAACCTCCGTCATAATTCATACCTATGGTATTGATCCATTCTAAAAAATAATGGTCACACAATGATCAAAATACCAGGTAATCATCAAACCATTGGACAAAGTAAATACCCATGATGAAAATTCAAATAAATAAGAGAGAAAACCATAAGTCACCAGATGTGAAAAAATAACCTCATCCTTTTTTCATTTGTCCTCAGTCTATTGTCATATAATTGACAAATGAATATGGATATATAATCTACTAAAAATAAAATAAATCCATCAATCTAAATCTACCATAGATGTGTAAATCAATTCTTATTCATAGAATTGATCTGATTTTGACCAGGATTAAATAATATGATTTAAATCACTAATTAACATCCTACTTGGAATTTGGATTGATCTCTAACGAAGAAAAGATCTATGTTTCCATCACTAGTGATATCCATGAACTCCAATGGAATAATAATCCTTGATCATAATATGATCTAGTGTCGTCTACCAAGAACTCTCTCCAATGGTAATCTTGGTTTCCAGGGTTTAGCAGTCATCCCAAAGATAATATCCTGAGCATATATTTATATAATATCTCAATCTCTACATCAAAAAAATAAAATAAATTTATTTATTTATTTTATTTATTTATTTTCACCTGTGGTGAATTTTTCACAAATGCCACATGCTAACAATGGTTATGTCACACCAAGGGTAAAACACATATTTTTAAATCAATGAATCCATCATATTTCTAATCTGGTCCTACATTCATGATTTATTCCACTTTTTCTAGAAAACTATTCATGTGTGATATTAATATATTTAATATTTTTTAAACATTTTTTTGGGATCATTGGGCCTCAAAATAACACATTGTCTCAGTGCCTGGCTCTGAAAATAATCTATATAATATCCAAAAATAATGCATGGATAATTAGAGTCATTACAGAATACCCCATGGTCATGGATTTTAGTTAAACAGTTAAATTTCAAACAAAGGTCCAAGATATTATCCTGCATTCTTGGAAGAGACAAATCCTTGATTGGATTATTCATTAGTGTTATATAGCTCATGACACACCCAACATACCCTACTTCCTGGTGAACATAAATCATCATAGTTTTGGTTAGTACATCATAGTATGTGAATCATCATATGAATTAATAATAATCTCAAGTCTAAGGGTCATTACACATGCTCATATATTGGAATATCCAATAACACATAGACATATGGAATTCCTATAGGTGGGTTTGTCCTCATAAGCTCCCATATTATAGATTACCAATTATTAACTTTATGAGTTAAAGTATCATATTCTTACAGGTATCAAAAACTTAAAATTCATCATAATATATGTCTCATAATAAAATATTACCTTAATTTTAGGACTATATATAGGAATATATCATAGCAATTCAAGGATCTCATAATAGTGGGAAAATACTATGTCCTTTCAATGCAATAGATATCCCAAGGACATTATCAAATTAATGTAATATAGAAGAAAAATTCATCAAGTGATAAGATGTTTCATTAATATTCATGTATTTTAATATATAAATAGATAATATAAAGTACAAAGTATTTGTTTTTTGGGAACCAACCCCAATACTAACACAAAAATGGATGCCAAATACATTTAAATATCTAAATACATACTATGTATATCATTTATGAAACCCTTTCATATAAATTTCTGGAAATATATAAAACTAAAAATGCCTATAATAGTAAGCATGGAGAAACAGGTAGTCAACCTCCACTTTTCTAGACAAGGCACATGCCTCCAGGTCAAAAGAAAGTCGACCCAATTTCCCTCAATCCATATTTCCTCACTCAAGAAAAACATCAATTCAGTTATAATTATAACACTAAATATGTATAAACTCTATTTAGCCTCTAAATTAATTCTCATAAATTATAACAAACTAAAGTTATATTAGAAGATAACTAAATATTATGTTGTCATACAAAGTTTATAACTCTTATATGCATGGTTTAATAATTTACACTAGTAGAATACTAACCTATACCAACGGTTTGGAACCGTTGGTATAGGCCTTCAAACCGTTGGTATAGCCTATACCAACGGTTGGGAGAACCGTTGCGAAGTAAGCCGTTGGGATAGGTCTATACCAACGGTTTTCCCAAAACCGTTGGTATAGACCTATCCCAACGGTTTTTAAAACCGTTGGTATAAGTAATATGAAAATCTATTCCAACGGTTATAAAACTGTTGGTAAATGTATTTTAAAAAAAACATTCGCTGGGATTTGATCCCAGGACCCCTCGTTTATAATCGAACGACTTAACCACTAAGCTAACATCACTTTTGTAAACATAATTTCACAAATATATATATGTATTATCATAATTATTTAAAATTAAGATTTATATAATGTTCTCGGGTAGCAGACCTGGAAGAAATGAAAGAATCTATCCCAACGGTTCTCAAAACCATTGGGATAGGTGGAAATTTCTAGGAGGTGAAAGTTGGATTTGGGGTGAGTTTTCCCAACGGTTCTCTCAAACCGTTGGGAAAGGGGGGGGTCTTTCCCAACGGTTTGGGAGAACCGTTGGGAAAGGGGCCTCAAAAACACCCTTTCCCAATGGTTCTCACAAACCGTTGGGAAAGGGGGGGTCTTTCCCAACGGTTTGGGAGAACCGTTGGGAAAGGGGCCTCAAAACACCCCTTTCCCAACGGTTCTCCCAAACCGTTGGGAAAGACCCCCCCTTTCCCAACGGTTTGGAAGAACCGTTGGGAAAGGGTGTATATAAGTGTTGGGAAAGATCTGATTTCCAGTAGTGTTATAAGTGGTTTAAACAATTTAAACTAAAGCATACAATATCCACATCATATAAAAAATTATATAAATGAATATTTAAATAGGTATTCAATAAATAAATGACTGATTTAATTATTTAACATGAGGTGTAACCTAATTAGACAATCCTATTTTATCAAAATCACTTTTGATATGATCATTGGGATCGCATCGATGGAGGTTTTAGACAAAAACAAGTTTTTTAATTTATTAGGACTACAACTTTCCACCATGGCATGGTCACAATTTCTAAATTGATTTGGACTTCAAAGAACTCTCCTTGAACCACGCTATAACAAATTACCCTAATCTATTTTGGTTCTCTAACCACATCCAATGAAAATCCACCACAACATGAATATACCCATTGTGGCTTTAACTACAATACAATGTTTAGTTAACCATGTTAATGAGATATTTAAAATGATTCTCTATTTTATAGTAAAAATAACAAGGTAATTTTTCCTTAGAACATGATGTTTTCATTGAAAAATTTAACAAATTATGGAATTTGGATCATATTACCACACCATTTTGAAGAAAAACATAGTGGAAAATGGAATGGTTTAACAACTACAACCACAGAGCTCCAAAAAATACCCAAGACTAGTTATAAATTTCCATATTTATCAACTCAATTTATCACAAAAAATTACTCTAATAACACTAATAGGATTCATGGGACATCTTTATGACCATATGCAGTAAAGGAAAACATAAAACCCATGGAAATATTGACTGGGAGTTGAATAAATAAGGTGAAATAATAAAACCATAACACAAGTGTACCTCACTAACCATGATTTGGATCTTTGTTGGTAGTGAGTTAGATCAATCTTCCTCAAAAACAACTAAAAGTTATATGTTATTTAAAATATCAACTAGACACTGAAATAATTGAATGATTAAGTATAACCTCTTCTACATAGTTTTTTTCTAGCACCTCCTCCTTAAAGGAAAATAGAGGGAATAAAATTGAAAATAGATTCACCTAACAATGAATGAACTCTTTTATATCACAATAAATACCACAAAGCTTTATTTTATATGCCTCCTTTATTTAATGGAGGGTCCTTATAGAGTTATAATGTTTGATATGTCATGAAACAACCAAATCTTTTGTCTTCGACATCATTTATTGATATGATCCTTAAACTCATTTAGTAGTTAATATCTTATCTACACATCATCATGTGTTATGTCATTAGGAAAAAATATCCATGATTATAAATATAAGAAAAATGTAAAAATGATATTATATATCATTTTACATATACACCATGATATGGTATTGTGGACCATATAAATACATTGACTAGAGCGTGGTGACTCTCACCGTGTCATGGTCTGAGCATTATTGCACAACATTCAATAGTTATCTCCAATAACATAATAATAATGAAGAATGGGTTATCACTGTAATCACAATGATAAAGTTGAACAATTTATCACCATTAATATATGAATAAAATTGAATAGGTTATCATTAATAACATAAAAAAATAGGGAGACAAAATTATCACCAATAAACATAATATGATAAAGGGTTAATGGGTAATCACCAATAACATAAATTTGAGCAAGGATGGATGGTTAGTAACCATATCATAAATATAAGAAATGGTGTATGAGTAATCACCACATCATAAACACAACAAAGGGTAGATTAGTAATCACCACAACATAATATAATAAATGGTTAATGGGTGATCACCATAACATAAACATAAGAAAGGGTGAATGGGTAATCATCATAACATAAACATAATCAAGTTTGAATTGATAATAACCACAATATAAAATAAGAAATAGTGTATGGGTAATCACCATATGATAAACATAATAGAGAGTGAATGGGTAATTTCCATAACATAAACATAGGTATGGTTGAATTTGTAATCACCACAATATAACATAAGAAAGGGTGAATGGTTAATCACCATGACATAAATATAAGCAATGTTGAATGGGTAATCACCAAAAATATAATCATAATCATAACATATACCTAACCAAGGTGAATGGGTTATCACCCTATTAATTGGATCAACATATCCTAATTCACTCACTAGGCTACCCATACCCATTTCATTGGACACTAAGAATACATATGGAAAGCCCATCCTTCCCTTGGCATGGCTTATGATCCCAAATAACACCCATATTTTAAGGGTCAATCTTTAGTGGTAATTATTTCTGTAAAATTCTAATAGTAATGATAATTCACTATAAGACTAACCCATACATGATATTCTCACCATAAATGAATGATCAAGGATTCCTTACAAATCTCCCTAACTCAAGTTGAAGCGCCCATATTCTATCATATCACTAAGAGGGGGAGGGGTGAATTAGTGATAAATACATGGGGATTTTTAGAATATTCCCCCCAAGGTGGATGACTATGTCCTTGGTGGGTCTAGTTTAAGCCTGATCCACATATATTTACTAGTAAAGTAAAGTGGTTAAAATACAGAAAATCCCCAAAAATTCATGATAGACAAACTTTTGTAATGATTAATTAATTAATGATTAAAATGGATGAATATATTCCAAAAAAACCTAATTGTATCCTCACAATATCTTTATAAAATAATCCCATAAGTTGAGTTTTCATAAAAAAAAATATCTAGTTTTTTATATAGGTATCCTACCATTTATTCAATGGTATTATTGACCAACTCTCAAATAGGTCTTCAACTACTTCTTCATACTGATGTAGTGTGCACAATATCCTTGATCCTCTTTAATACCATACAATTAAATCTTATTCGGAATAACTTATAGCCTCTCTTTCCATTAATCTCATAAAATAATATTTCTAGGAATTCTCACTATAACTGGTTATAATATCCAATGTTTCAAATACTATAAAAAATAAAATATGTCTTCTCCAATATTATTTCCACAAATGAATACACATATTATTCACACAAAATAGTACTATTGTTTCTATTTCATTCCCTAAAAGTGGGTAACTTTATTAATCATAGAATAAAATACTTCGAGAAAGATGGTAAAACAAAAAATAAAGTAGTTAGGGAGGCATAAAATAGTGGATCCCCAGGGCCTCATCCCGAGAAAATGCATTTCACTCAGTGGGTAAGAAACCAAGGTCCAAATATATAAGAAGCGGGATTTCCTAAGTACCATTAGTATATAGAAAATAATCTATGTGATTACATTCATGTAAAGTATTTGATACTTTTTCATGACTAATATAGTACTTTCATCTTTGAATAAGATAGATAATAGACCACAGAGTAGAGTACCTACTTAGGAGACAGTTGTGAAGTACTAGGGAATCAGTTTCAACCTATAATGGGGTAATGTTATAGGATAGATACACCTCCATCCCAATCATCAAGGATATGACCTCCCCCATAATAGAATCACCTAGTCAATATAAACCACTAAAGTAAATCAGCACTGATTCGTTATATTCACAGACAACCCCTCCTCCTCTCATTATTCCATGGTTGCAAGAACCATCACAGATGATTCTGAACCCATTAGAAGGGGGATTTCACTAAACCCATCTGGTGATGGATTTCATTCTCTGTGTAAAGGATTCATATCCCCTACCTCCCATAATCATTCTTAAAGAGAGAGCATTGCACCAATGTTTCAATAGAGGACCAAGATCAGTGACCAATCACCTGGGATGATCATATAAAGAAAAACCTAAGATCATAAAGCCTTCCACCCTAGACATGTTCCTAGAATTCCATATACACCAATAAACACCTGAAACTAGAGATTCTTACACCTTTAATTACATACTATTGTCGACCAGCCCATAAAATCACACCTAGAAAAAAATGTAACTATTGCCTTCAAAAAAACACGACATCGATGAGACTCCATAAGCCGTGCCACACAGCTCTATCCCAATAATTATCAAAGAACATATGATCAATAGTTTCTTACTTTGAGTCATGGAAATAGAAGAATTTGGTGAATGTATGAATTCATTTCTATTTAATTGAATCATTAGTAAGGATATCCCACACCTAGATGCGCCATACTAGAAAGAAGTACTTTATCGGGATATCCTTACACCAAATAATATTGTCAGTTCTAACCTCAAGATTCAACTAGAGATCCATAAAATACTCATTAGCTAGGAACTCCCTTGATGAAGCACAAATTAATACCAGTTTATCTGGTTTCTGGGAGAAATGTATGTTGCTAAAAACCTCTCATTGATCCAGGTTGAGCATGGCCTGAGTGAACTCTAGGTAAGTACTTTCTTGAGAAAAGGTAATGTTGGACGTAGGGAAGGCTGGATAACCAAAGGGAACACCCACCCAGTTTTGATTCTAGTAGATTTAATCACCACATCCCATAATTTACCTTGACCATTGTTGAAGCGTGGGTAAGTTCCCTTGCAACATTTTCCACAGGTTGGAGATAGTCCCTTTCAAGTAGATAAATTATTTCTTATACTTACCCGCGATAAAAGGATCCCATAATGACTGACCTTACAGTGCCTTCCAAACTAGTTTGGCTAGAATACTATGCAACATTTCCATCACATTAATAAGTCCAATACCTCTAGATTCCACTAGATTTTCCATTCAGTCCTAGAATGCTCAATGGAAATATCCTTCCACAAGAGAGTCCCAATGAAAGGCTTCAATATTTTATCAATTTTATAGACAACTAATTTTGGAACTTTAAGTGTAGATAGAATGTGCATCATAATAGATGTATGAATACAATTAACAAAAGTGATACGACCCACAAAGGACAATAAATGACTCTTCCAATTAACTATACAAGTTGTAATCCTAGTGATCGGGCTTTCATAGTGTTGAATTTGAAGGCCCCCTAAAGAAATTGGTTCCCCAAGGTAATATAGAAGAAAGGATTTTCTATTGATTCGTAGCATGACCTAAATATTTTTAATATGACACTCAAAACATGATTTATCAAAATAAATTATGGTAATTCTATAATTAACTCATTGACCACTCCACTTCCAATATTCCTTCAAAGAATTAATCATGCCTTGGACGGATATCATATTACCATTAATGAAAATCAAGATTTTATTCGTAAAGGGACAATGAGACAAACCATTAAAATGAATCAGGTAAATATAAGGTAGGATGATTCTATCATTGATGTAAGAGGAAATAAATCTACTGAAATAATTTTGATATAGAATAAAGAGGTTAGGGGATATGGGGTCACCTTGCCTCGGGATTTAAACTAATTTGAAAAAAACACATATATTACCCATGAAATTAAATGATATTTTGGAAGAGATAAAACACCTAAATAAGAGATCATAAACCCATAGTGTAAAACCCATAAAATTCATCACCTTCAATATGAAGCCCCATTTGAGCTGGTTTTAAGCCTTTTCCATGTCAAATTTGATTGAAATATTGGAGCTATACATCTTTCTATTAATGTCACCAATCATATCTTGAGAAAGGGCGATGTAAAATTGGATTGATCTCCCTCTAACAAAGACATGTTTTCCTCTAAAATCCACATGGGTATATGGACAGAAAACCACTTATTAATCACACTTGAAAGCTCCTTGTAGGGAAAATTACACATAATAATGGGTCTATAGTTCTTAATGGATGTAGGATCCCTAAACATTGGTATTAGGAAAAGCTTAGTATCACATGCCACCCGAGGATAATTCCCCCATTGAAAAAAATACTATATGGTTTCCAGAAGATCATTTTTAACCAAGTCCAATGAGGTCACATAGAAATAACCAAGAAACACATCTAGTCCTGGTGCACTTTCCTAGTTGAGGGATTTCATAAGACCCTTATTAACATCCAAATTCACCCCTAAACTAATATCCTTACAAAGAAAATAGGGGTCTCTTATGTAGCCTTCGTACATAGGTAGATTGATACAGACTAATATGGACTTAAAATGAACCTCCACTATACTCCCAACCACTGCAAGATCATTAGTGAAGGAAATATTCTCCAAGTGGATATTAGGCATCTCAACTCTTTTCTTATCTTTGATACATGTATGAAAAAAGGTTTTGTTTCTATCATTGGCCTTCATCTTGGTCTACTATAATTTCTCCTAATCCAACCATTTTTTTCTATAATAATATCCAATAGGGTGAATTTCTTGTCAATGAGTTCAATAAATGTTCCCTCATTCTAGATATCTTCTGGGATGGTCTTTTCAAGTTCAATATCATGTTTCACATACTCTATATCATGAAGCCTCAAAGGATGGTCTCTTGACCACACCTGAAGATCATCTTTCATCATTCTTATTTTTTTTTGTGAAATCCAATCCAAGAGAAACCAATAATAGGCTTTTTCCATGATGTATGAACCAAGGAGTGATAAATCATGCCCAAATTCCATATTTTTTAGAAGAATAATATATTATCATGGTCTACGCAAGTATCCTAGTGAACTGGAAGGGGATGGTGGTTAGACAATGTTCACACCAATTGATTCACACTTGCATTAGGATACAAAGACATTTCTTGTATTTTATCCATTAAATGATCAAGCTACAATGATGTATGAATACCTTTATTTTGATTATTACACCAAGTGAACTTTTCTCCATAGAAACCCAAATCATCCAATCCCTTCCTTGCAAATAACTCCTAAAATTCATGCAATTCATTCCAATGACATATCCCTTTTACCTTTTTCTACGAAGTATCTATGATTACATTGAAGTCTACACTGATAAACCAAGCCATGTTACCTGGATCAAAGTCATATAAGTAATTCAAGAGTTGAGTTTTTAGCCATGAGTTTCACATGGAATACACAAATAAGATAAATCACATGTAATTACCTAGAAAAACTTCCACTATGATATGTTTTTCTGGGGTATTCATTAGATCAACTGAAATATTGTAGCTCCATAAGACCTAGATATGATGGTTTTGTGTCTTAACATTAAAAGAGTTATGTAGCATCATCCTATTTGTGAATGTATCAATCTTTTAAGGTGATTTTTTGGGTTATAATACATTGAAAATGGAATAATTATTCTTGGATAATTCACTGGACAAGAAATCTGATTTCACCCAAGCTCCAATCCCTTTAGAATTAAACACTATTAAGGAGGTAATTGGAAGAGAATACACCTAGTTTTCTTTCTTATATTGGGTCTACTCTTGGACTAATGATAGGGGTATGAATTTCCCCACTTGGAACGATATTGAGTGAAGAATCTATTGGGAACTGGGGAGGGAGCGGGATAAGGAAGAACATCATCTTTTGGAACATTCGAAAAAAGGTTGAAGGAGTTATCAGTATAATACAGTGAAGTAGATAAAGGTTTTGGATCACAACAAGATGGTAATTGGGTAGTATTCATATGGTTTGGAAGAATAGAAATGGTTTTATCCTCTAAGAAAACACCAGGACCTTGCTAAAAAATAGGCCCATTGGGAAGAAGATCAAGGAATGTGGATCCAAAGGATACTATCTTTGAGAAACTGACTAGAGATATACCAAGGTTTTATGGAATGATAGGGGCCCTCTCACTATGAAGAAACAAAGGGATCCATATCATAAAAGTAACCAACTCCATTCATGGATTCATCCTAAAAAGAATAGGTAGACCTGTTTGGGATATATAATCAAGAGAGGGGAGAGAAACTTGCATGGATAGCTGTGAAAATTATAGTTTACCGTAAACAACCTCTAACACCATTGGATTTGGGATTCTTAAAGGAGGGGGAACCATGATTGATGGAGAAGTCGACCCCCTAGAGTTTTTGGGAGCCAGTTGTTGTGTATCTCTGGGATTTTTCCTTTTTCCCCTATAGGATGACACGGGGTGACCATGGATGTGACACCATAAGAAGAACTAGGGAGGGTTAGGATAAACCATAGATTGCCTCCAATAGAGAGATCCCCCAACATGGAGAATAATATATGATGGAAGAACCTATGATATGTTCATTTCAACACAAATCTTGTTGACATATTCCTTTTATAGCTTTAGGGATCGCTCATCAGCACATAAGAACTCTCCTAGAGAATCGACGATCCACTGTAGGGAGGAGGGGTTAAAGAGAAGAAGTGGAAGTCTAAGAAGGAGAACCCAGACCACCACCCAAGGGGATTCATGACCAAAATGATCCTCTATTAACCAATTATGATGGTTTAAACACCATCGGCCTAAAGATCTAGGAAAGAAGACCAATCCCAAACAAAGTCTGCCTTAGAGGTGAAAATGATGTAGAATGCATGCCGATTGAGCACTGAAATAGAAGATAGAGCATCTAAACCCCATGAGTCAACAAAATCTTGAAAAAATGAGAGTGATGGTTTGTCCAACCTAAATCTCACTATAGGGTTCCAATGGTGAATATCTAAAGATTCCACGAAATAAGAATTTGGTAAGGTAATTTTATGTAGAATATCCTTTATCTTTTCACTAATTATAGTATATGAAACACACCTCATGTAAGTATAGGTTCACTTCATGGAAACCTCAAAAAGTCCATATACAAAATTCTTCACACAAAAATAATGAATAAACATGCTTTGAAAAAATAATTATCTTGTATTTATATATACGAATAGATTGTGAACTTTTTCCCTAAAATCACTCTATTTTTTGTAATATCTCTCATCCTCTAGGTACATGTTGTAAATAGAGAGGATGTGGGTATTTATATACAATTTCCACTAAGATACCTATCTAGACAGACATGGTGAACCATTATTCCAATAACTTACTTCATATTTTACATCTTTCCATTTGATCTGCACTAATTTTCTCCACTTAGTATGAACCCTTATTTGTGATATTTACTTGGTATCTGGTAACTCATTTCTCCGTAGATACAATAATTATAACATCACAAATTTTCAAATGAATCTTCATTTTCAAGATCATTTATGAACTTTTTCCTTTACCTTAGCTCATCTAGTAACTTTCACTACATTATGATAACCAATTAATCTTCTCCCCACTTTGTGGAATCTTCCTTATGATCCTAAATGATGATAATAGGAATCAAGATTTTTTATAGAATTTTTTCATTAAATCAGTGTCTTGATCACCTGGAATTTGTGGAATGGTATATATGAACATAACATGGTAGAGAACTTAAAACCCTAGAAACATAAGTATGAATATGATGTGAGGCATGAAACATTGTTTTCTAGAATCAATTAAATCCATGTTTGGAATGTATTAAAAACTAAAAAAGTACATGACATGAATGGAGGCCCACATCAAAAATTCCCACATAATAGATCTATTTCATATACCACAATGTGGTCTCCACATCTCAATCAATCTCATATGGTGCTGGTGATTTCTAGTGTCCCCCATACCAACCCACACATGATTTTCTAATAATCCTTTCCAACCTACATGCCAACTTGTGTTCACTATACTCCTTTTAATCTCATGCATGTGTTGTCTCTCACTATACACTTCTTTCATAGCTTCTTGTGTAAGAAAAGGTTGAGCTAGATCTTACTGTTGCCTTTGGTTTCTATGGTAAGTCTATCACCATTTTATAGCCTAATTTGCATATTTTTTAGAAAATATCATTACAAACGCTTATAAAAAAAATCCAAGACATACAGTTAGATCAATCCACCAATACCCATATTCTCAGAAAATCCCAATATTATCTGAGTTTGGATCTTCTCCCCATTTTTTTAGCACAAATAAAACACAAGGATGTATTATTAATTCAACACATCATATTCTTCTTGATGAAAAAATTTTCTATTCACAAAAAAATACTATAACATGAATTATTCATTAAGAAAAACTCTAAAATCATTATAAATAAAATTTAATATTCTTCACACATCTTATTGTAAACAAATACAACTTCAGTATTCAATAACCCACTTAGGTTCTTCAATCTCTCCCTTTGGATTTATTATCAATACCCATTTCAATACTAAATTAAATATAATATTCTTCCCCTTATTGATATAAAATAAAAATATATAATTAATGGAATGTATAATCATCTCATCATCCAAATTTTCATGATTTGAAATAGTATCTTATCCTCTTATAAATCTTTTATCCTAATTTTATTGAGTGAGGTAGGACATAACTCTTTTCAATGTAATGATTCAAAATTAACCAAATTTATTTCTAATTGGGAAAACCGATTTAGAAAAAATTATTGATAAATATAGAGAACAAATTTATCTATAAGTATTCAACATGTGATACTAATCTCTATATTCTCTAAGGGAAAATTTTGAACTTATGAAAATCTCCAACATCTAACACAACAAAAATATTGAAAACATTTAAATTCAAAATTCTTTCCCCATTTCAATACATTTTTCCTTTTTCATAAAATAATCATTTTCACTTCCATTTTATTTCATATTTGACTATTTTCATAAGGATTGGAGAATATGATCAACATACCTCAATGATGATAAGATTCAACTTCAAAAAAATTAACATATGGAATCTCTAGATACACCCCTTAACAAAAATTCTAATATTCACAAGATATAAATTGTGATATAGATATATGGTACTTATTATTCCAATATACCCCTCAAGAGATGCACTTTATATTTATTCACCATGTTTTACTTTCTTCATGAATGAATTCCAAGCATCTATCGATATCAATTGAAGTGTTTTGAGGAAAAATATCACTATTTGAAATATCGTACTCCAGGATGGATATATTTTTATATGTAAGTTGTTAATAGATTTTATAAAGTTAAAATATCCCCATAAACTCATTAATCACCTTCAATTCCATGAATATAAAAACAAACACAATATATACATGGGATAATATGGTTATTTAATGATTTTTAGTTATAATAAGAGGGATGAGAATTTCTCAACCCAAAAATTCCATTCAATTTAGCTCTATAACTCTTTATACTAACTCTCCCATTGAATTTATAGTATTTATAATTTAAGGGTATCATGGTTTTCTACTTCTTCCTAAATAACTTCTTGTATTGAACCTTCTTCTCAATATGATCCACAAAAATCACATGAATCACCATATTCAATATTCTTATCTTTATTTGGTTTTTCTTCTTGTATAGGTACACAAACTATAAAATTATTTGCAATATGTCCATTTTTTCTACATATTCTATAAAAAATATCATTAACTTTTTAGTTATGAGATTTTATAATGTTTATATGAACTTTAATCTCTTTTGGTGAATTCTATTATCTTCCTTTAACATAAACATTTTTTGGGGCATTCTTCACCTTTCTCTTATGATAAAAATTACTTGGACTAGAATGGTTGGTCTTTCTTTCCCTTACTTGATTTTTCTTAATTTCAACATCCTATGATGTCTATCTCAGAATTTTTTTCATACAATCTTTAACATAGTGATCTTGTTGACCACATATTCCATACATTTATTTCAAACATTTAAATTTATTTTGAGTAAATATAATTCTTGATTTTTTAGAAACATACATCTATATTCTAAGGTCATTACTCCTTATCAAAGTGATGATTATTATATTTATAGAATTAATCCACAATTTATTTATTCCAATTTAAAAGAAATGAAATATTATTTCAATAGTTGTAGGATTTGTCCCCAAATTTAACACAACACCAGCAGTAATATCTGAAAATCTACCTTTCTAATTCTTATTAGTTTTTTTGTTAAAAAATTAATTTTTGTTTGGATACAATTCTATCATTATTTTTCCTCAAGTCATTTATTTTTTCATTATCATCATCATTTCAAAATGTTTTAGTTTTTATGTTATAACATGCACAACTATATGAAAGGAATTTAGCATCAATTTAATAATTAGAAATAACATGTTACTTATTCTTTGGACTGGCCCCCACATTAGCTTTATATTATTCAAATTTAATATCCATGGGTTTCTCAAAATCTTATCTCATCATCTTCAAGGAATTTTCTTCTTTAAGATACCTAGACAATGTATCATTTAGTTTTTCTTATTTTTCACGTAGTTTTTCATTAAGGTCTTTCAATATCTTATCATGTTCTTTAATTTTCAACTTTGAAGTTTTAATATCCTCAATAATATCATTCTATAATTTGAATTTATTTATTTTATCTTTCTGCATCAATTCGATTACTTTCTTGAGCTATGTTTTTTTATCAAGAAATACTAGAAGTTTAGATCTCAACATGTAATAATTATAGCTATCTTATTCTTTTTCATCACTCATTAAAGAATATTCATGTCTCTTAAATTGTATTATGAAGGTTTTATGATTTTTAATTATACATTATTCTTCTTATTCACTCCTTGTTGAAGATTCTTCAGCTATTTTTCCTGCTTATTAGATTTTTCTTTCACTTCCTTAAAAATATATTATTATTTATATTATCACCCATTATGGTTTTTTGATATCTTGTTTTAGTGCAGTATTCTTATTCATTATCAATATCAAAATTATAAAAATCATTGGACAATCAATTGAAAAATTTTCAATTTCAAAAAAATTAAATCACTTTAAAGGAAGAAAATATATTATATTTTCCCTTTACTCTTATGAAATTTTTGGAAATAAAGGACATGATTATTTTATGATTCTCATCACTTACTTAATACTAATTATAATATGTGAATGGTTAATATTTATTTTAATTCATCTTGATAAATTTCATTAATTTGAAATAAATTTCCTCCTTGTATTTCTTTTTTAATACAGGATCTATTCTCATATCATAATTTAGGAGAGTTTTAGGAAACTCATTAAGAGATAGGAATCTAATTTATTCTAAGGCATCAATCTTTATATCAAATATGTCAACAAAATTTCTTTCAATTTCTTAAAAATAGTTAAATATTCTAAAGTATCACTAAAATCCCTAATGTGACTTACTATCTCATTTACCCTGGTAAAGTATTCATCTAAAGTATCATCATCATCTAACTGGATATATTCAAACATAGTTCTCTAGATCTATAGTTTGTATTTTTTTATTTTTATCATTCCCTTAATATATATTCTCAATTTTATACCACATCCCTTATGTTTTCTTTATTACCATCATCTTAGTGAAAACTTTATCAGAAAATGATGAAAAAATAGAATTATAGGCTTTCATATGTACTTATGGACATCACTTATTAGAAAGTGTCATGATGAGATTATATGTTCTGGGTGGTATAAAACCCATTGTTATAATATCACTATCTTTTAGGGAATGAAATAGTATATTTGGAAGTATCTTATTCTTCTAATCATGAAAATTATTTTCATAAAAGAAAGGAACACCTTTGTTATTTAATGAATTCAAACTCTCATCTTTAGCTTCAATCAGGTTTGTATTTTTCAAAGGGAACCTATTGGAGTTGGTTCTCCATAACCAAATTTTGTGTAAATTATGATAACATGTATTAATTTTTAAAAAAATTAATAAACTCATTATTACATAATGATTTTTTCTCTTCATGATGTAGTATGTGGTAATTTCCTAAGATTAGTTTTCACATTGAAATTTCATAGAAATTATCTATTATGATGGAAACCTAGAAGTGCCATGAAAGTATTCTTAAACATATATTCTACTATCTAATGAAATAATTTGAGGTACACAAATGATATCGACTCTCAGGGTTTGAGACTTGTAGGAATATTAGGCACCTTATAATGGTGTACACACTTGGTAATATCGAATGTATGATATTATGAGAATGATAATTTTATATGTTTCATTGTATGTTCCTATCTATAGATGTTTGTATTGATCCTTAAAATTTAATATTATTATTAATGAGTATTATAATTGATGTACATTGATGTATTTATGAAAATCGTGATGACATATGGTCAAAGTAAGGTGGGATGTATTGGGTACATCATGAGTAATATTTCATTAATTAATAATGCGAGAAAGAATTTTTCCCTTATGATATTTAATGGAATTTGATATCTCAGGAACTTTGATGGAAATTATATAGACTAAATAAATCTATGACCATGGTGTTGTATAGGAAACTTCTATTTCTAAAAATTCAAAGAAAGATACATCAAGCACATGGGTTTATGGCACCACAATGAAAATTACTTGACTTGAGATGCCATGATATAGGATTATATTACACATTAAGTGTTCGTGTGTGGTATTATTTTATTATGGCATTAAATTATTTATCTATGGGTGATTTTTCATGTTTCTAAATGCTAACCTTGGACTTTAGGGTATTTTTCCAAATTCTACTAAGAAAGTGGCCTCAAGAGTCACACACTAAGTGTATCTAGAATCTCAGTTAAATAATATATTATTATTTATTATTTAACAAGTTGAATAAATATTATTCCCACACATGGTTTAAAAATTATTCATGTTTTCTTGATCGTTTATATTCTGTCACCAGTTATTTGAAAGAATATTATGTGATAAATATATTTAATAAATATTTATTTTATATTTAGTAAATAAAAATATTTATTTATTTATTAGAGGATAATGTAGTTCTATTTATTTATTAAATAAATAGTAATTATTCAAGGCCCAATAAATATTATGGACGAATAGAGTATCGAGTTTAACGATCTGGTGGGAAATAATATATATTGAATATTATTTGAATAAATAATATTTAATTTAATTCTCAAGTTTAGAAAATGTCAAGAAATATTATTATTATTATTATTATTATTATTATTATTATTATTATTATAGACATTGGGTTATGTATGGATTACAGAAATAATAAAGGGCTCATGTGAAATTATTATTTTCTAAACCTAGTAGTATATAAACCCAATTATATTATCTTCTTAATAGATCCAATTAATTTGTGTTGTACATAATGAGATCTAGATAAAACCCTCTCAAATCCATAGAGATAACTTTATCTAAGAACTCTCTCAAGAACATAGATCGATCCTCCTCCACCACCAATCTCAATACTAGAGATATCGAAGAGAACCCCTACTTAAAGTAGTACTTGGGGTGATTAAATGGGAACAATGAAATCATTAGGATCTACCATGATATCAACTAAAGATTCCTACGGTGACTTTTGGAGGTTTTTAGAACATGTGTGGATCACTACTGGAGGGAATCTATTCTTTATTCCTTAAACACAATTATAATATAATGTAGAGACATTTTCATATCCATTGATGAAGAAATAATTTCTCACAAGGTATTTATTTAATTTTTAAAATTAATTATAAATAATATTTAATGATCCCGCTCTTTGGTTCTAGAATTTATCCATTTTCTATTTTATTTGATTCAATTCCATTTATCATGGTGTTTATCTTCATGTAAATATTAGATCATGACAAAAAACAATGTTGGGAATTCCCCATCTAATTCTTATGTTGCACCCGGAACCTTCAAGTGGAGTTATAGGGTCACATAATTATTTATAATTATTTTAATATTGATGATTGATTTAAAAAAATCATTAGTTTTCAATTATAGGTTAATTTTTCTTTAGTTTGAATTGTGATATCTATTTTATTCTTTTTCATTTCTCATAAATATGATCAAAATAATTAATTTTATGAAGAAAATAAATTTTAAGATCTCATCTAGAGTTTCCAAGGAATCTGGCTGGATAACACAAGAGTACATGTTATGTAACCCAAATGTACATTCCATGTACATTTATTACACACAATGAATTTAATTATACATGTTGTGTTGACTAGACTATCCTAGAACACGGTTAAATGGAGTTAATGTTTTGTAACTTCCTTGCAGGATGTGTAGTCCTTTAGTCACAGATGGGTCATACATCCTCTTACATGACCTACATGACTGGTGAAAATGTAACATGGAGAAACCACATCGTGTGTCCTATGTAAACATCATGTACTCCAATATTTTCCATTGAATGGTTACATGGTGATTCCTAAGGTGTGTGCCGCAGATAGATGGTGAGAATAATATGTGCCTTTTAAAGTGAAATCTATACACCGTGTACTTTTACTAAATTACATAGAATAAAAATTAATTTATGATACTATTAAAGCCCTATAAACAAGTGTTACATGTGGTCATTATGTTGATAGTATACTTTATATGATAGGTTTTATATATATATAAGTCTAATTAATTTCTACAT
Organism: Viscum album; assembly: GCA_963277665.1. Classification (NCBI taxonomy): domain Eukaryota; kingdom Viridiplantae; phylum Streptophyta; class Magnoliopsida; order Santalales; family Viscaceae; genus Viscum; species Viscum album. The sequence continues at coordinate 1,841,803,914 of OY728157.1, read as the reverse complement.
AATGTTTGGAACTTCATATCATGTATAAGTTGTATTACAATTATTAATCTATGTGAATTGAAGAATATCACACAATAAAAATACCATGTTTTTTATGTGGTCATTAAGTTGGTAGCACACTCTATGAAATTACATGATAAGTCATGTATGCCAAATGTTTCAAGAGTAAATAGTATTCAATTATAATACACATTAGGTAGTTTAGATGGATACTCACTATGTTTCCTCCAAGGAACATTTCTTTACACAATTAGTTTTCAATAAATTTATTTAATTTGTTTAAAATTATAATGGATGAGAATATCAATAAAATTCAAATTAGAATTAAGATAAAATATTTGACAAATTAAATAATATAATTAATTTATTCAAGTGTGATTTACCTTAAATAAGTATGATTAGAATTGAAGGATAATTTTATTAAATTCATACTTCATTTCATTCATGTGGATGATCATGATCCTATACCATACCTTTTTATGTGATTGGTTTCTAATAATTTATTATTAAATTACATTTTTTGCTTGCATGTCATCTCTACTCTCATTATGTAAGGGCATGTGTTCCCATGGTTTATTTAATGTAAACCCCTTAACCAATACTTTGGTTCCCCTCACATGCATGTGAGTAAAATCATATTTAATGGATGGAGCTCACAGGTAATGTTTGGTGGTTCAAGTTTGGAGATAAGTCGAAAACAATCCAACAGAGATACATAGATGGACAGGTGCAAAGCTTCAACACAAACCATAAATGGTTTATCATGTTTTCCCCCTAGGTCCACAGTCAATTTATCATCTACTAATATAAAATAACCATTAGTAAAATATCATGTTCATTCATATTTATTATTTTCTTTATGTCATGTTTCATGGTTATTTAATTATGGATGTTTTTTCGCAATCATGTGAATTAATGAATTAATAATAATTCAAGATAAAAATAAAAAAAATTACATTTGAGTAAATATTATCTAATGAATGGTTAATAACATAAGTAAATTTACTTAATATTAAAAATAATGTAACAAAGATAAAAATTGGAAATTTATGAATAAAATATAAAATCCCTCGATTATATATATTAAGTCTGTATAGCCTTCCACTAATTCAATTAAAATAAAACCATAGTTCAAAGTTATTGACTGGCCAAATTTGGGGTGCTTTCAATTATCAAGGAATTCTAACATAAATTTTTGGTTAGGCTTAAATTAGTTCACATTAAAGGTTTAATTCAAAATAAATACTTGGTGAAATTGAGAGGAAAAGGTTGACCTAATCTAATTTAAGGATTTCATGATTGGGTCCACTCAACATATCAAGGAACTTTGAGTTGATGCAGTTGGAATTTGGAATTTCTACCTAAACCCCTTTAAATTTCTTGAGCAGCCAAAGTTGAGGTGGTGATAAGGGGAATATGGATTATTTAAACTAATAATATCCAAGAAACAAGTTTTGAAGCTAATGGTGAGGGCTATTGGGTTTTGATAAAATAGTCGGTGATTAATAAATATAATATTTATTTATTTTTCCAAATTTTAACTGATAAAGTGCTAATACTTTTCTCATATTATTTGTGGAAACAAAAATAAAAATGAATTCAAACATATCATTTTGATCTATACTTGAGAAGTATAACCTTATCAATGACACAAATTTCTAATAATGGAAAAGGCATTATCACATTATCTTATGCCATGAAATAAAATTGTATATTTTGTAATAACCCATTATTGATATACCTAGTAATGATATTAGTGAGGAAGAGTTATCTATCCATGAGAAACATTTGAATGATTCCACGGATGTTTGGTGTTTCATGCTATCATCCATGACTAATGGGCTTCTAAAGAAACATGCGTACATGGATGCATATAGCATGATGTCACACCTTCAGAATACCTATCAAGAGAAGACAAGAAAATAGAGATATGATATCTCTAATGCTCTGTTTAAAAATATTCTAGGAGATTCGGTTCCATATGGGCCTTATGTAGTCAATATTATTGGATATATTGAAAACTTAGACATCTTGGGGATTAAATTCTTGGATGATTTTTGCACATATATTTCATCACCACCCAAGACCTTCTCGAATTTTATTGTTAATTAAAACATGATCAATAATGAGAATATTATTTCAGAACTTCTTACTCTGATTCTCCAAGTGGATAAGGACATGGGGACTAAAAAATCAATGTTCCTTATAGTGAATAAGAAAATAAAGAATAGAGAAAATGGTCCCAATAATCAAAATAAGTCTAAATATCCTAATAATATTCCTTCTAAGAAGATAATGATCTAGAGGTAGGGAAAGGAAAAAGAAGTAGTATATTTTTCATGTGGAAATCAAGTCCACTAGAAGAAGAAATTGACCTAGAAGTAAGGGGAATCTAAAGGTGAATTCAATATCGAGTGTAATATTTCAATATCTACACATTGGGAATTAGATAAATCTTTTAGTGCTCACATATATATCCAAATATAAGAACCAAGAATATATCTAGAGGATAGGTGGATTTATGAGCTTCCAATGATGTGTGGCCAGCTATTATAGTCATCAGGGACTACCACCATTCATTCCAAAATGAATGATATTGGTTTTAAGATATTTTTATTATATACCAATCGTTACCAATAACATAATTTTTGTATCATTACTTTATACAGATGGTTTTGTTTTAAAATTTTTAGAAAAAAATTGTTTATTTTATAAAGAAAACATATGTTATGGTATGAAACATTTAAATAATGGACTTTATCTATTAAAATACAAAAAAAGTATTGGAAATAGATAATGAATCATGTTTGAATGACTCATATAACACCCAACTATGGAATCACCTACTTGGGCATATAAATGAGAAGTAATTGAAAAATATATATCAAGATGGTTATTTAGAATCTTTTGATTTAAAACAAACTAAAAGATTCCAGTGTTTTTTATAAGGAAAAATGACCAAACCATAATTTTTTGTATAGGGTGAAAAGAACACATAGCTTTTAGGATTGGTACACACTGATGTGTGTGGACCATTTCTAGTAGAATATAAAGTTGGATATTCTTACTTTATAAATTTTACTGATGACTTGAGTAGATATAGATAAGTTTACTTAATAAAGTATAAGTCTAAGTCCTGTGATAAAATCAAAGAATTAGATAATTAAGTATAAAATCAACTTGTAAAGAAGATAAATAATATTCAATTGGATTGAGCTGGTTAATATCTTAACCAATATTTTATCGAATATCTATGGGATTATGGTATTTCAATTCAACTCACTCCAGCTTACACACCACAGTGGAATGGTGTTAGTGAAATGAGGAATCATATCTTGTTAGACATGGTAAGGTTGATGAGGAGTCATATTGATCTACCATTATCCTTTTGGGGATATTCATTAAAAACTAAGGAATATATATTAAACTGAGTACCAAAAAAGTGGAAAATGGATTTGACTTTGATTTATGGAGTGGAGAGAAACCTATTTTTTCATACACATGTATGTGGTTGTGAGGAACTTGTCAAGAGCTTCTCAAGCAACAAACTAGCACTCAGGGCATAAAGTGAATATTTATAGGGTATACTAATGAAACAAAGAGATATTACCAACAAAACCCCTCAAACAAGAAAGTGAATATCACCAAACAGGATGTATTTCTTGAGAGGTAGAACATCCTAAAAAAGGACAGTGGGAGAAATATTGACTTAGATAAAGTTGATGCCTAAGATACATAATAGTTGGTATAGGAATAGATTCCATAGCTCCCCATGTAATAATTATTTCTCTGAAACACAAGTACTGTGTAGGATCACTAGAAAGGTAATAGAACCAGAGAGATGTGGTTTACTATTCGTTGAATATGGTGATTCGTTTTTGGTTGAAAATGATGAACATATCTCCAAGAAAGAGGTATTAGAGAGATCAGAAGTAGCAAGATGGAAAGAATCCATGAATTCTAAAATGGATTCCATGTATCATAACCATGTTTTAGTTCTTTTAGATGTGATAGTTTATGTAAATACCATAGAGTTAAAATGGGTATTCAATAAAAAACTAAACATAGAAGGTTAGGTAAATACCTATAAATTAAGGCTGGTGGCTAAAGGGTTTAAACAGTGTCATAGAATTGACTACGATGAAACCTTTTCACTGATTTCCTTGTCTAAATCTATCATTATTTTAATTCTATAGAAGATTACCATGACTATGAAATTTGGAATATGGATTTCAAAATGGATTTCCTTAATAGGATCCTTTAGGAAGATGTCTAAATGACACAACCAAAAGGATTTATTACTCTATGTGATACCAAAAATACTTTCGTGTTTTATAGATTCATTTATGGATTGAATTAAGAATCAAGTTTGTGGAACATTTGATTCGATGAAGCTATAAAATAATTTGTCTTCATTAAGAATGAATGTGATCCATGTATTTACAAAAGGTTTAGTAAAAATGTGATCATTATACTAGTTTTATATTTTGACGAGATATTACTTATTGAAATGAAAAACCAATCTTATGATCTATTAAATACTGGTTAAATAAGTGTTTCTCCATAAAGGAATTAGTTGAAGTAGCCTATATTCTAGGGATCAAGACCATTCGTGATATATCCTAGAGGTTTCTTAGACCATGTCTAATTATATACATTGTCCAAATACTAAATAGATTTTGTATGGAACAATCCATGAGGGGATTGGTTCTAGTGTCACATGGTATACATATTTCTAATAAAATATATCATAGGAAACTATAAGAAAAAAAATAGAATGAGTAATGTCTCATCAACTTTGATGATAGGATCAATCATGTATTTCATGTTATGTACTATACTCTTTGTTTCATATACATTTATAATGGTAGGAAAATATCAATCTGATCCTATAAAACAACATCGGTCTGTTGTTATGGATATACATAAGTTTCTGAGAAGAAATAAGGATGTGTTCGTATTGTATGAAGGAGATGATAAGATAGTCATCATGGGTAATAATGATTCTAGTTTTAAAATAGATCATAATGATCTAAAGTCATAGTTAGGATATGTTTTCTACTTCAATAGAGGAGCTTTAAGCTGGAAGATTTCAAAGAAGGCAGTTGTCACTGATTCTATAGCAGAGTCTGAGTATATAGATCCTTTTAATGCATTTAAAAAATCTATTTGGATATGAAAAAATTTCTAGGATATTTATTTGGTAACTAGAATTAAATACCCTATCACATTGTATTATGATAATATTATAGTAGTGTATCTTGAAAATGATCCAAGGTCATACAAATGGATAAAGAACATTTTCTAAAATTATCACCTCTTGAATAATTTTTATCAAAGGGGTGAAGTTGCAGTAATAAGATTTCTAATATAAGAAAACATGGAAGTCCCCCTGACTGAAGTCCTATCTCATCAGAAGAATCAGTATCATGTGAGATCTAGCAGTTAGAATATTTTTAGTAGTTGGATATAATTAAAGTGAGAGTTTTTAGGAATTGGTGCCATAGAACCAACTTTTGTGTACATTATGATAACTTGTATTCATTTTTTTGAAAATTAATAAACTCCTCATAACATCATGATTTACCTTTTATGTGACACAGTATATGATAATATCCTAAGAGTAGTTATTCCACTAAAAGGTCATAACAGTTATGTGCTATTATGAGAACCTAGAAGTTCCAAATAAATTATTTTTAAATATATGTTATATAGCTAGATGAAATAATTTGAGAGACAAAAAATATATAGGCTATCAGGGGTGAAGACTCATAGGATGTTGAGGCATATTCTCATGGTGTATTCCCTTGGTAATATCTAGTGTAGTATATTATGAGAACAAGACCCACCAATAGGAAATCCACATTTATATGTTTCATTATATGTTCCTATCTGCAGAAATTTTTATTGATCCTTGGATATTAATATAATTAGTAATGAGTATTATAAGTCATGTACTTTGATGTATTGATGAAAACTATGATGACATGTGTTCGCGTTAAGGTAGGATATTTTAGGCATGTCATGAGTAATATTTCATTAATGAAAAATATGAGAAATGACTTTTTCCATTCTACTCTTTAATATAAGTTTATATCTCAAGTAATTTTGTAAAAACCCTGACCCTAGTATCCTAGGGTTGGTGGTTATTTTATTAAGATTTCATAGATACAAGAGATCATGTCACTAAGTATTGATCAGTTTAGTAGTATTAAAGAACTATATACATACATGGTTCCCTTATTACATTGGAAATTAAACATAGAACATAAAAAATGAAAATAAAATGTTTCCTTGACACTTATTCAAAGATTTAATCTTCATAAACTGGGGAAGGAAAACAAGTATAAGGGTGATCTCAATTTCTCAGTAAGGGTTAAGTATAATGAAAGATAACCTGAATTGGTAAGTTTAATCAAAATGGTGACGTAAATAACTGAAAAACACATTCTGATCAGTAAATAGGGAATCTAAACGAATCCATATATATTTTCACATTGAAAATATCATGGATAATAATAACTTAATATTGAATGAAGGAAATGATTAATTATTGTACATCATGTATCTGTCACATGAACCACTACCATCAAGAGTGTTTTAGTCTATGGAAATAAATCTTTCTAATTATTCTTGGAAATAAATGTGAAGGGTGTTCTCCAACTTATTTTGTCTCATGTAACTACTAATTCATCAAGGGGCTATCTATAACTGAGCCCCACCTGTAGGGCTAGCATTAATCGGTCCTCAACTCGTAGGGATTGAATTAATTGATCCTGAACCCATGTCATACCATTACAAAGAATTACTCATATATAAAATAATTTATTTAATTAATAAATAATATTATTTATCATCAAATATTCATATTAAATAAAAATACCTATATATCAATATTTCTCTAGTTAATCAAATAACTATCAATGGTAAACTTTGTGTGTAATAGTGTTATGCATATTAGAAAATAATCATATACATGAAAGAATGTATTTAAAATAATAAATAGTCATGATTCATTATAAATGTTTTCCAACATAAATGAAAACATGTAAAAAGAGTGCTTATGAAACTTTAGGAATAATCCATTTCAGTGCGGTTTAAGGGAAAATATAAAAGAGCCTTTAAAATTGGAAAATGGTATAATTGTTTTCATAAAACTAGAAATGAACTAAGATAGTTTTTCATGATAAAAGGAGTGATTTTAATCAAAATATTGATGTCCTAAAATAGATTATGGAGTATACTTGAAAATGGGTAATAAATTGAGAAGTTCTCTTTAATCAGGCTTGCTTATCGGGAGGATTTGAAAAGGGAACCTTTTAAAAACATGTATTTTACATCATATAAGGATGAATTGATCTATATGCATAATTTTGGAACCTATACACTGAATTTTTATGAAGTATACAAAAAATAATAATAATTACATTAGGGTAAGGAGGGAGAAAGTGTAACCTGAAGGAAAAAATGGGGGTTTGGAGAGAATCCCCCACCACTTTGTCATCAGTCAAATCGTATTCCCCATAAATCAATAATCATAAAATGAAAATTTTAACATCATAAAGATAGATTAATTCATGATATGATATATCAATAGGAATAATACATACACCATACATAAGAAATAAGTGGTGAATAAGGCATATCTTATAGAAATAAAAGTGTGATGAGAAACCCCTTAAAAATATCGTATCAGTGGACTAAGGATAAATCAATAAAATAATTATGCATGAAAATTTTAAATCCAAAAAAATTGGATATATGTTATAAAACAATCAAAGTTAATTTCACATATATTATTTCTATAACATAACCATTGACATAAATGTTTGACTTAATGAATGAAAATTGAGTTAAGAAATCTCTTATCTCAGGTTCGACTTCCTTCAAACATGTATAAACCTCCTGTATAGTGGTTTTAAAAATATTATTAACTATTAATAGAAAAATATTAATATTAATGATATCATATATGATCAACTTATAACATTTTACCACTCATTTTTCAATGATATTTTGTTATACCCTTGTTTTATGTGTTAACTACTTAATTTTACTATACATATTTTCTCGGGTAAGTCATGTTTATCTTGTAAAAGGTATAAATAAAACATATCCATAATAAAATTAATTTAATACATATCATATTTAATCATTAAATATATTTTTATAACCGTTCTTGTATTTTGAACATAGAAAATAAATTACACCACTATATGGAGATGGTAAGTCATACGTATGCAAGTGCAGTGCTTTCATTTTTCATAAGATTGATAAAAGGTAGAATATGGTTTTTTAATAATAATAATAATAACATCTAAATATATATATATATATGATGCTGGATTTATTATTTTATAATGGAAACAATACACCAGGAGGAAGTAAAATAAGAAATGATTTTTAATGAGTTAGTAAAAATAATTACCTCTTCTTCGGCATACTTTCTTTATATCTCTTCTTAATGGATCTAGAGATGGTATTTCTATAAATCCAAGACCTTTAGAACTTGGACAAGAATTTATTAGGATAAATTCTTAGGACTTGGTTGAGATAAGTGAAGGACCCCAGAACACCTTGAGAGGGGAGGGGTGAATCAGGGTGTCAAATTTTTCTTTTAAAATTATGGATCTTGTTACCATGTTGGTAGGAACCTATTAAACCTATCAAAAAAAATAATGAAAAGATATGAAGCAACAATTTTACTCGGATCACAATAAAATTTATATTTCTAAGGAGCATACGCTGATAGTGTGTCGGTCGTACCAAAAAACCACTAATCTTCACTAGCTATGGATTACAGGGCTCATTCATAGTCACTGTGTTCTAGGATTAGTGCATTTACAATGGTTTAGGGATATATCATTGCTTCCCATGGAACACTTACATTAAATCCACCTAACTCACTAAATTTAGAGAAGCCTCACTTATTTTGTCAACACGAAGGTCACTTAAACATATTTGCATTGAAGTCTTTCTCTTTTTCATCATGAGACACTGCTTGCATAGATCTCCTAAATTGATGCACTTGAAAGCAGTGATCACACAAACCGGATATTCAAAATCCTACCAGAAACTTAACACTACACTTGCACGCAACACTTGAACTTACACGCAAGATTTAGAAATTGTCGTAAAAGATGAATTTTGTGAAACCCCTACTTTCTGCACAACCCTTATCTTTCCTAAAACTACACCAATGGGTTTTCTTGGTATTTTCATATGAAAGGAACACCCTGAGTGCAAGATTAACTCTATACAATTCTTTCACGTGCAAATATTTTGTGTGGTAGAGAAACCAGATTTTTTTTTGGAAAATTATTAAGTCTTCCATGGGGGTATCCACCTATTTATAGGCATTGATGACCCTATGCGCAAGTTTCTGACATTTCTTTTTTGGTGTGCACGAGATTCTTCCTGAGCACACAAAACCCCTTTTGACGTCGCATTGGGTAGGTAAGATTCTTTTGTGTAGCCTCATCTTTCACAAACATTTACGTCTTGCGCGCACTTTTTACCTTCACCATATTTTGATGCATTGATCCTAAATGAATCCTTGCACACAAGTTTTTAAACATCCTTCAATCTTATGTGCAACTCCCTTTTCCAAAAACTCTTTTCTCCATACTCTTATTTTTTGACCCAAAATTTTGGCAAACATTGGAAAATGACACCACCTTCAATATTGTTGCCTGCTTGAACTGTATGAACCCTTTCCTAGAAATCCTCTTGAACATCCAACAAGGATTGATAATAAAAACAAACCATACTCTATTTATAGAATATAATAGTTTTAGTTCCAATACTAAGAGGCTCAAGTTAGTGAAATGAAATGAAGTAATTAGTGCCCTTTTATAATTGAGGTGAGGGGCACCCTTGGAAATACTCAAAATTTTAAATTATAATAAATTCATTTTCTATCCAGATACAACAAAGTGGCCAAAGATATAGATTTAATATGAGATAAGGTTGTAATATCATCATTAAATAATATTTTGACATTTTTTGGCTTAACTTTAAACCTTATCATTTTTATTGACTTTAGTTAACATAATTTGTTTTTAATTATGGTAACAATTTATTTAATATTAAAAGTTATAATTTTTACTTATAAAAGTCCAATTGGAACATAAATTAATAATTTATGAAATTGTAGTCCAAATAAATATCAAATTTTATTTTTAATTATTTAATTTGTTTTTTTAATATTTTAAAAAAATATTATTTTGATAAAATATCCTTAGTGTCAATTTTGACACTATTCATTACTTTGGCCTTAAGGAAGTCAAGAAAATTAGATAGCTTCAAACCAAAAAAATTTAACATAGAACTAATTATTCATAATCATCCATATAATTCTTGTAGAACCTAAATTAATTAAAATTATATTTAGTTTAATAATTTTAATATTAATTTTTTGATTGTTTCATTAATAAAATAATTACTGCATCATTATTGTATAATTATTTATCGTAATTATTTATTCCCTAAAATTTAAAAAAAAAATATCATGATATAGATAAGTATTTTATATTTAAAAATAATATCTATTGTTCAATATATCTTCTAAGTAACATCATAGTAAAAATTATGTAGTTATTAAAATATGAATGTGACATCTTTGTCTTTTCTTTTAATAAAATATTATAAATATCATAAACTCTTCCAAATGTTTAACAAAAATCATGAATAAATTTATATAATTAAAATAGGTTTATTAAGTTCAAATTGTACACTTATATTTGTTCAAAACCTTCCTTTTACCTCATGTGTACACATAAGAGATATATATGACAAAGCAAGTGAAATTTGTGATTTCTTTTAATTTAAATAATATAAAAGCCATTATCATGGACAAGTGTCCATTAAATAACTAAGATTCGAAACTTATGTGTTAAGTGTAAAATATAAATCATCCAATAAAATTTTGGAAAGTTTTAGGGTAATTTTATAATCCTTAACATTTTATTTTTAACCTAAATTACCTAATTTACTTTTTACTGTGGTAATAAAAATAACCTATGTTACTATTCCAATTGGTCAAAAATAAAAAAGACCTATTTAATAAATTTTGAAATTATGAATTTAAATACAAAATTAATTTTTCAAAATTCAAAACACATAACTGATGGAATTTAAATTAAAATTAAACCAATAAAACGTAATTCAAAACATTTTTTTTAAATACATTATTAAGCCAGAAAATGTTATCATACCAAAATAAGATATTATAATGAAATAAATTAGATTATTTGTAACTAAAAATTATCTAATTCGCATTGAGTTAAAATTTAAATCATAAATAGACTTTTAAAATAATGAAATTTATTATTTTAAAAAAATTAAAATTTTCACTATTCACTAGAAAATAAATATTTTCAAAAAAACACAAAACAAATCTACCTAATATAATTTTGACATTATGATTTTAAAAATTAAGTTTATTTTTTTCAATATAATTTATAAATTTGTCAAAATTTAGTATTAAAATATGTTTGTCGTTAAACAGTGTTAAAACTGCTTTTAGAAAAATATAACCTTTTATGCATAAAATTAGATTTATTCTTATCTTGTTCCTATAAAAATTATTTAAATGAATGTAAAAAATATTTTATTGAATATATATATAAATTGAAAAATATGTTTAAAACTATTCATTCCCACTAATTTAACAGCTAGTATATAATGGTCACATTTTAAATAGTATATCGTAATTTTCAAACTCGATGTTATGTGCAAAATAGGCTATCAAAGATGTTAAATTTAAAATAGACATACAATAAAATATTGGGGTGTTATATTCTTCTCACTTTTATTATGTTTAATCGTCATAATTTTTAAATTTCACTTAAAAAATCAAAGCTTGATACTTGAAAATTTATTTGTGGGAAACCCACAATATAAATTGGGTTAGTAATACATCCTCTCAATAAGAGGGAAAGGGAAATGAAAAGGTCACCAAAAAATTATGCATTTTAATAGTAAAACATTAGTTCAAAGTGAAAATACAGTCATGGAATAAAATTTGACTATTGAGTTCTGATGGATAATGATAGAGAACATCACCCTTAGAAAATTAACCATCACAAAACCGTAAATATATGATCGGTTAAAAGACCATAAATTTCTCAGAAAGAAAAGTAAAAGGATGATGTTTTTGTTCCAAAATCATTTTCTGAGAGTTGATGGTTTATTTTACTATATTTATAAGAACTTGAGAAAATAAAATTACTTGATTCCTTTCCATTTCATAATATCATCCTTTGGTTGTTATTCGATATATATTTGCTTCATTTCTTGGATCTAGAGATGGATACGTAAAACAAATTTTTATTCCTAAAGCAATTTTATGAGTCATAAGATCCACAGATAATTCCTTCATCCATTAAATGTTTACTTAAATCAAAAATGTTAGCATAAGTTATCCAATATGATAAATAATACTTTAAACTTAATTTATAATATCCTTAATCCATTCCATAAGTTATTAACCTTGAGACTCATCCAAAATATTTCTATCTAAATTCAATGACAAAAAAAATTAAAAGGTCACTAAATTTCGAAAATCCATTTAACAAAATATTTCCCCAAAAAATGTATCACTTATTATCACATACCAAATATATTAATACCTTAATCTCATTTAAACCTTTATGAAACATACATGCTTCCAATAATAAAATCTCATATTATTGAATATATAATTTAAATCCAACCATCATATCACTAACCACCTTTATGGTCCCCAATAATATCCCATAAACATGTATTTATTATTATCCCAATATCAATTACATATTTATGGTTATCTTTACCAAGTCAATTATAAAAAATCACTTCTCTTGATTACTGGTCATATTTATCAAATGCTTCCAATTATTTAAAGAAAATGTACAATAGTAAAATACTTATATATCTCATAATTCTTATAACCATATAATTATTGGTAAAATACACAATTAAAACAATTATTGAATTCAAACATAGGAATATTAATCATTCATCTTTTTCTTTGGTAGTAGCATAATCTTGGCCATGATCCATTATCCTCTTTTAGGGTATACTACTTTAATGTTTGAGATATTGATTTCTGTAGTGTCACATATCCTTGTAGTTGAAGCATTGTATATTTTAAACCTTTTTATTACCCTTTCAATAATAAGAAATGTTTCCTTTCTCTTTACACTTTTAGAAAATTATCATTCCTTTTAAGAAAGAACCATGGTGTTTATTTCCAAAATTATCACATGTCGAGAAATACTTCTTTATCTTCATTCCTTTATCCAAATTTTTTCTAGTTATACTCTTGTTCTCGTGCTTCCCTCTAAATCCATAATAATTAGATAATTATTTATTTGTCTCATTATAAAATTATACTATATCCTCATATGATGAGTATGTTTGGGAGACTTATTCCCTTTGAAATATTCGCATAAGACCATAAAAGATTTGATCCTATTTACTCTTTGTATCATGTGAATTGGTGAGGTTCTCATTCCTTATATGAGGATCCATTTATAAATTATAGCATACACTATATTAGATCATATCATTATGATACAAAATGTATAATCCAAAAACTAGTGAAATACTTAACATAAATTGACAATTTAATACATGGATAATTTAATAAACATGGTTTGTTTGGGGTGTTATTCTATATTTATCCTCAAAGTATACAATATGGTTATGTTCCCTAATTTATAATTTCTTAAATATAGTTCTCAAGGTTTATTTTAAACATTCTCTAATACCAACTGTAACAACCCCGATCCTAGTAGCCTAGAGTTAGTGGTTATTTTATTATAATTGCATAGATACAAGAGATCAGATCACCAAGGATCGATCAATTTAGTAGTATTAAATAACTATATACAAACATGGTTCCCTTATTACATTTGAAATTAAAAATAGAACAAAACAAATTAAAATAAACTACTTCTTTGACACTTATTCAAAAATTTCATCTTTATTACATGGGGAAGGAAAACAAGTAAAAGGGTGAGCTCAAATGCCCAGTAAGTGTTAGGTAGAATGAAATATAACTTTAATCGATAAGTATAATCAAAATTGTAAGGTATATAACTAAAAAACACATTATAATCAATAAATTAAGAATTAAAATTAATCCACATATTTTTTCACAGTGAAAAACTCATGGATAGTAATAGCTGAATACTAAATGATGAGAATGCTTGATTATTGGATATCATGTATCTAGAACATAAACCACTACTGTCAAAATGGTTTAAGTCTATGGGAAGAAACAAATCTTATTCTACATGGAGAAAATGAAATGGTTTTTTCACCAACTTATTTCATCTCATGAGATTATTGATGCATCGAGGGGCTATCCATAACCAGGCCCCACCCGTAGGGCTTGAATTAACTGGTCCCCAACCCTTAGAGCTCACATTAACCAATCCAAAACCTATGTAATACTAGTCCAACGAATTCCTAATATATCAAATAATTTATTGAAATAATAAAAATTATGCCTTATCATCAAATATCTAGATTAAATAAAAGATACATATTTATTAATATTTCCACAGTTAATTAAATAACTATCAAGGTAAAATCTATATGTAAAAGTGGTATACAGATTATAAAATAATAATATCCCGGAAAAAAATGATTCAAAAGTGGAAATATTCATTATTCATGATAAATAATTTCCAACACTAATGAAAATATGGAAAACAAATTGTTTTAATAAACTTTAGGAATGAGCCATTTCAGTGTGGTTTAAGAGAGAATGTAAAAGATAATTTAAAAGAGAAAAATTGGAATAATTGTTTGTATAAAACTAGAAATGAACCAATATATTTTGTCATGATAAAAATATTTATTTTATAAAAATATTTGGGGCTTAAAACAAATTATTGATTGTACTTGAAAATGGGTAAGAAATTGAGAATTTCCCTTTATTCAGGCTTGCTTATCATAAGGAATTGAGAAGGGAATCTTTTAAAAACATATATTTTTCATACTATAAGTATGGATTTTTTGGATACATAATTTTATAACATATAAATAGAATATATAATAATTATATAAAAATAAATAAGAGTTACATTGGGGTAAAGAGGGAGAAATAATAACCCAAAGGGAAAATGGGGGTTTAGAGAGAATCCCTTACCACTTTATCATCAATCGAATCATATGTCCCATAAAATTGATAATCATAAAATTAAACATTTAATACCATAAATATATATGAATTCATTATATGATATATCAAAGGACCAAATACATACACCACACACAATAAATAAGTGCGGAATAAGGTATATCTCACCTAAATAAAAGTGAGTTAAGAAACCCCTTACAAAGATAATTCATTAGAGTGAGAATAAATCAATGAAATAATTATTTGTGAAAAATATAAATCCAAAAAAAATTATATATGTAGTATAAAATAATCATTGGTTATTTCAAACATATTCTTAGTATAACATAACCATTGACATAGATGTTTAACTCAATGAATGGAAATTAAGTTGGGAAATCCCTTATATTAGGTTTAACACGCTTCAAAAATGTATGAACCTCCTATATAGTGGTTTTAAAAATATGATTAACTTATGAAAAAATCATATTAATATTTTTTTATCATATATTATCCCCTTATAACCTCTTATAACTCATTAGTCAATGATATTTTGATATTACCTTTGTTTTGGGTGTTAACTACTTAATTTTCCCATGTTTGTCTTATCATGTGATTCATTGTTATCTTTCATATGGTATACATAAAACATCTCAAGAATAACATTAATGACATAAATATAATATTTAATCATTAAATATATTTTTATTAGCATTATTAAATGTTGAAAATAAAAAATGAATTACACCACTATGTGGAGAAGGTAAGTCATATGTATGGACGTGTGGTGCTTTTATTTTTTGTAAGATGGATAAAAGGTAGAATATGGTTATTTCATAGTCATAATAAAATATCAGTATATATATATGATTTTGGATTTATTATTTTATAAGGGAAATAAAACATCAGGAGGAAGTAAAAAAATAAATGAATTCAAATAGTTGGTAAAAATAATTACCTCTTCTTCAGCAAACTTACTTTAGATCTCTTATTAAAGGATATAGATATGGTATTTATAAAAATCCAGGACCACCAGAACTTGGATAAGGATGTTAACATGAGAAATGGGCAGTACTTGGTTGAGATAAGAGGCTCAAGATAGTGAAATGAAATTAATTAAGGAGTGCCCTTTTATAATTGAGGTGAGGAGATCCCTTAGAAATTCTCAAAATATTTAATTATAATAAATGAATTTTCTATCCAAATACAACCAAATGGAGAAGGATTCGAATATAAATGATATAAGGATTTATTTTAATCATCCATTAAATTTTTTTTGTTTTTTTACTTTAAACCTTATCATTTTGATTGAATTTAGTTAACGTAATATGTTTTTAATTATGGTAATAATTTATTTATTATTAAAAGGTGGTAATTTTTTATTATTAAATGTAAATTGAACCATAAATTAATACTTTATAATATTTTAGACCAATTAATTTTATTTTATTTTTTTAATGATTTTTTATTGTTTTTACATAATTTTATAAAATATTATTTTTATAAAATATCATTAGTGTCAATTTTGACATTATTCATCACTTTGGCATTAAGAAAATCAGGACAACTAGATAACTTCGAACCAATATATTTTATAAAAAACTAATATTTCATAATAATCCATAAAATTATTGTATAACCTTAATTAATTCAAATTATATTTATTTAATATTATTAATATCATTTATTTGATTGTTTCATTAATAAAATAATTAATGCATCATCATTGTATAATCATTTAAAGTAATTATTTCTTCTATAAAAAATAAAAATATAATATAATGATATATATAATTCTTTTATATTCCAAAATAATACTTATAGTTGAATATATCTTCTCATTGACATCATAGTAAAAATAATATAGTTTTTAAAATATGAATGTGACATCTTTGTCTTTTCTTTAAGTAAAATATTATTAATATCATAACCTCTACCAAATTTTTCCCAAAAATAATATATATATATATATAATGAAAACAAATGTTTATTAAGTTCAACATTTATTCTTAGATTTTTTGAAACCTTCATTTTTCTTCGTGTGGACACATGAGTGATATATAATACAAAGAAAGTGACATTTGTGATTTTCTTTAATTTAAATAATATAAAAGTAATGATTATGGAAAAGTGTCCATTAAATAAATAATATTATAAAATTAGGTGTTAAGTGTCGAATATAAATCATCCAATAAAATTTGGGAAATTTTTTGTGTAATTTTATAATCCTTATCACTTTATTTTTAACCTAAATTACCCAATTTAGCATTTAATCTGCTAACAAAATTTACAAATATTAATATTCATATTGGTAAAAAATAAAAGATTTATGTTTACTAAATTTATAAATTATGAATTTAAATATGAACTCCATTTTTTAATATTCAAAAAATATAAGTGACAGGATTTAATTTAAAATTAAACTGATAAAATGCAACTAAAAATAATTTTTTAAAAATGCATTATTAAGCCCAAAAATATAATTATACAAAAATATGGTATAATGATGAAATAAATTATATTATTTGCTAATAAAAAGTTTTTTAGTAATATTTATATCAATTTAAAATCTTAAATTGGTTTTTAAAATAATGAAATTAACTATTTTATAAAAAAAACATTTTTCACTATTCACTGGAAAATAAATATTTTCAGAAAAATAAAAAAAACTTGACCATAAGCTAATATTAAAATTATGATTTTAAAAATAAATTTTATTTTTTTCAATATAATTTATAAAATTTTCACAATTTAGTTTTAAAATAAGTGCACCATTAAAAGGTGGTAAACTGCCTTTAGAAAAATATAGCCTTTTATGTGTAAAATTGGATTTATTTTTAATCTTATGATTATAAAATAATTTTTATGAATTTCAAAATAATTTATTGAATATATATTTATAAATTTAATAATGTGTTTAATACTATTCATTCCTTCCAATTTAGCAGCTAGGTTATAACGGTCACATTTCAAATAGTATATCAAAGTTTTTAAACTCATTGTTTCTTCCAATATAAGCTATCTAAGATGTTAAATTTAAAAGATACATACCGTAAAATATTGAGGTTTTATACCTTTTATGTAAATGATATATCCTAAATAAATCCATTTCCATGGTGTTCTATAGGTAAGTTCAATTTCTGGAAATTCAAAGGAAGAGACATTGAGCACATAGGTAGATGACACCAGTATGCAACCTTCTTGATTAGAGATATCATGATAAATGGATTATATTACACAGTAAGAATTCATATGAGGTATTATGTCATTGTGGCATTAACTTATTTCTCTATGGGTTCCTTGGCATGTTTCTAGATGCTAGCCTTGGATTTTAGGATGCTTCGCCTAATGCCACTAAGAAAGAGGCATGGAGGGTCACATGATAAATTTATCTAGAATCACATTTAAATAATATATTTTTATTTATTATTTAACTATTTGAATAAATATCATTCTCACATTTGGTTTAAAAATTATTCATGTTCTCTTGATCGTATATATTTTATCATAAGTTATTCGAGAAAATATTATGTGAGAAGAATATTTAATAAATATTTATTTTCTATATAGTAAATAATATTATTTATTTATTTATTGGATAATAATTTAGTGAAATTTATTAGTTAAATAAATATTCATTATTCAAGGCATGATAAGTGTTACAGAGGAATGGAAGACCAATTTAAATATTCCGATCAGAAATAATATATATTGAATATTATTTGAATAAATAATATTTAATTTAATTTTCGAGTTTAATGCAAGTAAAGAAATAATGTTATTATTATTATTATAGATAAGGGGTTCTGTATGGATTACAAAAAATAATAAAATTTGTGTGTCTAAATATTATTTTATAACTCTTATGGTATATAAACTCAATTATATTATTTTCTTAAGAGTTCCAATTCATTTGTGTTGTGTACAACAAGATCCGTAGAAAATTCTCTCAAAACCCTAGAGATACCCCTCTCCAAGAACACTCTAAAGAATGGAGAGTGATCCTCCTCCACCACTACTCTCACAACTAGAGAGATCAAATATAACCCTTCTATGAAATTATTCTCAGATAAATCAAAGGCAAAGAATGGAAGCATTTGGATCTATAGTACTAGCACCTAAAGATTCCTACGATGACATTTGGAGGTTATTGGAACACAAGTGGATCACCAATAGAGGGAATCTATTCTTGATTCCTATAACACAATAATGGTAAGATGTAGATATTATTTTAGATCCATCAATGAATAAATAATTTCTCATAAGTTAATTATTTAATTACTTAAATTAATTATAAATAATATGTGACGATCTTGCGCTTTAGTTCCAGTGTTTATACACTATCTATATTCTTTGATTCAATTATATTGTTCATTTCATGTAGCGTCGTGTAAATTTTGTATTAATCATTTATCATGATAAAAATCAATGTTGGGAATGCCCCATATGACACTTAGATTGCACTTAAAACCTTCAAAACCTATTTAGCTCTTATAAAACTTGAATTGTCAAGTTTTTGTTATATCACTAAGAGGGGGGAGGGTGAATCAGTGATGTTAATTTTACAATTTATTCTTTTAATATCAACCTCTTTTATTGGTTTATATATTTATACTTTATTATTTAATATCTCACCTATCTTGTATATAATAAAATGAAACCATAGAAAAGAACATGATGATTTTTACAAGGTTCACCCTAAAGGAATGTGACTACATATTTGTTGTGTTTGGGAAAATTATGATAAATATATTTTCTCCAAAAAAGACGATTGATAAAAAATATATACAATCTATAAAAATTCCTAACAAAAAAACTCCTATAATACCTGATCACTCATGATTATGGTGGAAGGATATCTCTTGAAAAGTTCATGTTGTCTCATGATTGAAATTTTATACCAGCATCCCACCAGTTGATCTATCTCCCAAAAAGATCTAGTTTTTTATACTATCATCCCGCCAGTTTTTGATGGACTTCCCAACCAACTCTAGAACATGTCTTCAATTTATTATGTCTACTAATGTAGTGTGGACATTTTCCTTGATCTTATTCAAGTCCATGCAATCAAATATTATTCAAAATAACATCTATCCCTACTCAACTTAAATATCCTAAAATAATATTTCTAGGAATTATCACTATAAATAGTTTTAATATCAATTGTTTCAACATCCAAAAAATGTAATTTTTATTTTCTAATATGCTTCACACAACTGACTATGATACTTAGTTCAAACAGTAGTTCATTATTACTTCTAGTTCTTCTCAACTACTCAACCCACCTTTTGATGATTTTATACTGATGCTTCAGA
Organism: Viscum album; assembly: GCA_963277665.1. Lineage (NCBI taxonomy): Eukaryota > Viridiplantae > Streptophyta > Magnoliopsida > Santalales > Viscaceae > Viscum > Viscum album. The sequence continues at coordinate 1,841,783,487 of OY728157.1, read as the reverse complement.
TATTTTAAGTCTATTTTAAATAATAATTGAAATCAATGCTTTTAAAACTCACACAATAAAAATGTTCACTATATGGAAAACTCACAAATTAACTCCATGTGTGATTCTTCCCACTTCAACTTCAAAAATCCTTCATACATGCAAGATGAATTGCATGTTCTCATGGTATTTCATTCATGTAATCATGAATATTTACATGAGATTTTAACTTATTCACATATAGAATTATATGTGGTGTCTTATTCTTCTTTGTGCAAGTTATAGTATGAATAAAACACCTCATGAAAGTATAGGATTACTTTATAGATACCTCAACAACTTCACATACATGAACCTACACGCAAACAGAATGAAAAAGAATGGTTTGAATAAGGAATTATCACAGATCTATATATATGAATGGAGAACTCACTTTCTCTCTAAAAACTATCTATTTTTTGAAATATTACTCATCTTCAAGTTACGTATTGAAAATGGTGAGGATTTTGGTATTTATAAACAATTTTAGTTGACATACCACACTCAATAGACATAGTAAACCATTCAATCCATAGAATTACTTCATCCTTCGTAGTGGATCATTCGATCTTCATTAACTTTATCCACTTAGCATGAGCCCTGGTTTGAAATATCGACTTCTCAGTTGGTATTTCATTCCTTTGTGGATCCAAAAATAAGAACATCCTGAATTTACAAATGAATCTACCTTTTCATGCTCCTTCATGAATTTTTGGACTTCATCTTAGCCCATACAGAAGAATTCACTACATAGTTATCACCAGTTGATATGATCTCCACTTTGTAGCTTCTTTTTTATGATCATTCATGATAATCACATGAATAAAGATTCTTTTTTATGGTTTCTTTTCTCTCAATTAGTATCTTGATCACCAATAATTTTTTTCGTGGTGTAGATGAGCATGGAATCATAGAAAACTATAAACCCTAGAAACCTAAGTATGAAGATGACATGATGCATACGGTTTTGTTTCATATCATCAATTAAATTATTTCATGATATGTATTAAAAAATAAAAAACACACAGCACAAATAGATTACACATAATAAATTCTCATATAATAGATCCTCTTAATATACTATAATACACTCTCTATATCTCGATCAGGATCATCCAATGTTTATTCTTCCCAGTGGCCTCCCATATTTACCCACATGTGAGCTGCTAAGAACCCATCCCTATATTCATGCCAACCTGCATACACTATGCTTCTTCTGTATGTCCAATGAATGTGTTCGATCTCACTATGAACCTCCTTTATATATACTTGGGCCGAAAGAGGTTGAGCTATCTCTTGATGCTACTTTTGGTGTCTATGGTTGATCTAGCTCCCTTGGATAGCCTAAGTTCGCATATTTTTTTATCAAATCTCATTGAAAACACTTAACCAAAAACTAAAACTTCATGTCATACAATTCTATCAAGACACTAATACTCATATTCTCAAAAATAACCAACATCATCTGAGTGTAGATCATATACCCATTTTTTAGAACAAATAAAACACAAGGATGGATTCTTCATTCAATAGACCATGTTCTTATTAATAAAAAAAGGTGTTTTTATAAAAAAAATACTAACACACATGTAATATTCACTAAGAAAAACACTATAATCATGGAAAGTAACACTGAGTTTTCTTTACATGTATTATTGACAACAATTACAACTTCATTCTTTACTATCCCACTTCGGTTATTCATAATTCATAGAATATGACACCCTGTGTGGGCTCTAATTTGAAGGTCGTTCACTACTTTCATAAGGTAAAATATAAATTGAAAACCTCGTGTTAAAGTAATAAGTTTTATAGGGAATATAATAACCTATAAAACCCAAATTCATCATTAAACAAGAAATAAAACAATTATTGGTTCCATTCTTGGTCACTCACACACACTTTTCTATACATGTATACCATACATGACATGAAACTCATATTAAATAATATAAGAAATTTGGGACCACCTACCTCAAACTTGTAGATTCTAAATCATCTAATATACTTATGTGATTTGTCCTCAATTAGTGAAAATCCTTAATTCAAAGAAAACCCATGAATTTTGGGTTTTTTCTGAAAAAAAAATATATAGTGAATAAAATCAATAATAGTTGAGAGTGAAGACTTAAACTCACCTATATTGATCAACTAGGAAAAATATCATGCTAATAAAATAAAAAACAAGGGATATTTTACACTTAGGAGGATAGAAAATAAGGGATATTGGAGGTTTGGTTGAGAAACTGGAAGTGAAGAAGGGGTTATATTATAATATAATTATTAACTTAAATTTAATTTAATTTTTAAAAAATGAAATAAGGGGCCTCTGGGTACCCAGTCCAATTATCCTAGATACTCACCTAAAAGACACCAGGTTTTTAGTTGACCACTTGGGCTTACCCCCTACTGGTTTTAGCCACCAAGGACCTAATACTAGGCTATTGGGGAATGGTTCTATATGCCACGCTAGAAAAAAATTATCATAGAGTCAATTTTATCTAATTATGATCCTAGTACTCTAATAATCACTTAAAATATATATAAACACTAAAATATATGAATAATGAAAAATAATAATTATAAAATTCATACCTCAGTATGTGGGGGTCATTACAGATATCTTAGGAGAAAGTAGTATATTGGTTTTTTCAGTGACCTTTATCAATCTCACGTGGAAGAGTGTGAATATACTAAATCAGTAGAGAAAAGGTTTGCATTATTTATTAATTTTATTTAATAAAAAATGAATGGAAATATGTTATGTAATAAAATAATTTTGTTTTATTATTTTCACTACATTTGGGAAAATGTTTCCCCCTATAAAACCCTTTGATGGTTACACATAAAGGTTATGTGAATGATAATTTGTTTTATTATAAAGTTTTTATTCAATATTGAAATATTTCATATGATAGTTTACCCAAAATTTTTTAGATTATAACCAAAAAAATTGGTTAAGGTTTGACAAGTTTTTATATATAATAAAACATAATATTAATTATTTGAAAAGTTTATGAGACTATAGTAAAATTAGGAGAGTGAAAGATATATGTTCACTAAACACCATATCATAGGTTATGATATGGGTCATATTACTCCACATGATATGCTTAGTTTTAGTCATGCAATATGAGATATCACATTAGATGATATAGGATATCACACTACTTCCTTGTTATGTTTTCTTATTCCACGTAAGTTATCATGTGTATGTCTACTACATTTTTTGATGATGTCTTAAGAAGTATTTAAACATTCCCTACTAAATGTGAACATTAATTTTAATACTTATATATATTTTAAAAATATTCTATAAAAGTTATAATGTACTAATTTAAATATATTGATCATTTGAGAAAATTTTGATTATTTTGGAGGCTCCTTCATTTATTGTAGTAAAGTTTTATAAAAGTATTTATGACATTATGTTATAATAAAAGGGGTTATGACCTGGATTTTTTTTTATTAATGTTTGTTGAATTGAGGTGACATGATAACTATTTATTAGATCCTTGTCACTTTAATTATTTATTTTTAAAAAATTATAATTTCTATATTGATTGGATTCTTCTCACTTCACTAATTTATGTTTTGACAATTAAAATTTCTTATTTATTTATACCCACCAACATGATTTTTAAAAATAATAAAGAACTTTCTGCACTTTTTATAAAAGAAAATAATTATGTTGAATTTACTTATATATTATTTAATTAGTTATTTATTTATTTACTATTCATTAATAATTTATATTTTTTATTTTTTATTATTATTATGGTTATATTCTATTCTAATTCTATTTTTAATGTCTTGATATTTTCACAAAGTACAAATTTAGAACATAAATTCTTCCAGTTTTTACAAAGTCTTACATGCTCAAGTAGTGTATTATAAAGTTTTTTTGGAAAACTAAAATGTCCTATGTGATTTATAAAAATATTACATTATAGTTTTAAAATCATTATGATTCACATTATATTTAAAAGTATAAATTCTTATGAGTATCTAAATATTTTACTTGATTTTTAAAGTCTTACAAGTTTTCAAGTGTTTTACTTGATTCGTTTTAAAATTATTAAGAAATCATTTCAAATGTATTATAGAAATATAGATTTAAAAAAAACTCAAATGTATTATGAAAATATTTAATGCGTTATGAAACATAAAATCCTTATAGAAATATTACATGTCTTACGAAATCAAATATCATGTGAAATAAGAGTCTTACACTACTCTGTAGTGAAATCTTATGCTTTGTACTTGGGATTTTTCAGGAGATTTAATTTTTAAATTATTATCTATTTTATATTAATTATTTTTATTTTTATTTAAATAATTATCTATTATTGATTTATTCATATTTCAATATTCAAATTTAAATGTTTTCAAGAAATAAACTAAACTATGTGATTTATGATATTACTCAAAGTAGTGTGAATATGATTGCAAGGAAAATTATTATGGTATTTATTTCAAAGGATTGAATAACTCTAAAGTTGTTTTATATTTCAAGGATGATATTTTGGAATGTTTTACTATGTATTATTGATTTATAATTAGTAGATATAACTATGTAGGGATCATTTTTAATGATATTATTATTCATTTTTAATTATTCTAACCATTATTATGTGTGTGTGTGTTGTAGACTATTACTTAATGTAATTTGAAGCTATTACTGATGTACTTATATGCTAATAATATGATGATACTTGATACAACTGTGTAAATTTGATTTTAGAAGAATGTAATTTTTCAACAATAGTCAAGAAATAACACAATAACTTTCATGATCATTACTTACTTATTCTTGTAATAATTTAGGGATTGTTCAAAGGCTAGTTGAACTGATACAACTATTATACCACATCTGCTCTTGATTGGTGTTTGAGTTCTTTATTATATCTCCTAACTTTTATCATGTTTTTTATTTGTCTTTAGTTTATGTTTTTTTTTCATAAAATGAATTTTTTGTTTCGTTATACCTTTATAAAATTTATTCTTTGTAATTGGGTTGTGACTCACCTTTAAAATTCAGGTTGGGTCGTGGTTGGGCCTCTACTAGAAAATGTAGTATATAATTTAGTTGTGACTCCCTTTCAAAATTTAGATATTTTAGTGAATACCATACCTCTCAAGGAGTGTATGGGTGTAAAGAGTGGATGTAAGATCACATTGATCCAAATTAATGTAAAAAACATTGTGTTCATATTTTATTTTCAACTACTTAAATAATTTTTAACAAAAAAAATAATCTATTCTATTCACCCCTATATACCTTTTGAATATCTTACCATATGGTCCAAAAATTGGAATCAGAGTTCATACCTTTAAGAGTTATATTTAATTTATATTTTACTTGATACCAAAACATTTTATTTCAAAACTTTATCTCTATTAAACTTTTTTTTTGCTAACATGTTCCTGGGATTAATAGTTTAAGAGAAATATCTCTCTAAGATGGTAGGTAAAAATTCAAATGAAAGTTGGATTCCTTATAAACATCCTTTATTTTATGGGAATGGATATAGATATTATAAATCTATAATGAAATCTTTCTTTAAACAATAAATCCTTAAAAATTATACCACAATGGAAAAACATTATAAATTACCTGAGTCAAACCATGATACTCTTACTAGTGATGATGCAGATAAGTATATTCTAAAATATAAAATCATGAATATTTTTATTATGAAATTAATATATGTTTTTTTATTCATGTTCCTATATTTAAAAATAAAAATTATATTTAGAAAATTTTAAAATTTACACACTATGGTGTTGATAAATGGAAAAGAGCTATGCTAGGAATGTTGTGGGATGTGTACCAAGACATTAAGGTGGGATAAAATGAAAATATTAATGAAATGATTGAAAAATTCACTATCCTTGTGAATGAAATGAGTTTTCTAGTAGAACCATTGGACAAAACTAATATGTTTGAAAGAGTATTCATATCTCTACCCAAGAATTAGCATACCAAAAATGATTCCATTGATGAAAGAAATAATTTCAATTAATACACTCTTTATGAACTCATTAGTTCACCTTTTCAATATGAACTGGAGTTGAAAAATTTATTTGAGAATAGATAACTGAGAAGAAAGGTATAGATTAAAATTTTAGAATTTTTTTTCATATGAATATCTTTATTCTAGGTTATAGAGGAGTGAAAGAGAAGAAGTATCTCAACTTGTGACTGGAGTCTACAAAATATTGAAAAGAAATAAAGGTTTTAAAAACATATTTAGAATAGGCTCTAGAAGAGATGATCCCATAGTAAATATGAAGGGTGATACTAATTCTAGTTATAATACATTAGATGTTACATGTTTTCAATACAGTAAGAAATGAAAAATCAAACCAGCCTTTCCAAGATTAAAGAATTAAAATAAGTATAAAATGTTTAAAAAATATAGTGAAAAAAAATTTAACTACAATCTGGAGTTATGCTGAATAATCTGATTGTAGTAAAGAATCTGGAAATGAAAAATATTTGGTTAACTTGTGATTCATGGAATATATTAATGGGGTTATTGATTCTAGTTTTTATTCAGGATATTCTAATACTAATTCTAATTTTGATAAATTTATTTTTGATAAAAAAATAAATAAATTAAAATATTAAGAAGAGATATATTTAGAATTATTAAATTATATAATTAACTCAAAGACAGTAATAAGAAAATTATTGAGGAAAACAAGGCACTTTTACAAGAAAATGATACGACTAAAAATATTTCTTCTATTTTAAATGAATTTTTTTTGAACATCTAAAGTCCATTCAGAATATGAATGAAAAACTAAAGAATTAGATTGATAGTTTAAATAAAAATTTATCAACATTTTTTCATGGAAAAAATAGTTATGATAAAATGATATATTAAAATAAAATTAACATAAATATATATGGAATTATATTTGATAGGATATTAGCTCATATGTACAAAAATTTATTTACAAAAAAAATAAAAGGAATAATCTCTATTGTTATTTGTTTTATATTTTTGATGAAGGGACATTATTCAAGTGAATGTTCACTTAGATTTCCACAATATTTGGTACTCGCAAAAGCTCTTATTCTATATATTTATCATCCATGATACCTATAAATACTTTTTAAAATCGGTATGGGTGCCTAAAATAGTTTTACTAACCCTATTAGGCCCAAAATTTGTAACACCCCAACCAAGGAGACCCTTAACCTGTGCTACGGGCAGGAAGGTCATTGGGCCTTAGGTGCGCCTCCCCATATGTTAAAGGCTTCCGAGTAGTAGTGAGGGTATATTAAGTGACATTGAGGATATTATACCCTCTAGTGATAATAATAATAATAATAACAGTCATTATAATCCAAGTTCTAGAGGTTATTGACAAAATACATTGGAGTAATACTTAAATTAAGTGACAATAACATGCAAAAAAAATAAATATACATACCAGATAATGTATATACTTGTCAGGATAGTCATATAAAAACATGAAAGATATCCCATGGGATGATCGTATAAAAATGTATACAAAATCTCAAAGGGACTCTAGCTCATCACAGAAGAACCACTTAGTCCAAATTCTATGCACCTCGGAACATCAAATATCACCAAGGTCTAGACTACAAGATCGATTTGTTTCCTACACTGAAGGCTATAAATTATGCATGTCTCCTGAGGGGCCCATGAAGGGTGTGAATATAAACTTTTTAGGCCACCACCAACATACTTCTTTCTTACATCCATATTTATACTAGTGTAAGGGAAAAATAAATAAATAGAACATATGAACATATCACATAAATTGCTTCTGTTATGCTCAACATCCATAAGGGAATGTTTATATTCTTTGGTGAATTCCGTATTGCAATGATTGATCCATAGTCAGTTATACCATAATTCACCTTTGTTCTCTATCCATTTCCATATTGCATGGAACCATGTGCTAACCAACTCCAATTTCATGTCCTATCAAGTCAAACTGATGTCCCATCAGTTTTCCCATAATATACAGAAAATTCATCAGACATCCATCATTTAATTCATATTTGGCTAAATAGGTTGATATCCCAAGGAATAGTGATATTTTTCCTTCCACTAACCCATCAAATCATACACAACATCACATCAAGAATCAACCCCAAACTATTGGTCTCTCACTATCCATTGTGGATTTCTAAAATAGGTGCCTCTTCCATAATTGATGGACATCACCACCGCCTATGATTCTATGTCTATAGAGGCCTCTACCCACATTGAGTGTTCAAAACCACCGCACTGAGGCTTAATTTTCTATGCACATGACCCCAATGTTGATTTCATCCAACAACAGTTATCATAAATTCACCAAAAACCTAACACACACCTCTAGTGAATCTCTATCTTCACATGGGAACCATTTCACCCAACCACAACACTATCCACCACCAACCACCTCAACCTAATGATCCACCTCCCCACAAATCTAGTGATAATTATGACCAATATCTCATGGTCCATACCCAACACATTCCCATATAATTCATATAGACATAGGTTTCATTTAATTATAATAAATAACCGTAACATCCTACCATTCTAATGTGGAAACACCATTTCATACCTATCATTCCATTCAAGGCTCAAACATATTTAAACAAACATGATATTTCCATTTTTAATCTCCCAATAATAATATAAAATAAAAAAAATTAATAATTTTTCACACCCATACCACCCCCACTCACTTCGATATACTATGAATTCCATAGTAAATGTATAAATTAAGGGAAATCTATGAACCACCTACCTTATACCTGTAGACATCCTCCCATTGAAGATCAGCCTCTGATTCAAGATGAAATGATATAAAATGGGTATCCATACAAATCCCCTAGAAATAGAGAATATTATATTTCATAGAAAAATTATCTAAATTCTAAGATAAAAGAATTAAGTAAGAAATAAGACTAGTATTCTTACCACTGGATATTCAATGGGATGAACAATGATTGAATCAGAGATCAAATAGAGGAGATTAAAATAAACCTAGGAGAAGGGAGGATCTCCCATGTTTGGTGGTGTTATGAGAACCGGGATAAGAAATAAAGGGTAAAAGGGTTAAAATAAGGGAGTTGAAGAATTGTAATTTCACCCTTTTAAAAGGGCCACATGGTTTGGTGGCACAGTTTTGATAACTATGTGCCAACTATGTGGTTCAATTGTCTAAATGGCCACCCCCTTTCACAGTTAGGAGCACGGTTTGTCAAACCAAGAACATCCCATGAGGTCACCTATGAAATTTACTATAGGTAACTCACATGTATTTTTTCCCCTAGGTGAATGTTTTTTCAAACCATGTCCTAGTACAAATGGGTTGTATGATTTGGGGTCCATGATTAGCACTATTTGTGCACCCAGCGTTGTGTCTCCTGATGTTGGTTTTTTTATGCCTGACACATCCAAAACCGAAATGAAACCTTGAGACACTTATTAGGACTTAATCCTCATATAAAAACAACACATTAATATGTTTTAACACAAAAAATTACATCCTGAATCTCAAATAATAAGTTGGAATATTCACCAATTAAAAGTTCAAATTTCATTGAAATTTATCAAGCTTCTAAAAAACCTAGTATGTTACAACCTCCCCACCTTACAATAGCTCATCCCCAAGCTATTTGGTCACAATCTGAGATGATATTAAAAATACCCATTTCATAACCATCACCTCAGACTACCCTGACTAATCACTCATGGTCAATTCCTCTTATGGCTCTCCCCACTTTAGGAATTACCTACCTGGTCACTTCCTAACCCAAAATTTTTGAAAATATCAATGGTACCACCCATACCATACTTCATACACACACATCCCCACATGACTTAACATCATTATTACATCTCATCAAAAGCTTATCTCATAGTCATGTCACATATGATGCCCATGAGTTTTTGTATCGCAAGTGATTCCTGAAAGTTCTGTATCACACCTGATGATCAAAAGATCTTACATTATATACAATTTCCATATAAGTCCCCTAATTCCAATGCATCCAATGGTATTCATGCAACACTCAAATTCTCGTGTATTAACTAGCACCTAGTTAATTAAACCACCACATTTGAACCTCGTTCACCAATATCTATCATTCCAAAAAAAAATAAACATGACCATGCTTACGGAGTACCTCTAACCATCATCAGCTCCCTGGCCTGCTTTGAACCTATTATCTCAACCCCATACACCTAGCTTAAATCCCAACTACTTAAAATTTTACCTCCATGTGGAGTTTTACCCACTAACATCCACTAAACCCACTTATAGGTACCTCTTTCCCTACCATGACTTATATATGTAGTAGTGTCATGGATACCCAATCCTAGTATTGCTACCAATCCTACCTAAAATATCATAGTTTAACCTAGTCCATGAATCCTGTATTTCTTGGAAATCTTCTGAAAAAACCTATCCATATGTCCCATATTTATGTATGCTTGGTACCCCTTTTAAGTCTTCTTATACTAAGTAAAAAACATGACCTAGCTTCCCATAATGGAATAACACTATCAAAGACCCACTCCTTAGTAGATTCCACAAGTCCTTGACTTGATTTCCCTACTGAGACTCCTCACAACCTCTCTTTTGGAAACCCAAATCACCACTACTTTACCCACCTTCCACTACCACCTTTATTGAATAATAGTTTTCCATTAAGTTCCCCTAAACTATCAATTTCTGATTCACCACCTTCCAGAATGAGGTTAACCTAAATATGTTCACCTGAAAACTAATGGAATTCAGCAAGCCATCCCCAAACCATCTCACCTAGGAAATATCATCACATTCCAAAGAGGGTGAAAAACAAGATAGGTCTGTGAACTTCTTAGAATAGTCCATGACTATCGTATCTCTCTATTGTAATTTCATGAACTCATGAGATTGATTTTCTCTCAAAATCTCTAGGGAAAATTTCTCAAAGAACCTAGTCTCACATTCATTACAAGTCAGTACCACATGCCTTCCTGCTTGTACCTTTACATCCTAACAATGCTTCATAGGTCCCTTGAGCATATACATCGTTAGCTTTACTCTCTTCCCTTGGAGTGTCTTGATCTGGTTGAATATTGTTTGCACAGGAACTATCCAATACTCTACTTTCTATGGTCCTCCCTCACCCTAGAACAAATGAGGGTGATGTGACTGAAATTCCAACATCAAGTAATCCATGGAGGGATAATATCCCTAATATAACCATTCAATACCATGTATAATTCACACTAATCTCATCTTGAGATGCTCATCTAGCTATGTCCCAACTTTGATACCTATTACGGCTATTTTTCTGCCTTGTAACCTCTATATGTGGCTTATTCTCACCCCAGACCTCAGGGGCCTCAACTAGTGAATGCTCTAGTGGCACCATATCTCTTCCCTCCTAATGATAAATTGGATCATATCTAGGTGTAATCACACTAACAATGAAAAAACAAGATCAATATCAATAACAGTCTAGATATCACAAATATGAAAATTTGTAATAGGAAGGGCATCTCACAACCCTTAAAATTCCCTACTGCCCCCATATCACATATCATCTGGCCACATGGACCATTACCTACCCATATCAGAGTCAGGAATCACATACCATAAATCATCAGTCTCGGATTCTTGAGTAGAACACAACCAATAGGATATACAGGAAAACATGTTTTAGCCAATTGTTTAAATTTTAAATAGCTCACCCATTTACTTTATTTCTACCTACCCATATCAGAGTCAGGCTCCACATACACCATACATACATTGGGTCACATTCCAATATCGAAAGAAACCACAAACCTAGGCTAGATGAGTAAAATTCCACCAAGATACTATGTATTAAAACATTATTTATCTTGTTTCTACCACTTTAAATTGCCCAACCCCTTTTATCGTATTCTACGTTCCAAGAAATGATCACAATAACATACATATTTCATGTGAACCAAATATTCTATCATGATTCATGAATTATCTCCCCTTACCATACCAGGCTAAGGGACATAATCTCATAACCTGTAACATCACATCCAAGTGTGTCACTCGAGGTGAAAAATTAATCAATGCTAAAATTGTAAGAAAGAATATTACTTTTCCCACAATTGGAAACTCGGTTTATCCCTCATAGGAATGATCTATTTACTAATCTCTAAAAATGTCTTAGTCTAATTTCTACCATAGTCCAAATAACAAACCATTTTTAAAACCCTCCTTTAATACCACTTGGAAACCATCCGAATGTTGTTTCCACTTTTAACCAACATAACCGCTATGATACAACTTGTAACACCTTGACCCAGAAGCTAATTTACCTTTTCTTCAGGTCAAAGGGACGCTAGGCCTTAGGCATGCCTCCCTATACAGCAATTTTTTTCAACTAATAGTGAGTGTCTATTGCGTGATATTGGGGAGAATATACCCTATAGTGATAATAAGAATAATTATAGCGGTAATAACAATCCATGTTATGTAATTAATCAAAAAAATCAATGGAGGAATATTAAAATATTTATAATATAAATCCAAAAGAAATAGATATACATACCAGATAAAGTATATACATGTATTGACAGTCATACAAAAAACATGCACAATCACCCATGGTCCGATCATATAAAAACATACACAAATTCTCAAATGGAACCCCAACTCAGAATAGAGGAACCACCTGATCCAACTTCCAAAAACTCATCCATTTTATGAAACTTAGCACATCTCATCTCACTAAGGCCTTATCCATGAGATTGATCCTTTTCCTACAATCAAGGCTATAAAGTTTTCCTGCATCCTAAAGGTCCCCTATAGGGTGTGAGTATGAACTCAGTACGAAACCAAAAACATGTTCCTATATTAAATCTATATTTATAAAATTGTATTCAAAATATAAATAAATATCACATATGAACATATCATATATCACACTTTTATTTCACTCAAAAACCTAAAGGGGGCATTTATCTGTCTCATCTAGTATTGAATTAGAATGATGCATCCATAGTCAGACATATTAGAAGAACCCTTTGTTACCCATCCATTTCCATACCACATGGAACCATGTTCTAACTAGTTTCACTTTAATAACCTATCGAGTCAAACTGAAATCCCATCAGCACACCCATAATATACCACAAGTTCATTGGACTTCCATCATTTAAATCATCATCATATCAGTAGATCGACATCTCAAGGAATGGTGATATTATTCCTTCAATAGTCATGTCCAATTTGTCATAACATCATAGTGAGAATCATCCCCCAACCAATGCTATAACACCATTAACAATGGATTTCTATAGTGAGATCATACTCAATAACTGATGGTCATCACCATCCCCTATTTTGATATATTTATGGAGGTCTCCACCCATACCAATTGGACAAAACCACCTCACTGGGCCCTGATTCTACATGCACATGACACCAATGGTGATTTCTTCCAACAATGATGAGCGGAAATTCACTAACAACCTAATACACACCTCCTCTGGTGAATATTTTTCTCCATAATCAAACCACATCACCCAATCACTAAATTTTCCATAGCCAACCACCTCAACCTGATAATCCAAGTCACCTCAATTCCAATGATTAGCATCACCCAATATCTCATGGTTCATTCCCAACACATTCCCATGGAACTCACCTAACCATAGGTTCCATTTAATAACATGAAAACCCCATTTCATAGATATCATTTACTTCAAGGGTAAAATGTATTTAAACATAAATTATATTTACCTTTGGCATCTCCCATATAATAATAAAAAGTAAAAACAATTAAAAAATAGTCACACCCAGGCCACCCCACTCACACCTATAAAATACGAATTATATAGAAAACATATAAATTAATAGAAATATAGGAACCACCAACCATATACCGCATACATCCACTCATCAAAGAAAGGTGTCTAATTCAATCCTAAATAAGATAAAGTGGGTATCTAGATGGACACCTAGAAAATAGGGCATATTAGCTTGTATGGAAATAGATTTCTAAATAGAAAGAAAAAAAGAATAATGTGTTGGACCCAAGGGTGTTCATTGATGAAAATGGATTATGGTTTGTGTTTTTTGTCAATCCATAGTAGTTTGATCAAGGATTTTTCAAGACAAGTGATCTGATAGTACAGGCCGAAGTAGGTGTTTAAGGTGGCGCAGTTTCCCAGTATTTTCCAAATTTTTGGGCCTCAAAATCAGGATTTTTTTTTGCAAAGGATAATTTTCCACATAACAGTACACAATTCTAGGACCATAAAGGATAGTTTTTGGACCATATATGAGGTATGTGAGATAGAAAGGAAAATTGATAAAAGACATATTTTCACATAAAAATGTTATGCGGATCATGAAGTGTACTACGCGGACCACGTAGAGAAAATGGTTAGCGGGAATACTTCAAGTTCATGGGAGGCCAAAGGTATACGGAAGGCCCGTAGTTCATAGGATTTATTTTTGTTCATAAAATTGAGGTGGTGATTTTTGGATCTGTGAATGGATCCGTTCATAGAAGAGATCATCCACCGCAAAGAATTAATGGTGGTACACTGACCACGTAGGGAAGAATGGTTCATAGAAGGAGCATTGTATGTGGTGATGGATTTACCTCATAAAAGATTTGGGTAAAAAGGATTATTGATATTTTTAAATATATTTTCTTATATAAGTACTTCTAATCCCATCATTATTGAGAGATATTTTTTAAAAAAATCTGAAATAAATTGGTGAATTTCAAAGTGGTTCATGGGAAGAAAATTTCACGAAGGAAGTGGTTCGTAGGAAGACCATTACAACGAATAAGCAGTACATGGAAGAAGTAGTACACGGAAGAAATAATTTCATAGAATAAAAGGTAGTAAATGGACGCGGTATGCAGAAGTGGTATGTGGGAGTGGTATGCAGAATTGGGATGTAGAGACGGTTCATGGAGGTGGTACACTAAGGTGGTATGCAGAAGAGGTGATCCGCAAAGAACACACGCTACATAGTGCAGCGTATTTTGTAGACTAACTAGGTTTGTAGAGGAATAGTTTGTGAACTATCAATGCATAGAAAAGTTGATTACATCTACGGGTATAAGTGGGACTTTAACAGAGCATCTACCAATATTTAAGGATGCATACATTCATGAAAATATATGGACCTACAAGTCCATAAACAGTGTGTGGATTCCTCCCAAGGCATTGAGATAGGGGGAGTCAATGGAAGTGTTCTGAGGGACACAGTGAGCTATCCCTAAAATATTTTAAGGGTAGTGTGCCTAGAATAGAGTGATTGTGCCTAAAATTTTGTACTCCATGAATAGTTAAGTTATCACGACCACCTCCCCAAAATTTGTACCCCTCCTGGGCGGCAAATGTGAGAAGAGAGATAATGACCCCCGAGTCCCACCTCCAGTAGGCACCGGGTTGGTGACTAGAACATAGGGTATTGTAAACACACAAATGGGAGGCATTACCCTCTAAGAGAACACATGCAGAAGAGAGAGATAAGATATGCACCAACCAACTCTAACTAAGACTAAAATATAAAAGAAATCCCAAGTAAACATATGTAATGCCATGCAATAACTACTAAAATTGAAATAGAAAATTGTAAGTACCAAAAGAAAGTAAAAAACGGAAGAAACGATGATGCATGAACAGCTCCTTCAACCCCAAGTTAGTAGTAACCATCCTGATCTCCAACCTTCTCCAAGTGACCTAAAAAAAGTTTATATATACGTAGGGTGAATATAATTGTATACTTAGTAGGATCCTCCCTGAAGCCTCTCATTCAAAAGTAAAGAAAGCATGCTAAATCATAGTGAACAACAAGTGAAAATAACTCATCCTCTAAAAATGTATACTAAGTTCACAGCCTCACCATGGATACACTCACTGAGTATGTCATACAAGAGTATATAATATAATAAATAATATCAAGGGTACCCTGCTACTACTTCCCCAGTGGTTTTCCACTTTGCCCCAACTTCACATGTCTTAAGCATCTATCTCCAAAAAGGCTTGATCGTAGATACTTGGGAGAAGCACCACCACATTCACCTCATGTAGCATAACCACCACATCCATGTAACCAAAGTAACCATGTATTTTCTAGGATCCACCACAACTCGTATAACATGTATCATACATCGATCATTAAACCTCAAGAAATTATAGCCCATACACTGAGTAAGGATCCTCAATTAATCATATCTTATACATGTTACACCTATAGTAGTCCATAAGAAACTATATCCAGAATATATGTGTGTGAATAACCACAATCCATTACTACCCTATACACACATATATGGGGAAAACTAATTGTTGGCCTACCATCACTAGTAACTACCTAGAGAATAGAGCAAAGCCAAAGGGGGTAGCCAACCATCCATCCTCCCACTGAAATGTTGGAGAAAACACCCCCACCCCGAGGGCCAAAAATCCCAGAGGTGTTAGTTGCCCTAACTAACATGGTGGAGTAGCATATAGAAATACAAAATGTACAGAATATAATATAGCTTACAACCACACTATGGGAATAACCTAGACTTAGACACAACTATATCTAACGTCTCTTAGACTCCCGACTTCCACTGCTAAGACTAGGTATCCTATAAACAGACAACCATTTAAAGAGATTTATCATATTACTTCATCCCCTTTTAATCAGTTTCACTTTACATTAATTAGTTCCTTAAACATTAATTAACCATTTTCAATTCCACATTATAGTTCATTAGCATCACACCCAAAGTCCATTTTTCCTTTAAATTGAAACCTTAGAATTGTGTCCCAGCAAGCTCTAACCCCATGGGTAAACATCATTTATTCAATCATTTAATAATATAATTATTATTTTCCCATATTCCCAAGCATTATATAAAAAACTTATAAGTTACCAAAAACAAGGGGGCTAAACATGGTGAGTAGATGAACTACCCATCAAGTCTTTTCCACTTATAGGAGAAGCATAGACCCATCCTCCCTCAATAAGCTAGACATAGAAAGCACGTGGCATGCCCCGCACATCTTCACCTATTTTTGAAAGGATGGTAGAAAAACTAGCTTCCTCGAGTAATAGGGAAAGTAAAGAAAATAAAAAACAAAAAATATTCAGTAATCATCCAATCGTTCACATCCAACCTATTTCATTATCTCTGGTGTCCTTCCCGACACCCACATGCATAAATCGATGCATCCCTCCACTCTAGGTGTCAACTTCTACCACAAATAATGGGACTCACTACCCCCACATATCACATCATCCATCAAGGATCATAACATATCCCAAGTAGTAGGAGATAACAAAGCAACTGGTCACTTGGCCCTAAAAAGGCATTCTGCCCTCACACGCAACGAGTTCTCATAGCTCCAAGCATAAGGCTCTTGGCCTTTACAAGAAAGAGGTTAACTCAAACCCCTATGAGGAATTATCTTTTATCAAACAACCAGTTCTTTAATCTGTCCTGAATTAACCAGTTCATTATTAGTAGGTCCCAACTATGGGCAATCTAAATGGAAATATATCATAGCTATCACAAATAATTAAACATGCTTACTGCATTAATTTTATTAACATCAAATTACAACAAAAACAAACAGATTCATTTACATGACTCTATATCTTTAGCCAAATAATTATCAATTAATTCTGTCTTTCCATTCTTTACCAATTTCATTAGGAATGACATGCAAACAAGAAAAGCATAGATACCATACTATCTAGTAAAAACAATAGGTAATAACATATGATCGATACCAATTAATTTATCTTGTTCAAATATTTATTATGTCAATTACATTGTGATCCTTTGGGATAAAACATGATAAATCTATAGTTTCATATAACAGAATTGAGAGATTATGAATCCCCAACCTCAAAAGGTTTCTGATACTCTTTGCACGAGAACAGTCCAACAAAACAGATCACGATCACCTATCCTGGAGGACTGCATCCACCCAAGGATACAAAGGCACCAACACACTATCCAAAACCAAATAAATGTCCATTAGAAACATCGAGATATCATTCCATAACATGGAAAGGAGAAACAGAAGGATAGGAACCTTGAAAAAAGACAATAGATCATACCTTATATCGAAGATTGATCGATACTGCTTGGTTGCACCAAAACAGAGGGTGCGCTTACATTAGGAAGAACTTTTAGGGGAAACTATCAAAGGATTAAGTTTATATCACACCACTCCTAATAGAAGGAGGAAAGGTTTGAGAATCTCCTACCAGGAAATAGTAAGGAAGAACAAGGGAGGAAGATATCTTGGCCCTTTGGAGGATTTAACAGAGCATCATTTTAAGATACGCTGGATTATTCGTTTAAAGAGGATTGAATTAAACCATGAAATTTGACCAATTAAAGGCATCCAAACCCTTAGGAAAACTTATGTAGGAGTTATGGGCTTTGAATCAGCTTTAAATCCCTTAAAACAAGGATATTAATGCATATTTCGTCAAAGAAAACGTTAAATGGGAAAAACTGAAAAATCTGGAAAAAAAATAGACATTTGAAAAAGGAAATAGAATAGTTATAGAAAGATAGTAGATCTTCCTATCTAGAAGCACTATAGATATTACATTCTAGAAACATTGTAGATATTCTAGTTTTGAAACATTATAGACCTGCCATTTTGAAAACACTGTAGACCGACCGGTCTGGAAACACTGTAGACCTACCGTTCTGGAAACACTGTAGACATACCAGTCTGGAAACACTTTAGACCTACCATTCTAGAAACACTGTAACCTACCCATTCATGAAACACTGTAGACCTACCATTCTGAAAAAACTATAGACCTACCGTTTTGGAAACACTATTCACAGAACTAGAAATTTGGAAAAGTGTTGGGGATGAGTCACCTTGACCTCCCATAACACCTGAAGCACCATATTTTAGCAAGGGAATAGACCAGGTAATTCTAGTCCATTACATGAGATACCTCTCAAAAAATTCTTGTCCTTGAGAATCCAAAAACAACCCAAATAGGAAACATAAAAAGGGGTCCTAGCAACCACTCTTTAAGATACCTATTAAGGTTCTCTCCACCAAAGGAGCTCAAATGCTTCAAAAAGAAACATGAAAAACCACATGAAAACCAAAACCAACTTCTAAATAATATCCTAGGGGATATCCCTCTCAAAATAGGGCAAGACACAACAAGAAACAAAAGAAATAAATCTCATAAAAAGAAAAGGTCTAAAACCACAAAACAAAAATCGTTACATGAAAAGAGTTAAACATCAAAAAAATTGGGGTACTGAGCTCATATTTGTGACTTAATTTCCCATGTACTGTCATCCATCCCACTATGTTGCCATAATACATGAACCAAGGGAATAGAATGCTCGTGCAACACCTTCTCCTTATAGTCCTGGATCTCCATAGGCTGCTCCTCAAAGGTCGCGTCATCGTCAACATTGATCTTGCCCCAATCGGTGATGTGAGAGTCATCATGAAGATAAAGACAGAGCTACGACGCATGAAAAACATCATGTATCTGGATCATCTTCGAGTGAAATTCTACTCGATACACCATAGCTCCAAAACAAGCCAGTACCTCAAAAGGCCCAACAAACTGGGGAGAAAGCTTATTCCCACAACTAAACCTTCGATGCCCACGATGGGGAGTCACCTTTATAAACATGTGATCCACAACATCATAATCTAAAGTTATCCTCCTTTGATCGACATATGATTTATGATGATCTATTACTACCTCCATCCTCTCATGAATCACCTAAACCATCTCTGTCATATTCTTCCCTACTTTCGGTTTGAGAATTTTTGACTCCCAAACCCCAGTCCAACACAAAAAATAATGGAAAGGTTGGACATACAAGGATTAAAATGGTACCATATTGATGGTGGGGTGAAAACTATTGTTGTAAGTGATCTCCACCAAGGGTAAGTGCCTCATCCACAAACCTCCAAAATCTAGGACACAAGAGCGCAACATGTATTCAATAGTCTATATGGTCTGCTCTATATGAGTTCCCATCTGCGAATGAAAAGCAGTGTTAAGGCATAGATAAGAACCAAAAATTTGATGGAGACATCTCCACACCCTAGAGGTAAAGTGAGGATCTCGATCAGAAATTATAATCCTCAGGACTCTATGGAGACTCACCACCTCCTCCAGATACTGCCTTGATAAATCTTTAACTGATCATGACTCCTTGATCACTATGAAGTGGGTTGATTTCATCAAATGATCCAATACCACCCATATAGCGTCATGGACTCCCTGAGATCAAGGTAAACTAGTAACAAAGACCATCGAGATATCCTCCCACTTCCATTGAGGAACATCTAACAGCTAGAGAAAACCACTAGGATCACAGCGTTCATAAACCACATGAACACAGCTAGAGAATTCGTCACACCAAATGACATTACAAAAAACTCATAATTCCCATGATGATAATGGAAAGTAGTCTTCTGGATATCCTCATCCTTCAAACACATCTGATGATATCCTGACCATAATTTGATCTTCAAGAACCAACTTTCACCCATAAATTGATCGAATAAATCATCAATCTGGCGAAGAGGATATCGATTCGTCACTGTCACTTTGTTTAAGAAACAATAATCGATACACAACCGCAAACTATTGTCATCCTTCTTCACGAACAAAACTACTACACCCCATAGTGACACGCTCAACCGGAAAAAACTACACAATAATAGACTGTAGATCTATAAACACAACTCCTGTAACTTAGAAAGGGACATCCTATACAGAGACATACATATAGGAGACGCTCCTGGCTGTAGCTTGATCCCAAAATCTATCTCTCATCGAGGGGTAGTGCTACAACCTCTTTTGGAAAGACATCAGGGTACTCTTCTACAACCCTAGGAAACACAAAATTCTGGACTTCTAAAGAATTTATAATCACCTCATCTATCAAGGATGATAAGGACGGAACACACCTCTGACCCATCTGAGTGCCTCGCTCGCCAAAAAACATTTTTGACTCTCCATCAGCATTGAAGAACACCACCTGTCTCCTGAAGAAATCCATGATATCCTTCACCGAATACAACCAATCCATGTCGAGGATGACAAAATATGGTTGTATTTGTAAACATAGGAAATATCCCTAAGAACGGTGATACCCCAGCATTAGCTCATAGTATCTACATACTCCAAACAAGTTAGTTCGACCTCCAACTGGTGTAGTCAGCACCAAGGTCACTAGAAGCCTCTATACCTCAAGTCCCAAAGCATGGACAAGGTCAAGTGATATGAAAAAGTGTGTCACTCCTGAATCAAACAAGGCATACACCTAAGTATAAAATAAGAAATGGGTACCTTGAACGACGTCTGGATCACCTGGTGATGGCAATTCTAAAGCATGAAGCTAACCATGACCTGCTCCACAGCCTCTCTGACCTTGATGATGACCACCACCACAACTTCATTCTGCTCTCTGAGGATGGGGAGAATCATGGGGTTTTCCTCTACCTGCCCCATCTGCTCTCTACTGATCCAAAGCTGGTGCAACCTGCAATGGTTGCCTCAGTTGGAACTACCTCAATAGAGTAACCTGGAGCAGAACACTTGGTGCACGATGACCGCTCAAAAAGTTAGGTAACTCTTGCTGCTAATGAACTTATCCTCTACAAGAAAAAAAGTGAATAATCCTATGGAATAGGCCTAAGAGACACCTCCCCCAAAGAAATGAGATGTTGAGGGCTGGGACCTACCCCGGGAAAAAGAGAAACTCTTCTGCCCTAAAACTGGGAACCTTGAACCATAGCTCTAATTTTTGAGGAATCCAGACAACTCCCCTCTCATGACAATCCAGTTCTATATAATTTCCTCTCGATGACCTCTTCATTTTATAGAACCTCAATATATTTCTTTATCATAAATGGGGTGACCTATCACTAGATCTCAGGATGAAAAGCATCCTCAAAATGCCTCACCCTAGACTCCTCATCTGGAAATAGGTTCGCAGCATATCGTAAAAGGTTCTGGAAATGGATTCCAAACTCTCACACACTTGAGCTCCCCTATTGAAGGGTAAGAAGCTCCTTGAAACTGGATGCCTTCACGGTTGAAGAATGAAACTCGACTCTGAACTTGTCTTAGAAGTGATCCAATGAGATCTTTGACTCCTCATGATCCCTGGGGGGATAAGAATCACCACTACCTCACTTCCCCATGCATCATCATCACAACCAAAGACACCCAGTGCTCTTTCCAAGTACGGATCAAAATGAAGGCTATCTCAACCCCCTCCAACCAGTATTTTGTAACTGCATTTGAAGTGGATCTATCATACTTCTACAAACTCTGGCATTGAAACTCTTAGAGTGTACTCTAAGTGTCATCGATGTCAACCTCTACCTTGTGGTGATCTGGTGGCACAACATGCTGGACATACTCTATGTGAACCTGATGAGGATGTCAACCTAGATCCATAACTACAAAATAAAAAATAGTTAGAGATACTAAACATGGAGTATGTAGGTTTAAACATTAATTAATTAATTGTTTTATTTTATTCATTTTAGGTTATCATATCTCAAGTTATACCCATTCAAACATAGAAATAAGGATTAATGACGCATGATCCTTTCCTAGGTCTCTACCCAGTAACCAGTATCACCTCATTTAATATCCACTGTAAAGTTAAAATTTTGTGCATCAGATCACATGGGGCCCTAAACGCCTATGTCTCAGTTGGTCACCAGTGGTTACATCACTTTCTAAACATGATTGACACTATTTCCCTACCAACCCATGAAACCTCAAATATGCCTAACACCAAACTCCATCCTATCCCTCAACAAGACATCTGATACCACTCAGTCATGACCACCTCCCCATAAGGTGTACCCCTCCTAGGCTTGTAATGTGAGAAGGGAGATAGTGACCCCCTAAGTCCCACCTCCAGTAGGCCCCAATTTAGCAACTAACACCGAGGGTATATTAAATAAACAAATCGGAGGCATTACCCTCTAAGAGAACACATGCGGAAGAGAGAGATAAGACAGACACCAAAAAACTCCAACTCAGACTGCAATATAAAATAAATATCAAGTACACATATGCAATGTCATTAAAAAACTACTACAACTAAAATAGAAAACTTCAAGTACCAAAATAAAGTAAAAACGACAGCAACCATGAATCCAAAATAGCTCCTGCAACCCCAAACCAGTAGTAACCAGCCTGATCTCTAACCTTCTCCAAGTGACCTGAAAAATAGTTTATATATACGTAGGGCATGTATAACAGTATACTCAGTAGGATCCCCCCTGGAGCCTCTTGTGAAAAATTAAAGAAAGCATGTTAAAGCATAGTGAACAACAAGTGAAACTAATTGGTCACCTAAATAGGTATACTAAGTTCCCATCCTCACTATGGCTACTCTCACCAAGTATCGCATACAAGAGTATATAATATAATAAATAATATCAAGGGTAACCTACTACTACTTCCCCAATAGTTTTTCTATTTTCCCCAACGTCGCACGTCTTAAGCATCTCTCTCCAAAAAGGATTTCTCACAGACACCTGGGTGAAGCACCACAACATGCACCTCATGTCACACAACCACCACATCCATGTAACCAAATTAACCAGGTAGTTTCTAGGAGTTAACCACATCTTATATAACGTGTATCATACATCAGGCATTAAACCTCAAGCCATTATATCCCATACAATTATTAAGGATCCTTAATCCATTATTTCCTATAAACATTACACCTATAGTATTCCATATAAAACTATATCCAGAATATATGGGTGTGAATAACCACAAGCCATTACATCCCTATACACACATATATGGGGAAAACTAACCATTGTTCCTATCATCACTTGTAACTACCAAGGGAAGAGATCAGGGCCAAAGGGGGTTTTCATCCATCCATCCTCTGTCGGAATATTGGGGAAAACACCACCCCTAGGGTTCAAAATCCCTAGGGTGTTAGTTGCCCTAACAAACAGGGTGGAGTAGCGTATAGAAACACAAAAAGTATAGAATATATTATAGCTCACAACCACACTATGGACATAACCTAGCCTTAGACTCAAGTATAGCTAATGTCTCTCAGAATCCTAGCTATCATTGCTAAGATTAGGTATCCTATAAGCACACAACCATTTAAAGATATTTATTATATTACTTCATAACCTTTTTATAAGTTTCACTTTATGTTAATTAGTTCCTTAAAAATTAATTAACCATTATCAATTCCACATTATATTTCATTAGCATCATACCCAAAATCCATTGTTCCTTTAAATTGCAACCTTAGCATTGCGTCCCAGCAAGCTCCAACCCCACAGGTTAACATCATTTATTCAATCATTTATTTACAGCATTATTACTTTCCCATATTACCAGGTTTTATAGAAAAACATTCTAAGGTACCAAACACAAGGGGGATCAACACAGTGAGTAGATGAACTACCCATAATGTCTTTTCCACCTATAGCAAGAGCATAGACCCATCCTCCCTCGAGAAGCTAGAAATGGAAAGCATATGGCATACCCCGCACTTCTTCACCTATTTTGGGAAAGAGGGTTGCAAAAACAGCTACCTTAAGAAGTGGGGAAAGTAAAGAAAATAAACAACCAATAATATTTAGCAAGAATCCCATCATTCACATCCAAACCCATTTTATCATATTTGGTGTCCTCCCTGACACCCACATGCCTAAACTGATTCATCTCTCCACTCTAAGCATCAACTTCAACCATAACCAATGGGCATCCTTGCCCCCACATGTCACAACATCCATCTAGGATTATAACATATCACAAGAAGAATAAAATAACAAAGCAACTAGGCTATTGGCCCTAAAAAGGGCATTCTTCTTTCACAGGTAATGAGCTCTCACAGCTCCAAGTATAAGGCTATTGAACTTTATAAGCAAGAGGGTAACTCAAAACCCTACAAGGCATTATCTTTTATCAAACAATCAGTTCTTTAATTTATCTTGAATTAACCTATTCATTATTAGTAGGTTCCAATTATGGTAAAACTAAATAGAAATCTATCATAGATATCACAAATAATTAAACATGCTTACTACATCAATTTGATTAACATAAAATTACAACAAAAACAACTGGATTCATTTACATGCCTCTATATATTTATCCAAATAATTATCAATTAATTTATACTTTACATTCTTTACCAATTTTTTTAAGAATTAAATTATAATAAGAAAAGCATAGATATTATACTATCTAGAAAAAATAAGAGGCAATAACATATGATCGATACTAATTTATTTATCCAGTTCAAATATTTATTATGCCAATTGCATTATGATAAAATAGGTCAAAAAAATTATAACTCTATATTTTTATGTAAAATAATAGAGATACCACAAATTACATACCTCAAAATGTTTTTGATACTCTTTTCGTGAGAATAGTCCAATAAAATGGATCACGATCACCTCTCCTAGAGGACTACATCCACCTGAGGATGCAGAGAAACCACCACAATAGCCAACACCCAAGAAAAGTTCATTAGAAACATGGATATAGCATGCCATAAAAGGTCAAGAAGAAAAAAAATTAGAGGAACCTAGAAAAATGATGATATATCATACCTTATATCAAAGATTTATTGATACTTCTTGGTTGCACCAAAACAGGGGGTACGCTTTCATCAGGAAGAACGTCAAGGGGAAATGATCCAAGGATTAAGGTTTGATCACACCACTCCTATTGTAAGGAGGAAAGGTTTGAGTGTCTCATACCAAGAAACAATGAGGAAGAATAAAGAAAGAAGATATCTCATCCCTTTAGAGGATTTAACATAGCAGTGGTTTAAGATATGCTGAATTATTCATTAAAAGAGGATCACATTAAACCATGCGTTTTGACCAAGTAAAGGAATTACGAACCTTAGTAAAATTAGTATAAGATTTATGGGCTTTGAATCAGCCTTAAATCCCATAAAACAAGGATTTTAGTGCATTTTTCATCAACAAAATGTTAAATGGGAAAAACTGAGAAATCTGGAAAAATCTGGAAATTTGACAAAGGAAATGAAAAGGTTATGGAAACACTATAGATCTTACTATCTAGAAACACTGTAGATCTTCCATTCTAGAAACACTATAGAACTATCTATCTTGAAACACTGTAGACCTACCATTCTACAAACACTGTAGACCTACCGGTCTGGAAACACTGTAGACCTACCGTTCTGGAAAAATGGTAGACCTACCTGTCTTAAAACACTATATACCTACCATTCTAGAAGCACTACAGACCTACTAGTCTAGAAACACTATAGAACTACCATTCTGGAAACATTGTAAACCTACTGTTCTAGAAACATTGTAGACCTACCATTCTGGAAAAACTATAGACCTACCATTTTGGAAACACTGTTCACATAACTGGAAATTTTGCAAAGTGTTGGGGATTACTCACCTTGAACTCCTAGAACACCTCAAAAACTAGATTTCAGAAAGGGAATAGAACAAATAGGTTTGGTAAATTACATAAGTTTAGTGGATTTAGGTACGACTGACAAAATATTAGAGTATGCTCCTTGGACTAGACCTTAGTGGTGAACCAAGTAAAATTGTTGTGTTGGCTCTTTGGATGTGATTGTTTGTTTACTACTCATTCTCATCAGACAGGTTTAATAGGTTCCTACCTATATGGGAACAAGATCCTTCACTCTTGAAAAAAAATTTAACACCTTGATTTAACCATCCCAAATCAGGGTGTTCCAGGTTCCTTCAAGTGGTATCAGAGGGTACAGGTTACTGGTGTTAAATATTTCCTTCTATGATGTCGTGGATAATGGAGTTAATATTAGGGGAGTTCCACATTTTGATGGGAGTAAATTTAATATATGTAATAATAGGATAATATCTCATATATGATATATTATAATGGAATTATTTCTTGCCACTACACAAGGAATATAGTTCGCTGATTCAACAGGGTTATCTATCAATGATACAGATAGAAAAATGCTTGATACATATATTAAAGCACAAAATTCCCTCACTATAGCTCTATATTATCAAATCTATCTGAAGTTGATGAAATTAAATTCATAAAATTCAATGTGGGAGAAGCTGTAAAATATATATGAAGGAGAAAACAAAGTGAAGGAGGCGAAACTCTAAGTTTTTCACAACAATTTTGATTATCTAAAGATGCATCCTGATGAAAATATAGATACATTTTTCAATCATATTACTAAATTTGTAAGATCAATTATAGGGATTGTGGTAGAAATAAAAGAAATTAACAATGTAAAGAAAATATTGAGAATACTTTCACCTCTTTAAAATACAAATTTTTCATCCATTGAGGTAAGATATCTTTTGAAACATTCTTTAGATTATCTTCTAAGCAGTTTGGTAGCATATGAAATGTGTGTTAAACGAGAGGTTGCAACAAGTCATGTTAGTAAGGAGATGGAATTCAAATCCATGGACAACCTATAGATTTTAAGAGGTTGTGTTAATGAATTTAATGATGAGGAAGAATGTCTTTCTCTCTTTGCCAAGAAATTAAAGAGATAAAAAGGGATATTTTAAGGAAAGATACCCTTGGAATGCTTTTGATGTGGTAAATCTGGGAAAATTGCCTATCAGTGCTCAAGGAAGTTCGATGATAAAGAAATTGAGGCTGGAAACTTAAAGAAGACCCAGAAAAGGTTTTATAAAAGTAGAGACTTCAAATATAAAAAGAAACTACAAAGAAATAGTTTTTTCTATAAAGAAGATGATGAAGATGATTATTTCTTTGAAGAAGAAGAACCGGAGTCTAAATATGGAACCCAGTAGTCTATGATGGCTATAGTTGAAAAGTCAGAACCATCAAAAGATAGAGTTATTGATGATCAGTTGACTACTGATGTTGATCTCAAGTTACAACTTAAGGATGCACTTGGTAAACTTTATAATCAAAATAATAAATGTAAAAAGTGGAGAGTAGTTGTGGAGGAATCATTAGAATATGTTGATTAGATTGAAGTTGAAATTGAACAATTGTAAGAAGTAGTGAAAGAATAGTCAATATACCTTGAAATCATAGATGATGTAGAGTAACTAAATATCAAATTGAAGAATATGGAAAGTTCATCAATGACCTTACATCCAGAGTGGAGGAGAAGTCCAAGACTAATGAGGGTTTTGAATAAGAGGTTGTTACTCTTAGGATTAAACTTTAAAGTGAATAATATTCAAAGGAAACAAAGAAGAAAACATAGTTTGGAAGATTCTCATATGTTGAGATGATAGAGAGAGCCAAGAGTAGTTTTGAAGGAGTAGATAATGATTTGGATGATTAAATATCCACATGCATGGGAAAAAGTGGAATTGGTTTTGATGATGAAACATCAAAAGTTGTAAAAAAGATGAACCAAAATAAAGGGATGTTTAAAATTCAACACATCAAAAAGACTCCTGAATTCTTAACAAATAAATCCCCAAAAAACTGAAAGGAGAACATGAAACTATCCACAATTTTCTAGAAATGATCATCTGTTAAACTCTTTGTCTAAGAAAGGATACATGGGGAGAAATAGAAGTGAGAATACATTTCCTCTTTTTAAATATAAATTATATAGCTATCTAGGATATACCATATCATACTGTGAACAGGAAAGGATCAATTTTAATGGAGAAGAGCTAGAAAGTTAGAAAAGGATAAATAATTCATATCTTACTTGTTATAGAAGAAATAATTTCTATAGATGTTGTTTTCATTATTCTAACTTTGGCCATAAATCTATTTATTATAGGTAGAGGAAAGGCAGGAACAATTCATACAGAACTTAAAGACAAACCAATACTCGTCAATCAGATAGTGTTTCTCTTACAAATATATTTTATCCTCTTGAAGAAGAGTATGAGTATGATGAACCTGTGTGCATAGAAAAGATATTTGAAAGTTTATCTTCATTATTCACTAAATATAATATTTCATAGAAGGAAAAGAAGAAGATTGAAAAATCCAAGCTTGTTCAAGTATACCTTAAATCTATAAAGAGCAGCAGCACCAAGATTCTTTATAGTGGATTCTCATCTCATATGATGGGAAATGAAAACCTATTAACAGATGTTAAGAAAAGGGTATATGGAGTATTAATGTTTGGTAATGATGTTTCTTTAAAGATCAAAGGGAGTGGAAGTACTGAAATGGCTAATGGTGAGCTGAAGAAAACTAAAGTTCCCTATGTAGATAGTCTACATCAGAATCTTTTGATTGTGAGTCAACTATGTGACTTGGTACTGATGGTGATGTTTAATCAAAAAGGGTGCACTATTAGAGAAAATATAGGGATTTAACTTATGAAAGGATTCAAAATAGATAGAAACTTATATCAGGTTGATATTAAAGAGATAATTTGATACAAGATATTTGAAGAATAAAATATCTTTTGGCACTAAATATTGGGTTACATTAATCAACAAGACATGGAAAATAAATTGAAGTAAAATATGTTCATTGATATCCCCATTCTGAATTGTGAACGATAAAAGACTTGTGATGCACTCATGTGACGAAAGTCAGTCTTCATTTCTTATCAATCGAAGAAGAAAAGGGGATAAAATATTCTTGACCTCATTCATACAGATGTTTGTGGTATGATAAACTTTGTTGGAAAATGTGGAGAAAGGTACTTTGTTATTTTCATTGATGATTACAGTATAATTTCTTGTGTGATGGTTATAAACAGAAAATAAAAAGTGATTGATTGCATGAAAATGTATTATTGAATAGATGAGAATGATATTGGTCAGACAATAAAATTAATACAATCTAATAATGGAGGAGAATACATATCTGTTGAGATTGAAAATTACCTAGACAAACATAGAATACAACATGAGGTGGATGATGTGATAACCCTACATCAAAATGGAGTTGTTGAGTGAAGGAATTAACAGGTGAACAATATATCCAGAACTATGATAATTGAGATTTGTATCCCTTAACATTACTGGAAAGAGAATGATCAAGCTATAGTGTATACTCAAAATTGAACAAGGATTTATATGGGTGAAACCAAGACATCATATGAGTTGTGGCATGGAATGAATCCCTCTTTAAAGTGTTTTTTTCAGAACTAAATGTTTCATTAAAAATAAAGAAGAAAAATAAGGTAAGTATGGAGATGCTAAAGATGAAGGAATGTTCCTCAGATATTTAATGAATAGAAAAGCATACAAATGTTTCAATAATCATCTTGGAAGAATTGTGGAAAGAAGTGATGTTAATATCATTGAAGATAAGACCACAAATACCTTGAGGGGATATTATGCTCATATGATTGAAGATGTAGAATATAGTGATCATAAAATAGATTCAAATAAAGAATTGGAGGAAGGATTAAAAAACATTCATAGGTCACAAAATGATGCTGATTCAAAAGAAGAATCAGAAGAGGAAACCATGGCTGGAGAAAATTCTTTTGAACCTTATAGAAGAAATCAAAGAGAAAAAATTGATCAATCCAACATTATAGGAGATTAGACAGCACCCATGAAGATAAGGAGAATGAGGAATAATGCACAATATTTCTTCCTATAAGTTTCTGAACCATCATCATTTGATGAAGCTATAAAAAATGAATCATGGTTTAAATCCATGAATGAATATTTGTAAAAGATTGACAAGAACCAAACATGGGATCTAGTGAAGAGACCCAAAAATCATAATGTGATTGGTAGAAAGTGGGTATTTGAAAATAAATTTTATGAGCATGGAAATTTGATCAAAAATCAAGCAAGATTAGTGTGTAAATGCTATTCATAGATTAAAGGTGTTAATGTTGAAGAAACATTTTCTCCATTGTCTAGACTGGATTCAATCAGACTTTTTTTAGCTAAGTAAATTCAAAAAGGATACAAAGTGTATCAAATGGATGTTAAAATAGATTTCCTAAATGGTTTTCTTGAAGAATAATTCTACATGGAAAAACCAATGGTTTTTTCTTGGTAATGATGAAATGAAGGTTTGAAGATTAAAGAAGGCATTATATAGTCTAAAACAGGCACCACAGATGTGGTACTCTGAGCTTTATTATTATCTAAAGAAGCTCAAATTTAAAATAGGAGGAGTGGATCACAATTTCTATGTAAAGAATTCTCAAAAAGATTAGTTCATGGTACTAGTGTACATAGATGATATTATATTTGGTGGAAGAAGGAAGGGATCAGTGAATAAATTTTCCAACCACGTGAAATCATAATTTTAAATTTATATGATTGGTGAACTCACATAATTCTTAGGACTATAAGTGATTCAGAAGAAATACTACACCTTTATTTATTAAGAAAAGTATGTAAGAGAGTTACTGAATAAATTCAATATGTATAACTCCAAACCAATTTCGACTCCAATTATGGTTGGAACTAAACTTAGAAATCATGAGGATGGGACTTCTATATATCCCACTATGTATAGAAGAACCATCGGAAGCTTATTGTACTTAACTACAACATGATAAGATATTGTCTTTGAAACATGCTTAGTATCCCACTTTCAAAGTAATCTGAAGTAAGAACATATGGATATAGTTAAATGAATCATTAGGTACATTAAAGGGCCTCACAATTATGGATTATACTTTGTTATTGGAAGATATAATGAAATTTCATCATTTTTTTATGCTAAATGGGCTGGTTATGTGGTGGAGATAAAGTTCACATGTAGTGGAGCATCATTTATTAGAAAAAAATTCATGGGATGGTTGTGTAAGAAATAGGAAATCACTTCTCTTAGTACTACAAAAGCTGAGTATATATCCACTACAAAGGCATGCACTTAGCTATTTTGGATGAAGAAACAATTGACGGATATTGGAGATGAGTTGAAACATCCAATGGTGATTTACTATGATAACAAGAGTGTTATCAATCTTATGAAGAATATTATTCAGTATTCTCGTACAAAACACATTGAAATTATATATCACTTTATCAAGGAAAAGGTTGAACAAGGCGTGATTAAAATGGATCATGTTGGAACTGATGATCAAGTGGTTAACATACTGACCAATCCATTGTCATCACATGTGTTTAAGAAGAATAGATTGAACCTCAGTGTTCAACCACCTCCTAGTGCATGAGCAGGTTTCAAGTAATCCCCTCTCCCTAGTTATTTTAACTGTTTTAATTTTTTTGAAAGTGATGCAGGATTATGGTGGATATAAGTTTCAAGGGGAGTGTGTTTTTCACTCTACTATGTACAAATACTAGTCTTTGGATTTATTTCTAATTGGGGAGAATGGATAAATTGAATGGTACAAAGGTGGCGAGGAATGAAAATTTTATGGTTATTTGGTTACAGGAGAATAGAGGATGGATAAAGTAGTTATAGGTTTTAGACGTACCCTGCAATGCTTCTATGTTGTGATGCTTGAACATATTTAGGCATTCCAAGACATGATAACCCAATTCATGCTCCTCTTGTTTTCTAAACTAAGATTTTATCATGTATAATTAGAGTGGTGGATGATGTTTTCTCACATATCAGGTTTTGATAGCATCTACTAGTTCCTTGAATTTATCTATAGATTTTTAACAAACCTAAAGGGAAATATTATTAGACCCAAGGGTGTTCTTTACTAAAACTATAGTATGGTTTGTGTTTATTTTAAATATAAATTAGGTTGATCAAGTAATTTTCAAGACAAGTGATCTTATAGTATAAGGTGAAGCAGGTGTTTAAGGTGGTTCAGTTTCCTAGTGTTTTCCAAATTTTTGGGTCTCAAAATCATGAGTTTGTTTTTGTAAAAGGAAGATTTTTTTCATAGGAGTACACAATTTTCAGAACGCAAAGGTTAGTTCGCAGACCACATAAAAGGTATACAGGATGGTGAGAAAAAATGAAAAATGTAGGATTTCTGCATAGAATCACTATACAGACCACAAAGCGTAGTATGTGGACTGCATAGATAAAATGGTTAGTGGGAAGGCATGTAGTTTGAGAGAGGCCGATGGTATGCGGAAGGCTTGCAGTTCTCGGGATGGATTTTCATTCGCAGAAGTGAGGCGGTGATTTGTAGAGCTATGAAGGGATCCATTCACAAAATAGATTGGTCGTCATTGTAGGATCGAAATAATGATGTAGATGCTCAATATACAAGAGAGGGGTCAATTGTAAACTTTAAAAATTCCTTTAGAACCTTTAAAGTTGGTTACAAATAACTATGTTTTCCTTAGATAAGGAAAGATCTAAGTTTAACGAAGTTAAAATAAGCAGATTCACAACACCTCTAACACAAATTGTAGGATTGGAACTAAGGTTTAAAATATGAGATTCTACCTTAAAGCGTATAGAATCTAAACTTATCAAAGTACAAGTGTAAGGAAATACAAGAAGGTACTTTCCTTAAAATATAGTATGCAGTGGAAAAACAAGTAGTAAAACTACAAGTAACAAGATAAAAGTCTTTTAACCCAAAGAGAAGGGTATCCAACAACCTTGGATAAAGGTCCCTTGATTTATAATTTCAAGCAAGTCTGTCTTACCCACACCAGGGTAAGCCCTCGATACGAAGATCAGAATCTTTGTCTTGATATCCCTGCAAGCCCTCAACTTAAAGGTAGTTGGAACCTCTGTCTTCCTCAGCAAGGAAGCCCTCAAACTTCAAGGTAGTCGTCACCTCTGTCTTTTTATCCCCAGAAGTCCTTGAATGTAATCACCAACATTCAGAGTCGCACAAAGCAATCTGAACGAGCGATTCAGTACGCACAAGGCATGAAAAGCTTCTCTCTCTAGAAATCACCTTAATAGCGTGTGGTCTCTAGATCGATTAACCTCTTTCATCTATTGATATCTTTCAAATGAACTCCTATTTATAGACAAATTTCCAACGGTCAGCTCCCTCCTCCAACAGTCATATTTTCCATGAAATTCGGAGGGACCTGTACACGTGTAACTCAACCAACGGTTAGTTTGAAATAGAATAGACGACATCATTTAATAACTAACCAAGTATAACTAAATGCACGAAATCGTTTTGAAATGGAACATATATAAGTAAAAACTATTCAAAATTTCGGAGTGTAAGTAAATTAAAAGTTCGAAGTCTAACCAAAATAAAATTCATAGTCTATGTTAAGAAATGTTCGGATTCTATTTTATAGGGATTCGGAGTCTGGTTTCACCGGGGATTGGAATCTAAACTTGCAGAGTTCGGAGTTGAACCAGTAAAAGTTTGGATTCGATCTACTTAAGAGTTCAGATTCGAGCTACTTAAGAGTTCGGAGTCAAACTACTTAAGAGTTTAGAGTCGAGCTACTTAAGAGTTCGGAGTCGACCTACTTAAGAGTTCGGAGTCGAGCTACTTAAGAGTTTGGAGTAGAACTACTTAAGAGTTCAGAGTCGTACTACTTAAGGGTTCAGAGTCGAACTACATAAGTGTTTGGAGTAGAACTCATGAAAGTTCAGAGTCCAAAATTCGGATTGGAACTTCATTATAGTTCACATCCAGAATTCGGATCCTAAAAACATAATACTCCAATACTTATCATTATATGATTCCGGGATTTTGGTTAACAATCTGGGTTTTGTACTTTAAGAAAAAATATTGTTATGTATAAGTAACTCTATGTAAGGGTAAATTTCCTTAAAGAAGTAAATTTTCCTTATGGGAGTAAAATTTATATTTTCTTTGTTATAAGGTCTTTGTGATTTTCAAAACAAGAAGGAATGGAAAAGTCATAAGAAAAACCTTATTGACTCAACAATCTCCCCCTTTTTGGAAAGCACAAACAACCTTACGAAAAACAATATAAGGACTCTGGAAAATTTCCATGGACTTTGAAATTAAAACTTATCTCCCTTTGTTCATGGATGAAAATGAATACAACTAACTCCCCCTTAGGCATTGAAACTCTAAGGATTGTATTCTGACTTTCCGGAGTGGAGTTCACATTAACATGGTAATGAAAAACTTCGAAGTGAGAAACTCCCCCTTTATTTAAGAATATTTTACATAGAAATTTTTCTTTATCCTCCTTATGAGTGGTTGTTTTTCCTTCTCCCCCTTCGTGATTTTCAAAAAGAATTGAAGGTAATGGAAAATCAAAGTATGGTACCTGAAACATTAGTATATAACAAGATACAACTGACCAAATAATCATTTCATTAGAGTTTGAAAAAAAATACAAAGAAAGACAAATTCAACAAAAGATCGGAGTGGGTTCATTTGTCTTCCTTTTCCTTCGGAATGAGCTTCTTTAACAAGGTTTTGAGTTTCTTCAAGTCTCTTTGGACTTCCTCACGTTGCCTCTCCAAGGATTTTTCCTTTTCTTCTTGAACTTTTAAAGCTTCTGCCTGAGCCTCCAAGGATTCTTTCTGCAAATTTATTATCTCATCTTGCTTTTCCATCTTCTGCTGAAACTAAATACGGAAATCTCTTTCAGTTTTCCAATTATGAGATACTGATTTAAGCTTCCCATTCAGGTCCCTGACCTATTGATTCCGAGAATTTTGCTCCTAGGTCAGCTTTTCATAAATCTCGTTAACCTTTTTATCCTTCATTTCAAAAGCATTTGGAACTTCAGCCTAAAAATTATCAAATTGAACTAAATCTTCATCAACTCTCTTAGACCACTTGGTTACCTACTGCAGGACTTTCTATGTACATCATAATCGATAAAAAAACTTTTATGTTCAGCTTCCCACTTCACAAACTTATCCATGACCATGGATAAAGAATCCAATTTCTGATTCATACTTTGTTGTAGCATCTGGAATCTGGAATCTATCGTTGGAAAAATTGGAATGCTGTCCACCAACTTTCTCAGAGATTGAACCAAAAAATCATGCCCATGAGATGATGATTTCGAATCAGATACATCTCTTTGATATTTCTCCTCTTGAACTTTCACTAGCTTCCTTTTAGAGGTACCACCAACATCGTTCCTCCTGATGACATATTTTATAGGTGTCTCCATGAGAGGTTGTTTCCCCTTATCAGTTTTCTAAATAGTTTCTTTATTAAGGGATACTTCCTCGGATTCAGACACTTGGATAATCTGGTCTTCATCAGGTTTCTTTTTTACTTGTCCTTACTCAAGGAAATTCCTCTCATAGGATTCTTCCTCATCATACAAGACATTTTCTTCTTCTTCTTGTTGTTGCTTATAATCATTCTTACCAGCTTCCTGATCTTCCTTCCCTGGAGATACTAACTTTTCAGATTTAGCCTTATCTTTATAGTCCTGTACTTGCTTGATCAGGGTATCCAAATATTCACTTTCCTCTTCTTCTTCTTCTTCTTCTTCTTCCTCAACTTCTTCCTCTACTTCTACTTCTTCAGCAACTTCTTTTTCGGCATCTTCAACTACTTCTTCAACAACTTCTTTTTCGGCCTCTTCAACTACTTCTTTACCCTTGGCCTTTTCTGGAGTGACATAATTCTTGGCTGGAGTTACTGTTAAATAAGGTTCATAACCGAACGTTTCTGGAAGGGGAAGCATTTCGGAAGCTAACTCTGTATCTTTTAGCAAAGATCGCACCACTTCAGCTTCAGCCATTTTCTTTTTCATTTTCTTTTCCTTCGCTTGTTTCTCTAGCTCCTCAGTGGCTTTTTCTTTTAAGTCTTTAGCCTCTATAGGGTCCAATCCTAATTGTGGATCCCCTTCCTTCCTCTTTTCTTTATCTTCCATCCACTTGGCTGCCACTTCATATGTATATGTTTTCTGCTTCTTTGGATTGGGGGGAGCAGACTGAGTTTCCTTAACCTGAGGATTTTCTTCATCAGCAACCACTTCCTTAACCTTTCTCTTCCTCCTTTGCTTTTTGGATGGTTCCAGATTCTGTGATTCTTTTTGAGCTGCTTCAACCTCTTCCACAGATAGAGGGTAAAATTATCCGGATTCACTGGAAAAACCCATATTCATCCTCTTGAGGGTATCATCACTGACTAGCATAAGCTTGAAATTCTGAACTTTTGATTTGCAAGCAAACTTGAAAGATTCTAAGCACCAAACTATCAGCTTAGATAGTAAGGTAGGAAACATGATAATCTGAGCTCTCAAATTTCCTTCTTTTTTGTTCTTGATTGTAACCAAGATATGCCTCATCAGATTTATCTTTCTTAGATTTACCAAGAAATCTAAGACATAGATATCACTCTTCTTCAAATTATCTTTATCACCTCTTCTTGGAACCAGAAATCCTTGCACCCAAAGCTGAAGGATTCTATTGTTCGGAGTGAGACGAGCAATCTTTATAGTTGAATCATCCTTAAGACCAAGACACTTCAGTGCCTTCTCCTTGTTGAAACTTCCTTGCACATCGGGAAGTTTGTGAGATCAGAATTCAGCTTCTCCTTCATTAGATAAACCAACCAAGCTCACGGCCTTGGTGTAAGATAGCTTATAAGTCTTCCCATGAGACTTGAAAGAAAACCATTCTGTGTCATCTTCCTTCTGGAAGGAAACAGACTCGTAGAACTCGATCAGCAAATCAGTATAAACCGGATCCTGTTTATCTAACTTTACTACGCAGACATCTTCCCAACCATTCAGCTTTATATTCTTGGTTATAAGGGAATCAAGCTTATAGAAATCCGGATGAACTAACATTTTCCTAAAGACTAGCCACTTAGAGATTGGTTTCACTGTTGACATATCTTGAGATGTTGCTTCTACAGACATTCAGAGTGAAGAAATCGGAAAGATTCGGAACAACTTTGCAAAGTTTGAAACCGGCCTTAAGAAGTGCAGCAGGGCTTCGAGACGCAAAAGCTTGAAAAACCAATGTGGGACAAGAACTGGGGTCCCCTTTATATAGGCGATGGATGTGACCTTTGGTCTTCAAAAAGCCATCTAACGGTTGAAAAAGATTTGATCTGATCTGACGGTTGAAAAAAAGCCCGCAAGGAAAACTTGACTCCGATCTTTTGAGGTTTTTTTTAAAGAAAACATTCGGATAAAAAAACTAGAATCTGAACTTTTTAAAAAAACAAGGAAAATACCAGCAAGCAAAATTTGATTACAAAAATATAAGTAAGGAAATCATAGCTTTCGGATTGGGTAGAAAGATTGTTCGTAATTGGTAATATTCTTTTTGAAAAAAAACTCATTACGAAAGTTCTAGTATAAAAATATCATTATGAAAACACCAGTACAAAAATCTCCATTTCGGAAGTTCTCATTACAAAAATCTCGTTACGAAAACATCAGTATGGAAATCTCCATTCTAGAAGTTCTCAGTTTGGAATTCTCAATCCTGAAAATTTCAGTTCCGGAAATTCCCATTCCATAAATTTCAGTTCTGAAAATTTTGAAAAACTAACTACGGAAAAATTTTAGTTACACTCATTTTTTTTTAAAAAAAAATTACAGAAATTTTAGTTATACTAACAAACAAATTTACTCCCCCTATAAAAAGGAGTTTATTACTGTTAGGAGAATTTTTCAACAAGAAGTTAATAAAGAATTATTACCCTATAGTTATCATTCCAAACTTTTGTTTATTGTATTCAAATATATCAGAGGGTAATGATTTTGTGAAAATATCAGCAAGTTGATCTTGCGTTCCGATAAATTGAAGAAAGATATCTCCTTTAAGTGTGTGATCCCTAAGAAAGTGATGCCAAATATCTATGTGTTTTGCATGAGAGTGATGTGCAGGGTTCTTACTTAGGGCAATGACACTTGTGTTATCACACAAAATTTGAGTCTTAGTAAAACTCAGCCCATAGTCTGTTAGTGTGTGTTGCATCCACAACACTTGAGCACAACAACATCCAGCTGCTACATATTCATCTTCAGCAGTGGAAAGTGCTACAGAATGTTGCTTCTTGCAGGACCAAGAAACTAATGAATCTCCTAAGAAATGACAAGTTCCGGATGTACTCTTTCTATCCATTCTACATCCACCAAAGTCAGCATCCAAAAATCTTTTTAGAATAAAATCATTTCTAGAAGTATAAAATAATCCTAGATCCATGGTTCCCTTAAGGTAGCGAAAAATTCTTTTTACTGCCTTTAAGTGAGATTCTTAAGATTGGATTGATATCTTGCACATAAGCATACTGAGAACATTAAGTCTGGTCGACTAGCTGTTAAGTAAAGTAAACTTTATATGAACCTCTAAAAGATGTTTGATCTACTGGTTTCCTAGCTTCATCAAGATCTAAAGAGTTTGAGGTATCAATGGGAGTACTTACACTCTTAGTATTGTTATAACCATACTTTTTTAGAAGATCTTTAATATACTTATGTTGAGATATATAGGTTCCTTCTTGTCTTTGAGAAATTTGAAAACCAAGGAAAAAAGTTAACTCACCCATCATACTCATTTCAAACTCAGAATTCATTAGACTTGTAAAAAAGTCGGTTAAATATTGCTGAGTTGAACCAAATATGATGTCATCATAAATTTGAACAATCAAAAAAAAATTCTTATATTTCTTTATAAAAATGGTTGGATCTGCATTTCCCTTAACATATTTATTTTGAAGCAAAAATCATGTGAGTCTATCATACCAAGCTCGTGGGGATTTCTTAAGACCATACAGAGCTTTGGTAAGTCTAAAAACATGATCAGGATGTTTTGTATCTTCAAATCCAGGAGGTTGTTCAGCAAAATCTTCCTCTTGAACATAACCGTTCAGAAAATAACATTTCACATCCATTTGAAAAAGTTTAAAATTGAAGAATGCTGCAAAGGCAAGTAGAATATGAATAGATTCAAGTCTAGCTACTGGAGCATAGTTTTCTTCATAGTATATTCCCTCTTGGTGGTTATAGCCTTTAGCAACGAGTCTAGCTTTATTTCTTACTATGAATCCATTTTCATCACACTTGTTTCTGAAGACCCACTTTACTCCAATGACAGAAGTTTCCTTAGGTCTTTCAACCAATGTCCAGACTTTATTCCTTTCAAATTTATTTAGTTCATCTTGCATGGCTTTGATCCAATCATCATCACCTGAAGCTTCATCAGTTCTTTTTGGTTTCAATTGGGAATGAAATGCTAGATGTTCTACTTCATTTCTCAAGGAACTCCTAGTCCTTACTGGTTGATTTACATCACCAATGATGCTATCACTGGTATGATTCTTAAGAAACACCTGATTTGGGTTGTGTAAAACTTGTTCGTCAACATAGGGTAGAAAGTCTTCTGGGGTAAATGTTTCAGAAGTATCTTCTTGAACATTTTCATTATTATAAGGATCTTCTATCAAAGGTTGACAATCAGTTTTTGAAAACACATCTGAGGATGTAAGTTGGGATGGTTTAAAAATAAAAGGATCTAACTCATCAAATTTTACATGCACTGTTTCTTCAACAGTACAAGTATTTTTATTGAAAACTCTATATGACTTAGAAGTTGTGGAGTAGCCTAAGAAAATTCATTTAACAGATTTTGGTGCAAATTTATGTAAATTATCTTTAGTATTCAGAATGAATACTTTGCAACCAAAAAACTTAAAGTAGAAAAGTCTTGGTTTTCTACCATTCCATAACTCATAAGGAGTTTTATTAAGAAAAGGTCTAATGAAAACTCAATTTATAGTATAGCAAGAAGTACTTGCAGCTTCAGTCTAGAAATGTCTAGCTATAGAATATTCACTCAACATGGTTCTAGTTATCTCTTGAAGAATTCTATTTCTTATTTCAACTACACAATTCTGTTGAGGAGTTCTAGGTGTTGAAAAATTGTGAGTAATACCTTTTCTACTATAAAAAGTTTCAAAATCAGAATTTTGAAATTCTCCTCCATGATCACTACGAATAGTTTTTAGTGGAAGGTTTTTCTCATTTTTAACTTGTTCTCTAAAACTTTTGAAATAATAAAAAGCTTCAGACTTATTTTCTAGAAAATAGACCCAAGTAAATCTGGTGTAATCATCAACTAAAACAAACACATAGTATTTGCCTCCAATGCTTCCAGTTTGTGTTGGAACAAAAAGATCCATGTGCACTAACTGTAATGCATCAGTTGTTGAGACTTCACCAATTGATTTAAAACTAGATTTATGTTTCTTTCCATATTGACAAGGATCACAAACTTTAGAAGAATCAAATCTAAGCTCCGGTAGATCCTTAACTAGTTTCTTCTTAGAGAGTTTACATAAGTTCCTAAGGTTACAGTGACCCAGTCTTCTATGCCATAACCAGGAATGATCTTCCATTTCACTTAGGCAAGGTAGGTCTTGACTCCTGAGGTCTTCTATGTTCAAATTGTAAAAATTCTCTTGCCTATTGGCTGAGAGAATAAATTCTTCCTTGGAATTGTGTACTAAGCACTTATCATTCCTAAAATTCACAAGGTAACCTTCATCACATAACTGACTTATGCTAATGAGGTTGTGCTTAAGACCCTTAACAAATAAAACATTTGAAATAAAAGTTTTACCTAGAAGAATAATGTTACCAATACCAACAATTTCTCCTTGAGCATTATCTCTGAAAGTTACCTTTCCTCCTTTCGTTTTGATAATCTTTTAAAAATAGATTTTGTTACCGATCATGTGTCAGGAACATCCACTATCCATGTACCATGTATTGTTGTTGGTACTTCCTCTATTTTCCTGAAAATAAGATAGAAATTCGACTTTTGGAATCCAAACTTGCTTGGATCCAAGATTTCCAGACAACAAAATCTTAGGTACCCACATCTTATTTGAAAAATATGCCTTATGAAAACCTAACGATTGTGTTTTTATTTAAAGAAGAGTTCTTTGCCCAGTGACCACCACATTGACACCTGGTACAAAATGGGGCACTTTGTGGAACAAAATAGTTGTTACTAAAAATTGGTTTTTCATGGTTATAACCAAATCCGGATTTGTTTCTCAAAGGTCGTATTTGAGAATACATTTTATCAAAATTTTCCTTACCATGGGTAAAGTTTGATAAACACTTATTTAAGGAAAATATTTCAGACTTGAGTTTTATAACCAAGTTTTTATCTTCAATATTATTAGATTTAGAACTAGAGCTAGGCTCGAAGATACTTTTCTTAGAAATTACTTTTTCTAACTCTTTAGAAAGCTTGTTCTTCTCAGAACTTACTTCCTCAAGATTTTTTGAAATATTTACAAAATCAGAATTTTTCCTATCAAGATCTTTAGAAAGATCTGATATTTCTTTTGTAAGAATAGAATTCCTAGAATTTTCCTTATCAATATTTTTGTTGAGTTTGGAATTCTCAATCCCAAGAAGTTCAGCAAACCTAGAAACTTATTCATAGGTAGGTAAAGTATTTTCTTCACCAGAAGAGGATTCTTCATCAGAAGAGTTATAATATTCTCTATCATTATAATTTAAAGAAACATTGGTCAATGATTTAGCATTTCGTACCTTAGCCATAAAACACGGATTGTTTATAGGTAATCTGGATATAAGACCAAGATTCTTCTGTCCTGAAGATTCATAATCAAAAGATTCATCTGAAGAGTCATCACCACTGGAAATCCATGTGTCATTTGCTTTCAGAACTTTCTTAGATTTGGTTTTGTAGTACTTATTTCTATTCCTTTCATAATGTCTTTATTTCCTTTCTTTCTTTTTGAGCAAACGGAAATCTTGTCTAATATGTCCGGCTCTCTTGCATTCATAACAAGTGACGTCTCCATATTTCCTATCTCTCCTTTCCTTTTTCTTATACTTGGACTGGAAATTTCTCTGGCCATCTATCTTGTTCATCCTTCGAGTAAGATTTTCTACCTCATTTTCTGAGATTTCACTTTCACTAGAATCTGATTGAATAACCATCTTCTTAGACTTGGATCTGGTTACTCTCTCTGGAGTCTTAGCTTTCATATGATTTGATGTTATTGTAAAATCAATAGTACCATTCCCATTATTCTTCTTGATGTTGTCAGCATCTCTCTTCATTCTTGTTTCATGTTGGAGAAGAGTTCCAAATAACCCATCAAGAGAAATTTGAGTGACTTTCTTGTTCTCATCTATAGTTGTTCTCTTTGATTCCCACTCATTGGGCATAATATCAATTATCTTATCCACAAGGGCTTCATCATCTAAACCTTTTTCTCCCATAGACTATAATATATTGACTATAGTCATAAATCTCTGTTGAACTTTACAGATTGGTTAACCATATGGAAAATTGAATCCATGGTATTCATCTCTAAGCATAGCTCTCCTAGTCTCAATTACTTTAGAAGTACCAAAGTGTGTAACCTCTAACTTCTTCCAGATACAATTAGCTGTTTCACAAGAATAAATTTGGCTATATATATTTCTAGTCATTGAACATATTAAAGTATTTTGTACCTTATAATTTAGTTGATACTCTTGCTTTTCCTAGTTAGTGAAAGTTCTAACTTCCTTATCAGGAATTTTATAATCACCAGTAAGCATAACGAAGTTGTCCACTCCAGTATTGATAATAAAATTCTTCATTCGATCTCTCTAGTACTCATAGTCATTTCCATCAAAGATTGGTGGTCTTGTAGGATTTAGATTCTCAATAGAACCAACATTGACTCCTGACATTCTAATAGAAACTTTTCAACCAAACTAGTTAGAAAAGTTTGTAACCACAAAGTTCGGAATGACAAAGTTCGGAAGAAAAACTTATATGTGAGTATAAGTATTTTAGAGACCTCCTTTTATACCAATTTTAGGATCGAAATAATGATGTAGATGCTCAATATAC
This sequence comes from Viscum album, assembly GCA_963277665.1. Classification (NCBI taxonomy): domain Eukaryota; kingdom Viridiplantae; phylum Streptophyta; class Magnoliopsida; order Santalales; family Viscaceae; genus Viscum; species Viscum album. The sequence continues at coordinate 1,841,739,828 of OY728157.1, read as the reverse complement.
AAGAGGGGGGTGAATTGTACACTTTAAAAATTCCTTTGGAACCTTTAAAGTTGGTTACAAATAACTATGTTTTCCTTAGACAAGGAAGGATCTAATTTTAATGAAATTAAACTAAGAAGATTCACAACACCTCTAAAAAAATTGTAGGATTGGAACTAAGGTTTACAATATGAGATTATAACTTAAAGCATATAGAATCTAAACTTATCAGAGTACAATTGTAAGGAAATACAAGAAGGTACTTTCCTTACAATATAGTATGCAGCAGAAAAATAAGTAGTAAAACTACAAGTAACAAGATATAAGTCTTTTAACCCAAAGAGAAGGGTATCCAACAACCTTGGATAAAGGTCCCTTGATTTATACTTTCAAGCAAGTCTGTCCTACCCACACCAGGGTAAGCCCTCGATACGAAGATTGGAATCTCTGTCTTGATATCCCCACAAGCCCTCAACTTCAAGGTAGTTGGAACCTCTGTCTTCCTCAGCAAGGAATACCTCAAACTTCAAGGTAGTCGGCACCTCTGTCTTCCTATCCCCGGAAGTCCTCGAATGTAATCACCAACATTCGGAGTCGCATGAAGCAATCTGAACGAGCGGTTCAGTATGCACAAGGCATGAAAAGCTTCTCTCTCTTGAAATCACCTTAACAGTGTGTGGTCTCTAGATCCATTAACCTCTTTCATATATTGAGCTCTTTCAAATGAGCTCCTATTTATAGGAAAATTTTAAACGGTCGGCTCCCTCCTCCAACGGCCATATTTTCCATGAAATTCGGAGGGACCTGTACACGTGTAACTCAACCAACGGTTAGTTTTAAATAGAATAAATGACATCGTTTAATAACTAACCAAGTATAATTGAATGCACGACATCGTTTTGAAATGGAACATATGTAAGTAAAAACTATTCAAAATTTCATAGTGTAAGTAAATTAAAAGTGCGGAGTCTAACCAAAATAAAATTTGGAGTCTATGTTAAGAAATGTTTGGATTCTATTTTATAGGGATTCGGAGTCTGGTTTCACCGGGGATTGGAATCTGAACTTGCAGAGTTCAAAGTCGAACCAGTAAAAGTTTTGGAGTCGAGCTACTTAAGAGTTCAGAGTCGAGCTAATTAAGAGTTCGGAGTCGAACTACTGAAGAGTTCGGAGTCGAGCTACTTAAGAGTTCGGAGTTGACCTACTTAAGAGTTAGGAGTCGAGCTACTTAAGAGTTCGAAGTCGAACTACTTAAGAGTTCGGAGTCGAACTAATTAAGAGTTCGGAGTCGAACTACTTAAGAGTTCGGAGTAGAACTCATGAAAGTTCGGAGTCCAAAATTTGGATTGGAACTTCATTATAGTTCACATCCAAAATTTGGATCCTAAAAACAAAATACTCCAATACTTTTCATTATATGATTCCGGTATTTTGGTTAGAAACCTGGGTTTTGTACTTTAAGAAAAAATATTACTATGTATAAGTAACTCTAGGTAAGGGTAAATTTCCTTAAAGAAGTAAATTTTCCTTATGGGAGTAAAATTTATATTTTCTTTGGTATAAGGTGTTTGTGATTTTCAAAACAAGAGGGAATGGAAAAGTCATAATAAAAACCTTATTGACTCAACAGTCGTGAAGAAGGAATGGAATTATGTGGACCATGTAGGGAATAATGGTTTGTGGGAGGAGTGTTGTATGTAATGAAGGTTGTACCTCATCAAGGATTTGGGTAAAATGTAATATTGAGATTTTTGGATCTATTTTTCTATGTAAGTACATCTAATCCCATCATTACTGAGAGAGATTTTTATTATAAATCTAGAAGAAATCAATGAAGTATAAATTGGTTTATGGGAAGACAATTCCACAAAGAAAGTGGTTCATGGGAAGACTGGTATGTAAAAGAAGCAATACATGGAAGAAGAAATATGTGGAAGAAGGAATTATACAAAAGTAGATACAGTACATGGATGTGGTACGTAGAAGTGGTACGCGGGTGTAGTACGCAGAAGTGGTACGCGGAGGCAGTTCACAGAGGTAGTCCACTAATTTAGTACACAAAAGAGGTGATCCAAAAGTCACATGTTCTATATGGTTCAATTCAGTCAGTGGGGTGGGAAGTTCAGTTTGTGGAGGAACAATTTGCAAACTATTAGTGTGTGAAAAAGTGGATTATATCTATGGGTAGAGGCTAGACTTCAACAGAGCATATACCTATAGTTAAGGATGCATACATTAATGAAAATGAAGGGACCTACAAGTCCATAAATTGTGTTTGGCTTCCTCCCTAGGTAGTGATCTAGGGAGAGTCAATGGAAGTTTTCTGAGGGACACAGTGAGCTATCCATAAAATATTTTAAAGGCAGTGTGCCTAGTATAGAGTAATTGTGCCTAAACATTTGTAATCCAAGACTAGTGAAGTTTAGTTGATTTAGGTACAACCGAAACACTGTTAACATATTCTCCTTGGACTATCCCTTAGTGGTGAACCAAGTAAAATTATTATTTTTTCTATTTGTATGTGACTGTTTGTTTACTACTCATTCTCATCAGACACGTTTAACAGGTTCCTACTAACGTGGGAACAAGATCTATCACTCTTGAAGAAAATTTTGACAGCCTGATTCACCCCTCCTCTCTCGGGGTGTTCTAATATCTTTCATAAAGGAAGTAATAGGACTATTAGTATTACCTCTAGCTATCCAATGGGATGAATGGTGATTTAATTAGAGCCCAAACAGAGGAGATTCAAAGAAACCTAGGAGAATAAGGGAGGATCTCCCATAGATGGAAGTGTTGTGAAAAATGGGAAATGAAATAAAGTCTCAAAGGGTTAAAATATAGGAGGGGTATAATTATAATTTTACCCTTTTTAAATGTCTATACGGTTCGGCCATATACTTTTTCTAGTTGTGTTCCAACTGTGTGATGCTACTATCAAAAGGGTCACCCCCCAATGCATGTGTAGGTGCATGGTTTATGAAACTATGTGTATCCAATGTATTTAAATTTATAATTTATTATAGGAGCCTCACATGGTTATATACCCCTATTTTGAAGGTTTCGCAAACTGTGTCCTAGTATAAATGGGTTGCATGTTTTGGGATGCATGATTATCACTAACTGTGTGCCAACTAATCTCCTAGTGTCGTGTCTCTCAATGTTGGGTTTTCGAAGTATGAAACCTCTAAAACCAAACTGAAACCCTAATACACTTACTATGACTTAATACAAACTAAAAATAACACATTCACATGTTTTAACTCTCTAAATTACATCCTGAAGTTAAAATTAGAAGTTATCCTATACAAGAACAAAAATTTCAAATTCACTTAGAATTTCTCAACCTTCTGAAAAACCCTAGACGTTACAAAAGTTGCAAGGGTACCAATACTATCTACTAATTATATTTTCAATAAATATGGTTATAAGCCTCATGAATGATATATGGTATATAGAAATTGGATTCTCTAGGAATATTATTGGAGACCCATCCAAATTCATTTCTTTCAATATATGTGATGGAGGCACTATCACATTTAGAGATAATTCTAAAGGTAAGGTAAAATGTTTTGGTGAATTTCGTTTATCTAACTCTTCTATTATTAATAAAGTTCTCTGTTTTAATGGATTACAACATAAATTTATTAATATTTTTTAATTATGTTATGATGGACTGAATGTTAAATTTCAAAATTATTAATGTATTATTTTTAAAGATGATTCTATAATTTTTTTTGACCATGAGGAAAATATTTATTCTATATATCTTTATGAACTAATAGTTTAACATGTAAAGTCTTTAAATTTTTCTACAGATAGATAGTATCCTTTGGCATAGAACACTCGGTCATATTACTTCCATGTTACTACATAAACTTTCAAAGAATAAAATAATATTGCAACTATTGAATCTCGAAAAAGAAAATTTTCATGTGTTTGATGCTTTTATGAAATGAAAATATCACAAGGATTAATTTTGTACAATCATGTAAATAAATAGTGATGGAAAACTATAGTTGGTTCACCTTTATTGTTTGGACCTACTAAAACTATAAGCCTCAGTGGTGAGAAATATTTTTTTTATTATAGATGATTTTAGTATATTTACTTGGATTTAATTTCATTCCCCTAAAATTAATACTTTATGGAATTTTTTTACTTATAGTAAATTAGATTAAAATTAAAAGGTTTATTTAATTTTATGTATTCATAGTGATAGAGGAGTATAACACATCAGTAAAATGGAGTTGTATAAAGAAAAAAATCAAACTTTATAAGAAATGGGTAGAATAATATTAAATGAGTATAGATTACATAAATATATTTAGGATAAATTTGTGAATCAAATTTTTATATTTCTTATATAATTCTTATTATTCCTATTATAAATAAAACCCCTTATTATTTATGGAATGGAATGAAACCAAATGTTGGATGTGGTGGAGGTTTTGGTTATAAAGTATATATCCTTTCCACTAAATATAATATAGAAAAATTTAATGTTAAATATGATAAAGGGGTATTTTTGGATATTAAAATGTTAGTAATTCTTATGGATTATATAATAAAATAATCAGTATTGTTGAAGAATATATTCATGTTAAATTTTATGAAAGTATTAAAAAGATAAATCATCTATTGAAAAAGTAATTGTAGAATATTTTAAATGTTTTAATTTTGGAGAGGAAGATATTTTAGAATTAAATGTTCCAATTTAGGGGGAGCAACACCATAATAAAAGGATATGGAAAACTCTTAAAGATCAACATATATATAGAGATATTTGATTTATTGATTCAAGAGTGAAAACTAGAAATTATTTGATAAATTTTTTATAATAATTCTATTTTTATTTATGATTTTGTTTTAGATAATTTCTCTAAATATTTAAATGATTCTAACTGGATTTTATCTATGCAATATGAACATAATCTGTTTACTATAAATAATTTTTGGGAATTGGTTATTCCACCTAATGATTCACATATTAATGGAACTAAATGGATTTTATAAAAATATATATATTAATCTGGACATATTATTGTAAATAAAGATCTATTAGTTGCATAATTTTCAAGAAAAAGTCTTATTTATACTTTAACATGAATATTTTACAATCAATACTATGTTTTTAGAGAAAAATATGAAATTTCATAGAAGTAACCAATACTTTTTTACTTTGCATATTTTCTAAATTGCCTTGTTCATTATGTTCTACCTAAGTAATTACGGACTTATTTTTTAGCTTAATTATATTCAGATTATAGAATTTAGTATCTTATTTAAATTTATTTCAATATCATCTTAAGCAAGCTACAATTTCAGCTCTTATTTATATCATAAATGTCTAGTATAGGATATAGTAGTTTCATATTTATTTTTATAGCATATTTTTTATTCAAACCATTGAAAGAAAATTTATTAATATACTATTTAGTTTTTCAAAATATGACATGTTTTTAATATTTTGAAAATGTGGGAGTATTTTAAAAACAATATTTTTAAAAAAATTACTATTTACAAGATGGGGGAGTATTTTCATATGTTAGAAAATTAGTTTTTTAATTTTTAAAAATAGGGAGATTGGTTATTGGATCATTCTCAATTCAATTATTTGTGTTTTTATGATTACACTTTTTCTATTTAGTGTCTCCTTACCACTTTACCTATGTATGTTTTGATAATTATAATTTTCATTTTTACATATTCCCTCCAACATAATTTTTTATAAGAATAAAGGATTTACTACACTGATTATAGAAGAAAATAATTATGTTAAGTTTATTTATTAATTATTTAATTAATTATTATTAATATTTATTTACTAGTTATTTATATTATTTCTTATTAATATTATTCTGGTTATATTAGGTTCTAAATCAATTTTAAAAGTGTCCATAATTTCAAAATGTATAAATTATTACACTCTGTACTTAAACTCTTACATTTTATACAAAGTCTTACGAAGATATTATAAATTCTTACACACTCAAGTAATGTCTTGTGATGTTTTATTAGAAAAATAAATTTCCTATGTGATTTTTAAAATTCTTACATTGTACATTATTTTCCAAAGTATAAATCCTTATGTGCATCTAAATATCAGTCATGGTTTTTAAAGTCTTACACATTTTCAAATTCCTTACACAATATTCTTAGAAGACCTATGAAATCATTTTACAAGCCTTATTTAAAAATTTAATGTCATTCAAAACTCAAAACTCTTAGGGAAATATTCAATGTCTTATGAAACACAAAGGTATTATAGAAATATTGAATTACTTATGAAATAAAATGTCTTATAAGAAAAATTCTTAAAAAAATAAGAGTCTTACGTGACTCAATAGTGAATTTTTATGCTTTTTACTTAAAAAAAATTGGGATATTGATTTTTTTAATTATTATCTATTTTATATTTGTCATTTTTAATTTAAATAATTATTTGTGACTAATTTTCTACATGTCGAGATATTCAAATTTAAATTTTTTCAAAGAAGAAACTAAATCAAGAGATTTATGGAATTATTCAAATTAGTTTCAATATGTACTCAAGGGTGATTATTATGGAGGTTATTTCAAAGGATTAAATGGATCTAAAGTAGTTCATTATTCGAAGGATTTTATTTTGGAAAATTTTACTGAGTGTTTTCAATTTATTATCTGTAGCTATAACTATAAAGAGGTTATTGGTAATGATATTATTATTTATTTTGAAATACATAAACTATTATAGAGTGTGTGTGTGTGTGTGTGTTTAGATATTGAAAACTCTTATTTGAAGGATTTTAAAGCTATAAGTAATGTATTTCTACCCTACTGGGATATTGATACTCGATGCAACTATGTGAACATGATTCAAGAAGAAGCTAAGTTTTGAATGATAGTAATTTAAGAAAACAAGAACTTTCATGATCACTATTGTGTTGTTGTTTCAATTATTGATGGATTTTTGAAAGGTTGGTAGAACTGTTATGACTATTATACCTCATCTATTCTTGATTGGTGTTTAAGTTTTTCATTGTATATTTCTATCTTTTCTCTTTTTATGTAATTTTTTTTGTTTATTTTTTTCCCTTAAAAACAAGTTTTGGTTTTGTTATACCTCTATAAAGTATATAAATTTTAATTAGGTTGTCAATCCTTTTTAAAATTTAGATTGTGTCATGTTTATGCCTCCACTAGAAAAGCTAGTTTGAATTTTTTTTGACTCTCCTTTAAAATTTAATTGTTTTAGTGAATATCAGACCTCTCAAGGAGTAGTGGTATGTGAAGAGTATATGTAGGATCACTTTGATCTAAACTACTATTAAAATAATTTTTTTAATATTATATTTTTTCTACTTAAATAATTTTGAATCTCTTAACTTTAAAATTTTTAAAATGATTTATTCACCCCCCCCCCCCCTAGACCTTCTGGTTGTCTTACCATTTTAGTCAATAATGACTTGATGTTATATGAAGGAAGTTTAATATGGTTACCATATTTGGTAGTATATTTATTACATTTATATACATGTATTTAGAGGATTAAATTTGGATTTTTAAATTCTTATATGAGGTTCATATGGTCTATTCTAGATTAACATGGTGTTTAGAGAATATTGAGCATGCATATCATCATCTAGAGAAGTATTAAAGGTGTTTAGTGAATGAGTACCTCACCAAAAGTGCTAGGTTACCCTATGTCATGGTGGATTAGGAAACTATGAGTATGTAGGGGATGTGTTCAATTTGTAAGTTATTTCTATATGGTGTAATTTTAGTGGGAAATGGAATGACTATATATGTTGTAGTGCATGGAGTTTTGGAAAAGTGAAATGGTAAGATAATTATTTTGATAAAGGAGTTTCCTTTGGTGGCTTGTATGGGATGAAGATAAAATCCACATGTCATTTATGTCATTTATAATGGATTTTTTATGGATGGAGTCATTTTAAAAGGTGTAATGAAATCATGAAGTGATAGAGGAGGTTAAACAGCATTTCAAACATTACTAGACCATTTGGACATTATCTTCACCAAATATTGAACTAAAATTGGATGTTGAGGTCTGAAATTGGCATTAAAGATGGTGTATTATATTGAGAATTCTCTTGTTAGAGATGGAGATATCTAAATGGGTGTAGTAGAAGTAGTTTTTTATCATATGTATGATTAACTAAAATGTTCATGGAAGTAAAAATATTTCATAATGGTCTATATATAAGAGCTTCCAAAATGGGATCTTGGAGAGTTCCATTTCCATGGCACAAACTATTCTGATTATCAGTATTTTTGGATTTGAAGCTGAAATAGGTTATCGAGCGGTATAGAAACTATTTCACAAGGCATTTTTTAATAAACCATTTATGTCATGGTTAGGGGTCACCACACCAAATATGTTATTGATGTGGTTTGATTTTAAGGCTATCCATACTTCAAAACTTGGGATATGAGTATATTATTCTATCGATCTTAGAGGTTAGTTCTAAGATGTACATATTCTAATGTATTTTTCATGAACCATACATGTAATAGTGATAATGGATCTGGAAAATTAAAATATTAGGTATGAATTTAAATCCATGAATTATAGAGTGAGTCTTAAAGGGTCAAATAAGCTTAAATGATCGCATTTTGATCACTCTAAATGAGTGGTACACTTGGCACAATCATGCTTCTTTGATAATGAATAGATTATCCAAACCATTAGAGAAATGTTTGGGTTTTGATCAAGAAATATAAAATTCCCTTGGAATTTTTTAAAAGAGTAAAATGGTATTGGATATCTGGTTTAGAGAGGTAAATAGGTACATAATTTATACAATATTGAAACATATATAAAATATAGAGCTTGAATGAGATATTTGGATTGAGGAGGAATAAAATTATTATAAGATATATTTTTTCAAAGAGATTATAGTGGTTGTTATATTTGTTTTAAAGGAGAATAATAATATTGGTGCTATCATCAAATTTGGTTATTTGAGAAATAAAATAGGATGTGATTATTAAAATATAGTATAAACTTCATATAAAAAAAGGTAATTTATTGTTGTGTTATTTGTGTGGATGATAAAGAGTTGAACCTCACATTAAGAGGTCACTCTCATCTATCTTACAGAAGAAGATCATAGTGAACATGAGTATCAATAGAGTATAACATCTGGACTTGATAATACAAGGAATTTCAACACCCTATGTTGATATGGAAGAGACGTGAATGTCTAGAAACTAAGAATATACCCTCACATCTATAAGTTGATAAATCCTTTCATAAAGTAATGCATGGAGTATTAAAATATAGATTAACCATTGGGAGATGGTGATTCAACCCTAAACCTTGTAAAGGTAGTGAACCTTAGTATGGAGTGAACAATACCTAAATTATATCTCCCAAATAATGAGATTCATATAATTGGTACATTGGTATATGAGTGTGTGTATTATTTTTGGATATAGACTAATAAGGGTGAACCAAGTAAAATACATCTGTTTATATTATTTACATTTCTACATATATGTTGGATGATTTGATGAGAGTGAAAATAGGAGTTTAAGATATTAAACATGTTCTTTCTCACATGGGAACAAGATACATCATCTGAGGGTATGCATAAAGAAATTTTTAATTTCAAAGCACCCTGATTTACCCCCTTCCCTCAGGGTGTATCTTATTATAAAAAGTATTATCAAAGATAAGAGGTTCTTATTTATATTTCAATCATCTAAATTTGTTTTTATATTTTTTCACATATGGATTTGATATGGAATTCACCTATTTTAGATAGTTCTAAATATGATGGATGAAATAAGGAGATTCAAAATTTTCTATAAGCTTATGGTGATGATATTATGAAGTATATAAGATCATATGTTGATGTGATTGGGAATATTGAAAGAATTGGTGATTCAAGTATAATGAATATCTTGGTTAGAATAATGTACAGTAATGTATACAATAAACCCTCACATTGTGCTACTTCATTTTAAATATGGATAATTTTGGAAGTTATTTATAAGAAATTAGTGGAAGCACATGAGGTAGGAATATCATCCTTAAACAATGAATAAGAATACCTTATAAAAATGGAATAAAGAGAGGGATTAATAATGAGAAGACTCTCAAGAATAAATTCACTACCATTCTAGTGAGTTAAAATGATTTTATTTAATAATTCTAGTTCTAACAAAATTGTGAAGTCACTTGTCAATATGGAAAATCAAGATCTCCCATAGATATTGAAGTGGGTAGTGATCCAATAGAAGAACTGATAATGACCATAATTTATCAATTTGGAGAATATTCATGCAACAACCAAGATGAGATCCAAGACTTGTATGATATGGTGGATTAAGATGATATTATATCAGGATTTGATTATGCATTTATAAAAGAATTGGAGTTTAAGAACATGTTTTTAAAATAAGATTTGCTGGACTTGAATGAATACATTAGAATAATGGGTGTGAATTTGAAAAGGAAAAGTGACCTACTTAAAGAACTTACACATGAGTTAGAATAATAAATAGCCAAGAAGGAGCTTAAATTATATGTTATTCATCTCAAAAAAACTTGAATAGACAATAAAATCACTATACCAAAACACTATTTAATAGTGATTTTTTTCTTTATACGGTGGTTTAAACAGCTACTAAATGATCTATGATGGTTTCATCAAACCATTACAGATACCTATATTGAGGATTATTTCATAATAATTATAAAAACCTGTCAATAATAATTTCATGATGGAATTATTTTAAAAAAATAATGATAATTTTAAAAAACAAAATTTTTCAATGGTTTTTTTATTATTTTTTAATTAAAAAATTTTATTACTATTTATTTACTCATCTTGTTGAATTAAATATATATATGTTTGGGGTGATATTTTAACTTCTTACCTCTCAATTATTATATAAAGTCTTTACCACTTCACCAAGCTCTTCATTTGATGACTAAATAGACTTTAATATACTTATATATATATAAATAAAAACATGTAAATAAATATATATTGATATTTTTTTCATAATTTATAAATACACACATATAAATATCTATAAATACATATCAATATAAAAAAATTAAATAGAGAATATAAATACATATATATAATTAAATATATTTAGATATATATAAACACATACAAATATACGTAAATATATATATATATATATAATTATATATAAATACAACTAAATATATATAATTATATATAATTATAAATAAATATATACAATATATAAATATGCATATAAATAAAAATATATATTTAATTAAATATAATTTTATATATATAAACACATATAAATATACATAAATACACACAAACACACACGCACGCATGTATATATATATACATTAAGGATGGTGTATCTCTCGAGCTCTCAGTCAAGGCATTACCATAGTGATTTATGATCAATGACATTTATCAAGGATCATGTTTCGAGGATTGAGATTTTTTTCATTGGGTTAGTGTAGGATCTTCAGGTGGTGGATACTTTCTTGGATATGGTTTTTAATCAAAAGGTGTTAAAGGCCTCTAAGGGTTTCTTGATGATTCCTAGTTTTTCAAGTGGTTCTTTTTCCTCCCTCAAAGATAGGGCTCTATGGTGGATTGTTAAGAAGGGTATCATCACCCATGTCTCGAACAACATTGGTTCCATTTTTGAGAAGATTTATTTTTAAAATCATTACATTGTTGCTCATATTTCCTTGGATAAAGGTTTGAATCCTTGAAAATTAAATGATTTGGTTACCTGTTTAACTTCTATTTGGGGTTTTGTTAATTGTAAATGTGTTTAACTTTGTTATGAGTTCCTCTAAATTATTTTTACTTATGTGGAATTAAAAGGTATATCTTGAATTCTTGGTTTGGTCAATTAAAATCCACACACCCAAAGGATTCATGAGTGGAATTTAAATTTCAATTTTCATGAATAAAAAGAAAATATTCACAAGTTTGGGTTAAAATCCATGCTCTATATTGGGTTTTATGAAATCCTAGAATATTATATTATATTACCTCCTCCATTAGTCTTCATATTAAAATGTAAAATGAAAATGAATTCTTTTTGTCACTTTTCCAGGGTGATAGTTGAAATTGATCTTAGTTCCACTCTCACTAATATAGAAAATCTCTTAAATACTTAGGATGTGGTAAGCTTATGGATTGAGTATGAGAGGGTTTCCCTATTCCATTATGCTTGCAAAATTATTAGGAATTTGAAATATAATTTTAGGGATGATATGATTTTTTTCAAATTTCTATTTAAGGGGTCATGTTTTGAACTTGTGTCATATAAGGATGGGTAAGAGCAATGCTCTGGTCTTTGAAGGTAAGTATGAATATTATGACATGAAGTGAGGGATCTCGGTTATAGGAGTTCTAGTCCATCTAGTGAATAAGAGCATGATCCTAACTCCCTAATAAATAATTTCATTTATCTAGGACTTATTATAGGTAAATAATCATTGTCTGTGGGTGAAGGAATGGTTGGTGAAAAGGATTAATAATGCAAATGTTGTTATTTTACAAGTAGGTGTAGGGTATTTTCAATATCTATCAAGGTTAAAGGGCTTATGTATCACTCAAAGAATTGAAAAGTTACTATTGCTAAAGGATATCAATGGAGGATTGAGTGGGTGATGAGAATTTCATATGCTCACACTCATGTGATGACAACTCAGGATCTTAAAGGGGATAAGGAGAAAACTAACATAATCATGTAATTAGGTAGGCTTGAAGGCTCTTATATTGATTTATATGATCTGGGGAAGAAATTCTAGGTGAACGAGGCCATTAAAGATGTTCTTTATAATGTATTAGGGTTAGATGAAAGGGATGATGATAAATGATGATGGTCAGACTGATGGTGAGATTTAAGTGCAAGAAGATGTTGACCATTAATTGTGGTTTGATAATAAGTTGATAACTTCATGGGCTCACAGATTAAAATTGATATTGGAAGTTTCTTCATCATTAAAATCCAAGTATATAAAGTTGTATCCTTTAATTGGGTCTATTCAAGAGGAGGGACATACTTCTACCATAGGGGATTCCTTCAATAGTTCTCATGAGTGGTTTCTTATCAATGAGACCAAGAAGGATCAGTATATAGAGACTGATACAAAGATTGATTTTATTTTTGGTAGTGATTTTTAGAGTCATTTGAACTTTCTTGACTCAAGTGGCTAGAAATAAGTAAAAAAATGGAGGCATGCCCTTATTGTTTTCAGTACCATCACCGAGGCCAAGTCAATTGTTTTTAATGATCACCTGGTTATAGGTGATTCAAATATTTATTCTACCTATAAAGATGATGATTTGGGATTATATGCTTCAACTCATCTTGTTTCAATTGGGAAGTTCTGGGTTTCAAACACTCCCTCAAAAGGTGGAAAAGATAAATAAACCCATTATCTCGAAACATTGGAAATTAGTAAGATGATAAGTCATGTGTCTACATCCAATTTCTCCACCTCGCTTCCTTTAATAGACATTCATATCAACCATAAATATCCCATAGATAATTATGTTTTAGAAAATTATTCCACTTCCATATAAATTTTTAATCCTAGATTAGATATTGCTACTATAGAGAATGACTCTGATGGCCCAGATAATTTTTAGAAAATGGTTAAGAATTTGAGATGAAGTCAAAACCCACATGGATAGGGTGGTATATGTGATTTTTACCATTTTTTTAAATAATATCAGACTAGTACACAAGTAACGTGGGATCAAGATGGCCTTGTAGGGTAGGGATAGGTTTTAATGGAACATACTGATTTCTCTTTAGCTCTACCTATTGGAGTAAATTTTAGTGATTCCACTAAACTAGATCGTCCTTCTCTTTGAGAAACTTATATAGAGGAATCTAGAAACAAGGATGTTATGGAGGAGGTTCCCATTTCCATCACCCTCAATGAAATGGAATCTAAGAATTCGCCTTTGTAAATATTGAAAACATGTAGATGATGGTCAGGGAGCTCAGGTGGCCAAACATATTATGATACATCGCTCTTAAACTGAGTATATGGAGAATTTAAGGCTTGAATGAATGTGATGTCTTCGGTTTTTGTTTACATGGGACTTTGTGCTTTTGTTGTTTACTTGCAATGTCTGAACCCATCCTCCTCTTGTCCTTGTTTTGTTTTTTAATAAAGGGGCTTCGACCCAAACTTTTTTCAATATATATATATATACCCACATAGTATATATAAATATAAATACATATAAATATATATATATACATACACACATAATTATACATAAATATATATATCTATAAATATATATAATTATAAATAAATATACATAAATATATATAAATGAAACTACATATATAATTAAATATATATATATATATTTGTGAATATACATATATATATAAACACAAATAAATATATATAAATCTCTATATATATTTATGTATGTTTATGTGTATTTATATTTATATATATTATATGGGTCTGTATATAAACATATATGTATATAAATATCTATATATATACCCACATAATATATATAAATATATATAAATATAAATACATATAAATATATATATATACATAATTATACATAAATAGATAAAAATATATATAATTACATATAATTTTATATAATTAAAAATAAATATACATTAATATTTATAAATTATATATAAATATAAATAAATATATATAAATGCATCTATAATTATATATAATTATATATATATATATACATATAAATATTTATAAAAATATATATATATATATGTATGTATATATATATATACGCACATATATGTATATGTATATGTATATGTATATGTATATGTATATGTATATGTATATACACAAACCCACATAATATATCTAAATCTAAATGTATATACATATTTATAAATATACATTAATATATATATATACCCACATAATATATATAAATATATATAAATATAAATACATATAAAAATAAATGTTTTCCCCCGTTCTTAGCTGGGGTGGTAGGGGTGGCAAGGGATTTGGGACATGGTCACGGGGTCAAGTACCCAGGCCAGCGGGATTACCTATATATTCTTCTTTGCATGTGTGTCGCTTTTACGGTTGTACCCAACCTTTTTATAAATATAAATATTTATAAATATACATAAATAAAAATAAATATCTATATATATTTACATAATTATATCTAAATACATATATATATATATATAATTATATATAAATATAAATATAAATGTGTGTGTGTGTGCGCGCGCACATTGATACACATATATACATATAAATATATAAATAAACATACATAAATTGATATATATATATATACCTATAAATATCTATAATTATATACACATGCGCAAATACAATTTTTAAACTTGAACTTCCCACAATAAGGAAAATTCCTGAACACTATGGTTTGACCATGAATTCCATCTAGATTAAAGCCTTATAATTCCCATGAAATAAGTATCTGGTATTATTATTAAAAATCCTCTAATATGCATTTTTGGGTTGTGTTTATTGAAAATTCTGATGGATGATGTTTTCTCAGAAGATGACATTGTCTGAATAAATGAGAATTTGAGAGTTTTGTTCAAATCAGTGAAACGGGTATTCACCATGGATTAGACTATATCGTGGTTAATTCATCTAGGTCATGATGAACATGGTTGCGATTGGATTTAGTGAATGCAGCCGAAACTATGGGAAATTTGATCTACGAAGTCATTTGTGCACAATGGCCAAGTTCCCTATGGGTGTGTTGATGGTCGGGGTGGATTACTTGTCCACCAGTGGAACATAAGGAGTCATGCCATAGTCTTAACGAAAGGCATTATGGATTGGACATCCATCTGTGAAACACAGGGATTCTCACCATGGGCATGGAGGAAACTATGGTGGAATAAAAAATGAGGAAGTATTCCTATGAAAAATACTAAAATAACATGAATACATGTGTGTTGATTAGGGTATTGAAGTAGAAATATCCAAGTTTCTATCATCACATTATGTTGAAAGTCATTTCAACAATCAAGTTATAAAATCTGGAAAATAAGTGTTGCACAATTCATTGATTTTATAGTAGTTGTAATCGTCGATTGATGTTAATTTTTTAGTCATTTTTGAAGGATATAATATTTTTGTATTCAATATAATAGAGGTAATTCACATTAAAGAGTGGATTTAAAATTGGGGTCTAGTTTAGGGCTAAATGACACATACAATATAGAGGGATGGCTAAGGGAAATTATAAATCTCTTCTAAAAAGGAGAAGTTAAAGAAAAGCGTGATCTATGAGTTCCAATTTCTCACTAGAAGTTTGAAACAATTATGCTAAATAAGAAACACTATCTATGGTGAATATTTCTATCTCTGTTATTTGAAGATGAATTTTACATCATGATGAGTAGTTAGTTTTATAGTTTAGGAGAGTAGTGAGTTTTTCAAACATTAATAGTAGTGAAAAAGGAGGGTCAATGAGATTTCTCCAAACTTGTAAATATTGAAGCAGTGATATTTTATTTTGATTGTTGCATAGGCTCATTATCATGCATGATCCTTATACATATCCTAGTATGGGTAAACCAAGTAAAATAATTTGTCATTTATTAATTTATTCTCTATAGAGTGAATGAATGGGAGATATTGACATGTTCCTCAAGTTTAGAGGACAAGATAAAAAGGTAATTATCATGGTGTAATGCTCTGATTCACCCCCCCCCCCCCCCTCTCAAGGTATATTCCCTATTAAAATAGCAACAAGTTGTGTCAAAGGGACTAGTTTTGGGTTGAATTTATCTCACTATAAAAAACATGGTGAAATTTTTCAACCACAAGGTATTCCAATATTTAATGGTAATAATTTTAAATTATGGAAGAGCCATATACAAAACTACTTCTAATATTTGGGTATGGAAGTTTGTGTAGCTTCCATGTATGGTATTTATGTGAGAATAGATAGTGGTGACTTATTAAAGAATGATCATAGAGAATTTAATTTAGATTCAAAGGAAATTAATGCCTTAAGAATTGTAGTGGCTAATCCCATTTACACAAAGGTAATGTCTTATAAAACCCCTTATGTTGTGTGGGAAAACTTTTGAATGTTTATGAAGGATATTTAAAGGTTCATGAGGCCAAGTTACATGTTTTATAGAATAAATATAATTAATTTAGAATGAGTCTCAGTGATATGGTTGATGCCTTTTTCAATCAACTAAATGATCTTGTTGAAGAAATGTGTGGTCTTAGTGATAATATCAAATATGATAATATTATGAAGAGAATGATGAGAATATTTCCTCCTCAATTCAATGAAAAGGTTTTGGTTATAGAAGAAAAACACCCAAATGAAATCTCCCTGGAAAGTTTTCATAGCACTCTCATTTCATATGAGATAAAGACAATGAGTCTAGGGTGATAGAAAATACCCATGAAGTGTCTTTTAAATAAATAAATAAAGTTGTTGTAAAGGAAGTTTCTCAATAAGAGGAAATTGATGAGATTATTTCTATTATTTCCTCTATCCTTAAAATAAGAAAAGTAAAGTTTAAAGGTAATCTTCCACTTTCTTAATTCAAATGTGTAAAAGTGGTAAATCTTGTGGCTAAATGTACTAATAAATTTCAAAAGTATTATGAGGATGATGTGAAGGGAAATAAAAGTGTTCTAAAAAGGAAAAAAATTAAATCATAAGAATATTTAAACTCTGATGAAAGTGATGTTGAATAGGTTCAAGATTAAAAGTATCTCAATGAATATGCACTAGTATATATTAAATAAGATAATTAGAGTGATGATGAAACTTATTTTTGTAGAAGAGTGGATCATTATGTTCAACCTGAGGTAGACCTTGAAGAAATTTATGTTTAGAGGTCTAAAACAAAGAAGCTTGGTTTATTTTTTTCATGAATATAAACTCTATATACAGAAACAAGAGTAATAGATATTAGAATTAAATTCTCAAATTGAAAATATAAAATTTATAAATTTAGGAAGTTCAAAGAAAGAAGTTGATTTGAAACTCAAATATAAAGAGAAATCTTGAATCACTAATGGCATATCAAAATTAGTGAAAGACAAATATGAGAGAATTAAATATATAGAAGTAGTCATTAAATTTCAATGTAATTATAAGAATCAAGAAAGTATTATCACACCTACTATAGTACCAAGTATCTCAAATAATGTTTCTCCTAACAAAGCTTGAAAGTTTTTCTGGAATTTACTAAGGAATGTATTCCCATTCCACAATTTCAATGCTTTAAAGAAAAAGGTAAATCCATTATGTAGTATTATTTAATTAATAAGATATTCATTGTTGGTGATAAACCTTAATAATCAACACCTTATAAAAAAATGGGTCTTTATAGCACTTAAAAATGTAATTTTGGAGTAGTTATTTATGAGAATTAGATGTTTTTATTGTGGAAAGATGGTACACACCCAATATGTGAGTTCTATTTCCAAGAGATATATTTGAGAACACAATTAAAAAAATAAGCAATCAATATTTCTACTTTTTCTTTTATTTTTAAGATAGTTATATTTTTTCTAAAGGTTTTTGGAACAAAGATATTTGTTATGCATCAAGAGTAAAAAATATAGTGCCAATTGAATCTCAGAAGGGAGTAAAACAACAGTTGGAATAATCATCTAATAAACTAAAATTACAAAATTGATTCTTAGTTTTTCAAGATAAATAAAACTCATTGGAGGAATAATAAAAGAAAATTTATTCATTATCAATAGAGGTGGAACAAAAATATTGGGTAAAGAAAATAAATTATGATAAGGATAATGTAGTTGAGATTGACTTGAGGGAAATATACAAATCATGTTGATAGGTTTTGGATAGCAGGTGCACATCTCACTTAGACATAAATTAATACCTCATCCTGTACTAGGGGATATTTTCATAGGAGTTTCTTTTTGTGAAACACAATATGACTATTTATTTCTTTCTAATTTATAATCTAGATATGTTTGTGATGTTAGAGATGAGTCCAATTTATGTGTTTTTAGTATCTTATTTTACTACTATCTTTCTCTCAAACTAGGAGTTTATAGGTGGCTTCCATAACTTCTTTTTAGATATGGTTTTATTATTTAATATTTTAGAATTTTTATGGTAGTGTTTCAAATTTTGGGAAGTGTTGGTGTTAATACAGTGACTCTTTTGAATGTTTTGGATTTTTTGGATTGGTATTGTACTAGTTGGTATTATTGTGGTTATATTTTGGTGTTGTTTTGATGTGTGATTTCTAGTTGAATCTTGTCAGGTTCCCACTTAACCACAAAGTAGTTTTTTTAAAATAATAAAAATTTAATTGGTTTGAAAAGGTAATTGGTGCATGATTTCCAAAGAAGATAAAATAGACTATGTCACAAATGAAAATGTCCATTTAAACCAAAAATCCTAGGAAAATCAAATAAAAACTAATTTATATTGAGATATATTGAATCTTATATATGATCACACTCACACTTGTGATTCTTGTCAAAAGGGGAATATTATTAAAAATACTAACAATAAAAAGAAGTTTATGTCATAAAGACTTATTGAGCATATTCATGAGGATGGTTTTGGGCCCATTAAACCCAAATCCATGGATAAAAAAGGTACCATGTATTGTTTTTTTATGATTTCATTATAATGGAATGGATTATGGTTATGGCTCACAAATATGAAGTGTTTAGGTGTATCACATGATATCGAAGTCTGGATGAAAATATGCTTCTTGTAAAAATTTAAAAATTTCACACTGAAATTTTTAAATAATTTAAAAACACTAAAGTGGAAGAACATATTTAAGATCATGGTATTCATCACCAAGTTTTAGTATTTATAACTATTTAGAGGAACAAAGTTATTGAAATAAGGAATCACATTATCAATATCATGGATCAAACTATTCTTATTAACAAAGTATTGAAAGAGAAATATGGAAAATGTATTGTGAAAGTAGGGGTATACATCTCTAACTAAGACATATTATGTCCCAATTAAGAAAAAAACCATATTAAATCTAGTATAGAAAGAACCCTATACTTAAATACTTATGGGTGTTTTGAAGTAAGTGTTTCATTCTCAATAAAGAAAAGAATATAAATTTTTAAGCTCATGGTGATGAAGAAATATTTCTTGGGTATTTGTAAAAGATTAGAGTATACTGATGATTCAATAAAATTCTTGGTAAAGTGATTGAAATTAATGATGTTGTTTTAATTGAAAATGAGCAGGTGATGATGAAACTTGAATAGGGTTCAAATTTTAGTGGATAGGATTCACTTAAAAAAACATTGAATCTTTTAAGATGAAACTGGTGAATAATTTTATGGATTATGGAAAATTATAGGGACTATAGATAACTCTAATAACATCTCTAATGATGATGAAAAAAAATTAAAATAGAAAGTCCTATCAGATTATCGAGCAGGGCTAAAATCATTGAAAACAACATTGTTGGAGACTACTCAACTGCCATTCTAAAAAAGGATAAAGGCCCTATAGAAGGTGTCTCTATCATCTCTGGTGATAAAAAATTCTTTTTATTAATATAATAAGTATTAAAGTTGGGTCATATCCATGCATGATGAGATTGAACTAATAGAAAAGAATAAAAAATGGGAGGTTGTTTTGAGGCGACATGACAAAAACATCATCAGTGCCAAATGCATATTCTAAACCCAATTGAATGGAGATAGAAATTTTACAAGGAACATATAACTACTCTTTTTAAAATGGTATTCTAAAATTAAATGGATTTATGTGGATGAAACATCTGCACTGGTGGTATGATGTGAAATGATAAGATTATTCATGGCCATGGCGGTGATGAAAGGATTCATAGTGTACCAAATAGACATAAAATTAGCCTTTCTTAATGGGATCCTTGAAGAGGAAGTTTACATCAAGTAACTATATGTATTTCTCATTGATAATGATGAAAATAAATTATGTCAATTAAATAAGTCCTTGTTTGCGCTAAATAAAGAACCAAGAGTGTGGTACTCAAGGCTAGACCAATATATGAAGAAGCTCAGATTTAAAACGGTAGGGTTTTATAATAACCACTATATAAATTAATAAAAAAGAGTGGTATAATATGGTTCTTTTATATATGAATTATATTATCTTTATAGGATCTAATGAAACCCAATGTATGAAATTTTCAGATCATATGAGGTGTGAATTGGAAATGTATCTTATTGTTGAATTGTCATTTTTACTTGGCCTACATGTGATTCAAAAAAAAGATGGAAACATTATCTCTAAAATGAAATACTTCAAGGGGTGATAAAAAAATTCATACAGATAATATAAGAACTATGTAAACTCTAACTAAGATCTAGATATAATTATCAGAAGATGGAGAATTCAATGGGGTTGATATCACACATTATAAAAAATGATTAGAATTTTAATCTACTTGAATACCACTCAACCAGATATTGTGTTTTCCACATGTCAAGTCACACAATATCAAAATTTTCCAAAATAAATTCACATGAATTCTATTAAAAGGATACTTATATATATCAATCATATGGTGGAATATGTATTTTTTTACTAAATCAATTCATGGATATTCAGATGTGTATTGGGCTGCTTTTGTTGATGATCAAAAATCAATATCTACTGGTGTATTTTATTTTTTAAATTACATTTCATGGATTATTAAGAATAAATGTTACCACTATATAATCATTTCATAGTCTAAGTATATTTTAGCTATATATGCATTCACTCAATTTCTTAGGATGAAAAAATTTCTTAAGGATGTAATAATTGAAGTCAGTTATCCTATTTCAATTATGTATCACAACTCGATTGTAATAAACCTTCGAAAAAATCCTATACATAACTCGATAAAAAATCACATCAAGATTAAAAAACATTTCATAAAGGAGAATGTTGGGAAACATTTAGTAAAATTGGAGTATGTGTGGACTCAAGAGAAAATTGTGGATATAATTATAAAGGCACTACCCAAGGTGGAATTTGAGAAGCATTAATTGGATATTGGATTTAAAATAAATACATCTACTTAGATGGAGCATAAACGATCCCCCCACTCCACCTAGAAATATTGTCTCAAGAAAAATGTATGGAACTCTTTTAAATTTTATTTTTATATTTATATCATTCTTATGTAAATTTTCATAGAATTTATCGCTTTGGGGTATTTTAAAAAAGGAGGGATTTCTTCAAGAAGAATTTGTGTAAGTATGTCTAAAAGGGTTAGAGATTGAATTGGTATAATTAAGGGGAGAAAATAGTGATTTAATGGGGTACATGAAGATTTTATAATCTAAGTATGTGATCATGAGAATCTTTTCATGCAAATAATATTTCTCACACCAAGCATAGCTCACATGGGCTTAGATTTTGTGATTTATGAATCATTAATGAATGACTCTGAAAGTTGAATGTTGAAGTTGTTGTGTTTTCTTAGAGTCTTTGGGATTTATTATTTTTATTGTGTTTGGGATTTTTCAACAAACACAAAGGGGGATATTTTTATAAAAAACCCTTCTTAGGAATTTTTGGATTGTGTTTCTTGAAAAATATGATGGATAATTCTTTCCCATAAGATTAAGTTGTTTCAAAAAAGGACAATTTGATATTTTTTACAAATCAGTCAAGAAATAATTCACCACTACTTATATCATTCCCTGAATAATTCTTCTAAGCTGGGATAAAGATGGTTATGACTGGTGTTCATGACCACACCTGCAGCTATGGGCATCTTGATCTAGGAATTCATATGTAAAAAATGTCCAAATTATATATAGGCATATTGATAGGAATGTTGAATTGGGTTTCCACCTATAAAAAATGTGGGGGAATTCTACAGTCATAGAGTAATGTGTGGTGGATTAGACATCTTCTTGTGAAAAACAAGGTTACCCACCACAGGTGTGGAGGATACCATAGTGAAACTAAAATGAAGTAAATCCACCTATCAAAAATGGCCTATATAAGAATTATGTAAGTGTGGTAATCAGGGTTTTGAAATTAAAATGTTCAATTTTCTATCACAACATGTTATATATTTTTTAAATTATTGAGTCAATAAATCTAGAAAATATGTGTTACATCATTCAATGCTTTTATGGAAGTTTTAACTATCAATTAATGGGTGATTTTTTGTCAGTTTTTAAGGCCCTAATATTTTTTTAATTCGATGTAATGGAGGTAATTCACATTAAATATAGGATTTAAAAAGGGTATCTAGTTTAGGGATAAAATAAAAATATAATATAGAGGTAGATAAACGAGAAATTCCATATCTCTTCTAGAAAGGAGAAGTCAATGAATAGGGTGATCTAAAAGTTCCAATATCTCAATGGAAGTTTGAAATGACTATATTAAAAAAGAAACAACATTTATGGTGAATATTTAATCATCATTGTTTGAAGAATAATATTATTTCATGAGTGTAATTGATTTCCTTGGTGTATGAGAGAAGTGAAATTTCCAAACATTCATAGTAGTGAACCAGGAGGACCAATGTAATTTCAGAGGTATCATGATGATATTTTTGAAGACTTGTAAATGTATTATTTCATATCTCAATAACATGTAATTAAGTTGGAATATACTTACAAGGAATTAGAAGTAAACAACGGATACTCCACTTGAAAGTGGAGATATCCAGGTATCATCAGCTACCTGATGCAGGGTACCGACCATCCAGTGCCTTGTGTCTAGAATACTTGGTGAGTAAAAGACCCACCATCCAACCAGTGGTGAATAAAAAATCCATGAGATTATCCATTATTCTACCATATATCCATTAAAATATTTCTAGGAGTAGGAAGCCCTAGGTATTCAACTAGATACCTGGTGAAGTCTACAGGGTATCTGGTGGTGTCGGGAATGCTAGTTTGAGGATGCATTTAATGTGGTTTAAAAGACCATTATGGAATTCTTACTCAACTTCAATGTACCTGATAAATTCCATAATCCTCACGATTATCTTCAATCTAAAAAAATTATTACCTTAACATCTTATAAGATAAAACTTTCTTCCAACAACACTCTCTGATTGAATCAATAAAGAATATCTAGATTTTTTAAAATCCTCTTAAAGCTCAATTATCAATTCTCAATATATCAAAGTCTCTAACCCTTTTCCCTAAAATATATCATCATAAATTGTAATCATCATTATAATATATTTTTGAGTAGAATTATAATGGGTTTTCTGAAGTAAACATATCTCTTATTATTGCCTTATACAAAGGGTTTTCACTTCACAAAAGTGAGGGGTGGGTTTCTTGGTTATTGGTGAAACTCAAGAGGGTTCTCACAAACCACAATTATGAGGGATTTTTTCCTTGATAATATATAATTTGAAGGTATTAATAGCATTGAACTCTTAATTATATAGGTAGAGATGTAGGGGCTCACATCAATACATTACCAAACTCTTTATCAATTGTGTTTGATATTTATTTATTTGATCGCATTGCATCATTCAACATTGATATCCATAATTTTATAAATTTGATACAATTGTTTCAGTGATTAATATAATTTTATATTAAATAATTAATATTTATTATATTTATCAATTATCAATTTATAAATTTCCTTAATTTATCACATTATTGTTTAATTGTTTGATTTTACCATTTATGTTTTCTTTAAATTTTTTAAGGTAAATCCACCCATGTCTCTTTCCATTTACTCAAACCAATAATTGTTATCTAAGGGGTTATTTTTTTATCAAAAATTTCTTTTATAAAAATTATGTTTATTTTGAAAATTTTATTTTCCAAATCTATATAAATTATTGTGAATAAAATCTTATGGTTATCACCTAGCTTCTTGGATCCCAAAGTCATAGTAATTCAAGAAGAAAAGTTTTTGAAGAAAAGGGTTCTCAAGGAACTCATCAAATCCCTAAGAACATATGAAATAAAAATGAAACAGAAAATTGGGAAGTATTTCAATGAAGTCAAAGAAGTAAAGAAAACCATTTCCTTAAAATATATCAATGATTATCAATTTGGAGGTGAATTATAATACTTTTCTCGACTCACCCAGAACAAGATCAATTTTTTAAAGAAGAATAAATTTTCCAACCATTCCAAGAAGGTTAATAAAAATGATGAAACTGGAAGTGAAATGAAATAGATGTAAAAAATAAAGGTCACATCAATAAAAAGTTCATTTTCGATAAAAATAATATTAAATAAAAGAAAATAGGTAATAAGTCTTTTAAATTCACTACCTGGAGTGAAAGAGAGAAATCCATGGACTATACTTCCTCAACCACTTTAAGTGAATCAAGTCCTAAGTAACTTATGGAAATTGTTAATGAAAACATTAAGATTATTACCCCTATCCCTATTTCCTTCACTTATTATTCTTATCAAAATTATTATCACTCATTTTATTATTCTTTCTTCTTAATTCACAATAATTATAAAGTCATAAAATATTCTCTTAATCAATTTAAAAAAAATCATCAACTTGATTTATTATATAATGGTCTTGATAATTAATACAATAAAGTGATCAATGATAAATAACAACTTCAAAAATATAAATATCTTATACAAAAGGGAAAATAAAGATCTATCTAATAAATTCGAAAATCAACTAGATTTCAATAAGATCGAATCTACCATTAAATACCTCAAATGTTCTCTTTCCAAAATTCACTCAAGGTGAAAGTAATTTTAATAAAATTTTGGAATGTTAATGAAATGGAAAATAATGGGTTGGTATTGGTTTTAAAAATCATGTGATAACCTCTAAAAATACATTGAAAATTACTTTTATTAAATTTTTCTCTCAAGATAAATTTTTTAATAATTATAAAAGTATCAGACATTTAATTTAATAATTTTTTTATAAGAATTAAAGTTATGTTAATCTAAAGTTAATCAATATTTATTATAATTTCTTCAAAAAAAAGATGCCAAAAAAATCTAGATTCCTAAATCATTATTGGTTAAAATCAGTGAACCCAAGATCTTTTGGGTACCATGGCCTTTAGTTTTTTATAATAAAAGTTTATTCTGAGAAAAAATCAAGAATAATTATGGTACATAGATAGTGGTTTCTCAAGACACATGTGTGGAAACCTCTCAAAATTTAATCAAATTGATAAACTAGAATATGGTCACAAAACCTTAGATGATATATATAAGGTTATGATAATTAGTAAAAGTAGCATCCTTTTTTCTAACTCAACTATTATTAAAAATGTATTGTTTTTCAAAGGCTTGAAACACAATTTTTTAAGAATTAGTCAATTTTGTGATGGGAATTTTAAATTTTATTTCAAAAATGATTTTTTTCAAAGTTTTTTACTCAAAAGGAAAACTTTTATTTACTATATATCATTTTCAAAACGTTTATATAATAAATTTAAAATATATCACTATAAAAAAACATAAAATGTTTGAGAGCACAAGTTAGTGAGTTGTGTATTTGATATAGATTCCTTGGTCATTGTAGCACACAGTTGCTTTTCAAACTCAACCATTATCAACTAGTATGAGATATACCAAATTTCATTTCAAATATGACATGTTTTGTGAAGCATGCCAACATGGTAAGAAATAATAATCATATTTTAAATCTAAAAAATTAATTTACTATTCAAAATCATTTGAAATAATTCCTCTTGATTTATTTGATCCTTCTCGAATTGAATGTCTATGAGGTAAATCCTATAATTTTTTCATTGTTGAATACTTTACAATATTTTCTTGAGAATATCTCTTATCTCATAGAATTAAATCTTGAAAATCCTTAATCAGGTTTTCTAAAAAAAGTTGAAAATGAAAAAGGGTTTAAAATTATTTAAATTCAAAGTGTTCATGGTGTATAATTTTATAGGTAGTTTTATGATTTATGTTATTCTTAAGGATATAATCATTTTTTATTGTCATTAAACCCCTCAATAAAACAAGAAAGTGGAGAGGTAAAATCTAACTATCCAAGAAATTGCTTGATATATTTTAAATGATTTTAATTTACCAAAATAATTTTGGATTGAGTCCATGAATACCAAATTATATATCAATAATAAAATTCTCATAAGTCATTTTATCAAAATATCCCTTATAAACTTTAGAAAAATGAAAACCCAAAAGTAATGTTTTTTAATGTTTTTGGTTCAAAGTGTTTTATTTTGAACACTAAAGATAGTCTTATAAAATTTTATATGAAATATAATGATGGTATCTTTATTGGGTATTCTAAATCAATCATGGAATACCAAGTCTTAAACAAAATTTCTAAAATATTGGAATTATCAATCCATGTTATTTTTTATGAAAATTTTCTAAAATTTCTTTCTCTAAGTGTTTTTAAAAAAAATTCAAATGAACCTTTTAAAACTAAATAATTTAAAGAATAATAATAATCTCCTACAAATTATTTACCTAAATATTTTAAGAAATATAAATACCATACCCTTGAAAATTTCATTGGATATCTGCAAATAGAAACTCATACAATAAGATCAATCCCAAATGAGGTTGAAAACCTTGCTTTGTATCTCACCTTGAACCCCAAAACCTTAATAATGCACTTAAAAATGAAAATTGGGTTCTTTCTACACTATGAGAACTAAATAAATTCACTCAAAATGATGTATATACTTTCATGTAAAAACCTACTAATTTTCCAATCATAGTCACTAAATTGGATTTTAGGAATAAGTTAGATGTTCTTTGTAATATGACTATAAATAAAGCCCGTTTAGTATCTAAATGTTATTACCAAGAAGAATAAATTGACTATAGTGAAACATTTCCTCCCATCACTCAGTTAGAAACTATTAAAATGTTTTTTCATTCTCCTCTCATATTAATTTAAAAGTCTTTAAAATGGATGTCAAATTCACCTTTTTAAATGGTTTTATTAACAAAAATATTTCATGGAACAACCACTAGGTTTTCAAAATAATATTTTCCAAATTCATTTTTCAATTGAACTAAATATATTAATAGTTTAAAATAGTCCCTTTGGTCTTGGTATGATCATTTATCAAATTATCTTTTATCGAATGGTTTTAAAATTGGAAAATCTGATTCAACTATTTTTATAAAAAAATATCTGAAATGATTTATTACTTATTAAAATTTATATTGATGATGTTTTTTTTAATCTACCAATGAATATATTTTTTGAATTTTCTGATTTAATGAAAAAATAATTTGAAATGAGCTTTATAGGTGAACTCAAATTATTTATTGATTTTAAAATTTTATAAATAAATTATGGTATTTTTATAAACTAAGGAAAATACACCAATGAACTCTTTAAATAATTAAACATGGATCATAATGAGGAAATTAGTACTCTCATGAGTAAATATTATAAGATTACATTAGCTGAATATGGTAATCCAGTCAGTAATAAGATTTATAAAATTATGATTGATAGTCTACTTTATCTTACTATAACCTAGTCTAATATCATGTTCCCGTTTTCAATAAAATATAAAGCAATATCATTAAAATATATTAAAATTATTTTTTTTATTTAAATTGATCTAAAAATATCAATTTTTATCCCAAAGGAACCTCTTTTGAATAAACTAATTTTTTTACACTAGTTTTGGTGGATATAAAATAGATAGGAAAATTACATGTGAGACTTTTCACCTATTTATAAAATCCCTCATACCATGGAGTGGTAAGAATAAAAACTTAGTTTCTCTTTTTATAGTTTAAGTAGAATACATAGCCACTATGAGTTTTTATTCCCAAATAATATGGATGAAACATACTCTCTTAGACTTCAGTCTTATATTTAACTATATCCCTATTAAATGTGACAACACTAGTTCCATTAATATTTCCAAAAAACTAATCTAACACTCTCACACCAAAGACATTGAAATTATGAACCATTTCTTAACATGCCACTTCCAAAATGGTGATGTCTTACTGTAATTTGTGATTATGGAACATCAACTTACTGATATTTTCACCAAACCACTAGCCCTTGATCATTTTGAATTCATTAAAGGTGAATTAAAAATGTTACATATAAAACTTTATATTTTTCCTATAGAAATATTGACCCATATTTCTAAAATCATTTTAATTTATATTTTAAATACTGATCTTATTTAAAATATTTTTAAATTTTGTTTTTATATTTTCATTTTATATTGGTTATGATTCTTTTATATCTCTTGTGCGATCTTTTTATATAGATCCTTCTCTATTTTATAATTTTTAAATTTTCCTTAAGATATATTTTTTTCAAATTAATTATTAATTTATAAAACTATTTTATCTAAATTTAAAATCCATTTTATAAAGTAAGTAATTTTAAAATATATATATTAATAATATTTTTTTAAAAAAAATTCTTCCAAAAATCATATAATTATATTTTCCTTTTGAAACAAAAAAATTGTTTATCTATCTTAAAGGAAGATTAGTGA
The DNA here is from genome assembly GCA_963277665.1 of Viscum album. Lineage (NCBI taxonomy): Eukaryota > Viridiplantae > Streptophyta > Magnoliopsida > Santalales > Viscaceae > Viscum > Viscum album. The sequence continues at coordinate 1,841,710,440 of OY728157.1, read as the reverse complement.
TGAGAAAAATTGTATATATATACTTGAATCTCAAATAATTTTCCTGAGTACAATTTTAAAAAATAGAAATTAAATAATGATTTTTATTAATGGTTTCACTTCAAATTAACTTCTTTAAGATCATTCAATGAAGAAATAAATAAATAGAGGTAAAACTATTCCTTGAGGAATGTTGTGCCATGGAAAATGTATATTTCAATTTTTAATTTCTTCTTTTTCCTATTTTTCCTTTTTTATTATTTTCCTTTTATCATATTTATTTATTTCATCTCTTAATTTTAACTCTTATTTTAAAATTTTCTCTCAAAATATTTCAAATAATCCTATAAAATGGGTATTTTGATGTTAAGATATGTTTTCCAAATTTCTTTTGTTTTCTTCTTTTCCAAATCTTTCTATATCTTTAACTTTATTTTCAAATCCCTATTTTTTCTTATTCAAAATATAGCTTCAGTTTTTCATAAAAACACTCTTATTTTTCTCCTTATAATCCTTATTTTTATTTTTGATAATAATGAATGGGGATTATTTTTTAAATTTTATGGGAGAAATTTCAAAAAAAAAATCATCAAAAAGGGATAAGTTTCTTGAAATTTTATAATTTCATTTAAAAGGGTGAAATTATATCTTTTATTTTGGAAATTTTTTTGAACTTTATGTTAGTTATTAATTGTTTTAAAAAGATGGAGTTATTTAAAAACTTTAATGACATGTTTTATTTAATTACTCCTTGATCTCATTAAATATCTTTCTGAAATCTTGAACTTATTAACTATCTCCCTTACTCTATATTTATATTTAATATATCTTTTTGTGTTAAGTGTTTTTTATTATCAAAAGGGGGGTATTATTATACCTCTCTCTCTCTAATGGTGTTTTCTTTTTCATAAACACTAAACTATGTATAAAATTTTTTCATTTTAGGGTTTTTTAGTATCTCTAATTTAACATAAAGTGGTGAAATTATTAGACTAAATGGAGATCTTAAAGTAATTTTCAAGGTTTCATGATTATATTTTATAAGGATTGGAAAAATATTATTTCATGTCTCAAGACCATGGAATTAATTTAGAATATCCTTATAAGGAATTGGAATGAAGAGAGGGAGGTTCCACTTGAGGGTAGAAATGTATAGGTAGCATTGGATACCTGATGTAGGGCATCATTCAGCCAGTGCAATGTGTCTAAAATCTCGAGTGAGCAGAAGACACACTGACCGTCCGGTGGTAAAGAAAAAAAGAAGTTGGATTAACCACCAGTACACTACCTACCCAGTAGAGGTGCACTATCTAGGATGAGAGAGATGTCTAGTAACAGGCATCCCCAAGTAGTCCACTTACAACCCAGTGGAGGTTACCAAGTATCTAGTGGTTTTGGGACTGATAGTCTGAGGATACATTTAATATGGTCAAAAAGGTTATTATAGAGGTATTACTTATCTTCAATGCACCTGAAGAATTCTAGAAGTTTATCAATCCACTTATATCTAATAAAATGTGTCTCTTTGCATCTTGGAAGATAAAACTTAATCCCAACAAAATTCTCTGACCGAATCGATGAAAATTTTATAGCTTTCATAAATAAACATCTCAATTATCAGTCTCCCAAAGGATCTCACAATTTTCTATAAAATATCTCATAGATAATTTTAATCATCCTTACAAGAGATTTGTGAGTGGCATTGTAATGTGTTTCCTCAAGAAAACCTCTCTCTTCTCATCAATTCCTCTAATGGGTTCTCCCTCTACAAAACTAGGGGATGGGTTCATTGGATAATAGAAAAGCTCAATAGGGTTCTCACAAACAAAAAATGTAAGGGATAGATTTCTTTATCACTACTAAGATAAAGGGATAAATAACATTGAACTCTTTATTCAAGGGGTGGAGACATAGGGGATCACATCAAGCTATTGGTGAACTCCTTATCAATTGTGTTTACTCTCTCTTTACTTTATTGCGTTGAATCATTCAACATCGATACACATAATTTTATAAATTCAATGTGATTATTTCTATGCTTAATTTACTTTGATATTTATTATTTAATACATATCATATTTATAATTTATTTATTTATTTATTTTCTTATTTTATCACATTATTACTTAATCATTTTATTTTACCATTTATGTTTTCTTTAAATTTTTAAAGGGAAATTTACCCCATCCCCCCTCTTACCATTTACTCTAGATAACACTTTTATTGTGATTGTTTCACATGCTCATTGCCATGCATTCTTGTTGGATGTAGCCCAATGCGAGGAACCAAGTAAAATTTCCTATGTCATTTACTGCATTGTTCACTCTAAATAGATATAATGGGAGAATTTAAGATGTTCCTCAAGTTGTGAGAAAGATATTGTAAAAAATTATCATACTGCAATACCTTAATCCACCCCCTGGGTATATTCTAGGTTAAAAGAAAAATAGGTATTAACAATGCCATGGAAATTATTAGAACATAAGACACACTAGATAAATAAATCATCAAAATAGGGAATCGTACTTAAATTCTAACATAATAATATCAATAGTAATGTAAAACCCAAGTATTAAATGTATACACCACCCAAAAATTACAAAATACCCTCTTAAATAAAGAAGAAACACCATCCAAAGATCTAAAATTATAGTATATTAACTTAGAACTCAATTATAGAGTCCTTTCAGACTTATTTTGACTAAAAAATGGGTATGGGATTCCATAGTACTATACATCATAAATATCATCATAATATTTGATTTTATAGGTAGGGAATCGAAATAGATACCTTGATCAGAAGTTATATTCATTTTAAGTTGAATCCAAATTTGTACATTCTCTTAGAACATTAATAATTCTTTTTATTAACTATTACCAAATTCCTATCCAATATGATCATATTTCTTTTCATATTATTTTATTTGATAGTTTATGAGGTATAAATAGACACCCATGTCAAAAGTTATTTTATTTGAAGTTGAAGTATGATTTTTAAATTCACTAAATTATTAATTATCATTAATTTTATGATGTTTTTTAACTAACTTATATGAATTAGAAATGGTTTTTTTTAACTGCAAAAATTATATAAATTATAAAATAATATAATATTTTATAATTAGAAGTGGGTTTAACCACTGCTAAATTGTATTAGTTTTTTAAAAACTGACATAAATTAGTAATAGTTTTCTAAAATTTCTACTAAAAATAAAAAACAAAACATTTACCAATAGTTTTGAGAACAACCTATAATTTATCTTTCTTTTATACTGAATATAAAGAGGAATAATTATCAAGGATTGAGAATGAATATTATTAATAGAATAATAAGCATATAAAGACAAAAGAGTTTGAAACAAATATGAAATTCTCAAAGGTAAAGGAAATAATAGAGATCCCTCCCATAGAAATATTAGTAAGTAGAGTCCAAAAAAGTAGAAATTAGTAAATAATGAATAAAATTAAGGTTTTATCAAATATTATAATGAATTATCTATAATAAAGGTCGAAACAAAGTGCAAATATTGTGGATTCATGGGACACGCTATAGGTGTGTTCCTGGAATCCAAAGAGTACAATGGTGGAAGAATATCTTATGAATTATCTCAATATAGATGAAAATATATGAGTTTTGAATCTATTGGGAGATGTTTTATTTTCAATAAATTTGGGAATATGGTAAGTAATTATGTCATGAGAAGAGATAAAGGTGTCAAGAAGAAAATATCGATTAATATTTCAATTATAATTAAAATACATAAAGAATGATAATGTATTTCATTAAAAAATAAATTAACTAAATTTAAGGAAAGTAATATTGAATATCGGAAAAGGTTTCATCATAAACCACTGGATATATTTGTGAAACAAAAATCATGGATGGGAAGGAAAAAAATATTTAGAATAAAGATGGAATTTTCAACTATTGAATAATAGAAGTTTATAATCTTGAAGGAAGAATCGCTACAGATAAATGAATTTGTAGTGGATTTAATTCTAATTTAAGAGGATAAGCACAAATCATGAATAAGTGGTTTCATAAATCATACAACAAGATAATTGTAAAAGAATGGTTGAAGATCCATCATATAGATGATGAATAATGATAAAGTATATAGTGAACTTGCATCAAAATAGAATAAATGTATAAGTGGTATTAGTCTAATTATAGAGGTAAATCCCAAACCAATGAATATAAATAATATTTAACCAAATATACAAAGTGAAGTTTATATAAGTGGGGTTGCAAGGAAAACCACTAATAAGGCTTAGAATTCAGTTGTAAGTAAAGGGTTAGTTCACCAAGACCAATAAAATTAATTTATTTGAGGATATCTATAAATTAACCCTCCTTGCAAGTTCTTTATTATTATAACCATTGATTAGAGTGATGCAAGTTTAAGTAAGAGATACAATACTTGGGGTTTATGCATTGAATGGAGGTGTATGTGTAACACCCCGAAATTTTATGAAAAATATTATTTTTAATTTCACTAATGTCTTGTGTTGTACGCTACACCAAAAGGATCTTGCACAACACGCATCCTTGGCTTTCCTTGTATTACACGCAATCACGACCTTCCTCGATAGCGTGTGTAGTACGCAATAACGAATTTCACTAAACAACGATATGCTATTAAAATATTATTAAAACTAGCCGTTATGAATAGTAATAACCACCTTTTAAAATTTTAGAAATCTTATATCTCAAAATGGACTTCATTTTTGGATTCGGAGTATCGAATTTAGCCTAAGGTGAAATTTTGGTACTTTTCGGATAACTTTCATATTTTGATGAATAGTGAAAATTACTAAATTATAATTAAAAACAATTTTTTTAATCGAAATAATTAATAGTGATAAATTATTAATTTGAATGGTTTTAAAGTATATATATAATATATTTTTACAATTAAATACAATGTTGGTCATTGGATGTAATTTCACATTTACACCAGACATAAACAAGTGTTAATCTTTTAATAGTTATTATCTCTTAAAAACACGCTATTTGTTGTGACAGCGGAAATTAATTCTAAAATTAATTAATGAAACTTATATGTTGGGAATTTTGTAAAATAGAAATCATTTTTGAATTCGGTATATCAATTATAGCTTAGGGTGAAATTTTGGCATTTTTCTGAAAAAACTTCAATTTTTGATGAATAGTGAAACTACTAAGTGGTAGTTAAAAAATTAATTTTTTCATAAATCTTAATTTTACCGCTTATGTGAATGGAATTTCAAAAATCCGAGAGACACGGTTGATGTCAGTAAGTAAAATGTGGTTCAATGAGATGAAAATGATTTTTGGTGAATAGTAACTTTTTACTTTTATTTACCACAGTTAAAAGTAAATAGGGTAATTAAGGGTAAAAATGATATTATTATTACCCTAAAACATGTCCTAATTCTATTGGATAAGTGTAATTCGACCAAAAACAAACTTAGGAATAAAATATGACCATTTAGGCCCACTTGAATTAGATTAGGACATTTATTATTATTTAATTCAAAGAAGAGTAAAAAGAGTTAAAATCAAATTCTATTTAATAAAACATTTTTAATATAGGGTTATACATAATATAATTTCGACTATAAATATTCATTATAAATCTAAAAAGATTTCCTACATAATGTTATTTTATTTGTAATTTTTATACTTTAAATAATTTAATTTATTTATGACACAACGATGATGCAGTAATTACCTTTTTAAGAAAATATTAACATAATTGATGTTATAAATGCCCAAATAAATGTAATTTAAGACTTTTTATGACTTACACTAATTTTATAGGTTAATATGACATGTTATTGTTGATTTAAGTTACTTGGTTCGAACTTATCATTCTGTTGGAAATTCCAAAAAAATCATGTACCAAATAGTGTCAAAATTGACATAAATTAGTTTTTAAAACAAATATTATATTATTAATTGTTATTTAATTCATAAAAATCTAAGGGTAGGAAAAATTACTTAGATAAGGATAGATATATTAATAATAAACAACTTGGGGTTCGTTTGGCTTGATATAGTAAGTTTATTAACCATATAGTGTAAGAAAACAAAAAGAAACGGTAAAAGTTAAATTATTTAACTAATAGTTAAATCTAATTGATAAGGTTAAAATAATAACCTAAACTTCTCTAAATCCTATTGGATGAGAGGATTTAGACCCATCCCCACTTTATCTTCTAAATAAGACCATTTGGAACCATTATAAACCGAATTTGACCTTAATATAAAATAATATTTTGAGATTTTCCTAAGATGCCCCTCTTCTCCCTTATAAAAGGGCACCTCCTCCCTCTCCTCCTCACACCAATTTGAGCATTAAAGCTCGTCCAAACCCTTCCAAAATCTCTTCTCCACTTCCCTAGTATCATCCTAGAGGTCCTGGTCTTCTTCAAAGACCATCCATAGTTCTTTAAGTGGAGGTTAAGTGAAGGCGCGTCAAAAAGAGGTAATATCCATTACCGATCTTTTTCAATTTCTTTCTTCTTAAACTTCTTCTTCTTTAGTTGTTTAATGATAAAGTAATAACATCAGTATTTATTATATACTGATATATTATTATAAATATGAAACAACTCTAATTAACCTTCTATCCATCCTACGGAAAAAGGAAATCACCGCGCGTGCGTACGTACGGAATACCGTCTCCATGCCGTGGTGTAATCTATTTTCCGCCACCACCTTAATTGGATGGGTATAATGGTGTAATGAGTAACTATATATGATTATTATAAAGTGATATTGATACTGAAATAGTATACATACACTTAAACACAATTCCACGACCATGAGAATGATATCATCGCTCGTGCGTACGTACGGACTACCGTCTCCACGACGCGATGAGATTCATTATCCATGTTAACCATTCCAGAATGATTATAAAGTACATATAATGAATAATAATGGAATATATGACATGGTAAATCTACTGTATTTATGTATATATATATATATGTCATCTACTTACTTCCATTCAAGAAAATAAGGAAAGGAAAGTAGCGTTCATGCGTACGTACGGACTACCGTCTCCATGAACGGTGTGTTTCATTTCATTTATCTATCTATTATATATATATATATATACTGAATATATATGATATATAAATCATACTTTATATTCTAAAAGTAAGTAAATCATGATATAAGTAATAATAATGTCAAGAACAACAAGTTCAAACACCTACGATAAATGAAACGATTTTACCCAAAACACTTCTTTAACATGAATTTACCAAAGAACGGGTAATATAAAGTCATAAGTGGACCATATATGATATAATAACAATGAATATGATTCTGGAATAAGTCAATAACATGATTTAAATCATTATACAGGAGGTTCGGACACGTACAAAGTAAGTCGGACCTAAGGTAAGGGAAATATCACAATCTCATTTTTATCCGAGATTGTTTATACTTTAGTATTTACTGGGGTTTATTTTATCATCCACATCCATGTTTCTTGAATATGTAATATTATTTCCATCCACCTACAATTGTTTAACTCCAATTTTATCCTTCGGTGAGTTTTTAGTAAAGATATGAAAGGAATCTTTTGTCATTTTTTCATACGATGTACTTTTTGACTTTTCCGACAAAAGTACAAAGAATGTTTTTTTAACTTATACGGCATGAATGGATTTTTAAAACATTATTTCCAAGAATCTTCCTTTACAATTTTTCAAGTTTATTTTTAATCAACTTCTTTTAGTTTAAAATTGTATTACATGTTAAGAAAGGAAAAGTGTTTTTGAAGTAGAAAGGATATTTTCCTCAAGAATGGAGTTCAGGTGTTTTATCAAAATTATTTTCCATCTAAGATAATAAAGGGTTCTGTTTTTCTCCCTATTATTACATTGATTTGATTATGTTGTGATGGAATTATTTTTATGAATTCCTTTATCTTATATGAATTTTTTTATGATGTCATGATGTTTAAGATTCCCATTTGTATTACATGGGTTATGCAATGATGTATGATTTATGATTTTGTGGCACACAAAAGAATGGTATCATTATGAGATGGGTGGGACCTATATCTCCCTCCAATGCATTGGGTAAAAATTTTATATCTCATGAGATAGACATGGCTGGAATGGTAGGTTATACCGGTTCAGTGATACAGGACTGAAACGAGGGTGACTCGGTTGAGAAAGGGACTTTGTCCACTAAGATAGTCTTGGAAATGAGTCTTGACTAACAAGAAATGATTCTCTATGATTATGTGTGTATGCCACAAAGTTTAATGTTATAAGTTATGATTATTGTGATTACATTTCACTGCCATGAGTTATTCCAGGTTATGAAATTATGATCTCTTTTACAGGTTAAGATTTCCAGAAGTTATGTGCTTATGTATATGATGTGATTGATATTTATTTTGTTTACCCTTACTGAGAATTTGAGCTCACCCTTTCATTCTTTCTTTTCCCCAGGATATAAGGAAAGGTTTTATGTATAAAAAAAGGAATATCTTTATGGGAGATGTTGAAGATCTTTCACCAGGATTAGAATATTATATTCCGAGTTTCCAAAGACACTAAACTATTATGATCCTTGTGTGTGTGTGTGTTTGTTATGTACTAAGTATTCCGCAAAAGTAATGTAATGTCCATGTACGTCAGGCTTTGGGTCTCTACAGTTGGTATCAGAGGAAAGGTTGAGTCAACCTTTGGAAACTAGGATGCAAGAACTTTAGTGAGATCCCTAGAGATATTTCTAAGGTATGTCTAGGGATGTCTCTAAGGTTAAGTATACATATAGGTTATAGTCCTAGAATTGCGCTAACGATCTTAGAATTTTACCTAAGATGTTAGATATTGAGGGTACTCCCCCTTTATTATGTTGTTTTACCTAGCATGATTTTTTCCTCTCACACTATTCTTTTTGGGTTTTAAGACGATGGTGGAACCCGAAGGAACCGTCTTGATCAATGCAATGGAAAATGCAATGATTTCCCTCCTGAACAAACAAATTTTATGGGAGATGGAGTGCAAAATCTTATTGCTATACTTACACAAGCTATGAATCATTCTGGACTTCCAAATGAGCAGAGAAGGGAACAATATTCTATTGAGTCCTTCATGAGGCAGCATCCACCTTCTTTCAGTGGGACTTCCGATCCACTTGTCGCTGAACAATGGATCAGTACCACTGAAAAGATATTTTCAGTTCTTCAATGTTCTGAACATGATAAATTTATCTTAGCAGTATATCGTTTGGAAGGTGAAGCTGATCAATGGTGGAATCTTATCAAGAATACAAGTCCAAGAGATGAAATTGAGTCCATGGAATGGGACGAGTTCAAGAACTTGTTTTTCAGTAAGTACTTCCCTCGTATTCTTCGAACAAATATGGAAAAGGAGTTTTTTGAGTTGAAGCAGAAGGATGATGAATCTGTTGGTATATACGAAGCAAATTTTACAAGACTTTCAAGGTATGCATCTGGCATTATCATCCAACCTGAAAGTAAAGTTGATCGATTTTTCAGTGGCTTAAAACCAAGTCTTCGAAGGGAATTAGCTATAAGAGACTTCAGTAGCTATGAAGAAATTGCGCGTTGTGCTATCAAGGTAGAAATGGAAGTTGGTGTTACATATCCATCTCATGGTTTTGACAAGAAACGAAAGATGGAGTTCAAGGAGAAATCTCAGAATAATGGTGAAAAGAAGATGAATGTTTCCTTATGCACAAAGTGTGGAAAGAAGCATGGTGGAGATTGTCTTAAAGGGACTAGAAAATGTTTTAAGTGTGGACAAGAAGGTCATCGAGCAGCTGAGTGTCGAAGTAACGGAAAAATGGTTTCTAATGATGTGAATAAAGCAAACACTGTAGAGAACGCACCACCAACAATTAAATGCTTCAAGTGCAAGGAAATGGGGCATTATGCTAATGAATTCCCTAATCCAAGGGTTAGTGATGATCGACATGAGAAACCACTTAAGGCAAAGGACAAAGGGAAGTCACATGCGATCACCATTGGCGATGTTGAATATGATAACGATGTGGTGGAATGATTAAGTGTTTATGTAATGGGATTCCAAAATAATGTGGTATCATGGAGTATTGGAATATTTATGTATTGGTATAATGTGGTATTCAAAGTGATTGAGATATTTTTGGAAAAAGAATGATATGCGCATAATGAAGGGAAAATGAGAAAATGAAATATTTGACAGTATTCATGAGCTCATGATTGATATAAGGACTAAGTGATATCATGGTTAGAGTATATATAATTTTGAGGATTTTGGTATGTGGAAAGAGTTAACTTTTAACAGCATTCATGTTTTCACTAAGGTTCAATGGTTATTCAAGATAATACATGATTAAGGACTTTGAATGTTTGGAATGTGACCAACAAAACATATCTTATGATATATGGGGATCAACGATAGTATTAAATCTATGGTAATCGTTTTCACTATGTTATGAGAGTGGACTGCGGTATTATGGATAAGCCTAAATATTGGAATGGATTATGTTGGACATAAGATAGTATTGTTTAAGGATAGAAGTTTTTTGATATTATTGATGGGATGTTATAGTAATATAGTTTTAGAAAAAGGACAACCTGCAGGACGGGCGACAGCCCATCGCGTCGAACAAGGCTGTGGGAATCGAACCCACAACCGAAGTGCGACTGGCCTTTATCGCCTACCACTGGCCTACAGGAAGTCCCTGTTTAGTAGAAACTAGTTTTATTATATTAAGTAGTATGATATATGAAGTATACGTCCATTTTAGGAACCATATATGATTTATCTCACTATTGATGGACTTATGTATTTTTTGATAACTTTTCTAACCTTTTGTTTGTGACAAATGGAATGACCCATCATTCTATCACATGATCTATTAACACTTCACGAATAACAAATTCAACTTCATTTATTTAAGAGATTAAGTGTAAATTGTTCAAAGTATGAACAACAGTGAGATTGTACCAAAAAAATTAAGTATTTATTCTAATTCAAATTTTCAACTTTAGGGAAATGATCTTGAAAACCAAAAATGTTGTCCTAGTGATCTTATACCTGATGAATCAGATGGTACCTTATATCATCACAAATCTATGGATTTGTGATTACTGGCTTTTCCATAGCCATGTTCTCTACCACTCTCCATCAGAACATGATGGTTAGATTTCTCTTCCATATCCATATTTTCACCTACGTGGAAACCCAGTGATTAGTTTATTTGGGTAACCGTTACGTTTGATACCTTTGTTTTTAAATATTGGTTTTGGTATTCCTTTTTACGATGTGGGTTTCTATTAAAGAAACTTTCGAATAGTAAACCATTTATAACCCCGATGAATTTCAAGGGCGAAATTCATTTTAAGGGGGGTAGAATGTAACACCCTGAAATTTTATGAAAAATATTCTTTTTAATTTCACTAATGTCTTGTGTTGTACGCTACACCAAAAGGAGCTTGCACAACACGCATCCTTGACTTGCCTTTTATTACACGCAATCGCGACCTTCCTCGATAGCGTGTGTAGTACACAATACCGAGTTTCACTAAACAACGATATGCTATTAAAATATTATTAAAACTAGCCGTTATGAATAGTAATAACCACCTTTTAAAATTTTAGAAATTTTATCTCTCAAAATGGACTTCATTTTTGGATTCGGAGTATCGAATTTAGCCTAAGGTGAAATTTTGGTACTTTTCGAATAACTTTCATATTTTGATGAATAGTGAAAATTACTAAATTATAATTAAAAACAACTTTTTTAATCGAAATAATTAATAGTGATAAATTATTAATTTGAGTGTTTTTAAAGTATATTTAGAATATATTTTTACAATTCAATACAATGTTGGTCATTGGATGTAATTTCACATTTACACCAGACATAAACAAGTGTTAATCTTTTGATAGTTATTATCTCTTCAAAACACGCTATTTGTTGTGACAGCGGAAATTAATTATAAAATTAATTAATACAACTTATATGTTGGGAATTTTTTAAAATAGAAATCATTTTTTAATTCGGTATATCAATTATAGCTTAGGGTGAAATTTTGGCATTTTTCTGAAAAAACTTCAATTTTTGATGAATAGTGAAACTACTAAGTGGTAGTTAAAAAATTAATTTTTTCATAAATCTTAATTTTACCGCTTCTGTGAATGAAATTTCAAAAATCCGAGAGACACGGTTGATGTCAGTAAGTAAAATGTGGTTCAATGAGATGAAAATAATTTTTGGTGAATAGTAACTTTTTACTTTTATTTACCACGGTTAAAAGTAAATAGGGTAATTAAGGGTAAAAATGATATTATTATTACCCTAACACATGTACTAATTCTATTGGATAAGTTTAATTCGACCAAAAACAAACTTAGGAATAAAATATGACCATTTAGGTCCACTTGAATTAGATTAGGACATTTATTATTATTTAATTCAAAGAAGAGTAAAAAGAGTTAAAATCAAAGTCTATTTAATAAAACATTTTTAATATAGGGTTATACATAATATAATTTCGACTATAAATATTCATTAGAAATATAAAAAGATTTCCTACATAATGGTATTTTATTTGTAATTTTTATACTTAAAATAATTTAATTTATTTATGACACAACGATGATGCAGTAATTACCTTTTTAAGAAAATATTAACATAATTGATGTTATAAATGCCCAAATAAATGTAATTTGAGACTTTTTATGACTTACACTAATTTTCTAGGTTAATATGACATGTTATTGTTGATTTAAGTTACTTGGTTCGAACTTATCATTCTATTATAAATTTCAAAAAAATCATGTACCAAATAGTGTCAAAATTGACATAAATTAGTTTTTAAAACAAATATTATATAATTAATTGTTATTTAATTCATAAAAATATAAGGTTCGGCCAAATGACTTAGATAAGGATAGATATATTAATAATAAACAACTTGGGGTTTGTTTGGCTTGATATAGTAAGTTTATTAACCATATAGTGTAAGAAAACAAAAAGACACTGTAAAAGTTAAATTATTTAACTTAGAGTTAAATCTAATTGATAAGGTTAAAATAATAACCTAAATTTGTCTAAATCCTATTGGATTAGAGGATTTAGACCCATCCCCACTTTATCTTCGAAATAAGACCATTTGGAACCATTATAAACCGAATTTGACCTTAATATAAAATAATATTTTGAGATTTTCCTAAGATGCCCCTCTCCTCTCTTATAAAAGGGCACCTCCTCCCTCTCCTCCTCACACCAATTTGAGCATTCAAGCTCGGCCAAACCCTGCCAAAATCTCTTCTCCACTTCCCTAGTATCATCTTAGAGGTCCTGGTCTTCTTCAAATACCATCCATAGTTCTTTAAGTGGAGGTTAAGTGAAGGCGCGTCAAAAAGAGGTAATATCCATTACCGATCTTTTTCAATTTCTTTCTTCTTCAACTTCTTATTCTTTAGTTGTTTCATGATAAAGTAATAACATAAGTATTTCTTATATACTGATATGTTATTATAAATATGAAACAACTCTAATTAACCTTCTATCCATCCTACGGAAAAAGGAAATCACCGCGCGTGCGTACGTACGGAATACCGTCTCCACGCCGTGGTGTAATCTATTTTCCGCCACCACCTTAATTGGATGGGTATAATGGTGTAATGAGTAACTATATATAATTATTATAAAGTGATATTGATACTGAAATAGTATACATACACTTCAACACAATTCCACGACCATGAGAACGATATCATCGCTTGTGCGTACGTACGGACTACCGTCTCCACGACGCGATGAGATTCATTATCCATGTTAACCATTCCAGAATGATTATAAAGTATATATAATGAATAATAATGGAATATATGACATGGTAAATCTACTGGATTTATGTATATATATATATATGTGTGTCATCTACTTACTTCCATTCAAGAAAATAAGGAAAGGAAAGCAGCGTTCATGCGTACGTACGGACTACCGTCTCCATGAACGGTGTGTTTCATTTCATTTATCTATCTATTATATATATATATATATAATGAATATATATGATATATAAATCATAATTTATATTCTGGAAGTAAGTAAATCATGATATAAGTAATAATAATGTCAAGAACAATAAGTCCAAACACCTACGATAAATGAAACGATTTTACCCAAAACGCTTCTTTAACATGAATTTACAAAAGAACGGGTAATATAAAGTCATAAGTGGACCATATATGATATAATAACAATGAATATGATTCTGGAATAAGTCAATAACATTATTTAAATCATTATACAGGAGGTTCGGACACGTACAAAGCAAGTCGGACCTAAGGTAAGGAAAATATCACAATCTCATTTTTATCCGAGATTGTTTATACTTTAGTATTTACTGGGGTTTATTTTATCATCCACATCCATGTTTCCTGAATATGTAATATTATTTCCATCCACCTACAATTGTTTAAATCCAATTTTACCCTTAGGTGAGTTTTTAGTAAAGATATGAAAGAAATCTTTTGTCGTTTTTTCATACGATGTACTTTTTGACTTTTCCGAAAAAATTACAAAGAATGTTTTTTTAACTTATACGGCATGAATGGATTTTTAAAACATTATTTCCAAGAATCTTCCTTTACAAGTTTTAAATTTTATTTTTAATCAACTTCTTTTAGTTTAAAATTGTATTACATGTTAAGAAAGGAAAAGTGTTTTTGAAGTAGAAATGATATTTTCCTCAAGAATGGAGTTCAAGTGTTTTATCAAAATTATTTTCCATCTAAGATAATAAAGGGTTCTGTTTTTCTCCCTATTATTACATTGATTTGATTATGTTGTGATGGAATTATTTTTATGAATTCCTTTATCTTATATGAATTGTTTTATGATGTCATGATGTTTAAGATTCCCATTTGTATTACATGGGTTATGCAATGATGTATGATTTATGATTTTGTGGCACACATAATAATGGTATCATTATGAGATGGGTGGGACCTATATCTCCCTCCAATTCATTGGGTAAAGATTTTATATCTCATGAGATAGACATGGATGGAATGGTAGGTTATACCGGTTCAGTGAAACAGGACTGAAACGAGGGTGACTCGGTTCAGAAAGGGACTTTGTCCACTAAGATAGTCTTGGCAATGAGTCTTGACTAACAAGAAATGATTCTCTATGATTATGTGTGTATGCCACAAAGTTTAATGTTATAAGTTATGATTATTGTGATTACATTTCACTACCATGAGTTATTCCAGGCTATGAAATTATGATCTCTTTTATAGGTTAAGATTTCCAGAAGTTATGTGCTTATGTATATGATGTGATTGATATTTCTTTTGTTTACCCTTACTGAGCATTTGAGCTCACCCTTTCATGTTTTCTTTTCCCCAGGATATAAGGAAAGGTTTTAGGTATAAAAAAAAGGAATATCTTTATAGGAGATGTTGAAGATCTTTCACCAAGATTAGAAGATTATATTACGAGTTTCCAAAGACACTAAACTATTATGATCCTTGTGTGTGTGTGTGTGTTTTATGTACTAAGTATTCCGCAAATGTAATGTAATGTCCATGTACATCAGGCTTCGGGTCTCTACAGTTGGTATCATAGGAAAGGTTTAGTCAACCTTTGGAAACTAGGATGCGAGAACTTTAGTGAGATCCCTAGAGATATTTCTAAGGTATGTCTAGGGATGTCTCTAAGGTTAAGTATACGTATAGGTTATAGTCCTAGAATTGTGCTAACAATCTTATAATTTAACCTAAGATGTTAGATATTGAGGGTACTCCCCCTTTATTATGTTGTTTTCCCTAGCATGATTTTTGCCTCTCACACTATTCTTTTTGGGTTTTAAGACGATGGCTGGAACCCGAAAGAACCGTGTTGATCAATGCAATGGAAAATGCAATGATTTCCCTCCTGAACAAACAAATGTTATGGGAGATGGAGTGAAAAATCTTATTTCTATACTTACACAAGCTATGAATCATTCTGGACTTCCAAATGAGCAGAGAAGGGAACAATATTTTATTGAGTCCTTCATGAGGCAACGTACACCTTCTTTTAGTGGGACTTCCGATCCACTTGTTGCTGAACAATGGATCAGTACCACTGAAAAGATATTTTCAGTTCTTCAATGTCCTGAACATGATAAAGTCATCTTAGCAGTATATCGTTTGGAATGTGAAGCTGATCAATGGTGGAATCTTATCAATAATACGAGGCCAAGAGATGAAATTGAGTCCATGGAATGGGACGAGTTCAAGAACTTGTTTTTCAGTAAGTACTTCCCTCGTATTCTTCAAACAAATATGGAAAAGGAGTTTCTTGAGTTGAAGTAGAAGGATGATGAATCTGTTGGTATATACGAATTGAATTTTACAAGACTTGCAAGGTATGCATCTGGCATTATCATCCAACCTGAAAGTAAAGTTGATCGATTTTTCAGTGGCTTAAAACCAAGTCTTCGAAGGGAATTAGCTATAAGATACTTCAGTAGCTATGAAGAAATTGTGCATTGTGCTATCAAGGTAGAAATGGAAGTTGGTGTTACATATCCATCTCATGGTTTTGACAAG
The DNA here is from genome assembly GCA_963277665.1 of Viscum album. NCBI lineage: Eukaryota > Viridiplantae > Streptophyta > Magnoliopsida > Santalales > Viscaceae > Viscum > Viscum album. The sequence goes on along the minus strand of OY728157.1, from coordinate 1,841,693,883 downwards.
AAACGAAAGATGGAGTTCAAGGAGAAATCTCAGAATAATGGTGAAAAGAAGATGAATGTTTCCTTATGCACAAAGTGTGGAAAGAAGCATGGTGGAGATTGTCTTAAAGGGACAAGAAAATGTTTTAAGTGTGGAAAAGAAGGTCATCGAGCAGCTGAGTGTCGAAGTAATGGAAAAAGGGTTTCTAATGATGTAAATAAAGAAAACACTGCAGAGAACGCACCACCAACAATTCAATGCTTCAAGTGCAAGGAAATGGGGCATTATGCTAATGAATGCCCTAATCCAAGGGTTAGTGATGATCGACATGAGCAACCACTTAAGGCAAAGGACAAAGGGAAGTCACATGCGATCACCATTGCCGATGTTGAATATGATAACGATGTGGTGGAATGATTAAGTGTTTATGTAATGGGATTCCAAAATAATGTGGTATCATGGAGTATTAGAATATTTATGTATTGGTATAATGTGGTATTCAAAGTGATTGAGATATTTTTGGAAAAAGAATGATATGCGCATAATGAAGGGAAAATGAGAAAATGAAATATTTGACAGTATTCATGAGCTCATGATTGATATAAGGACTAAGTGATATCATGGTTAGAGTATATAGAATTTTGAGGATTCTGGTATGTGGAAAGAGTTAACTTTTAACAGCATTCATGTTTTCACTAAGGTTCAATGGGTATTCAAGAGAATACATGATTAAGGACTCTGAATGTTTGGAATGTGACCAACAAAACATATCTTATGATATATGGGGATCAACGATGGTATTAAATCTCTGGTAATCGTTTTCACTATGTTATGAGAGTGGACTGCGGTATTATGGATAAGCCTAAAGATTGGAATGGATTATGTTGGACATAAGATAGTATTGTTTAAGGATAGAAGTTTTTCGATATTATTGATGGGATGTTATAGTAATATAGTTTTAGAAAAAGGACAACCTGCAGGACGGGCGACAGCCCATCGCGTCGAACAAGGCTGTGGGAATCGAACCCACAACCGAAGTGCGACTGGCCTTTATCGCCTACCAATGGCCTACAGGAAGTCCCTGTTTAGTAGAAACTAGTTTTATTATATTAAGAAGTATGATATATGAAGTATACGTCCATTTTAGGAACCATATATGATTGATCTCACTATTGATGGACTTATGTATTTTTTGATAACTTTTCTAACCTTTTGTTTGAGACAGATGGAATGACCCATCATTCTATCACATGATCTATTAACACTTCACGAATAACAAATTCAACTTCATCTCTTTAAGAGATTAAGTGGAAATTGGTCAAAGTACGAACAACAGTGAGATTGTACCAAAATAAGGTAAGTATTTATTCTAATTCAAATTTTCAACTTTAGGGAAATGATCTTGAAAACCAAAAATGTTGTCCTAGTGATCTTATACCTGATGAATCAGATGGTACCTTATATAATCACAAATCTATGGATTTGTGATTACTGGCTTTTCCATATCCATGTTCTCTACCACTGTCCATTAGAACATGATGGTTAGATTTCTCTTCCATATCCATATTTTCACCTATGTGGAAACCCAGTGATTAGTTTATTTGGATAACCGTTACGTTTGATACCTTTGTTTTTAAAGATTGGTTTTGGTATTCCTTTTTACGATGTGGGTTTCTATTAAAGAAACTTTTTAATAGTAAACCATTTATAACCCCGATGAATTTCGAGGGCGAAATTCATTTTAAGGGGGGTAGAATGTAACACCCCGAAATTTTATGAAAAATATTCTTTTTAATTTCACTAATGTCTTGTGTTGTACGCTACACCAAAAGGAGCTTGCATAACACGCATCCTTGACTTTCCTTGTATTACATGCAATCGCGACCTTCCTCGATAGCGTGTGTAGTACGCAATACCGAGTTTCACTAAACAACGATATGCTATTAAAATATTATTAAAACTAGCCATTATGAATAGTAATAACCACCTTTTAAAATTTTAGAAATTTTATCTCTCAAAATGGACTTCATTTTTGGATTCGGAGTATCGAATTTAGCCTAAGGTGAAATTTTGGTACTTTTCGGATAACTTTCATATTTTGATGAATAGTGAACATTACTAAATTATAATTAAAAACAACTTTTTTAATCGAAATAATTAATAGTGATAAATTATTAATTTGAGTGGTTTTAAAGTATATTTAGAATATATTTTTACAATTCGATATAATGTTGGTCATTGGATGTAATTTCACATTTACACCAGACATAAACTAGTGTCAATCTTTTGATAGTTATTATCTCTTAAAAACACGCTATTTGTTGTCACAGCAGAAATTAATTATAAAATTAATTAATGCAACTTATATGTTGGGAATTTTTTAAAATAGAAATCATTTTTGAATTAGTTATATCAATTATAGCTTAGGGTGAAATTTTGGCATTTTTCTGAAAAAACTTCAATTTTTTGATGAATAGTGAAACTACTAAGTGGTAGTTAAAAAAATTAATTTTTTCATAAATCTTAATTTTACCACTTCTGTGAATGGAATTTCAAAAATCCGAGAGACACGGTTGATGTCAGTATGTAAAATGTGGTTCAATGAGATGAAAATATTTTTTGGTGAATAGTAACTTTTTACTTTTATTTACCACGGTTAAAAGTAAAAAGGGTAATTAAGGGTAAAAATGATATTATTATTACCCTAAAACATGTCCTAATTCTATTGGATAAGTGTAATTCGACCAAAAACAAACTTAGGAATAAAATATGACCATTTAGGCCCACTTGAATTAGATTAGGACATTTATTATTATTTAATTCAAAGAAGAGTAAAAAGAGTTAAAATCAAAGTCTATTTAATAAAACATTTTTAATATAGAGTTATACATAATATAATTTCGACTATAAATATTAATTAGAAAGCTAAAAAGATTTCATACATAATGGTATTTTATTTGTAATTTTTATACTTTAAATAATTTAATATATTTATGACACAACGATGATGCAGTAATTACCTTTTTAAGAAAATATTAACATAATTGATGTTATAAATTCCCAAATAAATGTAATTTGAGACTTTTTATGACTTACACTAATTTTCTAGGTTAATATGACATGTTATTGTTGATTTAAGTTACTTGGTTCGAACTTATCATTCTGTTAGAAATTTCAAAAAAATCATGTTCCAAATAGTGTCAAAATTGACATAAATTAGTTTTTAAAACAAATATTATATTATTAATTGTTATTTAATTCATAAAAATCTAAGGTTCGGCCAAATGACTTAGATAAGGATAGATATATTAATAATAAACAACTTGGTGTTCGTTTGGCTTGATATAGTAAGTTTATTAATCATATAGTGTAAGAAAACAAAAAGACACGGTAAAAGTTAAATTATTTAACTTAGAGTTAAATCTAATTGATAAGGTTAAAATAATAACCTAAACTTGTCTAAATCCTATTGGATGAGAGGATTTAGACCCATCCCCACTTTATCTTCAAAATAAGACCATTTGGAACCATTATAAACCGAATTTGACCTTAATATAAAATAATATTTTGAGATTTTCCTAAGATACCCCTCTCCTCCCTTATAAAAGGGCACCTCCTCCCTCTCCTCCTCACACCAATTTGAGCATTCAAGCTCGTCCAAACCCTGCAAAAATCTTTTCTCCACTTCCCTAGTATCATCCTAGAGGTCCTGGTCTTCTTCAAAGACCATCCATAGTTCTTTAAGTGGAGGTTAAGTGAAGGCGCGTCAAAAAGAGGTAATATCCATTATCGATCTTTTTCAATTTCTTTCTTCTTCAACTTCTTCTTCTTTAGTTGTTTCATGATAAAGTAATAACATCAGTATTTCTTATATACTGATATGTTATTATAAATATGAAAAAACTCTAATTAACCTTCTATCCATCCTACGGAAAAAGGAAATCATCGCGCGTGCGTACGTACGGAATACCGTCTCCACGTCGTGGTGTAATCTATTTTCCACCACCACCTTAATTGGACGGGTATAATGGTGTAATGAGTAACTATATATGATTATTATAAAGTTATATTGATACTGAAATAGTATAAATACACTTCAACACAATTCCACGACCATGAGAACGATATCATCGCTCGTGCGTACGTACGGACTACCGTCTCCACGACGCGATGAGATTCATTATCCATGTTAACCATTCCAGAATGATTATAAAGTATATATAATGAATAATAATGGAATATATGACATGTTAAATCTACTGGATTTATGTATATATATATATATATGTCATCTACTTACTTCCATTCAAGAAAATAAGGAAAGGAAAGCAGCGTTCATGCGTACGTACGGACTACCGTCTCCATGAACGGTGTGTTTCATTTCATTTATCTATCTATTATATATATATATATATACTGAATATATATGATATATAAATCATACTTTATATTCTGGAATTAATTAAATCATGATATAAGTAATAATAATGTCAAGAACAACAAGTCCAAACACCTACGATAAATGAAACGATTTTACCCAAAACGCTTCTTTAACATGAATTTACAAAAGAACGGGTAATATAAAGTCATAAGTGGAACATATATGATATAATAACAATGAATATGATTCTGGAATAAGTCAATAACATGATTTAAATCATTATACAGGAGGTTCGGACACGTACAAAGAAATTCAGACCTAAGGTAAGGGAAATATCACAATCTCATTTTTATCTGAGATTGTTTATACTTTAGTATTTACTGGGGTATATTTTATCATCCACATCCATGTTTCCTGAATATGTAATATTATTTCCATCCACCTACAATTGTTTAAATCCAATTTTACCCTTCGGTGAGTTTTTAGTAAATATATGAAAGGAATCTTTTGTTGTTTTTTCATACGATGTACTTTTTGACTTTTCCGACAAAAGTACAAAGAATGTTTTTTTAACTTATACGGCATGAATGGATTTTTAAAACTTTATTTCCAAGAAGCTTCCTTTACAAGTTTTCAGGTTTATTTTTAATCAACTTCTTTTAGTTTAAAATTGTATTACATGTTAAGAAAGGAAAAGTGTTTTTGAAGTAGAAAGGATATTTTCCTCAAGAATGGAGTTCAAGTGTTTTATCAAAATTATTTTCCATCTAAGATAACAAAGGGTTCTGTTTTTCTCCCTATTGTTACATTGATTTGATTATGTTGTGATGGAATTATTTTTATGAATTCCTTTATCTTATATGAATTGTTTTATGATGTCATGATGTTTAAGATTCCCATTTGTATTACATGGGTTATGCAATGATGTATGATTTATGATTTTGTGGAACACATAAGAATGGTATCATTATGAGATGGGTGGGACCTATATCTCCCTCCAATGCATTGGGTAAAGATTTTATATCTCATGAGATAGACATGGCTGGAATGGTAGGTTATACCGGTTCAATGAAACAGGACACAAACGAGGGTGACTCGGTTCAGAAAGGGACTTTGTCCACTAAGATAGTCGTGGCAATGAGTCTTGACTAAAAAGAAATGATTCTCTATGATTATGTGTGTATGCCACAAAGTTTAATGTTATAAGTTATGATTATTGTGATTACATTTCACTTCCATGAGTTATTCCAGGTTATGAAATTATGATCTCTTTTACAGGTTAAGATTTCCAGAATTTATGTGCTTATGTATATGATGTGATTTATATTTCTTTTGTTTACCCTTACTGGGAATTTTATCTCACCCTTTCATGTTTTCTTTTCCCCAGGATATAAGGAAATGTTTTAGGTATAAAAAAAAGGAAGATCTTTATGGGAGATGTTGAAGATCTTTCACCAGGATTAGAAGATTATATTCCGAGTTTCCAAAGACACTAAACTATTACGATCCTTGTGTGTGTGTGTTTTTGTTATGTACTGAGTATTCCGCAAAAGTAATGTAATGTCCATGTACGTCAGGCTTCGGGTCTCTACAGTATGTGCTGAATGTAAATGCATGCGTTAAAAGAAGGTATATGTAACAAGAGGTTCTATAGAAATCATTGGGGATTTCAAATCATAATATAAATTAACAAGTGGGTTCAAATAAATCAAAGATGTGTCTTTTTTAATATGGAATTACATGTTGTGATGAAGTAATTAAAGTGCTATAGAGCCTTATATGAAATTCAAGAGGCTTAAAATACCTATCTAATTTATCGAGTGGTATCAATCCAAATATGATGATCATAAAATCATATCAATATATATTTAGTGGAATCAAACTCTAAATAAAATAGAATAGATCTTGAGGTAGAAGTAGATACATTTATAGAGAAAACTCATGTTTTTTTCAATCTAAAAAATTAGTATTGGGTAATGGTTTTTTTGGATACTTTTTTTTTTTGAAAAAAGATACTTGTATAGTGAAAATAAATTCTAGTAAGTGGTTCTAGATATGAATCAATTTAGGGTGAGTTGGTGTTGAAGACTCAAATGATACTTACCTCATTTAGTGAAGGATACATGCCATATAAGTTTTATCACAAGTTTATCATAACAAGTGATATCAACTAGTTCAACATGCAGTACAACTCATACCCTTTATGATTTATTTCTTATTAGTTGATAGTATGGTGTATAAGAGATATTGATACCATAGGTTGAAATATTAGAGGAAGTGAAATATTTAGTTGTATGTGCTTATGGAAATAGGTGAGTGATAGGGATAAAACAGAAGTTATTGACTTAGAATATTATTTACTAAACTGAGTCTAAATAAATAGGGTTATAGGCATGTTTTATGACTCATTACAAAGTGGTAAATTTACTCACTAAAGTTTTTGAGAGTGTTACTTCAATTAAAATATTTTGGATCATGAAATAATATCTATAAATATTTTTTAATGAGTGGTTTAAGATTAATCTCAAGAAATTTTGAAGTTTAAAAAGCATTAAATTCACCTAAAAGTTTAAAAAATGTGTAAATGAGGGTTTTAGGTGATCTATAAATGGTTAAAAGTGTAAAATATTATGATAAAAATTCTATAATTTGTTGATTGATCCCATAGGTGTGGAGTATAAATTAATTTTATATAAATTATTGGAACTATTAAGTGTATGAAAAATGGAGAATTATTCCCTTTAAAATCCAATATAATAAGTTTATGGTAAAAGGGGGAGTATGGTTAATGAATTAACCCCCCCCCCCCCCATGGAGTTTTGTAACAAATGGTAAGACAATGAAGAAGAAAACTAGACCAAATAACCTTTGTATTTTATTATAAAAGGGGGATGGGAACATGAAACATAAATCTATACAGTGTCTTGGATTCAAAGATAAAGGTGGAGAGTTATATCCTACATCTAGAAAAGTAATGAATTTTTATTTATAGTAGGATTTAAAAAAACAAAGAGGGGTAATATTTCAATGAAAAACAAAATTGAGTTTTATTTTTTATAAATTAATGTTTTTTAGGTGACAAGAAGATATGATGATACATGAAATAAGTCAAACATGGTTAACATTCATGGTGGCCATATTTAATGAAATAAGTGTTGAATTTTTATAAATTTATTTAAAGGAATAAATATGTATTTTTTTATATTTATATGAGGTTCATATTTCCAATTCTACATTAATATGGTGTTTGGACGATATTGGGTATGAATCAAGTCATTTAGATATGACATTAAGATGTTTGGTGAATGAGGACCACACCATAGGTGTTTAGGGGTGTTTTATACCATTTTGGATCAATAAATGGTGAGTATATAGAAGCATCAAGTGATTTGGAAGTCATTTATATCTGGTTAAATTTTATTAGGAAACATCATGACCATATATGTTATAGTGGAATGTGTTTTGGAAGATTGAAATGAAAAGCTATCCATTTTGATGGGGGTCTATTAGTAGTGGTTCATGTGAGATTTATAGAAAAAAATATTACTACTTATATGATGTACAAAGTTTTTTTAAGGAATAAATCCATTATGGAAGTTTTAGTCAAAATGTGAAGTGATGGAAAATGTGAAATGGTAAGTCAGTCAATGTGAAAGCTAGTTTGGTTATTGTGGTGGCTGAAGGTTGAACTAAAATAGGATTTTGAGGTCTAAAATAGGAGTTGTATATAGAATTTTATTTTTGAGAATTATCCTATTATAAATGAGGAGATCAAATAAAGTATAGTGGAAGATTATTTTGATGATACATATGATTAAATTAAATGGGCATAGAAGGGATCCTATATCGTAATGGTCTGTATGTAAGAATAACCAAAATGGTATATTGGAGAGTGCCTATGTTATAGTACAACCCATTTTTATTATCATTATTAATATACATGAAGCCGGAATGGGGTATTGAGTGGTATGGAAGTTGTTTCTAACTACCCAAGATGTTTCATTAATTCTAAGCAGTGGAAAAAGTAGCAAAATTATAATACTCAAACCAACAATGACTATAAAGACATAATATAGATAAATCTTGTGGTTGATCCCATAAGGTAATAAAAATACTATTTATTAATATTAAACAAATTATTAGATCTTCACAATTGTTTCAAACCTATGAATTCAAATCTAAACTAAGATAAATTAGTAAGGTAATTATTTAAATAATAATGAATATAATGAATAGAGGGGAATCAACCTCCAAGGATTGTTTTTTTAAATAAAATAACTTAACTTCAATCGTGAGATTAATCAAATTAATAGTTGTGTGATTAAAATTATAATTTAAATCCATTTGATTTATTTCTATCAATACTAATTTAATATTTAAACTCTTAATCATTATAAGAATCTAAATAATCAAAGTGTATTAAGTTCAAATCATATGTGCAAAAGAATAACCCAACTCAATTTTTATGAATTGATTATCTCTTACATGTTAGGTTTACTTAATTATTAGACATATTTAATCAATGATTTAATAAAAAATAGAATAAATCAATTCAGTCTCAACATGATATTATGTAATAATATTAACTAATGAGTGAATATGAATTTAATACATGTTGTGCACATCCTTTTCCATTATTCCCACTCTCTTTTATGAAGTTATCCACTCATCATCAATTTTAAATCAATAATGAATAAAATAAAAATCATAGAATATATAATATAACTAAATAACTAAGAATGGGTCAAGAAATAATGAAAAAATTACTCAAATTATGATAACACATCCAAAGTAAAAATCACATAACTACATGATGAAAAAATAAAGAAATAAAAGAAAAGAAATCACATCAAATATGTCCTAGGTGATTGATAGATTTTCCATGTAGTATAATTATCCTTTTATAATGATATATATATATATATATATATATATATTTAATTCCTTTATAAATCCTTCTCCATCTCATCTTCCTCTAATAGTGACCCAGTCCAACTTAAAAAGGTCTTTATGATTCGTTTAGGATCCACCACAAGTTACCCCCAAAAATATAAGAGTGATAGCACATCTATTTGAAATTTTATATCTTAAAAATATCATATTTAATTAGTTCCATGCTATATCAGGGTTATTCATTCTACAACACCCAATAGGCATACCTGAGATAGAAAATTACCACATGTCTTTTCCCTTTGACGGTACCCTATAACATACTAAAATGGCTATAACATCTGCAATATATATCTAATTGACTTAAAATTTAAACCAAATACTAGTGTATTCATAATGAAGGTCCTAAACATTTTAAATAAAAAAAATTATCCAACTAAAAAATCATTATTTTTCAATATTTTTCCACTATCCTTCATCAAATCACAACAAGATAACCTATGCGGCACTAAAAATAGTATATATCATCTACTATAACCATCATCCATCCATCAAGAATCACATGAATATTTATTTCCTAAAAAATCATCCCATGATAATAGTGTAAGTAATATGGTTTTGATGTGATATTCTTATCTCCACTTACTTTAAATTCAAATTATACAAGGATAATGGAACAGATCTAAAATTTTATCCATGATTTTTATTCAAATATATTTTATGAAATCACAGTGATATAAAGGGGTGCTTATTTGTAGTCTATAAATTTGGTGCTACATTGGTTAAATCTTCCTACCATGGTTGTGGCCTAAAGAGATATATTGTATTATGAAGTTCCTCATCTCCTCCAAAGGAATTATTATACAAAGATGTTGTGGCATGGTTTCTGTGGTCACTTCATAACTACTCATTATTCTTGTTCCATGTTTAAATTATCATTAGATACAACCTGATTTATAATATTGGGCACTCATTCCTTATTACATGAATGTGGTGTCATCCCAAACCACAATAATTTTTTTACCTCTCTTTTTAGGTGGCCACACTACCCCATGTGATGGATTTTTCCATCGAGTTGTGTCACACCGCCACAATGCTTGGAAAAATATAGTGATTGGATTCAAACTTGGTGTGTTTTCATACATAGGAGGGTTATATGGCATATTTTTCCTTCTCTATTTATATACTTATTTTTTATGAAACTCATTACAGTGTTACCCTTGGTTTATAGTGTTATTTTTTTGTAGTTACTCAAAAATCATAAAAAATATATTAAAATAATCCTAAACATTTATTATACCTAAATCATTAAAAACACATCAAATTGGGTTATATTAAATAAAAAATGTGATAAAAATATATGTACAAATTAATGTTATAAAATCCTCCCACACTTAAATTTTTGTTTGTTCCCAAGAAAAATATCAACATCAAATCCTTAAGAATATATACTTCAACATTAGAGAAATTAAATTTATTATACACATAAACATATTGTCATAAATTAGAATTTTAAAATCATATAACTAATCCAATCATGAGTGTCTTAATCATTCTTAATTTATAATTACAATTCAAGACTCCTCTCTTATTCCACTCACATTATTCAACCTTTCATTACTACTCATACCACTTACAATCAACTTTACCTAAAAATAAAATCATTCAACACTAAAGAAAATTTAGTTGTAGTTATGCTTTAACTTAAGTATATTCACTCTATCCATATGATCACAAGTAACTTTAATCTCTATTTTGAAATCAAACTACACTAATTAAGAGTATTTTTATTAAAATTATAATTTTTATGTGGGTAAAGTTTGGTATATATTGATGTAAAAAATTAAATTAAAGGCTCAAAATAGGGCTAAATCATTATAGTGAAATTTAATATTTTAAATAAAACTCAATAAAAAATAATTCCATATTTCTCTTCCTATAAAATTTATCTTTTTAGATATATCATCACTTTTAATCATAGGTTCAAAAACCCAAACAATCTATACAGTGATAGATTTTTTCCTCTTCTCGTAATTTTTCTCTTTTCTTTTTATTTTAAATGATAGAATAATCATGTAATCACACTGAAAAATATCATATAAACCTTTCACCCAATAACAAAGAGAAGGTAACCCATGCTTTTCACCTTTTTCATGAAAAACCATCCTAGTAACTCCATAAATCAACTCAAACTCTCTCTTTTAGATCAATTAAAATAATTCAATAATACCAAAGAATTAGGGACAAAAGGATTAATTAACTTAAAATGTGGATTCATGTAAAGAATTTAATTTTCTCTACATTCATGAAAAAAAATTATTCATAGGCAATTTGAATGATTAAATGGGACAAAAATGTATCAATTGATAGCCTCTATCATTTTAATGTGATTTAAATCATCCTGATTTAAAAAATATCAACAAGAAAGTTCTGTTAGTAATTTATATCCTGAGAATATTTCAATAAATATTATATTATAGATAATATGTCAAAATAGTTTTAGAGTACATCTTAGTAATGTAAAAATAACAACATTGGGTAGTTACTAATGGAATGAAAAATAATGATTGGTCTAAATAATGAAAATTTATAATTATTATAATCATGAATCAAAATAATATCATAAATCATTTCAAAACAAATAAAATTGGAATGAGCATATAAATTTTAATAATTTTAACTGATGTATTTAGAATTTATAAGCACAATTAAAAAAAATATAACATGGAAAAATACTTCTCTTAATTGATAATGTCTCCAATATTATTTAATGTGTAAAAATTTATATGAGTCTAAATATCCCTTCCATATACTTATATTAAACAATTTCCCCAATTTTTAACTAAATTTGAGAGGTATTACAAAGAATAAAGAAAATTGTAGCAATAGAATGGCCCAAAAAGAATGAAATAAATTTAATTATTACTTATTTATGTAATACTTTAATCCCTAGTCCTTGGATAGAATTAATTTCATTTATGTACTTTAAATATATTATAGTTTTGATACTTTCTTATTTTATTTAAATATAATCCTTTTTTAATCTACAAAATTAAAATAAATAAGTAAATTTCAATGTTCATTCCATTCAAGATCAAAAATATGAGGGATTTATCCATGATCATAAAGAGAAATCCTATAATAATTCCTAGAAATAATTCCTATGAAATTAATAAAAAAATTGTATCCCCTCCCATAAGAACTTTGTTTAAAGTTTTTAGACTAGACCTTACTTCATTTTGTATCACATAATAATATAATGGAAATTAGTTACCTATTATATATTTTACTATGACTATTAATTCTTCTCATCTAGAGATATTGTTCTCATTATTTTCATGTATTATATGTTGAAACTTTCTTGAGGTGAAATATAGGTTTTGGAAAGTTTTAAGGAATGAATGAGTAATTAAAAAATTTACCAAACATGGTAATTCTCCTCTTTTACCACTTTTTTTATTATCCTCTTTAAATTATTTAATATATGTTTTTAATTCAGTAACTTTATCTTCCTCATTAAGTACTAGACGTTCGTACCCATTAAAATTTTCAAAAAATTCAATGAACTCTATTTTCTTGTCCTCCTCTTTTTTCACTTTAACAACATTAACTTATTCTACTTTATCGTTTTATATTTTATTCCATGTATCAATATGTTAAAAATGTTTTCCAAAGGGAATTATAAATTCTTACATGATATAGTAATTTTTTTAACCATATATTCTTGTTCCTTGATCATTTCCTCTTATTTTATGATCTTAGAATCATAGATTATAGTGTTATTAAAAACAATCCATCAACAATACCTATAAATTTTTCTTTTGATGCTCTTTAAATCATGGATATTATTGATAGTTTTGATCATCCAATTATTTTATTTGGAAGTTAAAAAATTTATGAGATCCATCATATAGTCGATAGTAAGTGCCACTATATTTTTTATTTTGAAATTGATCATGTTATTGGGAGTATGAACCATTCCATCCAATTCCATGTTGTGTCCACCATTAAAAAAAATTCATCAACTATAAAGAAGAATCATTTTGATATCATGTGTAATCTATTGGTGTCACTTAATATCCATTAATTATGTAACTCACCTTGTACACACCACCATTAATAACCCAAGAACATAAAAATGAAAAAAACAATTCCAAAATTAAAATCATAAAACAAAAATGGGGTAAGAAAAATCTTTGATCTGATAAATTGGTTTATTATCATTCACTAATTTCTCTTCTTCCCTGGAAATGGAATCAAAAACCTAACCACCCAAAAGAAATCATTAATTCTGTTCATTGGAAAAAATTTAGAAATTATGATACTAAAACCAACACAAAATACAAATAAATAGTATGTGAAATCATGAGATTGATCCCATGAGGAACTAGGAAGCCTAGTTATGACTCTAAAACTAATTATTAGATCTTTAAAATTATGTCAATACTGTAAATTTTTAACAACCTGGGTTTTTATCCTTAAATAAATATTATGTTCTATGGTTTTTTCCACACAAAACACAAAAATCAAAACCAATATTGACCATTAGAATGAATAGATAGTGGTAACAGAATTAGGAAATAAATATAAATGAATATATATATATATATAAATAAAAAAATCAACTTAAACATTGAACTCAATTAGTATAGTTAAGAAACTAATAAAATATGTTTTTTATGCTGAAAATTTATTTTATAAAATGCATATTTTTTGAATTTTGATATATTTATGATCAGCACTAATTTTAGAAGAATAGTTAATATACCAAAAAAATGACTCCCTATAAAAAATTGTTTTTCAATATATTTTATGATTTTATTTTAAAGTTAAATTTATAAATTTTAGGATGTTAATTTGAAAAAAAACAACATAATTTTTGGATTTATATTTTTTATATTATCATATAATTAATTGTTTTTATTTTTTAAAAATATTTTATTTTTAGGTGAATAGTGAAAAATACCATTTTTTGAAATATCGCATATTTTAATATATAAGAATAAATTAAAATTTAAGAAAAACTTTTGTTGAAAAAAAATATATTTTTTAATTAAAATTATATATTTCAAAGTATCATGTTTGAATTACAAACCTATATTTTATATTTTATAACATAAGTTATATTTTCTCAAAAAATGTTTTAAATACATTATACATTAGTATTTTAAAATTAGTTTTTATAAATTGAATAAAATAAAATAGATTTTAAATATTAAATCAGTTGGTAAAAATAATATAATAAGTTCCACTTTATTTTTAGGCATAATAATTAAGTTACCTTGTGAAAATATTAGTTACCCCGGTAAAACGATTGTTTTTCAAAGAACAATACTTTTATAAATATTGTGTATTTTAAAAATAAAATGAATAAATTTTAAATTAAATATATAATATTATTTTTAAAAATATATAAAAATAAATTAATACTCATTTAATGGGTAATAAATTCTAAATAATACTAAGAACACTTAATGATTAAGATGACATTTTCCTAGAAAAAATAGTTATTTAACACATTATATGTTTTGATTTAAAAGTTAATTTTATACTATTTAGAAATTGAATTTTAAAAAATTGATCCCAAATTCAGATTAATTATATATAAATTTTTTAATAATATTCTAATTAAATTTTTATTAATAAAATAATTTACATGATTAATATTTAATTAAAATTAATAAGTGTTTAATTGACTAATCTACGGTGGCTCAAATTTTCCTAAATTAACATGACCTTTAGACCTTATATAAAAAATTTCTTAGGTTTTAAAGTCTTACATATATGTATTACCAACCTTCCCTCACCTAAATCACCTAACTTTCATACCTTTCCATTCTTACCTCTTGCTATTCTTTTCTTTGGAAAAGTCCATCTTCCTTACTTATAAAAGGGGGATCACTTCAACCCTTTCAATACTCCACTCTTATTTCAAAATTTCCTTGAAAATATGACCAAATATCCAATAATTTAATTCATTTATAGTCCATAATTCCTTTATTTACCAAAAATTAGTCTAATTCCCACAAATCTAAGGCCTTCATCAAGAGGAAGTCCAAGGTATCAACATAGGTATCATAGTTTTCTTAACATTTCTTTATTATTAATTCCTTTTCAAACCAACCATAACCATAGTATAATTAAAATTTCAGAATCATTAGTGTTTTTATATTTTAATATAATAATGGTCTAACCATTGTTTTTTCTCTTTTATCTACTATGAAAAATAAGAATCATTGTTAGTACGTGTGTGTGGATTATCGCCTCCACGAAGCAACGCTTTTGGTTTTTCCTCACCACCTCTCATGGCTAGTCATAATTATGGTATTGGTTAATAAATATGATTTATATAATGTATTTTTTATTATTAAATTATCACTAACTATCCACCTCCACCCCCTCATTCATTGAGTAACAGAAATTCTAATTGTGCTCTGTACGGACTACTGCCTCCACAAAGAATCATTTTTCTGTTTTTCTTTTAGTTTTTTAATTTGTTATCCAAAAATCCTAAAATATGTTTAAAAATAATAAAAAAAATTAAAAAATATCATTATTATTTTTTTATAATGATATTATGTTAGAATAAATACCTCATTAACCATACTCACCAATCGAGTTAAAACGTGTTCACGATTGGGTCAGTTTGACCGCCTAATTGAGTAATATTTTGAAATTATATCATGGACGATTATGAAAAAATAATTTCTGATATAATATTAAATAAATATTTTAACAAATAGTTTTTTATTTATATAAAGTATAAATCATTATTTAACTCATTAATTAAGAAAACACCCTTCGTAGGTTGAAAATCACTGAAAAAATGTGCATTGTCTATTTTATCTTCTAGGATAAAGATTAAGTACTCATGAATGTAAATTTAAACTAAATAAATAATTATAATTAGTACATTATAGTAATATTAAATAAATTTTAATGATGAAATATTTAATAGGAATGAACATCAACATTTCTCTTATAAAAATACTATAAACAGTTAAAACTGTAAACACCTGATTGGGAAAAATAGGAAAAAACAACTTATATACATATAGATAATGATTATAAATAAAATTTATCAATATTTTTAGGTATGAATATGGCTCTAAAATATTATACTAATATTTTTTTTACCTAATTTTAGATCGCATTCGACTAAGCATGAAAACAAGATGAAGGTTTTTCATAACTCATTTTCTTTTCTTTAAGTTATAATGCTTATTATTGAACCCCATTCTTCTAAGTTGAATTATTATATTCTATTATTTTATAAAAAAATAATATTTCATTTCTCTATATTTACAATATGTTTCCATTAATTCCTTTCCAAATTATTATTATATCAAAGATTATTATATCTTCAAGGGTTCTCGTCTCAACTTCTCTTCACTGAGACATGTTTTAATGTTTTGCATCAATTTATTATTTATATGGTGTATATAATTCCCAGGAATTTATTTTTATATAATCCAATATTAATACATGGTATTTTTATAACAATATGACTTTCAGTATTCCAATGAATTTTTATTCAAAATTTACTAAAGTAGTAAGGGTTTCTTTGTCTCAAATTTGAATCCCTTAAGACATGTTTAAGTCGCATGCCATGTTTCTTTTTCAAGGGTTTAAATACTTCCCTATTTTAATTATATATCATGATACTCTTATAATTAATTCTATTTAATTTTCTATTTAAAATTTATACCTTTCATGGGGTTTTGATTTAAAAGTTACAAATCTTGTAAGGGGTTTTTGTGACTCAAATATTTTACTTGAGTCATAATCACTCTTCTTCATATATTTTCCTTCGTGATTGATCTATTATAACCTATAATAATTTTAGGATGTATTATACCCTATTTAGTAAATCATGTTTCTCACAAAATTATTATTCTTTTATTATTTTAATGTTTCATTAAAATTAATTTTTACTAAGAATAATTCCCATTAATGTTAATGGATTTTTCTCCTATGTCCATATTTTTACATCCAAAAAATATTATCCCTTACCTGGTGGAAACACAAACTTTTTAATCACCAATGATCCTTTTATTCCCCTTATTTCATTTTAAATCAAATTTTTCATTATCTTTTTTAACGATGTCTACTTTCAATAAGGTTATTTAAAAATGTTCAAAATGTTTTTTCTTCCTTTAAAAATAAAAATTTTTATTATACACTCTATATTTTATTTTGAAACCCTTTATGTCCTTTTTAAGGTTCTATTATTGAATATTATTTTTAAAAGTAAAATATTTCAAAGTATTTTTACTTCCATTTTTTGAAGACTTTATGTCTTTTTCAAGTCTCATTTATTAAATATTATTTTAAAAGTACAAGTTTTCTAAGTATTTTCAATTATCCTTTTTGATAACCTTTATGTATTTTTAAGGATGTTTTATTTCGGAACTATTTATATTAAGGTTTTCAAAATTCACATATTCTCATTCAAAAAATTGTTTTTGAAATTAATTTTCACTTTAATTTTTTAAGAGGTTTTATGAAAAAAAATCATATCTACTTAGTCTCCAAGGTTTATATTTTATGAAGTGATATTTTGATCACCCTATATATATATATATATTATTATGATATGATTCCTTCTATAAAATGATATTTTTTATATCTTATTATTTCTTAAGTTCATGATATGTTATGTTTTTTACAACTTTAAGAAACTCATTCTTTTTCAATGGGTTCATTATGAGATGATGAATGTTTTATTTTAGTGGCATACAAATGTATGGAGTAAGAGATGGGTGGGACTTATATCTCCCTCCAATTCATTGGATAAATATATATATCACATGAGATAGAAATGTTATGTGAATGAGTTATCAAGTATCTTGGTTTATAAAGGGTGAGTGTGATGGCATTTAGCTCTACTCACAATTTTATTAGTGAATGGGTTGGTGGGTATCTAGGTTTATAATGATAGGAAATACTATATTTATTCCATAATGGGTTTGGATACACCACAACACACATTAGATAAAGGTGAGATAAAGAATTATCATATGTCATTTCCTCTGATGGCACCCCATAATGCCCATAAATGACCATAAATTATTTAATATATCTCTAATTAACCTAAAATTAAAACCACATCCTAGTTTTTCCATAAAAAATATTATAATTCTTATAAATAACCATTTTGATACAACTAAAAAATTAATATTTTTTCAAGATTTTCCACTATCTTTTATCAAATCATGGTGTGGTGGCCTCTGTTGCACTAAAAATAGTATATCTAATGTCCCCTAAAAATACTTATTCCATCAGTAATCACATTTATCTTCATTTACTAAAAAATTTCCCCTTAATCACAATGCCATAATTCTGGTTTTATGGAGATATTTTGATCTCTATTTTCTTCAAATTTTAATTCTATGAGGATCCAGGTATAAAAAATGGTTGTGATTTTATCATCAAATATATTCCATGAACTTGTTATGTCATGAAGGGGTTCTCATTTCTAGAATGTAAATTTGGTGTTACACTAGTTAACTCTTTTAAATATCATTGTGGTATAAAGGAAGGTATCACAACATGAAGGTCCATAACTCTACCAAATGTATTTATATACATAGATGTTGTGGCATGGTGTGTAATGTCCCATAATTCCATGTAAATTTTTTGAAAATTAATTGTGATTATTTCAAGACCAGGCTCTGAAAAGGCATGTGATTCTGAGGCCTAGAGTATCCAGAATTTATTTTTGAACTATTTTTAAAGTTTATTAAATAAACGAGTGAACGGGATTTTATAACATTCAAACAGGTTCCCAGATCAAAAATCTAAGGTCACCTTTGAACTCAAAGCATCTAGATTCTCCTAGTAAGGGTCTAACATCGACCGGTGTGGGTCGACCAAAAAAGATAGTTTTTGGACTTTTCAGAAGAAAAATAAAATAACTTTAAAAGTTATTTTATTATATTTTTTTCTTCATTACGCAACGACTCATCATTGTTACAGTGCAGTGACAAGGTGATGCAGAATCCCATTAATGAACCTTATTAATGAATCAGCGTGGTGACACTATAACGTGCATGCGTCTTCCTTTTTTAATTAAACAGATAATTTTGGGTTGATGAAAAACCCTAGAATTCCTCTCACAAATGATGAATGAAACCTCTCCAATGACAAATGTCGGTGAATCGAATGATGGAGAAGACACCCTTGGAGAGTGGATTTGGGACTGGAGATCGATGGACTATAATGAACGATCATCCTCAAGTAATCTTCTTTCCCAGGCATGGGGTTTTTCTGAGTGATTTTCCTTTCCTGGTTCTTAAAGTTTAACGATGAATGAGGAACAACCCACAAATAGGTTGATCTATAGTTTGATCATTCATGATGGATGGTTAATGATGTGGGGTAAAAGGGATATCTACCTTAGTGATTATTTCTGCCTTATTTTTGGTCTTCGTGATCCTGCTAACAGAGAACGTATTTGGGTCAACACGAACAAAGACCCAGATCATTATTTGGGTGTTCTTGTGTTGCGAATTCTTCCCCAATTTTCTTCTTATGTTCTTCTCATTATTTGTAGCACAACGGTTGGGGGAAAAGACATCCTCGGTCTATGCGGGACCATAGCAGTGCATCGGCCCATGATGTCAGGCGATAAGGGCCGCAGCTAGGCGGGTCATGGAATCAGTGAGAGGTCATGGAACAATGTTGTGTCACCCAACCACGATGGTGTCATAAGATCACGGCACCCAATTATGGCAGCGGAACTAGGCTGTGACACCCAAGATGTGGTGGCAGCATGAGCCACTAACAGCAAGGTTGGCGGCAGGCGAGAGGTGGCACGCTGGCAGCGTGCTACGGCGGCGACAGGGGTCACCAGAACTGAGGTCGGTGGTTGGTAGCAGTCATATGCGGCCACCCAGCTCCGACGGAGGTTCCACTCAGTGAAAAACATCAGTATTCAGACCGCGGTAGTGAGATGGACCCACATCTTGTTGCGGTTCACGTGGAAGACCTGGTCCACGTGAGTCGACTAGCTGGCAGAGGAGGTGGCTCCCTCATGGAACCATGTGGCTACGCGAACCTGACATCGCACGGTGTCCAGGATGGAGGAGAATCGGCCTGCCAATGTGGGCTGGTCCGGATGGGGAACTGGGTTGCTAGGCGGTCTGGTTAGTTAGAAGAGGTCTAACTAAGTTAGACCAAACTGGATGAGAATTGGGTCGTTGGGCCACCTGGTGGGCTAGATCCATGGCCGAACAGGGTTTTCCTAGATCCAAATGGGTTGGTTCGGGTCGGTCGAAATCGGTTAGGTCTTGCGGGGCCCCCGGGCCGAGTTGGTCAGGTCGGTCCGACTAAGTCGGATCGGGCCTGGACATAACTGGCCCCTATTTACTAAAATTCCAATATCACTCAAAACAGGTGTCTGATTGATGCGTTGTCTATGGAGTTGGGACCCTTGAGATGAGACAGTCCTTTGAGTATACTCTAAGTGAGACTTTGTGAAAGATGAGATATCACTGATGGCTTGAGGAGTATAATCTCTTGGAGTCAAGCGCACTAGAGAGCAGGAATCCTACAGTTGGATGAGACATGAAGGATATGATGAGCGGGACCTCGGTGGTCCAGTAGATTAGTGGACATCAGTGGTCTAGTAACTCAGTGGACCTTAGTGGTAAAGTAGTGGAGTGGACCTTAGTAGTCTAATAGATGAGCAAACCTCAGTGGTCCACCAGCTGAGCGGACCTCAGTGGTCCAGTAGCTCAGCGGACCTTAGTGGTCCAGTAGAGAAGTGGACCTCAGTGGTCTAGAATCCAAGCATACCTCAATGTTCCAATAGCCAAGCGGACGTTCGTGGTCCAATAGTAGGGCAGACCTAAGTGGTCCAGTAGCTAAACAAACCTCGGTGACTCATCAGGGATCATCCCCTTATAATTACAAGATGATTCAACTTTACTACTGAGAATCTTACTTTCTATACTTTGAGTTATACCTGGTGTGAGTTGTGTTTTCTTTTTGGTCTTTATTTTTGGTCTTACCTTTGTGGTTTTGGGTCCCTACTGATTATTGTGTTACTCACCACTATACAGGCTTCACCCGCACGTGTCATATATCATGCATGTGATCGACGCTTTGACGGAGACCATGGTGGTCTAGGAGTATGAGGTGCTCAGTGAGACGGGACAGATGGGTGTACCTCTACAGCTATAGGTAGATACCCTTCACCTACCCTTCAGTTAGGGTCTCGAGCAGACATATATGATATTTGTACTTTCCTTTTTGTTTTTGGTCTTATATTTTGGCCCATTTGTACTTTCAGTTGTACTATACTCTCATTAGTTATCACAATGACATTTGTGGTTTACTTTGTGTTTAATTTCCACATTTTGAGATTTTTGCATGTGTACAGGTTTAAAGGAATATGTCTTACCTTTTTGGGATATTCCTATTCAGTTCTAATCACCATCCCCTAGCCTATGGAAGGTGGGATTGGGGTAGTCACGGTACAGGCCCTAGGGGACAGGTCGTGACAAAGTGGTGTCAAAGGGCAGGTCGGTTCTACCAGAAGAACTATAATTCTGAAAATTTTTATGGGATAATACTATTAAGTGTCTTGAGTTTGGATTTTAGGTCCGGGAGTCCAGTGTTGGTGCGATGGCTGATGTATCCTTACACCAGGACCCTAAATTATTATTTCCTACTCAGTACATGAAAACACAGGTTACGTGTGTCTATGAATGTTTTCTCATGATCTTTATCAGTTAGAGTCATCTCACCAGGTATAATCTATTAATCATGATTCATCTTTATCTATTTTAGGATGCCTCTATGTAGATATCCATCCAGGATTCTAGTGCATGACCAAGAGGATGGTCTACAGAGTGATGAGGCTTTAGTACAGGGATTGTTTCCCAAGATGGTACCTATGGGTAGTGTCCCAATGATATCATCAGTCGTTGGTCAACATTTACTACCGGCGCTACTAGTATAGGACTCACATAGGTTCAGTGCCTTACACGAGTTCTAGAGGAAGAGACATCCCAAGTTCATGGGAGAGATAGATCCTTAAGTCACTGAGGATTGGCTGGAGGTAGTGATGTGAGTTTTCTTCTTAGTGAGGATGCCACTTGATCAGATGGTAGTTTTAGCTTCAAGCCTTCTGTAGGGCTCGGTAGGGAGGTGGTAGAGTTTGATGATCTAGATGCACGAGGAGGTAACCCTATCCTGGTCTGACTTCGAGTGACTTTTCAGGGAGGATTTCTTCCCCACAACTTTGCGATCAATTCACATATATAAAGTTTCTTCACCTATAGCAACGAATCCTGATAGTGGATGAGTACTCTACGAGTTTCAAAGACCTCTCCTGTTACTCTGTAGATATGGTACGAGACCCTTTCTTCAGGGCCCGAAGCTTTGAGTAGGGAATCCGATGGAAGATCAGGGCATCAAATATTTACCTTAGTATCCCTATGTAGGCTAGGGTGCTGGAGAGATCTCTACTAGTGTAGAGTTTCCTCGTAGAGTGTGCACCGATTGTGGGAGCTACTATCGGGTGATAGGTGGCCAAGTCATTCATGGAAGGTAGCCGAAAGATAAAGCAGAAGCCCAAATAGGCCATACCTTTCTGAGAATGACCCCAGGACTAGGTTCGGTGGTATAAGGATCCCAGGGCATAGAGAGTCACTAGAAGAACATACTATTCTATGCATGTGGTGGATAGAGGAACATGGATCGGGATTTCCTAACTCGCCATGCAGAGGACCAACAGATGGTTGAGGGACTGTCGAGGAAACAGCAGAGACAGGAACATAGCGGTTCTCTAGGAAGAAGACATGGTAGAGGAGCTGGCTGAGTAGAAGAAGGTGGGATTATGTACGAGGAACTACCACCACCACCCCCTGGTGGTCCGTCACGATCTCTAGGAACATGTGGATAGGTGTGGTCTCATATTTAGGCCAACGATTCCTATGGTCTCGACATCCCAGATATGATGTGAAGTACAATCTTTTTCTTCTCCACTTTAGCTATAGTTCTTATAGACATAGGTTTTAGTCACTCCAACCCTGCTGTAGACCTTGTTCGGAGCTTGGAGATTTCAATCAATCCATTTCCTTGATCCTTACGATTATACACTCCTACAAGAGGGGATTCAGAGATCACACACTGGTGCCGACTGTGTGAGCTTATTCCTGGAGGTGAGAACTTTAGTTGGAATGTCCTAGTAGTGGCGTTGAGGCCTTACGACATCATCCTGGGTATGGACTGGCTATCTGTAGTGCATTCTCAGATCGACTATTTTAGGTGCAGAGTGCAGTGTGTCCGTGGATATGGGACCAATTTTCCCTTCACTAATAAGAAATGAACTCTTTCAGTACGGGATAGACTTGCACATAGGAGTTCACATCCAATAACTCATCATTTTGATAGCATGACCCTTGGTGTAGTGGATGAGATGAGTCCATAGTTTCCTACATTGGTGGATGAGTATGAGGATGTCTTTCCAGAGGATGTTCCAGGACTACCTCCTCGCAAAGAGGTAGAATTTTATATTGATATATACCCTGATATGGAACCTATATCTACACCTACATATCATATGGTGCCTATAGAGCTCCGAGATCTAAGGGTATAGTTGGATGACTTGAAGAGGAAGGGGTTCGTAAGGCCCTGTGTTTTGCCATGGGAAGCCCTAGTGTTGTTTTCCAAGAAGGAAGACGGATGCTTGAGGTTATGTGTGGACTTACGGCACCTAAACCAACTGACTTTGAAGAAAAATTATCCTCTATTAAGGATTTATGACCTTTTTGATCAGCTGAAGGGAGCGATATGGTTATTGAAGATAGACCTCAGATCAGGCTATCACCAGCTTCGAGTGTGAGATGAGGACATATCAAAGACGAATTTCAAATGTCGCAACATCCACTAAGAGTACTTAGTGATTCCGTTTGGCATGAATAATTCCCTATAAGTGTTCATGGGATACATGAATAGGATCTTCTAGCCATACTTAGATCGGTTTTTAGTGGTCTTCATTGATGAAATCTTAGTGTATTCAGCGTTCGAGGAGGAGCACGCAATACACCTGAGAATGGTTCTGGACACACTTTGAGAGCACCAACTTTATAGAAATATCTAAAAGTGTGAGTTGTAGATAAGAAAGGTTCATTTATTAGGACATTTAATCTTAGAGACTATATTTTTGGTGGATATAGTGAAGATTAAGGTGGTGCTTTCTTGGTAACCAAGTAAGAGAGTTATTAAGGTGCAGAGTTTCCTTGGGTTGGATGGGTACAATCAGAATTTTGTTCCTAATATCTCCAGAGTATATGCACCCATGACAGTGTTTACGAAAAAGGGAAAACCCTTTGTGTGGGTTGAAATATGCCATTAGATATTTCAACAACTGAAACAGAGCTTGAAAAGTTCTTTTATATTAAGGCTTCTAGAGGAGGGCACCGACTACGTGGTATTTTTTGAAACATCAGGAACCAGGCTTGGATGTGTCTTCATGAATGGGTAAGTAGTGATTGCTTATGGATCATGAAAATTGATACCACATTGGTAGAACTATGCGACTTATGACCTTGATTTGGAGGCAGTAGTCTTCACACGTAAGATGTGGTGACACTACCTTATGGGTGAATAATTCATTGTCTACTCTAACCAAAAGAATCTCAAGTATATATTTTCTCGAAAGGATATAAATCTAAGATAGAGATGTTGGCTAGAGTTCCTCCAATACTATGACTTCAAGATAGTCTATACTCCTGGGAAGGGAAATGTGGTGGTAGATGATCTTAGCAGGATATCGATTTCATAGCTACTGAATGAGGCCTTAGAACAGTTGGTCTCGATTCAGATATCCTTCTTGGATAGAGAGAAGACAGATTATATTTAGTCTATGGTAGTTTCCCCTTTACTCTTATAGCGAGTTAGGGAGGTGCAAATCATAGATTCCATATGTGAATCTACACATGCCCAGATGTCCATAGGGAATGCCCTTGAGGGATATTCTAAATGTGGGGATAATTTCATTCTTTTTATAGGAAGAACCATAGTACCAGTGGTGTTGTAGGAGGAGGTTTTGAGGGAGTTCCATACATACCCTTTAGCAGTATATCCAGGTGTGGTGAAGATTTACCAGGACCTCTAACATTAGTACTGGTGGCCAGGGGTGAAGAAGGTAGTGGTAGAGTTTGTCTCGATATGCCTCACTTATCCGCAAGTGAAAGATGAGAACCAGGTTCCAATAGGTTTGAAATAACCCCTCAAGGTTCTAGAGTGGAAATGGGAAGGGATATCGATGGACTTAGTGATAGGATTACCACGTATGTACAGGGGACACAATACCATATGGGTGATCATAGACCAACTCACCAAGTCGGCCCACTTCCTACCCATTCAAGAACAGGGTTCAATAGAGAGATTGGGACACCTCTACATACATGAGATAGTTCAACTACATGGAGTCCCATCTATGATAGTCTCGGATCATGATGTCCTCTTTATATCATGGTTGTGGAATGGATTATAGGAGGCGTTTGGGAATCAACTGTGCTTAAGCATAGCCTTTCACCCACAGACGGATGGTCAGACAGAGTGGACTATACAGAACTTAGAGGACATGCTTCATGCTTACATTCTTGATTTTGGTCATAGTTTGGAGGACCACCAACCACTGGTGGAATTTTCATACAACAACAGCTACCACTCCACCATCAGTATGGCACCATTCGAGGCACTATACAGATGACCATGAAGTCCATCGTTATGCTAGACATACCTAGGGGAGTCAGCACTAATGTGTCCAGATATGGTACAATATTCCACTGAGAAGGTGCAAGTCATCCGAGAGTGGATTAAGACCACACATAGTAGACTTAATTCATATGATGATAGGCGATGAAGACCCTTAGATTTCGAGGATGGGGACCATGTATTCCTACAAGTCTCTCCTTGACGAGGGATATGGAGATTTGGTTGGGGTGGCAAGTTATCTCTGAGGTTCATTAGAGATTTTCTAATGTGGCATAGAGTGGGTGAGGTGGCATACCACATGTCTATACTGCTGTATTTAGAGAGGGTACACGATTATTCCACGTATCCCAACTAAGAAGATATGTGCACAACCCTTCTCACGTCATCGACCACGGTGTACTAGAAATTGACGACGGGGCGACATTCACAGAGTACCTGGTGGAGATAGAGGATAAATAGGAGAGGATACTTTATATATGGTTGATTACTCTATTTCATATTCTTTGGCAGCACGGGAATCTCTAGGAGAGCACGTGGGAGTGGTAGGATCATATTTGTGCTCAGTACCCCCATTTTTTTATTAACCCTTGTTTTGGATTATGAGGGAATAAAGTCCTAAGGGTGGGAGTGATATAATGTCCTGAAATTCCATTTAATTTTTTTGAAAATTAAATGGGATTAATTTGAGACCAGGATCAGAGATTTCATTTGATTTTGAAGTCTGGAGGGTCCAGAATGTACTTTCAAACTATTTTTAAAGTTAATTAAATAAACATGTGAGCGAGTATTTCTAACTTTCAAACTGGTGCCTAAATTAAAAATATGAGGAAACAGTTGAACTCAAAGCATCATTATTATATTAGGAATTTCCAAGCATCAACTGGAATGGGTTGACCGAAAAATATTGTTTTTAGAATTTTCAGAAAAAATTAAAATAACTTAAAATGTTATTTTATTATATTTTTCTTCTTTATTATGCAGTGAATCATCAATGTTGCATTGAATAAATGAGGTGATGATAAATCACATTAATGAACCTCATTAATGAATCAGCATGGAGACAATGTAACGCACACACTTCTTCCTTCTTTAATTAAATAGGGAATTCATGGTTGACGAACAACCCTGGAATTCCTCTGACGAATGATGAAGGAAACCTCTCCAACGACAAATGTTGGCAAATTGGAAAATGGAGATAATACCCTTGGAGAGTAGATTCATAACTATAGATCGATATACGATGATGAAAAATCATCCTCAAGAAATCTTCTTTCCCAGGTAGGGGTTTTTTGAGTGATTTTCCTTTCCCCATTCTTATTATTTAACGATGAACATGGACCAACCCATGAATAGGTTGATCTTCGGTTAGATCATTCATGTGGGATGGTTAATGATGTGTGATAAAGGGGATATATATCTTGAGATTATTTCCACCTTATTTTGGTTCTTTGTGATCCTACTAACAAGAACGCATCTGGGTCAACACGAATAAAGAACTGGATTATTCTTTGGGTGTTCTTGTGTTGTGAATTCTTCCCCAATTTTCTTTTTGAATTATTCCCATTCTTCATGGAGCAACGGTTGGTGGTGACGACATCTGTGGTCCAGGTAGGACCGCAGTGGCATATCAGCCTACAGTGTTAGGTGAGAAGGGTCGCGGTTAGGTGGGTGGTAACACCAGACCGCAGCAGTAGTAAGAACCGCTAACACCAAGCCTGGTTGCAGGAAGGAGGCGGCACGCTGGCAGTGTGCCCCTGTGATGACAGGGGTTGCTGCCATCGAGGTCGGTGGCTGGCGATAGGTGGAAGCTACCACCCGGACTCGTCAGAGGTTTCACATGGTGTAAAGTCATGGTTTGAGGACCATGATAGTGAGGTGGACATGCGGCTTGTTGCAGGTCACGCAAAAGACCTGGTCTGCGTGAGCAGGCCGGATGACCACGGAGGCAGCACCCCCTGGAATTGTCTATCTGTGTGAACCGAATGTTGCATGGTGTTCAGGATAGAGTAGAACTAACCCGCCAATGCGGGTCAAGCCGGAGGAATAAACCAGCCTGTTGGGTGACCCGGGCTGGAGGAGAACTGTCCTGCCAATGCAGGTCGGGCCGGATGGGGAACAGGGCCACTGGGAGGTCCATCTGGTCAGAACTGGTCCTACTAAGTCAGACTAGACCGAATTTGAACCGGATCACTGGGTGACCTAATGAGCTGGACCCACAGCCGAACTGGGTCGAGTCCCGTAAGGCCCAATATGCCTAGCCACTAGGCTAGGCCAGACCAAGTCAGGTCATACGGGACCCCCGGGCTGGGTTTTTTGGGTCGGTCCTACCAAGTCAAATTGGGCCTGGATGCAACCGGTCCATGTTTACTAAAATGCCAATATCATTCAGATTGGGCGTCTGATTAACGTGTCGTCTGTGGAATTGGGACCCTTACAATGAGACATCCCTTTGGGTATACTCTAACTGGGACTTTTTGGTAGTTGAGATACAATCAATGGCTTGAAGGTTATAATCTTCCAAATTCAAGTGCACTAGAGAGCGGGAATCCAACGACTGGTTATAACATGAAGGATATGACGATCAGGACCTCAGTGGTCTAGTAGCTGAGCAGACCTCAGTGGTCAATTAGCTCAGCATACCTTAGTGGCCCACTAGAAGAGTGGACCACAGTGGTCCAGAAAATGAGCAGACCTCATTGGTCCAATAGCCGAGGGGACCTTAGTGGTCTAGTAGCTCAGCAGATCTTAGTGGTCTAGTAGCAGAGTAGACCTTAGTGATCCAGTAGGCGAACGAACCTTAGTGGTCTAGCAGTTGAGTAGACCTCATTGTTCAAGTCGCGGAGTGGGCCTTAGTTTTTGAGTATCTGAACGAAACTCTCTAACTCATTAGAGATGATCCCCTCATTAGTAAAAGATTATTCAGCTTTACGACTGATAAACTTACTTTCTATACTTTGAGTTATACCTGGTGTGAGCTGTCTTTTCTTTGTGGTATTTCTTTGTGATTTTAACTTTGTGTTTTGGGGTCCCTACTAAGTATTGTGTTACTCACCCCTGCATGGGCTTCGCCCATACGTGTCATGTCTCGTTTAGGTGATTGATGCTTCGATAGAGACCTTAGTGGTCTGGGACCAGGTGATGCTCAGTGAGATGGGATGGAAGGTTGTACTTCTACAACTATAAGAAGATACCCTTAACCTACCCTTTAAGTAGGGTCTCGAGTGTATGGACCATGGTAGTTTTACTTTCCTTTATGGTTTTTGTATTTTATTTTTTCCCCTTTTTACTTTCAGTTGTACTATACTCTCAATACTTGTCTCAGTGACAGTTTTAGTTTACTTTGTGTTTACTTTCCATAGTTTGACCTTTGTGCATGTGTACAGGTTTAAAAATAAAATTCCTTCCCATTTTGGGATATGACTATTCGATACTAGTTTTCAGCCCCTAACCTATGGAAAGCAGGCTTAGGGTGGTCACAGAATAAGCCCTGGTGGAAGTTTCATGACATAGTTCTTATAGTCATGGTGAAATTAATCATTCTTCTTGTCCCATGTAGAAGTTTTTAATTATATACATATTAATTCACAATCCTTAGAACTCATTCTCAATACATGCATTTAGTGTTTCTCCATGTCATAATCTTTCTTTTACTCCTCCTATTACATCATCATTCTACCCTAAATAGTAGCTATTTTAACAAGTTTCATCACACCTCCATGGTTCATAGATGGATCGAGTGATTTTTTGTGGATTTGGTGTACATTCACTCATAAGAGGGGTAGATGGAATATTTTTTCATCTCCATTTACTTATTCATTTTTCCTAAAACTCATTATGTCTTGGCCCTTTGGTTGTTGTGTGATTTTTCTATCATTCCTCAAAAAACATTATAATTATATCTAAATCAACCTCAATATTCATCCTTTCCTAAATAATTAAAAATCCATTGAATTAAGTAGTATTAATTCTAATTATAAAAGAAAAAAATTATGAAAATATATACATAAATTAAAGTTATATTTTTTATAAGACGTTTCACCTGGAAAATGGATATGTCTTTGTTTGGGGAGCATTATAACATAGACGCTATTGATATTGTTTTATTCTGAAGTTAAATGTGCTACAAAAATTGGAATATAAAGAGATTATTTTTGGGATCTTGGAGGTTGGTATTGAATTTTACATGCTAAAAAGTTAATTTAGTGTGTCATGCATGTCATGGTGAGCATGTACCTAGAAAAATAAAACATTAAGTTTGAATTCAAATTTCGGGATTGACAAGTGATTCTTAGAGGAATATATCAACTTGGATGAGTATGTTTT
Source organism: Viscum album (assembly GCA_963277665.1). Lineage (NCBI taxonomy): Eukaryota > Viridiplantae > Streptophyta > Magnoliopsida > Santalales > Viscaceae > Viscum > Viscum album. The sequence goes on along the minus strand of OY728157.1, from coordinate 1,841,663,576 downwards.
AACCACTCTAAATTAGTGTGGAACTTGGAACGATCATGAATCTTGTATAATGAAGATATTATATAAACTATTATGGAAAGGTTTTGGTTTTGAAAATGACATATAAACTACCCTTGGAAGTTTATAAAAAATAGTTGAAAAATATTGAATATTCGGTTTAGAGTAGATAATAGGTATAGATCTTACATTTAATTGAACCATATATAAAATATATATCTTGAATGATATATCTAGTTCAATGTGAAATAATATGATTATTATATCTGGTTTTTCATTGAATTTAATATCTAGATTAAAGGAGAAGAAACATATCAGTTGTTATCACCATATACAGTTATTAAAGAGACAGGTTACTACAAAATTATTCTAAAATGGAATAATATTCATATAGAATATGTTAGTTTCTATTGGGTTATTCATGTGTAATAAAAATATTCAACCCTCACATTAATCGGTCACTCTCATCTAGTTTAGAGGAGAAGAGTATAATAATCAAGGACTTCAATAGAGAAATTACATATAGACTTGATGGTGTGAGTAGTTTTAGCTATATATGGAAATTTTGAAGAGACCTATATGAATATAAACTATGAATATATCCTCATTTCTATAAACAGATGAAATATTCCTTGAATTAGTGCATAAATTAGAAGAAGATGGAGTGAACCTTAGGATATAGTGTATCATCCCTAAACCTTATAATGGAAGGGCACCTTAACATAGAGTGACTAGAGACTAAATTATATCCACTAAATAGTGATATTATTGGATTTGGTAAATAAATGCATTATAATGTGGATTCTACTTGGATGTATCCCATTGAGGTTGAACCAAGTAAAATATTTGTGTTTGTGTGATTTAAATTTCCACATATGTGTTGGATGATTCGATGAGAGAACCATCAGGAATTTGAAAGATTGATCATATTCTTGTTCACATAAACACAAGATTCGTTGAGTGAGGGTTCAAGTAATTAAATTATTAATTTAAAAACACCCTAATTCACCCCCACCTCCCTCTAAGGATGTATCTAGTTACAATACATTGTGTAAGAAATCTTAATCAATTATATTCCTCCTAGATAAAAATATATTTTTATCTCCTTATCCTTTTATACCAACTTACATGCATGTCATGGGGAGAGGTAAGTTCAATTTATGTGATTTATGATTCATATAGTTTGTAGATTACCAATGGAGAAAATAACCCTTTGTTTTTTTCTTAGTGGTTATTATCAAGTACATTAAAGATGCTACTATGATAAAAAAAGTAAAGGTATACACACATTGTATTTATTTATTTATTATAAAATAATTGTGGATTGTCACAATTTCTATGGGTGATGATTTCCATGGGTATTATATCCATAGGTAATAATTATAATGAGTATTTCATTCCCATGATCTATCCCATGTAATTCGTAGTAGGGATTAATCTATATCATTAATCATATGTACATATTATCAATATATATATTGATATAATAAGGAAATTATAACTTTTGGGTCCTCTATAATTTATCTCTTTTCATCTTATTTTACATTATCTATTCACCGTCACTATTCATAATACTTAAGTCCATGTTTTGATAATGATATGCTTTAACTATGATCAATCATAAATTTCTCATAGTTTCAATCATCATTTGATTGATTTCTAAACATTTTATTAATACAATATTCATCAATTAAATGTGTTTAGTAATAAAGTGGTAATTTATATTTTCTATGGATAATGAATATTGGTTTTATCCCTCCTGAAATTTCTAGAAATAACTTATTGACCTAGATCATGGATGTTAATAATAATTTAAATGTAAATAGATTTACTGGGACTATTGTAATTCCTGTAAATTTTAATGTATTATTTTTAGATATTATATGGATTAATTTAGAGATGAGGCCCTGATACGACATTCTATTATGAGATCGGGTGTCCCTAAAACAATTGCTTGAAAAAAATAAAATATTAAATATAATTCATGAATAGTTTTCCTAAAAGAGTAGAATAAATTCCAAATGGGTGTACAAATCAAAAAACTGAGGTACCTATTGCGTTCATAGCAGTGGCTTTACCCTAGGTGAGGCTTAACATCAGCCGGCATGGGCCGGCTGTGAAAAGTAGTTTCGGGTGTTTTAATGAATAAAATAAATTGAATATTTATTTTAATTTACCAATTCATGATGCATTGATGCTTTTTATTTTAATTGATTCTTTAGGTAGGGATCCAGGGTTAGGCTCATAACCCTATAAATTCCCTATAGGCCCTAGAGATAACCCTAAAGAAACCTCTCAAGTGAACGACGACAGAATCACAGATCGACAATCGAGGAATGTTGTTCTTGATAGATATTGCCAACAATGGTGACAAAGTGACCGATATTTATCAGTGAGTGATCCAAATCAAAGATAGGATGCATTATTTGTATTTTCTTTCCTTGTTCTTAGATTAAATGATGAACACAGACTAACCAATGAACGGGTTGATCTGTGGTTCGATTTTTCTTGAGGGGTAGGTTTTAATTATGGGATTTATGTGGTTGATTATTATTTTGTTTTGATTATTGATCATTCTTATGGGAATGGATAGAGGTTGGAATAAACAATGGTCAAGGTTCATTCCTCGGATTTGTTCCATGTTCTTTTCTCCCCTATTATTTTTATGTGTGTTCTTCATTCTTCATGGGGTTATGAATGATTTATCATTGCTCCTTAATTTCTTGGCACAAACAAACAAAAATTGAAGATCCAACATTGATACGGCCAAATGGAGGTGTGACGGTGATGACGATGGATGAATCGAAGCAATTCAGGAGATATCATTCCTTGGGAGATTTTCATCAGACAAATTTAAAGTGGTTTTATAAGATTATTGATGGACCAAAACACCTCGATTTGGTTTTAGGGTGATGAAACAACCTAGGATCTAGAGTTTCAAGGTGAAAGGATCACCAGAATAAGATCTGGATCATCATTCGATGCACATAGAAGAAGAACAAGAGATTCTAGAAAATCTTGATGAACATGGTATGTAACATGGTGTTAAATTGCATCTGTGTTTGAACTGGGTGTGCAGTAGAATCCATAAATAGGTGGGTTTTACAAAAATTCTACCGACTATTGATGTAAACTTGTCGAAGTCGGTGAACAGCAGCCCGGTCTCAGCTGAGGGCCACGCATGAAGGATTTTAAGCACAAAAATAAATCATAAAAATACCTGGTTTAATTCCGAAGCTGCGCATGACTTCTGTTCATCGTTGGTGATTGCTTCTCGAAGAATCCAAATTTTAATTCTTCTAGATCGTCCACCATGCTTCAAGGAATTCGTAGGATCACCGTTCGTTGTAATCCGGGTGCTAGCACGGAATACTGATGACGCCTTCAACACTCCAACAATCACTACATTGCTTCGCTAGAGATGCACGAGAGAGAGCTCCATCTGAGCTCCTTGGACCTAGATCATATCTCTTTAGATCATAGGAGAGAGGAGAGAAGAGATAAGCTCCATGAATAGTATTTGGTAGAAGCCTCTCCTCTTCTATTTATAGTGCTCAATTAAAATACCTTGTATAGCCTCATCGGCCCTGGATACTTAATGCACTATCAACGACATTTTATGACTACTAAACCAAGTCATAAATATTATTATCATTTACTTGTAATATATTAAATATATTACATGATAATAATTGAGTCTGAAACTTGAATCTTCATTCCCATAAATATTAATTGAACCTTGAATAATTTAATATTCACCAATTAATATTTTTTTCATGTATTTACTTAAAACTCATAAATACATTTAATAAATAAATTTAATACTCGTTATTCTAAACTCGAATAATATGAGTTTATTTATTTTATTTGTGATCATTTTTTCTTGGACAAATCTTGGACCCCAATGGTGGGGCCCACCATGTCCAAAACTCATATTCAGCTGAATAGGGAAGATTCTTGAATACGCTATTGTGTGTGACCTTCTAGGACCTTATCTCCACAGTAGTGAATAACATTAACATACCAAGAGCGGGATCTAGCAACCCGTCATGGCCCCTAAAGAGATAAATATTTTCATAGCAGCAACAACCAACCTATGAACATGCACTGTGTCATATAATCTCTTTGTCATTAATATCTCATAAAGCATGACAGACTCTCATGTCATCACCCCTTCTTTATTTATTGTTTGTTTATGTAAATGGATGGATTTACCCTTGACTGCCATGGTAATGGTCTTACAAAGGTACTGTCATCCATATCAACATGGCCTAAGATATATTACTTCCATAACCCAGAAGTGAAAAATCCTTTCTTAACCATTCAACCAATGTTATTCCACAAATGACGCACCCAACACAAACTAACTCTCCACGACTTCATTTCCATGGTTTTTGTCTTGAATCAAAGTACAAAATCAAATGACATACATTGGTAATGATCTCAAGTCAGGAGACCATTACACATGATCGTAGATAGGAACATCCAATGACACTCGAAACATGTGGAGTTTCTATTGGCGGTTTAGTCCTCATGATCTCACTACCAGAGATAACCAAGATTGAATTTTATGAGAAGAAGTCTAAATGATTATGAGCCTCAAGCACCTGATAGTAAAACATCTATTGTGTCCAATTAGTAATATGTATCTAGACCATAGAATGTATATTTAATATTAATGTCATGGTATCTAAAGGTTCTCATTATAGCTTGGGAACTGCTATAACCTTTTCATACAACAATTAATCTTTAGACATTACCATTTCAATAGTGGACACAAAAAATTATACACTATAATAATAAGACAACATCATGTATAGCTAACTGTATACACGATATGGTAATAAAAAGCATGGAATAGTTGGGTCTAGGGAACCCACTATTTCAACAGTGTGGACCCCACTTATCATTGGCTAGTATTTCAGGAGATAGTTAAATTCCACGTGGCATGTTACCCTTTCACATGGCATGTAGGACCTTCCCAGAGACTTGACGTGTATCTCGGGAGATACACAAACATAGGGTGGAGTACATGGGTTTCCTACATGGCATATACCCCACCACAAAACTTGTCTTTCACCAAGTACATATACTACCCTGTGTACTGGTACATGGGTAGAGACACATGGGTTGAAACTTTGTAATGGAACACAAATGGAGTACAAAGGTGGACCCCAGATGGAAGGACATTATGTGTGACTTATTCTACACACTGTGTACCCATCTTCTATATGACGTGGTTTGGAATGACACAGGTCGTTGTACGCGAGCAGTACATAAGGTCAAGGAAAATGGTGTGTGACCTAATACATGTCATGTACCCCTTTCTACATGGATTGATTCACTTTTACACCATATCTTGGACAATTTTTGTTAGGGTTTGTACCCTTGATCATTTCCCTAAAGGTTGGTGCATATCATTTCCTACTCAAAGGAGTATGATCCCTTCAGCAAGACTACCTGGATAGATTTGTTGGAATATCCCCCTCCCCCACCCCGAGAGTCCTGGAGTAGGATCCTCTATTCATTCTCCGTGCCCTTGGTAGATTCCTTGGTATTGACATGACCAAATTCACTGGTAATTGATCCTATACTTAGCAGGTTAATCCAGATGGAATTTTTGGTATCGCCCCATGGCCCTGGTTGTGATCCTCATATGTGGTATCATATCGTAATCTCTTCAGATCTATCAGTGTATCTCTCTCTCTCATGATGGTTCCCAATGAACAGTACTTCTTGGATGGACATCATCAGTGCTATCAGACTTAGGATTTTGTTCTCCTAGACAAGTGCTTCATGGAATATTTAGACTAAATCCCTAGTGTTGGTATGTAGTAGTTGTGACTTACCTCTTGATTATATTCCTTGAACTGGGTATATTTTGATATTATTGTTATATGTATTGTATACATATAGCTTGTAAAGATGATTGTACTTTTATTTTGTATTACTTTGTGGTTTTGGGGTGTCCTACTGAGTATTTTTATAATCACCCATGTATGGGCTTTGGTCGTACGTGTTGTGCCTTGTGTAGATGAGCGACCTTTTGAAGGAGTCCTAGGTGGACCAAGACCAGACAGTGCCTTATGAGATCAGGCAAGCTGAGGTGTTCTTACAGCTATAGATAGTAGTCCATGTACCTCTTATTACAGGTTGGACTTGTAGTTACGGACTTCTTCTTAGTGTGATTATATTCTAGCCAGGTTTACTTTACTACAATTTACTTTCCTTTCATACTCTGGTTAGGATATAGTGGTATGAATGCATTTGGTTCATATTGGTTTTTTTATTTTAGCATTTTGTGGCATTGTATATGTCTGTATGCGTACAGGTACATATGAAATACCTCCCATGTTAATGATATGCCTACTTTGTGCTATTCACCATCCCCTATCCTATTAGAAGCATCCTTGGGGAGTCATGGCATGGTCCCCACTAGGACGAGTCATGAAAGATTGGTATCAGAGGTGGTCGGTTCAACTTTAGGACTATGAGTCTATGATTTTGGTTTGTGGAAATAGTGTTAAGTGTTTAGATTTTGGCTTTTAGGCCAAGTACTCTAGTGTTGGTACAGCGGCCAATGTATCCATACATTGGGACTCTGATAACCTCTTTTCAACTCAATACATGAGAACATTAGTTGCAGGGAAAATAATGGTACATGCATCATATAGGAATGGGTTGTGGTTCCATGTCCTTCATGAGTCAAATATCCAGATATACTCATTGACCATGGTACATATTTTTTTCTTATAGGACACATCTGAGACACATACCAGCTAGGATTCAATAGCTCGGTTATGAGGATGACCCCCAGAGTGATAAGGCTTTGATACAGGGTCCATTTCCCCAGATGTTACCTCTAGGTGGTTCACCAACCATACCACCACCTGTGGAGTATCATGTGGTACCCATGGTACAGGTAGATGAGGAGCGTAGGCTGAGAACACTTCACAAGTTTTATATATAGATACCCCTCAATTTCTAAGTCAATCCCAACACTCAGGCAGCTGAGGATTGGCTTGAGGTGGTGACCCAAGTTTTCCATCTATTCAAGAAGTTATCGAATCAGATGGTAGTACTGGTGGTTATCTTTATACACATATTGGTAGGTAAATGGTAAAGTTTGGATATCTAGACTCATGATGAGGTGACTCTTTCATGTATAGAGTTTGAGAATCTCTTCATACAGGAGTTCTCACTAGTTAAACTAAGAGTTGTGCATATACAGGATCTTCTTCAGCTCCAAAATGGTAGCATGACAATGGAATATTATTCATTGAGGTTCACCGAACTTTATAGGTACTCAATGGATGTGGTTAAATATTATAAATTCAGAGATCTGACCTTCAAGAAATGTTTGTGTGGATACATATGATCCAGCATTATCCCTCTATGCATTCTGATGTATGATGGGGTGTTTGAGTGAGCTTTGGTGGTTGAAAGCTTCTTGGATGAGTAGATACAAAAGGTGATAGTATACAGTGGATGATAAGGTGAAAAAAACTCAATATTAAAAATCTGATGTCAGTCTCAGGGATCTATAAATGAGAGATGTTTCAAGAGGAGGTCTCAGGACAGAGGATCTACAATTCAAGGCTCACAGGGTGGGTCTAGTCAGCCTAGGGAGAGGTGGTTCTATTCATGTGACAGCAGGGTACATCTCACTTGAGATTGTATAAACCATCGTGCTACTGATAGGGATACAATGGATGGACCACCGAGGTAGAGATAGTGATAAGAGTAGGAATATCTATAGGGAAGCAGACATGGAATAGGAGTTGGGAGAGCAGTATGAGGTGGTTGATATGTTACCACCACCACCCCTAGGTGGTTAACGCAAGGATTAGGGAGCTAGAGGATAGGGGCAGGGATAGATTCATGTGGTCAAGGAATGTGGCACAGGGGCTCTGATAATTATTTGATGTATGATATTTGTCTTTTATACTTTACTTGCAGTACTGATATACATAGGTTCCAGTCATTCCTTTCTCACCATATATATTTTTCAAGACCTATAGATCCAGATTGAACCATTAAATCGACCCTTAATCTTAGAGACACCTAGTGGAGAAGAATCAGTGATCACACATCTATACTGATAGTGTGACCTGACCCTTGGAGGCGAGAGTTTCAGTTGGAACCACTTGGTGGAATTTTTGATGCCTTATGACCTCATTCTTGTTATGGATTGGTTATCCACAATCTGTACCTAGATTAACTATTTTAGGCGAAAGATGTGGTGTGTCTATTGTGATGGAATGAGGTTTTCCTTTATCAGTAAAAAGGAAACCTAGAAAACACATGATGGACTCATGCATAGAAGGGTATAGCCAAATAATTATCAGTTGAATAGTATAACCCTTGGTGTAGTGGATTTTATGAGTTTCCAGATCCCAGTTGTAGTGGTGGAGTACAAGGATGTCTTTATTGAAGATGTTTCAAGATTACCTCCATACCAGAAGATAGACTTCTACATTGATTTACACCCTGGTATGGAACTGATATTTTCACTAGCATATCGGATGGCTCCCACAGAGCTTCATGAGTTGAGGGTGTAGATGGAGGACTTGAAAAAAAGGTCTTCATGAGACCCAATGTTTCACCCTGGGCGGCCGCAGTTTTGTTTTCCAAAAAGGCATATGGGAGCTTAAGGTTGTGTGTAGACTACGAGAACTTGAACCAGGAGACTGTGAAGAACAAGTATCCACTACCAAGAATCAATGACCTATTTGATCATTTTATAGGGGAATTATGGTTCTCAAAGGTTGAACTCTGGTGAAGCTATCACCAACTATGAGTATGGGATGCAGATATATCGAAGATGGCATTTAGATGTCGTTGTGGTCACTATGAGTACTTGGTGATGCCCTTTGGTGTTATGAAATCCCCAGAAGTGTTCATGGGACTCATGAACTAGATATTATAGCCTTATTTAGACCGGTTCATGGTATTCTTCACTGACGATATCCTTGTGTACTCAGCGTCTGAGGAGGAATACACAAGACACCGAAGGATGGTTCTAAATATACTCCGAGAGCACCATATTTATGGGAAACTCTCAAAGTGCCAGTTTTTTATTTATGTGGTCCTCTTTTCGGGACATTTTATCTCAATAAATTGAGTGTTTGTGGACCTGACCATGGTCATTCAATGTTATCATGGGATCCACCTGGGATCTTGATAGAGGTGAAGAGCTTCCTTAGGCTAGTAGACTATTACTGAAGATTCATAACCAATTTCTCTAGGATATCAATACCTATGAAAGCTTTGAATCAAAAGGGGCATCCATTCTGGTGGACTGAGAAGTTTCAGTAGGCTTTTTATTAGTTGGGGAAGAGTTTGATGAGCTCTCTAATCTTGAGATTACTGGAGGAGGGTGTTGAGTATGTAGTTTTCTGTGATTCATTAGAAATCGGGCTTGGTTGTGTCCTGATGTAGAGTCAAGTGGTGATTTCATATGGTTCATTCCAGTTGATACCACATGAGATAAATACACGGAACATGATCTTTCTTTAGTAGTGGTAGAATTCACATTGAAGATGTGGAAAAACTACCTGATGGGTGAGCGGTTTTTCGTCTACTCTGATCAAAAGAGTCTCAAGTATATCTTCTCTTAGAAGGATCTAAACATGAGATAGAGATGATGTCTAGAGCTCCTCCAAGACTATGAATTTGAGAATGTATATACTCCTATGAAGGGGAATGTGGTGATTGATTATCTCAGTAGGATATCTAGTTTGTAGTAGCTGAATGAGGTGTCAGAGCATTTGGCATCATTACAATTATCCTTAGTGGATGGAGACATAGTAGCTTACTTCTAATCAATGGTTGTTACCCCTCCACTCATATAGTGATTCATGGAGGCGCATCTTGGGGATACCGACTAAAAGACTCTATGTGCTCAGATATCTACAGGGCATGCTCTTGATGTATATTCTAAAGGTCAAAAACACATCATCCTTTTTAGAGTACGTACAGTAGTACCAGTGGCATTATGGGAGGAGGTTCTGATGGAGTTTCATACATCTCATTTGTCAATACATCCAAGTGTGGTAAAAATGTACCAAGACCTATGATAGTAGTTTTTGTATCCAGAAATGAAGAAAGGAGTGGCAGAGTTTGTTTCTCGATGCCTTACTTTTCAGTAAGTGAAGGCTGAGCACCTGGTTTTAGTGGGTTTACCTCATCCCCTTGAGGAGACAGAATGGAAGTGGGATGGGATATCGATGGACTTAGTGATAGTTTTACCACATACATCTAGGATACATGATTCCATCTGGGTTATCTTTTACTGACTCACCAATTCATCCCACTTCCTGGATATTTGAAAGAAGAATTTAGTAGAGAGATTTGGATGCATCTATGTGCAAGAGACAGGTCGTCTTCATGGAGTTCCATCAAAGATTGTTTCAAATCATGATGCTCATTTTACATCCCAATTGTGGAAGGTATTTTAGGAGGTGTTTGGAACCCAGTTACACTTGAGCACAGTGTTCGCCCACATACAGACAACCAAACATATAAAACCATTCAGGTTCTAGAGGACATGCTATAGGATTTCATGTTGGACTTTGGTTATAGTTGGGAGGATCTCCTACCACTGGTGGAGTTCACATACAACAAAAATAGATATAATTCCACCATTGGTATGGCTTCATTCAAGGATTTTTATGAGTGACCCTACATGTCACCAATTTACTGGATTGACCCAGGAGATTCAGTACTTATGGGCCTAGATTTGGTGTGAGCTACTAAAAAAAAGGTGCAGATCATCCAGGAGCAGATGAAGACTGCACAAAGACATTACAAGTCTTATGATGACAGGCGGCAGAGGCCTTTGGAGTTTGAGGAAGGAGACCATGTATTCTCATGGGTTTTACCTCAATGAGGATTATGGATATTTGGCCCAGGCATAAAGTTATCTCTGATATTTATCGGCCCTTTACAGATACTACCTAAATTTGGTGAGGTGGCATACCACTTATCTCTACCTCCATAGTTAAATCAGGTACATTATGTATTCCACATGTCGCAGTTGAGGAGGTACACACATGACCCATCACACACCATCGACTGGGGTGAGCTAGACATTGAGAATAGAGCGAATTTTTCTGAGTAACCAGTGAAGATCAAGGATTGGTAAGAGATAATACTTCATGGGTGAGTGATTCCTTTATTGTGTTTCTGGTTTCATTATGGGAATCTCTAGGAGAGCACATAGGAGCGGAAGGCTCAGATTCATGCACAATACCCACATATTTTTTAGTGTCCTTTGTTTTGGTTTTTTAGGGACGTAAATCCCCAAGGTGGGTAGAATGTAATGCTTAGATTTTCTATGTATTATTTTTTAATACTATATGGGTTAATTTCAAGACTATGCATTGAGACAATGTATGACTATGAGGCCCGGTGTGCCCAGAATAATTGCTTGAAAATATTAAAATATTAAATAGCACGTGTGCACATTTTTCCTAAAAAAGTGTAATAAATTATAAATTGGTGCCCAAATCAAAAATATGAGGGAACCATTTTGTTCATATTAACATCTTTACCCTAGGTGAGGCCTAACATCGTTCGGCATGGTTCAGCTATAAAAAGTAGTTTCTTGCATTTTTAATGAATAAAATAAATTGAATATTAATTTTATTTTACCATTTAGTTGACGCAACGATGCTTATTATTTTAATTGATCCTTTATGCAGGGGTCTAGGGTTAGGCTCATAACCCTAGAAATTCCTTGTAGGATTTAGAGAGAACCCTGAAGAGAGCTCTTAAGAAAACAGTGATAGAATCACAGATTGATGATCGACGAACTCCTTTCTTGACGAATCTCACCAATGATGGTGATGTAGTGACCAATATTTGTCAGAAAGAAATCCAAATCAAATGTAGGATGCATTATTTAGATTTTTTTTCATGTTCTTAGATTCAACAATGAATGCGGACCAACCAACAAATAGGTTGATCTGCGATTCAATCATTCTTGTGGGATAGGTTTTAATTATGGGATTTATGGGGTTGATTATTGTTTTGTTTTGATTATTAATCATTATTATGGTAATATATCGAGGCCATAATGAACAAAGGTCGAGTTTTATTCCTCATATTTTTTCTATGTTATTCTCTTCCCTGTTATTTTAATGTTTGTTCTTCGTTCTTTGTGGGGTTATGAACGATCGATTGTTGTGCCTTAGTTTCTTAGTGAAATGATCCAAAATTAAAGATCCAACACTGGGATGACCTAACAAAGGTGTGATGGTGATGATGATGGAAGAATCATAGTGATTCATTAGATATCGTTCTTCGGGTGGTTTTCATTGAATGGATTTAAAGTGGTTTTCTAAGCCAATTGAAGGCTCAAAACACCTCGATTCTATATTAGGGTGATAAAATGACCTAGGATCTAAAGTTTCGAGGAGAATGGATCAATGTAATGAGATCCAGATCATCATCTAAAGAACACGGAGGAAGAATACTGGATTCTAGAAAATCTTGATGAACACAGTGTGTAACCTGGGGTTACATGATGTGTGGCCCCCACTAAGTGGAGGCTAGGGTTTCAGGAGATAGTTAAATTCCACAGAGTGTGTGATCCAGTCACATGGCATGTAGGCCCTTCCCAAAGACTCGATGTGTATCTCGAGAGATACACAGACATGGGGTGGAGTACACGGGTTTTGTATATGGCATGTACCCCACCAAATGACTTAGCTTGGACCAAGTACACATGTTGCCTCTCCTTCTAGGGCTTTTTTATCCTGGCTTCGAAGCTTCTGTCACCAGCCGATGATTCTTATGCTCTTCTTTCCATTTTTAAATCTTTTTCTTTGGGTCCCTTCACTTTATCCTTTCTATTGAGGGCTTATTCTACTTCTCTTTCAATCATTCCCATCTCGCTTGACCCCATTTGGTCTGGCATGATGGTAACCAAGATTTATTGGTAGGTGTTAGTGGATTCTCTCAAAGGCACTCCTTTGATCTTCTCGATTCCATCATCTTTGATTATTTCTTCTAGGGATTCATCCCTGATATCTTTTTATATGTCAATGTCTTGGTCTCCCTTAGGTTTTTAACCCTTGTGATCCTCCTTTATGGCCCTTGACATATTTTCTTCTCCCTTGTCCCTTCTTTTCCGCTCCTTCCTTCCCTAGACTCCTGGTCCTTTTCTTCCTTCCAAGTCAGTTGTATGAGATAGATTCTATGAAGGTTTTGGGATGTTTTGGGGGGTCAGTATGAGTTTAAGAGCAGTGTTAATGGTGGTGGATTTCTCTAGTTTCTATGTCCTTGAATTTTTCTCTTACTATAATGGTTTTGGTTCCCTTTCTCCTTACGGATTAATTTTTTCAGTAGTGGAAAAGGATATAAAAATGGGGATTGTTTCTTGTTCTTTGGGTTTTGTTAATTTTTTATTTCTCAATGTTATTAGTGAATAATTGTTCATATCTAGTTTTTAGTTTTATTTTTTCCTATTTATTTCATCTATAAATCTTGTTTTTCATCACGTTAGCGTGATTTCTCATCGATCAATAGTGGTGATGATGTTGAACTTTAGAGACTCTGTGGTGATAAAAATGGATCTTATTGAATTGGATGCCATTGAATGTTTTTGGGTATCTTCTATGGTGGTAAGGATGGTGATGATGAGATATGACGATGGCAGAAGGTAGCAAAGTGATCGGCCTCTTGGTTCGAGGTCTCCTCGTGATAGATGAAGGTTTCTGGAGTGAGGTGGGTAAGCTCATGGTTCGAGGTGGTAATGGTGGTTTTTCTGAATTTTGGTTTTTGAAATTTGAATGATAAACTTTTTAATTTTGAATGTGGTGTGTGGGGTTTATATGGATGTGGGTATGCAGTAATAACTAGTTATGTTTGTATGGTTCCCACTTTTCCAAAAGTGGCTATTTGAAAAATAAAAAAAATGGTTGTGGTACTGGCACACAGATATAGTACATGAGTGGACCCTGAATGGATGGACATGGCATGTGACTTATTCTACACTCTGTGTAACCATATTCTATATGAAACAGTTTGTAATGACATGGTTTTTTGTACATGGGTAGTACCCTGGATCAAGGAACACGGCATGTGACCCTACTACACATCGTATACCACTTTCTACATGGCTTGATTCACTTGTCCGCCATATCTTGGAAAAGTTTTGTTAGGTTTTGTACCCTTGATTGTTTCCTTGAAGTTTGGTGCATATTTTTTCCTACTCATATGAGTATGATCCCATCATCAGGACTTCATAGATAGAGTTGTTGGAATCCCCCCCTGAGAGGCCCAGAGCAGGATCCTCTATTAATTCTTCATGCCCTAGGTATAGTCCTTAGTATTGACATGAACAAATTCATTGGGCATAAATCCTCTAATTAGTAGGTTAATTCATATGGAGTTGGTGGTATCACTCCATGGCCCTGGTTGTGATCCTCATATATGGTATCATATTGTATTCTCTTCAGATCTATCAGTGTATCTATCTCTCATGATTATTCTTAATGAATAGTATTTCTCGGATGGAATTCATCATTGCTATCGGACTCAGGAGTATGTTCTCCCAGATGAGTGCTTCATAGAATCTTCGAACTGAATCCCTAGTGTTGGTATACATTTTTTGTGACTTACTCTAGACTACATGTCTTGGACTGAGTATATTTGGATATTCTTTTTATATATGATGTAGACATATACTATGTAGAGATGACTGTACTTTTATTTATGTATTGCTTTGTGATTTTGGGGTGTCCTACTGAGTATTTTTATACTCACCCTTGTGCGGGATTTTCCCACATGTTTCATGTCTTGTGAAGGCGAGTGACCTTTTGATGGATTCCTAGGTAGACCAGGACCAGAAGGTTCCTTGTGATATCTGGTAGTATGAGGTGTTCCTACAGCTATAGATAGCAGTCCTAGTACCTCTTCTTAGAGGTTTTACTTGTGGTTACTGACTTCTTTTTTGTGGGTTTGTATGCTGGCCTAGTTTACTTTACTTCACTTTACTTTCCAATCATACTCTGGTTGGGATATAGTGGTATGCATGGCTTTGGTTCTTAGTGGTTTTTACATTTCATCGTTTTGTGGGATTAGAGATGTGTGCATGTATACAGGTATATAGGAAATGCCTCCCATATTATTGATATGCCTACTCAGTGCTAATCATCATCCCCTAGCCTATTAGAGGTGAGCTTGGGTAGTCACAACACGGGTCCCACTGGGATGGATCGTGACAACTATAAAAGTTGGAAATAAAGCTTCCACTCATGGCTATGATCAATACCTAATGTTCTTATGTTATCACCACTATGAGAATTTAAATAATTAATACCTGGTGTGAAGGATCCTCTTATGGTATAGAAAAATATCAAAAGATTGGAATGATCACCTATAATTGGTAATATTACTAAAATCATGATATGAATAGAGTCACTTATTATTCCAAGATTATAAATTAGTAAGTGAATATAAATTCATGATGTTTAACATTAAATCATAGTTAAAATTATGCCAATAAAATATTACTAACACTAATATTGTAGAAAATATTTTTTCCTACTTTTCATTCCCTGGACATTATGAACATATGCAAGACTCTTGAAAACTTTTAGGTGATGTATTTCTATTAGTTTACCAAACCAAAACTGCTCAGGAATCTTCTTTTCTACTGGTACAAATGGAATTTGGTTAACATGGTATGTTATGAAATTTAATGCTTCTACCCAATTTTATTTAGGCATGCTATAGCGTAACCTCATACTACAAGATTTCTTGGTTAACATTATGTTCATCCTTCCGGCCATACCATTCAATTCAGGTGTTTCTTAGTATAGTATTTTCTATCCCAATTCCCTTATTTAGTGGTAGTTCTTTAAGTACCTTAAACTATATTTACCTCTATTATCATACCTTAGTAATTATATATTCCATCCAAATTTTCTTTAATCCATGTATTTACACTAAATGAATACACCAAACACATATGACTTATGTTTTAGGAAGTACACTGAAACCTTCCTAGTTTCATTATCAATAAATCTGACAAAGTAAAGGGATATTTTTCAAGATAAAACTAAGGCTTGTACCCATAAATATGAATGAATACATTTTAATTTTTTCCTATGAGGCTTTCATCCGATATATAAATGAAAATTTACTCTTCTTTACAACTTTCAAAACTTCTGAAGTCAGTATTATCAAGATTCAATACACCCTTTGTTGTTATAACCTTCATGTTCTTCTCATTAAGATGACCAAGTAGATAGTTCCATAACTCTATACATCCTAAATTTTTCATTCTAAACATCATCAAACCATCTGAAATTATTTTCAAATTCAAGTTCTCATCCTTTAATCCTCTTTCCACCTCCATGGATCCTTGATTAAATTTCCATACTCCATTAGTAATGCTTATTCTATAACCCTATTCATCTAGATGACCAATGAACATGATATTTTTCTATAAAACTAGGATTTTTTAGACTTAATTAAACTTTATAAATTCTTATTCCATAACTATATTCATTCATATGTCCATTGGAAATAATATTTTTCCATAAACATGGGATTTTTTTAACTTCCTTAAACTTCAGTAAAAAAAATGACATATGGATACTGACATCGCCCTTAATGAAAACTCCATGGTCCTTATCATACATCAAGTATACCTTCTTGAATATTCTAGGTATATAATTCACTATAAACCCTTGCCCTATCAAGGAATAAAATGATGAACCAGAATCAACTACCCATGATTCCATTTGAACATTGGTACTTAATAGAAATTTATCACTCCCTTACATTGAGTTGATAGAACTTGAGATTCTATAATCCATCCTTACATAATTCAACCTATGATACTTATGGTCCTTCTTGAGATTAAATTTCTTCATGAAATTCTAGGATATAAGGGAAGGTCCAGTAGACTTACATCTACTATCTTCGACTATCTTCTGAATTATTTTTTGATTGGGTGATCTTCCTCTACCTTCAAAATTAAATGAAATTATGTTAGGTTATTGAACTTACCTTTATTAGTGATCCTTGTTCAAGATTAAGTTTTTATCATCCTAAAACACTAATTCATATTTTCCACATGAATTACAAATAACAATTACCATCGCCTCCCAACTCTCCTATAATAATGATAGTATAATCAACTCCCATACATATTCTGTGAACTTTGCTTTCACTAAATTAAGTCGGTTCAAGATCAAGTTGAAATCATTAACATGACATGAATCTAATATTCCTTATAACAACCTCATGTAAAACAACCACTGAATTATGAAAACATTATTCAAAGAAGTAGGTTTCTCATACATGTCTATCAAGTCCTTCATCAATTCAATTATAGTTTTCTTTTCTCAGATGTTGAAGACAACATTCCTTTTCATATATATCCTAATCAGTCCAAGTGACTTATGATATAGCCTTTACCATTTAAATTTTTCCATATTATATGGTTTTATTTCATTCAACGTAACATTTATTTCCTTTTGGATGATATAATATTCAATTTTCATCCTCTAGAATCCAAATTCTATTCTATTGAACTTTTTAACCCAGCCATTACATTATTCTAAATTTATACTTTCTGAAAATAATATAGTCCCTCTAAAATCAAAATAACAATAATGAAAAGGTTAATTATGATACCATAGTATCTTTTGAGTGTTCCAAATTCATGAACCAAATCATTGATACCATTTATTAGGATCAAGGATATCGAAACTGTGAGAAAACTGAAAGTTTCTTCATTGAAATTAGGATCCTTTTAATCCATTAGAACACCATCCTCCATAAGTCACATGAAATAGAACAAGAACCAAATCCAAAAATATTAGTGTACTAAAATTCAGGTAGCTAATTTCACTATAAATCACTACAAGAAGTCTACAATATTTAAAACTCACACACAAACATAAAACTAAGAGAAAAATATAAAGGATGTTTTATTTTATGTGGTTCGGACATTAATTCCTTCATCCATGGGATAAAACTATTTAATTTTAATTAATTTATCTATAAGTATGTATACTATTATAATAACTATGGAAAAACATCCTCATATATCACTAAAACTCTACTTGTTTCAAGTTACATGTTCAGGTGGTCCCATCTCACTTTTATAGAGAGGTCCATTCAGTCATCCAGTAGCACCAATCTCTAAATTTAACAAGGTCCTTATATTGAAATAATATTACTACCAATATCATTTATCATTACTTAGATAAACTATTGGTTTTTTATGGAATAACATTCCACCCCTTCTATCCAACTAATCCAATCGCACAACACCACTTTCTGATGAACTAACCTACCAGTGCTCATCCATCAGAAGTTATTAAATTCTGGCTAATTTGCCACTATTTGGAGTTCCACTGTCATGTACCATAACCATCAAGGCTATCCCAACATCTTATTTCTCTCTTAATAGTTGAATAAATCAAATATTGAAATGCAATTTACATCTCCTAACATCCCTCTCATTGAACCATTTTCATCAATTATTATTATGTCAAAATATAGGTTTCAAAATCCCTTTCTTTTTATATCAATTATCCTTTAATACATTTTAATAACATATTTAATCTTTAAAAGTAACTTTATAATAGTATTTTAATTATACTATAATGTTTTTATAAAACTCAAATATTTATTATTTTTTCTTCAATTTTAAAAACATCATTCAATCGTGGTAGTTTTATACTACCTAATAGAACAATGATGTTTTATTTTCACATATTCCTTACATGGATATTATTTTTAATTGATTTAATGATTAAATATAACATTATTAATGAAATAATTACATATTTATGATTTTTTACTGATATAATATTCATAATAATAATGATTTTAAAAGTAAACAATCATAGTTATTTTAATTGTTTAAAACAAGATTATAAAGAAACACTTGTTGATTTAGAACTATTTTATTAAATATTACAAAATATTAAACTATTTTACTTCTATAATGAAATGAAAAATATACCTTAAAATTTATGGATCTTAATAAACAATGTATAGTTACCATAAACAATCACCTTTGAATCGAAGTAAATTTAGAATAATGAACCGAACAACCTCAAAACAACAAAAATAATAAAAACCAATCTAATAATTAAATAATTCATGATAATAAATGAATTAAAAATAATAATAATATTTAAATAAGCATGAATAAGGTTATAAATAAAGTAAATAATAAATTTATTTTGACTATTTAGGAGGTTAAATGACATACGAAGTGAACCAAAACTCGAGGTAAAGTTTTTTCCATTTTAAATCCTCTTTTTTTTAATGGATTGTTTCTCTATTGCATATAATATATTATTTGTCTTCTCACCTAATCATTGAAAGTATAAATTTACATTTTACATTTATGTTTTTGGTATCACTCGTCTCCTTATCTATCCTATGTATTTTATGTTCACACCATACATTTTTATAAGGTTTCTTTCCCGTTTTTTCATTCTTATGGTTATGATCACTATATTTCACTCCATTATCCTATTTCATTATTTATAATATGATTTTTTTTTATTCTTATCCCTCATTTTCCTTTATTTTTTCTAGGATATACATGTAATTATGGTTCCCTTCCTATTATATCTTTAACCTAAACTTGATGAAGTGTATACGAGAAACTTTTCTATTTACTATTTTCCTTTATAAGATTATATTACTTTAAATTTATTTATTTTTATGATTATATTATTGGGAAATTTTATTATTAAAATAGTGTTTTAAAATCCTTTTTATCACTTTTTGAGAATTATTCATAAAATTAACTTATTTCATTGTTTTTATAACAATGTCACCAATCATCATGATTTTTTTTAATATTTCTCATCTATTTCCTATCTATTCTTATCAAGATTATTTTTCAAAGAATTTATTTATATTGAAAGTTTTAATAATATTTCATTTTTCAAATATCATTTTCTTACATTGATTTCATTCCTTAAAAAATCCCTTACTTTTTTCAATGTTACATAAAAACTATTCAATTTTTTTCCTAAAACCTAATCAATTTATTATCTTCATCTAAAGGATTTTAATATATCTAACTAATCTTTAATATTATAATATTTGATAATTTATTTTTTGTACTTACTCAAATAGAATCTTTATCCCAAACAGATCATATATAAAAATAATCCTCTGATCAATTATCTAAGTTCCAGTGTATAGGTGGTGTGGTGGAAATGAAATCACTATGAGAGGAAGGATTTATAACTTCCTTTATATTTACTTATATTAAACTATTAAAAACATAAAATTTATACCAATTTCTTTAATTTTGAATATATTATACTTTCTTCTTCTAATTTAATAATGTTCACCTATATACCCATATATTTTATTGATTAGAAAAATTATTGACTTTATCATATACCTTTTTTCTATATGGTATTAATCCCCACACTTTGTTATATATATTGAAGAATTTTTACCAAGATAAATTCATTATTTTTAGAGATTTTTTTATTTCCACATGTTAATTGTGATATTGTTTTGATAGATTTATGATTGTATTTATATTCATGGGGAAAACATATGTATGGATATATCATTATGAATATAGGTGATACTAGAGTAATATATACCTCTAATGCTTTGGATGAATCTTATATCTCATGAGATTCTATTTATATTTCATGGTTAGTGATCCTAACACACTATGTTATGGTGTATGGGTGGTGATCCAAGCACAATATGTTATGGTTCATAGGCAGTGATCCTAACATACTATGTTATGACATCTTGGTAGAGATCCTTGATATATGTTATGATTTATTATAATTATGTATGTTCCACATTTATATGTAATAATTAAAGGTATACCATAGGGAATGGTGGTAAGAGTCCAACCCAAGATATGTTGTCACCCATATAGTGCTTTGATAAGTATATGATATGCTTTTAGGATCATTATTTTATGGATTTTATGTCATGATATATAATTATTATATCTTTTATCATGATAAATTATTATAATTTCAATATCTTATTCCATTAATAATTATATTTCTCTTATAATCATGTATCTCGTGTGTTTATTATTTATTGATAACTTCTCTATGTCTCTTTTATTATGTTTTAACTCTAAGTAAGAATTTGAGCTTACTCATTTCTTATGTTTTCTCATTTAACCCAATGATAATATGTGATAAAGAGATTTTTATTATATTATAATGGGATTAATATGAAGTATTTCATTAAAATTTATAGTTTTGTGATGTAAGATGTACCTAGATTCCAAATACACCAAACTTTGGATTTAGAGAGTTGGTTGTTGTATTCATGTTATGTGTAAAAATAATGTATGTATAGAACTAGATCTAGAATTATGATTCTATGGTAATTTTATTGAATATATTCATGAAAATATATATCAAATCAAGAATATATTTGAAAGAGGTTTGAAAACCTTTATATAATAAGAATTAGTAATCATCCCAAGTTGATTCTAGAGAAACTTTCAAGATTTTCCTCCAGGTTAATTAAATGTACATATGGACATTGATTGGTTGATAAAAAACTTATTACACCTAATTATTTATAATGAACTTATTTTTCTTAGGGGAATTTTACTATAAGATCATCACCATCAAAAATCAAGATTGAATCCCCTATGTTTTTTGAAATAATTCATGGTGAAATAAGAAGATTCTAGGCACAGTGAAAGCTAGTAAGGTCCATGAATAATGATGATTTTTCATTTAATTCAATGAATAAATCATAATAATATGATGAGGGATGAAATATCTCATGATTATGTTGAATAATCATAATTAATGAATCTTGTAACCAAAGAGAGGATTTTTTACGTTAAATTTATAGTTAATTTAATCTATAAGAAATACTTTGACATTGAGATCTTTCTTCAATGTAGATATTGATACTTAAAAAATCATTTAATTTATACCATGTTTGTGCTATGAGGGTCCAAAATATAACCCATATAACAGTTATTCATACATGCTCCTTTATCTCGGAATGTCGATAATGGATCTCTGAGTGCAAATGTGGAAGTATTGATTACCTTATGTAGTTCATGGCGATCGTAATAAAATCCATTAGTTTTTAGGATTATTGACCAATTAATCTCTTGGAATTGAGAAGGAAGAGTATGTGGAGGAATCTCTCAGGCTTGAGAGAAGAAAACTTATATCATTCTTTATTCTATAGATAGAGATCTAGGGAGAGAATCATTTTTCATAACCAAAATGATTCTCACCTTTTGGTTAACCCTAGAAAATGACATAAGAGATGAATATATAAAGCTAGGGTTTTAATATTGATATATATAGAGCTAGGGTTTTAATATTTATAATTTTGTATAAGGCCCTTATCAAATATTAAACTTCATGTATTCAAAATGATAATAATAATATTATTATTATTATTATTATTATTATTATTATTTCATGGTGTGTGCTAACTTGTTCACTATTAAATATAATTTTATTTTATTTTATTTTATTTTAACATGGTAGGAGGGAAGAACATCCTTTTTTATTATAAACCAAGCAACACCTCTCTTTTTTGGATAGAGGGAACCAATTAAATGGTTATGAAGGTCCAAGGGAACATAAAGTCCTAAGATACATGACATGTATACACATCCTCTGGTCAACATTGTGGAACACATTGTTCTTCAGCCACCGACGCCTTCATATCCTTTGTGTCATTGTCTCTAGTAATCCTCACACCATCTGGTGTCATCCAGTAGATTTCCCCACTATTTCCACCATCACTTGTGCACCACTACATCGTTGGGATCTATCTCCTCTTTCAGTCGTTACATGTCATCAAGCCACATATATCTCTAATGACCACTAATTCCATCAAAATCATCCATCTAACCCACCCTGTTGTCACCTCACCAGTGGCCATCGATCACATCACATTATCCATCACCCATCGTTCGTCACCTCCAAGATTCCCACATCACACAAAGGCCATCACCTCCCACCCAAAACCCATGTACTGGCATCATGGTGACTCTATCCCTCTCGCATCATGTGTGGGGTGGAAATCTCACTTCCCCCATATAATAGGATATCAACGGGTAGCAGTTGGGAATCAAACCCATACACAATGGATACACTTGTTTTGACAGTACTCTTCAAAACTTATCAATCATCTAATAATAAAAATATATTATTCCTTAAATAAATAAATAAATAGTATGTTCATGGTATTTTGAATAAAATATATTTTAATATTCATGTGATTAAATAAGTATTTTGTAAATAATAAATATTATTCATTACCTTGAGAATAAATAAAGAGATAAATAATTTTTCTATTTGATGGTTTTGAGAATAAATATTTATTTTATATTCAACTCAGATATAAATAGTGATTTAATAAATGTTATTAGTAAATCCTGAATAAATATTACTTCTAAATATTATGAATAATATTTATTCTATCCATTAAATAAAAATTGTATCTTACTAAGATCAAATGATACACTAAGTGTATAAATATCAAGGTCTATTCTTCAGTGGAATTAGTTGGATTTACCTAAAGTATAATATTAGTGCCTAGAAGCACATAAAGACATCCATAGTGTAATAATTTAAGTTTTCATTTATAAAACACATATGAACACTCACTATGAAATATAATTCATTTGTCTTGATTTATAATCAATCAGGTTGAATACTCGTTTCATCAAACTATATACTTGATATTCAATTATTTTATATCTTAAATGAACCCAATAATACACCATGTCCATGGATTTTATTTTTAATGTTACATTTCAATCAAAGGGATAATATGTCATCTTTCATAAATATGAAAGGTACAAATCCTTTCTCTACTTATTCATTAATAACATATTGTTCATGATGCACACAACATACCCTATTTCCCATTAACATATGTCATCATAGTTTTGGTCAGTACATCAAATTACATGAGTTATGATATGTATTAATAAAAATATTAAATGTTAAGGATAATTTCACACATTCAAAAATAGAAATACCCAATGACACATAAACATGTAGAATTCATGATTATGGGAATTTCCTCATAATATCCCATCTTATATATTAAAATGTGTGTACTTCATTAGATGAAGTCTCATCTACTTATGAGTATCAAGAACCTGAAATTAAATATACTATGTATCTCATTATATAATTTTATCCTAATCATTGAAATATATTTAGGAATACATTATAACACTTCAAGGATTACATCATAGTGGGGAACTTTTATATCCTTTCAATGCAACAGATATCCCAAGTACATTATCACATTAATATAACATAGAATAATAATAAACATGTGATAAGATATTATATTAAAATTCACAACTTTGAATATTTATAGGTAATTTAAAGTACAAAGTTATTGTTTTTAGAGCACTAACTCTAACAAAATATGTGGTCCAATTCATCCACCATGTGGACCATTAGATATTTTTTGATATTGATTGATACGTCAACTAGATGGTACCATTTTCTCTTATTATCAAATCAAAACTTGGAATATATGAAGTTGTTTTCCCAAATAATAATGTTAAGTGAATAATTCCCAGATTATTCAATCAATCATATTTTTTTAGATAATGTTGGTGAATATTCATCACGTGATTTTAATAATCATTGCATGTTGATTGAAATAAGTATTGGATGTATTGTTTCTCATGTTCATAATCAAAATGGTCTACCTAAATAATTTATAAAATGATTACAACTTATCACTATACCTATTCTTATGAAAAAATAATTACCCAGTTCTGTATGGGGATATGAAATATTTTATACATAAACACTAATTAAAATAATACCATAAATTTATCATGAATATTACTCTTTATAATTATCTTGTGTTCATAAATCAAATATTTCACTTTTAAAAACATTTTGTTGCACTGTATATCTTCTAGTATCACCCCCACAATGAACAAAAATAGGACTATAATGAAGTTGGGTAATTTTCATTAGATTCAGATCTCCCTCAATCATAAAGTATCTTGAGATGATGATAATAGATGTATTTAAAACAAGCTTTTATGATTGTCATTTTGATGAAAAAATATTTACTACATTAAAAGGGGGTATTAATCGACATAAAAAGAAATATCATGGAAAATTAATTCATTATTATATCTTGATTCTTATACAAATATGAGTGAACTATAAGTTCAAAGGATCGTTAATTTATAAAATTGGGAAAATGAATTTTATGATGTATTAAATGATTCAAAATTGGATACAGAATTATGCATACTTGTTGTAAATGTACTAGTTAGAATAAATATCCCAAAAGGACAATCAAATAATTATACTAACAATACTTCCAATCCAAGTCTGAAGTGTGAATACCACTTGGTTCAAAATATAAAGAACATCATCAAATTAAAAAGAAATAACCCATGTTACTTAAAGAAATAAGTAAACCTAGGGAGAATGGAAATTTTATGGATCATGACATTTATCAAGAAAAAATATACTAATAATACATAATCATGATCTAGAGGAAATTTCTATAAATTTTACTAACACCAGAAGATGTTATAACTGAGTGGAGACAATTGTTGATGATGCATTTTCAAAAAAATTAGAACTCAATGTTATTAATGATAATCAAGAACCTAAAATTGTGGATAAATCAGTACTATAAAAAAACTTATAGCCACCGACTTATAACCATGATCGAGATAAACCATAGCTATAGGTCACATATAGCCACAAGAAGGAAATGTATGTGGCTATAGGGAACCTGTAGCCATGAGAAAATGTTCCTATGACTATTTCTTAACTTTCACCAACACAGAGAAAAAAATTAAGTGGTAAGGGTGAAATAAAGAGCCTTTGTGCATGGTTTATGTAACATCTCACCCCAATCATTATCTTGAAAAGAAAAATAATCCCACTAACCTTAGGTTACATCCCCAAGACACCAAAATATAGAAATAAATTCCCAAGGGATTATGATAGTTTTGGGTGATGATTTTTCCAAATAACCCAAACAACCTGTCAAGAAATACATAAAAACCAACACCATAATATGATTTATAGGAGATAAACCACATGAATAAATAAAATACCAGTACAAGAAACATATCATAGTAATAACATAAATAAAAATAGAATCTACAAGAAGAAGACGCCATGACATAATGAATCAAGCACCTGGGTGGTTCCACAGTAGACCAATATGTATACACACCATGGTTCCAACTCCACTAAACATAATCACAACATTAAGTAATGCTACTATTGAAGTATGAAACCTACCCCTTCCTTGTATCTTGGTATAAAACAACTTAAAACTCACCAAATTACCCAAGAAGGGGGTGATCATAACACTCAGTAGATAATACCTAAATACTTCACAACACATGCTACTAGGAAAAGAATAAGTTATCTCATTTTATTAAAAATATAAGAGAATAAGATAAATATTTTATATCAAAATCATAAACAAGTTCCATGAAAAAACATTAAACAATGCTTTTAAAACCATTTCTTTTTACTTATAATAATCATTTCACTTCCACACCCATGTGCACACATAGTGAAATAAACCATGGACCTCCCTATACTCATGAATGGTGAGACATCCATTCACTTAATCATCACTTGGTGAACCCTTATTGATGGGGTTACTTTTACACCCTTGTTCTTTCCCATTTTGATGGGGGTAATTTCACACCCTTATCCCGTACCATTTTCACATGAACGTACTCTAACACAATTATTCCAATATACCAATAAAACATTTATTTAAACATAAATTCCATCTTTCAAAACCAACCCTTCTGAAATCACATCAAATAGGGGTTTTCCAAATCTATTTCACAAGATATTTCCAAAAAAAGTACCAGAAAATTTTAGAAAAGCTCAATCCATAAACTCCCAAAATAGTATAGTGAGAGAGAATCTGCCTAACTCAAGTTCATTTGGCACAATGGATCTAAGAAGATTCCAAGGATCAGACCACTTCCTTATTTTATTCTATCAAAAACCAATAATGTCTCTTTAACACAAATCCAAAACCCATAAATCTAGTTATTACACACTGATATATGGTTCTATTCAATCCAAACCCAAGAGATCCAATACAAGTAGGAAGAATGAGATTCAAACCTTTAATAAACACAATTGAACGCCCAAAGATTTATTGGAATCAGAGTCTTGATGTTGAGTATCACTGAAAAATGCCTAGAGTATACCTAGAAGTTGAGAGTGAGGAAAAAGAAATTGTGTGATTATTTACTGATGCTGGCCAGAACAAAACTGGTTGGGCTTGGACAGTTTATAACATGAATTGGGAATGCTCGTCATGAATTCCTCAAGAGGACACTTATGCTAAAAAACCCATCAACTAAATTTTAGTTTCTAGAGATACCCATTCATGTCATGAGCCAGTTTCACAATGTGAACTAACTCAGCTGAAAACTCAGTGAAACTTTCAAGCAATGAATGGATTTAGTGGAATATTCCCAGTCCAATTCACATCATGAAACCAATATTCATGATTTTAATATTTAATAAAGAACTTCTTATATCTAAATTCCAAGATCTTCTCCCATTTACACTTCTGAACACTTCCATTTAATTATCCCATGACTACAAGAATGAAATAAAGTGCATAAAAAAAGGAGTACCACAAAACAAGGGTGATACATCCTCCCCACCATTGGGATTTTCATCCTCAAGAAGCTAGAACAAATCAGAACATTTTTTACATACAAACTTTTCTCATTCCTAGGTTTCCCCTTGAACCTGGCCATGTTTCTACGAAACTCACACCAAGGAAATAGATATCCCTCCCAATTTATTTTTCTATCTATCCAGAACCCGAATCGGTCCATGGATAAAAATCACATAAAGATCAAGAGTAATATGATTCCAACTGATCACTTGAATGGGGTCCCACTAATAATTCTTTAATTGAGAAACATGGAATACATTGTGGGAAGCACTGGATCATGGAGGTAAGTCTAACTGATGTGCCACAGTATCAATTAGTTCAACAATATCAAATGGTCCCATATAACATAGTGATAACTTTCCTTGTTTCCCTAAGTGTTGATGACCATGTCACGATGAAACTTTCAAGAAGACATGGTCACTCACATCAAAAAAATAATGGTTGGTAATGATTATATACATATAATTTATATCATCTTTGATCCATATCCACTCATTTCAAAATCATTTGAATATTATTTGTTGTTTCATAGGAAATACTCAGTTCAATCAATAATGTCTCACCTATTTCCACCCAACACATTAGAGAATGAAAATGATGGCCATAAAAAGCTAGGAATGGGGTTATATCATCTCTTAATAGATTTTATTATATTATAACTCCACCAAAGGAATGTGTTCTTCCCATATGCCGCAAAAATCCATAAAATAAACTCTAGGTATATCTTCCAATGTTTAAATGGTATGTTATGACTGCCCATCCATCTAAGGATGATATATTGTTCTCATGGTCAATTGAATCCTGATATCAAATTATAATGGTTTTTATAATTGAGAAGTGGAATGGGTATCTCTATCAAATACAATCAATACTATAACACCAAGAAAACTTACCACTTCTCAGATATATAACATTCACAAATCATCTACCGTGTTTGATTCTCTGGTAGAGAGAAAGTGTGCCAACTTGGTGAGTAAATCCACAATCACCAAAATAGAATCATACTTATGTATCATTTTCAATATAACTATGACATAGTCCATTGTAATATATTAACACTTCCATACAGGTATAGGAATATACTATATCATACCATATAATAGTTGATTCTCTATTTTGATATATTGGAAAGTTAATAATTTCATCTCATATTCTAAAATATTAAATCTCATACCTAAGCTATAAAAATTTGGTTTCATTCCTTTACACATATTCTAGATACTTGGATAAATAGTCTATTTGTAATGGTGATACGTTGAAAGGAGTTGTTCCTGAAAAGACTGAGGAACTACAAGTTGATTCCAAAAACATAACAAAATATTTGTATCCCATGTCTGGTCATTAGAAGTCTCCCCACCATTTAGGTTTGACCTAATGATGATCCAACCATTATCTTATGTATGATCCTCTTTTACCAAATCAATTAATTTATAAAAAAGATTAATTGGATAGAAAATTACATGCTCAGCCTATGTGGTTCAATCCATATGCATGTCAAGAATTATGCTCATCAACTTCTATTGGTCATGAGCTTCTTGGACCACTTCGCTATAAGATTTCCAACTCAATGCATCATCGACAAAATTTCCTTTATCGAGTGTATATACCAAGTCAAAATAAAACATCTATAGGTGTTTTATCCATCTTCATTACCTCAAGTTCACATCTCACTAAAAAAATATGTATTTTAAAATATTATGATCAGTGAATACTGTGACCATTTCTCTAAATAGATAATGCCACCAAGTCTTTAAGGCATGGAAAATTGAAGCCAATTTCAGGTAATTCATAGGATAATTATTCTCATGCATTAAAAACAATCTCAAACTATACACAACAACATGATTTCCCTATATGAAAACACAACCAAGACCAGATCCGTCACTTCATAGTATACCACATAGACCTTACCTATTTATAGAAATATTAGGATGGGTGATGAAGTGAGATAATATTTAAGCTCTAGAAAATATTTCTAACATTCATATATCCAAGTGAATGGAACACCCTTTCTTATGAAATCAGGAATGGGAGAAGAAACTTTAGATAAATCACAAATAAATAGATGATAATAAAAATATAATCTTAAAAAATTGTGTATCTCAAAAACATTCTTGGTTGGTGTCAAGATATGACTTATTTGATCTTTGAGGGATCAAATGATATGCCTTATTTGAAAATAAAATTCCAAAGGAAAAAAACTTCTTGAATATAGAACTCATACTTAGAAAACATAGCATATAAATGATGGTCCCATGATGTTCTCATAAATATTTCAAAGTGTTCCTCATTTTCATTCCTTTTTCGAGAGTAAACCATAATATCTCCAATAAATACCACTAAAAATAATAAAGGTATCTATGGAATATATGGTTCATCAAGTCTATAAATACTGAAAGTGAATTCATCAGACCATGCAGATAGATTCATAATGGTTATAACTACTCTATAATTTTTTCTTTAAAATATCATCATTTCTAACTCTAAGATGAAAATATCTTGGGCATAGATCAATCTTATAGAACCAATTAGATTCATTCAATTGATCAAAAATATCTTCAATTCAACGAAGAGTATACCAATTTTGTACCATAAACATATTCAATTTATGATAATTAATGCATAAGAGGAGAGAACCATATTCCTTATTTATGAATAAAAACAGTACTTCCCGAGGAGATGTACTAGTTCTGATAACACCTTTAATTTATAAATCTTCAATCTAAACCTTTAACTATCACGACCCTATCAGAGACATTATGTATGATAGTAGTGAAATAGGTCTTATTCATGAGAGTGAATTGATAGAAAAATTGATTTCTCACTCAAGTGGTAACCTAGATAAATCATTTAGAAAGACATCTGGGTATCAATCCACTATAGCAGGAAGACTAACATTTCATATTTTATCAGTAGCTTACATGGTCATTGTTGTTAGCTGTCAAGATATGTTTATGTCCACTATCAATAAAGGTCCTCCTCTACCTATATTTGTATCCCAATCCCCCTTAATACCTGTAGAGTTCTATCGGGGAATGTAAACATCACTTTCCAAGAATATAAATAGATACGGGCTTTAAATCCCACCATCCAATCCATACTAAATATCAAATCAAACACATCCATCTCAAGGATCGTAAACTCTTAGAGAAACTTCACTAAATCAATGGTAATCAAACATGTTGGGCATTTGAATCCTCTGCACTCTCACTATCCAAGGGGTGTCTTGATATTCATGATATAAGTCATCATTTACACATGTAGTCCTAATTTTTTATCCATAAAAGAATCAAAGAAATAATGTGATGCACCAATATAAAATAAGACATGTATAAGATTCAAGTTCAAAATAATGGTGTCTCACACCGTAGAGGAATCTATCATCTTACTCATGATATTTTACTCTACTCCATAAAGCTTCTGATCAGCTTCCATAGGATATCTCTTTCTACCTTATTGAGGTGCTAACTATAAAACTGAAGAGTTCCTGGAGGTTTCTTGGTTCACCTATTCCTATGGATGAAAACTAGTCCAATGAAACTATTTCTTCCAAGCATAAGATACCTGAGGCTAATTCAATCCTATTATACCTGTTAATATCTAAATTCTAAGACAATATCTCTTGATATTCCCTTTCTTTACATAGTTTTTAAATTCATTAGTGGTGTAGTGTATTCATTTTTCCTATGCATAAGAGAACTACATTAGAAGAAACCTAGTTTTCATTCATATCTTGTGGTAAAATTAAATGATTTGGAAATATAAATTTGTGGTGTTCCACCTTCTAGAGAATAGTTTTTTATATTCTGTTTATTTTTATCACTATAGTTCCCACCTGATCCCATGGAAATAAACAAACTACCTCAAGCTGGATTCCCAACAAGATCTCTTTCTACAACTCTTGTCCTGTTAACAATCTTTTTATAATAGGTAATACAGAGGAAAACTATCTTGGATCGAATCTCTAGTCACAATCCTAACTTAAAGATGCATGCCTTAAAGGAAGCACTAGCAACTAATTATGGATCAAAACAAACCAAGTTCATGAACTTAGTCGCATACTTTATGATAGATAGAATTTCTTACTTTAATCTGAAGAAGTAATTGTTGTTACTATCTTGGATGTGTGGGGATATAATTATTTTTTGAAGAAGTCCTCCCACATGATTCCTTGGTTGTATTTATCTTGGAAAGATAAATACCACTATTTTTATAAAATATCCTCTAATATATAGGTTGCTAAATTCACTTTCAACTCCACTAGTGTACCATGGAAATCAAAAAAAAATCATTCATTTGATCCACTCTTATTATTTTTATGATTCGGAATCATCCCAAAAAAATTGGTGGATTCTATATTTGAAACTACACTAAATGACCCACTTTCCTTGGTTCATCATTTTGATTCCCTCTGTCAACATCTTGAAAAGATTTCACAATACTCTGTACAATTTTTTGGTTCACCTATGGCTTAGGTGCAACCACATTTTCTAAAGCTTATTCCTTATGATTTATATATTTCCTACCAAGTTCTATTTCTATAACCAGAAAAAAAAGATTATTTAGTCATTACTCTCTAGGAACTAAAGGCTTGAAAATTTTCAAATCACCATAAACAACCATCATTAGAATTTACCTTTTCAACAATCATCCATTTTAATTATTTTTCAAAAATCATTAAACAACATATGAACAATGTAGTCCTAGTGGAAAGTCTCACCACTAAATAATGATATTATATACTCATTTTTTAAACCCATTAATATGAGTTTAAAACATTTCTAGAAGTTTCTTAGAATACTTTTGTATTCAAACCACCCTGCTAACTTGAAGTTTAGTATAAAGTGATTACCTACATATTTTTATGTTATTCATTTCAAGTCTTGACATTCCTATCTCCTTACTACCATTTGAAATATCCCACCCCAACTCATTGTCTTGAGAAGAGGCATAATTATACTAACCTTAGGTGGAATCCCCAAGATTCCAAAGACTGGAAATAAATGAAAAGGGATTATGAGAACATTAGGGGACAATTTTCCCTAAGAACCCAAAAAAAATATCAAGAAATACATAACAACAAATTCTACAATATGATTCATAAGAGATAAACTAAAAAAGTCAATAAAATACCAGTATAAGAACTATATCAGAGTAACAGTGGAAATAAAAAGAAAATATGC
Source organism: Viscum album (assembly GCA_963277665.1). Lineage (NCBI taxonomy): Eukaryota > Viridiplantae > Streptophyta > Magnoliopsida > Santalales > Viscaceae > Viscum > Viscum album. The sequence continues at coordinate 1,841,630,703 of OY728157.1, read as the reverse complement.
AAGAATAAGACTCTAAGATATGACGGATTAGGCACCCAAGTGTCACTACAGACTACAAGAAAACCGCCGTTTAGCGGCGGTTTTTTCACGGCGGTTTTTAAAACTGTCACGAAATGCGTTTCTGGCCGGCATTTCGCAGCGGTTTTTAAAATCGTCGCGAAAAAACCGCCGCTAAACGGCAAAAAAAAAATTATTATTATTATTTTTTTAATTTTATTTGATGATTAGCGGCGGTTTTTTAAAAAACCGCTGCGAAATAGCGGCGGTTT